>OU342739.1:84398858-87313858 GCA_910589765.1 Avena atlantica
TGACAGTGATAAGTACAAGAACCATAAGGGTGGACATAAGAGCCACCACAATGGAAATGGTAGTGGAGGTGGAAGTCAGTATGTTAAAAAGGACATCAGTCAGGTAGTGCTTCAAATGCAAGAAGCTGGGGCATTATGCTAATGAGTGCCCTGAAAAGAAAGTTGAAGGACCTAACAAGCCAAATCCTTTCCAGAAGGGACAAGTTAACCACATCAATGTGGAGGAGGTCTATGAGGAACCTGATGCCGTTGCTGGTAAGTTCAGACTCAATTCAATTTTAGCATTTGTACTCTTTGATACCGGTGCATCTCATTCATTCGTATCAAAGGCATTTGTTGATAGAAATGGGTTTGCATCAGAAAACATTGGGTGTCCAATAAAAGTTAGTTCTCCGGGGGGAGACATGATAGTAAGCCTTGGATGCCGGGATCTCACCATAGAGTTTGGAAAACATAAATTTCCAGTAAGCCTGATAATCCTAGATTCCCAAGGATTAGACGTAATTATGGGAATGGACTGGATGGCTAAGTATGAAGGAGTATTAGATTGTGCCAATCGTACCGTTACACTCACAACCCCAGAAGGAAAGAGAATAAAATTTAAGTCAAACTTTGAATCCAAAGGAAGTAAGCTGAATTCTCTTAAGGGGGTTAGCATGGACAGTGTACCAATAGTATGTGAGTATCCGGATGTGTTTCCGGAAGAGTTACCAGGAATGCCTCCGGATAGAGATGTGGAGTTTCTGATAGATTTGGTGCCAGGATCTGGACCAATAGCTAAGAGACCGTACAAAATGTCTGTGGATGAACTGAAAGAGCTCAAGAAACAGCTAGGGGAACAATTACAGAAAGGGTTTATTCAACCAAGTTCTTCATCTTGGGGAGCCCCGGTATTGTTTGTGGAGAAGAAGGATGGAACACAAAGATTATGTATTGATTATCGTTCTCTCAACGAGGTTACCATCAAGAACAAATATCCTTTGCCAAGAATCAACGACTTGTTTGATCAGTTAGAAGGAGCATGTGTATTCTCGAAGATTGATCTTCGGTCAGGCTATTTTCAACTTAAGATAAGGGAGCAAGACATACCAAAAACAGCATTCACCACAAGATATGGATTGTATGAGTATACTGTGATGCCTTTTGATTTAACCAACGCTCTAGCATACTTCATGAATATGATGAACAAAGTGTTCATGGAATTTCTTGACAAGTTTGTGGTCGTTTTTATCGACGATATCCTAGTCTACTCCAAAAGCAAGGAAGAACATGAAAGACACTTGCGCCTGATACTTGAAAAGTTAAGAGAACATAAACTTTATGCCAAATTCAGTAAGTGTGAGTTCTGGATAGAGAAAGTTGGATTTCTTGGTCATGTTATGACAAAGGATGGTGTGGCAGTTGATCCTGCCAAAGTATCAGCTGTGACAGATTGGGAATCACCCAAGAATGTGAAAGAAGTTCGTAGTTTCCTTGGCTTAGCAGGGTACTACAGAAGGTTCATAGAAAATTTCTCGAAAGTTGCTAAGCCTATGACAGAATTACTAAAGAAGGACAAGAAGTTTGCTTGGACTGAAGGTTGCGAAGTCAGTTTCCAAGAATTGAAAAAGAGACTTGTAACAGCACCAGTTTTATGTCTGCCTGATTTGGAAAAGGATTTCCAAGTATATTGTGATGCTTCTCATCAAGGTTTGGGTGCCGTACTTATGCAAGAGGGTAGAGTCGTAGCTTATGCTTCGAGACAACTCAAAACTCATGAAGTAAACTATCCTACTCATGATTTGGAGTTAGCCTCTGTTGTCCATGCACTCAAAACATGGAGGCACTACCTTTTAGGTAAGCGATGAAGTATTCACCGATCATAAGAGTTTGAAGTATATCTTCACCCAAAGAAAGAAATCAACATGAGACAAAGAAGATGGCTAGAACTTATCAAGGATTACGACTTAAGTTTGCAATACCATCCCGGTAAAGCAAATGTAGTAGCAGATGCTCTAAGTCGTAAGACATTTGTAAATGGCCTTACAAAAGGGGAATTGCCAGAAGATTTGTGTAAGAAATTCAAAGAACTCAGATTGGAGATTGTACCAGAAGGGCATCTCATGTCCTTAGATGTTCAACCCACTCTTTTGGACAAGATCCGAGAAGTTCAGAAGACTGATGAGGAAATTGAAAAGATTAAAGTAAACATTGGTTTAGGGAAAGCCAAGAGTTTTCATGTTGATGAACAGGGTACTTTATGGCACGGGAAACGTATATGTGTTCCACAAGACCCAGAGTTGCGGAAACTGATCTTACAAGAAGGTCACAACTCTCCGTATTCTATTCACCCAGGAAACACCAAGATGTACATGGATATGAAAGAAAGATTTTGGTGGAACAATCTCAAAAGAGACATCGCCGAACATATCGCTTTGTGTGATGTGTGTAGCAGAGTCAAAGCGGAGCACCAGAAACCAGCAGGTCTGCTTCAACCACTGCCTATTCCTGAATGGAAGTGGGAAAATATTGGTATGGATTTCATTACCGGATTACCAAGGACCAGATCAGGGTATGATTCCATATGGGTAGTGGTAGATCGCCTAACAAAAGTGGCTCATTTTATACCAGTGAAGACAACCTATACAAGTGCTAAGTTAGCAAAAATTTACATGAGCAGGATTGTATGCCTTCATGGTGTGCCAAAGAGTATTGTGTCTGATAGAGGAACCCAGTTCACTTCTCACTTTTGGAGACAGCTTCATGAATCCTTAGGAACGAGACTGGAATTTAGCACCGCTTTTCATCCCCAAACGGATGGACAAACAGAAAGGACCAATCAAATTCTTGAGGACATGTTGAGAGCTTGTGCTTTAGACTATGGAGCAAGTTGGGATGAAAGTTTACCTTACGCAGAGTTCTCCTACAACAACAGTCATCAAACTAGTATTGGAATGGCACCATTTGAGTTACTCTATGGAAGGAAGTGTACCACCCCATTGTTATGGAATGGTGTGGGCCAAAGGAGTTTATTTGGACCTGATCTTATCAAAGAAGCCGAAGAAAAAGTCAAATTGGTTAAGGACAGGTTGAAGATAGCACAAACCCGACAGAAGAGCTACGCGGATTCTAAGCGTAGAGAAGTCACCTACGAAGTGGGGGATAGAGCTTATCTCAGAGTATCACCACTCCGTGGAGTGAAAAGATTTGGAGTCAAAGGAAAGTTGGCACCAAGATATGTTGGGCCATTCAAAAATTTTAAGTCGCAAAGGAGAAGTTGCATATGAAGTTGAATTGCCAGAATCTCTATCAGCAGTCCATAACGTATTTCATGTGAGTCAGCTTAAGAAATGTCACCCAGAAATGGAAGAGTCTTCCTTGAAAGATACCATACCTTTGGAAGAAGTTCAGCTAGAAAGTGATCTCACTTATGAGGAAAAGCCTGTCAAGATTCTAGAGACAGCAGAAAGAGTCACCAGGACCAAGACTATCAAATTTTGTAAAGTACAATGGAACCATCACTCCGAAGAGGAAGCAACATGGGAAAGAGAAGATGATCTTCGGAAAGACCACCCTCACCTATTTGCTAGCCAAACCGAATCTCGAGGGCGAGATTCATCTTAAGGGGGTTAGATTTGTAACATCCCAAAAATCATAGTTTCAAAACTCATTCATATCATCCATGCATCATTCATTCATTTAGGGTTTTATCAAAAATCACTTAGAAACAGAGGTTGAGTCTATGATTTCATGTGGACATTTGATTCCAAAATAACCATCACACTTTGAAAATTTGGAAGACTAGGTACTTGATTACTTGACTCCATTATTGGAATGATTATGTGAAGCTTCAACTAAGGATTCACAATTTAGAAATGATTTCAAAACCCTAAAATCAAATATTTGCAACTATAGCAAAAATCTCTGATTATGTTGAAAAACCAAGCTTGACCAAACCCTACAAAGTAATCACTTGGTTAAATGACTGCTTTTGAAAACACAAAAAACCTACAAAGATCCCCAAAATTGTTTGAATTCAAAAGGATTTGAATTCATATTGAAATTCATACCAGAAAATGGAAATAGAAAAAGAAAAGAGCACCTGAATAGAAAAGGGCCACGCGGCTAGGATCTGGCCCAGCAGAAGAACGAGCCCAGTAAGCCCACCCGGGGACTTCCTTTTCTTCTCACACGCGCGAGCACACACGCTGAGCCGCTGACAGCCAGACCCCACCAGAATCCTGCGCGTATCACTGACAACGGGCCAACCCACGTCAGCGTCGTCTCCACCCGCACGACGCATTCATCCCCAAATCAACACGGGCGTTTCTGGTCTTGATTCATGGCATCAATTCGAGTTATTGGCAGGATAATTCTCACTCGCGACAAAGCTATAAGAAACCCCTCTGTCCCCTCTCTCTTTTCCCCAAAACCCCGAGCACTAAACGCCCCCAGGCTGCGCGCATTGCTCTCTGCAACTCCGCCGTCTCCGACGACTGCGCCGGCGAATTCCGGTGAGTCTCGAGTTTTCCCCAGTCTCGCGTTCACGCTATCCTGTTCAGAGAACTCCTGTGCATCTTCTGACACTCGCCGTTTGCTTTCGCATGACCCCTAGCGTTGGCAACGTCGACGACTGACCGCCACCGTCTCCTGCAAGAACTCCGGCGACCTCCCTTCGTAAGTAACCACCGCCCCTTGACCTCTGACTGATACGCCCTGAATCCACTTCGTTTTGCGCATCTGACAGTACCTCTGTTTTGACTTAGCGCGACGAGGAACCTCGCCAACGTCGACAACTGACCGTGGCAGTCGCGTTCGCGAACTCCGGCGAGCAATCCCCGTAAGTTTCGAGCGCCTCTTGCTTTCTTGTTCACCCGAGCATGTTCGTAGTTGTCCTGCGCATCATCTAAACCCATTAGTTCATGCTCTGGCAACGCAGAACGTCGGCAGCGACTCCGACGACCCCCACCTGACGCCAGACGCAACTCCGACGAGGTCTAAAGCCCATCTCCGAACGCCCCTCCACAAGCCAGTACCACGACGAGCTTCAGCAGCCTCCGGCGAACCTGGTAATACCCCTCTCCCTCTCGCGGGCGACCTAGAACGCCGGCACCGCCATTGACTGACGCGCCGCCGCCTATCACCGCCGGCAGCGCCGCTCGTTTTTGGTTAGAGGAATCTTAGCCGTTAGATCTGGATCCTACGCGTAGAAACACTTCACTTATCGAAGGGGTAAGGACAGATCTGAGCCGCGCAATGTTAGTTAGATCCAACGGCTCAGAAAGGTGATCCGGTGCGAACGGTACGCACCAGTAGAAACGCGACGCGTGGCAAGATTTAGATTAAAAACAGAATTCAAAACCTGAATTAGATTCAAACTTCAATTGCTTATAACTTTCAAACGACACGTTGGATTTTTGCAAACTTTATATCGTTGAGTTCAGTAAGACAAGGCCTATCAAAATATACCTTTTGTTTAGCATATAGTAATAGTTAAAAATGTTTTATTTGTGGGACATGTTTAGGACTATTTTAGATATAGTTTTATTCTTGTATATTGTTTTGGCCAAATAAGTTTAGTTGGGCAAACTTGTGTCTTGTTAGGTTTCTGTACTCATAAACACACTTGGTATAATTTTCAAAAATCACCACTTAGTAGATTCTTGCATGCATACATTCATATTATTTTTGGTTGTATATATATTGTGTGTAATTGTATGCTATTGTTTCTTGTGTAGATTTCACTAGTGATTGTGATTGTGAAGAGTGCTACTCTCCCCATTACCAAGGCAAGTGATATTTTCATGAATATTCCTATCCCAAGTTTTGTGTAAGCATTAGTTATTTTGCTAAAGTGTTGCATGATATTTTGCCAAGAGCTAAATTGGGAAATCCTAAGTAGAGTGAAATAGTAGAATTGTTAGGGAAATATTCCTAAGATAGGTTACCATATTATGCCTAGCCTAGCTCATAGCAACAAGGGTGGTGAACAACTATATATTATGAGACAAAAAATATACTAATCAAGAGACTTATATTTTCTTAATAAAACAACTAAGACAAATGAACCCCTGGGTGGAATGGAAAGATTGGGTTATGTTGAGTGGTTACACAAGGCCATGGACTTGGGTTGTGTATCACACTTGTGGAATGCCACCCAGGCACAAAGGGATTTGGAGGCCAAGTGTTGAGAAAGCTTACAGTGCAACCACTTGGCAATATGGGCTCTGCCATGATCATATAGGTTGCTAGCACTTAGTCACTTGGACAGTTGGTGGTAGATGGGATGATAGGATGGAGCGCGTCCATTTGACTAAGGAAAGGCTTCTGAAAGGTCCTGTCTTGGGAAACCAAGTCTAGTGGGGAAAGTGCACAACCTCTGCAGATGGAAAAACCTAAGTACTTAGCCTTGTCCAAGGAAATGGACACTTTGAGCATCAAGACATGGAAGCTACAAAAATCTCATCACTCCAACTTCTACAATAAAATTTGTGGGTGAACAAGGGTGAAGGACCCCAATGTCTATTGGTGGTTTCTTTGGGAATGATTTTGACAAAGAAAAACTTAGCAGTTTCAACTAATAGGAAAAATCTATTTTCAAGCAAAAGCAAGCCAAGCTACACTTAGCCAAATGCATATAGTTATATAGTCCACTTAAAATATACTAAGGTATCACTTGCCAATACTATTCCAAAAGTATTGACCCTCTGTGGCTGTAACTTGTGATGTTGCAGGTTACTCCGATGATGATTAGGAGTCATGAGTCTACACTCAACATGCTTGCCTGTGGCACATGAAGATGAAGACTTGTGTTTATTTATTTGTTCCTTAAAAACTCTTGTATTAGGCCTATGGCCATGAGTTGTAAAAGCTATATTTTATCTCTGGAATGAATGTAATAAACGACCTTTGTATCTGTGTACTTCATCTTAAACTGTGGATGCTAGCATTGATCCAGGGACTAGCATTGCAATCACAGGGATCCTTTCCTTTATAAAGGAGGGGTCTAACAATGATGAACAAGGTGTTCATGGAATTCCTTGACAAGTTCGTTGTCGTTTTCATCGATGACATCTTGGTCTACTCCAAGAGTAAGGAGGAGCATGAAAAACACTTGCGCTTGATACTTGAGAAACTAAGGGAACATAAACTTTATGCCAAATTCAGCAAGTGTGAGTTTTGGTTAGAAAAAGTTGGTTTTCTTGGTCATGTGATGACAAAAGATGGTGTGGCAGTTGACCCTGCTAAGGTTTCAGCTGTGACAGATTGGGAATCACCCAAGAATGTGAAAGAAGTTCGTAGTTTCCTCGGCTTAGCAGGTTACTATAGAAGGTTCATAGAAAATTTCTCGAAAGTTGCTAAGCCTATGACAGAATTACTAAAGAAGGACAAGAAGTTTGCTTGGACTGAAGGTTGCGAAGTCAGTTTCCAAGATTGAAGAAGAGACTTGTAACAGCACCAGTTCTATGTCTGCCAGATTTGGAAAAGGATTTCCAAGTGTATTGTGATGCTTCTCATCAAGGTTTGGGTGCCGTACTTATGCAAGATGGTAAAGTCGTAGCTTATGCTTCAAGACAACTCAAAACTCATGAAGTAAACTATCCTACTCATGATTTAGAGTTAGCTTCTGTCGTCCATGCACTCAAAACATGGAGACATTACCTTTGGGAAGCGCTGTGAAGTATCACCGATCACAAGAGCTTGCAGTATATCTTTACCCAGAAGGAAATCAACATGAGACAAAGAAGATGGCTAGAACTTATCAAGGATTACGACTTAAGTTTGCAATATCATCCCGGTAAAGCAAATGTAGTAGCAGATGCTCTAAGTCGTAAGACATTTGTAAATGGCCTTACAAAAGGGGAATTGCCAGATGACTTGTGTGAGCAATTCAAAGAACTCAGATTGGAGATTGTACCAGAAGGGCATCTCATGTCCTTAGATGTTCAACCCACTCTGTTGGACAAGATCCGAGAAGTCCAGAAGACTGATGAGGAAATTGAAAAGATTAAGGTAAATATTAGTCTAGGGAAGGCTAAGAATTTCCATATAGATGAACAAGGTACTTTATGGCACGGGAAACGTATATATGTGTTCCACAAGACCCGGAGTTACGGAAACTGATCTTACAAGAAGGTCACAACTCTCCATATTCTATTCACCCAGGAAACACCAAGATGTACATGGATATGAAAGAAAGATTTTGGTGGAATAATCTCAAAAGAGACATCGCCGAGCATATCGCTTTGTGTGATGTGTGTAGCAGAGTCAAAGCGGAGCACCAGAAACCAGCAGGTCTGCTTCAACCACTGCCTATTCCTGAATGGAAGTGGGAAAATATTGGTATGGATTTCATTACCGGATTACCAAGGACCAGATCAGGGTATGATTCCATATGGGTAGTGGTGGATCGCCTAACCAAGGTGGCTCATTTCATACCTGTGAAGACCACCTATACAAGTGCCAAGTTAGCAAAAATTTACATGAGCAGAATTGTATGCCTTCATGGTGTGCCAAAGAGTATTGTGTCTGATAGAGGAACTCAGTTCACATCTCACTTTTGGAGACAACTTCATGAATCCTTAGGAACGAGATTGGAATTTAGCACTGCTTTTCATCCTCAAACGGATGGACAAACAGAAAGGACCAATCAATTTCTTGAGGACATGTTGAGAGCCTGTGCATTAGATTATGGAGCAAGTTGGGATGAAAGTTTGCCCTACGCTGAGTTCTCTTACAATAACAGCCATCAATCAAGTATTGGAATGTCACCGTTTGAGTTACTCTATGGAAGAAAGTGTACCACCCCATTATTATGGAATGGTGTGGGAGAAAGAAACTTCTTTGGACCTGATCTTATCAAGGACGCCGAAGAGAAAGTTAAATTGGTTAAGGACAGGTTGAAGATAGCACAATCCCGACAGAAAAGCTACGCGGATTCTAAGCGTAGAGAAGTCACCTACGAAGCTGGGGATAGAGCTTATCTCAGAGTATCACCACTTCGAGGAGTGAAAAGATTTGGAGTCAAAGGAAAGTTGGCCCCAAGATATGTTGGGCCATTCAAAATTCTAAGCCGCAAAGGAGAAGTTGCATATGAAGTTGAATTGCCAGAATCTCTATCAGCAGTCCATAACGTATTTCATGTGAGTCAGCTTAAGAAATGTCACCCAGAAATGGAAGAGTCTTCTTTGAGGGATACCATACCTTTGGAAGAGGTTCAACTAGAAAGTGATCTCACTTATGAAGAAAAGCCTGTCAAGATTTTAGAGACCGCAGAGAGAGTCACCAGGACCAAGACTATCAAGTTTTGTAAAGTACAATGGAACCATCACTCCGAAGAAGAAGCAACATGGAAAGAGAAGATGATCTTCGGAAAGACCACCCTCACCTATTTGCTAGCCAAACCGAATCTCGAGGGCGAGATTCATCTTAAGGGGGTTAGATTTGTAACATCCCAAAAATCATGGTTTCAAAACTCATTCATATCATCTTTACATCATTCATTCATTTAGGGTTTTCTCAAAAATCACTTAGGAAACAGAAATTGGAGCTATGATTTCATGTGGGCAATTTATCCTCAAATAACCATCACCCTTTGGATTTTGAGAGCTTAAGTACATGATTGCTTGACTCATTGTTGGAAAGGTTAGGTGAAGCTTTAAACAGGATTTAAAAGTTTAGAGATGATTTCAAAACCCTAATTCAAATTTTGCAAGCTAGAACAACTCTCAGTTTATTTTGAAAACCAAGTTTGACCCAGCCTTGCAGGATAAACACTTAGTGAGAATAAATGTTTTTGAACCTATAAAACCTTGCAAAAAGTCCCCAAAACAATTGAACTCCAAAAAGATTTGAATTCATACTAAGTTCATACCAGAAAATGGAAATAGAAAAAGAAAAGAGCATCTGAATAGAAAAGGGCCACGCGGCCAGAAACTGGCCCAGCAACCGATCGAGCCCAGCAAGCCCAACCGGGGATCCTCGTTTCTTCTCACCGCGCGAGCACACTCACTGAGCCACTGACGGCCAGACCCCACACCCATCTCGTGCATATCGCTGACGAGTGGACCCTGGACACGCTGTCATCGTCTTCCCCAAACTCGCCCGCGACCACGTCGCAGCTGCAGTGACTGCCGGTGATGGCGCGGCTTAATTGGGCAATTAAACGCAGGCGTTTCCTGTCGAGGCACCAGCTATAAGATCCCCACCTCCCCACGATCATTTTCCCCCAGTCAATCGCACACTCACGCCCCCAGGCTGCCCTCAATCCTCCGTGAATCGCCGCTGACAGAGCTCCTCCGGCGACCAATTCCGGTGAGCCTCGAGTTCCCCTCTGTCTCTCATTCACACTATCTTGTTCAGTGAACTCATACGCATCTTCTGACACTCGCCGTTTGCCTTCGCATGACCCCTAGCTTTGGCAACGTCGACGACTGGCCGCCACCGTCTTCTACACGAACTCCGGCGACCTCTCTCCGTAAGTAACCACCGCCCCTTGCCCTTTGGTTGATACGCATAGAACCCTCATCATCGTGCGCATCTGACAGTGTCCCTATTTCTGCCTAGCTGTAACATCCCAAAAATCATAGTTTTAAAACTCATTGATATCACTTTGCATCATTCATGCATTTAGGTTTTTTCTCAAAAATCATTTAGAAATGGAATATGAGTTATGATTTCATGTGGGCAAATTGTCCCAATTGAACATCATCCTGTTGAAATTTGAATATTTAAATACTTCAATGCTTGCCTTCATTAATGGAAAGATTAGGAGAAATTTTAAACCCCAAAGATTTCAAATTTAGAAGTAAACTTTAAAATCCAATTCAAATGTTTGCAAACAGGAACAAATCCCTAATTATTATTAAAACCAAGCTGGACCAAGCTTTGCAATGTACCCACCTAGTTTTGTGACTGTTTTGAATCCACAAAAACCCTGCAAAAGTTCCAAGGCAGTTTGAGTTTAAAAGGATTTGAATTCATATTGAAATTCATACCAGAAAATGAATTTAGAAAAATAAAAGAGTTCTTCAAAAGAAAAAGGCCACGCGGCCAGTATCTGGCCCAGCAGCCAAACTAGCCCAGTAAGCCCACCCGGGGACTTCTTTTTCTCCTCACACGCGCGAGCGCAAGCAAACAGACGCTGACAGCCAGACCCCACCAAAATCCTGCGCGTATCACTGACAAGCGGACCAACCCCACGCCAGCATCGTCTCCACCCGCACGACTCATTCATCCCCAAATCAACGCGGGCGTTTCTGGTCTTGATTCGTGGCATCAATTCGAGTTATTGGCAGAGTGATTCTCGCTCGCGACCAGGCTATAAGAAAACCCCTCTGTCCCCTCTCTCTTTTCCCCAAAACCCCAAGCACTGAACGCCCCCAGGCTGCGCGCATTGCTCTCTGCAACTCCGCCGTCTCCGACGACTGCGCCGGCGAATTCCGGTGAGTCTCGAGTTTCCCCAGTCTCGCGTTCACGCTGTCTTGTTCAGAGAACCCCTGTGCATCTTCTGACACTCACCGTTTGCTTTCGCATGACCTCTAGCGTTGGCAACATCGACGACTGGCCGCCACCGTCTCCTGCAAGAACTCCGGCGACCTCCCTTCGTAAGTAACCACCGCCCCTTGACCTCTGACTGATACGCCCTGAATCCACTTCGTTTTGCGCATCTGATAGTACCCCTTGTTTTGACTTAGCGCGACGAGGAACCTCGCCAACGACGACAACTGACCGTGGCTGACGTTTTCGCGAACTCCGGCGAGCAATTCCAGTAAGTTTCGAGCGCCCCTGCCTTCTTGTTCACCCGAGCATGTTCGTAGTTGTCCTGCGCATCTCCTAAACCCATTGGTTCGTGCTCTGGCGACGCAGAACATCGGCAGCGACCCCGACGACCCCCACTTGACGCCAGACGCAACTCCGACGAGGTCTAGAGCCCATCTCCGAACGCCCCTCCACAAACCAGTACCACGACGAGCTTCAGCAGCCTCCGGCGAACCTGGTAATACCCCTCTCCCTCTCGCGGACGACCTAGAACATCAGCACCACCACTGACTGACGTGCCGCCGCCTGTCACCGCCGGCAGCGCCGCTCGTTTTTGGTTAGAAGAATTATAGCCGTTAGATCTGAATCCTACGCGTAGAAACACATCACTTAGCGAAGGGGTATGGACGGATCTGAGCCGCGCGTTGTTAGTTAGATCCAACAGTACAGAAGGGTGATCCGGTGCGAACCGGTACGCGCCAGTAATAACGCGACGCGTGGCAAGGTTAGATTAAAAACAGAATTTAAAACCTGATTTAGATTCAAACTTCAAATGCTTGTAACTTTTGAACCACACGTTGGATTTTTACAAACTTTATACCGTTGAATTCAGGGAAACAAGGCCTTTCTGAAGATCCATTTTGTTTAGTAAATAGTAACAGTTAAAATGGTTTTATTTGTAGAACAAGTTTAGGGCTATTTTGGTTATAGAATTATCTTTATAAAAGTGTATTATGACCAAATAAGTTTATTGGGCAAACTTGTGAACATGTTATGTTTCTGTACCCATGTACACACTTGGTAGAATTTTCAAAATTTAACACTTGATAAATTATTGCATACATGCATTCATATTATTTTTGGTTGTATTTAATTGTGTGTAATTGTTATGTTTTGATTCTTGTGTAGATTTTGATAGTGATTGTGATTGTGAAGAGTGCTACTCTCCACACTACCAAGGCAAGTGATATATTCATGAATATATCCTATCCTAAGTTTTATGTTAGCATTAGTTATTTTGCTAAAGTGTTGCATGATATTTTGCTAAGTGCTAAATTGGGAAATCCTAAGTAGAGTGAAATAGTAGAACTGTTAGGGAAATATTCCTAAAATAGGTTACCATATTTTGCCTAGCCTAGCTCATAGCAAACAAGGGTGGTGAACAACTATATATTATGAGACAAAAATATACTAAGTCAAGAGACTTATATTTTTCTTAATAAAACAACTAAGACAAATGAACTCCTGGGTGGAATGGAAGGATTGGGTTATGTTGAGTGGTTACACAAGGCCATGGACTTGGGTTGTGTATCTCACTTGTGGAATGCCACCCAGGCACAAAGGGATTTGGAGGCCAAGTGTTGAGAAAGCTTACAGTGCAACCACTTGGCAATATGGGCTCTGCCATGATCATATAGGTTGCTAGAACTTAGTCACTTTGGACAGATGGTGGTAGTTGGGTTGATAGGTTGGAGCGCGTCCATTTTAACTAAGGAAAAGCTTCTGAAGGGTCCTGTCTTGGGAAACCAAGTCTGGTGGGGAAAGTGCACAACCTCTGCAGATGGAAAAACTAAGTACTTAGCCTAGTCCAAGGAAATGGACACTTTGAGCGTCAAGACATGGAAGCTACAAGAATCTCAACACTCCAACTTCTAAAATAAAAATTTGTGGGTGATCAAGGGTGAAGGACCCCAATGTCTATTGGTGGTTTCTTTGGGAATGATTTTGACAAAGAAAACCTTAGCAGTTTTAACTAATAGGAAAATCTATTTTCAAGCAAAAGCAAGCAAAGTTACACTTAGCCAAAATGCATATAGTTATATAGTCCACTTAAAATATACAAAGGTATCACTTGCCAATACTATTCCAAAGTATTGACCCTCTGTGGCTGTAACTTGTGATGTTGCAGGTTATTCCGATGATGATTAGGAGTCATGAGTCTACACTCAACATGCTTGCCTGTGGCACATGAAGATGAAGACTTATGTTTATTTACTTGTTCCTTAAAACTCTTGTATTAGGCCTATGGCCATGAGTTGTAAAAGACTATATCTTATCTCTGGAATGAATGTAATAAACGACCTTTGTATCTGTGTACTTCATCTTAAACTGTGGATGCTAGCATTGATCCAGGGACTAGCATTGCAATCACAGGGATCCTTTCCTCTATAAAGGAGGGGTCTAACAGATGGTATCAGAGCACTGTGCTGCCTATAGGATTATGACCCTAGGACTGGAAAAACCACTAAGGAAAAAGTTTTTCAACTACTTCTACACTTGTCTATTCTTCTCGTAAAACTTTTCTAATCTCTTTCAACTTCCTTTATAGATGAACTCCATCAACGAAGCCGTGAAGAAGGGACCACTCATGACCAATATTCTCAAAGACCTCATGGAGGCAATGGATGCACATGGTGAAGCCGTGTACAAGGGCTTTCCAGTGATGGATGAAGGAGTGGAGTATTGGTGGGTGCAACTTCACTTGTACAAAAACAAGGAAGACAACCACAAAGAAAAAGGATTCTGCATGTACACCAACACAATAATGCACACCACATTCTTTGAGTCAGCCAGGGATGCAGCTTGGAGGACTATCAAGGAACTAAGTGCTAGAGTTAAATGCAGAATACTCAACCTCCAAAAAGACTTAGAGAAAGAGAAGGAACTTACTCAAGAATTGGAAGACAACAACCAAGAAATAAGGGGAGATGTTATTGACTTAGTGATTGAGTCAAGAGAGCAAGATTGGTGGATTGCCTCTAGGAACATTGTGTTTAATAATAGATCCCGTGAGATTGGATTGTAAGGACACTTCGTTAGTTGGACCACCACTTATCACCTTATTTTCAAGAGATATTTTAAATAAGTATGGACTTTGATTAATGTAATAGACTTATGTATGCATGAATTGTGTGATGATTGTATACCATGGATATGTATGAATGTTAGTCTCGAATTTACTATGATTTGTGTTATTCTAACTTTTTCATTCTTATAAATAGATGCCTATTGCCATCAGCACTGTTGAGGAGTTTCGAGTTACTCGTTTTGGTTCACGTATCATTGAGCTTACCACTCTGCTTGACCTCCCTCTTCCTACCATTACGGTGTATCCACTCACCAAGTTCGAGAGGAAGGACCTCTGGGGCTTCAAGGTGACCCAGCCAGGACGCCAGACTGAGCCTACTACTGAGGCCTTCATCTTCAAGCTGATGCACGATGACAGAGATAGAGGCATGGAGGTAGTCATGCAGGATTTAATAGGACGATTGTTAGGCCGTCATTCTCGTCAGGTTAGAGGCACTCACTTCCACGTCTTTGGGAGACGTGATGATGACGGAGAGTCCATCGACTTTGAGGACGACTCGAGGAGCACTGCGGAGCCGATACGTCTTTATCTTCAGGACTTAGAGACTCTTCTCAGGCACGTAGATACGGACAGGACAAACGTCATGCTAGGAAATGACGAGCTTCAGGTGCAACTTCGCGAGAAGGACAAGCTTTTTGCGCAGCAGGATGAGATGATCAAGGAGATGGAGACAAAGTTCGAGGCTCAGGACCGCAAGTTCAAGAGTCAAGAGAAATGCGTCCAGGATAGGAACAAAAGAATCCGGGACATGACCGAGGAACTGAAGTCCAAGGACTTCGAACTTGAGCAGCAGCAGATGGTTATTGAGAGACTTCGCTCCCAGAAGAGGGCTCTCAAGGCCAAGGTCGATTCCTTGACCACTACGATTGAGGAGAACAAGACCGCGATGGAGAACGCAGGTCTTACCTTCGTCGAGGAGGAGATTGTTATTGATGAGTAGACTTGACTACTCGTTTATCTTTTATTCATACTTGTTTTTGGAACTTGTTATTGGACCATCCGACATGTGGATGGCTTGCCACTTGTGTGTATCACTTCATGAGCTTGTTATGTGGTTGTTGAACTTTTATGTTGCTTGTTATGTGTTTCCTCATGTTGTATTGTGCATAAAACATCTATGGGTATCTCATTCTTATCTATTTGAACAAACCACAGATGCCTCCCCGTCGCGCGAACCCCAACCCCAACAATATCACCCCGGAAATGCAACAAATGATGAATGCGCAAACCCAGCTTATGCAAATGATGACAACGTTTATCCAAAACCAGAATAACAACAACAACAACAACAACAACGACCCCAACAACAACAACAATAACAACAACAACAACAACCCTCCGGGTTTCGATATGCTCACCAGATTTCTGCGTTTGAGGCCAGCAAAGTTTTCGGGAACAACTGATTCCATGGTAGCCAATGACTGGTTACGTTCTGTGAACAAAGACTTAGTGACCGTGGGCTGCACGGATGCTGAAAAGGTCAGGTTTGTAGCACATCTGTTGGAAGGACCAGCCGCCACATGGTGGGACAACTTCCAAATCACCACTCCTATTGATGAGGTGACTTGGGCCATCTTTGAAGATGGTTTTCGCACCGCTCATATCTCATCAGGAATGATGAGTCTGAAAAAGAAGGAGTTTCACAACCTGAAACAACGCCACCGCAGCGTGGCAGAATACATAGAAGAGTTTAACAATCTGGCGCGCTACGCACCGGATGAGGTTGATACAGATGCCAAGAGAAAGGAAAAATTCTTGGAAGGTTTGAATGATGAGCTGAACCTACAGTTATCTGTAGCATATGTTCCAACTTATCAGTCTTTGTGTGACAAGGCTGCTATTTTGGAGAGTAAGTTAAAGCAAGTCGAGAGTAGAAAGAGGAAACACTCCGACAAACACAGCTCGGGATCGTCTCACAAACGATCTCACTATGATGACAGTGGCAGTTCCGGATCCCATAAAAATGGGAAATTCAGCAAGCACAACCACAACCGTCATGACAACAAACATCACCGCAGTGATGACAAGGACAAGTACAAGAACCACAAGGGTGGACATAAGAGCCATTATGGTGGAAATGTTAGTGGTAGTGGAGGCCAACCTCCTAAAAGGGACATCAGTCAGGTGGAGTGCTTCAAATGCAAAAAGCTAGGGCATTATGCAAATGAGTGCCCTGAAAAGAAAGTTGAAGGACCTAACAAGCCAAATCCTTTCCAGAAAGGACAGGTTAACCACATAAATGTGGAGGAGGTCTATGAGGAGCCTGATGCCGTGGCTGGTAAGTTCAGACTCAATTCAATTTTAGCATTTGTACTCTTTGATACCGGTGCATCTCATTCATTCGTATCAAAGGCATTTGTTGATAGAAATGGGTTTGCATCAGAAAACATTGGGTGTCCAATAAAAGTTAGTTCTCCGGGGGGAGACATGATAGTAAGCCTTGGATGCCGGGATCTCACCATAGAGTTTGGAAAACATAAATTTCCAGTAAGCCTGATAATCCTAGATTCCCAAGGATTAGACGTAATTTTGGGAATGGACTGGATGGCTAAGTATGAAGGAGTATTAGATTGTGCCAATCGAACAGTTACACTCACAACTCCCGAAGGAAAAAGAGTAAAATTTAAGTCAAACTTTGAATCCAAGGGAAGTAAGCTAAATTCTCTTAAGGGGGTTAGCATGGACAATGTACCAATAGTATGTGAGTATCCGGATGTGTTTCCGGAAGAGTTACCAGGAATGCCTCCGGATAGAGATGTGGAGTTTCTGATAGATTTGGTGCCAGGATCAGGACCAATAGCTAAGAGACCGTACAAAATGTCAGTGGATGAATTGAAAGAGCTCAAGAAACAGCTAGGAGAACAGTTACAGAAAGGGTTTATTCAACCAAGTTCTTCGTCTTGGGGAGCCCCAGTATTGTTCGTGGAGAAGAAGGATAGAACACAAAGGTTATGTATTGACTACCGTTCACTCAACGAGGTTACCATCAAGAACAAGTATCCTTTGCCAAGAATCAACGACTTATTTGATCAGCTAGAAGGAGCATGCGTATTCTCGAAGATTGATCTCCGGTCAGGGTATTTTCAACTCAAGATACGAGAACATGACATACCAAAAACAGCATTCACCACAAGATATGGATTGTATGAGTATACTGTGATGCCTTTCGGATTAACCAACGCTCCAGCATACTTCATGAATATGATGAACAAGGTGTTCATGGAGTTCCTTGACAAGTTCGTTGTCGTTTTCATCGACGACATCTTGGTTTACTCCAAGAGCAAGGAAGAGCATGAAAGACACTTACGCTTGATACTTGAGAAACTGAGGGAACATAAACTATATGCCAAATTCAGCAAGTGTGAGTTTTGGTTAGAGAAAGTTGGTTTTCTTGGACATGTGATGAAAAAAGATGGTGTGGCAGTTGATCCTGCTAAAGTTTCAGCTGTGATAGATTGGGAATCACCCAAGAATGTGAAAGAAGTTCGCAGTTTCCTTGGCTTAGCAGGTTACTACAGAAGGTTCATAGAAAATTTCTCGAAAGTTGCTAAGCCTATGACAGAATTACTAAAGAAGGACAAAAAGTTTGCTTGGACTGAAGGTTGCGAAGTCAGTTTCCAAGAATTAAAGAAGAGACTTGTAACAGCACCAGTGCTATGTCTGCCGGATTTGGAAAAGGATTTCCAAGTGTATTGTGATGCTTCTCATCTGGGTTTGGGTGCCGTACTTATGCAAGATGGTAGAGTCGTAGCTTATGCTTCGAGACAACTCAAAACTCATGAAGTAAACTATCCTACTCATGATTTGGAGTTAGCTTCTGTCGTCCATGCACTCAAAACATGGAGACATTACCTTTTGGGAAAACGTTGTGAAGTGTTCACCGATCATAAGAGCTTGAAGTACATCTTCACCCAGAAGGAAATCAATATGAGACAAAGAAGATGGCTAGAACTTATCAAAGATTACGACATAAGTTTGCAATATCATCCCGGTAAAGCAAATGTAGTAGCGGATGCTCTAAGTCGTAAGGCAGTTGTAAATGGCCTTACAAAAGGGGAATTGCTAGATGACTTGTGTAAGCAATTCAAAGAACTCAGATTGGAGATTGTACCAGAAGGGCATCTCATGTCCTTAGATATTCAACCCACTCTGTTGGACAAGATCCGAGAAGTCCAGAAGACTGATGAGGAAATTGAAAAGATTAAAACAAACATTGGTTTAGGGAAAGCTAAGAGTTTTCATATTGATGAAAAGGGTACTTTATGGCACGGGAAACGTATATGTGTTCCACAAGACCCAGAGTTACGGAAACTGATCTTACAAGAAGGTCACAACTCTCCATATTCTATTCACCCAGGAAACACCAAGATGTACATGGATATGAAAGAAAGATTTTGGTGGAACAATCTCAAAAGAGACATCGCCGAACATATCGCTTTGTGTGATGTGTGTAGTAGAGTCAAAGCGGAGCACCAGAAACCAGCAGGTCTGCTTCAACCACTGCCTATTCCTGAATGGAAGTGGGAAAATATTGGTATGGATTTCATTACCGGATTACCAAGGACCAGATCAGGGTATGATTCCATATGGGTAGTGGTGGATCGCCTAACTAAGGTGGCTCATTTCATACCAGTAAAGACAACTTATACAAGCGCCAAGTTAGCAAAAATTTACATGAGCAGAATTGTATGCCTTCACGGTGTGCCAAAGAGTATTGTGTCAGATAGAGGAACCCAGTTCACTTCTCACTTCTGGAGACAACTTCATGAATCCTTAGGAACGAGATTGGAATTTAGCACCGCTTTTCATCCCCAAACGGATGGACAAACAGAAAGGACCAACCAAATTCTTGAGGACATGTTGAGAGCTTGTGCTTTAGACTATGGAGCAAGTTGGGATGAAAGTTTACCTTACGCGGAGTTCTCTTACAATAACAACCATCAATCAAGTATTGGAATGGCACCGTTTGAGTTACTCTATGGAAGAAGGTGTACCACCCCATTATTATGGAATGGTGTGGGAGAAAGAAACTTATTTGGACCTGATCTTATAAAGGAAGCCGAAGAGAAAGTTAAATTGGTTAAGGACAGGTTGAAGATAGCACAATCCCGACAGAAAAGCTACGCGGATTCTAAGCGTAGAGAAGTCACCTACGAAGTTGGGGATAGAGTTTATCTCAGAGTATCACCACTTCATGGAGTGAAAAGATTTGGAGTCAAAGGAAAGTTGGCACCAAGATATGTTGGGCCATTCAGGGTTTTAAGTCGCAAAGGAGAAGTTGCATATGAAGTTGAATTGCCAGAATCTCTGTCAGCAGTCCATAACGTATTTCATGTGAGTCAGCTTAAGAAATGTCACCCAGAAATGGAAGAGTCTTCTTTGAAGGATACCATACCTTTGGAACAAGTTCAACTAGAAAGTGATCTCACTTATGAGGAAAAGCCTGTTAAGATTTTAGAGACCGCAGAAAGAGTCACCAGGACCAAGACTATCAAATTTTGTAAAGTACAATGGAATCATCACTCCGAAGAGGAAGCAACATGGAAAGAGAAGATGATCTTCGAAAAGACCACCCTCACCTATTTGCTAGCCAATCCGAATCTCGAGGGCGAGATTCATCTTAAGGGGGTTAGATTTGTAACATCCCAAAAATCATAGTTTTAAAACTCATTGATATCACTTTGCATCATTCATGCATTTAGGGTTTTTCTCAAAAATCATTTAGAAATGGAATATGAGTTATGATTTCATGTGGGCAAATTGTCCCAATTGAACATCATCCTGTTGAAATTTGAATATTTAAATACTTCAATGCTTGCCTTCATTAATGGAAAGATTAGGAGAAATTTTAAACCCCAAAGATTTCAAATTTAGAAGTAAACTTTAAAATCCAATTCAAATGTTTGCAAACAGGAACAAATCCCTAATTATTATTAAAACCAAGCTGGACCAAGCTTTGCAATGTACCCACCTAGTTTTGTGACTGTTTTGAATCCACAAAAACCCTGCAAAAGTTCCAAGGTAGTTTGAGTTTAAAAGGATTTGAATTCATATTGAAATTCATACCAGAAAATGAATTTAGAAAAAGAAAAGAGTTCTTCAAAAGAAAAAGGCCACGCGGCCAGTATCTGGCCCAGCAGCCAAACTAGCCCAGTAAGCCCACCCGGGGACTTCTTTTTCTCCTCACACGCGCGAGCGCAAGCAAACAGACGCTGACAGCCAGACCCCACCAAAATCCTGCGCGTATCACTGACAAGCGGACCAACCCCACGCCAGCATCGTCTCCACCCGCACGACTCATTCATCCCCAAATCAACGCGGGCGTTTCTGGTCTTGATTCGTGGCATCAATTCGAGTTATTGGCAGAGTGATTCTCGCTCGCGACCAGGCTATAAGAAACCCCTCTGTCCCCTCTCTCTTTTCCCCAAAACCCCAAGCACTGAACGCCCCCAGGCTGCGCGCATTGCTCTCTGCAACTCCGCCGTCTCCGACGACTGCGCCGGCGAATTCCGGTGAGTCTCGAGTTTCCCCCAGTCTCGCGTTCACGCTGTCTTGTTCAGAGAACCCCTGTGCATCTTCTGACACTCACCGTTTGCTTTCGCATGACCTCTAGCGTTGGCAACATCGACGACTGGCCGCCACCGTCTCCTGCAAGAACTCCGGCGACCTCCCTTCGTAAGTAACCACCGCCCCTTGACCTCTGACTGATACGCCCTGAATCCACTTCGTTTTGCGCATCTGATAGTACCCCTGTTTTGACTTAGCGCGACGAGGAACCTCGCCAACGACGACAACTGACCGTGGCTGACGTTTTCGCGAACTCCGGCGAGCAATTCCAGTAAGTTTCGAGCGCCCCTTGCCTTCTTGTTCACCCGAGCATGTTCGTAGTTGTCCTGCGCATCTCCTAAACCCATTGGTTCGTGCTCTGGCGACGCAGAACATCGGCAGCGACCCCGACGACCCCCACTTGACGCCAGACGCAACTCCGACGAGGTCTAGAGCCCATCTCCGAACGCCCCTCCACAAACCAGTACCACGACGAGCTTCAGCAGCCTCCGGCGAACCTGGTAATACCCCTCTCCCTCTCGCGGACGACCTAGAACATCAGCACCACCACTGACTGACGTGCCGCCGCCTGTCACCGCCGGCAGCGCCGCTCGTTTTTGGTTAGAAGAATTATAGCCGTTAGATCTGAATCCTACGCGTAGAAACACATCACTTAGCAAAGGGGTATGGACGGATCTGAGCCGCGCGTTGTTAGTTAGATCCAACGGTACAGAAGGGTGATCCGGTGCGAACCGGTACGCGCCAGTAATAACGCGACGCGTGGCAAGGTTAGATTAAAAACAGAATTTAAAACCTGATTTAGATTCAAACTTCAAATGCTTGTAACTTTTGAACCACACGTTGGATTTTTACAAACTTTATACCGTTGAATTCAGGGAAACAAGGCCTTTCTGAAGATCCATTTTGTTTAGTATATAGTAACAGTTAAAATGGTTTTATTTGTAGAACAAGTTTAGGGCTATTTTGGTTATAGAATTATCTTTATAAAAGTGTATTATGACCAAATAAGTTTATTGGGCAAACTTGTGAACATGTTATGTTTCTGTACCCATGTACACACTTGGTAGAATTTTCAAAATTTAACACTTGATAAATTATTGCATACATGCATTCATATTATTTTTGGTTGTATTTAATTGTGTGTAATTGTATGTTTTGATTCTTGTGTAGATTTTGATAGTGATTGTGATTGTGAAGAGTGCTACTCTCCACACTACCAAGGCAAGTGATATATTCATGAATATTCCTATCCTAAGTTTTATGTTAGCATTAGTTATTTTGCTAAAGTGTTGCATGATATTTTGCTAAGTGCTAAATTGGGAAATCCTAAGTAGAGTGAAATAGTAGAACTGTTAGGGAAATATTCCTAAAATAGGTTACCATATTTTGCCTAGCCTAGCTCATAGCAAACAAGGGTGGTGAACAACTATATATTATGAGACAAAAATATACTAAGTCAAGAGACTTATATTTTTCTTAAAAACAACTAAGACAAATGAACTCCTGGGTGGAATGGAAGGATTGGGTTATGTTGAGTGGTTACACAAGGCCATGGACTTGGGTTGTGTATCTCACTTGTGGAATGCCACCCAGGCACAAAGGGATTTGGAGGCCAAGTGTTGAGAAAGCTTACAGTGCAACCACTTGGCAATATGGGCTCTGCCATGATCATATAGGTTGCTAGAACTTAGTCACTTTGGACAGATGGTGGTAGTTGGGTTGATAGGTTGGAGCGCGTCCATTTTGACTAAGGAAAAGCTTCTGAAGGGTCCTGTCTTGGGAAACCAAGTCTGGTGGGGAAAGTGCACAACCTCTGCAGATGGAAAAACTAAGTACTTAGCCTAGTCCAAGGAAATGGACACTTTGAGCGTCAAGACATGGAAGCTACAAGAATCTCAACACTCCAACTTCTAAAATAAAAATTTGTGGGTGAACAAGGGAGAAGGACCCCAATGTCTATTGGTGGTTTATTTGGGAATGATTTTGACAAAGAAAAACTTAGCAGTTTTAACTAATAGGAAAATCTATTTTCAAGCAAAAGCAAGCCAAGTTACACTTAGCCAAAATGCATATAGTTATATAGTCCACTTAAAATATACAAAGGTATCACTTGCCAATACTATTCCAAAGTATTGACCCTCTGTGGCTGTAACTTGTGATGTTGCAGGTTATTCCGATGATGATTAGGAGTCATGAGTCTACACTCAACATGCTTGCCTGTGGCACATGAAGATGAAGACTTATGTTTATTTACTTGTTCCTTAAAACTCTTGTATTAGGCCTATGGCCATGAGTTGTAAAAGACTATATCTTATCTCTGGAATGAATGTAACAAACGACCTTTGTATCTGTGTACTTCATCTTAAACTGTGGATGCTAGCATTGATCCAGGGACTAGCATTGCAATCACAGGGATCCTTTCCTCTATAAAGGAGGGGTCTAACACTAGCACGACGAGGAACCTCGCCAACGTCGACAACTGACCGTGGCTGACGTTTTCGCGAACTCCGGCGAGCAATCCCAGTAAGTTTCGAGCGCCCCTTGCTTTCTTGTTCACCCGAGCGTGTTCGTAGTTGTCCTGTGCATCTTCTAAACCCATTGGTTCGTGCTCAGGCGACGCAGAGCATCGGCAGCAACTCCGACAACCCCCACTTGACGCCAGACGCAACTCCGACGAGGTCTAGAGCCCATCTCCGAACGCCCCTCCACAAGCCAGTACCACGACGAGCTTCAGCAGCCTCCGGCGAACCTGGTAATACACCTCTCACTCTCGCGGACGATGTAGAACGCCGGCGCCGCCGTAGTCAGACGCGCCGCCGCCAGATAGCATCGCCAGCGCCGCCCGTTTCTGGTTTGATGATGTGGACCGTTGGATCTACATCGCAGCGCTAGGATAGATTCACTTAAACCGAAAAGGTACGCGATCTGAGCCGTGCAGCGTTAGTTAGATCCTACGGTACAGAAGGGTGATCCGGTGCGAACCGGTACGCGCCAGTAATAACGCGACGCGTGGCAAGGATGGATTAAAAACAGAATTTAAAACCTGATTTAGATTCAAACTTCAAATGCTTATAACTTTTGAATCCCACGTTGGATTTTTACAAACTTTATACCGTTAAATTCAGTGAAACAAGGCCTTTTTGAATATCCACTTTATTTAACATATAGTAACAGTAAAAGTGATTTTATTTGTGGAACAAGTTTGGGACTAGTTTAGATATAGTTTTATTTTGTTTATTATTTTGAAACCAAATAAGTGTAATTGGCAAACTTGTGACATATTAAGTTTCTGAACTCATGATCATACTTGGTATAATTTTCAAAAATCACCACATAGTAAAATTCTTGCATGCATGCATTCATATTATTTTGATTGTATATAATTGTGTGTAATTGTGTGTTATTGTTTCTTGTGTAGAGTTTGCTAGTGATTGTGATTGTGAAGAGTGCTACTCTCCCCACTACCAAGGCAAGTGATATTTTCATGAATATTCCTATCCTAAGTTTTATGATAGCATTAGTTATTTTGCTAAAGTGTTGCATGATATTTTGCTAAGTGCTAAATTGGGAAATCCTAAGTAGAGTGAAATAGTAGAGTGGTTAGGGAAATATTCCTAAGTTAGGTTACCATATTGCCTAGCCTAGCTCATAGCAAACAAGGGTGGTGAACAACTATATATTATGAGATAAAAAAAATATACTAAGTCAAAGAGGCTTATATTTTTCTTAATAAAACAACTAAGACAAATGAAATCCTGGGTGGAATGGGAAGATTGGGTTATGTTGAGTGGTTACACAAGGCCATGGACTTGGGTTGTGTATCTCACTTGTGGAATGCCACCCAGGCACAAAGGGATTTGGAGGCCAAGTGTTGAGAAAGCTTACAGTGCAACCACTTGGCAATATGGGCTCTGCCATGATCATATAGGTTGCTAGAACTTAGTCATTTTGGACAGATGGTGGTAGTTGGGTTGATAGGTTGGAGCGCGTCCATTTTGGCTAAGGAAAAGCTTCTGAAAGGTCCTGTCTTGGGAAACCAAGTCTGGTGGGGAAAGTGCACACCTCTGCAGATGGAAAAACTAAGTACTTAGCCTAGTCCAAGGAAATGGACACTTTGAGCATCAAGACATGGAAGCTACAAGAATCTCATCACTCCAACTTCTACAATAAAAAAAAATTGTGGGTGAACAAGGGAGAAGGACCCCAATGTCTATTGGTGGTTTCCTCGGGAATGTTTTTGACAAAGAAAAACTTAGCAGTTTCAACTAATAGGAGAAATCTATTTTCAAGCAAAAGCAAGCCAAGCCACACTTAGCCAAAATGCATATAGTTATATAGTCCACATAAAATATACTAAGGTATCACTTGCCAATACTATTCCAAAGTATTGACCCTCTGTGGCTGTAACTTGTGATGTTGCAGGTTATTCCGATGATGATTAGGAGTCATGAGTCTACACTCAACATGCTTGCCTGTGGCACATGAAGATGAAGACTTATGTTTATTTACTTGTTCCTTAAAACTCTTGTATTAGGCCTATGGCCATGAGTTGTAAAAGACTATCTTTTATCTCTGGAATGAATGTAATAAACGACCTTTGTATCTGTGTACTTCATCTTAAACTGTGGATGCTAGCATTGATCCAGGGACTAGCATTGCAATCACAGGGATCCTTCCTCTATAAAGGAGGGGTCTAACATTCTATGGTGAGATCCCGGCATCCAAGGCTTACTATCATGTCTCCCCCCGGAGAACTAACTTTTATTGGACACCCAATGTTTTCTGATGCAAACCCATTTCTATCAACAAATGCCTTTGATACGAATGAATGAGATGCACCGGTATCAAAGAGTACAAATGCTAAAATTGAATTGAGTCTGAACTTACCAGCCACGGCATCAGGCTCCTCATAGACCTCCTCCACATTTATGTGGTTAACCTGTCCTTTCTGGAAAGGATTTGGCTTGCTAGGTACTTCAACTTTCTTTTCAGGGCACTCATTAGCATAATGCCCTAGCTTTTTGCATTTGAAGCACTCAACCTGACTGATGTCCCTTTTAGGAGGTTGGCCTCCACTACCACTATCATTTCCACCATAATGGCTCCTATGTCCACCCTTGTGGTTCTTGTACTTGTCCTTGTCATGACTCGGTGATGTTTGTTGTCATGACGGTTGTGGTTGTGCTTGCTGAATTTCCCATTTTTATGGAATCCTGAACTGCCACTGTCATCATAGTGAGATCGTTTGTGAGACGTTCCCGAGCTGTGTTTGTCGGAGTGTTTCCTCTTCCTACTCTCGATTTGCTTCATTTTACTTTCCAAAATAGCAGCCTTGTCACACAAAGACTGATAAGTTGGAACATATGCTACAGATAACTGTAGGTTCAGCTCATCATTCAAACCTTCCAAGAATTTTTCCTTTCTCTTGGCATCGGTATCAACCTCATCCGGTGCGTAGCGCGCCAGATTGTTAAACTCTTCTATGTATTCTGCCACGCTGCGGTGGAGCTGTTTCAGGTTGTGAAACTCCTTCTTTTTCAGACTCATCATTCCTGATGAGATATGAGCGGTGCGAAAGCCATCTTCAAAGATAGCCCAAGTCACCTCATCAATAGGAGTGGTGATTTGGAAGTTGTCCCACCATGTGGCGGCTGATCCTTCCAACAGATGTGCTGCAAACCTGACCTTTTCAGAATCCGTGCAGCCCACGGTCACTAAGTCTTTGTTCACAGAACGTAACCAGTCATTGGCTACCATGGGATAAGTTGTTCCCGAAAACTTTGCTGGCCTCAAGCGCAGAAATCTGGTGAGCATATCGAAACCCGGAGGGTTGTTGTTGTTGTTGTTGGGGTCGTTGTTGTTGTTATTGTTGTTATTCTGGTTTTGGATGAACGTTGTCATCATTTGCATAAGCTGGGTTTGCGCATTCATCATTTGTTGCATTTCCGGGATGATGTTGTTGGGGTTGGGGTTTGCGCGACGGGGAGGCATCTGTGGTTTGTTCAAATAGTTAAGAATGAGATACCCATAGATGTTTTATGCACAATACAACATAAGCAATCACATAACAAGCAACATAAGAATAAAAGTTCAACAACCACATAACAAGCTCATGAAGTGATACACACAAGTGGCAAGCCATCCACATGTCGGATGGTCCAAAAACAAGTTCACAAAAACAAGTATGAAAAGATAAACGAGTAGTCAAGTCTACTCATCAGCGTCAATCTCCTCCTCGACGAAGGTAAGACCTGCATTCTCCATCGCGGTCTTGTTCTCCTCAATCGTAGTGGTCAAAGAATCAACTTTGGTCTTGAGAGCCCTCTTCTGGGAGCGAAGCCTCTCAATAACCATCTGCTGCTGCTCAAGCTCGAAGTCCTTGGACTTCAGTTCCTCGGTCATGTCCCGGATCCTCTTGTTCCTATCCTGGACGCGTTTCTCTTGACTCTTGAACTTGCGGTCCTGAGCCTCGAACTTTGTCTCCATTTCCTTGATCATCTCATCCTGCTGCGCAAAAAGCTTGTCCTTCTCGCGAAGCTGCACCTGAAGCTCGTCATTTCCTAGCATGACATTCGTCCTGTCCGTATCTACGTGCCTGAGAAGAGTCTCTAAGTCCTGAAGATAAAGGTGTATCGGCTCTGCGGTGCTCCTCGAGTCGTCCTCGAAGTCGATGGACTCTCCGTCAACATCACGTCTTCCGAAGACGTGAAAGTGAGTACCTCTAACCTGTCGGGAGTGACGGCCTAACAGTCGTCCTATCAGGTCCTGCATGACTACCTCCATCCCTCTCTCCCTGTCATCGTGCATCAACTTGAAGACGATGGTCTCTGTGGTAGGCTCAGTCTGGCGTCCGGGCTGATTCACTTTGAAGCCCCAGAGGTCCTTCCTCTCGAACTTGGTGAGTGGGTACACCGTAATGGTAGGAAGAGGGAGATCAAGCAGAGTGGTAAGCTCAATGATACGGGAACCAAAACGAGTAACCCGAAACTCCTCAATAGTGCTGATGGCAATAGGTGTAACATCCCAAAAATCATAGTTCAAAACTCATTCATATCACTTTGCATCATTCATTCATTTAGGGTTTTCTCAAAAATCACTTAGTGATGAAATAGGAGTTATGATTTCATGTGGGCATTTTATTCCAAAATGACCATCACACTTTGATGTTTGGAAGCTTAAATACTTGATTGCTTGACTCCATTATTGGAAAGATTATGAGAAACTTTTAACCAGGATTCAAATTTTAGAAATGATTTCAAACCCTAATTCAAATATTTGCAAACTATAGCAAAATCTCTGTTTATTTTGAAACCCAAGCTTGACCAAATCCTACAAGGTAACCACTTGGTTAATTTACTGTTTTTGAAACCACAGAGCCCTACCAGATCCCCAAAATGTTTGAATTCAAAAGGATTTGAATTCATATCAAAAAATCATTCCAGAAAATTGGAACAGAAAAAGAAAAGGAACAAACAAAAGAAAAGGGCCGCACGGCCAGAATCTGGCCCAGCAGCCAAGCAAGCCCAACCAGCCCACCCGGGGATTTCTTTTCCTCCTCTCACGCGCGAGCGCATGCACTGAGCCGCTGACAGACGGACCCCACACTCACTTCGCGCACTCGCTGACAAGCGGACCTCCTCCACGTCAGCGTCGTCTCCACCCGCACGACAGTTCATCCCCAAATCAACGCGGCCGTTTCCTGTGTGTTAATCGCGGCGTCAATTCGAGTTATTGGCAGAGTGATTCTCGCTCGCGACCAGGCTATAAGAACCCCCTCTGTCCCCTCTCTCTTTTCCCCAAAACCCCAAGCACAGAACGCCCCCAGGCTGCGCGCATTCCTCTCTGCAACCCCGCCGTCTCCGACGACTGCGCCGGCGAATTCCGGTGAGCCTCGAGCTCCCCTCGCTCTCGCGTTTACTTTATCTTGTTCAGTGAATCTCTATGCACCTTCTGACACCCTCCGTTTACCTTCGCATGACTCGTAGCTTCGGCAACGTCGACGACTGACCGTCACCGCCTCCTGCACGAACTCCGGCGAGCTCTAGCGGTAAGTCCAGACCGCTCCGAACCTTGTCGTTCACGCTCGCATGATCTCCGTAATCTTCCGCATCTAACCACACCTCCCTTTGGCATCCTAGTGATCTACAACGTCGCCTCCGACCTCGAGCAGAACCGCCGTTGCCAGATCCAACTCCGGCGAGCAATCCCAGTAAGTTTCGAGCGCCCCTTGCTTTCTTGTTCACCCGAGCGTGTTCGTAGTTGTCCTGCGCATCTTCTAAACCATTGGTTCGTGCTCAGGCGACGCAGAGCATCGGCAGCAACTCCGACAACCCCCACTTGACGCCAGACGCAACTCCGACGAGGTCTAGAGCCCATCTCCGAACGCCCCTCCACAAGCCAGTACCACGACGAGCTTCAGCAGCCTCCGGCGAACCTGGTAATACCCCTCTCCCTCTCGCGGATGATGTAGAACGCCGGCGCCGCCGTAGTCAGACGCGCCGCCGCCAGATAGCATCGCCAGCGCCGCCCGTTTCTGGTTTGATGATGTGGACCGTTGGATCTACATCGCAGCGCTAGGATAGATTCACTTAAACCGAAAAGGTACGCGATCTGAGCCGTGCAGCGTTAGTTAGATCCTACGGTACAGAAGGGTGATCCGGTGCGAACCGGTACGCGCCAGTAATAACGCGACGCGTGGCAAGGATGGATTAAAAACAGAATTTAAAACCTGATTTAGATTCAAACTTCAAATGCTTATAACTTTTGAATCCCACGTTGGATTTTTACAAACTTTATACCGTTGAATTCAGTGAAACAAGGCCTTTCTGAATATCCACTTTATTTAACATATAGTAACAGTAAAAGTGATTTTATTTGTGGAACAAGTTTGGGACTAGTTTAGATATAGTTTTATTTTGTTTATTATTTTGAAACCAAATAAGTGTAATTGGCAAACTTGTGACATATTAAGTTTCTGAACTCATGATCATACTTGGTATAATTTTCAAAAATCACCACATAGTAAAATTCTTGCATGCATGCATTCATATTATTTTTGATTGTATATAATTGTGTGTAATTGTGTGTTATTGTTTCTTGTGTAGAGTTTGCTAGTGATTGTGATTGTGAAGAGTGCTACTCTCCCCACTACCAGGCAAGTGATATTTTCATGAATATTCCTATCCTAAGTTTTATGATAGCATTAGTTATTTTGCTAAAGTGTTGCATGATATTTTGCTAAGTGCTAAATTGGGAAATCCTAAGTAGAGTGAAATAGTATAATGGTTAGGGAAATATTCCTAAGTTAGGTTACCATATTGCCTAGCCTAGCTCATAGCAAACAAGGGTGGTGAACAACTATATATTATGAGATAAAAAAAATATACTAAGTCAAAGAGGCTTATATTTTTCTTAATAAAACAACTAAGACAAATGAACTCCTGGGTGGAATGGGAAGATTGGGTTATGTTGAGTGGTTACACAAGGCCATGGACTTGGGTTGTGTATCTCACTTGTGGAATGCCACCCAGGCACAAAGGGATTTGGAGGCCAAGTGTTGAGAAAGCTTACGGTGCAACCACTTGGCAATATGGGCTCTGCCATGATCATATAGGTTGCTAGAACTTAGTTATTTTGGACAGATGGTGGTAGTTGGGTTGATAGGTTGGAGCGCGTCCATTTTGGCTAAGGAAAAGCTTCTGAAAGGTCCTGTCTTGGGAAACCAAGTCTGGTGGGGAAAGTGCACAACCTCTGCAGATGGAAAAACTAAGTACTTAGCCTAGTCCAAGGAAATGGACACTTTGAGCATCAAGACATGGAAGCTACAAGAATCTCATCACTCCAACTTCTACAATAAAAAAAATTGTGGGTGAACAAGGGAGAAGGACCCCAATGTCTATTGGTGGTTTCCTCGGGAATGTTTTTGACAAAGAAAAACTTAGCAGTTTCAACTAATAGGAGAAATCTATTTTCAAGCAAAAGCAAGCCAAGCCACACTTAGCCAAAATGCATATAGTTATATAGTCCACATAAAATATACTAAGGTATCACTTGCCAATACTATTCCAAAGTATTGACCCTCTGTGGCTGTAACTTGTGATGTTGCAGGTTATTCCGATGATGATTAGGAGTCATGAGTCTACACTCAACATGCTTGCCTGTGGCACATGAAGATGAAGACTTATGTTTATTTACTTGTTCCTTAAAACTCTTGTATTAGGCCTATGGCCATGAGTTGTAAAAGACTATCTTTTATCTCTGGAATGAATGTAATAAACGACCTTTGTACCTGTGTACTTCATCTTAAACTGTGGATGCTAGCATTGATCCAGGGACTAGCATTGCAATCACAGGGATCCTTCCTCTATAAAGGAGGGGTCTAACATTCTATGGTGAGATCCCGGCATCCAAGGCTTACTATCATGTCTCCCCCCGTAGAACTAACTTTTATTTGACACCCAATGTTTTCTGATGCAAACCCATTTCTATCAACAAATTCCTTTGATACGAATGAATGAGATGCACCGGTATCAAAGAGTACAAATGCTAAAATTGAATTGAGTCTGAACTTACCAGCCACGGCATCAGGCTCCTCATAGACCTCCTCCACATTTATGTGGTTAACCTGTCCTTTCTGGAAAGGATTTGGCTTGCTAGGTCCTTCAACTTTCTTTTCAGGGCACTCATTAGCATAATGCCCTAGCTTTTTGCATTTGAAGCACTCAACCTGACTGATGTCCCTTTTAGGAGGTTGGCCTCCACTACCACTATCATTTCCACCATAATGGCTCCTATGTCCACCCTTGTGGTTCTTGTACTTGTCCTTGTCATGACTGCGGTGATGTTTGTTGTCATGACGGTTGTGGTTGTGCTTGCTGAATTTCCCATTTTTATGGAATCCTGAACTGCCACTGTCATCATAGTGAGATCGTTTGTGAGACGTTCCCGAGCTGTGTTTGTCGGAGTGTTTCCTCTTCCTACTCTCGACTTGCTTCATTTTACTTTCCAAAATAGCAGCCTTGTCACACAAAGACTGATAAGTTGGAACATATGCTACAGATAACTGTAGGTTCAGCTCATCATTCAAACCTTCCAAGAATTTTTCCTTTCTCTTGGCATCGGTATCAACCTCATCCGGTGCGTAGCGCGCCAGATTGTTAAACTCTTCTATGTATTCTGCCACGCTGCGGTGGCGCTGTTTCAGGTTGTGAAGCTCCTTCTTTTTCAGACTCATCATTCCTGATGAGATATGAGCGGTGCGAAAGCCATCTTCAAAGATAGCCCAAGTCACCTCATCAATAGGAGTGGTGATTTGGAAGTTGTCCCACCATGTGGCGGCTGATCCTTCCAACAGATGTGTTGCAAACCTGACCTTTTCAGAATCCGTGCAGCCCACGGTCACTAAGTCTTTGTTCACAGAACGTAACCAGTCATTGGCTACCATGGGATCAGTTGTTCCCGAAAACTTTGCTGGCCTCAAGCGCAGAAATCTGGTGAGCATATCGAAACCCGGAGGGTTGTTGTTGTTGTTGTTGGGGTCGTTGTTGTTGTTATTGTTGTTATTCTGGTTTTGGATGAACGTTGTCATCATTTGCATAAGCTGGGTTTGCGCATTCATCATTTGTTGCATTTCCGGGGTGATGTTGTTGGGGTTGGGGTTTGCGCGACGGGGAGGCATCTGTGGTTTGTTCAAATAGTTAAGAATGAGATACCCATAGATGTTTTATGCACAATACAACATAAGCAATCACATAACAAGCAACATAAGAATAAAGTTCAACAACCACATAACAAGCTCATGAAGTGATACACACAAGTGGCAAGCCATCCACATGTCGGATGGTCCAAAAACAAGTTCACAAAAACAAGTATGAAAAGATAAACGAGTAGTCAAGTCTACTCATCAGCGTCAATCTCCTCCTCGATGAAGGTAAGACCTGCGTTCTCCATCGCGGTCTTGTTCTCCTCAATCGTAGTGGTCAAAGAATCAACTTTGGTCTTGAGAGCCCTCTTCTGGGAGCGAAGCCTCTCAATAACCATCTGCTGCTGCTCAAGCTCGAAGTCCTTGGACTTCAGTTCCTCGGTCATGTCCCGGATCCTCTTGTTCCTATCCTGGACGCGTTTCTCTTGACTCTTGAACTTGCGGTCCTGAGCCTCGAACTTTGTCTCCATTTCCTTGATCATCTCATCCTGCTGCGCAAAAAGCTTGTCCTTCTCGTGAAGCTGCACCTGAAGCTCGTCATTTCCTAGCATGACGTTCGTCCTGTCCGTATCTACGTTCCTGAGAAGAGTCTCTAAGTCCTGAAGATAAAGGCGTATCGGCTCTGCGGTGCTCCTCGAGTCGTCCTTGAAGTCGATGGACTCTCCGTCAACATCACGTCTTCCGAAGACGTGAAAGTGAGTACCTCTAACCTGTCGGGAGTGACGGCCTAACAGTCGTCCTATCAGGTCCTGCATGACTACCTCCATCCCTCTCTCCCTGTCATCGTGCATCAACTTGAAGACGATGGTCTCTGTGGTAGGCTCAGTCTGGCGTCCGGGCTGATTCACTTTGAAGCCCCAGAGGTCCTTCCTCTCGAACTTGGTGAGTGGGTACACCGTAATGGTAGGAAGAGGGAGATCAAGCAGAGTGGTAAGCTCAATGATACGGGAACCAAAACGAGTAACCCGAAACTCCTCAATAGTGCTGATGGCAATAGGTGTAACATCCCAAAAATCATAGTTCAAAACTCATTCATATCACTTTGCATCATTCATTCATTTAGGGTTTTCTCAAAAATCACTTAGTGATGAAATAGGAGTTATGATTTCATGTGGGCATTTTATTCCAAAATGACCATCACACTTTGATGTTTGGAAGCTTAAATACTTGATTGCTTGACTCCATTATTGGAAAGATTATGAGAAACTTTTAACCAGGATTCAAATTTTAGAAATGATTTCAAACCCTAATTCAAATATTTGCAAACTATAGCAAAATCTCTGTTTATTTTGAAACCCAAGCTTGACCAAATCCTACAAGGTAACCACTTGGTTAATTTACTGTTTTTGAAACCACAGAGCCCTACCAGATCCCCAAAATTGTTTGAATTCAAAAGGATTTGAATTCATATCAAAAAATCATTCCAGAAAATTGGAACAGAAAAAGAAAAGGAACAAACAAAAGAAAAGGGCCGCACGGCCAGAATCTGGCCCAGCAGCCAAGCAAGCCCAACCAGCCCACCCGGGGATTTCTTTTCCTCCTCTCACGCGCGAGCGCATGCACTGAGCCGCTGACAGACGGACCCCACACTCACTTCGCGCACCTCGCTGACAAGCGGACCTCCTCCACGTCAGCGTCGTCTCCACCCGCACGACAGTTCATCCCCAATCAACGCGGCCGTTTCCTGTGTGTTAATCGCGGCGTCAATTCGAGTTATTGGCAGAGTGATTCTCGCTCGCGACCAGGCTATAAGAACCCCCTCTGTCCCCTCTCTCTTTTCCCCAAAACCCCAAGCACACAACGCCCCCAGGCTGCGCGCATTCCTCTCTGCAACCCCGCCGTCTCCGACGACTGCGCCGGCGAATTCCGGTGAGCCTCGAGCTCCCCTCGCTCTCGCGTTTACTTTATCTTGTTCAGTGAATCTCTGTGCACCTTCTGACACCCTCCGTTTACCTTCGCATGACTCGTAGCTTCGGCAACGTCGACGACTGACCGTCACCGCCTCCTGCATGAACTCCGGCGAGCTCTAGCGGTAAGTCCAGACCGCCCCGAACCTTGTCGTTCACGCTCGCATGATCTCCGTAATCTTCCGCATCTAACCACACCTCCCTTTGGCATCCTAGTGATCTACAACGTCGCCTCCGACCTCGAGCAGAACCGCCGTTGCCAGATCCAACTCCGGCGAGCAATCCTAGTAAGTTTCGAGCGCCCCTTGCTTTCTTGTTCACCCGAGCGTGTTCGTAGTTGTCCTGCGCATCTTCTAAACCCATTGGTTCGTGCTCAGGCGACGCAGAGCATCGGCAGCAACTCCGACAACCCCCACTTGACGCCAGACGCAACTCCGACGAGGTCTAGAGCCCATCTCCGAACGCCCCTCCACAAGCCAGTACCACGACGAGCTTCAGCAGCCTCCGGCGAACCTGGTAATACCCCTCTCCCTCTCGCGGACGATGTAGAACGCCGGCGCCGCCGTAGTCAGACGCGCCGCCGTCAGATAGCATCGCCAGCGCCGCCCGTTTCTGGTTTGATGATGTGGACCGTTGGATCTACATCGGAGCGCTAGGATAGAATCACTTAACCCCGAAGCGGTACGCGATCTGGAACGTTCGATCTACTCAGATCCTGCGGCTGCAGAAGCGCGATCCAACCGAAGCGGTACGCGCCAATCACAGCGCGACGCGTGGCTAGGGTTAGATCTGAAATTAGATTTAAAACCAGAAATTTGATCCAAATTCAAATGGCTATAACTTTTGAATCCCACGTTGGATTTTACAAACTTTATACCGTTGAATTCAGTGAAACAAGGCCTTTCTGAATATCCACTTTATTTAACATATAGTAACAGTAAAAGTGATTTTATTTGTGGAACAAGTTTGGGACTAGTTTAGATATAGTTTTATTCTTGTTTATTATTTTGAAACCAAATTGGTGTAATTAGCAAACTTGTGACATATTAGGTTCTGTACTCATGAACATACTTGGTACAATTTTCAAAAGAAATCACCATTAGATAAATTCTTGCATGCATGCATTCATGTTATTTTTTATTGTATATAATTGTGTGTAATTGTATGTTATTTCTTGTGTAGAGTTTGCTAGTGATTGTGATTGTGAAGAGTGCTACTCTCCCCACTACCAAGGCAAGTGATACTTTCATGAATATTCCTATCCTAAGTTTTATGATAGCATTAGTTATTTTGCTAAAGTGTTGCATGATATTTTGCTAAGTGCTAAATTGGGAAATCCTAAGTAGAGTGAAATAGTAGAATGGTTAGGGAAATATTCCTAAGTTAGGTTACCATATTGCCTAGCCTAGCTCATAACAAACAAGGGTAGTGAACAACTATATATTATGAGATAAAAATATACTAAGTCAAAGAGGCTTATATTTTTCTTAATAAAACAACTAAGACAAATGAACTCCTGGGTGGAATGGGAAGATTGGGTTATGTTGAGTGGTTACACAAGGCCATGGACTTGGGTTGTGTATCTCACTTGTGGAAGGCCACCCAGGCACAAAGGGATTTGGAGGCCAAGTGTTGAGAAAGCTTACAGTGCAACCACTTGGCAATATGGGCTCTGCCATGATCATATAGGTTGCTAGAACTTAGTCATTTTGGACAGATGGTGGTAGTTGGGTTGATAGGTTGGAGCGCGTCCATTTTGGCTAAGGAAAAGCTTCTGAAAGGTCCTGTCTTGGGAAACCAAGTCTGGTGGGGAAAGTGCACAACCTCTGCAGATGGAAAAAAAACTAAGTACTTAGCCTAGCCCAAGGAAATGGACACTTTGAGCATCAAGACATGGAAGCTACAAGAATCTCATCACTCCAACTTCTACAATAAAAATTTGTGGGTGAACAAGGGTGAAGGACCCCAATTTCTATTGGTGGTTTCTTTTGGAATGTTTTTGATAAAGAAAAACTTAACAATTTCAACTAATAGGAAAATCTATTTTCAAGCAAAAGCAAGCCAAGCTACACTTAGCCATAATGCATATAGTTATATAGTCCACTTAAAATATACCAAGGTATCACTTGCCAATACTATTCCAAAGTATTGACCCTCTGTGGTTGTAACTTGTGATGTTGCAGGTTATTCCGATGATGATTAGGAGTCATGAGTCTACACTCAACATGCTTGCCTGTGGCACATGAAGATGAAGACTTATGTTTATTTACTTGTTCCTTAAAACTCTTGTATTAGGCCTATGGCCATGAGTTGTAAAAGACTATATTTTATCTCTGGAATGAATGTAATAAACGACCTTTGTATCTGTGTACTTCATCTTAAACTGTGGATGCTAGCATTGATCCAGGGACTAGCATTGCAATCACAGGGATCCTTTCCTCTATAAAGGAGGGGTCTAACAGATGGTATCAGAGCACTGTGTTGCCTGTAGGATTATGACCCTAGGATTGGAAAACCACTAAGGAAAAAGTTTTTCAACTACTTCTACACTTGTCTATTCTTCTCGTAATACTCTTCTAATCTCTTTCAACTTCCTTTGTAGATGAACTCCATCAACGAAGCCGTGAAGAAGGGACCACTCATGACCATGACCTTGGAGTGTGAGACTGAGTTTCCCAACATTCTCAAGGACCTCATGGAGGCAATGGATGCACATGGTGAAGCCGTGTACAAGGGCTTTCCAGTGATGGATGAAGGAGTAGAGTATTGGTGGGTGCAACTTCACTTGTACAAAAAACAAGGAAGACAACCACAAAGAAAAGGGATTCTGCATGTACACCAACACAACAATGCACACCACGTTCTTTGAGTCAGCCAGGGATGCAGCTTGGAGGACTATCAAGGAACTAAGTGCTAGAGTCAAATGCAGAATACTCAACCTCCAAAAGGACTTAGAGAAAGAGAAGGAACTTACTCAAGAATTGGAAGACAACAACCAAGAAATAAGGGGAGATGTGATAGATTTAGTGATTGAGTCCAGAGAGCAAGATTGGTGGATTGCCTCTAGGAACATTGTGTTTAATAATAGATCCCGTGAGATTGGACTGTAAGAAACTACGTTAGTTGGACCACCACCGATCACCTTATTTCCAAAAACATATCCTAATTAAGTGTTGGACCTTGATTAATGTAATAGACTTATGTATGCATGATTTGTGTGATGATTGTATTCCATGGATATGTATGAATGTTTGTCTCGAATTACCTTGATTTGTGTTGTTCTAACTTTTTCATTCTTATAAATAGATGCCTATTGCCATCAGCACTATTGAGGAGTTTCGAGTTACTCGTTTTGGTTCCCGTATCATTGAGCTTACCACTCTGCTTGATCTCCCTCTTCCTACCATTACGGTGTACCCACTCACCAAGTTCGAGAGGAAGTACCTCTGGGGCTTCAAAGTGAATCAGCCCGGACGCCAGACTGAGCCTACCACAGAGGCCATCGTCTTCAAGCTGATGCACGACGACAGGGAGAGAGGCATGGAGGTAGTCATGCAGGACCTGATAGGACGACTATTAGGCCGTCACTCCCGACAGGTTAGAGGTACTCACTTTCACGTTTTCGGAAGACGTGATGTTGACGGAGAGTCCATCGACTTCGAGGACGACTCGAGGAGCACCGCAGAGCCGATACGCCTTTATCTTCAGGACTTAGAGACTCTTCTCAGGCACGTAGATACGGACAGGACGAACGTCATGCTAGGAAATGACGAGCTTCAGGTGCAGCTTCGCGAGAAGGACAAGCTTTTTGCGCAGCAGGATGAGATGATCAAGGAAATGGAGACAAAGTTCGAGGCTCAGGACCGCAAGTTCAAGAGTCAAGAGAAACGCGTCCAGGATAGGAACAAGAGGATCCGGGACATGACCGAGGAACTGAAGTCCAAGGACTTCGAGCTTGAGCAGCAGCAGATGGTTATTGAGAGGCTTCGCTCCCAGAAGAGGGCTCTCAAGACCAAAGTTGATTCTTTGACCACTATGATTGAGGAGAACAAGACCGCGATGGAGAACGCAGGCCTTACCTTCGTCGAGGAGGAGATTGACGCTGATGAGTAGACTTGACTACTCGTTTATCTTTTTATTCATACTTGTTTTTATGAACTTGTTATTGGACCATCCGACATGTGGATGGCTTGCCACTAGTGTGTGTCACTTCATGAGCTTGTTATGTGGTTGTTGAACTTTTATTCTTATGTTGCTTGTTATGTGATTGCTCATGTTGTATTGTGCATAAAACATCTATGGGTATCTCATTCTTATCTAATTGAACAAACCACAGATGCCTCCCCGTCGCGCAAACCCCAACCCCAACAACATCACCCCAGAAATGCAACAAATGATGAATGCACAAACCCAGCTTATGCAAATGATGACAACGTTCATCCAAAACCAGAATAACAACAACAACAACGACCCCAACAACAACAACAACAACAACAACAACAACAACAACAACAACAACAACAACAACAACAACACTCCGGGTTTCGATATGCTCACCAGATTTCTGCGTCTGAGGCCAGCAAATTTTTCGGGAACAACTGATCCCATGGTAGCCAATGACTGGTTACGTTCTGTGAACAAAGACTTAGTGACCGTGGGCTGCACGGATGCTGAAAAGGTCAGGTTTGCAGCACATCTGTTGGAAGGACCAGCCGCCACATGGTGGGACAACTTCCAAATCACCACTCCTATTGATGAGGTGACTTGGGCTATCTTTGAAGATGGCTTTCGCACCGCTCATATCTCATCAGGAATGATGAGTCTGAAAAAGAAGGAGTTTCACAACCTGAAACAACGCCACCGCAGCGTGGCAGAATACATAGAAGAGTTTAACAATCTGGCGCGCTACGCACCGGATGAGGTTGATACAGATGCCAAGAGAAAGGAAAAATTCTTGGAAGGTTTGAATGATGAGCTGAACCTACAGTTATCTGTAGCATACGTTCCAACTTATCAGTCTTTGTGTGACAAGGCTGCTATTTTGGAAAGTAAAATGAAGCAAGTCGAGAGTAGAAAGAGGAAACACTCCGACAAGCACAACTCGGGATCGTTTCACAAACGATCTCACTATGATGACAGTGGCAGTTCAGGATCCCATAAAAATGGGAAATTCAGCAAGCACAACCACAACCATCATAACAACAAACATCACCGCAGTCATGACAAGGAAAGGTACGAGAACCACAAGGGTGGACATAAGAGCCACTATGGTGGAAATGGAAGTGGAAATGGAGGCCAACCTCTTAAAAAGGACATCAGTCAGGTTGAATGCTTCAAATGCAAGAAGTTGGGACACTATGCAAATGAGTGCCCCGAAAAGAAGGTGGAAGGACCTAACAAGCCAAATCCTTTCCAGAAAGGACAGGTTAACCACATAAATGTGGAAGAGGTCTATGAGGAACCTGATGCCGTGGCTGGTAAGTTCAGACTCAATTCAATTTTAGCATTTGTACTCTTTGATACCGGTGCATCTCATTCATTCGTATCAAAGGCATTTGTTGATAGAAATGGGTTTGCATCAGAAAACATTGGGTGTCCAATAAAAGTTAGTTCTCCGGGGGGAGACATGATAGTAAGCCTTGGATGCCGGGATCTCACCATAGAATTTGGTAAACATAAATTTCCAGTAAACCTGATAATCCTAGATTCCCAAGGACTAGATGTAATATTGGGAATGGATTGGATGGCCAAGTATGAAGGTGTATTGGATTGTGCAAAACGTACCGTTACACTCACAACCCTCGAAGGAAAAAGAATAAAATTTAAGTCAAACTTTGAATCCAAAGGAAGTAAGCTGAATTCTCTTAAGGGGGTTAGCATGGATGGTGTACCAATAGTATGTGAGTATCCGGATGTGTTTCCGGAAGAGCTACCAGGAATGCCACCGGATAGAGATGTGGAGTTTCTGATAGATTTGGTGCCAGGATCAGGACCAATAGCTAAGAGACCGTACAAAATGTCTCTTGATGAACTGAAAGAACTCAAGAAACAGCTAGGAGAACAATTACAAAAAGGGTTTATTCAACCAAGTTCTTCATCTTGGGGAGCCCCAGTGTTGTTCGTGGAAAAGAAGGATAGAACACAAAGGTTATGTATTGACTACCGTTCTCTCAACGAGGTTACCATCAAGAACAAGTATCCTTTGCCAAGAATCAACGACTTATTTGATCAGCTAGAAGGAGCATGCGTATTCTCGAAGATTGATCTCAGATCGGGGTATTTTCAACTCAAGATACGAGAACAAGACATACCAAAAACAGCATTCACCACAAGATATGGATTGTATGAGTATACTGTGATGCCTTTTGGATTAACCAACGCTCCAGCATACTTCATGAATATGATGAACAAGGTGTTCATGGAATTTCTTGACAAGTTCGTTGTCGTTTTCATCGATGACATCTTGGTCTACTCCAAGAGTAAGGAGGAGCATGAAAAACACTTGCGCTTGATACTTGAGAAACTAAGGGAACATAAACTTTATGCCAAATTCAGCAAGTGTGAGTTTTGGTTAGAAAAAGTTGGTTTTCTTGGTCATGTAATGACAAAAGATGGTGTGGCAGTTGACCCTGCTAAGGTTTCAGCTGTGACAGATTGGGAATCACCCAAGAATGTGAAAGAAATTCGTAGTTTCCTCGGCTTAGCAGGTTACTACAGAAGGTTCATAGAAAATTTCTCGAAAGTTGCTAAGCCTATGACAGAATTACTAAAGAAGGACAAGAAGTTTGCTTGGACTGAAGGTTGCGAAGTCAGTTTCCAAGAACTGAAGAAGAGACTTGTAACAGCACCAGTTCTATGTCTGCCAGATTTGGAAAAGGATTTCCAAGTGTATTGTGATGCTTCTCATCAAGGTTTGGGTGCCGTACTTATGCAAGATGGTAAAGTCGTAGCTTATGCTTCAAGACAACTCAAAACTCATGAAGTAAACTATCCTACTCATGATTTAGAGTTAGCTTCTGTCGTCCATGCACTCAAAACATGGAGACATTACCTTTTGGGAAAGCGCTGTGAAGTATTCACCGATCACAAGAGCTTGAAGTATATCTTTACCCAGAAGGAAATCAACATGAGACAAAGAAGATGGCTAGAACTTATCAAGGATTACGACTTAAGTTTGCAATATCATCCCGGTAAAGCAAATGTAGTAGCAGATGCTCTAAGTCGTAAGACATTTGTAAATGGCCTTACAAAAGGGGAATTGCCAGATGACTTGTGTGAGCAATTCAAAGAACTCAGATTGGAGATTGTACCAGAAGGGCATCTCATGTCCTTAGATGTTCAACCCACTCTGTTGGACAAGATCCGAGAAGTCCAGAAGACTGATGAGGAAATTGAAAAGATTAAGGTAAATATTAGTCTAGGGAAGGCTAAGAATTTCCATATAGATGAACAAGGTACTTTATGGCACGGGAAACGTATTTGTGTTCCACAAGACCCGGAGTTACGGAAACTGATCTTACAAGAAGGTCACAACTCTCCATATTCTATTCACCCAGGAAACACCAAGATGTACATGGATATGAAAGAAAGATTTTGGTGGAACAATCTCAAAAGAGACATCGCCGAACATATCGCTTTGTGTGATTTGTGTAGCAGAGTCAAAGCGGAGCACCAGAAACCAGCAGGTCTGCTTCAACCACTACCTATTCCTGAATGGAAGTGGGAAAATATTGGTATGGATTTCATTACCGGGTTACCAAGGACCAGATCAGGGTATGATTCCATATGGGTAGTGGTGGATCGCCTAACTAAGGTGGCTCATTTTATACCTGTGAAGACCACCTATACAAGTGCCAAGTTAGCAAAAATTTACATGAGCAGAATTGTATGCCTTCATGGTGTGCCAAAGAGTATTGTGTCTGATAGAGGAACACAGTTCACATCTCACTTTTGGAGACAACTACATGAATCCTTAGGAACGAGATTGGAATTTAGCACTGCTTTTCATCCTCAAACGGATGGACAAACAGAAAGGACCAATCAAATTCTTGAGGACATGTTGAGAGCCTGTGCATTAGATTATGGAGCAAGTTGGGATGAAAGTTTGTCCTACGCTGAATTCTCTTACAATAACAGCCATCAATCAAGTATTGGAATGGCACCGTTTGAGTTACTCTATGGAAGAAAGTGTACCACCCCATTATTATGGAATGGTGTGGGAGAAAGAAACTTATTTGGACCTGATCTTATCAAGGACGCCGAAGAGAAAGTTAAATTGGTTAAGGACAGGTTGAAGATAGCACAATCCCGACAGAAAAGCTACGCGGATTCTAAGCGTAGAGAAGTCACCTACGAAGTTGGGGATAGAGCTTATCTCAGAGTATCACCACTTCGTGGAGTGAAAAGATTTGGAGTCAAAGGAAAGTTGGCCCCAAGATATGTTGGGCCATTCAAAATTCTGAGCCGCAAAGGAGAAGTTGCATATGAAGTTGAATTGCCAGAATCTCTATCAGCAGTCCATAATGTATTTCATGTGAGTCAGCTTAAGAAATGTCACCCAGAAATGGAAGAGTCTTCTTTGAAGGATACCATACCTTTGGAAGAGGTTCAACTAGAAAGTGATCTCACTTATGAAGAAAAGCCTGTCAAGATTTTAGAGACCGCAGAGAGAGTCACCAGGACCAAGACTATCAAGTTTTGTAAAGTACAATGGAACCATCACTCCGAAGAGGAAGCAACATGGGAAAGAGAAGATGATCTTCGGAAAGACCACCCTCACCTATTTGCTAGCCAAACCGAATCTCGAGGGCGAGATTCATCTTAAGGGGGTTAGATTTGTAACATCCCAAAAATCATAGTTCAAAACTCATTCATATCACTTTGCATCATTCATTCATTTAGGGTTTTCTCAAAAATCACTTAGTGATGAAATAGGAGTTATGATTTCATGTGGGCATTTTATTCCAAAATGACCATCACACTTTGATGTTTGGAAGCTTAAATACTTGATTGCTTGACTCCATTATTGGAAAGATTATGAGAAACTTTTAACCAGGATTCAAATTTTAGAAATGATTTCAAACCCTAATTCAAATATTTGCAAACTATAGCAAAATCTCTGTTTATTTTGAAACCCAAGCTTGACCAAATCCTACAAGGTAACCACTTGGTTAATTTACTGTTTTTGAAACCACAGAGCCCTACCAGATCCCCAAAATTGTTTGAATTCAAAAGGATTTGAATTCATATCAAAAAATCATTCCAGAAAATTGGAACAGAAAAAGAAAAGGAACAAACAAAAGAAAAGGGCCGCACGGCCAGAATCTGGCCCAGCAGCCAAGCAAGCCCAACCAGCCCACCGGGGATTTCTTTTCCTCCTCTCACGCGCGAGCGCATGCACTGAGCCGCTGACAGACGGACCCCACACTCACTTCGCGCACCTCGCTGACAATCGGACCTCCTCCACGTCAGCGTCGTCTCCACCCGCACGACAGTTCATCCCCAAATCAACGCGGCCGTTTCCTGTGTGTTAATCGCGGCGTCAATTCGAGTTATTGGCAGAGTGATTCTCGCTCGCGACCAGGCTATAAGAACCCCCTCTGTCCCCTCTCTCTTTTCCCCAAAACCCCAAGCACAGAACGCCCCCAGGCTGCGCGCATTCCTCTCTGCAACCCCGCCGTCTCCGACGACTGCGCCGGCGAATTCCGGTGAGCCTCGAGCTCCCCTCGCTCTCGCGTTTACTTTATCTTGTTCAGTGAATCTCTGTGCACCTTCTGACACCCTCCGTTTACCTTCGCATGACTCGTAGCTTCGGCAACATCGACGACTGACCGTCACCGCCTCCTGCACGAACTCCGGCGAGCTCTAGCGGTAAGTCCAGACCGCCCCGAACCTTGTCGTTCACGCTCGCATGATCTCCGTAATCTTCCGCATCTAACCACACCTCCCTTTGGCATCCTAGTGATCTACAACGTCGCCTCCGACCTCGAGCAGAACCGCCGTTGCCAGATCCAACTCCGGCGAGCAATCCCAGTAAGTTTCGAGCGCCCCTTGCTTTCTTGTTCACCCGAGCGTGTCCGTAGTTGTCCTGCGCATCTTCTAAACCCATTGGTTCGTTCTCAGGCGACGCAGAGCATCGGCAGCAACTCCGACAACCCCCACTTGACGCCAGACGCAACTCCGACGAGGTCTAGAGCCCATCTCCGAACGCCCCTCCACAAGCCAGTACCACGACGAGCTTCAGCAGCCTCCGGCGAACCTGGTAATACCCCTCTCCCTCTCGCGGACGATGTAGAACGCCGGCGCCGCCGTAGTCAGACGCGCCGCCGTCAGATAGCATCGCCAGCGCCGCCCGTTTCTGGTTTGATGATGTGGACCGTTGGATCTACATCGCAGCGCTAGGATAGAATCACTTAACCCCGAAGCGGTACGCGATCTGGAACGTTCGATCTACTCAGATCCTGCGGCTGCAGAAGCGCGATCCAACCGAAGCGGTACGCGCCAATCACAGCGCGACGCGTGGCTAGGGTTAGATCTGAAATTAGATTTAAAACCAGAAATTTGATCCAAATTCAAATGGCTATAACTTTTGAATCCCACGTTGGAGTTTTACAAACTTTATACCGTTGAATTCAGTGAAACAAGGCCTTTCTGAATATCCACTTTATTTAACATATAGTAACAGTAAAAGTGATTTTATTTGTGGAACAAGTTTGGGACTAGTTTAGATATAGTTTTATTCTTGTTTATTATTTTGAAACCAAATTGGTGTAATTAGCAAACTTGTGACATATTAGGTTCTGTACTCATGAACATACTTGGTACAATTTTCAAAAGAAATCACCATTAGATAAATTCTTGCATGCATGCATTCATGTTATTTTTTATTGTATATAATTGTGTGTAATTGTATGTTATTTTCTTGTGTAGAGTTTGCTAGTGATTGTGATTGTGAAGAGTGCTACTCTCCCCACTACCAAGGCAAGTGATACTTTCATGAATATTCCTATCCTAAGTTTTATGATAGCATTAGTTATTTTGCTAAAGTGTTGCATGATATTTTGCTAAGTGCTAAATTGGGAAATCCTAAGTAGAGTGAAATAGTAGAATGGTTAGGGAAATATTCCTAAGTTAGGTTACCATATTGCCTAGCCTAGCTCATAGCAAACAAGGGTAGTGAACAACTATATATTATGAGATAAAAATATACTAAGTCAAAGAGGCTTATATTTTTCTTAATAAAACAACTAAGACAAATGAACTCCTGGGTGGAATGGGAAGATTGGGTTATGTTGAGTGGTTACACAAGGCCATGGACTTGGGTTGTGTATCTCACTTGTGGAAGGCCACCCAGGCACAAAGGGATTTGGAGGCCAAGTGTTGAGAAAGCTTACAGTGCAACCACTTGGCAATATGGGCTCTGCCATGATCATATAGGTTGCTAGAACTTAGTCATTTTGGACAGATGGTGGTAGTTGGGTTGATAGGTTGGAGCGCGTCCATTTTGGCTAAGGAAAAGCTTCTGAAAGGTCCTGTCTTGGGAAACCAAGTCTGGTGGGGAAAGTGCACAACCTCTGCAGATGGAAAAAAACTAAGTACTTAGCCTAGTCCAAGGAAATGGACACTTTGAGCATCAAGACATGGAAGCTACAAGAATCTCATCACTCCAACTTCTACAATAAAAATTTGTGGGTGAACAAGGGTGAAGGATCCCAATGTCTATTGGTGGTTTCTTTTGGAATGTTTTTGATAAAGAAAAACTTAACAATTTCAACTAATAGGAAAATCTATTTTCAAGCAAAAGCAAGCCAAGCTACACTTAGCCATAATGCATATAGTTATATAGTCCACTTAAAATATACCAAGGTATCACTTGCCAATACTATTCCAAAGTATTGACCCTCTGTGGCTGTAACTTGTGATGTTGCAGGTTATTCCGATGATGATTAGGAGTCATGAGTCTACACTCAACATGCTTGCCTGTGGCACATGAAGATGAAGACTTATGTTTATTTACTTGTTCCTTAAAACTCTTGTATTAGGCCTATGGCCATGAGTTGTAAAAGACTATATTTTATCTCTGGAATGAATGTAATAAACGACCTTTGTATCTGTGTACTTCATCTTAAACTGTGGATGCTAGCATTGATCCAGGGACTAGCATTGCAATCACAGGGATCCTTTCCTCTATAAAGGAGGGGTCTAACAATAGGCATCTATTTATAAGAATGAAAAAGTTAGAACAACACAAATCAAGGTAATTCGAGACAAACATTCATACATATCCATGGAATACAATCATCACACAAATCATGCATACATAAGTCTATTACATTAATCAAAGGTCCAACACTTAATTAGGATATGTTTTTGGAAATAAGGTGATAGGTGGTGGTCCAACTAACGTAGTTTCTTACAGTCCAATCTCACGGGATCTATTATTAAACACAATGTTCCTAGAGGCAATCCACCAATCTTGCTCTCTGGACTCAATCACTAAATCTATCACATCTCCCCTTATTTCTTGGTTGTTGTCTTCCAATTCTTGAGTAAGCTCCTTCTCTTTCTCTAAGTCCTTTTGGAGGTTGAGTATTCTGCATTTGACTCTAGCACTTAGTTCCTTGATAGTCCTCCAAGCTGCATCCCTGGCTGACTCAAAGAACGTGGTGTGCATTGTTGTGTTGGTGTACATGCAGAATCCCTTTTCTTTGTGGTTGTCTTCCTTGTTTTTGTACAAGTGAAGTTGCACCCACCAATACTCTACTCCTTCATCCATCACTGGAAAGCCCTTGTACACGGCTTCACCATGTGCATCCATTGCCTCCATGAGGTCCTTGAGAATGTTGGGAAACTCAGTCTCACACTCCAAGGTCATGGTCATGAGTGGTCCCTTCTTCACGGCTTTGTTGATGGAGTTCATCTACAAAGGAAGTTGAAAGAGATTAGAAGAGTATTACGAGAAGAATAGACAAGTGTAGAAGTAGTTGAAAAACTTTTTCCTTAGTGGTTTTCCAATCCTAGGGTCATAATCCTACAGGCAACACAGTGCTCTGATACCATCTGTTAGACCCCTCCTTTATAGAGGAAGGATCCCTGTGATTGCAATGCTAGTCCCTGGATCAATGCTAGCATCCACAGTTTAAGATGAAGTACACAGATACAAAGGTCGTTTATTACATTCATTCCAGAGATAAAAGATAGTCTTTTACAACTCATGGCCATAGGCCTAATACAAGAGTTTTAAGGAACAAGTAAATAAACATAAGTCTTCATCTTCATGTGCCACAGGCAAGCATGTTGAGTGTAGACTCATGACTCCTAATCATCATCGGAATAACCTGCAACATCACAAGTTACAGCCACAGAGGGTCAATACTTTGGAATAGTATTGGCAAGTGATACCTTAGTATATTTTATGTGGACTATATAACTATATGCATTTTGGCTAAGTGTGGCTTGGCTTGCTTTTGCTTGAAAATAGATTTCTCCTATTAGTTGAAACTGCTAAGTTTTTCTTTGTCAAAAACATTCCCGAGGAAACCACCAATAGACATTGGGTCCTTCTCCCTTGTTCACCCACAATTTTTTTTATTGTAGAAGTTGGAGTGATGAGATTCTTGTAGCTTCCATGTCTTGATGCTCAAAGTGTCCATTTCCTTGGACTAGGCTAAGTACTTAGTTTTTCCATCTGCAGAGGTTGTGCACTTTCCCCACCAGACTTGGTTTCCCAAGACAGGACCTTTCAGAAGCTTTTCCTTAGCCAAAATGGACGCGCTCCAACCTATCAACCCAACTACCACCATCTGTCCAAAATGACTAAGTTCTAGCAACCTATATGATCATGGCAGAGCCCATATTGCCAAGTGGTTGCACTGTAAGCTTTCTCAACACTTGGCCTCCAAATCCCTTTGTGCATGGGTGGCATTCCACAAGTGAGATACACAACCCAAGTCCATGGCCTTGTGTAACCACTCAACATAACCCAATCTTCCCATTCCACCCAGGAGTTCATTTGTCTTAGTTGTTTTATTAAGAAAAATATAAGCCTCTTTGACTTAGTATATTTTTTTTATCTCATAATATATAGTTGTTCACCACCCTTGTTTTCTATGAGCTAGGCTAGGCAATATGGTAACCTAACTTAGGAATATTTCCCTAACCATTCTACTATTTCACTCTACTTAGGATTTCCCAATTTAGCACTTAGCAAAATATCATGCAACACTTTAGCAAAATAACTAATGCTATCATAAAACTTAGGATAGGAATATTCATGAAAATATCACTTGCCTTGGTAGTGGGGAGAGTAGCACTCTTCACAATCACAATCACTAGCAAACTCTACACAAGAAACAATAACACACAATTACACACAATTATATACAATCAAAAATAATATGAATGCATGCATGCAAGAATTTTACTATGTGGTGATTTTTGAAAATTATACCAAGTATGATCATGAGTTCAGAAACTTAATATGTCACAAGTTTGCCAATTACACTTATTTGGTTTCAAAATAATAAACAAAAATAAAACTATATCTAAACTAGTCCCAAACTTGTTCCACAAATAAAATCACTTTTACTGTTACTATATGTTAAATAAAGTGGATATTCAGAAAGGCCTTGTTTCACTGAATTCAACGGTATAAAGTTTGTAAAAATCCAACGTGGGATTCAAAAGTTATAAGCATTTGAAGTTTGAATCTAAATCAGGTTTTAAATTCTGTTTTTAATCCATCCTTGCCACGCGTCGCGTTATTACTGGCGCGTACCGGTTCGCACCGGATCACCCTTCTGTACCGTAGGATCTAACTAACGCTGCACGGCTCAGATCGCGTACCTTTTCGGTTTAAGTGAATCTATCCTAGCGCTGCGATGTAGATCCAACGGTCCACATCATCAAACCAGAAACGGGCGGCGCTGGCGATGCTATCTGGCGGCGGCGCGTCTGACTACCGCGGCGCCGGCGTTCTACATCGTCCGCGAGAGGGAGAGGGGTATTACCAGGTTCGCCGGAGGCTGCTGAAGCTCGTCGTGGTACTGGCTTGTGGAGGGGCGTTCGGAGATGGGCTCTAGACCTCGTCGGAGTTGCGTCTGGCGTCAAGTGGGGGTTGTCGGAGTTGCTGCCGATGCTCTGCGTCGCCTGAGCACGAACCAATGGGTTTAGAAGATGCGCAGGACAACTACGAACACGCTCGGGTGAACAAGAAAGCAAGGGGCGCTCGAAACTTACTGGGATTGCTCGCCGGAGTTTGCGAAAACGTCAGCCACGGTCAGTTGTCGACGTTGGCGAGGTTCCTCGTCGTGCTAGGCAGAAATAGGGACACTGTCAGATGCGCACGATGATGAGGGTTCTATGCGTATCAACCAGAGGGCAAGGGGCGGTGGTTACTTACGGAGAGAGGTCGCCGGAGTTCGTGTAGAAGACGGTGGCGGCCAGTCGTCGACGTTGCCAAAGCTAGGGGTCATGCGAAGGCAAACGGCGAGTGTCAGAAGATGCGTATGAGTTCACTGAACAAGATAGTGTGAATGAGAGACAGAGGGGAACTCGAGGCTCACCGGAATTGGTCGCCGGAGGAGCTCTGTCAGCGGCGATTCGCGGAGGATTGAGGGCAGCCTGGGGGCGTGAGTGTGCGATTGACTGGGGGAAAATGATCGTGGGGAGGTGGGGATATTATAGCTGGTGCCTCGACAGGAAACGCCTGCGTTTAATTGCCCAATTAAGCCGCGCCATCACCGGCAGTCACTGCAGCTGCGACGTGGTCGCGGGCGAGTTTTGGGGAAGATGATGACAGCGTGTCCAGGGTCCACTCGTCAGCGATATGCACGAGATGGGTGTGGGGTCTGGCCGTCAGTGGCTCAGTGAGTGTGCTCGCGCGTGTGAGAAGAAACGAGGATCCCCGGGTGGGCTTGCTGGGCTCGATCGGTTGCTGGGCCAATTTCTGGCCGCGTGGCCCTTTTCTATTCAGATGCTCTTTTCTTTTTCTATTTCCATTTTCTGGTATGAACTTAGTATGAATTCAAATCTTTTTGGAGTTCAATTGTTTTGGGGACTTTTTGCAAGGTTTTATAGGTTCAAAAACATTTATTCTCACTAAGTGTTTATCCTGCAAGGCTGGGTCAAACTTGGTTTTTCAAAATAAACTGAGAGTTGTTCTAGCTTGCAAAAATTTGAATTAGGGTTTTGAAATCATCTCTAAACTTTTAAATCCTGTTTAAAAGCTTCACCTAACCTTTCCAACAATGAAGTCAAGCAATCATGTACTTAAGCTCTCAAAATCCAAAGGGTGATGGTTATTTGAGGATAAATTGCCCACATGAAATCATAGCTCCAATTTCTGTTTCTAAGTGATTTTTGAGAAAACCCTAAATGAATGAATGATGTAAAGATGATATGAATGAGTTTTGAAACCATGATTTTTGGGATGTTACACATGGCCCCTCAACCCATAAAAGGAGGGGCAGGCCTCCTCCTCTAGACACACAAGTTCCTATCTTCTACCTCCGGTTTAGAGTCGTTTCGGTTTAGAGCTTCTAATTGCTTTAGCCTTCGGTTTAGAGCCTTCTAATTGGTTTAGAGCCTTCTAATTGGTGTGTCTAATTACTAGACCACTAATAGCCTCTCTCATACTCCACCATACTCGCACCGGCTTAAGGCGAAGCCCTGCGGGATCTCCCCTCTACTTTCGGTACCACGCCGTTGTGCTGCCGGAATCGCGAGGAGAGTACTACAACCTCCGCTGCCTGCTGGAACAAGGGAGAGGAAGGTCTTCGTCGAGTACCGAACGTGTGACCGACTGCGGGAGCGCTTCCGGAACGTGGCGCCGGAAGGATCGTCTACGCGATCTTGAGATCGGAAAGAGTACGACTACATCACCCACGAGAATCTGCTCTCGTTAACCACTTTGGAATCTTCGAGGGTAAGTTATTCCATCGACTCGTTGCTACAATCTAGTAGATAGATCTTGGCTTGTTTGTTTGTATGCGATAGAAAATTTTTGTTTTTCCATGCTACGAACCCCTACATCTTGTTCATATTCTTTTTATCAACACTTCACTCCATAAACCCGTGGACATGTTTACTCAGCTTAGTTTTCGCTTGGGGACAAGCGAGGTCTAAGATTCTCCACTCATCCGAATTGTGATGCCATACATAGTAGCCTGCCTGGCTTCATGTGGTCAGTACAGGAAGATGGATGTTGAAACTATGGGAGATGTCGGCATCTCTCGATTTCCATGGTGTATATAGTGGTGGAGAATGTCATGGTGACTGAGATTTAGTGGAGGTTGTCTTCGAGGCGATGAAGATGCTACTTCACAGGCGGTGGTGTTCGGATCCTTTTTGGATATAGTACATGTGAGCCTGGTGGTTGATGACTTGCATGAGTAGCCTCAACAAGTGGGGTGCGACAGTATGATACGTCCAATTTGCATCACCATTCTATATCATAATTTGCCTCTATTCATTGATATATTTCATATTAAGAGGTGTTATTTATGCCTTTTCATCTATTTTTGCATGTTGGATGATTCTTGGAGGATGGACTGCCGGAGTCTGGATTCTGATGGAAAAACGAGGTGTTTTGATGCAATTTCGCGAAGATCAGGAAAATACCAGAAAAATATGGGAAAATTATATTATCCCGGAAGAAGAAGGAAGATAGAAGGGGAGGCGTAGAAGGGCCACAGGGGGCTCACACCCCCTAGGCACGGGGCCCCTCTGGGCCGTGCCTAGGGCAGGTGTGGCCCACCTGCTCGGCTCCCGACTCCGCCATCTCGCCTATATCTTCCTTATGTAACCCTAACACCAGGGGAGCGACCACGGATAGATTTCCGCCGCCTCTGCGGGGCGGAAAACACCGAGAGAGAAAGATCTCTCCGGCAGACAGATTTCTGCCAGGAAAATTCCTTCCCGGAGAGGGGAGATCGCCGCCATCAACACCGTCATCAAGCTAGGCTTCATCGGGATCATCATCATCCACGCCATCATCTCCACCAGCACCATCATCACCACTCCGTCCTGATGTAACAATTGTGTTAGATCTTGCATTAGTTCTTAGGGGAAACTTTCCCGGTGTTAATTACTATTGTAGTTGATGCTTGTGAGTGGAACCATTGGATTATTGTTTATGTTCAGATTGTTATTCATCACCATATCATCCTTGATCTTGATCCATATGATGTCTTGTGAGTAGTTCATCTAGTTCTTGAGGACATGGGAGAAGTCATGTTGTTATTAGTGGATTTGTGTTGAGTTATTATTCAATGGTTTAGTATTTAAGTTGTGGTGTCATGTGAATGTCGACTACATGATACTTCACCATTTATGGGCCTAGGGGAATGCATTGTGTATTTGGCTACTAATTGTGGGGTTGCCGGAGTGGCAGAAACCTGAACCCCTGTTAGGACACCTTTGCATAAGGGAGCGTAGGATCTCAGAGTTTAAGGATGTGGTTAGGTTTATATCTTAATTACTTTCCTGTAGTTGCGGATGTCAGTCAGTCCTCGATCGGTCGGTAGTCCTCGGTCGGTCAATCGCCCTCGGTCGGTCAGTAGTCCTCGGTCGTCAGTGCTGCTCGGTCGGTCAGTAGTCCTAGGTCGGTTAGTGGTCCTCGGTCAGTCGGTCCTTGGTCGGTCAGTAGTCCTCGGTCGGTCAGTGGTGCTCGGTAGGTCAGTAGTCCTCGGTTGGTCGGTCGGTCGGTAGTCCTCGGTCGGTCAATAGCCCTCGGTCGGTCAGTAGTCCCCGGTCTTCAGTGGTGCTCGGTCAGTCAGTAGTCCTCGGTCGGTCAGTCAGTAGTCCTCGGTCAGTCAGTGGTGCTCGGTTGGTCGGTAATCCTCGGTCAGTAGCCCTCAGTCGGTCAGTAGTCTTCGGTCGGTCAGTGGCCCTCGGTCGTCAGTGGTGCTCGGTCCGTCAGTAGTCCTCGGTCGGTCGGTGGTCCTCGGTCGGTCAGTGGTCCTCGGTCGTGTAGGGTTCGCAACATAGAAAACAAAATTTTCCTACAATGGGAACTATGTACCAAGATCTATCTACTAGATACAAACAACGGGCGGATGTATATCCGTAGAGAACATACCCTTGAAGACCGACAAAGCTTAACAAGTTCAACTCGTGGTTGATGTAGACGATCTCTTGCCGATCTCAAGATCGAGAGGAAGTCCTAGCGCCGCAAAGCAGCAGCGCATCCGTGCTCGCACACACGTACAAGACACCGGGCAACCTCCGTCTCCTCGCTCCAGCGATGCAGCGGAAGCACAACACTTTCTTGCCGAATAGCCACCGGGAACATGTATCTCGCTAGTCCGAGACCATGTGGGATAAATTCTAGAGGGGAGAGAGATCCTTCACGAGGAGGTGTGAGAGACAAGTGAGAGGAGGGGCTCCTTTTATAGGAGGAGGGGGGAACCCCAAGGGGGTGGACGGCGCATGGGGCTGCCCCCTTGCCCTCCCCTCTTCATGTGGGTGGACACTCCACTCACAAAATTCCTTTAAATTCCCTCCACTCAACCATTAAATTTCCACCAAATTTAATGCAAACTCTCATTAAATAAAACTCTTTTATTTTATTCAGAATTTCGTCAATTACTTTAATGACAAACATTCACAAATAACCCCTTTCTAGAATTCCATTTCACATGCATAACCACTTTATGCAATTTCACTCGAAAACCTGTTTCGGTATCTAGTGAAATAAATTCCTGCGCTTGTTTATTCTTTCGGCATGAAACATTTGCTCCAACTGGATGCCAGTGTCCCTTAAGTGTTTCACCCTACGGTTCGCGAATAATGCGGACATGATCGAGACCCTTCTCCGATCAATAATCAGTAGCGGGACCTGGAGATCCATACTGACTCCCACACATTCAACGACGACTTTTCCTGTGATCGTCGGAACCTTTTATGCTTGTATCTTAATCCCTTTGTTTCACGATATATTACATGTCCGAGATTCTATCATCGGTATCTCCATACCTAGTTTGATCTCGTTACTGACATGCACTCTTTTCTCGTTCCCGTGATATAACATTCTAGTGATCAAATCACTTGCTTGCAAGCTAACCAATGTGATATCACCGAGAGGGCCCAGAGCATATCTATCTGTCATCGGGATGAACAAATTCCACTCTTGATCCATGATTCTCAACATAACACTTTTGTAGCTTTGAAGCCATCTTTATAATCACCCAGTTATGGAGTGACGTTTGATGTCAACAAGAAACTCTTCCGGTGTTAGTGATTGGCATGATCTCATGGTCTAAGGATTAGGATTACTTCGTAGTTTGTTTTTAGCAATATAAACTCAATGACTTTGATCGTAATGCTATACTTCGGATGAATGTTCATCACACCATTACACTAATGTTGTGATCTCGTTATTAACAACATCCAATGTCTATGATCAGGAAACCGTGATCATCTTGTTAATCAACGAACTAGTTTATGAGAGAGGCATAACTAGGAACTTTCTGTTTGTTTATTAAACACACATGTATTAACGTTTCCGTATTAATACAATTATAGCATGCAAAATAAACACCTATCATATACTTGGAATACACATAATAAACATTTTATTATTGCCTCTCAGGGCATATTCCCTTCATTCTCCCACTTGCACTAGAGACAATAATCTAGTTACATAGTGATGTATCTAACACCCATGGAGTTCTGGTGTAGATCATGTTTTGCTCTAGGGAGAGTTTTAGTCAACGGATCTGCTACATTGAGATCCGTATGTACTTTACAAATCTTTATATCTCCATCCTTGACATGCTCGCGGATGGAGTGAAACCGACGCTTAATATGCTTGGAATGCTTGTGAGACCTTGGCTCTTTGGCATTGGCAATGGCACCATTGTTGTCACAATAGATCACCATTGGGTCCAACGCGTTTGCAACCACACCTAGTTCAGATATGAACTCCTTCATCCAAACTGCTTCCTGAGCCGCTTCTGAAGAAACAACATATTCGGCCTCCGTTGTTGATCCCGCCACCACAGGTTGTTTGGATCTCCTCCAACTAACCGCTCCGCCATTCATGAGAAATACGTATCCGGATTGAGACTTAGAGTCATCCGGATCAGTGTCAAAGCTAGCGTCGACATAACACTTAGCGACGAGCTCTTCTTCACCTCCGTATACAAAAAACATATCCTTAGTTCTTCGCAAGTACATAAGGATATTCTTGACCGCTTTCCAGTGTTCTGAACCTGGATCCGATTGGTACCTACTAGTCAAACTAATAGCATGTGCCACATCCGGTCTTGTACATAGCATGGCGTACATTATAGAGCCTATGGCTGAAGCATAGGGGACCTTGTCCATTATCTCTCTTTCTTCCGTCAAAGCCGGACTTTGAGTCTTACTCAATGTCGTGCCTTGTGTCATAGGTAAGAACCCCTTCTTACTATCTTCCATTTTAAACTTCTTTAAAATCTTATCAAGGTATGTACTTTGCGATAGCCCTATTAGGCGCCTAGATCTATCTCTATAGATCTTTATGCCTAATATGTATGACGCTTCACCTAGGTCCTTCATTCAAAATTTGTTGTTTAGATAAATTTTAACACCGTTTAAAATATCTATATCATTTCCGATCAATAATATGTCATCCACATATAATATCAGAAATGCCATATTGCTCCCACTCACTTTCTTGTAAATACAAGCTTCTCCATAAGTTTGGACAAATCCAAACTCTTTGATCACCTCATCAAAGCGGAGATTCCAACTTCGTGATGCTTGCTTCAATCCATAGATGGGTCGTTGAAGCTTGCACACCTTGTTAGCATCCTTAGGATCGACAAAACCCTTTGGTTGTATCATATACAACTCTTCTTCAATATTACTATTGAGAAACGCGGTTTTAACATCCATCTGCCATATCTCATAATCGAAATATGCAGCAATTGCTAACATAATCCTAACTAACTTTAGCATCGCTACAGGAGAGAATGTCTCATCGTAGTCAACTCCTTGAATTTGTCGAAACCCCTTTGCGACAAGTCGAGCTTTATAGACGGTTACATTACCATCAGCATCAGTTTTCCTTTTGAAAATCCATTTGTTCTCCACAGCCTTTCGGTCGTGAGGTAAGTCCACCAAGTTCCAAACTTGATTTTCATACATGGATTCCATCTCGGATTTCATGGATTCTAACCATTTGTTGGAATCTGGGCTCATCATCGCTTCTTCATACGTCGCAGGGTCATCATTTTCATCAACCATGAAATTCATGACAGGATTTCCGTACAGTTCGGGAGCTGCACGCGTCCTGCTTGACCTGCGAGGTTCGGTAGTACTCTCTTTTGTAGTTTCATGATCATTATCATTAGTTCCCTCTTCAACAGGTGGAGCCAACTTCGGAACAACTTCCGGCGCTGCGCTACTCGCCATACTTTGAAGAGAAGGTTCAATAACCTCTTCGAGTTCTACCTTCCAACTACTCACACCTTTCGCGAGAAACTCTTTCTCTAGAAAGGATCCATTCTTGGCAACAAAAACCTTGCCCTCGGATCTGTGATAGAAGGAATACCCAATAGTTTCCTTAGGGTATCCTATGAAGACGCATTTTTCCGCTTTGGGTTCGAGTTTATCTGGTTGAAGTTTCTTCACATAAACATCGCATCCCCAAACTTTAAGAAATGACAGCTTAGGTTTGTTTCCAAACCACAATTCATACGGTGTCTTTTCAACGGATTTAGATGGTGCCCGATTCAAAGTGAATGTAGAAATTTCTAGTGCATAGCCCCAAAATAACAATGGCAAGTACGTCAGAGACATCATAGATCGAACCATATCTAATAAAGTACGATTACGACGTTTCGACACACCATTTTGCTGTGGTGTTCCGGCAGGTGTGAGTTGTGAAACAATTCCACACTCTTTCATGTGAGTGCTAAACTCGTAACTTAGATACTCACCTCCACGGTCGGACCGTAGAAATTTGATCTTTCTATTACGATAATTTTCCACTTCATTCCGAAATTCCTTGAACTTTTCAAAGGTTTCAGACTTGTGTTTCATCAAGTCGATATAACCGTATCTACTCAAATCATCCGTGAAAGTAACAAAATAACGATATACACCTCGCGCCGACACACTCATTGGACCGCATACATTAGAATGTATGATTTCCAATAAATCTGTCGCCCGTTCCATTGAACCGGAAAACGGCGTTCTAGTCATCTTGCCCATAAGGCATGGCTCACATGTATCAAATGATTCATAATCAAGTGATTCCAAAGTCCATCCGAATGGAGCTTCTTCATGCGTTTAACGCCAATATGACCTAGACGGCAGTGCCACATATATGCGGATATATCATCATTTAGTTTAATCCTTTTAGCATCAACATTATGAATATGTGTATCATTATTATCGAGATCCAAAAGAAATAAACCATTCATCATCGGTGCATGACCATAAAAGATTTCATTCATATAAATGGAACAACCATTGTTCTCGAATTTAAATGAATAACCACTTCACATCAAACACGATCCAGATACAATGTTCATGCTCAGTGCAGGCACCAGATAACAATTATTCAATTTATAACTAATCCCGATGGCAAGTGGATAGGTAGCGTTCTGACGGTGATCACATCAACGCTTGATCCATTGCCGACACGCATCTTGACCTCACCCCTTGCTAGCGATCGCTTGTTCCGTAGCCCCTGATTCGAGTTACAAATATTAGCAACTGAACCGGTATCAAATACCCAGGTGCTACTGCGAGCACTAGTCAAGTACACATCAATAACATGTATATCATATATACCTTTGTTTGCCTTGCCGGATTTCTTGTCTGCCAAATACTTGGGGCAGTTGCGCTTCCAGTGGCCAGTCCCCTTACAATAGTAGCACTCGGTATCAGACTTAAGTCCAACTCGGGGTTTCTTTTCAGGCACAACAACAGGCTTGCCGCCCTTACTTCCCTTCCGTTTTCCCTTCTTGTCTTTCTTGAAACCAGTGTTCCTATTGATCATCAACACTTGATGTTCCTTTTTGATCTCCACTTCTGCAGTTTTAAGCATTGACAGAAGCTCGGGGAGAGACTTCTTCATGCCTTGCATATTATAGTTCATCACGAAGCTCTTATAGCTAGGTGGCAGAGACTGCGGAACATGATGGATGCCTAAGTCAATTGGAATCGATATTCCCAAGGACACAAACTTATCGGCATAACCCAACATCTTGACTACATGCTCACTAACGGAGCTGTGCTCTTCCATCATGCAGCTAAAGAACTTTTCTGAAGCATTGTATCTCTCTACAGCAGCATGTGTGTCGAAAATCATTTTCAACTCACCCATTGTATCAAAAGCATTGCCATTTTCGAAACACTTTCGAAGTTCCGGCTCTAGCCCATACAATATGCCGAATGAACTAAGTTGTGGTCCTCCTGACGAGTCTGATAGACATTCTTCTCCTCGTCAGGGGCATCATCAAAAGGTGGGGGGCCTAACGGCGCTTTTAGCACAAATTGCTTTTGTGGAGCAGAGAGGAGAATCCTCAAATTCATGGCCCATTCGGTAAAGTTGCTACCGTTCGTTGCAAGTTTCTCTTTCTCCATGAACACATTGAAATTAAAAGCAGGTGGTGCCATCTACAACAGAATTTGTAAAGTTTAGACTAAGTGTATGATAGATTGAGTTCAACTAATCCATATTACGAATGAACTCCCACTCAAAAACGACATCCCTCGTGCCTTTTTGGTGATTACATGAACCAAATCCACTACACCAAGTCCGATCATCACGTGAGTCAGTGTAGCTTCAAAGGCGAGCATCAAATGGGCATCATATCAACTATATGACTCATGCTTAACCTTTCGGTCCGTGTTCCGAGGCCATGTCTATACATGCTAGGCTCGCCAAGTTAGAACCTTTGTATTCGCGTGTGTAACTGTTTTACATCCGAAATATGGTCATGGATCCAAGAACACCCGATCATCACGTGATGTCTTGGAGCGACGAAAACATAATCGGTGCATACTAAAGGAAGAACACATTCTTATCTTGATATTTAAAAGAGGGATCATCTTATTATGCTAACAAAGCGCTAAACAAGCAATATAAGATGCTATCAAACATCACATGTTTATTAGTGAAATGATATGGTTCCCGCATATGATCTCTATCATGTGCACCGTGGTATGATCACTATCATACCTATATGTGTAAGTCCAAGGTCTATGGAGATTACACGTTATGTATGTTGTAAGAGTATCATCTCATACTTCTACTTACAACATCACCATATCATAACACTAGCCCAGCAACAATCTAAACTAGACGCTTCTAATTTATCCATTGCAAGTTTTACGTGGCTTAGGGCTTTCGAGATAGAACCGTTCTTACCTACGAACATGAACCACAACGAGGATAACCAAATTGTTGACAATTCGTTGCAAAATAGATATTGACTATAGTAGGAGAGACAGACACCTGCTAGCCACTTATGCAAACTAGTTGCATGTCAAGCGTGGAACATGTCTCATGTGCGAGGACATGTAAAGTTTGTCCGGGCCTCTTCATCCCACTATGCCACCAATATCAAAAATTACAACAAAGGAGCAACAACATGATCATCATCGCCCACATACTCATATGTGTACTACCCGTGTAAAGCATCTACGCATAGATCCGGCTCTGATACCACTGTAGGGTTCGCAACATAGAAAACAAAAAATTTCCTACAATGGGAACTATGTACCAAGATCTATCTACTAGATACAAACAACAGGTGGATATATATCCGTAGAGAACATACCCTTGAAGACCGACAAAGCTTAACGAGTTCAACTCGTGGTTGATGTAGACGATCTCTTGCCGATCTCAAGATCGAGAGGAAGTCCTAGCGCCGCAAAGCAGCAGCGCATCCGTGCTCGCACACACGTACAAGACACCAGGCAACCTCCGCCTCCTCGCTCTAGCGATGCAGCGGAAGCACCACCCTTTCTTGCCGAATAGCCACCGGAACATGTATCTCGCTAGTCCGAGACCATGGGGGATAAATTCTAGAGGGGGAGAGAGATCCTTCACGAGGAGGTGTGAGAGACAAGTGAGAGGAGGGGCTCCTTTTATAGGAGGAGGGCGGAACCCCAAGGGGGTGGCCGACGCATGGGTCTGCCCCCTTGCCCTCCCCTCTTCATGTGGGTGGACACTCCACTCACAAAATTCCTTTAAATTCCCTCCACTCAAAAGTCCACTCAAATTCCCATTAAATTTCCACCAAATTTAATGCAAACTCTCATTAAATAAAACTCTTTTATTTTATTCAGAATTTTGTCGATTACTTCAATGACAAACATTCACAAATAACCCCTTTCTAGAATTCCATTTCACATGCATAACCACTTTATGCAATTTCACCTGAAAACCTGTTTCGGTATCTAGTGAAATAAATTCATGCGCTTGTTTATTATTTCGGCATGAAACATTTGCTCCAACTGGATACCAGTGTCCCTTAAGTGTGTCACCCTACGGTTCGCGAATAATGCGGACATGATCGAGACCCTTCTCCGATCAATAATCAGTAGCGGGACCTGGAGATCCATACTAACTCCCACATATTCAACGATGACTTTTCCTGTGATCGTCGGAACCTTTTATGCGTGTATCTTAATCCCTTTGTTTCACGATATATTACATGTCCGAGATTCGATCATCGGTATCTCCATACCTAGTTTGATCTCGTTACTGACATGCACTCTTTTCTCGTTCCCGTGATATAACATTCTAGCGATCAAATCACTTGCTTGCAAGCTAACCAATGTGATATCACCGAGAGTGCCCAGAGCATATCTATCTGGCATCGGGATGAACAAATTCCACTCTTGATCCATGATTATCAACATAACACTTTTGTAGCTTTGAAGCCATCTTTATAATCACCCAGTTATGGAGTGACGTTTGATGTCAACAAGAAACTCTTCCGGTGTTAGTGATTGGCATGATCTCATGGTCTAAGGATTAGGATTACTTCGTAGTTTGTTTATAGCAATATAAACTCAATGACTTTGATCGTAATGCTATACTTCGGATGAATGTTCATCACACCATTACACTAATGTTGTGATCTCGTTATTAACAACATCCAATGTCTATGATCAGGAAACCGTGATCATCTTGTTAATCAACGAACTAGTTTATGAGAGAGGCATAACTAGGAACTTTCTGTTTGTTTATTAAACACACATGTATTAACGTTTTCGTATTAATACAATTATAGCATGCAAAATAAACATCTATCATATACTTGGAATACACATAATAAACATTTTATTATTGCCTCTCAGGGCATATTCCCTTCAGGTCGGTCAGTAGTCCTCGGTCGATCAGCGGTCCTCGGTCGGTCGGTGGTGCTAGGTCGGCCAGTGGTCCTCGGTCGGTCAGTAACCCTCGGTCTGCAACAGAATCAAGAAGCGGCAGCTATGCCCACTCAAACGGCAGGCGGGAGCCTGGGCGGATGAGCCTCCATCCTCTTGAGCCTACGCACAATGCCAAAAAGCACCACTGGCTACACGCCCTTCTTCATGGTGCACGGAGCCGAAGCAATTCTATAAGGCCTCGCGGGTTGTGGCCTATAGCAAGGCCGAATCAACGGCTGCACTCGAAGACGTCGTTGACACACTGGACGAAGCTCGTGACATCGTCGCGGCCTGTTCGACGGTGTACCAGCAAATTCCTCCACAACTACCACAGTAGACGGCTACGCCCAAGGTCGTTCGTAAAAGGAGACCTCGTCCTGCGACTCAAGCAAAAAGGGCACTTGAAGCTAGAGTCACCCTGGGAAGGCATGGTCACTGAAGTAATCCTAGGTGGCGCCTACCGCCTCAAGGACGTCGAGTCCGGAGTAGCATACTCCAATCCTTGGAATGTCGCACAACTGTGACGCTTCTATCCTTAGTCGTATTTACTTTCAATAAGGCTATTTAGCCATGCTACTCGGCCGAAACTTGTACCCCCTACTATGTGATGAATAAAAGCTAAGTTTCTTGACCAACATATTTCCCCTCCTATGTACATTTACATTCCTAAATACGCTTGGGGGCTACGTGTCACCTCACAAGTTCGTCGACTATCATAATAACGCAACACCCTGAGTAGCTGACCATGTCAGGCTAACGAAAAGGACATGCACATATTAAAAATCAACAACGCACTACGTGCAAATACATACATACACACAAGGGCGCAAAAGCCCACTCGAGACTATACAGATTTTACATCACTATGTTCAAAACTTGCAGGACTCAACTACGCTGGAGCAGGACGTTTGTCCACTCGTCGAAGAAGTCAACGATATCCTCAGCATGGCGAGCAACCGCAACATAGTGCGGGTGCATGTTCCACGACATACCATACGGAGGAGCGGGAGGCCCTGCTGCTATTTCCCCCAAGTCAACATCATGGCAATGCAGCCAAACAAGCGCTAGCAACGCCTTTGCACCCGCCACAAGTTGTTGATGAACAAGATCTTTTATGGCATCCATGTTGCGGAACTTTCCTAGCAGCCCCAAAAACTAGACAGAGCTGCATTTAGGGGGAACATTGCAGCCCAGATAGACGCAAGCGACGACCTTGCACGCTTTAAGACCTTAAGCACCTGGTGGACACGATCCTGAACCGTTGTGACAACAGTCACCCGGTCACGGTCCATCCAAAAGAATCCTCCGTCCTCCAACTCATGGTTGGGTGAGGCAATTAAGCCGAATAGCAACACGCTCTTTCTCTTCCTACAGAAGGATATTGACAACTGCAAACAAGAGAAGCAATTGACAAACTGTAGTGGTCTGGCTCTGTCGAAAGGAAAAACACGGACACCCACGATGACTTACATTAGAGTTGCTCGCTGACCTACTAAAACTCTTCAAGGAGAAACTCTTCTCTTGCAACGGCCCGCTCCATCTTGGATTTCCACACATCCGCATGGCCACGAATGATGAGAACATCCTTCTCTAAGCTACGGATGCGGTCACGCAATAAGGTCAACTGCGACGCCTTACTTATCACTGGAAGAGCAATAGACAAGGCAGAGTATGCGACCACAGGGGTAACATCCGAAGGGCCCTAACAGGCTCACAAATAATAAATCATAAGAAAAGTGGAATCAACAGCAGTAGAAGGAAATGCATATATTAACACCAAAAACACTACCACATGGTCGTGTCAAGTGTCATTGAGTACATTACATGTCAACTACGACAAAAGCAAGAACTACAAGCTATGTAAGAGAAGACCCTAAGGAACCGCCACATCCGAAGAAGCCACAGACTCGGAGGCCCATGCCTTAGCCATCTGCTATTTCCCTAAGGTGTAGGTGGCCAGCATGTCAATCAGGCGGGGTCCATAGAGCTTGCAGCGTAAAGCGTAGGAGGCTAAGGCTACCTCGGTGCCATCGGCTGCAACAGGCATCCTGGAGGTGACCTGGCCCAGATTCAACTAGGCGCTAGAGGCCATTGCCATGGCCAGACCAAGGGTAGCGCCTACGCCTCTTCTAGGTCCTCTTGTAGTTCGTCGGCGCATCTCCAGCCAGTGCCTTCGCCAGGGAGTCAACGCCATCAAGGGCTACGCCCTTGGGGAAGACCTCCCGATAGAAGCAGCTGAGGACCTCCTTGGCCTTCCCTACCGTCTCAACGGTGGAGCTACAACGGTCTTCGACAGCGGCAACTGCATCCGTGAGGAAATCCCCGTGGTCCAAGACATCGCGATCGAATGCAATGCTAGAGGAATCTGAAGAAGGTAGGATGAAGGAATACTCATATCAAGAGAAAGACGCAAACAAGAATTCAGAAGAAGAAGAAGAAGAAGAACAAAAGCGGCAACTAATCTGACAGTGACAGTGGCAGCGTGCACGCCATGGTGGCATTTAGGCTAGAGTCTACATAAATACTCATCGTACTTTAATAGATCTATGCTTTTCCCCATGTGTGTGACAGCGTGCACGCCATGTGTGGCACTTAAGCTAGATTACATATTTAACATGAGTATATTTGGAGTTGGATGTCTTTATGAAATTGTGGTGTTTGTTGGAACCATCTAGCGCTCAAGGTGACATTGTGGGATTATTTAGATGGAGAAGGCGGACTTTGAGGTGTGCTTTTGTAGACCTACCGTGGATTAGAGTGTCCAATCGGAGAGTAGTTTAGGGTAGTATCATGAAGAGAGTATATTTATATGAGAGTGTTCACTAGTGAAAGTATGATCCCTAGGCCTTGTTTCTAAACATTCAAACACCATTTGATACTAGATCTGTTGCATGTTTGCTTGTTTCCATTTGTTTGCCTTTAGTCTTTACCTCACCGTCAAGATATTTTCGGGCATCGTTACCACTTGTATTTCACTATCTCTTTTTTGAACTAGGGAACCTATACACCTGACAAGTGTATTGGGTGTGTTGGGGACACAAGAGACTTCTTATATCTTGATTGCAGGGTTGCTTGAGAGGGATACCTTTGACCACTTCATCCCTGAGTTCGATAAACCTTGGGTAATCCACTTAAGGGAAACTTGCTGTTGTTCTACAAACCTCTGCACTTGGAGTCCCAACAACTGTCTACAAGATAAGAAGTGCGTAGACATCAAGCTATTTTTTGGCGCCGTTGCTGGAGAGGAAAGGTAAAAGGCTCTCACACACGTTACCCCACGGCAACAACAAGCCATAAAGCTATTTTATAGCACCGTTGCCGGGGAGGAAAGGTAAAAGGCACTCACACACGTTACCCCACGGCAACAGCAAGCGAGAAAGCTATTTTCTAGCGCCGTTGCCGGGGAGGTAAGGTAAAAGGGACTCACATCCTCTGGTGTGTGTGCTCGAAGTTATTTCCTTTAGATTCTGCAATTTTGTCTTTTTGTTTCTTGTTTTCACTAGTTAGGCTTAATGGAAAACAAGAAAAAAAATTAGAGAGCTTTATAGTATTTATCTTTAGTTAGGACATGAAGTGTTTGAAGAGAAAATTAAAAAACCTATGGAACTTTATTTGCATGCTAATAGCAATGTTATTAGTATGAATTCTTTGGACACCATTATTGCTAATACTATGGAAATTTCTAAGCTTGGGGAAGCTAGTTTTATGAAAATGATCTTTTTAGTCCCCCAGCTTTGGAAGATAGATATTCTATTGCTTATGATGATACCAAACCTCCAATATATGATGATTGCAATGATGAATATGATATTTTCAGTCCGCCTACTATTGAGGAGGAAATTAATTGTGATTACAATATGCCTCCTATATTTGATGATTATGGTGATGAGAATAATAGTGATAGCTATTTTGTTGAATTTGCTCCCACTACAATTAATAAGAATGACTATGCTTATGTGGAGAGTAATAATTATTATATGCATGTGGCTCATGATAAGAATGTTTTATGTGATAGTTATATTGTTAATTTTATTCATGATGCTACTGAAAGTTATTATGAGAGAGGGAAACATGGTTTTATATATCTCAATAATATTAAGTTTCCCCTCTTTATGTTGAAAATCTTGAAGTTGCACTTGTTTTGCTTTCCTATGCTTGTTTCTTTGTGCTTTCATGACTTGTTTCTTTACAAGATTTTTATGCATAGGAAGTGGGTTAGACTTAAATGTGTTTTGAATTTTCTTCTTGATGCTCTCTTTTACTTCAATTTATATTTCTTATGTGAGCATCTTCTCAAACTATCAAGCCTAACTTAAAGGCGGTAAAGAAAAGTACTTGTTAGGAGATAACCCAAGAGTTTTCTTGAGTCTTGGAAGTTATTACTTTAGTAATGACCTCTCCTTATCCTTTTTATTTGCCTTTTGTGCCAAGAATGACCTCTAATGAGAGGGAAGTAAGATTTGGGGAGTTGATGTCCCAAAACAGATTTTTGTGCTCCACCATAAAAATTTGCGAGGAGTCTCTGTAAGTCGGTTTGAGATGAAAATTTACGAATAAATCACCCAGTATGTTAGCTAACTTTTGTTAGTTCAACACTTGTTGCTTTGAGCAACAAAAGGTCTTCGAAAAAATCGGTTTCTACCTGCTAGTCTGTTTTGACATATTTCTGCCATTATTTGCATTTGCTTCTTATTGATTCCATTTTGGGTTCTTTTTGGGAAATTGAGTTTTTTTAAGGAGTTGCTACAGTATCTTGTGTTTTTAGTGAAAGTTTTTCTGTTCTAAAGCTAAACCCAAGGGTCTATTATCTTTTGAATACACTAATGTTGCTAATGAAGATTGTATGAAGTTTTGTATGAAGGAAACATTTTAGGTGTAGAGAGAGAATGATGTAATGAGATGAAGAATGGACAAAAGCTCAAGCTTGGAGATGCCACCCCGTGTCACCCCAAGAAATATTCAAGAGGTAAAAGCGTCAAAACTTGGGGATGCCCAAGGCATTCCCTTCTTCATCAATAAAAATATCAGGTCTTTCTAGACACTTCGTTTTTATTGTTTCATGCATAGTTATGTTGTTCTTGGAGCGTCTTTGTTTTTGTTTTTAGTTTTAGTTTGATTAGTTTGCTTGAGTAACTTGGTTGGTTTACATCACACTTCTTTTGGAGAGAGACACACTCTGTTTCATTGCCTAGAACACTCTAGTTTTCACTCTTATCGTTCAGTGAGTGTTCACTTTTGCTAGCACTGCGTTTAGCCTTAGTTTTTTGTGCTTTCAGATTAGAACTTTTTAGTTCTTCTTTGTGGATTTGTGATACAATCTCACTGGTCTTTATTGATTATTATCTTTGTGAGTTGTTTCAAATTAGTAGATTGGTGTTGGAAAAAGAGTAGAAAGCTTCATGCTTAAGTGGTGCAAAAGGGAGCTTGTTTTGACTGTGGCTTAGACTTTATCATGTCATGCTAGATGTTGTTTCGACCTTATGCTTAGTGATTATTGATGTAGCATGACTTGTTCCAAACAATTGGGATTGCTTAGTGTGCCTTGAAGGAATCATGCGTTGTTTTAGCATACAAAAGCATAGTATTGTGGCATTCTCCTTTGATGCTTTGTTTGGGTTGACTTGGCACATGCTCATCCAATGTTATAACTTTGAACAAGTCACCATAGCCTATATTATCATTTAGTCCTTGACTTGTAGTACCACTCTATGCTTTGATTAGTAATGTTTTGTCGCTCTGCATGATTATGGCCATTATTGCTCTCTTAGTTGGTCGCTCCCAGTCTTTTGCTAGCCTGCACTTGTATGAGTAAGCTCTAATCATGCTTCCAAATCCCAAGAAACCAAGTTATTTCAAAGTGTCCACTATAAATTCCTATGCATGGTGTGTTACACCATTCCGAGTATATTCTTGTTTTTATCTATCTTTCAATTAAAAAGTATTTTGTTATGTGAAAACTTAGTGATTAAAGCTCTCACGAACTTGATGACACACTTTATATTTCTTGCCCCTAATAAACTTGAACCATTGTGTCATATATGTTGTATATGCTTGCACTTATGCGTTGGAATTAGCATAATTGTGTTGTCACGGGGAACTCTTTCAACATTACACTTGTACTTTGTACACAATTGATATCATGCTCTTTTGTCTATGGATATCGTCGGTGTGAAATGAAAGGGGAGCTTGTAAGTTCATGGAGTTATGTATGTGTGTTAGAGAAACGCCTGGGCCACTAGCCTAAGCCATGCCTAATCATGGTGGAAACTTGCAGCATCACCATAATGACATCTATGAAGCTTTCTTCTTATAAAAAGACACATATTGAAAAGAGGAAAGAGAGAAAAGGCACCATATTCCCATGGTAAATAAGAAGAATGATGAGATGCTCGTTGTCTGCTTGCCTTGTCATTTTGGTTATGGGATAGCTCCTGTACCATGTGCAAGGGGTACCCCGTTGGCAGTTCTCTATGATACACATGTACTTACTATGACAAGAACTTGCAAGTAACTAAACTTGAGTAGCATGAGGAGCGGCCCTCATATTCAAGGGACATGAGATTGCCAACTTATACTCTGTCAAGCATATACTCCATAGTTTGTTCACTTTAACCTTAATCACTTCAATATGCTTATGATAGGGGCAATGAGTACTGAAAGCTAACGAGTACCATAATTTTTGGAAGCCCTTTTTGAAACTTGAAATCCCTTCTTCCCTTTATGAAGGGTATTTCTTCCATCATTATATTGAGTCTCCACCTTCTATCCTTAGGCGTCAGTTAAGAGAGCATAGTTGCCATTCTTAGTTCTATGTGCATTGTCCCAAAACTTATTGATTGATTCATATTGTTGATATTGCTTGCTCATGAACTATTTGTATCTAGTCACTCTTATGAACTTTGAAGGTGTCCTATGCATCTGTTTGCTACTCCATGAGGGACAAGCTGAATGCCACTATGTTATGTTTTCTGTATGTGAAACAAACAAACATCTTTCAATGCATTGTTATTCATGATCTTTGTTTGTAACCTTTCATGTTGCATGCATAGTTACTTTGTCTTACTATTAGAACTCCATCTTTCATGCTCATGTTTAGAGTTCTTTGGTCCCAGCTTTCAATGCTTGCAAATGGTTTGATCTTGTTTTTGATGGTGCATGTCACCTCAAAAATTATTCTTTTTATCACTTACTTACTCGAGGACGACCAGGAGTTAAGCTTGGGGATACTTGATACGTCGGAAACGTATCTATAATTTTTTATGTTCCATGCTTGTTTAGTATCTACTTTGCTATGTTTTTTCTACACTTTAAGGTATTTTTATACACTTTCTAGAACTAACCTATTGACAAGATGCCACAGTGCCAGTTGTCTGTTTTCTGCTGTTTTTGGTTTCAGAAAGCTAAAAAATGAATATTCTCGGAATTGGACGGGACAAAAGCCAATGTTCATATTTTTCCCTGAGCGATACGGAAAATCGAAGAGGAGACGGAGGAGGACACCAGGGTGGCCATACCCTAGGTGAGCACAGGTCCCACCCTGGCCACGCTCACAGGGGGTGTGGGCCCCTAGCCCTCCATCGACCTTGCCTCCTTCGCCTATAAGAAGCCGCCGACTCGGAAACCCTAAATCGTCGACCAGAAAGCCACGAAAACCTACGTAGCGCCGCCTCCACCGAAGGGGAGATTCGGGGGACAGAAAGTCTCTGTTCCGGCACCCTGTCGGGACGGGGAAGTGCGCCCGGAGGCATCTCCATCGATCTCCACCACCATCTCCATCGATGTTGCTGATTCCCATGATGAGGAGGGAGTAGTTCTTACTCGAGGCTAATGGCTCTACCGGTAGATATGTGTTCATCTCTCTCTCTCTCTATGCATGATCTTGTTGTGGTCATGAGCTTTGTAATCTAGTAGATCTACCTACTACTCAAGTGCTTTGCTAGATCTCGGCTCTCCCCATGTGTGTGAAAGTGACAGTGTGCACGCCATGGTGGCACTTAGGCTAGAGTCTACATAAATACTCATCGTGCTTTAATAGATCTATGCTTTTCCCCATGTGTGTGACAGTGACTGCGTGCACGCCGTGTGTGGCACCTAAGCTAGATTACATATATTTATCATGAGTATATTTGGAGTTGGATGTCTTTATGAAATTGTGGTGTTTGTGGGAACCATCTAGCGCTCAAGGTGACAGTGTGGGGTTATCTAGATGGGGAAGGCGGACTTTGAGGTGTGCTTTTGTAGACCTATCGTGGATTAGAGTGTCCAACCAGAGAGTAGTTTAGGATAGTATCATGAAGAGAGTATATTTATATGAGAGTGTTCACTAGTGAAAGTATGATCCCTAGGCCTTGTTTCTAAACATTGAAACACCGTTTGCTACTAGATCTGTTGCATGTTTGCTTGTTTCCATATGTTTGCCTTTAGTCTTTACCTCACCGTCAAGCTATTTTATGGCACCGTTACCACTTGTATTTCACTATCTCTTCGCCGAACTAGTGCACCTATACACCTGACAAGTGTATTGGGTGTGTTGGGGACACAAGAGACTTCTTATATCTTGATTGCAGGGTTGCTTGAGAGGGATACCTTTGACCACTTCCTTCCTGAGTTTGATAAACCTTGGGTAATCCACTTAAGGGAAACTTGCTGTTGTTCTACAAACCTCTACACTTGGAGGCCCAACAACTGTCTACAAGAATAGAAGTGCGTAGACATCATGAGTTTTAATACCTCATTTCTTACCACATCCTTCATCTTAGAATTTAAAAGGCGTTGATGTTCAACAACTGGTTTTGCATCAGGTTCTATATTAATAGCATGCTGACATATAGTAGGGGAAATCCCTTTTAAATCATCAAGAGTATAAACCATATATCCATGGTGTTTCTTCAATACTTCCAATAATATTTCCTCTTCCTTTCCTGAAAGTTTAGAGCTAATAATAATAGGATATATTTTCTTATCACCTAGATAAACGTATTTAAGATCATCAGGTAGAGGTTTTAAATCGAAAACAGGATCCCCTTTAGGTGGTAGTGTGGCACCCAAATCTTCCACAGGTAGGTTATTCTTAAGTAACTTAGGTTGACGAAGGAAAATCTCGTCAATCTCATTTCTTTCCTTCATGAAGACCTCACTTTCATGATCTTCCATATACTACTGCAAGGCATTGTTAGGAGCAAGAGAAATGGCAGCAAATTGTTTAACCCTAAAATCCTCATTAGGCAATTCATTTTCATAAGGAGTTTTAGCAAATTTGGAAAAATTAAACTCATAAGATTCTCCATCAAACTTAGTTAAAACTTTATCCTTCTTACAGTCTATAATAGCCCCACAAGTATTCAAGAAAGGTCTACCAAAGATAATAGGACAAGTTTTACTGCTTCTGAACCAAGTACTAGAAAATCAATAGGATATTTAATCTTACCACAAAGAACCTCCACATCTCTTACAATTCCAATTGGACATACTAGCTCTCTATAGCAAGGTGAATAACCACATCAATGTCCTCAAGTTCACAAGGACCAATTTCATGCATAATTTCCCTGTAAAGCTCATAAGGAATAGAACTAGAACTAGCACCAATATCACACAAACCATAGTAGCAATGATCATCAATTCTAATAGAAAGCACACGGACACTAGCTTTCCTAACTTTACTAGGATGAGAAACAATATTAGAAGCCTCTTCACAGAAGACAAGGTGCTCATCCTCTATATTTTTAGTGACAAGATCTTTCACAATAGCTACTAGAGGTTCAATGTTTATTTGCTCATCATTTTCCACCATTTTGTTTGTACTTTTGATAACCACATTACCTTTGATAGAATGGTCCTTTACCTTAGTAGGAAAAGGTATTTTCTCAATATAATGTTCAGGCAAAATAGGATCAATAGTACACACTTCACTGCTTATAGCAGGAACATGATTAACAACATCTTTATAAGGCGCATGATACTTGTCCTACTCCTTTTTGGGAATTTCAATATAAGAGGCAAAAGCTTTAAAAAAAATTGCAAGAACTTGAGAATCAAGACCATACTCGGTACTAATATCACGAAAGTCATCAGTTCCCATAAAAGATTTAATGCATTCATAATCATAATTTATACCTGACTTTCTTCCTTTGTCATTCTCCCATGCTTCAGTGTTCTCTTGAATATGGTCTAGAAGATCCCATTTAGCTTCTTCTTTAATACGTGTGGCTGATCCAGCACAAGAACAATCTAATAAATCTTTATCATGAAGAGAAAGCCTTGCATAAAAGTTATTAATAATAATATTTTTAGGGAGTTCATGAATAGGACATATAAGCATTAGTAACTTCAGTCTCCCCCAAGCTTGGGCTTACTCTCTCCATCACGAGGCCAAAAGTTATATATTAGATTCCTATCCTTATGAATCTCACTGGGAATATAGAATTTAGAGTAAAATATAGGTATTATTTCCTCCCATTCCATAGATTATCCATTCTTCAGCAGCTTATACCATTCTCCAGCTCTTCCTTTCAATGATATAGAAATTAACTTCTTCTTCTTCACCTATTCAGTTATGATACCTTCACACTTAAACAACCCGCATAATTCATGGATAAAAAGCAAGTGATCACCAGGATGGACGGTTCCATCCGAAAGATAATAATTATCCATAATATGATCAACAATTCTTGTAGGTATCTTAAAAGGATCTATCTCAACAGGTGGTGGTTCATCTACTACCCTAACAGTGGTAGTAGTTTTCCCAAACAGGAAACCAAGTGGGTTATCCATATTGGAAACAAAGAAGCAAACAAAAATAAAAAAAGCAATACTCATAGTAGAAGTTTCCTTTACCAGTTCCACTCTTCAATAGCGCTTCACTCCCCGGCAACGACGCCAGAAAATAGTCTTGATGACCCACAAGTATAGGGGGTGTATCGTAGTACTTTCGATAAATAGGAGTGTCGATCCCAATGAGGAGCAGAAGGTGCTGACTAGTGGTACTAGCTCAAGAGTTCTCTGTAAATACTAGCAAATGGATTTTTAGGTTTTTTTTTATAAAGCAAGGAAATAAAGTGCAAGTAAGTAAATACAGCAAATAACTGCAGCAAGTGTCCCAATCATTTCTTAGCAAGAGCCGGATATATTACTTATGAGGACCAAACATTCTTGAGGACACATGGGAATATTGTCAAGTGCTTTCGTTTCATATAGCTGATTAATCGTCTTTGGTTTGCTAAGTGTTGTGTGGGTGAACATGTGCTAATGTACCGACCTTACTTGGACTAATACATACTTGTGATTAAACCCCTTGCAAGCATCTGCAACTATAAGAAAGAAATTAAGATAAAAAACTAACCACGGCCTTAAACTCTGAGATCCTACACTCCCTCGTGTAAAGGTTTCCTAACGGGGGTTCAGGTTTATGTCACTTCGGCAACCCCACAATTAGTATGCAAATACACAATGCATTCCCCTAGGCCCATAAATGGTTAAGTATCATGTAGTCGACGTTCACATGACACCACTAGAAGAATAGCACCACAACTTAAATATTAAACCATTGAATAATACCTCAACACAATTCCACTACTAACAACATGACTTCTCCCATGTCCTCAAGAACTAAACGAACTACTCATGCGGCATCATATGGATCAAGATCAGAGATGATATGATGATGATGAATAACAATCTGAACATAAACAATAATTCAATGGTTCCACTCACAAGCATCAACTACAATAGTAATCAACACCGGGAAAGTTTCCCCTAAGAACTATGCAAGATTCAACACAATTGTTATAGCAGGATGGAGTAGTGATGATGGTGCTGGTGGACATGATGGTGTGGATGATGATGATGACCCCGATGAAGTCTAGCTTGATGATGGTGTTGATGGCGATGATCCCCCCTCCCCGGGAAGGAATTTCCCCGACATAAATCTATCTACCGGAGAGCTCTTTCTCTCTCGGTGGTTTCCGCCCCGCAGAGGCGGCGGAATCTTTATGTGGTCGCTCTCCTGAATTTAGGGTTTCAAGGAGAAGATATAGGCGAGAGGGCGGAGACAGAGGTGGGCCAGGGTGGCCACACCCCCTGTAGACGCGGCCTAGGGTGGCCCGCGCCTGGGAGGGGTGTGGGCCCCTTGTGTCCCAACTCCGCCTCCCCTTCTGGCATTCTTCGTCTTCTGGGAAAATATATTTTATTTAGTTTTTCTGGAATTTTTCTGATCTTCGTGAAATTGCATCAAAACACCGTTTTTTCCATCAGAATCCTGACTCCGGCAGTAAATCCTCCAATAATCATCCAACATGCAAAAACAGATGAAAAGGCATAAATAACACCTCTTAATATGAAATATATCAATGAATAGAGGCAAATTATGATATAGAATGGTGATGCAAATTGGACGTATCATACTGTCGCCCCCCAGTTGTTGAGGCTACTCATGCAAGTCTCAACCACCAGGCTCACATGTACTGTATCCAAAAAGGATCCGAACACCACCGCCTGTGAAGTAGCATCTTCATCGCCTTGTAGACAACCTCCACTAAAGCTGGTCCTCCAATCTCAGTCACCATGACCTTCTCCACCACTATATACACCATGGAAATCGAGAGATGCTGACATCTCCCATAGTTTCAACATCCATCTTCTTGTACTGACCACATGAAGCCAGGCAGGCTGATATGGATGGCATGATCGTATTCCATGCTATCCAGGGGTTTCATGCGCCAATCCGTGAAGATCTCTAGCAGAAGATACAAAACACATCAATGGACAAATCGAAGAGGATCAAACACGCGGAACGTTGCCTTGATGCGAGAAGAACACTAGGACTTGCACCTTTATTAGCAAGACTAGTAGGCCCCATGCCGCCAAGTGATAGCTGTGAGATTTGATACATTTTAATGGTTTTTCTTGATGGTTTTCGTCTGGATTTGATGGTTTTCTAGCTTTACCTAACGCTAATACTTCGGTAGCAAAGAAAACTTGGTTTTCAGTGTTTGTTTCAGGTTCTCAACATCAACGGAAGGTTTCAATAACAAAAATACAATATTCAGGTGAAAACAAGCAAATCTCTTTTTGGAAGCAAATGAGGACAGCAACCAGAAGGTTTAGCGACCAACTATACGGCGGAATAAAAATTCCAGCCGTATAGTTGCCTCCGCCTTCGTATTGTCAAAAGGGACAACTTCCATGAAGGAGCCAGAGGCGAAAACAGAACACAACAGCTGCCGTTCCATACAGAAGGGAGAAACAAGAGATCCAGAGAAGAAGGAGAAGACGTTCTTCATCTCGCTCGACAATTTTCAACCTCCTAGCCACCACACCAACATAGCCATTACTTTTACTTGAGAGAGAGAGATCTTCACCTTTCAATATTAGGGTTTGAGATTGTTTCTTCTTATCTTGATTGTGTTGGATTGATTTTATATTCTTATTGTAGATCTCCACGGTAATATGGAGATGAACTCCTTTTGTTTCATTATATCGATGATGCTTTCTTCTCTCATGTGCGAGTAAGTTCCTTTAGGCGTGGGAGATGTAAGAGATTGGTGAGATGTGATGTGCCTATATATTTTCCATTAGTTTGTGATTAATTTCAATTACTATATTATGTGTGCTTGACTATCTGTGGGATGCCTAATGCTTGTTGCCAATTAACGACCCACACAACATGATGCTTTGTTCTACATAGATAAGATCTTGTTTGCTAGCAGAATGATGACCCCCGAGTGACACGGGGATATCAATGGAAAACTAGTTGAACTCGAGGATCACGGGGAACTACTATGCTTATTGCATTAGTCCGATCCAAGGAGCTTAATTGCTAAGCAACCTGAAGGATCTTAATCGCCTAGTGACTCACCATGGTTTTGGTAACAGACTAATAGGATTATTGAACTTAGGATGAAATCTACCAAAAGGAGTTCCAACTAATTATGGGTTTCTCGCCTATACATATACTTATAAGATTATAGTTGCTACACTCATCACTTATCCACTTGGCACAATCACAATCACCATGAACTGTATATCCCCGCGTCTGCTTTGTCATCTGCAGAAAACAACAAACAATCGAATTATTCTTTACTTTTACGGTTTTTATTTATGAAGTTTATATTTTAGTTTTAGTTAAATACATTCCAAATTTATTCTTATTTCAACACTTGCAGTCAATTCACTCAAACACCCGTGACAACTTTGAGTGTGAAAGAGATTTCACTCATAAACACTTTTCTTTGGGCTCCCTGTGAGATCGATATCTTAACTTCAAAACTAGCTACAACCGATCTTTGCACTTGCAGACATCACCAAACATCTCCATGTCAGACTGGCTGAAGAGGAAGGAGGCAACCGAGCGCATCTGCAAGTTGTCGCCGACGTAGCTGAGGCAAGAGCCTAGACTCCCACGCAGCGACCTGGGTTGATCCCCGCTAGCCTGATCGGCCCCCTGCAGCTCAGATGGAGGCCATGTGTCCCAGATCGCCTGTCATGCTTGCTCAAGACGTCCGCACGGCGCACCACCACCTCCTCATCGCCACTCCACTAGAGATACTCAGGTACCAACAAAGAACGGACACATGGCACTGTGCCCCCAGTTGGCGTCCCACCTTCGCCCATGTAATGCCGCGGAGATGCACCTCACCTGCCCACCGTCTTCGAAGGGATGGGCACCGCCACAGTTGCCGACGAAGACAACAGCGGCGGCCAGAGGGCGGAGGATGGAGGGGCTTCTAGGTTTGGGGGTGGGAGGGCCTCCAGAGCCGCTCGGGAGGGGAGCGACTCGGGATGCAATGTCTAACCCTCCTTCACGTGTTAATATAATCAGGCCATAGTGGCCCACTGAGTGCCAGTTTGGCCTACAACTGGATTACCCAAATATGAAGCCTGAAACCGGATAGTTGGAAGGCCTAAGTCAGATCCACTAATGAATCCACCTGCTATACGAACGTCAACTTGGAGTAAAGAAAATTAGTCAATAGACGAGTCCGACTAGAAGTCACGTAATCATAGCATGACTGCACATATAAAACATAATTTAAAAATTAGACCAGTAAGTGAACCGATCTTATGATTGGTTCGCTGGTCGGACCGCTGGTTCTGCTGGTTTCGATAGCGATAAAAAATCAAAAAAATTAAATAAATTTAAATGAAATATCAGAGAAAAATAATATGAGAATGTACATATAATGTTTACTTTTTTAAAACAAACAGGCAATTTTACCGCATTTTAAAAAAAAGTAGAAAAGAATTGACTCGCTCATTAACAGAAAACCGGCCAAAAACCGCTATAAAGCACCAATGTGTCGCCATGAAACACGACCACACCGTGCACCACAGCCAAGTTAACTATCCACACAGAACACACACGCGAGAAGAGACACCATAGTAGAGGACGTCATCAAGCGTCATTGTCATCACTTCTCCATAAGCTAGCGACTTTGACTTCACCTTCGACGAGCACCAACGAGATCCTCATCGTAGACACCAACAGAGCCCATGGCGGCTATGCTAAACAGTTGTCAGTTGACCCCATGCACATCGAGGAGGAGGCGGCTCTGACTTCACCCGTGACCTTCACAAGAGAAAGTTGCAACAGGGTACTTCATCACAAAACAAGTTCAGCCCAGGTGGTATTGCCTCGCGACGTGCTACGGTCCGCGTGTGATATAACAGGATACAGATCAGTCACCGAACAAGATCCGGACATATAAATATAAGATATTTTAACTTTATAAAATAAATATATCAAGACATCAAATTTATATAGATTCGTTCTAAAGATATACAAACCTATATATTAAAAAAAGTCTAGATATATCTTATTCAGGTATGTAAAACGTCTTTAAGAATGGAGGGAGTACAGTGCTATCCTACATCGACTTGCTCTTTCTCTACACTTCGTTAACCACGACACTGCGTGTGTGTATGTGTAGGAGAAAAAACTGGGCCAGAAATGTGTGCTGGTATAGGGCAATGTCCATATAATAACAGCCTGGCCTAGTTTGTGACCCAAAACAAAATAACCCTGATCCTTCACGCAAGATGTGACCCTGGTTCGGCCCGGCGTGTTATGTGTTGATCCAAATTTTATAAAGTATAGGCCAACTTCTGACGAGTGGAGCGAGACCCGTCGCCGGAAGGCTTGGGTACGGTACGGATCGTCGAAGACCTATGTTTCCACCGATATATAAACCCCTTGTAAGCCACCGGTTGGGAGAGTTGCATTTGTGAAATCTCCGGCGTTTGTAAACACTCCTCGATATAGTGAAGTTTCGCTGGCTGGTCCTGTGGTTTTTTTCTCTCTTTGTTGGAGAGGTTTTTCTACATTAAATCTGTGTCCTCTTGCTGTGTTTTTTGTTTTCGTTTTTTATTATCTTTTTGTCACAGTTGTAACATGGTGACCACCGGAGATGAGCAAGAACAAAGAAAGCCGTGGGAATGGAACCCATCCGCACCTGCAGCAACTGCGATCTGGCAAGAAAGCGGGCATGGGCAGTGGATTGTGCTACGCCGATGGGCAGCAAGACCTCTGAGACACTCGATCAAGATGAGATCATCCGTCTGACATCTGATCCCCTGCACTGCACTATGTATGATGATGGGGGCCGATTCTTTCGACATCTTCCCGGCTCCACTCTGTTTGAAGAGAATTCATACGATCGGACCGCCGGGGAATTTGGGTCGTCCGGTTAACCGCGTCAAACGGTTCGATCCATCTTGTTCGTCTCTCTCGTTGTCACCGCTTGACATCCTCGGTGATGGGACGTTAATGACGACACGACATCAGTCATTAGCCCTGACGGCCGACGTTTTCTGTCATCATTGTGTTCCGTTTTCCGCGGCAGAAAACTTTCTCGCGCCTGGCCGGCTGTTTCCCACCCTCGTCGCGGTCTATAAAAGACAGCCGCCGGCGCGGCGGAGACAACAATTTAAAGCAACAGGAAACACCGCCGAAGAAAGCGCCAACCACTGGCAGCCATGCCTTGCCACAAGATCGACAATTAGACCAGTATCCGGGAAATGTGCCGCACCCGCTTCCTGGAGGCCAAAGTCGACGTGGTCGAGCTTCATGCCACATTGCTGGCCCAGCAAATGGTCGAGAAGGAGGTGGAGGCCTTCAAGGACAAAGGTCGTGTGGCCGAGGAGAAGCTGGAGCAGGTGGTGGAGGCGGCTTCAAAGGAGGCCGCCCAATGGGCACTGCGTGAGATTCACCATACCGCCAAGGGGACGGTGGACGCGGTGTCCTGGGAGGCTGCATCAGCGGCCCTCCGAGAGATTCGCCACGAGGTCGCCATGACCACGCTGGAGGAGGTGGCCAGGGAGGCCTCCAAGGTCGTCGTGCACGAGCTTCTACACGCCGCTACCACGCGCAGGGAGGCAGAACCGGCGTAGCACGAACATGCCGCCGATGCGGCGGCGGAGCAGGAGCGCGTGGCAGCCGCGTGGGCTCTCATCGATGGGAACAAGACGGAGGTGGAGGAGGACGACGATGAGGAGGAGGAGGCGGAGGCAGCGGAGGAGGAGGAGGAGGCGATCGCCGTCCCCCTGCAGGCGTTGTGAAGGGAATATGCCCTGAGAGGCAATAATAAAGTGTTTATTATGTGTATTCCAAGTATATGATAGATGTTTATTTTGCATGCTATAATTGTATTAATACGGAAACGTTAATACATGTGTGTTTAATAAATAAACAGAGAGTTCCTAGTTATGCTTCTCTCATAAACTAGCTCGTTGATTAACAAGATGATCAAGGTTTCCTGATCATGGACATTGGATGTTGTTAATAACGGGATCACAACATTAGTGTAATGGTGTGATGAACATTCATCCGAAGTATAGCATTACGATCAAAGTCATTGAGTTTATATTGCTATAACAACTTACGAAGTGATCCTAATCCTTAGACCATGAGATCATGTCAATCACTAACACCGGAAGAGTTTCTTGATAACATCAAACGTCACACCGTAACAGGGTGATTATAAAGATGGATTCAGAACTAATAAAGTGTTATGTTGAGGCTCATGGATCAAGAGTGGAATTTGTTCATCTCGATGACGGATAGATATACTCTGGGCCCTCTCGGTGATATCACATTGATTAGCTTGCAAGCAAGTGATTTGATCACTAGAATGTTATATCACAGGAACGAGAAAAGAGTGCATGTCGGTAACGAGATCAAACTAGGTATGGAGATACCGATGATCGAATCTCGGACATGTAATATATCGTGAAACAAAGGGATTAAGATACTAGCGTAAAAGGTTCCGACGATCACAAGAAAGTCATCGTTGAATGTGTGGGAGTCAGTATGGGTCTCCAGATCCCGCTTCTGATTATTGATCCGAGAGGGGTCTCGATCATGTCCGCATTATTCATGAACCGTAGGGTGACACACTTAAGAGACACCGACATCCAATTGGAGCAAATGTTTTATGCCGAAAGAATGAACAAGCGCAGGAATTTATTTCACTAGATACCGAAACAGGTTTTCGGGTGAAATTGCATAAAGTGGTTATGCATGTGAAATAGAATTCTAGCAAGGGGTTATTTGTGAATGTTTGTCATTAAAGTAATTGACAAAATTCTGAATAAAATAAAAGAGTTTTATTTAATGAGAGTTTGCATTAAATTTGGTGGAAATTTAATGGGAATTTGAGTGGACTTTTGAGTGGAGGGAATTTAAAGGAGATCTGTGAGTGGAGTGTCCACCCACATGAAGAGGGGAGGGCAAGGGGGCAGCCCCCATGCGCCGGCCACCCCCTTGGGGTTCCCTCCCCCCTCCTCCTATAAAAGGAGCCCCCCTCCTCACTTGTCTCTCACACCTCCTCGTGAAGGATCTCTCTCCCCCTCTAGAATTTATCCCCCATGGTCTCGGACTAGCGAGATACATGTTCCCGGTGGCTATTCGGCAAGAAAGAGTTGTGCTTCCGCTGCATCGCTGGAGCGAGGAGGCGGAGGTTGCTCGGTGCCTCAAACGTGTGTGCGAGCACGGATGCGCTGCTGATTTGCGGCGCTAGGAGTTCCTCTCGATCTTGAGATCGGCAAGAGATCGTCTACATCAACCACGAGTTGAACTCGTTAAGCTTTGTCGGTCTTCAAGGGTATGTTCTCTACGGATATACATCCACTCGTTGTTTGTATCTAGTAGATAGATCTTGGTATATAGTTTACATCGTAGGAAAATTTTTGTTTTCTATGCTGCGAACCCTACAGTGGTATCAGAGCCGGATCTATGCGTAGATACTTTACACGGGTAGTACATATATGAGTATGTGGGCGATGATGATCATGTTGTTGCTCCTTTGTTGTAATTTTGGATATTGGTGGCATAGTGGGATGAAGCGGCCCGGACAAACTTTACATGTCCTCGCACATGAGACCTGTTCCACGCTTGACATGCAACTAGTTTGCATAAGTGGCTAGCGGGTGTCTGTCTCTCCTACTATAGTCAATATCTATTTTGCAAGCGAGTTGTCAACAATTTGATTATCCTCGTTGTGGTTCATGTTTGTAGGTAAGAACGGTTCTATCTCTAAAGCCCTAAGCCACGTAAAACTTGCAATGGATAAATTAGAGGCGTCTAGTTTAGATTGTTGCTGGGCTAGTGTTATGATATGGTAGTGTTGTAAGTAGAAGTATGAGATGATACTCTTACAACACACATAGCGTGTAAAATCCATAGACCTTGGATTTACACATATAGGTATGATAGTGATCATACCACGATGCACATGATAGAGATCATCTGCGGGAACCATATAATTTCACTAATAAACATATGATGTTTGATAGCATCTTATATTGCTTGTTTAACGCTTTGTTAGCATAATAAGATAATCCCTCATTTAAATATCAAGATAAGAATGTGTTCTTCCTTTAGTATGCACCGATTATGTTTTCGTCGCTCCAAGACATCACGTGATGATCGGGTGTTCTTGGATCCACGACCATATTTCGCGTGTAAAACAGTTACACACGCGAATACTAAGGTTCTAACTTGGCGAGCCTAGCATGTACAGACATGGCCTCGGAACACGGACCGAAAGGTTAAGCATGAGTCATATAGTTGATATGATGCCCATTTGATGCTCGCCTTTGAAGCTATACCGACTCACGTGATGATCGGACTTGGTGTAGTGGATTTGGTTCATGTAATCACCAAAAAGGCACGAGGGATGTCGTTTTTGAGTGGGAGTTCATTCGTAATATAGATTAGTTGAACTCAATCTATCATACACTTAGTCTAAACTTTACAAATTCTGTTGTAGATGGCACCACCTGCTTTTAATTTCAATGTGTTCATGGAGAAAGAGAAACTAGCAACGAACGGTAGCAACTTTACCGAATGGGCCATGAATTTGAGGATTCTCCTCTCTGCTGCACAAAAGCAATATGTGCTAGAAGCGCCGTTAGGCCCCCCACCTTTAGATGATGCCCCTGACGAGAAGAAGAATGTCTATCAGACTCGTCAGGAGGACCACAACTTAGTTCATTGTGGCATATTGTATGGGCTAGAGCCGGAACTTCGAAAGCGTTTCGAAAACGGCAATGCATTTGATACAATGGGTGAGTTGAAAATGATTTTCGACACACATGTTGCTGTAGAGAGCTACAACGCTTCAGAAAAGTTCTTTAGCTGCATGATGGAAGAGCACAGCTCCGTTAGTGAGCATGTACTCAAGATGTCGGGTTACGCCGATAAGCTTGTGTCCTTGGGAATATCGATTCCCATTGACTTAGGCATCCATCGTGTTCTGCAGTCTCTGCCACCTAGCTATAAGAGCTTCGTGATGAACTATAATATGCAAGGCATGAAGAAGTCTCTCCCCGAGCTTCTGTCAATGCTTAAAACTGCAGAAGTGGAGATCAAAAAGGAACATCAAGTGTTGGTGATCAATAGGAACACTGGTTTCAAGAAAGACAAGAAGGGAAAACGGAAGGGAAGTAAGGGCGGCAAGACGGTTGCCGCGCCTGAAAAGAAACCCCGAGTTGGACCTAAGTCTGATTCCGAGTGCTACTATTGTAAGGGGACTGGCCACTGGAAGCGCAACTGCCCAAAGTATCTGGCAGACAAGAAGGCCGGCAAGGCAAACAAAGGTATATATGATATACATGTTATTGATGTGTACTTGACTAGTGCTCGCAGTAGCACCTGGGTATTTGATACCGGTTCAATTGCTAATATTTGTAACTCGAATCAGGGGCTGCGGAACAAGCGACCGCTAGCAAGGGGTGAGGTCAAGATGCGTGTCGGCAATGGATCAAGTGTTGATGTGATCGCCGTCGGAACGCTGCCTCTCCATTTACCATCGGGATTAGTTATAAACTTGAATAAATGTTATCTGGTGCCTGCACTGAGCATGAACATTGTATCTGGATCGTGTTTGATGCGAAGTGGTTATTCATTTAAATCCGAGAACAATGGTTGTTCCATTTATATGAATGAAATCTTTTATGGTCATGCACCGATGATGAATGGTTTATTTCTATTAGATCTCGATGATAATGTTACACATATTCATAATGTTGATGCTAAAAGGATTATACTTAATAATGATATATCCGCATATATGTGGCACTGCCGTCTAGGTCATATTGGCGTTAAACGCATGAAGAAGCTCCATTCGGATGGACTTTTGGAATCACTTGATTATGAATCATTTGATACATGTGAGCCATGCCTTATGGGCAAGATGACTAGAACGCCGTTTTCCGGTTCAATGGAACGGGCGACAGATTTATTGGAAATCATACATTCTGATGTATGTGGTCCAATGAGTGTGTCGGCGCGAGGTGGATATCGTTATTTTGTTACTTTCACGGATGATTTGAGTAGATACGGTTATATCTACTTGATGAAACACAAGTCTGAAACCTTTGAAAAATTCAAGGAATTTCAGAATGAAGTGGAAAATCATCGTAATAGAAAGATCAAATTTCTATGGTCCGACCGTGGAGGTGAGTATCTAAGTTACGAGTTTAGCACTCACATGAAAGAGTGTGGAATTATTTCACAACTCACACCTGCCGGAACACCACAGCGAAATGGTGTGTCAGAACGTCGTAATCGTACTTTATTAGATATGGTTCGATCTATGATGTCTCTGACGGACTTGCCGTTGTCATTTTGGGGTTATGCACTAGAAACTGCTGCATTCACTTTAATCGGGCACCATCTAAATCCGTTGAAAAGACACCGTATGAATTGTGGTTTGGAAACAAACCTAAGCTGTCATTTCTTAAAGTTTGGGGATGCGATGTTTATGTGAAGAAACTTCAACCAGATAAACTCGAATCCAAAGAGGAAAATGCGTCTTCACAGGATACCCTAAAGAAACTATTGGGTATTCCTTCTATCACAGATCTGAGGGCAAGGTTTTTGTTGCCAAGAATGGATCCTTTCTAGAGAAAGAGTTTCTCGCGAAAGGTGTGAGTAGTCGGAAGGTAGAACTCGAAGAGGTTGTGGAACCTTCTCTTCAAAGTATGGCGAGTAGCGCAGCGCCGGAAGTTGTTCCGGAGTTGGCTCCACCTGTTGAAGAGGGAACTAATGATAATGATCATGAAACTCCGAAAGAGAGTACTACCGAACCTCGCAGGTCAAACAGGACGCGTGCAGCTCCCGAGCTGTACGGAAATCCTGTCATGAATTTCATGGTTGATGAAAATGATGACCCTGTGACGTATGAAGAAGCGATGATGAGCCCGGATTCCAACAAATGGTTAGAAGCCATGAAATCCGAGATGGAATCCATGTATGAAAATCAAGTTTGGAACTTGGTGGAATTACCTCACGACCGAAAGGCCGTGGAGAACAAATGGATTTTCAAAAGGAAAACTGATGCTGATGGTAATGTGACCGTCTATAAAGCTCGACTTGTCGCAAAGGGGTTTCGACAAATTCAAGGAGTTGACTACGATGAGACTTTCTCTCCCGTAGCGATGCTAAAGTCAGTTAGGATTATGTTAGCAATTGCTGCATATTTTGATTATGAGATATGGCAGATGGATGTCAAAACCGCGTTTCTCAATGGTAATATTGAAGAAGAGTTGTATATGATACAACCAAAGGGTTTTGTCGATCCTAAGGATGCTAACAAGGTGTGCAAGCTTCAGCGATCCATCTATGGATTGAAGCAAGCATCACGAAGTGGGAATCTCCGCTTTGATGAGGTGATCAAAGAGTTTGGATTTGTCCAAACTTATGGAGAAGCTTGTATTTACAAGAAAGTGAGTGGGAGCAATGTGGCATTTCTGATATTATATGTGGATGACATATTATTGATCGGAAATGATATAGATCTTTTAAACAGTGCTAAAAGTTATCTAAACAGCAAATTTTCAATGAAGGACCTAGGTGAAGCGTCATACATATTAGGCATAAAGATCTATAGAGATAGATCCAGGTGCCTAATAGGGCTATCGCAAAGTACATACCTTGATAAGATTTTAAAGAAGTTTAAAATGGACGAAAGTAAGAAGGGGTTCTTACCTATGTTGCAAGGCAAGACATTGAGTAAGACTCAAAGTCCGGCTTCGGCGGAAGAAAGAGAGATAATGGACAAAGTCCCCTATGCTTCAGCCATAGGCTCTATAATGTACGCCATGCTATGTACAAGACCGGATGTGGCACATGCTATTAGTTTGACTAGTAGGTACCAATCGGATCCAGGTTCGGAACACTGGATAGCGGTCAAGAATATCCTTAAGTACTTACGAAGAACTAAGGATATGTTTCTTGTATACGGAGGTGAAGAAGAGCTCGTCGCTAAGTGTTATATCGACGCTAGCTTTGACACCGATCCGGATGACTCTAAGTCTCAATCCGGATACGTATTTCTCATGAATGGCAGAGCGGTTAGTTGGAGGAGCTCCAAACAACCTGTGGTAGCGGGATCAACAACGGAGGCCGAATATGTTGCTGCTTCAGAAGCGGCTCAGGAAGTAGTTTGGATGAAGGAGTTCATATCCGAACTAGGAGTGGTGGCAAACGCGTTGGACCCAATGGTGATCTATTGTGACAACAATGGTGCCATTGCCAATGCCAAAGAGCCAAGGTCTCACAAGCATTCCAAGCATATTAAGCGCCGGTTTCACTCCATCCGCGAGCATGTCAAGGATGGAGATATAAAGATTTGTAAAGTACATACGGATCTCAATGTAGCAGATCCGTTGACTAAAACTCTCCCTAGAGCAAAACATGATCAACACCAGAACTCAATGGGTGTTAGATTTATCACTATGTAACTAGATTATTGTCTCTAGTGCAAGTGGGAGACTGAAGGGAATATGCCCTGAGAGGCAATAATAAAGTGTTTATTATGTGTATTCCAAGTATATGATAGATGTTTATTTTGCATGCTATAATTGTATTAATACGGAAACGTTAATACATGTGTGTTTAATAAACAAACAGAAAGTTTCTAGTTATGCCTCTCTCATAAACTAGCTCGTTGATTAACAAGATGATCAAGGTTTCCTAATCATGGACATTGGATGTTGTTAATAACGGGATCACAACATTAGTGTAATGGTGTGATGAACATTCATCCGAAGTATAGCATTACGATCAAAGTCATTAAGTTTATATTGCTATAACAACTTACGAAGTGATCCTAATCCTTAGACCATGAGATCATGTCAATCACTAACACCGGAAGAGTTTCTTGATAACATCAAACGTCACACCGTAACAGGGTGATTATAAAGATGGATTCAGAACTAATAAAGTGTTAAGTTGAGGCTCATGGATCAAGAGTGGAATTTGTTCATCCCGATGACGGATAGATATACTCTGGGCCCTCTCGGTGATATCACATTGATTAGCTTGCAAGCAAGTGATTTGATCACTAGAATGTTATATCACATGAACGAGAAAAGAGTGCATGTCGGTAACGAGATCAAACTAGGTATGGAGATACCGATGATCGAATCTCGGACATGTAATATATCGTGAAACAAAGGGATTAAGATACTAGCGTAAAAGGTTCCGACGATCACAAGAAAGTCATCGTTGAATGTGTGGGAGTCAGTATGGATCTCCAGATCCCGCTTCTGATTATTGATCCGAGAGGGGTCTCGATCATGTCCGCATTATTCACGAACCGTAGGGTGACACACTTAAGAGACACCGACATTCAATTGGAGCAAATGTTTCATGCCGAAAGAATGAACAAGCGCAGGAATTTATTTCACTAGATACCGAAACAGGTTTTCGGGTGAAATTGCATAAAGTGGTTATGCATGTGAAATAGAATTCTAGCAAGGGGTTATTTGTGAATGTTTGTCATTAAAGTAATTGACAAAATTCTGAATAAAATAAAAGAGTTTTATTTAATGAGAGTTTGCATTAAATTTGGTGGAAATTTAATGGGAATTTGAGTGGACTTTTGAGTGGAGGGAATTTAAAGGAGATTTGTGAGTGGAGTGTCCACCCACATGAAGAGGGGAGGGCAAGGGGGCAGCCCCCATGCGCCGGACACCCCCTTGGGGTTCCCCCCTCCTCCTATAAAAGGAGCCCCCCTCCTCACTTGTCTCTCACACCTCCTCGTGAAGGATCTCTCTCCCCCTCTAAAATTTATCCCCCATGGTCTCGGACTAGTGAGATACATGTTCCCGGTGGCTATTCGGCAAGAAAGAGTTGTGCTTCCGCTGCATCGCTGGAGCGAGGAGGCGGAGGTTGCTCGGTGCCTCGAACGTGTGTGCGAGCACGGATGCGCTGCTGATTTGCGGCGCTAGGACTTCTTCTCGATCTTGAGATCGGCAAGAGATCGTCTACATCAACCACGAGTTGAACTCGTTAAGCTTTGTCGGTCTTCAAGGGTATGTTCTCTACGGATATACATCCGCCCGTTGTTTGTATCTAGTAGATAGATCTTGGTATATAGTTCACATCATAGGAAAATTTTTGTTTTCTATGCTGCGAACCCTACACGTTGGGCCTCGGCCCCAACGGGGCTCCGGCGAGGTTGACCCTGGCGAGAGATAGCAATGCAGGGAGACAGAACACGCCTGCCGGGCGGAGGCCTTGGCAGCGAGGGCGACGACGGAGATGGAAGCGACTCGGGCCGACCAAGATACGAGGGGCCACTGGGCGGCTGAGATGGAGAAGGCCTTGGCCAACCCGGCAGCGACTGACCGCCAGAAGGGGGCGAGCAAGATGGTGGATCGTGGCCGATCGCGCGACTTACCACGAACGCCACCAGCAGCACGTCATCTGGGGGCGATCGATAGAGCCAGCAGCAACGGCAACAGCGGCCGCAACAACGACAACGGCTAGCCGTAGAGACGGCCTCTACATCAGTAGTAGTCCTTTTTTTTATTCAAATGTGCCTTTTTTTTATGGACAGTACGTAATCTGATGGAAAACTAGTCTAAGTATTAATGTTTTCATTACATTTGTTTCGAGCGGTCGACTGGCATACATCCACCGGTTCGCGCGCTGTCCGGCCTGACTCAATCGTTGCACAATTTTAGTGTATGGATGGATCAAGCTGTACGCATTGGTTCGAATGGATCGTGCCACTAGAAAGACCACGTATGTGCCGCTCATCTGCATAAACACGTTCGGACACACGGATTGGTTCGTGCCGGTGGAAACGCCCTAAGTGTTCTGGACATGCCACGACAGGTTCTTTTTCTTCACTATATATTGTACCCTGTTAGCTAGTACTAGATTGTATCACCGTCAATGATAGCCTGTTCTCTGATTTTGTGTCATCTTGTACTGCATCTTGGTTGGCACCTGAAAGTGTCCATGGAGAGGGACAAGCTGTTCCATAATCTGCCTGAGTTGTTGACAAGACCGCCTTAACTATGTTGTGTTCAATTTGTTGGTTAGTGTACTGATCACGCAGCATGCATAAAAAAAAGGTGATGGTTGAATGGGCTTGTAAGGTTTTATCGGCCTACTTCAACTAGTATTAACTATGCACTCCATGGAACGTGATTGCCTTGCTTTATAAGAGAGTCTAGGTTTGTTGGTACCGGGCTGTGTTTGGTGGCCTAGCTACTTCTCGCTGGTAGTTTTTTAACAGGTAGTCGGTCACCTGTGATGGGATTGATGGATTGAAACCCTTTTCAGGTTATGCAACAAGAGGGCCAGGCTTCTAAATTGAGGTGATGGGACACGTACAATTTCTCAATGATTTTTCTGAAATAGATCCCATTATTTAGTTCTGGATGAGATGACCACATGCTACAAGTAATAATTTGAACTGCAGAGCTTTTGCCGATTGAAAAGTCCTTTTTATGTGTATTTTCGTTTGTGCACGGGCTAGTGATATGCAAGGGATGTGCGTTGCATATGTCTGATGCAGCCATGCTCAATTATACACCGGCTGCTTGTTAGTCTATACTCTTTTAGACTGAACTAATAATTGATCCCCATCCATCCATATACTTTCTTCGTGCATATGAGAGCATGCCTGCCCATGGACACATGCTCTCTGCGCCCATACTGTTGCATTATTATGCACCCCAGGAGTAGAAGCTATGCTGCTAAGCAACATGCTAGTAGGAAATGTACATGACGTGTAGCATCATCGTAGCACCAGCCCATAATCACCGGTAATGCTCACCTACTGCACAGGAAAACACAAACTATGTACTCGCTCCGTTTTGAAATATAAGATGTTTTAGTTTTGTGAAGCAAATGTATCTAGACTATTTTTAGTATGTAGGTTTACTCCTGTTTAAAATGAATCTACATATTAAAACAAGTGTAGATACATTTTATTTACAAAACTAAAACATCTCATATTTTAAAACCCCAGGCGTAGAACCTATGCCGCTAAGCAACATGCTGGTAGGGAATGTACATGCCGTGTAGCATCATCGTGGCATCAGCCCATAATCGAACCGACCTTTTTTTATGATCGGAGCTCACTTGCTGTCACCGGTAATGCTCACCCTGCAAAACACAAACTATGTACTGTATGAACTATTCCCTCTGCTTTTAAAATATAGGATGTTTTAGCATAATAAAGCAAATGTATTTAGACTTATTTTAGTGTATAGGTTTACTCAGTTTTGAAGCGAATCTACACACTAAAAAATGTCTAGATACATTTTCTTTATAAACCTAAAACATCTTATATTTTAAACGGAGGAAATAGTACATTGTTTTAACTAAAATTAATCGTCAAAAATAAAAGTTTAGAAATGTTACGACATCTGCTTCGGTTTCTCCCATCTTCCAAACTGAAAAACATAAGAGCATCTTCACTCACCTTTCAGGATGGCGTTCCTATGGCGTTTTTATGTTCGTACTGCGAATTTTTGCCCAGTCGCGTTTCTAGAACGCTATTTCGTTCCGATTTGGCCCAACTTTCGTCCGGACTTTCAGGCCGATCCCGGAGTCCTGGGAACGTCGGATGAAGCGAAAATATAGGTGGGCCAACCCCGTTGGCGTCTGTAGGCCGAGCTCCCGCCCTTTTCATCTCCCCCTCCCGCATTTTCTCCCCATTCCCCCCAACTCCCGCTAGTTCGCCGAGCTCCCGCACGCCATGCTGCCCAAGGGTTTCCTCAAACCCCGATCCAACCTCGGCGAACCGGAGGCAAAGAAGGAGAGAAAACCGAGAGCGCCGATGAAGAGGCCGGAAGGCTTGACCAATGCCGAGTGGCTTTCCCTTGTCCAGAAGAGGAAGTACGCATCGGACAAACGGAGGGAGAGGAAGGAGAGGGCGAAAGCGGCGAAGGAGCTCGCCGAAGAGCAGACGATAAGGGCAAAGCAGGAAGTGGCATCGTGCGCGGCGATGTCGCGCCCGAGGCCGGTCGTCCCCCCGCAGTACGACGCCCACTGGGGGAACCAGCCAAGCATCGGCTCGCCGGCCGGCTTCCAGGAGATCCAGGCGAACCCACGCTAGAGGTACTCCTCGTCCCCCGAGTTCGACGGCGGATTCAACCCGAACGTGATCTTACCCTGCCCCGCGCCTCGTCCTCCTCCGCCCTTCAACGTCGACATCAACGTCCCCTACTCCACCTCTCCGGCGTATGTGGGCCCTTCGTCGTCCATGCATCACGGCCCCCTTCCTTTCATCGGCAACTCATCACCCGCAACCTTCGGCGAGGTTGACGCCCACAACATGTTCGGCGCAATGTCGGCCAAGGCGTATATGCGGGACATAATCGCCTCAGGTTTGGAGGTGACCGGCAACACCTCGTTCTTCACTCAGGAACAGTCCCAGGCCGATGCCGAACACAACATCGAGTCTTAGGATTTTGCCGAGGGCCAGGACGAGTAGACGCAGGCCGAGGACATGGAGGACGCCGAAGGGGATGCCTTCGCTCCGGCGAAAGCCAGAGGCAAAGGCAAGTCAGCGTAAGAGTCCCGAATCAAGTGGACAGCGCTTGAAGACATTTGCCTCGCCGACGCCTGGAAATTGGTGACCATGGATCCCATCACCGGTGCCAACCAAAACTCAGACAATTACTGGAAACACGTGAAGCTAGCGTTCAACGAGAGCAGCCTTTGCGAGACAAAGTATAGCAAGATTCGCATGGAGTAAGGGGAGAAAGCCATGATCAACCATTGGGGCCTCATCCAGCAGGCGTGCAGCAAGTGGCACAACTGTCTCAAGGAGGTCGACCGCACACCCGTCAGCGGTGAAAGCATGGATAGCAAGGTACTTCGCCGCACACCCATCAACCATTGGGGACTCATTCATGCCTGTCTTGACACACTTTGCCTTCACTTTGCAGCTCCTCCGTGCACTCGGACTCTATCGGGACGACAGCAAGACGGAGTTCAAGTTTCACCATGTGTTTTACGTGATAGAGAAATGCGAGAAATGGCGGGACACTCGCCCGAGCCTCGCCAAGACCAAGGATGGCGTGTACAACCCGGAGGCTCCTCCCCCTGCTGCCGTCGAAGGAAGGCCGGAGCTCGACCAGAAGAAGGCTAAGATGCTTAAAGCCGCAGGACCTCCCGCCAAGCGTCTCCATTCTTCAATCGAGAAGTGCATCGCCGGCACCAAGTCCCATGCCGAGAAGAGGGAGGAGAAGGCCGACGAGAGGTGGGCGCAGCTACTCTAGAACCAAGACCGAAAGCTCGACCTCCTCAAGGCGAACTATGCCGCCAAGAAGAGGAACACAGATCTCCAGTTCCTCGTGGGTGGCGAAGACACCTCGGTGATGAGCACGCCGGTCAAGGCCTGGTACATGGCGTGCCGCAACGCCATTCTCCAGGAGGACAATGTCGCCAGCACGCCAAGCTCTATGCTGACCGCTTCCGCCCCCACGGCTACGCCGAGCTCTGCTTCCACCTCATCCAACCAGTCGGCCGGCAACGTCGCCGATGCACCCATCCCCGTTGCAGAGGACACGTCGGGGGAGGTTATCCCCGTCGACGAGTGATCGCTGTACCATTTTGCCTAGTTCTGTAATAATTTTGTTGTCGAACTTTTGGGCATAATTCTGTCAAACACCTTGGGCTGAAGATTTCGCCGACGGAAACAAAAATATTCAAATATTTTTCCTTTTTCCTTTGCTTGGGAATTCGGCCTAGGAATGCGGGTGAGAAACATGACGTTCCCGGGCTGAAAGTTGTGTCCGTCCGGCGCTATTTTAGTTCGGATTTTGGCCTAAAAACGCCTAACGAGTGGAGATGCTCTAAGGACGTCTAGTTTTTTTTGTAAAAGAGTATATATTAATATCACAGGGATACCAATTACACCCAGCCTCAACAACGCATGCCCTAGCGGCTCTACGGATGCACACAGCCCAGAAAAAAAAAAGAATTACAAAAAAGAAAAGTCCCGCTACAAAGAACTAATCCTCAAAGCAACAACACTGACACCATCAGAACAACACCAGTAGTCCTCCACTCCAATAACAACGCCTTCAAGAAGGAAACAATGCTCAAGCGCTGTCGTTGCCCGACCAAAGATCATAGGTTTTCACCCTGGAAAAAGTCCTCGCTCACAAAACAATACCTTCAACAAGGTCATTGCCAGGCACAACCAGTTAAGGCCAGACCTTGGATTTTTACCCTGCAAGGTAAGACTGGGAACTCCCCCTGTGTTATCTTCCCGCACCAACAGTCGCTGCAACGAGTCCCAGATCACACAGCCAGTTCTCCGTCCCCACAAGAACAAAAATCAGCATCGTTACCCTCATATTTCCGCTTTCCTGACATTCTTCGCATCTGACTTCACCATGGCTCTAAGAATGACACTTGGTGGGAACAAACAACAGAGCTTCGCAACGCTCCCGCTGAAACCAAACGGCCAGAAGAACAAGGTGTGCACGACCGAATACTTTTCGATCCAGCAATCTCCAGGCATGATACGCCCATGGGAGTTCGCCGGCGGAGCCTTCCGGAACCCGCCTCTCCAGACCAGATCAACGAGGGCAGAAATCAAGAAGATCTTCGTCTTTGTGCGAAAGAAACCAAAGGACCACCTCCTTTGTTAGATCCAACACAACGATCCCCACACCGCCGGCCGGTTTTCGGAGAACGGATCGAGCAGGCCGACCATCGGTGCCAATGAGCACGTAGGCTTAGCACCGCCACTAAGGGCGCGCCATCGCCTCCATCCTGCAACACCATGTCCGTCGCTTCCCCCAGATCCCGGTCAACGCCGCCCACGGCCCTCGCCACCCCGGTCCAGCAGTCGCCGGCCCCGAGCACGAAACCACCGCTCCATGCAGCCCTCCTCGCCATAGCAGGGTGACGCCACCGCGCCGAGCCGCGCCACCTAGCCGACCGCCGCCGCCGATCGTCGATCTTGGCCCGCGCCTAAATCTAGCGAACCAGGGGGAGAAGAGGAGCCCCGCCGCCACCAACGCCGAGCGGCTTTGCCGCCGGCGCGTCCCGGCGGCGGCGAGGAGGGAGAAGCGGAAGGGGGCGGTCCGGCGGCGACGGTAGGTTAAACGTGACCATGGGTATAGATCAAACCTGACCATCCTTGTGCAAATGTTATTCCCACAATTGAACATGATGAGATGGGGAATCTTTCTGGTTAAAAAATTTGATGGCATCACAGAAGAAATTAATATGTTATGAAATTGATAGTATGTGAGATGTGAGTGTTCCATTTTACTGTTCTTCCTTTACTATGGGTTCAGATAGTACTTCGTTTACGACTTACGGCTACTTATTATAACTGTGGAGATCGCTTTAGATCTGATGGCTCATTTATCTGCAGGAGGTACACGAACGCTTTCCTTGATTGCATCTTAGTTAGAGTGGCAATTTCTTGCTGGCAGCACCGCTTGTACCGATTACCGAAATTTTCTTGGAAGTACTACTGCACAGATGTCCCGAAGAATAGTTTCAGTATCCATTTTGAAGTTCAGACCGAAGAACCCTCATCTATTTTAAGATCGCCGCCACCAAGCCAAGAGGAGAAAGCCCTAGAAAACAGAAACAAACGGAGCTGCTCCGCCATCATCGCGTCGGTCAACATGTGAGTTATCTCCACCCTGAAAAGGAGCCGGAGAGAATCAAATCATCAATGGCTCCACCACCACCACCACCAGCACACGGCCTGCCACATCTGCGATCCCACATGTGTTAGAGAGAGAAACAATATGCATCCCTTGTTCCCTTGTGTGCGTGGAGAAAGAGGAGATTTTTTTTTCTTCCCGCTTTACATTTGTTTCTCGACGAGAAGGCAGCACGCAATTTGATTTGAATGCAGCTAGCTGCAGTTGGTCAGTTGGACTGGTCTCCCTCTCTGGGAGTCTAGGGGCCCGGTTCCCTATGCCAGAACAAGCTGCCATGCCTCAGCTGCACTGTTCCATGTCGTCTTGTGCTCTCTATCCACTGCAAGATCTCCCCTCTTGCTCTAGGGTTTGCACTAGACTGGATTAGTGGATTCGTTTAGCACCTTGGTTATTGCTAACCTTGATGGGGCACTGTAAAATAAACAGTGAGGGGGAGCACCACCGAGAGCACATAAAACAAGGGATTAGGCAGCCAGATGCCATTGTTCAAACAAAATATTATATGCCCAGCCTCCCTTTTTAAGCACAGTTCCAGATGAGAATCACGCTGCCGCTGTGCGTGGTCAAAACTGTTACAGGCACGCACCGAAGACAGATGGAGAGCAGACGGCCGTGTGTGATCCTCAAATTGGACGGACAGGATGATGGTGCTCCGGGCAATGCTGCATTTGGGCCACTGTTGCTGGTGGGTGTCTGGTTTTATTTTACCATCGGAAATGGTGCTGGTCTTGTGTGGCGCTAGCTTCACTGGTAGTAGTGGTAGTACTGCTAGGGCTAGACAGTGGTAGCTCCACATTTACCTGCACCTTTTGATGCCACATCTGGTTTCCCAATATTTTTAGGGGTTGGCGGTCATCTCAAGAGAGGACCTTGAACTGAGCCTGTACTTTCTTGGCATCAATGGGCCTCCTCCCTTTATTTGCCTCCTAGGACAAAGATCGCAGTGGGACTGGCAGCACCCATCCATTCAATGGTGTTTCGGTCGGAAAGGTAGGACGTTTTTCAAATCCAGCTCCACGCTCCAGCTCCTCCGGCCATTTTCGGTTCTTGAAGCTCCAGCAAGTGGCTCTGGACTCTGAACAGAAAGGGGAGAAATCAATACAGTGGTGTTTTTCCTGTGGCATTGCATTGGATTCTTGAAGGATACCTTATTATTATATCAAGTAAGTTCTTGACCTGTTCCTTTAAACTCCCATTTCTTTCACACGTCTTTGGGTGGAATCAGGTGCAGAATCTTGCAGATTGCTGCAGGTTGTTGGAACAGTTCCTTGTGTACTGCTTTTTTTTTTGTTTTCTGGATGAGATGTGACTACCATGCTTCCTCTTCCTGATTCTAGTAATGAGAATGCGTTCTTATTGTTCCCCTTTTTTGTTGAATCTTTGGTAGGGACATGAGGAGCACCAGATCATGCCGCGCTTTCCAGCAAGCTCGCCAGTGATTTGGTAGCAGCCATGGAGGAGGAGCAGGAAGCCCCGGGCTTTCCTGATGTGCCCAAGGATATCCCCGTTGCCACCAAGTCCCTTACCATCAGGACCAGCAATGCCGGGTACGGCAGCGGCTCCGACCGGTCCAACCCCATTGACTCGCCGGCCATCTCCTTCACGCCGCACCTCTACTCGCCTTCGCCGCCCTCCTCCGCGTTCGTGTCGGCGCTGCAGTCCCCGTACATCTCGCCCCGAGTCCTCGACCCGCCGCCGCCGCCGCTGCCACAGCGGCAGCTGCATCAGGAGAGCAAGGCCTCGAGCGTCACCACCACGACGGCGCAGTCGCCGGCGTCCTGCTCCAACGGGTCCCAGTCGGAGGACACCGACGCGCCCAGCGCGTCCCGCACGCCGCCGTCGGAGCGGTACGACTCCAGCGGCATCGACCCTGCCAAGATTTCAGACGGCGGTGTCGGCGGGGGCTGTGGCGGCGGCGGCGTTCCCCCGCGCGTCTCCTTCTCGTTCCCCGTGCCCCGGGTGTCCTTCACCCGGGGCTCCGTGGCGTCGCCGTCCTCCAACGCCAAGCTCCGGAGCTGCGACGTGTACATTGGCTACCACAGCAACGGCAACCTCGGCAGGTTCTGCAAGTGGCTCAAGGCGGAGCTCGAGCTGCAGGGCATTGCCTCCTTCGTCGCCGACCGGGCAAAGTACTCCGACACGCAGATTCATGAGATTGCCGACCGGATCATTTGCTCCGTGGCGTTCGGCGTCGTGGTGGTCACCATGTCAAGCTTCCTCAACCCGTACAGCCTCGAGGAGATCAGATTCTTTGCTCAGAAGAAGAACCTGATCCCTATACTGTTCGACACCGATCCATCGGAGATTGCCGGGCTGTTTGATGGTAAATTGGAGGATAAGGAGGGGAAGGAAGCGTTCGAAGGGCTGATGCGGTGCCACGAGTTCAAGCTCGAGGCGAATGAGAGCAATTGGAGAAGCTGTGTGTCAAGGACAGTCACCCTGCTTCAGTCTAAGCTTGGCCGAAAGAACATTGCCGAGAAGGAGAATGATGGCTCTGGCGGCATACCTTTCCCACGTAACCGGCATTTCGTCGGAAGGGAGAAAGAGCTGAGTGAAATTGAGGGGATCTTCTTTGGGTCTACGGTAGATATCCAAGAAGTGGATTGCTCAAGGGGTTCCACTACAAATGAAAGATCCAGCGGTGTGTCTGACGGTGGCTTTGCCGATGAGGAGAGTGACACAGTGAGGACATCTAATGCCAAGTACATCAGTTTGGAAATGCGCAAATGCAAGGAGCCGACACTGGAGGCCTGGATCGATCCAGTGATTGAGCTGTCATCGGTGAAAGGTCGGAACCTGCAGAAGCAGAGATCAAAGCACAGGAGGACAAGGTTCCGGTGCAACAGCAAGGGCTACGGCGGTGCCGGTGTGGTCTGCATAAATGGCTCTTCAGGTATTGGCAAGACTGAGCTGGCATTGGAGTTTGCTTACCGGTACTCGCAGCGGTACAAGATGGTGCTATGGATTGGAGGGGAAGCTCGGTACTTGAGGCAGAACATACTCAATTTATCCATGAATTTGGGACTGGATATAAGTGCTGAGGCCGAGAAGGAGAGGGGTAGGATCAGGAGCTTTGAGGAGCAGGAGTTTGATGCATTCCAGAGGGTAAAGCGGGAGCTGTTCCGGGATGTGCCCTACTTGCTTGTCATCGACAACCTTGAGAATGAGAGGGACTGGTGGGAAGGTAAGGACCTCCATGACTTCATCCCACGCAACACCGGTGCGACGAATGTCATTGTAACAACGCGTTTGCCACGTGTGATGAATCTTGAGCCGATGCAGCTGCCACAGCTCTCATACATTGATGCGATGATCTTGATGAAGGGTAAGCTTAAGAATGACTATCCACCTGACGAAACAGAAGTCCTCAGGAAGTTGGACGAGCGACTGGGTAGGCTGAGCTTCGGCCTGTGGGTCATCGGTTCACTGCTTTCTGAGCTCATGATCGCTCCTTCCACTCTGTTTGAGGCTGTTGAGCGAATATCGTTGAATGAGAACTTGTTTCCCCATGATGCCAATGATGATGGATTTTGCCGTAACAATTCCTTCCTGATAAAGGTCCTGGTCTTTTGTTTTGCCTTGATGGACCGTGCCAAAGGAGGACACCTGACCTCGAAGATGATCATTGCTGGTTCTTGGTTAGCTCCTGCGCCCGTGTCGTCTACGCTATTGGCTGCGACGGCGAGCAAACTACCAGTGAAAGGCAGCATTCACCTGTTTGGTGAATCCCTCAAAACTGCATTTCTATGTGGCACACATTGCTTTCTAGCTCCTAATGGCCGAAAAGCTGAGGTGGAGTCGGCACTCTTACTTGTTAAGCTTGGGTTGGCAAGAAAGGCAACTCGTCATCCTGGTTGCTGGATCCAATTCCACCCGATCACGCAGCTCTTCGGAAAGATCAGGGGAGGCCTGACGCCGACCACGGCAGCAGTGAATGGGGTAATGAGAGCTGGGAATCCCTCAGTGTACTCAGACCACTTGTGGGCTAGTGCATTCCTTGTGTTTGGTTTCAAGTCCGAGCCACCTGCTGTTCAGCTGAAGGCGGTTGACATGGTCCACTTCATAAGGAAGACTGCGCTGCCCCTGGCAATCGAGTCCTTCATGACGTTCTCGCGGTGCAGTTCGGCGTTAGAGCTGCTCAAGGTGTGCACCAACATCCTCGAGGAGGTGGAGAAGTCCTACACGTCGCGGATGCAGGACTGGAACCGTGGATCGTTGTCCTGGCGGAAGAAGCTGCAGCCGAACCACCGCATCGACGAGTTCATCTGGCAGGAGGTGACGCTGCTCAAGGCGACGTTGCTCGAGACGAGGGCGAAGCTTCTGCTCCGAGGCGGGCTGTTCGACACCGGCGAAGAGCTGTGCAGGACCTGCATCAGCATCAGGACGGTGATGCTCGGGCACGGCGATGCACAGACAGTGGCTGCTCAGGAGACGTTGGCGAAGCTGGTCAGGTACAGGAGTAAGGTATGAGATGGTATACAGAACCCCTGTGAGCTGTTGGTCAGGTACAGGGTTTGTTTCCTGAAGTTCTCGCTGTCTCGATTTATCTGAACCTGTGATGCCAGCCACAGTTTTGTTAGTGATCAGTACAATAGCCGAGCTTCTTGATGCCCAGACATGTAACCTGAGTTGTTATGTACAGTACAGTTCAGTTGCTATTTCATAAAGCTTTTATCATGTTCTCATTGTTCAGTTTTCGTAGTATCTTAAACTTCCACTTTCAGATGTGAAAGTGGCCTTCTCTCTTACTATCAAGAGAGACGATTTTTCAGTAGTATAGTTAGTTTATGAAGCTTGAAGCTGTTGGGAGGTCCTTTTTATGCTTTCCAAGACAAACTGCATTCATGAGCCATTCTCTGTATTCCTGTCAAATGTTCTGCACATAGTTGTCTGTAATTTTTTCTTCTTGTTATCCCAGCTTTTGAGGCAAGATTTGTCAGAAAAAAAATGGTAAGGTCTGATAAGCAGTTTCGAGGTCTCTTTCAAGCGTGACATTCTACCCAACAATTCTTTTGCTGTAAAGCAGTGTTTGGACCGAAAGGAAGTGGTAACATCTGCTGCTGTTCTCTTTGCTTAAAGGGTACTTTATGCTTGCTCTGTAGTTTTCCTAGTCTGTGAGCTCGGTCTGCTTCTTTGCTGAACGTTCAGCGCATAAACCCTAAACCATGACCTACGGTCATGTTGATTTTCCACTGATATTTTCCCAGAGATTCAGCTAGCGTTTCTTACTTTAGTCCACAGAGTATTCACACATCTTTTATACGCATTTTTTTACTTTGGCCTTGAAATGTCCTAAGGAGTAATAGGTTCTGAACAGAAACTTGGGACAAATTGTAGCTCTTGAAAAAGAAATTAATTATGCTGCCCGCCGTTAAACAACACAATCGCTGGCAGACAAATCGGATACAAAATCAGGAGCATGCTCGATCGAAACAACGTAACCAAACCAAGCTATGACATGGGCAGCCTTATTGCATTTTCGGCGACATAAGCACAGATTCATCGGTGTCAAAAGACAGGATACTATCTTCACACCATAAGGGCTTGTTTGATTTGCAGGATTTTCAAACACACAGGAATAGAAAAAAACATAGGATTAAAGTGGCATGACGTCTTGAATCATACAAGAATAGAAAACAACAGGTATTTAGATCAAGTATGTGTTTGAATCACATGAAAAGGAAAAGAATTCTAATAGGAGATTGGAGTGGATGAAAATTTTCCTACAAAATAGAGAGCAAAGAAATCCTTTGAACGAATTGCAAAAGATTGTAATCCTTTAAATCAAACGACAAACCGGAGAAATATTTCCTAAGAAATAAAAACCTTCACAAATCCTTTAAATATTTTTTGAATCAAACAAGCCCTAAACCGGCTTGGGATTTATTGTGTGATGCCCGTGGCCTGGCTGGCGAACCAGGTTATTACATAACCAGTGGCGGAACCGGCATATAAAGATGGCTGTACATAATACACTAAATGTCACTGTTTTACTCCCTCCGTTTGGAAATATAAGATGTTTTAGGTTTGTGAGTGAGATGTATCTAGACATCTTTTAGTGTCTAGATTCATTTGAACCTATACACTAAAAGGTGTCTAGATACATCTCTTTTACAAACCTAAAACATCTTATATTTCTAAACGGAGGGAGTAGCTAGTAATTTATTTGATGTATATTGCTCCATATGTGAAATAAATATAGATATACAAGGTTTTGCTAAAAATAATAGGTGTACACTTGTACATCCATGTACTGCGTCCGCCATGGACATCAGGATGTGACACAGATCTTAATCGGCAAACGCGCGTCGGTGTGGTCGTCGTGAGACTTTGCCCAAGTTTGTGCAAACCGGCCACCTCCGCCACTACCACTAAGTGTGGACGTGCCAAACTAAAGTGGCCATGAGGCATGAGCCCATGAGTAGGAAAAGACTACCAACAGCGTGTCATTGTGGAAAGTTGAGCACATTTGTACATTGAGGTTCATTAAGGGCTTGGATCGATTATAACAATGTAAACCGTGTTCTTCAGTTAAAAGGTCAAATAGTGTTTTATACCGTTCGACTACGTGTTTATCGGCTTTGTTAGTTTGGCCGAATAGTGCTTGGCTCTTTTGGAGCGTGATGTCCTAACGGTTTTCGACCAGTTTCTTTTATAAAATGTTTAACTCTGTTATCTTAAATTAAGTTTCTGTCTACCTCAAAAAAAGAAAAAAGTTTCTGTTAGAGCATACCTACGAGTGCTCCATTAGGGCTTGTTCGTTTAATTCCTCGTTGGATTGCGGCCCGGTTCCAGTTTTCCAGCCGTGCCATGTAATCTTTTTCAGCCCATCAAAAGTTAGTCTTCGTTTACTCCAGGACAGGGATTTTGGCCCATCACATCCAGTCCAACACCGTAGATTCCTCTTGGAAAAAAATTATCCTCAACCGATGTGCGGAAAATTTCCACAGCGAGAGAGAGCAGAATGAAGGGCTATGAGAATGGCACCTGTGGGATTGTAAGGCCTAGCACTGGATTAACCGAACGATTGAAATTTAGATGGGATTTATGGGGCAGGGATTAATAGGGGTTAGTTGGGATTGGGTGAAGAGATGACATCCACCAAATCCATGTGTGGATCAGTTCCAAGCGTGGATTCATTCCATTCAAAACGAACAAGCCCTTAGTGTGTCTGGCACCCCTCCACCTGAAAATATTGTCCGCTATATATGGATGCCTGGACACATATCTGCACCTATGGGCCGGCTGCGCCATTGGCCGACCTTGTCATTTTGGCAATTTTTTCTTGGCATTTTGACTATTTTAGTTCCTAATAATTGTTATTTATGATTTTGAGCACACAATATTGACAAGTAAAAATCATAAAAATATGTAGCCATAAAATCATAGTACCTGTCATCAAAATCATGGTCAGCCGCCAAATCCCGCCAACCCAACCATCACAAAACATATCCAACTTGCATGTAAATCCTTTGTATTGGCGTCCATATTGCTCGTGTCCATTCTCAAGATCCTCATCTCCTTGGCCATTTTTGCGGCCGATGCAATTGTTGCCTCCGAATCCACTTCGAGCCAACATTTGCATCTTTAATCTTAAGCTTATTGTCATGCATCCCAAAGTAGGATGTCCGGCTTTTATCAATCTTTTTGCTCCCTTAACTTGTTTCTCATCTCGGTCAGTGGCTGCATCGCTGAGGCAAGTTGAGGTGTCACCATCAAAACGTGAGTGGCGCCTGTCGGAGCATCGTTGAGTCGGGGTATGCGTCATTGAGAACTAATACGCCTTGGGTAGCATACTGGACATGGACGGCGCTAATTAGGGAAAAGTCGACGTTTGGGGTCGACGAGCTTGTTCCCATCGATATGGGGTTGGCAGGAGAAGAAATGTGTCTGTGTAGTTGCGACACGTCTTCATGGAAGTAGGCTGGGAAAGTCCGTGATGAGCACCCTGAATGACCGATAGTGATGCTTCCTGGCTGAAATAGGTCGTTGAATCGTTGTCGTAACCAGTGGACTCCATTGCTAGGCAGCGCTCGAGGCCCTGTAACTTCAGGGCCACCTTCTTTGTCCACTCACCTTATGCTTTGTGTCAAATTTCTTGAGTCAATCTCAGCATTCTTTCGGGCCTTTTTTTACATCCCTACTCCCCCGGCGTCATCTCCATCGACGACGGCAAAGCCGGCTTAGGACAAGACGTGGAGAGGTGCAAGAGTTGCGGCATCAGCAGCTTCGAACGATATGCATCGGTGTCAGCTAGCACAAGAGTGGTAGGCATCATGGTGAAAGGAGAAGGATAAAGTGGGGTAGGGTTTGCTATCCCGTTGTAGGGGGTGGGCGTGTCCGATACCCTTGAGCCGCCGGCCTCGAACGTTGGGATGAACAAGAGTTGGGTTGTCCAGACCAATGGAGTGGTGTGGTATTTGGTGTCGGGAAGTACCTTTGGACCGATGGAGGGCTTGAGAGGCTCTTTTAGATGAAAAATCTTTTTTCTGTAATTGCAAAAGTGAAGCAGATCTTTATATTTTATTGGTGAAACTGAATACCTGAAATTCAACATGGCCCCTGTTTTCTTCTTCTTTTTCTTTTACTACCATAAATCCAATTTAATTTTCTTGGCAGTACAGAGAGTAGAGATACCCATGCTTCATACCTGTAAATACATGCTTTGTTGAGGGGTAAACTTAAAAACCAAACACGCGCACTTCCCTTTCCTTCCTCCTAACCCAACCTCCGCCCAGCCCAGCCCACCCCACACCTCTCTCCCCGCCTCGCCATCGCCCAACCGCCGACGAGATCACCGCCACAAACCCCCCCAGATCCGCCTCCAGCCGACGGCCCCAAGCTTCCCTCCTGCCTTCTTCATGCGATCGCGCTAAGTTCGCGCTCCTGCTCCGCTGACGCGCCATGGCCGACAGCGACCTCGAGCCGCTGCGCTCCGGAGCCGCCGCGCTGCCGTCCTCCTCCGACCCCGAATCGCCGTACACCCCTAGAGGTAACCGCGTGCGTGAGCTGCTGCGGAACCTGGACCGCCGTCTCTCGAGCCGGGGGCGCCACGGCCACACGGACAGCGGCACCGCGTCCCATGCGGCTGGGGAGACGGGGACGCCCAGGAGGGAGGAGGAGAGCGACGAGCTCGGGGACGGCGCGCCGCCCGAGTGGGCGCTCCTGCTCGTCGGGTGCCTCCTCGGCCTCGCTACCGGCATCTGCGTCGCCGCATTTAACCGCGGGGTAAGAGGGAGATCTGCGTGGACTAAGAAGCGTTTTCTGTATAGTTTGCTACACGATGCGTGCGAAAACAGATAGCATTCTGCCGAGATCTCTAGGTTTGCCCAGTATGGAATTTACTCGGATCTTCTTAAGGTGATTGTTTCCGTCGTCTGTTGGGATGGTATCGGTGGGCGGTGGAGGATTTCCAGTGAACACTTCGGGTTTTGGGTGTGAATATACATTACCATGCATTGTAGGACACTAGTGTATGAAGCGACACAGAGATTTGGAGGAAATTTAATAGTGTGATCTTCATCTGAACTGTGTGCGCTGTTTGTAACACTATGCCGCACATGTTAGCGTGTTGTTCTTCACGTGTAATGATGGTACATCCTATGGGGACAGTTGGTACGATCACGGTCTTCCTATTTAGTGCATGACTTGTGATGCTATGGGGTGGGAGTCTTGCTTGGTAGTTTAGTCCAAATGATGGTTTGCCAGTTTGATAAGATTTTGTGCTATTTAGTGTCTTCTTACTGCTGACTTTGGCGAATTCTTCGTGTTCCTCTCTCCATACTCGTTTCTTATGACATGACCTGATGAAAAGGCTGCCTGAGTTGTTCTGGATTAATCAGGTCGAGGCCTATTTGAGTTTTACGAAACCATGCAGAAACTGGAAAGGTGTTTCCTTCTAATCAATTTGGTTGTTCTGCCAGTGCATCTTATAATGTCTGTAGTTAAACTAAGACTTTTCCTATTCTTCAGCTAGCTGATTTTAGAATTTGCCTTAATACTTTTGGCCGTTAGATTGTGCAACCCAGCGTGAATCGTGATGCCCTGCATGGTGTGTTGCCTTTTCTAGCAGGTTGGGTTTATGTTGGATATAATTGTTCACAGTGTAAAATAAATGTCCATACCATTCAGTATAAATATTAACGCAGGATAAAATAAATGCTAAAAGAAATCTGAATCAAACCGAAATGGAAAATCGGCTAGCTAAATTAATCGTTGGAACAACTAGCCTTTGGTGTACTTTTCAACTGCTATGTGATTGCAAAGCTTATTCTCTGTTTTACTCTGATATTTTCCGAAAGCATTTGTTTCAGAAGCTAGCTTCTGAGTGGGGATGTGGTACCTTGGGAGAATTCTGGTGTTATTTCAGGTCTCTAATAAACCTGTAGGCCATATCCATTTTTAAGATACACTTAGTGTGGCTCTAGTCACTTGCTTGTTTTCTCACTGTCACTGTCGAGCCAGGTGAGGCTATTTATAATTAGTTTTCACTGAAAGTAGGGACACAAGCCCCTCGTATAGTTGTATATTTTCGTTTTTGTATGTGTTTTCAGTTTATCAAGCCTTGAAACTAAATGAAAATGCCTTTGTTATGGAAGATCATAGTCATTAAGCAGGATATATTCAATCAGAATTAGCTGCTTATTATTTTGATCTAAAAGTTCTTGTTCAGACCTTTCCTGATCGGTTATTTGATGAAGTCTACCTGCCCTTTTTAGGTGCATGTCATACATGAATGGGCATGGGCTGGCACACCCACCGAAGGCGCTGCTTGGCTTCGCCTGCAGAGGCTTGCTGATACTTGGCATAGGATATTGTTAATACCAGTGACGGGTGGAGTTGTTGTTGGTATGATGCATGGATTACTGGAGATATTTGAGCAGATAAAGCAATCCTTATCATCTCAAAGGGAAGGTATTGATTTCATGGGTGCAATCTTTCCAACAATCAAGGCCATCCAAGCTGCAATTACTTTAGGGACGGGATGTTCATTGGGACCTGAAGGGCCAAGTGTTGATATTGGTAAATCCTGTGCAATTGGGTGCGCTGAAATGATGGAGAACAACAGGGAACGAAGGATTGCTCTTATTGCAGCAGGATCTGCTGCTGGAATTGCTTCAGGTATACCTATTTAACTACATCCGCTCAAATTTTTCTCATGCATCTGATAGAATTGAAATGCATGGGAAGCCTGCTAAGATGGGTTAAAGTTAAATAAGAAAGTAAGATGCAATAATTCTGCAAGCAAGTGGAACCACAAATTATATTTGGGAACATTGTAGATCTTTGCTGTTGTGAAGTACTGAATCATTAAGTTGCTGTTACCCATACTCACACCGAGGTCTCTTGTCCCCTGACGCTTGTGTTACTCTGTGTTTAGGTTTCAATGCTGCAGTTGCTGGATGCTTTTTTGCTATTGAAACAGTGTTGAGGCCACTTCGAGCAGAGAACTCACCACCGTTTACCACTGCTATGATTATCTTGGCATCAGTTATATCATCAACTGTGTCCAATGTTTTGCTAGGGGAGAAGGCAGCTTTTATTGTCCCGACGTATGAACTAAAATCTGCTGCTGGTATTTTATCTTATTCTGATCAAATTTGGTATTACAGAAAGGTAGCTTTTGCTTTGTCAGTAGATATTCATATGCTCTTATAGTACTATAGTAGGAAAGTTGTGTTCTGGTTTACGTCTAGCACCTAGTTTCTCTTTTTTCTGGGAGAAAATATCAGTCTATTTGGTCTGCGCATGCATATGTACATTGTTTTTGCTAGTTTTAGTAACTTCAGTAGGGGTGATTATCAACCCTGTTTTCAAAAGTGTATGTCACTAGCCCCTTTTGTTTGCAAATATGACATCTTTTTTTTAGGTAAATCTATCACAGGAATTTTAGCTTAATACTGTCGCAACTTGGAAGCATGTAAAAATTGGAAAATACCATCATGTGGGACTTGGGTGCACTTTGCTAGTAACATGTTGGGGGGTGATATTTTCCAAATTGTTGTTCTTGGTCTGCTCAATTGCCCAATTTATTATATACTTCCTTTATAGTATTCTCCAGCATTCCTCTAGTATCCCATCTAGCATTCAGTTCACCCCTTTTGAAATGGAGGAACTTAAATAAAGCTATCCTGGTTTAGGTATTAACTGATGATTTCATACCTGTCCCAAAGGCCCAGAACTGGGCATGGCTTATGGTCTTTATTTTAAGGAGCATCTTTTTATGTTTTACTTGTTTGTGTAGGAGCAAAAACAAAACAGTAGCTGAAGCACTTTTTTGTAGTCTTCAGTTCTTCATGAAATGTGACTTTCATATTCTTGTTGCCGATTTCCCTACCATTAGCATTTACAGCTGGCAGCATAGGTCCTTGTGAAAATCACATTCACTTTTTGCGCTTTTTGTTGCTGTGATTTTTCTTGTCTTACCATTAGACTCGATTTTGATATTTTCTTAAGGTATACAACTGACTAAAGTTATATTCTGCAGAGCTACCACTCTATCTTATTCTAGGCATGCTTTGTGGGGTAGTGAGTGTGGTATTCAAGCAATTGGTTGTTTGGTTCACCAAGACTTTTGACTTGATAAGGAAAAAATTTGGTCTCCCTGCTGTAGTATGTCCAGCTTTAGGTGGTCTTGGAGCTGGTCTAATAGCTCTAAGATACCCTGGAATATTATACTGGGGTTTCACCAACGTTGATGAAATATTACATACTGGGAAAAGTGCTTCAGCCCCAGGGATTTGGTTGTTAGCGCAGTTGGCTGCCGCAAAAGTTGTTGCCACTGCACTTTGCAAGGGTTCTGGTCTTGTTGGCGGCCTTTATGCCCCAAGTTTAATGATTGGTGCTGCTGTTGGTGCTGTTTTTGGAGGCTCAGCGGCACAATTAATAAACTCTGCTATTCCGGGTAACACTGCTGTTGCACACCCTCAAGCTTACGCGCTGGTAGGTTTCACTTTTTAATTAGGCAAGTTAAAGTTTGATAGTGCCAAGAATATGCTGACTTTTTATTCTATCCAGGTTGGAATGGCTGCTACGCTAGCCTCAGTTTGTTCAGTTCCATTGACATCTGTACTTCTACTCTTTGAACTGACAAAAGATTACAGAATTCTACTTCCTCTGATGGTAATGTTTTAGCCAAGGCATTTGTTATTTTCCTGTAAAAGCATGCCATTTGATATATCCGATGTAGCTTAAGTTCAGATTTTTTTTTCACTAACAGGGAGCTGTCGGTTTAGCAATATGGGTCCCATCTGTTTTAAGTCACTCTAGCGACAAAGAGATGTTTGAGGCTACATCTCCTCGGCATGGTTATTCTTCGCTATTACCTCCTGCTGATAGGAGTGAGACAGATGGGAGACGACCAGATGCGGATGATGTCGAGCTTGCAATTCTTGAAGATGATTACTATGGTAGCAACAGTGAAGAGATGCTTCTAGATGAGTTGAAGGTTTAATAGCCCAATTTTCATTTTGCAGCTTCATTTGAATAAATCTGCAGAACTTTCCTGGGCATTTTGTAGCTTTCTAATAACAACTCTTCCAGGTATCGCGAGCAATGACGAAGCATTTTATTAAGGTTACACCTACAGTCACTATCAAGGAGGCAACATTGCTTATGCACGATAAGCAGCAAGGTTGTGTTCTTGTTGTAGACAATGAAGATTTTCTTGAAGGGATTGTTACCGTTGGTGACATACGTCGTAAAGGATTTGAATCAAGTGAAGATGCTAACAGTACTGGGGGAAATTCACCTGTTTTGGATGTATGTAAACTCAGAAATTTATAGTCTATAACTGAACTTACTATCTGATTGTCATTTTATAAGTTAGCATTACACATATTTACTCAGAGGACCTTTTCAGGTAAATTCTTCTCTTGTTACGTCATGCCTCACACGAGGGTTTCAGTACCACGGCAATGAAAGAGGGCTGGTGACCTGCTTTCCGGATACAGATCTGAGCACAGCTAAGCAGCTCATGGAAGTCAAAGGTATCAAGCAACTTCCAGTGGTCAAACGGGGGGCTGGTCGTAGAAATGATGGCAGGCGTAAGGTCCTCGGTCTTCTTCATTATGAGTCAATAGGACGATGCTTGAGGTAATCCTTGTTAATACTTGTATTTGTATTTACTTATTTTGACTTTTCATGTGACAATGGTGCCCTTTTTTGCATACACAAGAGCTAAATAAATGGAGCCAAGTGCCAACCGCCTCTAGAAAACTAGATATATGAAATTGACCCAGTATCACTTTGAAGTTTGAACTGACAACCTTGTACTTGACAGTTTTGATACAGGCCTATATATAGGAACAGTGCAATTTCTTTCGAGAAAAACATTATTTTAGGCACTTGACAATTCCTTAACTATTTTGGGCCTGTGGGATAAAGGTAGCTAAGTTTATGATAGCTTGGACAAAGAAACAGTGCACTGTACCCGCTTATATCCTCTGTAAAAGTACCTAAAAGCATAACTTACCCAGTTCTCCCACCAAGATGCCCAAACAATTCTAGTTGATCTGTTTGGTTCGTCGGATTTCATCCTCAAAGACAGTGCAGTTATCTTACTTTGTTGTTGGAACTCTTATGGTTGTGCAGGGAGGAGCTCGAGCGATGGAAAGCAATATACCAGAGAGAATTTCCAGCAGCCAGCAGTTAGTTGGCACTGGACATGCAGAGCTGAAGTTTTGGTTGTACTTTTTAGTGAAGATACCAAAAATACATAAAAAGCGGCATTTCAACAGAATTAGTGATTTAGGGTTAACTTGAACACCTCACTTAAACGATTCTCCTAGTCAAATGTAAAGTCTTCTGGGGTCTGCCAGGATACACATTTTGTATCAGTTACAGATTATAAGACATGCATGATGGTGTGGTTCAGTGTTTTCAGCTTTGATGATTCTGGGACTATGGTCCATGATAATTTACTGTGAACAGGTTGGATGGTCTTGTGCAGCACAATCCAAATGAAGTCCGGTTATGGTGAATCTTTCAATGCAGTTTTTTGTCGTGGCAATGGTGTTTTTTAACCGGGCATAGTAAATATTTCCTATTTGCAGAAGTAGAGTTAATCACACAATGCTTGTGCCTTTGCTGGTGGCAGGAACCACATTAACAGAATAATCTACAGTTTTCAAGGATCCTAGATTTAATAAGTTGATCAACATAGGATCGAATCCTGACTGTTTCAACATCGAACTTATGCTCTAATTAAATTCTTTACCCGTTCTTTTCTACTTATAAAACCATCTGAGTTCTATGTACTCATGTTTTACAAAAATATATCTGCATCCTGCTGTTTACATCTGATGATCCTGAGACAACCTGCCCATCAGCTGCTGGTAAGCTACCGGGCCATTTCCATTTGCTGGTGGCAAGCCAGGCCGTGCCGCCGGGTTCACGTTCGCCTCCCCTGTTTGCAGCACAAGCCTTGGGTAACCCTGCATTGCCAGTGGATGACCAGGCATCTGCATCGGCAAGACTGCTCTCAAAGCCTGTACCGGAACAACAGCCATGCCATTTGGAAGCATTCCGAAGGAGAAGCCGCCTGCTGAGCCGAACTGTCCAGGTGAGCCATAAGCAGGAGCGCCGGGGAACTGGGCCAGGCTGCCTGGTGCCGGTTCTGGCCTCCGGTGAAGGCCATTAGACAACGGCGCGCCTGGTGGCACGACACTCGGATGCCCATTGTTTCTGGCGGCTGGAACTTCATGGGTGTGCTTGCCCTCGTATGTCGTGATCACGGACTTGAGATCGTTCGACGCCCTTTCGACGTGCTTGCGCACCGAACAGCCTGGGTGCGTGCACTTGTAGTAGCTCCTGCAGATAGTTAGTTGGATGGGTGTTTCTTCTTCAGGGTTAAGTACTGCAGAACATCTACATGCTTGGTTTCCTACGAGAGGAATGAAATGTAAATCGCAGTGACACTAGAAGTGACCTTGGATTTGGATTCCCTTTGACGACTTTCTGCCCATACTTGCGCCAACGGTAGCCGTCGTCAAGGATGTCGACGTCGCTCGTGGTCTGCACAACGACACGAGCCTCTCGAACAGCTGTTGACGCCAGAGCTGCTATGTCTATAGTACTGATGGCGGTGGTCGGAGTGACAAAATCCACCATTCTGAGATAAAATTCAAAATACCTGATGATGAGTGAACGACGAACATTGGAATATAGCAAGGTAATTTAGTGGATTGGTCTAACCTTCTTTTGGATCTGGTCGCATCTTCATCCCTGCCGGACCCTAAAGAAATGGCGTCGTGCATTTCCTTGTCGTCATCCTCACTGGAGATTGTTGACGAGAGATCAATAATTTCCCGGGCCTCTCTAACGGATGTGTCTGCGAGTTCTCCTGTGTTAGGAGAAGCAGACAGCTTTGTCCCAGCTTCACCATGCACATCTTGGGAGTGGTCATTTGGAGCATTCTCCGCCGTGTCATCAGCTTTTAGGTCATTAACACCTGGTCTGCTGTCCGGAGGCGGTAAACGATGATTGTGAGAACCTTTGTAGACTATCTCCGTTATATCACCGTCTTGACAGCGCTCCACCTTTTTCTTGACAGGGCAGTTTTGGTGAGTGCACTTGTAGTAGCTCGTTGGGTGGTCGCTGTTCTTCACTTGCCTCTTCCCATATTTCCTCCAGTTATATCCATCCTCAGCATGGGAAATGATAGGCGCTGAAGAATAGTCTCCGTTTCTGTTTGCCTCGCTATCTTCTTGTTCGTTGTCGGGGATACGGTGATCGCTTTCGCTTGCTGAGGGCTCGTTTTGATGAGTAACACTGGAACCCTGAACAGTACAATTTTTGTCAGTCCAATGCATCACTGAATAGTTTCCCCAAATGAAAAACATCATTGAAAAGAGAATTTGATTTTGCATGAAAAATTTGCAAGAACAAGAAAACCAGATGTGCCGGGTATAGTGGTAACAAATAGGCGGTAAGTCATAAGACAGTAAATTGACTTTGAACAAATTAATTACCTTGTCCACAATTGGGGAACTAGGTGGTTTAGACCTCATAATGTGCTGAAAGGAGAATGTACGATCATCACGTGGAATTGCTGGCTTAGCATTAGTACGCATCAGAAAGGGCAATCTGCCAGTGGTAGGAGAAGGTTGTGTCTGCATAAATCATAACCACTTATAGATGTTTCACACTGTAAACAGTTTACAGAGAGAAAGAGTCATATCCAAAAATAGGAGTAATCGAAAATTACGCTGTTACGGTAAGGAACTGTAAATTGCATATCCTAGTTAAACAATAAGTTAAAACGCCGTACTTTGAATGCGATTTGACCATTTACTGACAAATATGCTCTCTATAGGTGATCGTTACAGATAAACTGATATTGACTAAGGAAGGGATAGTCACATACAATGGCGTTGGGAAGAAAAACCGGCGACTCAAGAAGTTCCCTCGGACTCACGCCAGCTGGAATCATGATAGGAGACCGAATGGAAGCAGAATAGCCGACACGGGAAGTGTCGATCTTGAGGGTACAGAAACCATTCTTTTCTGCAGGACTGCCATTATTTGGGTCTGCTTTCTCATTAGCACCAAACAAGCCTGGTTCAAAATGCAGGGGGGATCTTTTAACTTGAGTAGTTTCTTCCCGGCTGGAATCAACGAAATCCTTGCTCCTCTCATCCTGGGATTTATTGCTACCATTGTCACCGAAAACATCGGAGAATGGGTCAGAGCTGAAATCATCGTTGAAGAGGCTTAACATGAGTGTTCTTGGGCTGGGTGTGGGAAGCATCCAATCCTCCAGTGCTCCACGTCTGTCGCTGGTCCCAGCCATTGATCTAACAACTGCAGCTTACAGTCTAAGACTGAAACAGGGGGAAAAAATGCATCGTTTCAGTTGAGACAATGAGCATTTCTGGTAATAAAATCAAAAACAGAAGGAGGTTCATCATCACGATCTATGATAACATAAGATCCCAGGTATTTCAGTACATATATGTGCAGAATCCTACTGGCTTGGTTAAAACACATCACCTGAGCTTAGGAAATGAACAAGCCAGATGCCCATTTTAAACACTGAACTACTGTGCTTGGTCCGACTAGAACCCTAAACTGTGAAACGGATCAAATTTTAAACCACAAACTTTTAAAGATCATTTAGAGTGAACCCTAGACTAACATGGATGTTGCAAATGATATACAATGGCAACCCACAAAATTCCTCAAAAAGTAGGCCTATTTATGTCATGTTCAGAAACTGCAAGAGCAATTCGTTTGTCTTTTGTGTATTGTGTATGGAACACAAATTATCACATTGGTTGATGATTTTTCTTGCGGTTCTTTTCTTTTCTTTTCTTTTCTTTTAGAACCTCGGAACAAAAAACCATCTCCCAAACCTCGCTATTCAGGATGGAATTTTTTATCTTCAAGTTTCAGAAAAAGCTGGAGAAACACATGAGCATGAGGGATGCTAGTGCTACAGGCTGGGAACTTGCGAAAATCCAACCAAAGAAATCTGTCATCTGGTTGCTTGTGTTCGTGTGTTTGTGCTATCGCAAAATTACTGAATAGTGCAGGTACAGTGGTAGTACTAGTACCGTCTAGTAATTCAGAGCGGCAAGAACTCTGAGAGTCAAATTTTGCTGCCAAAGACCCCTTTTTTCTACCATCAAAGCCTACCAAGCAGAATAGCAACAAGTACCGAGCAATCAAATCAAACAGAGAGAAACAACGATTGGAAGGGGCATACACACCTGAAGCCGTCTCGATTGTTTCTCCCCCTGCAGTTCTTCCACACCAAGAACGGACGAACCTAGAACAGAGGCAAGAAAAACCTTGCAGAGAACAGCGGGAATGAGCAGAACAATCAGGAATCTGTTTGTTTTAACACGCCCGAAATAGGCAGGCAGGCAGGCTCACTCGCTGCTGCTCTTGTGCCGCGTGCTTCTCTTTCTTTCTACGGGTTGCTGTTGATTGTTTTTTTTCCTTTTTGCATTTCAGGGTGGATAGATTGGAGGAGAAGAGAAATGGGGGCGGCGGAGAGAATGGCGGACAAGTTGGAAGGATTTGTTGCGCGGCTTGGGGGCGGTGGATGGGCTCGAAATTTCGTGCGCCGATCTATGGAGCTGCTGGCTGTGGCCCTGCTCTTTTTTGGCGGCTTGTTCGGAGAAGCCGTTCTTCTTTTGGCTTTGGGTGAAATTAGGTTCGAAAATTTTGCAAGGCTTCTAAAGTAGTTAAAAGTGTATTTGGTTCTACTTTTATAATAAGAAGCTCAAAACTAACCAAATAGATATTTTTCTTTGTAGTTTCACAGGCGCAGCTACTTTGTATAGTGTAATTTTTAGGTAGGTTAGAACTTGTTTCTATTGTGCGGATTCCAAATTAACTTGAAAATTACCCACCTACCTCCTTCTAAGTGGATACCAGTTCGGTACCTTTATCATCACGCACATGAACTCCTCCTTCTCTTTCATTTTCTTCTTCGCTCGTGCATCAGGGGAAAATGGCAACCTAGGGCTTCGATGCCGTCCAACTCTGGCCGAACGCCATTGGCGCTCAACCAAACTCTGGTATTCATCCGGAGACTCTCCTCCCCCGAGCCCCTGTTGTTGCTAATTATTGTAAAGATGTACAATCCATTGCTTTGAATTGTGTTGTGCAGGAAATTATGCTTTTAAGGCGAAATCAGGAGCTATTAACGAAGATTTTGAGGTTGTCTACACGGCCAAGCAAACCAGGGTCGAAAACCCATCAACAAAGAGCTTAACGACCACCGGTATTGGAAAGGCCCGCCCGTACGGTCCGCACGTACCATTTGGCGTTGGCTTCGTCTCGTCAAACCCTACGACTTTCATGAAGGTGTCTATATATTTCGAGGTCCCAGCCATCGCGCAAAGCACCGTCATTCTTAGATTACATCACAACAACACTAAAGAAGATCCACCACCATAGTTCATCCTCTCCATCGTCTCCATAGTCATAGCCATTAGCTGTACTTAAGATCTCCTTGTGATTCGACGACCATTGTAAAGAATACTTGATTCTATCCTTGATCTTATTGTTATGAGTGAGTAGTCTTCACGGGCTGCAGGTTGGGCTGAAACCTCACAGCGATTATGTGTATTTGATTCATGGGAGTATTGTGTATTGATTGAATAGATATTTGTATCTTTGTTTCTTTGTCTCTTGTCTTGATCTATGTACTTGTAGGTTCCCAAGATTCCATAGATTGATAAAGGCTTGAGGCGAGATGCTTGGTGAGTGGCGATCTCGTAGGAAACCTAGTGACAGAAAGGGGAATACGATCTTCGTTTAGCGATCCATTTGGGAACAACAGCAACATCACTTCTTAAGGCTTTGATTTATGTTTTCACTTAATAATTGTTATAGCCCGGTATTTCGTGGTATAACGGTTGGATTAAAAGACTATTTCTATGCCCATGACTCGCAGGGACTCTAGTATATTAGCATGTGTTGCCCAATTTTTTTATCTTTATTAAATCATTACATATGAATATGTGTATTACTATCTTTATCCCAAATGATATGCAGCTGCAGGTGAATCTTCAACCCTGGCCTATCTCCATCCATTGAAACAAACAACGTTCTAAAGTAAACTAGAAAGGTCCGGTAAACGAAGGTAAAACGAACAAACAAGTCTTGTAAATGTGTCTCATTTAATTTCCATTTAGCATTGTTTCCCAAGGTTCGATTAAACCCATGTCTACTAGGGAAAAAGCTACTATACTACATCCGTAAATCCGGATCAAAGGTATCACACATCACTCACTCAAGCATATAGAGATAGGCTTGGTTTTCTCAAATCCATGTGAATCCTTTAGTGAAGGAAAAGTCTCACTGACATGGTTATACCCTACGGATACGTAACTTCAGCATACCTAGTCCAGCCCAAAGAAGGCCCACGGCAGACATACGCTGGCCCATGAAGATTTTCGGGTGGCCAAGGCCCATGACGTCTTCGGATCCTTGGAGAGCAAGACTAGAGGAGATAGAAAATTCAAAGGGGTAAAACCCTAGAACTTGTAACCGACTAGGACTACGCCCGGGACCTGCCTAAGTCTATATAAAGGCCAGGAGGGCACGTCCTAGAAAAAACTCGACTCATACTTTCGCACACGCATCCACGCCAGATCGAATCTGCGCACCCTGTAACCTTCGGTTCCGCCGTAATCAAAGAGCAGACAAGCAGGAGTAGGGTTTTCCCTCCGGGGGCCTGAACCTGGGTAAATCTCGTGTCCCCTGGTTGCTTGTCTGTTAACCGTGCCACGATCTCCAGCATCCCCATCTTCTCCAAAACCCAAGTCCATAACAATGGGCATTGACGAGATTAAACCTCGTCAATTGGCGCCGTCTGTGGGAATTAGGGCTGCTGATTGTGCGGTCGTGACGGTTCCGACCCGATCGATCTACAACTCCGCGCGACAGAGAATCACCTCCTCTTCGGCGCTTTCGACTTCACCGCCCACTCGCCGGATACCATGAAGGATTTCGAGCCCGTAGGCGACGGACTCGAAATCTTGTTCGGGAGCTTCTGCTTCCAGGTGGGACAAACTGACACCCTCCGCCTCCCTGAGCGGGTGCCCGTGCCGTCAATCAGGCCCGCTTCATGGGCTCCACACCCCGTGCTACGCACGTCACCATCAACAGATGAGTTCTACAGCAGCAGCAGCTGCAACTCCGATCTGTGCGATCCACCTTCGGATGAAGGGACCTACGGTTCCGGATCCGAAAGCTGCGGCAGCGGCCAACCAATCTGCAGGCGCTATCTGTGCGCCGCAGTCATCCAAACTGACGAGGAAACGCCTAACCCGCCGCCCAACCCCAACCCGCAGGACAGAAACGGCGAAAACGGTGGAAATGGCGAAAACAGGGAAAACAGTGGCCACCTCATCCAACTTAGCAAAGAAGGATGGGTCGAAGCACGCCGCGCCGTCGCAGGCGAAATAGTCCTACCTCTGGACTCCCCACGTGATCTACTGAGGGCATACCACTACCTCCTCATCGAGGAGCACAAGAAGCAAGTCAAGATGCAGGAGACGCTCGACAAACGCAAGCAAGCAGCCTCTGAGTCCAGTGCGCGACGAGCTGCGCTCTCCGCCATGGGACCCGGCTCTAGCACAAACGGAAATCAGGGAAACAAGCACCGCTCTCGGGTGGAAAACATGGACCCCAAGGAGCTGCGTGACGTGACCCGAACTCTCCATACATCGTTCATGGATATGGACGCTGACGGCAACATCATCCCGAAGACGCCACAAGCTGCGATCATGGTAGCCACTGCGTATCTCGCGGCTCACCCACCTTCGGAGGGGGCCCCGAAAGGGCCATGCATAGGTCCGCACTCACCGGACTAGGACTAATTGGAGCTGCGCTCCACGAAGACGCTCCTGCGGAACCGAAGAAGAAAGCTCCGGCCAGGCGCGACCGGAGTCCCACCCCCTCATCCGAAGAGGAAGAGGAGCACGATCTTCCTCGAAGGAAGAAGATCTCGCACCTCCATAAAAGCGACTACGACGCCAGAGACAAGCTTACACAGCGCAAGATCGATAAAGCACGCGCTAAACGCGCATGCTCTTCTGAATCTGAGATGGATGAAGACGAAGGAGAACTCTGCGGGGCTCGATGCTTCAGCAGATCCGTCCGGCGAACACAGATGCCACGCAACTTCAAGCTTCCTTCGGATACTCCGAAGTTCAACGGCACGCAAGATCCAAAGTCCTGGCTCAGTGACCATCTGTCATCCGTCAAGCTTCACGGAGGCAACAAAGAAACCGTCATGCAATGCCTTCAGCTGCAGCTAACAGGCGCAGCGCGGGTCTGGCTTAGCAGCCTATCATCAGGATCCATCCGAAGCTGGGAGGAGCTCGCTTACAGCTTCATCCGAAACTTCAAAGGCACCAGCAAGAGGCCCGCCTCAATTGAAGAATTGCGAGCCTGCACTCAGAGAACGGGTGAATCTATTCGCTCGTACATACTATGCTGGTCTACAACCAAGAACTCCGCAGCACACATCTCCGAAGAGCGGGCCATCGACGCCTTCAGGGACGGCGTCAAACGCCCAGACTTCAAGGAGAAACTTGGACGTGTAAAGCCCAAGACACTCGACCAGCTCATGGAAATCGCCAACAGTTGGGTAGACGGCGAAGATTGCATCCATCGGGCGCAATCAGATGAAGAGGACGACTACGGCTGAAGACGCGAACGCCGCAGCAATAGGAGATCGCGCGTCTACGAGGACCGCGACGGACCCGACATGGTCGCAGCCGGCTACGCCGACCGCCGTAATGACAACAGCTGCAACAGTGGAGGATACCGCAGCGGAAACTTCCGCGACAACGGACGACCAACACAGTCGTGGCAACGCCGCGACCGCGAGAACGGACCCTCAGCATTCGACAAACTTTCGAGTCCATGCACCATCCACTTCTACATCGACAAACAAGATGGCAAAAAGAAAGCTAGCCACATGCTCAAGGACTGCCGCGAGTTCCAGAAACTCAGCGAAGGCATGGTGCAGATGAGGCAACAAGCTCCAATCCCTGCGTTCGGAAACACACCTGCGCCAGGTGAAATAGCACACGGAGCTCCTCCACCGCCGCCTATTGGAGGCCCAAATCAACCAGTCGCACCAGCGCAAAACAACGCCGGGGTCGCATACCCCCCACCAAAAGGAGCACTCAATATGATACAGAAGGGACGCCCCACAAATAGGGTGCAGAAGAAAATCACCCGACAAATCAACTTGGCCGTGGCAACTCCGCCTGCAATCCCTGAGTACCTCAGCGGATCGGAGTCCTGCATCACATTCACTCGCGCGGATCACCCTTGCCAGATCCCTCGCCCAGGTCATGCTGCCCTGGTGCTGGAGGCGCAGATCGGAGGCTTCGAGATGAGTCGCGTCTTCATGGACGGCGACAGCGGCATCAACCTAATGTTCGCAAGCACTCTAGAAGCTATGCGGATCCCGCAATGTAGCCTGGAACAATCAGACACAACGTTCCACGGCATTGTCCCAGGGAAGGGCATCTTCCCCCTGGGCAAAATATGGCTCGACGTCATCTTCGGGAAGCCGGACAACTTTCGGCAGGAGCGCCTAGAATTCGAAGTGGTGGACTGGCCGTCGCAATACCATGCCATCCTGGGACGTGTAGCATTCGCAAGGTTCCTGGCCGTCCCACACTACGCATACCTACTACTCAAGATGCCAGGACCAAGGGGCGTCATCACAGTCCACGGGAGCTTCACCCGATCGGACCAATGCGACAGGGATTTCAACAAAATCTCCCAGTCCTTCGGCATGCAAGACGAGCTCGTAAGGCTCCGCGAGGTGACGGACAATGGGCTACCCCCAGTCACAAGGCAGAACACACCCGACATGTCCTTCGACTCCACCGTCAACACCAAGAAAGTGCAGGTCCATCCGACAGACGCCTCCAAGACGACGCTGATCGCCAACGACCTCAGCACCGCATAGGAAGGCGCGCTCGTCGAATTCCTCTGTGAGCGCTGGGAAATATTCGCCTGGTGTCCTGCGGACATGCCAGGAGTTCCCAGGGAATTCGCCGAGCACGCACTCAATGTCTTCCCAGACACCAAGCCAGTCAAGCAGTCTATCCGAAGACTGTCGGAGCCACGAGCCGAAGCTATCGGCAAGGAGATCAACAGATTACTCGCAGCAGACTTCATCCGGGAAATCAAGGAAAGCGAGTGGCTGGAAAATACGGTGATGGTCCCGAAGAAGGACACGGACATCCTGCGGATGTGCGTGGACTTGACGTCACTAAATAAACACTGCCCAAAGGACCACTTCCCTCTACCTCGGATCGACCAGATCATCGATTCGACTGCAGGTTGCGAGAAGCTCTCCTTCCTCGACGCCTACTCATGCTATAACCAGATCCGACTCAAGGTCGAAGATCAAGAGAAAACGGCGTTCATCACACCGTTCGGAGTATTCTGCTACAACACAATGCCCTTCGGGCTAAAGAACGCGGGTGCCACATACCAGCGATGCATGCAGGCCTGCCTCAAGGACCAGATCGGTCGCAACGTCCAAGTCTATGTCGACGACATAGTCATAAAAACCAAGGAGGCAAGAACACTTATCGATGATCTCCGCGAGACGTTCGACAACCTTGATCGCTACAGGATCAAGCTCAATCCAGAAAAGTGCGCCTTCGGCGTCCCCTCCGGTCAGCTGCTCGGGTACTTCATCTCTCAACGAGGGATCGAAGCGAACCCGGAGAAAATCAAAGCTATCATGACAATGGAGAAGCCGAAAAACCTCAAGGGCGTTTAGCAGCTCGCAGGGCGAGTAGCGGCACTAAGCAGGTTCATCAGCCGCATGGGCGAGAAGGCCCTACCATTTTACCAGCTGCTGCGCAAGGCAGACAAGTTCGAGTGGACACCAGAAGCCAATGATGCATTCGAAATCCTCAAGCGGCTCCTCTCCACCTCGCCCGTTTTGGTCACGCCAAAAGAGCGCGAGCCCTGTTGCTGTACATAGCAGCCACACACCAGGTGGTCAGCACAGTACTCGCGGTCGAACGACCCGAAGTAGGCAAGACCCACGGGGTACAACGCCCAATTTACTACCTCAGCGAGGTTCTCACTCCAACAAAACAGCGGTACCCGCACTACCAGAAGCTGGCCTACGGCGTGTTCATGACGGCTTGACGACTGAGCCACTACTTCCAGGAGCATCAGGTGATGGTCGTCAATGAGGCACCCCTAAACAGCATCCTGAATAACCCAGAGGCCACAGGACGCGTGGCCCTGTGGGGCATTGAACTATCACCCCTGGACATCATCTATGAGAAGCGACACGCAATAAAATCTCAAGTCCTTCCAGACTTCCTGGTACACTGGATGGAGCTGCAGCCGCCTGACATCCCAGATATGTCACAGTCCTGGACAATGCATTTCGATGGCTCCAAGCGCGAAGCAGGAGCAGGGGCAGGAGTCATACTGACCTCCCCGCAAGGTGACAAAATGAAGTACATTCTTCGGATGAAATTCAGAGCCTCCAACAACGAGGCCGAATACGAAGCCCTCATCCATGGCATGAAGATGGCAAAAATGTTGGAGATATGCCCTAGAGGCAATAATAAATGTAGTTATTATTATATCTTTGTGTTTATGATAAATGTTTACATTCATGCTATAATAGTATTAACAAGGGAACATTGATACTTGTGTGATTTGTAAACTTAATTTGAAGTCCCTAGTATAGCCTCTATACTTCACTAGCTTGTTGGTTGATAGATGATTGTGGTTTCCCTATCATGAACATTGAGATGTTGTCAACAACAAGATCATATCGTTAGGAGAATGATATGGTGGACATACTCCTTTAGATAAGCATAGCATAAAGATCAAGTCATTTCAATAGTTCAATTGCTATATGCTTTCTGATACATAGTAACCTAATTCCTTCGACCATGAGATCATGCATATCACCTTTACCGGATGGATGCTTTGATGACATCAAACACCACACCGTAACTGGGTGGCTATAAAGGTGGCATTGAGTGTTCGGAAAGTATTGGTTGAGACACATGGATCAAGAGTGGGATTTGTCCATCCATATGACGGATAGATATACTCTGGGCCCTCTCGGTGGAATGTCATCCAATTAGCTTGCAAGCATGTGACTGGCTCACAAGGGATCACATATCACGGGAACGAGAAAAGAGTACTTATCAGTAACGAGGTTGAACTAGGTATGTAGAGATACCGACGATCATAACCTCGGATAAGTAAACTATCGTGAGACAAAGGGAAATTGGTATCATATGTAAGTGGTTCATTCGATCACAAAGTAATCGTAGAAATATGTGGGAGCCATATGAATTTCCAGATTCCTCTATTGGTTATTGTTCAGAGAAGTGTCTCGATCATGTCCGCATAATTCACGAACCGTAGGGAGACACACTTAAGGATTCGATGTTGTTTGAGTAGTTATGGTATTATGAGAAAGAGACCGAATGTTGTTCGGAGTCTCGGATGGGATCCGGGATATCATGAGGTGATCCGGAATGGTCCGGAGAATAAGATTCATATAAGGAAAGTCCCGTTTCGGAGTTCGGAAATGATTCCGGTGATTTCATCGAGAATGTTCTAGAAGGTTCCGGAATGTCCGACACTCCGGGGGGGGGGGGGGGGGGGAAGGGGTACATGAATGTGTCATTGCATATTGGAATGATTGCATCATGTACTAAGTGTTCTTGCTGTTCCAAATAAAGGATTAAATTGAATCCTAAAACAGAAAAGTCAAATGTCCAGTTTGAAAGTCAAACGGCTAAACCAAGAAACTGTGGGAAACAAGCAAGAGGTGGTTGTGACCGACTTGGGGGAGGAGTCCCTCCAAGCCGGCGCGCCAACCAAGGCCGACTTGGGGAGGGACTCCCCTCCCCTTGGCCGCACCCTCCACCCATAAAAGGAGGGGCAGGGCCTCCTCCTCTAGACACACAAGTTCCTATCCTCTAATCTCCGGTTTAGAGCCGTTTTGGTTTAGAGCTTCTAATTGTCCTAGCCTTCGGTTTAGAGCCTTCTAATTGGTGTGTCTAATCTCTAGACCACTAATAGTTCTCTCTCATACTCCACCATACTCGCTCCGGCTTAAGGCGAAGCCCTGCGGGATCTCCCCTCTACTTTCGGTACCACGCCGTTGTGCTGCCGGAATCGCGAGGAGAGTGCTACAACCTCCGCTGCCTGCTGGAACAAGGGAGAGGAAGGTCTTCGTCAAGTACCGAACGTGTGACCGACTGCGGGAGCGCTGCCGGAACGCAGCGCCGGAAGGATCGTCTACGCGATCTTGAGATCGGGAAGAGTACGACTACATCACCCACGAGAATCCGCTCTCGTTAAACACTTTGGAATCTTCGAGGGTAAGTTATTCCATCGACTCGTTGCTACAATCTAGTAGATAGATCTTGGCTTGTTTGTTTGTATGCGATAGAAATTTTTTGTTTTCCATGCTACGAAACCCTACAGTGGTATCAGAGCCGTGTCTATATGTAGATCTGTTGCACGAGTAGAACACAATGGTCATTGTGGGCGTTGATGCTTTTATTGTCGATTGCTTCTTGTGTACTTTGCATCTTGCGGTATGTTGGGATGAAGCGGCCCGGGCTAACCTTACATGACATCGTTCATGAGACTTGCTCCACGCTTGACATGCAACTTGTATTGCATAAGTGGCTTTGCGGGTGCCTGTTTCTCCTAGCATAGTTAAGATCCAATTTACAGCGGGTGATTAACAATACCAGTATCAATGTTGTGGTTCTTGTTCGTAAGTTAGAACGACACTTATTGAAAGCCCCAAACCACGTAAAATATGCAAAGAAAGTAGAGGCGTCTAACTTTGTTTTGCAGGGGTGTGCAGTGATGTGATATGGCCATGATTGTGATTATATTTGATGTATGCAATGTTCCTTATTGTAAGTTGGCAACCGGCAGGAGCCATATGGTTGTCTTTAATTTATGTTAAGACCCGCGTGTCTATTCAAAGTAGTTGTAATAGTTGAAGCCGGTGGACGACAACCATGGAGTAGCGTCATTGACCTTGATGCAATGCCGGTGATGATAGAGATCATGTTCGTGCTTGAAGATGGAGATCAGAAGCACAAAGAAGAAAGGCCATATCATATCACATATATATTGAATTGCATGTGATGTTAATCCTTTATGCATCTTGTATTGCTTAGTAGACGACGGTAGCATTATAAGATGATCCCTCATGCACATGAATTTCAAGTCATAATGTGTTCACCCTTAGTTAGCACCGTTGCTAAAGCTTGTTGTTTCGAAGCACCACGTGATGATCGGGTGTGTTAGATTCCGCAAGTGTATACAACGTGAGCAAGCCAGATTTGCTCATGCGGAAACTAAGGCTTGATCTTGACGAGCCTAGCATGTACAGACATGGTCTCGGAACACGGATCACCGAAAGGTAAAGCATGAATCATATAGTAGATATGATGAACATGACGATTGTTCGCCATTGAAACTATATCAACTCTCGTGATGATCGGTGTTGATGTAGTGGATTTGGTTCGTGTGATCACTAAAACAATGTGAGGGATATTGTTTTGAGTGGGAGTTCACCTAGATTAACTTTATTAATTAATTTGAACTCAATTTGTCATAAACTTAGTCTAAACTATTGCAAATATGTTGTAGATCAATGGCAGCCCCTACCATCAATTTTAATGCGTTCCTAGAGAAAGAAAAGTTGAAAAACAATGGAAGCAACTTCGCGGATTGGTTCCGCAATTTGAGGATTGTCCTCACAGCTGGTAATTTGACCTATGTGCTGGATGCACCGCTGGGTGACCCACCTGCAGATGATTCTCCCGATGAAGTAAAGAATGTTTACCTCGCTCGGAAGAATCAGTACTCCATAGTTCAGTGTGCTATCTTGTATGGTTTGGAATCGGAGCTTCAGAAAAGGTTTCAGGATTCAGACCCATATGATATTGTCGAGGATCTCAAATTGATTTTTGAGACTCATGCGGCAATTGAAAGCTATGAGGCTTATGAAAAGTTCTTTAACTGCAAGATGGAAGAGGGCAGCTCCGTCAGTGAGCATGTGCTTAAGATGTCTGGGCACGCAAACAAACTTCAAAGCTTGGGTATAGTGATTCCTAATGCTTTGGGGATTTACCGTGTCCTCCAATCACTACCACCAAGTTACAAGAACTTTGTGATGAACTACAACATGCAGAACATGAATAAGACGTTGCCAGAACTCTTTGCCATGTTGAAATCTGCAGAAGTGGAGATCAAGAAAGAGCACCAAGTTTTGTTGGTCAATAAGACCACCAAATTCAAGAAAGGCAAGTCTAAGCAAAAGGGACACTTAAAGAAGGGTGGTAAGAAAGTTACCACGCTGACGAAGAAGACCAAGGCTGGACCTAAGCCTGATACTGAGTGCTTTTACTGCAAGGGAGAAGGTCACTGGAAGCGGAATTGCCCAAAGTACTTGGCGGATTTGAAGAACGGCAACATCAAGAAGAAAGGTATATCTGATATACATGTTATTGATGTGTATCTCACTGGTACTCGTAGTAGTGCCTGGGTATTTGATACTGGTTCGGTTGCTCATATTTGTAACTCGAAACAGGTGCTGCAGAATAAACGGAAGCTAGCGAAGAACGAGGTGACGATGCGCGTGGGAAATGGATCAAAGGTTGATGTGATCGCGGTCGGCACGCTACCCCTTCATCTACCATCGGGATTAGTTTTATACTTAAATAATTGTTATTTGGTGCCTGCGTTAAGCATGAACATTATATCGGGATCTTGTTTATTGCGAGACGGTTACTTGTTTAAATCCGAGAATAATGGTTGTTCGATTTATATGAGTAATATGTTTTATGCACATGCACCTTTGATAGATGGTCTATTCTTATTGAATCTCGATAGTGGAAATACACATATCAACAACATTGAGGCTAAACGTTTGAAATCAAGCGATAATTCGACCTATATGTGGCACTGTCGTCTTGGTCACATTGGAGTGAAACGTATGAAGAAACTCCATTCCGATGGACTTCTTGAATCACTTGATTTTGAATCACTTGAAAGATGCGAATCATGTCTGATGGGAAAAATGACTAAGACTCCATTTTCTGGTATGATGGAGCGAGCTACGGACTTATTGGAAATCATGCATACCGATGTGTGTGGTCCAATGAGTGTAGCATCGCGCGGTGGTTATCGTTATGTTCTTACCTTCACGGATGACTTGATAGATATGGGTATATCTATTTCATGAAACATAAGTCCGAAACTTTCGAGAAGTTTAAGGAGTTTCAAAGTGAGGTAGAGAATCAACGTAACAAGAAGATTAAATTTCTACGTTCTGATCGTGGAGGTGAATATCTAAGTTACGAGTTTGGCGAGTATTTGAAGAAATGCGGAATACTTTCATAATTGACACCGCCGGGAACACCACAGCGTAATGGTGTGTCCGAACATCGTAATCAAACTCTCTTAGATATGGTTCGTTCTATGATGTCACTTACAGATTTACCGCTATCATTTTGGGGTTATGCATTAGAAACAGCCGCATTCACTTTAAATAGGGCACCATCTAAATCCGTTGAAACGACACCGTATGAATTATGGTTTGGGAAGAAACCTAAGTTGTCGTTCCTTAAAGTTTGGGGATGCGAAGCCTATGTAAAGAAGTTACAGCCGGACAAGCTTGAACCCAAAGCGGAAAAATGCGTCTTCATAGGATACCCGAAGGAAACTATTGGGTATACCTTCTATCATAGATCCGAAGGCAAAATCTTTGTTGCCAAGAATGGATCCTTTCTAGAGAAGGAATTTCTCTCGAAAGAAGTGACTGGAAGGAAAGTAGAACTCGACGAGGTTGTCGAACCTTCTCTCGAAATTGCGAGTAGCGCAGCACCGGAAGAAGTTCCTGTGGTGCCTGCACCAATAAGAGAGGAAGCTAGTGATAGTGATCATGAAACTTCGGTTGAAGTTGCTACAGAGCCTCGGAGGTCAACGAGAACTCGTACCACTCCAGATTGGTATGATTCCGTTATGAATGTCATGTTGGTGGACAACACCGATGACCCCGAGACATATGAGGAAGCGATGATGAGCCCATATTCCAATAAATGGCAAGAAGCCATGAAATCCGAGATTGGATCCATGTACGAAAACCAAGTATGGACTTTGGTGGACTTACCGGATGGCCGGAAGGCTGTCGAGAACAAATGGATTTTCAAGAAGAAAACAGATGCTGATGGTAATGTTACTGTCTATAAAGCTCGACTTGTCGCAAAAGGGTTTCGACAAATTCAAGGAGTTGACTACGATGAGACTTTCTCACCAGTAGCGAAGCTAAAGTCTGTGAGGATTATGTTAGCAATCGCTGCATATTATGATTATGAGATATGGCAGATGGATGTCAAAACAGCATTCCTCAATGGAGACATTGATGAAGAGTTGTATATGATGCAACCCAAAGGTTTTGTCGATCCTAAAGATGCTAACAAGGTATGCAAACTTCAACGATCCATCTATGGATTGAAGCAAGCATCCCGGAGTTGGAATCAACGTTTTGATAAGGTAATCAAAAGTTTTGGTTTTATACAAACTTATGGAGAAGCTTGTAATTACAAGAAAGTGAGTGGGAGCTCTGTAGCATTCCTAATACTATATGTGGATGACATATTGTTGATTGGGAATGATGTAGACCTTCTTAATAGTGTCAAAGAATATTTGAATAATAGTTTTTCAATGAAGGATCTTGGCGAAGTAGCTTACATATTAGGCATAAAGATTTATAGATATAGATCGAAACGCCAAATATCATTGTCACAGAGTACATATTTGGACAAAGTTCTAAAGAGATTTGGAATGGAAGAAAGCAAGAAAGGGTTCTTGCCCATGTTGCCCAATACGACCTTGAGTAAAACTCAAAGTCCGACATCAGTAGAAGATAGAGAAAGGATGAGTAAGACTCCCTATGCCTCAGCCATAGGATCTCTAATGTATGCCATGCTATGTACTAGACCCGACATTGCATATGCTGTTAGTTTAACTAGCAGATATCAAAGTGATCCAGGAGTGGATCATTGGACAGCGGTCAAAAACATCCTTAAGTACTTGAGAAGAACTAAGGATATGGTTCTTTCTTATGGAGGTGATGAACAGCTCGTTGTTAATGGTTACACCGATGCTAGTTGGAACACCGATCCGGATGATTCTAAATCACAATCCGGATACGTATTTATTTTGAATGGTGCAGCAGTTAGCTGGAGGAGTGCAAAGCAAAGCGTTGTGGCGAGATCTTCAACTGAATCGGAATACATGGCTGCTTCGGAGGCTTCACAAGAAGCGATATGGATGAAAGATTTCATTACAGAGCTGGGTGTGGTTCCTAGTGCGCTGGACCCAATGTCTATCTACTGTGATAACATGGGCGCCATAACCAATGCGCAAGAACCAAGGTCACACAAGAAGCTGAAGCACATCAAGCTATGTTTTCACGCTATTCGAGAACATATCCAGGATGGGGATATAAAGATTTGCAAAGTACACACAGATCTGAATGTGGCGGATCCATTGACTAAACCTCTCCTGAGGGCAAAACATGACCAACACCAAACTGCCATGGGTGTTTGGTATATTACCATGTAATCTAGATTAGATGACTCTAGTGCAAGTGGGAGACTGTTGGAGATATGCCCTAGAGGCAATAATAAATGTAGTTATTATTATATCTTTGTGTTTATGATAAATGTTTACATTCATGCTATAATAGTATTAACAAGGGAACATTGATACTTGTGTGATTTGTAAACTTAATTTGAAGTCCCTAGTATAGCCTCTATACTTCACTAGCTTGTTGGTTGATAGATGATTGTGGTTTCCCTATCATGAACATTGAGATGTTGTCAACAACAAGATCATATCGTTAGGAGAATGATATGGTGGACATACTCCTTTAGATAAGCATAGCATAAAGATCAAGTCATTTCAATAGTTCAATTGCTATATGCTTTCTGATACATAGTAACCTAATTCCTTCAACCATGAGATCATGCATATCACCTTTACCGGATGGATGCTTTGATGACATCAAACACCACACCGTAACTGGGTGGCTATAAAGGTGGCATTGAGTGTTCGGAAAGTATTGGTTGAGACACATGGATCAAGAGTGGGATTTGTCCATCCATATGACGGATAGATATACTCTGGGCCCTCTCGGTGGAATGTCATCCAATTAGCTTGCAAGCATGTGACTTGGTCACAAGGGATCACATATCACGGGAACGATAAAAGAGTACTTATCAGTAACGAGGTTGAACTAGGTATGTAGAGATACCGACGATCATAACCTCGGATAAGTAAACTATCGTGAGACAAAGGGAAATTGGTATCGTATGTAAGTGGTTCATTCGATCGCAAAGTAATCGTAGAAATATGTGGGAGCCATATGAATTTCCAGATTCCTCTATTGGTTATTGTTCGGAGAAGTGTCTCGATCATGTCCGCATAATTCACGAACCGTAGGGAGACACACTTAAGGATTCGACGTTGTTTGAGTAGTTATGGTATTATGAGAAAGAGACCGAATGTTGTTCGGAGTCTCGGATGGGATCCGGGATATCATGAGGTGATCCGGAATGGTCCGGAGAATAAGATTCATATAAGGAAAGTCCCGTTTCGGAGTTCGGAAATGATTCCGGTGATTTCATCGGGAATGTTCTAGAAGGTTCCGGAATGTCCGGCACTCCGGGGGGGGGGGGAAGGGGTACAAGAATGTGTCATTGCATATTGGAATGATTGCATCATGTACTAAGTGTTCTTGCTGTTCCAAATAAAGGATTAAATTGAATTCTAAAACAGAAAAGTCAAATGTCCAGTTTGAAAGTCAAACGGCTAAAACAAGAAACTGTGGGAAACAAGCAAGAGGTGGTTGGGACCGACTTGGGGGAGGAGTCCCTCCAAGCCGGCGCGCCAACCAAGGCCTACTTGGGGAGGGACTCCCCTCCCCTTGGCCGCACCCTCCACCCATAAAAGGAGGGGCAGGGCCTCCTCCTATAGACACACAAGTTCCTATCCTCTAATCTCCGGTTTAGAGTCGTTTTGGTTTAGAGCTTCTAATTGCCCTAGCCTTCGGTTTAGAGCCTTCTAATTGGTGTGTCTAATCCCTAGACCACTAATAGTTCTCTCTCATACTCCACCATACTCGCTCCGGCTTAAGGCGAAGCCCTGCGGGATCTCCCCTCTACTTCCGGTACCACGCCGTTGTGCTGCCGGAATCGCGAGGAGAGTGCTACAACCTCCGCTGCCTGCTGGAACAAGGGAGAGGAAGATCTTCGTCAAGTACCGAACGTGTGACCGACTGCGGGAGCACTGCCGGAACGCAGCGCCGGAAGGATCGTCTACGCGATCTTGAGATCGGGAAGAGTACGACTACATCACCCACGAGAATCCGCTCTCGTTAAACACTTTGGAATCTTCGAGGGTAAGTTATTCCATCGACTCGTTGCTACAATCTAGTAGATAGATCTTGGCTTGTTTGTTTGTATGCGATAGAAATTTTTTGTTTTCCATGCTATGAAACCCTACAAAAAATATATGGCGCAACGCGCCTGGTCATCTACGGTGACTCCAACCTTGTCGTACAGCAGACGATGAATGAGTTCGACGCACACGCCGAAAACATGATCGCGTACCGCGCGCTATACAACGCACTCGAAGGAGAATTCTACGGCTGCGAACTTCGGCACATTGGAAGAGAGAGCAACGAGGAGGCCGATAGACTCGCCAACATTGGCTCCACTTGTGCAAAGGTGCCACCAGGTGTGTTCCTCGAACAGATCTACGTGCCATCCATCAAGCGAAAATTCCCCAAAGGATCACCCGAAGAAGCAAAACACTCGGGGGCTACGCTACCCGAAGGTCATGAAGGACCCGAAAAGTTGGATACCGAGGTTGCCATGGTCAACCTGATGCAGGTCATGGCAGTTGAAGAAACTTGGACACGTCCATGCCTCCAGTTCCTGACAAACGGAGAATTGCCTGACAGCCCGACAGATGCCCGGCGCATATCTCGTCAATCGAAAGCCTTCACCATCATCAACGGCGAGCTGTACAAACGTAGCATTACGGGTGTATTGCAACGGTGCATCACCATCAACGACGGCAAGGCTATACTCCAAGATATCCATGAAGGCATCTGCGGCCACCATGCAGGCAGTCGCTCCCTCGTCGCCAAAGCTCTGCGTGCAGGATTCTACTGGCCAACGACCATGAGCGACGCGAAGGACATCGTCCGAAGATGCAACGGGTGCCAACAGTTCGCCGACAAACCGCATGCACCTAGGTCCGAACTTTGAACCATACCCATAGCCTGGCCTTTTGCCCAATGGGGCCTCGACATGATCGGCAAACTGCCAAAATCTTCGAAAGGAGGACACGTCTTCCTCCTGGTCGCAGTCGACAAATTCACCAAGTGGATCGAGGCCATGCCAGTCACCAACCAGAAGGGCAAAACCGCCGTCAAGTTCTTCGAATCCATTGTCTACAGGTTTGGCGTACCGCACAACATCATCATCGACAACGGATCAAACTTCATCTCCGAAGAATTCCAGGACTTCTGTGAAGGCCTCAGGATCAATATCGCGTATGCCTCAGTGGCACACCCGCAAACAAACGGGCAAGTGGAAAAGGCCAACGGCCTAATCGGCGCTGGCATCAAGAAGCGCCTCATGAGCTCACTCGAGCACAAAGCTGGAAACTGGACGAAAGAGCTATTGTCTGTCCTGTGGAGCTTACGTACTACGCCAAACAGCTCCACTGGCTACACACCGTTCTTCATGGTGCACGGTGCTGAGGCTGTGCTACCAGCCGAAGTACGCCACCAGGATCCACGAGTCGTCGCTTACAGCGAAGCCGAGTCCACGGCTGCACTCGAAGACGCCGTCGACACACTCGACGAAGCACGGGATATAGCAGCAGCTCGATCAGCGGTGTACCAGCAGAGTCTCCGCAACTATCACAGCCGCCGGCTGCACCCAAGGTCCTTCGTCGAAGGATACCTCGTCTTGCGACTCAAGCAAAAGCGACCGAACAAACTCGATTCACCATGGGAAGGACCCTATGTCATCACCGAAGTCATCCCAGGTGGCGCCTATCGCCTCAAGCACGTGGAGTCTGGAGTCGCATACTCCAACCCATGGAACATCTCGCACCTGCGACGATTCTACCCGTAGCAACCTACCCCCCTTTTTTACTTTCAATAAGGCTTTCAGCCAAGGCTACTCGGCCGAACCATGTACCTCCTCCATTACGATATAAATAAAGCTAAGTGTCTCGCCCCAACCTTCGGTTGACCATTTTCTGCAACTTTACTACATGCTACATACGCACTTCGGGGCTCCCCACACCTCACGATTTCATCGACTGAGGACCAAACGTGTACACCTGAGTAGCTGACTACGTCAGGCAAACGAAAAGGGCACGTACTCAATCAAAGCACTGCGTGCCACAAACAAGCAAACCTTTACAACAAAGGGCACATAAACGCCCAGCCGCAATATACAAATTTTACATCTATCTGTTTATTTTCAGGTCCTACCTATTCGGAAGAATAACCTGAGCACGCTGATCAAACAAATCTACAATTTGTTCGGCATACTGCCTTACAGCCGCGTAATGCGGACGCATGTTCCACTCGCCACCATCTGGTCGAGGAGGTGGCCTAGTCGCCACAGCAGCCAAATCTACGTCAGGGCGGTGCACCCTCACAAGAGACAAGGCAGCCTTCACCCCTGCGACGAGCTGCTACCGCACCAGCTCCTTGACATTGCTGGCACTCCAAAACTTCGTCATAAGACCTGCAAGGGTCGTTGGCACGGCATCCAACGGAAACATGACGTGCAGCACCGAGGAAAGTGATGTCTGCACCTGGCGGAGCACCCGCGAAACCTGGTAGACACGATCCTGCACCGTCGCTAGAACCATGGCGCGATCACGATCCATCCAGAAGAAGCCGCCGGCCTCCATGTCCTGTTGAGTCAAGCAATTGACTCGAATAGCGATACGCTCCTTTTCTTCCCTCGGAGCAAGATTGGCACCTGCGACAACCGCACAAAACAAGAATAAGGCCAGCAGGCTCACCCGAAGAACTGAGCTACAGCCCGAAAGAAGGATCAACTTACATTGCAGCTGCTCGGACAGCCGACCTAGCTCCGCCATCAAATACTCCTCTCTGGCTGCACCACGGTCTGCCTTGGATTTCCAAACGTCGGCGCGACCGCGTAACCCAAGAAAATCCCTCTCCAAGCTGCGCACGCGATCTCGAAGAAAAGCGAGCTGCGAGGAATCATCCAATGATGGTCGCAAGGGCCTTCCGGATGAAGTGTCAACTGGGTCAGCACCCGAAGGATCCTATAGCAGCAGAAAAAAAAGAAGGCACACCGACATTCAGCCAAGGATAGAGCACAACTCGGAGGAATTCATTAAAATATATAAGGCCACTACATGGCATAAGGATGGTACTACAAGAGATATTTACAACAAAAGTAGACTACAAATTACCCTACGTTTACTATGCCTAAGGCGGAGGACAGTGAGTCGCCTCAGAACCAGACTGCCTAGCTTTGGCCTCGCCCTGCTGCCGCAATGCATACTCAGACAACAAGTCAATGAGCTTGGGCCCATATCGTCTGCAGCGAGCGGAGTAGGCGGCGAAGGCTACCTCGGATCCATCCGCAGCCGTAGGAATCCGAGAAGTAATCTGGGGCAGGTCCAGCTCCGCCCCAGCCGCCATGGCCATCGCCAGCCCGACGGACGCGCCGATGCCCTTCTGCTTGCGCTTATACGCTGCAGGCGCTTTGGCTGACAGAGGCTCTGCCAGGGCATCCACATCTTCAAGGGATGCGCCCTTCGGGAAGAGCTCCTGGTAGAAGCGACCAAGGACCTCTTTCGCCTTGGCAAGGGGGTTGACGACGGTGCTGCAGCGGTCTTCGACCGCTACAGTGGCATCATCTAGAGCACTCCCGTGCTCCAGAGCACCACGGTCGAACTCGATGCCTGCGGCATCTGAGACAAAAAAATAAGAAAACATGAAGAAAGGCAACATAAAAGAAGATCCGTAGAAAAAGAAGCAAGTACAAAAGCTAACGCTCACCTGAAATAGCCTTGGCAGCAGCCATGAGCTTCTCCGCCACCCCTTTTTCACGAGCAGCCGCAACGGTGGCCAGCTGCTCCTCACGATCTGCGGCCTCCTGCTGCAGACGCTCTTTCGCTTCGGCTGCCTTCGTCAGCTCTAGCTCAAGGCGCTCTCTCGCACCAGTGGCAGCTTCGGCCTTCTGCTCCGATTGGCCAAGACTCTTCTTCAGAGCATCGACCTCACGGAGAGAGTCGTTATGCTCCTCTGCATTTACAACAAGCAAGTGTCAAAGAACAGGACAAGGATAAACAAGAGAAGTACTACAAGGCAGACGAATACCTTGAAGCTGCCGCAGTTTTGCCTCCAGCGTCAGGCATTCCTCCACCAGCCGCTTGGCCTCTTGGACAAAAGGCTGCAGCAATAGGCAATAGTAGTAAGAGCAGGACTTGGGGGCTACGCCCAACACAAAGAAGCATAAAAAACATCAGCATACGAAGACACTCGGGGGCTCCCCCCATAACATCAAGCAGAAAAACTTACGTGCTCCGAAGGCGAACCCGCAGGCCCGCCTGCGAAATTCTGAGGCGCAACCACCAGCCTCTCCTGCACAGGAGGAACTGGCGCAGCGTCACCAGAAGTCGCCACCGTCTGAGGAGGAGGCGACGCAATGTTCGACTCCCCCATCATCTCGCGCGCACCATCACTAGAGCCGTCGGAGGATTGCCTGCATACGAACCAATCAACACAGGTGCAAAAATAACAAGGGAACAAAGGACAACAGTGGCAACAAGAAAACTTACGAGCCCAACGCGCTCAGGTCAAAGATAGGAGAAGCCCTTCGGGCCCTCTTCTCCTCCTTCTTTTCTTCCTTCTTCTCCTCCTTCTTTTCTTCCTTCTTCCGCTTTGCTGGCAGGTACGGAGCAACAGCCCGCACAGGAATGGCAGGAAGGGGAAAGGAAGAACCCCCATGAACATCATCATGATGCTCAAGGCCCAGAGGATTTCTGGGAGTCGGAGGAGTCGAGGCATCTGACGACTCGCTAGAGTTCCGTGATCGCTTGCGCGAATGGTCCTCACTCGATTCGTCGGCATCCTCCGCTGGGGATCGCGCTGACGGTAGCTCGGACACGGAATCCACCACTTCATTATCCGGGGCATTCGGATACCTTTCGGGCAACGGTGGTGCCAGGCCCGGCACTTTGAAGCTCTGCAAAAGGAAAAGGAACTTTGTTAGCAAACAAAGGAAAAAGTACACAGCTGACAAAAACAAAAGGGGAGCACTACGTGCGCAAATCTACACCTTCGGTACGACCAACGTCGAAGAAAAGGGAGAAGTCAGCGACTTCCCCGGGATTTCTTCGTCGGCCTTGAACTTCAACAGCGCGCGAAGAGCCTTGTCAAGTTCCACCTCGGAGATTTTCTCACTCGAAACCCTCGTCGGATCACGGCGCCCAGAGTAAAGAAACATCAGATGCACCCTCGCTTGGAGAGGCTTCACCCGACGCTCAAGAAACGTCCGGATGATGTCGACACCATTCACCTCCTTCTCAGGAATCAGTTGGAGATCCTCCACCCGACGGTACAGGGCCTCTATCTCCGCCACCTCACCGTCTAAGATTTGGTTTTTTCAGGATCTTTTCTTCTCAATCAATTGGGTGGGGTCAAAAGGAACGAGACCAAAATCTTGCCCAGGCAGTACGGAGTCACGGATGTAAAACCATTTCCTCCGCCAGTACTGGACAGATTCGGACATGGAAAAGGAAAAGAATTGCACATTGGGACTGAGGGAGATGTTGAAACCCCCAATGGGATACACACCATCCGAACCAGACTGCCTCTTCACGGAATAAAGCTTCCGGAAGAGGCCAAAGTGCGGCTCAATGCCAAGCCAACACTCGCAAAGCGTGATAAAACACGCAATGTGGAGAAGGAAGTTGGGAGACAGATGATGGAGTTGAACCCCATAGAAAAAGAGTAGTCCACGAAGGAAGTCATGGACCGGAAAAGAAAACCCGCGAATCATGAAGGCAACAAACATAACCCGATACCCAGATGGGGGACGGGGGATTACCTCATTGCCGGGGAGTCTCACGGCCGTCATGTCTTGCGGGATCAGGCTCCGCTCGCGCAGTTTGCGGAGATCGCTCTCCCGCGTTTCTGATCGCCGCCAGCCACCGTCGGTGACGCGAGCAGTGGTGTTGCCCTTCTTGCCTCCGGCGGCGCTGGTCCCAACCGCAGATGAGGATTTCTTTGTTTTCCCCATGGCGCTAAGGCGGTGGTGGCGTTGCCAACGAAGAAAGACAAAGGAAATGTGGAGGAAACTCTCAGCGCGCAGCCTGAATAGCTCAAGAACGAGGAGGCAGTGAATAGATGAACCGCTGCGGTGAAAAACAAACCACGATTTCACCAGGAATTATAACAGCAAAGACGACGCACGCTGGCCGTCCATCGAGAAGACCTAACGCCAACGGTAGATCTGGCCGTACACGTGTCAGCACCAAAACGAACCGTCGTTACCACGCCGTCCACTACGTGCAGAAATCGAGGAGACGCCGTAATCATCTCCACGCCGCGCGTGACCGGTCAATTCAAAGTCAGCAAGTGGGACCCACGCTTCGTCCAGTCAAGTCATCTCTGGCGTAGCAGACGCTTGAGGTCATCGATCGTAAGCACTGACGTCATCAAAAGCTATACTAGCACCACTTCAGCTCCAAAGTTAAAAGTACTCACTCGAATCTATGATTCGACTAAATACTTGGGGGCTACTCCTATCAGGAGCGCTGGCCACGCACCCGACAGACAAATGAGGACAAAATTACTTATCTAAGTCCTACGTCGAGTCTACGACTCCACTACGGACTTGGGGGCTACTCCCATAGGGAGGATGGATTTAAGCATCCGAAAATTTTCGAGTCCTGCGGACCTAATGATTGAAACAATGCTTGAACTGAAAGTCTCCGTTCGAGTCTACGACTCGAACAGACACTTGGGGGCTACTCACATAGGGAGCGCTGGTCGCGCACCCTATGAAATCTTCGACTGCGATCTTCCGGATCCGCATGCAAAAACTTTTTTGGCAACTCTGCCCCAACAAAACGCTAAGTGAGCAACAATCTCCTTGGCCACCCGAAACACCTCCGAGGTGATAAATGTTCGGATGCTGCGTCTGCGACGCAAAGATAAGACCTACATATATCATCTGATGGCCTGGCAACGCACCTGACTGCGCTCTGCTAGTATAAATCCGTACCAGCAGGTACGATGAAAAATCCTGACGGACGCGTTGGGTACACCAATTAAAATCACTGGAATTCCACTCCTATAAGTCCTCCGCGGCCTGAGTTGAATTACGCCAGCATATGTTCCAGGCCCGGGTTAAGGGACCCGAACCTGAAGAAGATCGTGTTGTTTCGTCCTAAGACAGTTAACTGACCCTGATCCGTCGGGTGAGTCAGGCACACGCATCAACAATCCCTACACACATATACTATTAACATATAGCTGCTCCCGAAGGATGGAAGAGTACTCAGACGAATCTACGATTCGACTGATCACTCGGGGGCTACTGACATGGTTATACCCTACGGATATGTAACTTCAGCATACCTAGTCCAGCCCAAAGAAGGCCCACGGCAGACATACGCTGGCCCATGAAGATTTTCGGGTGGCCAAGGCCCATGACGTCTTCGGATCCTTGGAGAGCAAGACTAGAGGAGATAGGAAATTCAAAGGGGTAAAACCCTAGAACTTGTAACCGACTAGGACTACGCCTGGGACCTGCCTAAGTCTATATAAAGGCCAGGAGGGCACGTCCTAGAAAAAACTCGACTCATACTTTCGCACACGCATCCACACCAGATCGAATCTGCGTACCCTGTAACCTTCGGTTCCGCCGTAATCAAAGAGCAGACAAGCAGGAGTAGGGTTTTCCCTCCGGGGGCCTGAACCTGGGTAAATCTCGTGTCCCCTGGTTGCTTGTCTGTTAACCGTGCCACGATCTCCAGCATCCCCATCTTCTCCAAAACCCAAGTCCATAACAATGAGCATTGACGAGATTAAACCTCGTCACTCACGCTCCACCATTTTGAACTATATCGCCTTCAAAGTTGGATGTCTTTAGATGGCCATCATCACTTGCCTCCTTGGTCGAAGGAAAAATCCCATGCTTGACCATCTTGTATCCATCTTGTAGTTTGGGTGCCATTGTGATGGTGGCACTCGTATAGGAAGTATTGGTCCTTGACGCCATCTTTGCCATTTCATATAATTTTTTGCAAAGCAACTCATTTTCTTCTATCTCGTGGGGGTCATATTTTTTACGGCCTCAGCCAAATTAGCGAAGTAGAGGTCTATCTCTTGCTTGTATTACATTCTTGGAGTTATTGAAGAAGAAGTTGCATTGAAGTTCTTGAATTTGCATGCTTCATCTTGGACTTTAAGTTTTGGTGTTGAAGCTTGATGGCGTGGAAGAAGGCTTGATTTTGGTGTCATTTTGGTGGTGGCACTAGTAGTGGAAGGTGCCTTATGATGGTGTCATTAGTGGTCATTGGCGTGCTTTGCCAAAGGTTTATGTTGGTGCACTTGGTCATCCACATGACGCTCGCGACGATGATAATTTGCCTTGGCACTCTTCTTGAGATTATGGTGCAATCTTGAGCTTGACTCCTTACGTTCGGAGAGAATGATCATGGTCTTGGCGAAGTTGTCTTCCATGATGTTCTTGATCTTGATGAATTTATCGTCCATGTTTACCTTAAGTGACGAAGTTTTCATCCATGTCATTATAGAACTTGGTGAGGGTGCCATACAACTTGTACATTTGATGGTGTAAATTGGCGCTCTTGTGGTTGAGTCTCCATCATGGTCGATGCGACTTGAGGAGCTTATCATTGGCATTCTTGAAGTCATCTATGCTTGGAGAGTCATTGTTGTTGTAGTACTCCGTATATCCCAAGCATGTGGAGCCATTGCCGGTGTAGTGCTCCATCATGTCATCTATGCTTGTGGAATTGATGTTGGTGTGTCTCACCATGGATTCTCCATAGTATTCATCATCAATTTCGGAGTCCCTAGACATGATTCGCAAGACCAAGTGGTGTATATGGAAGTGGTAGTGGGTGATAGAGAAACAACTCCAAACCTTACTTTACCTTGGAATATAGTATCGTGCAAGTGAACACACTTTAGAGCAATAAACCAAGCAAGGTGAAGTGATAAGGCAACCTAAACCCAACTAATAACCAAAACACACACACAAGGCCTATGGTGGATAGGTATGAAAAGTGGAATTTCAAGGATGCATTCCGAAATCAAGATATTGTAATGGCAAGTAAAGAACCCCAATAATCACAAAACCAACCAAGTCAATCCACAAGATATAGGAATTATGTTCAAGGAAACACACACGGTGGGATAAATGATACTTGTGCGACGGAAAATGTGAGCTTAGAATCAAATAAGGACCTATCGAATATATAAGCTCATGTCACACAAGTGCAATAATAAATGCTAGTACGATTGCATATAATTGGTGGGCTACAAGATTTGCACAAGAAGTATCACACCTACAAGATGTTCATCGAGCTTGCGCTTCCTATTTTATGAGGCACTTGTTTCTTTCTTTCTTTCCTTTTTCTTTTTATATTTTTTCTATATCTTTACATCTCTATTTTTCACTCTTTTTCTTTATTTTTCTATTTTTCACGTGTCTCTTCCTTATGCACACAACTATACAAGATAACTAAATGAGATAGCGCTCACAACTTTTTCTCAAAATTCTACAAGGTATCAAATGTGCAAAGCCCAAGCAATCATAGGACAAACTGTAACATCTCAAAAATATTAATGAGGATCAATTTCTAATCAATCCAAAATTAGGGTTAACAAAAGCTTTTATTAATAAACCATATGTTAATGAATATGTGTTATGAATGTGTGTGAATGTTTGTAATGTCATGTTTGATTGTTGTAAATGATGAGAAATGATGTAAAGATCAAAACAATATCATCTAGGTCAAATCCAAATCAGATCATAACAAAAGAAAATCAAAATATGAAGCATATGACCTGATGGTCATTTTTGCAAAAGTTAACACGTAGCTCACTTTGAGCATCTCTAGCAAGTGATTTCAAACAGAAACAATTTCATATCTTTTCTCCCCTTGCTAGACCTAGTGACACTAAACTCAGTGGAGCTTTCCAACCTTGCAGAAACTTTTTCAAACCCATTTGAGGGGCAATTCAAAATTGAATCTATCTTATGCATCAAGATAGTCATTTTTGGAAAACCACTAAAACCCTCACCACATATCAAACCATTGCACCCATAGACTACCAAGATTAGTACCAGCACACCCACCAAAAATCACTCAAAAATATGAAAGTTTAGTTCTTGCGGCCATTTGATCAAACACCTGGTGATCACAGTACAACCTCAACAACTATCTACTGTTTTGATCAATAATTTGCTCATCTTTGTGACCTCACCAAGCTCCCACGACGCGCCAATAACTCAACTAGTACTAGCTTGTGCCTTGGATCTCATCTCACTCGATCAAATGACCAGTGCAAAATGGTACCCGGGCTCACCTTGCCACCCCGACGCAGACACGCTGCCACAGACCGTGCCGCCCTCGCCCACGATGTCTAGGAGGTAGCCTCGACCTCACCGCCTATGCCTGTGCACGCCTCGACCAACGACCGCCCATAGAGACGCCACCGCAGCCACGTCCATTTAACACCCGACCATGCTGAACGCCGCGCCAGAGCGCCGAGCAATCCCGCGCGCACACGCCACGACTCGCTATCGCCTTGCGCCAATAATTAAGTTCGTTGTGACTCCAGCGACCGCCCAGACATGATAGTTTGACCCTGCGCTCACCGTGACCACCGTACACCGTGACGAATGCCGACGGTACCGCCGCAGAGCACAGATGTTCTAGAACGATGGAGACCGTGATGGCGCGTGGTAGCACTTTGTTGGGAGACCCCAAGATCAAGGTGTGATGAGCACAGCAGCAAGTCTTCCCTCAATAAGAAACTGAGGTTATCCAACCAGTTGGAGGACGGGAACATCTCAAAGGTGTTGCTAGCAACTTGGAGACCTGCACAACACAAACTCAAGACTTTGCCCCAACGAACAGTGAGGTTGTCAATCTCACCGGTTGCTGTAACAAAGGATTAACTGTATGGTGTGGAAGATAATAGTGGTTTGTAGAAGGTAAACAGTAACAGTGGAATATGTATCAATGGTAAAGATTGGACCGGGGTCCATAGTTCACTAAAGATGTTCTCCTTAAGATAAAAAAAACATGGCATGCTGGGTAAACAAATTGCAACATGGCAATTGACAGGACTGAGCAAGGCATAACAATGCAATACTAGACGTTCATGATCCTATGAGATTCGATTGGGCAATACAACAAGATACATAGATCGCCATCCAACTGCATCTATGACTATAAATCCACCTTTCGGTTATCATCCGAACCCCCTCCAGTATTAAGTTGCAAGCAACAGATAACTGCTTTAAGCAAAGTGTGTAAGGTAAACAATCCACTTGTTCCATGAACAAGAGATCGTTGTTTTCTCCCTAGTGACAACAACACATCTACAACCTTAGAGATTTTTGTCACTTCCCTTAGATTAAATAGAGGCATGAACCCACTATCTAGCATAAATACCCCCTCTTGGAGTCACTAGCATCTACTTGGCCAAGATAGCTACTAGAAACAGAGAGCATGCAAGATCACAAACAACACAGGCATGATAGAATCAATAAGACAAAACCATTAATCAATCTAACATAGTAATCTCAATATCCATCGGATCCCCGCAAACACAACATGCATGATTACAAATAGATGATCTTGATCATGAACGTATCTCACAAGATCTAAACATGGTAGCACAAAGGAGGAGATACAACCATCTAGCTACTACATGGACCTGTAGTCCAAGGTGGAACTACTCACACTTCATATCGGAGGCTAGAATGATGAAGAAGAAGGCCTCCAGGATGATCTCCCCTCCGGCAGGGTGCCGTGAAGAGCTTCAGATCCCCCCTCTGGATCTAGGGACGATGGTGGCGGCGGCTACAGACGGTTTCGTGGAATATTTATCGGGTACTTAGGGTTTCTGCATCGGGGGGTCTTTATAGGCGAAGAGGTGAGGCAGGGGGAGGCCAGGGTGGTCACACCCCCAGGCGTGGCTAACCCTAGCCCGCGCCGCCAGGGTGTGTGACCCCCTGGTGCCTCCCCTCCGTCTCGTATTCAGGCTTCGTGTTCCCCACGGTAAAATATTGACTTTGGCTTTTGTCCCGTCCAATTCCGAGAATATTGATTTTCTGCCTTTCTGGAACAAAAAATAGAAGAAAACAGGCAACTGGCACTGTGGCATCTTGTTAATAGGTTAGTACTAGAAAACATATAAAACACCTCAAAGTGTAGGCAAAGCAAAGCAAAGTATATACTAAACAAGCATGGAACATCAAAAATTATAGATACGTTTCTGACGTATTAAGCATCCCCAAGCTTAACTCCTGCTCATCCTCGAGTAGGTAAGTGATAAAAAGAATAATTTTTGAGGTGACATGCACCATAAAAATCAAGATCAAACCATTTGCAAGCATTGAAAGCTGGGATTAAAGAACTCTAAACATGAGCATGAAAGATGGAGTTCTAACAGTAAGACAAAGTAACTATGCATGCAACATGAAAGGCTACAAACAAAGATCATGAATAACATGCATTGAAAAATGTTTGTTTGTTTCACCTATAGAAAGCATGGCATAGTGGCGTTCAGCTTGTCCCTCATGGAGTAGAAAATAGATGCATAGGACACCTTCAAAGTTCATAAGAGTGACTAGATACAAATAGCACAAGAACAAGTAATATCAAAAATATGCATCAATCAATAAGTTTTGGGACAATGCACATAGAACTAAGAATGGAAACTATGCTCTCTTAACTGGTGCCTAAGGATAGAAGGTGGAGACTCAATATAATGGTGGAAGAAAGGCCCTTCATAAGGGAAGCAGGGATTTCAAGTCTCAAAAAGAGCTTCCAAAAATTACGGTACTTGTTAGCTTTCATCTCTCATTGCCCCTATCATAAGCATCTTGAAATGATTAAGGTTAAAGTGAACAAATTATGGAGTATATGCTTGAAAAAATATAAGTTGGCAATCTCATGTCCCTTGAATACGAGGGCCGCACCTCATGCTACTCAACTTTAGTCACCTGTAAGTTCTTGTCATAGTAAGTACATATGTATCATAGAGAACTGCCATTGGGGTACCCCTTTCACATGATACAAGAGCTATCCCATAATCAAAATGACAAGGCAAGCAGACAATGAGCATCTCAACAATCTTCTTATTTACCATGGGAAAATGGTGCTTTTTTCTCTCTTTCATATTTTCAATGTCTCTTTTTTTATAAGAAGAAAGCTTCATAGATGTCATTATGGTGATGCTGCAAGTTTCCACCATGATTAGGCATGGCTTAGGCTAGCGGCCCAGGTATTTCTCTAACACACATACATAACTCTATGGACTTACAAGCTCCCTTTTTATTTCACACCGGCGACATCCATAGACAAAAGAGCATGATATCAACTGTGTACAAAGTACAAGTGCAATGTTGAAAGTGTTCCCTGTGATAACACGGTTCTGCTAATTCCAACGTATAAGTGCAAGCATATACAACATAGATGACACAATGGTTCAAATTTATTAGGGGCAAGAAAAATAAAGTGTTCCATCAAGTTTGTGAGAGCTTTAATCACTAAGTTTTCTCACAACAAAATCTTTTTAATTGGAAGATAGATGAAAACAAGAATATACTTGGAATGGTGTAACACACCATGCATAGGAATTTATAGTGGACACTTTGGAATAACTTGGTTTCTTGGGAGTTGGATGTATGAGTAGAGATTACTCATACAAGTGGAGGCTAGCAAAAGACTGGGAGCGACCAACTAAGAGAGAAATAATGGCCATAATCATGTAGAGCGACAAAACATTACTAATCAAAGCATAAAGTGGTACTATAAGTCAAGGACTAAATGATAATAGAGGCTATGGTGACTTGTTCATATCCATAACATGGTGTAAGCATGTGCCAAGTCAACCCAAACAAAGCATCAAAGAAGAATACCATAATACTATGCTTTTGTATGCTAAAACAACACATGATTCCTTCAAGACACACTAAGCAATCCTAATTGTTTGTAACAAGTCATGCTACAACAATAATCACTAAGCATAAGGTCAAAACAACACCTAGCATGACATGCTAAAGTCTAAGTCACAGTCAAAGCAAGCTCCTCTTTTACTATTCAAGCAAGAACTTTCTACTCCTCTCCAACACCAATCAACTTATTTGAAGCAACACAACGAGAACGGTTGTCCGAACTACTTTGTTCAAGAAAACTAAGCAAACTAAACGAAAACTCAGATGCTCCAAGAACAACATAACAGTGCATGAAACAATAAAAACAAAGTGTCTAGAAAGACCTGAGCATTTTATTGATGAAGAAGGGGATGCCTTGGGCATCCCCAAGCTTTGACGATTGTACCTCTTGAATATTTATTGGGGTGAAATGGGGTGGAATCCCCAAGCTTGAGCTTTTGTCCATTCTTCATCTCATTACATCATTCTCTCTCTACACCTGAAAATTTTCCTTCATACAAAACTTCACACAATCTTTATTAGCAACATTAGTGTATTCAAAAGATAATAGACCTTTGGGCTTAGCTTTGGAACAAAAAAACTTTCACTAAAAACAAAATCTATTGTATCAATTCCCTCAAAAAGTTCAATTTCCAAAAAATAACCCAAAAAGGAATCAATAATAAGCAAATGCAAATAATGGCAGAAATCTGTCAAAACGGACCAGCAGGTAGAAACCGATTTTTTCGAAGACCTTCTGTTGCTCAAATAAAAAAGTGTTGAACTAAATAAAGTTATATAACATACTGGGGGATTTATTCAGAAAATATCAGCTCAATACGACTTACAGATATTACTCACGAATTTTTATGGTGGAGCACAAAAATCTGTTTCGGGACAGCAACTCCCCAAATCTTACTTCCCTCTCATTAGAGGTTATTCTTGGCATAAAAAGCAAATAAAAAGGATAAGGAGAGGTCATTATTTAAGTAGTAACTTCCAAGACTCAAGAAATTTTTTGGGTTATCTCCCAATAAGTACTTTTCTTTAATGCCTTTAAGTTAGGCACAAGAAGCAAGAATCAAGTATTTTGAAATGAAGAAGCATTAACATCAAACCTTGCTTTCAAAGGAGGAGCAAAAATCAACTTCTCTCTCCTCATAAGGAAGTGTTCAATACCTTTCTTGAATGGAAATTTATATTTAATGGTGCCTTCTTTCATATCAATGATGGCACCAACAGTTCTAAGAAAAGGTCTTTCCAAAGTAATAGGACAAGAAGCATTGTATTCAACATCCAAAATATAAAAATCAATAGGGACATAAGCATTGTTAACCATAATAAGAACATAATTAACACTCCCCATGAGTTTATTCTTAGAAAAAGTGGGACATCCAAATAACAATCTTCCAAAGATGGCAAATCAAGCATTTCATAAATCTTTCTAGGCATAATAGAGACACTAGAACCAAGGTCACATGAAGCTTTGAGATCAAAGTCATTCACTTGCATATTAATAATGGGTTCCCAACTATCTTCTACTTTCCTAGGAATAGAGGCTTTGTGTTTCAACTTCTCTTCCTTAATTTTAATAAGAGCATCTGTAATGTGTTTTGGTGAAAGACACATTCATATCACTAGCATCAGGACTTCTAGCAAGGGGGAGGTGGAATTGGGCCATAGGGGGCCCACACCCACACCCCCTGGCGTGGCCCGGGGTGGCCCAAACATGATCGTGGCCACCCTGGCCCACCTATGGCTCCGCCCCTTCGCCTATATCTTCCTCCCAAAACCGTAAAGTTCGGGGAGCGACCACATAAATATTCCTCCGCCTCTGTCGGGCGCAAACCACAGAGAGAGAAAGAGCTCTCTGGCAGACAAATTTCTGCCAGGGAAATTCTTTCCCGGAGAGGGGAGATCGTCGCCATCAACACCGTCATCAATCTAGACTTCATCGGGATCATCATCATCCACACCACCATCTCCACCAGCACCATCATCGCCACTCCATCCCGCTGTAACAATTGTGTTGAATCTTGCATAGTTCTTAGGGGAAAATTTCCTGGTGTTAATTACTTTTGTAGTTGATGCTTGTGAGTGGAACCATTGAATTATTGTTTATGTTCAGATTGTTATCCATCATTATATCATCTCTGATCTTGATCCATATGATGTCTCGCGAGTAGTTCGTTTAGTTCTTGAGGACATGGGAGAAGTCATGTTGTTAGTAGTGGAATTGTGTTGAGGTATTGTTCAATGGTTTAATATTTAAGTTGTGGTGTTATTCTTCTAGTGGTGTCATGTGAACATCGACTACATGATACTTCACCATTTATGAGCCTAGGGGAATGCATTGTGTATTTGGCTACTAAGTGTGGGGTTGCCGGAGTGACAGAAACCTGAACCCCCGTTAGGAAACCTTTACACAAGTTAGTGTAGGATCTCGGAATTTAAGGTTGTGGTTAGGTTTTTATCTTAAGTACTTCCTTGTAGTTGCGGGTGCTTGCAAGGGGTTTAATCACAAGTATGTATTAGTCCAAGTAAGGTTGGTACATTAGAACAGGTTCACCCACACAACACTTATCAAACCAAAGAAGATTAATCAACTATATGAAACGAAAGCACTTGATAGTATTCCCATGTGTCCTCGAGAATGTATGGTCCTCATTAGTATTACCACCGGTTTGTCCTTTCCTAAGAAAGGATTGGGCCACTTGCTGCAATTATTTGTTGTCTTTATTTCCTTGCTTTATAAAAAACTAAAAATATGTTTACTAAGTATTCAGAGATTTCCTACTCCAAACCACTAGTCAACACCTTCTACTCCTTGTTGGGTTGACACTCCTATTTATCGGAAGTACTATGATACACCCCCTATACTTGTGGGTCATCAATACTATTTTCTGGCGCCATTGCCGAGGAGTGAAGCGCTATTGAAGAGTGGAACTGGTAAAGGAAACTTCTACTGTGAGTATTGTTTTTTATTTCTGTTTGTTACTTTGTTTCCAATATGGATAACCCACTTGGTTTCCTATTTGGGAGAGCTACTACCAATGTTAGGGTAGTAGATGAACCACCACCTGTTGAGATAGATCCTTTTAAGATACCTACAAGAATTGTTGATCGTGTTATGGATAATTATTATTTTTGGGATGGAACTGTCCATCCTGGTGATCATTTGTTGTTTATACATGAATTATGCAGGTTGTTTAAGTGCGCAGGTATCACAACTAAATAGGTGAATAAGAAGTTACTCTCTATATCATTGAAAGGAAGAGCTGAAAAATGGTATAAGCTGCTGAAGAATGGACAATCCATGGAATGGGAGGAAATAGTACCTCTCTTCTATTCTAAATTCTATCCTCCTAGTGAGATTCATAAGGATAGGAATCAAATATATAACTTTTGTCCTCGTGATGGAGAGAGTACATCCCAAGATTGGGGGAGATTGAAGTTACTAATGCTTAAATGTCCTATTCATGAACTCCCTAACAATATTATTATTAATAAATTTTATGCAAGGATTTCTCTTCATGATAAAGATTTACTAGATGCTTCTTGCACCGAATCATTCACATGTATGAAAGAAGAAGCTAAATGGGATCTTCTAGACCATATTCAAGAAAACACTGAAGCCTGGGAGAATGGCAAAGGAAGAAAGTCAGGTATAAATTATGATTATGAATGCATTAAATCTTTTATGGGAACTAATGACTTTCGTGATATTAGTTCTGAGTATGGTATTGATTCTCAAGTTCTTGCAAATTTCTTTCAGGCCTTTGCCTCTTATATTGAAATTCCCAAAAAGGAGTGGAACAAGTACCATGCACCTTATAAATATATTTTTAATCATGTTACTGTTAGAAGCACTGAAGTTTGTACTGTTGATCCTATTTTGCCTGAACCTTATATTGAGAAAATACATTTTCCTGCTAAGGTAAAGGAACATTCTATTATAGCTAACGTGGTTAGCAAAAGTACAAAGAAAACTGTGGAACCTGATGAACAAATAAACATTGAACCTGTAGTAGCCATTGTGAAACATCTTGTCACTAAAAATATAGAAGATGAGCATATTGTCTTCTATGAAGAAGCTTCTAATATTGTCTCTCATCCTAGTAAAGCTAATAAAACTAGTGTCCCTGTTCTTTCTGTTAGAATTGGTGATCATTGCTATTATGGTTTATGTGATATTGGTGCTAGTTCTAGTGTTATTCCTTATGAGCTTTACAGAAAAATTATGCATGAAATTGTTCCTTGTGAACTTGAGGACATTGATGTGGTTATTCACCTTGCTAATAGAGATACAGTCTGTCCAATTGGAATTGTAAGAGATGTGGAGGTTCTTTGTGGTAAGATTAAATATCCTGCTGGTTTTCTAGTGCTTGGTTCTGAAGCTAGTAAAACTTGTCTTATCATTTTTGGTAGACCTTTCTTGAATACTTGTGGGGCTATTATAGATTGTAAGAAGGAGAAAGTTTTAACCAAGTTTGATGGAGAATCTTATGAGTTTAACTTATCCAAATTTTCTAAAACTCCTTATGGAAATGAATTGCCTAATGAGGAATTCAGGGTTGAACAACTTGCTTCTATTGATTCAGTTTATGACCTTAAACCTCTTTTTGATAATTGTAAGTATGCTCATTCTGATAAAGTTGTTTCTTATGACAGTTATATTGTCAACTTTATTCAAAGTCTACTGAAAGTTATTATGAAAGAGGGAAACATGGTTTTATGCATCTCAATAATATTAAGTTTCCCCGCCTTATGTTGAAAGCTTTGAAGTTGCATTTGTTTTGCCTTCCTACGCTATTTGCCTTTTGTTTCAATAATTTGTTTTCTTATGAGACTCCCTTGCATAGGAAGTGGGTTAGACTCAAATGTGTTGGATATTTGCTTCTTGATGCTCTCTTTCATTTCAAATCCATATCTCCTATGTGAGCATCTTTGAAATTATCAAGCCTAACATAAAGGCATTAAAGAAAAGTACTTCTTGGGAGATAACCCAATAGTTTTATCGAGTCTTAACCTCTCCTTATACTTTTTTGTTTGTGTGTCAAGATCAACCACGAGGAGTTGTGAAAAGTTGCTGTCCTAGGACAAATTTTTTGTGCTGCATTGTAAAAATTCGTGAAGGAGCTCAGTATTTCGGATGGATCTGTAATTTTCTGTGCTTGAGACCCAAGTTGTTATCCAACTTTCATTAGTTTTGCACTTTTATATTTGAGCAACAGAAGTTTTTCGAAAAAATCAATCTTTACCCGCTGGTCTGTTTGACAGATTTCTGCCTTCAATTGCATTTGCCTCTTAAATCGACTTCCTTTTAAATTCTTTTGGGCTTTTGAAAGGAGTTGCTCCAATAGATTTTGTTTTGTTGGATTTCATTTGAAATGTGAACCCAAAGGTTTATTTTTTTGCATACACTAATGTTGCTAATGAAGTTTGTGTGAGGTTTTTTATGTTAGGAACTTTCAAGTGTTGGAGAGAAGGAATCTGCAGAGTCCGTTTCCGAATAGGTAAAAGTGGTGAAAACAGAAGGTTTGCGAAAAACCTTTTTCTTTATATTTTTGTTGTTTTTATTCCATATGGAAGGTTACGAGACGAAAAAGAGGAGGAAACGCAGCCCGGGCAGGCCACACCCACCAGTGGCGCGATCCCCAGCTGGCCGCGCCACCAGGGGTGTGAGCCCCCGGAGTCCGTCTCTGCCCCGTTTTCACATAGTACCTTCCTTATGCAGTAAAACTTCGTAATATATAACCCCCCGGATCCCCCGAGGTTCGTATATCGTGTCCTCGTCGTGTTTTTGTTTCGATCTGTTTCTGTCAGAAAATATTCTCAAGTTTAGATGCACCATGGTCTCCGCCAATGGCAAGGGCAAGAAGCCCGTGGAAGATGATCTTCAAAACCCCAAGGAGGAGGAGATCTTGGTTGGGGATGAAAAGGACGTGAAGGAGGATGAGCATCCGGACACCCGCGCTACCGTTGCAAGCATTGGAGTGGTGGCAAACCCTATCAAGCTCAGGAGGACAACACGGATGTCTACAGGAGGGAAACCTTGGTGTCATTGCCTCACTCCACGGTCACTTCCTCCACGTACCAAGAACCCCTTCCATACTCTTATACATGAGCAGCAATTCCAAAAGATGCCCAAAGGGAAGTTACCTTCTAGTTGGGATATGCCTCGTTCTAACCATGGAGGAAAGTAACACTCTAAGGAGGAAGAGTGGGGAAAGAATAATAAGGACTAGGATTCTCGGTCCGACATGATCATGAACTGCACTGAGCATAATTCGGAGTTGATTCGTACTTTAACCTTTGAGATTGAAGATTTGAGGAAGCTGATTGAAAAGCTTATCAAGGGAACACCACCACCACCGGAGGAGTAATTCGTCATCAGGTTTTGGCATCCCCTTGGCTTGTTCCAAGCTTAGGGAAGTGCACCGGTATCACATCATTATCTTCTATCTTTTTACCTTTTTAGTAGAGTCATATCTTGAATAGAGAAGTTATCATATAGGTTGGTTTGCATTGTGGAAGTATCTCTCCTTTAGTTGGTTATCTATGTATCCCTTGGTGTGAGTGCCTTTATGTAATATTAATGAGAAGTTTCATATTTTACTTTTTGCACTTCTTATTTTAGTTTGCAATCTCTATTATATGATTGATCTTGTTGATTAGTATTGGTATCACTTTGGGAGCATCAAGTAGATCTAAATTGGTTTTGGCAAACCGAGCTCTGGTTAGTAGAAACACCTTTTGAGGTTTGAAAGGAAAAGAGAAAAGCACTTACAAGTATTTTGTATCAGTTTTCTTTCTTTCTTGGTTGGCTCATAAGCTTAGTATTCTTTATTTAAGATATGTTGTGTCTTCAAGGAAGATTGCACGTTTGACTTCATAACTTGTATGTTTGCTTGTTTCCTTCAACTCTTTTGCTTGCTACCCAGCCTTGCTAGCCAAAAACCTATACTGAGAGGGAATACTTCTCGTGCATCCAATCCTTTAAACCAAAACCTATGTCATTTGTGTCCACCATATCTACCTATTAGCATTATTGCTATTCTAAGTAAATTCTCAAACTTCATCTATCTTTCAAATTAAAAATTCTTTTGTTATGTGAAAACTAGTTAGTAAAGCTCTCACGAACTTAATGGCCCACCTTATTTTTCTTGCTCCTAATAAACTCGAACCATTGTGTCATCGAGTTGTATATGCTTGCACCTATGCGTTGGGATTAGCAGAATCGTGTTGTCACGGGGAACGCTTTCAACACTTGTAGATATCTACCCAGTTGATATCATGCTCTTTTGTTTGCGGATGTCGTCGGTGTGAAATAAAAGGGGAGCTTGTAAGTCCATGGAGTTATGTATGTGTGTTAGAGAAACGCCTGGGCCGCTAGCCTAAGCCATGCCTAATCATGGTGGAAACTTGCAGCATCACCATAGTGAGCAATCTATGAAGCTTTCTTCTTATAAAAAAAGAGAGACTTTGAAAATAGGAAAGAGAGAAAAAAGCACCATTTTCCCATGGTAAATAAGAGATTGCTGAGATGCTCATTGTTTGCTCGCCTTGTCATTTTGATATGGGATAGCCCCTATATCATGTGCAAGGGGTACCCCATTGGCGGTTCTCTATGATACACATGTACTTACTATGACAAGAACTTACGGTAACTAAAGTTGAGTAGCATGAGGAGCGGCCCTCGTACTCAAGGGACATGAGATTGCCAACTTATATTTCTTCAAACATATACTCCATCTTTGTTCACTTTAACCTTAATCACCTCAAGATGCTTATGATAAGGGCAATAAGAGCTCAAAGCTAGTAAGTACCATAATCTTTTGAAAGCTCTTTATGAACCTGAAATCCCTGCTTCCCTCTATGAAGGGCCTTTCTTCTACTTCTTAGTTGAGTCAGTAAACCTATTCCTCTCTATCTCTAGCAAGCATTTGAGTTGTTGTGTTTAAATCATTCATATGATGATTTATTCAATCATGTTCCTTATCTTCCTTGTTTTGCACAAGACTCTTATCTAAATGAGTATTACTTTGAAAGCCATCATTGTGAAAAGACTTTTATGTTTAAGCAAAGAGTACTCTTGTTATAAACTTATTTACAAAAAGCTTTGCTTGGAAAACTGTTTACCAACTGTTCTCTGACCAAGAACAAGGTTTGTCATTCCCAGTTATGATTTATCTTTGTGCATCTTTATTGTGAGTCCCATACTTGTTGCAAGTTAAGTTATATAATAGTGAATTGCTTTCTTCTATGAGTTGTGTATTGGTAAGTGTGATGCTTCTTGTCCGTATTGTTTTTATCGACACTTCACTCATGTGGACATGTTTACTGAGCTCAGTTTTCGAACCCCCTCCAGTATTAAGTTGTGGACATGTTTACTGAGCTCAGTTTTCGAACCCCCTCCAGTATTAAGTTTCAAGCAACATACAACTGCTTTAATCAAAGTGTGTAAGGTAAATAGTCCACATGTTCCATGAACAAGAGACCGTTGTTTTATCCCTAGTAGCAACAACACATCTACAACCGAAGAGATTTCTGTCACTTCCCTTGGAAACTAGAGGCATGAACCCACTATCGAGCATAAATACCCCCTCTTAGAGTCACTAGCAACTACTTGGCCAAGATAGCTATTAACAACGGAGAGCATGCAAGATCACAAACAACACATACATGATAGAATCATAAAGACAAAACCATTAATAAAACCAACATAATAATCTCAATATCCATCGGATCCCCGCAAACACAACATGCATGATTACAAATAGATTAGATCTTGATCATGAACAGAGCTCACAAGATCTATACATGAAAGCAGAAAGGAGGAGATACAACCATCTAGCTACTACATGGACCCATAGTCCAAGGTGGAACTACTCACGCATCATACCGGAGAGAAGGCCTCCGGGATGATCTCCCCTCCGGTAGGGTGCCGGGAAGAACTTCAGATCCACCCGATCTAGGGACGACAGTGGCGGAGGCTACAAAAGGTTTCTTGGGATATTGATCGGGTACTTAGGGTTTCTGCATCGGAGGCTTCTTATAGGCGAAGGGGAGGCCGAGGAGGCGGCCAGGGGGCCCACATTGTGCCTAGGCACGGGGCAGGGCCCACCCGCGCCTAGGGGGGTGTGGCTGCCCTGGCACACCTCTCTGTCTCCCCTCTGGACTTCTTGTTCCCCACGGAAAGTAATTGACTTTGACATTTGTCCCGTCCAATTCCGAGAATATTTCTTTACTAGCTTTTATGCAACCTAAAACAGCAGAAAACAGGCAACTGGCACTATGGCAACTTGTTAATAGGTTAGTACCAAAAAACATGTAAAAATCACCTCAAAGTGTAGACAAAGCAAAGCAAAGTAGACACTAAACAAGCATGGAGCATCAAAAATTATAGATACGTTTCTGACATATCACCCCTGACGAATGTATCAAATGTTGTGGTGAAAGTATACCACCTCTACAGAGTGTCAAACTATTCGAATAGCCGCGTCCGCGGTTATGGACAGTTGGATGGCCATACTGTTCCGTTGTCACGTATTTTGAAAATGACTTGTGACTTGAAGTATGACTTTGAATTGACCCCACAAGGATGTGGAAAATGAAACTAGGTTCCCATTTAAGTAATCTAGACAACTAAAGTTAGGTACTTACTACTAAGTACTTGGGGGAATAAAATTGGGTTGTTGCAAACAAACCTAGAGCTTAGGTGTAACATCCCAGGATTAGCACCTGGAAATAGAGGGAACACATGTGTGTGCATTGCATTCATGCATAAGAAAATCTGGAAAATTTTCGCGCAAAACTAAAAGAGCTATGGAGGGATCGGGATCTCTCTTGTACTGAAGGAAACTTCGAAGCAAGTGCGATAGATTTCGACATGACCTTTGTAGAATTCTTTGTTTCGGGGAAAATATTTTCAAACATGTATTTGAATTTCAAATATGAAATTCAAATGAATTTATAAAATTCACAAATAGAAATTGGAAATATTTAATAACTTGAAATAAAATGATTACATAAATAATATAAAAAGGATTCTTTATTAATATAAATATATATACATATAGTATTACTTTGATCCTTTACAATAGATAAATAAAAGTAAAGTATCTGGAAACAAATAAGTAGAAAAAGAATTACATTATTGAAATAAATAAAAGAATTCTTTATTACAACAAAATGTATATGACATTGTCTTTACAAATGAATTGTAAAAGAAGAAGGAAATAAGTAAACTTTACTGAATAAAATACAACAATATAATGTTTTTACAATGTTCAAACAGAAAAATAAATTACAATATTTATAATACAAAGAAACTCCTAAAGCTACTGTTCTCTTATCCTTTCATCATCTGGCATTTTCTTTCCTCTTTTCATCTCCTGTAAACACAACAAAAAGAAAAAGAAAACAAAACAAAAATAAAATAAAAGAATGATTAGTTGGTTAGTGTTTTGCTCTCAGGTTTGACATAGAAATGCTATGTTCAATTCATCATTGAGCTAAATTTTAGAAGGGGAAAGTTCACCAAATTAAGCTATCACTGTGTACACTACAGAGGGAGGCATCATAGTGGCATCTATGTTAGTAGCAACCATAGAGACTGGATGAACTAGAGATCATCAAACCATAGGCAAGGGACCATTTATTGTTTAGCTGAGGTATAAGATTGATTCAAAAAAAGATCATGTAGATGATCTTTGGTACTGTGCATCCTCCAAGGAGGTACCACAGCAGGAAGATCATCTATAAATACCACAAGCCTATACTTGGGGTCTAAACCACAGCTCAGAGAATAAGTCTCATAATATACTAATAAAATCATTTTTCTAGAGTAAACCACTAGAAATCATTCCAAGTAAAACTCAGTGCCATGTGTCCAGTACACATTTGTCAAACTGTTTCTGCAAGTAATATCACATATACATGACTCCTCTTACCAGTAATCCTACTAGATATCAAATACAGTTATCTTAATACTGAAATATGGATACAAATGGTCTTTTAGCAACAATACCACATTCTGGTAATTATCAACTGGACAACATCCAAACCAATGTCAATTCACAAACAAGGATCAAGAACATCCAATAATTCGAACAGGAAATAAATCATATCAACTAATAGGTGTAGGAGATATTTATATTATCATGCATAAGTATGTACCAGATAGTCAAAATCAATCCCAGCATATTCTACATCTCATATACATATGGCAATGCTTGTTATCTATATTATACAACACACCTACATATCAATTGAGATATAACATGTGGATGCATAAAGCCCAAGTTGATTAGATACCAAATTTTGTACATGAGATCTGGGAATTATTATGCCAGGTTGATCAACCCAGAAAATCATCTCCTATATTTCAAAGCACATTCTCATGCGTACATGCTAATTATCAAGAACAAAATCACCTAATCCTTTCCTTGATCATACTAGAACTAAAGCATAATACCATAAACCTGTTTAGCCATTTAATCATCTGCCTGTGACTATTAGAATGGTAGAACAAGACTTAATCATCCACACCTAACTACACAGCCAGTAGACCAACTAGATCAAACAATCGGTGCATACGCTCATAACCTGAATCAACACGAAATTGTCACTACAAATCCACAAAGAGATTTATCAAAACCTACACCTAAATCCATAGGGATCCCAAATCCATATCAGAGGAGTTCATCGGCTCTAAGGCCGGTCACACAGGGATTACCTGAATTAGAGTGGAGGAAGAGTTGGCAGGAGCACAGCAGGTTCGGTGCCGGGGTTGCGCAGCTCCAGCGCCATCCCACCGGTGCCAGAATCGAGACAGCCAATTCCCAGCACACCATCAGTACAACAACATTCATAATCAGAGGACACCAGGTTGCAACCATGGTCACCGTCCCGCTGGCATCAAATTGGCAGCAGCGTGGCCATAGTTGAGGAAGTAACAGGCCAGGGTTAATCTGAGTAGCAGACACGTAACCATGAGGAGAAAAAACCGAACCCTAGTCAGGAAATCAAGGAGGGGAGAGAGATTAAGTGAGCTTCCCTTTCAAATCGAGTTGGTCAGAAGTGAAGGCCTTCGGGTGGCAAAGCTTTGGCGACCGATAGCAGCGGCCGCAATGGTAGGTGCTCGCCGGATTCGAGCCGCCAGCCATGCCGTCGAGCGTAGCAAGCAAAGGAACAACAAGGCGGCAAGCAAAATAGGGAGGTGTTCAAGGCAGAGCTGGAACGGCGAGTGGCGGCGCTGGACTTAGCCGTCGACTGGCCAGAGTGGAGGTAGGCGGCGGCATACGCGCTAGGAGGGGAACGAGGAGAAGGGGTCTGTGTGCGTGCGTGGATGGTGTGGAGAGGGGTGGGTCGGTGTGTAGTGCCAGGCCTTGTCTAGCTGGGACAAGACAGCCCATGTACCCAAACAAACGGGCCAAGTTGATTAGGATAAGAAATAAAATAAAAATAAAATAAATGAATTACCAAAATAACCTCTAAACATTTTTATCTATAGAAAATTATAGAAAAATCAAAGAAATACATTTAATATGTTAAAATTATCATAAAAATAAGATCTATCTAATAACAATATAACTTTATTTATTTAAAATAAATATACAACACATAAATATTAACATCATTAAATCCTGAGTAAAATTTCATAAAATAAGAAAAACTCCTAATAAAAAATAAAAATCATTTTTGTGTATAAAAATAACTCTACTATTTTATAAAAATACTAACTTAGAGTTTTATAAACAAAATATAAAGCAAATATGTAAAGACACTTAATTCTTTGAGGATTTTTTAAAAAATAAAAATAATACGTAAAAATAAATAAAAATCATTTTTAAGATCTTTAATAAGTATATTTTACTATAAAAATACAATTTATATTATTCAAAAACATTTTAATAACCTTAGATAATAAAACTCATTTACTTATTTCACTAAAATGAAATAACCACTTTGTTAATTCTTAAAATTATTTCTTAAGTAAGAAATAATCACATTTTCTTATAAAACACTAAATCCTTTAAAGTTTAATTACTAAGTCTAAATCCATAATCAAAATAAAACTTAAATATAACTATTAGCCTTTAAATGTTTTTAAATCTTAAATTCAAATTAAACTCCTTTTAAATAAATATTATTTATTACTCATGTATAAGATGGTGAATAATATCCATCTCTTAACCACTCTTAAAATGACTCTAAACTCTAATAAATTAATAATACCATCTAATTATGCTCCCATTAATAAGTTGCATGTTATTAAATTCATCTTTCACTTAAATTAAAAGGGATCATCCTTAATCATATTTGCCAAAACCCTAAAACTAGATGCTATTCTAAAACTCATCATGTCTTAAAATTCACTTCTATTTGTATAGTTAACTTTGGTCTAAACAAGCGTAAACATCTCATTTGAAGTTTATTCATATTTTTTAAAGTTAACTTCAGTCACTTGTATCAATTGAAATATGATAACTCAACATCATTCATAACCATCACCAACCCTAATGTAAAACCTAAATAACCCTCAAGACTAATTAACCTTAACTAAACACTAGTTACTTCAAATGTTATTCTTTTTGCCACTTCACACAAACAAGACTATAATAGTCCTTTCAGCTCTTAAGAACTCAACCCAAGGACTTCTTATCCTAGTCACCAGATAACAATTAATCATAATCACATTACTATATTCGTACTCGTATATTTTGGATTGTTAACACTTAAGTTCCTTATCAATGCCATCACTTATGGAATAAACTTAAAGATAAACCCAATTTCAAAGAAGATACCTAAGATCAACTTATTTATAATGCTAAGGGTTTCACTTTGGGAATTATAAAATGGCATAGCATTATTTATGCATAATAGCATCTTGCTTCTTTAAACATTTGTCCTTACCGGACCAATGATGATGATTTCAGATATTGGATCTTCTATTGTCTTGAAGACCGTGAGTGCATAATCTTGCAATCATAAAAGGCAAGTTCACACTTGCTCATGTCCTTTGATTATTTTATGCAAAGTATTTTGCAAATCCAATGTTGTCATCACCGGCATTTCAAAAGGTCAGAAAACATTATTTTCATAATAATATGATTATAGGTTATTTACCATGAGGTAATAACTTATTATGAAAGTTCCGGTGGTAAAGGAACATATTATCTAGGAGTTAACAACCAATGTTGCCAGTGATTCTTTCGCCGTATATTACGCGTTAACCATGAGATTTGGAATGGGACAGAGAAGTCAGCTGGATCGGCTTCCTTTCGCATGCATTGGACACTGTTCTGGGCATTTGTAAGTTGCATATCGTGGATATAGCCATTTTATACGGGGAAAAGTCTACCGTGGATCTGGGCTTACAAAAGACAGATTTCTAGTGTTAATGTTTGTTGTGTGTATCCAACTAAGGTATAGTTGTTTTATACGGGGAAAAGTCTACCTTGAGTTTGGGCATACAACAATTGCGGTGTATGCGGGGTCGCGGAGAATGACAGTGATTGGCTTGGATCTTAGTCTGGGCCTCACACCAAGGAAGTGTGAACGAGCCTATAACTCGGATGTGCAACAAAGCTAAGATCTCTCATGGGTAAAGCAACGCACCTCTATAGAGTGTAAAAACTATAACTTGTTACTCCCTGTTCCGGGAAAGAGCTACGAACACGGCAGGAAAGGAACTCCATGAAAATTCTGGTAAAACTGTGAAGGCTGACGTACATAGCTTTTCAGAATAAAAGCAACCTTTGAAAAAATGTTTTCGAAAACTTGCTTTGCCTACGACCTATGGTCTGTGGCTGTAGATAGTGCGTCAAACACTTCTCTTTAGTGAACTTGCTGAGTACGCTCGTACTCAACCATATATTCTTAACCCTTGCTAGATCTCAAAGAAACCAATGGTGTTCCCAGGAAATAAGTTATTTGAAGATTTGAAGATATCTGATGGAGATCAATGGAGTCGAAGACCTTACCGGAAGCTATAAAAGACAAGCTAAAGCGTAGAATATAAATAAAACTCCTAGAATCTAAAACCTACTTCTGTAGAACAATACTATAGTAGTACTTTCAAGCCTTATACATATATTAATAGTAGTACTTCTAAAGTAACTCCGAGTGGATCTTTCTGGTTCTTTCTGTATAATATTTCTCACTGTTCGAGGAAGTTCTCTGGATCTTTTGTAAAATGTTATATGTAATCTAAAGTGTTGTCTTGGACCCGCGATGTTTCTGTTGTACTACTCTGAGGGATATAATGCGGATGGAACGGTGTTCCATTGGTGTTATGTCAGCGACTATAGTGTACTACATCATGCAGTGGTATGCTGGGTCACCGCAGTTGGTATCAAAGCATATGCTTTGACCTTAGGTTGGAAACCTAGTAAATGGGTAGAACCTGTAGGTTGGATATTAACTATAGGAAGCCATCTTATCTACACCATATTTCCTTATACGAGTGATGGATATTCCCTTGAGAATAACCTTGTCACACTTTTGTGGAATTTTTAGGTTACTTCTTTTCTTATAGAATGGCTACTTATCTACTATTTGTAGTAGGAAGTACCTAACCAGTATTTCGTAAGTAGACAATATATCTTCTACTAGACTATTCTATACTATAACTAAACTAGAGTAGTATATCACCAAGTCAGAGTACCTCATAAGGGAGTAGTTAATCATGGTGTTATCTTACTAAGAGAAGCCATGAAATGAAGTAAAACTTTGTTATTATCTTTATACTAGTGGTAAAAACTAGGGGAGTACACCCCAAAACCTTAAACAACATGTTATTGTAGGGGAAGTAACTAATGTTTTGTTTAACTAAAAGCTATTATATGAAGAATAGAATCTTATCAAGAGTAGTAAATAGGGTTATGCTTATCTAACCCCATGTAATATGACAAATCCATAGTGGCATGAATAAAAAGGCAGTATTCTTGTAGTACAAGTAGATCTATATATGTTATGAAACTCGTTAAAACTTGAGAATTATTCGTTGTTATAATAAATATGCTTAGAGAAGTTAAGATTAGAAACAAAGGGTAGAAATGTGAGGATGATGTTTAGTATAACTCCAAGGATAATTAGGTTATGACCAATTATAGAGTGAATTAACCAACTATCTCTAGAGTCGGGTCAAATTTTGCCAAAAGTTATTCCTTTGCAAATGGGCAAATGGTGTAATTTAGGCGGCAAAGAACATTATGAGCCATACAAAAAGTGTATAACGGTAGAAGTCCATACACTAAGATGTATAAAAAATTGTAGTGTATAACATCAAAGTCTAAGTACAAGAGATGTTTTACTCGAAGTACTATTTCTACAAGCTTTTGATGTATGTTTGCTAGAGGTAATATTTGGATTTGTTGGATTTTATTGGATTTTATTGTGTGACTAGGTCTGTGCATGAACTTTGAACTTTATGGGCATATGCATGATGTTACATGGAGTACTTACTTGATGTACAAGTCTAGAAGGGAAAATGGGTTCGTGTGAGGGAGAGGCGAATTATCATTTTAATGTTGGGAAGATGAAGGCTCATGAGATGTTGGTGATACAACAAAAGGAGACTAACAAGGCAATTCCAAAGGAAGGATCAATTCAAAAGCCGTATTTAGCCACCAAAGAGGAGGTTCTTCAGTATATGAGGAGTATGGAAGAAGGAAGAAAGGTTGAAACAGAGAGGCAGAACCAGTTTTATAAGGAGACATTAAAGATTAGGCAAGAGAAGCAATTCAAGGAATTACATCCAAGGGTTAAACTGGTGGAATTCTTAGAAACCAAACCCTGGAGTTTTTCCATGGTTGAAGAACCTATGGAGGCGGAGAATTGGTTAATGGATACCTCCCGTAAGCTTAAAAGTGTGGGATGAAAGGATGAAGAAAAGGTGCGCTATGCAACTTATCTATTGACAGGAACTGCAGCCATGTGTTGGGAGAAGTCCAAGTTCGTGATCCCAGAAGGAGGTATCAATACCTGGGCTGAGTTCAAAAAGAAATTTCGAGAAGAATTTGTTCATCAGAAAAATGGGAATAGGAAGGATAATGAAGCTTTAGAGAAAACAATCTTTCAGTCCTGAAACATGTATGAGAGTTTAACCGTTTATCCAAGTACATTAGTGAGAAAGTAAACAGGAAGGCGAAACGGCAAAGGAAGTTCATGAAAGGACTACAAGTAATTATGAAGATGCAGCTCAGGATTATGCGTGCAAAGGAGTTTCAGGAATTGGTGTATAGTGCACATATATCAGAAGATGATGAGATTGTTGCACCTGAAGGAAAGAAAAAGAGAATTCAAGAACAGACCACAACAGGTCAGGTCCGAGGACATATGACAAGGAATTGTCCGAATACACATATGCCATACAAAATAGAGAATATATGTCACAACTGTGGAATTCGGGGCCACATTTTAAAGGAGTGTCCAAAACCTAAGATAGTATGTTACCAATGTGGAGAATCAGGACACATGAAAAAGAACTGCTTAAAACCGCAGTTGACTCATGGACCGACAGCAGGAGTAATAGAACCAATAATGGGGTTATCATCTACTCAAAATATTCCGCCTAATCCAAATGGAGAAAGTAATGTAGGAGCATTTCAGGGGAAACGTAGCAAGTGTGGAACCCTAGGACACAAGAAATCATGTTGTCCGGATCATCAGGAGGCTTATGAAACATCAGTGGGAGGAGACACAACATCCACCAAATCACCATCAAAGGAGGGTGTAGGTGAAGAAGGTACATATGCGGGAAAATAGAAGTATGAAACCATAAATGAAGTCAATAACAGCAGCAACCACAATAAAGCAAGTGGTAAGTCAAGGCATTATTAAATGATATAATTTATCTTATACATGCACTTAAGGAGTTAGAGATTTTGCACCGCTATTTCCCAAGTATGTGGGTGTACCATCTGTTCCTCATAAGACCATTAGAAAATTTTAAGGGGGAGAGTGAATAATGAAGCATCAAGAGTTGAGATCCAGAGTAAGGTTTAGGGGAAAGCCAAAGTAAGTCATAAGGACTAAGTATACCATAAATAGATTAATATTAGAGTTAAGCTATATTTAGCCAAAGTATAAACCAGAATCTTACCTTAAGGAGGCTTTCTAAAAACCTAGACACTTCTTGAATAGATGTCTTAATCTGAAAACACTCAAAAAGACTTGATCCTGGCAGAAGTGCTAGATTCAAAAGAAGTTTATATATCAAATGGGATTAGAAGTTGGCTCATTTCAAATCAGAAGAGGATCCAAGGAAAAGCTTGAATGAAGATATAACAATTATCTTCATCCCGAATTTAAAAGAGTCACCAGGATCTGAAGAAGTCAATTTTATCTTCGGAAATGTAAGAGGGTGCGAACTTCGAGGACGAAGTTTATTTTAAGGTGGAGAGTCTGTAACATCCCAGGATTAGCACCTGGAAATAGATGGAACACATGTGTGTGCATTGCATTCATGCATAAGAAAATCCGGGAAATTTTCGCGCAAAGCTAAAAGAGCTATGGAGGGATCGGGATCTCTCTTGTACCGAAGGAAACTTTGGAGCAAGTGCGATAGATTTCGGCATGACCTTTGTAGAATTCTTTGTTTCGGGGAAAATTTGTTCAAACATGTATTCGAATTTCAAATATGAAATTCAAATGAATTTATAAAATTCACAAATAGGAATTGGAAATATTTAATAACTTGAAATAAAATGATTACATAAATAATATAAAAAGGATTCTTTATTAATATAAATATATATACATATAGTATTACTTTGATCCTTTATAATAGATAAATAAAAGTAAAGTATCAGGAAACAAATAAGTAGAAAAAGAGTTACATTATTGAAATAAATAAAAGAATTCTTTATTACAACAAAATGTATATGACATTGTCTTTACAAATGAATTGTAAAAGAAGAAGGAAATAAGTAAACTTTATTGAATAAAATACAACAATACAATGTTTTTATAATGTTCAAACAGAAAAATAAATTACAATATTTATAACACAAAGAAACTCCTAAAGCTACTGTTCTCTTATCCTTCCATCATCTGGCATTTTCTTTCCTCTTTTCATATCCTGTAAACACAACAAAAAGAAAAAGAAAACAAAACAAAAATAAAATAAATGAATGATTAGTTGGTTAGTGTTTTGCTCTCAGGTTTGACATAGAAATGCTATGTTCAATTCATCATTGAGCTGAATTTTAGAAGGGACAAGTTCACCAAATTAAGCATCTGTTCTTATCTAGTGAGGGCCTCAGTACAACATCATAGGCTTGGGAAGGGGCAAGTTTCACCATGACAGTTAAAGTAATCAGATAAAGATTCCAGAAATATCAAGTTTTCACTTAATCTCATCCACACCAATAGGTCCCATTTGCAAGCAGCTTGCACATCAACATGCAGGTATCTGCTGTCAACACAGGAGCACACCAGGGGAGGATAAGAAGGAACCAGTCGTGGCAGTCACTGCTGCTAGCTACTCCTTCCACCCTAGCTCATTACTTAGCACTAGAACTCCCAAGACCACACATGAACAACCACAGTATAGAATCACATGATCACTAATCTATCCAGCTTTATCAACTAGAAACCAGATCATTCCACCAAACCATCTCTAGCCCTGGTTGCTCCCAAGAGCCATCCAAGAGCTAGAATCAGGGGAAGACAGATCCAGGAGCACAAGCAAGATTATCAAGATCCACATCAGGAGGAGCAGGCAACAACTACATCACAAGGACAAAGTAGGCTAACTGATCAAGTGCTAGTGCCAGCATAGAAACCTCAAGTCCAGCATCAGGTTACTACCCAACACCAAGATCATCATATAGTATCTGTTTATATCTGCATATGAAACTCCAAAGTAAAACAGGAGATTGGTAAAAGTATTTCTCTTAGATCCACATAGAAATGCTATGTTGAGTCATCATAGAGAAACTGGTAGCCACATTTTAGTATTTTTTCTTATATAGAATTTGGCCTCAGTCTTAGCATCCTTGGCAGCCAATTAAGAGTTCTCCAGAAAGTAAATCTCAATATACAACTACCAAAAATATATCTATCACTGTGTAAACTCCAGAGGGAGGCATCACAGTGGCATCTATGTTAGCAGCAGCCATAGAGACTGGATGAACTAGAGATCATCAAACCATAGGCAAGGGACCATTTATTGTTTAGCTGAGGTATAAGATTGATTCAACCAAAGATCATGTAGATGATCTTTGGTACTGTGCATCCTCCAAGGAGGTACCATAGCAGGAAGATCATATATAAATACCACAAGCCTATAATTTGGGTCTAAACCACAGCTCAGAGAATAAGTCTCATAATATACTAATAAAATCATTTTTCTAGAGTAAACCACTAGAAATCATTCCAAGTCAAACTCACTGCCATGTGTCAAGTACACATTTGTCAAACTATTTCTACAAGTAATATCACATATACATGACTCCTCTTACCAGTAATCCTACCAGATATCAAATACAGTTATCTTAATACTGAAATATGGATACAAATGGTCTTTTAGCAACAATACCACATTCTGGTAATTATCAACTGGACAACATCCAAAGCAATGTCAATTCACAAACAAGGATAAAGAACATCCAATAATTCGAACAGGAAATAAATCATATCAACTAATAGGTGTAGGAGCTATTTATATTATCATGCATAAGTATGTACCAGACAGTCAAAATCAATCCCAACATATTCTACATCTCACATACATATGGCAATGCTTGTTATCTATACTATACAACACACCTACATATCAATTGAGATATAACATGTGGATGCATAAATCCCAAATTGATTAGATACCAGATTTTGTACATGAGATCTGGGAATTATTATGCCAGGTTGATCAACCCAGAAAAGCATCTCCTATATTTCAAAGCGCATTCTCATGCATACATGCTAATTATCAAGAACAAAATCACCTAATCCTTTCCTTGATCATACTAGAACTAAAGCATAATACCAGAAACCTGTTTAGCCATTTAATCATCTGCCTATGACTATTAGAATGGTAGAACAGGACTTATCCATCCACACCTAACTACACAGCTAGTAGACTAACTAGATCAAACAATTTGTGCATCACTCATAACCTGAATCAACACGAAAACTACAGATCCACAAAGAGATTTATCAAAACCTACACCTAAATCCATAGGGATCCCAAATCCATATCACAGGAGTTCATCGGCTTGAAGGCCGGTCACACGTGGATTACCTGAATTAGAGTGGAGGAAGAGGTGGCAGGAGCACGGCAGGTTCGGCGCCGGGGTTACGCAGCTGCAGCGCCATCCCGCCGGTGCCAGAACCGAGACAGCCAATTCCCAGCACACCATCAGTACAACATCATTCATAATCGAAGGACACCAGTTTGCAACCATGGTCACCGTCCCGCTGGCATCAAATTGGCAGCAGCGTGGCCATAGTTGAGGAAGTAAGATGCCAGGGTTAATCTGAGTAGCAAACGCGTAACCATGAGGAGACAAAACCGAACCCTAGTCAGGAAATCAAGGAGGGGGAGAGATTAAGTGAGCTTCCCTTTCAAATCGAGTTGGTCAAAAGTGAAGGCCTTCGGGCGGCAAAGCTTTGGCGACCGATAGCAGCGGCCGCAATGGTAGGTGCTCGCCGAATTTGAGCCACCAGCCATGGCGTCGAGCGCAGCAAGCAAAGGAACAACAAGGCGTCAAGGAAAAGAGGGAGGAGGTCAAGGCAGAGCTGGAACGGCGAGTGGCGGTGCTGGACTTAACCGGCGACTGGCCAGGGTGGAGGCAGGCGGCGACGTACGCGCCAGGAGGGGAGCGAGGAGAAGGGGTTTGTGTGCGTGCGTGGATGGTGTGGAGAGGGGTGGGTCGGTGTGTAGTGCCAGGCCTGGTCTAACTGGGCCAAGACAGTCCATGTACCTAAACAAACGGCCCAAGTTGATTAGGATAAGAAATAAAATAAAATTAAAAAAATGAATTACCAAAATAACCTCTAAACATTTTTAGCTATAGAAAATTATAGAAAAAACAAAAAAATACATTTAATATGTTAAAATTATCATAAAAATAAGATCTATCTAATAACAATATAACTTTATTTATTTAAAATAAATATAGAGCACATAAATATTAACATCATTAAATCGTGAGTAAAATTTCATAAAAAAAGAAAAACTCCTAAAAATAAATAAAAATCATTTTTGTGTATAAAAATAACTCTACTATTTTATAAAAATACTAACTTAGAGTTTTATAAATAAAATATAAAGCAAATATTTAAAGACACTTAATTATTTGAGGAATTTTAAAATAATAAAGATAATACTTAAAAATAAATAAAAAACATTTTTAAGATCTTTAATAAGTATATTTTACTAGAAAAATACTATTTGTATTATTAAAAAACATTTTAATAACCTTAGATAATAAAACTCATGTACTTATTTCACTAAAATGAAATAACCACTTTGTTAATTCTTAAAATTATTTCTTGAGTAAGAAATAATCACATTTTCTTATAAAACACTAAATCCTTTAAAGTTTAATTACTAAGTCTAAATCCATAATCAAAATAAAACTTAAATATAACTATTAGCCTTTAAATGTTTTTAAATCTTAAATTCAAATTAAACTCCTTTTAAATAAATATTATATATCACTCATGTATAAGATGGTGAATAATATCCATCTCTTAACCACTCTTAAAATGACTCTAAACTCTAATAAATTTATAAGACCATCTAATTATGCTCCCATTAATAAGTTGCATGTTATTAAATTCATCTTTCACTTAAATTAAAAGGGATCATCCTTAATCATATTTGCCAAAACCCTAAAACTAGATGCTATTCTAAAACTCATCATGTCTTAAAATTCACTTCTATTTTTATAGTCAACTTTGGTCTAAACAATCGTAAACATCTCATTTGAAGTTTATTCATGTTTTTTAAAGTTAACTTTAGTCACTTGTATCATTAATTGAAATATGATAACTCAACATCATTCATAACCATCACCAACCCTAATGTAAAACCTAAATAACCCTCAAGACTAATTAACCTTAACTAAACACTTGTTTCTTCAAATATTATTCTTTTTGCCACTTCACACAAACAAGTCTATAATAGTTCCTTCAGCTCTTAAGAACTCAACCCAAGGACTTCTTATCCTAGTCACCAGATAACAATTAATCATAATCACATTACTATATCCGTACTTGTATATTTTGGATTGTTAACACTCACTACTAGAGAAAAGCCTATCTGAGGCGCACCAAAAAGCCTATCCGAGGCGCATATCACATGTGCCTCTAGCTTCAAGCCTCGGGTATTTCTTATGCGAGGCGCATCTGATATGCGCCTCCTATACTTCACATATGCGAGGCGCATATCGATATGCGCCTCGCATAATAATATCGATATGCGCCTCGCATAATAATATCGATAGGCGCATATCGATATGTTTCAGAATGAGCCTCGGGTATTTATAGTATATGCGCCTCGCATATGTTTCAGAATGCGCCTCGAGTATTTATAGTATATGCGCCTCCAATAGTATCCTATATGCGCCTCCGGTAATATTTTCGAAATTCAAGTTTTACAGACCACTATAAATAATAATATACAGATATTCAAATATACAATATAGTCCAGAATACAGTATAAAGAGCACAGAATTTTTCAAAAACTTGCAATTTGCCAAAGCATAATAGAACCAATATGAATACAATACATTACACATCAATCATGACATACAAATTCATACATCAAGTGTTTGTGCCACAAGTTCACACCTTCGAGTACAAGTTCACAATCACATTACACCTTCGAGTACAAGTTCACAATCACATTACAACTCTAACGACGTAGCTCTACCTAGATGAAGTAGAACACATAATGGTTGCATACTGTATTAAGTAGTGCCCCCAAACGATCTCCAAAACTCAGCTGCACAATGGTTGCATCACGGTCTGAGTCTTGGTCTATCAGTACAACTGGCTGTGGAACTGCATCGTCGGATGTCTGCGATAAACATTTGTTTGCAAAAGATGAACGATAGAAATGATCACTTCAATATGTGTTCAAATATTAGAATGCCAGCATTAGAATATAACAGAACGGTCAACCTACATGAAAATTCATTTCCAAAGAAAAAACTAATCATTTGAGTATCCTAAAACATTGGCAGTCTCTATCCTTACAATGAATTATTGAAATATGAACAATCTTTTGGTAAAGAGTACAATTTTGACACCTGATATCTAGGACTATATTTCTTCACAGCAACCCTCAGAAGAATAAATTGTACAGTGAGACCTAATGTACATTGCCCAGGAAGACGAGTCTTAGGCACATTTTTAATCGAAATTTCAAGGCTGAAGAACATACTGCAGTGCTACAGTCCATAAGTTTCACAAAGTTGTGGTGATTTGAGAGACAGAGTCGTGCAGACATACCGTTGAAGAAGCTCCCAACACGTTAGCTGAGTTGACAGAGCAACAAATCCTAGAAAGACAGCAAGATAGACACAGGATTAGTAAATAGAAGCAATTTAGGAAAGGATACTGATATACAGCAGGGGACATTGGCAGCACAGCCAATACGGACAAATAACTAAAGCAAAAGAAACTCTCAATATGGTATGATGATTTATCTGAAAACTGGTGCTCGGTAGACTTATGCCACTACACTTTACAGATCTCCTGGTTATAAGCATAATAAATTACTCAAAATATAACAATTCCGCATATATGAACAGAGATGGAATTCATGTGTTTTTCATGCTGCACACCCGGACCGCAAGTATCTGGTGAAAATTTGATCTCTCCTATTTCTACATCCATGCATGGAATTCAGTGCGAACGAGTTCGAATTTGTGAAAGACCTCGACAATTGAACACGAATGCTGAAACGATGCTTCAGCAATCGCTAAAACCAAACAATATATAGAGCATATATCACAATCATGTCTAATCTAATCTCAAAGATACAGGATAATCACAGATTCACGGTCTGCCAGGTATGCTCATCTAGGAAGGCCTGGAGAGTACATGTGCATACCGTGAAGAACCCGGGGGCATATCCTCAAGTCAACGGCATCACTACTTGTTCCCCCCCTACGATTTCCCTACGCCAATCTAAACGAGCAAGTGCAAAACCGGGACGCTGAGCCACACACATCCAAGTTCATCTTAATTTTTGGTGACAAATCTATGTACGATTACTGAACCGTGTAGAGGAGTGAAACTGGAGCGACAGAACGGGGATCAATTTGGCTGCTACGAATGACAAGAAGAACCAATTTGGCCCAGATGGCTCACCTGTTGTGTGGTCACCATCCACCTCAAATTTTTTCATGACAAGTGCATGCCATGTTGCACACCGTAAGCGATATGAAAAATAAAGCGAGGCAGTATCATACTAGTACCACTAGGGGATATTTCAAGCTCAGTTTTCTACACGCAGGAAAAATAATATCCAAGCACCGGACCGATGGCGATAGAGAGAAATCATGGGATGGTAGTATTTGTCAACGCAAGCAGAGCAGAGGAGGGGACAAAATGCGTGTATGTACCGGGCAAGTAGAGCAGCGTGGGCGCGCCGGGGACGCGCTGGCCGGCGCCTCCGCACTCGAGCGGTGTGAACCACCTCGGCGGCCCGCCGTCCGGCCGCCGCGCCATCTCCCGCGCCGCCTCCACGTACTCACTCATCCCTGGTGTCCTCCCCGTCGCCGTCGTGGCGCCGCCCAGAGAGGAAGACGACGGCGGCGGACGCGGACGCGCTCTGCTGCCCGTGGAGAAGGCGGAGGCGGACCACCGGGGCAGCGCTGCCGTCCTCCTGCGCGGAAAACCCGGCGCCCGGCGGGGGAGGAGACGCGGGCGCTGCGGCCTTGGATCCGGGGGAGAAGCTCGGGGCGGGGGAGCTTTGCTACGGGTGCGGCCACGAGGATGCGGCGAGGGTGGACATCGAGCGAGGGAGCCTGGCGGCGGGGATTAGCGAGCGAGGGAGGGTCGCGAACATGGTTGGTGAGGGACGAGGTGGACACGCGGGGTGGGGTCATGTGGCTGTGGTAGGAGATGGTGTGGGGCCGGCAGAGTATAGGAGGCGCATGTGACAATACGTGCCTCGCATATTGTCAACTATAGGAGGCGCATATAGTCATATACGCCTTGTATATTCGACCACCGATTTTCATCTAGGTCCACGCAACTTATGCGAGGCGCATTTTGCCCATATGCGCCTCGCATATTGTCAAATATAGGAGACGCATATAGCCATATGCGCCTCGCATATTCGTGCACCTACCAACACGCGGGTCCACACAGAATATGCGAGGCGCATTCTGGTCATATGCGCCTCGCATATTATCAAATATAGGAGGCGCATTTAGCCATATGCGCCTCGCATATTCGTGCACCTACCAACATGCGGGTCCACACAAAATATGCGAGGCGCATTCTGTCCATATGCGCCTCGCCTATTTTTATACTAGAGGCGCATATCTTAAAGTGCGCCTCGCTTATTTTTATAGGAGGCGCATATGCTAAATGTGCCTCGCATAAGCATGTCTCCTATAGCCTTTTCTCTAGTAGTGACTTAAGTTCCTTATCAGTGCCATCGCTTATGGAATAAACTTAAAGATAAACCCAATTTCAAAGAAGATACCTAAGATCAACTTATTTATAATGCTAAGGGTTTCACTTTGGGAATTATAAAATAGCATAGCATTATTTATGCAAATAGCATCTTGCTTCTTTAAACATTAGTCCTTACCGGACCAATGATGATGATTTCAGATATTGGATCTTCTATTGTCTTGAAGACCGTGAGTGCATAATCTTGCAATCATAAAAGGCAAGTTCACACTTTCTCATGTCCTTTGATTATTTTATGCAGAGTATTTTGCAAATCCAATGTTGTCATCACCTGCATTTCAAAAGGTCAGAAAACATTATTTTCATAATAATATGATTATAGGTTATTTACCATGAGGTAATAACTTATTATGAAAGTTCCGGTGGTAAAGGAACATATTATCTAGGACTTAACAACCAATGTCGCCAGTGATTCTTGCGCCGTATATTATGCGTTAACCATGAGATTTGGAATGGGACGGAGAAGTCAGCTGGATCGGCTTCCTTTCGCATGCATTGGACACTGTTCTGGGCATTTGTAAGTTGCATATCGTGGGTATAGCCATTTTATACGGGGAAAATTCTACCGTGGATCTGGGCTTACAAAAGACAGATTTCTAGTGTTAATGGTTGTTGTGTGTATCCAACTAAGGTATAGTTGTTTTATACGGGGAAAAGTCTACCTTGAGTTTGGGCATACAACAATTGCGGTGTATGCGGGGTCGCGGAGAATGACAGTGATTGGCTTGGATCTTAGTCTGGGCCTCACACCAAGGAAGTGTGAACGATCCTATACCTCGGATGTGCAACAAAGCTAAAATATCTCATGGGAAAAGCAACGCACCTCTGCAGAGTGTAAAAACTGTAACTTGTTGCTCTCTGTTCCGGGAAGGAGCTATGAACGCGGCAGGAAAGGAACTCCATGAAAATTCTGGTAAACCTGTGAAGGCTGACGAACATAGCTTTTCAGAATAAAAGCAACCTTTGAAGAAATGTTTTTGAAAACTTGCTTTGCCTACGACCTATGGTCTGTGGCTGTATATAGTGCATCAAACACTTCTCTTTAGTGAACTTGCTGAGTACGTTCATACTCAATCGTATCTTCTTAACCCTTGCTAGATCTCGGAGAAACCAATGGCGTTCCGAGGAAATAAGTTATTTGAAGAGTTGAAGATATGTGATGGAGATCAACGGAGTCGAAGACCTTACCGGAAGCTATCAAAGACAAGTTAAAGCGTAGAATATAAATAAAACTCCTAGAATCTAAAACCTACTTCTATAGAACAATACTATAGTAGTACTTTCAAGCCTTATACATATATTAATAGTAGTACTTCTAAAGTAACTCCGAGTGGATCTTTCTGGTTCTTTCTGTATAATATTTCTCACTGTTCGAGGAAGTTCTCTGGATCTTTTGTAATATGTTATATGTAATATAAAGTGTTGTCTTGGACCCGCGATGTTTCTGTTGTACCACTCTGAGGGATATAATGCGGATGGAACGGTGTTCCATTGGTGTTATGTCAACGACTATAGTGTACTACATCATGCAGTGGTATGCTGGGTCACCGCATTAGGATTCCTACTAGTTTGGTTTTAATGCTTTAGCGATAGTTTGAAAGTACTTAAAAGTACTCATGGTTTTGTCCCTGGTTATTCCCATGTCCAGACTATGAAGGAGAGTACGAGGAGTATGGACAACATGACGTCTTCGACAACTAGGATCATCTCCCATCGTCAGCATTGCTTGTGACTATGAAGATGGAGCCTCTACTATGTTACTATTATTCCGTTGCTTTGATATGTATCAGGCTTGATCATGAGATCAACTATTTGTAAGACTATTATGGTTTGTAATGGATGATGTACTGTGCTACCAATTCTATTATGTCTCGCAAAAATGGTAATCCTGGGATTGTGATGTACGACATAACAGGCATATAGGATTAAAAGTCTGGGTGTTTACACAAACTAGTCTCAATAGTTGTCTGTAGGTCTCAAAGATAGTGTGGTTCACAAAGGAATGAAATTAGGGAGAAGTCGTAGAATGTTTATACCTTTTGTCGATGATCTTCACCTTTTATTGTTGGATTCCGCCTTGCTCACGGAACTAAGTTGAATTAGATAGAATGAACAACGTGTATGATGATGTAGATCTCCTTGTCCTCTTTGAAACAAGCTAAAGAAAAATCCGAGTTCGAATGCAAAAGTTATGCTCAATGGTGAGGAAGGTCAAAGCAGTTTTCTGCTGGAATTCTGGTGCAAGCCCCTCGTACAGGGGCGAAGACTCCGGCCTATGGGGGCGGAGACTCTGACCTAGAGTCACTTATGGCGGAAACTCTAGCCCTAGGGGTGCTATAACTTCTAGAACATGACCGAGACACGATTTGGGCAGAAATACTCAACCCAAAACCTCAAATTGATGGGGGAGGGGATAAAGGAATTAGGCTATGGGAACGCATGGGAAGGTGGATCAATAAGTTTAGCAAGTAATCTACGGATCAAAATCTACCAAAACTGACTCAAATATCATTTCTATCCAAGACATGACATTGGGGCTATTTTTTGAGGAATTTTCAAATTTATGGGGAAAACACCAAATCGATGAGAAATCCGTGGCAACCAAAAGCTTCTGATACCATATGATAGGGTTTAACCTCAAGGGTGGCCCGATCTTCACGGATCTCATGGTTAAATCGATGGGAAAAGCGAGGGAAAGGAGGAAGTTAGCGGAAGCGAACACACACCTCGTGAATAACACAATGAACACACACAAACACAACACACCAAAAAGCCTATTGCTCCCTCTGACGACCATCGGTCCGATAGAATCATCGCAAGGAAAGATCGGTCAACGTGCTCCCATCAATCCTAATAGAAGAGGGAAGAACACCTTGGAGAGGATCTTGATAACTTTACTAGAGCCAACTCAAACTAAAGACCTTGTAAAACTAAGGATGCTCAAAGGCACAATCCATAGAGGTTGGTGCCGATAGTCAGTTCCCTTGTAAGGGGATGAGGCAAAACTAGAGAGATTCTACAAGGGAGTTGTCTTCTAGTCTATCATCTATGCCTAAGGGATACAATAAGGGGTGGTGCTTTATATATAGGCCAGCCACTTAAATAGGGGTGGTGTGGGATAAAATTAGGGTTGGAACGAAATAAGGGGGTACATGGGACAAGGGCCTAGATGTTGGCACACATGCCCATTACTTAGGCTGGAGTCTCCTTGGTCGGGGAGGCAGAGACTCCTTGGTCACAGAGGCAGAGACTCCTTGGTCACAGAGGCAGAGACTCCTTGGTATGGGAGGAGGCGATCCTTTGTCACAGAGGTAGAGACTCCTTGGTATGGTAGGCGAAGACTCCTTTGTCTGGGAGGAGGAGACTCCGGGTGGACATCAGGAGCTTGCAGTCAGTCGTCGAGCGAGGGATGGCCATAGACTCCGGGGCTAGGGCAATGGAGACTCGAATCCAGGCAGAGACTTCGGGCTGGAAGGCCAGAGACTCCATGGATGCATCAATTTGCTTCTTCCTCCTCCTCTTCCAAGACACCGTATTGTCGGGCTCAATGCTCTGAGTTTCCTCCCTTGTCTCTATACTTGTCGGTTTGAACCTATCATGGTCATAGGACGGAGTATGAAGTACTATACCATTCAATAGGGTAGGAAGTGGACTTGCGTAGAGGATATGATTCACCTTTGAAGTTCCTGAGGACTTGGCGTAAGTTGGAGATCTTGATATGGTAACGACCGTATGTCAGGCCGTATTAGGAGATATCATGCACCTTTGAAGTGCAAAATCTTTTGCTAGTTGGCAACGAGATATAGACTATGGATGTCGGATAGGCGTGTAAGACATTGTCTACAGGAACAGTTAGCGGAGTGCTACACTTGCCTCCAAGAAAAAGACATGGCGGACCATATACCGATTTGGTGTGTCTATGCCAGAGAAGTTTAGATGGGGTTCTTACTACTAGACGGTGCAACATGGGGAATCTAGAGTCTTGGTGGCTGAAGGTGAAAACATTAATACAAAATTTTGATACTCCGGTTGTCCTCACAACATGGATGATGTGGAAGCAACACAACGCGGCAATCTAATAGCGTTTTGCAACACGCTTCAACTTTTGGAGCGTATCCAAGATGAGTTTCAGAGTTTGATGTTAGCGATTAGAGGAGATTAATCATGCCACGAGATAAGGATTTAAGGTTTAGAGCTAGAGTTAAAGTGTGTTTATGGGGTAAGTGGGTGGGGGTGCCGAGGCATTTGTTTATAGAGTAATAACGGTTTCTTGTAAAATGTTTGCTTCATTCTATAAAAATATGGTACGCCTTTGGCGTACTCTTGAAAAAATAACTTGTTTGGATATCCACATCATATTGCTATGTGAATGGATAACTTAATACTTTTAGGCAGTCTAAACATGGGTGAATTATTAAAAGCTTTATTGAATATATGCATAGGTTACATTTGAACTTGGATTACTCGGTTAGGCTACACTACAAAAATACTTCCATGCGTGGCACATTCTTTTGAGAAGCATAAGGAAAAGTATCTTCAATATAATTTTACATGGCGAAATAACATTCTCAGCGACTAATTAAGCCGACGGTTCTATATCCGTCACGGTAGACTCCATGCTGTCACATACGATGCAGTGGTAGGTGGAATACAAAAAAGACGCTCAGTAATGCAACACCAAAGGAATAGCAGAATTGTTTTGTGCGTCATGCAAGGTTTAGGATGTTTTACATGGGTCTCCCACTTGAGAATAGTCATCCGCAACTATGACTAGTCAAGCCCATGTCATTGACTTGTGTGCCCTACCGCAAGGATATGTTTGCCTACTAGTATTTTATCATCGTCTAGCAGTGCTCACACATGCGTACTGATCCACTCATCATTGTCTCTATACCATACCAACCTATCTCGTGAGGTGGACGCTCAAATTCTTTGGAGGGCATGACAACTATATCGACGACAGCGGCACCAACGATAAAACATGACAATGCCAATTGATAATGAAATTGAGCATGGTAGCATCGTATGTTATCATCTAACTGTTGACTTTATTCATCGATATATGTTATTGTTGGATTATTCGGTCTTGGTAAGGAACAATTTGTTGGAATTTGATGAGTTTTGGGCTGCTGGCCTATTAGACAAATTCTGAAATTCTTTTTGGCCCATTTGTATATGACAGCATATGGCTGTGCTAGTGGTGCTAAAGTTTAGTCTCACATTGCTAGTTGAAGGGGAGTTGGACCACCTTATATAGTAGAGTGTTGCACCACTCACTAAGGTATGACAAGAAGAGTAGCCCTCGCGTACTCCTCCGACGCCGCCCGCCTCGCCTCGCCACGCCTCGCCTCGTCACGACGCGCGCGCCGCGGGTTGCGGGAATCTGAAAAACTGATTATGAGTCATTAACGGACGCATTAATTACAGCCGAGCGTCTGCGCTAAACCTAATCGGTGTCAATCCACACACGTGCCTACCCTCCAGAACCTTGCGCCGCCGCTTTCGTCTTTCCCATCCCGGCTTGCGGCATGCACCGTAGATCGGGATAGTAGGCCTCCGGAATCCCGCCTCTCGTGAACCTGTACGGGTGAGGGGCGATCAGGTTTTTTGGGAGCGCTCAAGCACGACTACTGGCAACCACGACGTCGCCCGACGATAAGTTCCCAAACGATGACTTCTTCCCGAACGTCAGCGGCCTCTTCGACAACCTCAACATGGGCGACGCTGCTGCGGCTGCTATTCAGCCTACATCGTATGTGATCTCGATTTCTCTTTTCCGGATTATGCTAGAGTTCTTTGTTCTAGCGTTTGGTGTAGATGTGATAGGTTTATATCCTATAGATGTAATCTGTTCATCTACTTTGTTGATCTGCATGATTGATTTTACTACTGTCTGTATGATCATGCTTTATAAGTTTATTATTCGGATTAAATCATATATATTATTGCTTATATTTCCAACAATCCAAAAACCTGATTATAGGCAACTGAATTCCACTGGTGTAGCCGTGGCTACTAGGTCGCCTCCTTTTGATGGCATGCACTATAAGAGATGGCGCAAGAGAGCAGTTCTCTGGTTTGAAAACCTAAACTGCTATAGCGCCACTCTTGGCAAGCCTGAAGGAGATCTTTCTGCTGAGCAGAAAGTGAACTTTAATAAAGCCGATACCATGTTTATGGCGGCTTTGTTCAGTGTTCTTGGGGACAACATTGTTGACCCGTATATGTCATTTGATAATGGCAAGGACGCGTGGGAAGCGCTCGAGGCCAAGTTTGGGGTCTCGGACGCTGGCACTGAACTGTATGTCATGGAGCCATTCTATGACTACAGGATGGTTGATGAGCGCTCCGTTGGTGAGCAAGCTCATGAGATATAATCGCTTGCCAAAGAACTTGAGCAGTTCAAGTGTTCCTTACCGGACAAATTTGTGGCTGGTGGCATTATTGCCAAGCTTCCTCCTTCGTGGAGGAACTTTGATACTTCTCTGAAACATAAGAGATAAAAGTTTTCTGTTATGGATCTCATTGGGTCTCTTCATGTGGAAGAGAAGGCGAGAGCAAAGGACAAAACTGCTCGAGGACTTGAGGGAGGTTCTACTGCCAATTTAGTGCAGAGGAAAAACTTCCAATCCCACAAGTTCAAGAATCAGAACATAACTGAAGGAAAGGGGAAGTTTGATGGCAAGAACAAGAACACGCACTAAATCAACTTCAAGAAGAAAAATGATAAGAGGAAAGGCTCTTGCCACGTATGTGGTGATCCTGATCATTGGGCTCCTAGCTGCCCTAATCGCTTTGACAAGCGTCAACATGGAAACAGCGGCAAGGCCGCTAATGTTGTTGTTAGCGATACTGAGATGAAGGATGCTGGGTACGGTATTTTACCTGCTATCCTTTCAGTATGTCATTCTCCTGATTGGTGGATAGACACAGGTGCTAATACACATGTATGTTCTGATATTTCCATGTTTTCCTCTTATCAGGTCTCAAGGACCTCTTCCGTGTTGATGGGAAACGGATCACGTGCTTCTGTTCATGGTGTTGGTACGGTAAATCTGAAGTTTACTTCGGGGAAGACCGTACAGCTAAAGAATGTGCATCACGTTCCCTCCATCAATAAGAATCTCGTCAGCGGATCGCTTTTATGTCGAGATGGCTTTAAGTTGGTTTTTGAGTCCAATAAAGTTGTAATTTCTAAGTATGTACAATTTGTTGAAAAGGTTATGAGTGCGGAGGTCTGTTCCGCTTGTCTTTGTCAGACTCATGTACTAAAGTTATTAATCATGTTTCAATGATAATGAGTCCAATGTTTGGCATTCACGACTCTGTCATATTAACTTTGGTTGCATGACGCGGCTAGACAATATGAGTTTAATTCCGAAATTTACCACTATCAAAGGTTCTAAGTGCCAAGTTTGTGTGCAAGCAAAGCAACCCCGCAAGTCTCATGCGGCTGCGGAACCGAGAAACTTAGCACCACTAGAACTTATACATTCAGATCTTTGTGAGATGAATGGTGTGTTGACAAAAGATGGAAAAAGATACTTTATAACGTTGATTGATGACTCCACTAGATATTATTATGTTTATCTTCTGAAATCTAAAGATGAAGCTTTGAACTACTTCAAAATCTATAAAGCTGAGGCAGAAAACCAACTTGATCTTAAAATCAAGCGGCTAAGGTCGGATCGTGGTGGAGAGTACTTTTCAAACGAATTTGATTTATTATGTATAGAACACGGTATTATACATGATAGGACGCCTTCCTACTCACCTCAGTCAAATGGGGTGGCCGAAAGGAAGAACCGCACTCTAACTGATTTGGTTAACGCCATGTTAGATACATCGGGTCTTTCCAAAGAATGGTGGGGGGAGGCGCTAATGACTGCGTGTCATGTCCTAAGCCGTGTTCTCGTAAAGGATAAAACCATGAATCCATTTGAGGAATGGGAAAAGAAAAGGCTTAAACTCTCTTACTACAAACTTGGGGTTGTTTGGCGAAAGTCAATATTCCAATACCCAAGAAGCGAAAGCTTGGACCAAAAACTGTTGATTGTGTTTTTCTGGGATATGCTTTTCATAGCATTGGCTATAGATTTTTGATAGTAAAATCTGAGGTATCTGACATGCATGTTGGTACAATTATGGAGTCGAATGATGCAACTTTATTTGAGGACATCTTTCCTATGAAAGGCATGTCTAGCTCATCAAATCAGGAGATGACTAGTTCATCTAGTCAGGAATTTTCTATAATTCCTAAACCCACTATGCCGATAGAACACTCTGATGATCCTGTGGAGGATGACAATTAAGCTCCCAAAAGGAGCAAGAGACAAAGGACTGCAAAGTCATTTGGTGATGATTTCATTATGTACCTTATGGATGATACTCCCACTTCTATTTCAAAAGCCTATGCATCTCAAGATGCTGACTACTGGAAGAAAGCTGTCCGAAGCGAGATGGACTCCATCTTAGCTAATGGTACTTGGGAAATCACTGATCGTCCTTATGGGTGTAAACATGTAGGATGTAAATGGGTGTTCAAGAAAAAGCTTAGACCTGATGGTACTATTGAAAAGTACAAGGCACGTCTTGTGGCTAAGGGTTATACCCAAAAGGAAGGTGAAGACTTCTTCGATACCTACTCACCTGTAGCCAGATTGACCACTATTCGAGTACTACTTTCCTTGGCTGCCTCACATGGTCTTCTCGTTCATCAAATGGACGTTAAGACAGATTTTCTAAATGGAGAGCTAGATGAGGAAATTTATATGGAGCAGCCTGATGGATTTGTAGTAGATGGTAAGAAGGAAAGGTGTGTAAGTTAGTGAAGTCTTTGTATGGTATTAAGCAAGCTCCTAAACAGTGGTACGAGAAGTTTGAAAGAACTTGAACTGCTGAAGGCTTTGTTGTAAATGAAGCTGACAATGTGTGTACTAGCGCCATGGTGGGGGCGAGGGAGTTATTATGTGTCCCTATGTTGATGACATATTGATATTCGGGACCAACCTCGCTGTTATCAAGAAGGTCAAAGAGTTCCTATCTCGCTTCTTTGAGATGAAGGACTTGGGAGTGGCTGATGTAATTTTAAACATCAAGCTACTAAAGGATGACAATGGTGGGATTACACTGCTTCAGTCTCACTATGTGTAAAAGATATTGAGTCGCTTCGGGTATAGCGACTGCAATTATTCTCCAACGCCTTATGATCCGAGTGTGCTACTTCGAAAGAATCGAAGGAATGCTAAAGATTAATTGAGATATTCTCAAATCATTGGCTCGCTCATGTATTTAGCCAGCGCTACTAGACCTGACATCTCCTTTGCTGTAAGCAAACTGAGTCGATTTGTGTCAAATCTTGGAGATGATCATTGGCATGCTCTTGAAAGAGTTTTGCGCTATTTGAAAGGCACTGCGAGTTATGGTATTCACTATACTAGGTATCCACTGGTACTTGAGGGTTATAGTGATTCGAACTGGATATCTGATGCTGATGAGATTAAGGCCACAAGTGGTTATTTGTTTACACTTGGTGGTGGCGCTGTTTCCTGGAAGTCTTGTAAGAAGACCATCTTAATGAGGTCAACAATGGAAGCAGAACTCACAGCATTAGACACAACCACTGTTGAAGCAGAGTGGCTTCGTGAGCTCTTGATGGACTTACCTGTGGTTGAAAAAACAATACCCGCCATACCGATGAACTGTGATAATCAAACTGTGATCGTCAAAGTAAATAGTTCTAAGGATAATATGAAGTCATCAAGGCATGTGAAGAGGAGATTGAAATCTGTCAGGAAACTAAGAAACTCCGGAGTTAGTGCGTTGGGTTATATCCAAACATCTAAGAATCTGGAAGATCCCTTCACAAAGGGTTTATCACGCAATGTGATAGATAATGCATCGAGGGAGATGGGTTTGAGACCCACGCTATGAGTTGATCCCAGTGGCAACCCACTCTATGTGATCGGAGATCCCGTGAATTAGAGCTGGGAGACAAGCTGTTGGTCAGCTGAGAGGAGAGTATCCCCATATTATATTTACATCTCCATAAAGATGCAATACTCTCTTAATCTGCATGGTAGGTTGATATTTATATTAATGTGTTCCAAGTGGCTTTTTATAAGCGGAGATGTTGTCTTGTAGAACATCTCTTGAGGAACACACCTATATGAGTCTGACTATCAAACGTCGCAGTCCATGAGAGTTGGGTGTTCTCTAATAAACTCATGAAAGGCCCTGGAGTATGACGCATAAGCTCCAAACCACGGGGAAGCCGACGGTAGCCCTGTACCGGTCTAGATTTTGTGTGAAACTAGCGCGCAGAGAACTTGTAGTTCAAGGCATAGTCCACTATTCAAGTTGCTAGCTAGCGTAGTATGAAGTTTAACGTGGAAGTTCAACTTAACAGTCTCCACTACACATCAGTATATAAAACAATGTTCTGGAAGAAAAGTGTTGTGATGTGTCAATGAGACTTTGTGGGGGATTGTTGGAATTTGATGAGTTTTGGGCTGCTGGCCCATTAGACAAATTCTGAAATTCTCTTTGCCCCACTTGTATATGGCAGCATATGGCTGTGCTAGTGGTGCTAAAGTTTAGTCCCACATTGCTAGTTGAAGGGGAGTTGGACCACCTTATATAGTAGAGTGTTGCACCACTCACTAAGGTGTGACAAGAAGAGTAGCCCTCGCACACTCCTCCTCCGACGCCGCCCGCCTCGCCTCGCCACGCCTTACCTCGCCTCGTAACGATGCGCGCGCGCCGCGGGTTGCGGGAGTCTCGCCGAGCCGAGTTTTATTTTGTCGGTTGGGAAAATTTGATTATGAGTCATTAACGGACGCGTTAATTACAATCGTTTCCAGTTTTTATGAACGTGGCTGTTACCGACTCGGACGTGGGCTGAGCCCACGATCTTCCTAACCTGCAGTATATAAGCGTCTGCGCTAAACCTAATCGGTGTATCAATCCACACACGCGCCTACCCTCCAGAACCTTGCGCCACCGCTTTCGTCTTCCCCATCCCGGCTTGCGGCGTGCACCGCAGATCGGGATAGTAGGCCTCCGGAATCCCGCCTCTCATGAACCTGTACGGGTGAGGGGCGATCAGGTTTTTGGGAAGCGCTCAAGCACGACTACTGGCAACCACGACGTCGTCCGACGGCGAGTTCCCAAACGACGACTTCTTCCTGGACGTCAGCGACCTCTTCGACAACCACAACATGGGTGACGCTGCTGCGACCACTGCAGCTGCTATTCAGCCTACATCGTATGTGATATCGATTTCTCTTTTTTGGATTATGCTAGAGTTCTTTGTTCTAGCGTTTGGTGTAAATGTGATAGGTTTATCTCCTATAGATGTAATATGTTCATCTACTTTGTTGATCTGCATGATTGGTTTTACTACCGTCTGTATGATCATGCTTTATCAGTTTATTATTCGGATTAAATCATATGGATTATTGCTTATATTTCCAACACAATTGACGCTTGTCTTCTCAGGATGGCAAAGTGCCAAGGTAGATCCATAACTGAGTACTGGAGCGACATAAATGGGACGTGGCATCCATGTGACTATGGGCGATTCCCGCATCACCTCATGGCATACAAGGGCGTGGTCGCAAGTTCATGGGGTGCCACCATAAGTGACCTAAGTGCACCATGGTGGAATGGATGGATTAACCACACTCGCCGGAGCTTTCTGGTGCGTTGTGTGCGATTGGAGGCTTACCCAAGGCAAGAATTTCAATGTGTTCGACCAAGAGTTTCCATAGATTGTGGAAGAACAAAGACATGATGAGCGAGATAAGGTAAACACAAATAAGTCGACATGCTTGGCTTTACCCGATGCGTTAGCCCCGGTTCAGGAGAAGCTAGAGGTTTGGATGAAGATGTTTGATGTGATTTCCATTGTTATTTGTTTTGATTGTACTGAAGAATTATTTATAAAAATACATGTGAAGTGTTTCATGTCGTGTTCTTTGTTTGTATCAGATAATTAAGGAAGTAATTAAGTTGTTTGATGTGATTCCTGTTGTTTCTCATATTGATTGTAACAAAGAATTATTAAGGTATTACAAAAGATGTATGAAGTGTTTCCTGCCGTGTTCTTCATTTTGTACCGACAATGAAGGTAATAGTTAAGATGTTTAATGTGATTCTTATTATTCCTTGTTCTGGTTGTACCACATAATTAAGATATTCTTTATCGAAAAAATAATTAAGGTATTACATAATATGTGCGAAGTGTTTGCTGATGTGTTCTTCATTTTGTACCGGTTGCCCTACTCCGGGGCCTTTAACCAAAGGATGCCCATAGAGTAGTTACACTATAATCCATAAAACAAACCCTATCCATATCCACCACACCCTATATAATACACAGAACACACTTCCGCATGTCCTCGTCCCACACGCCGCTACACTCCCTCCACTACTAACCCTAAATCTGAGGATCTCCCTCTTTCCACTTTGAACCGTGTAGATCTCATCAGGCATTCCCTCTATCCACTCCGAACCCATGCACTCCCTCTCTCCACGCCGGATCCAAATGTGCCCAAGCGGTCCTCAGTCGGTTTTGTTGCCCTATCTTCTCAACTCGCGACGGAGTCCTCCACCTCTCATGTACATGTTCGTTATACCTTCTGCAAATTGCTTTTCATTGATTTCTTCTTTCTCTGTTTTTCTAACCCTAACATTCATTTCTCTTTTGCAGATTCACGATCACGATGGTGGCCAGAATAGACTCAACAATGCCGCAAGGATAACGACAGTCAGAACCGCGTCACACATACATGTGTACGAGTCATCATGGTTGGTGTATGATAGATTTCTAGAAAAAGATATATGGAAATCTCATAACTAGGAGTTTTTTCCTAAGTAGTATTCTTAAGTAGCTTTAGGATTTTGGGTATCTTTCTCTTAGCTACCAAAAATTGATGCTATGTAATTTAATTAATATAATATTATTTTTACTAATGGATTTTTATATCTTAATAAAATACAAAATATGATCCAAATCAAATAAACAATTTTATTATCACTAATTGTCATTAACTTTCGTGCTGCTGAAAAATGTATCAAACACGGCAAAAAATACGTCTATACACGGCACTAAAAATAAATAAAAAATATTTTAAAGTTTAAAAAATATTTAAATATTACAAACATGTACATACTACTGTGATACTTACTCGTGTGAATTTGTAAGCAAAAGTACCCATTATAAGTCCTACACAAAAAGGGATAACGTGGAACTTTGTATTTCTTTGAATAGTATATAAAAGTTCAGTCTTATATAGTTGCCTGGACATTTTATACAAGTTACATACTTATATATTCTGATTTCAAATTTGGCATGCACATACGTGAATAAATTCTCTACGTGCATAATTTATGCTGCATCTTCTAATTCTATTAAGTATTTTTCCATTTTTTTAATAAAATCCACACACACCCATGTCCACCAAAACTGGATCGATAAAAGAACTGCTTATACTAGAGACACTTCCGTTTATAATGCAGCTACACATGCGGAGATCCAATTTGGCCCACGGGCGCGTATGGCTTATTGTTTGAAAACATATTTTAAAATATTAAAAAATTAGAAAATAATATTCACATGTACATACAAACATTAGATGTTTGCGCACAAATTTTCGAGAAGAAAGAACATTTTTAGCCATCCCATGTAAAAAGACAATTTTCTATGCTCTAACGCAACTATTCACGGATATTTTTTTGTTTTTTTACACAATCCACATAAAATGTTACTCCCTCTGACCCATATTAGTTGACTTGGATTTGTCTAGATTTGAATGAATCTAGACACTATTTAGTATATAGATTCATCTAAATTTGACAAATCCAAGGCAAATATTTAATGTTTAGATTCATCCAAATCTGGACAAATCCAAGTCAACTAATATGGATCGGAGGAAGTATATTTTTCTAATATCTGGGTGTACATGATTTTTTTTTTGGTATTTTGAAATTTATTTTTAGGTATTTTTCATAATAGGCTCATTTGCAGTTGGAGCCAAAACACCACCTCCACACGCTGCACACGTCCCTATCTTTTCGATCTTCCACTGAAGAAGACAAGAGATCATGCCACTATGTGCTGACAGCACACCACTAATAGATCGGAGCACTCCGGTTGGGGGAGGAAGTGATGTACCGAGCTTTGGTCTCTGGCGGCGGATCGTGTACTGTATGTAGCTTGTAGCCCGTACGCTGGATACCAGCGCAGCAGCATGTACAGAGAAGCAAGGCTCGTCTTCTTCTTCAGGAGCTGACTCCAGATTTTGTCGAAACTCTTGTACCAATTTCCCAAAAAAGGAAGGTACTACAATGGAACACAATTGCTCCCAGTGCAGCATGATTTCATGATCCATGCATCCATTCCTGAATCGTGAGCCCCGACATAGATTCATGCATGATACACGCGCCTCTTGCCCCGTCGTGGCATGGCAGGAAGGAAGGTAGGGTAGTTTGAGTGCCACCGTATTGCTGTAAAGGCATTTTCCTTCACAACTTTTTCTTGATGACCAACGCGCGCTATACCGCATGCAGCGCCCAGCGCCGGCGAGAGTTTCACCGGGTGCTGTAAACCGTCGCGCCAAAATACAACACTGAATTGATCCTTTTGCAGATATGCTAAAATGCAGTCTAAAAACTATATTTTTGTACAATTGTATATGTAAATAGATCAAACAAAATGTAAAAATAGACTACAAATATTAATATATTACATAGTTTAACACGTAACCCGAATTTAAAACTAGACTAAATAACTAGAACTAGACTAAACCTCAGGCCTCTCTGCGTGTCGCTCCGCATGCGCCATGCCTCCCTGCCGTTGCTCGAGCTCCGGCTACCGCGGTGCGCGCGCGTCCGAACATGACGTTCTACGCCGAGATCCGGAGCGACGACGAGCGCATCGGGCTTGGCACGTTCGAGGCGGCGCGCACGTACGACGCGGTCGCATGGCGCCTCGGCAGTCCTCGGCGCTCCATGAACTTCACGGACGTCTGGACGCGCCAGCAGGCGAAAGACCTCGCGCCGCCGGCCGTCACGCGGGAGGCGAGGCAGCGGCAGCGCGAGATCGAGCAGCACCTCATCGTCGCCGAGCAGGGCGAGCGCATGCGCCTCGAGTGGACGCGGCGCTTCTCGGAGAACGTGGCCGCGGAGGTCGCCTTCTACACCGACAAGAAAGAAGAGAAGAAGGCGGCGAAGAAGCAAGATCGAAAGGCGAGAAGGTCCAAGGAGGCCAAGAAAGGAGGAGAAGGCCGCGAGGAAGGAGGAGAAGAAGAATGGCGCCGGTCCGTCGACCATCACCGTCGACTCTTCCTCCTCGGAGTACGAGTGGTCGTCGACTCTGGTGTTGTCCACACCATTTGACTCTTCGACTGGAAGTCCGATTAGTTCTAGTTGCGGCGGCGGTGGAGCGACGCGTGGCGAGGTCAAGGCGGTGGCGAGGGGTGGCTAGGTGGTGGTGGAGCGACGGCGAAGCGGCGTGACAAAGGCAGGGCGAGCGCGACAATTTTCGCGAGAGAACGTGTAAGGGCTGATGAAGGTTCCAGGCGGTTGGGTGCATGCGGACGGCTCGCAGCGACGCGCCAAATTTCCCGCATAGGATGCCACAAAAGCCCATGTGATAGAAAATTTAGCGTGGGACGTTTTTTCGCACGTCTACTTGAAGCTGCGCGCGCCCGCTCCATATTTCGACTTTTTTTAGCAGGTCGCCTGCCGAAGATGCTCTTAGCGAGTCCACTCGACTGCACAGTGGGTCGCGCCTCCACGCAGCAATCGTGTCGCTGAAAAACTTACTCCTACCAAACGCGGCAAAAGAATGTGTCTGTCCACTTCACTAAAAATCGAAATAGATGCTAATCACTCATGTCCATATTAACGTGCTCAACTTTGTTTGGATTCAGATACATCTTGGCTAAATTTAGCTAGATATATACTTTTTCCGTTTTAAAATATAATATTTTAGCTTTATAAAAAAATGTATTTAGATTTTTTTAGTATATAAGTTCACGAAGATTTGGAGTGAATCTACGCACTAAAAGGGTTTGAATACATTTTCTTCACAAATTTAAAATATTTTATATTTTGAAATGAAGGGAGTATAAATCAAGATAAATGTGAGACCATTAATTAAACCCAAGGGAGTATTTCAAAGTTTATAAAATATTTAAATATAACAACACGTACATACTCGTATGAATTTTGTAAGCAAAAAATACGATCATAAATCCTACACAAAAAAAGATAACATGGAAGTTTGTATTTCTTTGAATAGTAAAAGTTCAGTCATTATATTGTTGCCTGGACATTTTATACAAGTTACGTACCTATATATTCTGAATTCAAATTTGATATGCACATATCTGGATAAATTCTATAGGTGCATAATTTATGTTGCATTTTTTAATTCTATTACTCCTCCAATCCATATTAATGGACTTAACTTTGGCTACATATAAATACATCTAGTCCAAATACTTAACTAAATACATACAAATCTAGATATTTTTTTGATCTATGAATAATCAATCTACAACCATACAAAGAGTCCCAAAAGTAATAATATTTACAAATAATTTATTGAACCGATTAACGACGACTACAAACACTAGCACGGGTGGAAGGCGCATCACCATTCTCGCCCTCCATCACCGGAGATAGACAAAATTTGTCATAGTAGAGCTTGTTGTACTAGACAGGCGGAAAATTATCATGCTAAGACCCCAAAGAGCCAACACACTAGAGCAACAACCATTGTCAAAAACGACAACCGTAGATCAAAAGAGACCGACTTAAAATTATACCGACAAATAAAAAAACCGGATCCCACAAGATCCGTCGGACACACGTCCTTTCGTCGGCGCTAAATGCACCATGAGAGCGAGGAAGGACATGTAGAACCTTATTCTATTTTTAAGATATAGCCGCCGACTCAACATCCTAAAAAAGACACTAAAAAAAGCTAAAAAAATGAAAATCCTTCCACCGACGAGAGGTCGTGATCCGCACATCTCCAAGACCCTGATGCCACCAAAGACAAAGTAGAACGGTTTTAGTCTGCCGCCTCCTCCCTGTCGTAGGCGTCACTTACCGGTTCTTACGAGGCTGTCGAATCTGCTCGCTTTGATCATGATCGGCGGGTATTCCGATCTAAATAAAGTTGAATGCATTAATATAAACTGGAATGATAAAATCCACGCACCCATGTGCACCGAAATTGGATCGATGAAAGAACCGCTTAGGACATCATCTGTGTATGAGGTGAACTTTAGCCATAAGGTGGGACTCATCTCTCTTGTAAAATCTTCCACTATATATAAGGTGAACTTTAACTATAAGCTGGGACCCACATGTCTCATCCTACATACTCATGCATGAGAGGGAAGAGAGAGTAAATTATTTTCTATTGCTTGTGGACAACCCATAAGCTTAAGGTCACCTACAAGCTTATGAACAACTCTTATTTCTTTCACTATGTATAAAGTAGACTACAAGCATTATCACATAGGACTGGTGTGGTTTTTTGCACACAGTGGATGCCCTTATACTAGAGACCACTTCCGTTCACATGCTGCACACGTCCCTATCTTTTTGATCTTCCAATGGAGAAGACGAGAGATCATGGCACTTGTACTGACAGCACACCACTAATACTAGATCGGAGCACTCCGGTTGGGGTCCTGGGGATGTACTGAACTTTGGTCTCTGGCAGCGGAGCATGTACTGTATGTAGCCGCAGCAGCATGTACACAGAAGCAAGGCTCGTCTTCTTCTTTTGGAGCTGACTCCTGATTTTGTCGAAACTCGTAGCAATTCCAAAAAGGGAATGTACTACAATGGAGTACACAATTGCTCGCACTAAATCATGATTTCAGATTCATGCATCCATTCCTGAACCACGAGAGCATCTCCAGCCGGCCAAATTTCGGCCCAAAACTGGGAGTTTTGAGTAAGGATGGCAATTTTACCCATAGGTACGGGTACTCGCGGTACCGTACACGCATGGGTAGGGTATGGGCGTACTTTTATATCCATGGATAATACCCATATTCTACCCGTTAAGTCACGGGTACGGTCATGGGTATAGACTTGTACCCATGGATATACCATATCCTGCCCGCTTAAACTAACATATCAAACTTATCTATAGAGTTTGAACCTATGCGGTCGAGAAGCCTAGGGACAAGTATGAGATTGCGACTTTTAAACTTTAATTTGATACATTCATGTACTCGTCTACTATTAGTAAGTAGATATTGTCTTTTTTTAATATACTATTGATTAAAGTAAAATTTTGAATAACTTGTATATATTGGATATAGCCGCCGGGTACCTAATGGGTACGGGTATGTGGCATCCCGCAAAACCACTACTAGAAAATCGCGTTGAATTTGTGCATTGCATCGTCATCATCATGTGTTGTTTGTCAAAAACTAATTTCGAAAAACCTATTTTGTTTTCCAAACGCCTCGTCTTCGTTCAACACGCAAACCTCGGGTCCTCGGATTATTTTTTTGTTTGAATGCTATCGGTTTGCAAACGGTGTTAATGAAACAAATAAAAATTATATTATTTTTAGTGGGGGCAGTCGAACGGGCCAGATCGACCCGAACGACCACCCCCAGGATTTTAAAATCGGACCGCCCTTAATCCTACAGCTACCCAGAAAACCTACCCACCCCTATCTCCACCTCACTCCCTCCAATCATCTCTCGCCACATCAGCACACCCCAAACCCCCACCAACCACCCTCTGCCACATGGCCACTCCCTCTCTCCTCTTCCCTCTCTCTCTCCTAAACCCACCCCCACTCAGCTCCCCCAGCCCCACCCCACACGCCACGCACGCGCTAGCAGCCCCCTGCCCGACCTGCCCGTGGCCCCACCCGACCCCCTGGCGCACGCACACCCACGCGGCCACGCCCGAACCGCCCTCTCCCTCCTCCTTTTCTTCCTCCCACGACCGACGCTGCGCCCCACCCGCTTTTCTCTCCGCGCCTCGCCTCTGCGTGCGCCGCTGCCGCTCGCCGGAGCTCCCCTCCCCCTCCACCTCTCCTCCGCTGCGCCGCCGCCTCCGCTCGGCGCGAGCGCCTGCGCCGGCGCGCCCCCGTCGCCCCGCCACCGCCGTGACGCCACGAGCTCCGCCCGCGCAGCCGCGCTCGCCTCCCTGCGCCCCCCCAAGCTCTGCGTCCGTCGACCCCAGCCCACGCCAGGCGCCGCCCCCTCCGTCCTCGCCGCGCCGCCAGGCCCGCCTCCCCTCCGCAGCGTCCGCGAGCCCCGCCACCCCGCCTCGCCGGACCTCTCCTCCTCTCGTCGCCCCTTCTCCCGCCGCGTCTACCCTCGAGCCTCTGGCCCCGTCGCCGGAAACCGTGCGCCGCCTCTGGAGCCGACCCCGCCGCCGCGGTCCTGCGAGATCCCCAGCACGCGAACCGCTGCCCGGCGAACGGTGCCTTCCACCTCGTCGCCGTCCCTCTGCGTGCGCCGCCCTGCGCGACCTGGGCCTCCACGACACCGACGCCCGGCTTCCTCCTTCCTCCGCCCCGGCCTCGAGCTCGCCCGCTCGATCTCCGTCCTTCTCCCGCCGACCACATCCTCTGCCCGCCGTCGTTGTCCGCGAGCGGCCCGACCCCGTCACCCTCCGAGCCCGAGCAGTGCCGCCCTGAGCCTCCCTCCGCCTGGATGTTTCTGCCGCAGCCGCCATGGTCGCGTCCGTCTGCCCTTCCTCGACCCGCGACCCGCCCAACGCCAGCAGCCGCCTCCGGCCTTTCTGCCGCGAACCAGAGCTTCCTCGACGCCGCTCGTGGCTGCTGCCACCCCGGCCTCGTGGTGTTGTTCTGCAGACCGCTTGTGTGCAACCGAGTCTGGCTACCCGATGATATGCTGCTACCTGATGGTGATGCTGCCACAAGATCTTCGAGCCCCTTGGTAGACAAGATCCCCGGTGCCCTTCGAGAGACCGAGACGAGGACCACCGGTAACGAACCCGCCGGTACCTCAAGATCTACCTCCCGAACCCGAAGGCGGACCTTCGCGGAACAAGTTCACGGCCAACAACCAAAGTTGGAACCCCAAAGTCGGCAACACGGACTCGGAGGATTCCCGAACGACAAGCACTTCGCCGCGGGACGCCAAGATCTACGCGTGAGACGACAAGACCGACAACATGGCCCGCCTACCCCGGATACGACAAGTACTCCCTCGAGGACGTCAAGTACTTCACTCCTGACGCGAGAACCCTGACGCCAAGATCGCCACCGGAACGCCAAGTTATCCACTTTGAACGCCATGACCATCGACATGACCCGAAGACCACGGATACGCCAAGATCTACCCCGGAGTCCAAGAACGATTCCGTCGAGATCGATCCGTCGAACCCTGGACCCTGAGACCGAACCCCGAACCCCGGAACCCCAAGATCGTCGAGCCCCCTATGTGTGACCTCTTATCCGAGAACCTTATTTTATAACATAATAACAACTTGTTGCATATTGAATTGTCATTCTCGCATGCATATCATCGGTTTGGGGGCCTTATGCCGATTCACCTCATAATTAAATATGGGGCCCATATGCAGGCAAATCTAGTCTCATATTGGCCTCATTTAAACTTGTGTAGCGAACCGGTGTCCTCTTTTGTCTTGCTAATGCAACATTTAAAATGCGGGGTATCTAAATAACATGAACCACCTAATTAATTGTCGGGACCCCGGTTCCACTTAATATGACCTAATTGCATCGCACCTTTGCCATGCCATGCATCATACATGCATCATGCCGATCTTCTGCCGTTGTATTAAATATTGCATCCGGTGTTTATTATAGTGTTTTGGTTCTTCGCGGATAAGGCCGTTGAGTTGATGTGAGCTTCGCCCCGATCTTCGGATGTACCCTTCAACCATGTTTCAGGCGAGCATCTCCCCCTTTCTACCTATCTTACTTTTATAGTATTTACTTCCCTCCTGTTGATCTATTGCTATCTGTGTTGCGATGCTCTAGTTTTCTGTACCCGTGATATCCCTTGCAGCCCTATATTGCCTCGGACACATCCTATTACCTATTGTTTGGTAGATAGTTGGACTTGCGCGTCGTAGTCGCTTGCTCAAGTGCTGTTGTGTGTCGTCAAGTGCCACAGTTGTTGATGTATTGCCGCATGTTGATGTTGGAGATGATCATAGTTTTACTTAATGTTCACTTTAATTCCTGTCTAACAACTAAAATTGAAGTAAGCAGAGGCATCGGTGGGTGATAGATAACATTTGGTTTCCGAACGCCCACTTGTGTCCCGTAGGACCCCGAGTACTTGATACCTGTTCCTTGATTTATCGCGCTATCCACATATGGGGAGTATGGGTCCCCCTTAGCCAGAGCTTGATTCCGTCTTATTTCTTGGGGCCACAAACTAGTTTAAGGTTTTATTTACGATCCTGTACTTATGCCATGCTACTGCTTTATTTACGATTGTGCGAGGAGCACACTGTACTGTTTAGGATCGGGACACGATTCCGCGGTGTCGACAAGCTCAGTTTTGGGTTCCCAGTCGTTCACAGCCGTCCACCCAAACCTCGGGTCCGTCTCGGAGCTAGCTTACTTCGTTGCGGGTGTACTCCAAGGGGTGGCCCCCTGAAATATTTCTGAATCTTGTGATTGCTCTGTCGTGAAGACCTCGTTGGGTTTTGATTTGGTTTTTCCGAGGTTGATCGTGTGTGTGTTGCTATTTGTGCACCCCGGCCAGGTTAAAACTTTCTGAAAGCCGTGTCCGCGGTTAAGGACGACTTGGAGCACAGTATCTCGACCATAGACAAGCATAACTAAAGTTTACTGTTATAAATTTGACTTTATAATGACTAGTAATCAGCTTCACTATAATGGAATGGCTAATTAATACTGCCCACAATTGCTTGTTTGGAGTGTCGCTTGCGACCATTGTACCTGACTAGTAAGTATGGCAACTACAACGGAATGGCTGAATAAAAGTACCAACAACTACTGGGTTTTTGGGTTATCTCATGCCGTCTGAATCTGATTAGTAAGTGTTGTAACTATCACGGAATGGTTAACTAAAAGTGCCCACTGCTTATTTTATCAGGACAATTATCTATACCTGACTAGTAATTGCTGCAACGATAACCGAATAAATAAAACTGCCAACTGTGTGAGTTCCTCGGTTGACTTCCTCGATCGGTGTCGAGGGGGAAACGCCAGGATGGGTTTGTTTGATGATAGTATCAGGTTGGTTCCAGATAGGTCCTTCTTACCCCTCTCTGATTGCCGCCAGTTGTATCGAGTCTCTATAGGTTGTTTAGTGAATGTTGTCGCTGCCGCTCAGTCCACCATACCTATGTAGGCGAGGACCGCCGAATTCTAGCCTCGCCGTGTACTGGCCTCAGTACTGACGCTCCTCTTTTTCCTTTGCCCTTTGTCGGCGCCCCTTTTGTTTAAGCAGGTTTGAGATCGACGTCGTTAGCAGGGTTACCCTTCCGGCTTGGCCTGGGCAGGGTTATGGACGCCATTGGTTATTCTTCAGGGCTCTTAGCCCCATTTGCATCTTGTCCGTAGTCGGACGCTCTATCATTTTCAAGGTGATTTGGATCTTTGTATTGTATATCTGTATTCCTGACTCATTGAGTCGCTGTTGTATATATATATCTGTTCTGTGGGTCCCCTCGAGGACTGTTGTGTAATGTTATTACTTCGTTTTCCACCCGCGCGAAAGTGTCTGGTGGGCACCTTTGAATCGTTTCTATGCGGGTTTGGCGGGTTTCGCTAAAACTTGCATAGGTCCGATTCTGAGGGTGTTACAGAGTGGTATCAGAGCTCAGCAGTTGCGATACCCCACAAGTCCAGCCTGTAGGATAACCTAGCTAACGGCCGAAGTAGAGTGTCAAAACTATTTTGAAAATCGGTTGGATAGTTCTGATTAGGTCTGATTTTACTCCTTACCCCTCTGCTATTCTCCTCTTACCTCTACGTGTTTTAAATCCGCCCTCTTCTCTTTCTTCGAGTCCAGGAATTCTCGTGGTTGGGTTTCCGTCGTACCTTCAGGGTTTCGCTTCCTCCTCTGATAACGGTGTTCTACCATCCGGTGTTCGTGCTGCCTGAGGAGTCCGTTTGCTGTGGAGCCATTCTTTGTTCCTTGTTTGTGCCTTCCGGTGTTTTTTGACGCGACGACATCATCTACGCCAGATCCGATGCAGAGTCTGCATCACTCCTTTGATCCGAACCTCGCTTGTCGAGATCTTCAGTCTGATTCCGAGAACGGCTGCATGCTTTTCTACTGATAGTGCGGAGTAATAGTTCGGGTGAGCGATGGATTGGCCCCCATGCCGACTACCCCTTCTATTCGCTTTTGTACATTGAAGTGGATGGGAATGCATCGGTTCCCTCTTTCCATCGAAGTAGGGGTGACTTTATTTGTTGATGCCTCTACCTTCGACCTTTTGTTTCCGGAGTGTTCCCTCGACGATCACGGACAACGACCTCTTGCTAGTGGTATCGCGAGGATCTACATAAAGCGAGAAGATGGAGAACGCCGACCTTCCTTCCGGTACCATGAGGCGGATCTCGAGGGCGAGATCCATTGTTAGTGGTGTCGAATTGTGGCATCCCGCAAAACCACTACTAGAAAATCGCGTTGAATTTGTGCATTGCATCGTCATCATCATGTGTTGTTTGTCAAAAACTAATTTCGAAAAACCTATTTTGTTTTCCAAACGCCTCGTCTTCGTTCAACACGCAAACCCCGGGTCCCCGGATTATTTTTTTGTTTGAATGCTATCGGTTTGCAAACGGTGTTAATGAAACAAATAAAAATTATATTATTTTTAGTGGGGGCAGTCGAATGGGCCAGATCGACCCGAACGACCATCCCCCAGGATTTTAAAATCGGACCGCCCTTAATCCTACAGCTACCCAGAAAACCTACCCACCCCTATCTCCACCTCACTCCCTCCAATCATCTCTCGCCACATCAGCACACCCCAAACCCCCACCAACCACCCTCTGCCACATGGCCACTCCCTCTCTCCTCTTCCCTCTCTCTCTCCTAAACCCACCCCCACTCAGCTCCCCCAGCCCCACCCCACACGCCACGCACGCGCTAGCAGCCCCCTGCCCGACCTGCCCGTGGCCCCACCCGACCCCCTGGCGCACGCACACCCACGCGGCCACGCCCGAACCGCCCTCTCCCTCCTCCTTTTCTTCCTCCCACGACCGACGCTGCGCCCCACCCGCTTTTCTCTCCGCGCCTCGCCTCTGCGTGCGCCGCCGCCGCTCGCCGGAGCTCCCCTCCCCCTCCACCTCTCCTCCGCTGCGCCGCCGCCTCCGCTCGGCGCGAGCGCCCGCGCCGGCGCGCCCCCGTCGCCCCGCCACCGCCGTGACGCCACGAGCTCCGCCCGCGCAGCCGCGCTCGCCTCCCTGCGCCCCCCCAAGATCTGCGTCCGTCGACCCCAGCCCACGCCAGGCGCCGCCCCCTCCGTCCTCGCCGCGCCGCCAGGCCCGCCTCCCCTCCGCAGCGTCCGCGAGCCCCGCCACCCTGCCTCGCCGGACCTCTCCTCCTCTCGCCGCCCCTTCTCCCGCCGCGTCTACCCCCGAGCCTCTGGCCCCGTCGCCGGAAACCGCGCGCCGCCTCTGGAGCCGACCCTGCCGCCGCAGTCCTGCGAGATCCCCAGCACGCGAACCGCTGCCCGGCGAACGGTGCCTTCCACCTCGTCGCCGTCCCTCTGCGTGCGCCGCCCTGCGCGACCTGGGCCTCCACGACACCGACGCCCGGCTTCCTCCTTCCTCCGCCCCGGCCTCGAGCTCGCCCGCTCGATCTCCGTCCTTCTCCCGCCGACCACATCCTCTGCCCGCCGTCGTTGTCCGCGAGCGGCCCGACCCCGTCACCCTCCGAGCCCGAGCAGTGCCGCCCGGAGCCTCCCTCCGCCCGGATGTTTCTGCCGCAGCCGCCATGGTCGCGTCCGTCTGCCCTTCCTCGACCCGCGGCCCGCCCAACGCCAGCAGCCGCCTCCGGCCTTCCTGCCGCGAACCAGAGCTTCCTCGACGCCGCTCGTGGCTGCTGCCACCCCGGCCTCGTGGTGTTGTTCTGCAGTCCGCTTGTGTGCAACCGAGTCTGGCTACCCGATGATATGCTGCTACCCGATGGTGATGCTGCCACAAGATCTTCGAGCCCCTTGGTAGACAAGATCCCCGGTGCCCTTCGAGAGACCGAGACGAGGACCACCGGTAACGAACCCGCCGGTACCTCAAGATCTACCTCCCGAACCCGAAGGCGGACCTTCGCGGAACAAGTTCACGGCCAACAACCAAAGTTGGAACCCCAAAGTCGGCAACACGGACTCGGAGGATTCCCGAACGACAAGCACTTCGCCGCGGGACGCCAAGATCTACGCGTGAGACGACAAGACCGACAACATGGCTCGCCTACCCCGGATACGACAAGTACTCCCTCGAGGACGTCAAGTACTTCACTCCTGACGCGAGAACCCTGACGCCAAGATCGCCACCGGAACGCCAAGTTCTCCACTTTGAACGCCATGACCGTCGACATGACCCGAAGACCACGGATACGCCAAGATCTACCCCGGAGTCCAAGAACGATTCCGTCGAGATCGATCCGTCGAACCCTGGACCCTGAGACCGAACCCCGAACCCCGGAACCCCAAGATCGTCGAGCCTCCTATGTGTGACCTCTTATCCGAGAACCTTATTTTATAACATAATAACAACTTGTTGCATATTGAATTGTCATTCTCGCATGCATATCATCGGTTTGGGGGCCTTATGCCGATTCACCTCATAATTAAATATGGGGCCCATATGCGGGCAAATCTAGTCTCATATTGGCCTCATTTAAACTTGTGTAGCGAACCGGTGTCCTCTTTTGTCTTGCTAATGCAACATTTAAAATGCGGGGTATCTAAATAACATGAACCACCTAATTAATTGTCGGGACCCCGGTTCAACTTAATATGACCTAATTGCATCGCACCTTTGCCATGCCATGCATCATACATGCATCATGCCGATCTTCTGCCGTTGTATTAAATATTGCATCCGGTGTTTATTCTAGTGTTTTGGTTCTTCGCGGATAAGGCCGTTGAGTTGATGTGAGCTTCGCCCCGATCTTCGGATGTACCCTTCAACCATGTTTCAGGCGAGCATCTCCCCCTTTCTACATATCTTACTTTTATAGTATTTACTTCCCTCCTGTTGATCTATTGCTATCTGTGTTGCGATGCTCTAGTTTTCCGTACCCGTGATATCCCTTGCAGCCCTATATTGCCTCAGACACATCCTATTACCTATTGTTTGGTAGATAGTTGGACTTGCGCGTCGTAGTCGCTTGCTCAAGTGCTGTTGCGTGTCGTCAAGTGCCACAGTTGTTGATGTATTGCCGCATGTTGATGTTGGAGATGATCATAGTTTTACTTAATGTTCACTTTAATTCCTGTCTAACAACTAAAATTGAAGTAAGCAGAGGCATCGGTGGGTGATAGATAACATTTGGTTTCCGAACGCCCACTTGTGTCCCGTAGGACCCCGAGTACTTGATACCTGTTCCTTGATTTATCGCGCTATCCACATATGGGGAGTATGGGCCCCCCTTAGCCAGAGCTTGATTCCGTCTTATTTCTTGGGGCCACAAACTAGTTTGAGGTTTTATTTACGATCCTGTACTTATGCCATGCTACTGCTTTATTTACGATTGTGCGAGGAGCACACTGTACTGTTTAGGATCGGGACACGATTCCGCGGTGTCGACAAGCTCAGTTTTGGGTTCCCAGTCGTTCACAGCCGTCCACCCAAACCTCGGGTCCGTCTCGGAGCTAGCTTACTTCGTTGCGGGTGTACTCCAAGGGGTGGTCCCCTGAAATATTTCTGAATATTGTGATTGCTCTGTCGTGAAGACCTCGTTGGGTTTTGATTTGGTTTTTCCGAGGTTGATCGTGTGTGTGTTGCTATTTGTGCACCCCGGCCGGGTTAAAACTTTCTGAAAGCCGTGTCCGCGGTTAAGGACGACTTGGAGCACAGTATCTCGACCATAGACAAGCATAACTAAAGTTTACTGTTATAAATTTGACTTTATAATGACTAGTAATCAGCTTCACTATAATGGAATGGCTAATTAATACTGCCCACAATTGCTTGTTTGGAGTGTCACTTGCGACCATTGTACCTGACTAGTAAGTATGGCAACTACAACGGAATGGCTGAATAAAAGTACCAACAACTGCTGGGTTTTTGGGTTATCTCATGCCGTCTGAATCTGATTAGTAAGTGTTGTAACTATCACGGAATGGTTAACTAAAAGTTCCCACTGCTTATTTTATCAGGACAATTATCTATACCTGACTAGTAATTGCTGCAACGATAACCGAATAAATAAAACTGCCAACTGTGTGAGTTCCTCGGTTGACTTCCTCGATCGGTGTCGAGGGGGAAACGCCAGGATGGGTTTGTTTGATGATAGTATCAGGTTGGTTCCAGATAGGTCCTTCTTACCCCTCTCTGATTGCCGCCAGTTGTATCGAGTCTCTATAAGTTGTTTTAGTGAATGCTGTCGCTGCCGCTCAGTCCACCATACCTATGTAGGCGAGGACCGCCGAATTCTAGCCTCGCCGTGTACTGGCCTCGGTACTGACGCTCCTCTTTTTCCTTTGCCCTTTGTCGGCACCCCATTTGTTTAAGCAGGTTTGAGATCGACGTCGTTAGCAGGGTTACCCTTCCGGCTTGGCCTGGGCAGGGTTATGGACGCCATTGGTTATTCTTCAGGGCTCTTAGCCCCATTTGCATCTTGTCCGTAGTCGTACGCTCTATCATTTTCAAGGTGATTTGGATCTTTGTATTGTATATCTGTATTCCTGACTCATTGAGTCGCTGTTGTATATATATCTGTTCTGTGGGTCCCTTCGAGGACTGTTGTGTAATGTTATTACTTCGTTTTCCACCCGCGCGGAAGTGCCTGGTGGGCACCTTTGAATCGTTTCTATGCGGGTTTGGCGGATTTCGCTAAAACTTGCATAGGTCCGATTCTGAGGGTGTTACAGGGTATCCGCCGGGTATGGGTATAGGTAAATTTTTATACTCGCGGGTACGAGTATGGGTAAGTTTTTGTACCCATTGGCTACACGGGTATGGGTATGGTATTTCTCTACCCTGCCCATACCCTACCCATTGCCATCCTTAGTTTTGAGGAAGCGCCAACGGTTCTTCTTGGTTCGAGGCACGCCATTTTCCACCGGTGTTTCCAGACCAAATGCGGCGAAACAACACAAATTCGAACAAAAATTTATAAATTAAGGTGAAATTCATAGAAAGTCAGTCGAGTTCAAACAATATTTGATGAAATTTAAACTAAAACAGAAATTTAAACTAAATTCTAAATCATGCCGAGGCGGTGTAGCCGCCGTTGTCATCGTCGTCGCTCGACGGATTGTCCGCCGCCGGCCGCGGCTACTCCCCTGTGCTGGGTCGCCGAAACGTCTCCGCGGAGGAGCGTTGCTCCCCGGCCTCGTCGTTGTCGTCTAGGACGATGACGTCGCGGTTGAACCAGGCTGCTCGGCGGTGCGCGGTGCGATCGAGGAGCCACTGCTAGCGCTCAGCCTCGGCCTCGACCATGCGAGTGCGTCCGACAGCGACATGGGCGGGACATCGTCGATGACGCCTGGACTGCCATCCTCTAGTCAGACATGTCGTCGGGGTCCTCCGGTGCCTCCACCTTCAGCGCGCTATGGAGGTACTCACGTGGCGGCGACCATTGCTTAATATTCTTAGCCGATGAACCACCAGAGTCCTTCTCCTTCTTCGGCCTCACGAGACGGAGGCTGCTCCTCGAGGGAGACATCGTGTGTCGCTCGTTGATGATGATGCCACCGGAGAGCGCCCGAGTGCGAGGCGACGAGCGACACGGTGGTTCCTCAGGCTCTTGCTTGACGGGGGTGCGATGGGCCGCAAAGCAAGGCGAGGGAGTCGCCGGGTAGACTCCGACGAGCATGACACCAGGATCGAAGAGGAAGAGAACGACAGAGCCATACGCCATGGCATCCAGGAGTTCCCTCGGAGGCGGGAAATTGGCGGCGGCGGTAGCAGGTAGTTGAGGCATAGACTATTGCCGCCCTCAATGTGCGCGAGGACGACCTCGAGCGTACGCCCATGTCCCCCCCACCATAGAGTTTGGCCGACCGAGTTCCCCCTCGCCGGGGGCTCCTCCTTCGTACACGGCGAAGTCCTCGGCCCGCCAGTCAGTGAAGTATTGGATCCACGTTTGGTGGTTCTGGTGTCCTAGGCTGGGCCAGCGCTGCTCGCCGGTGTGCTGGCCCTAGTAGACCTGCTCGATGCGGGTGAGCAGCTCATGGCTGACGGGGACGGGAGGCACCGACACACTACCGACGATGAGTTTCCACGTCGACGGGTAGAGAAAGTCCGACGATGCCGAATAGCCTGTCTCGTGGAGGAGGCACACCTCCCACTCATAAAGCCAACGGCGGCCGAAGCTGTTGGCTGCCACCTGGTCGCCGGGTACCTCTCGGCCATCGGTGGTGCTCCGGTAGGGCTTGGGTGGTGGTTGGAGTTCGAGTGGTGTGCGACCTCACCGGGAGAAATGGGGCGGGAGGAGGGATTTATAGGGCCGAGCGCTTGGTCGGGAAGGGTGTAGTTGGTGGGGCGCATGGGTGGTGGTCAGGATCCAAACAAAACCTGAAGCCCGGGTGCACTCGTTTAAAAAGAAGATTTGTTGTCTAAATTAGCACAAAGTAGCAATCAAATTAAGCTGTTTTCCGGCCGGCAAGCCCAGGCAGCTGTATGGGCAATAGGGACCTTTGTATCTGCCAATGATGGTGGTGCGCCATTAATTCGCTATACGGCGTTGAATGCGACGGCTCACGTGAAAGGCTGGCCGGTACGTACTAATAGTACGGTACGGAAGATGAGAGGATAAGAACGGGTTCGGCTTAGGAAACGTCGGCCCAATCCGGCGAAAAACTTGGCTCATGAGGACCGGATGGGAGCAAAAGTTTCTGTCAACGCGAAAAAGACCCTCGGGCTGTTTGGGGTGTGGCTGAGCCCCGGCATATATTCGTGCATGATACACGCCCTGAATCATGTGAAACGAATTCGGAACTGTATGCGAGCAAGAATTTCCATCAATTTTTTAACTGAAGATTTTCCATCTTGGTTAGCTCGATCGTCTAGCCTTTTTTTTTAAGAATCCGCTCGATCGTCTATTCGTCTAGCTGCAGGGGAAAAGAAATTTCTCGGAAAACAAAACTAGAGACTAAGGACAGACGGGCTTGCAGCTCTACCGGGATACAGAGTGTTGCTGGGCTCCCAGTTCGGGCCCAGACAAAGCAGCGCCCCGCTCCTTCGTGGCAGTAGTCCCGAGGAGAGAAGCGAGCGGTTTTAGTACCACCTCGCCAAGGGAGTAGCTGCGCGGCTCGGAGGAGTGCTATATAAGCAGCCGTGGCTCAACGTTGCAACTCATACCTTTCTCGGCCTTTTGGCTAAGATCAAGTGTAGTATCTGTTCTTATCAGTTTAATATCTGATATGTGGGCCATGTGCCCACAACGATATTAAATTTATTTTTTGTGGGGGAGGGCCCACCACAGTGGCTTGCCACTGGGGTCCTCAGGCGTTCCCTGGGCGTTGCACTACTGCCCGGGTGTGGCGCACCCCAACCAAATCAAATTACAAATTTGTGTAAATTAAGCTCAGCTAAATCCATCCCTCAAATTAAAAATTTCAACCAAATCCAGCTGCAAGTTTTACATAATTTGGTTAACACGAAACTGTCTGGAGAACAAAAACCAGTCGTATCTTATGGCACGGAGTGGAACATCCATTTTTGTTTCATCATTTTTCGTTGAACTTTGAATCTTGCAATTTAGTCTGATGAATCTGACAAGCTGCAGCTCATACGGCACGGTCTCCACTCCACAAGTTCAGAACGCTCAGCCGAAGCTCATACCAGTCGAGCAATCGGCCCATGGGCCAAGAGAGAGATTTGCTCGTAGTGATGTTCAGTATTAGTCCCGGACTCCCGGGCTTTTAATTCAGATCTCGTGGGCTTTAGCGAGCGAGTCCTTTCGGCTGCACGGTGGGTCGCGCCTCCACGCAGCAATCGTGTTGGAAATCCCTCGTCCAGTCCCCCAGCTCGCCTCCGCCTCCGACCATGGCAACCTCCACGCCGCCGTCATAACTGCAACCCACCCAACCTACCACCATCACTCCCAAGGCCGAGGCGCCGACCCGCCCGCTCCGCCCCGGGATCGCGCGGATCAGATGCTATCCCTGGGCGCCATCCGCAAGCTCTGCGCCGCCTTCGACGCCGTCGCGCTCACCGTCATCGCCGCGGGCCTCTCCCACCCCCGCTGCCGCCCCTTCTCCTCGCACGCGCCCTCCCCGCCACAGGACTTCCCCACCATTGCCGCCTGCCGCGCCGCGGTCGCCGCTTCCAAGAACCGCCGCCAGCCCTCTCCGCCCCCCTCTGCGGGGCAGTCCGAAGGGCCCGCAGACGCCGAGACGCCGGTGCTGGTCAAGATCAAGAGCGAGCGGGACCCAGTGCGGCTGTACGAGCTGTTCAGGGACAATGCGGACAACCGCGTCCTGGTGGAGAACAGGTTCGCGTTCGAGGACGCGGTGGGGCGACTGGCAGGTGCTCGACGGAATGACCTCGTGGAGAAGATCCTCGAGCAGCACAAGGCGCTGCCCCAGGGGAGGCGGGAGGGGTTCGTGGTCAGGATCATAGGCTTGTACGGGAAGGCCCGGATGCCGGAGCACGCGCTGCGGACGTTCAAGGAGATGGAGATGTATGGGTGCCCACGCACGGCCAAGTCACTCAATGCCACGATGAAGGTGCTGATGCAGTCACGGCTCTTCGATGAGGTCTGGCAGCTGTTGGACGACGCGTCGGCCAGATACGGGGTTGAGCTGGACGATGTTTCGTATAACACCGTGGTGAAGATGGCGTGCGACATGGGGGAACTGCGTGCAGCGTACCGGATAATGCAGGAGATGGAGAAGGAAGGAGTGCGACCAGATGTCATCACATACACAACACTGATGGCTGCTTTCTATAAGAGTGGCCAGCGTGAGGTTGGGGATGGCCTGTGGAACCTCATGAGGTTGAGGGGTTGCATGCCGACGCTTGCCAGTTACAATGTGAGGATCCAGTTCCTGATCAACAGGAGAAGGGGCTGGCAGGCAAATGACCTGGTGCGGAAGATGTATGCAGCGGGGATAGGACCAGATGAGATCACGTACAACTTAGTTATTAAGGGTTTTTTTCTGATGGGTGAGCATGAGATGGCACAGACGGTCTTTGGTGCGATGCATGGGAGGGGATGCAAGCCAAATGATAGGATTTACCAGACAATGGTACATTACCTCTGTAAGCGGAGGGACTTCAATTTGGCATTTAGGTTGTGTAAAGACAGCATGGAGAAGAACTGGTTTCCGAGTGTTGATACCATTCACCATCTGCTGAAAGGCCTTATGGCAATTAGAAAGGACAGAAATGCGCGAGAGATAATGAAGCTCGTTACTGAGAGACAACCTTCCTACTCAGGCGATGAAGTGAAGGCCTTCCAAGACATATTGTCTCATGGGAAGACTGGAAGAAGTTGACTACTGGATGGAAAATTTTGCTGTAAATCCAACACATGTAACTGTAAGGCTGTTGTTGACATTATCTCATTCATTTTGTTTTTGCGGAAAAAACAGAATAAAATAGATTGAAAAGGTTTCTAGTGCTTAAATTATTCCTTTTTAAGAGACTTCAGATTAGCATTTACTCAGCGCTTAACTTATGTAAATCACAGGAGAATCTTTACCTCCAACAGAAAATCATGATCACTCTTAAGAAAATTTTGGTTATATTCTGTCATAGACTGGTGCTTCCAAATTTCTTTACAGACCACTGAAAAATATTTCTACAAAGTGAAATATAGAGGAGTTGTTGATGAATATTGAAAAAAGAAGAATTAAATGTGCTGTATTTCAGGTTAAGATTTTTGAATTTTGTATACCAATTTCACCAAGAATATGGTAGAAGATTGTCTACCTCTTGATGCTTACTATTTGTAACAGTGTTTCTCACTTGAGATTGAGTTTTTTTTGTATTGTTGAAAAGACAAAGCATTCACAATACATTAAAGTCATTTGGATTGTTTGTCTTCAGGTTCACGCAACATGTTTTCTCTGAAGATCTTCTCAATGTTCAGATTGTAAACGATCAACTCTAATTCGCCATTTACCATTTCACAGTTGTGATTGTTAACTGAATGACCAAAGACTACCTTAACTAACATGGATAGTAAGTGTTACTCGACATTAGTAGTTCAAAACCTTGTCAAAACAAGTCATCATAATTGGATACAGTGACATATTTTGGGGTTTATGATTTTTTTGTACCTAGGGTTTTGTCCTCTTTGCAACTTTTTTGGTGCATATCAAGTATGATTGGAAGATGTGGGATTTTCAGCTCATGAGCTGTATAAACATGATTGAAATGATTCACTGTGGCAGTAGGCATGAGCTATGCCTGTTTTCTCACACTGTTTTGGAGGGGTGAAAATAGTTATAATTTTTGTTCCATTCTTCCTCAGTTTTAGATCCATGTCAGACTTTGTACCATATTATTGCCATATAAATTTAATTACTGCTGCATTGATTTTCTTTTGATTGATTTAGAAGGCTTCACATGAGTAATCTCAGGAGGGTAGTTCTGTGTTATGCAATCTGGTGAAGTGAATATCTGTGGTTACACAATTCATCTGAAAAAAGCCTAAAGTACCAATTTTAATGGTGGCCTTCAATCGCAAACAATTCTCAGTTCAAATGATACTTCATTTTTGACAAAAAAATATATCAATCATGAACTGTGAACATGACAATTTGACATACATGACCTGTTTACGGTTTCTTCCAATTCAATGTGAGCTATATCAGTGATCACTACTGCAATGGTGTCTTTTCTTTGCAGTTGGCAGTCTTTCCATGCTTGATTGAAAGGAGAAGGCAACAAAGAAAATAATGATGAAAATACAGAAGAATAGAAGTTTAGGGGAACGGGTTCGCATGGTCATTCAAGCAGCATTATTACCAGAACCATTGGAAGTCACAAGGTAGGAGAAATTGGTATTAGTAAAACTTAGTCAATTTGAGATATTTCATCACTGCACATCTCAACAAATGAACAAACACGATCATCTTTATATCCACTTCACAGAACAATCTGTCTCTTGATTCTATCAAAGCAAAGTCAATATGACAGTTATTTTGAACTCTTTGTCAGCTTAGCTCTTTCTTGTTCATTATGCTGTAAATTTTAGCTCGTCTCTTTATTGTCAATGGGCACTTGATCTCAGATAAATATTAGTGCAGTTCCTCTTGCTTCTTATTAGGACTGAATTTTGAACTAAAAATCTCCAAATGAATTAGAAGTGGGATTTTGGCGTGATCCCTCTTGACACCTTGCTTCTTATTAATGTAGCAACAGAACATGGATCACTCATGCAAAGTATTAAAGCACATCTGTCTGTCTACAGCGCTAGTGTTTTTTAAACTCATGTAGTCATCATCATTTGTGCTCTTTACAGGTAGACGTTTTGGAAAGCTCTATCAAGATTGTTGCTTGGAGCACTGGAGGGAAAACAAGCGTATGGACCCATCTCAGCGAAGGGTAACTTCCTGCCCAGATTACCAACAGATGGAGCAATTTACAAGTCACAACTTTGTGTCGTAGCTAACCACAAGGGATTGTTGTATACCAACAGCCTGTTAGCATAGCCATACTGGAAGACACTTACACTGATAAGTTAGTATCACCTATGTTCCTAAATATAAGATGTTTTCATAGGCTATTTTAGCTTACTAGAACATCTTATATTTAGGAAAGGAGATAGTATGTCACTGCAACTGTAAATTCTTGACATTATTTGTCCGGTTCATGTTCTTCATTTGCATCCATTATTGAAAATAACAATATGTATTGTCCAGGAAAGGCTTTGGATCCATTGACATGTACAGTATGTTGTCTTCTCGTCATTACTCAATGTGTATGAAATGTAAGTAAACAATCAATCATCCTTTGCTTGAACCGGACGACGTCAATGTGGCTTCGAGATGGCACACCCGAGATGCACCAGAAATAGACGACTCCAGGGGTAGTAGTTGACTAGTTGTGGGAAAGAGACTGCCACTTATAGTCGAGTTGATGATTGGATTTGTGTCATTGCCAGAGGCGGGGGATCTATAAACTGATACCATGATGAAAAACACTTACTACTCCCTTCCAAGTGTCGCTGATTTAGTATAAAATTGTATTAAATCTAGATCAGAGGGAGTGAAACAGCAACAAATCACTAGCGGCGGATCTGGGCATAAATCTCCAGATCAGACACGCTCCCACCACACACCACGGCACGCCATTATCAAAACAATGAAAAAGCCATACCTCAAGAATTTATCTAACAGAGCTATACTTCATTTGACATAACATTTCGCAAAACAGCACTCACAAGCCTCTATTTCACTTCCTTTTTTTTGGTAAGAATAAACTAAACTAAGAGAGTCAGGGTGTTGTATCTTACTCAAGTTACCAAAAGATGAGAATGTTTTACCAGGACAGTGGAGCATTGCAATAGCAACCTGAGAACATCCAAGCAGAAGTGGTTGCCGGGTGCTGACCCAGCAGTGTCAGACAAATTTGTCTCCCAACAAGAAAGTATAGGTTGGTGAGAAAATGACGCAAAACTATCACATTTAGGGCTAAGGTAACAATCTTTCACAAAAAAAACTACCGAAAAACATGCATTTTGGTAGGTTTTTTGTCACTTTGCCTCAAATGTGGTGGTTTTGCGTCATTTACTCATAGGTTGGTGGAGTAGCATATGTCAGTGTAATGAGGATCGACACTTTTATTCTCCCACCGTTTAAAAATAAATGACTTAAATTTGTCTAGGTTCGTATACTATGTTGTCTAAATGGAAGTGCCAACTAATTTTTTAGCAGAATGAATATGTTAGCATCAGCAATGGTGAAGTTCCTTTGTACAGAACGCAGGAAAATTCAGAGGATCTAGACTAGTGGACTTGACGCAGAATCACATATCTTCGAGCAACAAGATTTCCTCAAAGTTTTGAATTTGAAGGAATAGACATGTAGGTAATGGGTAATTGTATAAGCTGTAGACGTTTACAAATGTTTGATGAGTTGGACAAATCAGTGACAGGAATAAATAGCACTGTTTGGACAGAAAATCAGTTCGCTCATGAGTTAGCATTTTTTTTGTTTTGTACTGTAATAAAAGTAGTTGTAATTGGCGTAGTGTAGCGTCTAATTTTCTACTTGTAGCAAAGGAAAACGCTTCAACGCCCCTGGACGATCGCGAGCGTCCCGTCCTCCTCATCGCGAGCGCGCCACACGTCCTTCTTCGTGGTCAATACGAGCGAGAGGGCGGGGCCCACCCCAACCTTATCCCTTCTCGTTCTTCTTCCTCCGGTCATTACCCTACGCAGTCTCCTCTCTCTCTCCGGTAAATCCTCAAATTACTGCTAGTGCCTGCACCTCTCCTCCCTGCCTCTAGGGCAAACGGGGTTGCCGCCACGCCATCACCGTTCCTCTCTCACGCACCACAACACTTACGCGCGGCCGCCCTACGTCTCACATCTCCTCTCACCTTTCCTTCCACCTGCAATCTTAAATCCTCCTCCGCCACACTCGTCCTGCACCGGTGCTTACTACGAACGCCACCCGCCGCTGCTACAATCGTCGACAACTTATGCTACATAAGTAGTTTGTCCGTGCTACAAGGGTTGACTGGCGGCCACGGATGTTGCTCCAATCGGCGACGACGGTTGCTACCACTTGCTGCCACCAATGACGGCTGTTGCTGCGACCGGCTGTCGCGCTTGCTACCACTACTGGCGGTGGTTGCTATGATCGGTGAAAGGATCGTATGGGCACCTAGGGGGGGGGGGTGAATAGGTGCTACATCAAAATTTATTCTTTTTCAATTTAGGGTTTGACAAGAAAGGTAAATTCTCTAGATTATGCAACTAAGGTGAATTTACCTATATGTTAAACAAGCAACAACTAGCACAACACTAAGCAAGAACAGGTAAGTAAAGTGCGGTAAAGGATAGAAGTAACCAAAGCGGTGGATGCGGAGACATAAGGATTTGTTTCCCGTAGTTCCTTCCTTTTGAGGGGAAGTATGTCTACGTTTGGAGAGGGGGTGGTTTCAAACCACCAACGCCACGAGAGGTCTCCCTTGTTCTCCGATGAACCTCACCCCAAGAGGATCGATTCATCTTACACTATATCGGCAACCTTCGAGGTGGAATCCGGCACCTTTACAACAAGTTTGGGGCACACATCCACAACTTAATTGGAGGCTCCCAAATATAAGCAAGCTGTCAAAACAATCAAAGACAAACTTGTAAGAACCAAATCAAAGTTAGGGTTTTCAAAGATAACTCTTCTATTATTTCAGGAGTGAGTTAACCCCATCAATTATCATATTGATTTAATTCTCTTCTAGCATTACCATCCTATAGATGATATCTAAAGCTAGCATTACTATTTACCTCTTCTTACTTCTTTCTTTATAGGCCTTAAGTGAATGCTATGATATGGACACGAGTTGATAGATCAAGAATTGGTGAATCAATAGTTGATTACTCAACATTGATGAACAATAGATATTAGAATAGGATTCAATAGAGATGATAAGGATTGATATGGAAAGAAAGATATATGGTGAATGATCTTGACTTGGTTCCTTCCTACTCAATCTCACTAAAGAGTTAAGGTTAGGTATTACCATGATACTCATGGTATAAGTAGATGAGATTAAGATTTAATTGTTACAATCTTATTACTTAAGTTATATTCATAATTTGGTATTTAGGGGTTGTTGTAATGAATACTATGATATGATCACCTAGGGATTAGATATAAATCATTAAGTAATATGTTGTGGTTTAGTTTTATTGCATTTGATCTACCCTTAGATCAAATCATGTTTACCCAAAATAAGGTTTTAGCAAAGGTCATATTGAAACTTATCGCAGTTAACTTGATGATCTACTTCAGTTCCACCAAGTTAAGAGAAGCTTCAATCACTTTGAAAAGTTTTGTTCAAAAGCGCGAAAATTATTTGAATTTTCTATGCATGAATGCAATGCACACATCTGTGTTCAGCTTATTTCTAAGCTTTAATGCTGAGATGTTACAAACTCTCCCCCTTAAAATAAACTTCGCCCTCGAAGTTCGTATACTCTCACGTTTCGGAATGAGGAATTGTCCTGTATTGGTTACGTCATTTCTCAACTTAATGATAACCTCAAATGGGAATAATTGTAGTATCCCATATCCAGATCCTTTTCTTGAATTCTCATCATACTCAACAATCTTCAGCTTGTGGTCTCCAATACCCCAAAGTTCCTTTTACTATCCACCTTTAAGGATATGTCCTTATTATAAACTCCTTAATCTGGGGTCTCTTCTTTAGTTCCTTAACCTAATTAGGTGTCCTAATCCAACTCCTTTTATTTAATCATCGAACTTTCTTACTATACTGTATAAGGTATAGGAAGTCTCACTAAAACAGGGTTTTAATTGTTATAACACAATAGTTGTGACCAAAATACTAAATTTTTGGATTGTCATTTTATGATTTATACTGGTGGTCCTTCTGAACATTGGTTTTGAACACATTTAGTCCATACCCATTGGAATTTCTTGTTCCTCTATACTTATCCAATTGGATGTGCTTTGTTTCCTCTTAAGTATCATTTAAGAGTTGTTTTTATTAGAATGAGTCTATTGGAATTAGTCTATTCTGCCACCTTCAAGCTTTTACCTTATCAAGCTGTTAGAAATTCTCTTGTTATTATCTTAAGTACTTCTTCAACTTCCACTTATTAGTTACCTCAAGGTTTGAGTACTACTACCTTGAATTAAACTTCGATCTTTCATCCAGACATACTTCAGAGAGTACTTTTCTGATGATTTCTTTTAACCTTATGAAAATAACGCTTGCTGTTGTTGTAGGTTAGTCCTTCTTCTCGAACCTTTATTCGGAAAGTCAGATAATGATACTTTCATTTATAATGTTTACTCTCCCCCTTAGGGTTTACTAATGGTCCCTAAACTGCCTATATAGTAATCATTGGCTTTATAACTAGAATATTGGTCCCTATCCAGCTTATACTCTACCTAGTTAGGGTCTTATAAACGATTGTACGGTGTATCTACACAATTGTGGATCTCCGAAGCGAATCTTTCAGCATTATTTGTCTTACTTACTGTTGGGACATTTTCACTTTGATAGGTCTCACTTCGCGAAGTGCCTCGAAAGATGATCGCTTTAATGTTTATACTCCTACATGTATTTCTTAGCTTAGGCCAAGTTTTATGCTCTTTATGCAATATTGAGATGATCTGGTTAACTAAGTCAACCGGATACCAGCTGCGGACAAATACCAGCTGCAAACCATTCTAGGGTGTATGAATTACCCTACGGTTTCCGACATACTATTGGTATTCTCTCTGAATTGTGAGAGCTTGAATACCATTTTGGTTCCAAAACTTCTTATTTGTACTAATTCATGATGCTTCCATGAACCAGATACTACTACTCCATTAACTTCTTAACAACATTACCTACTTTGAGTGAATCTTAAGTTTATTACTTCTTGTTGCTCCATGTATTTTATACACTAATCTTCCTTTTTATAGCTGATTAACAATGTTTTGAACTTGATTCATCCTTCAAATTATTTTGATACTCCTTATACTTAGCTTCATTCTTTATGCAAGTCTTCATCTTGATCTTTGAAACTCGTCACTCCCTTACACGAATTCCCATTCCTATCTAGGTCTATAACATCAAGTAGTAACTGGATGTTGCAACATGCATTTGCACACCAAGTCAAACTTCATGTATAGATCTAGTCAATCAAGAAGATCCAAGAACAACAAATAAATCCAAATGTGGTACATATAACACACAATATTCTAAGCCCAAAGTATAGTAGTTGAGTATAATATCTCTAGAATTCAGGCTTAGTTGTGTAGTATATGACACCTCCTCATATAGGTTTACCTCGTGATACTTAGCACTTAAGGTCAAACTATTCTTTGTCTCATAATTTACCCAAATTGCTCAATTGCAATAGGATAATCTTAAGCAAAGTGGTCTCAATTTGTTTTCGACTAACCTTTTGTCTCATTTTTAGAATGACTAACTATAACCAACCTTTCTTTATTGGTAAACTAACCTCACATGATCACTCCAAACGACGAATCATATTCTATCTGTTAACTTAAACCAAAGATTATTGGAAATTTCTAGCACCCATGACTTCCATCATAGTTCTACCAAGTTATTTTCTTACTCTACCTAAAAATAATTTACTAATTACTTATCATAATTATACTACCATCATGGTTTCAGAGCTAATCTCACCATGATCTTGTTATGTTTTACCTATTTACATGATTTAAGAGCTAATCACATCATGATGATTTTATTTCTTACTGTACTATCATTAAGTCTTAACATAATTTCACTTCATCACGTAGAATTCTCAAGTTAATACCACATGATTACTACTCTTTACATCAACATTTATCCTAATGATATTCATCATGTTGTCTTTGGTTATCAGCTAACCATAAGATTCCACTATCTTACTTGAATTATAGGGTTAGGCTACACCATTAAGACTACTTCCATATGATGTCTTACACTTTCCTACAGTATCTTGGTGGTTTATGTCTCCTTCGGAAGACACTAAATATCACTATACTGGGAAAAGATAAAATAATTACACCTAAGAAAGAATGACTTAAGTATCTAGTGACAAAGATATCCTCAAGTGGATGATTATCACAAGTCATAACAATATTTGGTTTAGATAAGATGGCTTCTATAGTCACTATCCAACCTACAGATCTTCCTAAAAGGGTTTTAATCCTAAGGTCAAAGCATCTGATACCAACTGCGGTGACCCAGCATACCACTGCATGATGTAGTACACTATAGTCGTTGACATAACACCAATGAAACACCGTTCGCTAGTATTACATCCCTCAGAGTGGTACAACAGAAACACAGCATGTCCAAGACATGACTATAGGTTACAACTCAACTCTTTACACAAGATACAGAGAACACTCTAGGTTAAAGAGAGAGAAAGAAGCTTCTTACAAAGAAGAATAAGAAATAAACAACTCATAACTAATATACTAATAGTCTAGTACCTGAATTATTTGGGCTTGTATTGCGGCTATTGCAATACTCTACAGAAGTAGGTTCTATGGCCAGAGATTATATTCCTATCTAATCAGCAACTTCGCCTTCACTTTAATTGATGTATATGTTGACTTCCTTGACTTTAATGAAGAGCTTGAGCTTTTGATGATGATTCCTGGAGCATAAGTTGATGTAGACGTCGTCTTTATTGGCTTTAGAATCTAGCAAGGGTTAAGAAAATACGTTGAGTATGAGCGTACTCAGAAAGTTCACTAGAAAATGAGTGTTTGATGCACTATATCTATAGCCACAGACCATAGGTCGTAGGCAATGCAAGTTTTTGTAAACATTTCTTCAAAGGTTGCTTTTATTCTGAAAAGCTATGTCCGTCAGCCTTCACGGGTTTACCAGAACTTTCATGGAGTTCCTTTCCCGCAGCGTTCGCAGCTCCTTCCCGGAACAGGGAGTAACAAGTTATAGTTCTTACACTCTGCAGAGGTGCGTTACTTTACCCATGAGAGATCTTAGCTTTGTTGCACATCCGGGCCACGAACCCGTTCATACTTCCTTGGTATGAGGCCCAGACTAAGATCCAAGCCAATCACTTCCCTCTCCGCGACCTCATATGTCTGCACAATCCTTCGGGGCTGGCTCACCTCCGTTAAGCCCCCTTTCGGGCAGGCTAAAACCCTGATGAGTCTCGAAGACTCTATGAGCTGGTGATGCCCAGGTAAGTACCTTATAGGTCTGGCTAAACCCCCGACAGCCACTCATAGATAATCTAGACATCAAAAACGCGAGGCCTAAGGGTGCCCACCCATATGTTCGATCCTCACAAGCAATCACAACATCACCTTAAGGTAGTCTTGCCTCCATACGAAAGGAAAAGGATACAACTGACTTCTCCGTCCCATTCCAAATCTCATGGTTAACGCGTGATATACGGCGCAAGAATCACTGGCGACATTGGTTGTTAAGTCCTAGGTATTATGTTCCTTTACCACCGGAACTTCCATAGTAGGTTATTACCTCTTGGTAAATAACCTATAATCATATTATTATGAAAATAGTGTTTTCTTACCTTTTTGAAATGCAGGTGATGACAACACTCGATTTGCAAAATACTTTACTAAAAATAATCAAAGGACATGAACAAGTGTGAACTTGCCTTTTGTGATTGCAAAATTATGCACTCACGGTCTTCAAGACAATATAAGATCCAATATCTGAAATCAACATCATTGGTCCGGTAAGGACTAATGTTTAAAGAAGCAAGATGCTATTATGCATAAGTAATGTAATCCAATTTCGTAAACTCGAATCCCAGAGATAACGTTGTTCTAGGGTTTGGGTACTGGAAATGGTTTCTTTGGAATGTGTTGTCCTTTTAGATAAGTTTCACACTTGTGCTTCTTTTAAGGCTTGTGAGTGTGTGTGAAACAACATGTAATTATAATATCATAAAACAATGAGATACACAAATGTGGAATGCTACTCAAGATTGCTTACACAATACTTGTTTATCTTGAAACTTTACTTTACAAGTAATGTCACTTCTGAAGAACTTAATGTTGGAATTATGCCCTAGAGGCAATAATAAAGATGTTATTATTATAATTCATGTTCATGATAAAGTTTATATTCCATGCTAGAATTGTATTAAGCGGAAACATTAATACTTGTGTGGTTTGTGAACAACACCGTGTCCCTAGTACGCCTCTATGGACTAGCTCATTGATCAATGATGGTTAAGGTTTCCTAACCATAGACATGAGTTGTCAATTGATAATGAGATCATAATATTGGAGAATGATATGATGGACAGACCCAAACTAAGCAAAGCAATTGGATCGTTTCATCGTGTTCATCTTTGCGAAGCTTTTCCTATGTCAAATATTGTATTCCTTAGACCATGAGATAATACAACTCCCTGGTATCGGAAGAAAGCTTTGAGGTCATCAAACGTCATCCTATGAGAGGGTGATCATAAAGGTGTCTCTCAGGTGATCGGAAAGTATCTGTTGGGTTGTATGTATCGAGATGGAATTTGTCCCTCCCAAGTCGGAGAGATATACTTCGGGCCCACTCGGTAATCGATATCAACACCGCTTGCAAGCATGTGGTTAAGGAGTTAATCACAAAGTGATATCGGATTATGGAACGAGTAAAGTACTTGCTGTGAACGAGATTGAACTAGGTATGACGGTACCGACGATCGAATCTCGGGCAAGTAAAATATCGCGAGACGAAGGGAATATATATATGGGATTGATTGAATCCTGGCATCGTGGTTCATCCGATATGATCATCGATGAATGTGTGGGAGTCAATATGGGTGCCCAGACCCCGCTGTTGATTATTGATAGAAGATCATGTCTGCATATTCTCGAACCCGCAGGGTCACACACTTAACGTGTCTTGACGCTAGGATAGATTGGATAATTGGTTTATGAATTTTTGTTTGGAGTCTCGGATGGGATCCGGGACATCACGAGAGGTTCCGGAATGGTCCGGAGAATAAGATTCATATAAGGCAGTGCAGTTTTTGGAGTTCGGAATTGTTCCGGGTTAATCGGTATTGTACCGGAAGCTTCTAGAACCTTCCGGAAGGGGACCAACGTGGCCCCACCTTCCGGGAGGGGGCATGGGCCTATGAGGGAGTGTCCTGGCCGCATTGGGCCAGGGGCACAAGGCCCCATAGGGCCCAGCCGATCCTAGAGAGTTTAAATCGTTTAAACTAGAGATAGGGTTTCTAGAAGAGGGGAGAGTCCATGCCCCCCACTCCTTATCCTTTGGGCTTGGGGGAGGGGCTAGGGCTGCGCCCCCCTCTATATAAAGAGGGGTGGGGGCGCACCAAACCCCTACACCTCTCCTCCAAACCCTAGCCGCCTTGCTAGCTTTCCTCTCTCCCTCCCGACTGTTTGTAGGCGAAGCCCTGCTGCAGAAATTCTCCACCATATACACCACGCCGTCGTGTTGTAGATCCAATCTATCTCTCCACCATACTTGCTGGTCCGAGGAAGGAGGAGACGACGAGGTGCTGCACGTGTGCATCTCACGGAGGCACCGCCACTTGTGGTGCTAGATCGGATCGGATCGCGAGGAGGAGAAGCGAGTACGACTACATCACCCACGTTCCGACGAACGTTCCGCTGTGCGAATCTTCAAGGGTATGAAGATCTAATCCAATCTCTCTCGTTGTTTGAATCTCCTAGATTAGATCTTGGCTTTCCCTCTGTTCGCTCCGTAGAAAATTTTTATTTACTATGCTGCGAAACCCTTCAGTGGTATCAGAGCTAGATCTATGCGTAGATGTGTTTCACGAGTAGAATGCAACATGGTTGTTGCGGGCGTTGATGTTTTCTGTTGCAAGCCTCTTGTTTGTGTTCTTCTTATGACGCGAGATAGTGAGATTGAAGCGGTCCAGGCCAACCTTACGCGACGTCATTCGCGAGACTGGCTCCGCACTTGACGTGTGGCTTGTTCCACACATACGGCTGGTGGATGTCAGTTTCTCTCACTATAGTTGTCATGGGATTAACACCGGAGTTTGGCAACCATAATATCACCGTTGTGGCTTTCCGTAGGTAAGAATCGTTCTTAGTATCTACTCCCATAAGCCACGTAAAACATGCAACAACAAAGTAGAGGCGTCTAACTTGTTTTTGCAGGGAGTGTTTTATGTGATATGGTATGGCCCAAGATGTGATGTGTATAATGTATGCGATGATCATGTTTTGTAATGTTTCACGATTTGCATGTCGATGAGTACACAACCGGTAGGAGCCATATGGTTGTCTTTATAATTGTGTATGACCTGCGAGTCAACTTCTTATACGCCATGTAATAGCTTTACTTTATCGCTAAGTAGTTAGCAATAGTTGTAGTTGCTATTCGTGGTGAAGGCAATCATGGTGGAGTGATGGAGATCATGCCGGAACGCACAAGATGGAGATCATTGCGCGAAGATTGGCTATACCATGTCACATAAAGTTATATGCATGTGATGTTTATCCTTTATGTATCTTATTATGCTTAGATCGCGACGGTAGCATTATAAGATGATTCCTCACTTAAAGATCAAGATAAAAACTGTGTTCTCCCCAAGTATGCACCGTTGTGAAAGTTCGTCGTGTCCAAGCATCACGTGATGATCGGGTGCTATAGACTCTACGCTCACATACAACGGGTGCAAGCCAGTTTTGCACATGCGGAAATACTTGGGTCTAGCTTGACGAGCCTAGCATGTACAGAAATGGCCTCGGAACACAAGAACCGAAAGGTTAAGCATGAGTCATATGAATGATATGATCGACACTTTGTTGTCCACCATTGAAACCACATCTCTTCTCGTGATGATCGGATTAGGTGTGGTGAATTTGGATCGTGTTCACTAAATAACTTGAGGGATGTTGAATTTAGTGGGAGTTCATTTAGTAATTTGATTAAGTTGAACTATTTATCATGAACATAGTCTAAATTGTACTTGCAAATACTGTAGATCACATTGCCAAATCCAACTTCAACTTCAACGTTTTTTGCTGAGAAGGAAAAGCTTAGAAACAATGGGTCTAACTTCACCAATTGGTTCCGCAATCTAAGAATCATTCTGTCTGGCGGACAAAAGGACTATGTCCTTGGGAAAGCGTTAGGTGACCCCCCTGCTGCAACTGCGCCGGCTGATGAGAAAGCTGTCTATCAGTCGCGCAAAGATGATTATGGTGTGATTAAGAGCACCATGTTGTTTGCTATGGAACCAGAACTTCAAAATCGTTTTGAAACCTATCCCGGGCCCTTTGAGATTCTCGAGGAGCTAAAAACCATGTTTCAGACTCAAGCCCGTTCTGAGAGATATGAGATATCTGAGAAGTTCTTTAACTGCAAGATGGAGGAAGGGAGTTCCGTTAGTGAGCACGCCATAAAGATGTAGGGCTACACTCAACGCCTTGAGCAACTGGACTGCAAGATTCCAGAGGAGCTCAAGATTGACACTCCTAGCTACAAAAGTTTTGTAGTTGATCACAATCAGATTGGTTCCACTGATATGATCACTGAGCTCTTCGCTAAGATGAAAGTGGCAGAGGTGAACATCAAAAAGAATAATCATGTGTTGATGGTCAACAATCCCCCCACCTTCAAGAAAGGTAAGGGTGCAAGGAAGCCCTTCAAGAAGGGCGGCGGCAAGTGCAATGCTCCTGCTGAGAAGAAGCTCAAGTCTGGTCCTAAGCCGGACACTGAGTGCTTCTATTGCAAGGACAAGGGTCACTGGAAGCGCAACTGTCCGAAGTACTTAGCGGACAAGAAGGCTGGCACCATCAAAGGTATATTTGATATACATATTATTGATGTTTTCCTTACTAGCCCCGTTGTAGTGCCTGGGTATTTGATACCGGTTCAGTTGCTAATATTTGTAACTCGAAACAGGAGCTACGGAATAGACGGCGGCTTGCGAGGGATGAGGTGACGATGCGCGTTGGCAACGGATCAAGAGTTGATGTGATGGCCGTCGGCACGCTCTCCTTAGTTTTACCTTCGGGATTAGTTTTAAACCTTAATAAGTGTTATTATGTGCCTGCGTTGAGCATGAACATTATTTCTAGATCGTGTTTATTGCAAGAAGGTTATTCATTTAAATCGGAGAATAATGGTTGTTCTATTTATATGAGTAACATCTTTTATGGTCATGCACCTCTTATGAATGGTTTATTTCTTCTAAATCTCGAAAGGGATGAAACACACATCCATAACATTGAGGCTAAGAGATGCAAAGTAGATAGTGATAATACTACTTATTTGTGGCACTGTCGTCTAGGTCATATTGGTGTAAAGCGCATGAAGAAACTCCATTCTGATGGACTTTTGGAGTCTCTTGATTTTGAATCATTTGACACATGCGAACCATGCCTCATGGGCAAGATGATCAAAACCCCGTTCTCCGGAATGATGGAGCGAGCAACGGACTTGTTGGAAATCATACATACCGATGTATGCGGACCGATGAGTATTTCGATGCGCGGTGGATATCGCTATTTCCTTACTTTTACCAATGACTTAAGTAGATATGGGTATATCTATTTAATGAAACATAAATCTGAAACATTTGAAAAGTTCAAGGAATTTCAGAATGAAGTGGAGAACCATCGTAACAGAAAGATTAAGTTTCTACGATCCGATCGTGGAGGTGAATATTTGAGTTATGATTTTCTCACGCATCTTAAAGCAAGGGGAATCGTTTCACAACTCACGCCACCCGGAACACCACAGCGCAATGGTGTGTCTGAACGCCGGAATCGAACCCTATTAGATATGGTCCGATCAATGATGTCTCTTACTGATTTGCCGTTATCATTTTGGGGTTATGCATTAGAAACCGCTGCATTCACTTTAAATAGGGCACCATCTAAATCCGTTGAGACGACACCGTATGAACTGTGGTTTGGTGCTAAACCTAAGTTGTCGTTTCTTAAAGTTTGGGGATGCGAAGCTTACGTCAAGAAGTTGATGCCGGACAAGCTCGAACCCAAAGCGGAGAAATGCGTCTTCATAGGATACCCTAAGGAAACAATTGGGTATACCTTCTATCACAGAACCGAAGGCAAAGTGTTTGTCGCAAAGAACGGTTCCTTTCTTGAGAAGGAGTTTCTCTCGAAAGAAGTGAGTGGGAGGAAAGTAGAGCTTGACGAGGTTATTGAACCTTCTCTGGAATTGGAGAGTAGCGCAACACCTGAAATTGTTCCAGTGCCGCCTGCACCAACAATAGAGGAAGCTAATGACAAGGATCATGAAGCTTCGGACGATGCTGCTACTGAACGTCGCAGGTCGACAAGGTCGCGTGCCCCTCCTGAGTGGTACGGCAACCCTGTCTTGACTGTCTTGTTAGTAGAAGACAGTGAACCTACGAACTATGAGGAAGCGATGATGAGCCCAGACTCTGAGAAATGGCTAGAAGCCATGAAATCCGAATTGGGATCCATGAGCGAAAACCAAGTATGGACTTTGGTAGACCCTCCTAGCGACCGAAAGGCCGTTGAGTGCAAATGGATCTTCAAGAAGAAAACGGACGTGGATGGTAATGTTACCGTCTATAAAGCACGGCTTGTCGCGAAAGGTTTTCGACAAGTTCAAGGTGTTGACTACGATGAGACTTTCTCTCCCGTAGCGATGTTTAAGTCCATTCGGATTTTATTAGCAATTGCTGCGTTTCATGATTATGAAATATGGCAGATGGATGTCAAGACTGCGTTCCTCAATGGCAACATTGATGAAGAGTTGTATATGATGCAATCCGAAGGTTTTGTCGATCCTAAGGATGCTAGTAAAGTATGCAAACTTCAGCGTTCCATTTATGGACTAAAGCAAGCATGTCGGAGTTGGAACCTTCGTTTTGATCAAGTGATCAAGAGCTTGGATTTGTTCCAAATTGCTACGAATCTTGTATCTACAAGAAAGTGAGTGGGAGCTCGGTGACGTTTCTGGTACTATATGTGGATGACATATTGATTATCGGAAATGACATCAACATGCTTAACGATGTGAAGAGTTATTTGAACAAGTGTTTTTCAATGAAAGACCTAGGTGAAGCTGCTTATATATTGGGCATCAAGATCTATAGAGATAGACAAAGACGCCTGATAGCTTTAAGCCAGAGTACATACCTAGACAAAGTTCTGAAAAGGTTCAGAATGGATAAGGCAAAGAAAGGTTCAGTGCCTATGTTGTCAGGTAAGATATTGAGCAAGGCTCAGTGTCCAGCTACGGTAAATGATAGGGAAGCTATGAGCAAAGTGCCTTATGCCTCGGCCATAGGTTCTATCATGTATGCCATGCTGTGTACTAGACCGGATGCGTCCAATGCTCTTAGTTTGACGAGCAGATATCAAAGTGATCCAGGAGTGGAACACTGGACAGCCGTGAAGAACATCCTAAAGTACCTAAATAGGACTAAAGAAATGTTCTTAGTCTATGGGGGTGATGAACAGCTTGTCGTAAAAGGTTACGTCGACGCTAGTTTTGACACCGACAAGGATGATTCCAAATCTCAGACAGGATACGTTTATATTTTGAATGGAGGAGCTGTGAGCTAGAGAAGCTGCAAGCAAAGCGTGATCGCGGGATCTACAGTAGAAGCGGAATACATGGCTGCTGCAGAAGCATCAAGTGAAGGAGTTTGGATCAGAAACTTCATCACTGAGCTTGGCGTGGTTCCAAGTGCATTGGACCCACTTGAGATATTGTGTGACAACACTAGCGCCATAGCACTCGCTAAGGAACCAAGATATCATCCAAAGACCAAGCATATCAACCGCAAGTTTCATATAATCCGAGATTATATTGCAGATGGAGATCTGAAGATTAGCAAAGTACATACAGATCTGAATGTCGCAGATCCATTGACTAAACCTCTTCCACGTGTAAAACATGATCAACACCTCAGTGCCATGGGTGTGAGATTGTTACCAGATGTAAACTAGATTATTGACTCTAGTGCAAGTGGGAGACTGTTGGAATTATGCCCTAGAGGCAATAATAAAGATGTTATTATTATAATTCATGTTCATGATAAATTTTATATTCCATGCTTGAATTGTATTAAGCGGAAACATTAATACTTGTGTGGTTTGTGAACAACACCGTGTCCCTAGTACGCCTCTATGGACTAGCTCATTGATCAATGATGGTTAAGGTTTCCTAACCATAGACATGAGTTGTCAATTGATAATGAGATCATAACATTGGAGAATGATATGATGGACAGACCCAAACTAAGCAAAGCAATTAGATCGTTTCATCGTGTTCATCTTTGCGAAGCTTTTCCTATGTCAAATATTGTATTCCTTAGACCATGAGATAATACAACTCCATGGTATCGGAAGAAAGCTTTGAGGTCATCAAACGTCATCCTATGAGAGGGTGATCATAAAGGTGTCTCTCAGGTGATCGGAAAGTATCTGTTGGGTTGTATGTATCGAGATGGAATTTGTCCCTCCCAAGTCTGAGAGATATACTTCGGGCCCACTCGGTAATCGATATCAACACCGCTTGCAAGAATGTGGTTAAGGAGTTAATCACAAAGTGATATCGGATTACGGAACGAGTAAATTACTTGCTGTGAACGAGATTGAACTAGGTATGACGGTACCGACGATCGAATCTCGGGCAAGTAAAATATCGCGAGACGAAGGGAATATATATATGGGATTGATTGAATCCTGGCATCGTGGTTCATCCGATATGATCATCGATGAATGTGTGGGAGTCAATATGGGTGCCCAGACCCCGCTGTTGATTATTGATAGAAGATCATGTCTGCATATTCTCGAACCCGCAGGGTCACACACTTAACGTGTCTTGACGCTAGGATAGATTGGATAATTGGTTTATGAATTTTTGTTTGGAGTCTCGGATGGGATCCGGGACATCACGAGAGGTTCCGGAATGGTCCGGAGAATAAGATTCATATAAGGCAGTGCAGTTTTTGGAGTTCGGAATTGTTCCGGGTTAATCGGTATTGTACCGGAAGCTTCTAGAACCTTCCGGAAGGGGACCAACGTGGCCCCACCTTCCGGGAGGGGGCATGGGCCTATGAGGGAGTGTCCTGGCCGCATTGGTCCAGGGGCACAAGGCCCCATAGGGCCCAGCCGATCCTAGAGAGTTTAAATCGTTTAAACTAGAGATAGGGTTTCTAGAAGAGGGGAGAGTCCATGCCCCCCACTCCTTATCCTTTGGGCTTGGGGGAGGGGCTAGGGCTGCGCCCCCCTCTATATAAAGAGGGGTGGGGGCGCACCAAACCCCTACACCTCTCCTCCAAACCCTAGCCGCCTTGCTAGCTTTCCTCTCTCCCTCCCGACTGTTTGTAGGCGAAGCCCTGCTGCAGAAATTCTCCACCATATACACCACGCCGTCGTGTTGTAGATCCAATCTATCTCTCCACCATACTTGCTGGTCCGAGGAAGTAGGAGACGTCGAGGTGCTACACGTGTGCATCTCACGGAGGCACCGCCACTGGTGCTAGATCGGATCGGATCGCGAGGAGGAGAAGCGAGTACGACTACATCACCCACGTTCCGACGAACGTTCCGCTGTGCGAATATTCAAGGGTATGAAGATCTAATCCAATCTCTCTCGTTGTTTGCATCTCCTAGATTAGATCTTGGCTTTCCCTCTGTTCGCTCCGTAGAAAATTTTGATTTACTATGTCGCGAAACCCTTCACTTAAGTGTTATCAATTCTAAGTATACAAGTAAAGTATAAAGTAATATTATTATGATTAATTGTCATATGTTGACTGAAGTGGCAAAACGAATAACTTTTGAAGAAAAGATTTCTTTATTAAGGTTTAAACAGTTATGATAGTTTTTAGAATATGGTTGATAGAATGTGTAACACCCTCAGAATCGGCCCAATGCAAGTTTCAGCGCTTCCCGCCAAACCCGCATAGAAACGATTCAAAGGTGCCCACCAGGCACTTGCGTGCGGGTGGAAAACGAAGTAATAACATTACATAACAGTCCTCGATGGGACCCACAGAACAGATATATATACAACACGACTCCATGAGTCAAGAATACAGATATACAGGACAAAGATCCAAATCACCTTGAAAACGATAGAGCGCCCAGCTACGGACAATATGCAAATGGGGCTAAGAGCCCTGAAGTATAACCAATGGCGTCCATAACCCTGCCCAGGCCAAGCCGGAAGGGTAAACCTGCTAACGACGTCGATCTCAAAACCTGCTTAAACAAAGGGGGTGCCGACAAAGGGCAAAGGAAAAAGAGAGAGCGGTCAGTACTGAGGCCAATACACGACGAGGCTAGAATTCGGCGGTCCTCGCCTACATAGGTATGGTGGACTGAAGCGGCAGCGCAGCATGCACTAGAACAACCTATAGAGACTCGATACAACTGTCGGCTATCAGAAAGGGATAAGAAAGACCTATTCGGATCCAATCTTTAACTATCACCAAGCATACCCATCCTGGAATTTCCCCCTCGATACCAAACGAGGAAGTCAACCGAGGGACTCACACCGTTGGCAGTTTTATTTATTCAGTTATCGTTGCAGCAATTACTAGTCTGGTATAGATAATCATCCTGATATAATAAGCAGTGGGCAATTTTAGTTAACTATTCCATTGTAGTTGCACTCTTACTAGTCAGATACAATTAGCATGAGATATCCCCAAAACCAAGCAGTTGTTGGTACTTTTATTTAGCCATTCCGTTATAGTTGCAATATTTACTAGTCAGGTACAATGGTAGCAAGCGACAACCCAAACAAGCGATTGTTGGCAATTTTATTTAGCCATTCCATTATAGTGAAGCTGATTACTAGTCATTATAAAGTCAAATTTATAGCACTACTTTAGTTATAGTTGTCTATGATCGAGATATTGTGCTCCAAGTCGTCCATAACCGCGGACACGGCTTTCAGAAAGTTTTACCCTGCAAGGGTGCACAAATAGCAACACACACTCGATCAACCTCGGAAAAACCAAATCAAAACCCAACAAGGCCTTCACGACAAAGCAATCACCAGATTCAGAAATATTTCAGGGGGGCACCCCATTAAGTATACCCGCAACGAAGTTAGCTGACTTCGAGACGGACTCAAGGTTTGTGGGGCCGGCTGTAAACGACTGGGAACCTGAAAGTGTGACTAGGCTTGTCGATACCGCGTAAACGGGTCATGGTCCTAAACAGTATAGGTGCTCCTCGCACAATCGTAAATAAAGCAGTAAAGCATGGCATAAGTACAGGATAGTAAATAAAACCTCAAACTAGTTTGTGGCCCCAAGAAATAAGAATGAATCAAGCTCTAGCTCAGGGGGGTCCCATAATCCTCCCGGATGTGGATAGCGCGAATATTCAAGGAACAGGTATCAAGTACTCGGGGTCCTACGGGACACAAGTGGACGGTTAAAAACCAAATAACATCTATCGCTCACTTGTGCCTCTGCATTTACCTACTTCAATTTTAGTTGTTAAACAGTAATTAAAGTCTTGATCATCTCCAACAATAAACACACGGCAATACTCCAACAACTGTGGTACTTGACGACACGCAACAGCACTTGAGCAAGCGACTACGACGCGCAGGTCCAACTATCTACCAAACAACAGGTAATAGGAGGTGTCCAAGGCAATATAAGGCTGCAAGGGATATCACGGGTACGAAAGCTAGAGCATCGCAACACAGATATCAATAGATCAACAGGAGAGAATAAATACTATAAAAGTAAGATAGGTAGAAAGGGGGAGATGCTCGCCTGAAAACATTGGCGAAGGTTCATCCGAAGATCGGGTCGACACTCGCATCAACTCATCGGCCTAGTCCGTGAAGAAGCAAAACACTAGCACAAACACCAGATGTACTATTTAATACTATGACAGAAGATCGGGCATGATGCATGTATGATGTATGACATGGCAAAGGTGCAATGCAATTAGATCATATTAAGCGGAACCGGGGGTCCCGACAATTAAATATATGGTTCTAGTTGTTTAGATACCCGCCATTTAATTGTTGTCTTAACAGGACAAAACATGGCATCGGTTCGCTACACCAATTTAAATGAAGTCCGGAATAAGACAAAGATATCCCGCATATAGACTCCATATTTAACTTAGGTGAATCGGCATAACGCCCCCAAACCCACATGAATATGCATGCAAGCATGAACAAATTAATATGCAACAATTTGATATTACATTTATAAAATAGGGCTCGAGAAAGGGGTCACACATCTGGGTTCGGAAGATCTTGGGTTCCGGGGGGTTCGGGGTTCGGTCTCAGGGTTCAGGGTTCGACGGGATCGGTCTTCGGAGGTCGGATACAAGATGGAGAGCTTGGCGTCCCGGGGACGAAGAACTTGACGTCATCCGGCTCCATGTCGACGGTCTTGGTGTCCTTGCTGGAGAACTCGGTGTATCCGTGTCAGCGGCCTTGGCGGTTATCGGGTTTGGTCTCGGGTTTTTCCAAGGCGAAGATCCTGTCGGATATTGGAGCCGATTGGCCAATCTTGAGTGCTAGTATGTTACACACAAGTCAGCTTGGCCGGCTTGAGCATCCTTCTCGGCAAGGACAGCACGAGCAGGGGACGACCTTGGGGAAACGGGGAGGCGAGCTCGGCCATGGCTCCGCGGGGCGCGCGAGCTTGCAGGGAGGGTCCTGGCCAACAGAGGCGGAGGAGGACACGGCCGACGGCGCGGTGGGCTCGTGGAAGAGCAGAGGCGGCGGGGAGGGCGCGCGCGGGGCGTAGACTGGGGAAGACCTTGGGACGCTGAGGCGAGCGGGGCCATGGCGTCCTGCTGCTCTGGTGGATGGGCTGACCCAGATGGCGGGGCTAGGAGGACTCGCTAGCAGCAGAGCGCCGAGAGGAAGCACGCGGGGCAGGGGCGCTCGCGGGGTCGCTGCCGGGGACGCGCAGGACCTGGCGGATGGGAGGAGCAGAGGAAGGCTGGGGCGGCGCCATGCGGCTAGAAGGGAGCCACGGTGAACGGGTCCAGGGAGAAGAGAGGCCGGGGCGAGGAAGTATGGCCCGTGGAGGAGAGAGCCGAGGAAGGTGAGGGAGGGACCGAGCGGTGGCGGTGGCTTGAGGGGCGAAGGACGAGGCGATGCAGCCGGCTGCAGAGGGCAACGGCACACCAAGCAGGGACGGGTGAGGTGAGGGTTGCGTGGAGGAGACGCGGGGCGAGGTGGGAGGTGGGGCCGCTCGCGACAGAGAGAGGAAGCGGGACAGGGGCGCGTGCGTGACGTGTGTGTACCGAGTGGGGGGGTCGCTGGTAGCGCGACAGGGGCGTGTACAAGGTGTGGAGTGGGTCCAGGTGGTTGGGGACGCGCCCAGGTGGCGGCAGGGGATTGGAGGGAGGAAAGGGAGAGGTGAGGTGTCGGCATGGGATTGGAGGGGGTGAGGTGGAGGGGGCTGGGTAGATAGGATTGGGGTAGGAAAAGATTTAGGATTAGATATTTTGACTAGGGTTTTGGAGGTGGCTGGCCGGGTTTTCGGGCCCGGCTGGCTGCCTCCCAAAAATAATATAAACTTTTATTTTAATTTAAAAATAGACTTTTGTAAATAGTTTTTAGACAAATAAAAGAACCGGAAAAGTCCGGAGTTTTGATTTGAAATTAAGACGGGGAATATTTAGAAAACAAAGCTAGGCTTTGAGAAAATAGTTTTAGAAAAACAAATGCATGATGACATGACGATGCTCAAATGCAATGTGGCATGATGATATGAGCATGCGGTCATGATGATGCAATGCACAAAACAACGCGATTTTCTGGTAGTGGTTTTAGCGGGGCGCCACAATTCGACACCACCAACAATGGATCTCGCCCTCGAGATCCGCCTCATGGTACCGGAAGGAAGGTCGGCGATCTGCGTCTTCTCGCTTCGGGTAGATCATCGCGACACCACTAACAATGATTCCTTCTCCATCTTGAAATCGGCGACACCACCAACAAAGGTCGGTTCTCACGTTCGTCAAGAGAACACTCCGGAGAAACAAAGGACGAAGGTAGAGGTATCAAAAGATAAGGCCAACTCTAACTTCCATGAGAAGAGGAAAAGTTACATTGATCCACCAGTTCGATGTACAAGAGTGAACAGTAAGAGTCGGGTAGGGTGATCAGTCCATCCCGTTCCCAAACTATCAACTCTATACATGAATAGGAAATCAGGCAACTCAACTCTCGAAATTTAGAATGAAGATCTTCATAAGCGGTATTCGGAACAAAGGGATGATGCCAGCTCTGCATTGGATCTGATGTAGATGAGGTCATCACATCGGAAAACACCAGAAGATACAACAGAAATCGTATGAAAGACGCAATGATTAGGTTCCGCGATGGTTCCATTGGCATGAACAACACATGCTCAAGGTATACTCCAACTTCACCAATGCTCGTCCTTCTCATATGTTTTTCAACGATACGGATATCCAGCAAGGTACACATATAGATAAAGAGTTCAAGAACAAGAAGATTGGATGAAGGGTACACCAAACGAGATGCAGATAAGATGTTTGTAGCGCCATCGTTATAATAGGAAAGAAGCGAAACCCTAAAGGTACGACAGAAACCCAACCACGAGAAATCCTGGACTCGAAGAAAAGATAAGAGGTGGATTCAAAACGCGTAGAGGTAAGAGGAGAATAGCAGAGGGGTAAGGAGTAAAATCAGACCTAATCAGAACTATCCAACCGATTTTGAAAAATAGTTTTGACACTCTACTTCGGCCGTTAGCTAGGTTGTCCTACAGGCTGGACTTGTGGGGTATCGTAACTGCTGAGCTCTGATACCACTCTGTAACACCCTCAGAATCAGCCCTATGCAAGTTTCAGCGCTTCCCGCCAAACCCGCATAGAAACGATTCAAAGGTGCCCACCAGGCACTTGCGTGCGGGTGGAAAACGAAGTAATAACATTACACAACAGTCCTCGATGGGACCCACAGAACAGATATATATACAACACGACTCCATGAGTCAAGAATACAGATATACAGGACAAAGATCCAAATCACCTTGAAAACGATAGAGCGCCTAGCTACGGACAAGATGCAAATGGGGCTAAGAGCCCTGAAGTATAACCAATGGCGTCCATAACCCTGCCCAGGCCAAGCCGGAAGGGTAACCCTGCTAACGACGTCGATCTCAAAACCTGCTTAAACAAAAGGGGTGCCGACAAAGGGCAAAGGAAAAAGAGAGAGCGGTCAGTACTGAGGCCAGTACACGGCGAGGCTAGAATTCGGCGGTCCTCGCCTACATAGGTATGGTGGACTGAAGCGGCAGCGCAGCATGCACTAGAACAACCTATAGAGACTTGATACAACTTTCGGCTATCAGAAAGGGATAAGAAAGACATATTCGGATCCAATCTTTAACTATCACCAAGCATACCCATCCTGGAATTTCCCCCTCGATACCAAACGAGGAAGTCAACCGAGGGACTCACACCGTTGGCAGTTTTATTTATTCAGTTATCGTTGCAGCAATTACTAGTCCGGTATAGATAATCATCCTGATATAATAAGCAGTGGGCAATTTTAGTTAACCATTCCATTGTAGTTGCACTCTTACTAGTCAGATACAATTAGCATGAGATATCCCCAAAACTCAGCAGTTGTTGGTACTTTTATTTAGCCATTCCGTTATAGTTGTAATATTTACTAGTCAGGTACAATGGTAGCAAGCGACAACCCAAACAAGCGATTGTTGGCAATTTTATTTAGCCATTCCATTATAGTGAAGCTGATTACTAGTCATTATAAAGTCAAATTTATAGCACTACTTTAGTTATAGTTGTCTATGATCGAGATACTGTGCTCCAAGTCGTCCATAACCGCGGACACGGCTTTCAGAAAGTTTTACCCTGCAGGGGTGCACAAATAGCAACACACACTCGATCAACCTCGGAAAAACCAAATCAAAACCCAACGAGGCCTTCACGACAAAGCAATCACCAGATTCAGAAATATTTCAGGGGGCCACCCCATTAAGTATACCCGCAACGAAGTTAGCTGACTTCGAGACGGACTCAAGGTTTGTGGGGCCAGTTGTAAACGACTGGCAACCCGAAAGTGTGACTGGGCTTGTCGATACCGTGTAAACGGGTCACGATCCTAAACAGTACAGGTGCTCCTCGCACAATCGTAAATAAAGCAGTAAAGCATGGCATAAGTACATGATAGTAAATAAAACCTCAAACTAGTTTGTGGCCCCAAGAAATAAGAATGAATCAAGCTCTGGCTCAGGGGGGGTCCCATAATCCTCCCGGATGTGGATAGCGCGAATATTCAAGGAACAGGTATCAAGTACTCGGGGTCCTACGGGACACAAGTGGACGGTTAACAACCAAATAACATCTATCGCCCACCTGTGCCTCTGCATTTACCTACTTCAATTTTAGTTGTTAAACAGTAATTAAAGTCTTGATCATCTCCAACAATAAACACACGGCAATACTCCAACAACTGTGGTACTTGACGACACGCAACAGCACTTGAGCAAGTGACTACGACGCGCAGGTCCAACTATCTACCAAACAACAGGTAATAGGAGGTGTCCAAGGCAATATAAGGTTGCAAGGGATATCACGGGTACGAAAGCTAGAGCATCGCAACACAGATATCAATAGATCAACAGGAGGGAATAAATACTATAAAAGTAAGATAGGTAGAAAGGGGGAGATGCTCGCCTGAAAACATTGCCGAAGGTTCATCCGAAGATCGGGTCGACACTCGCATCAAATCATCGGCCTAGTCCGTGAAGAAGCAAAACACTAGCACAAACACCGGATGTACTATTTAATACTATGACAGAAGATCGGGCATGATGCATGTATGATGTATGACATGGCAAAGGTGCAATGCAATTAGATCATATTAAGCGGAACCGGGGGTCCCGACAATTAAATATATGGTTCTAGTTGTTTAGATACCCGCCATTTAATTGTTGTCTTAACAGGACAAAACATGGCATCGGTTCGCTACACCAATTTAAATGAAGTCCGGAATAAGACAAAGATATCCCGCATATAGACTCCATATTTAACTTAGGTGAATCGGCATAACGCCCCCAAACCCACATGAATATGCATGCAAGCATGAACAAATTAATATGCAACAATTTGATATTACATTTATAAAATAGGGCTCGAGAAAGGGGTCACACATCTGGGTTCGGAAGATCTTGGGTTCCGGGGGGTTCGGGGTTCGGTCTCAGGGTTTAGGGTTCGACGGGATCGGTCTTCGGAGGTCGGATACAATATGGAGAGCTTGGCGTCCCGGGGACGAAGAACTTGACGTCATCCGGCTCCATGTCGACGGTCTTGGTGTCCTTGCTGGAGAACTCAGTGTATCCGTGTCAGCGGCCTTGGCGGTTATCAGGTTCGGTCTCGGGTTTTTCCAAGACGCACCAAGCAGGGACGGGTGAGGTGAGGGTTGCGTGGAGGAGACGCGGGGCGAGGTGGGAGGTGGGGCCGCTCGCGACAGAGAGAGGAAGCGGGACAGGGGCGCGTGCGTGACGTGTGTGTACCGAGTGGGGGGTCGCTGGTAGCGCGACAGGGGCGTGTACAAGGTGTGGAGTGGGTACAGGTGGTTGGGGACGCGCCCAGGTGGCGGCAGGGGATTGGAGGGAGGAAAGGGAGAGGTGAGGTGTCGGCATGGGATTGGAGGGGGTGAGGTGGAGGGGGCTGGGTAGATAGGATTGGGGTAGGAAAAGATTTAGTATTAGATATTTTGACTAGGGTTTTGGAGGTGGCTGGCCGGGTTTTCGGGCCCGGCTGGCTGCCTCCCAAAAATAATATAAACTTTTATTTTAATTTAAAAATAGACTTTTGTAAATAGTTTTTAGACAAATAAAAGAACCGGAAAAGTCCGGAGTTTTGATTTGAAATTAAGACGGGGAATATTTAGAAAACAAAGCTAGGCTTTGAGAAAATAGTTTTAGAAAAACAAATGCATGATGACATGACAATGCTCTGTGGCATGATGATATGAGCATGCGGTCATGATGATGCAATGCACAAAACAACGCGATTTTCTGGTAGTGGTTTTAGTGGGGCGCCACAGAATGTGATTGATATTGTTTATGCTTGCTTTATAATGTTCTTAAAAGAATAACTTTTTTGAAGAAAATCTTACTTAGCTAAGGAGAAGTGTTTAAATTTTTGGTTAACCTTATTAGGTGTTCTTTCTAGTTATAAGCTTTAAGTAAGAAAGAATTACTCCATTTGAATAATGATATTAGTAGTATTTGAGACTTATCTATCTTGGTTTTTAACTTGGTTAGTTTGGTATTGAGATGCACTAAGTATTAATTGAAACAGAGCAGAGTAAACTATAAAACACATAATAAAGTTTTTATCTTAATATTTAAAGTCTTGTAGACTAAAGTTAACTTTAAAGACATAGATAGATTTAGTTGTATTACTTATGATATTTGTACTTTGTTCACTTCATAATGTTTCCCTAATGATACCTTAAGAGTGGTAACACTTCTATTTGAATAGTGGTTTCCTAACCTTATAAATGCATAAAAGGATTTATCTTCTTATAAGGGTATGGTTATTGCTTGTGAATAAGTGAACAATATTATTTACTACTTATAAATTATCTTTGGATTTAGTCCATTATAAAGTTCTGAGTGAAACAATGGTAAAAGATTTTATTTGGTTAAAAATATCATTCTTGAAGATTTTATAATTGTTAAAGATCTTTTTAGAAAATAAACTACACATATGGTTGAAGGATAATTCAATAAAATTGTATTTAAAATGTCTTGGACCAATTTGAATTTATATTATAAATATTTAAGACTAATACTATTGATTATACTCAATTGACTAATTTTAGAAATATTAGCAAATTTTATTTACCCTTTTATGAATTATCAGCTAAGGAAATAGGTTGAAATTCAAGTTATTAAAGTGTTTAAATTTTTATTTACCTCAAAAGTGTAATATTATATTTTTAACATGTAAATATTATTTTTGTGATCATTTTGGTATATTAAATTTATTTTTGTGATTTATAAATAATAAGATATGATTTTTATAAGATTTATTACTTTATAAATACTTTATAAATAACAAATATTTAACTAGGTGAAATAATAATGCATGGTTATAGTTTTAAATTATAGTTCTTATTTTTCTAAGATTTTTGGTATTTTATTTATATTTTTAACATTTACCAATATTAAAATATGAATTATCAAGTTTTTTTACTTATAAACCTTTATTAAATAATATTTACTTAAATAATTAACATAATAATATTTGGTAATACAATTAAGTTATAGATGTTATTTTTCTGAAAATTTTGATATATTAAACACATTTTTCTGAGTTATAGAACAATAGTTATTGAATTTATAATGTTTGATCAATTTCTGAAAATAATAAAAGGAAGTACTACATCATTGTGACATCAGCACAGAGTAGTGGTTGTTTTACATCGGGTAGAGCTTACTCACAGTGAATGACAGAAGGGCCCAAGGCCACCTCTGCTGCCACGCGGGGAAGGATGGACCCACCTCAGTGTTGACCGAGACTTGGTCACAAGGCGGAGTCAACTGACGCCGGTGAACCTACGGTGGCGGCGCTACGGTGCATGCGGCGATGAGTTCCTGCACGAATCGGAAGCTCCTCTTCCTAGGCTACCTAAAAACGGCGACGCGGAGTCCTGGGGCGGCCTAAAACCTGACCGGCGACGACTACAACAGAACATGCACGACGGTGCTCGGCGATAGGACAACACAGAGGACGAGGAGGGCCGGGAGAGGGTTCTTTCGAACCAGGAGCTTGCCCATGTTGCAATAGGAAGCTCGACGAGGCCGGAGGAAGGCTATAGCAGCAGTAATGGTGACGGCGGTGGTCGTCGGGCTCCAAGAAGATGGAGGCACTAGCGTCGATTGGGGGCTCCCCTCCTTAATTCAATTGGTGAGTAGGAAGATGGAGGCGAGGCGGAGCTCCTGGCGCTGTCTCCAGGGCATGGGGTGGCGCGGAATAGCGGCAATTCATCGGCGGTTTAGGCTAGGGTTTCAGTTGCCGACGGGAAAGAGAAGAAGAGAATGGGCGAGTCGGAGAGGATGAGGATGATAAGAAGGAGGGACGTCGTCGTGGCCTCCTTACCCTCTCCTGGCGACGACGGCGTGCATCTTGGCACAAAAACGGCGGCGGACGGCCTCAGCATCGCCACCGAGCTGCTTCCAGCTGGAGGAAGACGACGACGACATTTTTTGGAAAACCCCCTTGAACTTTTCTGACTCGATCCGCATTCCTTCTTCGGTCCCACCCATCGGCTAGAGATAAATAGTGAGTGTTGTCCTTACTGGGTCGCTGCTGGGCTGTTGTGAGTTGCTCGTGAGCAGCAGATAGAGAAGAAAGAAAATGGGCCACGACCAGGAACTGGGCTGACCTGTTCCTCTTCCTTTTCTTTTAGATTTTCTATATTCTGTTTTCTTTTTTAGCTTTTTATTTAAGCAATTGTTTTGAATTTTCTTTATGGAAGTTCTTTGTTGAATACAAGCAGCAATAATAAAGTTATTTAAAATCATTTTGTGAACTTTTATTATATAATGTTATGTTTCTTTATTTTCTTTATATGAACCCCTTTTTTATATTTTGGAAAGGCCTTTGTTATTAATTTTCTTTCTATAATAAACCATAGATTTATTATATGATATTTCCTTATTTATTTATAAAACTTAGTTCTAGTTAATTTATAGTTTGGAGGGAATTTTTATATTATGATCCTATATCATTATTTGATGCATGATATACTAAAGAATTAATATGGTTAATATTATTCACATGAATCTAGAAATTAGCAACATATATATTTTATTATAACTAACATAGTAATTAGGGTTTGAAATTATAAATGCTTACCCTAGGGATTAGGATACTTAATACACTTATATTCTTTTGTTGATGTGAATAAAGATGAATGGCTAAACATATTGTCTTCATGTTTATGATCTTTAATGATACCACCCTTTAATATAGAAAGTTATTATCTAGAAATTCTGATGGAAAAGAATTGATAAAGATAACTCCTAAGCACATATGGTTATGATAATTGGAAATGACAGAGATGTGCTTAAGTGATTTGCTATAGGAAAATATTCCTATAATGCTTTGTGGAAATAAGATGATAGATCAATCAGATGAAATGGATATTGTGTTTGGTTAAAGATATAGGGTTTAGTATTTACCAAGAATTCGTATCTTCCATAATTCACAATCCTGAACTTCTAATTAAGGAATTCCTTTCCTTGATATACTACTTCTTCCTATCCATCATCATGTGTTAACATGATGAGCCTTTATTCACAAGGATATTCTTATTCATATTTTATTCTTCTAAATCCAACAAGCTTGACACTAAAGCTTTCTTAATATTCTCATATCCATACTTGGTAATATCAACTACTCTACTACTGATAACCTCCAATCCAATAAGTAGTTACTTCTAACTCCATTCATACTCTTTCTTAATCATCCACCACTAATATTACTCCAGTAGATGTATATATCAAACTATTTTCCTCAAATGCTTACTATTCTTTAAGAGGAATAACACTACTTCAATATCTCCATGCTACTCTAGCTTCAGCTTAATTATACTATCTTATATCTACTTTACTCCAGTATCTTATATACAAACTTTACAACATATCATGGTGACTTTTCATGGCTAACCTAGAATAGCATAGCTATACTAGGGTTCAATCATGTTCTATCCACCAATGTCACTTATACATGATATAAGCATTCAATATTGGTGACTAAAGCATGATCATTGTAATCCTTTGATCCTTTATGGTTTAGGTTTCTAGTTGGCTAATCAAGGCTTTCATTCATACAACATTACAATTGTACCATAATTATCTTCTGCTTATCTCTCTTGGACTAAGAGATATTATTCATTGACTATACCTACTTGATCCAATAGGATTACTCCTGGTAACTTTCTTCAGGATTCATCCTTGTAATCTTCTTTATCACCATATAATTATATATTCCAGATAACTCTTCTATTATTTCAGGAGTGATTTAACCCCATCAATTATCATATTGATTTAATTCTCTTCCAGCATTCCCATCCTATAGATGATATCTAAAGCTAGCATTACTATTTGCCTCTTCTTACTTCTTTCTTTATAGGCCTTAAGTGAATGCTATGATATGGACAAGAGTTGATAGATCAAGAATTGGTGAATCAATAGTTGATTACTCAACATTGATGAACAACATATATTAGAATAGGATTCAATAGAGATGATAAGGATTGATATGGAAAGAAAGATATATGGTGAATGATCTTGACTTGGTTTCCTTCCTACTCAATCTCACTAAAGAGTTAAGGTTAGGTATTACCATGATACTCATGGTATAAGTAGATGAGATTAAGATTTAGTTGTTACAATCCTATTACTTAAGTTATATTCATAATTTGGTATTCAGGGGTTGTTGTAATGAATACTATGATATGATCACCTAGGGTTTTAGATATAAATCATTAAGTAATATGTTGTGGTTTAGTTTTATTGCATTTGATCTACCCTTAGATCAAATCATGTTTACACAAAATAAGGTTTTAGCAAAGGTCATATTGAAACTTATCGCAGTTAACTTGATGATCTACTTCAGTTCCACCAAGTTAAGAGAAGCTTCAATCACTTTGACAAGTTTTGTTCAAAAGCGCGAAAATTATTTGGATTTTCTATGCATGACTGCAATGCACACATCTGTGTTCAGCTTATTTCTAAGCTCTAATGCTGGGATGTTACACTGTGTATCCACAAAGAGCAAATGTTGACCCTCGAGGATATGAAAGACTATAATGTGGGGTATGAACCAAATATCGAAAGATTCTCTTGACCGCCATCAAGTGGCTTTCTTTAGGAGCTGCTTGATATCTTGCACATACACCTACACTCAACACAATATCGGGTCTAGATGCACAAAGGTAAAGCAATGAACCAATCATGGACCGGTATACCTTTTGATCCACATCTTTACTATTTGGATTTTGTTCTAGATGAGTCTTTATAGCCATGGGAGTAGGAGCTCCATTTAAATCTTGCATTTTGAATCTCTTGAGCATATCTTGAGTATAATTGGCTTGGTTGAAGAATGTCCCTCCTCTAACTTGCTTGATCTCAAAGCCAAGAAATACTCTCAACTCCCCTATCAAAGACATCCGGAACCTACTAGTCATAAGCTTTGAGAATTCATCATTAAAAGCTTTGTTAGATGAGCCAAAGATAATATCATCAACATATATTTGGCATACAAAAAGCTCCCCATTGGCCTTCTTAGTAAAAAGAGTGGGATCGATTTTCCCAACCTCAAATCCATGGTCAAACAACAACTCTCTAAGGTGCTCATACCACGTGCGTGGGGCTTGCTTGAGCCCCGCCTTATCAAGTTTGTAGACATGGTTTGGGAAGTTGGGATCCTCAAATCCCGGGGGTTGCTTTACATATACCAACTCATTTAATGGACCATAAAGAAATGCACTTTCTACATCCATTTGTTGCAACTTAAAGTTATGATGTGCCGCATAAGCAAGAAGGATGCGGATGGACTCAAGGCGAGCCACAGGTGCATATGTCTCTCCATAGTCAATGCCTTAAATTTGAGAGAACCCTTGTCCAACCAATCTAGCCTTGTTCCTTACTATAATTCCATGCTCATCTTGCTTGTTCTTGAATATCCACTTCATGACTATAACATTGCGACAATCCTTTGGCTTCTCAACTAACTTCCATACTTTGTTTCTCTCAAAGTTGTTGAGCTCTTTGTGCATAGCTTCCAACCAATCCGAATATTCAAGAGCTTCCCACACTTTCTTTGGTTCAATCATGGAATGTGTGCTTGGTGTTCACTGAACCTCTTCAATTGTGCTCTTGTGGAAATGCCTTTCCTTAGGTCACCAACCACATTTTGTAGAAAGTGGTCTCTTAATTCCAACATTCTCTCCATTCTAGCTTCGCGACGAGCGTGGATCTCCTCGTTGTTTCTTGGGGGACCCTCTTCATCATTTTGGTCCTCGTCTTGACCACCAACTTGACCTTGATCATCATCGGAATCATTCTCTTCATTGGGAGACAAAGATTGACCTTGGTCTTGACCAAGCACTCTTCTAGCATCGATTTGATCTTGCCCAATGCAGTTTGTACAGATCTTACTTGAACAATTGACTTGGCACCACTTGACATCCTGGAGAATGAATCAAGCTCCTCTTGACTAGATTTGTCACTTTGATCAACATGTTGAGGGTCCATATCTTGTCTTTGGCTTGAGTCATTGTCCTCCTCGGTGTATGGAGCTTGTTGATGTTGTGAAGATGAGGGCTCCACTTGAGTAGAGCATAGTTCTTCTCGATCCGCCATAAGGGGTTCCTCAACGGGGCGGATATATCCCACACCCATTCTTCCTATGGAATCCTAAGGCATTTCATTATCTGCATCACAAGAATCAACACGCCCCCCTTGGGGACCATCATATTCTTCGAAGGTCACACTACAAGATTCTATGACGGCTCCGGAGAGCTTATCATAGATTCTATAAGTGTGAGATTCGAGACCATAGCCAACAAAAATACCCTCTAATGCTTTAGACTTGAATTTGGACAAACGAACACCTTTTATGGGATAGAAACACTTACAACCGAACACCCAGAAGTAAGATTCGTTGGGCTTGTTACCGGTAAGTATTTCATATGGAGTCTTGCTGATTTCTTTACGGAGGTAGAGCCGGTTTGATGCATGGAAAGCGGTAGAGATGGCTTCGGCCCAAAAGTTGTATGGAGATTTAAACTCCTCCAACATGGTCCTAGCCATCTCAATAAGAGTCCGGTTCTTCCTCTCGGCCACACCATTTTGTTGAGGGGTGTATGCAGCGGAATATTGGTGTTTTATCCCCTCATCACCAAGGAAATCATTCAAGGTGTAGTTCTTGAAATCGGTGCCGTTGTCGCTTCTTATGATCAACACAGGAAGATTGTATTGATGTTGAACCATGTTGATGAAGTCGATGAAGGTCTTTTGGGTCTCACTCTTTAACTTGAAGAAATATACCCACGAATATCTTGAAAAGTCATCAGCAATCACCAAACAATATTTCTTCCCACCAAGACTTGCATGAGATGGAGGACCAAAGAGATCCACATGAAGGAGCTCCAAGATCTTGGTTGAATTGATGCGGTTCTTTGGCTTGATACTGACATGGGATAGTCGGTGATGCCATAACCAACCCACATCGGCCTTTCCGAATAAGCACATCGCACTTGTAGTGGTTTGCACCGAAAAGTCCACCACATACAAGTCATGTTCGACGTACCCAATGAAAGCGACCTTGAGAGACTTGCTCTACATGAGGACCACAATATCATCATCAATAAACACGGCAAAGCCCATCTTTCCAAGAGCACAGACTGAAAGTAAATTGTATCCAAGGGTCTTAACAAGCATGACATTCACGAGTGTAATGTCGTGAGCAACCACTATGTTGTCGAAACCCATTACCTTAGACTTTGACTTGTCGGCATATGTCATGGTTATTTGATCATAATTTGGCTTTAAGTCCTTGACAATAGATGAGCTTCCAGTCATATGACTTGTGCAACCACTATCAAGCACCCACTTTGACCCTTCGGAAGCATATGTCTACAAAAGATCAAGCTAATTTTTAGGTACCAATTTTCCAATGGGTCCTCTTTTGTTAGCAACAAGGGTCTTGGGGACCCAAATAGACCAAGCAATTTAACCATCATATGGGCCAACATATTGTGCATACACATCACCATAATAATCACGCATTAGAACATAATGAGGGTTAGCACTTCCCGCAAAGTCGTCATGAGACATAGTTTTACCACTTGTGGTCTTACTATCCACAATGGCCTTGTTCTTCTCTTGTGCGGGCTTGGCCTTATTCTTGTTGTTCTTCTTCTTGGCCTTGGAGACAAAACCAATGCCCCCTTTCTCACCACTAGGCCTTTGCTAACTCAAAATATCATCAATAGACTTGTTGCCTTGTGGAAATGTGGCCTTGGCTAGCTCCCTCTTCAACCTAGAATTTTCTTCAAGAATAGTTGTACTACTAGATGGAATGAAGTTACTAGGTGAGGGAATATTGGTCAATTGAGTTTGAAGCATTTCATAGGACTTTGTGAGAGACAAGAGTTCACTTTCCAATGCCTTGTGAGCCTTGAACTGAAGTCCTCGGCAAGTTTTTTATGAACCACACCAAACTCAATATTGTCCTTTTTAGCCTTTTTATATTTAGCAAGATCATGTTCCTTGATGAGTCTATTAACAATTACATCATTGGCCTCATCAAGCCCTTCAAGTTTTAGTTCAATAGACATTCTAGTCTCTTGTTCTTCTTCTAGAGCATTATTTAGGGCTTCTAGTTCAATCATGTGTTCATGCCCAAGTTTACATCTTACATATAGAAGTTCTTGAGTGTGGGAAAGTTGATCTAAGATGTTCCCAAAATGTGTCTTGGCCTCCCCTTGTAAGTTAGTCACGAACTCATCAAAGGCAATTAATTCCCCTTTTATGTCAAGAGACATCTCATCATCAATTTCATATTAGCTAAGAGGGTGGAGTGAGATGATGAGGATACCTCCGTACCCTCTTGCCATAAGGCAAGTGACGTTCTTGTTGGGAGCATTCTCATTTGGAGAGTCGAATAGTGAGAATGTTGGAGTAGAAGTGGTGGCCAAAGCAGCCACACCACTTGATGTTTCTTCTTCCTCATCTTCATCATCTTCGTTGTTAGAGGAGAATTCTTCATGAGTGATTAAAACAATTTCGCCTGACTTCTTGTTGATGGGATTCTTCTTCACGAAGGGTTTCTTCTAAGGAGCTTTGGGAGTTTTCTTCAACACAAGCTTACCCTCACGATCTTATCTCTTCTCATAGGGGCAACCTGCCACAAAGTGATAGCGGTCACCACAATTGAAGCAAGTTCTCAGTCTAGTGGTATTTTATGTTTTCCCATTTGGGTTGCTTCTTCGTTGCATTTCCATCTTGGCCTTGGCGGGGTTCTTACAAAAGTTCTTTGCATAGAAGGCCATATATTGACTATGAGCAATCTTGACATCATTGGGGTGGTCCATGGAGAGTCCTTCATCACTATCATCTTCATCCCCATGTTCCACAACCTTGGCCTTCAAAGCAACATTGACAACATTTCTCATACCAAGGGCACGAGAACGGGCATCTTTGGCATTCTTGGCGGCAACCTTGAACGAGGCCATCTCTTGCATAACTTCATTGGAGGTCATGAGATGGTAGTTGTGTCTTCCTTGTAGGCTCTTCAAGTCAGTGGGCTCAAAGGGCATGAGTGCACTCAATTATTTCCTTTTTATCCAAGCATCATCCACATGTAGGCACCCACATTTGTAAAGGCGGTGGCGGTGGTCTTGAGCCTATGGTACATGTCTTCATGATTTTCACCTTCCTTCATGTAGAAGCCTTCAGCTTCATTGCTTAGTGCATCATACCGGTTACTCCTCATGCTCTCATTCCCAACAAACAACACCGTGAGAGCATCCTAAGCTTCCTTGGCGGTGCTTAGGTGCTCAATGTGTGGGTAATCCTTTGTACCCAATCCTTGTTGAATCATGTGCAAAGCGGTGACATTGAGTTGACTATTGACGACTTCTCTTCTTGTCAAGTTGTCTGGATCCCCAATATAGAGTCCTTGTTCGATGATGTTCCAAAGTTCAATGCAACAGCTGCGCACATGAGTTTTCATTAGAGATTGCCATTGAGCAAAAGTAGTAGATGCTTCAAGCTTAGGTGGGTCACCTCTATTGTTTACATGAGGGTGAGGGATTGTAGGGTCAGGAGAGTACCATGAGTCACGGTGCTCACCTTTCCCACCATCATTCTGTATGGAGGAGTTAGTGTTGTCTTGTTTACCCCCCACTGCCATACCTTCGGGTGATACCGGAGCATTACCCTTAGGTATCACAGATGGAGGATCCTCTTGAGGAGAACGGGATGATGAGCCATCTTTATCTTTAACAAGTTTCTCAAGTAACTTGTGCAATTGTTTGATCTCGTTGCCCAAGGTGGAGCTCAATCTTGTTTCCAAGTTATTGAGATCATCCATGGTCACCGAGTGGATAGACTCACCATCACCTTCCCCTACTTTTCTACCCATATACTCTTAGGCGGTAAAGCCCAAATAAAGAGCCAAGAATCTGATACCAATTGAAAGGATCGTATGGGCACCTAGAGGGGGGGGTGAATAGGTGCTACTTCAAAATTTATTCTTTTTAAATTTAGGGTTTGACAAGAAAGGTAAATTCTCTAGATTATGCAACTAAGGTGAATTTACCTATATGTCAAACAAGCAACAACTAGCACAACACTAAGAAAGAACAAGAAAGTAAAGTGCGGTAAAGGATAGAAGTAACCAAAGCGATGGACGCGGAGACACAAGGATTTGTTTCCCGTAGTTCCTTCCTTTTAAAGGGAAGTACGTCTATGTTTGGAGAGGGGGTGGTTTCAAACCACCAACGCCACGAGAGGCCTCCCTTGTTCTCCGATGAACCTCACCCCAAGGGGATCGATTCACCTTCTACTATATCGGCAACCTTCGAGGTGGAAGCCGACACCTTTACAACAAGTTCAGGGCACACATCCACAACTTAATTGGAGGCTCCCAAATATAAGCAAGTTGTCAAAACAATCAAAGACAAGCTTGTAAGAACCAAATCAAAGTTAGGGTTTCCAAAGAAACACTAGAGCTTGGGGGCCCTCAAGTAAATGAGGGGGAAATGAAGATCTCTCTTGGTGAAGCTGTAGATCAAGGCCTCCTCCTTCGATTCTCCAAAGATCAATGACTTTGGATGGTTGGATGAAGAGATCTTGTAGATTTGGTGGATCTAATGGAGTTTGTGTTCTTGAGCAGATCGAGCGGCTAGAGGAAGGGGATAAGGGTCCCTATATATAAGCAGCCCTCTCCACGAACCATTTTTTGACCGTTGGAGAACATCTAGACCGGAGACTCCGGTCTGTACATCGGAGACTCCGGTCTACACCGGAGATTTCGGACTACCTCCGGTCCAGCCTCCGGACCACCCTTCTGATTGACCAGGTTCTGTCACGAGCTGAGAGGACCGGAGACTCCGGACCATCAGCACCGGAGACTCTGGTATACACCGGAGATTCCGGTCCATCTCCGGACCAGCCTCCGGACCACCCTTCTGATTGACCCTGCCCTGTCACGAGTTGAGTGGGCTGGAGACTCCGGACCACCATCACTGGAGATTCCGGTGAAGCCTATGGACCTTGCTCCGCACCCCCATTCAGACTGTCCTAGCCAGATTCCTGATGACACCACCGGGGACGCCTGCGGAAACTTTGGTCCACACCGGAGACTCCGGTCTAGATCGGAGACTCGTCTGGAATTTCCAGAACTTGTTAATCTTGCAGGGATCATTCCAAAGAGTGAGGGCACTTTTCCCTTAGTACTTTAACAATCTGTTGACAGTGACAAACTGTAAAATGATCTACTTGTTGTTAACGAACACCAAAAGTGATTATGACGGTAAATGTCCTTTCAACCGGCCACCGCTCTTCCTACCACCGACGATGGCGGTTGCTACATCCGACCACCGCGCTTGCTACCACCGGTGACGGCGGTTGCTGCTACCGGCCACCGCGCTTGCTACGGTCGGCGACAGCGGTTGCTGCTACCCGGCCACCGCGCTTGCTACAACCGGCGAAGGCGGTTGCTACGACCGGCCACCACACATGCTGCTACGATGGTCTCGACGGGTTCGGGTGTTGTGACGCGCAGGGTCGGATCTATATTTTTCGGTGTCCTTGGGCGAAGTCGATAAAAGGCCCCTAATGACAATATTATATATATACAACACGGATTTGCTATCTAGGATGCTATCAATGCACGCAAGCTTTGACGTTGGATACAGAGCGTACGTGAACTAGCTGCCAAGATAAGAGAGAGCCAATATCTTGTATGCAGTTGACGGTGTTATTTGCCATTTGTAAAATGGCAAGACTAGACTTTATTGTAGCATACCAAACATCCTCTATTGTTACAAAAAAATCTACAAACTGCATGTAGTATGCTAGTTGTACTTGCTTGCATTAGATCCTGACTAGCTGTACTACTTGATGGGACGTGTGCATGTTAGCATCAATCCAAGCATAGAAACATACAAGAATTTCTGCAATAAATCCAACTATGAGAGTAGACCAAGATATTAAGCAAGTTATCATGCGTTCTGGCTTGCATGAATTTCGGCCAATATTTTCGCGCGTGGCTTTTGTTTAAGCGCGGTAGTGCTTCCCGCGTTCGTTCCCGCTAGACTTTTTTAGTACAAAAGCAAAACTCATTCCTTTATATATAGATGGTCTGTTCAATGGTCTATAATGTAGTGCTAGAATGCATGCTGAAATTTTGGCCGGTTCAATGGTCTGAATGTATTGCAAGCTTCATGCTTAAATTTTAGCCGGTTCAATGGTCTACTAGTATTGCTAGCTCGCATGCATGCGTGAGCTGTTGCTAGTTTGCATATGGTACTTGCATGTACGAGCAAGTGCATGCAAAAAATGCTCTTGATGTAAGGGAATGATGTTTTCTGTTAGATATTTTGTGCTCCTGCTGCTCAACTTCATGCTCTCTATAGAATATCCAATGGTTGGATTAGTATGCAGAGGTAACATCCTAGATAGCCCACTATTTCCTATATATATATATATATATATATGCAATATATGCATATTTATCCAACCATTAGATCCCTTATAGAGAACCAAAAAATTAGCAGCGGAAGTACACATATTTGCAAAGAAATATTCCAACACCGTTATACTGGGAGCACAGATAGTACTACTACACCACACATCTTTTCAAACAATCAGCACATGCATGCGTCTATAAAAGTTAAAAAAAAAATAGCAATTCAACCAACCACATTACCCACTGCATGCAAACTAGTATAGCTAATGTTATAAGTGCACATGATGTTTTAGCAAAGCACAAAGCAGTTCTTATATGCATATCACATGGACCATAGAAGCTGCAAAAATTCTAGCAATCCAACCAACTATTTTCACCGGCACATGCAATACACTAGTATTCAACCTCACTCTTGTAAAGCACAAAACAGTTTTATATGCATATCACATGGACCATAAAAGCTGCAAAAATTCTAGCAATCCAACCAATCATTTTTTCACACGGCCCTAACTAGAGAAACACGCGCGCAAATTATAGCTAAAATTTGTGCACCTGCCAATGGACTGTTAGATGAAAAGAAAACATGCAGATATGTTTGCTCGGTTAGATGCTTGATATGCTTGCCTACCTAGCACACACCTACTTAGCATGCACATAGTACAACTAAGCATGTGCCTAGATAGCAAGCACAAATTTATGCCAAAAAAATATTGCTCGGTATGCTGAAGTAAGTGCTTGCCGTGTGGTTTGGGGATAAACGGAGATGATACCGTGAGTTTCATACATGTTTTTGCTCACTCCCATCTAGATAGCTAATAGAATCACTCCCTATATCCAACTACAACACATGTATGCGTAGATAACATCCTAGATAGCAAATCCATGTTGATATATATGTACCTATAACTAGATATATCGACGATAGATATGCCAATTTCACTTGCAAAATATTTAAAAACATATAATCACATGCTTATAGTCGAGATTTCTACAAATAATTGTCAAGCACTAAAGCATTGTGATATTTAGATAGAGAAAATAAAAATGGTAGGAAAATATAACAAGTATTCCATGCTAGTGAATACCTAAAAAAACCCAGCCTACAATGAGTTCATCAACAATTAAGCTTCGGTGCTTAAAAAGGCTTCTTCGTGCTTCGAAAAAAGATTAATGTGATGGAATTTATATCAAATTGTGATCTTAAAAATTATAACCCAAATCGAGGGATCAATTAGAAGGTTTAACCAGGGATTAATAAGAAGGGATTAGAGCCATTAGGCGTAAACTTACATAGGGCTGCAGCCGCATGGGCGCAGGGCCAGGGCTAGGAGCAGCTGAGAAGTGAGACTAGATGCAGCGACCTGACCTGGGCACCTAGCGACTGGCGATAGCGATTGGCGTTGGCGAGTGGCGACACCGAGCGTAGCGGCAGAGACGCAGGAGGCCTGGGTTGGGCGTGGGCAAGCGAGTGGCGACTCGCGAGTCGCGAGCAGAGGCTAGTCGCGAGAGACCGAGATGCGAGAGTTCGCGTCTTCGGCTCTTCGCGATCGTGGCAGGGCGACCTTTCAGTTTCATCGTCGATCGATCTACCCTCCGGCCTGGGCCTGTTTCCTAGTTTAGCGCTAAAAAAAATTGCCCCTCCCCTGGCATGGGCCCTTGGCCGTGGCACAACCCTGCCATGGGTTAGAGCCGGGGTTGGTGACGCACAGTCGACGGGGGTTCTGTTTCCTGGCGAGGAGTGGTGGAATGACCTGCAGGGTGCGTCGCTCAGGGTTGGTGTGTGTGCGTCGAGTCATGGAAGTGGCTTTTCTATTGGTTCAATATTTTACCGAGCAGAGAGTACATGCAGGATGGATCGGATGGTTGTAATCATTTTGATCAGACGATGCGGAAGGCGGGGGTCCCCCTGGGGACGCTCAGCAGCTTCCTATAGCAAACTCATAAACAATTTTAGAAAAATCAAACACATAAACGATGCACTTCCTCTATCCCAGTTTACAAGAATTACGCGTATATCTAGGTCGTCCGCATGACCTATATAATATGAATTATATAATACAAAAATTATATCATTCGAAAATATAATATTTAAAGTTTCTAATAATATAGTATTTTATCTTATATTTCTTATGCTAAGTTGGTTAATTTGTCAACCTAGAAATACGCGTAAATCTTATAAAGCGAGACCGAGGTAGTAATTAAACTACTAAGCCGATTAAATGAAATTAATGGTAAGACGAGTTCCCATTCAGGCCCCACATGTCATGCAGACAGAGGCCCCCGGGGTCGTCGTGGTATATCCGGTGACGTTTCTTCCCGCATCTGACTCTAGGTCTGAAAGCTACCGGGAAGGGCCAATGGAGAAGAGACCCCGCACCGGCGACGGCACCGGTGGCGGCGGAGAGTCCTCCGGCAGCGGCGGAGGAGGCCTTGTCGACAGGCTCCCGGAAGCTCTGCTGGTGGAGGTGGTTGGCCGGGTGGGGCTGGAGGCGGCCTGCTCCGCCGCCGCGTCCTGCCGCACCCTCCGAGGCGCCGCGGGCGCCGCCTTATCCGCCGTCACATCCCTAGACCTCTCGGTGAGCCTCCTCCCTCCCTCCCTTCTCCCTATCGCGCTCCCCTCCTCCAGCCAGGTGGTCCCCCCTTGACGCTGAGGTCTGGTCGCTGTTGTAGGTGTTTCCGCCGACGAATGCTATCGTGAATAGGATTCTTGACGGCAATGGCGCGCTCCGTAGCCTCACGGTCAATTGCAGCCTCCTCGACGACTCTGCTGTTGCCGCTATCGCCAAGGGGAGCCTCCGCGAGCTCTCGCTGCTCAAGTGCTCATCCTTCACCCCGTACCTATTTGTGGTAATTGGTGAGAGATGCACCAATTTGAGGTGTGCTTCTTCAGCATTGGATTGCTTGTATATGCTACGGTTATGATTATTGTTGTGGTAGCACGTATTAAGTTATTAGCTGAAAGGGTTAGGTAGTGTTTAAGCTGACATGTTGTAACCTGGGCATCAATAAATATAAGGGGAGGTCCTGCTTGTAACCAAGAGGACTTGGGGCAAAGGAGTGGCCTGATCGGCCCTGTCAGGAGATCTGACTAGAGGTTCTTGTGGGTGTCGGTTCGTCGGATAGATAATATTAAGGGATGAGTGCTAGCAGAACGGTTCTTGAGGGTGCAGGTTTTAGCTGAACCTCATCAACAAACATCGTCTCATCTACTTCTTGCATGTTCCTCGGTAGATCTACACTTAACGATCTCGGTATTGCAACTAGTGGAACCAAGTGACCATGGTATTGCTCGTGGAAGTTAACATTGGCACTATGCCATGGTGGCTAATTTTGTAACAGTACATTTCTTGAGGAAATTGGATTAGGTTCTGTTAGCTGTTGCCTGGTATTATTTCATTGTAAAGTTTATTTTCTTCTAGGTGTGATGGACATTGCGAAAAATTTATTTGTTTGTGGTGTTGGTTATATTCTGTTCTTTAATTTTATCCAAATCATGAGAAGTCTGAGCATACTGTGTTTATATTCAGATCAATTAAACTGGAGATGGCAAATTTGAATGGCAGTGAACATTTTGTGATCTGCCGTAAGTCCCTAGCACACACCTTCAAAGGATGTGATTACTTGGAGGTGAGATATTTTTGGCCCGCATAAACATGACACCCTCCTAAAATTAGAAAGACGGCCATTTCACGGCAACATTGTGTATTTGAGTAGTTTTTAGGTTGAGTATCTTTCAGTATATTAGCAATAGTGTTTTAATAATGAGCTGCTGGAAGAAGTTAATTTGCTTGTTGTGCGCCTGTGCCTAATCTGTTCTGAATCTATTGATGCAGAATATTTCTCTGAAGTTTCCTCTGCGAACTCCAGGCTCTGTTGACTTCGATTCTTTGGTGTCTACTATTCCTAGTACCACCAAGATACTATTGCTACAGCCTGTGGCTAATTGGCAGGCAAAGAAACTCTTTCCTATAAGCCCATCTCTGAAGACACCATTCAGTGACAGTTTAGAGTCGCTCTCTTTAGTTCTGGACATAATAACGGATGAGCTTGTTACCTTCATCACTGGAAGCCTCTCTAACTTACTTGAGCTCCGCTTAGAAGACAACCCAGGGAGTGAAACAGATCTGGAGAACGATCTGACCAATATTGGGCTACAAGCACTTGGCATATGCCAGAATTTGACACACTTATCTCTGACACGTGGTAAGCAGAGTTATTCCTCCACCTTCAGAAGGGTAAATGACTTTGGGATACTGATGCTTGCTGAAGGATGCAAGCAACTCCAAACCATTAGACTTGGTGGGTTCTCTAAAGTGAGAGATGCTGGATATGCAGCCCTTCTCCACTCTTGCAAGGATTTGAAAAAATTTGAAGTCAGTACAGCCTCGTGCTTGTCAGATTTGACGTGCCTGGATCTTGACGAGGCAGCTACAAAGATAACCGAAGTGAGGTTGCTGTCTTGTGGTCTCTTGACCAGTGAAACAGCCATATCTCTCTCATCCTGCACCAACTTGGAGGTTCTTGATCTTTCGGGTTGCAGGAGCATCGCAGACGCTGGCCTGGTTTCCATCTCGCAGCTTTCCAAGTTAACTCTATTGGACCTTGCTGGAGCTGACATTACCGATGCGGGTTTATCAGCACTCGGTAATGGGAGATGCCCAATATCTTCCCTGTGCCTGAGAGGGTGCAGAAGGATCACCAACAATGGCATAGCTTCATTGCTGTGCGGGAGCGGTACCATCAACAAAACTTTGGTCGCACTTGACATTGGGAATATAGCAAGGATATCAGGTAGAGCTGTCACGGTAATAGCCAAGAACTGCGAGCAGATAAGCAGCCTGTGTCTCCGTAACTGCGTCCTCATCACCGATCCATGCCTTGAAACTCTGGGTTCGGCGCAGTACAGCTCTGGTAAAAGCCCCCTAAGGATGCTTGATCTGTCCTACTGCTCTAGGTTGTCCCGTAGCTTCCTGAGGCTGTTTGATCCGCTGTTTGACCCGCCATTGTTCCGAGGCCTACGGTGGCTCGGTGTCGGGAAGAATGTGCTGGAACGTCGTGGCAACAGTCCGACAGTTGCAGAGATCCTGGAGCGGAAGCCAGGCTTGACAATATGCGGCAATAACTGCGAGATGGGCTGCAGGAACCAGTGTCATCCTGACGTCCGTGCCCTGTAACATGCATTCTTTGTGACAGTGCCGCTTGCTGTTGTAATTCTATGTTCCATTATGTAACAGTGCTAAACTTAGCATCTCTTGATCTCGCTTGTATTATGTTACTGAACATTTCTTAGGACAGTCAGGTTGTTCTGTTATGTTGTATTGTAATGAACAGATGTATTTTACTGGGAAATTGGGTAATGCAGCTTTTGAATGATAATTTTGGCAAGCATTAAGCAGAGCCAGCTGAATACCATCAGCAGGAGATTCTAGCTATTCATGTACAAGCCATCTACGCAAAATTCATAATATTGTCACATGTCACGCTCATAAGTAATCATCACAGCACATTCATTCGCAATTATAATCACGCCAGGTGCTTTGAACTGGTAAAATGCCACAGAAATAAGGACAACGATCGATAGCAGCCATATGTTTGGGTTGTCCTACGAAGGCAGATTGTGATCAAACCAGACTTTAACTTTGGCCACGTTTACTCTGACTCTGCATTTCACAGGGTCAGATCGTTCAGATTCTTCTTCTAACATATACCGAGCAAAGCTTATGTGGTCATGTAGTGGCTTGCATATGAATGCGTCTACCAACTGTACTCCGGTGTATTGCCAGGTTATCCTTGCCAAGCAAGGCTCCAGTTGTTGTGGTCATATAACAGCACACTTAGGATTTCAATATTTTGTTAAGCATAACCAAGTCAAGAACCAGGATAAATACCCAGATAAAGTCAATCGAGCAGCATCTATTAAAACTTTACATGTCAACTTACGGCACAAGAGGGATAACCAATCACCCAGGCACAAAATCAACAATATCAACATGTCTGCCGTGTCAATGACTGAACCAAGAGAAGATATGAAGCTTGAAAAGTCTCAGGCACTGCCAGATCGAGTAACTAATGATCGCACGCAAAAACTGCGTCTACATACGGGATACTATTTCCAAAACCTCAGCAGATAACCAGCAGTAAAACCTCCACAGATAACCAGCATCAGAAGCACGGCAGGAAAGGATCTACATGAAAGCACCCCGGCCGCCTCTCCTTGCTGTGGCTCGCTCATAAGTGGTGTTGAACTTCTCGACCAACTCATTCATTGTGCTGCAAGTCAACAAAGAGTTATCATCACTACCAACATCAATATAGGTATAAGTGGAATCTCGAAATAGAACTATGATCTGCGAATACAATAGAATATCAAGAAAATGAACTAAATCTGACAGAACTTTTTACTTCCTTTTCCTAGTTTGTTCATGCGATATTCTTTCTTATCAACACGTTCCACAAGAGAAACTGAGGCATACCTTGAACAGTTAGTGAACATTGCAAGGTAAGTCATGAGGAGGGTGTCATTGTATTCCTGAAAAACAAAGATATATCATCATAACATAAAATGCAAGGTTAAACTATATTGTTAATACACAACAAAATGAGGTTAGCTTACTGTTAAGAAGTCATCTTGGAATTTCTCTGATTCCATAGCTGGTAGTCTTCTTACGAGGCTTGAGACTTGCCTAAGAAGTGAATTATCCAGTGGCATATCACCTACAGTGATGGAAGAAGCTTACTACGATTGACATGTACTGACCTACTCATACAAATAGTTCAATGACACCGGAATTTTGGCAACTAAGATGAGAGACTTTGAAGCACATACAGCAGAGATATTTTGGAGAAAGAGTTACAACATCAGATCAGTGAAAAAAGACGAACCCTTTTGCATGGCACCAAGGTATTGCTGGATAACACGAACCCGGCTGTTGAGCATCTTGATGGCACTGTGTATTCCTGTAAGATGAGCAGCCACTGCTCAAACATATTTGTTAGTATTATGTGTTTGAAAATGATACCTTGCATGGTACAAGTATTGCACAACTCTATGACACTAAACTAAGAAGCTAAAATGATGTTAAACAAATAATCCTTACATTGAGTTGCTGCAGAGCTGCCATCAGATGGTTTGAGATGGGCAACATGATCTACAGATATCCTCTCTGCCTCTACAGTCTGAAACCAACCATATGTGCAATAAGTGTTAACAGAATAATTCAGAACTGGAAAAACAAATTCATAGCTAGATCAACACGCAAGAGATTAGTGAAAAAAACTAACCTCAATTGTGTAATTTGATTTGACAAAGATGAGCTGGGGACCACCATCGATAACATGCAGCTCTAGAAATAATAGAGAGATGATATATTAGGGAATTAGCAGCACTTATGGCAAAACTGAACCAAGAAAAGAACGTTTTGTAGAAAATGAACTCCAAAAGTAGTTACAGAAATATCTGAAACAATAATACTGAGGGCTACCTATACTATGCTAGTGATGGCTACAAACTATTATTTATATATTAAAAGACACTGATAATAACAAAGTGCAAAGCTGATGTGCACTCAATGCAACACACATAAAACATTAAAGTTGTATTTTTGTGGACATTGGCCAGTCAGGCCAGTGCACAACACCAGAAGGTGACACTGGCTGCTGGCCAGCCTGGTGCATGGGCTCAATGAATTCAACACCAGCATCAGCAACAAGAGCTTGTAATCCAGGATAATTGGGAAGTAAAGCCCATCATTAATAAGGATAGTACTCCCTCCGGTCCGGTTTATTAGGCGCGCACGTATTTTAAAAAAAATCTTTGACCATCAATTTTGACCAATAAAATATGTAATATATATCCTAAAAAATATATCATTGGAAACTACTTTTGAAGATGAATCCAATAGTATAATTTTTATGACATATTATGTAAAATTTGTTGACCAAAATTATTAGTCAAAGTTGTTCTTAAACTACGTGTGTGCCTAATAAAATGGACCAAAGGGAGTATGTTAGACATTTGATCGATCAATATAGATAGTCAGAATAGAAATAAGAATTGAATCACATGTAATTCAGTTGAGTCATTCCTATATAGGTAATGTAACTCCAGAGAATTAGCAAGGAGATGGAATAAGAGTTGAGTTTGCTTCCAAGTTTCTTAAGGGTACAGTTAGGTAGATATTTCTGTCAACTCTCAAACCCCTCTAGGTCCTTTAAAAAAAATAGTTTGCTAGTCCTCTCACTATTCTCACTCCAACCTATTCTTAACTTCCACTTCCAAACACTAATTTCAGTTCAAGACATTACGTCTGGCCATCCTTTGTATGGTAGTCACATCATACAAAAAACAATCCATAGTAGAACCAAAAAACAAGACAAGTCAACTACAACACACCGAATGGCGATATAAAATGTAAATCAGATTCACATACCACTCTCATATATTGTAACAGGGAGATCCTTCTGGGAGTGGTTGATTGCAGGATTCAAGAGAAGATAAACAGGGCTTTCGTTAATGTCCATCAGCTGGATAATACAAAAAAACAAAGTTACAGAGAGGTGAAGAAATATTACATATAGCATAGCATAACCATGTTGATAAAAATATTCCTGCTAAAATCAAATTGCTAGTATGGTCTCCACCTCTCCATTTCTTTGGATGTGCACTTCAACACAGCTCACCACGCGTGATGAGTTTGATACTAGCTACTATTCACCATCTCAACATAATTCATGTAATAATGTTATGGCTGACCATGACATGGAACATTTTGACATACAACATCATCAAAAAAATTGCACTACTGTTAACTTGATTAATGCTAGTTCATTCATGTGTAGCTAAGTATGCAACAGCGGTTGCCTTGATTTTCAGGCTTGAATGAGAACAGGTGAAGTGTGCAAATTGCACAGAAGACTAAGGCGAACTTATCTATGTAAACAAATATCCTAAAGGCTAAAGTCAAACTGAACCTCAATAGAAGCCCAACAGGGGTATCAGCTTACAGATAGCAATAAGTAGCCATGATCTGCTCCATCACCCAGTATAACACAACACAAGATAACCCCAACCTAACATAGGCATGGCAACTTCCAATTTTGCATAAACACGATGAAAGGAATGCAGTGACTCAGTAAAACCACTAACAAACACCTTCCAAAATAAAATACAAAGCAAAATTGTTGTATGTACAGTAATAAAAAAGTCATGTCCCCTACTACTCTTCTACCACCTCTTTCAGCATGGCAATCAAAAGCCACCTCTTTTTTAGCAAGCATCAAGCACATTGTCAGTCTGAAGGATTAGGATCTAAAACAAAAGATCCGAAGTACTCACAGCCTTGTGGATTAGCATGTCGGTGTCCTGCACATCGCTCCCAGTTGAGTACCACCCCAGCACATAGAAATCGGGGAAAACCTTCTTATCTGCAGAGCCACAACCGTACCAATCAGAACACGCGCAAACCCCTGCTATACATCAGCGTCACCAAACCCTAAAATCACACGAGGTTTGTGGTCAGCTTACAGAGCTCCAGCTTCTTCTCCAGGAATTCGCGTTCGAGCGTGCCGGTGACGGGGTCGATGACGAGCTCGAAGCTGTTGAAGATCTCCACCGTCCGGCCGCGCTGCACCCCGATCACGCCCCCGAAGACTCTCGGCGGGACCGCGGGCTCCGAGGGTGCTTCGGGTGAGCAGGAGGCCTGAGCCTTGCCTGCCGATGCGGGTTCGCCGGAGAAGGCGGCCTGGGCCTTGACGCGGGTGTAGTGGTCGGAGACGTTCACGATGACGAGGGGGTGGAGCTTGAAGGTGAGACCGCTGCTGGCGGTGGCAGCGGTGGGGGGCGGTTGGGCGGACGCTGCTGGGTCGGAGGGCGTCGACATCGTCGGAAGGGGAGGGATGAGCGGTGCCCTAGCTAGCGCTGACGGCGAGGTGGGCGACTTGCAACGGCGAGGGTCTGTGCTGGGGTTTTCTGCTCTGTCCTTTGGTGTGCTTGCCTAGGTTCCGGCCTTGTATACGTGGTCTCTTATTTGGGTCCGGATTGGAGAACCTGGGATCTATGGGCTGAAAGTATGGCCGAGGTAAACTGGGCTGGCAAGTTCACGAAATAACAGAAATTTACAATTTCCTAGTTTTTTTTAAATGCCAACTAAAAAAAGACGTATGGAACACAAAAAAAATCAAAAAATCTAGATAGCGACCGGTCGATGAAAATAAGAACATATCGGGCGTACTGTAAGTACGCTGTTGTCTGATCATGTCTACAGAACTACAAAGCGAATCAAAGTAAGCAAAAAGCAAATCGAAAATTTGAAATGTCCTGATTTAGGATCCGTTTTCACCGTTGAGCTAGTCGCGACGAGATCTTCGAAACTAGATCCCATGTTGGTATGTTTCGTTGAAAAAAATTCGGACCAAAAAGTTATCCACCCGTAACACTAGAGTTATCCATGTCATAATATATATATAAGTTATCCACCATATAAACAAATTGGACCGAGGTGTTCTAGTATTTCTCATGCGGATGACTTTTATATTTTTTCATCTCATGAAACCTCGACTAACGCATCGACGAGCGATAAAATCTCGTTACCCTAAAACCCTTTGACGCTTTGTCGCTCGTATGCCATGGTAGCGGCGACGGCTAAAGCCGAGTCAATAGACTACTGGTTGCCCGTTATATTTATTCACTATAACTTAGGATGATGGATGAGTGGGGCATAATATCTCATTTATTATATCGTGCAAAAAAACTTAGATTTAGTTTCTTTTAAAAAGTATGCTTAACGTTTGACGCGCTAGCCTTTTGAGGTTGAGTCGCCGTACGCCTCTCGTGTCGATGGGAGACGAATTAAAGCTGTTAGAATAACTTTTGTATTCTATCTATGGTTAATTTTTGTAGTGGTGGATAACTTATGTGTTACTAGGTGAATAACTTAAATACAAAAATATGGATAACTCTTGTGTTACTAGTGGATAATTATGATAACTTAAGTTTTTGTTTATCTATATGGATAACTTTGTATAATTTTCAGGATAACTTTAGTTCTCTTTGTGACCACCATAATTTTTAAACTCTGATTACTTTCATCTTAGTTAATTACATATGCAATAGACTTATTTGATTTGAACACGGTAGCTTAGATGTCATGATATCGAGTCTTCGTGGTCGGCGTGAAACAAATCTTAAATCGTAGAAGTTTATATTTGTGTTTACTCATGCATGAAAAACTTAAACAAATGATTTATTCATAGGACGGATAACTTATGTAATATCAGGTGGATAACTTAAGAAGTTCAGCATGGATAACTTTTGTGTTACAGGTGGATAACTTTTGGGTCCGAAAAAAAAGTTCTTAAAACATATCAATATGGGATCTAGTTTCGAAGATCTTATCGCGACTAGCCTAACGGTGAAAACAGATCCAAAATCGGATATACGGATTGACCTACAAATCATTTTAAATTTTCGGATTTTCAAATTTAAACCAGACATCATCTATTTTGTCATTTGTGATTAACGACTAAATAGGCTCTTATTGATTTTTTTACAAATATAACCCTCTGCAATTCGTCATCGCCAAAAATACCCTCCTCGCGCCGTAAAAGCCAAAAATGCCCTGGCGAGAGGCTGAAAAGGCGACACGTGTCACCTCCCGCCACGAGGGATGGCGGGATGTTCCTCTCGCCACAGGGGGTGGCGGGATGTTCCTTCCGCCATGGGAAATGGCGGGATGAGGTGGGCCCCACGGCCAGGCCAACGGGGAGGTTCGACTTGGCGCTGGCGGGAGGTTCGACTTCGTGCTCGCACTGGTGGGCCCCACGGCGTCATTCCGCCACCGCCAAAGGCGGAAGGAACATTCCACCACCCCCTGTGGCGGGAGGAACATCCCGCCACCCCCCGTGGCGGAAGGTGACACGTGTCGCCTTTTCAGCATCCCGCCAGGGCATTTTTGGCTTTTGCGGTGCGAGGAGAGTATTTTTGGCGATGGCGAATTGCAGAGGGTCATATTTGTAAAAAAATCGCTCTTATTAGACCTGAACCACCTCCATGCATGCACATGTATCTTCACGCATGCATGCTCTGCATGCCGGTCCTAATAGCTCCACCCAAACGTCCGCCAGATTTTGTCATTTACAGAACGGTTGCCAGGTAGCAGCGTCCAAAAAAAAACCTCCTCCACTCCAATTAATCCACATATCAAGAGGTTTGATTTTGTGTCCTCCCCTCTCTTACAAACTTTTGAAACTAAAAACATAAGAATGACTGGAATTGGTCCATATCCCATCGGTTTGGAAGGCATGAAGATGTATTGGTCAATCCTGAACGTCCTTATTATGTTTTAAGATTGAGAGAGGAAGGGACACCGAAGCAAAAGTCATCTGATAAAAACTATGTTGTTTGGAACAGAGAGAGTATAAAAATATTTCCTGTATTAAAATTGAAATGATATTTATCTATCCAAGATACTACTAGGTATGTCCTCATGTACCTTCCCCTCAACATGACCCATTGCAATTTTTCAAAATTTCAATACTAGCAATTACTTTCACCAACATCGATTAAATTTTAAAATAATCAAATTCTCTCCTAGATACCTCTACTAATGATGTTTGCAACCCCGGGTTGTGAAGGGGTTAGATTTATTGGAAGAAATACTTAAGAATATATAATCAACAATACGAACAATTACGACCTTTAAGGGAATAACCCGCGATCTAGAGATGATCTAGAGTTTTCTTCCTCTCATCGATAGGATGGCAATGGGTCTCCATCATTCGTGTACCCGGTGGTTTAGAACAAAAAATACCCATGTGTATATAAATACGTAAATCCTAAACCCATCGGGTGTGATGGATACGGGTACGGGATCAATACAACCCACACCCGCGTACCTGTGTAGCCATCTATAAATCTGACAAGTGAGTCTTACGGATAAAATTCTAACTTAGATAATCTATTTTATCCTATAAATCTTGGTAGGCCAAAACCACACACAGATTTCACGTCTAGTGTCTCTATTTATCTAGGTCATTGGTATATTAATGATTGTTGATAGCATGTATCCTTTTTTCCTGTATTATTGCAATCCATTCCCATAACTCCCTCGTAGTATCTCTAGGATTAAATCACCTAACATGACGTACGATTTGTGGTATCATGTAGGTTTAAATTACCTTTTTTTCTTGTGTGAGTTTGTGAACTTAAATTATGGTGTTGATGCTTATAAATTATTGGTTTATATTGTTTTCAATATTTTTCTGTTCATTTTGATGTGTTGTAAATACGGATATTTTAACCAGTGGGTACCCACTAACCCCTGTCGGGTGACGAGTATGGGAAAAACTTGCACCCGTTGACAGGTATGGGTGCGGGTGATGGGTAGTCCCGAGGAGGACGATTACGGGTATGAGGTGGCTCCACCCACACCCATACCCTGTGGGTGCCATCCCTACTTGTCGGCGATGCCGATGATCTGTCCCATCTATGGTGGCCCTTGGGGCCATGGAGGTGTGACGGATTATGACCCCTCGCCAATGGAAGGTTCTTTGTTCTTCTTCATCTAGGTTATTGTCTTCTTCGGCATGGTGAGGTGGCAACAACATTCTGAAGTCGAAATAAGGTCCTCCCTTCCCTATCCTCATTCAAGCAGTGCCTAATGTCGATAGAGGGCGTTAGGAGTTGTCTCTTAGGAAGATCTCATGGGATCTGGTCGGTGTTCATGTTAGTCAGCGTGGTTGCAGGTCTAGTCCTTCTGATATACAAATCTCATAATTGGCAATAGTTGATGTTCGATAGCTATCCGGGTCTTAGCATGACGTCTTCACATTTGTCTATTACAACAAACTATACTTCCACAAGTTTTGACCAACTCTAGTGAGGAAGGGACGAGGACGACAACACACCTTATTGTTGTCGATGTTTAATAAAAAATCTGTGAACTTTGGGGGCGGGGGATCATGTGGGCAATAACTAGCAAAAAAATGGATCGTGATTTTCAAGATGAGAGTTGTAGAGAGAACATACATGTGATCAACCTGTGCAACTAAACATGTCATTTTATATGTCATGGCATGATTTTTCATATATTACACTTTTCATATCTACTTGTTCTATTTAACTAGATTGGTAGGGGCACTCTCAGATTTCTATTGAATTGTATCAGTATCGTCTCGAATTATAGCATAATCGGAAGGAAATCTACCAATTCGAGTTACAAGGAGGGAGGCTATCTGCTAAAGCCGAGACTAGGCCGAAGCCATTGTTCTAATCATCGAATCCAAACTCCAGGTGACGCGTTCCTTATAAGCTCACCCAATCGTCGTTCGCCATCTCACTTGCGGGCCCGGGTGTGAGCTGGATAACGAGTGCTTTCTTTGCGATCCCAGCGCTCCCGTTCCACTACTGCTAGTGGGTCCTTGTTGACAATGTTAGCATTAACATTCTTCCTCCCTTGAAGTTCGGCTTGTTCCAAGTCGTAGAACGAGGAAAACATTGCTTGAGTTCATCCATATCCTCCCAAGTAGCTAGAGATTCCGGCTGACCAGACCATTGAATCAGGCCTTGACTGATTGTAACTTTGCCTTGCTAACGAATCCGTTGCTGAAGGACTCACGCAGGAACCTGGAGAACATAAATGAAGGGAATATGCCCGAGAGGCAATAATAAAGTGGTTATTATCGTATTCCTTATTTATGATAAATATTTATTTTGCATGCTATAGTTGTATTAATACGGAAACGTTAATACATGTGTGTTTAATAAACAAAAAGGAAGTTCCTAGTTATGCCTCTCTTATAAACTAGCTCGTTGATTAACAAGATGATCAAAGGTTTCCTGATCATGGACATTGGATGTTGTTAATAACGAGGTCACAACATTATTGGAATGGTGTGATGAACATTCATCCGAAGTATAGCATTACGATCAAGGTCATTGTGTTTATATTGCTATAACATCATACAAAGTAATCTTAGTTCTTAGACCATGATATCATGTAAATCACTAACACCAGAAAAGTATCTTGATAACATCAAACGTCATACCGTAACAGGGTGACTATAAACATGGGTCCAGTGCTACGAAGGTGTTATGTTGAGGATCATGGATCAAGAGTGGAATTTATCCATCCCGATGACGGAGAGATATACTCTAGGCCCTCTCGGTGATATTACATTAATTAGATTGCAAGCAAGTGATTTGATCACTAGAATGTTATATCACGGGAACAAGAAAAGAGTACATGTCGGTAATGAGATCAAACTAGGTATGGGGATACCAATGATCGAATTGAAGGGAATATGCCCGAGAGGCAATAATAAAGTGGTTATTATCGTATTCCTTATTTATGATAAATGTTTATTTTACATGCTATAATTGTATTAATACGAAAACGTTAATACATGTGTGTTTAATAAATAAAAAGGAAGTTCCTAGTTATGCCTCTCTTGTAAACTAGCTCGTTGATTAACAAGATGATCAAAGGTTTCCTGATCATGGACATTGGATGTTGTTAATAACGAGGTCACAATATTAGTGTAATGATGTGATGAACAATCATCCGAAGTATAGCATTACGATCAAAGTCATTGAGTTTATATTGCTATAACAACTTACGAAGTGATCCTAATCCTTAGACCATGAGATCATGTCAATCACTATCACCGGAAGAGTTTCTTGATAACATCAAACGTCACACCGTAACAGGGTGATTATAAAGATGGGTTCAGAACTACTAAAGTGTTATGTTGAGGCCCATGGATCGAGAGCGGAATTTGTTCATCCCGATGATGGATAGATATGCTCTGGTCCCTCTCGGTGATATCACATTGATTAGCTTGCAAGCAAGTGATTTGATCACTAGAATGTTATATCACGGGAACGAGAAAAGAGTACATGTCAGTAACGAGATCAAACTAGGTATGGAGATACCGATGATCGAATCTCGGACATGTAATATATCGCGAAATAAAAGGATTAAGATACTAGCGTAAAAGGTTCCGACGATCACAAGAAAGTCATCGTTGAATGTGTGGGAGTCAGTATGGGTCTCCAGATCCCGCTTCTGATTATTGATCCGAGAGGGGTCTCGATCATGTCCGCATTATTCGTGAACCATAGGGTGACACACTTAAGAGACACCGGCATCCATTTGGAGCAAAAGTTTCATGCCGAAAAGAATAACAAGCGTAGGAATTTATTTCACTAGATACCGAAACGGGTTTTCGGGTGAAATTGCAGAAAGTGTTTCTGCATGTGAAATGAAATACTAGCAAGGGGTTATATGTGAATGTTTGTCATTAAAGTAATTGACAAAATTCTGAATAAATAAAAGGAGTTTTATTTAATGAGAGTTTGCATTAAATTTGGTGGAAATTTAATGGGAATTTGAGTGGGTTTTTTAGTGGAGGGAATTGAAAGGCATTTGAGTGAGTGGAGTGTCCACCCACATGAATGTGGAAGAGGTGGGGGCAGCCCCATGGCTGGGCGCATGGCCCCTTGGGTGCCCCCCTCTCCCTATAAAAGGAGCCCCCCTCCCTCTCTCTCTCACTCACACCTCCTCGTGAAGGATCTCTCTCCCCCTCTAGAATTTATCCCCCATGGTCTCGGACTAGCGAGATACATGTTCCCGGTGGCTTTTCGGCAAGAAAGAGTCGTGCTTCCGCTGCATCGCTGGAGCGAGGAGGCGGAGGTTGCTCGGTGCCTCGAACATGTGTGCGAGCACGGATGCGCTGCTGTTTTGCGGTGCTAGGACTTCCTCTCGATCTTGAGATCGGCAAGAGATCATCTACATCAACCACGAGTTTGGACTCGTTAAGCTTTGTTGGTCTTCAAGGGTATGTTCTCTACGGATATACATCCGCCCGTTTTTTGTATCTAGTAGATAGATCTTGGTACATAGTTGTTCCTATCGTAGGAAATTTTTTGTTTTCTATGCTGCGAACCCTACAGTGGTATCAGAGTCGGATCTATGCGTAGATGCTTTGCACGGGTAGTACACATATGAGTATGTGGGCGATGATAATCATTTTATTGCTTCTTAGTTGTACTTTGGATATTGGTGGCATAGTGGGATGAAGCGGCCCGGACAAACTTTACATGTCCTCGCACATGAGACCTGTTCCACGCTTGACATGCAACTAGTTTGCATAAGTGGCTAGCGGGTGTCTGTCTCTCCTACTATAGTAAATATCTATTTTGCAATGAGTTGTCAACAATTTGTTTATCCTTGTTGTGGTTCATGTTCATAGGTAAGAACGGTTCTATCTCGAAAGCCCTAAGCCACGTAAAACTTGCAATGGATAAATTAGAGGCGTCTAGTTTAGATTGTTGTTGGGCTAGTGTTATGATATGGTGATGTTGTAAGTAGAAGTATGAAATGATACTCTTACAACATACATAAATTGTAATCTCCATAGACCTTGGACTTACACATATAGGTATGATAGTGATCATACCACGATGCACATGATAGAGATCATATGCGGGAACCATATCATTCCACTAATAAAAATGTGATGTTTGATAGCATCTTATATTGCTTGTTTAGCGCTTTGTTAGCATAATAATATGATCCCTCATTTAAATATCAAGATAAGAATGTGTTCTTCCTTTAGTATGCACCGATTATGTTTTCGTCACTCCAAGACATCACGTGATGATCGGGTGTTCTTGGATCCACGACCATATCTCGGGTGTAAGACAGTTACACACGCGAATACTAAGGTTCTTACTTGGTGAGCCTAGCATATACAAACATGGCCTCGGAACACGGACCAAAAGGTTAAGCATGAGTCATATGTTTTGATATGATGACCATATGGATGCTCGCCTTTGAAGCTACACCGACTCACGTGATGATCGGACTTGGTGTAGTGGATTTGGTTCATGTAATCACCAAAAAGACACGAGGGATGTCGTTTTTGAGTGGGAGTTCATTTCTAATTTGGATTAGTAGAACTCAATTTATCATAAATTAAATCAAAGTGAATTTTCATAATTTGTTGTAGTCATTGGTATTCGTTCACCACCTTATGCATAGTTGTAATTGAGATAATAGAACTATAGAATTCTGGATATATACTTTACGAACTGGTATCGTATTGTATTGAGTGTCAATCTAAAGTTTAAAGTCCTATTGCAAACTTTCAGAAAACTCTGTTTACTCCGTGAAATTTAATAATTGGTATTAAATCGAGAGTAATAATTCCAATGTTAGTATCTTAAGTATCATGTTTGCCTCCATGATTCTTGATTGTTTTAATATCAAGTTTATCTAGGAGCTGAAAGAATTGTTTCAGAAACCATCATGTGTGATAGATATAACGATATCTGAAACAATGTTTTGGTTGCAATATGATAGAGTATAATATATGTCCTCATATTGGATGAGAATTTACGAAGGTTGGAGATGCTAAACATCCTAATCATCCAAAAGGGTTTTGAGAAGTAATGTTATACTCACGATTCGTATTTATAAGCTACATTAGCTTGATCATGAAAGTCGTCATGATAAGGATGAATATGTATGTAAAGTGTTTACTACACTAAAAGATTACTAAAGAATGGATTTTGAAAGAATGCCGATCATTTTGATGATGGTAATCTACTTCAAAGTGCAAGTCCAAAGGTATTATTATTTGAATATACACGCTTTGGACTATGTGTCATGTATATGGCGCCACTTTTGATGTTGATAGATTCTTTTAAAAGGAAAAGGAAATGCTGAACGATAATCTATTAAAATATATTTGGCAGAAAAGAAAAGATTGGAAATATCCAATTTAGGTATATAGATGATATACAAGTTATGGTTGTATTCTTTGCTTGTTAAAACAATGTGGTTCTTAGGTATTGGATACCGAATTGGTTGGTATGAAATTTCATACAGAACGACGCAATTCATGAACCACAATGGCCTAAGTAACTAGCAAGAGAATATGTGATGATGTTCATCGAAAACAAACAAACCGTTGTTTGTATTTCTCGTTGACATTAAAGCTTGACTTCAAGATTTGTTTTAATAATTGTTATTTAAATCAGGTATTATGAGAACAAAGGTTGTTCAAATAATTACTGTATTCCATATAAGATGGATGATTTACAAATCTAGTTGTAGAAACAACATCCATAAAACCTAATGCTAAATTGTCGCAAGACAAATGATTTAAAGATCACTTACGAAGTGACATCGCCATTTAAATTATATTGGAAATAAAACATGAAGAATTTCCAGATTCATGGATTTTTGGAGTCTTTCATTTGATCAAGTGACGACTTGTGAGACTTTCCTCGGGATAATTAAAAACTTCGTTCAAAGGCCAAAGAAGAACGAATGACTAAAATATTGGAATTTATATATATCAATGTATGTAGTCCATTATGTGTAGTCGTAAGCAATGGGTTTCAACTTCATATACTTTCTACGGAAATTTGAGTGAATATTCACTTAATGAGAAAGAAGTATGAAATATTTGAAAACGTTCAAAGACTTTCAAGATGAAGTAAAAATCATTGTAACAAGAAAATAAATGGTTTATGATTTTATCATAAGGGATTTATTTGAGTTACAAGTGTAACAAGAAAATAAATGAATTATGATTTTATCATAAAGGGATTTATTTGAGTTGCAAGTTTAGCAAAACACCTAGATTTACATCTCCCGAAACACCATAGGAGTATGAAGTTTTTGAGATTTGTAATGAAACCTTGTTTGACATGGTTGGATCAAAGGTGTTATTTATAAAACTGCCATTATATTTTAAAAGATTAAAGCTTTAGAGACTACCGCTTTTACACTGAAAAGAGCTCCATCTTGATCCGTTGAAATAACACCATGGAAGTTATGGTTTGGGGTAAAACCCAAGTTGTCATTTCTTAAATTTTGGTATGCTAAACATAAGTAAGATGTTTACAACCAAAGTCGGATGAGCATGTCTTTTTAGGTTATTTCGAATAACAATTGGTTATTCCTCCATAACACCAAGGACAAAAGGGTTTGTCGCTTGAAATGTGAAGTTTCTTGAAGAAGGAATTTTTCATAAATATTAAGTGGGAGGACAATAGAACTTTGATAAGGTTAACGAACCTTAGCTATATGTGCTGAGTTGCGCAGTGCCGAAAAATGTTCCGGAGGCAGCCAGAATGCTCATGGATCACGTGCCTTAAAGGTTGCGGTCACGGAGGTCTAAAGTTCGTATTGAACCAAGAAGGTCGGATAAATAATCAGATGATTGAGATTTGAGAGTAAATCATTATTGTTTGATAATGATGAACCGACTACAAAGAAGCGATGATGGACCCTGACTCTGTCAAATGGCTTGAAGCCATAAAATCCATGATAGTTCCATACACGAAAAATCAAGTTTTGAACTTGGAAGACCCTCCGAAAAGGTGTAAAAACCTATCGGTCGTATTTGGATCTATAAACATACATGGATGTCTCACATCTATGAAATATTCGACATGTCGTAAAGTATTTTATGACATTGTTCAAAGGAGTTGACTATGACAAGATTGGATCTTTCATAGCGATATTTAGTCTGGATGGATTAAAGTAGCAACCACTACATATAATTTGGTATATGGTAGATGAATAAACAAAACAAAATTCTTCTAATAGAATGGTTACCTAGGACGTGTACAAGACACAGTCCAAAGGGTTTTGTTAAATTCAAAGGATGCTAAAAGGGCATGCAAACTTCAATGGTTGAAGTAAGCATCACGGAGTTGGAATCTTCATCGTGATGAAAAAGGAGTTTTCATCTGGAGACGATGAAGATGCTTGCATTTGCAAGAAATTAAGTGGGAGCGCTGAGACATATTTCTAATATATTATGTGGAGGACATCTTGTTGATTAGAAATGATGTATCTTTTATTGACAAAGGTTAAGAATTTCATTTCGATGAAAAACTTAGGCAAAACCCGAATATTTAGCATGAATGTCTATAGTGGATAGACTGTGACGCTAATATTGTTGTGCCAAACATACATATGTGAGATATTGAAGGAGTTCAATATAAGAACAATAAGAAATGGTTCTTGTTGCATGGAAAGGAATTGAATCAAGATTCAAGTGTATCGACACTTGATAAGTGAAAAAAGATTCAAGTGCTTTGACACTTGATGAGTAAAATCACAAGAATGATTTGATCAATCATACCATGATATGTACACATCCAGACATGTCCTATGCTCTAAGTGTTATGAGCATATACCAGAATGAATCATAAAATGATCATTGGACAATAGTAAGGAAATTCTTATGATCTTTTGGAAGAACTAAGAATATATTTGTGTAGAGGTGACAAACAATTACAAATAGTTCATTGTAAAGCGTTACATTAATACTAGTTTTGTCACAAGATACAAATTAAGTTTATCTCAATTTAAACTATGGGTGGCACAATGTAATGGAAAGAAGATCTCATGATGGATTTGGATGAAATCCATAGTTAAGACATTGTGACGAATACTAAAACAAAAAGGCTAAGTATATGACTGCTATAGTAGCAGCAAAGGAGGGAATTTGTGTCAAATAGTTTGTTATCAAACTAAGGTGTGGTTCGCAACGGGCTAACACTAAAGATATATTGTATGACAATAGTATCGACATGATTTAACCCCAAGGAACTAAAGGTCTCACCAAAAGACCAAATTTATACAATGCCATCTCATTAGAGAATGAGTGATGCATGGAGACGCAAATACACAAGGACCTGAAATGTCAGATCCGTAGATTATGTTAACCACTTGCAATTGCGTATATGAAACACCAGAAAGCCATATGTGTTCAATACGCAAAGTTTCTAAACTAGATTATTGTCTGTAGTGCAAGTGGGAGACTGAAGGGAATATGCCCGAGAGGCAATAAGAAAGTGGTTATTATCGTATTCCTTATTTATGATAAATGTTTATTTTACATGCTATAATTGTATTAATACGGAAACGTTAATACATGTGTGTTTAATAAACAAAAAGGAAGTTCCTAGTTATGCCTCTCTTATAAACTAGCTCGTTGATTAACAAGATGATCAAAGGTTTCCTGATCATGGACATTGGATGTTGTTGATAACAAGGTCACAATATTAGTGTAATGATGTGATGAACAATCATCCGAAGTATAGCATTACGATCAAAGTCATTGAGTTTATATTTCTATAACAACTTACGAAGTGATCCTAATCCTTAGACCATGAGATCATGTCAATCACTAACACCGGAAGAGTTTCTTGATAACATCAAATGTCACACCGTAACAGGGTGATTATAAAGATGGGTTCAGAACTACTAAAGTGTTATGTTGAGGCCCATGGATCGAGAGTGGAATTTGTTCATCCCGATGACAGATAGATATGCTCTGGGCCCTCTCGGTGATATCACATTGATTAGCTTGCAAGCAAGTGATTTGATCACTAGAATGTTATATCACGGGAACGAGAAAAGAGTACATGTCAGTAACGAGATCAAATTAGGTATGGAGATATCGATGATCGAATCTCGGACATGTAATATATCGCGAAACAAAAGGATTAAGATACTAGCGTAAAAGGTTCCGACGATCACAAGAAATTTATCGTTGAATGTGTGGGAGTCAGTATGGGTCTCCAGATCCCGCTTCTGATTATTGATCCAAGAGGGGTCTCGATCATGTCCGCATTATTCGCGAACCGTAGGGTGACACAGTTAAGAGACACCGACATCCATTTGGAGCAAAAGTTTCATGCCGAAAAGAATAACAAGCGCAGGAATTTATTTCACTAGATATCGAAACGGGTTTTCGGGTGAAATTGCAAAAAGTGTTTCTGCATGTGAAATGAAATACTAGCAAGGGGTTATATGTGAATGTTTTTCATTAAAGTAATTGACAAAATTCTGAATAAATAAAAGGAGTTTTATTTAATGAGAGTTTGCATTAAATTTGGTGGAAATTTAATGGGAATTTGAGTGGGTTTTTGAGTGGAGGGAATTGAAAGGCATTTGAGTGAGTGGAGTGTCCACCCACATGAATGTGGAAGAGGTGGGGGTAGCCCCATGGATGCGCGCATGGCCCCTTGGGTGCCCCCCTCTCCCTATAAAAGGAGCCCCCTCCCTCTCTCTCACTCACACCTCCTCGTGAAGGATCTCTCTCCCCCTCTAGAATTTACCCCCCATGGTCTCGGAGTAGCGAGATACATGTTCCCGGTGGATTTTCGGCAAGAAAGAGTTGTGCTTCCGCTGCATCGCTGGAGCGAGGAGGCGGAGGTTGCTCGGTGCCTCGAACGTGTGTGCGAGCACGGATGCGCTGCTGTTTTGCGGCGCTAGGACTTCCTCTCGATCTTGAGATCGGCAAGATATCGTCTACATCAACCACGAGTTTGGACTAGTTAAGCTTTGTCGGTCTTCAAGGGTATGTTCTCTACGGATATACATCCGCCCGTTGTTTGTATCTAGTAGATAGATCTTGGTACATAGTTGTTCCCATCGTAGGATTTTTTTGTTTTCTATGCTACGAACCCTACACGAATCTCGGACATGTAATATATCGCGACACAAAGGGATTGAGTTACATGCATATAAGGTTCACACGATCACAGAAGTAATCGTTGAATATGTGGGAGTCAGTACAGATCTCTAGGTCCCGCTGCTGATTATTGATCGGAGAGGGGTCTCGATCATGTCTACATTATTCGCGAACCATAGGGTGACACATTTAAGGGATACCGACACCATTTGGAGCAAATAATATGCCAGAGAAAGAAAAAGGTAAGCGCAGGAATTTATTTCACTAGACACCGAAACTGTTTCGGTTGAAATTGCTGAAACTGGTTCTGCATGTGAAATTGAATACTAGCAAGGGGTTTTATGTGAATGTTTGTTAATTAAAGTAATTAACAAAATTCTGAATAAATAAATAAAAGAGTTTTATTTAATGAGAGATTACATTAAATTTGGTGGAAATTTAATAGAGGTGAGTGGAATTTTGAGTGGATGGATATTTATGTGAGTGGGAGCTCCACCCACATGAATGTGGAAGAGGTGGGGGCACCTCCATGGCTGCCATGCCATGGGAGGGGGCTGCCCCCCTCTCCCTATAAAAGGCACTCCACTCCCTCCTCTCATCTCACACCTCCTCGCGAAGGATCTCTCTCCCCCCTTTAGAATTTCCCCATGGTCTCGGATCAGCGAGATACATGTTCTCGGTGGCTTTTTCTGGAAGGATTTGTTGCTTCCGCTACTTCGCTGGAGCGAGGGCGCGGAGGTTGTCGGGGTACCCGGATGTGTGTGCGATCACGAATGCACCACTGCTTTGCGGTGCTGGACGTGATGGTGCTGGACCGGCTAGACCAGATGGACTTCATCACGATCTTGAGATCGGCAAGCGTTCGACTACATCATCCACGAGTACAACCTCGTTAACACTATACGGTCTTCGAGGGTATGTATTCTACGGATGTATATCCACCCGTAGCTTGTATCTAGTAGATAGATCTTGGTGCTTTGTTCCCATCGTAGGAAAAATTTTGTTTTCTATGCTGCGAACCCTTCAGTGGTATCAGATCCAGATCTATGCGTAGATGATTTGCATGGGTAGTACACATATGAGTATGTGGGCGATGATGATCATTTTATTGCTTCTTAGTTGTACTTTGGATATTGGTGGCATAGTTGGATGAAGCAGCCTGGACAAACTTTAAATGTCCTCGCACATGAGACTTGTTCCACGTTTGACATGCAACTAGTTTTGCATAAGTGGCTAGCGGGTGTCTGTCTCTTCTACTATAGTCAATATCTAATTTGCAACGAGTTGTCAAGAATTTGGTTATCCTCATTTTGGTTCATGTTATGTAATACCCCACCTTTATAAAGGTAAAGGTCCCTGTGATTGCAATGCTAGTCCCTGGATCAAATGCTAGCATCCACAATTTAAGATGAAGTACACAGAAACAAAGGTCATTATTACATCATCATTCTAGAGATAACATAGTATTTTACAACTCCATTGCCAAAGGCTAGAGCAAGAGTTCAACTTAACAAAATAAAGTAAAGTCTTCATCTTCATGTGCCACGGGCAAACATGTTGAGTGTAGACTCATAACCCTAATCCTCGTCAGAGTATCCTGCAACATCACAAGTTACAGCCACAATGGATCAATACATTGGAATAGTATTGGCAAGTGATACCTTAGTAGAATAATAGATTCTAACATCTATATAAATTTGGCTAAGTGTAGCTTAGGCTTGCTTTGCTCAAAATAGGTTTTGCCTATTAGTTGAAAACACTAAGTTTTTGTTTGACAAAAACTCCCAAGGAACCACCAATAGACATTGGTGAACCTTTACCCATGTCCAACCACAAGTTTTAACTTAGAAAATTGGGATGAGGAGATCCTTTGTAGCTTCAGTGTCTTGATGCTCAAATTGTCCACTGCTGGGGACATGTCTAAGTACTTAGATTTTTCCTTCTCGAGAGGTGGTGCACTTTCCCCACAAGACTTGACATGCATCAAGACAAGATCTTTCAGAAGCCTTCCCTTAGACCAGAATGGACGCGCTCCAACCTATCACCCTAGCACCAACTGTCCATTTGGCTAAGTTATTGCAACCTATATGATCAAGGCAGAGCCCATATGCCATGTGGTTGCACTAGAAGCTTCTAAACACTAAGTATCTCAAATCCCTTTGTTCCTGGGTGGCTTTCACAAGTGTGATACACAAGGTAGACCATAGATATGGGCCTTGTGTAACCACTCAACATAACCCAAACATACCATTCCACCCAGGTGATTCATTCACTTTGTTGTTTTATTAAACAAAACACAAATCAAAGACTTAGCAACATTTCTTCATAGCATGTATATAATCCACCCTTGTTTGCTACTATATAGGCTAAGCATGGCAATATAGCAAGTATCTTAACTTAGAGAAAATTCTAACACATCTACAACTACTAGGATTTTCCTTAGCATAGCAAATAGATACTTAGCAAAAATATCATGCATGCCCTATACAAAATATCACTAGTGCATAGTCAAAATATTGGGACAAAAATATGAAGCACCACTTGCCTTGGTAGTTGGGGGAGTAGCAACAATCCTCACAATCACAATCACTACTAGCACCAAAATCTACACATAAAATGATAGCACCAATTTTCATTCAAATAATTCAATCAAAAATATATGAATGCATGAAAATGCAATGTGATGATTTTTCTCAGACCAAACAAGACAAGTAAACAGTACTAAACACTAAACTAAACATTTGTACACTAAATAAACTTAATTTGGCTTCAAAAATAATTTCCAAATAATTTTTACACACAAAATAAGCCTACAAAGGTATCTGCATAAAATTCCATTTTAACAGAAGCAAAATACAAAACCAAGCATACAGATGTGTAGGATTTATTTTTGTGATTCCATTGATATATTATTTGCATTTTTTGGATAAACAGAACAAAAGTTATGAATTTTACAAGTTTAAATCTCTAATAGATTCAAAAACAGATTTTATAATAAAATCCCAGACACGTGGGCGCATATGATTGGCCCGTACTGATTCGGTTGGATCGATCATCCAAAACCGTAGGATTTAAGTGGCAACGCACATGCCAGATTTAACCATACCCCTTCGTTAAGTGATCTATTTAGATCTGTTAGATCTAGATCCAACGGCTATAGTGCATGCGACCAAAGTCTGGCAGCGTCAGCGATGGTTGTGCGGCGGAGACGCTCTTACGGCGATGGTCCGGCAAAAACAGAGTGGTTTGGGGTTGCGGTGTTGCTTACCAGACTCGCGAGTGCACGAGGAAGCTCAACGTGGTCGCGGTTGGGGCGGGGCATGCTGTAGCAGTGGCTAGAGCTCGTCGGAGTTGCTGGAAGCGTCGGGCACATGGTGGCGGAGACGTTGACGACGCTCTGGATCGCCATAGCACAAACCAGGAGAATTAGGAGGTGCACAGGGTCTAGGCGGACACGACAGGGAAAGGCAGAAGGCAAGGGGCGCTTGAGTTGTCCGGAATAGCTCACCGGAGTCGGTCGGCAGCGGCGTTTGCAAATCGAATTGTCGGCAGCCTGGTGGCGGAGAGAATGTGCTGTGTGGGGGGAATGACCGTGGGGTGTAGGGGTTTAAGTAGGTAGCAGCGCGATAGGAAATGCCTGCGAATTCATGGCTAATTACGCCGCGCCATTATCGGCAGCAACGTCAGCAGCGACGCAGTCCGCGGGCGAGATTTGGGGAAGAAGGCTGAGGTGGCAGTGGGGTCGCGCTGTCAGCGAGTGGGTGCGGTGCGGGCGCGGTGAGAAATAGGGGGAAAGGGGAAATGGCCGGTGGGCTTATTGGGCCAGTTCTAGAGTTGGGCCAGATTGGCAGCGCTGGCCTTTTTCTGTTTCTTTTTTCCTTTTCTATTTCTAATTTGATTTTCTGAATCCAATTTCAAATGAGTTTCAAATGGGTTTGAATTCAAACCACCTTTGAATTTTTGTAGTGTGATCCAAGTATTCAAACATGTGTCAAACTCACTTGTTTACTCAAATACACTTTGGTCCTTTGAAAAAATAAAACCAAGCCTCATATGATTATATATTAGGCATATGAATGGTTTTATTCTAGATTTTTTTGTTTTGAAAACTTTGTGTAATTTTTTAAATCAACTTTTAAACTTTGCAGAATTCTGCCTTAAGGTGAATCTCGCCCTCGAGATTCGGATTGGCTAGCAAATAGGTGAGGGTGATCTTTCCGAAGGTCATCTTCTCTTTCCCAAGTTTGTTCTTCCTCGGAATGATGATTCCACTAAACTTTGCAGAATTTGATAGTCTTAGTCCGAGTAACCCTTTCTGCAGTCTCAAGAATCTTGATAGGTTTCTCCTCATAGGTGAGATCACTTTCCAACTGGACCTCTTCCAAAGGTATAATATCCTTCAAAGAAGTCTCTTCCATCTCCGGATGGCATTTCGTCAACTGACTCACGTGAAACACATTGTGAACGGCAGACAGTTATTCAGGCAACTCAATCCCATAAGCCACTTCTCCTTTGCGACTCAAAATTTTGAATGGTCCAACATATCTTGGTGCCAATTTTCCTTTGACTCCAAATCTCTTCACTCCACGAAGTGGTGAGACTCTCAGATATGCTCTATCACCTACCTCATAGGTGACTTCTCTATGCTTTGGATCTGCGTAGCTCTTCTGTCGGGACTGTGCTATCTTCAATTTGTCCTTTACCAACTTGACTTTCTCTTCAACTTCCTTGATTAGTTCTGGCCTGAACAAATTTCTTTATCCAACACCACTCCATAGCAATGGTGTAGTACACTTTCTTCCATAGAGAAATTCAAATGGTGCCATCTCAATACTGTCTTGATAGATGTTGTCGTAAGAGAATTCTGCGTAAGGCATACTTTCATCCCAACTAGCACCATAGTCTAGGGCACATGCCCTCAACATATCCTCCAGAATCTGGTTGGTCCTTTCTGTCTGTCCATCAGTCTGGGGATGAAAATCAGGGCTGAATTCTAGTCTCGTTCCCAATGACTCATGCAGTTGTCTCCAAAAATGTGAAGTGAATTGAGTTCCTCTATTAGACACAATACTCTTGGGTACCCCATGCAGACACACAATCCTATTCATATAAATCTTGGCTAACTTAGCACTTGTATAGGTTGTCTTCACGGGTATGAAATGAGCCACTTTAGTTAGGCGATCTACCACGACCCAAATAGAATCATATCCTGATCTAGTCCTTGGCAGTCCGGTGATGAAATCCATGCCAATCTTGTCCCACTTCCAATCAGGAATAGGTAGTGGTTGTAACAATCCTGCTGGTTTCTGATGTTCCGCTTTCACTCTACTACACACATCACACAAAGCAATATGTTCTGCAATGTCCTTCTTGAGATTATTCCACCAAAATATTTCTTTCACATCCATGTACATTTTGGTGTTACCCGGGTGAATGGAATATGGTGAGTTGTGTGCTTCTTGTAAAATCAGTTTCCGAAGCTCCGGATCTTGCGGAATGCAGATACGTTTTCCATACCATAAAGTACCATGTTCGTCTTCGTGGAATCCTTTAGCTTTCCCTTTGCTAATTTTTCCCCTTAATCTCTTCAATTTCCTTGTCTATCTTTTGGGCTTCCCTGATCCTGTCCAACAATGTGGGTTGAACGTCCAATGACATGAGATGTCCCTCGGGCACTATCTCCAATCTGAGATCTTTGAATTGGGCACACAGATCATCTGACAATTCTCCCTTAGTGAGGCCATTCACATAAAATTTATGGCTTAATGCATCCGCTACAACATTTGCTTTATCGGGGTGGTATTGCAAACTCAAGTCATAGTCCTTGATGAGTTCTAACCATATTCTTTGTCTCATGTTGATTTCTTTCTGAGTGAAGATATACTTCAAACTTTTGTGATCTGTGAACACTTCGCAACGTTTTCCCAAAAGATAATGTCTCCATGTTTTGAGTGCATGGACAACAGAGGCTAACTCCAAATCATGAGTAGGATAATTCACTTCATGAGTTTTGAGTTGTCTCGAGGTATATGCCACAACTTTCCCTTCTTGCATCAAAACTGCACCTAATCCTTGGTGAGATGCATCACAATATACTTGGAAATCTTTCTCCAAATCTGGAAGACATAAGACTGGTGCTGTCACTAGTCTCTTCTTCAACTCTTGGAAACTAAGTTCACATCCTTCAGTCCAATCAAACTTCTTGTCTTTCTTAAGTAACTCCATCATTGGCTTAGCTACCTTTGAGAAATTCTCAATGAATCTTCTGTAGTATCCTGCCAAGCCAAGGAAACTACGCACTTCTTTCACTGAGCTTGGAGATTCCCATTCAGTTACAGCTGACACTTTTGCAGGATCAACCGCTACACCATCTCCTGACACAATATGTCCGAGAAATCCGACTTCATTTAGCCAGAATTCACACTTTTAGAATTTGGCATATAGCTTGTGCTCTCTAAGATTCTCAAGTATCAAACGCAAATACTCTTCATGCTCCTCTTTACTCTTGGAGTAAATCAAAATGTCATCGATGAAAACGACAACGAACTTGTCAAGAAATTCCATGAACACCTTGTTCATCATATTAATGAAGTAGGCTGGTGCATTTGTCAAACCAAATGGCATCACAGTGTACTCATACAATCCGTACCTAGTGGTGAAAGCAGTCTTTGGTATGTCTTGCTCTCTAATCTTAAGCTGAAAATATCCTGATCGGAGATCAATCTTTGAGAACACACGGGCTCCTTCTAACTGATCAAACAAATCATTGATTCTTGGCAAAGGATATTTGTTCTTGATAGTTACCTCATTGAGTGAACGGTAATCAATGCATAACCTTTGACTTCTATCTTTCTTTTCAACAAACAAAACTGGTGCACCCCAAGATGAAGAACTTGGTTGAATAAATCCTTTCTGTAACTGTTCTCCCAGCTGTTTCTTGAGTTCCTTCAACTCATCAACTGACATCTTGTCTGGTGGCATTCCAGGTAATTCCTCCAGAAACACATCCGGGTACTCTCTCACAATTAGCACACTGTCTATGCTAACCCCCTTAAGGGAATTTAGCTTACTCCCTTTTGATTCAAAGTTAGACTTGAACCTAATCCTTTTATTATCCGGGGTTGTGAGTGTGATAATACGGTTGGCACAATCTAGTACTCCTTCATACTTGGTCATCCAATCCATTCCCAAAATAACATCCAATCCTTGGGAATCTAGGATTATCAGGCTAACTGGAAACTTATGCTTCCCAAATTCTATCACTAGATCACAACATCCAAGGCTCACTACCATATCTCCACCGGGAGAGCTTACTTTTATAGGACACCCAATATTTTTAGTTGGAAACCCATTTTCATCAACAAATTCTCTTGATATGAATGAATGCGATGCGCCGGTATAAAAAAGAACAAGTGCTGGAATAGAATTGAGTTTGAACTTACCAGCCACAACATCAGACTCTTCATATATTTATTCCACATTAATGTGGTTCACTTGTCCCTTTTGGAAAAGGGTTGGGATTGTTGGTTCCTTCAACCTTCTTTTCTGGGCACTCATTAGCATAGTGTCCCATCTTCTTGCACTTGAAGCATTCAACCTGACTGAGATCTTTCTTTACAGGATGACTTCCACTGCCACTTCCACTATGGTGGCTCTTGTGTCCACTCTTGTGGTTCTTGTACTTGTCATTATCATGACTACGATGATGCTTGTTGTCATGATGACGGTTGTGGTTGTGGTGGTTGTTGTTGTTGTACTTCCCATGTTTGTGGAATCCAGAACTTCCACTATCATCATGATGGGAATGCTTGTGAGATGATCCTGAGTTGTGCTTATCAAAGCTATGCTTCCTCTTTTTGCCCTCAACCTGTTTCATCTTGTTTTCCAAGATGGTAGCCTTGTCACAAAGTGATTGATAGGTTGGAACATAGGCAACAAACAGCTGCAAGTTCAACTCATCATTAAGTCCTTCGAGGAATTTCTCCTTCCTCTTAGCATCAGTATCAACTTCATCCGGTGCATAACGTGCTAGATTGTTGAATTCGTCAATGTACTCAGCCACACTACGGTGACGCTGCTTCAGATTGTGGAACTCCTTTTTATTCAAGTTCATCACTCCGGATGAGATGTGAGCTATACGGAATCCATCCTCAAAGATAGCCAAGTCACATCCTCAAGGGGAGTGGTGATCTGAAAGTTGTCCCACCAGGTTGCTGTTGGCCCTTCAAGCAGATGTGCTGCTAATCTGACCTTTTCTTTGTCGGTGCAGCCAACAGTCACTAAGTCCTTGTTCACTGAATGTAACCAGTCGTTGGCTACCATTGGATCAGTGGTTCCCGAGAACTTTGCAGGCCTTAGTCTCAGAAATCTGGTGAGCATGTCAAATCCTGGGGGATTATTCTGATTGTTGTTGTTGTTGTTGTTATTGTTGTTCTGATTCTGGTTCTGCATGAACCGTGTCATCATTTGCATAAGATGAGCTTGAGCTGTCATCAATTGCTGCATCTCGAGGGTGACGTTATTGTTGTTGTTTGGGTTGGGGTTGGCACGACGAGGAGGCATCTGTGGTTTCAATAAGGATAATAATGAGATACCCATAGATGCTTAACATGCATAATACATCACATAGAAACAATCACAATAACCAAGCTCAAAATAACATAAGGTTTGAACGAAATAACAACAGGTTTTTGAAAATGCAAACACACCATAGCAAGCCATCCACATGTTGGATGGTCACTGCGACTCAATAATCAAAGTATAATAGATGAAAGATAGTCGAGTAGTCTACACTACTCCTCCATGTCGACCGCCACGTCAACAAGATCAAGACCTGCATTCTCCATGGCGGCCTTGTACTCCTCAACACTAGTGGTCAAGGCCTCAATCTTGGCCCTGAGGGTCCTCTTCTGTGAGCGAAGCCTCTCGATCACTCCCTGCTAGTGCTCAAGCTCGAAGTCCTTGGCCTCTAACTCATCCTTCATCTCCCTGATCTTCTTGTTCCCGTATTGGACTCTTTTCTCCTGGCTCTTGAACTTCTTGTCCTGGCTCTCAAATCTGGCCTCCATCTCTTTGACGATCTCGTCTTGCTCCGCGAAGAGCTTGTCCTTCTCTCGCAGCTGAACCTGGAGCTCGTCATTGCTAAGCATGATGTTGGTCCTATCAGTGTCAAGATGTCTAATAAGACCCTCTAGGTCCTGAAGGTACAGATGAATTGGCTCCATCGTTCCTCTAGTGGCGTCATCGTACTCTACAGCCTCACCCTCCTCATTGCATCTCCCGAACGGGTGAAAGTAGAGACCTCTAAGCTCGGTGGAGTGCCTCCCAACTAGGCGTCCAAGTAACTTCTGCATGACTACATATAAGCCTCTCTCCTTGTCATCATGCATCAGATTGAAGGTGATAGTCTCCGTGGGTGGCTCTGCCTAGCGTCCCGGCTGTGTGACTCTGAAGCCCCAAAGGTCCTTCCTTTCAAACTTGGTGAGATGAAGTGTCGTGATACTAGGAAGTGGAAGGTTGAGCACACTAGTGAGCTCAATGAGACGAGTACCAAAACGAGTTCCCTTGAACTCCTCGGCAGTGCTGATAACAATGTTAGGCATCTATTTTATAATATAGAGAAAAGTTAGAATCAACGCAAGTAGAGAAAATTCTTAAGACAAAATAACACAAGCACATTTTTAACAACAAACACACAAGTCATGACATACACCAATCCATTACAAACACCAAGGTTCAACATAACTTAAACAAATTTTTGAAGTAAGAACGACAAGTGTGGTGGTCCAACTAACGGAGTATGTTACAACTCTCACTCACTAGACAAAATAGCTATCAGGGCATCCTTAGTGGCCATCTGTCTATCTTGATCACAAGACTCCCATATTAAGTCTATGATGTCTCCCCTTAGTTGTTGATTGGTAGTATCTAAGTCTTGGGTATGCTTCTTCTCTTCTCTAAGGTCATTTTGAGTATTGAGCATTCTACACTTGAGTCTATCACCAAGCTCCTTGATGGCATTCCAAGCTGCATTTCTTGCAGAGTCAAAGAATGTTGTGTGCGTTTCAGAGTTGGTGACCATGCAGAATCCTGACTCTTTGTGGTTGTCTTCCTTATTTTTGTACAAGTGAAGTTGCACCCACCAATACTCTTCTCCTTCATCCATCACAGGAAATCCCTTGTACACAGCTGCACCATATATCCCCATGGTAACCATAAGGTTCTTGAGTGCCTTGGGAAATTCAGTCTCACACTCCAAAGTCATGGTCATGAGTGGTCCCTTCCCGACGGCTTAATTGATGGAGTTCATCTACAAATAGAGATGAGAAAGAAGATTAAAAAAGTTTACGAGGAGAAAAAGACAAGTGTGGAAATTTTTCAAAGTGTTGAAATTTTCCTTAGTGGTTTCTTAGTCTAATCCAATCCTAGGGTCATAATCCTACAGGCTACACAGTACTCTGATACCATCTGTAAGACCCCACCTTTATAAAGGTAAAGGTCCCTGTGATTGCAATGCTAGTCCCTGGATCAAATGCTAGCATCCACAGTTTAAGATGAAGTACACAGAAACAAAGGTCATTATTACATCATCATTCTAGAGATAACATAGTCTTTTACAACTCCATAGCCAAAGGCTAGAGCAAGAGTTCAACTTAACAAAATAAAGTAAAGTCTTCATCTTCCCGTGCCACATGCAAACACGTTTTGTGTAGACTCATAACCCTAATCCTCATTAGAGTATCCCGCAACATCACAAGTTACAGCCACAGTGGGTTAATACATTGGAATAGTATTGGCAAGTGATACCTTAGTAGAATAATAGCTTCTAACATCTATATGAATTTGGCTAAGTGTAGCTTAGGCTTGCTTTGCTCAAAATAGGTTTTGCCTATTAGTTGAAAACACTAAGTTTTGTTTGACAAAAACTCCCAAGGAACCACCAATAGACATTGGTGAACCTTTACCCTTGTTCAACCATAAGTTTTAACTTAGAAAATTGGGATGAGGATATCCTTGATAGCTTCAGTGTCTTGATGCTCAAATTGTCCATTGCCGGGGACACGGCTAAGTACTTAGATTTTTCCTCCTCGAGAGGTGGTGCACTTTCCCCACAAGACTTGACATGCATCAAAACAAGATCTTTCAGAAGCCTTCCCTTAGACCAGAATGGACGTGCTCCAACCTATCACCCTACCACCAACTGTCCATTTGGCTAAGTTATTGCAACATATATGATCAAGGCAGAGCCCATATGCCATGTGGTTGCACTAGAAGCTTCTAAACACTAAGTATCTCAAATCCCTTTGTTCCTGGGTGGCTTTCCACAAGTGTGATACACAAGGTAGACCATAGATATGGGCCTTGTGTAACCACTCAACATAACCCAAAAATACCATTCCACCTAGGTGATTCATTCACTTAGTTGTTTTATTAAACAAAACACAAGTCAAAGACTTAGCAACATTTGTCCATAACATGTATATAATCTACCCTTGTTTGCTAATAGCTAGGATAAGCATGGAAATATAGCAAGTATCTTAACTTAGATAAAATTCTAACAAGTCTATAACTACTAGGACTTTCCCTTAGCATAGCAAATAGATACTTAGCAAAAATATCATGTAGGCCCTATACAAAATATCACTAGTGCATAGTCAAAATATTGGGACAAAAATATTAAGCACCACTTTCCTTGGTAGTTGGGGGAATAGAAACAATCCTCACAATCAAAATCACCACTAGCACCAAAATCTACACATAAAATGATAGCACCAATTTTCATTCAAATAATTGAATCAAAAATATATGAATGCATGAAAATGCCATGTGATGATTTTTCTCAAACCAAACAAGACAAGTAAATAGTACTAAACACTAAACTAAACATTTATACACTAAATAAACTTAATTTGGCTTCAAAAACAATTTCCATATAATTTTTATACACAAAATAAGCCTACAAATGTCTCTGCATAAAATTCCATTTTAACGGACGAAAAATACAAAACCAAGCATACAGATGTGTAGGATTTATTTTTGTGATTCCATTGATACATTATTTGCATTTTTTGGATAAACAGAATAAAAGTTATGAATTTTACAAGTTTAAATCTCTAATAGATTCAAAAACAGATTTTATAATAAAATCCCAGACATATGGGCACATCTGATTGGCCCGTACTGATTCGGTTGGATTGATCATCCAGAACCGTAGGATTTAAGTGGCAACACACGGGCTAGATCTAACCATACCCCTTCGTTAAGTGATATATTTAGATCTGTTAGATCTAGATCCAACGGCTAGAGTGCATGCGACCAAAGTCTGGCGGTGCCAGCGATGGTTGCGCGGCGGCGACGCTCTGATGGAGACGGTCCGGCAAATACAGAGGGGGCTAGGGTTGCAATGTTTCTTACCATACTCGCGAGTGCACGAGGAAGCTCAACGTGGTCGCGGTTGGGGCGGGGGCGTGCTGTAGCAGTGGCTAGAGCTCGTTAGAGTTGCTGGAAGCGTCGGACACGTGGTGGCAGAGACGTTGACGACGCTCTAGATCGCCCTAGCACAAACCAGGAGCATTAGGAGGTGCATAAGGTCTAGGCAGACACGACATGGAAAGGCAGAAGGCAAGGGGCGCTTGAGTTGGCCGGAATAGCTCACCGGAGTCGGTCGGCAGCGGCGTTTGCAAATCGAATTATTGGCAGCCTGGTGGCAGAGAGAGTGTGCTGTGTGGGGGGGGGGAATGACTGTGGTGTAGGGGTTTAAGTAGGTATCAGCATGACAGGTAACGCCTGCGAATTCATGGCTAATTACGCCGCGCCATTATCGGCAGCAATGACAGCGGCGACGCAGTCCGCGGGCGAGATTTGGGGAAGAAGGCTGAGGCGGCAGTGGGGTCGCGCTGTCAGCGAGTGGGTGCAGCGCGGGCGCGGTGAGAAAGAGGGGCAAAGGGGAAATGGCCAGGTGGGCTTATTGGGCCAGTTCTGGAGTTGGGCCAGATTGGCAGCGCTGGCCTTTTTCTGTTTCTTTTCTCCTTTTCTATTTCTAATTTGATTTTCTGAATCCAATTTCAAATGGGTTTGAATTCAAACCACCTCTGAATTTTTGTAGTGTGATCCAAGTATTCAAACATATGTCAGACTCACTTATTTACTCAAATACACTTTGGTCCTTTGAAAAAAAAACCAAGCCTCATATGATTATATATATTAGGCATATGAATGGTTTTATTCTAGATTTTTTGTTTTGAAAACATTGTGTAAGTTTTGAAATCAACTTTTAAACATTTCTAATTAAATCAAGGTATTCTCGTACTTTGAGAGTAGAATTAAAACCATTGCCTTTCTCACATAAAATAATAGGCATACAAATGGTTTCTGATTTTGAAATATTTGTTTGATAATAACCAAATGCTTATGAATGCATGAATGATATGCAAACTTTTCAAATTATGATTTTGGGGATGTTACATGTTTGTAGGTAAGAACGGTTCTATGTTCGAAATCCCTAAGTCACGTAAAACTTGCAATGGATAAATTAGAGGCGTCTAGTTTAGATTGTTGCTGGGCTAGTGTCATGATATGGTGATGTTGTAAGTAGAAGTATAAGTCGATACTCTTACAACACACATAACGTGTAAGTTCCATAGACCTTGGCCTTACACATAGAGGTATGATAGTGATCATACCATGATGCACATGGTGGATATCAAGTGCAAGAACCATATCATTTCACTTATTCACATGTGATGTTTGATCGCATCTTATATTGCTAGTTTAGAGTTTTATTAGGATAATAAGATGATCCCCCATTCAGATATCAAGATAAAAATGTGTTCTCCCTTAAGTATGCACCGATTATGTTTCGTCGCTCCAAGACATCACGTGATGATAGGGTGTTCTTGGATCCACGATCATATTTCGGGTGTAAGACAGTTACACACGCGAATACTAAGGTTCTTACTTGGCGAGCCTAGCATGTACAGACATGGCCTCGGAACACGGACCGAAAGGTTAAGCATGAGTCATATGAAAGATATGATGCCCATTTGATGCTCACCTTTGAAGCTACACCGACTCACGTGATAATCGGACTTGGTGTAGTGGATTTGGTTCATGTAATCACCAAAAAGACACGAGGGATGTCGTTTTTGAGTGGGAGTTCATTTCTAATTTGGATTAGTAGAACTCAATTTATCATAAATTAAATCAAAGTGAATTTGCATAATTTGTTGTAGTCACTGGCATTCGTTCACCACCTTATGCATAGTTGTAATTGAGATAATAGAACTCTAGAATTTGGGACATATACTTTACGAACTGGTATCGTATTGTGTTGAGTGTCAATCTAAAGTTTAAATTCCTATTGCAAACTTTTAGCAAACTCTGTTTACTCCATGAAATTTGTTAATTAGTATTAAATCGAGAGTAACAATTCCAGTGTTAGTATCTTAAGTATCATGTTTGCCTCCATGATTCTTGATTGGTTTAATATCAAGTTTATCTAGGAGCTGAAAGAATTATTTCAGAAACCATCATGTGTGGCAGATATAACGATATCTAAAACAATGTTTTGGTTGCAATATGATAGAGTATAATATATGTTCTCATATTGGATGAGAATTTGTAAAGGTTGGAGATGCTAGACATCCTAATCATCCAAAAAGGGTTTTGGAAAGTAATGTTATAATCACGATTCGCCTTTATAAGCTACAGTAGCTTGATCATGAAAGTCGTCATGATAAGGATGAATAGAATATGTATATAAAGTGTTTACTACACTAAAAGATTACTAAATAATGGATTTTGAAAGAATGCCGATCATTTGATGATGACGATCTACTTCAAAGTGCAAGTCCAAGGGTATTATTATTTGAATATACACGCTTTGGACTATGTGTCATGTATATGGCGCCACTTTTGATGTTGATAGATTATTTCAAAAGGAAAAGGAAATGCTGAAAGAGAATCTATAAAATATATTTGGCAGAAAAGAAAAGATTGGAAATATCCAATTTGGGTATATATATGATATACATGTTATGTTTGTATTCTTTGTTTGTTAAACAATGTGGTTCTTGGGTATTGGATACCGAATTGGTTGGTATATATGAAATTTCATACAGAACGACGCAATTCATGAACGACAATGGCCTAAGTAACTAGCAAGAGAATATGTGATGATGTTCATCGAAAACAAACAAGCCGTTGTTTGTATTTCTCGTTGACATCAAAGCTTGACTTCAAGATTTGTTTTAATAATTGTTATTTAAATCAGGTGTTATGAGAACAAAGGTTGTTCAAATAATTACCGTATTCCATATAAGATGGATGATTTACAAATCTAGTTGAATAAATCACATCCATAAAGCTAATGCTAAAATGTCACAAGACAGATGATTGGAAGATCACTTACAAAGTGACATAGCTGTTTAAATTATATTAGAAAGAAAAGACGAAGAAACTCCATTTTCATGGATTTTTGGAGTCTTTGATTTGATGAAATGACGCTGATGAGACTTTCCTCGGGATAATTAAAACTTCGTTCAAAGGCAAAGAAGAACGAACGACTAAATTATTGGAATTTATACATATCGATGTATGTAGTCCATTATGTGTAGTCGTAAGCGATGGAGTTCAAATTCATATGCTTTCTCCAGAAATTTGAGTGAATATTCACTTAATGAGAAAGAAGTATGAAATATTTGAAAACATTTCAAAGACTTTCAAGATGAAGTGGAAAATCATTGTAACAAGAAAATAAATGATTTATGATTTTATCATAAAGGGATTTATTTGAGTTACAAGTGTAACAAGAAAATAAATGAATTATGATTTTATCATAAAGGGATTTATTTGAGTTGCAAGTTTAGCAAAACACCTAGATTTACATCTCCCGAAACACCATAGGAGTATGGAGTGTTTGAGATTTGTAATGAAACCTTGTTTGACATGGTTGGATCAAAGGTGTTATTTATAAAACTGCCATTATGTTTTAAAAGATTAAAAGCTTTAGATACTACCGCTTTTACACTGAAAAGAGCTCCATCTTGATCCGTTGAAATGACACCATGGAAGTTATGGTTTGGGGTAAAAACCCAAATTGTCATTTCTTAAATTTTGGTATGCTAAGCATAAGTAAGATGTTTACAACCAAAGTTGGATGAGCATGTCTTTTTAGGTTATTTTGAATAACAATTGGGTATTCCTCCATAACACCAAGGACAAAAGGGTTTGTCGCTTGAAACATGAAGTTTCTTGAAAAATAAGTTTTTCATAAAAGGTTAAGTGGGAGGACAATAGAACTTTAATAAGGTTAACAAACCTTAGCTATATGTGCTGAGTTGCGCAGCGCCGAAAAATGTTCCGGAGGCAGCCATAATGCTCATGGCTCACGTGCCTCAAAGGTTGCGGTCACGGAGGTCTAAGTTCCTATTGAACCAAGTAGGTCGGATAAACAATCAAATGTTGATATTTGAGAGTAAATCATTATTGTTTGACAATGATGAACCGACTACATGCAAAGAAGAGATGATGGTTCCTGACTCTGTCAAATGGCTTGAAGCCATAAAATCCGTGATAGTTCCATACACGAGAAATCAAGTTTTGAACTTGGAAGACCCTCCGGAAAGGTGTAAAAACCTATCGGTCGTATTTGGATCTATAAAGAAACAGACATGGATGTTTCACATCTATGAAATAGTCGACATGTCATAAAGTATTTTATGACAATGTTCAATGAGTCAAATATGACAAGATTTGATCTTTCATAGCGATATTTAGTCTAGACGGATTAAATTAGCAACCACTACATATAATTTGGTAAATGGTAGATGAATAAAACAAAACAAAGTTCTTATAATAGAATGGTTACCTAGGACGTGTGCATGACATGATCCAAAGGGTTTTGTTAATTCAAAGGATGCTAAAAGTCATGCAAACTTCAATGGTTGAAGTAAGCATCGTGGAGTTGGAATCTTAACTATGATGAAAAGGAGTTCTCATCAGGATACGATGAAGATGCTTGCATTTGCAAGAAATTAAGTGGGAGCACTGAGACATATTTATAATACATTATGTGGAGGACATCTTGTTGATTGGAAATGATGTATATTTTATTGACAAAGGTTAAGAATTTCATTTCGATGAAAGACTTAGGCAAAACCCGAATATTTAGCATGAATGTCTATAGTGGATAGACTGTGACGCTAATATGGTTGTGCCAAACGTACATATATGAGATATTGAAGGAGTTCAATATAGAAACGACAAGAAACGGTTCTTGTCACATGGAAAAGAATTGAATCAAGATTCAAGTGTATTGACACTTGATAAGTGAAACAAGATTCAAGTGCTTTGACACTTGATGAGTAAAATCACAAGAATGTTTTGATCAATCATACCATGATATGTACACATCCAGATATGTCCTATGCTCTAAGTGTTATGAGAATATACCACAATGAATCATAAAATGACCATTGGATGATAATAAGGATATTCTTATGATCTTTTGGAAGAACTATTAATATATTTGTGTAGAGGTGACTAACAATTACAAATAGTTCATTGTAAAGCGTTACATTGATACTAGTTTTGTCACAAGATACAAATTAAGTTTATCTCAATTTAAACTATGGGTGGCACAACGAAATGGAAAGGAGTTTCCATGATGGATTTGGATGAATTCCAAAGTTAAGACATTGTGACGGATACTACAACATAAGGCTAAGTATATGACTGCTATAGAAGCAGCAAAGGAGGGCATTTGTGTCAAGTAGTTTGTTATCAAACTAAGGTGTGGTTCGCAACGGGCTAACACTAAAGATATATTGTACGACAATTGTATCGACATGATTTAACCCCAAGGAACTAAAGGTCTCACCAAAAGACCAAATTTATACAATGCCATCTCATTGGAGAATGAGTGATGCGTGAAGACGCAAAGACATGCAAATACACACGGACCTGAAAGCGTCAAATCCGTAGATTATGTTAACCACTTGCAATCGCGTATATGGAACACCAGGAAGCCGTAGGTGTTCAATACGCAAAGTTTTCTAACTAGATTATTGTCTCTCGTGCAAGTGGGAGACTGAAGGGAATATGTCCGAGAGGCAATAATAAAGTGGTTATTATCGTATTCCTTATTTATGATAAATGTTTATTTTGCATGCTATAATTGTATTAATACGGAAACGTTAATACATGTGTGTTTAATAAACAAAAAGGAAGTTCCTAGTTATGCCTCTCTTATAAACTAGCTCGTTGATTAACAAGATGATCATAGGTTTCCTGATCATGGACATTGGATGTTGTTAATAACGAGGTCACAACATTATTGGAATGGTGTGATGAACATTCATCCGAAGTATATCATTACAATCAAGGTCATTGTGTTTATATTGCTATAACATCATACGAAGTAATCTTAGTCCTTAGACCATGAGATCATGTCAATCACTAACACCAGAAAAGTATCTTGATAACATCAAATGTCACACCGTAACAGGGTGACTATAAAGATGGGTTCAGTGCTACGAAGGTGTTATGTTAAGGCTCATGGATCAAGAGTGGTATTTGTCCATCCCGATGATGGAGAGATATACTCTGGTACCTCTCGGTGATATCACATTAATTAGCTTGCAAGCAAGTGATTTGATCACTAGAATGTTATATCACGGGAACAAGAAAAGAGTACATGTCGGTAACGAGATCAAAATAGGTATGGGGATACCAATGATCGAATCTGGGACATGTAATATATCACGAGACAAAGGGATTGAGTTACATGCATATAAGGTTCACACGATCACAGAAGTCATCGTTGAATATGTGGGAGTCAGTACAGATCTCCAGGTCCCGCTGCTGATTATTGATCGGAGAGGGGTCTCGATCATGTCTACATTATTTCCGAACCGTAGGGTGACACACTTAAGGGATACCGACACCATTTGTGTAAGGTTCCCAACCTTTAATAAGGTAGAGATCCCTGTGTTTACAATGCTAGTCCCTGGATCAATAGCTAGCATCCACAGTTAAGATGTAATATCAAGAAACAAAGGTCATAATACAACTTTATAACCAGGAATAACATAATTTTATTACATCTTACATAGATCATTTGGCTATTACTCCCTCTGTTCGGGATTATAGGTCCTACGCGCATACCTAGGTTGATAATTTGACCAACAAAATATAACTTATTTATCATAAAAGTTATACCATTAGAAAATATAACCTCTGAAGTTTCTAATGGTATAATTTTTATGCTATATTAATTATATTTTGTTGTTCAAATTGGCAACCTAGTTATCCGCGCGGGACTTATAATCCCAAATGGAGGGAGTACATTACATTGCAGCAGAATATCTATAAACATGGGGTCCTTCATCTTGAAAGTGCCACAGGCAGACATGTTGGTTGTATACTTGTAATCCTAATCATTTAAACTTCACTAATATCAATCAAACCTGCAACATAACAAGTTATAGCCACAAGGGTCAATACATTTGAATTGTATTGGCAAGTGATACTATGGTAGTATAGTGGAGTCTATCATCTATATGCATTTGGCTAAGTGGAGCTTAGGCTTGCATTGCTCAAAATAGATTTTTCCTTGTCATTTGAAAACTCTAAGTTTTTGTTTGGCAAAAATCATCCAAGGCATCTACCAATCAAAGATTGAAGATCCTTTAACCCTTGTTCAACCACAAGTTTTTAACATAGAGATTTGGATGATGAGATTCTTGATAGCTTCCATGTCTTGATGCTCAAATTGTCCTTTGCCAGGGACATGGCTAAGTACTTAGATTTTACACTCTGCAGAGGTGGTGCACTTTCCCCACAAGACTTGGTTTCACCAAGACAAGATCTTTCAGAAGCCTTCCCTTAGACCAAAATGGACGCGCTCCAACCTATCAAACCCTACCACCAACTGTCCATCTGGCTAAGTTCTTGCAACCTATATGATCCAGGCAGAGCCCATAATGCCAAGTGGTTGCACTTGAAGCTTCTCAACATTTGATATCTCAAATCTCTTTGTTCCTGGGTGGCCATCCACAAGTGAGATACACAAGGTAAACCATAAACATGGGCCTTGTGAACCACTCAACACAAACCATTCCTTCCATTCCACCCAGGTGATTCATTCACTTAGTTGTTTTATTAAACAAACACAAGTCCTCAGACTTAGAAATTTTTCCATAGTATGAATGTATATATATTCCACCCTTGTTTTCTATTAGCTAAGCTAAGCATTATAGTAGTAGGAATCTTAACTTAGGAAATTCTACTAAGGTTTCATCTACTAGGATTTCCCATAGCAAGGTTTATACTTAGCAAAATTCCATGCAAGTCTTACTTAGAAATATCACTAATGCATAGTGAAAATAATGGGACAAAAGTATGAAGCATCACTTGCCTTTTTGGTAGAGTATAAGTTCACTCCTTGTCCTTGCTACAATCATACTCTTCAAGTCACTACAATTCAATCAAGCAAGGCACAAGTTCAATCTACCAATCAAGCAATTCATCACATAAAATCATGTAAACAAGATAATGCATGCAAGCATGCCAAGCTTTGTTTTATTTGAAAAAGTGGTTCCTAATGGGTCATAAACATTTGAAAACACCTATTGGTCATTTTATAAAGTGGCAAAAGTCATTTGCAAGGGATTTCACTTCCTAAACCATTTTCAAAACAAAGTATCATTTTATGTGGTGTAGAAATGTTTTTACTAAGGCATTAATCTATAGGGTTCACCAAATATGTTCTCAAACCATAAAACTTGGTGTTTGGGGTCAGAGAGTTTAAAACAAAACATTTCCCAAAGGTTTTCCTCCAAAACTTATTTTAATAAATAAACCACATTTTTATTTGACTAGAATTGGTTTTAAATCAAAGAATCATTATTTTTATTCACCAAATATATTTTTGAAACCACAAAGTGATTCCTAGGGTCAGTAGGTTCAAAACACACCATTTGCAAAATATTTTATCCCCAAAATCATTTTTGAACAATTTTTACAATCTAAACAAGCATACATATATTTCTGCAAAAACAAACATTTTACCAGAAGCTTTTTACTAAACAAAGTGCATGGTTGGCTAGGGCTTGTCTTGCTGAATCCATTAATATAAAGTTTGCAAAATTTGGACGTGCGGTTTGAAAGTTATGGAATTTACAAAATTGGAAAACTAATAGATCAAATTCTGTTTAAATCGAACAGGCTGGCCACGTGGCTGTTCCTCATTGGACGATAACGGTTCGTGCGAATCAAGCGTTGCGAGGCGTTGGATTAAAATGAGATCGTGCAGCACAGATCAGTTCTTAACCTTTCGCTTAAGTTGCCTGTTTCTACGCGTCCGATCTAAATCGAATGGCCCTGATCTATTTGACCACAAAGTGGCGGCGCTGGCGGCGGTGGTTGGCGGCGGCGCGCTCAGACGGTGCGGTCGTCGGTGATTTAGGAAGCAAGGGGAACAAAGGGGTAGCTCACCAGAATCGCCAAAGCTTGCTGATGCTCAACGTGGTTGCCGCAGGGCAGGGGGCGCACGGACGGGTCGGCAATCTCTCGCCGGAGTTGCTCTCTGGCACGGGTACGCACGGCCGTGGTAGAAGGCGAGCGTCTGGGTCGCAACTGATCAAGTAAACGTGTCAGGAGGGTGTGCAAGGTTGACTAGGGTGTGAAAGAACTCACCAGAGGGAAAGGGGCGCGCTGGTTTGTCGGCTATTGCTCGCTGGAGTTGAAGCAGACCGTGGCGACGCTCAGTCGAGGTGGTTGTCGACGCTCTGGGTCACCAGAGGAAGTGTGTCTGGGGCTAGTGGATGCGCAAAGTGATGGAGATCCAGTGAGTGTGAACTAGAGAGGAGGGGGCGGCGTGTACTCACCGCATTTGTCGCCGGAGTGCGTCGGAGCCGCATCGGTGCAAAAGGGAATTAGAGCAGCCTGGTGGCTCTGGAGGCGTGGTGTTTGGGGGGAAAGGAAGAGGAGGGGGAGGTGGTTAAACGAGCGTGATCACGGGGAATTTTAATTCGCATAATAACTCGTATTGATTCGAATTAAGACGCGGAAGAAACAGTCAGAGGCGAGTTCATCGCGGGGGTGAAGACGACGATGACTTGGCTGTGGGGCTCGGCGTCAGTGATAAAAGGAGAGGGAGAGCGGGGTCCATCTGTCATTGACTCAATGGGTTCAATCGCGAGTAAAAACGGTTCGCTGCGGGTGGGGTGGGGATTGGGCTTGCTGGGCCTTATTGGGCTGGCCGGCTGGGCTGGCTCCTTTTCATATTTTTTTCTGTTCTGATTGTTTTTCTTTTTCTCTTTTGATTTTCTGTTTTGAAATTCAATCAAACCATTCAAACAACAAATCAAATCAAAACTCCTCCAAACTTTGCATTGAGTTTTGGTTCTGTTTAACAACACAAAACCAAAGTCCAAAAATAAAATAAAATTTTTATTCTTTTTAGGATCTATTTAATAATTAAATAAAATAGTCCTTAGTTATTAATTCAAATAGGATTTGTTTTATTAAAATATCCATTTTGAAAGCTAAATAATATCAAAAACAATTCAGTAGGTTTTATTTCAAAATATAAAATACTTGGAAAACTTGTTTAAAATAATTTAACAAGTTTTGGTGTTTAATTAAAATGGTAAAACCTTTATTTTTAATAAAATTGGATATTAATAAATCCTCATTATTTTGTTTAAATAAACCTTTTCTCTTTTAATCAAAGAAAAACATTTTATTTCAAAAGATTGGCCAAGGTTTAATTTGACTCTATAAAAATAGTCTTTATTTATATTTCTACCTTTCCATTTGAAAACCAAATCTTTTTATTAAAAGATCCAAAATAATAATTCCAAATATTTTTAACTTTATTGTTTATTTATCTTTTTAAATCCTTTTAAGATTTTATTTGATCAAATAGGTTTGAAGGTTTCCAATTGGAATCAAAAAGTTTCTTCTCACCCTGAAAATCAACAAAGTTTTATTTTATTCATTTATTTTTCACATAACAAGATTTGAAAAATCTTGGGATGTGACAGGCTACCACCCTTAAAATAAATCTCGTCCCGAGATTTGGGAAGTCTAGGGTTACAAATTGGCTCAAAGCATCTAGGGTACTACCACCCTTAAAAATTTTCCAACTAGATTACATTTTGGATTGCTTGGAATCTTGATGTAACTTTCCTGGACAGAAGTTTGCATAGTGGCCTAGCTATTTGCATTTGAAACATGTGATAAGGTTGAGGTCTTGAGGTGGCTTCTCTGGACAATATGATGCATAATGTCCTAACTCTTTGCTGTGGTTGCACATCACTTGGCTAATATCCTTCCTCATCTTGGGTTTCACTAGCTTTTGTTTGTCTTCTTGGCTCTTCTTCTTTTCTGGGCATTCACTGGCATAGTGTCCCATCTCTTTGCAATTGTAACATTGCAACTGGCTTTTGTCCTTCTTTTTGTTTTTGGGTCTCTCCAAAGCTAGGAGTTCTTCTAGTTCATGCTCTTCATATCTCACCTCAAAGGTGAGAAATCTTTCTCTCTTCTTGGGGCATTGATCTTCATGCTCCTTGGATGTATGATCCTTGTCTCCACAAATATTGCAAGATTGGGTTCCTTCTAGAATAGCATCTTTGTCATCCTTGTTGTCATAAACTCTTTGGGAATAGTTTTCTCCCATGTTGATCATTTGAGTAACCAATCCTTGCAACAATTGGGATTGAAGTTTCAAATTCCTTTGTATGGCTGGGTCTAGTCCATTGTTGTTGGCTAAAAGCTGAGTTGTCACTTGGATCAAATGGGTTTGGGTTGCCATAAGTTCTCTCATGTTGTCCTCTGGGTTGTTGTTGTTGTTGTCACCATCCTTGATGTTGGAGTTTTTTGGAGAAGTCATCTGTTTGGGTTGGATTGAGATTAGAATAGGCAAAATATTTCTAAGGAAATAATTCTAATCACACACATCACAATTCACACAAGCATTGTGCAAGCAATCACAAACAAACATTCCACTCAAACAACAAGTTTCCCAGCATATTCTTAGGCAACAAAAATATTTTTGTTACACCACATAAATTGGTGTGTTGGACTTAACTAAATATGGTGGTCCATCTATGTGGTTCACTTGAGTCCTTTCCATCTTCCTTGGTTGATTCCTCTTGCATGAGATCATGGTTTCCTTGGGAAAACTCTTGGTCACAAAACTTCAAAGGTGATGAGGGTTCTTTCTAAGTTGTGTTTATTTAGACTCCAAATCCTTGAGCAAGATTTCCTTCTCTCACTTGTCCTTAGTGACATCCAAGGTTGAAGTCCTTGGTGAGGATGCTGAAGATGTTGAAGTCATTAGAGTTGAAGATGTTGAAGTCATTAGAGTTGAAGATGTCCTTTGCACATGGTGAAGTCTTTGGCCATGGGGTAGGCTTTGTCCATCAAGTTTGAAATAGATGAGATGAAGAATCAAAACCAAAATGGTTGAGGAAAGAGTTTACAAGATTGTTTGTAAATAAGTTTTTGGAACAAATACAACTCCTATTTTCTAAGGGGTTTTGTCCAATCCTAGGGTTACAAATCCTACAGGCAACACAATGCTCTGATACCATCTGTAAGGTTCCCAACCTTTAATAAGGTAGAGATCCCTGTGTTTACAATGCTAGTCCCTGGATCAATAGCTAGCATCCACAGTTAAGATGTAATATCAAGAAACAAAGGTCATAATACAACTTTATAACCAGGAATAACATAATTTTATTACATCTTACATGGCTCATTTGGCTATTACATTACATTGCAGCAGAATATCTATAAACATGGGGTCCTTCATCTTCAAAGTGCCACAGGCAGACATGTTGGTTGTAGACTTGTAATCCTAATCATTTAAACTTCACTAATATCAATCAAACCTGCAACATAACAAGTTACAGCCACAAGGGTCAATACATTTGAATTGTATTGGCAAGTGATACTATGGTAGTATAGTGGAGTCTATCATCTATATGCATTTGGCTAAGTGGAGCTTAGGCTTGCATTGCTCAAAATAGATTTTTCCTTATCATTTGAAAACTCTAAGTTTTTTTTGGCAAAAATCACCCAAGGCATCTACCAATCAAAGATTGAAGATCCTTTAACCCTTGTTCAACCACAAGTTTTTAACTTAGAAATTTGGATGATGAGATTCTTGATAGCTTCCATGTCTTGATGCTCAAATTGTCCTTTGCCAGGGACATGGCTAAGTACTTAGATTTTACACTCTGCAGAGGTGGTGCACTTTCCCCACAAGACTTGGTTTCACCAAGACAAGATCTTTCAGAAGCCTTCCCTTAGACCAAAATGGACGCGCTCCAACCTATCAAACCCTACCACCAACTGTCCATATGGCTAAGTTCTTGCAACCTATATGATCCAGGCAGAGCCCATAATGCCAAGTGGTTGCACTTGAAGCTTCTCAACATTTGACATCTCAAATCTCTTTGTTCCTGGGTGGCCATCCACAAGTGAGATACACAAGGTAAACCATAAACATGGGCCTTGTGAACCACTCAACACAAACCATTCCTTCCATTCCACCCGGGTGATTCATTCACTTAGTTGTTTTATTAAACAAACACAAGTCCTCAGACTTAGAATTTTTTCCATAGTATGAATGTATATATATTCCACCCTTGTTTTCTATTAGCTAAGCTAAGCATTATAGTAGTAGGAATCTTAACTTAGGAAATTCTACTAAGGTTTCATCTACTAGGATTTCCCATAGCAAGGTTTATACTTAGCAAAATTCCATGCAAGACTTACTTAGAAATATCACTAATGCATAGTGAAAATAATGGGACAAAAGTATGAAGCATCACTTGCCTTTTTGGTAGAGTATAAGTTCACTCCTTGTCCTTGCTACAATCACACTCTTCAAGTCACTACAATTCAATCAAGCAAGGCACAAGTTCAATCTACCAATCAAGCAATTCATCACATAAAATCATATAAACAAGATAATGCATGCAAGCATGCCAAGCTTTGTTTTATTTGAAAAGGTGGTTCCTAATGGGTCATAAACATTTGAAAACACCTATTGGTCATTTTATAAAGTGGCAAAAGTCATTTGCAAGGATTTCACTTCCTAAACCATTTTCAAAACAAAGTATCATTTTATGTGGTGTAGAAATGTTTTTACTAAGGTATTAATCTATAGGGTTCACCAAATATGTTTTCAAACCATAAAACTTGGTGTTTGGGGTCAGAGAGTTTAAAACAAAACATTTCCCAAAGGTTTTCCTCCAAAAATATTTTTAATAAATAAACCACATTTTTATTTGACTAGAATTGGTTTTAAATCAAAGAATCATTATTTTTCTTCACCAAATATATTTTTGAAACCACAAAGTGATTCCTAGGGCCAGTAGGTTCAAAACACACCATTTGCAAAAGATTTTATCCCCAAAATCATTTTTGAACAATTTTTACAATCTAAACAAGCATACATATGTTTCTGCAAAAACAAACGTTTTACCAGAAGTTTTTTACTAAAAAAAAGTGCATGGTTGGCTAGGGCTTGTATTGCTGAATCCATTGATATAAATTTTGCAAAATTTGGACATGTGGTTTGAAAGTTATGGAATTTACAATATTGGAAAACTAATAGATCAAATTCTGTTTAAATCAAACAGGCTGGCCACGTGGCTGTTCCTCATTGGACGATAACGGTTCGTGCGGATCAAGCGTTGCGAGGCGTTGGATTAAAATGATATTGTGCGGCACAGATCAGTTCTTACCCTTTCGCTTAAGTCGCCTGTTTCTACGCGTCCGATCTAAATCGAATGTCCCTGATCTATTTGACCGCAAAGTGGCGGCGCTGGCGGCGGTGGTTGGCGGCGGCGCGCTCAGATGGTGCGGTCGTCGGTGATTTAGGAAGCAAGGGGAACAAAGGGGTATCTCACCAGAATTGCCGAAGCTTGCTGATGCTCAACATGGTTGTCGCAGGGTAGGGGGCGCACGGACGGGTCGGCAATATCTCGCCGGAGTTGTTCTCTGGCACGGGTACGCACGGCCGTGGTAGAAGGCGAGCGTCTGGGTCGCAACTGATCAAGTAAACGTGTCAGGAGGGTGTGCAAGGTTGACTAGGGTGTGAAAGAACTCACCAGAGGGAAAGGGGCGCGCTGGTTTGTCGGCTATTTCTCGCTGGAGTTGAAACAGACCGTGGCGGCGCTCAGTCGAGGTGGTTGTCGACGCTCTGGGTCACCAGAGGAAGTGTGGCTGGGGCCAGTGGATGCGCAAAGTGATGGAGATCCAGTGAGCGTGAACTAGAGAGGAGGGGGCGGCGTGTACTCACCGCATTTGTCGCCGGAGTGCGTCGGAGCCGCAACGGTGCAAAAGGGAATTAGAGCAGCCTGGTGGCTCTCGAGGCGTGGTGTTTGGGGGGAAAGGAAGAGGAGGGGGAGGTGGTTAAACGAGCGTGATCGCGGGGAATTTTAATTCGCAGAATAACTCGTATTGATTCGAATTAAGACGCGGAAGAAACAGTCAGAGGCGAGTTCATCGCGGGGGTGAAGACGACGATGACCTGGCTGTGGGGCTCGGCGTCAGTGATAAAAGGAGAGGGAGAGCGGGGTCCATCTGTCATTGACTCAGTGGGTTCAATCGCGAGTAAAAACGGTTCGCTGCGGGTGGGGTGGGGATTGGGCTTGCTGGGCCTTATTGGGCCGGCCGGCTGGGCTGGCTCCTTTTCATATTTTTTCTGTTCTGATTGTTTTTCTTTTTCTCTTTTGATTTTCTGTTTTGAAATTCAATCAAACCATTCAAACAACAAATCAAATCAAAACTCCTCCAAACTTTGCATTGAGTTTTGGTTCTGTTTAACAACACAAAACCAAAGTCCAAAAATAAAATAATAATTTTATTCTTTTTAGGATCTATTTAATAATTAAATAAAATAGTCCTTAGTTATTAATTCAAATAGGATTTGTTTTATTAAAATCTCCATTTTGAAAGCTAAATAATATCAAAAACAATTCAGTAGGTTTTATTTGAAAATATAAAATACTTGGAAAACTTGTTTAAAATAATTTAACAAGTTTTGGTGTTTAATTAAAATGGTAAAACCTTTAGTTTTAATAAAATTGGATATTAATAAATCCTCATTATTTTGTTTAAATAAACCTTTTCTCTTTTAATCAAAGCAAAACATTTTATTTCAAAAGTTTGGCCAAGGTTTAATTTGACTCTATAAAAATAGTCTTTATTTATATTTCTACCTTTCCATTTGAAAACCAAATCTTTTTATTAAAAGATCTAAAATAATAATTCCAAATATTTTTAACTTTATTGTTTATTTATCTTTTTAAATCCTTTTAAGATTTTATTTGATCAAATAGGTTTGAAGGTTTCCAATTGGAATCAAAAAGTTTCTTCTCACCCTGAAAATCAACAAAGTTTTATTTTATTCATTTATTTTTCACATAACAAGATTTGAAAAATCTTGGGATGTGACAATTTGGAGCAAATAATATGCCAGAGAAAGAAAAAGGTAAGTGCAGGATTTTTTTTTCACTAGACACCGAAACTGTTTTGGTTGAAATTGCTGAAACTGGTTGTGCATGTGAAATTGAATACTAGCAAGGGGTTTTATGTGAATGTTTGTTAATTAAAGTAATTAAAAAAATTATGAATAAATAAATAAAAGAGTTTTATTTAATGAGAGATTACATTAAATTTGGTGGAAATTTAATGGAGGTGAGTGGAATTTTGAGTGGGTGGCTATTTATGTGAGTGGGAGCTCCACTCACATGAATGTGGAAGATTTGGGGGCACCTCCATGGCTGCCACGCCATGGGAGGGGGATGCCCCCCTCTCCCTATAAAAGGCACCCACTCCCTCCTCTCATCTCACACCTCCTTGCGAAGGATCTCTCTCCCCCTTTAGAATTTCCCCATGGTATCGGATCAGCAAGATACATGTTCCCGGTGGCTTTTTCTGGAAGGATTTGTTGCTTCTGCTGCTTCGCTGGAGCGAGGGCACAGAGGTTGTCGGGGTACCCGGACATGTGTGCGATCAGGGATGCACCACTGCTTTGCGGTGATAGACGTGATGGTGCTAGACCGGCTGGACCAGATGGACTTCATCACGATCTTGAGATCGGCAAGCGTTCGACTACATCATCCATGAGTACAACCTCATTAATGCTATACAGTCTTTGAGGGTATGTATTCTATGGATGTATATCCACCCATTGCTTGTATCTAGTAGATAGATCTTGGTGCTTTGTTCCCATCGTAGGAATTTTTTTGTTTTCTATGCTGCGAACCCTTCAATAAAGAGGGGACGACAAAACTTGTTGTGCCTGAATTTGAGCTCCAATTGCTTTCTTCAATTGCGAGACATGAATAACCAGATGGATCCTGCTAGAAGAAGGAAATTCCAAGCGATAAGCGACTTCACTAATACGATCAAGCACCATATAGGGACCATAATACTTGAACAAGAGCTTGTGATGAGCTTGGGGAGCCACTGAATACTGAACATATGGTTGGAACTTTAAATAAACTGCATCACCAACAGAAAAGATCCTTTCACTCCTCTTCTTATCCGCCTGATGTTTCATACGTAGGCGAACACACTCCAGATGCTAACGATGCAATTCTTGCATCACTTGTCTATCAGCTAGCCAAGCTTGCAAGTCATGAACATGACATGCATTGGTACCTGTAATGCCCAACTGGCAAGGAGGATTTTCATACAGGACCTCGAAGGGATATTTGTCCAGGGCTGAATGCGGACTGGTGTTGTACCAAAGCTCAGCGAGCGAAAGCCACTGAATCCACTTAGAAATACACACATGGGTGAAGCAACAAAGATATCCTTCAAGGCATTGATTCACTCATTCGCTCTGCCCATCGGTCTTAGGATGATAGTAAGAGTTCATACTTAAGGTAGTTCCTGTGAGTGCAAAAAAATGACGCCAGAATAAACTATTGAAGATACGGTCTCGGTCAGAGATAACTTGTTCATGCAAACTATGCAATTTATAAATGTTTTCCATGAATGCCACAATAACATAAGATGTAGATAAAGGATGTTCTAGAGGAATGAAATATGCATAACGACTAAACTTATCCACTACCACCAGTATGCAGTTAAAATGCCCAAAACGTGGCAATCCTTCGATAAAATCCATCGAAATAACTTGCCAAGCAGCTTTAGGAACATGCAAGGGCTGAAGTAACCCAGGGTAACTGATACGTCCAATTTGCATCACCATTCTATATCATAATTTGCCTCTATTCATTAATATATGTCTTATTATGAGGTATTACTTATGTCTTTTCCTCTGTTTTTGCATGTTGGATGATTCTTGGAGGATGAACTGCCGGAGTCAGGTTTCTGATGGAAAAAGAGGTGTTTTGATGCAATTTCATGAATATCAGAAAAATACTAGAAAATTATATTTTCCTAGAAGACGGAGGAAGCCAGAAGGGGAGGCGTAGCCGGGCCACAGGGGGCCCACACCCCCTAGGCGTGGGCCCACCTTGCCCCGCACCTAGGGCAGGTGTGGTCCACCTGGCCGGCTCCCGACTCCGCCCTCTTGCCTATATCTTCCTCACAGAACCCTAACACCAGGGGAGGGACCACATAAAGATTTCCGCCGCCTCTGCGAGGCGGAAAACACCGAGAGAGAAAGAGCTCTCCGGCAAACAGATTTCTGCCAGGAAAATCCCTTCCCGGAGGGGGATATCGTCGCCATCAACACCGTCATCAAGCTATACTTCATCGGGATCATCATCATCCACACGATCATCTCCACCAGCACCATCATCACCACTTCGTCCTGCTGTAACAATCGTGTTGGATCTTGCATTAGTGCTTAGGGGAAACTTTCCCGGTGTTAATTACTATTGTAGTTGATGCTTGTGAGTGGAACCATTGGATTATTGTTTATGTTCAGATTGTTATCCATCACCATATCATCTTTGATCTTGATCCATATGATGTCTTGTGAGTAGTTCTTCTAGTTCTTGAGGACATGGGAGAAGTCATGTTGTTAGTAGTGGATTTGTGTTGAAGTTTATTATTCAATGGTTTAGTATTTAAGTTGTGGTGCTATTATTCTAGTGGTGTCATGTGAACATCGAATACATGATACTTCACCATTTATGGGCCCAGGGGAATGCATTGTGTATTTGGATACTAATTGCGGGGTTGCCGGAGTGACAGAAACCTGAACCCCCGTTAGGACACCATTGCATAAGGGAACGTAGGATCTCAGAGTTTAAGGCTGTGGTTAGGTTTATATCTTAATTAATTTCCTGTAGTTGCGGATGCTTGCAGGGGGTTTAATCACAAGTATGTATTAGTCCAAGTAAGGTCGGTACATTAGCACAGGTTCACCCACACAACACTTACAACACCAAAGAAGAGTACTCTTCTATTTGAAGCGAAGGCACTTGACAGAATTCCCATGTGTCATCGAGAATGTTTGTTCCTTATAAGTATTTCCACCGGCTTGTCCTTTGCTAAGAAATGATTGGGCCACTTGCTGCAGTTGTTCCTTGTCTTTATTACTTGCACTTTATTTTGTTGCCTTATTAGAAAACCGCTAAAAATCTGTTTGCTAAGTATTTATAGAGATTTCCTGCTCCATACCACTAGTAAACACCTTCTGCTCCTCGTTGGGATTGACACTCCTATTTATCGAAAGTACTATGATACACCCCCTATACTTGTGGGTCATCAAGACTATTTTCTGGCGCCGTTGCCGGGTAGTGAAGCGCTATCAAAGAGTGGAACTGATAAAGGAAACTTCTATTGTGAGTATTTATTTTTGTTTCTGTTTGTTACTTTATTTCCAATATAGATAACCCACTTGATTTTCTGTTTCGGAAAAATACTACCACTGTTAGGGTAGTAGATGAACCGCCACCTGTTGAGATAGATCCTTTTAAGATACCTAAAAGTATTGTTGATCGTGTTATGGATAATTATTATTTCGGGGATGGAACTGTCCACCCTGGTGATCACTTGCCTTTTATCCATGAATTATGCGGGTTGTTTAAGTGTGCAGCTATCACAACTGAACAGGTGAATAAGAAATTACTCTCTATATCCTTGAAAGGCAGAGACGAAGAATGGTATAAGCCGCAGAAGAATGGACAATCCATGGAATGGGAGGAAATGGCATCTCTCTTTTATTCTAAATTCTATCCTCCAAGTGAAGTTCATAAGGATAGAAATCTGATATATAACTTTTGGCCTCGTGATTGAGAGAGTACAACTCAAGCTTGGGGGAGATTTTGTCACATCCCAAAATTTTCCAAATTTTGTAATGTGAAAAAATAAATAAACAAAATAAATAATTGTTGAAATTTAGGGTGAAAAGAAACTTTTTGTTTCTAAATGAAAACTAAAAACCCATCTTGAACAAACTTGAGTAATGTTTGAACCCAATTAAATTCAAATCAAGTGAAATGCATTCTTCATAAATGCATCTTGAAATTTAAACATATGGAAAATAAACCAAAACCCTAAAACCCTAATGGAATAAAATCATTTTCAAGATATCTCCAAGACCATGGTTTTGATCCATATAAAAATTTGTCAACAAACATTTATAAATGATCAAGAATGACAAATAGAAATATTATAAAACCATAGAAATTGGTTTCACTTAATTTGGAGCCATAGATAAAATCTTATGAATTTAATAAGATAAGGAAATTGAAGTTCCAAAGCTAATAAAGCTCCTATCTAAAATCCATACCAAATGGTGAGTAATTAATCATAAAGAGATTTAAAAGGATAAACAAATATTAAATAAGATTTTACCAACTTGGAATCACCAAGTTTGGACCTTTAAATAAAAAGATATGGACTTTATAAGATAAATAAGATATAATAAATAAGGACTATTTGATAAGAGCTAAATAAATCTTGGCCTAATCCATAAGCAAATGGAATAAATATAATCCAAATCCAAATAAAATAATGGATAAAGAATTTTCAAATAAAACAAAATGGCAATAACCAATTCTATTCCTATTAGAATAAAGACAAAATTCCCTAATAAGAATGATTAATTAAATCAAGGAAATTAATTTGAATTTACCCAAGTGGAATAAAATTTATTTAGTTGACTTAAATGAAATACAAGGATCATTTAAATAAAATTTATGGAATTAAACCCATATTTAATTTCATTGGAATAAAGGCAAATACCCAATTTAAATGATTAATAAATCATATTAAAAATATTCCAAATAATTCAAAGTGAATTATTTGACACCCTATTAAATAAATAAACATACTGAATAAGTTTGGTAAAAATATGATTTAAAATAAAGTTTTAAAACACATTAAAACCTATTTGAAATAAAGACAAATGACTATTTATAAAATAAATAAAAGACCCTAAAAAGAATAAAGGAATTATTCTAAATTTGACTTCAGAATGTATTAATAAACAGTATAAGAATATACACAAAGTTTGGCTGAAGTTTGAATTCAAATAGATGTTTGAAATGATTAAACAAAATCAAAAACAGAATAAAAGAAATGGAAAAAGAAAAATAAACAGGAGAAGAAAAAAAAACAGCCAGCCCAGCAAGCCCAGCCCACTGGCCCAGCATCAGCCCATTCCGCCCTCTCTACGCGCGAACCATTTCCACCGCAAGAGGAACCCGCAGCGTCACTGATTACTGGACCCCACCTGACCTCACACTCTCTCATAGACAGCTAGACCCCACCTGCCAGTCTTCTCTCCTACCCACGCGACGACCACGCCTCGCCGGCCGTTTCTGCTCGTGTTAACTCGTTTCAATTCTTGTAAATGGCTCGCTTAAACCTCACCGCGACCATGCCCTGCTAGACGCCTCCCTCCCCTCTTCTTTTTTCCCCAGTCGCCACACTTCGAGAGCCCCAGGCTGCCCCGAATTTTTGCTCAAGCTCTTACTGCCTCCGGCAAGCTCCGGTGAAGATTCCGGCCAAGCCGCACCTACCCTCGCCCCCTCAACCACACGAGCATGTTCCCCATCACCTCCTGCACCTCTCAGCATATTTAGTTCGCCCGCGCTCGCCCTGCATGCTCGGCAATGTCTCCGCTAGAGCAGCGCCACCGTCTGCCGTTATTCCGACGACATCTCCCCGGTAAACCCGACCGCCCCTCTCCCTCTCGTGGAGACTCTCATGATCGCCATGCCCTTGCGAACCTAACGGTATCTCCCCTTTGTCCTACTGCGTCCTCCATCCTCGCCTCCGACAACAAACAGAACGTGTCCGACGCTGCGACAACTCCGGCGAGCAATTGCCGTCCACCCCGAGTGCCCCTTCGACAGAGAAGACCACCTTGAGCATCTCCTCGCCATGGCGCCTCTGGTAACACCTTCCTTCCCCTTCCTTGCTTCCTGAATCGCCGGGACCACGTCCGTCTGACCGCGCGTCACCACTCGCTGCCGCCAGCGCCGCTGGTTCTTGGTCGATGCGTTGAGGACCATTGGATCTTGATCAAACGCGTGTGATTAGATTTAACCCGAAGGGGTATGCATCCACCTGAGCCGCACGATTGCATTTTAATCCAACGCCTCGCATCGCTTGATCCGCCCGAACCGGTACCAGCCTATAGAAACGCGCCACGTGGCCAGACTCTGGTTTTAAAAACAAAATTTGATCTATTGGATTTGTAAACTTGCAAAATTCATAACTTTCAATCCACACGTCCAAATTTTGCAAATTTTATATCAATGGAATCAGTAGACCAAGTACTTTCCAACCATGCACTTTGTTTAATGAATTGCATCTGGTAAAATGGTTGTTTTTGAAGAAACTTGTGTAAGTATATTTTGGATATAAAAATTGTTCTAGCAATGTTTTTAGGATAAAATCTTTGGCAAATGGATTGTTTTGAACCTACTGACCATATAAACCAACTTGTGGATTCAAAAACTTATTTTGTGAAGCAAGAGAATAGATATTTGAATTAAAGCATTTCTAGTCAAATAAAGATGTAATTTATATGTTAAAAATACTTTTTGGAGAAAAATCTTTGGGAAATGATTTGGATTAAACTCTCTGACCCTAAACACAAAGTTTTATGATTTAAAAATATATTGTGAACCCTATAAAAATTATTGCTATGCTAAAGGCATTTTCAACCACATAAAATATTGATTTGGTTTAAAAATGATTTATAAGTAAAATCTTTTGAAAATGGTTTTGCCACTTTTATAAAATGACCATTAGGTGTTTTAGAATGTTTATATCCTATTAGAAACCACTTTTGTAAATAAAATAATCTTTGGCATACTTGCATGCATTGCTTTGTTTCTATTCTTTTGTGTGATGTTGCTTGAATGGTAGTTTGAATTCTTGCTTGCTTGATTGAATTGTAGTGATTTGAAGAGTGTGAATATTGCAAGATCTAGGGGTGAACTTATATTCTCTACCAAAAAGGCAAGCGATGCTTCATACTTTGTCCCATTATTTTCACTATGCATTAGTGATATTTCTAAGTAGGACCTGCATGGAATTTTTGCTAAGTGTAAACTATGGCATGGGAAATCCTAGTAGATGAAACCTTAGTAGAAATTTCCTAAATTAAGATTCCTACTACTATCATGCTTAGCTTAGCTAGTAGAAAACAAGGGTGGATATTCATACTATGGAATATTTCTAAAGTCAAGGACTTGTGTTTTGTTTAATAAAACAACTAAGTGAATGAATCACCTGGGTGGAATGGAAGGAATGGTTTGTGTTGAGTGGTTACACAAGGCCCATTTCTATGTTTTACCTTGTGTATATCACTTGTGGATGGCCACCCAGGAACAAAGAGATTTGAGATGTCAAATGTTGAGAAGCTTCAAGTGCAGCCACTTGGAATTGTGGGCTCCGCCTGGATCATATTGTAGGGTTCGCAGAATAGAAAACAAAAATTTTCCTTCGATGTGAACTATGTACCAAGATCTATCTATTATATACAAACAACGGGCGGATGTATATCCGTAGAGAACATACCCTTGAAGACCGACAAAGCTTAACGAGTTCAACTCGTGGTTCATGTAGACGATCTCTTGCCGATCTCAAGATCGAGAGGAAGTCCTAGTGCCTCAAATTAGCAGCGCATCCGTGCTCGCACACACGTTCGAGACACCGAGCAACCTCCGCCTCCTCGCTCCAGCGATGCAGCGGAAACACAACTCTTTCTTTCCGAATAGCCACCGGGAACATGTATCTCGCTAGTCCGAGACCATGGGGGATAAATTCTAGAGGGGGAGAGAGATCCTTCACGAGGAGGTGTGAGAGACAAGTGAGGAGGGGGCTCCTTTTATAGGAGGAGGGAGGCACCCAAGGGGGTGGCCGCCGGCCATGGGGGTTGCCCCCTCCCCTCCTTCATTCATGTGGGTGGACACTCCACTCACAAAATGGCCTTTAAATTCCCTCCACTCAAAAGTCCACTCAAATTCCCATTAAATTTCCACAAAATTTAATGCAAACTCTCATTAAATAAAACTCTTTTATTTTATTCAGAATTTTGTCAATTAATTTAATGACAAACATTCACAAATAACCCCTTGCTAGAATTCTATTTCACATGCATAACCACTTTATGCAATTTCACCCGAAAACCTGTTTCGGTATCTAGTGAAATAAATTCCTGCGCTTGTTCATTCTTTCGGCATGAAACTTTTGCTCCAATTGGATGTCGATGTCTCTTAAGTGTGTCACCCTACGGTTCATGAATAATGCGGACATGATCGAGACCCCTCTCGGATCAATAATCAGAAGCGGAATCTGGAGACCCATACTGACTCCCACACATTCAACGATGACTTTCTTGTGGTCGCCGGAACCTTTTACGCTAGTATCTTAATCCCTTTGTTTCACGATATATTACATGTGCGAGATTCGATCATCGGTATCTCCATACCTAGTTTGATCTCGTTACCGACATGCACTCTTTTCTCGTTCCCGTGATATAACATTCTAGTGATCAAATCACTTGCTTGCAAGCTAATCAATGTGATATCACCGAGAGGGCCCAGAGTATATCTATCCGTCATCGGGATGAACAAATTCCACTCTCGATCCATGAGCCTCAACATAACACTTTATTAGTTCTGAATCCATCTTTATAATCACCCTGTTACGGTGTGACGTTTGATGTTATCAAGAAACTCTTCCGGTGTTAGTGATTGACATGATCTCATGGTCTAAGGATTAGGATCACTTCGTAAGTTGTTATAGAAATATAAACTCAATGACTTTGATCGTAATGCTATACTTCGGATGATTGTTCATCACATCATTACACTAATATTGTGACCTTGTTATCAACAACATCCAATGTCCATGATCAGGAAACCTTTGATCATCTTGTTAATCAACGAGCTAGTTTATAAGAGAGGCATAACTAGGAACTTCCTTTTTGTTTATTAAACACACATGTATTAACGTTTCCGTATTAATACAATTATAGCATGTAAAATAAACATTTATCATAAATAAGGAATACGATAATAACCACTTTCTTATTGCCTCTCGGGCATATTCCCTTCAGTCTCCCACTTGCACTAGAGACAATAATCTAGTTACATAGTGATAAATCTAACACCCATTGAGTTCTGGTGTTGATCATGTTTTGCTCTAGGGAGAGTTTTAGTCAACGTATCTGCTACATTGAGATCCGTATGTACTTTACAAATCGTTATATCTCCATCCTTGACATGCTCGCGGATGGAGTGAAACCGGCGCTTAATATGCTTGGAATGCTTGTGAGACCTTGGTTCTTTGGCATTGGCAATGGCACCATTGTTGTCACAATAGATCACCATTGGGTCCAACGCATTGGCAACCACTCCTAGTTCGGATATGAAATCCTTCATCCAAACTGCTTCCTGAGCCGCTTCTGAAGCAGCAACATATTCAGCCTCCGTTGTTGATCCCGCTACCACAGGTTGTTTGGAGCTCCTCAAACTAACCGCTCCGCCATTCATGAGGAATACGTATCCGGATTGAGACTTAGAGTCATCCAGATCGGTGTCAAAGCTAGCGTCAACATAACACTTAGCGACGAGCTCTTCTTCACCTCCGTATACAAGAAACATATCCTTAGTTCTTCGTAAGTACTTAAGGATATTCTTGACCACTATCCAGTGTTCCGAACCTGGATCCGATTGGTACCTACTAGTCAAACTAATAGCATGTGCCACATCCGGTCTTGTACATAGCATGGCGTACATTATAGAGCCTACGACTGAAGCATAGGGGACTTTGTCCATTATCTCTCTTTCTTCTGCCGAAGCCGGACTTTGAGTCTTACTCAATGTCTTGCCTTGCAACATAGGTAAGAACCCCTTCTTACTTCCGTCCATTTTAAACTTCTTTAAAATCTTATCCAGGTATGTACTTTGCGATAGCCCTATTAGGCGCCTAGATCTATCTCTATAGATCTTTATGCCTAATATGTATGACGCTTCACCTAGGTCCTTCATTGAAAATTTGCTGTTTAGATAACTTTTAACACTGTTTAAAAGATCTATATCATTTCCGATCAATAATATGTCATCCACATATAATATCAGAAATGCCACATTGCTCCCGCTCACTTTCTTGTAAATACAAGCTTCTCCATAAGTTTGGACAAATCCAAACTCTTTGATCACCTCATCAAAGCGGAGATTCCAACTTCGTGATGCTTGCTTCAATCCATAGATGGATCGCTGAAGCTTTCACACCTTGTTAGCATCCTTGGGATCGACAAAACCCTTTGGTTGTATCATATACAACTCTTCTTCAATATTACCATTGAGAAACACGGTTTTGACATCCATCTGCCATATCTCATAATCGAAATATGCAGCAATTGCTAACATAATCCTAACTGACTTTAGCATCGCTACGGGAGAGAATGTCTCATCGTAGTCAACTCCTTGAATTTTTCGAAACCCCTTTGCGACAAGTCGAGGTTTATAGACGGTCACATTACCATCAGCATCAGTTTTCATTTTGAAAATCCATTTGTTCTCCACGGCCTTTCGGTCGTGAGGTAATTCCACCAAGTTCCAAACTTGATTTTCATACATGGATTCCATCTCGGATTTCATGGCTTCTAACCATTTATTGGAATCCGGGCTCATCATCGCTTCTTCATACGTCGTAGGGTCATCATTTTCATCAACCATGAAATTCATGACAGGATTTCCGTACAGCTCTGGAGCTGCACGCGTCCTGCTTGACCTGCGAGGTTCGGTAGTACTCTCTTTCGGAGTTTCATGATCATTATCATTAGTTCCCTCTTCAAAAGGTGGAGCCAACTCCGGAACAACTTCCGGCGCTGCGCTACTCGCCATACTTTGAAGAGAAGGTTCAATAACCTCTTCGAGTTCTACCTTCCGACTACTCACACCTTTCGCGAGAAACTCTTTCTCTAGAAAGGATCCATTCTTGGCAACAAAAACCTTGCCCTCGGATCTGTGATAGAAGGAATACCCAATAGTTTCCTTAGGGTATCCTATGAAGACGCATTTTTCCGCTTTGGGTTCGAGTTTATCCGGTTGAAGTTTCTTCACATAAACATCGCAACCCCAAACTGTAAGAAAAGACAGCTTAGGTTTGTTTCCAAACCACAATTCATACGGTGTCTTTTCAACGGATTTAGATGGTGCCCGATTTAAAGTGAATGCAGCAGTTTCTAGTGCATAACCCCAAAATGACAAAGGCAAGTCCGTCGGAGACATCATAGATCGAACCATATCTAATAAATTACGATTACGACGTTCTGACACACCATTTCGCTGTGGTGTTCCGGCAGGCGTGAGTTGTGAAACAATTCCACACTCTTTCATGTGAGTGCTAAACTCGTAACTTAGATACTCACCTCCACGGTCGGACCGTAGAAATTTGATCTTTCTATTACGATGATTTTCCACTTCATTCTGAAATTCCTTGAACTTTTCAAAGGTTTCAGACTTGTGTTTCATCAAGTAGATATAACCGTATCTACTCAAATCACCCGAAAACCTGTTTCGGTATCTAGTGAAATAAATTCCTGCGCTTGTTCATTCTTTCGGCATGAAACTTTTGCTCCAATTGGATGTCGGTGTCTCTTAAGTGTGTCAACCTACGGTTCGTGAATAATGCGGACATGATCGAGACCCCTCTCGGATCAATAATCAGAAGCGGGATCTGGAGACCCATACTGACTCCCACACATTCAACGATGACTTTCTTGTGATCGTAGGAACCTTTTACGCTAGTATCTTAATCCCTTTGTTTCACGATATATTACATGTCCGAGATTCGATCATTGGTATCTCCATACCTAGTTTGATCTTGTTACCGACATGCACTCTTTTCTCATTCCCGTGATATAACATTCTAGTGATCAAATCACTTGCTTGCAAGCTAATCAATGTGATATCACCGAGAGGGCCCAGAGTATATCTATCCGTCATCGGGATGAACAAATTCCACTCTCGATCCATGAGCCTCAACATAACACTTTATTAGTTCTGAATCCATCTTTATAATCACCCTGTTACGGTGTGACGTTTGATGTTATCAAGAAACTCTTCCGGTGTTAGTGATTGACATGATCTCATGGTCTAAGGATTAGGATCACTTCGTAAGTTGTTATAGCAATATAAACTCAATGACTTTGATCGTAATGCTATACTTCGGATGAATTTTCATCACACCATTACACTAATGTTGTGATCCCATTATTAAGAACATCCAATGTCCATGATCAGGAAACCTTGATCATCTTGTTAATCAACGAGCTAGTTTATGAGAGAGAGTGTAAGGGTCCCAACCTTTAATAAGGTAGAGTCCCCTGTGTTTACAATGCTAGTCCCTGGATCAATAGCTAGCATCCACAGTTAAGATGTAATATCAAGAAACAAAGGTCATAATACAACTTTATAACCAGGAATAACATAATTTTATTACATCTTACATAGCTCATTTGGCTATTACATTACATTGCAGCAGAATATCTATAAGCATGGGGTCCTTCATCTTCAAAGTTCCACAGGCAGACATGTTGGTTGTAGACTTTGTAATCCTAATCAATCAACTTCACTAATATCAATCAAACCTGCAACATAACAAGTTACAGCCACAAGGGTCAATACATTTGAATTGTATTGGAAAGTGATACTATGGTAGTATAGTGGAGTCTATCATCTATATGCATTTGGCTAAGTGGAGTTGAGGCTTGCATTGCTCAAAATAGATTTTCCTTATCATTTGAAAACACTAAGTTTTTGCTTGACAAAATCATTTTTCTCAATCAAAGATTGAAGATCCTTTAACCCTTATTCAACCACAAGTTTTAAACTTAGAAATTTGGATGATGAGATTCTTGATTGCTTCCATGTCTTGATGCTCAAATTGTCCTTTACCAGGGACATGGCTAAGTACTTAGATTTTACACTCTGCAGAGGTGGTGCACTTTCCCCACAAGACTTGGTTTCACCAAGACAAGATCTTTCAGAAGCCTTTCCTTAGACCAAGTGGACGCGTTCCAACCTATCATCTCACTACCACCAACTGTCCAAATGGCTAAGTTCTAGCAACCTATGTGATCCAGGCAGAGCCCATAATGCCAAGTGGTTGCACTTGAAGCTTCTCAACATTTGACATCTCAAATCTCTTTGTTACTGGGTGGCCATCCACAAGTGAGATACACAAGGTCAACCATAAACATGGGCCTTGTGAACCACTCAACCAAAAACCACCAATCAAGTCCCATTCCACCCAGGTGATTCATTGACTTAGTTGTTTTATTAAGAAAAACATAAGTCCTCAGACTTAGAATTTTTTTCCATAGTGTGAATATATATTCCACCCTTGTTTTCTATTAGCTAAGCTAAGCTTGATAGTAGTAGGAATCTTAACTTAGGAAAATTTCTACTAAGGTTTCATCTACTAGGTTTCCTATAGCAAGGTTTATACTTAGCAGAATTCCATGCAAGTTTTTACTTAGAAAAATCACTAATGCATAGTGAAAGTAATGGGACAAAAGTATGAAGTATCACTTGCCTTTTTGGTAGAGGGTATAAGTTCACTCCTTGATCTTTTGCAATGTTCACACACTTCAAGTCACTACAATTCAATCAAGCAAACAATATTTCAATCTACCATCAAGCAAAACATCACATAAAATCATAGAACCAAGATAATGCATGCAAGCATGCCAAGGATTGTTTTATTTGGAAAAGTGGTTCCTAATGGGTCATAAACATTTTGAAAACACCTATTGGTCATTTTGTAAAGTGGCAAAGTCATTTGCAAAAGGTTTCACTTCACAAACCATTTTCAAAACAAGGTAACATTTTATGTGGTGTAGAAATGTTTTTACTAAGGCATTAATCTATAGGGTTCACAAAATATGTTTTCACACCATAAAACTTTGTGTTTAGGGTCAGAAATTTTGAAACAAAACATTTCCTAAAAGTTTTCTTCCAAAACCATTTTTAATTAAATAAACTATATTTTTATTTGACTAGAAATGGTTTTAAATCAAATAATCATTCTTTTGTTTCACCAAATACATTTTTGAATCCACAAAGTGTTTCCTATGGTCAGTAGGTTCAAAACAAATCATTTGCCAAAGATTTTATCCCCAAAATCATTTTAGAACAATTTTTATAATCTAAACAAGCATACAAATGTTTCTGCAAAAACAAACCATTTAACATAAACTTTTTACTAAACAAAAGGCATGGTTGGATAGGGCTTGTTCCACTGATTCCATTGATATAAAGTTTGCAAATTTTGGACGTGTGGATCAAAAGTTACAAGGTTTTCAAATCTGCATCTAAATCTGATTTCAAACTCTGTTTTAAATCAACTAGTGCCACGCGTCTTAATTCTATTCGTCCATACCGTTTCGCCTGGATCGGCTGCTCTGGCGCGTTGGATCTAATTAAATCGCACGGACCAGATTGCTTACCCCTTCACTTTAAGTGGTTCTATCCTATCCACTAGATCGAGATCGGACGGCTGCTGCGAGCTTGACCTAAAACGAGCGGCGCTGCGGTGGTGGCTGGCGGCGGAGCGGCCAGATGGTGGCGGTGCCGGCGATACATGAAGCTAGAGTGGCTGGGGAGATGCTCACCGTGTTCACAGAAGCCTGGGGAAGCTCAAGGTGTTCTTGAGAAGTCAAGGGGCGCACTAGAGCGGGCTTAATCGCTCGCCGGAGTGGAGATGCGCCTCGGCCACGCTCTGTCGTCGTCGAGGGCGGTGCTACGGGTCACGAGAGAGCAAACGGAGAGAACGGTTAGATGCGCAAGATCAAGGCGAAGATGCGTGCGTGAACGAGAGGGGAAGGGGCGGACGGAAACTACCTGGGGCACCCGCCGGAGTTAAACCAGACGGTGGCGGCGCTTGGAGTCGTCGCTGTCGAGGCTCAGGGGCGCGCGCGAGCGAGTTGGCGATGCGAAAAGGTCCGCCAGGAGATGGGGATCACAGCTGCGTGCTCGAGGAGGTAAGGGGTGGCGTGGTGCTGCTGGAATCCTCACCGGAGCGTCGTCGGACAGTGGGCGGTGTCGAGCAAAATTCGGCAGCCTGGGGGCGCACTTGGGGGAGGAGACAGAGGGGAAATGGAAGGGAGACGCTGGCGTTGAAATGGGCGTGGTCGAGTGAGGGATTAATGGAGGCAATAACGCGAATTTACACCGGTTCAACGGCCAGAAACGGCGAGGAGGCGTTGGAGGCGTGGTCACCGCGAGGTAGAAGATGATGAGCTGGCTGCGTGGGTCCGCTTCGTCAGCGAAGAAGAGAGAGGGGAAGCGGGGTCCAGTAGTCAGCGACTTAGCGGGTGTGAGTTCGAGTGAAAGAAAACGCTTCGGGAGGGGAGAGGGAAATGGGCTGCTGGGCTGGGATGGGCTTAGCTAGGCTGGGTCTTCTTTGCTCTATTTTTTTCTGTTCTGAATCTTTTTCTTTTTCTCTTTTGATTTTTTGTTTTGAATTTCAATCAACAATTCAAACATTCAAAACAATTCAAAACACTTCCAAACTTGTATTGAGTTTTGGTTCTGTTTAGCAACATAAACCAAAACCCAAAAACAAAAATAATAATTTTATTCTTTTAGGATCCATTTATTAATTAAATAAAATAGACTTTATTTATTAACTCAAATAGGTTTTGATTTATTTATTTAAAATCTCCATTTGAAATCTAAATATTATCAAAACCAAATCAGTAGGTTTTATTTGAAAATATAAGATACTTGGAAAACTTGTTTAAAATAAAATATCATTTTTATTTTAGGGTCCAATAATAATTTAAATGAATAGACCTTATTCATTTAATTCAAATAGGATTTATTAAAATCTTTATTTTGAAATCTAAAATAAAACCAAAAACACTTTAGTAGGTTTTATTTGAAAATATAAAATATGTGGAAAGCTTGTTTAAAATAAAATAATAAGTTTTGATGTTTAATTAAAATAGTAAAACCTTTATTTTTTAATAAACTTGGATATTAAATCCTTATTATTTTATTTAAATAAACTTCTACTCTTTTAATCAAAACAAAATATTTTATTTCAAAAGCTTGGCTAAGGTTTAATTTGGCTTTATAAAATAATCCTTATTTATAAATCTACCTTTTCTTTTGAAAACCAAATCTTTTATTAAAAGATCCAAAAATAGTAATTTTAAATATTTTGAAGTTTGTTGTTTATTTAACTTTTTAAATCCCTTTAGGATTTTATTTGATCCAAATAGGTTTTGAAAGTTTCCAAATGGATTCAAAAAGTTTCTTCTCACCCTGAAAATCAACAAAGTTTTATTTTATTCATTTATTTTTCACATTACAAGATTTGGAAAATCTTGGGATGTGACAGTCTACCACCCTTAAAATAAATCTCGTCCCGAGATTTGGGAAGGCTAGGGTTACAAATTGGCTCAAAGCATCTAGGGTACTACCACCCTTAAAAAAAATTCCAACTAGATTACATATTGGCTTGCTTGGGATCTTGGTGTAACTTTCCTGGACAGAAGTTTGCATAGTGGCCTAGTTCCTTGCATTTGAAACATGTGACAAGGCTGAGATCCCTCATAGGCTTGTTTATCTTGTGTTTCATCTTTTCTGGACAGTTGCTTGCATAATGTCCTAGCTCTTTGCAGTTGTTGCACCACACTTGGCTAATATCTTTCTTTTCCTTTGGTATCATTTCCTCTTGTTTGTTTCCTTGGTTCTTCTTCTTTTCTGGACAGTCACTGGCATAGTGTCCCATCTCTTTGCAATTGTAACATTGCACTTGAGTAATATCTTTCTTCTTCTTTTTGGGTCTCTCCAAGGCTAGGAGTTCTTCTAGTTCATGTTCTTCATACCTCACCTCAGAGGTGGGAAATCTTTCTCTCTTCTTGGGGCATTGATCTTCATGATCCTTGGATGTATGATCCTTGTCTCCACAAATATTGCAAGCTTGGGTTCCTTCTAGAATAGCATCTTTGTTATCCTTGTTGTCATTAGCTCTTTGGGAAAAGTTTTCTCCCATGTTCATCATTTGAGTAACCAATCCTTGCAACAATTGGGATTGAAGTTTCAAAATCCTTTGTATGGCTGGGTCTAGTCCATTGTTGTTGGCTAAAAGCTGAGTTGTCTCTTGGCTCAACTGGTTTTGGGTTGCTATAAGTTCTCTCATGTTGTCCTCTTGGTTGTTATTGGTGTCACCATCCTTGATGTTGGGATTTCTTGGAGAAGTCATCTGTTTGGATTGGATTGGGATTAGAATAGGCAAAATATTTCTAAGGGAATAATTCTATTCACACACATCACAATTCACAAAAGCAATGTGCAAGCAATCACAAACAAACATTCCACTCAAACAACAAGTTTCAAGCATATTTCTAGGCAACCAAAAATATTTTTGTTACACCACATAAGTTGGTGGGTTTGACTTAAAATATGGTGGTCCATCTATATGGTTCACTTTGTGATCTTTCCATCCTTCTTGGTTGATTCTACTTGTATGAGATCATGGTTTCCTTGGGAAAACTCTTGGTCACAAAAACTTCAAAGGTGATGTAGGCTACTTCTAACTTATCTTTCCTTAGTCTCCAAATCTTGAGCAAGATTTCTTGTCTCACTTGTCCTTAGTGATTTTCCAAGGTTGAAGTCCTTGGTGAATATGCTGAAGGTGTTGAAGTCATTAGAGTTGAAGATGTTGAAGTCATTAGAGTTGATGGAGTCCTTTGCACATGGTGTAGTCTTTGGTCATGGGGTAGGTTTTTCCATCAAGTTGAAGTAGAAGAGATGTAGAGTTGAAACCAAAATGGTTGAGGAAAGAGTTTACAAGATTGTTTGTAAATAAGTTTTTGGAACAAATACAGCTTCTATTTTCTTCTAAGGGGTTTTGTCCAATCCTAGGTTTACAAATCCTACAGACAACACAATGCTCTGATACCATCTGTAAGGGTCCCAACCTTTAATAAGGTAGAGTCCCATGTGTTTACAATGCTAGTCCCTGGATCAATAGCTAGCATCCACAGTTAAGATGTAATATAGAGAAACAAAGGTCATAATAAAACTTTATAACCAGGAATAACATAATTTTATTACATATTACATAGCTCATTTGGCTATTACATTGCAGCAGAATATCTATAAGCATGGGGTCCTTCATCTTCAAAGTTCCACAGGCAGACATGTTGGTTGTAGACTTTGTAATCCTAATCAATCAACTTCACTAATATCAATCAAACCTGCAACATAACAAGTTACAGCCACAAGGGTCAATACATTTGAATTGTATTGGCAAGTGATACTATGGTAGTATAGTGGAGTCTATCATCTATATGCATTTGGCTAAGTGGAGTTGAGGCTTGCATTGCTCAAAATAGATTTTCCTTATCATTTGAAAACACTAAGTTTTTGCTTGACAAAATCATTTTTCTCAATCAAAGATTGAAGATCCTTTAACCCTTGTTCAACCACAAGTTTTTAACTTAGAAATTTGGATGATGAGATTCTTGATTGCTTCCATGTCTTGATGCTCAAATTGTCCTTTACCAGGGACATGGCTAAGTACTTAGATTTTACACTCTGCAGAGGTGGTGCACTTTCCCCACAAGACTTGGTTTCACCAATACAAGATCTTTCAGAAGCCTTTCCTTAGACCAAGTGGACGCGTTCCAACCTATCATCTCACTACCACCAACTGTCCAAATGGCTAAGTTCTAGCAACCTATGTGATCCAGGCAGAGACCATAATGCCAAGTGGTTGCACTTGAAGCTTCTCAACATTTGACATCTCAAATCTCTTTGTTCCTGGGTGGCCATCCACAAGTGAGATATACAAGGTCAACCATAAACAAGGGCCTTGTGAACCACTCAACCAAAAACCACCAATCAAGTCCCATTTCACCCAGGTGATTCATTGACTTAGTTGTTTTATTAAGAAAAACATAAGTCCAAAGGATCAATGCTAGTCCCTGGATCAATAGCTAGCATCCACAGATAAGATGTAATATCAAGAAACAAAGGTCGTATTATAACTTTATAACCAGGAATAAGATAATTTTATTACATCTTACATAGCTCAATTGGCTATTATATTACATTGCAGCGGAATAACTATAAGCATGGGGTCCTTCATCTTCAAAGTGCCACATGCAGATGTTGGTTGTAGACTTTGTAATCCTAATCAATCAATCTTCACTAAAATCAATCAAACCTGCAACATTACAAGTTACAGCCACAAGGGTCAATACATTTGAATTGTATTGGCAAGTATCACTACTATGTGGAATGTAAGTGGATCCTATCATTACATGCATAATTGGCTAAGTAGGGTTTAAGGCTCCTTTGCAGAAAGCAATACTTTATCCTATCTTTTCAAAATGGTTTTGTTTCATTTGTCAAATCTCTTTATCAAAATCCCTTGAACTCCTTGGTATCCCCAAGTATTCAAGTCTTTGTCAAAAATACCTTGAGCTACTTGGTAACCTCAAGTGCTTCAAGTTTTATCAAAATCTCTTGAGCTCCTTGGTAACCCCAAGTGCATCAAGTTTTATCAAAATCTCATGAGTTCCTTGGTAACCCCAAGTGTTCATGTTTTCATCAAAATCTCTTGAGTTCCTTGGTACCCCCAAGTACATCAAGTTTTATCAAAGTCTCTTGAGCTCCTTGGTACCCCCAAGTGCATCAAGTTTTAAAAGTTTTCTTTTAGAAATTAGAATGTCGAGATCTCCCATAGCTTCAAACTTTAGTTGCTCAGTATTGTCCATAACCGGGGACACGACTAAGTACTTAGATTTTATTATCTTCTGCAGAAGTAGTACACTTTACCCACATGTCACAATCCCATCTTGTTGCCACCAGTGGCCACTGGATTAGTGCTCACCAAGATGGAGTACCGGCACATTGAGAATGTGACGAAGTCTTTCCAGAGGGTCCTCCCATACACCATTGCTAGCTTGTCTTCAAGTACCCATGTAGGATTCCAGGTCCTCATGTCCAGTAGCCTAAAGACAATGCATGGGTCTTCCCAATGTAGTTGACTAAGCCAGAGCCATAAATAGCATGTGGTTGCACACGAAAGCCACAATTGGAGAAACATGTTCGATCTCTAAGTTTCCTGGGTGGTTTCCTTTGGAGCACAACACAAAGAGATTTCCATAGACATGGTTCCTTTTGTTGCCACCTTGTCCAAAACTCAAAGTATCCTTGGCCACCCAGGTGGTTCATTGAGTCCTTGTTTTATTATATAAAAACACAAGTCCTTTTCTCAACTTCATAAAATCTCAACATGTATCTGTTTTCAAAATATAGCATGGATAAGCATGTAACAACTACATTGTTTTCACTAAGGAATGTATAGGGTATCCTATTAGGATTTAGCATAGCATAAGTATAGAAATTCTTTTCATGCATGTTTCAAAATCCACTAAGTATAATGAAAATAGTAGGACTTTAGATGATAGTGTCACTTGCCTTTTTGGTAGGGAATGGTGGTTCACTTCTTGATCTTGCTAGTCTCACACTTTTCTAACTTCACTACAATCAATCAAGCAAACTCAATATCAACTAGCATTCCAAACCAATGATCAATCAAACAATTCACACACATAAAACAATGGGATCTAAGTCATGCATGTAAGCATGCAAGAGATGGTTCTAATTGCAAAGGTGGTCTCCACTAGGCTTCTAAACTTTGTAAGGTTCAAAGTGGTCATTTTCCAAAGTGGCAAAGTCATTTGCAAAAGGGTTTTGTCCATAAACCATTTTTAAATCCAATCATCATTTTATGTGGTGGAAATTATTTTTATCAAAGCAACAACTTTAAGTTGTTCACAAAATAAGTTGTTGTTTCTCAAAACTTGGTGTTTAGGGTCAGTAGGTTTAATCCAAATCATTTTCCCAAAGTTTTTATTCCAAAAACATTTTCATAGCAAAACCATTATTTTTATTTGGTTAGAAATGGGCTAAACCAAGTTTTTATTCCTAAACTTCACCAAATCCATTTTCCAAACCATGCGTTGGTTCCTAGGTTCATTAAGTTCACCACAAATCAATTTGCCAAGGTTTCAACCTCAAGAACATTTTTGAATCATTTTTCTAATCTAAATAAGAATACAAATGTTTCTGCAAAAACAAACAATCTAACAGATACTATTTACTAAACCAATTGCATGGTTAGCTAGGGCTTGTTCCACTGATTCCAACGATATAAAGTTTGCAATTTTTGGACGTGTGGATCAAAAGTTATAGGGTTTTCAAATTGCAACTCAAATCAGTTTTCAAATTCTATTTTAAACAAGAACTGGCCACACGGCGTGTTTTGATTGGGCGGTACCGCTTCGTGCGGATCAGCAACGTGGACCGCAGGATTTAAAGTGAATCGTGCGGCACGGGCTCGCTCTTACCCCTTCGATAAGTCAATCTACCGCGTGCCTTGGATTTGGATCGGACGGCTCCTAATGCTCTGCCAAGAACTGGCGGCGCGACGACGGTGGCGCGCGGCGGCGGTGCTCTGGCTACGGCGTAACGGCGAGAACAGGAAGCGAGAGGAGTAGGGGAGATGCTCACCAGAATCGCCGAAGCTTGATGATTCTCAACGTGTTCTCGAGGGGTCAAGGGGCGCTCTGGTCCGACGTGGATTGCTCGCCGAAGTTCCTGCTGGCGTCGGGTTCGCTCGGGCATCGTCGGAGACGGGGCTACGGTGCACGCTAGGACAAATGGGAGACAGGGTCAGACGCGCAAAACTATGGCGACGATGTGTGCGTGAAGGAGAGGGCGCGGGGTGGTTGGAAACTACCAGTGGGGCTCGTCGGAGAAGTTGCAGACGCGGCGACACTCAGAGCCTTGTCGAAGACGACGTTCTGGGGCGCCCGCAGTTAAATGAGAGGCACGTACAGATGCGCCAGGATGTGGGGATGGTGTGAGCTTGGTCGGGGAGGTAAGGGGTGGCGAGGCTTGGCCGGAATTGGTCGGAGACGGTGGTCGGAACAGAGGGAGTGCCAGCTCGATTCAGGGCAGCCTGGGGGCAGAGAGAGGAAGGCGACATAGGGGAAAGGAGGAGAAGACGCAGGCATTTAATAGGACGTGGTCGCAGGGGGAGTAATGGTCGTGGTTATTGCGAATTTGATCGGCGGCGTTAAGGCAGGAAACGGCGAGGAGGAATTAGCGCGGGGTGAGGACGATGAACAGGAGAGGTGGGGTCATGTTGTCAGTGAGGAAGCGATAAGGAAAGGCGGTCCACCAGTCAGTGATAGCGCGGGTTTAGAAATGAGTGCGAATCGTTTTCTTTTGGGGTAAGGAAAGCTGGGCTGGTACTAGGCCTTGTTGGGCTTTGCCGACTGGGCTGCTGCCTGTTTCTATTTTTTTCCTTCCTGAAACTTTTTCTTTTTCCAAATTCAATTTCTGTTTTGAAATTCAAACATACAAACAAGCATTCATATCACATTCAAACAATCAACACACTTTACAACTTTGAATTTGGTTCTGTTCAGCACATAAACCAAAGTCCAAAATAAAATAATAATTTTATTTTAGGGTCCATTATTAATTAAATAAATAGACCATTGTTATTAAATCAAATAGAATTTGTTTTATTTAAATACCCATTTTGAAGTCTAATTATTTTCAAAACCAAATCAGTAGGTTTTATTTGAGAATATAAAATACTTGGAAAACTTATTTGAAATAAATAAATAAGTTTTTAGTGTTTTGGAAATAGTAAAACCCTTATTAATAAAACTTGGTTATTAAATCCTTATTACTTTATTTTAAATAAACCTTTACCATTTTTATCAAATAGAAATACCTTTATTTCAAAAGCTTGGCCAAGGTTTAATTTGGCTTTATAAAATAATCCTTATTTGTAAAACTTCTATTTCATTTGAAAACCAAATCTTTTTATTTAAAAGATCCAAAATAATAATTTTAATATTTTTATTTTCCTTTATTAAATGTTTATCTTTTTAAATCCCTTTAGGATTTATTTGATCCAAATTTGTTTGAAGGTTTCCAATTGGATTCAAAAAGTTTCTTCTCACTCTGAAAATCAAACAAAGTTTTATTTTATTCATTTATTTTTCACATTACAAGATTTGGAAAATCTTGGGATGTGACAGGCTACCACCCTTAAAATAAATCTCGTCCCGAGATTTGGGAAAGCTAGGGTTACAAGTAGGCTCAAAACAACTAGGGTACTACCACCCTTAAAATTTTCAAACAAAAAATTACATATTGGCTTTCTTGGGATCCTGGGGAAGACTTCTCTGGGAAAACTTCTGCTTAGTGTCCATTGTTTCCATACTTGACTCATGGGCCAAGGTTGATTTTCTCCATAGGCTTGTTCAACTTGTTCTTCATCTTTTCTGGACAGTTGCTTGCATAATGTCCTGAGTTCTTGCAATTGAAACAGTTGATATCTTTGAGTTCTTTACGTAGCTCTTGTGGACAAGTTGCTACATAATGGCCTAGCTCTTTGCAGTTGTTGCACACCACTTGGCCAATATCTTTATTCTTTTGGTTCTCTGGGCATTCACTGGAATAGTGTCCCATTTCCTTACACTTATGACATTGCACATGGCTTTTGTCTTTCTTTTGCTTCTTGGGTTTCTTTGGTCCTTTGAATTGGTTGTTTTGTTTGGATGTATAAGTGGACCTTTTCCTTTGTCATCAACCTTCTTGGTAGACTTGGATCCTTCTTGATGGTTTGCAATCATTTGTTGCACTCCACCTTCTTTCCTTTGTTCCACAATGGAATAGATGGGGCATTGGATAGGAACATGGTTGTTTCCTTCACATAGATAGCAAGTAGCTTGAGAGGTGGGACATTGTCCAACATGATGTTTCTCTTCACAGTTGGGGCATTGATCTCCATGCTCCTTGGAAGTATGATCCTTGTCTCCACAAATAATGCAAGATGGGGCTCCATCTAGAATAATATTTCTGTCATCTTTGTTGTCAAAAACTCTTTTGGAATAGCTTTCTTCCATTTTGATCATTTGATCAGTCACCTTAAGCATCAATTGGCCTTGAGTTTCCAAAAATCCTTGCAGGGTTGGATCTTCTCCACTAGTGTTGGCTATGAATTGAGCTGTCACTTGGTTCAACTGGTTCTGGGTTGCTATGAGCTCTTTCATGCTGTCCTCTTGGTTGGTGTTGGTGTCATCAACCTTGATGTTGGAGTCTCTTGGAGTAGTCATCTGTTTGGGTTGGATGAGGATTAGAATAGGCAAGATATATTTCTAAGGAATCAATTCTAATTACACACATCACAATTCACACAAACAATGTGCATTCAATCACAAACAACTTTTCACTCAACAACAAAGTTCAAGCACATACTTAGGCAACAAAATATTTTTGTTACACCACATAAGTTGGTGGTTTTGACTTAACTAAAATATGGTGGTCCATCTATATGGTTCATTTGTGATCTTTCCTTCCTTCTTGGTTCTTCTTGTGTGAGATCATGGTTTCCTTGAGAAAAACTCTTGGGTATAATATTTCAAGTGATGTAGGCTCCTTCTAACTTTTGCATTCCCTCAGTCTCTAAGTCTTGAGCAAGATTTCCTTGTCTCACTTGTAGTCCTTAGTGGTATCCAAGTTGGAAGTCCTTGGGGAATATGCTGAAGATGTTGAAGTCATTAGAGTTGAAGATGTTGAAGTCATTAGAGTTGAAGAAGTTGAAGTCATTAGAGTTGAAGATGTTGAAGTCATTAGAGTTTAAGAAGTTGAAGTCATTAGAGTTGAAGATGTCCTTTGCACATGGTGTAGTCTTTGGTCATGGGGTAGGTTTTTCCATCAAGTTGAAATAGAAGAGATGTAGAGTGGAAACCAAAATGGTTGGGGAAAGAATTTACAAGATTGTTTGTAAATAAGTTTTGGAACAAAACAACTCCTATTTTTCTAAGGGCTTTTGTTCAATCCTAGGTTTACAAATCCTACAGGCAACACAATGCTCTGATACCATCTGTAGAGGGAGTGTCCCAACCTTTAAATAATATAAGGTGGAGTCCCCTGTGTTTACAATGCTAGTCCCTGGATCAATAGCTAGCATCCACAGTTAAGATGTAATATCAAGAAACAAAGGTCATATTATAACTTTATAACCAGGAATAACATAATTTTATTACATCTTACATAGCTCAATTGGCTATTACATTACATTGCAGCGGAATAACTATAAGCATGGGGTCCTTCATCTTCAAAGTTCCACAGGCAGATGTTGGTTGTAGACTTTGTAATCCTAATCAATCAATCTTCACTAAAATCAATCAAACCTGCAACATTACAAGTTACAGCCACAAGGGTCAATACATTTGAATTATATTGGCAAGTATCACTACTATGTGGAATGTAAGTGGATCCTATCATTACATGCATAATTGGCTAAGTAGGGTTTAAGGCTCCTTTGCAGAAAGCAATACTTTATCCTATCTTTTCAAAATGGTTTTGTTTCATTTGTCAAATCTCTTTATCAAAATCCCTTGAACTCCTTGGTATCCCCAAGTATTCAAGTCTTTGTCAAAAATCCCTTGAGCTACTTGGTAACCTCAAGTGCTTCAAGTTTTATCAAAATCTCTTGAGCTCCTTGGTAACCCCAAGTGCATCAAGTTTTATCAAAATCTCATGAGTTCCTTGGTAACCCCAAGTGTTCATGTTTTCATAAAAATCTCTTGATTCCTTGGTACCCCCAAGTGCATCAAGTTTTAAAAGTTTTCTTTTAGAAATTAGAATGTCGAGATCTCCCATAGCTTCAAACTTTAGTTGCTCAGTATTGTCCATAACCGGGGACACAACTAAGTACTTAGATTTTATTATCTTCTGCAGAAGTAGTACACTTTACCCACATGTCACAATCCCATCTTGTTGCCACCAGTGGCCACTGGATTAGTGCTCACCAAGATGGAGTATCGGCACATTGAGAATGTGACGAAGTCTTTCCAGAGGGTCCTCCCATACACCATTGCTAGCTTGTCTTCAAGTACCCATGTAGGATTCCAGGTCCTCATGTCCAGTAGCCTAAAGACAATGCATGGGTCTTCCCAATGTAGTTGACTAAGCCAGAGCCATAAATAGCATGTGGTTGCACACGAAAGCCACAATTGGAGAAACATGTTCGATCTCTAAGTTTCCTGGGTGGTTTCCTTTGGAGCACAACACAAAGAGATTTCCATAGACATGGTTCCTTTTGTTGCCACCTTGTCCAAAACTCAAAGTATCCTTGGCCACCCAGGTGGTTCATTGAGTCCTTGTTTTATTATATAAAAACACAAGTCCTTTTCTCAACTTCATAAAATCTCAACATGTATCCCTTTTCAAAATATAGCATGGCTAAGCATGTAACAACTACATTGTTTTCACTAAGGAATGTATAGGGTATCCTATTAGGATTTAGCATAGCATAAGTATAGAAATTCTTTTCATGCATGTTTCAAAATCCACTAAGTATAATGAAAATAGTAGGACTTTAGATGATAGTGTCACTTGCCTTTTTGGTAGGGAATGGTGGTTCACTTCTTGATCTTGCTAGTCTCACACTTTTCTAACTTCACTACAATCAATCAATCAAACTCAATATCAACTAGCATTCCAAACCAATAATCAATCAAACAATTCACACACATAAAACAATGGGATCTAAGTCATGCATGTAAGCATGCAAGAGATGGTTCTAATTGCAAAGGTGGTCTCCACTAGGCTTCTAAACTTTGTAAGGTTCAAAGTGGTCATTTTCCAAAGTGGCAAAGTCATTTGCAAAAGGGTTTTGTCCATAAACCATTTTTAAATCCAATCATCATTTTATGTGGTGGAAATTATTTTTATCAAAGAAACAACTTTAAGTTGTTCACAAAATAAGTTGTTGTTTCTCAAAACTTGGTGTTTAGGGTCAGTAGGTTTAATCCAAATCATTTTCCCAAAGTTTTTATTCCAAAAACATTTTCATAGCAAAACCATTATTTTTATTTGGTTAGAAATGGGCTAAACCAAGTTTTTATTCCTAAACTTCACCAAATCCATTTTCCAAACCATGGGTTGGTTCCTAGGGTCAGTAAGTTCACCACAAATCAATTTGCCAAGGTTTCAACCTCAAGAACATTTTTGAATCATTTTTCTAATCTAAACAAGCATACAAATGTTTCTGCAAAAAAAAAACAATCTAACAGATACTATTTACTAAACCAATTGCATGGTTAGCTAGGGCTTGTTCCACTGATTCCAACGATATAAAGTTTGCAATTTTTGGACGTGTGGATCAAAAGTTATAGGGTTTTCAAATTGCAACTCAAATCAGTTTTCAAATTCTATTTTAAACAAGAACTGGCCACGCGCGCGTTTTGATTGGGCGGTAACGCTTCGTGCGGATCAGCAACGTGGACCGCAGGATTTAAAGTGAATCGTGCGGCACAGGCTCGCTCTTACCCCTTCGATAAGTCAATCTATCGCGTGCCTCGGATTTGGATCGGACGGCTCCTAATGCTCTGCCAAGAACTGGCGGCGCGACGACGGTGGCGCGCGGCGGCGGTGCTCTGGCTATGGCGTAACGGCGAGAACAGGAAGCGAGAGGAGTAGGGGAGATGCTCACCAGAATCGCCGAAGCTTGCTGATTCTCAACGTGTTCTCGAGGGGTCAAGGGGCGCTCTGGTCCGACGTGGATTGCTCGCTGAAGTTCCTGCTGGCGTCGGGTTCGCTTGGGCGTCGTCGGAGACGGGGCTACGGTGCATGCTAGGACAAATGGGAGACAGGGTCAGACGCGCAAAACTATGGCGACGATGTGTGCATGAAGGAGAGGGAGCGGGGTGGTCGGAAACTACCTGTGTGGCTCGTCGGAGAAGTTGCAGACGCGGCGGCGCTCAGAGCCTTGTCGAAGACGATGTTCTGGGGCGCCCGCAGTTAAATGAGAGGCACGTACAGATGCGCCAGGATGTGGGGATGGTGTGAGCTTGGTCGGGGAGATAAGGGGTGGCGAGGCTTGGCCGGAATTGGTCGGACACGGTGGTCGGAACAGAGGGAGTGCCAGCTCGATTCAGGGCAGCCTGGGGGCAGAGAGAGGAAGGCGACAGAGGGGAAAGGAGGAGAAGACGCATGCGTTTAATAGGACGTGGTCGCAGGGGGGAGTAATGGTCGTGGTTATTGCGAATTTGATCGCCGGCGTTAAGGCAGGAAACGGCGAGGAGGAATTAGCGCGGGGTGAGGACGATGAACAGGAGAGGTGGGGTCCTGTTGTCATGAGGAAGCGAGAAGGAAAGGCGGTCCACCAGTCAGTGATAGCGCGGGTTTAGAAATGAGTGCGAATCGTTTTCTTTTGGGGTAAGGAAAGCTGGGCTGGTACTGGGCCTTGTTGGGCTTTGCCGACTGGGCTGCTGCCTGTTTCTATTTTTTTCCTTCCTGAAACTTTTTCTTTTTCCAAATTTAATTTCTGTTTTGAAATTCAAAAAAATAAACAAGCATTCATATCACATTCAATCAATCAACACACTTTACAACTTTGAATTTGGTTCTGTTCAGCACATAAACCAAAGTCCAAAATAAAATAATAATTTTTTTTAGGGTCCATTATTAATTAAATAAATAGACCATTGTTATTAAATCAAATAGAATTTGTTTTATTTAAATACCCCTTTTGAAGTCTAATTATTTTCAAAACCAAATCAGTAGGTTTATTTGAGAATATAAAATACTTGGAAAACTTATTTGAAATAAATAAATAAGTTTTTAGTGTTTTGGAAATAGTAAAACCCTTATTAATAAAACTTGGTTATTAAATCCTTATTACTTTATTTTAAATAAAACTTTACCATTTTTATCAAATAGAAATACCTTTATTTCAAAAGCTTGGCCAAGGTTTAATTTGGCTTTATAAAATAATCCTTATTTGTAAAACTTCTATTTCATTTGAAAACCAAATCTTTTTATTTAAAAGATCCAAAATAATAATTTTAATATTTTTATTTTCCTTTATTAAATGTTTATCTTTTGAAATCCCTTTAGAATTTATTTGATCCAAATTGGTTTGAAGGTTTCCAATTGGATTCAAAAAGTTTCTTCTCACTCTGAAAATCAAACAAAGTTTTATTTTATTCATTTATTTTTCACATTACAAGATTTGGAAAATCTTGGGATGTGACAGGCGAGGAGGCGTTGGAGGCGTGGTCACCGCGAGGTAGAAGATGATGAGCTGGCTGCATGGGTCCGCTTCGTCAGCGAAGAAGAGAGAGGGGAAGCGGGGTCCAGTAGTAAGCGACTTAGCGGGTGTGAGTTCGAGTGAAAGAAAACGCTTCGGGAGGGGAGAGGGAAATGGGCTGCTGGGCTGGGATGGGCTTAGCTGGGCTCGGTCTTCTTTGCTCTATTTTTTTCTGTTCTGAATCTTTTTCTTTTTCTCTTTTGATTTTCTGTTTTGAATTTCAATCAACAATTCAAACATTCAAAACACTTCCAAAATTGTATTGAGTTTTGGTTCTGTTTAGAAACATAAACCAAAACCCAAAAACAAAAATAATAATTTTATTCTTTTAGGATCCATTTATTAATTAAATAAAATAGACTTTATTTATTAACTCAAATAGGTTTTGATTTATTTATTTAAAATCTCCATTTGAAATCTAAATATTATCAAAACCAAATCAGTAGGTTTTATTTGAAAATATAAGATACTTGGAAAACTTGTTTAAAATAAAATATCATTTTTATTTTAGGGTCCAATAATAATTTAAATGAATAGAACTTATTCATTTAATTCAAATAGGATTTATTAAAATCTTTATTTTGAAATCTAAAATAAAACCAAAAACACTTCAGTAGGTTTTATTTGAAAATATAAAATATTTGGAAAGCTTGTTTAAAATAAAATAATAAGTTTTGATGTTTAATTAAAATAGTAAAACCTTTATTTTTTAATAAACTTGGATATTAAATCCTTATTATTTTATTTAAATAAACTTCTACTCTTTTAATCAAAACAAAATATTTTATTTCAAAAGCTTGGCCAAGGTTTAATTTGGCTTTATAAAATAATCCTCATTTATAATCTACCTTTTCTTTTGAAAACGAAATCTTTTATTAAAAGATCCAAAAATAGTAATTTTAAATATTTTGAAGTTTATTGTTTATTTAAATTTTTAAATCCCTTTAGGATTTTATTTGATCCAAATAGGTTTTGAAAGTTTCCAAATGGATTCAAAAAGTTTCTTCTCACCCTGAAAATCAACAAAGTTTTATTTTATTCATTTATTTTTCACATTACAAGATTTGGAAAATCTTGGGATGTGACAGAGAGGCATAACTAGGAACTTTCTGTTTGTTTATTAAACACACATGTATTAATGTTTCCGTATCAATACAATTATAGCATGCAAAATAAACATCTATCATATACTTGGAATACACATAATAAACACTTTATTATTGCCTCTTAGGGCATATTCCCTTCACATATAGGTTGCAATAACTTAGCCAAATGGATACTTGGTGGTAGGGGATTGATAGGTTGGAGCACGTCCATTCTGGTCTAAGGGAAGGCTTCTGAAAGATCTTGTCTTGGTGAAACCAAGTCTTGTGGGGAAAGTGCACCACCTCTGCAGAGTGTAAAATCTAAGTACTTAGCCATGTCCCTGGTAAAGGACAATTTGAGCATCAAGACATGGAAGCTATCAAGAATCTCCTCATCCCAATTTCTAAGTTAAAATTTTGTGGTTGAACAAGGGTTGAAGGATCACCAATTTCTATTGGGAGATGCCTTGGGTGATTTTGACAAGCAAAAGCTTAGTGTTTTCAAATGATAAGGAAAAAATCTATTTTGATCAAAGCAAGCCTAAGCTCCACCTAGACAAATGCATATAGATGATAGATTCCACTATACTACCATAGTATAACTTGCCAATACAATTCAAATGTATTGACCCTTGTGGCTGTAACTCATTATGTTGCAGGTTTGTTTGATGTTAGTGAAATGTGTTGATCAGGATTACAAGTCTACAACCAACATGATTGCCTGTGGCACTTTGAAGATGAAGGACCCCATGCTATAGTTATTTCAGCTGCATTGTAATGAGTTAGCCAAATGACCTATGTAAGATGTAATAAATTATTTTATTCCTGGTTATAAAGTTGTAATATGACCTTTGTTTCTTGATATTACATCTTAACTGTGGATGCTAGCTTTTGATCTAGGGACTAGAATTGTAAACACAGGGATCTCTACCTTATTAAAGGTTGGGACCTCTTACAGATGGTATCAGAGCACTGTGTTTCCTGTAGGATTGTAACCCTAGGATTGGACAAAACCCTTAGAAGAATAGGAGTTGTATTTGTTCCAAAACTTATTTACAAACAATCTTGTAAACTCTTTCCTTAACCTTTTTGGTTTTAATTCTACATCTCTTCTTTTTCAACTTGATGGACAAAGCCTCTACCATGAGCAAGGACTTCAACATGAGCAAAGGATTTCACCAACTCAAATGACTTCAACATCATCAAGGACTTCAACTTTATTTTCACCAAGGACTTCAACTTGGATACCACTAAGGACTACAAGTGAGACAAGAAATATTACTCAAGACTTGAAGACTAAGGAAACAACACTTAGAAGGAACCATCATCACCTTTGAAGTTTTGTGACCAAGACCCAAGAATTCTCCAAGGATACAAATATATTGTTCAAAAAGAAACACCTAAGAAGGATGGAATGATCTCAAGTGAACCATATAGTTGGACCACCATGTTTAGTTTAAATTAAACACACTAACTTATGTGGTGTAGCAAAAATATTTTGTTGCTTAAAAATGGTCTTGAAACCTTGTTGTTTGATTGGAATGTTTGTTTTTGATTGCCTGCACATTGCTTGTGTGAAATTGTTGTATGTGATTAGAATTATTCCTTAGAAATATTTTGCCTATTCTAATCCCAATCCAACCCAAACAGATGACTACTCCAAGAAACTCCAACATCAAGGATGGTGACAACAACAACCAAGATATGCACATGAGAGAACTCATAGTAACCCAAACCCAATTAAATCAAGTGACAACTCAGTTTTTAGCCAACAACAATGAGTTAGACCCAACCATGCAAAGGTTTTTGGAAACCCAAACTAAATTGATGCAAAAGGTGACAAATCAAATTATCAACATGGGAGACAACCCTTCCCAAGGAGTTTGTGATAACAATGATGTCAAGGATGATATTATAGAAGGAACTCAAGCTTGCAATGTTTGTGGAGACAAGGATCACACTTCCAAAGAGCATGAGGATCAGTGCCCCAATTGTGAAGAGAAACATCCAACTAATCAATGCCCCACATCTCAAGCTACTTGTTTCCTCTGTGCAGGAAATAATCATGTACCTATCCAATGCCCCATCTATTCCATAGTTCAACAAAGGAAACAAGGTGGAGTGCATCAACATATTGTAAAACCCCATGAAGACAAAGGAAAATCTCAGCTTGCACCTCCATGCAATATGACTCAATTTGTTCGACCAAAGAGGAAACATATGTATTATCCAAGGAAAAGATTAAGGAGACCAGGAGACTTTCCCACCTTTCAGATAAGATATGAAGAGCATGAACTAGAAGAACTCCTAGCTTTGGAGAAACCCAGGAAGAAGAAGGACAAAAGTCAAGTGCAATGTTGCCATTGCAAAGAGATGGGACACTATGCCAATGAATGTCCTGAGAAGAAACAAAAATATAAAGAGATTAGCCAAGTGTGGTGCAACAACTGCAAAGATCTGGGCCATTATGTATCAACTTGTCTACAGAAGATACGAGAAGAGCTCAATCTTGTCACATGTTACAATTGTGGTAACCAAGGACATTATGCAAGCAATTTTCCAGAAAATATGAAGCACAAAGTAAACAAGCCTAAGAAGGATCTCAGCCTTGTCACATGTTTCAAGTGTGGAAACAAAGGACACTATGCAGATGTTTGCCCAGAGAAGTTTCATCAAGATCCCAAGCAAGCCAAGATGTAATCTAGTTGGAATTTTTTTAAGGGTGGTAGTACCCTAGTTGCCTTGAAGCCAACTTGTAACCCCTATATTTCCCCAAATCTTGGGACGAGATTTATTTTAAGGGTGGTAGCCTGTCACATCCCAGAATTTTCCAAATTTTGTAATGTGAAAAAAATAAATAAACACAATAAATAATTGTTGAAATTTAGGGTGAAAAGAAACTTTTTGTTTCTAAATGAAAACTTAAAAACCCATCTTGAACAAACTTGAGTAATTTTTGAACCCAATTAAATTCAAATCAAGTGAAATGCATTCTTCATAAATGCATCTTGAAATTTAAACATATGGAAAATAAACCAAAACCCTAAAACCCTAATGCAATAAAATCATTTTCAAGATATCTCCAAGACCATGGTTTTGATCCATATAAAAATTTGTCAACAAACATTTATAAATGATCAAGAATGACAAATAGAAATATTATAAAACCATAGAAATTGGTTTCACTTAATTTGGAGCCATAGATAAAATCTTATGAATTTAATAAGATAAGGAAATTGAAGTTCCAAAGCTAATAAAGCTCCTATCTAAAATCCATACCAAATGGTGAGTAATTAATCATAAAGAGATTTAAAAGGATAAACAAATATTAAATAAGATTTTACCAACTTGGAATCACCAAGTTTGGACCTTTAAATAAAAAGATATGGACTTTATAAGATAAATAAGAAATAATATATAAGGACTATTTGATAAGAGCTAAATAAATCTTGGCCTAATCCATAAGCAAATGGAATAAATATAATCCAAATCCAAATAAAATAATGGATAAAGAATTTTCAAATAAAACAAAATGGCAATAACCAATTCTATTCCTATTGGAATAAAGACAAAATTCCCTAATAAGAATGATTAATTAAATCAAGGAAAATAATTTGAATTTACCCAAGTGGAATAAAAGTTATTTAATTGACTTAAATGAAATACAAGGATCATTGAAATAAAATTTATGGAATTAAACCCATATTTAATTTCATTGGAATAAAGGCAAATACCCAATTTAAATGATTAATAAATCATATTAAAAATATTACAAATAATTCAAAGTGAATTATTTGACACCCTATTAAATAAATAAACCTACTAAATAAGTTTGGTAAAAATATGGATTTCAAATAATGTTTTAAAACACATTAAAACCTATTTGAAATAAAGACAAATGACTATTTATAAAATAAATAAAAGACCCTAAAAAGAATAAAGGAATTATTCTAAATTTGACTTCAGAATGTATTAATAAACAGTATAAGAATATACACAAAGTTTGGTTGAAGTTTGAATTCAAATAGATGTTTGAAATGATTAAACAAAATCAAAACAGAATAAAAGAAATGGAAAAAGAAAAATAAACAGGAGAAAAATAAATAAACAAAGCAGCCAGCCCAGCAAGCCCAGCCCACTGGCCCAGCATCAGCCCATTCCCCCTCTCTCTAAGCGCGAACCGTTTTCACCGCAGAAGGAACCCGCAGCGTCACTGATTACTAGACCCCACGTGACCTCACTCTCTCTCATAGACAGCTAGACCCCACCTGCTAGTCTTCTCTCCTACCCACGCGACGACCACGCCTCGCCGGCTGTTTCTGCTCGTGTTAACTCGTTTCAATTCGCGTAAATGGCTCGCTTAAACCTCGCCGCGACCACGCCCTGCTAGACGCCTCCCTCCCCTCTTCTTTTTTCCTAGTCGCCACACTTCGAGAGCCCCAGGATGCCCCGAATTTTTGCTCAAGCTCTCACTGCCTCCGGCAAGCTCCGGTGAAGATTCCGGCCAAGCCGCACGTCCCCTCGCCCCCTCGACCACACGAGCGTGTTCCCCATCACCTCCTGCACCCCTCAGCATATTTAGTTCGCCCGCGCTCGCCCTGCAAGCTCGACAACGTCTCCGCCAGACCAGCGCCACCGTCTGCCGTTATTCCGACGACATCTCCCCGGTAAACCCGACCGCCCCTCTCCCTCTCGTGGACACTCTCATGATCGCCACGCCCTTGTGAACCTAACGGTGTCTCCCCTTTGTCTTAGTGCACCCTCCATCCTCGTCTCCGACGACAAACAGAACGTGCCCGACGCTGCGACAACTCCGGCGAGCAATTGCCGTCCACCCCGAGCGCCCCTTCAACGGAGAAGACCACCTTGATCATCTCCTCGCCACGGTAACTCTGGTAACGCCTTCCTTCCCCTTCCTTGCTTCCTGAATTGCCGGGAACACCTCCGTCTGACCGCGCGCCGCCACTCGCCGCCGCCAGCGCCGCTGGTTCTTGGTCGATGCGTTGAGGACCATTGGATCTTAATCAGACGCGTGTGATTAGATTTAACCCGAAGGGGTATGTATCCACCTGAGCCGCACGATTGCATTTTAATCCAACACCTCGCATCGCTTGATCCGCCCGAACCGGTACCAGCCTATAGAAACGCGCCACGTGGCCAGACTCTGGTTTTAAAAACAGAATTTGATCTATTGGATTTGTAAACTTGCAAAATTCATAACTTTCAATCCACACGTCCAAATTTTGCAAATTTTATATCAATGGAATCAGCAGCCCAAGTACTTTCCAACCATGCACTTTGTTTAATGAATTGCATCTGGTGAAATTGTTGTTTTTGCAGAAACTTGTGTAAGTATATTTTGGATATAAAAATTGTTCTAGCAATGTTTTTAGGATAAAATCTTTGGAAAATGGATTGTTTTGAACCTACTGACCATATAAACCAACTTGTGGATTCAAAAACTTATTTTGTGAAGCAAGAGAATAAATCTTTGAATTAAAGCATTTCTAGTCAAATAAAAATGTGATTTATATGTTAAAAATACTTTTTGGAGAAAAATCTTTGGGAAATGATTTGGATTAAACTCTCTTACCCTAAACACAAAGTTTTATGATTTAAAAATATATTGTGAACCCTATAAAAATTATTGCTTTGCTAAAGGCATTTTCAACCACATAAAATATTGATTTGGTTTAAAAATGATTTATAAGTAAAATCTTTTGCAAATGGTTTTTCCACTTTTATAAAATCACCATTAGGTGTTTTAGAATGTTTATAACCTATTATAAACCACTTTTGTAAATAAAACAATCTTTGGCATACTTGCATGCATTGCTTTGTTTCTATTCTTTTGTGTGATGTTGCTTGAATGGTAGTTTGAATTCTTGCTTGCTTGATTGAATTGTAGTGATTTAAAGAGTGTGAATATTGCAAGATCAAGGGGTGAACTTATATTCTCTACGAAAAAGGCAAGTGATGCTTCATACTTTGTCCCATTATTTTCACTATGCATTAGTGATATTTCTAAGTAGGACCTGCATGGAATTTTTGCTAAGTGTAAACTATGCCATGGGAAATCCTAGTAGATGAAACCTTAGTAGAAATTTCCTAAGTTAAGATTCCTACTACTATCATGCTTAGTATAACATCCCTAAAATCATGATTTCAAAGATTGCATATCATTCATGCATGCATATAGTTTTGAGATCAATTTCAAACCAATTCCAAGAAAACAGAAGCACATAGTGCTATCATTTTATGTGAGCAAACTTAAATCAAATGAACATCCCCATTTGAGAGCTTAAGTGTTTAAACCAAGTTTGTTTGATTCCTTGTTGATTGGATTGAGTGTGGAGTTTGAACAAAAATATACAAAATAAAAATGGTTTCAAAACCATTTTCAAATATTTGCAAATCAAAGTGCTATGGCACTGTTTTTTTTGTTTATTCAAAAGAACTAAGCTTGAACAGAGAGACCACTTGATTTTATGCCCTGAAATGTGAATGTTGCACCCTACAAAATCCTGGAAAAAGTTTGAATTCAAAAGCTTTTTGAAATCATTTGAAAATCAATCCAGAAAATCAAAACAGAAAAAGAAAAAGAGAAAGGAAATAGAAAAGGGTCGGCGCCAGACTTTGAGCCCATCAGCAGATCCAGCCCAGCTAGCCCACCCGGGTCCCCTCTCTCTCTGACGTGCAGAAGCACCCCCAGAGTCGCTGACACTCAGACCCCACTCCCTCTCTGTTCTATTCGCTGACAAGCGGGCCCTGTCCATGTCATCGTCGTCTTCCCCCAAATTTCGCGAGGAGCACGTCGCCGCTGGCCGTTGCTGCGTTGATTCCGCGGCATAATTGGCATTGATTATCCAAGCGTTTCTGGTCGAGCTCCTGCCTACTTAAGCCCCTCCCTCTCGCGACCATTTCCCCTCACCCAATTTCCTCTCCACGCCACCAGGCTGCTCGCAACTCGCCCAACACTGCCGCTGTTCCGACGACCTCGCCGACGAATTCCGGTGAGCACCGTGCCCCCCTCTGTCCATGGTTCATACTAGCATGCTCTGCAGCTCCGTGCGCATCTACTAACACCTCCCTTTTGCTCGCGCATGGTCTGTAGCCTCGGCAACGACAACGACTGAGCGCCGCCACTCTCTGCTCGAACTCCGGCGACCTCTCCCCGTAAGTACCAGCCGCCCCTTGCCCTCTATTTGATACGCCTAAGACCCCCAACGTCTTGCGCATCTAACGGTGTTCTCCTCTTGTCTTAGCACGACGCAGAACCTCGGCAACGTCGACCAGCAGCCGTACCCGACGCGTTCGCGAACTCCGGCGAGGAATCCCCGACGAATCCGAGCGCCCCTTCGCCAACCAGAGACACGTTGAGCTTCAGCTCGACACGGTGGTTCTGGTGAGCATCCTCTCCCCTCCCCGGGTGACCTAGAACGCCGGCACCGCCGCTGACAGACACGCCGCCGCCAGTCGCCGCCGCTAGCGCCGCTAGGCTATGGTCAAAGCAACAACAGCCGTTAGATGTAGATCTTGCGGTTTAAATTAGATCTGAGCGAAGCGTTTTCTTTGAATCTGGCGCGTTGGATCTAACTTGATCTGACGGCGCGGAAGGGTGATCTTGAGTGAAACGGTATCGACCAATAGGAAACAGACGCGTGGCAAGGGTTTGATTTTAAGACAGATTTTGAATCTGATTTATATCCAATTTTGAATTAGCTATAACTTTTGATTCCCACGTTAGAATTTGACAAATTTTATACCGTTGGAATCAGGAGAGCAAGCCCTTTCCATTTTTGCAATGTGTTTAAAGTTTTGCTTCTGTTAAAATAGCTTTATTTGCAGAAACATGTGTAGGGCTTATTTGAGTATATGAAGTGTTTAGGAATTGTTTTTAGTGTCAAATAAACTTGGTTTGGGCAAGTTTTTGACTTGTTTAAGTTTCAGTACTATGCACTTGCTTGGTTGAGTTTTAAAAATCATCACTTAGCATCTTGCATGCATACATATATATTTTTGGTTGAATATATCTTGTATGTGATTGTGGCTATATTCTATGTGTAGATTTTGGTGCTAGTGATTGTGATTGTGAAGAGTGCTACTCTCCCAACTACCAAGGCAAGTGGTACTTCATGAATATTTCTATCCCTATATTTTATACTAAGCATTAGAAATATTTTGCTAAGTCTTGCATGTTATTATTTTGCCTATATGCCATGTTGGGAAATCCTAAGTAGTTGTAGAATTGCTAGGAAATTTCTCAGTTAAGTTACTATCTATGCCATGCTTAGCCTAGATAGTAGCAAACAAGGGTTGGAGAATTATACATGCTATGATGAAAATATTTCTAAGTCTTTGGACTTGTTTTACTTAATAAAACAACTAAGTCAATGAATCACCTGGGTGGAAAGGGACTTGATTGGTGGTTTTTGGTTGAGTGGTTACACAAGGCCCATGTCTATGGTTTACCTTGTGTATCTCACTTGTGGTAAGCCACCCAGGAACAAAGAGATTTTAGAGGCCAAGTGTTAAGAAGCTTCTAGTGTAACCACTTGGCAATATGGGCTCTGCCTGGATCACATAAGTTGCTAGAACTTAGCCATTTGGACAGTTGGTGGTAGTGGGAATGATAGGTTGGAGCGCGTCCATTTGGTCTAAGGGAAGGCTTCTAAAAGGTCCTGTCTTGGTGAAACCAAGTCTGGTGGGGAAAGTGCACAACCTCTGCAGATGGAAAAATCTAAGTACTTAGCCAAGTCCATGGCAATGGACAACTTGAGCATCAAGTCATGGAAGCTATCAAGAATCTCCTCATCCCAATTTCTAGGTAAAAATTTGTGGGTGAACAAGGGTGAAGGACCTCAATGTCTATTGGTGGTTCTTTGGGAAAAGTTTTGACAAAGAAAAACTTAGTGATTTCAACTAATAGGAAAAACCTATTTTGAGAAAAGCAAGCCAAGCTACACTTAGCCGAATTTGCATATAGTATCTAGTCCACTTAAAATACACTAAGGTATCACTTGCCAATACTATTCCAAAGTATTGACCCACTGTGGCTGTAACTTGTGATGTTGCAGGTTACTCTGATGAGGATTAGGTGTCATGAGTCTACACTCAACATGTTTGCCTGTGGCACATGAAGATGAAGACTTACATTTATTTACTTATTCAAAATCTTGTATTAGGCCTGTGGCCTTGAGTTATAAAGACTATGTTTATCTCTGGAATGGATGTAATAAATGACCTTTGTATCTGTGTACTTCATCTTAAAATGTGGATGCTAGCCATGATCCAGGGACTAGCATTGCAATCACAGGGATCCTTTTCCTTTATAAAGGAGGGATCTTACACTTACCTTAGCTAGTAGAAAACAAGGGTGGATATTCATACTATGGAATATTTCTAAAGTCAAGGACTTGTGTTTTGTTTAATAAAACAACTAAGTGAATGAATCACCTGGGTGGAATGGAAGGAATGGTTTGTGTTGAGTGGTTACACAAGGCGCATTTCTATGGTTTACCTTGTGTATCTCACTTGTGGATGGCCACCCAGGAACAAAGAGATTTGAGATGTCAAATGTTGAGAAGCTTCAAGTGCAGCCACTTGGAATTATGGGCTCTGCCTGGATCATATTGTAGGGTTAGCAACATAGAAAACAAAAAATTTCCTACGATGTGAACTATGTACCAAGATCTATCTATTAGATACAAACAACGGGCGGATGTATATCCGTAGAGAACATACCCTTGAAGACCGACAAAGCTTAACGAGTTCAACTCGTGGTTCATGTAGACGATCTCTTGCCGATCTCAAGATCGAGAGGAAGTCCTAGCGCCGCAAATCAGCAGCGCATCCGTGCTCGCACACACGTTCGAGGCACCGAGCAACCTCCGCCTCCTCGCTCCAGCGATGCAGCGGAAGCACAACTCTTTCTTGCCGAATAGACACCGGGAACATGTATCTCGCTAGTCCGAGACCATGGGGGATAAATTCTAGAGGGGGAGAGAGATCCTTCACGAGGAGGTGTGAGAGACAAGTGAGGAGAGGGCTCCTTTTATAGGAGGAGGAGGGCACCCAAGGGGGTGGCCGCCGGCCATGGGGGTTGCCCCCTCCCCTCCTTCATTCATGTGGGTGGACACTCCACTCACAAAATGGCCTTTAAATTCACTCCACTCAAAAGTCCACTCAAATTCCCATTAAATTTCCACAAAATTTAATGCAAACTCTCATTAAATAAAACTCTTTTATTTTATTCAGAATTTTGTCAATTACTTTAATGACAAACATTCACAAATAACCCCTTGCTAGAATTCTATTTCACATGCATAACCACTTTATGCAATTTCACCCAAAAACCTGTTTCGGTATCTAGTGAAATAAATTCCTGCGCTTGTTCATTCTTTCGGCATGAAACTTTTGATCCAATTGGATGTTGGTCTCTCTTAAGTGTGTCACCCTACGGTTCGTGAATAATGCGGACATGATCGAGACCCCTCTCGGATCAATAATCAGAAGCGGGATCTGGAGACCCATACTGACTCCCACAATTCAACGATGACTTTCTTGTGATCGTCGGAACGTTCTACCTTCCGACTACTCACACCTTTCGCGAGAAACTCTTTATCTAGAAAGGATCCATTCTTGGCAACAAAAACCTTGCCCTCGGATCTGTGATAGAAGGAACACCCAATAGTTTCCTTAGGGTATCCTATGAAGACGCATTTTTCCGCTCTGGGTTCGAGTTTATCCGGTTGAAGTTTCTTCACATAAACATCGCAACCCCAAACTTTAAGAAAAGACAGCTTAGGTTTGTTTCCAAACCACAATTCATACGGTGTCTTTTCAACGGATTTAGATGGTGCCCGATTTAAAGTGAATGCAGCAGTTTCTAGTGCATAACCCCAAAATGACAAAGGCAAGTCCGTCAGAGACATCATAGATCGAACCATATCTAATAAAGTAAGATTACGATGTTCCGACACACCATTTCGCTGTGGTGTTCCGGCAGGCGTGAGTTGTGAAACAATTCCACACACTCTTTCATGTGAGTGCTAAACTCGTAACTTTGATACTCACCTCCACGGTCGGACCGTAGAAATTTGATCTTTCTATTACGATGATTTTCCACTTCATTCTAAAATTCCTTGAACTTTTCAAAGGTTTCAGACTTGTGTTTCATCAAGTAGATATAACCGTATCTACTCAAATCACCCGAAAACCTGTTTCGGTATCTAGTGAAATAAATTCCTGCGCTTGTTCATTCTTTCGGCATGAAACTTTTGCTCCAATTGGATGTCGGTGTCTCTTAAGTGTGTCACCCTACGATTCGTGAATAACGCGGACATGATCGAGACCCCTCTCGGATCAATAATCAGAAGCGGGATCTGGAGACCCATACTGACTCCCACACATTCAACGATGACTTTCTTGTGATCGTCGGAACCTTTTACGCTAGTATCTTAATCCCTTTGTTTCACGATATATTACATGTCCGAGATTCGATCATCGATATCTCCATACCTAGTTTGATCTCGTTACCGACATGCACTCTTTTCTCGTTCCCGTGATATAACATTCTAGTGATCAAATCACTTGCTTGCAAGCTAATCAATGTGATATCACCGAGAGGGCCCAGAGTATATCTATCCGTCATCGGGATGAACAAATTCCACTCTCGATCCATGATCCTCAACATAACACTTTATTAGTTCTGAATCCATCTTTATAATCACCCTGTTACGGTGTGACGTTTGATGTTATCAAGAAACTCTTCCGGTGTTAGTGATTGACATGATCTCATGGTCTAAGGATTCGGATCACTTCGTAAGTTGTTATAGCAATATAAACTCAATGACTTTGATCGTAATGCTATACTTCAGATGAATGTTCATCACACCATTACACTAATGTTGTGATCCCGTTATTAACAACATCCAATGTCCATGATCAGGAAACCTTGATCATCTTGTTAATCAACGAGCTAGTTTATGAGAGAGAGGCATAACTAGGAACTTTCTGTTTGTTTATTAAACACACATGTATTAATGTTTCCGTATCAATACAATTATAGCATGCAAAATAAACATCTTTCATATACTTGGAATACACATAATAAACACTTTATTATTGCCTCTCAGGGCATATTCCCTTCACATATAACTTGCAATAACTTAGCCAAATGGACACTTGGTGGTAGGGGATTGATAGGTTGGAGCACGTCCATTATGGTCTAAGGGAAGGCTTCTGAAAGATCTTTGTAGAGGTCCCAACCTTTAATAAGGTAGAGATCCCTGTGTTTACAATGCTAGTCCCTGGATCAATAGCTAGCATCCACAGTTAAGATGTAATATCAAGGAACAAAGGTCATAAAATAACTTTATAACCAGGAATAACATAATTTTATTACATCTTACATAGCTCAATTGGCTATTACATTACATTGCAACAGAATATCTATAAGCATGGGGTCCTTCATCTTCAAAGTGCCACAGGCAAACATGTTGGTTGTAGACTTTGTAATCCTAATCAATCAACTTCACCAATATCAATCAAACCTGCAACATTACAAGTTACAGCCACAAGGGTCAATACATTGGAATTGTATTGGCAAGTTTCGCTACTATGTAGAATATAAGTGGATCCTATCAATACATGCATATTTGGTTAAGTAGGGTTTTAGGCTCATTTGTAGAAAGCAATAATTTATCCTATCTTTCCAAAATAGTTTTGGTCTTTTGTCAAATCTTTCTGAACTCCTTGGTAAATCCCCAAGTGTTTCAAGTCTTTGTCAAAATCTCTTGAGCTCCTTGGTAAATCCCCAAGTGCTTCAAGTTTTTATCAAAATCTCTTGAGCTCCTTGGTAAATCCCCAAGTGCTTCAAGTTTTCATCAAAATCTCTTGAGCTCCTTGGTACACCCCAAGTGCTTCAAGTCCTTTGTTGTCACTTTAAAGTTTTGCTTTTAGAAATTGGAATGTCGAGATTTCCTATAGCTTCAAGCTTTAGTTGCTCAGTATTGTCCATAACCGGGGACACGGCTAAGTACTTATAATTTTATCTTCTGCAGAAGTTGTACACTTTACCCACATGACACACTCTCATCTTGTTGCCACCAGTGGCCGCTGGATAAGTACTCACCAAGATGGAATACTGGAAGATTGAGAATGTGACGAAGTCTTTCCAAAGGGTCCTACCATACACAATGCTAGCTTGTCCTCAGGCACCAATGTAGGGTTCCTAGTTCCCTCATTTCCAGTAAACCTGAAGACCAATGCATGGGTCTTCCCAATGTAGTTGACTAAGCCAGAGCCATGATAGCATATGGCTGTACACGGAAGCCACTGTTGGAGAAACATGTTCAATCTCTAAGTCCCTAGGTGGTTTTCATCTGGTGCAAAACAAAAAGAAATTGCCATATAAACATGGTTCCTCTTGTTGTCACCTTGTCCAAAACTTGAGTATCCTTGTCCACCCAGGTGGTTCATTGAGTACTTGTTTTATTATATAAAAATACAAGTCTTTTCTCAACTTCATAAAATCTCAACATGTATCTCTTCTCAAAATATGTAGCATGACTAAGCATTTTACAACTACATTATTTTCACTAAGGAATATATAAGGGTATCCTATTAGCATTTAGCATAGCATAAATTATAGAAATTCTTTTCATGCATGTTTCAAAATCCACTAAGTATAATGAAAATAGTAGGACTTTGGATGATAGTGTCACTTGCCTTTTTGGTAGAGAATGTTGGTTCACTTCTTGATCTTGCTAATCTCACACTCTTCTAATTTCACTACAAACCAATCAAGCAAACATAGATTCAACTAGCATTCCATACCATAATCAAACCATACATCACACATAAAATCATAGAAACCAAGTCATGCATGCAAGCATGCAAAAATAGTTTTATTTGCAAAGGTGGTTTCTACTAGGCTCTATACATTGTAAGGTTCAAAGTGGTCATTTTCTAAAGTGGCAAGGTCATTTTCAAAAGGGTTTTATCTATAGATCATTTTTAAATCAAATCTTCATTTCATGTGATTGAAATTGTTTTTAGCAAAGCAACAATTTTATGTTGTTCACCAAATAAGTTGTTAGTTCACAAAAATTGGTGTTTAGGGTCAGTAGCTTTGAATCAAAACATTTTCCAAAGGTTTTTGTTCAAAACCAATTCCATAACAAAACCAATATTTTTATTTGACTAGAAATGGGCTAATTCAATTATTCAATCCTATTCTTCACCAAATACATTTTTAAATCCAAAAGTTGGTTCCTAAGGTCAGTAGGTTCACAATAAACCAATTTGCAAAGATTTTAACCCTAAAAACATTTTGGAATAATTTTTATAACCTAAACAAGCATACAAATGTTTCTGCAAAAACAAACATTTTACCAAAAGCTTTTTACTAAACAAATTGCATGGTTGGCTAGGGCTTGTTCCAATGATTCCATTGATATAAAGTTTGTAATTTTTTGGACGTGTGGATCAAAAGTTACAAGCTTTTCAAATTTGCATCTAAATAAGATTCTAAAATCTGTTTTAAATCAAAGACTGGCCACGCGGCGCAATACTACTGGTCGATACCGGTTCGCACGGATCGAGCGATGCAGGCCGTTGGATCAAGTTAAATCGCATGGCACTTGTTGCGTACCCTTTCAGCGTTAAGTGATCTAATCGCAGCCGCATGATCTAAATCACACGACGCACAGCGCGCTAGCCATAGACGGGCGGCGCTGGTGGCGGCTGGCGGCGGCGCGCGGTCAGACGGTGGCGTCGTGGCGGTTACAGCAAGCGAGGGAGGAGGTGAGGGTGCTTACAGTGATCGCGGTGACGCTCTGATGCTCAAGGTACGGTCAGCTCGTCAAGGGGCGCTCTGGTTCCAGCGGGGTTTCTCGCCGGAGTTGCGTCTGATGACGGCCACGCTCTGTCGTCGTCGGGGACGGCGCTACGGTCACGAGGGAGCAAACGGAGTGCATGGTCAGACAGTGAGCGTGAACTAGAGAGGAGGGGGCGGTGTGTACTCACCGGAATTGTTCGCGGAACTCGCTGGAGCAGTGAGGGCGCGGGCTCGAATTGGGGCAGCCTAGAGGCAGAGTGGGAGGGTTGTCTGGGGGAAACGAGAGAGGAGAGGGAGGCGTTTAAGCTCGGATGGACGCAGGGGGAGTTAAAGCCGCTATCAACGCGAATTGATCGACGATGTTACTGGCTGCAATGGCAGGGAGTGATTAGGGGTTGAAGACGACGAACAGGAGAGGTGGGGCCTTACTGTCAGCGAGGGAGAGAGATAGGGAGAGGGGTCCACCGGTCAGCGTCTCTGTGGGTCAGTAAATAAGTGCGAATCTTTTTCTGCGGGGGAGAGAGGGAGTGGGCTGGTTGGGCCTTGTTGGGCTGGCCAGTTGGGCTGCTGTTGATTCTATATTTTTTTCTTTCTGATTGCTTTATATTTTTCTATTTCTTTTTTCTATTTTGAAATTCAAACAACAAATCAAACATTCAATTCAATTCAAAACTCCTCCAAATTTTTCCTTTTAGTTTTGGTTCTGTTTAACCACAATATTCTAAGTCCCAAAATAAAATAATTTTATTCTTTTTAGGACCCATTAATAATTAAATAAAATGGATCTTAGTTATTTAATTCAAATAGAATTTTCTTTAATAAAATCTTTATCTTTTTGAAATCTAAATATAAAACCAAAAACACTTCAGTAGTTTTATTTGAGGATATAAAATACTTGGAAAACTTGTTTAAAATAATTTAACAAGTTTTTAATGTTTTAATTAAAATGGAAAAGCCTTTACTTAAATAAAACTGGATATTAAATCCTCATTATTTTATTTATATAAACCTTTACTATTTTTAACAAATAGAAATATTTTATTCCAAAGGTTTGGCCAAGTTTTAATTTGGCTCTTTAAAATAATCCTTATTTATATTTCTACCTTTTCATTTGAAAACTAAATCTTTTTATTAAAAGATTCAAAAATAGTAATTCCAAATATTTTTAGCTTTGTTGTTTATTTATCTTTTTAAATCCCTTTAGGATTTTATTTGATCCAAATAGGTTTTGAAAGTTTACAATTGGATTCAAAAAGTTTCTTCTCACCCTGAAAATCAACAAAATTTTTATTTTATTCATTTATTTTTCACATTACAAGATTTGGAAAAATCTTGGGATGTGACAGGCTACCACCCTTAAAATAAATCTCGTCCCGAGATTTGGGAAGGCTAGGGTTACAAGTAGGCTCAAAGCATCTAGGGTACTACCACCCTTAAAAATTTTCCAACTAAATTACATATTGGCTTGCTTGGGATCTTGGGGAAACTTCTCTGGGCAAATATCTGCATGGTGTCCTTTGTTTCCACACTTGGAACATGTGACAAGGCCGAGATCCTTCATAGGCTTGTTTATCTTGTTCTTCATCTTTTCTGGACAATTTCTTGCATAATGTCCTGGTTCTTTGCAATTGAAACATATGATATGTTTGAGTTCTTCACGTGTCTCTTGTGGACAAGTTGTTGCATAATGGCCTAGATCTTTGCAGTTGTTGCACCATACCTGGCCAATCTCTTTATACTTCTGTTTCTCTGGACATTCACTGGAATAGTGTCCCATTTCTTTACAATGATGACATTGCACATGGCTTTTGTCCTTTTTTTTTCTTTTTGGGCTTCTCCAAAGCTAGGAGTGCATCTAGTTCATGTTGTTCATATGTTATCTTATAGGTAGGAATGTCTACTTGTTTCTTGGACCTTCTATTACTCCTTGGATAATTCATATGCCTCTTCTTTGGTCCTTTGAATTGGGTTGTATTGCATGGAGGTATAAGTGGAGCTTTTCCTTTGTCCTCATTCTTCTTGGTAGACTTAGATCCCACTTGATAGTTTGCAATCATTTGTTGCACTCCACCTTGTTTCCTTTGTTCAACTATGGAATAGATGGGGCTTTGGATAGGGACATGGTTATTTCCTTCACATAGGTAGCAAGTAGCTTGAGAGGTGGGACATTGGCCTACTGGATGCTTCTCTTCACAGTTGGGACATTGATCCCCATGCTCCTTGGAAGTGTGATCCTTGTCTCCACAAATATTGCAAGCTTTGGTTCCTTTTAGAATAACATCCTTGTCTCCTTTGGAAAAGTTGCTTTCCATGTTGAGCATTTGGTCTGTCACCTTATGCAACATTTGGGCTTGGTCTTCCAAAAACTTTTGCAGGGTTGGATCTTCCCCACTAGTGTTGGCTATGAATTGAGCTGTCATTTGGTTCAACTGGTTTTGGGTTCCTATGAGTTTTATCATGTTGTCCTCTTGGTTGTTGTTGTTGTTGTTGTTGTCATCAACCTTGATGTTGGAGTCTCTTGGAGTAGTCATCTGTTTGGGTTGAATTGAGATTAGAATAGGCAAGATATTTCTAAGGAAATAATTCTAATCACACACATTACAATTTACTCAAGCAATGTGCAAGCAATCACAAACAAACTTTTCACTCAAACAATGAAGTTCAAGCACATTTTTAGGCAACGAAATATTTTTGTTACACCACACAAGTTGGTGTGTTTGACTTAACTATATATGGTGGTCCATCTATATGGTTCAATTGTGATCTTTCCATCTTTCTTGGTTGATTCTTCTTACTTTAGATCATGGTTTCTTTGGGAAACTTTGGTCACAAAACTTCAAGTGATGTGGCTACTTCTAACTTGTGTTTCCTTAGTCTCCAAATCTTGAGCAAGATTTCTTATCCCACTTGTCCTTAGTGAAACCCAAGGTTGAAGTCCTTGGTGAATCGGCTGAAGATGTTGAAGTCATTAGAGTTGAAGTCATTAGAGTTGAAGAAGTTGAATTCATTAGAGTTGAAGATGTCCTTTGCACATGGTGAAGTCTTTGGCCATGGGGTAGGTTTTGTCTATCAAGTTGTAATAGAAGAGATGTAGAATCAAAACCAAAATGGTTGAGGAAAGAGTTTACAAGATTGTTGGTAAATAAGTTTTGGAACAAATACAACTCCTATTTTTCTAAGGGTTTTGTCCAATCCTAGGGTTTACAAATCCTACAGGCAACACAATGCTCTGATACCATCTGTAGAGGTCCCAACCTTTAATAAGGTAGAGATCCCTGTGTTTACAATGCTAGTCCCTGGATCAATAGCTAGCATCCATAGTTAAGATGTAATATCAAGGAACAAAGGTCATAATATAACTTTATAACCAGGAATTTCATAATTTTATTACATCTTACATAGCTCATTTGGCTATTACATTACATTGCAGCAGAATATCTATAAGCATGGGGTCCTTCTTGTTTAAAGTGCCACAGGCAAACATGTTGGTTGTAGACTTTGTAATCCTAATCAATCAACTTCACCAATATCAATCAAACCTGCAACATTATAAGTTACAGCCACAAGGGTCAATACATTTGAATTGTATTGGCAAGTTTCGCTACTATGTAGAATATAAGTGGATCCTATCAATACATGCATATTTGGTTAAGTAGGGTTTTAGGCTCATTTGCAGAAAGCAATAATTTATCCTATCATTTCAAAATAGTTTTGGTCTTTTGTCAAATCTTTCTGAACTCCTTGGTAAATCCCCAAGTGTTTCAAGTCTTTGTCAAAATCTCTTGAGCTCCTTGGTAAATCCCCAAGTGCTTCAAGTTTTTATCAAAATCTCTTGAGATCCTTGGTAAATCCCCAAGTGCTTCAAGTTTTCATCAAAATCTCTTGAGCTCCTTGGTACACCCCAAGTGCTTCAAGTCCTTTGTTGTCACTTTAAATTTTTGCTTTTAGAAATTGGAATGTCGAGATTTCCCATAGCTTCAAGCTTTAGTTGCTCAGTATTGTCCATAACCGGGGACACGGCTAAGTACTTAGAATTTTATCTTCTGCAGAAGTTGTACACTTTACCCACATGACACACTCTCATATTGTTGCCACCAGTGGCCGCTGGATAAGTACTCACCAAGGTGGAATACTGGCAGATTGAGAATGTGACGAAGTCTTTCCAAAGGGTCCTCCCATACACAATGCTAGCTTGTCTTCAGGCACCAATGTAGGGTTCCTAGTTCCCTCATTTCCAGTAAACCTGAAGACCAATGCATGGGTCTTCCCAATGTAGTTGACTAAGCCTGTCACATCCCAAGATTTTCCAAATCTTGTAATGTGAAAATAAATGAATAAAATAAAACTTTGTTTTGATTTTCAGAGCCAGAAGAAACTTTTTGAATTCAATTGGAACTTCAAACCCAATTGAATTAAAATAAATCCTAAAGAGATCTATAAAGATAAACATTTATTAAAGGAAATTAAAATGTTTTAAAGTTATTATTTTGGATCTGTTAATAAAAGATTTGGTATTCAAAAGAAAAGATGGATTTATAAATAAAGATTATTTTACAGAACCAAACCTTTGATTTAAACATTTTGTTTTGAATGAAAACAAGGGTTTTATTTAAATAAATTAGTAAGGATTTGATATCCAACTTTGTTTAAATAAAATGTTTTATCATTTAATTAAAATATCAAACTTATTAAACTATTTTAAATAAGTTTTCCAAGTATTTCATTTTCTTAAATACAACCTACTAAGTGTTTTAGTTTTATTTTAGATTTCAAAATAAACATCTCAAATAGAACAAACCCTATTTGATTTAATAATGGAAGTCTATTATAATAATTAATAATGGACACTAAAATAAAAGGTTAGTTTGTTTTAAAACAAATTTCCCAATATTATATATTTCCCAAATTAAACCTACTAATTTGATTTTGAAAATATTTAGGTTACAAATAAAGATTTTATTAATAAAATCAAACTCTATTTGATTTCATAACTAAGACCCATTTTATTTAATTATTAATGGACCCTAAAGTAAAAGGATTATATTATTTTAAACAAGTTTTCAAAATATTCTTTATTAAACAAATAAAACCTACTGATTTGGATTTCAAATGGAAATTTTACTTAAATAAATCAAACCCTACTTTTAACTAAAGATCCATTTTCTTTAAATTGTTAAATGGATCCTAAATTAAATATAAAAATATTATTTTATTCTGGAATTTGGGTATGTTGATAAACAGAATCAAATTCAAAATTACAAAGCTGAATGATTGTTTGAATTGAATTGGGTGTGATTTATTTGTTTGGAAATTCAAAACAGAATTCAGAAATATAAAAAGAAAAGGATACAGAATAAAAAAAAATGAATGAAAGTGGACAGACCCAACTACCCCGGCCCAAACAGCCCACTTAGCCCAGCTTCCTCCCTCCCCGAAGAAAACGGTTTGCACCCATAATCTGACCCGCGGAGCAACAGACAAGTGGACCCCGTTCCCTTTTCCTTTCCCACTGACCAGTGGACCCCTTTCCACTGTTTGTCCTCCCCACCCGCACGACCTTCTCCCCCACCCCTCGCCGGCCGTTGCAGGCGGATTAACTCCGGCGTAATACGCCTTAATCACGCAATGAATCTGCCCCTTGACCACGCAGGATAAATCGCCAGCACCCCTTCTTCATTTTCCCCCTGACTCCTTCCCCGAGCACGCCTCCAGACCGTCGCAATTTGTCCTCGAGCAGCTCCGTCTCCGACGAGCTTCCACCGACGAATCCGGCAGCCCCGCACCACCCCTTGCCTCCCCGACCATGCTCCTGTGATCCCTACCTCCTGGAAATCATCACCGTAGCGCCAGCTCGCCCCCGAGCGCTCCAGAACGTCAGCAATATCTCCACCTGCACGCCACCGACGACCCCGCAACTCCGGTGAGCTCTGGCATTCGACTCCGTTCGCGCCTTGATCAGTGAGGCATGCCACTTGATTAGTCTGTGTCCTCTGCCTCTCCAGGTACTCGCCAAACACTCACGCGTGGTCTGCAACCCCGTCCCCGTCGACGAGCAGAAGCTCCTGGCGCCAGTAGAAGCTCCGACGAGCAATTCCCCAGGAAACTGTGCGCCCCTTCACCAGCCAGTGCCTCCTTGAGCTTCCCCAGGCATCTGCGAACACGGTTAAAATCCTCTCCCTCCTTCTCGCTTCCTGTAACGCCGGCGACACCACTGACAAGCCGCCGCCGCCGCCGCGCGTCAGAGCCCAGCGCCGCCAGCTTATGGTCGGGGCACTGAGAGCCGTCCGATTTTGATCCGTTGGATAAGATAGAAGGTAGAGCGAAGGGGTATGCATCGATCTGAGCCGCGTGTTGATAGTTAGATCCAACGACCAGCGTCGCCCGATCCGGCCGAACCGGTATCGGCCAGTAAGAACATGCCGCGTGTCATCGGTTCGATTTAAAAACAGATTTGAAATCTGATTTAGATAGGATTTTCAAACCCTTGAAACTTTTGATCCACACGTCCAAATTTGACAAATTTTATATCAATGAGTTCAGGAGAACAAGCCCTAGCCAACCCTACCCTTAGTTTAGCAAATAGTATCTGATAGATTGTTTGAATTTACAGAAACATTTGTGTACTTGTTTAGAGTATAAAAATTGTTTAAAATTGATTTTAGGATTAAATCTTTAGCAAAATGGATTTGTGTGACCTTACTGACCCTAGGAACCAACCCATAGTGTTAAAAATGATTTTTGTGAAATTTAAGTTGAATTAGATAACTTAGTCATTTTCTAGCCAAATAAACTCATTAAAATTGTATTATGGAAAAGTTTTTGCAAGGAAAACTTTGGGAAAATGTTATGGACCAAGCTTACTGACCCAAAACACCAAGCCTTGCCAAGGGCAACTCACTTGGTGAAAAACATAAAGTTTTGCTTTGAAAAGAATAATTTTCACCACATAAAATGTTGAATGGATTTTAAAATAGATTGTTGAGCAAACCCTCTAACTAAAGACTTTGCCATTTTGGTAAATGACCAATGTGGACCTTACAAAGTTTATAAACCTAGTAGAGACCAACCTTGCAATAGAACCCTCTTTTTATAAGACTTAGGATCCATTGCTTTGTGTATGTAAAATATTGATTGAATGTTGGTTTGGAATGTTACTTGATACTATGCTTGTTTGATTGTAGTAAAATTAGCAAAGTGTGAGACTAGAAAGATCGAGAAGTGACTATCATTCCCTAACAAAAAGGCAAGTGACACTACCATCTAAAGTCCCACTATTTTCATTACACTTAGTGGATTTTGTATACATGCATGAAAATGTTTTATACTTATGCTATGCTAATCCTAGTAGGATTCCCTACACGTTCCTTAGTAAAAATATTGAAGTTGTACATGCTTAGCCATGCTATGTTTTGATAAGAGATACATGTTGAGATTTTACAAAGGTTGTGAAAAAGACTTGTGTTTTGTATAATAAAACAAGGACTCAATGAACCACCTAGGTGGTGGACACTTTATGTTTTGGAGAAGGTGGCAACAAAAGGGAACCATGTCTATGGCAATCACTTTGTGTTGTGCTCCAAATGAAAACCACCTAGGAAACTTAGAGATTGAACATGTTTCTCCAATTGTGGCTTTCGTGTACAACCGCATGCTATTATGGCTCTGGCTTAGTCAACTACATTAGGGAGATCCATACATTGTCTTTAGTTACCGGACATGGGGATCTGGAATGCTTCATGGGGGCTGAAGACAAGCTAGCAATGATGTATGGAAGGACCTTTTGGAAAGACTTCGTCACATTCTCAGTCTGCCAGTACTCCATCTTGGTGAGCACTAATCCAGTAGGCCACTGGTGGCAACAAGATGGGATTGTGTCATGTGGGTAAAGTGTACTCCTTCTGCAGAAGTTAACAAAATCTAAGTACTTAGCCGTGTCCCCGGTTATGGACAATACTGAGCAACTAAAGTTTTAACCATGGAAGATCTCGACATTCCAACTTCTAATATAAAAACTTGATGCACTTGGGGGTACCAAGGAATTCAAAGAGATTTTGTTAAGCTTGTTGCACTTGGGGTTTACCAAGGTGCTCAAGAGCATGATGTACTTGGGGTTACCAAGGGACTCATGAGATTTTGATAAGAACTTGATGCACTTGGGGTTACCAAGTAGCTCAAAGGAATTTTTGACAAGGACTTGAACACTTGTGTTTCTACCAAGGAGTTCAAGGAACTTGGAAAGAAGATTTGACAAAGGACAAAACCATTTTTTTTAAAAGATAGGATAAATGTTGCTTTATGCAAAAAGCCTTAAACTCTACCTAGCCAAATATGCATGTATGGATAGGATCCACTCATATTTACATAAAAGTGAAACTTGCCAATACAATTCAAAATGTATTGACCCATGTGGCTGTAACTTGTAATGTTGCAGGTTGATTGTTTTATTAAATGAAGATTGTTTGATTGACTAGGACTACAAAGTCTACAACCAACATCTGCCTGTGGCACTATGAAGATGAAGGACCCATGACTATATTTATTCCGCTACAATGTAATGTAATAGCCAAATGAGCTATGTAGGATGTAATAGAATTATGTTATTCCTGGTTATAGAGTTATAATATGACCATTGTATCTTGATATTACATCTTAACTGTGGATGCTAGCTATTGATCCAGGGACTAGCATTTGTAAAACACAGGAGGGTTCTACCTTATTGGGTAGGGACCTCTACAGATGGTATCAGAGCATTGTGTTGCCTGTAGGATTTGTAAACCCCTAGGATTGGACAAAAACCCTTAGAAGAATAGGAGTTGTTTTGTTCCAAAACTTATTTACAAAACAAGATTGTAAATTGTTTCCTCAACCATTTTTGTTTCAACTCTACATCTCTTCTACTTCAACTTGATGGAAAAACCTACCCTTGACCAAGGACTACACCATGTGCAAAGAACTTCTTCAACATCTTCAACTCTAATGACTTCAACATCTTCAACTCTAATGACTTCAACATCTTCAGCATATTCCCCAAGGACTTCCAACTTGAAAACTATTAAGGACCACAAGTGAAACAAGGAAATCTTGCTCAAGAGTTAGAGACTGAGGGAATGCAGAAGTTAGAAAGAGCCTACATCCCTTGAAGTTTGACCAAGAAATTCTCCTAAGAAAGCCATGATCTCATGTAGTAAGAAGCAACCAAGAAGGATGGAAAGATCAAAAGTGAACCATATAGATGGACCACCATAATATAGTTAAGTCAAAAACACACCAACCTGAGAGGTGTAACAAAGATGTTTTGTTTGACTAAGTATGTGCTTGAACCTTGTTTGAGTAAAATGTTTGGTTTTTGTGTTTGCATGCACATTGTTTGTGTAAATTGTGATGTGTGTGAGTAGAAATATTTCCTTAGAGACATCTTGCCCATTCTAATCTTTCTTCAACCCCAAACAGATGACTACCCCAAAGGACTCCAAGGTTGATGTCACCAACACCAACACCAACCAAGCTGACAGCCTGGGAGAGCTCATAGCAACCCAACATCAGTTGAACCAATTGACAGCTCAGTTCCTAGCCAACAATAGTAATGAAGATCCAGCACTTCAAAAGTTTTTGGAAGAACAATCTCAACTAATGCTTAAAGTGACTAATCAAATGATTAGCATGGAAGAAAATTTTCCTAGAAGAGAGTATGCTAGCAAGGATGACAAGAATGTTGTTCTAGATGGAGCCCCAACTTGCATTATTTGTGGAGACAAGGATCATACTTCCAAGGAGCATGAAGGACAATGCCCCAATTGTGATGAAGACCATTCTGTTGGAGAATGCCCTACCTCTCAAGCTACTTGCTACCTTTGTGAGGGAAGTGATCATACTCCTGGCCTATGTCCTATCTATGCCATGGTAGAACAAAGGAAACAAGAAGGATCCAAGTCTACTAAAGGAAAAGGACCACTTATACCTCCAAGCAAGACAACCCAATTCAAAGGATCTAGAAAAATCAAGAAGCCCAAGCAAGACATGAGCCTTGTGCAATGTCGTAAATGTAAAGAAATGGGACACTACTCCAGTGGATGCCCAGGGAACATAAAGAATAAAGGAATTGACCAAGTATGGTGTAACAACTGTAACGAACCAGGTCACTTTGTAGCAACTTGCCCTCAAGAGCCACGTAAAGAACTCAATGACATTCATTGCTTCAACTGCAAGAATCCGGGACACTATGCAAGTAACTGTCCAGAAAGGATGAAGAACAAGTTGAACAAGCCTATGGAGAAGCTCAATCTTGGCCCATGAGTCAAGTATGGAAACCTAGGAAACCATGCAAATGTTTGCAATAAGAAAATTTTATCCAGGACCCAAGAAGGCCAACATGTAATTTTTGTTTGAAATTTTTTTTAAGGGTGGTAGTACCCTAGTTGTTTTGAACTTGCTTGTAACCCTAGCCTCCCCAAATCTCGGGACGAGATTTATTTTAAGGGTGGTAGCCTGTCACATCCCAAGATTTTCCAAATCTTGTAATGTGAAAATAAATGAATAAAATAAAACTTTGTTTTGATTTTCAGAGCCAGAAGAAACTTTTTGAATTCAATTGGAACTTCAAACCCAATTGAATTAAAATAAATCCTAAAGAGATCTATAAAGATAAACATTTATTAAAGGAAATTAAAATGTTTTAAAGTTATTATTTTGGATCTGTTAATAAAAGATTTGGTATTCAAAAGAAAATATGGATTTATAAATAAAGATTATTTTACAGAACCAAACCTTTGATTTAAACATTTTGTTTTGAATGAAAACAAGGGTTTTATTTAAATAAATTAGTAAGGATTTGATATCCAACTTTGTTTAAATAAAATGTTTTATCATTTAATTAAAATATCAAACTTATTAAACTATTTTAAATAAGTTTTCCAAGTATTTCATTTTCTTAAATACAACCTAATAAGTGTTTTAGTTTTATTTTAGATTTCAAAATAAACATCTCAAATAGAACAAACCCTATTTGATTTAATAATGGAAGTCTATTATAATAATTAATAATGGACACTAAAATAAAAGGTTAGTTTGTTTTAAAACAAATTTCCCAATATTATATATTTCCCAAATTAAACCTACTAATTTGATTTTGAAAATATTTAGGTTACAAATAAAGATTTTATTAATAAAATCAAACTCTATTTGATTTCATAACTAAGACCCATTTTATTTAATTATTAATGGACCCTAAAGTAAAAGGATTATATTATTTTAAACAAGTTTTCAAAATATTCTTTATTAAACAAATAAAACCTACTGATTTGGATTTCAAATGGAAATTTTACTTAAATAAATCAAACCCTATTTTTAACTAAAGATCCATTTTCTTTATATTGTTAAATGGATCCTAAATTAAATATAAAAATATTATTTTATTCTGGAATTTGGGTATGTTGATAAACAGAATCAAATTCAAAATTACAAAGCTGAATGATTGTTTGAATTGAATTGGGTGTGATTTATTTGTTTGGAAATTCAAAACAGAATTCAGAAATATAAAAAGAAAAGGATACAGAATAAAAAAAATGAATGAAAGTGGACAGACCCAACTACCCCGGCCCAAACAGCCCACTTAGCCCAGCTTCCTCCCTCCCCGAAGAAAACGGTTTGCACCCATAATCTGACCCGCGGAGCAACAGACAAGTGGACCCCGTTCCCTTTTCCTTTCCCACTGACCAGTGGACCCCTTTCCACTGTTTGTCCTCCCCACCCGCACGACCTTCTCCCCCACCCCTCGCCGGCCGTTGCAGGCGGATTAACTCCGGCGTAATACGCCTTAATCACGCAATGAATCTGCCCCTAGACCACGCAGGATAAATCGCCAGCACCCCTTCTTCATTTTCCCCCTGACTCCTTCCCCGAGCACGCCTCCAGACCGTCGCAATTTGTCCTCGAGCAGCTCCGTCTCCGACGAGCTTCCACCGACGAATCCGGCAGCCCCGCACCACCCCTTGCCTCCCCGACCATGCTCCTGTGATCCCTACCTCCTGGCAATCATCACCGTAGCGCCAGCTCGCCCCCGAGCGCTCCAGAACGTCAGCAATATCTCCACCTGCACGCCACCGACGACCCCGCAACTCCGGTGAGCTCTGGCATTCGACTCCGTTCGCGCCTTGATCAGTGAGGCATGCCACTTGATTAGTCTGTGTCCTCTGCCTCTCCAGGTACTCGCCAAACACTCGCGCGTGGTCTGCAACCCCGTCCCCGTCGACGAGCAGAAGCTCCTGGCGCCAGTAGAAGCTCCGACGAGCAATTCCCCAGGAAACTGTGCGCCCCTTCACCAGCCAGTGCCTCCTTGAGCTTCCCCAGGCATCTGCGAACACGGTTAAAATCCTCTCCCTCCTTCTCGCTTCCTGTAACGCCGGCGACACCACTGACAAGCCGCCGCCGCCGCCGCGCGTCAGAGCCCAGCGCCGCCAGCTTATGGTCGGGGCACTGAGAGCCGTCCGATTTTGATCCGTTGGATAAGATAGAAGGTAGAGCGAAGGGGTATGCATCGATCTGAGCCGCGTGTTGATAGTTAGATCCAACGACCAGCGTCGCCCGATCCGGCCGAACCGGTATCGGCCAGTAAGAACATGCCGCGTGTCATCGGTTCGATTTAAAAACAGATTTGAAATCTGATTTAGATAGGATTTTCAAACCCTTGAAACTTTTGATCCACACGTCCAAATTTGACAAATTTTATATCAATGAGTTCAGGAGAACAAGCCCTAGCCAACCCTACCCTTAGTTTAGCAAATAGTATCTGATAGATTGTTTGAATTTACAGAAACATTTGTGTACTTGTTTAGAGTATAAAAATTGTTTAAAATTGATTTTAGGATTAAATCTTTAGCAAAATGGATTTGTGTGACCTTACTGACCCTAGGAACCAACCCATAGTGTTAAAAATGATTTTTGTGAAATTTAAGTTGAATTAGATAACTTAGTCATTTTCTAGCCAAATAAACTCATTAAAATTGTATTATGGAAAAGTTTTTGCAAGGAAAACTTTGGGAAAATGTTATGGACCAAGCTTACTGACCCAAAACACCAAGCCTTGCCAAGGGCAACTCACTTGGTGAAAAACATAAAGTTTTGCTTTGAAAAGAATAATTTTCACCACATAAAATGTTGAATGGATTTTAAAATAGATTGTTGAGCAAACCCTCTAACTAAAGACTTTGCCATTTTGGTAAATGACCAATGTGGACCTTACAAAGTTTATAAACCTAGTAGAGACCAACCTTGCAATAGAACCCACTTTTTATAAGACTTAGGATCCATTGCTTTGTGTATGTAAAATATTGATTGAATGTTGGTTTGGAATGTTACTTGATACTATGCTTGTTTGATTGTAGTAAAATTAGCAAAGTGTGAGACTAGAAAGATCGAGAAGTGACTATCATTCCCTAACAAAAAGGCAAGTGACACTACCATCTAAAGTCCCACTATTTTCATTACACTTAGTGGATTTTGTATACATGCATGAAAATGTTTTATACTTATGCTATGCTAATCCTAGTAGGATTCCCTACACGTTCCTTAGTAAAAATATTGAAGTTGTACATGCTTAGCCATGCTATGTTTTGATAAGAGATACATGTTGAGATTTTACAAAGGTTGTGAAAAAGACTTGTGTTTTGTATAATAAAACAAGGACTCAATGAACCACCTAGGTGGTGGACACTTTATGTTTTGGAGAAGGTGGCAACAAAAGGGAACCATGTCTATGGCAATCACTTTGTGTTGTGCTCCAAATGAAAACCACCTAGGAAACTTAGAGATTTAACATGTTTCTCCAATTGTGGCTTTCGTGTACAACCGCATGCTATTATGGCTCTGGCTTAGTCAACTACATTAGGGAGATCCATACATTGTCTTTAGTTACCGGACATGGGGATCTGGAATGCTTCATGGGGGCTGAAGACAAGCTAGCAATGATGTATGGAAGGACCTTTTGGAAAGACTTCGTCACATTCTCAGTCTGCCAGTACTCCATCTTGGTGAGCACTAATCCAGTAGGCCACTGGTGGCAACAAGATGGGATTGTGTCATGTGGGTAAAGTGTACTCCTTCTGCAGAAGTTAACAAAATCTAAATACTTAGCAGTGTCCCCGGTTATGGACAATACTGAGCAACTAAATTTGGAACCATGGAAGATCTCGACATTCCAACTTCTAATATAAAAACTTGATGCACTTGGGGGTACCAAGGAATTCAAAGAGATTTTGTTAAGCTTGTTGCACTTGGGGTTTACCAAGGTGCTCAAGAGCATGATGTACTTGGGGTTACCAAGGGACTCATGAGATTTTGATAAGAACTTGATGCACTTGGGGTTACCAAGTAGCTCAAAGGAATTTTTGACAAGGACTTGAACACTTGTGTTTCTACCAAGGAGTTCAAGGAACTTGGAAAGAAGATTTGACAAAGGACAAAACCATTTTTTTTAAAAGATAGGATAAATGTTGCTTTATGCAAAAAGCCTTAAACTCTACCTAGCCAAATATGCATGTATGGATAGGATCCACTCATATTTACATAAAAGTGAAACTTGCCAATACAATTCAAAATGTATTGACCCATGTGGCTGTAACTTGTAATGTTGCAGGTTGATTGTTTTATTAAATGAAGATTGTTTGATTGACTAGGACTACAAAGTCTACAACCAACATCTGCCTGTGGCACTATGAAGATGAAGGACCCATGACTATATTTATTCCGCTGCAATGTAATGTAATAGCCAAATGAGCTATGTAGGATGTAATAGAATTATGTTATTCCTGGTTATAGAGTTATAATATGACCATTGTATCTTGATATTACATCTTAACTGTGGATGCTAGCTATTGATCCAGGGACTAGCATTTGTAAAACACAGGAGGGTTCTACCTTATTGGGTAGGGACCTCTACAAAGCCAGAGCCATGATAGCATGTGGCTGTACACGGAAGCCACTGTTGGAGAAACATGTTCAATCTTTAAGTCCCTGGGTGGTTTTCATCTGGTGCACAACAAAAAGAGATTGCCATATAAACATGGTTCCTCTTGTTGTCACCTTGTCCAAAACTTGAGTATCCTTGTCCACCCAGGTGGTTCATTGAGTACTTTTTTATTATATAAAAACACAAGTCTTTTCTCAACTTCATAAAATCTCAACATGTATCTCTTCTCAAAATATGTAGCATGACTAAGCATTTTACAACTACATTGTTTTCACTAAGGAATATATAAGGGTATCCTATTAGGATTTAGCATAGCATAAAGTATAGAAATTCTTTTCATGCATGTTTCAAAATCCACTAAGTATAATGAAAATAGTAGGACTTTGGATGATAGTGTCACTTGCCTTTTTGGTAGAGAATGTTGGTTCACTTCTTGATCTTGCTAATCTCACACTCTTCTAATTTCACTACAAACAAATCAAGCAAACATAGATTCAACTAGCATTCCATACCATAATCAAACCATACATCACACATAAAATCATAGAAACCAAGTCATGCATGCAATCATGCAAAAATAGTTTTATTTGCAAAGGTGGTTTATACTAGGCTTTATACATTGTAAGGTTCAAAGTGGTCATTTTCTAAAGTGGCAAGGTCATTTGCAAAAGGGTTTTATCTATAGATCATTTTTAAATCAAATCTTCATTTCATGTGATTGGAATTTTTTCTAGCAAAGCAACAATTTTATGTTGTTCACCAAATAAGTTGTTAGTTCACAAAACTTGGTGTTTAGGGTCAGTAGCTTTGAATCAAAACATTTTCCAAAGGTTTTTGTTCAAAACCAATTCCATAACAAAACCAATATTTTTATTTGACTAGAAATGGGCTAATTCAATTATTCAATCCTATTCTTCACCAAATACATTTTTAAATCCACAAGATGGTTCCTAAGGTCAGTAGGTTCACAAAAAACCAATTTGCAAAGATTTTAACCCTAAAAACATTTTGGAATAATTTTTATAACCTAAACAAGCATACAAATGTTTCTGCAAAAACAAACATTTTACCAGAAGCTTTTTACTAAACAAATTTCATGGTTGGCTAGGGCTTGTTCCACTGATTCCATTGATATAAAGTTTGTAATTTTTGGATGTGTGGATCAAAAGTTACAAGCTTTTCAAATTTGCATCTAAATCAGATTCTAAAATCTGTTTTAAATCAAAGACTGGCCACACGGCGCAATACTACTGGTCGATACCGGTTCGCACGGTTCGAGCGATGCAGGCCGTTGGATCAAGTTAAATCGCACGGCACTGGTTGCGTACCCTTTCAGCGTTAAGTGATCTAATCGCAGCCGCAGGATCTAAATCGCACGACGCACAACGCGCTAGCCATAGACGGGCGGCGCGCGGTCAGACGGTGGCGTCGTGGTGGTTACAGCAAGCGAGGGAGGAGGTGAGGGTGCTTACAGTGATCGCGGTGACGCTCTAATGATCAAGGTACGGTGTTAGACCCCTCCTTTATAGAGGAAAGGATCCCTGTGATTGCAATGCTAGTCCCTGGATCAATGCTAGCATCCACAGTTTAAGATGAAATACACAGATACAAAGGTCGTTTATTACATTCATTCCAGAGATAAAATATAGTCTTTTACAACTCATGGCCATAGGTCTAATACAAGAGTTTTAAGGAACAAATAAATAAACACAAGTCTTCATCTTCATGTGCCACAGGCAAGCATGTTGAGTGTAGACTCATGACTCCTATTCATCATCGGAGTAACCTGCAACATCACAAGTTACAGCCACAGAGGGTCAATACTTTGGAATAGTATTGGCAAGTGATACCTTGGTATATTTTTAAGTGGACTATACAGCTATATGCATTTTGGCTAAGTGTAGCTTGGCTTGCTTTTGCTTGAAAATAGATTTTTCCTATTAGTTGAAATTGCTAAGTTTTTCTTTGTCAAAAACATTCCCAAGGAAACCACCAATAGACATTGGGGACCTTCACCCTTGTTCACCCACAAATTTTTATTGTAGAAGTTGGAGTGATGAGATTCTTGTAGCTTCCATGTCTTGATGCTCAAGTGTCCATTTCCTTGGACAAGGCTAAGTACTTAGGTTTTCCATCTGCAGAGGTTGTGCACTTTCCCCACTAGACTTGGTTTCCCAAGACAGGACCTTTCAGAAGCCTTTCCTTAGTCAAATGGACGCGTTCCAACCTATCATCCCATCTACCACCAACTGTCCAAATGACTAAGTTCTAGCAACCTATATGATCATGGCAGAGCCCATTTTGCCAAGTGGTTGCACTGTAAGCTTTCTCAACACTTGGCCTCCAAATCCCTTTGTGCCTGGGTGGCATTCCACAAGTGAGATACACAACCCAAGTCCATGGCCTTGTGTAACCACTCAACATAACCCAATCTTCCCATTCCACCCAGGAGTTCATTTGTCTTAGTTGTTTTATTAAGAAAAATATAAGTCTCTTGACTTAGTATATTTTTATCTTATAATATATATTTGTTCACAACCCTTGTTTGTTATGAGCTAGGCTAGGCAAAAATATGGTAACCTAACTTAGGAATATTTCCCTAACAATTCTACTATTTCACTCTACTTAGGATTTCCCAATTTAGCACTTAGCAAAATATCATGCAACACTTTAGCAAAATAACTAATGCTAACATAAAACTTAGGATAGGAATATTCATGTAAATATCACTTGCCTTGGTAGTGGGGAGAGTAGCACTCTTCACAATCACAATCACTAGCAAACTCTACACAAGAAAATAACATACAATTACACACAATTATATACAATCAAAAATAACATGAATGCATGCATGCAAGAATTTATCTAATGGTGATTTTTGAAAATTGTACCAAGTATGTTCATGAGTACAGAAACTTAACATGACACAAGTTTGCCAACTAAACTTATTTGGCCCCAAAATAATATACAAGAATAGAACTATATTTAAAATAGCCCTAAACATGTTCCACAATAAAAAACATTTTTAACTGTTACTATATGCTAAATAAAGTGGATATTCAGGAAGGTCTTGTTTCCCTGAATCCAATGGTATAAAGTTTGCAAAAATCTAACGTGGCATTCAAAAGTTATAAGCATTTGAAGTTTGAATCTAAATCTGGTTTTAAATTCTAAATTCAGATCTAACCCTAGCCACGCGTCGCGCTGTGATTGGCGCGTACCGCTTCGGTCGGATCACGTTCTGCAGCCGCAGGATTTTAAACAGATCGTACGCTCCAGATCGCGTACCGCTTCGGGATTAAGTGAATCTATCCTAGCGCTACGATACAGATCCAACGTTCTAAAATCAATCGGCCAAAATCGGGCGGCGCTTCTCAGCTGTGCGCGGCGGTGACGGCCAGACGGTGGCGGCGCCGGCGGTACAGATCGCTAGGGGGATGGGAAAGATGCTCACCGAGACCGCGAGGATGTGGAGATGCTCGACGTGTGATCAGCTCGGCAAGGGGCGCTCAGGGTTGCGGTAGATTTCTCGCCGGAGTTGGATCTGGCAGCGGCGGTTCTGCTCGAGGTCGGAGGCGACGTTGTAGATCACTAGGATGCCAAAGAAAGGTGTGGTTAGATGCGGAAGTTCACGGAGTACATGCGAGTGTGAACGACAAGGTTCGGGGCGGTCTGGACTTACCACTAGAGCTCGCCGGAGTTCGTGCAGGAGGTGGTGGCGGTCAGTCGTCGACGTTGCCGAAGCTAGGGGTCATGCGAAGGCAAACGGCGAGTGTCAGAAGATGCGTATAAGTTCACTGAACAAGATAGTGTGATTGAGAGACAGAGGGGAACTCGATGCTCACCTGAATCGGTCGCCGGAGTGGGCTCTGTCAGCGGCGATTCGCGGAGGATTGAGGGCAGCCTGGGGGCGTGAGTGTGCGATTGACTGGGGGAAAATGATCGTGGGGAGGTGGGGATCTTATAGCTGGTGCCTCGACAGGAAACGCCTGCGTTTAATTGCCCAATTAAGCCGCGCCATCACCGGCTGTCACTGCAGCTGCGACGTGGTCGCGGGCGAGTTTTTGGGGAAGACGATGACAGCGTGTCCAGGGTCCACTCGTCAGCGATGTGCGCGAGGTGAGTGTGGGGTCTGGCCGTCAGTGGCTCAGTGTGTGTGCTCGCGCGTGAGAGGAGAAAAAGAATTCCCCGGGTGGGCTTGCTGGGCTCGATCGGTTGCTGGGCCAGATTCTGGCCGCGCGGCCCTTTTCTATTCAGATGCTCTTTTCTTTTTCTATTTCCATTTTCTGGTATGAATTTAATATGAATTCAAATCTTTTTGGAGTTCAATTGTTTTGGGGACTTTTTGCAAGGTTTTATGGGTTCAAAAAACATTCATTCTCACTAAGTGTTTATCCTGCAAGGCTGGTTCAAACTTGGTTTTCCAAAATAAACAGAGAGTTGCTCCAGTTTGCAAATATTTGCATTAGGGTTTTGAAATCATTTCTAAATTTTAAATCCTGGTTAAAAGCTTCACCTAACCTTTCCAGCAATGAAGGCAAGCATTCAAGTATTTAATCATTCAACTTCAAAAGGATGATGTTTATTTGGGACATTTTAACCACATGAAATCATAACTCATATTCCATCACTAAGTGATTTTTTTGATAAAAACCTAAATGAATGAATGATGCAAAGTGATATGAATGAGTTTTGAAACTATGATTTTTGGGATGTTACAAATCTAACCCCCTTAAGATGAATCTCGCCCTCGAGATTCGGTTTGGCTAGCAAATAGGTGAGGGTGGTCTTTCCGAAGATCATCTTCTCTTTCCCATGTTGCTTCCTCTTCGGAGTGATGGTTCCATTGTACTTTACAAAATTTGATAGTCTTGGTCCTGGTTACTCTTTCTGCGGTCTCTAAAATCTTGACAGGCTTTTCTTCATAAGTGAGATCACTTTCTAGTTGAACCTCTTCCAAAGGTATGGTATCCTTCAAAGAAGACTCTTCCATTTCTGGGTGACATTTCTTAAGCTGACTCACATGAAATACGTTATGGACTGCTGATAGAGATTCTGGCAATTCAACTTCATATGCTACTTCTCCTTTGCGACTTAGAATTTTGAATGGCCCCACATATCTTGGGGCCAACTTTCCTTTGACTCCAAATCTTTTCACTCCGCGAAGTGGTGATACCCTGAGATAAGCTCTATCCCCAACTTCGTACGTGACTTCTCTACGTTTAGAATCCGCGTAGCTTTTCTGTCGGGATTGTGCTATCTTCAACCTGTCCTTAACCAATTTAACTTTCTCTTCGGCGTCCTTGATAAGATCAGGTCCAAATAAGTTTCTTTCTCCCACACCATTCCATAATAATGGGGTGGTACACTTTCTTCCATAGAGTAACTCAAACGGTGCCATTCCAATACTTGATTGATGGCTGTTATTGTAAGAGAACTCCGCGTAGGGCAAACTTTCATCCCAACTTGCTCCATAATCTAATGCACAGGCTCTCAACATGTCCTCAAGAATTTGATTGGTCCTTTCTGTTTGTCCATCCGTTTGAGGATGAAAAGCAGTGCTAAACTCCAATCTCGTTCCTAAGGATTCATGTAGTTGTCTCCAAAAGTGAGATGTGAACTGAGTTCCTCTATCAGACACAATACTTTTTGGCACACCATGAAGGCATACAATCCTGCTCATGTAAATTCTTGCTAACTTGGCACTTGTATAGGTTGTCTTCACTGGTATAAAATGAGCCACTTTTGTTAGGCGATCTACCACTACCCATATGGAATCATATCCTGATCTAGTCCTTGGTAATCCGGTAATGAAATCCATACCAATGTTTTCCCACTTCCATTCAGGAATAGGCAGTGGTTGAAGCAACCCTGCCAGTTTTTGGTGCTCTGCTTTGACTCTGCTACACACATCACACAAAGCAATATGTTCGGCGATGTCCCTTTTGAGATTGTTCCACCAAAACCTTTCCTTCATGTCCATGTACATTTTGGTATTTCCCGGGTGAATAGAATACGGGGAGTTGTGACCTTCCTGTAAGATCAGTTTCCGCAATTCTGGGTCTTGTGGAACACATATGCGTTTCCCGTGCCATAAAGTACCCTTTTCATCAACATGAAAACTCTTAGCTTTCCCTAAACCAATGTTTACTTTAATCTTTTCAATTTCCTCATCAGTCTTCTGGACTTCTCGGATCTTGTCCAACAGAGTGGGTTGAACATCTAAGGACATGAGATGTCCTTCTGGTACAATCTCCAATCTGAGTTCTTTGAATTGTTTACACAAGTCATCTGGCAATTCCCCTGTTGTAAGGCCATTTACAACTGTCTTACGACTTAGAGCATCCGCTACTACATTTGCTTTACCGGGATGGTATTGCAAACTTAAGTCGTAATCTTTGATAAGTTCTAGCCATCTTCTTTGTCTCATGTTGATTTCCTTCTGGGTGAAGATGTACTTCAAGTTCTTGTGATCGGTGAATACTTCACAACGCTTTCCCAAAAGGTAATGTCTCCATGTTTTGAGTGCATGGACGACAGAAGCTAACTCCAAATCATGAGTAGGATAATTTACTTCATGAGTTTTGAGTTGTCTCGATGCATAGGCTACGACTTTACCATCTTGCATAAGTACGGCACCCAAACCTTGATGAGAAGCATCACAATACACTTGGAAATCCTTTTCCAAATCTGGCAGACATAGAACTGGTGCTGTTACAAGTCTCTTCTTCAATTCTTGGAAACTGATTTCACAACCTTCAGTCCAAGCAAACTTCTTGTCCTTCTTTAGTAATTCTGTCATAGGCTTAGCAACTTTCGAGAAATTTTCTATGAACCTTCTGTAGTAACCTGCTAAGCCGAGGAAACTACGAACTTATTTCACATTCTTGGGTGATTCCCAATCCGTCACAGCTGAAACCTTAGCAGGGTCAACTGCCACACCATCTTTTGTCATCACATGACCAAGAAAACCAACTTTTTCTAACCAGAACTCACACTTGCTGAATTTGGCATAAAGTTTATGTTCCCTTAGTTTCCCAAGTATCAAGCGCAGGTGTCTTTCATGTTCTTCCTTACTCTTGGAGTAGACTAAGATATCATCGATGAAAACGACAACGAACTTGTCAAGGAATTCCATGAACACCTTATTCATCATATTCATGAAGTATGCTGGAGCGTTGGTTAATCCAAAAGGCATCACAGTATACTCATACAATCCATATCTTGTGGTGAATGCTGTTTTTGGTATGTCTTGTTCTCGTATCTTGAGTTGAAAATACCCTGACCGGAGATCAATCTTCGAGAATACGCATGCTCCTTCTAGCTGATCAAATAAGTCGTTGATTCTTGGCAAAGGATACTTGTTCTTGATGGTAACCTCGTTGAGAGAACGGTAGTCAATACATAACCTTTGTGTTCTATCCTTCTTTTCCACGAACAACACTGGGGCTCCCCAAGATGAAGAACTTGGTTGAATAAACCCTTTCTGTAATTGTTCTCCTAGCTGTTTCTTGAGCTCTTTCAATTCATCAACAGACATTTTGTACGGTCTCTTAGCTATTGGTCCAGATCCTGGCACCAAATCTATCAGAAACACCACATCTCTATCCGGTGGCATTCCTGGTAGCTCTTCCGGAAACACATCCGGATAATCACATACTATTGGTACACCATCCATGCTAACCCCCTTAAGAGAATTCAGCTTACTTCCTTTGGATTCAAAGTTTGACTTAAATTTTATTCTTTTTCCTTCGGGGGTTGTGAGTGTAACGGTACGATGGGCACAATCTAATACTCCTTCATACTTAGCCATCCAATCCATTCCCAAAATCACATCCAACCCTTGGGAATTCAGGATTATTAGGTTCACTGGGAACTTATGTTTTCCAAACTCTATGACTAAGTCATGACATCCTGAGTTCACTATCATTTCTCCCCCTGGAGAACTTACCCTTATAGGACACCCAATGGTTTCTACCGGTAGTTCATTTCTTTCAACAAATGCTCTTGATATGAATGAATGAGATGCACCAGTATCAAAGAGTACAAATGCTGAAATTGAATTGAGTCTGAACTTACCAGCAACGGCATCAGGTTCCTCATAGACCTCTTCCACATTGATGTGGTTAACCTGTCCTTTCTGGAAAGGATTTGGCTTGTTAGGTCCTTCAACTTTCTTTTCAGGGCACTCATTTGCATAATGCCCTAGCTTTTTGCATTTGAAGCACTCAACCTGACTGATGTCCTTTTTAGGAGGTTGGCCTCCACTACCACTAACATTTCCACCATAGTGGCTCTTATGTCCACCCTTGTGGTTCTTGTACTTGTCCTTGTCATGACTGCGGTGATGTTTGTTGTCATGACGGTTGTGATTGTGCTTGCTGAATTTCCCATTTTTATGGGATCCTGAGCTGCCACTGTCATCGTAGTGAGATCGTTTGTGAGACGATCCCGAGCTGTGCTTGTCGGAGTGTTTCCTCTTCCTACTCTCGACTTGCTTTAACTTACTCTCCAAAATAGCAGCCTTGTCACACAAAGACTGATAAGTTGGAACATATGCCACAGCCAACTGCAGATTCAGCTCATCATTCAAACCTTCCAAGAACTTTTCTTTTCTCTTGGCATCTGTATCGACCTCATCCGGTGCATAGCGCGCCAGATTGTTGAACTCTTCTATGTATTCTGCCACGCTGCGGTGGCGCTGTTTCAGGTTGTGAAACTCCTTCTTTTTCAGACTCATCATTCCTGATGAGATGTGAGCAGTGCGAAAGCCATCTTGAAAGACAGCCCAAGTCACCTCATCAATAGGAGTGGTGATTTGGAAGTTGTCCCACCATGTGGCGGCTGGTCCTTCCAACAGATGTGCTGCAAACCTGACCTTTTCAGCATCCGTGCAGCCCACGGTCACTAAGTCCTTGTTCACAGAACGTAACCAGTCATTGGCTACCATGGGATCAGTTGTTCCCGAAAACTTTGCTGGCCTCAGACGCAGAAATCTGGTGAGCATATCGAATCCCGGAGGGTTGTTGTTGTTGTTGTTGTTGTTGTTGTTGTTATTGTTGGGGTCGTCGTTGTTGTTGTTGTTGTTGTTGTTGTTGTTGTTGTTGTTGTTGTTGTTGTTGTTGTTGTTGTTGTTGTTGTTGTTGTTGTTGTTGTTGTTGTTGTTGTTGTTGTTGTTGTTGTTGTTGTTGTTGTTGTTGTTGTTGTTGTTGTTGTTGTTGTTGTTGTTGTTATTCTGGTTTTGGATGAATGTTGTCATCATTTGCATAAGCTGTGTTTGCGCATTCATCATTTGTTGCATTTCCGGGGTGATGTTGTTGGGGTTGGGGTTTGCGCGACGGGGAGGCATCTGTGGTTTGTTCAAATAGATAAGAATGAGATACCCATAGATGTTTTATGCACAACACAACATAAGCAATCACATAACAGGCAACATAAGAATAAAAATTCAACAACCACATAACAAGCTCATGAAGTGATACACACAAGTGGCAAGCCATCCACATGTCGGATGGTCCAATAACAAGTTCACCAAAAACAAGTATGAATAAGAAAGATAAACGAGTAGTCAAGTCTACTCGTCAGCGTCAATCTCCTCCTCGACGAAGGTAAGACCTGCGTTCTCCATAGCGGTCTTGTTCTCCTCAATCGTAGTGGTCAAGGAATCGACCTTGGCCTTGAGAGCCCTCTTCTGAGAGCGAAGCCTCTCAATAACCATCTGCTGCTGCTCAAGCTCGAAGTCCTTGGACTTCAGTTCCTCGGTCATGTCCCGGATTCTTTTGTTCCTATCCTGGACGCGTTTCTCTTGACTCTTGAACTTGCGGTCCTGAGCCTCGAACTTTGTCTCCATTTCCTTGATCATCTCATCCTGCTGCGCAAAAAGCTTGTCTTTCTCGCGAAGCTGCACCTGAAGCTCGTCATTACCTAGCATGACGTTCGTCCTGTCCGTATCTACGTGCCTGAGAAGAGTCTCTAAGTCCTGAAGATAAAGGCGTATCGGCTCTGCGGTGCTCCTCGAGTCGTCCTCGAAGTCGATGGACTCTCCGTCAACATCACGTCTTCCAAAGACGTGGAAGTGAGTGCCTCTAACCTGACGGGAATGACGGCCTAACAGTCGTCCTATCAGATCCTGCATGACTACCTCCATGCCTCTCTCCCTGTCATCGTGCATCAGCTTGAAGATGATGGCCTCAGTAGTAGGCTCAGTCTGGCGTCCGGGCTGATTCACTTTGAAGCCCCAGAGGTCCTTCCTCTCGAACTTGGTGAGTGGGTACACCGTAATGGTAGGAAGAGGGAGATCGAGCAGAGTGGTAAGCTCAATGATACGGGAACCAAAACGAGTAACCCGAAACTCCTCAATAGTGCTGATGGCAATAGGCATCTATTTATAAGAATGATAAAGTTAGAACAACACAAATCAAGGTAAATCGAGACAAACATTCATACATATCCATGGAATACATTCATCACACAAATCATGCATACATAAGTCTATTACATTAATCAAGGTCCAAACTTAATTAGAATATATTTTGGTAATAAGGTGATAGGTGGTGGTCCAACTAACGATGTTTCTTACAGTCCAATCTCACGGGATCTATTATTAAACACAATGTTCCTAGAGGCAATCCACCAATCTTGCTCTCTTGACTCAATCACTAAGTTAATGACATCTCCCCTTATTTCTTGGTTGTTGTCTTCCAACTCTTGAGTAAGCTCCTTCTCTTTCTCTAAGTCCTTTTGGAGGTTGAGTATTCTGCATTTAACTCTACCACTTAGTTCCTTGATAGTCCTCCAAGCTGCATCCCTGGCTGACTCAAAGAATGTGGTGTGCATTGTTGTGTTGGTGTACATGCAGAATCCCCTTTCCTTGTGGTTGTCTTTCTTGTTTTTGTACAAGTGAAGTTGCACCCACCAATACTCCACTCCTTCATCCATCACCGGAAAGCCCTTGTACACGGCTTCACCATGTGCATCCATTGCCTCCATGAGGTCCTTGAGATTGTTGGGAAACTCAGTCTCACACTCCAAGGTCATGGTCATGAGTGGTCCCTTCTTCACGGCTTCGTTGATGGAGTTCATCTACAAAGGAAGTTGAAAGAGATTAGAAGAGTTTTACGAGAAGAATAGACAAGTGTAGAAGTAGTTGAAAAACTTTTTCCTTAGTGGTTTTCCAATCCTAGGGTCATAATCCTACAGGCAACACAATGCTCTGATACCATCTGTTAGACCCCTCCTTTATAGAGAAAAGGATCCCTGTGATTGCAATGCTAGTCCCTGGATCAATGCTAGCATCCACAGTTTAAGATGAAATACACAGATACAAAGGTCGTTTATTACATTCATTCCAGAGATAAAATATAGTCTTTTACAACTCATGGCCATAGGTCTAATACAAGAGTTTTAAGGAACAAATAAATAAACACAAGTCTTCATCTTCATGTGCCACAGGCAAGCATGTTGAGTGTAGACTCATGACTCCTATTCATCATCGGAGTAACCTGCAACATCACAAGTTACAGCCACAGAGGGTCAATACTTTGGAATAGTATTGGCAAGTGATACCTTGGTATATTTTTAAGTGGACTATACAGCTATATGCATTTTGGCTAAGTGTAGCTTGGCTTGCTTTTGCTTGAAAATAGATTTTTCCTATTAGTTGAAATTGCTAAGTTTTTCTTTGTCAAAAACATTCCCAAGGAAACCACCAATAGACATTGGGGTCCTTCACCCTTGTTCACCCACAAATTTTTATTGTAGAAGTTGGAGTGATGAGATTCTTGTAGCTTCCATGTCTTGATGCTCAAGTGTCCATTTCCTTGGACAAGGCTAAGTACTTAGGTTTTCCATCTGCAGAGGTTATGCACTTTCCCCACCAGACTTGGTTTCCCAAGACAGGACCTTTCAGAAGCCTTTCCTTAGTCAAATGGACGCGTTCCAACCTATCATCCCATCTACCACCAACTGTCCAAATGACTAAGTTCTAGCAACCTATATGATCATGGCAGAGCCCATTTTGCCAAGTGGTTGCACTGTAAGCTTTCTCAACACTTGGCCTCCAAATCCCTTTGTGCCTGGGTGGCATTCCACAAGTGAGATACACAACCCAAGTCCATGGCCTTGTGTAACCACTCAACATAACCCAATCTTACCATTCCACCCAGGAGTTCATTTGTCTTAGTTGTTTTATTAAGAAAAATATAAGTCTCTTGACTTAGTATATTTTTATCTTATAATATATATTTGTTCACCACCCTTGTTTGTTATGAGCTAGGCTAGGCAAAAATATGGTAACCTAACTTAGGAATATTTCCCTAACAATTCTACTATTTCACTCTACTTAGGATTTCCCAATTTAGCACTTAGCAAAATATCATGCAACACTTTAGCAAAATAACTAATGCTAACATAAAACTTCGGATAGGAATATTCATGTAAATATCACTTGCCTTGGTAGTGGGGAGAGTAGCACTCTTCACAATCACAATCACTAGCAAACTCTACACAAGAAAATAACATACAATTACACACAATTATATACAATCAAAAATAACATGAATGCATGCATGCAAGAATTTATCTAATGGTGATTTTTGAAAATTGTACCAAGTATGTTCATGAGTACAGAAACTTAACATGACACAAGTTTGCCAACTAAACTTATTTGGCCCCAAAATAATATACAAGAATAGAACTATATTTAAAATAGCCCTAAACATGTTCCACAATAAAAAACATTTTTAACTGTTACTATATGCTAAATAAAGTGGATATTCAGGAAGGTCTTGTTTCCCTGAATCCAATGGTATAAAGTTTGCAAAAATCTAACGTGGCATTCAAAAGTTATAAGCATTTGAAGTTTGAATCTAAATCTGGTTTTAAATTCTAAATTCAGATCTAACCCTAGCCACGCGTCGCGCTGTGATTGGCGCGTACCGCTTCGGTCGGATCACGTTCTGCAGCCGCAGGATTTTAAACAGATCGTACGCTCCAGATCGCGTACCGCTTCGGGATTAAGTGAATCTATCCTAGCGCTACGATACAGATCCAACGTTCTAAAATCAATCGGCCAAAATCGGGCGGCGCTTCTCAGCTGTGCGCGGCGGTGACGGCCAGCCGGTGGCGGCGCCGGCGGTACAGATCGCTAGGGGGATGGGAAAGATGCTCACCGAGACCGCGAGGATGTGGAGATGCTCGACGTGTGATCAGCTCGGCAAGGGGCGCTCAGGGTTGCGGTAGATTTCTCGCCGGAGTTGGATCTGGCAGCGGCGGTTCTGCTCGAGGTCGGAGGCGACGTTGTAGATCACTAGGATGCCAAAGAAAGGTGTGGTTAGATGCGGAAGTTCACGGAGTACATGCGAGTGTGAACGACAAGGTTCGGGGCGGTCTGGACTTACCACTAGAGCTCGCCGGAGTTCGTGCAGGAGGCGGTGGCGGTCAGTCGTCGACGTTGCCGAAGCTAGGGGTCATGCGAAGGCAAACGGTGAGTGTCAGAAGATGCGTATAAGTTCACTGAACAAGATAGTGTGATTGAGAGACAGAGGGGAACTCGATGCTCACCTGAATCGGTCGCCGGAGTGGGCTCTGTCAGCGGCGATTCGCGGAGGATTGAGGGCAGCCTGGGGGCGTGAGTGTGCGATTGACTGGGGGGAAATGATCGTGGGGAGGTGGGGATCTTATAGCTGGTGCCTCGACAGGAAACGCCTGCGTTTAATTGCCCAATTAAGCCGCGCCATCACCGGCTGTCACTGCAGCTGCGACGTGGTCGCGGGCGAGTTTTTGGGGAAGACGATGACAGCGTGTCCAGGGTCCACTCGTCAGCGATGTGCGCGAGGTGAGTGTGGGGTCTGGCCGTCAGTGGCTCAGTGTGTGTGCTCGCGCGTGAGAGGAGAAAAAGAATTCCCGGGTGGGCTTGCTGGGCTCGATCGGTTGCTGGGCCAGATTCTGGCCGCGCGGCCCTTTTCTATTCAGATGCTCTTTTCTTTTTCTATTTCCATTTTCTGGTATGAATTTAATATGAATTCAAATCTTTTTGGAGTTCAATTGTTTTGGGGACTTTTTGCAAGGTTTTATGGGTTCAAAAAACATTCATTCTCACTAAGTGTTTATCCTGCAAGGCTGGTTCAAACTTGGTTTTCCAAAATAAACAGAGAGTTGCTCCAGTTTGCAAATATTTGCATTAGGGTTTTGAAATCATTTCTAAATTTTAAATCCTGGTTAAAAGCTTCACCTAACCTTTCCAGCAATGAAGGCAAGCATTCAAGTATTTAATCATTCAACTTCAAAAGGATGATGTTTATTTGGGACATTTTAACCACATGAAATCATAACTCATATTCCATCACTAAGTGATTTTTTTGATAAAAACCTAAATGAATGAATGATGCAAAGTGATATGAATGAGTTTTGAAACTATGATTTTTGGGATGTTACATACGGTCAGCTCATCAAGGGGCGCTCTGGTTCCAGCGGGATTTCTCGCCGGAGTTGTGTCTAACGACGGCCACGCTCTGTCGTCGTCGGGGACGGCGCTACGGTCACGAGGGAGCAAACGGAGTGCATGGTCAGACGCGCAAAGACACGGCGATGATGTGTGCGTGATTGAGAGGGCTCGGGGTGGTCTAGACTTACCAGGAAAACTCGCCGGAGAGAGAGGCAGACGCGGCGGCGCTCAGTCGAGGTGGTTGCCGACGCTCTGGTCACCAGAGGAAGTGTGGCTGGGGTCAGTGGATGCGCAAAGTGATGGAGTTCCAGTGAGCGTGAACTAGAGAGGAGGGGGCAGCGTGTACTCACCGGAATTGTTCGCGGAACTCGCCGGAGCAGTGAGGGCGCGGGCTCGAATTGGGGCAGCCTAGAGGCAGAGTGGGAGGGTTGTCTAGGGGAAATGAGAGAGGGGAGGGAGGCGTTTAAGCTCGCGTGGTCGCAGGGGGAGTTAAAGCCGCTATCAACGCGAATTGATCGCCGGCGTTACTGGCTGCAACGGCAGGGAGTGATTTGGGGTTGAAGACGACGAACAGGAGAGGTGGGGCCTTGCTGTCAGCGAGGGAGACGGGGTCCACCGGTCAGCGTCTCTGTGGGTCAGTAAATAAGTGCGAATCGTTTTCTGCGGGGGAGAGAGGGAGTGGGCTGGTTGGGCCTTGTTGGGCTGGCCAGTTGGGCTGCTGTTGATTCTATTTTTTTTCTTTCTGATTGCTTTATCTTTTTCTATTTCTATTTTCTGTTTTGAAATTCAAACAACAAATCAAACATTCAATTCAATTCAAAACTCCTCCAAATTTTGCCTTGAGTTTTGATTCTGTTTAACCACAATATTCTAAGTCCCAAAATAAAATAATTTTATTCTTTTTAGGACCCATTAATAATTAAATAAAATGGATCTTAGTTATTTAATTCAAATAGAATTTTCTTTAATAAAATCTTTATCTTTTTGAAATCTAAATATAAAACCAAAAACACTTCAGTAGTTTTATTTGAGGATATAAAATACTTGGAAAACTTGTTTAAAATAATTAACAAGTTTTTAATGTTTTAATTAAAATGGAAAAGCCTTTACTTAAATAAAATTGGATATTAAATCCTCATTATTTTATTTATATAAACCTTTACTATTTTTAACAAATAGAAATATTTTATTCCAAAGGTTTGGCCAAGTTTTAATTTGGCTCTTTAAAATAATCCTTATTAATATTTCTACCTTTTCATTTGAAAACTAAATCTTTTTATTAAAAGATTCAAAAATAGTAATTCCAAATATTTTTAGCTTTGTTGTTTATTTATCTTTTTAAATCCCTTTAGGATTTTATTTGATCCAAATAGGTTTTGAAAGTTTACAATTGGATTCAAAAAGTTTCTTCTCACCCTGAAAATCAACAAAGTTTTATTTTATTCATTTATTTTTCACATTACAAGATTTGGAAAAATCTTGGGATGTGACAATCTTGTCTTGGTGAAACCAAGTCTTGTGGGGAAAGTGCACCACCTCTACAGAGTGTAAAATCTAAGTACTTAGCCATGTCCCTGGTAAAGGAAAATTTGAGCATCAAGACATGGAAGCTATCAAGAATCTCCTCATCCCAATTTCTAAGTTAAAATTTTGTGGTTGAACAAGGGTTGAAGGATCACCAATTTCTATTGGGAGATGCCTTGGGTGATTTTGACAAGCAAAAGCTTATTGTTTTCAAATGATAAGGAAAAATCTATTTTGATCAAAGCAAGCCTAAGCTCCACCTAGCCAAATGCATATAGATGATAGATTCCACTATACTACCATAGTATCACTTGCCAATACAATTCAAATGTATTGACCCTTGTGGCTGTAACTCATTATGTTGCAGGTTTTTTTGATGTTAGTGAAATGTGTTGATTAGGATTACAAGTCTACAACCAACATGATTGCCTGTGGAACTTTGAAGATGAAGGACCCCATGCTATAGTTATTTCAGCTGCATTGTAATGAGTTAGCCAAATGACCTATGTAAGATGTAATAAATTATTTTATTCCTGGTTATAAAGTTGTATTATGACCTTTGTTTCTTGATATTACATCTTAACTGTGGATGCTAGCTTTTGATCCAGGGACTAGCATTGTAAACCCACGGATCTCTACCTTATTAAAGGTTCGGACCTCTTACAGATTTAAGTTACTAATGCTTAAGTGTCCTATTCATGAACTCCCTAACAATATTATTATCAATAACTTTTATGCTAGGCTTTCTCTTCATGATAAAGATTTACTGGATGCTTCTTGTGCTAGATCATTCACACATATGAAGGAAGAAGCTAAATGGGATCTCCTAGACCATATTCAAGAGAACACTAAAGCATGGGAGAATGACAAAGGAAGAAAGTTAGGTATAAACTACGATTATGAATGCATTAAATCCTTTATGGGAACTGATGACTTCCGTGATATTAGTAATGAGTATGGTCTTGACTCTCAAGTTCTTGCAAAATGTTTTAAGGTTTTTGCCTCTTACATTGAAATTCCCAAGAAAGAGTGGACAAGTACCATGCTCCTTATAAAGACATTGTTACCCATGTTCCTTCTAGCATTGAAGTTTGTACTATTGATCCTATTTTTCCTGAACCTTATGTTGAGAAAATCCCTTTTCCTGCTAAGGTAAGGTAACATTCTATCATAGCTAATGTGGTTAGCAAAAGTGCAAAGAAAACTGTGGAACCAGATGAGCAAATTAGTATTGAGCCTATAGTGGCTATTGTGAAAGACCTTGTCACCAGAAATATAGAGGATGATCATATTGTCTTCTGTGAAGATGCTTCTAATATTGTCTCTCATCCTAGAAAAGTTAGAAAAACTAGTGTTCCTGTGCTTTCTATTAAAATTAGTGATCATTGCTATTATGGTTTATGTGATATTGGTGCTAGTTCTAGTGCTATTCCTTATGAGCTTTACAGGGAAATTATGCATGAAATTGGTCCTTGTGAGCTTGAGGACATTGATGTGGTTATTCACCTTGCTAATAGAGAGACAGTCTGTCCCATTGGCATTGTAAGAGATGTGGAGGTTCTTTGTGGTAAGATTAAATATCATGCTGATTTTCTAGTACTTGGTTCTGAAGCTAGTAAAACCTATCGTATTATCTTTGGTAGACCTTTCTTGAATACTTGTGGGGCTATCATAGATTGTAGGAAGGAAAAAGTTTTGACTAAGTTTGATGGAAAGTCTTATGAGTTTAATTTTTCCAGATTTGCTAAAACTCCTTATGAAAATGAATTGCCTAATGAGGATTTCAAGGTTGAACAACTTTCTGCTATTTCTCTTGCTCCTAACAATGCCTTGCAGCAATTTATGGAAGATCATGAAAGAGATGTCTTCATGAAGGAAAGAAATGAGATTGACAAGGTTTTCCTTCGCCAGTCTGAGCAACTTAAGCATAATCTACCTGTGGAATATTTGGGTACCACACTACCACCTAAAGGGGACCCTGTTTTCGAATTAAAACCTTTACTTGATGATCTTAAATATGCTTATCTTGATGATAAGAAACTATATCCTATTATTATTAGTTCTAAACTTTTAGGAAAGGAATAAGAAAGGTTACTGGAAATACTGAAGAAATACCGAGGAGCTATGGGTTATACTCTTGATGATTTAAAAGGAATTTCTCCCACTATATGTCAGCATGCTATTAATATAGAACCTGATGCAAAACCAGTTGTTGAGCACCAACGCCGTCTAAATTCTAGGATGAAGGATGTGGTAAGAAATGAGGTATTAAAACTCCTTGATGCTGGTATTATTTACTCTATTGCTGATAGTCAATGGGTTAGCCTTGTTCATTGTGTTCCCAATAAAGGGGGAATAACTGTTGTGCCTAATGAAAATAATGAGCTTATACCCCAAAGAGTAGTGGTTGGGTATAGGATGTGCATTGATTTTAGAAAGGTCAATAAAGTTACTAAGAAAGATCATTGTCCCTGCCCTTTATTGATCAAATGCTTGAGAGGTTATCTAAAAAGACTCACTTTTGTTTTCTTGATGGTTATTCTGGTTTCTCTCTAATTGCTGTGAAAGCACAAGATCAAGAGAAAACCACTTTCACTTGTCCTTATGGTACTTATGCTTATAGGCGCATGCCTTTTGGTTTATGTAATGCTCCTGCTACCTTTCAGAGATGTATGTCTGCTATCTTTCATGGTTTTTGTGAAGAAATTATAGAGGTTTTCATGGACGATTTCTCCGTCTATGGAACTTATTTTGATAACTGTTTGCACAACCTTGATAAAGTTTTGCAGAGAGGTGAAGAAACCAACCTTGTTCTTAATTGGGAGAAATGCCATTTCATGGTTAATGAAGGGATTGTTCTTAGACACAATTTTTTTGAAAGAGGTATTGAAGTTGACAGAGCCAAAATTGAAGGAATTGAGAAGATGCCTTGCCCTAGAGATATAAAAGGTATTCGTAGTATCCTTGGTCATGTTTGTTTATATAGGAGGTTTATTAAAGATTTCTCCAAAATTTCAAAGCCCCTTACTAATCTTCTTCAAAAAGATATACCTTTTGTTTTTGATGAAGATTGTAAGGAATCTTTTGAAAATTTGAAGAAAGCTTTGACTACTTCTCCTATTGTTCAACCACCTGATTGGATTTTACCTTTTGAAATTATGTGTGGTGCTAGTGATTTTGTTGTGGGTGCTGTCCTTGGGCAACGTGTTGATAAGAAGTTGAATGTTATTCATTATGCTAGCAAGACTCTAGATGCCGCTCAAAAGAATTATGCTACTACTGAAAAAGAGTTCTTAGATGTAATCTTTGCCTGTGATAAGTTTAGACCCTACATTGTTGATTCAAAGGTCACTATTCATACAGATCATGCTGTTATTAAGTACCTTATGACAAATAAGGACGCTAAGCCTAGGCTTATTAGATGGGTATTGCTTTTACAAGAGTTTGATCTGCATATTGTAGACAGGAAAGGTGCTGAAAATCCTGTTGCTGACAATTTATCTTGTTTGGAAAACATTTCTTTTGACCCTTTGCCTGTTAATGATAGTTTTCCAAATGAGCAGTTGGCTGCAATAAGGGTAAGTCCGCATGAGAGTCCTTGGTATGCTGATTATGGTAAGTTTATTGTTTCCAAGTATTTTTCTCCAACCTTTACAGCCTAGCAAAGGAGAAAATTCTTTTATGATCTAAGGCATTACTTTTGGGATGACCCACACTTATATAAAGGAGTGGATGGTATTATGCGAAGGTGTGTTCCAGAATTAGAACAACAAGAGATATTGAGAAAATGTCACGGCAGTGCTTATGGAGGACATCATGCTGGGGATAGGACTGCACAAAAGGTTTTACAATTTGGATTTTATTGGCCTACCCTCTTAAAGGATGCAAGGAAGTTTGTCTTATCATGTGATGAATGTCAACGAGTTGGTAACATTTCTATACGCAATGAAATGCCTATGAATTATTCTCTTGTTATTGAACCCTTTGATTGTTGGGGATTTGACTTTATGGGTCCTTTTCCTCCTTCAAAAGGGTATACTCATATTCTTGTTGCTGTTGACTATGTTATAAAGTGGGTAGAATCCATACCTACGAACAACGCTGATGGTAAGACCTCTTTAAAAATGCTTAGGGATGTTATTTTTCCTAGGTTTGGTGTGCCTAGATATCTCATGACTTATGGAGGCTCTCATTTTATTCATGGGTTTTTTAGAAAAAACCTTGCTAAGTATGATGTAAACCATAGAATTGCTTCATCTTATCACCCCCAAACCAGTGGGCAAGTAGAACTTTCCAATAGGGAAATTAAATCTATCCTGCAAAAGACTGTTAATAGATCTAGGAAAAATTGGGCTAAAAAGTTGAATGACGCTTTATGGGCTTATAGAACTGCTTATAAAAATCCTATGGGGATGTCTCCTTACAAAATGGTCTATGGGAAAGCTTGTCACTTGCCTTTAGAATTAGAACACAAAGATTATTGGGCAGTGAAAGAGTTGAATAGAGATTTTAAACTTGCTGGTGAGAAAAGATTGCTTGACATGAGTACCTTAGATGAGTGGAGAAGTGAAGCTTATGAAAATGCTAGACTCTTTAAGGAAAACGTAAAAATATGGGATGATAGGAGGATTCTAAAAAGGGAATTCCATGTTGGTGAGAAAGTTCTTTTGTATAGGTCTCGCCTAAGATTTTTTGTAGGGAAACTAATCTCAAAATGGGAAGGACCTTTTGTTATTGAGGAAGTATATCGTTCAGGTGCTAACAAAATATCTTCTTTGAAGGATGACACAACACAAGTGGTGAATGGTCAAAGACTAAAACACTATATTTCTAGAGACTCTTATAATGAAGATGTTGATATTATTCAAATGGTAACTCCGGAAGAATTTATTAGAAACCAAACACCAAAAACTGCAGACTTCAACCTCGAATAGGTAAAAGTGGTGAAAACAGAAGGTTCGCGAAATCCTAATCTTTTTATACTTTTGGTGTTTTTATTACATAAGGGCAGTTACGAGACGAAACAGAGGAGGAAATGGAGGCGAGGGTGGCCAAACCCACCCCAGGCACGGGCCCACCTTGCCCCGCGCTTGGAGGGGGTGTGAGCACCTCGAGCTCCGACTCCGCCTCGTTTTCATACCCATACCTTCCTTATGCATTGAAACTTAGTAATATATAACCCCCCGGATCCCCCGAGATTCTTGTATCGAGTTCTCATCGTGTTTTTGTTTCGATCTATTTATGTCAGGAAAATTCTCAATTTTGGAGCTTCAATGTCTTCCTCTGGATCACCCATGGAGGATTCCTCTGCGGATGTCCCCAACCCGTACATGTATGAGTTGAGGATCCATCCCAAGGAGTTGATTCTCAAATATGGGAAGGTACATATGAAAGAAATTCAAGGCCCTAAAGGAGAAGGCAGTCTGAAAGACAGGATGGAAGCATTGGAGCAGGAAGTTTTCAGGTACAAGAAGATGGTAGAACGCGAAGTGGATGTTATTCACAAGATAAGTTCAGAACTCATCGCCAAGCACGAGGAGGAGGTTGTTGAGATCCGAGAAGAAGTTTTCTCGCTCTGTCAGACCACCAACCAATTACAAGCACAACTCCGCGACATACAAAATCAAAACTGTGAGTATGAGGCTAGATTTGATCGCATAAGCTCTGCTGCTAGTTTCAGGATTGCGGAAACCAGGACGTCCTTTTTGGATGGGGAACCTTTGCCTTGGAAGTTTTATAATGATAAGAGAACACCACCACCACCGAAGGAGTAATTCGTCATTAGGTTTGGCATCCCCTTGGCTTGTTCCAAGATTGGGGGGAGTGTCGCAGTATCACCATCATTATCTTTTACCTTTTACCTTTTCTAGTGGATTCATATCTTTGGTAGAGGTGTTATATTATAGGTTGGTTTGCATGTGGAAGTAGCTCTCCTTTAGTTGATTATCTATGTATCCCTTGGTGTGAGTGCCTTTATGGAATATTAATGAGACATTTCATCTTTTACTTTTTGCACTTCTTATTTTAGTTTGCAATCTCTATTATATGATGGATCTTGTTGATCAGTATTGGCATCACTTTGGGATTGGTTTTGGCAAACCAAGTTCTGGTCAGTAGCAACACTTTTTGAGGTTTGAAAGAAAAAGAGAAAAAGCTTACAGGTATTTTGTATCATTTATTTTCTTTCTTATTGGCTCATGAGCTTAATATTCTATATTTAAGATCTTTTGTGTCTTCAAGGAAGATTGCATGTTTGGCTTTATCATTTGTAGGTTTGCTTGTTTCTTTCAACTCTTTTGCTTGCTACCCAACTTTGCTAGCCAAAAACCTGTTTTGAGAAGGCATACTTCTCATATTTCCAATACCATTGAACCAAAACCTTTGCCATTTGCGTCCACCATATCTACCTATTAGCAATTGCTATTCCAAGAAAATACTCAAGCTTCATTTATCTTTCGAATTAAAAACTATTTTGTTATGAGAAAACTAGTTAGTAAAGCTCTCACGAACTTGATGGTGCACCTTATTTTGTTGCCCTATTAGACTTGAACCATTGTGTCATCGAAGTTGTATATGCTTGCATCTATACGTTGGGATTAGTAGAACCGTGTTGTCACGAGGAACGCTTTCAACATTGCACCTGTACGTTGTACAGTTGATGTCATGCTCTTTTGTTTGCGGATGTCGTCGGTGTGAAATAAAGAGGGAACTTGTAAGTCCATGGAGTGATGTATGTGTGTTAGAGAAACGCCTGGGCCGCTAGCCTAAGCCATGCCTAATCATGGTGGAAACTTGCAGCATCACCATAATGATCATTCTATGAAGCATCCTCAATAAAAAGCTATGCAAATAGCAAATAAAAAGATCGCTGAGATGCTCATTGTCTGCTTGCCTTGTCATTTTGGTTATGGGATAGCTCCTGTACCATGTGCAAGGGGTACCCCGTTGGCGGTTCTTTATGATACACATGTACTTACAATGATAAGAACTTACCGGTGACTAAAGTTGAGTAGCATGAGGAGCGGCCCTCGTACTCAAGGGACATGAGATTGCCAACTTATATTTCGTCAAGCATATACTCCATCCTTGTTCACTTTAACCTTAATCATCTCAAGATGCTTATGATAGGGGCAATGAGGGCTCAAAGCTAGTAAGTACCATAATATTTTGGAATCTCTTTATGATTTGAAATCCATGCTTCCCTCTATGAAGGGACCTTTCTCCTATTTTTTGAGTTGAGTCAGTAAACCTACTTCCTCTCTATCTCCAGCAAGAATTTGAGTTGTTGTGTTGCAAGCATTCATATGGTGATTTATCCAATCATGTTCTTTATCTTCCTTGTTTTCACAAGACTCTTATCTATTGAGTATTACTTTGAAAGCCTTCATTGTGAAAAACCTTTTTTGAGCAAAGAGTGATCCTGTTATAAAACTTCTACAAAAAGCCTTTTGTGAAACTGTTTGCCAGCTGTTCTCTGACCAGGAACAAAGTTTGCCAATTCCAATTATGATTTATCTTTATGCATCTCTATTGTGACTCCTGTACTTGTTGCAAGATAAGTTATATAATGGTGAGTTGCTTTTTCTATGAGTTGTGTAATGGTAAGTGTGATGCTTCTTGTCCGTATTTTTTTATCGACACTTCACTCCACAAACCTGTGGACATGTTTATTGAGCTCAGTTTTCGCTTGGGGACAAGCGAAGGTCTAAGCTTGGGGGGAGTTGATACGTCCAATTTGCATCACCATTCTATATAATAATTTGCCTTTATTCATTGATATATGTCTTATTATGAGGTATTACTTATGTCTTTTCCTCTGTTTTTGCATGTTGGATGATTCTTGGAGGATGAACTGCCGGAGTCAGGTTTCTGATGGAAAAAGAGGTGTTTTGATGCAATTTCGCGAAGATCAAAAAAATACTGGAAAATTATATTTTCCCAGAAGACGGAGGAAGCTGGAAGGGAAGACGTAGCCGGGCCACAGGGGGCCCACACCCCCCTAGGCGCGGACCCACCTTGCCCCGCGCCTAGGGCAGGTGTGGCCCACCTGTCCGGCTACCGACTCCGCCCTCTCGCCTATATCTTCCTCATAGAACCCTAACACCAGGGGAGGGACCAAAGAAAGATTTCCGCCGCCTCTGGGGGCGGAAAACACCGAGAGAGAAAGAGCTCTCCGGCAAACAGATTTCTGCCGGGGAAATACCTTCCCGGAGGGGGGAGATCGTCGCCATCAACACCGTCATCAAGCTAGGATTCATCGGGATCATCATCATCATCCACACCATCATATCCACTAGCACCATCATAACCACTTCGTCCTGCTGTAACAATCGTGTTGGATATTGCATTAGTTCTTATGGGAAACTTTCCCGGTGTTAATTACTATTGTAGTTGATGCTTGTGAGTGGAACCATTGGATTATTGTTCATGTTCAGATTGTTATCCATCACCATATCATCTTTGATCTTGATCCATATGATGTATTGTGAGTAGTTCGTCTAGTTCTTGAGGACATGGAAGAAGTCATGTTGTTAGTAGTGGATTTGTGTTGAGTTATTATTCAATGGTTTAGTATTTAAGTTGTGGTGCTATTCTTCTAGTGGTGTCATGTGAACATCGACTACATGATAGTTCACCATTTATGGGCCTAGGGGAATGCATTGTGTATTTGGCTACTAATTGCGGGGTTGCCGGAGTGACAGAAACCCGAACCCCCGTTAGGACACCATTGCATAAGGGAGCGTAGGATCTCAGAGTTTAAGGCTGTGGTTAGGTTTATATCTTAATTACTTTCCTGTAGTTGCGGATGCTTGCAGGGGGTTTAATCACAAGTATGTATTAGTCCAAGTAAGTTCGGTACATTAGCACAGGTTCACCCACACAACACTTACAACACCAAAGAAGAGTACTTAGCTATTTGAAGCGAAAGCACTTGAAAGAATTCCCTTGTGTCCTCGAGAACGTTTGGTCCTTATAAGTATTTCCACCGGCTTGTCCTTTGCTAAGAAAGGATTGGGCCACTTGCTGCAGTTGTTCGTTGTCTTTATTACTTGTACTTTGTTTTGTTGCTTTATCAGAAAACCCCTAAAAATCTGTTTGCTAAGTATTTACAGATATTTCCTGCTCCATACCACTAGTCAACACCTTCTTCTCCTCGTTGGGATCGACACTCCTATTTATCGAAAGTACTACGATACACCCCCTATACTTGTGGGTCATCAGTAACGAGCTCGACCTGGTTTAGCTTGCTGACACATAGTATCATGTGCAAGGGGTACCCCGTTGGCGCTTCTTTATGATACACATGTACTTACAATGACAAGAACTTACCTGTAACTAAAGTTGAGTATCATGAGGCGCGGCCCTCGTACTCAAGGGACATGAGATTGCCAACTTATATTTCATCAAGCATATACTCCATATTTGTTCACTTTAAACTTAATCACTTCAAGATGCTTATGATAGGGGAAATGAGGGCTCAAATCTAGTAAGTACCATAATCTTTTGGAAGCTCTTTATGCACTTGAAATCCTTGCTTACCTCTATGAAGGGCCTTTCTCCTATTTCTAAGTTGAGTCAGTAAACCTATTTCCTCTCTATCTCCAGCAAGCATTTGAGTTATAGTGTTTCAAGCATTCATATGAGGATTTATTCAATAATGTTCTTTATCTTCCTTGTTTGCACAAGACTCTTATCTATTGAGTATTGCTTTGAAAGCTATCATTGTGAAAAACATTTTATGTTTGAGCAAAGAGTAATCTTGTTGTCAAAACTGCTATAAATTTTTTTGTGAAACTGTTTGCCAGCTGTTCTCTGACCAAGAACAAAAGTTTGCCAATTACAATTATGATTTATCTTTATGCATCTCTATTGTGACTCCTTTACTTGTTGCAAGCTAAATTATATAATGGTGAGTTGCTTTCTTCTATGAGTTGTGTAATGGTAAGTGTGATGCTTCTTGTTCGTATTCTTTTATCGACACCTCACTCCATAAACCTGTGGCATGTTTACTGAGCTCAGTTCTCGCTTGGGGACAAGCGAAGGTCTAAGCTTGGGGGGAGTTCATACGTCCAATTTGCATCACCATTCTATATCATAATTTGCCTCTATTCATTGATATATTTCATATTAAGAGGTGTTACTTATGTATTTTCATTTATTTTTGCATGTTGGATGATTCTAGGAGGATGAACTGCCGGAGTCAGGATTCTGATGGAAAAAGAGGTATTTCGATGCAATTTCGCGAAGATCAGAAAAATACCAGAAAAATTACAGAAAATCATATTTTCCCAGAATACGAAGGGAGCCAGAAGGGGAGGCGGAGATGGGCCACAAGGGCCCACACCCCCAGGCGCGGGCCACCCCTAGGCCGCGCCTACAGGGGGTGTGGCCCACCTATACCACCTCTAGCTCTGCCCTCTCGCCTATATCTTCTCCTCGAAACCCTAAAACACAAGGAGAGACCACAAAAAGATTCCGCCGCCTCTGCGGGGTGGAAAACACCGAGAGAGAAAGAGCTCTCCGGTAGACAGATTTCTGCCGGGGAAATTCCTTCCCGGAGAGGGGAGATCGTCTCCATCAACAACATCATCAAGCTAGACTTCATCGGGATCATCATCATCATCATCCACACCATCATCTCCACCAGCACCATCATCACCACTCCATCCCGCTGTAACAATTGTGTTAAATACTTGCATAGTTCTTAGGGGAAACTTTCCTGGTGTTGATTACTATTGTAGTTGATGCTTGTGAGTGGAACCATTGGATTATTGTTTATGTTCATATTGTTATCCATCACCATATCATCTTTGATATTTATCCATATGATGTCTTGTGAGTAGTTCGTTTAGTTCTTGAGGACATGGGAGAAGTCATGTTGTTAGTAGTGGATTTGTGTTTAGATATTATTCAATGGTTTAGTATTTAAGTTATGGTTCTATTATTCTAGTGGTGTCATGTGAACGTCGACTACATGATACTTCACCATTTATGGGCATAGGGGAATGCATTGTGTATTTGGATACTAATTGTGGGGTTGCCGGAGTGACAGAAACCTGAACCCCCGTTAGGACACCATTGCACAAGGGAGCGTAGGATCTCAGAGTTTAAGGCCGTGGTTAGGTTTATATCTTAATTGCTTTCCTGTAGTTGCGGATGCTTGCAGGGGGTTTAATCACAAGTATGTATTAGTCCAAGTAAGGTCGTTACATTAGCACAGGTTCACCCACACAACACTTACAAAACCAAAGAAGACTACTCAACTATTTGAAGTGAAAGCACTTGACAGAATTCCCATGTGTCCTCGAGAACGTTTGGTCCTTATAAGTATTTCCACTGGCTTGTACTTTGCTAAGAAAGGATTGGGCCACTTGCTGCGTTTGTTCGTTGTCTTTATTACTTGCACTTTGTTTCGTTGCTTTATAAAAAAAACCCTAAAAATCCGTTTGCTAAGTATTTACAGAGATTTCCTGCTCCATACCACTAGTCAACACCTTCTGCTCCTTGTTGGGATCGACACTCCTATTTATCGAAAGTACTACGATACCCCCCCTATACTTGTGGGTCATCAGCTGTCATGGAGAACGCTTTCAACATTGCACTTGTACTTTGTGCACAATTGATATCATGCTCGTTTGTATATGGATGTCGTCGGTGTGAAATGAAAGGGGAGCTTGTAAGTCCATGGAGTTATGTATGTGTGTTAGAGAAACGCCTAGGCCGCAAGCCTAAGCCATGCCTAATCATGGTGGAAACTTGCAGCATCACCATAATGACATCTATGGATCTTTCTTCTTATAAAACAAGAGACATATTGAAAAGAGGAAAGAGAGAAAAAAACACCATTTTCCCATTGTAAATAAGAAGATTGCTGAGATGCTCATTGTCTGCTCGCCTTGTCATTTTGATTATGGGATAGCTCCTGTATCATGTGCAAGGGGTACCCCGTTGGCGGTTCTCTATGATACGCATGTACTTACAATGACAAGAACTTACAGGTGACTAAAGTTGAATAGCATGAGGATCGGCCCTCGTATTCAAGGGATACAAGATTGCCAACTGATACTTTGTTAAGCATATACTCCATAGTTTGTTCACTTTAACCTTAATCACTTCAAGATGCTTATGATAGGGGCAATGAGAGCTGAAAGCTAACAAGTACCAAAATTTTTGGAAGCTCTTTTTGAAACTTGAAATCCCTGCTTCCGTTTATGAAGGGCCTTTCTTCCACTATTATATTGAGTCTTCACCTTCTATCCTTAGGCACCAGTTAAGAGAGCATAGTTGCCATTCTTAGTTCTATGTGCATTGTCCCAAAACTTATTGATTGATGCATATTGTTGATATTGCTTGTTCTTGTGCTTTTTGTATCTAGACACTCTTATGATCTTTGAAGGTGTCCTATGCATCTATTTTCTACTCCATGAGGGACAAGCTGAATGCCACTATGCTATGTTTTCTGTATGTGAAACAAACAAACGTTTTTCAATGCATGTTATTCATGATCTTTGTTTGTAACCTTTCATGTTGCATGCATAGTTACTCTGTCTTACTGTTAGAACTCCATCTTTCATGCTCATGTTTACAGTTCTTTGATCCCATCTTTCAATGCTTGCAAATGGTTTGATCTTGATTTTGATGGTGCATGTCACCTCAAAAATTATTCTTTTTATCACTTACCTACTCGAGGACGAGCAGGAGTTAAGCTTGGGGATGCTTGATACGTCGGAAACGTATCTACAATTTTTGATGTTCCATGCTTGTTTAGTATCTACTTTGCTTTGCTTTGTCTACACTTTGAGGTGTTTTTTATATGTTTTTCTGGACTAACCTATTAACAAGATGTCATAGTGCCATTTGCATGTTTTCTTCTGTTTTTGGTTCTAGAAAGGCAGAAAATCAATATTCTCGGAATTGGAGGGGACAAAATCCAAAGTCAATATTTTACCGTGGGGAACACGGAGCCTGAATACGAGACATAGGGGATCCACCAGGGGCCACACCCCCTGGCCACGCGGCTAGGACTAGCCCACGCCTGGGGGGTGCGACCGTCCTGGCTGCCCGCTTTCCTCGCCTCTTCGCCTATAAAGACCCCCCGATACAGAAACCTAAGGACCCGATCAATATTCCACGAAACCGTCTATAGCCGCCACCACCATCATCCCTTATGGGGGGGGATCTGAAGCTCTTCCCAGCACCCTGCCGGAGGGTAGATCATCCCGGAGGCCTTCTTCTTCATCATCCCAGCCTCCAGTATGAAGTGTGAGTAGTTCCACCTTGGACTACGGGTCCATGTAGTAGCTAGATGGTTGTATCTCCTCCTTTGTGCTACCATGTTTAGATCTTGTGAGCTCCGTTCATGATCAAGATCATCTATTTGTAATCATGCATGTTGTGTTTGTGGGGATCCAATGGATATTGAGATTACTATGTCAGATTCATTAATGGTTTTGTCTTATTGATTCTACCATGTCTGTGTTGTTTGAGATCTTGCATGATCTCCATTTCTAGTAGCTATCTTGGCCAAGTAGATGCTAGTGACTCCAAGAGGGGGTATTTATGCTTGATAGTGGGTTCATGCCTCTATTTAATCTAAGGGAAGTGACAGAAATCTCTAAGGTTGTAGATGTGCTGTTGCTACTAGGGAGAAAACAACGGTCTCTTGTTCATGGAACAAGTGGATTGTTTACCTTACACACTTTTCTTAAAGCAGTTATCCGTTGCTTGCAACTTAATACTGGAGGGGGGTCGGATGATAACCTGAAGGTGGATTACTAGTCATAGATGCAGTTGGATGGCGGTCTATGTATCTTGTTGTATTTCCCAATCGAATCTCATAGGATCATGAATGTCTAGTATTGCATTGTTATGCCTTGATTAGTCCTGTCAATTGCCCTGCTGTTATTTGTTTACCCAGCATGCCATGTTTGTTTATCTTAAGGAGAGCACCTCTAGTGAACTATGGACCCCGGCCCAATCTTTACCATTGATATATCTTCCACTGTTACTGGTTACTTTTTGCAAACCACTATTACCTTCCACACCATAAAGTTAACCCTTTGTTTTCAACAAACCGGTGAGATTGACAACCTCACTGTCCGTTGGGGCAAAGTCTTGAGTTTGTGTTGTGCGGGTTTCCAAGTTGCTAGCTGATGACCCAAAAGTTTAGGGGATCACAACAGTCTTCACGGGTATTATTACCCAATTTATTGATTTGACACAAGGGGAGCCAAAGAATACTTGCAAGCCTTAACAACTGAGTTGTCAATTCAGCTGCACCTAGAAATAGTTCTTGCTCATAGAAATTTATCAGTAGCAACAATTTGATAGTAGCAACATCAAAGCAACAACAGTGAAACAGGAGCAATAGTAACAGTAAATAGTGGGATTCGAGTGTGGTAGGCATAGGGATGGATGGACGGGCATTGCATGGACGAGTCTAAACATGTAACTTCAAGACCTAGGGCATTGCAGATAAATAATAACAAGCATCCAAGTACTAAACAATCCTAAGCATGTGCTTCAAATATAGTCATACGTGCTCGCAATGAGAACTTGCACAACATCTTCTGTCCAGCCAGCCCGTGGCAGCGGGGCCTCTAGGGAACTGCTAGCAATTAAGGTGCTCCTTTTAATAGAGCATCGGAGCAAAGCACTAACACTCCGTGAACACATCTGATCCTCACACCACAGCCATCCCCTCCGGTTGTCCCAATTATTGTCACTTTGGGGCCTTTGGATCCGGACAATGATATGTGTACACAACTTGCAGATAAGATCACAAACAATACTATCATAATGATTTAATAATAAGTTCAGATCTGAGATCATGGCACTCGGGCCCTAGTGACAAGCATTAAGCACAACAAGTTGCAATAAAGTCAAATAACACTAATAGAGATACTAGGCACTATGCCCTAACAGATCTTATTTGATTACATGATAGAACTCATCCAATCCCTACCATCCCCAAGCCTACAACGGGGGATCACTCACTCATGGATGAGGGAAACATCGATGGTTAATGGAGAGGCGTTGGTGATGACGATGGCGATGATCCTCTCCAAATTTCCCGTCCCGGCAGGGTGTCAAAATAGAGTTTTTGGATCCGAATCTTGGTTTCTAGTGGTGGTCGCGGAGCGGAACTCTTTCTGGAAAACTATCGACCCCCCTCCCCCGGTTTTTAGGTCGAGAGGCAACTTATAGGCGTAGAGGGAGGCCGAAGGGTTGCCTGGGGTGGCTGCACCCCCTAGGCGCGACCAGAGGTGGGCCCGTGCCTGGTGTGCGCCCCCCAGGACCCTTCTCCGTCTCGTCTTCTGGCTCCGTGGGTCTTTTGGTGAAATATAATTTTTGGCATATTTTCCGGGATTTTTCCTGATAGTTGATTTTCTGCACAAAAACAAGACACCAAGGTAATTCTGCTGAAAACAGCGTCAGTCCATGTTAGTTGTATCCAAATCACACAAGTTTAGAGGAGAAACAGTAGCAAAAGTTTTCGAGAAAGTAGATACGTTTTGGACGTATCAACTCCCCCCAAGCTTAGCTTATTGCTTGTCCTCAAGCAATTCAGTTGAAAACTGAGTGTGATAAAAGAACTTTCACGAACACATTTGCTTCCATATGATGTATATATTCTCAGCACAAGAGTATATTCTTAAACCATTCATAATAAGAAGTATGCAACCAAGTCTACTCAATAATCCTTGCAAGCTATGAAGAGAAACCAACTCAATAATAATAAGTAGCATGGAACATAACACATAAGCAACATTGGAATGCTCATAGTAAGGTATGATAGAGTGGTATCTCGCTTGCCTTTGTTTGTAGAGCACAATATAAATGCCAAGGAACCTCTGAAGTTCAAGTGAAGACTAGAGGTAAAAATATTAGAGATACAAGCATCAAAGTCATGACATAATTAACCAAGTTTTGGAACAAACACAAGAATGACAACTATGCTCTCAAGAAGGTGCTCATAGAATACGTGGTGACTCAACAAGGTTGTGAAAATGGTTTTGAAACATTGAAAGGCTTCCTAATGATAAAAGGAAGGTACTCATTAGCTTTGATCTCTCATTGCCCCTATCATAGGCATTTTCATGTGGTTAAGGTGAAAGTGAGGTCCAATCTGAGTTATATGCTTGACAGACCATAAACTGGAAATCCAATGTCCCTTGAATATGAGGGCCGCTCCGCATGATACTCAACTTTGGTCACCTGCAAGTTCTTCTCATTGTACATACATGCATATCATAGAGAACCGCCAACAGGGTACCCCTTGCACATGATACATGAGCTATCCCGTGATCAAAATGATAAGGCAAGCAGACAATGAGCATCTCAGCAATCTTTTTATTTACTATTTGCATAGATTTTTATTGAGGATGCTTCATAGAATGATTATGTGCGAGAACCAAGCACATAACTTAATATGATTAATAGGATACTCATACCAACAAGTTCCAACTTCTTTTCTGGAAGCTCATTCGAAAATAACTCTAAGGTTAAGCGTGCTTGTCCTAGAGCAATTCTAGGATGGGTGACCGACCGGGAAGTGGGTAACCGGGTGCGCATGAGTGAGGACAAAGTGCGCAGAAAAGACTAGTGTTGGTCTGTGGGGCCAGTCTAGATATCCTATTAAGCTACCAGGAGTGACACCCCCGGGCCTAGTGGACGGGGTGTTACAAGTGGTAACCGGAGCAATTCTAAGATGGGTGACCGACCGGGAAGTGGGTAACCGGGTGTGCATGAGTGAGGATAAAGTGCGCAGAAAATACTAGTGTTGGTCTGTGAGGCCAGTCTACATATCCTATTAAGCTAACAGGAGTGACACCCCCCGAGCCCAGTGGACGAGGTGTTACATTATGGTGGTGCTGCAAGTTTCAACCATGATTAGGCATGACTTAGGCTAGTGTCCCAGGCGTTTCTCTAACACAATATATATACTCCATGAACTCACAAGCTCTCCTTTTATTTCACACCGTCGACATACGCAAACAAAAGAGCAAAGTATCAACTGGATAAGATATCCAAAAAGTGTTGAAAGCATTCCCCGTGACAGCACGGTTCTGCTGACTCCCAGCATATAATTTGCAAGCATATAACTTTCATGGACAGGTCACAATGGTTCAAGATTATTAAGTGCAAGGAATAAAGTGTGCCATCAAGTTCGTGAGAGCTTTACTAATTAACTTTCTCAAAACAGACAAACATTTTAATTGGAAGAAAGCAAGGCATATAGAATATGCACTGAAATAGCAAACGATGCTAATAGGTAGGTAAGGTGGACACAGTTGGCAATATTGGTTTTGCGGAGTTGGAAGCATAGGTAGAGCTCATACTCAGTGCAAGTGAAGGCTAGCAATAGAGAGGGAGCGAGAAACGAGAGAGCAATAATTGTCATAATCATGCTTGCAACAAAACAGGACTAATTATGGCATGAAAGTGATACAAGAACTCCGAGGCAAAATAAATCATCGAGGCTTACTGACTATTATTTAGTCATATGCATGCGTGAACATGTTCCAAGTCGATTCACATGAAGGTTCCAGAGGAGGATACCACAATATCATACCAAAATATGAATAAAACAATGCAAGCAAACATTCATATGACATGCTACAAACTATTAGCAAGCTGGAGCTAATCATAGACAAGCCAGAACTACTAAGCATCCACAGTAACACACTCCTTACCATGAACACACTAAGCATGCTCACAATGATGAGTATATGTACAAAATGAAACAAATAGAGTTCGTTACCAGCCTCTTACTCTAGCACCCCAGATTTACGTCCTAGAATACCCGTTATGCATACAATTCACGTTCCCATGATAAGTGAGCCGTGAGCATAACTGACTAGTATCATTACAACATCCATATAGTAATGAGTACCAAACTTACAAAGTGGCCATTATGGCGAATACAACACAAATGGCGGAAGTCTTAAGCGTAGAGCCCTTGCCTTAACCTACAGGCAACTGACTAGGAAGACGGCCTAGCTCGCATAGACGTCATCACCTTTTTCACTTCGTAACATCTGCAATCTGGCCAAGTAAATAGCCAGGGACCATGCCGGTGAGTACTTTGAATGTACTCGCAAACCACCTTAAGAGAACAACAAATAAGGATATGCAATATGGCTGTGGTAGGATGGCTCCAAGAGAGGTTCCTTTTATAAACTAATTTCTCTTGTATATATAGCATGTCTCTATATCTTTGTTGAAAATCTTTTGTAAAGCATTTTGGAAACCTTTTTGAAAAGTTTTAAGAAAACACCAGGATTGGGTCACCCATTTGTTTCTCCTTTCGGTCCTCTCAGGACTAAACTCCTTCCTCCATTTTCCCGACCATCCCATGGTCAAAACATTTTCGAGCCATTGCTTTTCCAAAGTACTTTTTGGAAAACAAAACCATCACCCTCCGTACAGCCGCCAGCACAACCGTCCATGACTGAGGGATCGGCTATTCGAATAGATTTAGACTCTCATAGGTTGTACACTGTACCCACACCATCCGATTACCCGTCCCCGATCTACACCGATCGTGGGTCGAATAACCTATCAAGACCTTCCGAATGCCCTCTCTGATACAAGTGTCTACCCTATGAGGTTAATCCCCTCAAAACCGGGACGCCCTATATAGTTCACTAGCCAACCGGAGCGCGTGTTGCACCCAGCAGGGTGGGCGCTTTCAATGAGGGGCTCATAGTATCGTCTGGCCGCCATTTAGACGGTATTTACCTACCCCAGACCGATGTTTCACATGGGCCTTTACAGGCGAAAGCCCAGCCTACGGGAATTTGTTCTTCCCCGTAGTAGTTTGAGACACCTATACCGGATTAGACAAACTTCCAGCCCAGCCCCATCCCATTCCAGAGTAATGTGGTTGCACGGGTTAATTGTCCCAGCTCGTCAACTGTACAACCCAGCGTGTTTTCGTAAACATTTTTCCTCCATCCGTTGCCGGAACATTTGTAAAACCAAAACCTTTCTCATTTTCAAAATTCACTTGGTAGGCCACATCTCACCTAGGTTTTCACATAAAACATTTTTGTAAGTCTTTTTCCTGGGGTCTTCCCATCCTACACTTTTGTTTAGACTAAAACGGGGTCTCCAAGAGTTCATGGTGTTAGACACCATCTACCATACTAAAGGAAGGTAGGTATTATACAAAAGGGGTTGTACCTAATGGTACTAAGGGTAAACATTTGGAGGAGCCAAACATTCCCCATACAAAACATAGTATAGTAAAACAATGCAGTTTGCAGAAATGAGTAGATAAAACATACATAAGTAAAGTAATGGGACAAGGCATATGAGAAACAAGGTGGCTTGACTGTGACCAGTGAGATGTCTCTTGACTTATTTAGAATACTAGAATACCAATACAATAATAAAGATAACCCCGATGCTTCCTTCTTCTCGACGTCACACAATCGCAACTATCGCCGTTCTCGCATACATGCAAACAAACAATACACCAATCATTGCAAGGCATACAAACATCAAACAACACATCAAGCTAAGGATAAATACATGATATGAGGCAGTAGGATTTGGGATGATTGGTTGATAAGTTTAGCCAAGGATTTGGAGGTATTAGGAAAAAGGATCCCTTTGGATTTCTAGTTTTGGAACTACCTAATAGAGGGGTTTGTGACCAAGGGCTTGATCTGTATGATACCATTGTGTAAAAATGATACCATAAGATAGGTATTGATAAAATGAAGCCAACAAAAGTGGTTTCACTATTTTATCAATTTCCTAGGATTTTAAATGGATTTTATAGTGATTAAAGCTCTAGTTTTAGGAAATAATTCACCAGAGCTGTTCTGGATTCCAAAAATTATTTCCTTGGGTGGAAAGTAGTATTTGGTGGATTGAATCAAGAGGAGTTGGAATCACCCCAAAACAATTATCAGAATGCCCTTGAGAAATTCCCAAAAACAGTACTAGATGGGATTTGTCTTTTTCATCATATTTATTTTACATAAGCTTTTTGGGTGATTCCATAGACACATGTTAGGTACTGAGAATACCTTTCTGTACAAATTCGAATCAACCTACTTGGAGTTGCAGAACTAATGTGGTGATTTTATTAGTGATTAAACCATGCATAGAAGGGTTTAATTCACTATAATTCATTAGAGACTCCTAAAATTAAGAGCTGCTGGATTTTGCAGGGTATGAATATGTGTGCCATCTGGGAGGTGGAATTAGGTCAGAACCCCACTTAGTTTGTCCTAGGGAATTTCCTAAAGGCAGAAAGGAATTGATTTTGATATTTTTCCAGGGGCAAACTAGGAAGCAAAACATGGTGGGGTCAGTGGGGTATGAAAGGTATGGGTGATACCTTTCATCACCAATTGGATTTACTCTATTTGGACTTGTGGAACTTTCTTGTGATATTATTTAGTGACCTAGATAGATCTTGGGAAAAGTTTTATCATATTTGTTTTATTTATTGTTTTGGTGCAGCACCATGTTTGCATGTTAGCAAAGAGGCTTGAGCACTTGGGTACAATACTATCTAAATTTCTTTGAGTCATTTCCATTTTTGTTGATAATTAAACCATATGGCCTCCTACAGATCTGGAATAAAATAGAAAGGAAAAGGGGAAAACGCGTTGGGGTTGCTGGCTACTGGGCCACGTACGCGAGATTCGGCCCACCCGGACGATTACCCCCGCGGGAGCCAGGGTTCGAATGACTGATGGCGCGGTCCCGCCAGTCGGCGAGAGGACGGGGACGAAGGGGTATGGGAGATTTGGGGCCGTCCGATTTAAAGGGATCTGTCGGCTCTCATTCGTCTTCTCCAGTGGAATAAGTCCGGCGGCGGCAAAACCCTAGGGAGGTGCTGGAAGGATCGGGGAGGCTTACCAAGCGAGAGGGAGATGCCGGCGGGGGTGCAAGGAGTCACGGCGGTCGAAGGCGGTCCCGGGATGCGGGGCCGGTTCCCTCGCCGGAGGAAGTCCAGCGCGCCACGCTCATGTCAGGCACCGCAGGAGCTCGCCGGGGCGCTTCGGGTGGTTGGTGCTGGTCGAGTCTGAAGGGATCAGTTGGAGGCGGTGGTTCTAGGGGCCGCGCTAGTGCTGCATGCAGGTGTAGAGGGGGCTCGAGAGCGTGGGGCCTTGCGGGTGGTGCCTGTTCGGGCATGCCACCCGTGGAGATTGTCTCCGGCATTCCTGCGACTAAATAAGTGAAGGGGAGGCAGATTAGGTGTAGGGGAGCACGATGATAGTAAGTAGAAGAGGAGGGGTGGTCGGGATCGCCTGCAAGCTTGCATGCCAGCTTCTACCCGAGGAGGGTTTCCTCTCTTTTTCCATGGCTAGGGGAGCGGGGGAAGAGGATCTAGATCTCGGGGAGAGATGAGGGGAGCGTTCTGGGGGCAAATGAGGGCCAGAGAGGCACTGGGGTGGCCTCTGCCCTCCTTATACCCAAGGGGTTGGTGGTAGGATGGTCAATGACCATGGTGGCTTGTTATTGGGCACCAAGGGCGGTGGGTGAGTGTGTGGTGGGGTTCTGGTTGAGGAGGGGGAGGGTACAGGCCTGCTGCAGCTGCTGGGGTGAGTAAAGAGGGTGACAAGGCAAGAGGGTTAAAGAATTGGGCATAGGTTCTCTTCTCTCCTTCCTCCAAACACAAGAGGACAGAGGAGGGGTGGAGAAGATATTTCAGTGCTATAGTGCCCACGACCAGGGTGGAGTGTGTGCTGCTAAAATGGAGTGCTTGACAAGTTTGGGAGTTGGTTTGGTGTTAGTTGAATCAAGTTTTGCTTGTTGTTGTAGAATTGGTCATTTGGAGGCTTGTGAAAGAAGTTGCAAAAATTACCTTGGACAAAGTGTGTAAATGGTACTGGTAGGTAGAGTAGGTCAAAAGATCTTTCCTAGATTTAAATGGGATTTTCCTGATGATTATAATCCCATTTAAATGCACTTATTCAAAAATTGCAGAAATAGATTATTGAAACTTAGATGATATTTTTATATTGTACAAGCTTGGTTTTTGATGTGATATGGTCCTAAATACCATATTACACACTGGAGGATTTTATTGGGATTTATTGAGGTGGAAAAGTATTTTTGGGGAATTATTTCTTGTTTCTGCCATTTAAGAAAAAGGGCAAAAAGAAATAATAAAGAATCTCAAAAATATTTATTTTTGTGTTTTAGAGATGTGATATGATATGGAGAACTCAAATATACATTGAGTTGGAAAAGTTATTTGGAGATAAACAAACTTGCCTTAATAGACAAGGCTTTTGAGAAATTGGTAAATTGGGGAATTTAAATAGTTTAATAATCCAAATAATTGTGGGAATTATTTGGGGATGCTTATATCCAAGGTAGATGATGTAAATTTGATGTGGGCATCAAGTTAAACCTTGGTTTTGATGAAAAGTTATGAAAAGGGTGGAAACTAGATTCTTGGAGGATCTAGGGTTTGGTTATTCTGATGCCTCCTAAACAGGGCTGGATTAGGGAGCTCGGAGCTCACCTTGGTACGAGGGGTATATGGATGGATAGAACAAATCATTTAGTTGATGATGGAAGCAAGATTTGGTCTTGGTTCGATTTGTGGTGGTGTAGAGGAGATGGCAAACTTTGTTGAAAATAAGGCTGCCATAAGAGATACATCAGGTAGCCTTCTAAACCATGGGGGTTTAGGAAGCACAAGACTCCAATGGAAACAGGTGAAGTGAGAGTTGATAGTATATGATTATTAGATCACAACCATGCACAGAGTTGGTCAATGGGAGGTAGCATATAGATGTGAGATTCTGCCAAAGTAGGCAAGATGGTTAGATTTGCAGAAAAGATTATTATCTTGACTACAAAACCATCAAGGATGAGTGGGACATGGAATGAATTAGCCAAGGGAAAGAGTGGTCCTTGGTAGTACTAAAGATGTACTACAAGATGGTTCAAGTACATTCTCAAGAATGCACATAGGTTATAAAAGGTAGAGCTCCAAAGATTGAATCTAGATAAGAAATCCAGACTTGGCCATTTTGGCAGTTTTGGGGGATTTTGACTAGAGTGCAAGTGTAGATGATTTTGAGAGGATGTTAGGTTCAAAACTTATGATCAAGGAGATGATGTTGTGGTACTATCCAAGTGGATAGGATTCATGCTTAGATTGGGTCTCTACTGAGTTGGAAACCATCCAGAAGGGTTATCCTTGGATTGATCTGGTTAGGAGGTGTGATGGTCACCTTAGTGGCTTAGGATAGATCCAGACTTGGATGCTTGATATGATATTGATGATCGCAAGCATAGATTGGGTCCTAAGGTATGATCTACTATATTAGCTCACTCTAGTTCCTAAGCAAACAAGGAAATCAACAGATCAAGGCAATTCATGAAACAGCAGATCAAGGAAATTCATCCTATCAAACTTAACCAACTACTACTAGGGTTACCATCAATCCTAGCTTGAGGTAGGGATGGGTATTCTGAATTGGTTGTGTTTTGAAGTAAGATAAGTACCTCTTGGTGTTTCTACCAAGATTGGAATGAATAGGTTTTGGAAAACCTAGGGGTAAGAGTAGTTGAGAGTTTTGTCTTGAAAACATAAGGAGAGTATATATATGTCTCCATGGTTTTGGCAATAGAAGCTAGTAAAGCATTTGGTTGTGTCAAAGTCATCTTGGCTCAGGTTTTGAATTGCCAGAACATTTGAGAATATGAAAGATGAGCCAAGACATCTCTTTTGTAAAATAGCTTTTGGTAAACTAGTGTTGAGATGAGGAGTACACAACCAATACGCAAACAATTGCTTGAGGACAAGCAAACATGTCAGCACACAATGCAAGAAAAAGTTTTTGTTCCTCCTGATTTTTGTCTTTTGGACATTAAATCAGGGTTGCTGAAATTGGGATGTTACAGACCTTTCCCCCTTAAAATAATCTCGTCCTGAGATTAGGGAGGAGCAGGGTTGGGGTAATAACATCCGCTCAACAATTTCAGAGGTGGAACACAAGTGGTGCCATCAGGTCTTCTAATGAATGGGCAGGGTCAGCTACGGCTCAGAGCTGAGTGGCTTCTCGTTTGGGAGTTTGATTTAAGCGAGTGGGAAAGACGCAGTCTTTTCCCCTTAGGACAAGTCTAGGTAAGCTTAACGTCGATGGGGTACTTCCTCCTTGAGGCGAGACAACGAGTGGAGCATTCTTCAATCTTTTGCCGCTGAAGTCATCTTCTCTGCCTTCTGGGTACTGAAACGTTGGGAGTGCTTGTTGGGCTATTGAATCTGCGATGGAGAACTTTCCTTAAATCCTTCTAATTCGGGAGAAGTGCTGATTGCCGTCCTTCTTGCAGGGTCAATGGATCTGTTTTGGAGGGCTGGTCATTGCTTAGTGCTAACTAGTGGTTGGCACCAGGGGTCTATCAGATTTTGGGCGGGAAAGATGCAGTCTTCCCCCCTTAGAGCGACAGTAGGGTTTTTTGGTGGAGTCGCCGACCTTCTTGATTGGCGCCGTAGGCGGATGCTGGGGGATGGAGCTGCACCTTTAATCCTAAGGTGGTTACCTTCTGTCGACCTTGTATCGCTTCATGGGAGGCATCGATGCCACTTCTTGAAGTAATGGTCGTAGTGGGATAGGCGTTTAGCTAGCTTCCAGTTAGTTAGTTCTGAGATAGGTAGAGGTTCAATAGGTTGAGGATTGTCATTGGGGTTTGGCGATCTAGGAAACGAGGTTCTTTGGAATGAGGTCGTTCCAGGTTGGTCTGATGCAACGTTGTGGGTAAAACATGCAAGGAACGACATTACTCTTGCATATCATCCAATGGGGGTTCATCCAAAATTCAGCGGATTTGCGCCGGCCAATGGCGAAGGTACTTGATGCCTTATTGAACATGTTTCGAGACAATCCTTCCCTTGCTGGAGGTTAGTGGAGTAAGTTGGTAGGGTACGAAGGACTAGGTCGAGAATGCTCCTTGAATCTTGTAGTCGCCCTTGGGTTCGGTACCAAGTTTGGTTACTATATTTACTCGGGGTCTGAGGGACCTTCATCTCTTTAGTAGCTAGGGTCATGCCTTCTCTGATGTTTTTCTTCGATGAGTGTATCTTCCAGGGTGGTGACTTGGAGAGGGGTAGATTCACGTGAAGGGAACAGTTCTTCCTTCTCCATATCGGGGTTTGCAGATTCGAAGGTCTTTTTCGGTGGGTCGTTAGTAGCAGAAGTAGAGAAGGGGCTTCTTTACGTCCTCAGGGGAACTGGATGTCTTGGGTTTCTTTCTATTCTTTTGGGGAGTAGTATTTACCGTGTCGGGTAGTCTTGTCATCTTAAATCTGAACTTCTCGGGGATTAGGGGGATCAAGCAGACTTATGGATATTGTTTATGATGTCTAGGTTCTGTTCCTTTGGCGACTCTTGGGGTGGGGTTTGGATCGGGTTTTTGGATTTGGAGATCTTCTGGTATTATCTTCTCATGGTCGGTCTTCTGGAATAGAGTGGAGCTTTACCTAGGGGTCGTCGAGGTTTAGGTTGGATCCTTCGTCTTGGAGCATTGGCTTAACACTTGAAAAATTGAGGTATTTAGGTGCCGCCTTATTACGACTACCTTCCTATGGTGGTTACCTAATGAAGCCGTATGGGTTATCTTGGGGTAGTTTTAGCGGTTAGCAACGCGTCTTATTAGTCCTTAGTCGAGGTGGAGGCATTTTGGCTTCAGATGAGTTCTCTTCACTTGAGGTTGTTGTGTTGCTTTGGTTCGATGATGGAGTAGACTCGTTGTCTTCGGTCCTTCTTATCTTCCAGATTCTTGGAGTGTTGGGAACTAAGGCACGAGTAGGAGTTGTCGGGGATTTCTTTATGTGGCCATCCTGCTGAGTAGAGGTTCCAGCTATGGGGTTGCGAGGGTAAGCATCAGGACATGCCAACAAGGTGGTCATATAACAGGATCGAGTGATCCGAGGCAGACAAGCAACACATTTCAAACGTCACACAAGCACATGACAAGCAAACAAAGCGTACCCTAGGTACTAAGGGGGTGACTACATGCTATAAGTGGAATCCTAGATTCAAAATGCTTATCCTAGGTACCGACGTTATGGGGGGGTCTTGACTTCTGTCTTTCCATTTGTCGTCATTGGTGCCGTACTCGATCAATTTGGGGGCGATGAAAGACTTAGTAGGTAGGGCGATCTTGGAGTGCCTGTCGTCGGTAGCTCCTTTGTTTTGCTTGTCTTGGGGTCTCTTTGTTTCCGGATCTTCGGCTTCATAGTCCCACTTTGGATCTTGTTTTTTTTTTGAAAACGGAACATTTGAAGTAGACGAGATATAGAGTAATCCATTTTCAAATTGTTTAAGTCAGAGAAGATGAGATAAGCAATCTTTCGAAAAGCTTTTGAGAAAATAGTTTGCAAAAACCGGTGTTTTCATAAATAGGGGTTGTCCTGTCTAACGTCCATGCTAACTAAGGTCTCCTACAGTTAGGATGGCTCTGATACCATGTCTGTGGCACCTCGGATTTACGGTCCGAGAATACCCGTTATGCATACAATTCACGTTCCCATGATCAGTGAGCCGTGAGCATAACCGACTAGTATCATTACAACATCCATATAGTAATGAGTACCAAACTTACAAAGTGGCCATTATGGCGAATACAAAACAAATGGCAGAAGTCTTCCGTAGAGCCCTTGCCTTAACCTACAAGCAACTGACTGGGAAGATGGCCTAGCTCGCATAGACGTCAGCACCTTCATCACTTCGTAACATCTGCAATCTGGCCAAGTAAATAGCCAGGGACCATGCCGGTGAGTACTTTGAATGTACTCACAAACCACCTTAAGAGAACAACAAATAAGGATATGCAATATGGCTGTGGTAGGATGGCTCCAGGAGAGGTTCCTTTTATAAACTAATTTCTCTTGTATATATAGCATGTCTCTATATCTTTGTTGAAAAACTTTTGTAAAGCATTTTGGAAACCTTTTTGAATTTTTTTAAGAAAACACTAGGATTGGGTCACCCATTTGTTTCTCCTTTCGGTCCTCTCAGAACTAAACTCCTTCCTCCATTTTACCGACCATCCCATGGTCAAAACATTTTTGATCCATTGCTTTTCCGAAGTCCTTTTTGGAAAACAAAACCATCACCCTCCGTACAGCCACCAGCACAACCGTCCATGACCGAGGGATTGGCTATTCGAATAGATTTAGACTCTGCAGAGGTTGTACACTGTACCCACACCATCCAATTACCCGTCCCCGATCTACACTGATAGTGGGTCGAATAACCTGTCAAGACCTTCCGAATGCCCTCTCCGATACAAGTGTCTACCCTATGAGGTTAATCCCCTCAAAACCGGGACGCCCTATATAGTTCACTAGCCAACCGGAGCGCGTTTTGCATCCCGCAGGGTGTAACATCCCAAAAATACTAAATTTGGATCATCAAACTCTAATCATGAAAATTAGGGTTACCAAAAACTTGTCTAAATAAAAATATGAAAGCATGCATGCGTGTATGCATCCCATTTTGAATTCTTTTGAATTGCCTTGTTTATGTGTTTCTTTGCTTGTAAAAGGATTCTTAGGTGAAATAAACATCATCTAAACTATTCCCAAACTTTTCCCAAAGACAAATAAATCAAAACAAACAAAATGAGTGAATGGTCATTTTGACCAATTTAACTCCCATGCCTACTTTGGCTGTCCCAAACTTCAAGAACTTAACAGAAACTTGTTTGGATCTTTACACCCCTTGATTGTACTCATAACAAAGTATCAAGGCCCACCTTGTGATCATCCAGAAACTTTCAAATGCATAGTTTAAAGGATAGTTCAAAATTGAATCTTTATCATATGGGAAGATCCCACTTTTTCAAAAACCACTCAAACAAGATCAACTTCCAAAACCCAAGCATCTGCAGAATCACCAGCATCAACCTAGCACACCCACCAAAAATCTTTTCAAAATTCAAAACTTGAATTCTTGCGGCCATTTCATCGAACACCTTGCAGATTCAAATCAAACAAAATACAAACACTATTGTGAGCAGTGATTGGGGCCTAACTTGTTCCCTCTCTGGTTGCAACTAGGCTTTAGTAGATCATCTAGCTCAAATGCAAACCTCTAGCATCACTGTAAGCTTGGCAATGCCATCAATGGTGAGAAGGCCGAGTGCACCCTTGTCACCCCCATGTCGACAGCAAGCTAGGAGAAGAAACAAGCCTAGCCAACATGTCTGGGAGCAAGCCAACACCCCACTGCCACTCCCTGTCTAGCGCTCGAACCTTGCCAACCCCTGGACCACACGCACGGACCATGCCAAGCTCGCCAGCAACCATGCAGAGAGCGCTGCCCGTGCGCTACGCTCGACCGACGCCCATAGACCGCACGCCGCCCTCGCCGCATGCATACGTGATCACCACCATTCCAGCAACCCCGCAGACACGCTCGTTCGCCGCCGCGCGGACCACGCACGTTGTGCGCATTAAAAACCTCCGTCGGTCACGCGCAGAGCACCGCCGCGTTCCGACAAAACTGCACCGCGCCACGCCTCGCCACCATGTCGTTGAGCATCGCCAGGGAGCACCGCACCGCCCCCTACCGTCGCCCACACCGCTAGCCTTCTGTGCCGTCGACCACGACGAGCTCTGCTTGCGCCCGTCGGTTCCCTCTCTCCACTATAAATAGAGGCCACCCCCAGCCGAATTGAGCACACCACCTCACTCCCCTCTCACCCAGAACCACCTCGCCTCAGTTCCTAAGCAAGGCGAGCAGCGCTTCGCCGGAATTGCATCGGAGCCCGCCGCTACTGGAGAAGAAGGGGCCAGCGATTGGAGCCACCCCAGGAGAAGCTGCCGGTACCAGGAGATTCGTCGTCGTCGACTTCGTCGTTCGCCCGCCTCGCCGACCCTCACATGAGCCCTGGTGCGCCCCCAACGACCCTCACCTTCCGTGTTAGGTTTCAGTCCCGCCGGTGTTGCCCGACGTGGACGACGACCCTCAGCCGTTAGATTAGAACAAGATCCCACGGCTCACATCGCCCCATACCGCTTCGCACCCTCTCGTCTCACTGACGCATGGGGACAGTGACTTAACCATCCCGCGTAAGCGCTGTGCTTAGCAGGCCGGCCCAGTATCGCTTCCCGCGCAGCCCAGTCATTTGAATTTAACCTTTTCCATTTTATTTCAAACATACTTCTGCACCTAGATTCAAAAATCAACCCAGATCGATTCAGTGAACCAAATTGAATGAAACCAATTTTGTTAGACAGGTCTTGAAATGCTGAATCCAAGCCCGTTGGATTCAAGTCATTTGGATCTGTAGATCATCCTTGGTAAAAAGAACTAGGTAGAAGCTTTTCTGCATTCAAACATTTTTCAAATTAAAACAATAATAGCTTTTGAGTTGATTCCAACTCTAAAAAATCACATTCCACCATACCTTTCAGAATATATAAAAATATATAGGTTTACTTACAGAAATAATGTTCAAGTAATAAAAGAATTCTACATAGGAATTTCTAGTCACTTTATTTAATTAAAATAAAATGGTAAAACCTTATTAAATTGTGACACCACTTTAAATCATATTCCCATGGACTAAAATATGTGGTAGTGACATGTGTCAACATGATCCCATGTTTGGTTTGGAGAATATTAAATCTTAAGTAGTTTTCCAATGAGTAGAAATTACTTTTCTAAAAATAAAAGGAATTAAACCAAGCTTTAATCTTGTAATGTTAGTGATGATGCTAGATCATCTATAGAACCCTTGTGTGTGATGAGTGAAAGTAGTTAAGTATTGTTTGATGATTGTGTACCTCGTATTTATTCATAGATGCTAGTACCGACCAAGGATACAAGGAGGAAGGAGGATACTACGAAGAAGAAGCCGAGGAGAACTTCAACCACTGCTCTGCACAAGGCAAGCCTAATACTACTAGTTAAATGTGCAAGCTAACACTTGCAATTATGAGAGTTAAATAACCTATGCAATGCACTAAGAATGCTTGATTAGATACATTTGATGATACCCAATCCTAGTTTTACTTGCAAGCTTATTACTTTATTTCTTTATCAAAGCTCTTACTTAGAGTTTACTGGAATAAATGGTAGATCCTAGAAGGGTAATTGAAGGTTGCATAAAGAGCATAAAATTTGGCCTAAGCTAGATAATCTTGATGTCATCCTAAGGCATGAGATTAAACTTAGTTAAACTCCACTAGTTTACCACCCCTCATTAGTACTTACCCCCACTTGTAGATGCTAGTGCTATGCATAAAACTTGATCAACTTTAGATGGGAATACTTGGTGGAAAATGGTTATGAAAACCTTGGAATGATGGATCATTCTATTGAGATGTTTTGACATGGGTTTTCCGAACACCAGATGATTTGGATAATGAAAATGTTAAGGCATGAGCCTTAGACTTTTATAAAACTGATGGTTGTCTGGATGCGATACCATTCCAATTTTATCGTACAACCACAATACCCAAAGATTGGGTAGGGCTTGACTGGAAACTTATATACCTTAGTATTAGTTACCTCACGGCCAAGGTCTGAGCTGAGTCTACCTTGTGAAGATTGTCCACCTGTGCAGTACCCAAGATGACAGTTGGTCATGGTTGGGAGGCCAAACTCACAGGAGAGGTCCTTATACTAGGGCGTGTAATTGAAAGGTTAGGATTGATTATCCGCATACTGAGTATGGTGAATTCAGGATTTGTTCCTGACGGATGTATCGAATGTTGTGGTGAAAGTGTACAATCTATGCAGAGTGTCAAACTATTCGAATAGCCGCGTCCACGGTTATGGACAGTTGGAGTGGCCATACTGTTCCCCCGTCAGATGTTTTCAAAATGACTTGTGAAATGAATTGAGACTTTGACTTGACCACAACATGGTTGTGGCATGAGATACAAGTTCCCACTTAGGTGTTATAAAACCTTAACTAGCATTCGTTGTTTCTGAACATGGTAGAGATAAATCTGGCTTCTTGCAAAACAACCATAGAGCCTAGTGTCCTATTATCAAAACCCCCCTTCACTTGTTAGTATTAGTTTGCGAGTACTTAAAGAGTACTCATGGCTTTGTCCCTGGCTATTCCCGTGGCAAGACTATGAAGAGGAATACCTGGAGGATGGACCCCAGGAAGGTTACGACAACTAGGATCATCTCCCATCGTCAGCATTGCCTGTGACCCCGAAGATGGAGCTTCGCCTACGCTACCATTATTATTACGTATTCCGCTGCTTGTGTTGTATTAAGAACTGGATCATGAGATCCTTATTTGTGTAAGATCTTATGTATGGTTTGTAATGGATGATGTACTGTGGTATCCAATTCTGTTATGTCTCGCAAAATGGTAATCCTGGGATTGCGATGTATGGCAAAACTGGCATCTGGGATTAAAAATCCGGGTGTTGACACAGGGTGGGCGCTTTCAGTGAGGGGCTCATAGTATCGTCTGGCCGCCATTTAGACGGTATTTACCTACCCCAGACCGATGTTTCACATGGGCCTTTATAGGGGAAAGCCGAGCCTCCGGAAATTTGTTCTTCCCCGTAGTAGTTTGAGACACCTATACCAGATTAGACAAACTTCCAGCCCAGCCCCGTCCCATTCATGAGTAATGTGGTTGCACGGGTTAATTGTCCCAACTCGTCAACTGTACAGCCCAGCGTGTTTTCGTAAACATTTTTCCTCCATCCGTTGCCGGACCATTTGTAAAACCAAAACCTTTCTCATTTTCAAAATTCACTTGGTAGGACACATCTCACCTAGGTTTTCACATAAAACATTTTTGTAAGTCTTTTTCCTGGGGTCTTCCCATCCTACACTTTTGTTTAGGCTAAAACGTGGTCTCCAAGAGTTCATGGTGTTAAACACCATCTACCATACTAAAGGAAGGTAGGTATTATACAAAAGGGGTTGTACCTAATGGTAAGGGTAAACATTTGGAGGAGCAAAACATTCCCCATACAAAACATATTATAGTAAAACAATGCAATTTGCAGAAATGAGTAGATAAAACATGCATAAGTAAAGTAATGGGACAAGGCATATGAGCAAGAAGGTGGCTTGACTGTGACCAGAGAGATGTCTCTTGACTTTTTTAGAATACTAGAATACCAATACAACAATAATAAAGATAACCCCGATGCTTCCTTCTTCTCGACAACACACAATCGCAACTATCGCCATTATCGAGCATACATGAAAAAAAATAGTACACCAATCATTGCAAGGCATACAAGCATCAAACCGTAAAACAAGCTAAGGATAAATACATGATATGAGGCAGTAGTATTTGGGATGCTTGGTTGATAAGTTTAGACAAGGATTTGGAGGTATTAGGAAAAAGGATCCCTTTGGATTTCTAGTTTTGGAACTACCTAATAGAGGGGTTTGTGACCAAGGGCTTCATCTGTATGATACCATTGTGTGAAAATGATACCATCAGATAGGTATTGATAAAATGAAGCCAAAAAAAGTGGTTTCACTATTTTATCAATTTCCTAGGATTAAAAATGGATTTTATAGTGATTAAAGCTCTAGTTTTAGGAAATAATTCACCAGAGCTGTTTTGGAGTTCCAAAAATTATTTCCTTGGGTGGAAAGGTAGTATTTGGTGGACTGAATCAAGAGGAGTTGGAATCACCCCAAAAAAAATTATCAGAATGCCCTTGAGAAATTCCCAAAGACAGTATTGGATGGGATTTGTCTTTTTCATCAGATTTATTTTACAGAAGCTTTTTGGGTGATTCCAAATACACATGTTAGGTACTGAGAATACATTTCTGTAGAAATTGGAATCAACCTACTTGGAGTTGGAGAACTAATGTGGTGATTTTATTAGTGATTAAACCATGCATAGAAGGGTTTAATTCACTATAATTCATTAGAGACTCCTAAAATTAAGATCTGCTGGATTTTGTAGGGTATGAATGTGTGTGCCATCTGGGAGGTGGAATTAGGTCAGAAACCCACTTGGTTTGACATAGGGAATTTCCTAAAGGCAGAAAGGAATTGATTTTGATAGTTTTGCCAGGGGCAAACTACGAAGCAAAACTTGGTGGGGTCAGTGGGGTATGAAAAGTATGGGTGATACCTTTCATCACCAATTGGATTTACTCTATTTGGACTTGTGAAACTTTCTTATGATATTATTTAGTGACCTAGACAGATCTTGGGAAAAGTTTTATCATATTTGTTTTATTTATTGTTTTGGTGCAGCACCATGTTTGCATGTTAGCAAAGAGGCTTGAGCACTTGGGTAAAATACTATCTAATTTTCTTTGAGTCTTTTCCATTTTTGTTGATAATTAAACCATATGGCCTCCTACAGATCTGGAATAAAATAGAAAGGAAAAAGGGGAAAACGGGCTGGGGTTGCTGGCTACTGGGCCGCGTACGCGAGATTTTGCCCACCCGGACGATTACCCACGCGGGAGCCAGGGTTCGAATGACTGACGGCGGCGGTCCCGCCAGTCAGCGAGAGGACGGGGACGAAGGGGTATGGGAGATTTGGGGCAGTCTGACTTAAAGGGATCTGGCGGCTCTTGTTCGTCTTCTCCGGCGGAATAAGTCCAGCGGTGGCGAAACCCTAGGGAGTTGCTTGAGGGCTCAGGGAGGCTTACCGAGCGAGAGGGAGACGCCGGCGGGGGTGCAGGGAGTCATGGCGGTCGACGGCGGTCCCGGGGAGGTGCCGCGGGGCCGGTTCTCTCGCTGGAGGAAGTCCAGCATGCCACGCTCGTGTCGTCCACCGCAGGAGCTCGCCGGGGCGCTTCGGGTGGTTGGTGCAGGTCGAGTCTGAAGGGCTCAGTTGGAGGCGGTGGTTCTGGGGGCCGCGCCAGTGATACATGCAGGTGTAGAGAGGGCTCGAGACCGTGGGGGCTTGCGGGTGGTGCCCGTTCAGGCATGCCACCCGTGGAGATTGTCTCCGGCGTTCCTACGACCAAAGAAGTGAGGGGGAGGCAGATTCGGTGTAGGGGAGCACGATGATAGTAAGTAGAAGAGGAGGGGTGGTTGGGTCGCCTGCAATCTTGCATGCCAGCTTCTACCCGAGGAGGGTTTCCTCTCTTTCTCCATGGCTAGGGGGAGCGGGGGAAGAGGATCTAGAGCTTGGGGAGAGATGAGGGGAGCGTTCTGGGGGCAAATGAGTGCCAGAGAAGCACTGGGGTGGCCTCTGCCCTCCTTATACCCAAGGGGTTGGGGGTAGGATGGTCAATGACCATGGTGGCTTCTTATTGGGCATCAAGGGCGGTGGGTGAGTGTGTGGTGGGTTTCTGGTCGAGGAGGGGGAGGGTACATGCCTTCTGCAGCAGCTGGGGTGAGTAAAGAGGGTGACAAGGCAAGAGGGTTAAAGAAATGGGCATAGGTTCTCTTCTCTCCTTCCTCCAAACACAAGAGGACAAAGTAGGGGTGGAGAAGATATTTCAGTGCTACAGTGCCCACGACGAGGGTGGAGTGTGTGCTGCTAAAATGGAGTGCTTGACAAGTTTGGGGGTTGGTTTGGTGTTAGTTGAATCAAGTTTTGCTTGTTGTTGTAGAATTGATCATTTGGAGGCTTGTGAAAGAAGTTGAAAAAATTGCCTTGGACAAATTGTGGAAATGGTACTAGCAGGTATAGTAGGTCAAAAGATCTCTCCTAGATTTAAATGGGATTTTTCTGATGATTATAATCCTTTTTAAATGCACTTAATCAAAAATTGCAGAAATAGATTATGGAAGCTTAGATGATATTTTTATTAGGAAAATTGGTTATTTACCCAAAAGTTCATTGGCCTTGGTTAATTTACCAAAAATTGACAGTATGTTGGTTAATTACCCAAAACAAGATTTAATAATTTTATCATTTATCCAAAGGGGTTTTAAGCTAGCTGTAGTTCTTTGATTACCAGAAATGATTACTTTTCACTAGTCTATTTTACTCTATGCATGGAGTTGCCCGTTACAGTAACCCATCTAGATTTTTTTACGTACTCCCTCCGACCTATATTAGTTGACTTAAAGAACTAAAATTTGACTAGATATATTCGTATCTAGATAAATCTAAGTCAACTAATATGGGTCCAAAGATATTATTTTAATATACCTCTTTAGGATGATAGGTTACCAAGTAAATTAAGAAAATGAATTGACCAAAGATAGGTGTTTATATAGATTGCAATCTCGGTTCATTTCAGTGGTAAAATCTATAGTAACGTGTTTAGGATAGACGGAAGTTACGTTGGACGAAGTGTACATCACGGAAAAATTTAAAATGTGATTCAGCTCACATATTACATAAAATTGTTAAAAACAATAGTTCTAATTTATTCTCCTCTTCTTAGGAGTAATCTTCCTGGCTATCCTCGTCTTTGCTCTTGTTGGAGTGCTCGCTGCTATCTGAGATCCCCCATCTCCAAAAAGATCATATTGGCTTCAAAAACCATAAAGATGTTACAAATAATGTACAAGTTGAAGAAAAACTAAGATGCCGATGCAATATTCACCTCATGGTAACATATCTAGGACTGGTTGATGGTTGGGAAGCGGTATTGGTCCTCAAAGGTGTAGAAGGACTATGAGCAGATTGGCTATAAAAGCAGAATAATATGTTAGAAAATAAGTACTTAAAAAGTTTGTATAAAATATATTCACCTTTTAGTGACCGGTCCAGGACTCGTTGACGGTTGAGCAAACATATTGGTCCTTATAGGCGTTGATTGGTTACGTACGGATTGGCTATTAAAGGCAAAAAATAGAAAATATTGTCACAAGTTGTATGTGCTATAAACCGAAAGAGTTGACATGCAAAATATTAACCTCCTTGTAATTGGTCCAGGACTTGTAGGTGTTGTAGGAGGGTTTCCATTTTTACTTGTACTCGCATGATCCCATGGTACCATGTTTTTCTTGCTTCTACTTTTCCTACCACAAGAAGCACATATATTTGTGTAAATTGAACGCACAAATAAATTGTATAATCTCAAAAGCACAATATTTACATAATCGAAGTGTTGTACCTTTTCTTTGTACCATTTAAAGGGAAACCAGCTTGCCTATGTCCTAGCTCTTGACATCTTTTGCATATGTTCTTGCCCCCCGTTTGAACCTTTTTCTTTCCTTGATAACCGCTTTCTGTACATGCCTTGATTCTCAACTTTCTCGGTCTCCCTCTCCCTCTTTTGGATATTGGTGGTCTCAATACAAATCACGGATCAACATTAGTCCATTGAGACTTGCCTGTCAATGGTTCTATTTCCCCTTGATATGCTGCCCTGAATGTCGCCACCGAGTAGTAGTTATGCACAAAGTCTTCTAATTTGATTTTTTGTGCAGCTAATACAACCAATGCATGTCGGCATGGATTGCCTGTGTGCTGCCATTCTAGACAAGTACATTCATGTGTAAGACACTTGACTACGTGTCGTAGGTCATTTTTTGTAGTATCTTTAACCTCGGCACTCAGCTCAGCAGATGCACGTGTCTTAAGATGGACTAATCCTCTGGAACGAACATTTAACTCTTGTATGATAGCTGGTAGTATTTTACCTTGCAGCTTTGCTCCAATTGCTCTCCACTTCTTAAATAGCACCATAATTTTCTCCCTCAACTTGTCAACTAATTGTGCAATAGGTAAATCCTTTATATCCCTAATCCAAGAGTTAAAGGTCTCGGCAAGATTATTGGTTATTGAGTAACACTTGATTTCAGGATTGAACCCACACCTGAAAAAACAATAGAAATTAATTAAGTGTGTAGTAAGAGTAGACGCAATGAACATGGCATTGATAGGAGATAAAAATGCACCTCATCCATAGCAAATTATGGTATTCCAGTAGGTATGATGCTACCTTAATACTTGCTGCAAATATTTTGCTCATGTGGTGGTCAAATATCTCTTTTTCATATGTCCTAGTTGTTGGCCACATGCGGCTATATACTTTTCCACAGAATTTCTTAACAAAATTTGCCATAAGGTGCTTAATGCACTCTCTTTTCTCAGCATTAGGGAAAACAACCTTCACTGCATTCTCCAAACCTTTGCAAGTATCTGTGCACACAGATAATACGGGGAGGTTACCTATTGCACTCTTTAGTTGACTCATAAACCATGTCCAATTTTCAGTAGTTTCTGCATCAAAAAAACCGAACGCTATTGGAAACGTCCAATTGTGTCCATCTAAAGCTGTAGCCACGGCAAGTTGTCCATTCCACTTGCCATTTAAATGTGTCGAATCTATACTCATGTATGGTCTACAACCACTCAAAAATCCATCAATGCAAGGCTTAAGAGCAATAAAGAACCTGTTAAAGTATACTTCTCCATCAACATCTTTAGTGTCAATCTCAACAACACTTCCTGGAGAGCGTAGCTCAATTTCTGCCTTCAAGCTATAAAGAGATTGAAAGCTTTCTTCCCAAGTACCATACATGATACTCATTGCTCTTTCTCTCCCCTTCCATACTGTCCAATAATTAAGTGTTATACCAAACTCCTCTTCCGAATTCTCCTGCAGTTCTGTGGCACTTGTCTCAGGCTTCTTCCTCAATATAGGTAGTGCCCTATCAGCTATCCAACTCTGAGATGCCATGCTCGATGTTCGTGATCCGGTCCTACATCAGTCACCTGCAAGTAGATACAATCGAAGAACAAGACACAATAAGTGCAGATAATAACAAATAGTAAACAAAGACATCAATTAAAAAGTACCATTAGCCATCAACTAGATTAGTACCATGATAGCACCCTCGTGTTGCACCTTTTTAGCCTTAATCTTCCACTTACATCCTTTAGCTTTACAAACGCCCTCAAAACCTACTTGGTTCAGATCTTACAGTCCCTATGTCAAACTCCCCCGTAATTGCATATTGTTTTACTGCCATCCTAAATACCTCCATGGAAGGGAAGGTGCTGCCTTCCTCCATATTTGGGTTATCCATGTCATAATCAAGGTTCTCCTCCTCAGCTACATGATCGTCAACCAGAATGACTGCTCCTTCGGTGTCAACATCTTCATAATTCATGTTGTCTGCAACATCAATGTTAGTGCCACGAACACTTGTGGCGTCAACACTTGTAGCATTCAATGAAGTGGCTTCCATCGGTCTCTCGTCCTCATCACGCAGACCAAGAAAATCGAACATATGATCCTCGGTAACAGGAACACTAAATTCATCATCTTTTTGTTCAATGACAAGACTCGACCAGTCCACGGTCCCAAAGCCGTTGTTGATGCATTAGCTCCATTGTCTCAAATATAGTCGTTTCTGTCTAACATGCCCTAAGCAACAGAAAAGATTTCAAAAGAAAATTAATGAAATATTGCATCCCGGCCGTGTGATATGTATGTCAATAAAAGGTGCATGCGCATATAACAGAATTTAATATGTAATAGTTTCATCATTCCATTTTAAGAACAACACTATCGCCCACTATCAAACGAGTTAACACTCGTATCAGACGCTGCCTAGTACTAGATGCTACCAGCATACAAGTATCAGTAAGCCGCAAGCACAAAAGCTTCATTATTGTATGGCCAGATCAGTAAGCCGCAAGCACAAAAGCTTCATTATTGTATGGCCAGATAATTAGTACCAGCAAGAATATGACTACCAATCAGAAATATAGGTAGATTAGTACTTTCATGAAATATGCTTAGATTGAGGCAATTAAAATCAGTCGAGACTATACTATCTCAGGATGTCTCAGGATGAGCTACAAGTGCGTACAAGCCAGCATACGTGAATTGTTTGTTGGAACGGTCATATGGCAACAAAAGAAAGAACAGGAGCAAGGCGGAGAGATCATGTACGTATTGGCGGCGGACGGCGCCGACCGATGGCAACGATGGAGGTCGCAAGCAGAGAAGGCTGACAAAGGGCGAACAACCTTGGGACAGCCGCGATCACGTGGTTGATCTGCCACTAAGAGCGGTGCCGGCCGGAGGCGAGAGGCGCCGGCAGGAGGCGTACACGTACGCGTGGATGAGGGTATGCGATCTAATCTAAGGGATTGATGAAACTGATCCTTTCATGTTTTGCCAGCTCTAATTAGGGACTTGTTATAACTCTTTATTACTTCTAATTCCCTACTGGGTAATTAACCAATGTACGGTCAACTTTGGGTAGATTATCCAAGGCCAATGAACTTTTAGGTAAATAACCAATTTTCCCATTTTTATATTAGACAAGCTTGGTTTTTGATGTGATATGGTCCTAAATACCATATTACACATTGTAGGATTTTATTGGGATTTATTGAGGTGGAAAAGTATTTTTGGGGAATTATTTCTTGTTTCTGCCATTTAAGAAAAGGGCAAAAAGAAATAATAAAGAATCTCAAAAATATTTATTTTTGAGTTTTAGAGATGTGATATGATATGTAGAACTCAAATATACATTGAGTTGGCAAAGTGATTTGGAGATAAACAAACTTGCCTTAATAGACAAGGCTTTTGAGAAATTGGTAAATAGGGGCATTTCAATAGTTTAATAATCCAAATAATTGTGGGAATTATTTGGGGATGCTTATATCCAAGGTAGATGATGTGAACTTGATGTGGGCATCAAGGTCAACCTTGGTTTTGAAGAAAAGTGATGAAAAGGGTGGAAACTAGATTCTTCGAGGATCTAGGGTTTGGTTATTCTGATGCCTCCTAAACAGGGCTGGATTAGGGAGCTCGGAGCTCACCTTGGTACGAGGGGTATATGGATGGATAGACCAAATCATATAGTTGATCATGGAAGCAAGAGTTGGTCTTGGTTGGATTTGTGGTGGTGTAGAGGATATGGCAAAGTTTGTTGAAAATAAGGCTGCCATAAGAGATACATCAGGTAGCCTTCTAAACCATGGGGGTTTAGGAAGCACAAGGCTCCAATGGAAACAAGTGAAGTGAGAGTTGATATGATATGATTATTAGATCACAACCATTCAAAGAGTTGGTCAAGGGGAGGTAGCATATAGATGTGAGCTTCTGCCAAAGTAGGCAAGATGGTCAGATTTGCAGAAAAGATTATTATCTTGACTACAAAACCATCAAGGATGAGTGGGACATGGAATGGCTTAGCCAAGGGCAAGAGTTGTACTTGGTAGTACTAAAGATGTACTAAAATATGGTTCAAGCATATTATCAATAATGAACATAGGTTGGAAAAGGTAGAGCTCCAAAGATTGAATCTAGATAAGAAATCCACACTGCCATTTTGGCAGTTTTGGGGGATTTTGACTAGAGTGCAAGTGTAGATGATTTTGAGAGGATGTTAGGTTCCAAACTCATGATTAAGGATATGATGTTGAGTTACTAGACAAGTGGATATGATCCATGCTTAGATTGGGTCTCTACTGAGTTGGAAACCATCCAGAAGGGTTATCCTTGGATTGATCTGGTTAGGAGGTGTGATGATCACCTTAGTGGCTTATGATAGATCCAGACTTGGATGCTTGATATGAGATTGATGATAGCAAGCATAGATTGGGTCCTAAGGTATGAGCTACTATATTAGCTCACTCTAGTTCCTAAGCAAACAAGGCAATCACCAGATCAAGGCAATTCATCAGACAGCAGATCAAGGCAATTCATCCTATCAAACTTAACCAACTACTACTAGGGTTACCATCAAGCCTAGCTTGAGGTAGGGATGGGTATTTTGAATTGGTTGTGTTCTGAAGTAAGATAAGTACCTCTTGCTGTTTTTACCAAGATTGGAATGAATAGGTTTTGGAAAACCTAGGGGTAAGAGTAGTTAGAGTTTTGTCTTGAAAACTATTGGGTTTGCAGCATAGAAAACAAAAAAAATCCTACGATGGGAACTATGTACCAAGATCTATCTGAAGGGTTTCGCGGCATAGTAAATCAAAATTTTCTACGGAGCGAACAGAGGGAAAGCCAAGATCTAATCTAGGAGATGTAAACAACGAGAGAGATTGGATTAGATCTTCATACCCTTGAAGATTCGCACAGCGGAACGTTCGTCGGAACGTGGGTGATGTAATCGTACTCGCTTCTCCTCCTCGCGATCCGATCCGATCTAGCACCACAAGTGGCCGTGCCTCCGTGAGATGCACACGTGCAGCACCTCGACGTCTCCTCCTTCCTCTGACCAGCGAGTATGGTGGAGAGATAGATTGGATCTACAGCACGACGGCGTGGTGTATATGGTGGAGAATCTCTGCTGCAGGGCTTCGCCTACAAACAGTCGGGAGGGAGAGAGGAAGGTAGCAAGGCTGCTAGGGCTTGGAGGAAGGTGTGTGTGGGGGAGGGGGCGCACCACCCCTCTATATATAGAGGGGGGGCGGCCAGCCCTTGCCCCTCCTCCAAGCCTATTTCTAGTTTAAACAATTTAAACTCTCCCTTATCTAGAAATCCTATCTCTAGTTTAAACGATTTAAACTCTCCCTTATCTAGAAATTCTATCCCGAGATTTAAACGAGTCAAATCTCTCTAGAATCGGCTGGGCCCTATGGGGCCTTGTGCCCCTGGCCCAATGCGGCCAGGACACTCCCTCATAGGCCCATGCCCCCTCCCGGAAGGTGGGGCCACATTGGTCCCCTTCCGGAAGGTTCTAGAAGCTTCCGGTACAATACCGATTAACCCGGAACAATTCCGAACTCCAAAAACTGCACTGCCTTATATGAATCTTATTCTCCGGACCATTCCGGAACCTCTCGTGATATCCGGATCCCATCCGAGACTCCGAACAAAAATTCATAAACCAATTATCCAATCTATCCTAGCGTCGAGATACGTTAAGTGTGTGACCCTGCGGGTTCGAGAATATGCAGACATGATCTTCTATCAATAATCAACAGCGGGGTCTGGGCACCCATATTGACTCCCACACATTCATCGATGATCATATCGGATGAACCACGATGCCAGGATTCAATCAATCCCATATATATATTCCCTTCGTCTCGCGATATTTTACCTGCCCGAGATTCGATCGTCGGGTACCGTCATACCTAGTTCAATCTCGTTCACAGCAAGTACTTTACTCGTTCCGTAATCCGATATCACTTGTGATTAACTCCTTAACCACATGCTTGCAAGCGGTGTTGATATCGATTACCGAGTGGGCCCGAAGTAGTATATCTCTCCGACTTGGGAGGGACAAATTCCATCTCGATACATACAACCCAACAGATACTTTCCGATCACCTGAGAGACACCTTTATGATCACCCTCTCATAGGATGACGTTTGATGACCTCAAAGCTTTCTTCCGATACCAGGGAGTTGCATTATCTCATGGTCTAAGGAATACAATATTTGACATAGGAAAAGCTTCGCAAAGACGAACACGATGACACGATCTAATTGCTCTGCTTTGTTTGGGTCTATCCACCATATCATTCTCCCAATGATATGATCTCATTATCAATTGACAACTCATGTCTATGGTTAGGAAACCTTAACCATCATTGATCAATGAGCTAGTCCATAGAGGCGTACTAGGGACACGGTGTTGTTAACAAACCACACAAGTATTAAAGTTTCCGCTTAATACAATTCTAGCATGGAATATAAACTTTATCATGAACAAGAATTATAATAATAACATCTTTATTATTGCCTCTAGGGCATAATTCTAACAGTCTCCCACTTGCACTAGAGTCAATAATCTAGTTTACATTTTGCAACAATCTCACACCCATGGCACTGAGGTGTTGATCATGTTTTACACGTGGAAGAGGTTTAGTCAATGGATCTGCGACATTTAGATCCGTATGTACTTTGCTAATCTTCAGATCTCCATCTTCTATATAATCTTGGATTATATGAAACTTGCGGTTGATATGCTTGGTCTTTGGATGATATCTTGGTTCCTTAGCGAGTGCTATGGCGCCAGTGTTGTCACACAATATCTCCAGTGGGTCCAATGCACTTGGAACCACGCCAAGCTCAGTGATGAAGTTTCTAATCCAAACTCCTTCACTTGACGCTTCTGCAGCAGCCATGTATTCCGCTTCTACTGTAGATCCCGCGATCACACTTTGCTTGCAGCTTCTCCAGCTCATAGCTCCTCCATTCAAAATATAAACGTATCCTGTCTGAGATTTAGAATCATCCTTGTCGGTGTCGAAACTAGCATCGACGTAACCTTTTACGACAAGCTGTTCATCACCCCATAGACTAAGAACATTTCTTTAGTTCTATTTAGGTACTTTAGGATGTTCTTCACGGCTGTCCAGTGTTCCACTCCTGGATCACTTTGATATCTGCTCGTCAAACTAAGAGCATTGGACACATCCGGTCTAGTACACAGCATGGCATACATGATGGAACCTATGGCCGAGGCATAAGGCACTTTGCTCATAGCTTCCCTATCATTTACCGTAGCTGGACACTGAGCCTCGCTCAATATCTTACCTGACAACATAGGCACTGAACCTTTCTTTGCCTTATCCATTCTGAAACTTTTTCAGAACTTTGTCTAGGTATGTACTTTGGCTTAAAGCTATCAGGCGTCTTTGTCTATCTCTATAGATTTTGATGCCCAATATATAAGCAGCTTCACCTAGGTCTTTCATTGAAAAACACTTGTTCAAATAACTCTTCACATCGTTAAGCATGTTGATGTCATTTCCGATAATCAATATGTCATCCACATACAGTACCAGAAACGTCACCGAGCTTCCACTCACTTTCTTGTAGATGCAAGCTTCGTAGCAATTTGGAACAAATCCAAAGCTCTTGATCACTTGATCAAAACGAAGGTTCCAACTCCGAGATGCTTGCTTCAGCCCATAAATGGAACGCTGAAGTTTGCATACTTTACTAGCATCCTTAGGATCGACAAAACCTTCGGGTTGCATCATATACAACTCTTCATCAATGTTGCCATTGAGGAAAGCAGTCTTGACATCCATCTGCCCATTTTCATAATCATGAAACGCAGCAATTGCTAATAAAATCCGAATGGACTTAAACATTGCTACGGGAGAGAAAGTCTCATCGTAGTCAACACCTTGAACTTGTCGAAAACCTTTTGCGACAAGCCGTGCTTTATAGATGGTAACATTACCATCCGCGTCCGTTTTCTTCTTGAAAATCCATTTGCACTCAACGGCCTTTCGGTCGCTAGGAGGATCCACCAAAGTCCATACTTGGTTTTCGCTCATGGATCCCAATTCGGATTTCATGGCTTCCAGCCATTTCTCAGAGTCTGGGCTCATCATCGCTTCCTCATAGTTCGTAGGTTCACTGTCTTCTACCAACAAGACAGTCAAGACAGGGTTGCCGTACCACTCAGGAGGGGCACGCGACCTTGTCGACCTGCGACATTCAGTAGCAGCATCGTCCGAAGCTTCATGATCCTTGTCATTAGCTTCCTCTATTGTTGGTGCAGGCGGCACTGGAACAATTTCAGGTGTTGCGCTACTCTCCAATTTAAGAGAAGGTTCAATAACCTCGTCTAGCTCTACTTTCCTCCCACTCACTTCTTTCGAGAGAAACTCCTTCTCAAGAAAGGAACCGTTCTTTGCGACAAACACTTTGCCTTCGGTTCTGTGATAGAAGGTATACCCAATAGTTTCCTTAGGGTATCCTATGAAGACGCATTTCTCCGCTTTGGGTTCGAGCTTGTCCGACATCAACTTCTTGACGTAAGCTTCGCATCCCCAAACTTTAAGAACGACAACTTAGGTTTAGCACCAAACCACGTTCATACGGTGTCGTCTCAACGGATTTAGATGGAGCCCTATTTAAAGTGAATGCAGCGGTTTCTAATGCATAACCCAAAATGATAACGGCAAATCAGTAAGAGACATCATCGATCGGACCTATCTAATAGGGTTCGATTCCGGCGTTCAGACACACCATTGCGCTATGGTGTTCCGGGTGGCGTGAGTTGCGAAACAATTCCGCTTGCTTTAAGATGCGTGAGAAAATCATAACTCAAATATTCGCCCCCACGATCGGATCGTAGAAACTTAATCTTTCTGTTACGATGGTTCTCCACTTCATTCTGAAATTCTTTGAACTTTTCAAACGTTTCAGATTTATGTTTCATTAAATAGATATACCCATATCTACTTAAGTCATCGGTAAAAGTGAGGAAATAGCGATATCCACCGCGCGTCGAAACACTCATCGGTCCGCATACATCGGTATGTATGATTTCTAACAAGTCCGTTGCTCGCTCCATCATACCGGAGAACGGGGTTTTGATCATCTTGCCCATGAGGCATGGTTCGCATGTGTCAAATGATTCAAAAATCAAGAGACTCCAAAAGTCCATCAGAATGGAGTTTCTTCATGCGTTTTACTCCAATATGACCTAGACGACAGTGCCACAAATAAGTAGTATTATCACTCTCTAATTTGCATCTCTTAGCCTCAATGTTATGGATGTGTGTTTCATCCCTTTCGAGATTTAGAAGAAATAAACCATTCACAAGAGGTGCATGACCATAAATGATGTTACTCATATAAATAGAACAACCATTATTCTCCGATTAAATGAATAACCGTCTTGCAATAAACACGATCCGGAAAGAAATGTTCATGCTCAACGCAGGCACATAATAACATTTATTAAGGTTTAAAACTAATCCCGAAGGTAAAACTAAGGAGAGCGTGCCGACGGCCATCACATCAACTCTTGATCTGTTGCCAACGCGCATCGTCACCTCATCCCTCGCAAGCCGCCGTCTATTCCGTAGCTCCTGTTTCGAGTTACAAATATTAGCAACTGAACCGGTATCAAATACCCAGGCACTATAACGAGGGCTAGTAAGGAAAACATCAATAACATGTATATCAATATACCTTTGATGGTGCCAGCCTTCTTGTCGCTAAGTACTTCGGACAGTTGCGCTTCCAGTGACCTTGTCCTTGCAATAGAAGCACTCAGTGTCCGGCTTGGGACCAGACCTGAGCTTCTTCTCAGCAGGGGCATTGCGCTTGCCGCCGCCCTTCTTGAAGGGCTTCTTTGCTCCCTTACCTTTTCTTTTAAAGGAGGGCTTGTTGACCATCAACACATGATTATCCTTCTTGATGTCCACTCCGCACCTTCAGCTTTGCGAAGAGCTCGGTGATCGTATCAGTGGAACCAATCTGATTATGAGTCACTACAAAAACTTTTGTAGCTGGGAGGGAGTGATTGCAGAACCCTGTCAATCTTGAGCTCCTCTGGAATCGTGCATTCCAGTTGCTCAAGGCGTTGAGTGTAGCCCGACATCTTTATGGCTTGCTCACTAACGGAACTCCCTTCCTCCATCTTGCAGTTAAAGAACTTCTCAGAGATCTCATATCTCTCAGAACGGGCTTGAGTCTGAAACATGGTTTTCAGCTCCTCGAGAATCTCAAAGGGCCCGGGATAGGTTTCAAAACGATTTGAAGCTCCGGTTCCATAGCAAACAACATGGTGCTCTTATCACACCCATAATCATCTTTGCGCGACTGATAGACAGCTTTCTCATCAGCCGGCGCAGTTGCAGCAGGGGGTTTACCTAACGCTTTCTCAAGGACATAGTCCTTTGTTCCGCCAGACAGAATGATTCTTAGATTACGGAACAATGGTGAAGTTAGACCCATTGTTCCTAAGCTTTTCTTTCTCAGCAAAACGTTGAAGTTGAAGTTGGATTTGGCCATGTGATCTACAGTATTTGCAAGTACAAATTTAGACTATGTTCATGATAAATAGTTCAACTTAATCAAATTACTAGATGAACTCCCACTAAATTCAACATCCCTCAAGTTGTTTAGTGAACACGATCCAAATTCACCACACCTAATCCGATCATCACGAGAAGAGACGTGGTTTCAATGGTGGACAACGAAAGTGTCGATCATATCATTCATATGACTCATGCTTAACCTTTCGGTTCTTGTGTTCCGAGGCCATGTCTGTACATGCTAGCTCGTCAAGTTAGACCCAAGTATTTCCGCGTGTGCAAACTGGCTTGCACCCGGTTGTATGTGAGCAGAGAGTCTATAGCACCCGATCATCACGTGATGCTTGGACATGACGAACTTTCGCAACGGTGCATACTTGGGGAGAACACAGTTTTTATCTTGTTCTTTAAGTGAGGAATCATCTTATAATGCTACCGTCGCGATCTAAGCATGATAGATACATATAAAGGATAAACATCACATGCATATAACTTTATGTGACATGGTATAGCCTATCTTCGCACATGATCTCCATCTTGTGCGTTCCGGCATGATCTCCATCACTCCACCATGATTGCCTCCACCACGAATAGCAAACTACAACTATTGCTAACTACTTAGCGATAAGTAAAGCTATTACATGGCGTATAAGAAGTTGACTCGCAGGTCATACACAATTATAAAGACAACCATATGGCTCCTGCGGTTGTGTACTCATCGACATGCAAGTCGTGAACATTACAAAACATGATCATCGCATACAATATACACATCACATCTTGGGCCATACCATATCACAGAAAACACTCCCTCAAAAACAAGTTAGACGCCTCTACTTTGTTGTTGCATGTTTTACGTGGCTTTATGGGAGTAGATGCTAAGAACGATTCTTACCTACGGAAAGCCACAACGTGATATTATGGTTGCCAAACTCCAGTGTTAATCCCATGACAACTATAGTGACAGAAACTGACATCCACCAGCCGCATGTGTGGAACAAGCCACACGTCAAGTGCGGAGCCGGTCTCGCGAACGACGTCGCGTAAGGTTGGCTGGACCGCTTCAATCTCACTATCCGCGTCATAAGAAGAACACAAACAAGAGGCTTGCAACAGAAAACATCAACGCCGCAACAACCATGTTGCGTTCTACTCGTGAAACACATCTACGCATAGATCTAGCTCTGATACCACTGAAGGGTTTCGCGGCATAGTAAATCAAAATTTTCTACGGAGCGAACAGAGGGAAAGCCAAGATCTAATCTAGGAGATGCAAACAATGAGAGAGATTGGATTAGATCTTCATACCCTTGAAGATTCGCACAGCGGAACGTTCGTCGGAACGTGGGTGGTGATGTGTCGCTACTCGCTTCTCCTCCTCGCGATCCGATCGATCTAGCACCACAAGTGGCGGTGCCTCCGTGAGATGCACACGTGCAGCACCTCGACATTCTCCTCCTTCCTCTGACCAGCGAGTATGGTGGAGAGATAGATTGGATCTAAGGCACGACGGCGTGGTGTATATGGTGGAGAATCTCTGCTGCAGGGCTTCGCCTACAAACAGTCGGAGGGAGAGAGGAAGGTGCAAGGCTGCTAGGGCTTGGAGGAAGGTTGGTGGTGTGGGGGGAGGGGGCGCACCACCCCTCTATATATAGAGGGGGGCGGCCAGCCCTTGCCCCTCCTCCAAGCCTATTTCAGTTTAAACAATTTAAACTCTCCCTTATCTGAAATCCTATCTCTAGTTTAAACGATTTTATTTAACTCTCCCTTATCTAGAAATTCTTACCCGAGATTAAACGAGCAAATCTCTCTAGAATCGGCTGGTCCCTATGGGGCCTTGTGCCCCTGGCCCAATGCGGCCAGGACACTCCCTCATAGGCCCATGCCCCCTCCCGGAAGGTGGGGCCACGTTGGTCCCCTTCCGGAAGGTTCTAGAAGCTTCCGGTACAATACCGATTAACCCGGAACAATTCCGAACTCCAAAACTGCACTGCCTTATATGAATCTTCTCCGGACCATTCCGGAACCTCTCGTGATATCCCGGATCCCATCCGAGACTCCACAAAAATTCATAAACCAATTATCCAATCTATCCTTAGCGTCGAGATACGTTAAGTGTGTGACCCTGCGGGTTCGAGAATATGCAGACATGATCTTATATCATAATCAACAGCGGGTCTGGGCACCCTATTGACTCACACATTCATCGATGATCATATCGGATGAACCACGATGCCAGGATTCAATCAATCCCATATAGATATTCCCTTCGTCTCGCGCGTATTTTACTTGCCCGAGATTCGATCGTCGGTACGTCATACTAGTTCAATCTCGTCACAGCAAGTACTTTACTCGTTCCGTAATCCGTATCACTTTGTGATTAACTCCTTACCACATGGGTTGCAAGCGGTGTTGATATCGATTACCGAGTGGGCCCGAAGTCTATCTCTCCGACTGGGAAGGGAAAATTCCATTCTCGATTACATACAACCCAACAGATACTTTCGATCACCTGAGAGACACCTTGCTTTATAGACGGTAACATTACCATCCGCGTCCGTTTTCTTCTTGAAAATCCATTTGCACTCAACGGCTTTTCGGTCGCATGGAGGATCCACCAAAGTCCATACTTGGTTTTCGCTCATGGATCCCAATTCGGATTTCATGGCTTCCAGCCATTTCTCAGAGTCTGGGCTCATCATCGCTTCCTCATAGTTCGTAGGTTCACTGTCTTCTACCAACAAGACAGTCAAGACAGGGTTCCCGTACCACTCAGGAGGGGCACGCGACCTTGTCGACCTGCGACGTTCAGTAGCAGCATCGTCCGAAGCTTCATGATACTTGTCATTAGCTTCCTCTATTGTTGGTGCAGGCGGCACTGGAACAATTTCAGGTGCTGCGCTACTCTCCAATTCAAGAGAAGGTTCAATAACCTCGTCTAGCTCTACTTTCCTCCCACTCACTTCTTTCGAGAGAAACTCCTTCTCAAGAAAGGAAACCGTTCTTTGCGACAAACACTTTGCCTTCGGTTCTGTGATAGAAGGTATACCCAATTTTCCTTAGGGTATCCTATGAAGACGCATTTCTCCGCTTTGGGTTCGAGCTTGTCCGACATCAACTTCTTGACGTAAGCTTCGCATCCCCAAACTTTAAGAAACGACAACTTAGGTTTAGCACCAAACCACAGTTCTTACGGTGTCGTCTCAACGGATTTAGATGGAGCCCTATTTAAAGTGAATGCAGCGTTTCTAATGCATAACCCCAAAATGATAACGGCAAATCAGTAAGAGACATCATCGATCGGACCATATCTAATAGGGTTCGATTCCGGCGTTCAGACACACCATTGCGCTATGGTGTTTCGGGGTGGCGTGAGTTGCGAAACAATTCCGCTTGCTTTAAGATGCGTGAGAAACTCATAACTCAAATATTCGCCCCACGATCGGGTCGTAGAAACTTAATCTTTCTGTTACGATGGTTCTCCACTTCATTCTGAAATTCTTTGAACTTTTCAAACGTTTCAGATTTATGTTTCATTAAATAGATATACCCATATCTACTTAAGTCATCGGTAAAAGTGAGGAAATAGCGATATCCACCGCGCGTCGAAACACTCATCGGTCCGCATACATCGGTATGTATGATTTCCAACAAGTCCGTTGCTCGCTCCATCATACCGGAGAACGGGGTTTTGATCATCTTGCCCATGAGGCATGGTTCGCATGTGTCAGATGATTCAAAAATCAAGAGACTCCAAAAGTCCATCAGAATGGAGTTTCTTCATGCGCTTTACTCCAATATGACCTAGACGACAGTGCCACAAATAAGTAGTATTATCACTATCTACTTTGCATCTCTTAGCCTCAATGTTATGGATGTGTGTTTCATCCCTTTCGAGATTTAGAAGAAATAAACCATTCACAAGAGGTGCATGACCATAAAAGATGTTACTCATATAAATAGAACAACCATTATTCTCCGATTTAAATGAATAACCGTCTTGCAATAAAACACGATCCGGAAGGAAATGATGTTCATGCTCAACGCAGGCACATAATAACATTTATTAAGGTTTAAAACTAATCCCGAAGGTAAAACTAAGGAGAGCGTGCCGACGGCCATCACATCAACTCTTGATCCGTTGCCAACGCGCATCGTCACCTCATCCCTCGCAAGCCGCCGTCTATTCCGTAGCTCCTGTTTCGAGTTACAAATATTAGCAACTGAACCGGTATCAAATACCTAGGCACTATAACGAGGGCTAGTAAGGAAAACATCAATAACATGTATATCAAATATACCTTTGATGGTGCCAGCCTTCTTGTCCGCTAAGTACTTCGGACAGTTGCGCTTCCAGTGACCCTTGTCCTTGCAATAGAAGCACTCAGTGTCCGGCTTGGGACCAGACCTGAGCTTCTTCTCAGCAGGGGAATTGCGCTTGCCGCCGCCCTTCTTGAAGGGCTTCTTTGCTCCCTTACCTTTCTTAAAGGAGGGCTTGTTGACCATCAACACATGATTATCCTTCTTGATGTCCACTTCCGCAACCTTCAGCTTTGCGAAGAGCTCGGTGATCGTATCAGTGGAACCAATCTGATTATGAGTCACTACAAAACTTTTGTAGCTGGGAGGGAGTGATTGCAGAACCCTGTCAATCTTGAGCTCCTCTAGAATCGTGCATTCCAGTTGCTTAAGGCGTTGAGTGTAGCCCGACATCTTATCTGGCGTGCTCACTAACGGAACTCCCTTCCTCCATCTTGCAGTTAAAGAACTTCTCAGAGATCTCATATCTCTCAGAACGGGCTTGAGCTGAAACATGGTTTTCAGCTCCTCGAGAATCTCAAAGGGCCCGGGATAGGTTTCAAAACGATTTTGAAGCTCCGGTTCCATAGCAAACAACATGGTGCTCTTAATCACACCATAATCATCTTTGCGCGACTGATAGACAGCTTTCTCATCAGCCGCGCAGTTGCAGCAGGGGGTTACCTAACGCTTTCTCAAGGACATAGTCCTTTTGTCCGCCAGACAGAATGATTCTTAGATTACGGAACCAATTGGTGAAGTTAGACCCATTGTTCCTAAGCTTTTCTTTCTCAGCAAAACGTTGAAGTTGAAGTTGGATTTGGCCATGTGATCTACAGTATTTGCAAGTACAATTTAGACTATGTTCATGATAAATAGTTCAACTTAATCAAATTACTAGATGAACTCCCACTAAATTCAACATCCCTCAAGTTGTTTAGTGAACACGATCCAAATTCACCACACCTAATCCGATCATCACGAGAAGATACGTGGTTTCAATGGTGGACAACGAAGTGTCGATCATATCATTCATATGACTCATGCTTAACCTTTCGGTTCTTGTGTTCCGAGGCCATGTCTGTACATGCTAGGCTCGTCAAGTTAGACCCAAGTATTTCCGCGTGTGCAAAAACTGGCTTGCACCCGTTGTATGTGAGAGTAGAGTCTATAGCACCCGATCATCATGTGATGCTTGGACACGACGAACTTTCGCAACGGTGCATACTTGGGGAGAACACGGTTTTTATCTTGATCTTTAAGTGAGGAATCATCTTATAATGCTACCGTCGCGATCTAAGCATGATAAGATACATAAAAGGATAAACATCACATGCATATAACTTTATGTGACATGGTATAGCCTATCTTCGCGCAATGATCTCCATCTTGTGCGTTCCGGCATGATCTCCATCACTCCACCATGATTGCCTCCACCACGAATAGCAACTACAACTATTGCTAACTACTTAGCGATAAAGTAAAGCTATTACATGGCGTATAAGAAGTTGACTCGCAGGTCATACACAATTATAAAGACAACCATATGGCTCCTGCCGGTTGTGTACTCATCGACATGCAAGTCGTGAAACATTACAAAACATGATCATCGCATACAATATACACTCACATCTTGGGCCATACCATATCACAGAAAACACTCCCTTCAAAAACAAGTTAGACGCCTCTACTTTGTTGTTGCATGTTTTACGTGGCTTTATGGGAGTAGATGCTAAGAACGATTCTTACCTACGGAAAGCCACAACGGTGATATTATGGTTTCCAAACTCCAGTGTTAATCCCATGACAACTATAGTGAGAGAAACTGACATCCACCAGCCGCATGTGTGGAACAAGCCACACGTCAAGTGCGGAGCCGGTCTCTCGCGAACGACGTCGCGTAAGGTTGGCCTGGACCGCTTCAATCTCACTATCTCGCGTCATAAGAAGAACACAAACAAGAGGCTTGCAACAGAAAACATCAACGCCCGCAACAACCATGTTGCGTTCTACTCGTGAAAACACATCTACGCATAGATCTAGCTCTGATACCACTGAAGAAGGGTTTCGCGGCATAGTAAATCAAAATTTTCTACGGAGCGAACAGAGGGAAAGCCAAGATCTAATCTAGGAGATGCAAACAATGAGAGAGATTGGATTAGATCTTCATACCCTTGAAGATTCGCACAGCGGAACGTTCGTCGGAACGTGGGTGATGTAGTCGTACTCGCTTCTCCTCCTCGCGATCCGATCCGATCTAGCACCACAAGTGGCGGTGCCTCCGTGAGATGCACACGTGCAGCACCTCGACGTCTCCTCCTTCCTCGGACCAGCGAGTATGGGGGAGAGATAGATTGGATCTACAGCACGACGGCGTGGTGTATATGGTGGAGAATCTCTGCTGCAGGGCTTCGCCTACAAACAGTCGGGAGGGAGAGAGGGAGGTAGCAAGGCTGCTAGGGCTTGGAGGAAGGTGTGTGTGGGGGAGGGGGCACACCACCCCTCTATATATAGAGGGGGGCGGCCAGCCCTTGCCCCTCCTCCAAGCCTATCTCTAGTTAAACAATTTAAACTCTCCCTTATCTAGAAATCCTATCTCTAGTTTAAACGATTTAAACTCTCCCTTATCTAGAAATTCTATCCCGAGATTTAAACGAGTCAAATCTCTCTAGAATCGGCTGGGCCCTATGGGGCCTTGTGCCCCTGGCCCAATGCGGCCAGGACACTCCCTCATAGGCCCATGCCCCCTCCCGGAAGGTGGGGACACGTTGGTCCCCTTCCGGAAGGTTCTAGAAGCTTCCGGTACAATACCGATTAACCCGGAACAATTCCGAACTCCAAAAACTGCACTGCCTTATATGAATCTTATTCTCCGGACCATTCCGGAACCTCTCGTGATATCCCGGATCCCATCCGAGACTCCGAACAAAAATTCATAAACCAATTATCCAATTTATCCTAGCGTCGAGATACGTTAAGTGTGTTACCCTGCGGGTTCGAGAATATGCAGACATGATCTTCTATCAATAATCAACAGCGGGGTCTGGGCACCCATATTGACTCCCACACATTCATCGATGATCATATCAGATGAACCACGATGCCAGGATTCAATCAATCCCATATATATATTCCCTTCGTCTCGCGATATTTTACTTGCCCGAGATTCGATCGTCGGGGTACCGTCATACCTAGTTCAATCTCGTTCACAGCAAGTACTTTACTCGTTCCGTAATCCGATATCACTTTGTGATTAACTCCTTAACCACATGCTTGCAAGCGGTGTTGATATCGATTACCGAGTGGGCCCGAAGTATATCTCTCCGACTTGGAGGGACAAATTCCATCTCGATACATACAACCCAACAGATACTTCCGATCACCTGAGAGACACCTTTATGATCACCCTCTCATAGGATGACATTTGATGACCTCAAAGCTTTCTTCCGATACCAGGGAGTTGCATTATCTCATGGTCTAAGGAATACAATATTTGACATAGGAAAAGCTTCGCAAAGACGAACACGATGACACGATCTAATTGCTCTGCTTTGTTTGGGTCTATCCACCATATCATTCTCCCAATAATATGATCTCATTATCAATTGACAACTCATGTCTATGGTTAGGAAACCTTAACCATCATTGATCAATGAGCTAGTCCATAGAGGCGTACTAGGGACACGGTGTTGTCCACAAACCACACAAGTATTAAAGTTTCCGCTTAATACAATTCTAGCATGGAATATAAACTTTATCATGAACAAGAATTACAATAATAACATCTTTATTATTGCCTCTAGGGCGTAATTCTAACACTATCTACTAGATACAAAAAACGGGCGGATGTATATCCATATATAACATACCCTTGAAGACCGACAAAACTTAACGAGTTAAACTCGTATTTGATGTAGACGATCTCTTGCCGATCTCAAGATCGAGAAGTAGTCCTAGTGCCGCAAAATAGCAGCGCATCCGTGCTCGTACACACGTACAAGACATCGAGCAACCTCCGCCTCCTCGCTCCAGCGATGCAGCGGAAGCGCAACCCTTTCTTGCCGAATAGCCACCGGGAACATGTATCTCGCTAGTCCGAGACCATGGGGGATAAATTCTAGAGGGGGAGAGAGATCCTTCACGAGGAGGTGTGCTTTGAGAGGATGAGAGGGGGGCCTTTTATAGGGGAGAGGGGGCACCCAAGGGGCATGGCGCCCAGCCATGGGGGCTTCCCCCACCTCTTCCACATACATGTGGGTGGAGCTCCCACTCAAAATGAAAAGCCTCCACTCCCATAAAAGAGCCTTCACTCAAAAATCCACTCACATGCATTAAATTTCCACCAAATTTAATGCAAGATCTCATTTAAATAAAACTCTTTTATTTATTTATTCAGAATTTTGTTAATTACTTTAATTAACAAACATTCCCATAAAACCCCTTACTAGTTTTAAATTTCATATGCAGAACCAGTTTCAGCAATTTCAACCGAAACAGTTTCGGTGTCTAGTGAAATAAATTCATGCGCTTGTTATTCTTTCCGACATGAAACTTTTGCTACAATTGGATGTCAGTGTCCCTTAAGTGTGCCATCCTACGGTTAGCGAATAATACGGACATGATCGAGACCCTTCTCCGATCAATAATCAGAAGCGGAACCTGGAGATCCATATTGACTCCCACACATTCAACGATGACTTTCCTGTGATCGTCGGAACCTTTTACGCTAGTATCTTAATCCCTTTTTTTCACGATATATTACATGTCCGAGATTCGATCATCGTTATGTCCATACCTAGTTTGATCTCATTACCGACATGCAATCTTTTCTCGTTCCCGTGATATAACATTCTAGTGATCAAATCGCTTCCTTGCAAGCTAATCAATGTGATATCACCGAGAGGGCCCAAAGCATATCTATCTGTCATCAGGATGAACAAATTCCACTCTCGATCCATGAGTCTCAACATAACACTTTAGTAGTTTTGAAGCCATCTTTATAATCACCCAGTTACGGTGTGATGTTTGATGTTAACAAGAAACTCTTCCGATGTTAGTGATTGACATGATCTCATGGTCTAAGGATTAGGATCACTTTGTAAGTTGTTATAGAAATATAAACTTAATGACTTTGATCGTAATGCTATACTTCGGATGAATGTTCATCACATCATTACACTAATGTTGTGATCTCGTTATTAACAACATCCAATGTCCATGATCAGGAAACCTTTGATCATCTTGTTAATCAACGAGCTAGTTTATAAGAGAGGCATAACTAGGAACTTCCTTTTTTGTTTATTAAACACACATGTATTAACGTTTCCGTATTAATACAATTATAGCATGCGAAATAAACATTTATCATAAACAAGGAATATGATAATAACCACTTTATTATTGCCTCTCGGGCATATTCCCTTCAGTCTCCCACTTGCACTAGAGACAATAATCTAGTTTAAAAACTTTGTGTATTGAACACTGATGGCTTTCTGGTGTTCCATATACGCAATTGCAAGTGGTTAACATAATCTATGGATCTGACTCTTCAGGTCTGTATGTATTTACATGTCTTTGCGTCTCCACGCATCCCTCATTCTCCAATGAGATGGCATTGTATAAATTTGGTCTTTTGGTGAGACCTTTAGTTCCTTGGGGTTAAACCATGTCGATACTATTGTCGTACAATATATATTTAGTGTTAGCCCGTTGTAAACCACACCTTAGTTTGATAACAAACTACTTGATACAAATTCCCTCCTTTGCTGCTACTATAGCAGTCATATACTTAGCCTTTTGTTGTAGTATCCGTCACAATGTATTAACTTTGGAATTCATCCAAATCCATCATGGAAACTTTCTTTCCATTTCATTATGCCACCCATAGTTTAAATTGAGATAAACTTAATTTGTATCTTGTGACAAAACTAGTATCAATGTAATGCTTTACAATGAACTATTTGTAATTGTTTATCACCTCTACACAAATGTATTCTTAGTTCTTCCAAAAGATCATAAGAATATCCTTACTATCGTCCAATGATCATTTTATGATTCATTCTAGTATATGCTCATAACACTTAGAGTATAGGACATATCTGGATGTTTACATATCATGGTATGATCGATCAAAATATTCTCGTGATTTCACTCATCAAGTGTCAAAGCACTTGAATCTTGTTTTACTTATCAAGTGTTGATACACTTGAATCTTGATTCAATTCCTTTCCATGCGACAAGAACCTTTTCTTGTCGTTTCTATATTGAACTCCTTCAATATATCATATATGTACGTTTGGCAGAACCATATTAGCGTCACAGTCTATCCACTATAGTCTATCCACTATAGACATTCATGCTAAATATTCGGGTTCTGCCTAAGTCTTTCATCGAAATGAAATTATTTAACCTTTGTCAATAAAACTTACATCATTTCTAATCAACAAGATGTCCTCCACATAATGTATTAGAAATATGTCTCAGCGCTCCCACTTAATTTCTTCCAAATCCAAGCATCTTCATCGTCTCCTGATGAAAACTCCTTTTTTATCATGGTGAAGATTCCAACTCCATGATGCTTACTTCAACCATTGAAGTTTGCATGCCCTTTTATTATCCTTCGAATTAACAAAACCCTTTGGACCATGTCTTGTACACATCCTAGGTAACCATTCTATTATAAAAATTTTGTTTTTTATTCATCTACCATATATCAAATTATATGTAGTGGTTGCTACTTTAATCCGTCCAGACTAAATATCGCTATGAAAGATCAAATCTTGTCATAGTCAACTCCTTGAACATTGTCGTAAAATACTTTACCGACATATCGACTATTTCATAGATGTGAAACATCCATGTCTATTTCTTTATAGATCCAAATACGACCGATAGGTTTTTACACCTTTCCGGAGGGTCTTCCAAGATCAAAACTTGATTTCTCGTGTATGGAACTATCACGGATTTTATGGCTTCAAGCCATTTAGCGGAGTTAGGGCCCACCATCGCTTCTTTGCATGTATTTGGTTCATCATTGTCAAACAATAATGATTTACTCTCAAATCTTAGCATTTGATTGTCTAACCGACCGACTTGGTTCAATAAGAACTTAGATCTCCGTGACCATAACCTTTGAGGCACATAAGCTATGAGAATTATGGCTGCCTCCGGAACGATATCCGGCGCTGCGCAACTCAGCACATTTAGCTAAGGTTCGTTAACCTTATCAAAGTTCTATTGTCCTCCCACTTAACTTTTATGAAAAATTCCTTTTTCAAGAAACTTCACGTTTCAAGCGACAAACCCTTTTGTCCTTGGTGTTATGGAGGAATAACCAATTGTTATTCGAAATAACCTACAAAGACATGCTCATCCGACTTCGGTTGTAAACATCTTACTTATGTTTAGCATAACAATTTAAGAAATGAAAATTTGGGTTTTACCCCAAACCATAACTTCCATCGTGTCATTTCAACGGATCAAGATGGAGCTCTTTTCAGTGTAAAAGCGGAAGTCTCTAAAGCTTTAATCTTTTAAAACATAATGGCAGTTTTATAAATAACACCTTTGATCCAACCATGTCAAACAAGGTTTTATTACAAATCTCAAACACTCCATACTCCTATGGTGTTTCGGGAGATGTAAATCTAGGTGTTTTTGCTAAACTTGTAACTCAAATAAATCCCTTTATGATAAATCATAATTCATTTATTTTTCTTGTTACACTTGTAACTCAAATAAATCCCTTTATGATAAAATCATAAATCATTTATTCTCTTGTTATAATGATTTTCCACTTCATCTTGAAAGTCTTTGAACCGTTTTCAAATATTTCATACTTCTTTCTCATTAAGTGAATATTCACTCAAATTTCCGGAGAAAGTATATGAAGTTGAAACCCATCGCTTACGACTACACATAATGGACTACATACATCGATATGTATAAATTCCAATATTTTAGTCATTCGTTCTTCTTTGGCCTTTGAACGAAGTTTTAATTATCCCGAGGAAAGTCTCACAAGCGTCACCTGATAAAATCAAAGACTCCAAAAATCCATGAAAATGGAGATTCTTCATGTTTTCTTTCCAATATAATTTAAACGGTGATGTCACTTCGTAAGTGATCTTTCAATCATTTTTCTTGCGACATTTTAGCATTAGTTTTTATGGATGTGCTTTCCCCAACTAGATTTGTAAATCATCCATCTTATATGGAATACGGTAATTATTTGAACAACCTTTGTTCTCATAATACCTGATTTTAATAACAATTATTAAAACAAATCTTGAAGTCAAGCTTTGATGTCAACGAGAAATACAAACAACGGATTGTTTGTTTTCGATGAACATCATCACATATTCTGTGCTAGTTATTTAGGCCATTGTGGTTTATGAATTGCGTCGTTCTGTATGAAATTTCATACTAACCAATTCGGTATCCAATACCCAAGAACCACATTGTTTAACAAGCAAAGAATACAACCATAACATGTATATCATCCATATACCTAAATTGGATATTTCCAATCTTTTCTTTTCTGCCAAATATATTTTATAGATTCTATTTCAGCATTTCCTTTTCCTTTTAAAAGAATCTATCAACATCAACAGTGGCGCCATATACATGACACATAGTACAAAGCGTGTATATTCAAATAATAATACCTTTGAACTTGCATTTTGAAGTAGATCACCATCATCAAAATGATCGTCATTCTTTCAAAATCCATTCTTTAGTAATCTTTTAGTGTAGTAAACACTTTACAAACATCTTCTATTCATCCTTATCATGAAGACTTTCATGATCAAGCTAATGTAGATTATAAATACGAATCGTGAGTATAACGTTACTTTCCAAAACCCTTTTGGATGATTAGGATGTCTAGCATCTCCAACCTTCGCAAATTCTCATCCAATATGAGAACATATATTATACTCTATCATATTGCAACCAAAACATTGTTTCAGATATCGTTATATCTGCCACACATGATGGTTTCTGAAACAATTCTTTCAGCTCCTAGATAACCGTGATATTAAAACAATCAAGAATCATGGAGGCAAATATGATACTTAAGATACTAACACTGGAATTGTTACTCTCGATTTAATACTAATTATCAAATTTCATGGAGTAAACAGAGTTTTCTGAAATTTTGCAATAGGACTTTAGACTTTAGATTGACACTCAACACAATACGATACCAGTTCGTAAAGTATATATCCAGAATTCTATAGTTCTGTTATCTCAATTAAAACTATGCATAAGGTGGTGAACGAATGCCAATGACTACAACAAATTATGCAAATTCACATTGATTTAATTTATAATAAATTGAGTTCTACTAATCCAAATTAGAAATGAACTCCCACTCAAAAAACAACATCCCTCGTGCCTTTTTGGTGATTACATGAACCAAATCCACTACACCAAGTCCGATCATCACGTGAGTCGGTGTAGCTTCAAAGGCGAGCATCCATATGGTCATCATATCAAAACATATGACTCATGCTTAACCTTTCGGTTCGTGTTCCGAGGCCATGTCTGTACATGCTAGGCTCGCCAAGTAAGAACCTTAGTATTTGCGTGTGTAACTGTCTTACACCCGAGATATGCTCGTGGATTCAAGTACACCCGATCATCACGTGATGTCTTGAAGCGACAAAACATTGTCGGTGCATACTTAAGGAAAAACACATTTTTATCTTGATATCTAAATGAGGGATCATCTTATTATGCTAATAAAACGCCAAACAAGCAATATAAGATGCAATCAAACATCACATGTTTGTAAGTGAAGTGATATGGTTCCCGCATATGATCTCCATCATGTGCACCGTCGTATGATCACTATCATACCTCTATGTGTAAGGCCAAGGTCTATGGAACTTACACGTTATGTATGTTGTAAGAGTATCATCTCATACTTCTACTTACAACATCACCATATCATAACACTAGCCCAGCAATAATCTAAACTAGACGCCTCTAATTTATCCATTGCAAGTTTTACGTGGCTTAGGGCTTTAGAAGATAGAACCGTTCTTACCTACGAACATGAACCACAATGAGGATAACCAAATTGTTGACAACTCGTTGCAAGATATTGATTATAGTTTGAGAGACAGACACCCGCTAGCCACTTATGCAAAACTAGTTGCATGTCAAGCGTGGAACAGGTCTCATGTGCGAGGACATGTAAAGTTTGTCCGGGCCGCTTCATCCCACTATGCCACCAATATCCAAAGTACAACTAAGAAGAAATAAAATGATCATCATCGCCCACATACTCATATGTGTACTACCCGTGCAAAGCATCTACGCATAGATTCGGCTCTGATACCACTGTTGGGTTCGCAGCATAGAAAACAAAAAATTTCCTACGATGGGAACTATGTACCAAGATCTATCTACTAGATACAAACAACGGGCGGATGTATATCTGTAGAGAACATACCCTTGAAGACCGACAAAGCTTAACGAGTTAAACTCGTGGTTGATGTAGACGATCTCTTGTCGATCTCAAGATCGAGAGGAAGTCCTAGCGCCGCAAAACAATAGCGCATCCGTGCTCGCACACACGTACAAGACACCGAGCAACCTCCGCCTCCTCGCTCCAGCGATGCAGCGGAAGCACAACCCTTTATTGCCGAATAGCCACCGGGAACATGTATCTCGCTAGTCCAAGACCATGGGGGATAAATTCTAGAGGGGGAGAGAGATCCTTCACGAGGAGGTGTGCTTTGAGAGGATGAGAGGGGGTCCTTTTATAGCGGAGAGGGGGGCACCCAAGGGGCATGGCACCCAGCCATGGGGGCTGCCCCCACCTCTTTCACATTCATGTGGGTGGAGCTCCCACTCAAAATGAAAAGCCTCCACTCCCATAAAAGAGCCTCCACTCAAAAATCCACTCACATGCATTAAATTTCCACCAAATTTAATACAAGCTCTCACTTAAATAAAACTCTTTTATTTATTTATTCAGAATTTTGTTAATTACTTTAATTAAACAACATTCACATAAAACCCCTTGCTAGTATTCAATTTCACATGCAGAACCAGTTTTAGCAATTTCAACCGAAACAGTTTCGGTGTCTAGTGAAATAAATTCTTGCGCTTGTTATTTTTCCGGCATGAAACTTTTTCTCCAATTGGATGTCAGTGTCCCTTAAGTGTGCCACCCTACGGTTCGTGAATAATGCGGACATGATCGAGACCCTTCATCGATCAATAATCAGAAGCGGGACCTGGAGATCCATACTGACTCCCACACATTCAACGGTGACTTTCCCGTGATCGTCGGAACCTTTTATGCTAGTATCTTAATCCCTTTGTTTCACGATATATTACATGTCTGAGATTCGATCACCGTTATCTCCATACCTAGTTTTATCTCGTTACCGACATGCACTCTTTTCTCGTTCCCGTGATATAACATTCTAGTGATCAAATCACTTGCTTGCAATCTAATCAATGTGATATCACCGAGAGGGCCCAGAGCATATCTATCTGTCATCGGGATGAACAAATTCCACTCTCGATCCATGAGTCTCAACATAACACTTTAGTATTTTTGAAGCCATCTTTATAATCACGCAGTTACGGTGTGACGTCTGATGTCAACAAGAAACTCTTTCGGTGTTAGTGATTGACATGATCTCATGGTCTAAGGATTAGGATCACTTCGTAAGTTGTTATAGCAATATAAACTCAATGACTTTGATCGTAATGCTATACTTCGGATGAATGTTCATCACATCATTACACTAATGTTGTGATCTCATTATTAACAACATCCAATGTCCATGATCAGGAAACCTGTGATCATCTTGTTAATCAACAAGCTAGTTTATAAGAGAGGCATAACTAGGAACTTCCTTTTTGTTTATTAAACACATAGGTATTAATGTTTCCATATTAATACAATTATAGCATGCAAAATAAACATTTATCATAAACAAGGAATATGATAATAACCACTTTATTATTGCCTCTCGGGCATATTCCCTTCAAAAACATAAGGAGAATATATATATGTCTGCATGGTTTTGGCAATAGAAGCTAGTAAAGCATTTGGTTGTGTCAAAGTCATCTTGGCTCAGGTTTTGAATTGCCAGAACATTTGAGAATATGAAAGATGATCCAAGATATATATTTTGTAAAATAGCTTTTGGTAAACTAGTGTTGAGATGAGGAGTACACAACCAATACACAAACAATTGCTTGAGCACAAGCAAATAGGTCAGCACACGATGCAAGAAAAAGTTTTTGTTCCCCCTGATTTTTGCCTTTTGGACATTAAATCAGGTTGCTGAAATTGGGATGTTACACTTACCACACCTCGAGTGTAACATCCTAAAAATCATGTTTCAAACTTATGCATATCATCCATGCATCCATGAGCTTATGTTTTTCATTTCAAACAAATCAATTCAAAACAGAAGCATTTATGCTTAATATTTTATGTAAGCTTGCTCTAAGCCTTAGTGCTATCTTCCAATGAGAAGTAATACTTGTTTTGATTCAGTAAAGTTTGTTTATTCAAACTTAGACACCACCAAAATTTTGAACAAAATTTCAAAAAACATAATGAATAATAAAACCAATATTATGCATATTGAATATATATCATAAAGGCATTGTTTTATTTTATTTTCAAAAGACCCAAGTGTGTTTGAGTGAACAGATGTGTTTGACACTTATTTGAGTACAAGATTTATTGTACAAAAATCCTGAAAAGTTTTGGAATCAAATAGATTTGAATTGAGGTTTGAAAACCATTTCAGAAAACAAACAGAAAAAGAAAAGCTTAAAGAGAGAAAAAATAACACTCAGCCGAATCTGGCCCAACTGGCCCAGCTAAGCCCATCACCCCCACCCCGCGAACCGTTTTTCTTCACTCGCCCCCGCACCCACTAGCTCGCTGACTGGCAGGACCCACTCCCTCTCCTTTTCTCTCGCTGACAGCCGCGGCCCACACGACGTCGTCGTCTCCACCCCGCAAACAGCTCAATCCCCAAAATCACGTCGGCCGTTCCCTGTATTGATTCGCGGCGTCAATTCACGTTGAATGCCGGAGTAAATCTCGCTCGCGACCATGCTACTTAAACCCCCTTTGCCCTCTCTCCATTTCCCCCAAACTCCGAGCATAAAGCGCCCCCAGGCTGCCCACAATCGCCCCTGCACCGCCGTAGACAGAACTCAATCCGGCGACCAATCCCGGTGAGCCCTGTGCGCCCCTCTCCCTCTGGTTCTTGCAGACAGCCTCACCACTTTCTTGCGCATCTACTGACACTGCTAGTGCCTTCTTTACTGCCCCAGGTCGTCGGTTCCGTTCAACACCGCAAGCTCCTGACGACAACCTCGACTCCGACGACCAAATTCCGTAAGCCCTTTGCGCCCCTTCACCTCTGACTCACACGAAGTTGTTCGCCACTGTCTTGTGCATCATCTGGTACCGCTTGTTTTTGCTAGGGAGACCAGGAGCGTCGCCAACGTCGCCGTCCACTCGAACCCAACGCCGCCCGCAACTTCGACGAGCTCCAGCAGCCCACTCCGTGTGCCCCTTGCAAGCCGCCGCCAGGTTGAGCATCAGCGCGTCTCCACGGTTCTGATAAGCCCCTCCGACGACCCTAGGACCACCTGTAGCGCCGCGCCGCCGTAGGCAGAGCTCGCCGCCGCCAGTAGCCGCCGCTAGCGCCGCCCGTCTGTGGTCTGTTAGATTAGGGCCGTAGGATTTAGATCTAACATGTGAGATTAGATATGTGACGAAGAGGTAAGTTTAGATCTGAGCCGTGCATGTTTAGTTAGATCCAACGGTAGCCGAGCGTGATCCGGTGCGAAGCGGTACCGTCCAATCAGACGCTGCCGCGTGGCTGGAGTTTAGATTTAAAACAGGATTTGAATCTGTTTGATGTTTGAATTTGATTTGGCTATAACTTTTGATCCCCACGTTAGAATTTGACAAATTTTATACCGTTGGAATCAGGAGAACAAGATCTTTCTAAATATGCAATGTGTTTAATGTTTTGCTTATGTTAAAAAGGTTTTATTTGCAGAAACTTGTGTAGGGCTAATTTGAGCATATGAAATGTTTAGGAAATAATTTAGGGTTTAAATAATTGTTGTTTGGCAAGTTTTTGACTTGTTTATGAATCAGTACTGTATAATTGCTTTGTTGAGTTTTTAAAATCATCACATATTTTTTTGCATGCATGCATATATTTTTGATTGTATATGTTTTGTATGTGATTGTGGCTATGATTCTTCGTGTAGATTTTGGTGTTAGTGATTGTGATTGTGAAGAGTGTAGCTACTCTGCAAACTACCAAGGAAAGTGGTACTTCATGAATATTATCATTCCTATGTTTTCTACTAAGCATTAGAAATATTTTGTTAGACTTGCATGCTATATTTTGCTTGTATGCCATGTTGGGAAATCCTAGTAGTTGTAGAATTGCTAGGGAATCTCTAAGTTAAGTTACTATCTATGCCATGCTTAGCCTAGCTAGTAGCAAACAAGGGTTGGTGAAATATACATGCTATGATAAAAATATTTCTAAGTCTTTGGACTTGTGTTTTTCCTAATAAAACAACTAAGTTAATGAAACACCTCGGTGGAATGGAAGGAAAGGTTTATGTTGAGTGGTTACACAAGGCCCATTTCTATGGTTTACCTTGTGTATCTCACTTGTGGTAAGCCACCCAGGAACAAAGAGATTTTAGAGGCCAAGTGTTAAGAAGCTTCTAGTGCAGCCACTTGGCAATATGGGCTCTGCCTGGACCACATAGGTTGCTAGAACTTAGCCATTTGGACAGTTGGTGGTAGTGGGAATGATAGGTTGGAGCGCGTCCATTTGGTCTAAGGGAAGGCTTCTGAAAGGTCCTGTCTTGGTGAAACCAAGTCTGGTGGGGAAAGTGCACAACCTCTGCAGATGGAAAAATCTAAGTACTTAGCCAACTCCATGGTAATGGACAACTTGAGCATCAAGACATGGAATCTATCAAGAATCTCCTCATCCCAATTTCTAAGTAAAAACTTGTGGGTGAACAAGGGTGAAGGACCTCAATGTCTATTGGTGGTTCCTTGGGAAAAGCTTTGACAAAGAAAAACTTAGTGATTTCAACTAATAGGAAAAACCTATTTTGAGCAAAGCAAGCCAAGCTACACTTAGCCAAATTGCATATAGTATCTAGTCCACTTAAAATTATACTAAGGTATCACTTGCCAATACTATTCCAAAGTATTGACCCACTGTGGCTGTAACTTGTGATGTTGCAGGTTACTCTGATGAGGATTAGGTGTCATGAGTCTACACTCAACATGATTGCCTGTGGCACATGAAGATGAAGACTTTTATTTATTTACTTATTCAAACTCTTGTACTAGGCCTGTGGCCTTGGAGTTGTAAAGACTATGTTTATCTCTGGAATGGCTGTAATAAAGACCTTTGTATCTGTGTACTTCATCTTAAACTGTGGATGCTAGCATTGATCCAGGGACAAGCATTGCAATCACAGGGATCCTTTTCCTTTATAAAGGAGGGATCTTACAGATGGTATCAGAGCACTGTGTTGCCTGTAGGATTATGACCCTAGGATTGGAAACCACTAAGGAAAAATTTTCAGCAACTTCTACACTTGTCTATTCTTCTCGTAAACTTTTCTAATCTTCTTCCTCATCTCTATTTGTAGATGAACTCCATCAATGAAGCCGTAAGGAAAGGACCACTCATGACAATGACTTTGGAGTGTGAGACAGAATTCCCCAAGGCTCTCAAGGACCTCATGGTTGCATTAGAGATACAAGGTGCAGCTGTGTACAAAGGATTTCCTATGATGGATGAAGGAGTGGAATACTGGTGGGTGCAACTTCACTTGTATAAAAACAAGGAAGACAACCACCAGGAAAAAGGATTCTGCATGTTCACCAATTCAGTGGTGGACACTACATTCTTTGAATCAGCAAGGGATGCAGCTTGGAAGACCATCAAAGAACTTGGTGATAGAGTCAAGTGCAGAATGCTCAACCTCCAAAATGATCTAAAGGAAGAGAAGAAACATACCCAAGAGTTGGAAGCTACCAACCAAACCTTAAGAGGAGACATTATAGACTTAGTGATGGAGTCATGTGAGCAAGATAGGCTGATTGCTTCTAGAAACATTGTGTTAGCCAACAGATCCAGTGAGATAGGATTGTAAGCATACTTCGTTAGTTGGACCACCACATATCACCTTATTTTCCAAATGTTGCTTTAGAATAAGTTGAACCTTGGTTGTTGTAATGGATCCATGTGTGCCATGACTTGTGTGTTTTGAATTCCAAGGATTTATATGTGATGTTTTGCCTTGTATTTTATCTTGAATTGTGTAGTTCTAACTTTTTCTATCTTATAAATAGATGCCTACTGTTACCTTCAACACTGTTGAGGAGTTCTAGGGAACTAGCTTTGGACCTCGTATTGTTGAGCTTACTGCTTTGCTCAATCTCCCTCTTCCTACCATCACGGTGCTTCCCCTCACCAAGTTTGAGAGGAAAGACCTTTGGGGCTTCAAGGTCAACCAGCCCGGACGCCAGACAGAGCCTACCACGGAGGCCATCGTCTTCAAGCTCATGCATGATGACAAGGAGAGAGGCCTTGAGGTAGTTATGCAGGATCTGATAGGACGTCTGCTAGGGAGACACTCCCGACAGGTTAGAGGTACTCACTTCCACGTCTTCGGTAGACGTGATGAGGATGGAGAGTCCATCGACTTCGAGGACGATTCGAGGGACACAGCAGAGCCGATTCGTCTATACCTCCAGGACTTAGAGTCTCTCATTAGGCACGTGGACACTGATAGGACCAACGTCATGCTCAACAATGACGAACTCCAGGTGCAGCTTTGCGAGAAGGACAAGCTCTTCGCGGAGCAAGATGAGATATTCAAGGAGATGGAGGCGAAGTTCGAGAGCCAGGACAGGAAGTTCAAGAGTCAGGAGAAGCGAGTCCAGGATAGGAACAAGAAGATCCGGGACATGACTGAAGAACTGCAGGCCAAGGACTTCGAGCTCGAGCATCAGCAGACGGTGATTGAGAGGCTTCGTTCCCAGAAGAGGGCTCTCAAAGCCAAGATAGAGACCTTGACCACTAGTGTCAAGGAATACAAGACCGCGATGGAGAACGCAGGTCTTACCTTTGTCGAGGAGGAGGTTGATGCCGAGGATTAGATTTGACTACTCATTTATCATATATTATCGTACTTGTTGATTGAGAACTTGTTATTTGACCATCCGACATGTGGATGGCTTGTTATTTGTGTGTGTTATACTTTACGAACTTGTTATATCGTTGTTGAACCTTTATCCTTTTGTTGCATGCTTTGTGTTTGTTAAGTGATGTATTGTGCATGATAGCATCTATGGGTATCTCATTCTTATCTCTATTGAACAAACCACAGATGCCTCCCCGTCGTGCAAACCCCAACCCCAACAACAACAACAACATCACTCCAGAAATGCAGCAAATGATGACCGCTCAAACTCAGCTGATGCAGATGATGACGACATTCATCCAGAACCAAAACAACAACAATAACAACAACAACAACAACAACCCACCGGGTTTTGACATGCTTACCAGGTTCTTGAGATTGAGGCCAGCAAATTCTCAGGAACGACTGATCCCATGGTGGCCAATGATTGGCTACGCTCTGTGAACAAGGACTTGGTAACCGTGGGCTGTACTGATGCTGAAAAGGTCAGATTTGCATCAAATTGCTGGAAGGACCAGCCGCCACTTGGTGGGATAACTTCCAGATCACCACTCCCATAGAAGATGTGACATGGGCTATCTTTGAGGATGGCTTTCGTACTGCTCATATCTCATCTGGAGTGATGAGTCTGAAAAATAAGGAGTTCCATAACCTGAAGCAGCGCCACCGCAGTGTGGCTGAATATATTGAGGAGTTCAACAATCTGGCGCGATATGCACCAGATGAGGTTAACACTGATGCTAAGAGGAAAGAAAAGTTCCTCGAAGGGTTGAATGATGAGCTGAATCTGCAGTTGGCTGTGGCCTATGTTCCCACTTATCAGTCTCTCTGTGACAAAGCTGCTATTTTGGAGAACAAAATAAAGCAAGTTGAAAGCAGGAAGAGGAAGCACTCTGACAAGAACAGCTCGGGATCGTCACACAAACGATCCCATTATGATGACAGTGGAAGCTCAGGATCCCACAAGCATGGGAAATTCAACAACCACCACAACCACAACCGTCATGACAACAAGCATCACCGTAGTCATGAGAATGACAAGTACAAGAACCACAAGGGTGGATACAAGAGTCACCACAGTGGTAATGGAAGTGGAAGTGGAAGTCAGCCTGTCAAGAAGGACATTAGTCAGGTTGAATGCTTCAAGTGCAAGAAGATGGGGCATTATGCAAATGAATGCCCAGAAAAGAAAGTTGAAGGACCCAACAAGCCCAACCCTTTTCAGAAGGGACAGGTTAACCACATCAATGTGGAGGAAGTCTATGAGGAGCCTGATGCTGTTGCTGGTAAGTTCAGACTCAATTCTATTCCAGCATTTGTTCTTTTTGATCCTCGAGCATCGCATTCATTCATATCAAAAGCATTTGTTGATAGAAATGGGTTTCCAACTGAAAACATTGGGTGTCCAATAAAAGTTAGTTCTCCGGGTGGAGATATGATAGTAAGTCTTGGATGCCGGGATCTAGTAATAGAGTTTGGAAAGCATAAATTTCCAGTGAGTCTGATAATCCTAGATTCCCAAGGACTGGACGTAATATTGGGAATGGATTGGATGGCTAAGTATGAAGGAGTACTAGATTGTGCTAATCGTACTGTTGCACTCACAACCCTGGAAAGAAAACGGATTAAATTCAAGTCTAACTTTGAGCCAAAAGGGAGTAAGCTAAATTCTCTTAAGGGGGTTAGCATAGACAGTGTGCCAATTGTGAGTGAATATCCGGATGTGTTTCCGGAAGAATTACCGGGAATGCCACCAGATAGAGATGTGGAGTTTCTTATAGATTTGGTACCAGGATCTGGACCAATAGCAAAGAGACCATACAAGATGTCAGTGGATGAACTGAAAGAACTCAAGAAACAACTTGGAGAACAGTTGCAGAAAGGATTTATTCAACCAAGTTCTTCATCTTTGGGAGCCCCAGTTTTGTTCGTGGAAAAGAAAGATAGAAGTCAAAGGTTATGCATAGATTACCGTTCACTTAATGAGGTGACTATTAAGAACAAATATCCTTTGCCTAGAATCAATGACTTGTTTGATCAGCTAGAAGGAGCTTGTGTGTTCTCAAAGATTGATCTCCGGTCAGGTTATTTTCAACTCAAGATAAGAGAACAAGACATACCTAAGACAGCTTTCACCACAAGGTATGGATTATATGAGTATACCGTGATGCCATTTGGTTTGACCAATGCTCCAGCATACTTCATGAATATCATGAACAAGGTGTTCATGGAATTCCTTGACAAGTTTGTTGTCGTTTTCATTGATGACATTTTAGTCTACTCCAAGAGCAAAGAAGAGCATGAAGGACATTTACGTTTAATACTTGAAAAGTTAAGAGAGCATAAACTTTATGCCAAATTCAGCAAGTGTGAATTCTGGTTGAATGAAGTTGGATTTCTTGGACATGTTATGACAAAGGATGGTGTAGCAGTTGATCCTGCTAAAGTTTCAGCTGTAATGGAATGGGAATCTCCCAAGTCAGTAAAGGAAGTTCGTAGTTTCCTTGGCTTAGCAGGTTACTACAGAAGGTTCATTGAAAATTTCTCCAAGGTAGCTAAGCCTATGACTGAATTGCTAAAGAAAGACAAGAAATTTTCTTGGACGGAAGGTTGTGAACTCAGCTTTCAGGAATTGAAGAAGAGACTTGTGACAGCACCAGTCTTGTGTTTGCCAGACTTGGAAAAAGATTTCCAAGTATATTATGATGCATCTCATCATGGTTTGGGTGCAGTACTTATGCAGGAAGGAAAATTTGTGGCGTATGCCTCGAGACAACTCAAAACTCATGAAGTGAACTCTCCTACTCATGATTTAGAGTTAGCCTCTGTCGTCCATGCACTCAAAACATGGAGGCACTATCTTTTGGGAAAGCGTTGTGAAGTGTTCACAGATCACAAGAGTTTGAAGTATATCTTTACCCAAAAAGAAATTAATATGAGACAAAGAAGATGGCTAGAACTCATCAAGGACTATGACTTAAGTTTGCAATACCATCCCGGTAAAGGAAATGTTGTAGCAGATGCTCTAAGTCGTAAAGGTTTTGTGAATGGCCGTACTAAAGGAGAATTGGCAGACGATTTGTGTGCCCAATTTAGAGAACTCAGATTGGAGATTGTGCCTGAAGGACATCTCATGTCTTTGGATGTTCAACCCACTTTGTTGGACAAGATCAAAGAAGCCCAGAAGATTGATAAGGAAATTGAAGAGATTAAAGAAAAGATTGGCAAAGGAAAAGCCAAAGGGTTCCATGAAGACTAACAGGGTACATTATGGCATGGGAAACGTATCTGTGTTCCACAAGATTCGGATCTTCGGAAACTGATTTTGCAAGAAGCACACAACTCTCCGTATTCCATTCATCCGGGTAACACCAAAATGTACATGGACATGAAGGAAAGATTTTGGTGGAATAATCTCAAGAAGGACATCGCCGAACATATTGCTTTGTGTGATGTGTGTAGTAGAGTGAAAGCAGAACATCAGAAACCAGCAGGGTTGCTTCAACCACTACCTGTTCCTGATTGGAAGTGGGACAAGATTGGTATGGATTTCATTACCGGATTACCAAGGACCCGATCAGGAAACGATTCTATTTGGGTAGTAGTGGATCGCCTAACTAAAGTGGCTCATTTCATACCCGTGAAGACAACCTATACAAGTGCTAAGCTGGCCAAAATCTATATGAGTCGAATTGTGTGTCTACATGGAGTAGTGGCTCATCCCATTTTTGGAGACAGCTACATGAGTCATTGGGAACGAGGTTGGAATTCAGTACTGCTTTTCATCCTCAAACCGATGGACAAACCGAAAGGACTAATCAGATTCTTGAAGACATGTTGAGGGCATGTTCCCTAGACTATGGAGCCAGTTGGGATGAAGGTATACCTTATGCAGAATTTTATTATAACAACAGCTATCAAGCCAGCATTGAGATGGCACCATTTGAGTTTCTCTACGGAAGAAAGTGTACCACCCCATTGTTATGGAATGGTGTGGGAGAAAGAAGTTTATTCGGACCAGATCTTATCAAAGAAGCCGAAGATAAGGTCAAGTTGGTTAAGAACAGATTGAAGATAGCACAGTCCCGACAGAAAAGCTACGCAGATCCTAAGCGTAGAGAAGTCACCTACGAAGTCGGTGATAGAGCTTATCTTAGAGTGTCACCACTTCGTGGAGTGAAGAGGTTCGGAGTCAAAGGAAAATTGGCCCCAAGATATGTTGGACCATTCAAGATTCTGAGTCGTAAAGGAGAAGTTGCCTATGAAATTGAACTGCCAGAATCTCTGTCAGCTGTCCATAATGTGTTTCATGTGAGTCAACTTAAGAAATGTCATCCAGAAATGGAAGAAACTTCTTTGAAGGATACTATACCTTTGGAAGAGGTCCAGTTGGAGAGTGATCTCACTTATGAAGAGAAGCCTATCAAGATTCTTGAGACTGCAGAAAGAGTCACACGAACCAAGACTATCAAGCTTTGCAAAGTCCAGTGGAACCATCATTCCGAAGAAGAAGCAACATGGGAAAAAGAAGATGATCTTCGGAAAGACCACCCTCACCTATTTGCTAGCCAATCCGAATCTCGAGGGCGAGATTCACCTTAAGGGGGTTAGATTTGTAACATCCTCAAAATCATGTTTCAAACTTATGCATGTCATCCATGCATCCATGAGCTTATGTTTTTCATTTCAAAGAAATCAATTCAAAACAGAAGCATTTGTGCTTAATATTTTATGTAAGCTTGCTCTAAGCCTTAGTGCTATCTTCCAATGAGAAGTAATACTTGTTTTGATTCAGTAAAGTTTGTTTATTCAAACTTAGACACCACCAAAAGTTTGAACAAAATTTCAAAAAACAAAATGAATAATAAAACCAATATTATGCCTATTGAATATATATCATAAAGGCATGGTTTTATTTTATTTTCAAAAGACCCAAGTGTGTTTGAGTGAACAGATGTGTTTGACACTTATTTGAGTACAAGATTTATTATACAAAAATCCTAAAAAGTTTGGAATCAAATAGATTTGAATTGAGGTTTGAAAACCATTTCAGAAAAACAAACAGAAAAAGAAAAGCTTAAAGAGAGAGAAAAAATAACACTCAGCCGAATCTGGCCCAACAGGACCAGCTAAGCCCAGCACCCCCACCCCGCGAACCGTTTTTCTTCACTCGCCCCCGCACCCACTAGCTCGCTGACAGGCAGTACCCACTCCCTCTCCTTTTCTCTCGCTGACAGCCGCGGCCCACACGACGTCGTCGTCTCCACCCCGCAAACAGCTCAATCCCCAAAATCACGTCGGCCGTTCCCTGTATTGATTTGCGGCGTCAATTCACGTTGAATGCCGGAGTAAATCTCGCTCGCGACCATGCTACTTAAACCCCCTCTGCCCCCTCTCCATTTCCCCCAAACTCCGAGCACAAAGCGCCCCCAGGCTGCCCACAATCGCCCCTGCACCGCCGCAGACAGAACTCACTCCGGCGACCAATCCCGGTGAGCCCTGTGCGCCCCTCTCCCTCTGGTTCTTGCAGACAGCCTCACCACTTTCTTGCGCATCTACTGACTGTAACATCCCAAAAATCATAGTTTCAAAACTCATTCATATCATCTTTACATCATTCATCCATTTAGGGGTTTCTCAAAAATCATTTAGAGACAGCAGTTGGAGCTATGATTTCATGTGGGCAATTTATCCCAAATGGCCATCACCCTTTGAAATTTGAATGTTTAAGTACTTGTTTGCTTGCCTCCATTGATGGAAAGATTAGGTGAAACTTTTAACCCAAGATTCCAAATTTAGAAATAGTTTCAAAGTCCTTTTACAAATATTTGCAAACTAGAGCAAATCTCTGTTTACTTTGAAACCCAAGCTTGACCAAGTCTTGCTAGGTAACCACTTAGTTAAAATGACTGTTTTTTAACCCACAAAACCCTGCAAAAATTCCCAAAACAGTTTGGATTCAAAAGGATTTGAATTCATATCAAAAATCATTCCAGAAAATAGAAATAGAAAAAGAAAAGAAACAAACAAAAGAAAAGGGCCAGGCGCCAGGTTTCTGGCCCAGCAGCGAACCGAGCCCAGCCAGCCCACCCGGGGATTTCTTTTTCTCCTCTCACGCGCGAGCGCACACACTGAGCCGCTGACAGCCAGACCCCACACTCACTTCGCGCACATCGCTGACGAGCGGGCCCTGTACACGCTGTCATCGTCTTCCCCAAAAATCTCGCGCACGAACTTCGCCGCTGCCCGTTGCTGCTTTGATTCCGCGAGGTAAATGGCATTGAATCACTGGGCGTTTCTTGTCGAGCCTCTGGCTATATAATCCCCTCTCTCTCGCGACCATTTCCCCTCAACCAATTTCCCCTTCACGCCCCCAGGCTGCTCGCAACTTGCTCGACGCCGCCGCTGTTCCGACAACCGCGCCGACGAATTCCGGTGAGCACTGCGTTCCCCTCTGTCCCTGACTCATGCTATCACGTTCAGCAACTTCTTGCGCATCCAATGACACGCCTTGTTTGTTCTCGCATGATCTGTAGCCTCGGCAACGACTTCGACTGAGCGCCGCCGCCCTCTACACGAACTCCGGCGACCTCTCCCCGTAAGTACCAGCCGCCCCTTGCCCTCTGACTGATACGAACAGGATCCCCATCGTCTTACGCGTCTAATGGTGCCCCCTTTTTGACTTAGCGCGACGCAGAACCTCGCCATCGTTGACAGCAGCCGTATCAGACGCATTCGCGAACTCCGGCGAGGAATCCCCGACGACCCCGTGCGCCCCTTGCCAAGCCACCTCCACGTTGAGCTTCGCCTCGACCTTGCGGTTCTGGTAAGCACACACTTTCCTTCCCGAGCGACCTAGAACGCCGGCGCCACCGTAGTTAGACGCGCCGCCGCCAGTCAACGCCGCTAGCGCCGCCAGTTTTTGGCTGGATGGTTGTGTCCGTTGGATCCAGATCGTAGGGCTAGGATAGATTGTAAGCGAAGGGGTAAGCGCGCATCTGAGCCGCCAGATTTCATTTAGATCCTACGGCTGTGGATCTCGATCCAGTGCGAAACGGTATGGGCGAATGAAAACATGACGCGTGGCTAGGTTAGATCTGAAAACCGATTTAAAATCAGAAATTTGACCCAAATTCAAATGCTTATAACTTTTGAATGCCACGTTAGATTTTTGCAAACTTTATACCGTTGGATTCAGTGAAACAAGGCCTTTCAGAATATCCAATTTATTTAGCATATAGTAACAGTTAAAAATGATTTTATTTGTAGAACATGTTTTAAGGCCATTTTAAGTAGAAATTATTTTAGTAAATGTTATGGATGCCAAATAAGTTTAGTTGGCAAATTTTGTGTTATGTTAAGTTTCTGTACTCATGAGCATACTTGGTAGAATTTTCAAAAATCACCACCTAGTAGACTCTTGCATGCATGCATTCATATTATTTTTGGTTGTATATATTTGTGTGTAATTGTATGCTATTATTTCTTGTGTAGATTTTGCTAGTGATTGTGATTGTGAAGAGTGCTACTCTCCCCACTACCAAGGCAAGTGATATTTTCATCAATATTTCTGTCCTATGTTTTGTACTAGCGTTAGATATTTTGCTAAAAGTATTGCATGATATTTTGCCTAGTGCTAAGATGGGAAATCCTAAGTAGAATGGAATAGTAGAATTGCTAAGGAATTATCCTAAGTTAGGTTATCATATTCTGCTTAGTCTAGCTACTTAGCAAACAAGGGTGGTGAACAACTATATGGTTTATGATAAAAATATTCTAAGTCAAGAGACTTATGTTTTCTTAATAAAACAACTAAGTCAAATGAACCTCCTGGGTGGAATGGAATGATTGGGTTATGTTGAGTGGTTACACAAGGCCATGGACTAGGGTTGTGTATCTCACTTGTGGTATGCCACCCAGGCACAAAGGGATTTGGAGGCCAAGTGTTGAGAAAGCTTACAGTGCAACCACTTGGCAATATGGGCTCTGCCATAATCATATAGGTTGCTAGAACTTAGTCACTTGGACAGTTGGTGGTAGTTGGGTTGATAGGTTGGAGCGCGTCCATTTTGACTAAGGAAAAGCTTCTGAAAGGTCCTGTCTTGGGAAACCAAGTCTGGTGGGGAAAGTGCACAACCTCTGCAGATGGAAAACCTAAGTACTTAGCCTAGTCCAAGGAAATGGACACTTTTGAGCATCAAGACATGGAAGCTACAAGAATCTCATCACTCCAACTTCTAAGTAAAAATTTTGTGGGTGAACAAGGGTGAAGGACCTCAATGTCTATTGGTGGTTCCTTGGGAAATGTTTTTGACAAAGAAGAACTTAGAGTTTTTCAACTAATAGGAAAAACCTATTTTCAAGCAAAGCAAGCCAAGCTACACTTAGCCAAAATGCATATAGTAATATAGTCCACTTAAAATATACTAAGGTATCACTTGCCAATACTATTCCAAAGTATTGACCCTCTGTGGCTGTAACTTGTGATGTTGCAGGTTACTCCGATGATGAATAGGAGTCATGAGTCTACACTCAACATGCTTGCCTGTGGCACATGAAGATGAAGACTCGTGTTTATTTACTTATTCCATAAACTCTTGTATTAGGCCTTTGGCCCTGAGATGTAAAAGACTATGTTTTATCTCTGGAATGAATGTAATAAACGACCTTTGTATCTGTGTACTTCATCTTAAACTGTGGATGCTAGCATTGATCTAGGGACTAGCATTGCAATCACAGGGATCCTTTCCTTTATAAAGGAGGGGTCTAACACTGACACTGCTGGTGCCTTCTTTACTGCCCCAGGTCGTCGGTTCCGTTCAACACCGCAATCTCCTGACGACAACCTCGACTCCGGCGACCAAATTCCGTAAGCCCTTTGCGCCCCTTCACCTCTGACTCACACGAAGTTGTTCGCCACTGTCTTGTGCATCATCTGGTACCGCTTGTTTGTGCTAGCGAGACCAGGAGCGTCGCCAACGTCGCCGTCCACTCGAATCCGACGCCGCCCGCAACTTCGACAAGCTCCAGCAGCCCACTCCGTGCGCCCCTTGCCAAGCCGCCGCCAGGTTGAGCATCAGCGCGTCGCCATGGTTCTGATAAGCCCCTCCGACGACCCTAGGACCACCTGTAGCGCCGCGCCGCCGTAGGCAGAGCTCGCCGCCGCCAGTAGCCGCCGCTAGCGCCGCCCATCTGTGGTCTGTTAGATTAGGGCCGTAGGATTTAGATCTAACATGTGAGATTAGATCTGTGACGAAGAGGTAAGTTTAGATCTGAGCCGTGCGTGTTTAGTTAGATCCAACGGTAGCCGAGCGTGATCTGGTGCGAAGCGGTACCGTCCAATCAGACGCTGCCGCGTGGCTGGAGTTTAGATTTAAAACAGGATTTGAATCTGTTTGATGTTTGAATTTGATTTGGCTATAACTTTTGATCCCCACGTTAGAATTTGAAAAAATTTATACCGTTGGAATCAGGAGAACAAGATCTTTCTAAATATGCAATGTGTTTAATGTTTTGCTTCTGTTAAAAAGGTTTTATTTGCAGAAACTTGTGTAGGGCTAATTTGAGCATATGAAATGTTTAGGAAATAATTTAGGGTTTAAATAATTGTTGTTTGGCAAGTTTTTGACTTATTTATGAATCAGTACTGTATAATTGCTTTCTTGAGTTTTTAAAATCATCACATATTTTTTTGCATACATGCATATATTTTTGATTGTATATGTTTTGTATGTGATTGTGGCTATGATTCTTTGTGTAGATTTTGGTGCTAGTGATTGTGATTGTGAAGAGTGTAGCTACTCTCCAAACTACCAAGGCAAGTGGTACTTCATGAATATTATCATTCCTATGTTTTCTACTAAGCATTTGAAATATTTTGTTAGACTTGCATGCTATATTTTGCTTATATGCCATGTTGGGAAATCCTAGTAGTTGTAGAATTGCTAGGGAATCTCTAAGTTCAGTTACTATCTATGCCATGCTTAGCCTAGCTAGTAGCAAACAAGGGTTGGTGAAATATACATGCTATGATAAAAATATTTCTAAGTCTTTGGACTTGTGTTTTGCCTAATAAAACAACTAAGTTAATGAAACACCTCGGTGGAATGGAAGGAAAGGTTTATGTTGAGTGGTTACACAAGGCCCATTTCTATGGTTTACCTTGTGTATCTCACTTGTGGTAAGCCACCCAGGAACAAAGAGATTTTAGAGGCCAAGTGTTAAGAAGCTTCTAGTGCAGCCACTTGGCAATATGGGATCTGCCTGGACCACATAGGTTGCTAGAACTTAGCCATTTGGACAGTTGGTGGTAGTGGGAATAATAGGTTGGAGCGCGTCCATTTGGTCTAAGGGAAGGCTTCTGAAAGGTCCTGTCTTGGTGAAACCAAGTCTGGTGGGGAAAGTGCACAACCTCTGCAGATGGAAAAATCTAAGTACTTAGCCAAGTACATGGTAATGGACAACTTGAGCATCAAGACATGGAATCTATCAAGAATCTCCTCATCCCAATTTCTAAGTAAAAACTTGTGGGTGAACAAGGGTGAAGGACCTCAATGTCTATTGGTGGTTCCTTGGGAAAAGCTTTGACAAAGAAAAACTTAGTGATTTCAACTAATAGGAAAAACCTATTTTGAGCAAAGCAAGCTAAGCTACACTTAGCCAAATTGCATATAGTATCTAGTCCACTTAAAATTATACTAAGGTATCACTTGCCAATACTATTCCAAAGTATTGACCCACTGTGGCTGTAACTTGTGATGTTGCAGGTTACTCTGATGAGGATTAGCTGTCATGAGTCTACACTCAACATGATTGCCCGTGGCACATGAAGATGAAGACTTTTATTTATTTACTTATTCAAACTCTTGTACTAGGCCTGTGGCCTTGGAGTTGTAAATACGATGTTTATCTCTGGAATGGCTGTAATAAAGACCTTTGTATCTATGTACTTCATCTTAAACTGTGGATGCTAGCATTGATCCAGGCACTAGCATTGCAATCACAGGGATCCTTTTCCTTTATAATGGAGGGATCTTACATCGAGTTGTCTTAATCTTCATTAATGCTCTTCACTTGTGTGACTTGAATAATAACATGAAAACCAAAATCCACTGACGACGGCTGAACCCTGCAAAGAACTCACAAAACCAAAGAAGAACAACAAATATTTTTGGTGTTTTCAATTTTTTAAAGAAACCAACAAAGCAAAACCAAACAAAGAAAAGACAAACCAAACAAGAAGCAAACAAAGCAAGAGAAACAACGAAAATATTTTTGGTATTTTTGTGTTTTTTAGAAAGAAGCAACAAGAACCAAAAAGAAAGCGAAACAATGGATATACAAAGAACCGACCGAACATGATATATAGATGAGTGTGATGTCGGTATACCTCCCCCCAAGCTTAGGCTTTTGGCCTAAGTGGGGCTCAATCCCAAGGTACCCAAGTGGATGCACCTCCGTAGTACGATGAGGAGGCTCCCTTGTCCTGGTACGAGCTCGAGGACTCTCCAGTGTAGTGTACATTGGGGTCATACGAGGGTGTTTCCTCCTGAATGTGTCCATAGAAGCTAAGAGAGCGCAGCTTGTCATCCATCTCCTCCTTGGAGCGTGACAAAGGTCCCTTAGAAATACTAAACAAAGTGGTTTGGGGGAGAGGGATCTCTCTCTCTTCCCCGTTAATAAACAATATTTTATAGACCAAGTTCTCAAGGGTAGAGCCATTGGTGACAAAGTGGTGCGCCTTCTATTGGAATTATGCCCTAGAGGCAATAATAAAGATGTTATTATTATAATTCTTGTTCATGATAAAGTTTATATTCCATGCTAGAATTGTATTAAGCGGAAACTTTGATACTTGTGTGGTTTATGAACAACACCGTGTCCCTAGTATGCCTCTATGGACTAGCTCATTGATTAATGATGGTTAAGGTTTCCTAACCATGGACATGAGTTGTCGATTAATAATGAGATCATATCATTGGGAGAATGATATGATGGACATACCCAAATCAAGCAGAGCAATTAGATCGTGTCATCGTGTTCATCTTTGCGAAGCTTTTCCTTATGTCAAATATTTTATTCCTTAGACCATGAGAAAATGCAACTCCCTAGTATCGGAAGAAAGCTTTTAGGTCATCAAACGTCATGAGGGTGATAATAATGGTGTCTCTCAGGTGATCGGAAAGTACTTGTTGGGTTGTATGTATCGAGATGGGATTTGTCCCTCCCAAGTCGGAGAGATATACTTCAGGCCCACTCGGTAATCGATATCAACACCGCTTGCAAGCACGTGGCTAAGGAGTTAATCACAAAGTGATATCGGATTACGGAACGAGTAAAATACTTGCTGTGAATGAGATTGAACTAGGTATGCCGATACCGACGATCGAATCTCAGGAAAGTAAAATATCGCGCGACGAAGGGAATATATGGGATTAGTTGAATCCTGGCATCGTGGTTCATCCGATATGATCATCGATGAATGTGTGGGAGTCAATATGGTTTTCCAGACCCCGCTATTGATTATTGATAGAAGATCATGTATGCATATTCTCGAACCCGTATGGTCACACACTTAACGTGTCTCGACGCTAGGATAGAATGGATAATTGGTTTATGAGTTTTTGTTCGGAGTCTCCTATGATATCTAGGACGTCACGAGAGGTTCCGGAATGGTCCGGAGAAAAAGATTCATATAAGGGAAAGAAGTTTTTGGATATCGGAATTGTTTCGGATTGTTCGGTATTGTACCGAAAGCTTCTAGAACCTTTCGGAGTGGGACCAACGTGGCCCCACTTGTCGGGAGGGGGCGTGGGCCTACGAGGGAGTTCCCTGGCCGCATTGGTACAGGGGCACAAGGCCCCATATGAAGGGAATATGCCCTGAGAGGCAATAATAAAGTGTTTATTATGTGTATTCCAAGTATATGATAGATGTTTATTTTGCATGCTATAATTGTATTAATACGGAAATGTTAATACATGTGTGTTTAATAAACAAACAGAAAGTTCCTAGTTATGCCTCTCTAATAAACTAGCTCGTTGATTAACAAGATGATCAAGATTTCCTGATCATGGACATTGGATGTTGTTAATAACGGGATCACAACATTAGTGTAATGGTGTGATGAACATTCATCCGAATTATAGCATTACGATCAAAGTCATTGAGTTTATATTGCTATAACAACTTATGAAGTGATCCTAATCCTTAGACCATGAGATCATGTCAATCACTAACACCGAAAGAGTTTCTTGATAACATCAAACGTCACACCGTAACAGGGTGATTATAAAGATGGATTCAGAACTAATAAAGTGTTATGTTGAGGCTCATGGATCAAGAGTGGAATTTGTTCATCCCGATGACGGATAGATATACTCTGGGCCCTCTCGGTGATATCACATTAATTAGCTTGCAAGCAAGTGATTTGATCACTAGAATGTTATATCACAGGAACGAGAAAAGAGTGCATGTAGGTAACGAGATCAAACTAGGTATGGAGATACCGATGATCGAATCTCGGACATGTAATATATCGTGAAACAAAGGGATTAAGATACTAGCATAAAAGGTTCCGACGATCACAAGAAAGTCATCGTTGAATGTGTGGGAGTCAGTATGAGTCTCCAGATCCCGCTTCTGATTATTGATCCGAGAGGGGTCTCGATCATGTCCGCATTATTCACGAACCGTAGGGTGACACACTTAAGAGACACCGACATCCAATTGGAGCAAATGTTTCATGCCGAAAGAATGAACAAGCGTAGGAATTTATTTCACTAGATACCGAAACAGGTTTTCGGGTGAAATTGCATAAAGTGGTTATGCATGTGAAATAGAATTCTAGCAAGGGGTTATTTGTGAATGTTTGTCATTAAAGTAATTGACAAAATTCTGAATAAAATAAAAGATTTTTATTTAATGAGAGTTTGCATTAAATTTGGTGGAAATTTAATGGGAATTTGAGTGGACTTTTGAGTGGAGGGATTTTAAAGGGCATTTTGTGAGTGGAGTGTCCACCCACATGAATGAAGGAGGGGAGGGGGCAGCCCCCATGGCCGGCGGCCACCCCTTGGGTGCCCCCCTCCTCCTATAAAAGGAGCCCCCCTCCTCACTTGTCTCTCACACCTCCTCGTGAAGGATCTCTCTCCCCCTCTAGAATTTATCCCCCATGGTCTCGGACTAGCGAGATACATGTTCCCGGTGGCTATTCGGAAAGAAAGAGTTGTGCTTCCGCTGCATCGCTGGAGCGAGGAGGCGGAGGTTGCTCGGTGCCTCAAACGTGTGTGCGAGCACGGATGCGCTGCTGATTTGCGGCGCTAGGACTTCCTCTCGATCTTGAGATCAGCAAGAGATCGTCTACATCAACCACGAGTTGAACTCATTAAGCTTTGTCGGTCTTCAAGGGTATGTTCTCTACGGATATACATCCGCCCGTTGTTTGTATCTAGTAGATATATCTTGGTATATAGTTCACATCGTAGGAATTTTTTTGTTTTCTATGCTGCGAACCCTACAGTGGTATCAGAGCCGGATCTATGCGTAGATACTTTACACGGGTAGTACACATATGAGTATGTGGGCGATGATGATGATGTTTTTGCTCCTTTGTTGTAATTTTGGATATTGGTGGCATAGTGGGATGAAGCGGCCCGGACAAACTTTACATGTCCTCGCACATGAGACCTGTTCCACGCTTGACATGCAACTAGTTTGCATAAGTGGCTAGCGGGTGTCTGTCTCTCCTACTATAGTAAATATCTATTTTGCAAGCGAGTTGTCAACAATTTGATTATCCTTGTTGTGGTTCATGTTCGTAGGTAAGAACGGTTCTATCTCGAAAGCCCTAAGCCACGTAAAACTTGCAATGGAAAAATTAGAGGCGTCTAGTTTAGATTGTTGCTGGGATAGTGTTATGATATGGTAGTGTTGTAAGTAGAAGTATGAGATGATACTCTTACAACACACATAGCGTGTAAAATCCATAGACCTTGGATTTACACATATAGGTATGATAGTGATCATACCACGATGCACATGATAGAGATCATCTGCGGGAACCATATCATTTCACTAATAAACATATGATGTTTGATAGCATCTTATATTGCTTGTTTAGTGCTTTGTTAGCATAATAAGATGATCCCTCATTTAAATATCAAGATAATAATGTGTTCTTCCTTTAGTATGCACCGATTATGTTTTCGTCGCTCCAAGACATCACGTGATGATCGGGTGTTCTTGGATCCACGACCATATTTCGGGTGTAAAACAGTTACACACGCGAATACTAAGGTTCTAACTTGGCGAGCCTAGCATGTACAGACATGGCCTCGGAACACGGACCGAAAGGTTAAGCATGAGTCATATAGTTGATATGATGCCCATTTGATGCTCACCTTTGAAGCTATACCAACTCACGTGATGATCGGACTTGGTGTAGTGGATTTGGTTCATGTAATCAACAAAAAGGCACGAGGGATGTCGTTTTTGAGTGGGAGTTCATTCGATTAGTTGAACTCAATCTATCATACACTTAGTCTAAACTTTACAAATTCTGTTGTAGATGTCACCACCTACTTTTAATTTCAATGTGTTCATGGAGAAAGAGAAACTAGCAACGAACGGTAGCAACTTTACCGAATGGGCCATGAATTTGAGGATTCTCCTCTCTGCTGCACAAAAGAAATATGTGCTAGAAGCGCCGTTAGGCCCCCCACCTTTTGATGATTCCCCTGACGAGGAGAAGAATGTCTATCAGACTCGTCAGGAGGACCACAACTTAGTTCATTGCGGCATATTGTATGGGCTAGGGCCGGAACTTCGAAAGCGTTTCGAAAACGGCAATGCATTTGATACAATGGGTGAGTTGAAAATGATTTTCGACACACATGCTGCTGTAGAGAGCTACAACGCTTCAGAAAAGTTCTTTAGCTGCATGATGGAAGAGCACAGCTCCGTTAGTGAGCATGTACTCAAGATGTCGGGTTACGCCGATAAGCTTGTGTCCTTGGGAATATCGATTCCCATTGACTTAGGCATCCATCGTGTCCTGCAGTCTCTGCCACCTCGCTATAAGAGCTTCGTGATGAACTATAATATGCAAGGCATGAAGAAGTCTCTCCCCGAGCTTCTGTCAATGCTTAAAACTACAGAAGTGGAGATCAAAAAGGAACATCAAGTGTTGATGATCAATAGGAACACTGGTTTCAAGAAAGACAAGAAGGGAAAATGGAAGGGAAGTAAGGGCGGCAAGCCTGTTGCCGCGCCTGAAAAGAAACCCCGAGTTGGACCTAAGTCTGATTCCGAGTGCTACTATTGTAAGGGGACTGGCCACTGAAAGCGCAACTGCCCCAAGTATCTGGCAGACAAGAAGGCCGGCAAGGCAAACAAAGGTATATATGATATACATGTTATTGATGTGTACTTGACTAGTGCTCGCAGTAGCACCTGGGTATTTGATACCGGTTCAGTTGCTAATATTTGTAACTCGAATCAGGGGCTGCGGAACAAGCGACCGCTAGCAAGGGGTGAGGTCAAGATGCGTGTCGGCAATGGATCAAGCGTTGATGTGATCACCGTCGGAACGCTGCCTCTCCACTTACCGTCGGGATTAGTTATAAACTTGAATAAATGTTATCTGGTGCCTGCACTGAGCATGAACATTGTATCTGTATCGTGTTTGATGCGAAGTGGTTATTCATTTAAATCCGAGAACAATGGTTGTTCCATTTATATGAATGAAATATTTTATGGTCATGCACCGATTATGAATGGTTTATTTCTATTAGATCTCGATGATAATGTTACACATATTCATAATGTTGATGCTAAAAGGATTAAACTTAATGATGATATATCCGCATATATGTGGCACTGCCGTCTAGGTCATATTGGCGTTAAACGCATGAAGAAGCTCCATTCGGATGGACTTTTGGAATCACTTGATTATGAATCATTTGATACATGTGAGCCATGCCTTATGGGCAAGATGACTAGAACACCGTTTTCCGGTTCAATGGAACGGGCGACAGATTTATTGGAAATCATACATTCTGATGTATGTGGTCCAATGAGTGTGTCGGCGCGAGGTGGATATCGTTATTTTGTTACTTTCACGGATGATTTGAGTAGATACGGTTATATCTACTTGATGAAACACAAGTCTGAAACCTTTGAAAAGTTCAAGGAATTTCAGAATGAAGTGGAAAATCATCGTAATAGAAAGATCAAATTTCTACGGTCCGACCGTGGAGGTGAGTATCTAACTTACGAGTTTAGCACTCACATGAAAGAGTGTGGAATTGTTTCACCACTCACACCTGCCGGAGCACCACAGCGAAATGGTGTGTCGGAACGTCGTAATCGTACTTTATTAGATATGGTTCGATCTATGATGTCTCTGACGGACTTGCCGTTGTCATTTTGGGGTTATGCACTAGAAACTGCTGCATTCACTTTAAATCGGGCACCATCTAAATCCGTTGAAAAGACACCGTATGAATTGTGGTTTGGAAACAAACCTAAGCTGTCATTTCTTAAAGTTTGGGGATGCGATGTTTATGTGAAGAAACTTCAACCGGATAAACTCGAACCCAAAGCGGAAAAATGCGTCTTCATAGGATACCCTAAAGAAACTATTGGGTATTCCTTATATCACAGATCCGACGGCAAGGTTTTTGTTGCCAAGAATGGATCCTTTCTAGAGAAAGAGTTTCTCGTGAAAGGTGTGAGTAGTCGGAAGGTAGAACTCGAAGAGGTTGTGGAACCTTCTCTTCAAAGTATGGCGAGTAGCGCAGCGCCAGAAGTTGTTCCGGAGTTGGCTCCACCTGTTGAAGAGGGAGCTAATGATAATGATCATGAAACTCCGAAAGAGACTACTACCGAACCTCGCAGGTCAAACAGGACGCGTGCAGCTCCCGAGCTGTATGGAAATCATGTCATGAATTTCATGGTTGATGAAAATGATGACCCTGCGATGTATGAAGAAGCGATGATGAGCCCGGATTCCAACAAATGGTTAGAAGCCATGAAATCCGAGATGGAATCCATGTATGAAAATCAAGTTTGGAACTTGGTGGAATTACCTCACGACCGAAAGGCCGTGGAGAACAAATGGATTTTCAAAAGGAAAACTGATGCTGATGGTAATGTGACCGTCTATAAAGCTCGACTTGTCACAAAGGGGTTTCGACAAATTCAAGGAGTTGACTACGATGAGACTTTCTCTCCCGTAGCGATGCTAAAGTCAGTTAGGATTATGTTAGCAATTGCTGCATATTTCGATTATGAGATATGGAAGATGGATGTCAAAACCGCGTTTCTCAATGGTAATATTGAAGAAGAGTTATATATGATACAACCAAAGGGTTTTGTCGATCCTAAGGATGCTAACAAGGTGTGCAAGCTTCAGCGATCCATCTATGGATTGAAGCAAGCATCACGAAGTTGGAATCTCCGCTTTGATGAGGTGATCAAAGAGTTTGGATTTGTCCAAACTTATGGAGAAGCTTGTATTTACAAGAAAGTGAGTGGGAGCAATGTGGCATTTCTGATATTATATGTGGATGACATATTATTGATCGGAAATGATATAGATCTTTTAAACAGTGTTAAAAGTTATCTAAACAGCAAATTTTCAATGAAGGACCTAGGTGAAGCGTCATACATATTAGGCATAAAGATCTATAGAGATAGATCTAGGCGCCTAATAAGGCTATCGCAAAGTACATACCTTGATAAGATTTTAAAGAAGTTTAAAATGGACACAAGTAAGAAGGGGTTCTTACCTATGTTGCAAGGCAAGACATTGAGTAAGACTCAAAGTCCGGCTTCGGCGGAAGAAAGAGAGATAATGGACAAAGTCCCCTATGCTTCAGCCATAGGCTCTATAATGTACGCCATGCTATGTACAAGACCGGATGTGGCACATGCTATTAGTTTGAATAGTAGGTACCAATCGGATCCAGGTTCGGAACACTGGATAGCGGTCAAGAATATCCTTAAGTACTTACGAAGAACTAAGGATATGTTTCTTGTATACGAAGGTGAAGAAGAGCTCGTCGCTAAGTGTTATGTCGACGCTAGCTTTGTCACCGATCCGGATGACTCTAAGTCTCAATCCGGATACGTATTTCTCATGAATGGCGGAGCGGTTAGTTGGAGGAGCTCCAAACAACCTGTGGTAGCGGGATCAACAATGGAGGCCGAATATGTTGCTGCTTCAGAAGCGGCTCAGGAAGCAGTTTGGATGAAGGAGTTCATATCCGAACTAGGAGTGGTGGCAAACGCGTTGGACCCAATGGTGATCTATTGTGACAACAATGGTGCCATTTCCAATGCCAAAGAGCCAAGGTCTCACAAGCATTCCAAGCATATTAAGCGCCGGTTTCACTCCATCCGCGATCATGTCAAGGATGGAGATATAAAGATTTGTAAAGTACATACGGATCTCAATGTAGCAGATCCGTTGACTAAAACTCTCCCTAGAGCAAAACATGGTCAACATCAGAACTCAATGGGTGTTAGATTTATCACTATGTAACTAGATTATTGTCTCTAGTGCAAGTGGGAGACTGAAGGGAATATGCCCTGAGAGGCAATAATAAAGTGTTTATTATGTGTATTCCAAGTATATGATAGATGTTTATTTTGCATTCTATAATTGTATTAATACGGAAACGTTAATACATGTGTGTTTAATAAACAAACAGAAAGTTCCTAGTTATGCCTCTCTCATAAACTAGCTCGTTGATTAACAAGATGATCAAGGTTTCCTGATCATGGACATTGGATGTTGTTAATAACGGGATCACAATATTAGTGTAATGGTGTGATGAACATTCATCCGAAGTATAGCATTACGATCAAAGTCATTGAGTTTATATTGCTATAACAACTTACGAAGTGATCCTAATCCTTAGACCATGAGATCATGTCAATCACTAACACCGGAAGAGTTTCTTGATAACATCAAACGTCACACCGTAACAGGGTGATTATAAAGATGGATTCAGAACTAATAAAGTGTTATGTTGAGGCTCATGGATCGAGAGTGGAATTTGTTCATCCCGATGATGGATAGATATACTCTGGGCCCTCTCGGTGATATCACATTAATTAGCTTGCAAGCAAGTGATTTGATCACTAGAATGTTATATCACAGGAACGACAAAAGAGTGCATGTCGGTAACGAGATCAAACTAGGTATGGAGATACCGATGATCGAATCTCGGACATGTAATATATCGTGAAACAAAGGGATTAAGATACTAGAGTAAAAGGTTCCGACGATCACAAGAAAGTCATCGTTGAATGTGTGGGAATCAGTATGGGTCTCTAGATCCCGCTTCTGATTATTGATCCGAGAGGGGTCTCGATCATGTCCGCATTATTCACGAACCGTAGGGTGACACACTTAAGAGACACCGACATCCAATTGGAGCAAATGTTTCATGCCGAAAGAATGAACAAGCGCAGGAATTTATTTCACTAGATACCGAAACAGGTTTTTGGGTGAAATTGCATAAAGTGGTTATGCATGTGAAATAGAATTCTAGCAAGGGGTTATTTGTGAATGTTTGTCATTAAAGTAATTGACAAAATTCTGAATAAAATAAATGAGTTTTATTTAATGAGAGTTTGCATTAAATTTGGTGGAATTTAATGGGAATTTGAGTGGACTTTTGAGTGGAGGGATTTTAAAGGGCATTTTGTGAGTGGAGTGTCCACCCACATGAATGAAGGAGGGGAGGGGGCAGCCCCCATGTCCGGCGGCCACCCCCTGGGTGCCCCCCCTCCTCCTATAAAGGATCCCCCCTCCTCACTTGTCTCTCACACCTCCTCGTGAAGGATCTCTCTCCCCCTCTAGAATTTATCCCCCATGGTCTCGGACTAGCGAGATACATGTTCCCGGTGGCTATTCGGCAAGAAAGAGTTGTGCTTCCGCTGCATCGCTGGAGCGAGGAGGCGGAGGTTGCTCGGTGCCTCGAATATGTGTGCGAGCACGGATGCGCTGCTGATTTGCGGCGCTAGGACTTCCTCTCGATCTTGAGATCGGCAAGAGATCGTCTACATCAACCACGAGTTGAACTCGTTAAGCCTTGTCGGTCTTCAAGGGTATGTTCTCTACGGATATACAGCCGCCCGTTGTTTGTATCTAGTAGATAGATCTTGGTATATAGTTCACATCGTAGGAAAATTTTTGTTTTCTATGCTGCGAACCCTACACCATAGGCCCAGCCGGCCAAACCCTAGGGAAACCTTCTAGAAGGAGGGGGAAAACTTGCCCCCCACTCCAACCCTTGGGGCCACCGCCCTAGGGCTTGGAGGAGGGGCCAAGGGGGCCGGCCAGCCCCCTATATATAGAGGGAAGGAGCGCAGCCCTCCCCCCACTCCTTCAACCCTAGCCGCCATAATGTTGCATGCCCTCCAGATCTCTCTCTCCCGACTGCGCGTAGGCGAAGCCCTGCCGCAGAAGCTCTCCACCTTTGCACCATGCCGTCGTGTTGTAGATCCAATCTATCTCTCCACCCGACTTGCTGGACCGAGGAAGGAGGAGACATCGAGGTGCCGTACGTGTGCATCTCTCGAAGGCATCGCCACTTGCGGTGTTGGATCGGATCGGATCGCGAGGAGGAGAAGCTAGGACGACTACATCAACCACGTTCCGTTGAACGTTCCACCGTGCGAATCTTCAAGGGTATGAATATCTCATCTATCCCCCCTCGTTGTTTGCATCTCCTAGATTAGATCTTGGCTTTCCCGTTCGCATCCGTAGAATTTTTTTGATTTACTATGCTACGAAACCCTTCAGTGGTATCAGAGCTAGATCTATGCGTAGATGTGTTTCACGAGTAGAACGCAACATGCTTGTTGCAGGCGTTGATGTTTTCTGTTGCAAGCCTCTTGTTTGTGTACTTCTTATGACATGGGATAGTGAGATCGAAGCGGTCCAGGCCAACTTTACTCGACCTCGTTCGCGAGACCGGCTTCGCACTTGACGTGTGGCTTGTTCCACACATGCGGCTGGTGGATGCCAGTTTCTCTCACTATAGTTTTCATGGGATTTACACCGGATTTTGGCAACCATAATATCACCGTTGTGGCTTTCTGTAGGTAAGAATCGTTCTTAGCTTGTTACTCCCATAAGACACGTAAAACATGCAACAACAAAGTAGAGGCGTCTAACTTGTTTTTGCAGGGAGTGTTTCTGTGATATGGTATGGCCCAAGATGTGATGTGTATGTTGTATGCAATGATCATGTTTTGTAATATTTCACGACTTGCATGTCGATGAGTACACAACTGGCAGGAGCCATATGGTTGTCTTTATAATTGTGTATGACCTGTGTGTCAACTTCTTATACGCCATGTAATAGCTTTACTTTATCGCTAAGTAGTTAGCAATAGTTGTAGTTGTTATTCGTGGTGGAGGCAATCATGGTGGAGTGATGGAGATCATGCTGGCACGCACAAGATGGAGATCATTGCGCGGAGATTGGCTATACCATGTCACATAAAATTATATGCATGTGATGTTTATCCTTTTATGTATCTTATTATGCTTAGATCGCGACGGCAGCATTATAAGATGATTCCTCACTTAAATATCAAGATCAAACTGTGTTCTCCCCATGTATGCACCGTTGATAAAGTTCGTCGTGTTCAAGCACCACGTGATGATCGGGTGCTATAAACTCTACGTTCACATACAACGGGTGCAAGCCAGTTTTGCACACGCGGAAATACTTGGGTTTGACTTGACGAGCCTAGCATGTACAAACATGGCCTCGGAACACACAAACCGAAAGGTTAAGCATGAGTCATATGAATGATATGATCGACACTTTGTTGTCCACCATTGAAACCACATCTCTTCTCGTGAAGATCGGATTAGGTGTGGTGAATTTGGATCGTGTTCACTAAACAACTTGAGGGATGTTGAATTTAGTGGGAGTTCATCTAGTAATTTGATTAAGTTGAACTAGTTATCATGAAAATAGTCTAAATTGTACTTGCAAATTTTGTAGATCAAATGGCTAAGTCCAACTTCAACTTCAATGTTTTTGCTGAGAAAGAAAAGCTTAAGAACAATGGGTCTAACTTCACCAACTGGTTCCGCAATCTGAGAATCATTCTCGCTGGCGGACAAAAGGACTATGTCCTTGAGAAAGCGCTAGGTGACGCCCCTGCTGTAGATGCGCCGACTGATGAGAAAGCTGTTTATCAGTCGCGCAAAGATGATTATGGTGTGATTAAGAGCACCATGTTGTTTGCTATGGAATCGGACCTTCAAAATCATTTTGAGGAGTTCCCCGGGCCCTTTGAGATTCTTGAGGAACTGAAAACTATGTTTCAGACTCAGGCCCGTTCTGAGAGATATGAGATCTCTAAGAAATTCTTTAACTGCAAGATGGAGGAAGGGAGTTCCGTTAGTGAGCACGCCATTAAGATGTCGGTCTACACTCAACGCCTTGAGCAAATGGACTGCAAGATTCCATAGGAGCTCAAGATTGACAGAGTTCTGCAATCACTCCCTCCTAGCTACAAAGGTTTTGTAGTTACTCATAATCAGATTGGTTCCACTGATACGATCACTGAGCTCTTCGCTAAGCTTAAAGCTGCTGTCACATCCCAAATTTTAGATTTGGTCTTGCATATCATTCATATCATTGCATCATGCTTTTCCATGAAAAACCGTCGAGTGAAAAGGTTCGGCGAAACGCCAATTTCAAAACCCTATTCTAGTTTGCTACGAGGTTCCTGCGGAAAGCTTTAGTAGGACTTGCGACAACCACCCTTATAGATTAGTGGTTTCGCTCAAACCTTGAAGCTAGATTTTTCCCCTCGACCATACGAACCCGTAGGTGCAAGAATCGCTCGAATCGGAGCTCGTACGGAAAAGCTTCGGCCGTTTTAGTAAACCGTCGGAAAACGGTCCGAAAATCTGGACCGATTTCCGAGTCCTAAACTAACTCCGGACCGAATCTGAGTAGGATTTCGCGCGATAGGGCCACTTAAGGCGGACCCCAGCCTCGGGATCCGCACCCACCTGCGCCGACCCCGCCGCCTCTACTCCTCCTGCGCGCGCGACCCGCCCGCCGCCGCCGCCGGCCATCGCCCTGCCTTGCCGTCGCCAGGCTCCGCCGCCGCCGCCGCTGGCCGTCGCCATTCCCGCTGCCAGGTGCACCGCCGCCTCTCTCTCTTCTCTCTCTCTCCTCGGCCACAGCTCCCGGCGCCATCGCCGCCCGCCGCCGTCGCCCTCCGCGAGCACGCTGCCGCCGCGACGCGCCGTCCCCGCCGTCCCGCTGCACGCCGCCACCCGCGCGAGACCGCACCGCCGCCACCTCGCAGCGCCATCGCCGCCACCGCGCCAGCCGCCGCCTCGCTGCCGCCTAGCCGCGCCGCTGCCCTGCTGCGCGCCGCGTGCGCTTGCGCGTTACCGCATGCGATATTGCGTCTTCGCGCGCGTGCATACACGCACGTACGCGCGCCGCCTTGCGCGCGCGATGTTTTTCCCGAACCGTTCATTGACCGTCTACATCCGTGCAGGAAGAACCCCGACGCCGGAACCGATCGCCACCGCCGTCCGGAACTCGCCGCACCGTCAGGAGTCCGTTTCGTCGCTTGTTTCCGGTAAGACAGCAGCCACCGTCAGATCTCAGATCAGCGGCTTAGATCGTTCGTTGACTGGTCAGCACCCAGGCGTTGACTAGTCAGACATCCAGTCAGCACCCAGTCAGCAGACGAGTTGACCAGTAAACAGACACAGTTGACTGGGTTAATTTCGTTAATCCTTTTTGTTGACAGATTTCGGTAGAATCTTATAAATTGCATAGAAATTAAACCGCTTGGCCACAAATTGCAAATAAAATATGTGTGGATTCAGTGAATCGTGTAGAATCTCGCTGTACCTTTGGTTCAGGCTTTTGCTGCAAGGTTTAGTACAGTTTAATCAAACAAGTTAGCAGCCTTTTTTGGAGTAATAAATTCGTAGAAAAAGATCCATAGCTCCAAAAATCGCGTATGATATGTCCCTGGATTCAGTGGAACGAGGGGAATCTCATCGTGAATTAAAAAGGTAGGCTTACAGTAAATACTTCTGCAGAAACTGTCTATTGGCTTTCTGCAATGTTTTAATTACTCGGGGAGTTTTATAATTCCTTTTTGAGTAATTCCAGTTGGTACTGTTTCTAATCAGCGATGCCTTTGAGGTAGAATTTTTCCAAGATTTTACAAACAGTATACTACCGGTAGTGAATTATTTAAATTCTAGCTCTAGTTTGGAGCATTACTTTTGTCTAGTAGTTTTCCTTGCGCTAAAACTATTTTCCATGCATGTAATCGGTAGTATTATGGTATAGGATGTTGTGGTGCAGCTGTAGCACCAATTCACTTGTCATTCTTGCATTTCATGCATCATATTTGTTGCATATGTTGTGGATTGTTTGTTTATGAATGCAATTGTATCGTGTAGATTGTGACGAGTGCAACGCTTGCTCGTGTGTGGATTGTTCCTCCGAGCGCTACAACCAAGGCAAGTAGATGCTACTTTGTTCATGATATCGTCCTACTATTTTCAATGCATTGTCGTGTATTTTGTAGATGCATGTGTAGGATGATACTATCGCTATGCTATGTCCTATTATGTGGTAGGACCCTCTTTGTAGATGAACCACCGTTGGTAGATGTGCTTAGCCATGCTTTGTTGAACGAGGGCTGGGTTACATCATTGAGACTTGCTTCTAAAAGTATTGGTTTGTGAAAACTAAAACAACTTAATCAATGAATCCCCTGGGTGTGATGGTATTGATAATTTTTGGTGGTTTCATTGCGGAAAGGCACCCAGGTATCAAGAGAGAATGATTGGCTTCTTTATTGTGTAGCTTACGTGTACAACCATGTGCCAATAATGGAATGGGCGGTTGGTTGGACTTAGTAGGTTGTGGTAACTCGAACCCGCGTATCCAGAGATGTAGAATTTTGGTAGGTTGGACTGGTGCGCGTCGGGATTGAGGAGCTACTTCCCGAACAGTCTCTTCTTGGACTTCTCCCTATCATCACCCAAAATGAGAGTGATGGTACGAGCTGGGCTGGCCAAGTCACATGGGTAAAGTGTACTAACCTCTGTAGAGTGTATAATCTAATCGATTAGCCGTGTCCCCGGTTATGGACAACTGAGTTGCTTGATATTGATTCCATGACATGTTTCTCGCTCATTCTAATTTCATAATTGTTTTAATATTGTTGGGTTAACTTAATTGGGATATTTTCAAAGAAAATCAAAAATTGTTTATGAAAGTAGGACAAATGTATTTGCAAATGCAAGCCAGACACAGCTCCACTTGCCAAATATGCATGTAGATGTTAGTATTATTGTCTCTATTACTAGCTCTACTTGCCATACATTCCATGTATTGACCCTGCGGGGCTGCTACGTTTCATGTTGCAGGTTATTCCGATTCTGATTGATCGTTATAGGCCACGGTACTCCACTCGGCACTTGTTCACTTGTGGGCAATTTGAAGAATGGAGGATTTACTTGTTTATATTGCTACCTGAATAATTTGAGCTAGCTTTATGCTAAGCTTTTATTGTAATAATGGTACTCTGGATCATCGTTATTCATGATACACGGATATTATGTTATGTTATCTATCTTACTCTATTGTGGGCCAATGAACCGATCCAGGGATTGGCATGTCACATAGGGGCCACGGTCTTTTCAGAACCGGGGTGTTACAGGATGGTATCAGAGCATCTGTGTCGACTGTAGGATCGTGACCTAGGATTGGATTAGAAAGCCATATAAATATTAAGCCTATATTAACTCTGTCTTTCCTCTTATGCCTTTCACCCTCGTAAATTCTTACCATATGCGATTCTCACACTTTCCTCTTTTACTTGATAGATGGGAGACGTCAGGACTGAGTATGTCACCATGGAGTCACCAAGGCCCTTTGCAAGACAGTTAGCTCAGCTCTCTCAGTCATTGGGATTGCCACTGCCTATGTTCAAGGGAAGAAGGCTGTACACCTATGGATATGGAGAGGATGCATGGGAGATCACTACCTTCATATTCAGAGATGTCGCCTTGCCAAACCCCATGCACTTGGTCTACACCAAGACATACTGCAACTGGGGACTTGGAATCAACTTGGCCATACATGAAGCCCTGTCTCGCCAGTGCCACTATGTCCGACACCTATTGCCCGCAGATTCACCCTACCGTGACTATGGAAGGCGTGATGAAGATGGGAACATTGTGGTTACCCCGGGCGACAGGAACAACATGCCGCCCCGTCGGAGGCACATAGAGGACATGGAAAGGGAGAATGGAGCTCTAGCAGAGAAGGTGAGGATGATAAAGGAGATTGCAGATTTTACTAGCAATTGAATGGTGGTCCAAGGACAGGAGATTGACACTTTGCATGAAGCTGTGGGAGTTCTGGAGAATGTCCTGATAGCCAGAGATGCAACCATAGCTCATCTTCATGGCACTGTGCAAGAGAATACCCAGAACATACAACAGTTGCAAGGGACCGTCCAGGAAAGGGACCAAACCATTGAGGCTATGACAGCCCAGATTGCCGCTCTCCAAGCACAGCTGAATCCACCCTCTGATGATGACAATGGAGATGATGGCAACAATGGGGATGATGATGACAGTGGAGACGATGATTATGATGAGGACGAGGATGATGATGATGGAGACGATGATGGTGGAGGAGATGAAGCTGTTGCTGTTGCAGCTGAGGATGAAGAAGAAGAGGAGGATCCAGAAGAGGTGGAGTTTGAAGTCTCAAGTGATGGTTCAGGAGAGGTGTACACTCCGCCGTCATGGTTGTACCGCGAGTCAAAGCGCCAACGCATGACCGCAAGGACCTACCTCAATCTCTTCAAGAAGTAGATAGAAGTCCACCAATTAGTCCACGTTAGGCAAACTCGTTAGGATTAGTCTCGATCGTTGTAAAGCTTAGTTCGTGTTAGTTTAAGAGTTATTAGTTGCTTATTTGTGTACTCCAATATCCCAGGAATTATTTGTGCGAAGTTTAATGAAAGAGTTATGGCAATTTGGTTATCATCTGTGTTATTTTCGCTGCAGTTTTTCTGCTGATACAGCAGTACTGCGCGATTTTTCATATTTTTCTGGTAACTCGAAAAAATCTGAAAAAAATTGGGTTTATGCGAAACTCTCTGTCATATATGCAAAAAAATCAGCTAAATTTTATGACGAGTTTAAGTCAGGCGGAAAAATTCGTGAAAGCTGCTGAACTGTTGTGGCAGATTGCTGTTTTGGTTGTTTAGTTGATCAACTGTTTAGTTAACCATTGCCAACTCTTGCAAAACTATTTCAGTAGGTATATACTGCTAGGATAACACCTGGGATGTTGCTGGATCGCTTGTTTGTTGATATGTTGCTTGCTTGTGACTGTCTGCCATTGTTTGTTGTTGTTTGATCACATGCATGGGTATAACCCTATTGTCGTAGTTGATTCTTTCTAAACTTACCTGTGCTGAACCGCAGATGCCTCCCCGCCGCCAACCCACTGAGATGGAGCAGTTCATGGCAGCTCAGGCACAGCTGACCCAAGTAATGACTCAGTTCATGGCAAACCAGAACAACAACAATGGAAACAATCAGCCTCAGGGAGATGCTCTCACCAGATTTCTGAGGCTAAGGCCAGCTAAGTTCTCTACTGCAACGGAACCAATGGTTGCTCTCGACTGGTTGCGTTCAGTCAACAAGGATCTAGTAACTGTTGGATGCACTGATGCTGAGAAGGTGAGGTTTGCCGCTCACCTACTGGAGGGACCAGCTGCTTCTTGGTGGGACACATTTCAGATCACCCACCCGCTGGATACCGTGACTTGGGCAATGTTTGAGGAAGGTTTCAGGACCAACCACGTGTCTTCAGGAGTTCTGAGCCTGAAAAGGAAGGAGTTCCGCAACTTGCGCCAAACCAATCGCACCGTGGCTGAGTACATTGAGGAGTTCAACAACCTGTCCCGTTATGCACTTGAGGATGTTGACACTGATGCTAAACGAAGGGAGAGATTCCTGGATGGCCTCAGTGACGAGCTTTCAGTACAGCTACTGGTGGTTTACTGCCCCACTTTCCAGGAGCTTATGGACAAGGCTAGGATCTTGGAGGGGAAGCACAAGCAGGTGGAGAACCGCAAGAGAAAGAGCAATACTCATCACTCTGGTTCACACCACAAGTCTCGCACTTCATACGATGGATACTCCAAGCATGGAGGGAGTGACCATGGGAGCCATGACCGCCGCGATGGACATCGCCATGACAACCATAGGAGCAACCACCACAACCACAAGGGAGGACACTCTCACCACTCTGGAGGACACGGTGGACATGACCGCAACCGTGATAGCAGCTTTGTGAAGAAGGATCTGAGTGAGGTGACGTGCTTCAAGTGCAAGCAGAAGGGACACTATGCTGACAACTGTCCGGAGAGGAAAGGACTGAAGCCAACCAACGGCGAGAAGGCCATAGTGAACCACATGAATGTGGAGGAGATTCCGGATGAGCCTGACCTTGTGATTGGTAAGTTCCCAATCAACACTTACCCTGCACTTATACTTTTCGATACTGGTGCATCGCATTCATTCATATCAAGGGCATTTGTGGATAAGTATAAGTTACCTACTGAGTCTATGAAAAGGTCTATTAGAGTGAGTTCACCTGGAGGAGATATGATAGCTAGCGCGGGATGCCGCGACTTGACTGTGAGGATTGGAACACACAACTTCATTGCACATCTAGTAGTATTGGATTCACAGGGATTAGATGTCATTCTGGGTATGGATTGGATGTCTATGCATGGGGGACACATAGATTGTGCACAGCGAGCTGTTTCACTCAAAACCCGGATGGTAAGAGGATTAGATTCAAGTCGGCTGCACGACCGAGAAGGTGTAAGTTGAATTCTCTTAAGGGGGTTAGCATGGATACTGTGCCAGTGATTAGGGATTACCCTGACGTGTTTTCGGAAGAGCTGCCAGGGATGCCACCTGACAGGGATGTAGAGTTTCTTATCGACCTGATGCCGGGAACAGGACCAATAGCAAAGAAACCATATAAGATGGATGTGGATGAGCTGAAGGAATTGAAGAAGCAGTTGAAGGAGCAGCTGGAAAAGGGATTCATTCAGCCTAGTTCGTCGTCATGGGGAGCACCTGTTCTGTTTGTGGAGAAGAAGGATAGCAGCAAGAGATTAGTGGTGGACTACCGCTCGCTGAATGAAGTAACCATTAAGAACAAGTACCCTCTGCCGAACATAAATGATTTGTTTGATCAACTGGAAGGAGCAAAGGTGTTCAGCAAGATTGATCTGCGATCAGGCTACTTCCAATTGAAGATCCGGGAGGAGGGCGTACCAAAAACCGCCTTCACCACTAGGTATGGTTTATATGAGTATACAGTTATGTCTTTTGGACTAACGAATGCCCCGACATACTTCATGACCATGATGAACAAGGTATTTATGGAGTACCTGGACAAGTTCGTGGTGGTGTTTATTGATGACATACTGATATATTCCAAGGATGATGCTGAGCATGAGAAGCATCTGAGACTGATTATGGAGAAGTTGAGGGAACACAAGCTGTATGCCAAATTCAGCAAGTGTGAATTCTGGCTTAACACCGTTGGGTTTCTTGGACACGTAGTGTCAGGAGAAGGAATTGCTGTTGATCCAAGCAAGGTGACCGCAGTAACTGAGTGGGAAGCACCCAAGAATGCGGGAGAGATTCGAAGCTTTTTGGGACTTGCTGGATATTACAGGAGGTTCATTGAAAACTTTTCCAAGATTGCTAAGCCGATGACTTGAAGAAGGAGAGGAAGTTTGAATGGTCAGACGTATGTGAAGACAGCTTTCAGGAACTGAAGCGTTGATTAGTGACCGCGCCTGTTCTGTGTTTACCAGATCTTCAGAAGGATTTCCAAGTGTACTGTGATGCTTCACAACAGGGACTTGGGAGTGTGCTGATGCAAGATGGGAGAGTAGTATCATATGCCTCGCGACAACTCAAGCACCATGAGCGGAATTACCCCACACACGACTTGGAGTTAGCGTCAGTGGTTCATGCGCTCAAGGTATGGAGGCATTACTTAATGGGAAAACACTGTGATGTGTACACCGACCACAAGAGCCTGAAGTACATATTCACGCAAAAGGAACTGAACATGAGGCAAAGGAGATGGTTGGAGCTTATCAAGGATTATGATATGAATCTACAATACCACCCAGGAAAGGCCAATGTAGTAGCAGATGCCCTGAGCCAGAAGGTTTATGCCAATGGATTGACAATTGGTGAATTGCCTGAGGATTTGTGCAAGCAATTCAAGGACCTTAGACTGGAGGTAGTATCTGAAGGATACCTGGCAACAATGGAAGTCCAACCGACGCTACAGGACAAGATCATAAAGGCTCAAGTAGGAGACAAGGAAATAGAGGAGATAAAGGAAAAGATGAAGGAGAATCGGGAAAAGGATATTCGCAAGGACGAGCATGGTACCTTGTGGTATGGAGATCGTTTGTGTGTGCCCAGCGACCCGGAGATAAGGGAGTTGATTCTGCAGGAGGCTCATAACTCGCCATACTCCATACATCCGGGCAACACAAAGATGTATATGGATTTGAAGAGCAGATTTTGGTGGAACAACATGAAGGGAGATATCGCCAAGCATATTGCCCTATGTGATGTGTGTAGACGAGTGAAGGCGGAACACCAGAAGCCAGTAGGACTGCTACAGCCATTGCCTGTGCCGGATTGGAAGTGGGATAGAGTGGGAATGGACTTTATCACAGGATTGCCCAGGACCAGGTCAGGATATGACTCTATATGGGTAGTGGTCGACCATTTGACCAAGGTAGCCCACTTTATACCGGTGAAGACGACCTATACGAGTGCAAAGTTGGCTAAGATCTACATGGACAAAATTGTGTGCCTACACGGAGTTCCCAAGAGTATTGTATCTGACAGAGGCACCCAATTTACCTCACACTTCTGGCGCCAGCTGCACGAGTCACTTGGTACTAGGTTGGAGTTTAGCACAGCGTTTCACCCACAGACTGATGGACAGACCGAGAGGGTGAATCAGATTTTGGAGGACATGCTGAGAGCTTGCGCTTTGGCTCATGGTTCTAGTTGGGATGAGAATTTGTCGTATGCGGAGTTTTCCTACAAGAACAGCTATCAAACCAGCATCAAGACGTCACCGTTCGATGTGCTATATGGGAAACGGTGCCGAACACCATTGCTATGGGATGGAGTAGGAGAACGTCAATTGTTTGGGCCTGATTTGATCAAGGACGCTGAGGAGAAGGTCGCCTTGGTTAGGGACAGGATAAAGGTAGCACAATCAAGGCAGAAGAGCTACGCCGACGCCAAGCGCAAGGAAGTGGTATATGAGATAGGTGATAGAGCATACCTCATAGTGTCGCCACTTCATGGAATCAAGAGGTTTGGGATTAAGGGTAAGCTGGCACCTCGGTTTATTGGACCGTATCGGGTCTTAGCACGCAAGGGAGAAGTTGCTTATCAGTTGGAGTTGCCAGAGGCTCTGTCCGCTGTTCACAGTGTGTTCCACGTGTCCCAGCTGAAAAAGTGCCACCCAGAGATGGTGGATACACCATTGAGAGACACCGTACCGCTAGAGGAGGTTCAGCTGGAGAATGACTTGACCTATGAGGAGAAACCGGTCAAGATTCTGGAGACAGCAGAGAGGATTACCCGTACCAAGACGATCAGGTTTTGCAAGGTACAGTGGAGCCACCACACCGAAGAGGAAGCCACTTGGGAGCGTGAGGATGACATCCGAGAGGACTACCCACACCTATTTGCTAGCCGCGCCGAATCTCGAGGACAAGATTCATCTTAAGGGGGTTAGTCTTGTCACATTCCAAATTTTAGATTTGGTCTTGCATATCATTCATATCATTGCATCATGTTTTTCCATGCAAAATCGTCGAGTGAAAAGGTTCGGCGAAACGCCAATTTCAAAACCCTATTCTAGTTTGCTACGAGGTTCCTGCGGGAAGCTTTAGTAGGACTTGCGACAACCACCCTTATAGATTAGTGGTTTCGCTCAAACCTTGATGCTATATTGTTCCCCTCGACCATATGAACCCGTAGGCGCAAGAATCGCTCGAATCGGAGCTCGTACGGAAAAGCTTCGGCCTTTTTAGTAAACCGCCGGAAAACGGTCCGAAAATCTGGACCGATTTCCGAGTCCTAAACTAACTCCGGACCGAATCTGAGTAGGATTTCGCGCGAGAGGGCCACTTAAGGCGGACCCCAGCCTCGGGATCCGCACCCACCTGCGCCAACCCCGCCGCCTCTACTCCTCCTGCGCGCGCGACCCGCCCGCCGCCTTGGCCGCCGCCGCCGCCGGCCATCGCCCCGCCTCGCCGCCGCCAGGCTCCGCCGCCGGCCGTCGCCATCCCCGCCGCCAGGTGCACCGCCCGCTGCCTCTCTCTCTTCTCTCTCTCTTCTCCGGCCGCAGCTCCCGGCGCCATCGCCGCCCGCCGCCGTCGCCCTCCGCGAGCACGCCGCTGCCGCGACGCGCCGTCCCCGCGGTCCCGCTGCACGCCGCCACCCGCGCGAGACCGCACCGCCGCCGCCTCGCAGCGCCATCGCCGCCACCGTGCGATCCGCCGCCGCGCCAGTCGCCGCCTCGCTGCCGCCTAGCCGCGCCGCTGCCGCTGCCCTGCTGCGCGCTGCGCGCCGCGTGCGCTTGCGCGTTACCGCATGCGATATTGCGTCTTCGCGCGCGCGCATACACGCACGTACGCGCGCCGCCTTGCGCGCGCGATGTTTTTCCCGAACCGTTCGTTGACCGTCTCCGTCCGTGCAGGAAGAACCCCGACGCCGGAACCGATCGCCACCGCCGTCCGGAACTCGCCGCACCGTCCGGAGTCCGTTTCGTCGCTTGTTTCCGATAAGACAGCAGCCACCGTCAGATCTCAGATCAGCGGCTTAGATCGTTCGTTGACTGGTCAGCACCCAGGCGTTGACTATTCAGACGCCCAGTCAGCAGACGAGTTGACCAGTCAATAGACACAGTTGACTGGGTTAATTTCGTTAATCCTTTTTGTTGACAGATTTCGGTAGAATCTTGTAAATTGCGTAGAAATTAAACCGCTTGGCCACAAATTGCAAATAAAATATGTGTGGATTCAGTGAGTCGTGTAGAATTTCGCTGTACCTTTGGTTCAGGCTTTTGATGCAAGGTTTAGTACAGTTTAATCAAACTAGTTAGTGGCCTTTTTTGGAGTAATAAATTCGTAGAAAAAGATCTGTAGCTCCAAAAATCGCGTATGATATGTCCCTGGATTCAGTGGAACGAGGGGAATCTCATAGTGAATTAAAAATGTAGTCTTACAGTAAAATTTCTGCAGAAACTGTCTATTGGCTTTCTGCAGTGTTTTAATTACTCGGGGAGTTTTATAATTCCTTTTTGAGTAATTCCAGTTGGTACTGTTTCTAATCAGCGATGCCTTTGCGGTAGAATTTTTCCAAGATTTTACAAACAGTATACTACCGGTAGTGAATTATTTAATTTCTAACTCTAGTTTGGAGCATTACTTTTGTCTAGTAGTTTTCCTTGCGCTAAAACTATTTTCCATGCATGCAATCGGTAGTATTATGGTATAGGATGTTGTGGTGCAGCTGTAGCACCAATTCACTTGTAGTTCTTGCATTTCATGCATCATATTTGTTGCATATGTTGTGGATTGTTTGTTTATGAATGCAATTGTATCGTGTAGATTGTGACGAGTGCAACGCTTGCTCGTGTGTTGATTGTTCCTCTGAGCGCTACAACCAAGGCAAGTAGATGCTACTTTGTTCATGATATCGTCCTACTATTTTCAATGCATTGTCGTGTATTTTGTAGATGTATGTGTAGGATGATACTATCGCTATGCTATGTCCTATTATGTGGTAGGACCCTCTTTGTAGATGAACCACCGTTGGTAGATGTGCTTAGCCATGCTTTGTTGAACGAGGGCTGGGTTACATCATTGAGACTTGCTTCTAAAAGTATTGGTTTGTGAAAACTAAAACAACTTAATCAATGAATCCCCTGGGTGTGATGGTATTGATAATTTTTGGTGGTTTCATTGCGGAAAGGCACCCAGGTAACAAGAGAGAATGATTGGCTTCTTTATTGTGTAGCTTACGTGTACAACCATGTGCCAATAATGGAATGGGCGGTTGGTTGGACTTAGTAGGTTGTGGTAACTCGAACCCGCGTATCCAGAGATGTAGAATTTTGGTAGGTTGGACCGGTGCGCGTCGGGATTGAGGAGCTACTTCCTGAACAGTCTCTTCTTGGACTTCTCCCTATCATCACCCAAAATGAGAGTGATGGTACGAGCTGGCCTGGCCAAGTCACATGGGTAAAGTGTACTAACCTCTGTAGAGTGTATAATCTAATCGATTAGCCGTGTCCCCGGTTATGGACAACTGAGTTGCTTGATATTGATTCCATGACATGTTTCTCGCTCATTCTAATTTCATAATTGTTTTAATATTATTGGGTTAACTTAATTGGGATCTTTTCAAAGAAAATCAAAAACTGTTTATGAAAGTAGGACAAATGTATTTGCAAATGCAAGCCAGCCACAGCTCCACTTGCCAAATATGCATGTAGATGTTAGTATTATTGTCTCCATTACTAGCTCTACTTGCCATACATTTCATGTATTGACCCTTCCGGGCTGCTACGTTTCATGTTGCAGGTTATTCCGATTCTGATTGATCGTTATAGGCCACGGTACTCCACTCGGCACTTGTTCACTTGTGGGCAATTTGAAGAATGGAGGATTTACTTGTTTATGTTGCTACCTAAATAATTTGAGCTAGCTTTATGCTAAGCTTTTATTGTAATAATGGTACTCTGGATCATCGTTATTCATGATACACGGATATTATGCTATGTTATCTATCTTACTCTATTGTGGGCCAATGAACCGATCCAGGGATTGGCAATGTCACATAGAGGCCATGGTCTTTTCAGAACCGGGGTGTTAAAGCTGCGGAGGTGGACATCAAGAAAGATAATCATGTGTTGATGGTCAACAAGCCCCCCAGCTTTAAGAAAGGTAAGGGTGCAAAGAAGCCCTTCAAGAAGGGCAACGGTAAGCGCGTTGCCCCTACAGAGAAGAAACTCAAGTCTGGACCTAAGCCGGACACTGAGTGCTTCTATTGCAAGGACAAGGGTCACTGGAAGCGCAACTGTCCGAGGTACTTAGCGGACAAGAAGGCTGGCACCATCAAAGGTATATTTGATATACATGTTATTGATGTTTACCTTACTAGCGCTCGTTGTAGTGCCTGGGTATTTGATACTGGTTCAGTTGCTAATATTTGTAACTCGAAACAGGAGCTATGGAATAGACGGCGGCTAGCAAGGGATGAGGTGACGAAGCGCGTTGGCAACGGATCAAGAGTTGATGTGATGGCCGTCGGCACACTCTCCTTAGTTTTACCTTCGGGATTAGTTTTAAACCTTAATAAATGTTATTATGTGCCTACGTTGAGCATGAACATCATATCTGGATCATGTTTATTGCAAGACGGTTATTCATTTAAATTGGAGAATAATGGTTGTTCTATTTATATGAGTAACATCTTTTATGTTCATGCACCTGTTATGAATGGTTTATTTCTTCTGAATCTCGAAAGCAATGAAACACACATCCATAACATTGAGGCTAAGAGATGCAAGGTAGATAGTGATAATACGACTTATTTTTGGCACTGTCGTCTAGGTCATATTGGTGTAAAACGCATGAAGAAACTCCATTCTGATGGACTTTTGGAGTCTATTGATTTTGAATCATTTGACACGTGTGAGCCATGTCTCATGGGCAAGATGATCAAAACCCCGTTCTCCGGAATAATGGAGCGAGAAACGGACTTGTTGGAAATCATACATACCGATGTATGTGAACCAATGAGTGTTTCGACGCGCGGTGGTTATCGTTATTTTCTCACTTTTACGGATGACTTAAGTAGATATGGGTATATCTATTTAATGAAACATAAATCTGAAACATTTAAAAAGTTCAAAGAATTTTAGAATGAAGTGGAAAACCATCGTAACAGGAAAATTAAATTTCTACGATCCGATCGTGGAGGTGAATATTTGAGTTATGATTTTCTCATGCATCTTAAAGCAAGCGGAATAGTTTCGCAACTCACGCCACCCGGAACACCACAGCGCAATGGTGTGTCTGAACACCGGAATCGAACTCTATTAGATATGGTGCGATCAATGATGTCTCTTACAGATTTGCCGTTATCATTTTGGGGTTATGCATTAGAAACCGCTGCATTCACTTTAAATAGGGCACCATCTAAATCTGTTGAGACGACACCGTATGAACTGTGGTTTGGTGCGAAACCTAAGTTGTCGTTTCATAAAGTTTGGGGATGCGAAGCTTACATCAAGAAGTTGATGCCGGATAAGCTCGAACACAAAGCGGAGAAATGCGTCTTCATAGGATACCCTAAGGAAACGATTGGGTATACCTTCTACCACAGATCCAAAGGCAAAGTGTTTGTCGCAAAGAACGGATCCTTTCTTGAGAAGGAGTTTCTCTCGAAAGAAGTGAGTGGGGGGAAAGTAGAGCTAGACGAGGTTATTGAACCTTATCTTGAGTTGGAGAGTAGCGCAGCACCTGAAATTGTTCCAGTGCCGTCTGCACCAACAATAGAGGAAGCTAATGACAAGGATCATGAAGCATCGGACGATGCTACTACTGAACGTCACAGGTCGACAAGGTCGTGTGCCCCTCCTGAGTGGTACGGCAACCCTGTCTTAACTATATTGTTAGTAGACAACAGTGAACCTGCGAACTATGAGGAAGCAATGATTAGCCCAGACTCTGAGAAATGGCTAGAGGCCATAACATCCGAATTGGGATCCATGAGCGAAAACCAAGTATGGACTTTGGTGGACCCTCCTAGCGACCGAAAGGCCGTTGAGTGCAAATGGATTTTCAAGAAGAAAACGGACGCGGATGGTAATTTTACTGTCTATAAGGCATGGCTTGTCGCGAAAGGTTTTCGACAAGTTCAAGGTGTTGACTACAATGAGACTTTTTCTCCCGTAGCGATGTTTAAGTCCATTCGGATTTTATTAGCAATTGCTGCGTTTCATGATTATGAAATATGGCAGATGGATGTTAAGACTGCGTTCCTCAATGGCAACATTGATGAAGAGTTGTATATGATGCAACCCGAAGGTTTTGTCGATCCTAAGGATGCTGATAAGGTGTGCAAACTTTAGCGTTCCATTTATGGACTGAAGCAAGCATCTCGGAGTTGGAACCTTCGTTTTGATCAAGTGATCAAGAGCTTTGGATTTGCTCCAAATTTCTATGAAGCTTGTATCTATAAGAAAGTGAGTGGGAGCTCAGTGACATTTTTGGTTCTATATGTGGATGACATATTGATTATCAGAAATTACATTGACATGCTTAACGATACGAAGAGTTATTTGAACAAATGTTTTTCAATGAAAGACCAAGGGGAAGCTTCTTATATATTGGGCATCAAAATCTATAGAGATAGACAAAGACGCCTGATAGCTTTAAGCCAAAGTACATACCTAGACAAAGTTCTAAAAAGGTTCAGAATGGATAAGGCAAATAAAGGTTCAGTGCCTATGTTGTCAGGTAAGATATTGAGCAAGGCTCAGTGTCCAGCTACAGTAAACGATAGAGAAGCTATGAGCAAAGTGCCTTATGCCTCGGCCATAGGTTCTATCATGTATGCCATGCTGTGTACTAGACCGGATGTGTCTAATGCTCTTAGTTTGACGAGCAGATACCAAAGTGATCCAGGAGTGGAACACTGGACAGCCGTGAAGAACATCCTAAAGTATTTAAATCGGACTAAAGAAATGTTCTTAGTATATGGAGGTGATGAACAGCTCGTCGTAAAAGGTTACATCGACGCTAGTTTCGACACCGACAAGGATGATTCTAAATCTCAGACAGGATACGTTTATATTTTGAATGGAGGAGCTGTGAGCTAGAGAAGCTGCAAGCAAAGCATGATCGCGGGATCTATAGTAGAAGCGGAATACATGGCTGCTGCAGAAGCGTCAAGTGAAGGAGTTTGGATCGGGAACTTCATCATTGATCTTGGTGTGGTTCCAAGTGCCTTGGACCCACTGGAGATATTGTGTGACAACACTGGCGCCATAGCACTGGATAAGGAACCAAGATATCATCCAAAGACCAAGCACATCAACCGCAAGTTTCATATAATTCGAGATTGTATAACAGATGGAGATATGAAGATTAGCAAAGTACATACGGATCTGAATGTCGCAGATCCGTTGACTAAATCTCTTCCACGAGCAAAACATTATCAACACCTTAGTGCCATGGGTGTTAGATTGTTGCCAGATGTAAACTAGATTATTGACTCTAGTGCAAGTGGGAGACTGTTGGAATTATGCCCTAGAGGCAATAATAAATATGTTATTATTATAATTCTTGTTCATGATAAAGTTTATATTCCATGCTAGAATTGTATTAAGCGGAAACTTTGATACTTGTGTGGTTTATGAACAACACCGTGTCCCTAGTATGCCTCTATGGACTAGCTCATTGATTAATGATGGTTAAGGTTTCCTAACCATGGACATGAGTTGTCGATTAATAATGAGATCATATCATTGGGAGAATGATATGATGGACAGACCCAAATCAAGCAGAGCAATTAGATCGTGTCATCGTGTTCATGTTTGCGAAGCTTTTTCTTATGTCAAATATTGTATTCCTTAGACCATGAGATAATGCAACTCCCTGGTATCGGAAGAAAGCTTTGAGGTCATCAAACGTCATCCTATGAGAGGGTGATCATAAAGGTGTCTCTCAGGTGATCGGAAAGTACTTGTTGGGTTGTATGTATCGAGATGGGATTTGTCCCTCCCAAGTCGGAGAGATATACTTCGGGCCCACTCAGTAATCGATATCAACACCGCTTGCAAGCATGTGGCTAAGGAGTTAATCACAAAGTGATATCGGATTACGGAACGAGTAAAGTACTTGCTGTGAACGAGATTGAACTAGGTATGCCGATACCGACGATCGAATCTCGGGCAAGTAAAATATCGCGCGACGAAGGGAATATATATGGGTGAATCCTGGCATCGTGGTTCATCCGATATGATCATCGATGAATGTGTGGGAGTCAATATGAGTTTCCAGACCCCGCTGTTGATTATTGATAGAAGATCATGTCTGCATATTCTCGAACCCGTAGGGTCACACACTTAACGTGTCACGACGCTAGGATAGAATGGATAATTGGTTTATGAGTTTTTGTTCGGAGTCTCGGATGAGATCCAGGACATCACGAGAGGTTCCCGAATGGTCCGGAGAATAAGATTCATATAAGGGAAAGCAGTTTTTGGATTTCGGAATTGTTTTGGATTGTTCGGTATTGTACCGGAAGCTTCTAGAACCTTCCGGAGTGGGACCAACGTGGCCCCACTTGTCGGGAGGGGGCGTGGGCCTACGAGGGAGTGCCCTAGCCGCATTGGGCTAGGGGTACAAGGCCCCATAGGACCAGCCGGCCAAACCCTAGGGGAAACCCTAGGGAAACCTTCTAGAAGGAGGGGGGAAACTTGCCCCCCATTCCAACCCTTGGGGCCGCCGCCCTAGGGCTTGGAGGAGGGGCCAAGGGGGTCAGCCAGTCCCCTATATATAGAGGGAAGGGGCGCAGACCTCCCCCCCACTCCTTCAACCCTAGTCGCCATACTGCTACCCTCCAGATCTCTCTCTCCCAACTGCGCGTAGGCGAAGTCCTGTCGCGGAAGCTCTCCACCTTTGCACCACGCCGTCGTGTTGTAGATCCAACCTATCTCTCCACCCCACTTGCTGGACCGAGGAAGGAGGAGACGTCGAGGTGCCGTACGTGTGCATATCTCGGAGGCATCGACACTTGCGGTGTTGGATCGGATCGGATCGCGAGGAGGAGAAGCTAGTACGACTACATCAACCATGTTTTGTTGAACGTTCCGCTGTGCGAATATGCAAGGGTATGAAGATCTAATATATCCCCCCTCGTTGTTCGCATCTCCTAGATTAGATCTTGGCTTTCCCGTTCGCATCCGTAGAATTTTTTTATTTACTATGCTACGAAACCCTTCACCTTCATGGCAGCAAGATCAAGCCTTTGAGGAGCCAAAACTGTATCATTTGGATCAACGGCAATGTCCAAGGCAGTAGCAACACACATAGCAATAATTCCCCCATAAATGGGTCCCTTAGTAGTTAAACGACGAGCAATGAGAGAACCAAGTGTCATGGTATTGCCGACGAGTACGCCATGGAGGGGTCCTCACAATGTGTGTTTAGAGACGTGGGGTAAGGCGGGCGGTTGACGGGTACGAGGTAACACAACTTACCCAGGTTCAGATCCCACGACGGTGGCGGAATCCTACTCCTGCTATAAATCACTATAAGGGCAAATACGTCGAGTTACAGAGATTGGTTCGCTGTGCGAGGTTGTCTAAGATTGTCTATGATCGTGTGAAGTTGTGCCCTGAAGTCTCCCATAGGCCCGACTTATATAGTCGCCAGGTCCTAGGGTTACAGGGAAAAGTCCTAGCTGGACAGGTTACAGAGTCCTACACCGTCTATTACTAGTCTTGTGTGTCGTGTACTCCAAGGCCCCGGTACGCTGGTGACTCCACCGTAGCCTTCCTTTATCCGGCATGGGCCTCCCTTCTGATCCATCTAACTAGGCCGCCCAGCAGGCCATAGGCCATGCTACCAACTATGGGCCACCCAGGTTAGCCGGATAAGATACATGCTATAAGGATACCCATATAGCATATCCCCAACAGTAGCCCCCGGAGAACTCCGAGATCTTGCGCCGTCTTGCCTCTTCACGTTGAATGCTCCGTCTAGATGGATGTCGGCAAATCGTCAAGCAATATCTTGTAGTCCTCCCAAAGAACCCTTCAAGGTTTTTTCCGTCTTCAACTTGTAAGTCAGAGAAATGCTGAATCTTCTATCGTACTCTTCCGTAGCCGGACTGGATCCGTCCATGCCGGAATCTTTCGATGTGACAGCTCATCTGCCAATGTCAGCTAGGGTGTCGTAGACATAGGTCAGCGATGCCTCGTAACTCACACATGCAGAGAACGCAATCATATCCGAATTTCCCGTGCGAGCGATATGAACCGTTGGCGGCGACGGTTGGGGACGTGGAGAAATTTCCGTGCACGTTCGCGAACACTTCGTCTACGCAGCAAACGCTCGATCAAGCTGCACGAATCTTGATGCTGGAGATCATAAATAGTAATCGCGGTGGAATTTTTACCTTTTCACCTCATTCTCTACTCGCATCGTATTCTTCCTCCAGCGAGCACCCCCTCGAGCTCTCCGCGCAGTCTCGCAAAAAAACCCTAGCCTCAATTCTTGCCAGTCGGCTACAAACTTGCGCAATGGCCAGCAGCAGCTCTACCCTTCCATGGCGGCGTCAGGCGAAGCCGGCGAGTTCTGTCATCGTGCCTCCAGAGGGTCTGGTCATCCCCATCTCTGCGGTGGTCGAGACCACCGGCGGTGACCACAATCCAGCGGCGCTGGAGCCGTTGGAAGAGGAACTTGACTTGCACAAAGTCGATTGGCACGGTTCGGACATCATGGACCGCGACATCAAGGAACTGATCGTCGAAGGTTACCTCCCTGCGACAGAGGGGCTCGCCTGGCGGGCGGCACCGGCCGGCGAGGTGACACTTTCTCCCCAAGACGGAGAAAAGGTGTACCTCAAAGACCAACTGGTACGCGACGTCTCCCTGCCCATCTCTAACTTCTTCCTCTCCGTCTTGAACCACTATAGAGTCCAGCACCAAAACCTCTCTCCCAATAGTATTCTAGTGCTTAGCAATTACGCGACACTTTGTGAGGGTTACCTAGGGATTAGGCCTAGGCTAGATCTCTTTGTGTATTTCTTCACCGCCAAGCGTTAAGCCGGAGCCAGCAAATATGAACTTAGAAATTGCGGCACCATTAGCTTTAAGATCCATCCTGGTCGGCGGTTCCCCGACATCGTCGGCCACGAGTCCTGCAAGAACTGGCAGCGTACTTACTTCTATGGTCCAGATATCCCTCTGGCTAACCGAGAAGTAAGTACCCGAACTTTGTCGATGGAGCCGCCGCTGAAGCTTCGCCATGGAGATCCCAAGCCTCCCTTCCCTCCGACATCGACGATTCCCGCGACATAAGGAGGATAGAGTGGCTCGTAGATATGGGTTTGACCGGCTTGGACCTAGCCATGTGCTGGTTCATCAGGCGAATCCAACCTCTGCAGCACCGCTTGAAGCTGATGCACGAGTATACCAACGATAGAAGGGATAGCCTCCGCATCTCCGTGGACAACTTCTCGAGCGACTCCGTCAAGCTTCGCCTCAAGGACATCGTCAAGGTGACGGACAAGCAGCGTGGCTTGGCCATCACCTACGACATGTCCGTAGAGAGCAAGTGCCCAAAGGTATTTATTTTCCGTGTATGACATATACTCCATTTCTTTCATCTAACCATTAACATCTTATCTAACACGATGGTTTTTCACTTAACAACTTTGCGACATAGATGAGGACAGCATGGCTCCCAAAATCTATGGACCAAAGATGAAGGAAGTCACCGTCGTGTTCGACAACGATGCTCCGGCGGCACGAAAGCAAAAGAGCTCCACCTCTGATGCTGCCGACAGAGGCAACAAGAAGAAGACAGAGGGTGGAGCCTCCAAAAAGACTACCGCCGCCCTGGAGGCGGAGAAAAGAAAGATTACCGGGATCCCCTTTGCCAAAGCACCCCAACTTGTGTAAGTTTCTTTCTCTCCGACATTGTCCATTTGTCTGCATTATTCCCGTACTTATGCACTTTTGCACGTTTCAGGAAGAAAGCCACGACCAGCTTGAAGAAGACCTCCAAAACATTGGGGGCTTCTAAAACCATTAAGGACATGCTGCATCGCGATGCATATCCCGCCATCGCCCCTGTCACTCCTTCTGTCAAGCCTTCCTCCGCTCCGACAAGCTCACAAGCTAAGGAGGCATCTGGCCCTTCCGCCATGGAAGTGGACTCAGGCGCCTCTACCGAGCTCGCTGTTGTCGGCGAGTAGGAGACGCAGGAAAGTGCCGCCCACCAAATGGCTGAAGCTCCGGCTAAGGATGCCATCGGTAGCAGTAAGGCGGTGATGGAAGCTGGTACTTCTGCCAAAGGCAGCGGCCTTGCCCCCCAGAAACCTATAGAGTTCCCGAAGATAGTTTATCCGGCACTTACGCTAGGTAGCACTGCTCTGGTTCCTGGTGCGGCGCAGACATCTTCGACGTGTGGTCTTGAGGAGCTCCTCCAACAAGCAGATATCTTGCGAGGAAACAGCATATCCTTTGGCAAGCTGCTGGCCGAGAGCGCTACCAATCTCAAGATCATTGCACTTGTAATTTTTATTTGCCTTTTTCATTTCATATGAGTATCCCACTATAGCCCCCGAGGATTTAGACGAAAACCATAGGTCTTTGCGTCTGAATGCTCTAAGAGTAACTAAAGTAGAAAAATTCTCACTATATCCCCTGAGCATAAAGGTGGAATGAATAATTCCGGCTAGATGCTTTAAGAGTATCATACGCAGTGATCATAAATTTCAATAATGTAGCCCCAAGCCTCTAGTTGTAACTAAATTAGTTCCGACTAGATGCTTTAAGAGAAACTAAGCATACTTTTGAGTTAAAACTTTATACTGTAGCCCCCAAGCCTCTAATCGAAAACTGAATTAGTTCTGACTAGATGCTTAAAGAAAGACTAAGCATATTACTAAGTTAAAAACTCTCGCTGTAGCCCCCGAACGTCTAGGTGGAAATTTTCTGTCTAGTGGCTCCAAGTAGACCAACCAACGATTAACTTTCTTCTTTCCATAGAATGAGAATGCTCGGAGGGGCATGACCAACGACAAGTATCAGAAGATGCACGCAGACTTGGAAGCTAAAAAGGGTAAAACTGCCTTTTTGAAGGAACAGATCACCAAGAGTAAGCGTCTGTTTTCTTTTTTGCATTCCGACTTGGTTTTGTGCCCACATTCTCCGAGTACTCACTTTGTACTTTATTTTCTCTGACTTGTAGAATATCTTTCCAAGGCCAAGGATATTGTCGAGCAATCCAAGCATATTCAGCAGCTGGATAGCGAGAACAAAATCCTCAAGGAGGAGAGGAAGGACATGCTGAAAATGCATCAGGAGTCAATGAAGGTCCTGCAGTATTCCGCCACCAAGGAAATCAACCGCTGGAAGGAGGAGATATCAATCTTAATAGATCAGAAGAAAGCTGCTGATGAGCAGAACGAACGCCATCATGAGGCATATAAGCTCCTCCAACAAGAACGTGATTCCTTGGCGGATACCCTCTGGCAAGCTAAGGCCAGCATCTTCAGTAAGCTTTCTCCGCCTTGGATTCTTGTAGTCTGGATACTTTGAACTTCTTTGAACTCATGTGCTCTTTTGTCGGAATTTGCAGATCCTGTGAGTTTAACCCGGTCACCTCCTCCAGCAAAAGAATGCATGGTCCTTGCCGGCAACTTTATCAACACCGCCATCGCACAAGCCAAAGAGATTGACAAGCCCCTCCAGATCAACATCAAGGCATCGGACTCTATGATGAAGTTCTCGGAGATTCTGTGCCGAGCCCCCGAGCGTATCACAAGATGGAAAGCTTCACGTGCATGGGCCAGTGCAAGGATGGCGTTGTCCATGGTAAAGGCACACTACAAAGATGCCGACGTCGACATGGTAACCTCTGGCATCCCCGACGTGGATGACGATGGCAAAGAGATTAATCATCAATCCATCTTGTCGTCACTCGTGGGCTATGACACCAGAGTCGCCGAGTTGGTCGACGTCGATGTCATCGTGCCTAGAAATACCATCGATGATGGTAACCAAAGCTCCTCCGAGTCCCTTCGCACAGCCGACTTCGAGAGTGATTATCCTGCTGCCGATGATGCTGCTTCCAAGTCGCCTACGCCAAAGGAGTGAAAAACAACTTGTAATATTTGTTTCACCTTTCATGCGTATGCGGAAAAAACTTTGTATTAACTTAAGTCGGCAAACAATGTTGTATGTCCTGCTACTTAAGAACCAGTTTCCAGCATGTATATATTTTTTAAGCAAGTGCTGGTTTATCCATTACTTTGGCTCTTATGCTTGACTTTTCGTGAGTCAGAAGACTCGTTGTCGGAACTATGCGCTTAGGTGATGATTTCCAATGGCACCGTCAATAACCTAAGCACAACATCGCCGACAATAAGTGCCAAAAGTCACTACTCCAGAATCCACATAAAAACGACAAAGAACGTGTAGACCAGAAAACTTAAGGTAACGCCCGTAGGCAGAATTTTCACAAGTGAAATCGCAAAACTTATGCATAAAGGTTTTACATGATCCAAAAATCAACACTAAAGGAGGTAAAAGACTCAGAAATATGAGTGAACCAGAGATCTTTATTTCATCGATCATATAAGATGTACACAATTAGATAAAAAATGCTAAGTGTAAAAAAGATGTAGTTGTGCTATGTTCCATGGCCGATCAAGCTCCGGATAGTCATCATCCGGGTCACGTCGCTTACGCTTATGATCCTAGTTGGGTCTGTCCTTCAGTTCACGATTGTCAACGAGGTAGTAAGACCCATTGAGTAGGGCCTTGCTTATGATGAACGGTCCTTCCCATGGTGGGGATAATTTGTGTGACTTCTTCTGCTTAAGTCAGAGCACCAAATCCCCTTCTTTAAACGAGCGATGCCGAACGTGGCGACTATGGTAGCTACATAGCTTCTGCTGGTAGATGGCGGATCTTTGGCATGCCAAAACGCGCTCCTCCTCGAGAAGGTCTACATCGAGGCGTCCGGATTCTTCAGCGTCATCTTCGTCGTAGGCGGCAACTCTTGGTGCATCGTGAAGTATGTCGGAAGGTAGGATGGCTTCTGCTCCATATACCATGAAATAAGGGGTGTAGCCAGTAGATCTGTTGGGTGTAGTTCGTAAACTCCACAGTATAAATGGCAACTCTTCCGCCCAGGCTCCAGCTGCTCTATGTAGCGGTGCCTCAAGACGTGGCTTTATTCCTTGAAAAATTAATCCATTGGCTCTCTCTACCTGACCATTGGATTGCGGATGCGCCACAGATGCAAGGTCAAGTCTGATGCCTTTCTCCCAACAATAAGCCTCCACTTCTCCGAGTGACAAGTTGCTGTCATTGTCGGTGATAATGCTGTGTGGGAGACCAAATCTCACCACTAAATCCCAGACAAATCTTAGGGCAGTTGCCCCATCAAGCTTTCTAATAGGTTTAGCTTCTATCCATTTAGTGAATTTAGCAACTGCTACTAGCAGATGCGTAAACCCACATGGTGCCATTTGTAACGGTCCCACCATGTCTAGCCCCCAGACTGCAAACGGCCAAGTTCGCAATTCTTCAGCAGGGACATGTGGTTGTCAGGCATAATACTGGCGTCCCATGCATGTCTCAACCAGCTTGTCGGCGTCCGCCTTAGCGGTCAGCCAGTAGAATCCTTGCCAAAAAGCTTTCACGACCAACGATCGAGGAGCGGCGTGATGCCCGCAATCTCCGAGATGGATTTCACGTAGGATTTCAATACCTTCTAGATGAGAAACACACCTTAGGTACACACCAGTAGTGCTCCTTTTGTAGAGATGTCCATTGATTACGGTATAGCCCTTCGCTCGACGTACTATTTTCCGTCTTTCGACTTCGTCATCGGGCAATGTTCCGTGTTCGAGATATTCCATGAACGGTTTTGTCCAAGCCGGAGAGACCTTTGCCACAATGTGGACGAAAGAGTCAACTCTATCCGGGTTGTCGATGTCGGCCCCCTTCACGGATGGTGTGCGCAGATGCTCTAGGAAAACTCCTGGTGGGATTCGTTTGCGCCCTGACCCAAGCTTAGACAGCAGATCAGCCGCCTCGTTTTTCTCCCTAGGTACATACTTGACTTCATAGCCCAAGAAGTTCTTGGCTATCTCGTCCACTTCGTCTCGTTATGCCGCCATCATAGGGTTCCGTGCGTTCCAGGTGCCAGCCACCTGCTGGGCAACCAAGTCGGAATCTCCACAGCAAACTATGTGCTTGATGCCAATATCCTTGGCTACGGGTAATCTGTGAATGAGTGCTTCATATTCCGCCATGTTGTTCGTAGCCTCAAAGTGGATCTGCAAAACCTAGTGTAGCTTGTCGCCAGTTGGTGACTGTAGCAATACACCATCCCCTGAGTCGTTGAGCAGCTTTGATCCGTCAAAGTGCATCACCCAGTACTCTGGTTCCGGCAACGGAGTAGCATTGGGCATCTCCGTCCAATTTACAATAAAATCCGCCAAGGCTTGTGACTTGATAGCGTCGCGTCTCTTGTAGGTGATCTCAAAGGCGGCAAGTTCAATGCCCCACTTCACGACCCTTCCTGTAGCGTCGCTGTTGTTGATAATGTCGGACAGTGGAGTCTTGCTCACCACTGTGATTGGGTGCTCCTGAAAGTAATGCCTTAGCTTCCGAGAAGCAAGGAATACTCCATAAGCTATCTTCTGGTAGTGCGGGTAACGCTGCTTGGACTCCGTCAAGACCTCGCTTACATAGTAAACTGGTCATTGAACTCCGTGCTCATAGCCTGGTTCCTTCCGCTCTACCACGACGACGATGCTGATTACCCAGTTGGTTGCCGCCATGTAAAGTAACATGGGCTCTCCAGGCTCGGGTGCTGCAAGGATGGGCACTGAGGAAAGAATTTCCTTGAGCTGCTTCAATGTTGCATCTGCCTCGTCCGTCCATGTAAATTTGCCCGCCTTCTTCAACAACTTGTATAGCGACAGAGCCTTCTCTCCAAGTCGGCTGACGAACCGACTAACTACTGCAACACAACCTATTAGTCGTTGAATGTACTTTAGGCATATCGGATGATTTATGTTTAAAATGTCTTTGATTTTCTCTGGATTGACCTCGATTCCACGCTGGGAAACAATGAAACCCAACAATTTGCCAGCTGGGACCCCGAAGACGCACTTCTTAGGGTTAAGCATCATGTTGTATTTCTAGAGATTATCAAAGGTTTCTTTTAAGTCGGAGATTAAGTCATGACTTTTTAGACATCACTGATATGTTGTCCACATAGGCATGAATGTTCCGACCAATTTGATCGTGTAGGCAACGTTGCATTGTCCGCTGGTATGTAGCACCTGCGTTTTTCAGCCCAAAGGGCATCGTGACATAGCAAAACATGCTGAATGGAGTAGTGAACGAAGTGGCCAATTGGTACGACTTCCTCATCTTGATCTGGTGGTATCCTGAGTATGCATCGAGAAAACACAAAAGTTCCGAGCCAGCCGTCGAGTCAATGACTTGGTCAATGCGAGGCAAAGAAAACAGATCTTTGGGACATGCTTTGTTCAAGCCGGTGTAGTCAACGCACATTCTTAATTCATTGGTTCCATTTTTGGGGACAAGTACAGGATTGGCCACCCATTGGGTGTGAAGGACTTCCCGGATAAAACTAGCCTTAAGTAACCTAGCTATCTCTTTGCCAATGGCGCGTCTCTTCTCATATCCAAAGCTTCGTAGAGGTTGCTTCACTGGTTTGGATTTTGGATAAATATTTAAGCTGTGCTCGGCAAGTTCCCTAGGTACACCTTTCATGTCGGCAGGTTGCCAGGCAACGATGTCCTTATTCTCATGGAGGAACTCGACGAGCGTGCTTTCCTATTTGGGATCCAGGTTCGTCCCAATGGCGGTGGTCTTGGAGGCATAGCCTACCACAAGTCCCACCAGCTTGGTCTCGATGGCGGCCTTGAATGCAGGAGCGGAGTCGGAGATCTTCTTCTTTGAAGCGGGCATCTCTGAGTCATTGACCTTGCTCTGGATCTCTTTGAATTCTTCGCTGTAGAGGACAGCTTCCGCGAAGGCTGCTTCATTAATCTCGCAGTCCCTTGCCTTGGTAAAGCTTCCAGATACGGTGATGACACCGTTTGGTCCGGGTATCTTGAGTTTGTTGTAGATGAAGCATGGCTTGGCCATGAACGTGTGGAATATGTCGCGACCAAATATGATGTGGTACACACTCTTGAAGGGGGCCACCTCAAAGGTCATGCGCTCTTGGCGGTAATTATTAACGTCGCCAAAGGCAACCTGAAGTGTAATGCACCCAAGGGACCGAGCCTCCCGACCAGGAACTACGTCATGGAAGATGGTGTTGGTCCGCCTTAGGTTTGCCTCCGTCAAGTTCATCTTCTGTAGTTTATCCAGGTACATGATGTTGATGCTTCTTCCACTATCCACCATACACTTGGTGAACTCATTGCCGTCAATCAAGGGGTTGATGACCATGGCGTATTGGTTCTCCGTAGGAATAAGGTTTGGGTGGTCCGTCCTGTCCCAAGTGATTGGAACCTCCGACTAGCGTAGGTACTGGGAACTAGGGGCAAAGTAGCCATCAGGATCCTCAAGGAGGTCTTCTATTGTCGGGCGGAGGGGGTGCCAAGGAAAGTGTGGTAAACTGGCGCCTTCTTCACGAAGGGGTTCTTCCCTTTGTCGTCGCTCTTGGCGGCGTGCTTGGGGTCAACGTCCTCGTCCATGTCACTTGAATCCTTGGACTCCTCCTCCTTCTTCTTCCCCTTGACCTTGCCTCGCGGTCTGTTCTTCCGACTTTGCTTGTAGCCGGACTCCGGGTCTTCCTTGAGGTAGTTGACGAACTTGCAGTGTCGATTGGTGTGAGTGGATTTGCCGTTGGCATCGATTTGTACGAGGCACGACATATCGCGGTACTCCTTGTAAGTTTGGGGAACGCGGAGCGCTGCCGAGGTAGTTTCACTTCCTCGCTGCTGCCCACGACTAGCTCCCCGTCCTCAGCCACGTTGTCCGCCATCACCTTGTCCTGCAAAGGTCATGGCGACGGGAGTTTGCTTTTCATCTGGAGCGGTTTTCCGCTTTGTACTGTTGTTCCTCCAAGCTTGAGTTGGAACGGATATTGCCGACAAGGAGCCACAAGCATCGTCGTCGGCAGCTGCGAACTCACTGGCCAACTGAATCATCTGATTTAAGTCAAGCTGGTGATTGTCCTGCAAGCGCTTCAGCTTATGTCGGAGCAACGTGCACCTTTCCAACCCATCGATGAAGGCGGCCATGGCGGTCTGAGCGTGCACTCCTGCGCAGGAATTTTTCATGTCCAACCAGCGGGAGAGGTAGGAACGAGATGTCTCGTCTTTCTCTTGCACGCACCGCTATAGATCGCCAACAGTGCAGGGACGTTTGTACGTACCCTCGAAGTTCTTAGTGAAAGCCTCTTGCATGTCCAACCAATTGCAGATGGATTTCTCTGGTAAGTCATCAATCCATTGATAGGCTGTGCCCGCCAACATTAACGGGAGGTACTTGAAGGCAACGTTGGGGTTGCCTCCGGCAATCTCCACCGCGTTGTCGTAATCCTGCAACCATGTGGCTGGCTTGGCGGTGCTGTCATAGGGCTTGATGGTCTTGTCAATCCGGAAACCTTTGGGGTAAGTTGCGGACCGTATTGTGGGTCCAAATCAACGTGGTCCCAGGTATGATCCTTCCCGGGCATCGTGGATCTTGTCGATCCGTGAACGTGCATCGTATGGCTTCGGGTTCTTCTTCTTCTTGTCAACAGGGGATGGGCTACGTGAACGACGCGGTCCTCCTCCGCCATGGTGACTGCTAGGTGGTGACGGAGGCGTAGGTGGCGGTGGGTTAGCCTTCTTGATATTACCCTCCCGCGACGCCTCACGCATGTCGCGGTTTCTTGTCGGATGTGGAGGGTCATGGCGCGACCTGCTCTTATGTCCTTGGTTGCGCTCTCCTTCATGACGGGTCTGCTCCACGTTGTCGCGGATGATGATGCCGCCCTGCCTTGGCGGGGGCATCTCTGTACGATGGTGAGCCTTTGGGTCTTTGCGATGTCGGGGAGAGCGGGGTGGTGGCGATGGGTGGCGAGGTCGGGCCTTTTCTCCATGGTCGGAGGATATGGGAATAGCATCCTTCCTGTTGCACGCATCCCTCTGTCTTCTTTCTGATGAACCCGTCTGAGACCCGACATCAAGAGGAGATCTGTCCCTTAGCGGTTTATGCTGGCTAGATCGGCAAAACGCTGGGTCAGACTCCAGCCTCTGAGAGGTGGCATTTTCCTGCTATTTCACCGCCTTGGCCACTAGGTCATAGACCTGTTCCACTGTCTCAGGCGATCGATCCTGCTCAAGAAGGTTCTTGGCGATGACGAGGTTAAGGAGGGGAGTGGTCATTAACTGTCTGCCTTCACTGTCAATGTATGGCTTGGCCTGTGCCGGCTTCGAGGGAGCCCATCCTAGGTTTCGTCATACGCCAGAATCGTTGATGACGCGATCCGCAGCTTTCTTGGCCTTCTGCTACTGGAGAAGAGTCTTGTATTCGGCCTCCATTGCTCTAGCTTTCTCTATGGACTTCTGCGCGTTGACCAGATCTCGATCTAGCTGAGCGCCCTGCTCCGAGATGGCTTGCGCTTCCTCTAGCAACTGCTGGCACTTCTCGTCAAGCTGGGTCATGTTCCGGATATGAGCGACGGTCAGTGGCTCGATGAGGAGGTTGTCGTACATCACTCTATCAGCTGGAGTAACTTGGGCAGCAGCAGACGTAGATGCCCGAGGTGGCAAGTTTGCGGTGTTGTTGTTTCTCGGTTCGGTGCCGAGTTCCTGCGGTTGTTGCACTTGGTTAGGCGGAGGAAGCATGACCTTTGCATGATCATCGTCAGCAGCAATAACTGGACCCTTCCCCTTGTCCAGCGCTGTAGGCGGAGCTCGTCCGGGTTGGTCTTTGTCCATCGCCGTCCCAATGGTGACGAAAACTTCTCGAGATGTGACGGTGTTGTTTGCTTGCTCGTCGCGCGTGTACTCCTCCTCCATCTCCTGCATGGCGGAGTCTAGTTCTTCTGGACTAAAATATATCTCCTCTGAATCTGCACTGAAGTCGGCATAAAGCTCATCAATCACAGAGTCGGAGAGTGCCAGGACTTCCTCGATGGCAGGCGGTGGAGGTGCAATGGAAGCGATGATGACTGGAGGTGGTGGTGCGACTGCGATGATGGCGGCCGGAGGCGGTGGTGGCGGTTGCTGAGGCGGCGGCGCTCCGCCAATGAGCGCGAGATCCGTCTTAGCTACTTCATCGGCCTCCGTGTAGCTGTTAACGATGTTCACCATGCTTTCGAAAGTGAGACGGCCTGAAGCCTACTGCCGCCTTAGAGAATGTTGGAGTAGCGTTCCCCGATCCAGTCCTTCCACAAAGTGATACATAGCATCATCATTGGGGTAGTGGGCCAGGTCGGCTCGAATATGGAGCCATCTGGCAAGGTAATCGCGGGGGTTTTCGCCTTATCTCTAAATGCAACGCGCCAGATCGAAGATGGTAACCACGCCGACGAACTTGGATCTCTGCTGTACAGACGCGCAGGCGAAGCCAGCGGATTTGCAGCGATCTTCCATCGTTATATCCTGCACAGGGGCGGTTTGGGTGGGCCTTGAATTTTTTCGATCTTTGTCGGCAAACTCCAAAGAGAGATCCGACATCGATCCTTCCGTGAACGTATCTGGCCCGTAGGCGGTCCGTGCAGGCCTTGATGCTCCTCCAACTCCCAGGGAACTAGTGCCCGAGTCGGTTTCACCAATGAAGAGGTGGATGTCTCTAATAGGAACGATCGAACACCGCATAAGGTTCGTCTTCACCGGGATCTAGAACTCGTCGAGAGGGATGATCGGAATGTTGCCGGAGAAGAGAACCCGACCGATGGCTACGGTCTCGCCGATTCCCGCAAAGATCTTGGTCCTCGCCCGCTGGAGAGCCTGAAGCGCCTCTTGCCCCATAGTGGGCGCCAACTGCCGTGGTATTGCCGACGAGTACGCCATGGAGGGGTCCTCACAGTGCGTGTTTAGAGACGTGGGTAAGGCAAACGGTTGACGGGTACGAGGTAACACAGCTTACCCAGGTTTAGATCCCACGACGGTGGCAGAATCCTACTCCTGCTATAAATCACTATAAGGGCAAATAAGCCGAGTTACAGAGATTGGTTCGCCGTGCGAGGTTGTCTAAGATTTTCTATGATCGTGTGAAGTTGTGCCTTAAAGGCTCCCATAGGCCCGACTTATATAGTCGCCAGGTCCTAGGGTTACAGGGAAAAGTCCTAGCCGGACAGGTTACAGAGTCCTACACCGTCTACTAGTGTATCGTGTACTCCAAGGCTCCGGGTACGCTGGTGACTCCACCGTAGCCTTCCTTTATCCGGCATGGGCCTGGGCCTCCCTTCTGATCCATCTAACTGGGCCGCCCAGCAGGCCATAGGCCATGCTACCAACTATGGGCCACCCGGGTTAGCCGGATAAGAGACATGCTATAAGGATACCCATATAGCATATCCCCAACACCAAGATTGTATTTGGTATCATTGTTGAGCGCAGCGGCTAAGAAAGCCAAATGATAGCTGGAAATATTACTAGTGTTCTCCCTACCGAGAACACTGGTGGCAAGATAGTAAGTGAAGTACCTGATGGCTGGAAGCTGAATGTTTCTTATATTTCCCCGTTGAGCCCTACGGTTATCATCATTGGTTATCCCGCGGTAAAGTTCCAACAAATCAGCGGGTTGAGCTAGAATCTTCTTTGCTGATCCAGCTGTACCAAGTCCCAGAGCCTCACAAAATTTCTTCAACGTCATATGGTAAGACCTGCCATAAATCTTGAAAGAAACATCTGGACTAAACATGTTGTTAGTAAAGGATAAGCTCTCCGCAAATGTTTTAGTGAGCGTAGCATATTGCGCGCTCTCATCCTGCATAAGACTTGTTAGACCAGCCCTCCAAACCAAGGTCATAAAATCATCAAGAATCCCAGCAATCCGCAAGAAGGTTTGGCAAGGAAAAGCGGAGGGGTGCGCATCCCCCTCATCTCCCTCGTCGCCGAATCGCGGAGTGATGAGATCCTCATTGTATGAGGGCCTAGCACAGGAGGATGGTCTTGAAGGCCTTGTCCTTCTAGGTGCATCACTCTCAAATATCTCTCCAAATGTTTGGTTGTCCATGACCACTCTATTCTGAAATTTTTAGACAAACATCAAACCAAGTGATTTCCAAGTTGATAAATGATGAGAAACGACTATAGAAACTTTCTAGAGGGCTACACATGCATCAAAATGAAATTTCTAAGCATAGACAAGCATGCAATCTCACACAACTTGTCACCTATAGCAGCAAAATACTCAAGATACAATCTACCAATCACAAATCTAATTGGACAAGTGGAGGAGGCACATACCAAGGAGCAATCCCTCCAAAAATCAGCAGCAAAGATGGGTTGAGCAAGGAGATCGAAAATCGCGAGCAAGAACAGCAAGAACTCGAGCTTGAGCAAGTTTTCCGGTGTTTTTTGGGAGAGAGAAAGAAGATGGATGTGAGGGGGCACCTTGAAGGGGCCCAGGTGGGCCAGACCCCCCCTAGGCGCCACCCATAGGTAGGCCACGCCTACCATGTGTGTGGTGGCCTGGGGTGGCTCCCTAGGTCACTTTAGGTGTCCCTCTGCCCATTTTTCAAGGAAAAATTTATTCTGAATTTTCTGGAATTTTTTGGGAAACTTTATTTTTGGCCAATTTTCAGGGTATGAAAATTGATTTTCTCGCAGAAACAGTTTTCTCAAAAGAAGCAAAAGCAAACCAAAAGCCCAACTACAAAAGCTCTAAGACAAACTAACAAGCAAACAACTAATAAAACCAAAGGTAGCAAAAGAAAGGCAAAGACTAAGAAGGAGAAAAGGAAAAAATAAAGCAAGTATAACCATAGTGAAAACATTATTCTATTCATAAAAATCCTTTTGTTAACAAGGTTGATCAAGTCTTGTTACCAAAACAATCTTATATGAAACAAAACTTTGCATTTCACAAGGTGATTATGTTACCTCATACTTGATAGCAATAGTCCCAATCATAATAGTTTCAAAATTTTCTTGTGGAATGGGACAATATATTTCTCCAACCTTTATGCTCTCAACATTTTCAATGGAATTCAGGCAATAGATCTTAAGAACCTTCTTGGTGAAATAAACAGTGTGCTCTTTGTCATCAATATTGAATGTTACTTTTCCTTGATTACAATTAATGGCATCACCTGCAGTATTAAGAAAAGGTCTCCCAAGAATAATAGACATATTATCATCTTCAGGCATCTCAAGCACAACAAAATCAGTCAAAACCAAAAAATTATGAGCCACTTGAACAGACATCCTCACATATACCAACATGAATAGTAGTTGACTTATCAGCCATTTGCAATGATATATCAGTTGGTATCAACTTTTCTAGCTGGAATCTCTTGCAGAGAGAAAAAGGCATAACACTAACTCTAGCTCCCAAATCACATAAAGCAGTTCTAACATAATTATTATTAATATAGCAAGGAATAGTTGGTATACCTGGATCACCAAGTTTCTTTGGAACCTTACCATTGAAGGAGTAATTAGCAAGCAAAGTAGAAATCTCCTCATTAGGAATCTTCCTTTTATTAGAGACAATATCCTTCATATACTTTGAATAAGGAGGTAACTTAAAAGCATCAGTCAAATGAATTTGCAAAAATAAAGGTTTCATCCACTCACAAAACTTGTTGTAGTGTTCTTCCTCCTTTGACTTCTGTTTCTTACCTGGAAAAAGTATAGGTTTCTGCACCCAAGGTTCTCTCTCACTACCATGTTTCTTAGCAATAAAATCTTCCTTAGTGTACCTAGTGTTCTTAGTGTGCTTCTTAGGTTCTTCCTCAACTTCCTCCTTATTAGGAGCATCATTATTATTACCACTCTCAGTTTCAGCATCAGTAACATATATACTATTAGGATCTACAGCAGGTTCAAGTGGTTCCTCTACTACCTTATGTTTCTTTTTCTTTCTTTTACGAGGACTACCACTACTTTCACCTTGTTGAGAATCCTGCTCAATTCTTTTAGGGTGTCCTTCAGGATATAAAGGATCTTGAGTAGCTATGCCACTCCTAGTTCTAATTCCATAAGCATGTTTATCTCCTGAGGCATTAACTAGCATATCCTTTTGTACCTTAGAAAGTTGATCAAGTTGGGTTTGAACCATTTGAAAGTGTTTACAAAGCATTTTAATATCAATAGAAGTTCTTTCCACAATATCTTTCAACTCATTGATAACTCTAGAGTTTTCCAATAAATGATTCTGAACTTGTTTATTAAAATTACCTTGTTTAACAATAAAAATGTCAAGTTCCTCTAAGCATTGATCAGTAGGCTTACCATAGGGAATATCACCTTCATCAAAGTGTTGGACAGAGTGTACCTCAATAGTAGATGAGTGGGGAATTGGCTTACATAATTCTTCTATAGGAGGTAGATTCTTCACATCTTCAACTCTAATACCTTTCTCCTTTAGACATTTCTTAGCTTCTTTCATCACTTCATCATTTAATGCAATAACTCCCCTCCTCTTTGGTGTTGGTGTTGGAACTGGTTCAGGCACAATTGGTTCAGGAGTAATAGGCTCAAGTGTATTTAGCTTAGTTGAAATCTAATCATCATAATTCTTGCTTATCTTAGCCATTAATTCTTCAGCATCTGTAGGAGTTCTTTTCCTGAAAACACAATCAGCAAAGCTATCTAGGTAGGTCCTAGAATCATCAGTTAGTCCATTATAATAAATATCAAGAAGCTAATTCTTAGGCAATGGACATCCAGGATGTGCATGAATCAAGGCATAGAACCTTGTCCATGACTCAGTAAATTTCTATTCTTCTCCCTATTTAAAATCAAAAAGTCTCTGCAAACCAAGCCCATTCAGGGCTATCAATGGATCCAGGGCTATCAATGTCTAGCACTGGGAGGAAAATATTTTTGGAAGAAAGAAGCAATCAAGCAATCAGGGCTATCAATGGATCCAGGTGGTAATCTATTAAACCAAGCCCTAGCTTCTCCTTTTAGTGAAAAAGGGAAGATCTTAGTAACAAAGTACTTACGCATCTTAAAATCATTATAGAACAAAGCACTCATAGTAGAAAGCTCATTCATATGAGCCACGACACTCATTTTCAGTCCCACAAAAAGGTTCTTTCTCAACAATGTCCAAGTAGGACAAATCAAGAGAGAAATCATAATCTTTATCTTTAATATATATGGGAGAGGTGGCAAACTTAGGATCAGAGGACAGTTTAGGCATAATAGTACATCTAGCAAGGAGACCCTTAATAGCACTAGTACCATGTGTGTTTTGGCACTCTTCCACAAATTCACTAGTGAACTCAATGTAACCATCATTAATATCATAACTTTCTCCAGACTCAGGTGAGCTAACAGGTGTAACAGTGTCTTCACTAGGAGTTCCAGTATTTCGTAGACTAGCCTTAGTAGAATCTTGGAAAGGACCTAATGAACCACTCGCATCAAGCACAGTAGAAGTAACATCATGAGCATCAAAAGCAGTTTCAAATTCAGCAGTAGTAGTAGTGTCTATAGCATGAGTATGTGGTGGTGGTGTGACAAGCTTACTTATAACAGACGGTGAATCAAGAGCAATATAGGTTTTTAGGACTGTACCTCTTCTTGTAATGGATGGTAAAATAGGGAACTTTCCATCACGAGACTTCCCCATGATGAAAGGAGTAGCAGTGAATAATAGTAGATCCAAGTGAACTTACAAATAAATCTATGCTCCCCGGCAACGGCGCCAGAAAATAGTCTTGATGACCCACAAGTGTAGGGGATCGCAAAAGTCTTCACGGGTAGTATTACCCAATTTATTGATTCGACACAAGGGGAGCCAAAGAATACTTGCAAGCATTAACAACTGAGTTGTCAATTCAGCTGCACCTGGAATTAGTTCTTGCTCACCGAATTTTATCAGTAGCAACAGTTTGATAGTAGCAACAACAAAGAAACAACAACAGTGAAACAGGAGCAATAGTAACAGTAACCGTAAATAGTAGGATTCGAGTGCGGTAGGCATAGGGATGGATGGACGGGCGTTGCATGGACGAGTCTAAACATGTAACTTCAAGAACTAGGGCATTGAAGATAAATAATAACAAGCATCCAAGTACTAAACAATCCTAGGCATGTGCTCCAAATATAGTCATACGTGCTCGCAATGAGAACTTGCACAACATCTTCTGTCCAGCCAGCCCGTGGCAGCGAGGCCTATAGGGAACTACTAGCAATTAAGGTGCTCCTTTTAATAGAGCACCGGAGCAAAGAATTAACACTCCGTGAACACATGTGATCCTCACACCACAGCCATCCCCTCCGGTTGTCCCAATTATTGTCACTTTGGGGCCTTTGGATCCGGACAATGATATGTGTACATAACTTGCAGATAAGATCACAAACAATACTATCATAATGATTCAATAATAAGTTCAGATCTGAGATCATGGCACTCGGGCCCTAGTGACAAGCATTAAGCACAACAAGTTGCAACAAAGTCAAATAGCAGTAATAGAGATACTAGGCACTATGCCCTAACAGATGTTATTCGATTACATGATAGAACTCATCCAATCCCTACCATCCCCAAGCCTACATCGGGGTATTATTCACTCATGGATGAGGGAAACATCGATGGTTGATGGAGAGGCGTTGGTGATGACGATGATCCTCTCCAAATTCCCCATCCCGGCAGGGCGCCAGAACGGAATTTCTGGATCTGAATCTTGTTTTCTGGTGGCGGCGGCGGAACGAAACTCTTTCTGGAAAACTATCGAACCCCCTCCCCCCGGTTTTTAGGTCGAGAGGCAACTTATAGGCATAGAGGGAGGCCGAAGGGGTGCCTGGGGTGGCTGCACCCCCCTAGGCGCGGCCAGAGGTGGGCCCGCACCTGGCAGGGGTGTGGCTCCCCCCAAGCCCCTTCTCCGTCTCGTCTTCTGGCTCCGTGGGTCTTCTGGTGAAATATAATTTTTGGCATATTTTCCAGGATTTTTCCTGATAGTTGATTTTCTGCACAAAAACAAGACACCAAGGTAATTCTGCTGAAAACAGCGTCAGTCCGTGTTAGTTGTATCCAAATCACACAAGTTTAGAGGAGAAACAATAGCAAAAGTGTTCGAGAAAGTAGATACATTTTGGATGTATCACTAGCAACACCTTTGAGTCGTTTCCTTCCTCCTACTGGCTCGATAACCTTGGTTTCTTATTGAGGGAAAACTTGCTGCTGTGCTCATCACACCTTCCTCTTGGGGTCTCCCAATGAAGCTTCCACGCACCATCAATCGTCTAGTGACTGACCATGGTTGTGGTCAACATGCTAGTAGGATTATTGAAGTTGGGATGAAATCTACCAAGAGGAGTTCCGGCTAATTATGGGTTGCTCTCCTATACACATACTTATAAGATTATAATTCTTACACTTATCACTCATTCACCCAGCACATTCACTATCACCATGAACTGAAACTCCCTGCGCCTACTTTTTCATCTGCAGAAAACAACAAACAAATCGTTCTCTACTTTTACGCTTTTTACTTCTGAAGTTTACATTTTAGTTTTATTTAAATACTTATGTTTAAATCCAAATTCTATTCTCATTCTCAACACTTACAGTCAATTCACTCGAATACCTTTGACAACTTCGTGTGTGAACAAGACTACACCAATAAACACTTACCTTTGGGCTCCCTGTGGGATCGATATCTGAACTTTGAAACTAGCTACAAACGATCTGTGCACTTGCAGCCATCAGTATGCACTTAAATACTTTTACTGATATATGTGATATGATGTGCATTAAAGATGTTGACCCTGACGCGGTCAAGTTGCGCTTATTTCCTTTCTCTCTTAGAGGACGAGCAAAAGAATGGTTGCTATCTTTGCCTAGAAATACTATTGCATCATGGGTGAAATGTACTTTTTTATTTATCACTAAATTCTTTCCACCTGCAGAGACTATGCAACTAAGATCTAATATTAATGGTTTTAGACAGGAAGATCGTGAGCCACTAGCGCTTGCATGGGAGAGAATGAAAGAATGCATGAGAAACTGTCCCAGCCATGGGATGGAAGATTGGTTAATTCTCTATTTATTTTATAATGCTCTTAACACTGTGTCTAAGTCTATGCTTGATATGCAGCTAGAGGAACATTTATGGGTAAACAAATTACCGAAGAAAAGCAGCTGCTAGACAATATGCAAGATAGCCATGCCCAATGGCATGTGGAAAGACCAAACACGAAGAAGGTAAACTCCGTCACACCTCAAGAAAATGAAGAACTCAATGCTAAGTTGGATGATATCATATTAACCGTCAAAGGTAAGGAAACCCAGGTAAGAGCTACTCCTGATCCAGATATTGAAGAAATATACTTCATAGCTCGTAATGATTATTACCCTACTTGGAAGAAGAATTATAATTCAAATTTTGAGAAACACTATTCTAGTCATGCAGGTAACTATAATAATAATGTGGCATCAAGTAATGGTAGTCTCCAAGAAATTCTTAAGTCTTTTATGGACTCACAAAATGAACAAAATAATATCCTTGTTAAAATAATGGAGAACCATGATGCTATGCTTGGTAAACTATCTAACCAAGCTGTAAGTTTGAGGAATGATTTGCAGGCCCTCCAAGAAAGAACAAGGATTGTTGAGGCACAACTAGGTAAGATAACCAAGAGTAAAACTCTCATTCTAGCTAAATTTGCAGGTAAAGATGAGCCTAATATAGTAGAAGACCTCAAGATGATAAGAATCCAAAGAGAGGAGCCTGAAGAACTTGACTATAGCAATGCTCCTTCACCAAATTACAAAGTTGAAGATCTTGTAAAAAGGAGCAATTACATGAGTGATCTCATCCAATCCCTACCATCCCCATAACCTACTACGGGGATTACTCACACATGGATGGGGGAATCATGTATGGTTGATGGAGAGGCGTCGGTGATGATGATGGCGATGATCTCCTCTAATTCCCCGTCTCGGCAGGGTGCTAGAACGGAGTTTCTAGTTTCGAATCGCGGTTTCTGGTGGTGGAGGCGCAACGGAACTCTATCTGGAAAAACGTCGAACCCCCCTGTGTTTTTAGGTCAGAGGGTATATGTAGGCGAAAGGAGAGGTCAAGTCGGAGTCCGGGGTGGCCACACCATGCCCTGGTGTAGCCAGGCTTGACCAACGCCTGGGGTTGATGTGAGCCCCCCCCCCGGTCTTTAATCCCCTCCGTCTTCTGGATCCGTGAGTCTTCTGGAAAAATAGGATTTTAGGCATATTTTCTGGGATTTTTCCTGAAAGTTGATTTTCTGCACAAAAACGAGACATCGGAGCAATTCTGCTGAAAACAGCGTTATTCCGTGTTAGTTATATCCAAATCACACAAATTAGAGGGGAAACAATAGCAAACGTGTTCGGGAAAGTAGATTCGTTTTGGACGTATCAACTCCCCCAAGCTTAGCTTATTGCTTGTCCTCGAGCAATTTAGTTGAAAACTGAGTGCCATAAAAGAAACTTTCACGAACACATTTGCTTCATAAGATGTAAATATTCTCAGCATATGAGCAAGTACTTAGGTAATTCATAATAAGGAGTATGAAAATTAGTCTACCCAATAGTCATGCAAGCTATGAAGAAATTCCAACACAATAATAATAAGAAACATGAAACATAAGCATATGCAATATTGTAATGCTCATAAGAAGATATGATAAAGTGGTATCTCGCTTGCCTTTCTTTTTGGAGCAAAACATAAATGCCAAGGCACCTCTGAAGTTCAAGTGAAGACTAGAAGTAAAAATATCAAAGATACAAGCGTAAAAGTTATGTCACAATTAACCGTGTTCTAGGACAATCACATTACACTAAGAATGACAGCTATGCTCTCGGGAAGGTGCTCATAGAAAAGATGGTGACTCGACATGAAAGTGAAAAAAATATATTAAAAAGTTTAAAAGGCTTCCAAATGCTTGAAAGTATGGTACTCATTAGCTTTGAGCTCTCATTTCCCCTATCATAAGCATATTTAAATGGTTAAGGTCAAAGTGAGGGAAAATATGAGTTATATGCTTGACAAATCAGAGGTTGAAAATCTCATGCCCCTTGAGTACGAGTACCGAGGCCTCATCCTACTCAACTTTGGTCCCAGGTAAGTTCTTATCATTTTAAATATATGTGTATCATCGAGAACCGCCAACGGGGTACCCCTTGCCCCATGACACAGGAGCGATCCCATATCACAATGACAAGGTAATAGACAATGGGCATCTCAACGATCTTTTTATTTGCTATTTGCATAGTTTTTTATTGGAGATGCTTCATAGAATGCCCACTATGGTTTTGCTGCAAGTTTCCACCATGATTAGGCATGGCTTAGGCTGGCCGCCCAGGCATTTCTCTAACACATATACAAAATCCATGGACTTACAAGCTCCCATCTCATTTCACACCGACGGCATCCATAAAAAAAGAATATGATATCAACTAAATAGAATAAGTGCAATGTTGAAAGCGTGCCCCATGACAACATGGTTTTGCTAACTCCCAACTTATAATTTGCAAGCATATAACTACATAGATGGTCACAATGGTTCAGGTTTATTAAGTGCGAAAAATAAAATGTGACATCAAGTTTGTGAGAGCTTTACTAACTAGTTTTAGCATAATAAGCAAACATTTTTATTTGGAAGAAAACAGAGCATAATAAGTATGCAAGGAATAGCAAATATGCTAATAGGTAGATATGGTGGACACTTTTTGACAACTTTGGTTTTGTGGAGTTGGATGCACGAGTAGAGCTCATACTCAATACAAGTGAAGGCTAGCAATAGAAGGGAGCGACAATCGAGAGGGCAATAACAAAATTAATAGTGGCATAAAAGTGACACAAGAACTTTGATATAAAATAAATCATCGAGGCTTAACTGACTTTTTGTTTAGTCATATGCATGCGTGAGCATGTGCCAAGTAGATTCAAATAAAACATTCCGAGGAGGATACGACAATGTCATACCATGTTATGAATAGAATAATGCAAGCAAACATTTATATGACATGCTACAAACTATTAGAAAATTGGAACTAATCATAAGAGATCAAGAACTACTAAGCATCCATTAAAAAACATACACCTTACATGAACAAACTAAGCATGCCCACATGGATGAGTATATGTACAAAAATGAAAACAAATAGTGTTCATGCCAGCCTCTTACCACATCTAGAGTTGAAATAAATCATCAGTATTGCCTTTCACTTGCGTGGCTTGAATAATAATATGAAAACCAAACTCCAAAAGAGTCACTGAGGACTGCTGAACCCTGCAAAAAAATTACAAAACCAGAGAAGAACAACAAATATTTTTGGGTTTTCAATTTTTTAGCAAGAACTGAAGGAAAAAGCAAACAAAGCGAAATCTTTTTGGGTTTCTCGAATAACAAACCAAAGCTAAAAAGGGTAAGGAAAACTAAAGCTAAAAGCTAAAGAAGCAAACAAAGAGAAACAACAAAAATATTTTTGGTCGTTTTTTGTTTTGGAAAGCAAAAACAAAACAAGAACAAAAAGAAAAAGAAGGAAAGCGAAACATGGATATACAAAGTACCAACAGAATATGATATGTAGATGAGTGTGATGTCGGTATACCTCCCCCCAAGCTTAGGCTTTTGGCCTAAGTGGAGATCAATCCCAACGCAGGTAGGAACTCCAAGCCGGCGGATCATCGTAAGAATGATCGCAATCAGGCCCTTGTGAAGAAGAAGCAGAAGCCCCCCAATCATAAGCAGGATGCTGTTATGAGGACTCCCCCATGTTGGAGGGCTAGACTGAATTATCGTCTGCCTCCATTCCAACATTATTCACTTGCTGGGAGAGCTCCTCCTTCGTGAGTGACCATCCTTCCCTAGTATCAAGTTTAAACAAAACAGGCACATGAAAAAGGACTATTCGCTCAGACCTACCTCCTCTCCATCCACTCTTGAGAAAGGTTATTTCATAAGATAAATTTCTCAAGTCAGCCCAAGGCGAAACAAATTTATGTTGTATCATGGAATTAATATCAAGCCTCTCTATGGGAAACTATAAGTCTAAATGATGAGGTACTACACCATGCAAAGCTAATAAACGAGAGGTAATGAGGCCTCCACAAATTACACCTTTCTCGCGGTTAGAAGCAAGACGAAAAGCTATCAAAGCAACCAAGTTATAAGTCTTATCCTGTCTCAAAGCAGCCAAGATAAAAGCTAGATCATAAGAAGATAATTTACTAGCAGTCTTTCTAGCAAGAACACACTTGGCAATAAAATAGGAAAAATATCGAATAGATGGGAGATGAATATTTCGAATTTAACCACTCTCCTTTGAGAAGCTGATCCCTTGGCAAATCTCTGCATACAAGTCCATAAGTGGCTTAGGCCGCTCCTTAATCTTCTCGCGCGAACCCTACTATGGCATTTTAATAGCTGCACAAAAATCATCAAAAGGGAGATTGACAGCTACATTGTAAATTTTGTAATGAACCATGGGGTTAGGCAAGGACCAACTAAATCGAAAATCCTGCACCACAGACATAGTCATTTTCACATATTGGTAAGGTTCATCACCAACAAAATGCTCCAATCTTGCATTAGAAATTAGAGTCTGTAAATCTTGAAGAATCCCTGCAGCTCTCATGAATTTGGTGCATGTATAAATAGAAGGGAAAACACCCTCCTAACGGTGGACTTTCATGACCTCAAGCACCCTCAATTCATGTTGGTTGAGTTGGTGTTCATTCATCTTCTTTAGACAAACATCACAAAAAATCAAAGCTACTAAATGAAGGGAACTACTATAGGGACTTGCAAGAGGGCTAAACATGCATCAAAATAATTTCTCTAAGCATAGAACAAGCATGCAAGCTCACATAACCTGTCACCTATAGTAGCAAAATACTCAAGTTATAATCCACTAATCAAAGATCTATTTGGATAAGCGGCGGAGTCACATACCGGAGAAAAAATGCTCCAAAAATCAGCAGCAAAGAGTGGCTGAGTAAGGAGATCGGAAATCGCAGTGAAGAATAGCAAGAACATGGGTTTGAGAAATTTTTCGGTGTTTTCTCGAGAGATAGAGTGAAGTGGTAGGTGGTCGGATAAGTGGAAGGCCAGGGGTGGCCCACACGATGGCTAGGCGAGCCCTAGGGCTGGTCGCGCCACCAGGTGGTGAGCCTTCCTGGTAGGCCCCCTGGGTCACTCCAGGTGCCTCTCTGTCCCTTTTTTTGATGTAAAAATTTAATATAAATTTTCTGGAATTTTTTGAGAAAATTTATTTTTGAGCAATTTTCAGAAATTGATAAATGATTTTCCTGCAGAAAAATGATTTTGGAACGATGGAAAACCAAAACTTCAGAAGTTCTAAGACACTCAAACATGCAAGAAACTAGCAATACAAATATGATAAAGGTGAAAGTAAAAATTGGAATAGAGAAAATAAGAGTAAACAAAGATAATCATGGTGAAAATGTTGTTTCGTTCATCCAAATCACTTTGTTAACAAGGTTGATCAGGTATTGTTACCAAAACAATTTTATATGAAGCAAAACTTTGCATTTAACTAAATGATTATGTTACCTCAACCTTGATAGCAATAGTCCCAATCATAATAATTTCATAATCTTCATGTGGCATGGGACAATATATTTCTCCAACATTGATACCCTTAATATTTTCAATCGAATTTAGACCATATTTCTTATCAATCTTCTTGGGGAAATAAACAATATTCTCCATGTCATTAACATTAAACGTTACTTTTCCTTGGTTACAATCAATGACAGCACCTGCAGTATTAAGAAAAGGTCTCCCAAGAATAATAGACATATTATAATCTTCAGGCATTTCAAGCACAACAAAGTCAGTTAATATCAAACAATTATTAGCCACTTGAACAGGAACATCCTCACATATACCAACATGAATAGTAGTAGACTTATCAGTCATTTGCAAAGATATATCAGTTGGTATCATTTTTTCCAGGTGAAGTCTCTTGTAGAGAGAAAAAGGCATAACACTAACTCATGCTCCCAAATCACACAAAGCAGTTCTAACATAACTATTTTTAATAGAGAAAGGAAAAGTTGGAATACCTGGATCTCTAAGTTTCTTTGGAACCTTACCATTGAAGGAATAATTAGCAAGCAAAGTGGAAATTTCCTCATTAGGAATCTTCCTTTTATTAGAGACAATATCCATCATATACTTTGAATAAGGAGGCAATTTAATAGAACCAGTCAAAGGAATTTGCAAAAAACAAAGGTTTCATCCACTCACAAAACTTGTTATAGTGTTCTTCTTCCTTTTACTTGTGTTTCTTATCAGGAAAAGGCATTGGTTTTTGCACCCAAGGCTCTCTTTCACTACCATGTCTATTAGCAGCAAAATCTTCCTTAGTGTACTTAGTATTCTTAGTGTGACTTTCAGGTTCTTCTTCAATTTCTTCTTTATCAGAAGCATCATTTTTATTATTACCACTTTCAGTTTCAGCATCAGAGACAAATATAATATTAGGATCTTTAGAAGGTTCAGAAGATTCTACAACTGTTTTATGTTTCTTTTTCTTTTTATTTTTATTAGAAGGAGTACACTACTTTTAGCTTGTTGAGAATCTTGCTCAATTCTTTTAGGATGTCCCTCAGGATATAAAGGATCCTGAGTAGAAGCACCACCTCTAGTTCTAATTTCAAAAGCATGTTTTTCTCTAGAAGCATTAACTAGCGAATCTTTTTGCACCTTAGTAACCTGATCAATTTGAGTTTGAAACATTTGGAAATGTTTAACAAGCATTTTAACATCATTGGAGGTTCTCTCCACAATATCATGCAACTTATTAATAGCTCTAGAATTTTCCATTACATGATTCTGCACTCTCATATTAAAAATATCTTGCTTAACAACATAATTATTAAATTCATATAAGCATTGATTAGGAGGTTTATAGTAAGGAATATCACCATTATCAAAATGTTGGAGAGAGTGTACCTCAATAGATTGGCTTACATAATTCTTCTATAGGAGGTAAATTCTACACATATTCAGATTTAATACCCTTCTCCTTAAGACATTTCTTAGCTTCCGTCATCACTTCATTATTTAATTCAATCATCCCCCTCTTCTTTGGTGTTGGTGTTGGGGTTGGCTCACGTATAGTCCAATCATCATAATTCTTGCTTATTTTAGTCATTAATTCATCAGCTTCATCGGGAGTTCTTTTCTTGAAAACACAACCAGCACAACTATCCAGGTATGTCCTAGATTCATCAGTTAGTCCATTATAATATATATCAAGAAGTTCATTTTTAGCTACTGGATATCCAGGTTGTGCTCTAATTAAAGAACAAAACCTTGCCCATGATTCAGGCAATTTCTCTCCTTCTCTCTGCTTAAAATCAAAGAGTTTCTGCAGAATAGCATGTTGAGCACTAGCAGGGAAATATTTCTAAAATAAAGTATTAACCAAGACAATAGGACTATCAATAGATCTAGGAGATAAATTATTAAACCAAGCTTTAGCTTCACCTTTCAATCAAAAAGGGAAAAATTTAGCAACAAAGTAGGTGCGTTTCTTAATATCATCAGAAAATAAGTCACTCAAGGTAGAGAGCTCATTCATATGTTCCACAACACTTTCATTTTCAGTCCCACAAAAAGGTTCTTTCTCAACAATAGTTATATAAGATAAATCAAGAGAGAAATCATAATCCTTATCTTTAATGTTTATGGGAGAAGTGGCAAACTTAGCATCAGGAGATAATTTATATCTAATAGCATGTCTCTCAAGAAGACTCTTAATATCACTTGCACCTCTAGTGTTTTGACATCCTCAATAAATTCAACACTAATTTCAATATAATCTTCATCAAGATCATCACTAGAATACTCTCTAGACTCAGGTGAACTAACAGGTGTAGCAATATTTTCATTAGGAGTTTTAGTGTTTCCCATTATAGTTCTGTCAATTGTAGCATCTATGGAAGGACCTAATGAACCACTCTCATCAAGCACAATAGAAGCAACATCAAAATTATCAGAAGCATTTTCAGATTCAGCAGAAGTAGTAGTATGTGTAACATGTGTATGTGGTGGTGTAAGAAGCTTACTCATCACAGATGGTGAATCAAGAGCGGCAGAGGTGTTCAGAGTTGTACCTCTTCTTATAGTGGATGGTAATATAGGAACTTTTCTATCACGAGCTTTACCCATGATGAATGGATAGCAGCGAACAATAATAATTCCAAGTGAACTTATAAATAAAGCTATGCTCCTCGGCAACGGCGCCAGAAAATAGTCTTGATGACCCACAAGTATAGGGGATCGCAACAGTCTTCGATGGAAGTAAAGCCCAAATTTATTGATTCGACACAAGGGGAGCCAAATAATATTTATAAGCCTTAACAGATGAGTTCTCAATTCAGCTGCACCTGGAAACAATCTTGCTCGCAATAGTTTATCAGTAGCAACAGTTTTGTAATAGCAGAAGCAAAATAATAGCAGCAGTAAAATAAGGACAGCGGTAGCAATTGTAATAAATAGCTGGATTAAAATGCGGTAGGCATAGGGATGGATGGACGGGAATTGCATGGACAAGATAATTCATGTAATAATCAATACAAAGGCATTTTTAGATAATAAAGATAAAAAATCCAAGTACTAAATAACCATAGGCATGTGTTCCATATATAGTCATGCGTGCTCACAATGAGAAACTTGCACGACATCTTTTGTCCTGCCAGCCCGTTTGCAGCGGGGCCTCAAGGGAATCTAATGGCAATTAGGATGCTCATTTTAATAGAGCACCGGATCAAAGCATTAACACTCCGTGAACACACGTGATCCTCACATCACAGTCATCCCCTCTGGTTATCCCAATTGATGTCACTTTGGGGCCTCGGATTTCGAACAACGATATGTGTATACAACTTGCAGGTAACATCATAAACAATAATATCGTCATGAATCGATAACATGTTCAGATCTGAGATCATGGCACTCGGGCCCTAGTGACAAGCATTAAACACAACAAGTTGCAACAATGTGAAAAGCACTAACAATAGATACTAGGCACCATGCCCTAACAATCTTCTGCAATTACATGGGTGATCTCATCCAATCCCTACCATCCCCATAACCTACTACGGGGATTAATCACACATGGATGGGGGAATCATGGATGGTTGATGGAGGGGCGTCGGTGATGATGATGGCAATGATCTCCTCCAATTCCCCGTCCCGGCAGGGTGCCAGAATGGAGTTTCTGGTTCCGAATCATGGTTTTTGGTGGTGGCGGTGCAACGGAACTCTATCTAGAAAACGTCAAACCCCCCTGTGTTTTTAGGTCAGAGGGTATATGTAGACGAAAGGAGAGGCCGAGTCGTTCGGAGTCCGGGGTGGACACACCATGCCCTGGCGCGGCCAGGCCTGGCCCGCGCCTGGGAGTGGTGTGAGCCCCTTAGGTCTTTTCTCCCCTCCGTCTTCTGGCTCCGTGAGTCTTCTGGAAAAATAGGATTTTTGGCATATTTTCTGGGATTTTTCCTAAAAGTTGATTTTCTACACAAAAATGAGACGCCAGAGCAATTCTGCTAAAAACAACGTTAGCCCGTATTATTTATATCTAAATCATAGAAATTAGAGGGAAAACAATAACAAAAGTGTTCGGCAAGTAGATACGTTTTGGACGTATCACTGCCTCCGTCGTGATGGTTCCCTCGTCTCCAAGGGCACAAGATCATGTACCTCCTCCTCCTGCGGCGGCACCACCACCTACTCCAGAGACCTCGGTGATGCCACACGCTGCCTATGACTCGTCGGTTCCTCCCGGCTCCCGTCGCGGTGAAGCCACCAGCATTGGCGGCAACACTAGCTCAACCAGTCGCACTAGCCCCACCGGTGGCGGCAACAGCACTAGCTCATCCAGGGGCCCTTAAACGATGTGGATGAAGGGGCCGCAGAGGAACTGGTCCCAGGTGTTAGTGAGGCTTTGGAGCACGCAAACACCACCATCTCATAGCTGCAGTAGTACATGTAGTTGTAGAGAAGCTCCACGTCGAGTGGGTTCGTGAAGTGGACGTTCAAAGTGCAGTCTCTGTTGTGGCACAGATGTTAATATGACTTTACCATGGATCTAGTCTAGATCTAACAGTAGCACTATACATTACCTTTAGATCGAAATCAGAGAGAGAGAGAGAGAACCGAGATGGAATCTACCTGCTCCCTGGCTCGACAAACATGAGCCAGAGGGAATCCCCGAGCTGGTGCCAGAGCTAGAACCTCCGTCATTGGCCATGGGTGAAAGGGGTGAATATGGGGAGTGTGTGGCTAGGGTGGCGTCGGTGGAGCTTCCCGTCGGCACAACGCTAGTCTAGATCGGATTGGCTTGTAGGTGGGGCGGCTAGGGCACGGCTAACCTCGTAGGTCGTGCTGCCGGCTCCCCACCACTTTATATAGCGCTGGCGACAGGGGCCCACTGTCCTAGATAAGAACGGGCGCCCCCGATCAGGGCGCAGTTAGGGGGCGTGCTGGGCCGTTGGGCCCAGTCACGTTGAGATCTATCCAACATTCTCCCCCTAGATCTCGACTTTACTTTTAACCTTGTTCTTTACTTATTTCATCACAGAATGACACATAGAGCATGTTTCATCGTCCCAGCTCAATTGCCGATAGAATCAGACAGCTACTATATACCTTCATGTTCTGAAACAAATTCTGTTACTTTTGGGCCTCTATGGTCCAGGAATCATAGGCTTCCCGTTAAACCCATGCCGGCTATGTGTTCCTTGAACACATTGGGTGGTAAGCCTTTCGTTAGCGGATCCGCAAGCATATCCTTTGTCCTTATATGCTCGAGACTTATAGTTTGATCCTGGACTTTGTCCTTCACAACATAATACTTTATATCTATAGACTTTGAAGCATTACTCGACTTGTTGTTGTGAGCATAGAATACTGCGGGCTCGTTGTCACAGTACATCTTTAGTGGCCTGCTGATGCAGTCAACCACTTTCAAGTCGGGTAAGAATTTCTTTAACCATAACGCCTGTCCCATGGCCTCATAGCATGCTATAAACTCTGCATACATCGTAGATGATGCAACTATCGACTATTTGGCGCTTCTCCACGAAATAGCACCTCCTGCGAGAGTAAAGACATACCCTTTCGTGGACTTTCGGTCGTCTTTATCTCCCGCAAAATCTGCATCTGAATACCCTTTTATCTCTAGGACATCAGATCTTCTGTATGTTAGCATGAGGCCTTTTGTGCCTTGCACATACCGCAAAGCTTTCTTTACCATCTTCCAGTGCTCTATGCCTGGATTCTCTTGATATCTGCCGAGTACCCCGGTGATAAATGCTAAGTCAGGGCGAGTGCACACTTGTGCATACTGTAAGCTTCCAACAGCCGAAGCATATGGTACTGACTTCATTTGATCGATCTCATATTGGTTCTTTGGACATTGGGATTTCCCAAAACTATCGCCCTTGATTATGGGAGCAGGTGTTGAATTACTCGCATGCATATTGTATTTCTTTAAAATCTTTTCACAATACGCTTTCTGCGACAGTCCTAACACTCCATTCTTTCTGTCTCGGTGAATTTCTATGCCCAAAACATAAGAGGCTTCACCAAGGTCTTTCATGTCAAAGTTAGATGACAAGAACTTCTTTGTTTCTAGTAATAGACTAACATCACTGCTAGCAAGCAGAATGTCATCCACATATAGAATTAGGAAAATATATTTCCCACTTTTGAAATTTGCATAAATGCAATTGTCCTCAACATTTTCTTTGAATCCAAATCTTTTAATGGTATCATTAAACTTTAAATACCACTGCCTAGAGGCTTGCTTTAACCCATAAATGGATTTCTTTAGGCGGCATCCCATTTGTTCCTTCCCCTCCATGAAAAAACCCTTGGGTTGTTTCATGTAAACATTCTCTTCTAAATCTCCATTTAGAAATGCCGTCTTGACATCCATTTGATGTAACTCTAAATCAAAATGTGCAACTAGTGCCATGATGATTCTGAAGGAGTCCTTACATGAGACCGGAGAAAAAGTCTCATTGTAATCTACGCCTTCTCTTTGCGTAAAGCCTTTTGCCACGAGTCTAGCTTTGTACTTTTCTACATTCCCATTGGAGTCATACTTTGTTTTGTAGACCCACTTGCATCCTACTGTTTTGGCTCCTTTGGGAATTTCCTCTAAGTCCCAAACATTGTTGGAACTCATCGATTTCATTTCATCTTCCATTGCCTCCACCCACTTGGCTGAGTGAGGGCTACTCATGGCTTCTTCATATGTGGTAGGATCGCCCTCCATATGAACTACATTGTAAACTTTGTAGATTTCTTTGGAAATGGCTGGTCTTCGTTCTCTTTTAGACCGTCTAAGTTCATCAGACTCTTGCTCATTTCTTGCCTCGGGTTCATGCACATTTACACTAGGTGGCTGTTCTGGTTCCCTTTCGTGCTCAACAGTGGGTTCAGGTGGCTCCTGATGGACAGGTTCCGAACTTTCGCCCATTGTTGTCATGTGTGGAGTCACAACAGGTGCCGGCACCACAACCTCAGGGGTTGTAGATGGTGGCACAACAGGTAGCGAGAAAAATGGCTCCTGAATCATCGGATTAGGTGCATGCACCCTTTTCTCCTCAAGATCAATTTTCCTAGCTACCGTGCTCCCCCTCATCAGTTCGTCCTCCAAGAAGACTGCATGTCTCGTTTCTACAAACTTTGTGTATCTGTCGGGACAGTAGAAACGATAGCCTTTGGACTTATCTGGATAGCCAATAAAATGGCAAGATACTGTTTTGGGGTCTAACTTTGCAATGTTTGGATTGAAAACTTTTGCCTCAGCTGGGCTCCCCCAGACCCTCAAGTGGTGCAGAGAGGGTACTCTGCCTGTCCACAATTCATACGGTGTTTTGGGCACCGACTTACTTGGTACTCTGTTGAGAATATGAATGGCGGTTTTAAGCGCCTCCATCCACAATCCCAATGGGAGGGTGGAATAGCTCATCATGTTGCGCACCATATCCATAAGGGTACGGTTGCGCCTTTCAGCTACTCCGTTTTGCTGAGGTTCGCCCGGCATAGAATACTGGGCGACTATTCCATTTTCTTGCAGGAATCGTGCAAAGGGTCCTGGTACTTGACCATATGGAGTATGCCGACCGTAGTACTCCCCCCCACGATCGGACCGAACTATTTTGATTCTTTTATCGTGCTGATTTTCTACTTCAGCTTTGAAAATTTTAAATTTATCCAACGCTTCAGATCTTTCTTTGATTGGATAAATATAACCATACCGGGAGTGATCATCTGTGAATGTTATGAATGAATCATAGCCATCCACACTTTTCACCGGAAACGGTCCACAAATATCCGTGTGGATTATTTCTAGTGTAGCTATGCTTCGGTTTGCACCCTTTTTAATCTGTTTGACATACTTTCCTTTAATGCAATATATGCATTGTTCTATGTCGGAGAACTCTAATGGAGGAAGAATGTCATTTTTAACGAGGTTTTCTATTCTTCCCCTCGAAATATGGCCTAGTCTGCAGTGCCATAGTTTCGATGAGTCAAGAGTTCGCTTTCTTTTCTTTTGTTCTTTGTTCGACAAGGAAACTTTTTCATTCTCATCACACACAGAAAAAACTTTCTCATGCAGGGATAACAAATATAACTTATCAAATAATGTAGCAACACCCACACATTTGTCTTTCAACCAAATGGCACACTTGCCATTACCAAAATAACATTCGTAAGAATCTTTGTCCAAACAGGAAACACTTATTAAATTCCTATGTAATGAAGGAACGAAAGGCACATCTTTGAGCAAAAGCAAAGAGTCATCAGCCAGATCCAGAGGGACGTCACCAATGGCCTCCACTTCTTCTTCTATTCCATTCGCCACTTCAATGTGTCTTTCTCTTCTTGGCGTGGTCCTTGTCGAATGGAACCCCTGTAAAGAGTTGGCAACATGAACAGTTGCTCCAGAATCAATCCACCAAGTGGATCTAGTAAACTTTTCATACAAAGATTCATTAACAAAAGAAACAATATCTTTACCATTTTTGGCATGATGTACTTTAGCCAAATCGGGCAGTCTTTCTTGTAGTGGCCTGGCTTTTTACAGTGATGGCACTGATCCTTCTCCCCAGGGGTGGACTGGTGATGCTGGTACTGGTGCTGCATTGGACCCTTGCCATGGGGCTTGGAGGGTGAGCCACCATGGTTGCCGCCTGTGAAGACTCTCTTCCTGTTGTCCTTCACGAAGTTCAGAGAACCGCCGTGAAGGGCTTTCAACCTTTCCTCTTCCTGGGAGCACATCCCAATGGTCTTTTCTATGTCCCACTTTTCAGGGGACATATTATAGTTTATCACAAAGTTTTCAAAAGGCTGTGGAAGTGAGGCCATCACTAGGTGCACCAAGAGTGCTGGCTTTAGCTCGAGATCCTCATCCATGGGCTTGATTTTTGCTGCCATGTTTGACATCCTCAAGATGTGCTCTCTTATTTCGTGGGGTCCTCCTGTATACTTTTCAGTAACCAGCTGCTTTAACAGCTGGGTCGCATACATCTTTGAAGAGCCAGTGAACTGGCTCTTTATCTTGGCGAGATACTCGCCCACGGTAGCACACTCTCCAATTGAGCCCACGATTGCATTCTCAATTGTGTTCTTTACGAAGGCCAGACACTTCTTGTTGGTGTTCACCCATTTCTGGTTATCGATAGAGTAAGCCAGCTCCAATGGAGCATGGTCCCTCTTCCTTTTCTCAAAGTCAGCACTTTCCTCAGCGGCCCCCCTGATCGGGTCAGCGGGCTTGACTGGTTGCTTGGTGTCAACCACCCAATCCACTTCGGCGCATACGAACACCAAGTCAACTTTCTTCCTCCATTCAGAGTAGTTGTCCCCTCTAAGGAGCGGGATATCCTTCAAACATGCCATGAGGTTGAGACCTCCTGAAAATCACAAAAGATGTGAGATCACCAAGTAAAACAACTGTATGCGTTAATTCAACGTTGGTATAAATTAAGCATGCAATCGTTTCGTGCTATTTAAAATTACATCACCGTTGGGCAGAAATAAATTTAAATGCACCTTTAATACTTAATAGGAAAAGATTATGGTCATGATTATTAATAACGCTGGTCAATTAATAGCATGAGGCATAATCACTTTAATCACATCTCTATGTCAAGATTTAATCAACTTTTATTGCATTTTGTGCAATTTTAAACCATACATTTGTAATGTAAAATAACTATTTGCAGCGGAAACTTTCATAGAAAACTTATACTTTGCAGAAAAAATCTGCCTTTATAACATTCTCTAGTCACAATATACTCAAAAATAAAAGGACTAGAAAAAACTATGCAAAATTTTGCTTAAAACTAAGCAAAAAACATCAAAAACAATTCTGTAAAAATAAAAACAGAAAACTGTGAAAAAACATGCCCTGCTGGGCCAAACGGGCGGCCTACAGTGGACTTCTGCCCACGCGCGCTCGCAGGGCCCGCCAGCAGCCCAGCCGGGGCCTGCTTGGCCCGCCCGCCAGCGCGGCCAATCGGCGCGGCCCGCTTAGCGGCCTGCCTGCGCGCGCCCTTGCTGGTTGCCGCCCGTGCGAGCTCCCAACGGGCCGGCCTCCACCGCTGGCTCCACCTCTGGCCCGCCAGCGGCCCGCCCCCCCCCCCCCCCGCGCCCTTTCATCTCAGTCGTTGATGGGGGGGCAGACCTAGATCGTGCGGCTCGGCGCGCTGGTCGGGGGTATATAACCCCCAGCCGCCGCCCCCCTTAACCCTAGTCATTTTCCCCCTGCCCGTCACCCGCGTGGCCATCGCGGCGGCGCCGCGTCCCTCGGGCTGGCTGCCCCGCGTCGGCGGCGCGTGCGCCGCCCGTGAGCCCCGTGTCCCCGCGTCCGTCGACCGCGGCGGCGCCGCGTCTCGGGCCGGCTGCCCCGCGTCGGCGGCGCGTGTACCGCGTGTGGCCGCTGTGTTCTCCGCCGGCGGCGGTGTGGCGGCGCGTGGGGAAGGCCGGCGAGGTGGCTTCGGCCCCTCCCTCCTCCTCACGTCCCCACCCGTGGCGCGGCGGCGGGACCCGCCAGGGCCGAGGTGAGGCGGCCGCCTTCGCGCGTGCCCCTCCCTCTTCCTCTTCTCCGTGAGCCGTGGCTCCCCCTGTCCTCCTTGCCGGCGGTGCGTCCACCCGAGGGTGGGCGCACCACCGTCAAGAGGGGCGGTGGTGGAGCCTTTTGCTCCCCTTTTTTTTTGTTACTTGCTTGGTCTATGGTGGAACTGCGGCGGCGCCCCCCACCTTGCTCCTTGCCGATGTGTGCATCCACCCGAGGGTGGGTGCACCATCGTCAAGTGGCCGAGGTGTGGGGCGGAGACTTTTCCGGTGATGACCGGAGTGGACCTCTTTTCCCTTTTGATTGTCTTTTCTTTGGGGATCTATGGGGTTTTAGATCTAGGGTTTTGCTTTGCCCCGAAGGGTGTGTTCTTCTTCTAGATGTCTCCACAATGGATGCCCATCTAGATCGAGAGGAACGGCGCGGCCATAGGGCAGGCGCACTTTGGATCTAATTCCTTCCTTTTGAACCTTTCACTTTCTACCAAAAAGGCACTGTAAAATCTAGCAACTAAAACCTTGTGCTCTGATACCAATGTTAATATGACTTTACCATGGATCTAGTCTAGATCTAACAGTAGCACTATACATTACCTTTAGATCGAAATCAGAGAGAGAGAGAGAGAGAGAGAGAGAACCGAGATGGACTCTACCTGCTCCCTGGCTCGACAAACATGAGCCAGAGGGAATCCCCGAGCTGGTGCCGGAGCTAGAACCTCCGTCATTGGCCATGGGTGAAAGGGGTGAGTGTGGGGAGCGTGTGGCTAGGGTGGCGTCGGTGGAGCTTCCCGTCGGCACAGCGCTAGCCTAGATCGGATTGGCTTGTAGGTGGGGCGGCTAGGGCACGGCTAACCTCGTAGGTCGTGCTGCCGGCTCCCCACCACTTTATATAGCGCTGGCGACAGGGGCCCACCATCCTAGATAAGAACGGGCGCCCCCGATCAGGGCGCGGATAGGGGGCGTGCTGGGCCATTGGGAGTATCCAACAACAGAAAGTACATGGGCGGGTTGGACACCCAGCGAGCATAGCCGACGTACGAGGAAGGCTTTCGCCAGGGCATAGCCGGACCTCTTCGAGGGCATGGGCCAGATGCACAGGTTTTTCTCTGCCTCCTCCTCCCCGTCCATCTGCGGCATCGTCGGCTCCAGCCAGGCGCTGGGGAGAGGCTGAAGCTGGCCATGGGGTGCGGTGATGGGGATGACGATCTTTCGCTTGGAGGGTGGAATGGAGATGGTGTGGTGGAGTCGAGGGGATAAATAGGTGGGGAATTAAATCGAGGATCAATGGGGAGAGGAGCGGAACCGATGCAAGCATCAATGTAGCTGATGGACATGAGGCGCAGCCGATGTGACGACTCTCGTCGTGGCCCACCCACCTAGCTTCTGTTGCGAGCACGCGCGATGGAATAGCCATAATTTTGTCGTGTGTTAGTGTAGAAGAGTAGCGTATGGACTACGAGCACATGCGATGGCACAACCATAATTTCGTCGTGTGTCAGTGCGAAAGAATACACGTGGTCTACGAGGAGTGTGGGGGGTCGAATCTTCTCTCGAAAGGCTACACATGATTGTTGAAATGTGAAACCAAAACAATGATTGCCTCCACCTGGCAGACCTGACACAAATGTGAAGGATCAATTTGAAACTTAGATGTTTGGTTTTGACCATATTCAAATTTAGTTGTTTGAAACTTATACTTGTATATGTATAAACATGCCACAAATTGACGCGATTTTTTTAAAATAATACACAATTTTTAATTATTTTTGAAAGTATTACATGATTTTTGCAATTTATAAATCTAGCACTTTGTCGGCTTAGGCCTAGCCGAATGGACCACTCGGCCTGACCCTGACCGATTCAACTTCATTTGGCGCGGGGCCCTCGCTGGTCAAATGCTCCATTCGACAACGGCCTGGCCGAGTGGCCGAATTGGTCATGGCCTGACCGAGTGCATGTCTGAGGATCTTTCATTCTTGTTGGAAGAAAGACAATGAATATACACGCTTGGTCTAACTATTACCATTGCATGCAACATCTATTCTTACTAGTACTAGCTCAATGCGGTGGTTTGTTTTCTCCCTACGGCGGCAGAATGGACAAAAATAACCCAAATTTGAAAGGATTTCACAAAATGACCCATCTGGAAAACTATTTCACTGGACTAACCCTTTTTGTAGCGCCTAACAGCAAGGCGCTACACTCTACAGTGTAGCGCCTTTCAGCTAGGCGCTATGTCTCCTGCCAGCGTGGCACCGCCTGGCCCCTCCCTGGCCCCACCCCGTCGTGTGACGCCCAGGCGCTATGCCTGGGGCAAGTAACGCCCAGGCGCTATGCCCAGGGTGTAGCACCTATCTGATAGGCGCTACACATACAATTTAATGTGTAGCGCCTAGCAGAAAGGCGCTACACCCTGGGACTTAAGCTGTCGGGCGCAGCCCCCCTCCCCATTCACTCCCAGCTCGACCCAAGCAAGGAGAACAGTAAGGAGGCGCCCCCTTTCCCCCTCCCCTCAAATCGCTCACATTGGAAGCTTTATTTGGTGGATTTGTGCCTCTCCCCAGCTGCTAGAGGTACCCTCCCTCATTCCCCTCCGTTTTGACCTTTGGAAATCTTTCATTTTGGTTGGACTTGGCTTGAAACCCTAGAAATTTGATTTGGAGAGAAATGTTTGGAAATTTGTTAGATTCATTGGCCAATGTTGGTTATAAAGATGTGTATGAAGCATTTAGTTAGGTTTAGGGTTGTTGAAATGACATTGTTTGGTATATTGGAATGTTATGGCTAGGGTTAGGGTTAGGGTTTGCTTATGTAAGAGAGGGTGTTCTTGTTAGATTTATGGTTTGGTAATGTGTCTAGTATAGTTTTGTTTATCTTGTCATGGTTAGTTAATGAACATATTCTCCTATGTTTTAGGGATGACAAGAATTGTTCATGTTCATCATGTGGACAAGGATGCCTTTTTGAAAGGCAACATAGAACCGGACCCGGATGAGCTAGATATTGTGTTTGAGCGTAGTCCCACCTATGCCGAGGTCTTGGAGCAAGTGAGGATTGAATTGAAATGGATGGACCCATGTGATGTTGTTGAGTTGGAAGGAAGACATAATGTGGGTTTTGGAGTGCATATCCGTTGGAAGACCATGCGTATCTTCTCCGAGGCTCGTTGGCTTGCATACAAGGAGGTGGTGGCTGAATCACTAGACAAGGCTCTTGAGCTATTTGCCACCAAGAAGGTGTAGGGTTTCGTAGCATGGAAAACAAAAAATTTCTATCGCATACAAACAAACAAGCCAAGATCTATCTACTAGATTGTAGCAACGAGTCGATGGAATAACTTACCCTCGAAGATTCCAAAGCGTTTAACGAGAGCGGATTCTCGTGGGTGATGTAGTCGTACTCTTCCCGATCTCAAGATCGCGTAGACGATCCTTCCGGCGCTGCGTTCCGACAGCGCTCCCGCAGTCGGTCACACGTTCGGTACTCGACGAAGACCTTCCTCTCCCTTGTTCCAGCAGGCAGCGGAGGTTGTAGCACTCTCCTCGAGATTCCGGCAGCACAACAGCGTGGTACCGGAAGTAGAGGGGAGATCCCGCAGGGCTTCGCCTTAAGCCGGAGCGAGTATGGTGGAGTATGAGAGAGCTTTAGTGGTCTAGGATTTAGACACACCAATTAGAAGGCTCTAAACCGAAGGCTAGGGCAATTAGAAGCTCTAAACCAAAATGGCTCTAAACCGGAGGTTGTGGCTAGGGTTTAAATTTAGAGGATAGGAACTTGTGTGTCTAGAAGGGAGCCCTGCCCCTACTTATATAGGTGGAGGGGCCGGCCGGCCAAGGGGAGGGAGGGGAGTCCCTCCCCAACTCGGCTTGGGTGGTGCGCCGGCTTGGGGAGGAGGACTCCCTCCCCAACTCGGTTTCACACTCCTCCTCTTTTCCCACTTCCCAAAATTGTCGTTTGACTTTCAAACTAGCCGTTTGACTTTTCAATTTAGGATTTGATTAAACCCTTTATTTTGGACAGCGAATACACTTAGTACATGATGCAATCATTCCATCCTGCAATGACACACTCATGTACCCCTTCCCCTCCGGAGTGCTGGACATTCCGGAACCTTCTAGAACATTCCCGATGAAAACACTGGAATCATTCCCGAACTCCGAAACGGGACTTTCCTTATATGAATCTTATTCTCCGTACCATTCCGGATCACCACGTGATATCCCGGATCCCATCCGAGACTCCGAACAACATTCGGTCTCTTTCTCATAATACCATAACTACTCAAACAACGTCGAATCCTTAAGTGTGTCTCCCTACGGTTCGTGAATTATGCGGACATGATCGAGACACTTCTCCGAACAATAACCAATAGAGGAATCTGGAAATTCATATGGCTCCCACATATTTCTACGATTACTTTGCGATCAAATGAACCACTTACATACGATACCAATTTCCCTTTGTCTCACGATAGTTTACTTATCCGAGGTTATGATCGTCGGTATCTCTGCATACCTAGTTCAACCTCGTTACCGATAAGTACTCTTTTCTCGTTCCCGTGATATGTGATCCCTTGTGATCCAGTCACATGCTTGCAAGCTAATTGGATGACATTCCATCGAGAGGGCCCAGAGTATATCTATCCGTCATATGGATGGACAAATCCCACTCTTGATCCATGTGTCTCAACCAATACTTTCCGAACACTCAATGCCACCTTTATAGCCACCCAGTTACGGTGTGGTGTTTGATGTCATCAAAGCATCCATCTGGTAAATGTGATATGCATGATCTCATGGTCGAAGGAATTAGGTTACTATGTATCAGAAAGCATATAGCAATTGAACTATTTAAATGACTTGATCTTTATGCTACGCTTATCTATAGGAGTATGTCCATCATATCATTCTCCTAACGATATGATCTTGTTGTTGATAACATCTCAATGTTCATGATAGGGAAACCACAATCATATATCAACCAACAAGCTAGTGATGTATAGAGGCTATACTAGGGACTTCAAATTAAGTTTACAAATCACACAAGTATCAATGTTTCCTTGTTAATACTATTATAGCATGAATGTAAACATTTATCATAAACACAAAGATATAATAATAACTACATTTATTATTGCCTCTAGGGCATATCTCCAACAGAAGGTTGATAGTTCATTGCCTTTGGACTTGAACCGCCGTGCTTCCCCATTGGATAGTAGGAGTCCTCCACCCGTGGAGCAAGAGCTATGGATTGAACCTCCTTTGAGCCAAACATTGAGCCCGATTTCAAGACACCAAGACGAAGTGTTGGAAGAGGACAATGATGTTTGTGAGGGTGAAGATGATGATGATGTTGAACTCCATGACAACAATGTTGGTGATTTGGAGAAATATATCACTCAACATGACATGGACCGTGAACTCCCGTATTCTCGAGGCTATGCTTCGGACTCGGATGATGATGGTCTCGAAGAAGAAGTTGACGAGGAGGGGTTCACGGCTAGAGAGGCCGAAATCCACCATACCGTATTGGGGCGGGACCATCGGGTGCCTTTGTTTCATGATCTTAGTCTCACGGATGAAGCCACGGTTGATGGTGGCAAAGGCATAGTGCTTGGACCAAGGACAAGTTCTTACCGGGATGGCAATGAAGTGAATAATGGCTTTTGCAAAGGATCAAGGTTTAAGACCTTGTTGGAATTTAAGCAATGGATAAAGGACTTCTCGGTAAAGCATCATCGTCCTTACACGGTCGTGCACTCGGATATCAAGAAGCGTTACACGGTGAAGTGCGAGGCAGAAGGATGTCCTTGGATTGTGCGTGCTAGACCATTCAAGGGAGGTCCCGATTGGCACATATCTAGTTGCGTATCAACTCACATGTGCCGAGGCCCGATGGTGGATGGCAAGGATGCAAAGCATGAGCACCGACAACTCACCTCCGAGTTCCTCGCTTATAGGCTTTCCAATGACATCGCGTCGTTTCCAATAATGAGCATCAAGCAGGTCATGGAGTTTGTGAAAGCCCTCTTTAACTATGAGGTGAAGTACGGGAAGGCATGGAAGGCTAAGCAAGCCGCATTCAAGATGTTGTACGGTGATTGGGAGGAATCTTATAACTGAATCCCAAGGTTGTTGGGAGCGATGGCCAATGCTAACCCAGGCATGGTTCATGTGGTTGAACCTTTGGGGAACAAGACAAGGATTGTAAACGGAAGAACCGTTCGAGTTTTTGGCCGTGCATTTTGGGATTTCTAGCAATGTGTTCAGGCATTTGAACATTGTAGGCCGGTCATCTCCGTTGATGGCACCTTTTTTACCTGTCAATTCAAGGGCACTATCTTGATTGCAATAGCCAATGATGCCAACAACCAGTTGATTCCTTTGGCCTTTGCTTTGGTAGAGGTGGAAAACAATGATAATTGGGAGTGGTTCTTCCATCTTTTAAGAACCAAGATATTAACCCCTCATAGGAAAATATGTGTCATCTCGGACCGTCATCAAGGAATTCTTAAAGCGGTGGACCAACATATTCCCGGGCATGCTCCGTTGCACCATCGTTGGTGCATGAGACACTTTTGTTCAAACTTCTATAGGGCATGTGTCGTGGGAATGGTCACGGCAGATGCTGCAATCGGCAGCGAGTAGTAGAACGAGGGGCAAGGGCGGCCAGCCATCTGCGGTGCGAGATGAGGGCAAAGACACAGGGTTTTACCCAGGTTCGGCCCCCCGGAGGGTAAAGACCTACTCCTGCTAGATTGTATTATGGAGGCGTTACAATGGGCGAGCTCGGCGGCTAGGCGGCGAGTCGCTGGGGTGTATCTGGGAACGTCTCTCTTCTCACCCTATAAGGAGGTTTATATAGGCTCACCTCCCCTAGGGTTTACATATCTCAACCGATTCGGTTAAAGCTTCAGTAGCCGTTTAACCTCACCCGACTGGGCCTATCTACTCGCCTGGGCCTTCAGCTTCAAGTCGCTCAGTTCCTGGCTGGGCTTCGATCCACTCGCCGTCCTGCAGGCCCACTCGCCGGGTCTTGGGCCAGTCGGAAACGTCCTGCTGGGTATACCCCGGTAGGCATATCCCCATCAGTAGTCCCCGAGGCCGTCGTCGATTAGGCGTAGATGGCTGCTGGCAGTCGGAGTATACGGCTTCAGAGTAGGCATCCAGTCGAATCGTCGGCGGGCTCCTGTATAAAGGAGACAACCAATGATCCAGGTCACAGCTTTGGCGAGTCGAGTCGGCGAAAACACTGTCTTAGTGATTGGGTCGGCGAGCCGAGTGGCCGTAGTTGGACCGTCAGGCGTGGTCAAACTAGCCGTTGGGGTAATCCAACGGTAACTTTCGGCGTAATCACCGCATGGTAACGGCTCCCTGATTTGGCGGGTAACTCCCGCTATATAAGAGGAATGGCAGGCAATCGTAGAGCCAACTCCTCACCACTTCTTCCGAGTGCGCACATTTTCCTTCCTTCGCTCCGCGATCCAGTCGACCCGAAATCCCCCAATCTCCAACCAATTTCTCGGCCATGGCCCTTTCCACCGAGCCGTGGGGTAGGTCCAAGTGCACAAGGGCGCAGATGGCCTCTTTCGAGGAGGCCGGGATCCTGCGAGCCGGCTGTTGGCGTATCCCCGCAGCCGGAGAAACGACCCCAAACCCGCGAGAGAGGGAATTCGTCTGTTTCACCAGTCATCTCGAGCAGGGGCTAGGGTTTCCTACAGCGCTTATGCGCCTACTACGGGATCCAGCCTTCAGATCTGGGTCCCCACAGCATCGAGCAGCTCGCCATCTTCGTGGCGTTCTGCGAATGCTACTTGGGCTGCCGACCCTACTTCCCCTTGTGGCAAGATCTGTTCCACGGACGGATCAGCCGCGAGGAGGCAGGCGGCCCAATGTTAGCCGCGGGCGGCCTGACGTTTCAGCTCAAGTCCAAAGCTTCTTTCTTTGATCTGATGCTACCCGCCAAGGCAGCGAGCGACTGGAAGAAGTCGTGGTTCTACGTGGCCGAGGCGACCCCGGAGGGCGAGGTGGCGATCCCGCGGTACTCCGCCAGTCGTTCCGAGCCGCGCCATCTCCAAGTCGGCAAGCTCCCCGACGACCAGCGGATGGTCGTTGACGAGATGCTCCAGACCATCAGTGGTCTGAAAAAGAAGGGCCTTCAAACGATAAACTTGTACAATTGCTGGCTTGGGCGGCGGCTCGTTCCACTCGCCCAGCGCGACCACTACATGTACCAGTACACGGGCCGGGGAGACTCGACGAAGGCCTGCCTCGACGAGTGGAAGCTGGAGGATTATCTCCCAGCGTTGAAGAAGATTACCCAGGCGGTGTACCTGGATGCGCAGGCTGGGATCGCCCCCTACACCGCGAAGCGTCCGGCTCCAACGGTAATTTCTTTACCTTGCTCGCAGTCACAGTATATGCAGTCGCGGTAATTCTGATTCCGTTTTGTATTTGTCGCAGTTATTCCAAGTGGTGGAAGGGTGGCTCCCACCTTCGGATGATGAGAGCTCGGGCCCATCCGCGCAGGACATAGACGAATCGCCGCCTACCAAGGGCAACGAGGACGACAAGGACGAGTCCGAAGAGGAGGTCGCCCCGCTGGTCCGAAAGACCCGCGGGCAACGACAGCGCGAGATCGAGGCAAGCAGAAGCCTCGAACGTCATGACGACGACTACGAGCTCCCAGAGACCACCTCGCGCCGTCAAGCCACTCCGTCAAAGAAGAAGAGGAAGGAAAGGGAGGCGAGGCCCCCCCCCCCCGAAAAAGAAGACGAGGCCGTCGAAGACGGCCTCGCCGTCGCACTCGGCGAGCAGCTCAGACGCTCCCAGCCCAGCCGGCGACGGCGCGCCACCAGCGACAGCCGCGCTGGATGCGGCGACCGTGGAAATTCTGCTGGCTTCAATGCGTCCGCCATTCGCCCCAGTCTCCGGGCTGGGGGAGGCTCCGGCTGCGGCGGCTGCGCCTCGCAAGGAGTCTCCGGCTGCGGCGGCTTCGCCTCGCAAGGAGGCTCCGGCTGCGGCAGCTTCGCCCCGCACGGAGGCTCCCGCCGAGGATGTCCCAGAGGCGCCAGCTGCGGCCTCAACGACGAAGAAGCCGTCCGTGTCTTGGGCACGCGACGTCCTGGAGTTGGGGCTCAGTCGCCGTCTGGGCCCTGAGCTGGAAAAACCGGCCGGCCTCCGTACGGGACTGCGTTTCATCCTAGTCGCCAAGTGAGTGCGCTCACCCCTCCTTATTTTCCATAAGTATTTCGATTGTCTTTGTTGACTCGATTGATGCGCAGGACCGGAGTGAAAAGGATGGTCCATCCGACCGTGGCTAAGGTGCCACCCGTCATTAGCGAGGAGGACCCTTCCTGCAAGAGGAAGGCGGACGAGGTCGTCGCCTCGGCGGATGGCATCAAGAAGGCCAAGGGTGATGACGTCATCACGATTTCTGACGACACGGCGGTCGCGCCGGCCGGGCCCGCGGTGGAGGCAGCCGCGTCTGCGAAGGAGGGCGCTTCCCTGCCTGGAATGGCGGAGGCGACCTCCCTTGGAGCGGGTGCCTCTATCGCTACCTTCCCCCGCTTCATGACCAAGGCGGCCACGGCGAGTGGGGCTACGCCCTCGAGCCACGCTCCTGGGACCGCCGATGCTGAAGTCGACCAACGTCGTGGGCACACGCCAGCGTTACTCGCGTCCGTGGACGCGATACAACTCCATGGCATGCTTGGCGCAGCCATCCAGGTACATCCAGTGCCCGAGGATCAGGTCGGTGCTTTGCAGCGGCTTGATTCTTATAGTTTCTCGTCTTTTTATTTTCGCATCCAGTCCCCGAGTGCGCAGCGCTAAATTTTAGCGGGTGGGCACTTAGGAATTTCTTGATCGCCAGTCCCAGAGTGCGCACTCGCTGAATTTCAGCGGGTGGGCACTTAGGAATTTCTTGATCGCCAGTCCCCGGGTGCGCACTCGCTGAATTTCAGCGGGTGGGAACTTAGGAATTTCGTTTTGACTAACTTTTTTGGTGATGTGCAGGGTCTGCAGCTTGAGTCGGCGGACCAATTGGCCGCGAAACAGCGCGCGGAGAGGCAGCTGGCTATCGTCCAGGAGGCGAACAAAGGGCTTCAGGCTGTTACTGCGAAGGCAGAGGAAGCTTGCCAGGGGCTTGTCCCCGCTGGTGAGTTGGTGGCGGCACGATCTGCTCTGGGTACCGCTGAACAGCGGATCGCCGACCTCGAGCGCGAACTGCGGGAGGCGAGAGAAGAAGCGAGCTCAGCGGACGGGCGAGCTAAGGACGCCATTGCGGCCGCTGAGGAGGATCGCAAGGTGTCGGAAGTCCTTATTGCTGGGCTTCAGGACAACCATACTTCACTTCAGTGCTTCATCACGGGACTCGCCCGCCCGTTGCTTGGTGAGTGCATCTTCCCTTTCTAATTGTTGTGGTTTTTGTGGTGTCCGTCGTACTTATCATTGTCTTCTACTCGCAGGTCGCATCATTGATAGCGAAGGAGAGGCGAGCTCGCTCGACGCGAGGCAGTGCGTAAGCATGCTCGTCGATTCGGTGACGTTGTTGGCGACGTGCATCCGTGCCTACCTCCAAGAAATATCGCCCACGGAGGTGATTCCCAGCGACCTCGTTGAGGTGTGGAAGTATTTGGAGAAGGCACCCGCGGTCGTTGAGTTCATGACGCGATCGGCGTTTCGGCGTGGAGCATCGACGGCCCTGAGCCTTGGACTTGCCCACTTCCCCGAAGATTTCGACATCGACGATGTGACGAGTGGATATCCATCGTCGACTGGCGCGGTGGAGCTGTCCGAGGTCCTCAAGTTGCAGGAACGTGCCGCCACGTACTCAGAACGTGTCTGGGCAATGGGCGACCTCCTTCCGTACCAGGAGACGGTCGTCGCGCCGAACGACCCCGAGCCGCCACATCGTGACTTCAAAGTCGAGCAACCTTTTCGCGTGGCGATGGCGGGTGAACTGACGACGTATCCGTCAAACCCGTACACGGCGTTCATCCGCAATCGCCGGGATGTTGGCGAGTCGTCATCGAAGCCTGCAGAGTAGGGTAGTTTGCCTTGTGGCGTTAGCAGCAGTTCTGCCACGCGGGCATATTTTGTAACATGAAACAATGCAACATGCGATTGAATGAGACGTCGTGTCTATTTTGACATTTGTTTGTGTGCTTTTGATTGATTTTGGACGAGTCCCCGAGCGCGTCCGCCCTTTTGTGGGGTTTACCTCGTATATGATGTGTGTGTTGTTATCATGTGTTTTGTTGTTTTGGTCGACTCGCCCGAGCTCGGAGAGCCAGTCGCAAGGCGACTCCCTTGAGTGCTCTTTACTTTTACCGTTTTCCCGTGCGCGAACGGGGTCGGGTGGCCGAGTCCCCGAGCGTGGTACTTGGTAGTTCGAGGCGCGACTCGAGGGTGGTTGAGGACTTAGCGTGTTGGTGTGAGCGCGTCGCTCCTGCCTGGCCCGTTGGGTCAGTCGCGTGGCGAGTCCTGGGCATGCTCTCTTACTTGGCGTTTTCCCTGGCCGCTCGCGACGAACTGGTCTTCAGTCCCCGAGCGTGGTACTTAGCCGTTCGAGTCGCTATGCCGAGGATGCGGAGGACCAAGGTCGCTGTGAGAAGCGAGGGAAGTTGTCTTGGCTTGTAGAACCAGTCGAGCTAGGCGACTCCAGTGGGGCTCCGGGTTGGCGTTTTTCGTGGACGGTGCAAGACCTGAAATGATTCAGTGCTCTTACACCGCACTACTTATCCGTGTCGATCGCTGTACCAAAGGTTGACTTCTGCATTTAGCATAACGCTGTTTTTACGAGTGCGAGTGGCACAAGTCATGGAGAGTAGGCGCAATTTGCGGTAACCGTTTCTTGTTATTTCATAGCGACTGGAGAGTACATGTGTGGGGTTCTAGGAGTAGAACTTCCGGAGGAGGTTTACATTCCATGGTCGCTTGACGTCGAGTTCGTCGTCCCCGCGGACGTCGATGAGGTAGTAGGCGTCGTTGCCGAGTACGCGCCCGATAGCGAATGGGCCTTCCCACGGAGGGTAGAGCTTGTGCATGCCCTTCTTGTCCTGGATGAGGCGTAACACCAGGTCGCCTTCCTGGAAGGTGCGAGCTTTCACCCGCCGGCTGTGGTAGCGGCGGAGTCCTTGCTGGTATATGGCGGTGCGTGACCGAGCGAGGTCGCGTGCTTCGTCGAGTTGGTCGACCCCGTCTTGGCGGGCCAGCTCGTTTGCGGCCTCCGTATAGTGGACGACTCGCGGCGAGTCGTGTTCGAGGTCGGTGGGCATGACTGCTTCGGCACCGTAGACCATGAAGAAGGGAGTGAATCCCGTCGATCTGTTGACTGAGGTGCGGATCCCCCAGATGACAGAGGGCAACTCCTCGACCCAGCACCCGGCGGTGCGCTCGAGTGGTACTTGGAGTCGCGGCTTTAGGCCGTGTAGGATTCTTTGGTTGGCCCGTTCCGCCTGGCTGTTGGATTCCGGGTGGGCGACTGACGCGAGGTCGAGCCGGATATGGTGCTCTTCGCAGAATTCGGCCATGACTCCCTTGGCGAAGTTGGTGCCGTTGTCCGTGATGATGCTGTTTGGGAACCCGTAGCGATATATGAGCTCACGTAGGAATTTAGCGGCGGTCTTCCCGTCGCATTTCCGGACTGGCTTGGCCTCCACCCACTTCGTGAATTTGTCGACGGCGACTAGCAGGTGGGTGTAGCCGGAGGGGGCCTTCTTGAAGGGGCCTACCATGTCCATGCCCCACACAGCGAATGGCCAGGTGATGGGGATTGTTTTGAGCGCCGAGCTCGGTACGTGCGTCTGATTGGCGTACTTCTGGCACCCGGCGCATCGCTGGACGATGTCGACAGCGTCGGCGTGTGCGGTGGGCCAGTAGAAGCCATGTCGCATAGCCTTGGCGACCAGGGAGCGAGCGGTGGCGTGGTGGCCGCAGTCGCCTGAGTGAATGTCGTGGAGGATTTTGCATCCTTCAGCTGGTTGGACGCAGCGTTGGAACACGCCGGTGACGCTGCGCTTGTGGAGCTCGCCGTCTATGATGGTGCAAGACTTGCATCGACGAGCGATCATTCGAGCGTCTGTCTCGTCTGCCGGCAGGGTGTCGGCTTCCAGGTAGGCTATGTAGGGCTTGGTCCAGTCATCTGGCTCGTTGACGAGTGCAACCAAGGCTGCCTCTGGTTGTAGTGGGACCCCAATGTCGATCTCCCTCGGGGGAGAGACTAATGGCTTGGTAATCGTGTCGAGGAAAACGCCGGCGGGAGGCGTGAGTCGAGCCGACCCGATGCGGGAGAGTGCGTCGGCCTCCTCATTCTTTCGCCTGTCGATCCACTCGACAGAGTAGCCGGTGAAGTGGCCGCCCAACTTGTCCACCGCTTGGCGGTATGCCGCCATGGTAGGGGAGACGGCGTCGCAGGTGCCGGCGACTTGCCCCGCGAAAAGGTCGGAATCTCCGTAGCAGCGGAGGCGATTGACGTTCATCTCCTTGGCGGCTCGCATGCCGTGGAGTAGGGCCTCGTATTCAGCCATGTTGTTGGTGCAGGGCGTGAAGTCGAGGCAGAGGATGTAGCGGAGCTTGTCGCCCTTTGGTGAAGTCAACACTATCCCTGCGCCTGCACCGTCCGCGTTCTTGGAGCCGTCGAAGTGCAGGCTCCAGTAGTGGAGGTACGGCAGCTTCTCTGGCTGCTGGGCCTCCTCCCAGTCGGCGATGAAGTCTGCCAGTGCCTGTGACTTGATCGCCTTCCGTGGCTCGTATTTGATGTTGTGGACGCCGATCTCGACGGCCCACTTGGCGACCCGCCCGGTCGCCTCGCGATTGCGGATGATGTCTTGTAGTGGTGCTGAGGAGACGACCGTGATCGGGTTCTCCTGGAAGTAGTGCGGCAGGCGCCGCTGAGCCCTGAAGACCGCGTATACTAGCTTTTGGTACTGTGGGTACCGCTGGCGCGACTCGGTGAGGACCTCGCTGATGTAGTACACCGGCCGCTGAACCGGGCGCTCCTTTCCTTCCTCTGGTCGCTCGACGACCATCACGGCGCTGACGACACGCTCGGACGCCGCGACGTAAACCAGCATGGGTTCTTTGTCGGCGGGGGCGGCGAGTAGTGGTGCGGTGAGTAGCACCTTTTTGAGGTCGCGGAGCGCGTCGTCCACCTCCTTGTCCCACTGGAAGGTGGGGTTCTTGCGCATCAGGCGGTATAAGGGCATCGCCTTTTCGCCCAGGCGAGGGATGAAGCGACTGAGAGCCGCTACTCGCCCGGACAGCTTCTGGACGTCGCGCAGGCACTCGGGTTCGCCGAGCCAGGCGATCGTGTCGATCTTTGTGGGGTTCGCCTTGATCCCTCGTTTGGAGACGACGTACCCCAGTAGTTGTCCGGCGGGTACACCGAAGGTGCACTTGCCTGGGTTGAGCTTTATCTTGTATCTTCGCAGGTTGGCGAAAGTTTCCGCCAGGTCGGCGAGTAGGTCGCCTTGGCGAGCGGACTTCACGACCACGTCGTCGATGTAGACGTGGATGTTGCGGCCAATTTGGCTCGCGAGGCATTCTTGCATGCACCGTTGGTAGGTCGCCCCGGCGTTCTTGAGGCCGAAGGTCATGGAGGTGTAGCAGAAGGCTCCGAATGGCGTGATGAACGCCGTCTTCGACAGCCATTTTGATCTGGTTATACCCAGAGTAGGCGTTGAGGAAACATAGCGACTCCGAGCCCGCGGTTGAATCGATTATCTGGTCGATCCGCGGGAGGACGAACTGCTCCTTTGGGTAGGCGCTGTTCAGGTTTGTGTAGTCGATACACATTCTCCAGGTCCCGTTTTTCTTCTCGACCAGGACTGGGTTTGCCAGCCACTTGGAGTACTTGATTGGCCAGATGAAGCCGGCAGCGAGTAGACGCTGCACTTCCTCGGCGATTTCTTGGCGGCGTTCTTCATTGAAGGGCCGTAGCGACTGCTTGATAGGTCGCACTTTGGGGTCGGCGTTCAGCTTGTGCTCAGCGAGCTCCCTAGGGACACCGGGCATGTCGGAGGGTTTCCATGCGAAGATGTCCCTGTTCTCACGGAGGAACTCGATGAGCGCGCCTTCCTATGCTGGGCTCATGCCCGTCTCGATCGTCACCGTCTGGCTGGAGTCGCCTGGGACTAGCTCGACGGTGCGAGTGTGCGTCGTGGCCTCAAAGGTTGAGGTGTTTGCGCCCTCTGAGTTGGGCTTCTTGAGTATGGTGGGGTCGTCCTTGTTGACCCCGCTCGCGTACTTGGCGAGCTCATCGGCGTGATTGGTCTCCGCCGCGATGACGGCGTCAGCGAGCTCGGCTCCTTTGGCCTCGCACTCGGCGGCCATGTCGGGGTCGCCGTTGATGGTGATGACACCGCACGGCCCGGGGAGCTTCATCACGTTGTACGCGTAGTGGGGCGCTGCCATGAATTTAGCGAACGCCTGGCGCCCCAGGACGCAGTGGTAGGGGCTGTTGAAGGGCACCAGCTCGAAGACGATCCGCTCGGTGCGGAAGTTTGCCGGTGTGCCGAAGGTGACTGGCAAAGTGACCTTGCCGATCGGGTACGCCTTCCGACCGGGGACGATGCCGTGGAACGTGGTGTGGGTCGTCTCGATCATCGACTGCGGGAGCCGCTGCCGCCTGAAGGTGTCGAGGTAGAGGATGTTGATGGAGCTACCGCCGTCCATCAGTGTCTTGGGGAGCCAGTAGTCGCCAACCTTAGGCTTGACCACCAAGGCGACTCGTCCTGGGTACTCGATGCGCGGCGAGTGGTCTTGGCGGCTCCAGGTGATGGGCTGCTCCGACCAGTTCAGGAACTGGGGGACGTCTATTTGGGCCACCGCGTTGACGGCGACGGCGCGGGCGACGACCTTCTTCTCGCGCTTCGTGTTGAAGCCTGTGAAGGTGTGGAGCGAGCCGGCTACTTTGCCGAATTTTCTGCCGTTTGGCGGGTCGTTGTCGGGGTCCTCCCGCGCTCGCCGTGCCTTCTCGATTTCCCTGAGGGTGTGGCAGTCGGCGGTGGTGTGCGTTGCGGGCTTCCCTTCCCTGCTATGGAGCGCACATGGTTGGTTAAGGAGGGCCGCAGGATCAAACCTTGGCTTGTTCTTGCAGTTGCCGCCGTCGCGGCGTTGCCCTCCGTCGCGGCGGAAGCTCTTGGGCTCGCGCTGCGTGTGCCCGGCGTTGGCGACGAAGTCGACTCGCCCGTCACTGCAGCGCTTGCCAGTGAGGCGAGTGCCGCTGTAGCGTAGGTCGGTTCGGCGTCCGCCGTCGTTGCCGCCCGCGCGGCGTTGACCTCCTGACTCGTCGTCAGTTTCCTGGTTTGGGTCTTCCTCGGCGTACCGTTTGGCGATCTCGAGGAGGTCGGGGATGTTGTCGAGTGTGCGGGAGTGTCGCTTGAGCTTGGCGACTAGGGGCTCGTAGCGGCACGAGGCCTTGAAGCAATGGATCGCGGTGTCCGGGTGGATGCTGACCGCGTTGTACCAAAGCTCTTGCCACCATTGGACCCAGTTGCGGGTCGACTCGCGGGGTCCCTGGACGCACCGTTCCAGGTCCTCGATAGTGGTGGCGCGGGTGTAGGAGCACTCGAAGTGCCTGACGAAGGCGTCGCGCATTTCCTCCCAGGAGTCGATACTGTCCTGGGGGAGACTGTTGATCCACTACCTGCACGTCCCCTCCATCATCAGGGGGAGGTAACGGGCGGCGAGCAGGTCAGTGTGACCCGCGATCCCCATCGCCATGAGGTATGTGTCGAGCCATACGGCGGGGTCGTACGAGGAGTCGTACTTTTCTATTTCTTTTGGCGCCTTGAAGTTTGGCGGATACTTCTCGCCTCGGATCATTGGTCCGAAGCACTTTGGCCCGAGTCGGCTGAGCGACCCCATGGGCTCGCCATCGCGGCGATTATTTAGGGTATGTCGCAGGTCGTCGGGCTGGCGTGCGCGCCAGCTTTGGTTGTTGATGATGTGGGTGCGGGCGTCGATGGGTTGCCCGTTGGCGGCGACAAGGTTGGTTGCCGGCCTGGGGTCGTTGGTGGAGAGTTCCGCGTTCGCGGGTCGGTGTTGGAGCTGCAGCGGCTCTGGTGGCGGGCAGTTGAGGGTGTTTGCTGCCGCTGGGCGGCCGCTGGAGGCCGCTCTGCTTCCCGAGGAATGCGAGTATACTCGACCTGCCGAGTCGGCGCCCGCTCTTTGCTGCTCGACGGCCTTCGCGAGCAGGGCCCTGACGTATTAGATCTGTAGGGCGCCGTCGCCTGTGGCTGTGATGTTGTCGGCTGCTGCTCGTCCTGCCACGAGGTTGTCCATTAGGGTGGAGAACAGTGGGAGGCCGTTTGCGTCTCGCTCCCGTGAGGAGACTACTATTCGCGGCTTGGTCCCTGGGAGGGGTGCGGTTGGGTGGAGGTGGGGCGCCCCTCGCTGTTGATCCTGGCGGGGGCCGGGCGCTTCCTCCTGGTGGCGCGTTCTCACAGATCGCGTGTTCGGCCACGCGGGCCGGGTCGTTTTCGTCATCGAAGTTCAGGGCACGACCTTGAACGGTGGGGTTCAGGCGTGACCTGATCCGCTGCTGGTGGTAGCGTGATAGCTCTTGCGCCGTCACCTGCTCGAGGCGAAATTTTTCGCGCTCGGCTTGCTCCTTGCGCACCGCCTCCGCCAGTTTCAGGCGAAGTTCCTCGACCTCCGTTGCCGTGGCGTTAGGAGGGATTGGGGTGGAGAAAGGATCCTCCGGCGGATCGGCGCCGGTGGCCATGTAGGTCGCGGCGTGGCGACCGGTTCCGTCGCGGAGGTCGGTGGAGTTCTCCGACCCGGAGTCGAATTCGAAGATCCCGAGGATGGAGGGGTTCTCGAAGTCTCCCGCGTTGGAGACCTGGGCGATGGAGCCCGCGGACGAGGCCACGGTGATGGATCCGGCGAGTGACGCCGGGGTCGCCGAGTCGGCGTCGTCGGTGAGGACCGCATCCTCTGCGGCCGCTGAATTCCCGGCCACGTTGATGTGGGCCGAGTTGTACTCGGAGGCGAGGCGGTGGATCATGCGGATCTGGCTCTCGGAGAGCCGATCGCGTGGCGGCGACTCGCGGATGCGAGCCGAGTCCTTCGAGACGATGACGTCGGTGAGGCCGACGAAGAGGCTGATCGTGCCGATAGGCAGGATCACGCTGTGCGTGACGGGTCGCGCCGCCGGGACGTAGCTGCTCGGCAAGATCTAGAGCATCTCGCCGATCGCTATCATGCGGCCGGTGGCGACCGTCTCGTTGATGGGCAGATTGGATCTCGCCGCAGAACACCGGCCAGACCGGCCAGGCCCCACGGTGGGCGCCACTGTCGTGGGAATGGTCACGGCAGATGCTGCAATCGGCAGCGAGTAGTAGAACGAGGGGCAAGGTCGGCCAGCCATCTGCGGTGCGAGATGAGGGCAAAGACACAGGGTTTTACCCAGGTTCGGCCCCTCGGAGGGTAAAGACCTACTCCTGCTAGATTGTATTATGGAGGCGTTACAATGGGCGAGCTCGGCGGCTAGGCGGCGAGTCGCTGGGGTGTATCTGGGAACGTCTCTCTACTCACCCTGTAGGGAGGTTTATATAGGCTCACCTCCCCTAGGGTTTACATATCTCAACCGATTCGGTTAAAGCTTCAGTAGCCGTTTAACCTCACCCGACTGGGCCTATCTACTCGCCTGGGCCTTCAGCTTCCAGTCGCTCAGTTCCTGGCTGGGCTTCGATCCACTCGCCGTCCTGCAGGCCCACTCGCCGGGTCTTGGGCCAATCGGAAACGTCCTGCTGGGTATACCCCGGTAGGCATATCCCCATCAGCATGCAAGAGCAAGGATTTGGCCGATGATCTACAAGATTGTTGCCTCGCTTTCACGGAACGTCGTTTCTCAAACTTGTACAACAAATTGATCTTCAACAAAGAGCTCGATGCGGGTGGTCGAGAGTTTCTCGATAGGAGCATTGGAGAAAGAACAAAGTGGGCACGAGAATTCGATGACGGTGGCCGGAGGTATGGCCAAATGACAAGCAACATGGCAGAGGCCTTCAACAAGTTGCTCAAAGGTGTCCGTGCATTTCCCGTCACGGCAATAGTCCGTTATACATTCGACATGATGAATGGGTATTTTCTTAAATACTCAGAGGAAACGGACCGGCAGATTGCGGGGGACTACAAGAACAAGCACAAATACAAGTACCCACCTAAGGTTGATGATTGGATGCAATTTCAGACAAACAAAGTGGATGCCCAAGTTGTCACGGAGTATGACAATGACGAGCTAATTTACCAAGTTACGGAGCCTGGAGGTACAACGGCTGATGGTGTCCAACACGGAGGCCGAGCTTTCAAGGTCTCACTCAAGACTTGTGAGTGCACATGCAACTCTCAATTTGCTCCGCCAGCCAACTCTCAATTTGCACACGGCTGACTTAGAGTTTTCCCCACCAGCCAACTCTCAATTTGCTCTCTGTTAGTTTTGGGGCAGACGAAATCTGCTAGCATAGCGCCTAGCAGACAGGCGCTATGCTTGTGTAGCGCCGTTCTGCTAGGCGCTATGCTAGCAGATTTCGTCTGCTCCAAAACTAACAGGAGCATACAGAGAGCAAACCGAGAGTTGGCTGGCGGGGAAAACTCTAAGTCAGAGTGTAGCGCCTGTCTGATAGGCGCTACACCTCAGAGCATAGCGCCTATCAGACAGGCGCTACACTCCTGAACTGCCCTAGTTTCAAACAACATTTACTCAAACAACACTTGTTATACTAGTTTCAAACAACATATACTCAAACTACACATATACTCAAATAACATCAACATAATCTCAAACAACATGAACAAATTGTCATACATCAACATAGTCTCAAACAACATCAACGTAGTGCCATACATGAACATAGTCTTAAACAACATCAACATAGTGCCATACATCAACCCATACATAGTCTCCAACCTAGTGCATCATCATCAACATTGTGCCATACATGACCTACTTCCGTCCACGCGTCCTTGGGCCTCGGCCCCTCCTTGGAGGTATCTTCTTTGTCACCTCCTCTTCTTGCGACTCATCTTCATCATCATACTGTAGGCCTCTCGTCCTCCTAGTCCCTCTTGACCTCCGTGGCGGCTCGTCCTCGACAACATTGGCCTTTCCCTTGTTACGGAAGTCGTCCGGCGTCCAATGATTGAACTGTTTCCTTGGCTTCAACTAGTATGCGGAACGAATACGGTACTCCTCCTCAGTCTCATTCTCCATATGAGGCAGCTACATGTAAGATTGTATGGCTATGAGAAATGCATGGGAAACAGAAAGCACTAAATGCATGTAAGGTTGTCCCATACCTCATCTTCCGAACGAATCGCCGAAGTGGTGTCATCCTCAACATCATCCCGAAGATGGGCCGACGGATCAGTAGTCGACTTGGACCTAGAACCGGACGGGGTTGTGTACTCGGGATCACGGCAACCTAGCACGTTAGATAAGCGACGCATCTTTTGGGCCGAGCGCTGTAACAAATAACAACATAAGTCAAAACAAGAACATGCCTATCTTGAGGAAGTCTCGCATCCATACCTTAAGGAAGTATCGTATCATGCCTTCTCCCTTTTTCCCCTTAGGGGCAGCAAAAAGAATCGCCTCGGCATCGTCGGCATATTTCTTTACCTCCGTTCTCTATAGAGTCAAGAACAAGAAAATGTTAGGCAAGAAAGAGATGAGAGTGCAACGAAAGTAATGTGAAGGCAATGATAACTTTAGCGCAAAGTTGAGTGAGGAAGAAAGAGGGATGTCGGTCCCCTTCCTGACCTGCCGGTTGTACCGAGTGTAGGCAAGTTCATCGAACTGGACTGGCTCCTCCAATATTTCTTCCTCGTAGGACGGCGGGCAAATGGAGACACGGGTACTACCAAGAAACCAATGGATGTAGTTGTTAAATGCAACTGGGCAATGTGCTCTTCCACTATTCCATTCCGTTCGTCGAGCATTCTCCACACAAATGAGGAACTCCATGACGTGCCTCCTATGATGGTGATCCCAATTCTTGATCTTCCTCTGCCTCTTTCTGTCCAACCTGAACAACAACAAAGAACCATGTTAGTACCATCCAAAGCAACTGAGCACAAGTTCTCATGCTAACTAACTGATGAAGCTCCATGTCGGTGTCCTTCCACACGGGAGGGTTGCACTGAAACAACCCGAACTGCCTCATCACCCGTTGTGGCATATGAAACTCAACCGCCCAATTGCAAATCAATGGGCAGCACATGAGCCAGAGAGATTGTTCCTCCAAGCACTTCGGGTTAATATCAAACCCGGGAGCAATACCAAACTCGTCCCCACAACCATAAGGCTCCCACTCCACCTGCAACATATCACAAGAACATGTTTGGTATCGATTTTGATTCGTGAAGTAAATATTATGGATAGTGATGTATAGATAAACATCTACCTGCTCGGGCGTAATCGCATCAAACTCGTTCGTGTACTTGAGGTACATGGCATCAACATCGCTTGTCATCTCCGATACCACGTCCCACTTGTAAGCCCAAGTCGGCTGGCGTAGAGGGTTTCTATTATACACTGGCCAAGGATGGTGGCCCACCTCTTTAGGACGACCAACTGGTAAGCGTTCCCAGCTCCATATCGATAGAAGAACCATAGCACCACCTATTCCGGCATTTTCGCCTGTCCTACGACAGGCATCGTCCAACTGCAAGTGAACAAAAACGAGGTCAGTATAGCATATGTGTGGACTCAACATATACAAATGAATGTAGAGTGCACAGGTGATTACCTGCCGGTACAAGTAGGCAAGAGCCGCCGAACCCCAGCTGATATTGCTATCCCAGTTTGCTAGTGCCTTGAGCCACATCCACTGAGCGGTCCTACCTCCGCTGTCAGCAAAAAGAGTCCTAGAAAGGACATACCACACGTACACACGAGCATGTGTCTCGATCACCTCAACCTCGGCGGGGTTCGGGCATTCCCTAAAGTTCTCCACGATCCACGCATATGTCGCGCCTGCTGGGACTCTATCTTTGCTCTTATCTTCAAGTTATTCAGGAGCCATGCCAATAAGTAGATGCATCGCATTGCGCCACCCATCGGAATCTGTGCTCATACAGAGAGGCTCCCCCGCGATAGGAGTCCAAAGATCATGGAAACATCCTGAAGAGTAGGAGTGATCTCGCCGGTCCGGAGGTGGAAAGTGTGCGTCTTCGGCCTCCACCGGTCGACAAGTGCGGTGATAGCAGTCGCGTTGAGGTTCGGCGTCGAACGGCTCACAAGCGTGATGAAAGGGAGGAGGCCTAGCCGCTTGATGTACTCGGTGTACCGCTCGTCGTACGGCATGTCATTCGAAGACGCGCCATGAGACCGAATCTTGAGGGGACAAAGCCTCTGCATACATACAAGATCGAACATTATGCTTTTTCCAACACAATTGAATCAATAGAAAAATAAAAGCAAAGAAGTTCAACCATGGTTTTATTACCATATGCTTCTCCGCCATCAAGTATGCCCGGTGTTGATGATCATAGTAATCCTCAAGTAGCCACACCATCCTACATATATATTCCAAACATCAATAAAATGTGTGTGGTATGTGGCCATTGTTTCAATTTATACAATAAACTACAAAGAATATGGGAGCATATTATTCACACATCCATACAAATCCATATAAAACCATCATACACAATGCAAATTAACAACACACTTCCATTCCCCATCAAATACAACTAATACATAACTTCCAAATAACCAAAAACATACACAAATAGGTCATATTATGAATCCAACTAGACCTAGGGTTTGAGGATAATGTGCAAGATTCATTGGATGAAAGAGAGGGAAAAGAAGGGGATTACCTTGAGGGAGGGATGGGGGAGCAAATCCACGGTGAAATCTCTCAGATCTGATGGATTTCAGGAGTGGATTTGAGAGAGAGGAGGAGGAGGAACCGTCGGGTGCCCTCTGTGTGTTCTTCCTGCGCCTGAGAGAGTGAATGAGTCGGGGTGGGAGGGAGGCTGCGGGCTGCTGAGTATGTCTCAAAGTGTAGCGCCTATCTGCTAGGCGCTACACTTTAAAGCATAGCGCCTATCAGATAGGCGCTACACCTGAGGCATAGCGCCTGGGCGTCACACGGCGGGGTGGGGCCAGGGAGGGGCCAGGCGGTGCCACGCTGGCAGGGGCATAGCGCCTAGCTGAAAGGCGCTACACTCTACAGTGTAGCGCCTAGATGTTAGGCGCTACAAAAAGGGTTAGTGCCAGTGAAATAGTTTTCCAGATGGGTCATTTTGTGAAATCCTTTCAAATTTGGGTTATTTTTGTCCATTCTGCCCTCTACGGCTGCCTTTTACAATCGATTTAGACCTGGCCGATTACTTTTTCAATTTACTTTTTCAATCGGCTTCGTCGTGATCGATTGGAGTAATCGGTTTGCTTCTAGCCGATTGCATGTTGGCATCCCGTTAACTGCGCAGTCGGTGTGGTCCAGACCGATTAAAGCATGGTCGACTTGGCCTAGACCGACAATGTGCTAAATATCGAAATTTTTAATTTTATGTAATACTTCTCAAATTAATTTAAAAAAATGTATTATTAAAAATAAATTCGCCGAATTGACATGGAGGCTTGTCTTGGCATGGGAAACAACTTTGCAAACTAGAGTTTTCAAACTACATTTTCCATTTTTAACTGAAAAAATGCTTAATTTGTGAAGGAACCACCCAAACAAAGCTTCCTCGTGGAGGGGGTATATTTTTCACTAGTGGACTATGAATATGGCCAAGGTCGGGTGATCACGATTTTCCTCAGTTCCTATAAGCTCCTGAATTATTTCTTAATCTGCAGCCGATAATTCAAAACCTGGAAAGTTTGAACGGCAGGTACAGGAAATACTTGTCATAATTTTTTTTGAAAATCATTTAAAGTATCTACGCACTCGTAGTAACTAGGAAATAATCGAATAATTCAAATTTGCAAACCCCTAGTATGGATGGGAAGCCTGGCAAACTTGAGTTTGAATGCATCGGATTCACCCCAATTGATCCATGTGGCTATCCAAAAGGGTGGAGGACTCGTGCAAACATTCCACCATTTCGCATGGAGTCGTGTCTTGGCGTGGCAGCTAACTTTTTAAATTAGATTTTTCGAACTTCACATTAAAAAACTTCATTTTTCATTTTTTTTAACTGAAAAAGATGGTTAATTTGTGAAGGAACCACCCAAACAAAACTTCCTAGTGGAGGGGGTACATTTTTTACCTATAGTGGACTATGAAATATGGCCAAGGCTGGGAGATCACGATTTTTATTGGTTCCTACAAGCTCCTGAATTATTTCTTAATCTGCAGCCAATAATTCAAAACCTGAACGGTAGGTACATGAAATACTGGTCATAAAAAAATTCAAAAATATTTTTAAGTATCTACGCATTCATAGTAACTAGGAAACAATCAAATAATTCAAATTTCAAACCGCTGGTATGAATGGGAGGCCTGGCAATTTTTAATCAAATTTCAAACATGCCCCAAAATTCAAAATAAATCAAAAAAATGGAAAACATGTGCAAAGGTACATCAAAAATATTTTAATTTCCATTAAAAAATATTAAACTCGGTTATAACCACGACATGTCACGTTATGTCAATGCATCCAGACTTTTCAACAGAACTACCATGCTGCGTCATGCCGGACCATGTCTAGAGCGTGTCCAGTGCGCGCCCGGAGCGCGTTCCGTGGCATATGCCGCTGCCGACCTACCGTAGACGCGCGTTCCAGATAAAATTACTACGTCAGTACATGTCCTAAGAGTATGAATTCTTGCCATAACAATATGGATTGATAAAATTTTAGTCAAAAAAATATGTAGTTAGAAATGGTCCATTTCTTTTTGGGTTAATTGGATCTATGCCATTGCAAGTTTTACTCTTTAGAGAAATGCCATTACAAAAACCTAAGTTGGAAATATGCCACTCTAACTCTCTTGTACCTCTACCTATGCCATTCTCTCTAATATCAGATCATATACGAACTTTGTACTTCGTACATACCTGTATACCAGTACGGACATGTAAAAATAGAAAAAAAACACTTTCAAGTTAAGTTCCATCCCCAACTCAGGGAGCTCGAACTGCATCGAAATTTCCCTCGACCCTGCGATGGCGGCGGTCGGAATCGGTCGGAATTCCCCTTGAACCTGCGCGGCGGCGGCGGTCGGAATCGCCCTGGACTGGAGGCGATGTAGAGGAGGGCGGCTGGAGGCGGGATGGGTTAAACGCGGCTGCTGCTGGAGGAGGTCAACTCGGGGTTGGAGGCACGCGCGGCAGCGCCAGACTCCCGTGTGCTTCTCCAACCTCGTATGCTTGTCCTCCTTGGAACCTTCGCTGGGAGCCAAGTCGCAACCGTCCGTCCACCGACGCCACACACCAGAACGCCATACGAGTTTTTAATGTACACTGGAGTGATGAGTAGCTAATTGAAGATCTAATACGGGCTGTATTCTTCCTGAGCTGACGTCTATTGATTTGTTGCTTCTTTCTCTGAATTCTGCATACACGGTGCACTGGCCGCGACAAAGCCAGCCTTCCCTCTAGCAACACACGCCCTCCTCGAGCAATCGAGTCGTGCGAGCAGGGCCTCTGACCGCAGCGTCAGGCATGCGCCTCCTCCATAGGCCTACTCTGATTCCCTCCGCCGCAGCTCCATGCGGGCGGCGAGTCCGAGCGGGGAATTTTGAGGCCGGTCGAGGCTTCGAGATACCTGACTCGGGTATGCTGGTAAAGTCAAGTACGGTATAATTTTTAGTGGCCGTTGGTATGCCAAATACGGCTATATATATATATATATAGAAGTATAATTTTTAGTGGCCGTTGGTATTAGAGAGAATGGTATATATAGAAGTATTGGAAAGTTAGAGTGGCATATTTCCAACTTTCGTTTTTGTAATGGCACTTCTCCAAAGAGTGAAAGTTGCAATGGCATAGATTTAATTAACCCTTTCTTTTTTGCGAATAAGAAATGGTCCATTTCAGCATGACTTTGGGTGCATATTCCACGATTTGGCAAACATTCGAAGTATATCTTAAAAAATCTGAAAAAATCACAGATGAATCCCACATACATCTATTACATGTTGAGTGCCTCAAACACAAATATCGTTCACATCAATGCCTTAGTTTAAGGGAAATGATAGGATGCCCCCGGGGGATTGCATCCTCCTATCCCCCGGGTACGCGTGAGTTGTGACGTGGGGTGGAGTTCACCTTATCTCTTCCCTGCGCTAGACCACAACCTCACGCATCTTGCTAATCGCGACCTGCTGTATGCCTGCATCGCGTTCGTCTGCACTCGCGCTTGCTGTGCCGTCGCACCACCGGGCCGCCGCGCCGCCGCACCATCGGGCCACTGTCTCCACACGCCGTGCCACCAGGTCTTCGTCTCCGCACACGCGCCATTGTAGCTCACCCCCCGTGTTGCAGCTAGTTGCCGCACACCATCAGGCCACCGTCGCACGCGTCCCCCGCGTCCCCCGCCGAGGCCAGCGGCGCTCCCTGCGTCTACCCGCCCAACGCCTACCCCGCCTTGCGTCTGTGGCGCCAGCCATGGAAGTTTCTCGACCTCGCTCGTGTCTGCAGGGAACGGCTCACCGCCTGCTCGATCTACCTCGACTCGCCGCCGAATCCACTGGGGGAGATTCAAGAGAGTGGGACGGAGGTCCTGCTGGTGCTGCTCGCCTGCCGTCGAGGCACCATACGCGCAGGCAGTGGCGTTGCCCAGGCAGTGGTGGTTTTGTTGTGCTGGCAGTGGAGCTGCCCAGGCACCTTGCATCTCCTTTCCCTTCTGCTTCATGGCCGATGGACGCTGTCACCACGGAGTTCATCGGAGGGCAGCCCTGCTAGCCTCGATTTCTGCTACATGTGACTGGCGGTGCTGCTACGTGCGGTGTTGATTTTTGCTACATGTGGCCAGTGGTGGTGCTACTGTGACCGGACAGCAGTGCTATAAACGGCCACTGGGTTTGCTACATGTGCCGGGCGGTGCTACAAATGGCCACGGGTTTTGCTACACGCGTCGGTGCTGCAAGCGAAGTTGGTTTTGCTATAATAGATTTTTTTGCTACAAGGTCTCCAACGAGGTCTTCGATGAGATCCAATTTGCTACAATCGAATAATTTATTTGCTACATACGTTCTGTTGTTTTGCTACAATAGTGTAAAAAATTTGCTACACGATCTCCGGCGAGGTCTACCGGCGAAAGTCTCCAGCGAGGTCGGATCTGCTACATTACCATAACTTTTTTGCTACAGAGTCTCCGGCGAGGTCTCCGACCAGACAGTCTTTTTTATTCTATTTTTTAAGGCAACCCGTTTTTTGCTACATGTAGCAAAAGTGAAATATTTTGTAGCAAAACCGAATGATTTGTAGCAAAAGCGGAATAAGGTACCAATTTGGGGACATGTGGCGTGCTGTCCACCCGGGGGATCGGGGGCAAATATCCCTGGGGGACGCGTAGTGCTCCCCTTAGTTTAAATACATAAATAGTAAAAACTACAACATCATGCCATCTTCTTTCTAGTCCTTGTGTTCTTCGAACTAGTACCGCAGAAAACAAGAGGTGAAGTACGTTGAATTAGAAATGACCAAATTTACAAACAAAACTAATTTTCAAGCTAACCTTCCATCTGGAATATACACACCAAGAAGTTCACTCATGCTCTTTCTTCTCTTCGAGTCACCTTCAGTAGGCCTCCCCACAACACGTCCTAGAGCTTGCTCTCGCTTGTGCACCTCGTTAACACACAAGTGCTTAAGTTTGCTCCTCAACGGCTGGTATAGTGTCAGTTTGCACCACTAAACCCAAAACTGATTCATTTTGCACCTGTACCTCATTGTTTACCACAACATCTATAATTGGCTCATTTGACAGTACAGCCTCAAGAGCTGCTTCAGTTTACACATGTACCTCATTGTGCAGCAGAACATCCAGAATTGGCTCATTTGGCAGCACAACCTCTTGAGCTGGATCATTTTGCACAGTTTCATCACCACTAAACAAGATGGGTTCACTTCTATTTTCTCTGCATCCACCAAGTCTTGCCTTTTTTGTTGGCCAGCTAACTTAAACAACAAGGGGCTGAACTACACGTTTCCTCCTGAAACATGTCATATGGTTAGCAAGTGAGAAATACAAACAAAAACAATAAGAGCACAACCATGAACATACTTTGGCTTTTCAAGAGTGTAACGACATTTGGTAGATCCAATTCGGTTCCCAAGTTTGCGGTGATCCAGTACACCACTGCATGTATAGTGTACAAATCGTTGATATAATACTCAGTAAAGTCGAGGCACACGTAATGGCAAAGAGGAGCAATGATGATGTTTTCATCACTGAATTTTGAGGCTACATTTAAGTCGGGCGACGGGAAGCGTCTTGTCCCGTCATTGACGCATTGACAGCTGTTGACTTGATAGTAAGCAGACAGAAAAAGATTCTTTTGAGAAAAAATATACGGGTTTATCTGTTCAGCTCCTTGGCCTAACCTGTGCTCGTCCGCCTTGTTTTTAGCCGGAAGAGCACGCATTTGTTTTTAAGTCTTTCAGGAACCCTTCATCATCTGCTGCAGCTGATCTCCGACTAATGTCAAGACGAAGGCTATCCGACAAGAACCTACAACACTACAGGACGCGCGCGCTACGCCGAGGGCAAAAAGTCATCGGCGTATGATACGCCGACGGCTGCCCTTGGCGTAGCCTCCTCGGCAAAGGCCTCCCTCGGCGGAGCATATAGAGGCCGTCGGCGTATCAAAATACCGTCGGCGTATGCTACACCGAGGGCATTGCCCTCGGGGTAGCGGCCATCGGCATAGCCTGTCGACATGTTGTAAAAATATTTAATTTTTTATTATTTTTTTTCTCAAATTTTTAATCTTTGAATTGTTTGACTCATTAATCTCTCACTTTGAACATTTTTAACACTAATTATATTTAATATTTAATTAAATTGCAGTCTTGGTCAAATTTCCCAGCCGGTCACCCATCCTAATACTACTCCAGCTCCAGCACTCTTAACTTCCTCGTTCCTTCATAATCTGTTTCCGCAAAGTAATTCATACATTGTTGTCAATATTATGATATCAATCCTATTAACTCATATATCATCATGTCACATGTTTATATTTTTTGAAATTACATACAATTATTTAAGTAAACATTAATGAATAAGTAAAAATATTATTGAATTCAAATAAAATTATAATAATTTTACTTTTTTGTATTTTTCTATTTAATATGGAATAATTAATATCTTTAAATCTGTAAATCGGAATTTAACAAATAATATGTCTAAATTAATCAGAAAAATGAGAGGAATCCAAATATGATATCCATATCAACTAATCACAAACACTCCATTTTTGATTAGCTATTTGGTGGTTGCTTTAGAAAATTTCCTTTTTGCGCTCGGATAATAAAAAATGCCTTTTTGGTGCGATGAAAAGGAAAACTTGCATTGGATCTTTGATAAAATAGCATATTATGAACCTAAAAATGGTTTTGTAAAAAAACATGATTATCAGATCATGTACCTGTAGTTTATATCTGATCCACTTCCTACCGATTCGACAGAAATTTGTCTTTTTCACCAGAGGTGGACGGAAAGGTTTCGGATCCCCCTGTTGGGACATTGTCCATATAAGGTGATATAGTATTTTTTTAAAATGTGGCGGTAGCATTTTGAATTAGCCATTTGGTGGTTGCTTCACAAAACCTTCCGTTTTTTGTGCTCGAAAAATTGGTCATTTGACCCGAAAGCCAAGAAACCTCGAATGAGATAGGTCATTTTGTGAAGGTTTTTTTGAGACATAATCAGTATACCAAGTTTGATATTTTTCCTTCTAACTATGTCACATAATATAACACCACGCGAAGGTTTCACATTGTTTCGATTATTTTTGAATTTTTATGCCCGTTTTAAACTATATATAATGTTTTATGTTTTACATAATTTATTTACAAAAGTGTAATATTTGAGTGTAGATAGATAGGTCTTATTGTTATGCAAATTTTGATATATTATTTGTATTTTTCCGAATTAAAATGATTTATTTATGATTTTTCAAAGTTTAATGAGATAAAATAAAAAATAGCTGGCGTATGCTACGCCGAGGGCAACCGTCGGCGTATGCTATGCCGACGGCCCCGACGTTTTGCCGTCGGCGTAGCGACCGACCGTCGACGTAGCTTCCCATTCCTGTAGTGCAAGCTCAAGCACCGTCTACGAAGCAGCAAGATATTGAAGTCTTCTGAGGGCTAATGTCGGGGATATACTAAACGGGTATCTCTAGACATGCGGGAATTCCGGCCTACCAGGGTAGCCCATAAAGTGCTAAACGGCCTGGTAGCTGATGATCAAGACGGAGGCTCATCCGGCTAAGGAAGACCCAAAAAGAACTACGGACGTAGCACCATCTTGGAGGAGAAGATATAAGATTACTTACCGCCTTAGTCAAGAAATCTGAAGCCTTAGCGGATAGGGAAACCTATGTAACCCTAGATCTGAACCCCTATATAAGTCGATTTAGAAGAGCCTTTAGGGCTACGCTTGAACGCATACATGCTTTTAAGCTCATACAACAATAACATTACTCTTTTGTTAACCTCATAGTGGAAGAGCTAGACACTTTTGTAACTCGCACGATATGATGCCCAGTTAATAATGTTCAGAGTAGGAGTAGGATTCCTCCAGAGCTGTGGAATTCGAGCCTGGGTAGATCATGTGTCACCGTCCCGGACTTCCACCGCCTTACGCGCCCTACTCTCTCTCCCTTCCATGAGGTACCCCTCATGTCTACTGCCGTGACAATACCACGACAAAGACAACCTCATACTCTTTTAAAATCAGCATCGTGAGAGCTTAAGACAATTTAAACGTCAATTTTGCGTTGTGGCCTTGACACCGATCGAAACGTTACATCAGAGCTATTTTCACCAACGACGTCACTTTCCGTATATATTGATCAAATATATCGCACAAGAGCTATTCGCCTAGTAATTTTTACGTGAAACATCAGTGCCCCATGTAGTAGTACATTTTAGGCTTGTGAAGCTTGCTGCTGCAATCAAATTAGTATGAAACTATGAACTACCACTTTGGGCCCTACTGTGATTAGTGTGCTATAATCCATCAAGGAATGTGTCGTGCATTTGGACTTCTCACATCGAGGTTTTTCATAAGGAAATTCATGTAACATGAGGATACGTATACTATGTGCTCTTTCTCCATATGTTTCTCACACGTGTTCTTTCTCCATAGTTTGCTCATTGGGTTTTCAGAGTTTTTGAGACATAGACAATAAGAGTGTTGGAAAACCGTCCTACCCCTTTCTTGGGGCTAGGGTCTTTTTCTCCATTTGGCCCCCATCTACCTACCCTCTCGGCCTATATATACTCATGTATTGTATTGAGAGAGAACACTTTTGATAATAAAGATTAGTTCCATCCAGTGGCGGAGCCAGGAATGGAGCAAGCCCCGGGCCAAAAACTAAGCATAAAAATTTTACTAGAAAAAAATATTTTATTACCGTAGTTTTGTTTTTGGTACGATGTCAAACATGAACATATACTTTTAAATTCAGTGTTAACAATCCAAGGACATACATAAGAGATGACTAAAAATCTAGAAATAGTAGTACGAAATGCAATAGATAGTACCAAATCACTCGTTTGGTTCATCTGAGCCTTCCATAACCTCATCACTAGTAGAAGAAGAACCAATACCTTCAAAAATCAAGAATATTTCATAAGAAAATGCATAAGCATGAAAAAACAGTCAATTATTGATATAAATATGAAAACTTATCAAAACGACGAGGTAAAACTCCTCTACGTGACTTATATGATTGAAAACGATATACAATATCATCATCATTGATAGAGTGAAATACATCCCGCTCAATATAGCACACCATGCTATAATTCATCCAATCATCACCCATTGTATTCCTTAACTCGGTCTTGATAATATTCATAGCTGAGAAAGCTCTCTCCACTGATGCTGTTGCAACCGGTAAAATCAATGCCAACTCAATGAGGCGATAAACCAGAGGAAAAACCATGTGTCCATCAGTCTGAACCATCTTCACAGCAAGATTACCAAGGTCATGCCGATTTAAAAAATACGAATCACCTCTCACATCAGCAATGAATGTCTCAAGTTGATTTCTAAGGACAAAAGAAATCTCATACATGGAGAAGTCCTCAGCATACATCTTAGCAAGTTCAACAAGTGTGTCTTCATCAAAATTAGCAAATGAGTTTTTTGGATCAAGACAAGCAATGCACCTCAACAATTGAGTGGATTTTTCAGCAAAACGGTTATTCAACTCAACAAGAACTTGATCATGCACAACATTGAATATTTCATATCTAAAGCGGTGATAGTAAGTTACCATTGTACATCCACGACCCCTTGAGCGACCACGAGAAGGTATTGTATCATCCATGTTTGGCACCACAATGTTATATTTGATACAAAAGTCAGTTGTCTCTTTCATGAGTTCATCCCAACCATTATCTCTGATACCTTGAAGCTTGTCCAATGTTACGCCTGTTGGAGATATGCCCTAGAGGCAATAATAAATGTAGTTATTATTATATCTTTGTGTTTATGATAAATGTTTACATTCATGCTATAATAGTATTAACAAGGAAACATTGATACTTGTGTGATTTGTAAACTTAATTTGAAGTCCCTAGTATAGCCTCTATACTTCACTAGCTTGTTGGTTGATTAATGATTGTGGTTTCCCTATCATGAACATTGAGATGTTATCAACAACAAGATCATATCGTTAGGAGAATGATATGGTGGACATACTCCTATAGATAAGCGTAGCATAAAGATCAAGTCATTTCAATAGTTCAATTGCTATATGCTTTCTGATACATAGTAACCTAATTCCTTCGACCATGAGATCATGCATATCACCTTTACCGGATGGATGCTTTGATGACATCAAACACCACACCGTAACTGGGTGGTTATAAAGGTGGCATTGAGTGTTCGGAAAGTATTGGTTGAGACACATGGATCAAGAGTGGGATTTGTCCATCCATATGACGGATAGATATACTATGGGCCCTCTCGGTGGAATGTCATCCAATTAGCTTTCAAGCATGTGACTTGGTCACAAGGGATCACATATCACGGGAACGAGAAAAGAGTACTTATCAGTAACGAGGTTGAACTAGGTATGCAGAGATACCGACGATCATAACCTCGGATAAGTAACATATCGTGAGACAAAGGGAAATTGGTATCGTATGTAAGTGGTTCATTCGATCGCAAAGTAATCGTAGAAATATGTGGGAGCCATATGAATTTCCAGATTCCTCTATTGGTTATTGTTCGGAGAAGTGTCTCGATCATGTCCGCATAATTCACGAACCGTAGGGAGACACACTTAAGGATTCGACGTTGTTTGAGTAGTTATGGTATTATGAGAAAGAGACCGAATGTTGTTCGGAGTCTCGGATGGGATCCGGGATATCACAAGGTGATCCGGAATGGTCCGGAGAATAAGATTCATATAAGGAAAGTACCGTTTCGGAGTTGCGGAATGATTCCGGTGTTTTCATCGGGAATGTTCTAGAAGGTTCCGGAATGTCCGGCACTCCGGGGGGGGGGAGGGTACATGCATGTGTTATATCAAAGTTGGTATGATTGCATCATGTACTAAGTGTCATCACTGTCCGAAATAAAGGGTTAATTCAAATCCTAGTTTGAAAAGTCAAACGGCTAGTTTGAAAAGTCAAACGGCTAGTTTGAAAAGTCAAACTGCCAGTTTTCGGAAAGAGAAGAAGGAGGATTGATGGAGGCCGACTTGGGGGAGGAGTCCCCTTGGCCGGCGCGCCTCCCAAGGCCGACTTGGGGAGGGACTCCTGCCCTTGGCCGCCGGCCCCTCCCATCTATATAAGGAGGGGCAGGGCTCCCCTCCTAGCACACACAAGTTTCTATCTTCTACCTCCGGTTTAGAGCCGTTTTGGTTTAGAGCTTCTAATTGCTTTGGCCTTCGGTTCAGAGCCTTCTAATTGGTTTAGAGCCTTCTAATTGGTGTGTCTAATTACTAGACCACTAATAGCCTCTCTCATACTCCACCATACTCGCACCGGCTTAAGGCGAAGCCCTGCGGGATCTCCCCTCTACTTCCGGTACCACGCCGTTGTGCTGCCGGAATCGCGAGGAGAGTACTACAACCTCCGCTGCCTGCTGGAACAAGGGAGAGGAAGGTCTTCGTCGAGTACCGAACGTGTGACCGACTGCGGGAGCGCTGCCGGAAGGATCGTCTACACGATCTTGAGATCGGGAAGAGTACGACTACATCACCCACGAGAATCCGCTCTCGTTAAACGCTTTAGAATCTTCGAGGGTAAGTTATTCCATCGACTAGTTGCTACAATCTAGTAGATAGATCTTGTCTTGTTTGTTTGTATGCGATAGAAAATTTTTGTTTTCCATGCTACGAACCCCTACAGTGGTATCAGAGCCGTGTCTATATGTAGATCTGTTGCACGAGTAGAACACAATGGTCATTGTGGGCGTTGATGCTTTTATTGTCGATTGCTTCTTGTGTACTTTGCATCTTGCGGTATGTTGGGATGAAGCGGCCCGGGCTAACCTTACATGACATCGTTCATGAGACTTGCTCCACGCTTGACATGCAACTTGTATTGCATAAGTGGCTTTGCGGGTGCCTGTTTCTCCTAGCATAGTTAAGATCCAATTTACAACGGGTGATTAACAATACTAGTATCAATGTTGTGGTTCTTCTTCATAAGTTAGAACGACACTTATCGAAAGCCCCAAACCACGTAAAATATGCAAAGAAAGTAGAGGCGTCTAACTTTGTTTTGCAGGGGTGTGCAGTGATGTGATATGGCCATGATTGTGATTATATTTGATGTATGCAATGTTCCTTATTGTAAGTCGGCAACCGGCAGGAGCCATATGGTTGTCTTTAATTTATGTTAAGACCCGCGTGTCTATTCAAAGTAGTTGTAATAGTTGAAGCCGGTGGACGACAACCATGGAGTAGCGTCATTGACCTTGATGCAATGCCGGTGATGATGGAGATCATGTTCGTGCTTGAAGATGGAGATCAGAAGCACAAAGAAGAAAGGCCATATCATATCACATATATATTGAATTGCATGTGATGTTAATCCTTTATGCATCTTGTATTGCTTAGTAGACGACGGTAGCATTATAAGATGATCCCTCATGCACATGAATTTCAAGTCATAAAGTGTTCACCCTTAGTCAGCACCGTTGCTAAAGCTTGTTGTTTCGAAGCACCACGTGATGATCGGGTGTGTTAGATTCCGCAAGTGTATACAACGTGAGCAAGCCAGATTTGCTCATGCGGAAACTAAGGTTTGATCTTGACGAGCCTAGCATGTACAGACATGCTCTCGGAACACGGATCACCGAAAGGTAAAGCATGAATCATATAGTAGATATGATGAACATGACGATTGTTCGCCATTGAAACTATATCAACTCTCGTGATGATCGGTGTTGATGTGGTGGATTTGGTTCGTGTGATCACTAAAACAATGTGAGGGATATTGTTTTGAGTGGGAGTTCACCTAGATTAACTTTATTAATTAATTTGAACTCAATTTGTCATAAACTTAGTCTAAACTATTGCAAATATGTTGTAGATCAATGGCAGCCCCTACCATCAATTTTAATGCGTTCCTAGAGAAAGAAAAGTTGAAAAACAATGGAAGCAACTTCGCGGATTGGTTCCGCAATTTGAGGATTGTCCTCACAGCTGGTAATTTGACCTATGTGCTGGATGCACCGCTGGGTGACCCACCTGCAGCTGATGCTCCCGATGAAGTAAAGAATGTTTACCTCGCTCGGAAGAATCAGTACTCCATAGTTTGAGTAGATATGGGTATATCTATTTCACGAAACATAAGTGGTTATCGTTATGTTCTTACCTTCACGGATGATTTGAGTAGATATGGGTATATCTATTTCATGAAACATAAGTCCGAAACTTTCGAGAAGTTTAAGGAGTTTCAAAGTGAGGTAGAGAATCAACGTAACAAGAAGATTAAATTTCTACGTTCTGATCGTGGAGGTGAATATCTAAGTTACGAGTTTGGCGAGCATTTGAAGAAATGCGGAATACTTTCACAATTGACACCGCCAGGAACACCACAGCGTAATGGTGTGTCCGAACGTCGTAATCGAACTCTCTTAGATATGTTTCGTTCTATGATGTCACTTACAGATTTACCGCTATCATTTTGGGGTTATGCATTAGAAACAGCCACATTCACTTTAAGTAGGGCACCATCTAAATCCGTTGAAACGACACCGTATGAATTATGGTTTGGGAAGAAACCTAAATTGTCGTTCCTTAAAGTTTGGGGATGCAAAGCCTATGTAAAGAAGTTACAGCCGGACAAGCTTGAACCCAAAGCGGAAAAATGCGTCTTCATAGGATACCCGAAGGAAACCATTGGGTATACCTTCTATCATAGATCCGAAGGCAAAATCTTCGTTGCCAAGAATGGATCCTTTCTAGAGAAGGAATTTCTCTCGAAAGAAGTGACTGGAAGGAAAGTAGAACTCGACGAGGTTATCGAACCTTCTCTCGAAATTGCGAGTAGCGCAGCACCGGAAGAAGTTCCTGTGGTGCCTGCACCAATAAGAGAGGAAGCTAATGATGGTGATCATGAAACTTCGGTTGAAGTTGCTACAGAGCCTCGGAGGTCAACGAGAACTCGTACCACTCCAGATTGGTATGATTCCGTTATGAATGTCATGTTGGTGGACAACACCGATGACCCCGAGACATATGAGGAAGCGATGATGAGCCCAGATTCCAATAAATGGCAAGAAGCCATGAAATCCGAGATTGAATCCATGTACGAAAACCAAGTATGGACTTTGGTGGACTTACCGGATGGCCGGAAGGCTGTCGAGAACAAATGGATTTTCAAGAAGAAAACAGATGCTGATGGTAATGTTACTGTCTATAAAGCTCGACTTGTCGCAAAAGGGTTTCGACAAATTCAAGGAGTTGACTACGATGAGACTTTCTCACCGGTAGCGAAGCTAAAGTCTGTGAGGATTATGTTAGCAATCGCTGCATATTATGATTATGAGATATGGCAGATGGATGTCAAAACAGCATTCCTCAATGGAAACATTGATGAAGAGTTGTATATGATGCAACCCAAAGGTTTTGTCGATCCTAAAGATGCTAACAAGGTATGCAAACTTCAACGGTCCATCTATGGATTGAAGCAAGCATCCCGAAGTTGGAATCAACGTTTTGATAAGGTAATCAAAAGTTTTGGTTTTATACAAACTTATGGAGAAGCTTGTATTTACAAGAAAGTGAGTGGGAGCTCTGTAGCATTCTTAATACTATATGTGGATGACATATTGTTGATTGGGAATGATGTAGACCTTCTTAATAGTGTCAAGGAATATTTGAATAATAGTTTTTCAATGAAGGATCTTGGCGAAGCAGCTTACATATTAGGCATAAAGATTTATAGAGATAGATCGAAACGCCAAATATCATTGTCACAGAGTACATATTTGGACAAAGTTCTAAAGAGGTTTGGAATGGAAGAAAGCAAGAAAGGGTTCTTGCCCATGTTGCCCAATACGACCTTGAGTAAAACTCAAAGTCCGACATCGGCAGAAGATAGAGAAAGGATGAGTAAGACTCCCTATGCCTCAGCCATAGGATCTCTAATGTATGCCATGCTATGTACTAGACCCGACATTGCATATGCTGTTAGTTTAACTAGCAGATATCAAAGTGATCCAGGAGTGGATCATTGGACAGCGGTCAAAAACATCCTTAAGTACTTGAGAAGAACTAAGGATATGGTTCTTTCTTATGGAGGTGATGAACAGCTCGTTGTTAATGGTTACACCGATGCTAGTTGGAACACAGATCCGGATGATTCTAAATCACAATCCGGATACGTATTTATTTTGAATGGTGCAGCAGTTAGCTGGAGGAGTGCAAAGCAAAGCGTTGTGGCGAGATCTTCAACTGAATCGGAATACATGGCTGCTTCGGAGGCTTCACAAGAAGCGATATGGATGAAAGAGTTCATTACAGAGCTGGGTGTGGTTCCTAATGCGCTGGACCCAATGTCTATCTACTGTGATAACATGGGCGCCATAGCCAATGCGCAAGAACCAAGGTCACACAAGAAGCTGAAGCATATCAAGCTACGTTTTCACGCTATTCGAGAACATATCCAAGATGGGGATATAAAGATTTGCAAAGTACACACAGATCTGAATGTGGCGGATCCGTTGACTAAACCTCTCCCGAGGGCAAAACATGACCAACACCAAACTGCCATGGGTGTTCGGTATATTACCATGTAATCTAGATTAGATGACTCTAGTGCAAGTGGGAGACTGTTGGAGATATGCCCTAGAGGCAATAATAAATGTAGTTATTATTATATCTTTGTGTTTATGATAAATGTTTACATTCATGCTATAATAGTATTAACAAGGAAACATTGATACTTGTGTGATTTGTAAACTTAATTTGAAGTCCCTAGTATAGCCTCTATACTTCACTAGCTTGTTGGTTGATTAATGATTGTGATTTCCCTATCATGAACATTGAGATGTTATCAACAACAAGATCATATCGTTAGGAGAATGATATGGTGGACATACTCCTATAGATAAGCGTAGCATAAAGATCAAGTCATTTCAATAGTTCAATTGCTATATGCTTTCTGATACATAGTAACCTAATTCCTTCGACCATGAGATCATGCATATCACCTTTACCGGATGGATGCTTTGATGACATCAAACACCACACCGTAACTGGGTGGTTATAAAGGTGGCATTGAGTGTTCGGAAAGTATTGGTTGAGACACATGGATCAAGAGTGGGATTTATCCATCCATATGACGGATAGATATACTCTGGGCCCTCTCGGTGGAATGTCATCCAATTAGCTTGCAAGCATGTGAATTGGTCACAAGGGATCACATATCACGGGAACGAGAAAAGAGTACTTATCAGTAACGAGGTTGAACTAGGTATGCAGAGATACCGACGATCATAACCTCGGATAAGTAACATATCGTGAGACAAAGGGAAATTGGTATCGTATGTAAGTGGTTCATTCGATCGCAAAGTAATCGTAGAAATATGTGGGAGCCATATGAATTTCCAGATTCCTCTATTGGTTATTGTTCGGAGAAGTGTCTCGATCATGTCCGCATAATTCACGAACCGTAGGGAGACACACTTAAGGATTCAACGTTGTTTGAGTAGTTATGGTATTATGAGAAAGAGACCGAATGTTGTTGGGAGTCTCGGATGGGATCCGGGATATCACGAGGTGATCCGGAATGGTCCGGAGAATAAGATTCATATAAGGAAAGTCCCGTTTCGGAGTTGCGGAATGATTCCGGTGTTTTCATCGGGAATGTTCTAGAAGGTTCCAGAATGTCCGGCACTCCGGGGGGGGGGGGGAGGGTACATGAATGTGTTATATCAAAGTTGGTATGATTGCATCATGTACTAAGTGTCATCGCTGTCCGAAATAAAGGGTTAATTCAAATCCTAGTTTGAAAAGTCAAACTGCCAGTTTTCGGAAAGAGGAGAAGGAGGATTGATGGAGGCCGACTTGGGGGAGGAGTCCCCTTGGCCGGCGCGCCTCCCAAGGCCGACTTGGGGAGGGACTCCTCCCCTTGGCCGCCGGCCCCTCCCATCTATATAAGGAGGGGCAGGGCTCCCCTCCTAGCACACACAAGTTCCTATCTTCTACCTCCGGTTTAGAGCCGTTTTGGTTTAGAGCTTCTAATTGCTTTGGCCTTCGGTTCAGAGCCTTCTAATTGGTTTAGAGCCTTCTAATTGGTGTGTCTAATTACTAGACCACTAATAGCCTCTCTCATACTCCACCATACTCGCACCGGCTTAAGGCGAAGCCCTGCGGGATCTCCCCTCTACTTCCGGTACCACGCCGTTGTGCTGCCGGAATCGCGAGGAGAGTACTACAACCTCCGCTGCCTGCTGGAACAAGGGAGAGGAAGGTCTTCGTCGAGCCGAACGTGTGACCGACTGCGGGAGCGCTGCCGGAACGCAGCGCCGGAAGGATCGTCTACACGATCTTGAGATCGGGAAGAGTACGACTACATCACCCACGAGAATCCGCTCTCGTTAAACGCTTTGGAATCTTCGAGGGTAAGTTATTCCATCGACTCGTTGCTACAATCTAGTAGATATATCTTGGCATGTTTGTTTGTATGCGATAGAAAATTTTTGTTTTCCATGCTACGAACCCCTACAACGCCAATCAAACTCACAGCACGAACAATGTTTTGATTTTTACTTTGCAAACAATGTGACAACTCATTAGTCTTGCCCAATAGTCTGATCATAAGATGCAATAAGAGAACAAATTCAAAACTCTCCATATGAGAAATCAAGCCACCCGCCTTGGTTCTTTGTATAAGACTTTCTCCATCATCATGAACATTCTCTAATACATGAAGAACATATTTCCACATCATAATGAATCTACACAAAGTTTTATGGTGTGTGCCCCACCGTGTATCCCCAGGTTTTACAAGGTTGGTTGCCTGGTTTTTTCCTCTTCCTGAAAAAATTTCCCCAGACTCCAATTGGCTGACCATAGTATCATGTTGATGTTGCGCTACTTCATCATGTCTTTTACAAGAAGCATTAACAGTATTGACAATCAAAGTGACATTGTTAAAGAAATCCAATATGGAGGAACAACACTTGGAAACAGCAACAACCACTAACTGCAACTGATGGGCAAAACAATGAATATAAAATGCATATGGATTTTCATCTAATATCAACCTTTGCAAGCCACGAAATTGCCCTCTCATGTTAGAAGCTCCATCATATCCTTGCCCTCTCAATCTAGACATAGATAGGCCATAGTCAAGAAACATACCATCCAAAGCTTCCTTTAGTGAAGCTGCTCTCGTGTCAGGAACATGTCTAATCCCAATAAATCTCTCAATCACATACCCTTGTTTGTCAACATACCTACATAATACAAAGAATCATAAGTAAATAAACAATTAAGTAACATGTAAGTAATAAAACAATAAATAAGCTGCTAACCTCAATACCATAGCCATTTGCTCCTTTATAGATACATCTCTAGACTCATCAACAAGTAAAGAAAATTTCCTATCTCCAATATCGGCGAGAATGGATCGAGTGGTCTCTTCTGCACAAGCCTTGCACAAGTCCAATTGTATCTCATGAGCAATCATCAAATGGTTCCCACCGGCACTATCAAGCAAAGCCCTGGCGTTTGGATCTTTTTTCTTGTACCAACTCATCATCTCCAAAAAGTTCCCCTTATTCTTTGAGCTCGGAGTCTCATCATGACCACGAAAAGCAAGTGCTTGCAACATAAGAAATCTAACAACACCTAAAATAATGATAAGACGAGCTTTGTATTGTTGTTGGTCTTTTATGGTGCCATGCTCCATCACATGTGTCACAGATTGCCTTTGATTTTTGAAAGCCACATAACATTGTCTAGATTTATTGTGAGCACTATCAGGTCCACCAACATGTACATTAAGAACACTAGGCCCATCTTTCCAATTATTAAAGCCCTTCTTTGTGAAATATTCAATACCAAAGTTGTGTGCTTTATGTTGCTTAAAAAGAAAGCAATAGAAGCAAAATGCAGCATCTTTAGCAACACTATACTCCAACCAATCGCCATGATTCTTGAACCAACTATCATGAAAGCTTCTAAGTCTACCAGTTTTTCCAAAAGAAGACCTCTTATATTTATGACCCAAAGGTTGACATGGACCTAAATCTTCCCGTTATAACTAACCCCACTCGATAGGATCAGATAGGCCCTCTCTCTCACGATCCCCTCTAGTCCAGTACTATAAGTACACGCGATAATACAACATGCAACTCATCGAGTGCCATTCTTTCTCTCGCTCGTACAAATCTGATGGAGGCGGCGACGGGAGTCGTGGGAGGCGGCAGCGTGAGGGTCGTGGCCAGGATCTGCGCCCACCCTGCCGCGGCCACCACAACGACGGCAGCAGCTTCCCCTGCCGCTACTTTGTTCCGGGTCGACGCCGAGCGCGCTGGCGACCACCCCCGCTCCCCCGACGCCGCCGCGCTCCTCCACTTCGGCGTCGCCGCTGCTCCTCCGACCTCGTCCTCCTCGCAAGGCCCATAGTAAGCCTCCAAATTCCATCCCTACTCTACTACTGAAAATCCGTACGTGAGCCTTCCCTGCTGAACTCTGAATTTGGTTCCTGAAGTAGTTGCGGAAGATGCCCGAGCGCGTGCAGGGAGGAGGAGCGCAGGCTCGACTGGTGCTACCTCCCGGACGAGACCAACTGCCACATCTTCCTCACCGAGGTCAAGCCCCTCCTCCACCGCCTGCTGCAGGGGACCAGCGGCTGCAGCAACGCCTGCGTCGTCGCGTGCGGCGGCGCCGCCGCCATGGATCTCATCTTCCCGGTACTGCATATATAATACCCTGTCATTGCTGACACGATTTCATTTCGTATACTGTCCTGGATGTTTTCACCTGCTCGTTCTGCTCTCAGCATAATACTATGTCATTATTGTTACGATTTTCATTTCATATATCATGGATTTTTTTTCACCAAATCATTTCACTGCTCTCAGGGGTCAAGGAATCAGCCACCATTATTGGTTAGCATGGCCATGAAGGAGATCCTGGAGCGCTCGAAAACCGTCGGTGGGATGGTCAGTGTCTCGATTTACGAGGTGGTCAAGGACACCCACGTCTTTGATCTGTTGGAGCCCAAGGACAAAGAGGTTCTTGTGCTGGAGGACGCACAGGGGAACACTCATCTCCGGGGCCTCTCCAAGGTAGTACAAATACTCTTTACTACTCTGCTCTGCTCCACCAAAATTATCAATTTTTAGTTACGCCAGGCGATACCTAATTCAGTCTTATAATATCTTTGTGGATGCCTGGTACTCATGCCAATAATACTAGTTTTACATCCCAGGCAATTAATTTAACAATCTCGTACATTTCTAACCCTCACATCCTGTTAAGATATTTTTGTTTCTTTGCAGGTTCATGTCAAATCAGTTGAGGATCTTGGGCGCTTGGACAGCAACTGTCAGAATGAGCACGATTTGGGCCACATTGGCCTTATTATCCAATTTTCTAGCTTTGATCAGGAAGGCAGAGAGTGCTGTGGCCAAGATGAACTTTCTCAGCTTGACAGGTCTGTGGTTTAATTCTTCTCACACGCGCACCTGATCAAGCACTGCCTCGACAACATAGTATGTGACACTGACTTATGTTTTGGTTCCCTGCAATACGCTATGTAGATCCCAAGCAGAAGAGTAGCGGTGGAGCGGCTGCTCGATTGAGCAGTAACAGGTCCATGCACGCCTTGATGAATGTCGTGCAAGCGCTGAATAGCAGCCAGAGCTTCGTACCTTATAGGCACAGCAAAGTTACTCGTATCCTGAAGGATTCTTTATGCACAATGAGTGGGGCTGTGGTGATCTCCTGCTTGGTAAGCTACTTAGCATCTTCGTCTTGCATGCATTTAGTTTGTTATGTGAGGCGCCAATGAAAATAAATGGTGCTTGAATAGTGTAAAGTCCAAGTGTCGAATTACTCTGAAATGCAAACTGTAGCTATTTGTAAGCACTTGTTGAAGCTAACATGAATTAGATATAGAGGTTAACTGAACATCAGTTCGTAACACCTCTATTCCTTTAGTAAGAAAGAACCTTGTGTAACTCAATATGTATGCATGGTAAAGTGTTTCTACTACTAATGATAATTATGCAGTCCATAATTCAGTTATGATCATTTCTTAGTTGCTACTTTCCAGTAGTGAACATAACAAGTAGTACAACATATATATATGTTGAGCTACCATTACTTGTGACTATTTGCTATGTACTCAATTATGTTATGGTACCTTACCTTTTGGAATTGCTGCATCACAGCTATGCTATCCAATTTAAATCTGCTTTTGTCTTTATGGTCAATGCAGGAGGAAATTTGCTGCCAATATACAGTTTCTAATCTTATGTTGGCTGCTCGCTCAAGTCAAGTGAAGCAAAAGGGTGCTAGACCCACAATGAGTGCAAGGTACCACTTCATTAAACCTAAAAAAGGCCGGTAATTGATTTATCTTGGCACTTGGCTAAAATTGCGTAATCATTTTATTTCATAGAAGGTCTCAACCAATCATGCAATTCAGCAAAATATCTGAAAGCTCACTCTCTGCTTCTATCAAAATGAAGCAGAAGGATGCTAAACCCAGAGTGGGCGTCAGGTACCACCTCATTAAACCTACAAAAGGCTGGTATTGTATTTAAGCTTAGTACTTGACTAAAATTGTTTAAGTTTTATTTATTTCTTAAAAGGTCTCAACCAATCATGCAATTCAGCAAAATATCTGAAAGCTCGCTCTCTGCTTCTATCAAAATGAAGCAGAAGGATGCTAAACCCAGAGTGGGCGTCAGGTACCACCTCATTAAACCTACAAAAGGCTGGTATTGTATTTAAGCTTAGTACTTGACTAAAATTGTTTAAGTTTTATTTATTTCTTAATAGGTCTCAACTAATCACGAGCTCAACAAATGGAATTAAAAGGTCACTCTCTAGTTCGATCAAAATGGAGAAGGATGCTAAACCTACAACGAGTAAAAGGTACACTGCCTTCATTAACTACTGAAAATTTCTTATTCACCCTCTTTTTTATATAACTCGGTTTCTTTTTGTACAGTTACCTTAATGTGTCCCAGCACCAATTCATCAAAGGTAATGAAGAATTACACTTAACCACATGCAGGCTTCACTTCTAAACTGAAATACGAGTCATGTTTTCCCGGCCCAGTAACTATAAGAAAATGAGTATGTAGCCAAAAATTTCGTCACAACACTATTATCTCATGGAAGAAATTTCATTTAATATCTTTCGTACATCTAGATCGTTCTCTACTTCAAGTGAGACACTATCGTGATACAGCAATCTTACGTGTACTTAGCTGATAATACTTGGATGATAAAAGGTGTTTTTGCTGACTGGTAAATGTCATCATGTTCACCAGATATAAAAAGGATGATGTCGGGTCATCATGGATCCCTAGATCGGTGATCTGTACTGAGGTGGACGGCTACTTTCTTCTACATAGGAACGATGGGCCCATGACAACGGTTGTTGTTAAGACTGCTACTGCTACATAGCATATTCCTTCCCTCTTTCGATCTGGATATGTGCTATTTACATTTGGTTTCCTGTTTTGATCCTGAGAGAAACTACTGAAGTGTGTGTTGTTGCTGCAATAAATATTTTCTGTATAAGTGATGATTGTGTCGTGGGTTGTTAAAATCCTGTCACATAAGTTAATAAACAGTGCAAAGGTTGCTTCCGCTTGATCTCTTTACTCTGACTTGACGATGCACTCAGTATATCTCCGTGTATGAATTTGGTTGTTTCTGCCTTAATCCTTGCACTTCTCATTATGGAGAACAAACTGTTGTGTTGTGTATTCAATATGTTAGTCCGGTGGAATGGATGTTTGATACTGCAGGTTGAGACAGCTTTGATGTGTAGTCAGTAGTTGCACTTCGTGTAGGTACAGCTATTGCTAAGTATGTTAAGCGTTCTAAGTTTTTCTAAATAATATCTGTACTGGTAGCAGTCCAAATTTGCAATAATAACTAAATTATGGCACCTACCTGTCAGTCTGTGCGTGCTAGGATGCTTTTTTTCTTATCAGTTGCACACCGACGAAGCTTCCTATCTTATACTGACATAATGGCATGTTTAAAAAGATGTATCTGCCTAACTTGTCTTGTATTTGTCTCAATTCATATAAATTGTTCGTCGTAAGAAGTTTTCCAGTCAGAATCTAGGATGAGTGTAACACCAACATCGCAGCTTAAATTCATTAACCGTTCATGAATATCAAATCATAGCGACCAACCCACTCGATCACTAAACTAACCCAAATTAAGTTGACAATGAGATGAATTTACATCTTCAACATCGCACAAGAGACCTTTCTGGAGTCTAGTACAACATGAGTATGGGAAGTCTAATACACGATGACTATGGGCGTGTTCGATAGTCTCCTGGCTTCCAGCTTCTTCAACTCCATGCCTGAAGCTGAGCCGAACACTTAGAACTCCTGGAAGCTAGATCCGCGAAGCTGACCAATTTTTGTGTACAAAACACGGAGCGACCCTTTTACAGTTCCGTGGATTTGAAAATCGCGGAGCATGACATATTACATCGGTTTTAGAACCGCCAAGTGACATTGATTCGGTCGTTCTTTTCTTTCGCTTCTGTCCACACTCGTTTCGTTGAGTGAAATGCATCCACAGTCCTAGAAGTTACCGGCTATGTTTGAAAAGGTCCTAGAACTCAGAAAAGCCTCAAAACAGTCCCGAAACTTGTTATCAATGTCTATATACGGTCTTGATACGTATAAAGCTGACATGGCGATGGTACTGGACCCACTAATGCCCACCCAGGTGGCCCATGACGGCCGGGACCGTGGGCAGGAGCAGCCACACAGCACTGCTGCAACCACATGTTGTTTACGTACGTATCCGTATATCAAGATGTAGCTAGTCGGCTACTGCATGCCATCGTTGCCTTCCTCAATTCACTATTGGTCCGTCCGCCGGCATGCATCGTCGCTACTTGCGAGACTATTCTGAGTGATATCACGGCCGGCCAGTCTGCTGCGATGAACGTAGAGTGTGCGAAAGTCTGCAAAACATGTACGCCGTTAAGCAAGATCAATCACTCCATCATGCATCCATCGTGGATCATACAAACAATAGGGCAAGAGACACGCGAGAGAATAGTACTACTTGGAGGTGTTTTCTCCTGGGTGTACTTTAGAAAAAAAAGATCTTAATACATGTAGAAATTCTGACTCCGTGCACGGTCAATCTAACCGTGGGATGATATTTTATCTCGCATACGTTGGGCGCAAGGTCCTCTCTTAATTTGCAGCTTTGTTTGATTTGAAACACTACGAATACATATATATATGGATAATATTGTATAAGGTAGAATTATCACAAAATACTAAAGCTAGTTATATACGCACGGCTTTGTCATGTATATATATGCATTAACGATTTAATGTTCATCTCCATGAAAAAAAATTAATGTTCATCATGGAACAGTGGCACATACGCTGTTCGCGTGCGGCACAAGAGGTCAAGAGTAGAGCAGCTGCGCGCAGGGCTGGCATTGGTCAGGTTGTAAGTGGACACGGCTACCCACGGCGCCGCCAACCCAATTCCACTTAAGTTGCTAGGTGAACACCCACGGACAGAGATATAAACCTGGCAGACAGTCACGGTGTGACCGCTATCGCCGCTGCGCCGCCACAAGGATCCCTCCGGCGATGGAGACGGGCGCCCCCAACGAACTGCCCAACCCTCACCGTCCCATCCCCGCGCTCCTCTTCCCCGACCGTCTCCATCCCGTCCCTCTAACAGCCGCTGTCCGCCGAGATCTATGGGGATCAGCCTGCGGTCAGCGAGGTCCATGGGGAACCGTATGCGTCCGGCCAGGTCTGTGGGCAGGAGCAGGGAGGCAGCAAGGTTGAGCAGAAGAAGATGAGCCGGAAGAAGGTAAGATTGCTGTCCCTTGCGTATATCACATTTGGTCCTTCCAGATTGTGCAACCCTTATGGGAAAGCTCCTGTACCATATGCAAGGGGTACCCCGTTGGCGGTTCTCGATGATATGCATGTATTTACAATGACAGGAACTTTCAGGTGACCAAAGTTGAGTAGCATGTGGAGTGGCCCTCGTACTCAAGGAACTTGGGATTTTTAGCCTATGGTCTGTCAAGCATATGATTCAGAGTGGACCTCACTTTCACCTTAACCACATGAAGATGCCTATGATAGGGGCAATGAGATCTCAAAGCTAATGAGTACCTTCCTTTCAGCATTAGGAAGCCTTTCAAACTTTTCAAAACCGTTTTCACAACCTTGTTGAGTCACCACTTATTCTATGAGAACCTTCTTGAGAGCATGGTTTTCATTCTTGTGTTTGTTCCAAAACTTGGTTAATTATGTCATGACTTTGATGCTTGTATCTCTGATATCTTTACCTCTAGTCTTCACTTGAACTTCAGAGGTGCCTTGGCATTCATATTGTGCTCTACAAACAAAGGCAAGCGAGATACCACTCTATCATACCTTACCATGAGCATTGCAATGTTTCTTATGTTTATGTTTCATGCCACTTATTATTATTGAGTTGGTTTCTCTTCATATCTTGCAATGAATATCGAGTAGACTTAGTTGCATACTTCTTATTATGAATTTTCTAAGCATCTAATCATATGTTGAGAATATATACATCATATGAAGCAAAGTGTTTGTGAAAGTTCTTTTATCGCACTCAGATTTCAACTGAATTGCTTGAGGACAAGCAATAAGCTAAGCTTGGGGGGAGTTGATACGTCCAAAATGTATATACTTTCTGGAATAATTTGTTATTGTTTCTCCTCTAAACTTGTGTGATTTGGATACAACTAACATAGACTGACGCTGTTTTCAGCAGATTTACCTTGGTGTCTTGTTTTTGTGCATAAAATCAACTATCAGGAAAAATCCCGGAAAATATGCCAAAAACTATTTTTCACCAGAAGATCCACGGAGCCAGAAGGGGAGACAGAGAGGAGCCTGGGGGGCCAGACCCACCCCAGGCGCGGGCCCACCTGACCCCGCGCCTGGAGGGGGTGCAGCCTCCCAAGGCACCTCCTCGGGCTCCCTCTACACCTATAAGTTGCCTTTCGACCTAAAAACCGAGGGGGGTTCGATAGTTTTCCACAAAGAGTTCCGCTCTGCTACCGCCACCAGAAACCAAGATTCGGATCCAGAAACTCCATTCTGGCACCATTCCGGGACGGGGAATTTGGAGAGGATCATCGCCATCGTCATCACCAACGCATCTCCATCAACCATCGATGTTTCCCTCATCCATGAGTGAGTAACCCCCGGCTGTAGGCTTGGGGATGGTAGGGATTGGATGAGTTCTATCATGTAATATAATAAGATCTGTTAGGGCATAGTGCCTAGTATCTCCATTAGTGCTATTTGAGTTTGTTGCAACTTGTTGTGCTTAATCCTTGTCACTACGACCCGAGTGCCATGATCTCAGATTTGAACTTATTATTGAATCATTATGATAGTATTGTTTGTGATCTTATATGCAAGTTGTGTACACATATCATTGTCCGGATTCAAAGGCCCCAAAGTGACAATAATTGGGACAACCGGAGGGGATGGTTGTGGTGTGAGGATCACATGTGTTCATGGAGTGTTAATGCTTTGCTCCGATGCTCTATTAAAAGGAGCACCTTAATTGCCAGTAGTTCCCTAGAGGCCCCGCTGCCACGGGCTGGCTCGATAGAAGATGATGTGCAAGTTCTCATTGCGAGCACGTATGACTATATTTGGAGCACATGCCTAGGATTGTTTAGTACTTGGATGCTTGTTATTCTTTATCTGCATTGCCCTAGATCTTGAAGTTACATGTTTAGACTCGTCCATGCAACGCCCGTCCATCCATCCCTATGCCTACCGCACTCGAATCCCATTGTTACCGTTACTGTTACTATTGCTCTTGTTCTGCTGTTGTTGTTGCTTTGTTGTTGCTACTACATACTATTGCTACTGATAAACTTCTGTGAGCAAGAACTATTTCCAGGTGCAGCTGAACTGACAACTCAGTTGTTAAGGCTTGCAAATATTCTTTGGCTCCCCTTGTGTCGAATCAATAAATTGGGTAATACTACCCGCCAAGACTGTTGCGATCCCCTACACTTGTGGGTCATCAGTTGGTTATTTGCTTCTTCATGCTCTCTTTCACTTCAGATATATATCTCCTCTGTGAGCATTTTTGGAAGTTTCGAGGCTAACTTAAAGGCATTAAAGAAAAGTACTTGTTGGGAGATAACCCAAGAGTTTTTTCGAGTCTTGGAAGTTATTACCTATGTAATAACCTCTGTAATAACCGCTCTTTATACTTTTTGTTTTGGTTTTTGTGTCAAGTCCAATAGCTTTTGTGAAGTACAGGAGTTGTGAAAAGTGGCTGTCCTGGGACAGATTTTTGTGCTGTATTGTAAAAATTCGTGAGGAAGCTCAGTACATCGGATGGAGTTGCATTGTTCTGAGCTGGTTCTCCAAGTTGTTACCCAACTTTCATTAGTTCTGCACTTTTTGATTTGAGCAACATAAGGTCTTTGAAAAAATCAATCTTTACCTGCTGGTCTGTTTTGACAGATTTGTGCCATTATTTGCATTTGCCTCTTACAGAAGCTTTTGTTTTGGTGGTTTTCAGTTGAAGTGTTTACCAAAGATTTATTGTTTTTGCTTACACTAATGTTGTCATTGAGTTTGTGCAAGGGTTTTGTAATAAGAAAATTGTCAGGAGAAAGAGAAAAGGAATCTACAGAGTTCGTCTTTGAATAGGTAAAAGTGGTAAAAACAGAAGGTTCGTGAAACTCCAATCTTTTTATATTTTTGATGTTTTCAATACATAAGGGAAGTTACGAGACGAAACTAAAGAGGAATCGGAGTCCGGGGTGGACAAACCCACCCCAGGCGTGGGCCCAGCCTGGCCGCGCCTGGAGGGGTTTTGACCCCCTTGAACTCCATCTCCGCTTTGTTTCCATATCAAAACCTTCCTTATGCATTCAAACTTCGTAATATATAACCCCACAGATCCCCCAAGGTTCATGCATCGTGTTCTCGTTGTGTTTTGTTTTCAATTTGTTTCTGTCAGGGAATCTTCTCAAGTTTAGAGCACCATGGCCTCCGCCAACGACAAAGGCAAGAAGCCCGAGGAAGAAGAATCTCAAGTCCCCAAGGAGGAGGAGATTTCGGTAGGGTATGAAGGGGACATGGAGGAGGACAAGCAACCAGACACTCGTGCTACCGTCACAAGCATTGGTTTGGTGGCTCGACCTACCAAGCTTAAGAGGACAGCACGGATGTCTACAGGAGGGAGAACTCCGCGTCATATCCTCGGTCCGAGTTCATCATGAACCGCATAGAGAAAAACTCGGAGCTAATCCGTACTCTTACTTTTGAGTTTGAGGAACTAAGGAAGTTGATTGAGGAGCTTATCAAGAGAACACCACCACCACCATGGGAGTAATTCATCATCAAGTTTGGCATCCCCTTGCCTTGTTCCAAGCTTGGGGGAGTGTCGCGGTATCACCACCATTATCTTTTATCTTTTACCTTTTTAGTGGATTTGTATCTTTGGTACAGAGGTTATCTTATAGTTTGGTTTGCATATGGAAGTTTATCTCCTTTAGTTGATTATCTATGTATCCCTTGGTGTGAGTGCCTTTATTGGAATATTAATGAGAAGTCTCATCTTTTACTTTTTGCACTTCTTATTTTAGTTTGCAATCTCTATTATATGATGGATCTTGTTGATCATTATTGGCACCACTTTGGGATCATCAAGTGGATCTAAATTGGTTTTGGCAAACCGAGTTCTGGTCAGTAGCATTACTATGAAAGAGAAAAACAAAGAAAAAGCTTACAGGTATTTTGTATCATTTGTTTTCTTTCTTGTTGGCTCATAATATTAGTATTATTTATTTAAGATCCTTTTGTGTCTTCAAGGAAGATTGCATGTTTGGCTTTATTACTTGTATGTTTGCTTGTTTCTTTCAACTCTCTTGCTTGCTACCCAGCCTTGCTAGCCAAAAACCTGTTTTGAGAAGGCATACTTTTCACGTTTCCAAAACCCTTTGAACCAAAAACCTTTGCCACTTGTGTCCACCATATCTACCTAGTAGTTGTTGCTATTCCTAGCAAATTCTCAAGCTTCATCTACCTTTCGAATTAAAAAGTATTTTGTTATGTGAAAACTAGTTAGTAAAGCTCTCACAAACTTGATGGCACACTTTATTTCTTTGCCCCTAATAGACTTGAACCATTGTGAACATCGAAGTTGTATATGCTTGCATTTATACGTTGGAATTAGCAGAACCATGTTTTCACGGGGAACGTTTTCAACATTGCACTTGTACTCTGTACACAGTTGATATCGTGCTCTTTTGTCTATGGATGTCAACGGTGTGAAATAAAGAGGGAACTTGTAAGTCCATGGAGTTTTTATTCTGTGTTAGAGAAACGCATGGGCCGCTAGCCTAAGCCATGCTTAATCATGGTGGAAACTTGAAGCATCACCATAGTGAGCTATCTATGAAGCATCCTCAATAAAAAAGCTATGCATATGGTAAATAAAAAGATTGCTGAGATGCCCATTGTCTGCTTGCTTTGTCCTTTTGGTTATGGGAAAGCTCATGTACCATGTGCAAAGGGTACCCCGTTAGCGGTTCTCAATGATATGCAAATACTTACAATGACAAGAACTTACATGGACCCAAAGTTGAGTATGCATGAGGAGTGGCCCTCATATTCAAGGGACATGAGATTTCCAACTTATATTTCGTCAAGCATATACTCCATCTTTGTTCACTTTAACCTTAACCATCTCAAGATGCTTATGATAGGGGCAATGAGGGCTCAAAGCTAGTAAGTACCATAATATTTTGGAAGCTCTTTATGACTTGTAATCCCTGCTACCCTCTAAGAAGGGACCTTTCTCCTAGTTACCAGTTGAGTCAGTAAACCTACTTCCTCTCTATCTCCAGCAAGCATTTGAGTTGTGTTTCAAGCATTCATATGGTGATTTATTCAATCATGTTCTTTATCTTCCTTGTTTGCACAAAACTCTTATCTATTGAGTATTACTTTGAAAGCCTTCACTTGTGAAAAAACCTTTTGAGCAAAGAGTGCTCCTGTTTTGAAACTTCTACAAAAAAGCTTTTGTGAAACTGTTTGCCAGGTGTTCTCTTACCAAGAACAAGTTTTCCAATTCCAATTATGATTTATCTTTATGCATCTCTATTGTGACTGCTGTACTTGGTTAAAATCTAAGTTATATAATGGTGAGTTGCTTTCTTCTATGAGTTGTGCAACGGTAAGTGTGATACTTCTTGTTCGTATTCTTTTACTGACACTTCACTCCATAAACCTGTGGAAATTTTTACTGAGCTCAGTATTCGCTTGGGGACAAGCGAAGTCTAAGCTTGGGGGAGTTGATACGCCCAATTTTCATCACCTTTCTATATCATAATTTACCTCTATTCATTGATATTTGTCTTATTATGAGGTATTAGTTATGGCTTTTCATCTGTTTATGCATGTTGGATGATTCCTGGAGGATGGACTGTCGGAGTCTGGATTCTGATGGAAAAGAAGGCGTTTCGGTGCAATTTCGCGAAGATCAGAAAATACCAGAAAAATATGGAAACATATTATTTTACCAGAAGATGAAGGAAGCCAGAGGGAGGGACGGAGATGGGCCTCAGGGGGCCCACACCCCCTAGGCGCGGGCCCACCTGACCCCGCGCCTAGGGAAGGTGTGGCCCACCTGCCCGGCCTCTGACTCCGCCCCTACGTCTATATCTTCCCTACGGAACCCTAATACCAGGAGAGCAACCACAAATAGATTTCCGCTGCCTCTGGGGGCGGAAAACACTGAGAGAGAAAGATCTCTCTGACAGACAGATTTCTGCCAGGGGAATTCCTTCCCGGAGAGGGGAGACCGCCGCCATCAACACCGTCATCAAGCTAGGTTTCATCGGGATCATCATCATCATCATCCACACCATCATCTCCACCAGCACCAGCATCACCACTTCGTCCCACTGTAACAATTGTGTTGGATATTACTTTAGTTCTTAGGGGAAACTTTCCAGGTGTTGATTACTATTGTAGTTGATGCTTGTGAGTGGAACCATTGGATTATTGTTTATGTTCAGATTGTTATCCATTATCATATCATCTTTGATCTTGATCCATATGATGTCTTGTGAGTAGTTCGTCTAGTTCTTGAGGACATGGGAGAAGTCATGTTGTTAGTAGTGAATCTGTGATGAGTTATTATTCAATGGTTTAGTATTTAAGTTGTGGTGCTATTCTTCTAGTGGTGTCATGTGAACATAGACTACATGACACTTCACCATTTATGGGCCTAGGGGAATGCATTATGTATTTGACTACTAATCGTGGGGTTGCCGGAGTGACAGAAACCTGAACCCCATTAGGAAACCTTTGCACAAGGGAGTATAGGATCTCAGAGTTTAAGGCCGTGGTTAGATGTATATCTTAATTACTTTCCTATAGTTACGGATGTTTGCAGGGGGTTTAATCACAAGTATGTATTAGTCCTAGGAAGGGTGGTATGTTAGCAAAGGTTCATCCACACAACACTTACAAACACCAAAGAAGAATACTCAGCTATTTGAAGAGAAAGCACTTGACAGAATTCCCATGTGTCCTCGAGAACGTTTGGTCTTTATAAGTATTTCCACGGGCTTGTCCTTTGCTAAGAAAGGATTGGGACACTTGCTCCGTTTGTTCGTTACTCTTGTTACTTGCTCCTTGTTTTGTTGCTTTGTCAGAAAACCACTAAAAATCCGTTTGCTAAGTATTCACAGGGATTTCCTGCTCCATACCACTGTTTAGCACCTTCTACTCCTCATTGGGATCGACACTCCTATTTATCAAAAGTGTTGGAGATATGCCCTAGAGGCAATAATAAATGTAGTTATTATTATATCTTTGTGTTTATGATAAATGTTTACATTCATGCTATAATAGTATTAACAAGGAAACATTGATACTTGTGTGATTTGTAAACTTAATTTGAAGTCCCTAGTATAGCCTCTATACTTCACTAGCTTGTTGGTTGATAGATGATTGTGGTTTCCCTATCATGAACATTGAGATGTTATCAACAACAAGATCATATCGTTAGGAGAATGATATGGTGGACATACTCCTATAGATAAGCGTAGCATAAAGATCAAGTCATTTCAATAGTTCAATTGCTATATGCTTTCTGATACATAGTAACCTAATTCCTTCGACCATGAGATCATGCATATCACCTTTATCGGATGGATGCTTTGATGACATCAAACACCACACCGTAACTGGGTGGTTATAAAGGTGGCATTGAGTGTTCGGAAAGTATTGGTTGAGACACATGGATCAAGAATGGGATTTGTCCATCCATATGACGGATAGATATACTCTGGGCCCTCTCGGTGGAATGTCATCCAATTAGCTTGCAAGCATGTGACTGGCTCACAAGGGATCACATATCACGGGAACGAGAAAAGAGTACTTATCAGTAACGAGGTTGAACTAGTATGCAGAGATACCGACGATCATAACCTCGGATAAGTAACATATCGTGAGACAAAGGGAAATTGGTATCGTATGTAAGTGGTTCATTCGATCGCAAAGTAATCGTAGAAATATGTGGGAGCCATATGAATTTCCAGATTCCTCTATTGGTTATTGTTCGGAGAAGTGTCTCGATCATGTCCGCATAATTCACGAACCGTAGGGAGACACACTTAAGGATTCGACGTTGTTTGAGTAGTTATGGTATTATGAGAAAGAGACCGAATGTTGTTTGGAGTCTCGGATGGGATCCAGGATATCACGAGGTGATCCGGAATGGTCCGGAGAATAAGATTCATATAAGGAAAGTCTCGTTTCGGAGTTGCGGAATGATTCCGGTGTTTTCATCGGGAATGTTCTAGAAGGTTCCGGAATGTCCGGCACTCCGGGGGGGAGGGTACATGAATGTGTTATATCAAAGTTGGTATGATTGCATCATGTACTAAGTGTCATCGCTGTCCGAAATAAAGGTTTAATTCAAATCCTAGTTTGAAAAGTCAAACGGCTAGTTTGAAAAGTCAAACTGCGAGTTTTCGGAAAGAGGAGAAGGAGGATTGGTGGAGGCCGACTTGGGGGAGGAGTCCCCTTGGCCGGCGCGCCTACCAAGGCCGACTTGGGGAGGGACTCCCCTCCCCTGGCCGCCGGCCCCTCCCATCTATATAAGGAGGGGCAGGGCTCCCCTCCTAGTACACACAAGTTCCTATCTTCTACCTCCGGTTTAGAGCCATTTGGGTTTAGAGCTTCTAATTGCTTTAGCCTTCGGTTTAGAGCCTTCTAATTGGTTTAGATCCTTCTAATTGGTGTGTCTAATTACTATACCACTAATAGCCTCTCTCATACTCCACCATACTCGCACCGGCTTAAGGCGAAGCCCTGCGGGATTTCCCCTCTACTTCCGGTACCACGCCGTTGTGCTGCCGGAATCGCTAGGAGAGTACTACAACCTCCGCTGCCTGCTGGAACAAGGGAGAGGAAGGTCTTCATCGAGTACCGAACGTGTGACCGACTGGGGGAGCGCTGCCGGAACGCAGCGCCAGAAGGATCGTCTACACGATCTTGAGATCGGAAAGAGTACGACTACACCACCCACGAGAATCCGCTCTCGTTAAACGCTTTGGAATCTTCGAGGGTAAGTTATTCCATTGACTCGTTGCTACAATCTAGTAGATAGATCTTGGCTTGTTTGTTTGTATGCATAGAAAATTTTTGTTTTCCATGCTACGAACCCCTACAGTGGTATCAGAGCCGTGTCTATATGTAGATCTGTTGCACGAGTAGAACACAATGGTCATTGTGGGCGTTGATGCTTTTATTGTTGATTGCTTCTTGTGTACTTTGCATCTTGCGGTATGTTGGGATGAAGCGGCCCGGGCTAACCTTACATGACATCGTTCATGAGACTTGCTCCACGCTTGACATGCAACTTGTATTGCATAAGTGGCTTTGCGGGTGCCTGTTTCTCCTAGCATAGTTAAGATCCAATTTACAACGGGTGATTAACAATACTAGTATCAATGTTGTGGTTCTTGTTCGTAAGTTAGAACGACACTTATTAAAGCCCCAAACCACGTAAAATATGCAAAGAAAGTAGAGGCGTCTAACTTTGTTTTGCAGGGGTGTGCAGTGATGTGATATGGCCATGATTGTGATTATATTTGATGTATGCAATGTTCCTTATTGTAAGTCAGCAACCGGCAGGAGCCATATGGTTGTCTTTAATTTATGTTAAGACCCGCGTGTCTATTCAAAGTAGTTGTAATAGTTGAAGTCGGTGGATGAAAACCATGGAGAGGCGTCATTGACCTTGATGCAATGCCGGTGATGATGGAGATCATGTTCGTGCTTGAAGATGGAGATCGGAAGCACAAAGAAGAAAGGCCATATCATATCACATATATATTGAATTGCATGTGATGTTAATCCTTTATGCATCTTGTATTGCTTAGTAGACGACGGTAGCATTATAAGATGATCCCTCATGCACATGAATTTCAAGTCATAAAGTGTTCACCCTTAGTTACCACCGTTGCTAAAGCTTGTTGTTTCGAAGCACCACGTGATGATCGGGTGTGTTAGATTCCGCAAGTGTATACAACGTGAGCAAGCCAGATTTACTCATGCGGAAACTAAGGTTTTATCTTGACGAGCCTAGCATGTACAGACATGTTCTCGGAACACGGATCACCGAAAGGTAAAGCATGAATCATATAGTAGATATGATGAACATGACGATTGTTCACCATTGAAACTATATCAACTCTCGTGATGATCGGTGTTGATGTAGTGGATTTGGTTCGTGTGATCACTAAAACAATGTGAGGGATATTGTTTTGAGTGGGAGTTCACCTAGTTTAATTACATTAATTAATTTGAACTCAATTTGTCATAAACTTAGTCTAAACTATTGCAAATATGTTGTAGATCAATGGCAGCCCCTACCATCAATTTTAATGCGTTCCTAGAGAAAGAAAAGTTGAAAAACAATGGAAGCAACTTCGCGGATTGGTTCCGCAATTTGAGGATTGTCCTCACAGCTGGTAATTTGACCTATGTGCTGGATGCACCGCTAGGTGACTGTGGCATCCCGCAAAACCACTACTAGAAAATCGCGTTGAATTTGTGCATTGCATCGTCATCATCATGCATTGTTTGCTTAAAACTATTTTTGCAAAGCCCGATTTGTTTTCCAAACGCCTCGTCTTTATTCAAACGCCAAAAATCCGGGTCGCCGGAATATTTTGTTTTGTCCGTTGTCAGTTTGCAAAAACGCTGATTGATATAAATAATTTAATTATTTTAGTGGGGGCAGTCGAACGGGCCAAATCGACCCGAACGACCACCCCCGTACAAAACAGATCGGTCCGCCCTTAATCCTACAGCTACCCAGAAAACCTACCCAAACCGCTGGCCACATCCCCCCATCCAATGACTAGTCGCCACCTCGCCCTCTCCCTCTCCTCCACCACTCCCTAGCTGCCACGTGGCCTAGCTCTCACACCACCAACCCCAGCCGGCCCCAGCACACTCAGCACGCACGCACACAACCCACCAAACACCCCACCACCTCTTTCCCTGACCGCCGGGCCCCACCTCCCCGGGCCCACCGCGTCAGCCACTCTCCTCTCTCCCCTTGCCCTTGGTCAACCCCAGCCTACCCCTGGCCCACACGCCGAACCCCCCACCCCCACAGCAACCACGCCCCCTGGCGCGTCCCTGGGCCCACCTCCCTCCTGCCGCTCCCCGCACGCGCCCAGCGCCCGTCCCCGCGCCTCCTCTCCCCGAGCTCTGCTCTGCGACTCCGTCTCCGCCGGCCACCGCACCCACCCCGCGTCGCCGCCCATCCCTCGCCTCCGCTCGCCCTTGCTCGCCTCGCTTCCCCAGCCGCCAGAGCCGCCGCTCCGCCTCGCCGTTCGCCCTCGCCCCGCCTCCACCGAATTCTAGCCTCGCCGTGTACTGGCCTCAGTACTGACGCTCCTTCTTTTCCCTTTGCCCTTTGTCGGCACCCCTTTGTTTAAGCAGGTTTGAGATCGACGTCGTTAGCAGGGCTACCCTTCCGGCTTGGCCTGGGCCGGGTTATGGACGCCATTGATTATTCTTCAGGGCTCTTAGCCCCATTTGCATCTTGTCCGTAGCTGGACGCTCTATCGTTTTCAAGGTGATTTGGATCTTTGTATATTATATCTGTATTCTTGACTCTTTGAGTCGCTATTATATATATCGGTTCTGTGGGTCCCATCGAGGACTGTTGTGTAATGTTATTACTTCGTTTTCCACCCGCACGAAAGTGCCTGGTGGGCACCTTTGAATCGTTTCTATGCGGGTTTGGCGGGTTTCGCTAAAACTTGCATAGGTCCGATTCTGAGGGTGTTACAGAGTGGTATCAGAGCTCAGCAGTTGCGATACCCCACAAGTCCAGCCTGTAGGATAACCTAGCTAACGGCCGAAGTAGAGTGTAAAAACTATTTTGCAAAATCGGTTGGATAGTTCTGATTAGGTCTGATTTTACTTCTTACCCCTTTGCTATTCCCCTCTTATCTCGACGTGTTTTGAATCCGCTCTCTTCTCTCTCTTCGAGTCCAGGATTTCTCGTGGTTGGGTTCCGTCGTACCTTCAGGGTTTCGCTTCCTCCTTTGATCACGGTGTTCTACCAACCGGAATTCATGCTATCTGAGTGATCTTTTATCTGTGGTACCATCCTTCTTGTTCCTTGTTTGTGCCTTCCGGTGTTATCCGACGCGACGACATCATCCTCTACGCCAGATCCGGTGCAGAGTCTGCATCACTCCTTTGTTCCCGAACCTCGCTTGTCGAGATCTTCAGTCTGATTCCGAGAGTTGGTTGCATAATCCGCCTATTCGTGTACATAGTAATGCTTTGAGTGCGGGATGGAGTCGCGACCATACCACTACTATTATCATTCGCTTCTGTACATTGAATGGGGAATCGATGCAATTACTCCTTCCAGGAAAGTTGGAGGTGGCCTTACCTTTAACTTCGTCCGTTGTTTATCCGGAGTGTTCTCTTGACAAACAGGGACAACGACCTCTTGTTAGTGGTGTCGCGAGGATCTACACGAAGCGAGAAGACGCAGATCGCCGACCTTTCCTTCCGGTACCATGAGGCGGATCTCGAGGGCGAGATCCCTTGTTAGTGGTGTCGAATTGTGGCATCCCGCAAAACCACTACTAGAAAATCGCGTTGAATTTGTGCATTGCATCGTCATCATCATGCATTGTTTGCTTAAAACTATTTTTGCAAAGCCCGATTTGTTTTCCAAACGCCTCGTCTTTATTCAAACGCCAAAAATCCGGGTCGCCGGAATATTTTGTTTTGTCCGTTGTCAGTTTGCAAAAATGCTGATTGATATAAATAATTTAATTATTTTAGTGGGGGCAGTCGAACGGGCCAAATCGACCCGAACGACCACCCCCGTACAAAACAGATCGGTCCGCCCTTAATCCTACAGCTACCCAGAAAACCTACCCAAACCGCTGGCCACATCCCCCCATCCAATGACTAGTCGCCACCTCGCCCTCTCCCTCTCCTCCACCACTCCCTAGCTGCCACGTGGCCTAGCTCTCACACCACCAACCCCAGCCGGCCCCAGCACACTCAGCACGCACGCACACAACCCACCAAACACCCCACCACCTCTTTCCCTGACCGCCGGGCCCCACCTCCCCGGGCCCACCGCGTCAGCCACTCTCCTCTCTCCCCTTGCCCTTGGTCAACCCCAGCCTACCCCTGGCCCACACGCCGAACCCCCCACCCCCACAGCAACCACGCCCCCTGGCGCGTCCCTGGGCCCACCTCCCTCCTGCCGCTCCCCGCACGCGCCCAGCGCCCGTCCCCGCGCCTCCTCTCCCCGAGCTCTGCTCTGCGGCTCCGTCTCCGCCGGCCACCGCACCCACCCCGCGTCGCCGCCCATCCCTCGCCTCCGCTCGCCCTCGCTCGCCTCGCTTCCCCAGCCGCCAGAGCCGCCGCTCCGCCTCGCCGTTCGCCCTCGCCCCGCCTCCACCGAATTCTAGCCTCGCCGTGTACTGGCCTCAGTACTGACGCTCCTTCTTTTCCCTTTGCCCTTTGTCGGCACCCCTTTGTTTAAGCAGGTTTGAGATCGACGTCGTTAGCAGGGCTACCCTTCCGGCTTGGCCTGGGCAGGGTTATGGACGCCATTGATTATTCTTCAGGGCTCTTAGCCCCATTTGCATCTTGTCCGTAGCTGGACGCTCTATCGTTTTCAAGGTGATTTGGATCTTTGTATATTATATCTGTATTCTTGACTCTTTGAGTCGCTGTTATATATATCGGTTCTGTGGGTCCCATCGAGGACTGTTGTGTAATGTTATTACTTCGTTTTCCACCCGCACGAAAGTGCCTGGTGGGCACCTTTGAATCGTTTCTATGCGGGTTTGGCGGGTTTCGCTAAAACTTGCATAGGTCCGATTCTGAGGGTGTTACAGTGACCCACCTGCAGCTGATGCTCCCGATGAAGTAAAGAATGTTTACCTCGCTCGGAAGAATCAGTACTCCATAGTTTAGTGTGCTATCTTGTATGGTTTGGAATCGGAGCTTCAGAAAAGGTTTGAGGATTCAGACCCATATGATATTGTCGAGGATCTCAAATTGATTTTTGAGACTCATGCGGCAATTGAAAGCTATGAGGCTTCTGAAAAGTTCTTTAACTGCAAGATGGAAGAGGGCAGCTCCGTCAGTGAGCATGTGCTTAAGATGTCTGGGCACGCAAACAAACTTCAAAGCTTGGGTATAGTGATTCCTAATGCTTTGGGGATTTACCGTGTCCTCCAATCACTACCACCAAGTTACAAGAACTTTGTGATGAACTACAACATGCAGAACATGAACAAGACGTTGCCAGAACTCTTTTCCATGTTGAAATCTACAGAAGTGGAGATCAAGAAAGAGAACCAAGTGTTGTTGGTCAATAAGACCACCAAATTCAAGAAAGGCAAGTCTAAGCAAAAGGGACACTTCAAGAAGGGTGGTAAGAAAGTTACCACGCCGACGAAGAAGACCAAGGCTGGACCTAAGCCTGATACTGAGTGCTTTTACTGCAAGGGAGAAGGTCACTGGAAGCGGAATTTCCCAAAGTACTTGGCGGATTTGAAGAACGGCAACATCAAGAAGAAAGGTATATCTGATATACATGTTATTGATGTGTATCTCACTAGTACTCGTAGTAGTGCCTGGGTATTTGATACTGGTTCGGTTGCTCATATTTGTAACTCGAAACAGGTGCTGCAGAATAAACGGAAGCTAGCGAAGAACAAGGTGAAGATGCGCGTGGGAAATGGATCAAAGGTTGATGTGATCGCGGTCGGCACGCTACCCCTTCATCTACCATCGGGATTAGTTTTATACTTAAATAATTGTTATTTGGTGCCTGCGTTGAGCATGAACATTATATCGGGATCTTGTTTATTGCGAGACGGTTACTTGTTTAAGTCCGAGAATAATGGTTGTTCGATTTATATGAGTAATATGTTTTATGCACATGCACCTTTGATAGATGGTCTATTCTTGTTGAATCTCGATAGTGGAAATACACATATCAACAACATTGAGGCTAAACGTTTGAAATCAAGCGATAATTCGACCTATATGTGGCACTGTCGTCTTGGTCACATTGGAGTGAAACGTATGAAGAAACTCCATTCCGATGGACTTCTTGAATCACTTGATTTTGAATCACTTGAAAGATGCGAAGCATGTCTGATGGGAAAAATGACTAAGACTCCATTTTTTGGTATGATGGAGCGAGCTACGGACTTATTGGAAATCATACATACCGATGTGTGTGGGCCAATGAGTGTAGCATCGCGCGGTGGTTATCGTTATGTTCTTACCTTCATGGATGACTTGAGTAGATATGGGTATATCTATTTCATGAAACATAAGTCCGAAACTTTCGAGAAGTTTAAGGAGTTTCAAAGTGAGGTAGAGAATCAACGTAACAAGAAGATTAAATTTCTACGTTCTGATCGTGGAGGTGAATATCTAAGTTACGAGTTTGGCGAGCATTTGAAGAAATGTGGAATACTTTCACAATTGACACCGCCGGGAACACCACAGCGTAATGGTGTGTCCGAACGTCATAATCGAACTCTCTTAGATATGGTTCGTTCTATGATGTCACTTACAGATTTACCGCTATCATTTTGGGGTTATGCATTAGAAACAGCCGCATTCACTTTAAATAGGGCACCATCTAAATCCGTTGAAACGACACCGTATGAATTATGGTTTGGGAAGAAACCTAAATTGTCGTTTCTTAAAGTTTGGGGATGCGAAGCCTATGTAAAGAAGTTACAGCCGGACAAGCTTGAACCCAAAGCGGAAAAATGCGTCTTCATAGGATACTCGAAGGAAACTATTGGGTACACCTTCTATCATAGATCCGAAGGCAAAATCTTCGTTGCCCAGAATGGATCCTTTCTAGAGAAGGAATTTCTCTCGAAAGAAGTGACTGGAAGGAAAGTAGAACTCGACGAGGTTGTCGAACCTTCTCTCGAAATTGCGAGTAGCGCAGCACCGGAAGAAGTTCCTGTGGTGCCTGCGCCAATAAGAGAGGAAGCTAATGATGGTGATCATGAAACTTCGGTTGAAGTTGCTACAGAGCCTCGGAGGTCAACGAGAACTCGTACCACTCCAGATTGGTATGATTCCGTTATGAATGTCATGTTGGTGGACAACACCGATGACCCCGAGACATATGAGGAAGCGATGATGAGCCCAGATTCCAATAAATGGCAAGAAGCCATGAAATCCGAGATTGGATCCATGTACGAAAACCAAGTATGGACTTTGGTGGACTTACCGGATGGCCGGAAGGCTGTCGAGAACAAATGGATTTTCAAGAAGAAAACAGATGCTGATGGTAATGTTACTGTCTATAAAGCTCGACTTGTCGCAAAAGGGTTTCGACAAATTCAAGGAGTTGACTACGATGAGACTTTCTCACCAGTAGCGAAGCTAAAGTCTGTAAGGATTATGTTAGCAATCGCTGCATATTATGATTATGAGATATGGCAGATGGATGTCAAAACAGCATTCCTCAATGGTGACATTGATGAAGAGTTGTATATGATGCAACCCAAAGGTTTTGTCGATCCTAAAGATGCTAACAAGGTATGCAAACTTCAACGGTCCATCTATGGATTGAAGCAAGCATCCCGAAGTTGGAATCAACGTTTTGATAAGGTAATCAAAAGTTTTGGTTTTATACAAACTTATGGAGAAGCTTGTATTTACAAGAAAGTGAGTGGAAGCTCTGTAGCATTCTTAATATTATATGTGGATGACATATTGTTGATTGGGAATGATGTAGACCTTCTTAATAGTGTCAAGGAATATTTGAATAATAGTTTTTCGATGAAGGATCTTGGCGAAGCAGCTTACATATTAGGCATAAAGATTTATAGAGATAGATCGAAACGCCAAATATCATTGTCGCAGAGTACATATTTGGACAAAGTTCTAAAGAGGTTTGGAATGGAAGAAAGCAAGAAAGGGTTCTTTCCCATGTTGCCCAATACGACCTTGAGTAAAACTCAAAGTCCGACATCGGCAGAAGATAGAGAAAGGATGAGTAAGACTCCCTATGCCTCATCCATAGGATCTCTGATATATGCCATGCTATGTACTAGACCCGACATTGCATATGCTGTTAGTTTAACTAGCAGATATCAAAGTGATCCAGGAGTGGATCATTGGACAGCGGTCAAAAACATCCTTAAGTACTTGAGAAGAACTAAGGATATGGTTCTTTCTTATGGAGGTGATGAACAGCTCGTTGTTAATGGTTACACCGATGCTAGTTGGAACACAGATCCGGATGATTCTAAATCACAATCCGGATACGTATTTATTTTGAATGGTGCAGCACTTAGCTGGAGGAGTGCAAAGCAAAGCGTTGTGGCGAGATCTTCAACTGAATCGGAATACATGGCTGCTTCGGAGGCTTCACAAGAAGCGATATGGATGAAAGAGTTCATTACAGAGCTGGGTGTGGTTTCTAGTGCGCTGGACCCAATGTCTATCTACTGTGATAACATGGGCGCCATAGCCAATGCGCAAGAACCAAGGTCACACAAGAAGCTGAAGCATATCAAGCTACGTTTTCACGCTATTCGAGAACATATCCAGGATGGGGATATAAAGATTTGCAAAGTACACACAGATCTGAATGTGGCGGATCCGTTGACTAAACCTCTCCTGAGGGCAAAACATGACCAACACCAAACTGCCATGGGTGTTCGGTATATTACCATGTAATCTAGATTAGATGACTCTAGTGCAAGTGGGAGACTGTTGGAGATATGCCCTAGAGGCAATAATAAATGTAGTTATTATTATATCTTTGTGTTTATGATAAATGTTTACATTCATGCTATAATAGTATTAACAAGGAAACATTGATACTTGTGTGATTTGTAAACTTAATTTGAAGTCCCTAGTATAGCCTCTATACTTCACTAGCTTGTTGGTTGATTAATGATTATGGTTTCCCTATCATGAACATTGAGATGTTATCAACAACAAGATCATATCGTTAGGAGAATGATATGGTGGACATACTCCTATAGATAAGCGTAGCATAAAGATCAAGTCATTTCAATAGTTCAATTGCTATATGCTTTCTGATACATAGTAACCTAATTCCTTCGACCATGAGATCATGCATATCACCTTTATCGGATGGATGCTTTGATGACATCAAACACCACACCGTAACTGGGTGGTTATAAAGGTGGCATTGAGTGTTCGGAAAGTATTGGTTGAGACACATGGATCAAGAATGGGATTTGTCCATCCATATGACGGATAGATATACTCTGGGCCCTCTCGGTGGAATGTCATCCAATTAGCTTGCAAGCATGTGACTGGCTCACAAGGGATCACATATCACGGGAACGAGAAAAGAGTACTTATCAGTAACGAGGTTGAACTAAGTATGCAGAGATACCGACGATCATAACCTCGGATAAGTAACATATCGTGAGACAAAGGGAAATTGGTATCGTATGTAAGTGGTTCATTCGATCGCAAAGTAATCGTAGAAATATGTGGGAGCCATATGAATTTCCAGATTCCTCTATTGGTTATTGTTCGGAGAAGTGTCTCGATCATGTCCGCATAATTCACGAACCGTAGGGAGACACACTTAAGGATTCGACGTTGTTTGAGTAGTTATGGTATTATGAGAAAGAGACCGAATGTTGTTCGGAGTCTCGGATGGGATCCAGGATATCACGAGGTGATCCGGAATGGTCCGGAGAATAAGATTCATATAAGGAAAGTCCCGTTTCGGAGTTGCGGAATGATTCCGGTGTTTTCATCGGGAATGTTCTAGAAGGTTCCGGAATGTCCGGCACTCCGGGGGGGAGGGTACATGAATGTGTTATATCAAAGTTGGTATGATTGCATCATGTACTAAGTGTCATCGCTGTCCGAAATAAAGGGTTAATTCAAATCCTAGTTTGAAAAGTCAAACGGCTAGTTTGAAAAGTCAAACTGCCAGTTTTCGGAAAGAGGAGAAGGAGGATTGGTGGAGGCCGACTTGGGGGAGGAGTCCCCTTGGACGGCGCGCCTCCCAAGGCCGACTTGGGGAGGGACTCCCCTCCCCTGGCCGCCGGCCCCTCCCATCTATATAAGGAGGGGCAGGGCTCCCCTCCTAGTACACACAAGTTCCTATCTTCTACCTCCGGTTTAGAGCCGTTTGGGTTTAGAGCTTCTAATTGCTTTAGCCTTCGGTTTAGAGCCTTCTAATTGGTTTAGAGCCTTCTAATTGGTGTGTCTAATTACTAGACCACTAATAGCCTCTCTCATACTCCACCATACTCGCACCGGCTTAAGGCGAAGCCCTGCGGGATTTCCCCTCTACTTCCGGTACCACGCCGTTGTGCTGCCGGAATCGCGAGGAGAGTACTACAACCTCCGCTGCCTGCTGGAACAAGGGAGAGGAAGGTCTTCGTCGAGTACCGAACGTGTGACCGACTGCGGGAGCGCTGCCGGAACGCAGCGCCAGAAGGATCGTCTACACGATCTTGAGATCGGAAAGAGTACGACTACATCACCCACGAGAATCCGCTCTCGTGAAACGCTTTGGAATCTTCGAGGGTAAGTTATTCCATTGACTCGTTGCTACAATCTAGTAGATAGATCTTGGCTTGTTTGTTTGTATGCGATAGAAATTTTTTGTTTTCCATGCTACGAACCCCTACAAAAAGTACTACGATAAACCCCCTATACTTGTGGGTCATCGCCTGGAAAGATACACTGCCATGCGCGTTGGTGAGTGTCGGCATTGACATCTGTGTTGCCTTGGCCAGTGCTGCAACTTCCATCATTTGGTGCTTCTCCTACGCTATGACCAGTGACTCGGCCAGCGAAGATCCGGCCAATGCACATGCAATAGATCTTTTGTAGTCACCCTCAACTGTGATAACTCTGCACGGACCTGGCAGCTTCATCTTTAAGTAAGCAATATGAGGAGTGGCCATAAACTTCGCCATAGCCGGCCTGCCGAGTAAGGCATGGTATGAGCTGACCAGGTATACCACCTCGAAATCTATGGCTTTAGTGCGACAGTTTTCTTAGTTGCCGAATAAGACATCAACCTAGATCTTACCAATTTGCTCGCAGGACAGTCCCGACACAATTCCATGGAAAGTTGTCTTAGTCGGCTCCAACATGTTCATAGTGATGCCTAACTTGAGCATGGTATCCTTATACATGATATTGATGCTACTGCCATCGTCTATCAGTACCTTGAAGAACTTCACATTGATATCTGGGCCCATGAACATTGGATCCAAGACGAGAGCATAACCTCCTAGCGTTGGCATGATCTTGGCGTAATCCTTTATGCTCCAAGTTATCTCCTGTTCACACCAGTGCATGTATTTTGGTATTGCCGGCATTGTGGCGTTCACTTCCATCATCCGTCTTTGTTGACTTTTCTTGTCATTCGGCTATGTGACAAATACGACATAACTCTGGTGATTCTCCCTGTACTCGTTTATGGTTCCATGGCCGACATGAGCGTCATCACCTCTTGGGTTATGCACCTGGTGCACAGCCTCTCTTCTTTCTTGGTTGTGATATCTTGGTTGACTGTTCTCATATCTATGCTTGGCTCCAACAACTTGAGCATTTCCTCCTGTGAGCGGTGGTGGGGGAGGTGGTGGTAACTGCTGAGTCGGCGAGTCTACTCTGTCTCCCTTCTGAAACCAAGTACATTGTCTTGTTGTGTGATTCGCCGGCTTACTCGTACTTGGCATATGGAACTTACACGATCGATCCAACATCATCTCATAAGTATATTTCTGCCTGTCTTGATATGGCTTTCTCTGCTCATATGGATTTTTGCCATCATTCTTTGGTATCCATTGTTGTTGCCCATTTGTCCTTTGACTTTGGCTACTTCCAACATCTGGATGATCCTGACTTACGGCTGTGACTTGAGTCGAACCATACCTGTAGTCTGGTCTTTCATGTCTTCTCTTGCTTCTATACTCGGCCCTTTCCTGGCGCCTATGCGACCCGGCTGCGTCATAGATCTGAGTTTTAGTCATGCCGTCTACCGACATAAGCAGAGGCTGAGTCGGATCTCCTAACGCGTACGAGTCGGCAATCCTTATTGTTTCTGCCAAGCTTGCCGGCATATCTCTATGTAACCTTCACCACAGTACACTTCCATGCTTGCATCCTTGTGCAAACCATGCAATGGCCTGAGATTCAATTACCCCTTCACAAGAGTTGTGCATTGTGCACCATCTTGTGAGGAATTCCCTATCTGTTTCATTCGGCCTTTGCTTGCACATAGCTAGCTGTTGTGGGAGATTCGGCCTCTTGTACGTTCTTGTGAAATTGCTCACAAAAGCTTCCTGGAAATCAATCCATCTGTTGATGCTTCCGGGTTGCAAGTTATTCAGCCACACCCTCGCTAGTCCTTCTAGCATTTGCGGTACATACTGCACTGCCCATCTCAGATTTCCCTGCACGATCTTTACTGCAGTTCCATAATCTATGAGCCAGTCTTCTGGCTTTGTGCTTACATCGTAAGTTTTTGTTCCTCTAGCCAGCTGAAGGTTTGGCACTAGCGGCTCTTTCATGATCCTTGGGCCAAAACATGGTGGACCCTGTGGACCTTGTGATTCGATTAGTTCTGTCATCTTTATCCGGTCGATCTTTAGCATTGCATCATCCGGCTAGAGATTTCTGCCTCCGAGTCTTGCTCCCATTGCTTGGTACACGTGATCCGGTAATTCATGCCCATCATTTACCATTGCCAAGTAACCATCATTGTATCTATTGGCATTCGGATCTGCAGGTTGCTGCACTGCTTTTCCCGCGCTTTGATGTCTCCTTTCGGGTTGGGCTGGTGGAGGATTTGGAGCTGGGTTTCCCCTCCTGCCAAGTGAGTTCCACGCCTAGGTTGAGGTGCAAAGTTCTGCCCCCTATTGTCATTTCTTTGTCCTGCTTGCCTTTATCGGCCAGCATTTTCTTGATTCTCATTTCCCTGAGCGACATTTATTCTTGTTACATGCGCACGGGCCAGGTCTTCTTGGTTCATTGCAGGGTCGTAAGCAACCATTTGCTTGTTCCTTCCTGAATCTACACTCTTTTATTTTCTTTGCCTCGGTGCCACTCCTAGGGAGGAGGATGTATGGCCTGCTGATCTCGCCAGGATTGAAGTTGCCGAGGGAACCAGTTGTGACCTTCCAGCCACACCCGGATTTGCCCTGTAATACGCTTCATTCAACATCCTTTCTGCTCTCACCAATTCATTGACTCGTTCCTGTTGTTTTCTCTTTGCCTCACCCGTCAGATGGGGTAACTCGGCCATTGCCGCCTCCATAGCTCTCAAATTTGCCGTTGCCGTGTTGTATGTCGGCCACACGACTGTTTCGTTGCTGTTTTCTGGTGTTATCTTGGATGTTGCGTCTGCCAGTTCTTCATTGAGGTTTCTTCCTCTTAACCTTGCTGCATCGAGCCGGGTCTTAGCGCCCTTGAATCGATTTGTCGAGTTGATCTCTCGAATCGTGATATCCACATCTTGCTGTAACTGTGCTAACTCCTTTGCCTTCTCCAAGACTTTTATCCTGGCCTCCTCTAACTCGGCCTGCACACGTGTCAGGTCAGCTACTGGCTCTGCTAGTTTTTCTATCGCTTCTTGCAACTCTTTGGCTCTCTTACTTCTAGCTATGTTCTCTGGCTTCTCCAACGGTGCTTTTTCCATTCTTGTTGCCCTTGGCGTCTCCTCTGGGTTCCCTCCCTCAACATTCGCATTCACTATAGGGGCTACTGGAGGTGTTGAGGGATGCGTTGGGTTTGGAGCTATCATCATTACCTCGACGTAGATGAGCTGATGAAGCTTTCTCGCAGCATGAACCGCAGGTGGATCCGACGCCAGGATGACGCGCTGTGGGTATGCGCTCTCCGCGCGCCCCACGACGTAGACCTGGTGCTCGCCGAACTTGATGAAATGACCGCCCCTTGGGGACGGCTTGGTCCTGAAGTAGCCCACGTTGTTGCTGATGAAGTTAAGTTCCCTAAACCTCTGGATGAGGCTGGAGTATACGCGCTCGCCCGTTTTGGCGATGATGTTGCCCGTCCAGATGAAAACTCCAGCAAGCGCCTGCTTCTGTCCCATGGTGGGCGCCAACTGTCATGGTGGTGTCACGGCAGATGCCATGGGTAGGCTTAAGTTGGGGGCCGAATCGATGCTTTTGGTAACCCGGGAGGGAGTGCACGGTCTAGCCACGCACAAAGAACAATATGAACTCTCCACACTTAGGATTTTTATTGATCTAAGAAGTTTACAAGTGCTACGAGAGCTGTATGAACATAGCCTCAGGGCACTAGTTTCCTATTTGGTCCAACCTCCTTAAACCCTAGCTACGCCCCCCTTATATAGGAGATGGCCAACTAGGTTACATCCCTTTGGGTCCTAGGGTTACTGTTTAGATCTTTGTCCTTTATATGCGGGTCGGGTCATGGGATATCCCTGAGCCCTTGACCCAGTCCACAATGTCTTACAGCTAACTGTATTCTCGTACACAGCCTCCAACTCTTTTGGCGTCACCCTGTGACTTTGTACATCAGCCCTTGCTTTGGGCGTCACCCGGATCCTTTTGTGTCACCCAGCGTCGCCCTTCTCTTTTGACCATACTTTACCATGGTCCCTCCTGGATCTCACTCGGAAAGCTTCCACGCATCCCATCTGACTCGGCCTTCCCTCGTGAGACTCGGCTCGTTGCTTCCTGCAAGGTAAACTGAATTTTCTTATGTGGGCCGACATAATTGTTATGTCGGCCACACACGACCTTCATACCCAGCCGTTGTTACCCGGCCTAAGACATCTTGGATTCGGCATAAGCCAAGCTGGGCAATGTTTTACCCCTTATGACCCTACCGGGGTTATCCCCTCGACATTCCTACCATTGTGAGGGTAGTTCCAAATCAACAAGGCGAGAAAACCGGAGAATGAACTTTCTCCTATCCTAAATTGAGAAAAATGAATAAGCAAGTTCTTCGCATGCTGTGGAAGGGTGAAAGGCAATAGAGAAGAGAGAGAATGGAGATATTTTACTTTACTTCTTACATGCAGTGGGTCCCATCTCTAGAATTTGGCAAGCAAGCACGTTGTAGATAAATTAGCAATTTGGCAATCGCAACCATATGATCTATGACATATTTGGCCATAGCACATTGTGGTCCAATTATATCCTATACCAGCCAGCGCATGTGAGCTTCGACTCCCTTATCCCTTCCTTCTCCACGAAGCCTCGACGCTTGCCTTTGAAGGATGGTTATGTTGGCGGTAGGAGGCAACGTTCCCATCGATATATATATAGTGAGGTGCCTATGGTTACTTCGTCAAGCTTAAGCCCACCGGATCAGTCTCAAGACACAATATTTTCGAGTGATCATAGGGTAGGGTGTGCGTGCGTTCATAGGGGTGAGTGTGTGTATGCATTTGTGAGCGTCTCCGTTTTGTAGTTGGGTTTCGCTAAAAGAGAGATACGGGCCTTTGGTTAATTTATTGAGTTTTACTGTGTTTTCAAAAATAATGCAAATCAAACAAGGTCACTAATGTTTTCTCGTGGGCCCCAGTAAGTGGTCCAGTTAATCGCGAGCGAATGTGAGAACCGGCTCCCCTACATATTCCTTCTCCATGAATCCTCTGCGCTAGGCTTTGAAGGCGTGCATGTTTTCCGAGCAATGTCTGCGGATTCAGTCATGTCGGTCCGGCGAAGGACGGGGGATCTTTATGCGCAAGGCGGCCGGGTTAGGGTAAGTTCTCTAGAGTTCACAGTCTCAGTTTAATTTCTCAAATTTTTCTAATGGGGTCTCTCCTACTTTTGGGGTCTTTCTCTATTCTGCCGTCTCGATCGATGATGTTTCTTGGGTTCAGATGCCGGCATGGATGGTAGAAACTGAGTGGTATGGAATCATTACCGATATGGATATCCCGCTCTGGTGCGACTTGCACCCTGGCACGCCCCGTCGCCTAACTGCGTTCGAGGGAACAAACTTCGGTCGCAGGTTCTTGGGTTGCAACTACGACTGTGAGCGCTGCATGTTCGTCCACTGGGTACATCTATCGCACTCACTTTTTCTGTAGTGCGATGATGGCGCTGTGGCTACAGCTCGAGATCCGAGATAATCTCGAAGAGGATGAGCAGGAGAACCAGAATATGCATGCCGAGGATATGGCTACAGAGTTAGCGGATGTCTCCAACTCACTGCGCTCGGTTGTTAATAGTATAGATGCTCTTAGATTTGGGTAATCAGAGCTGGACATTAGGTTCTTAACCAAGCACGGTCTGCAATCTAGATATTGAGCATGCTCCTGATGCTTTTGGTGGCTGGCTGTAGATTCCACTAATAATTAAGTAATCTCCTTTTGTTTACTAGTACTCAACATCTCATAGTAGTGCCACTTTAAATTACACTAGGTTAATTAAGATGAGAGTAGTTGACACTCTGCTTACAACCTTTTTGGAGTTTGTGGTTACTTCTATCTCTATCTATATATGAATATCGCTACATTTTTGCACATTTGTGCACCTACCCTATCGTGCACCTTCTTTACCCAGTAGCGTCCACCTCTCCATCGCATCAGCACAATATTTGGTGAGTTCGCAACCATCTGGATAGTTGTTTAGGTGATTGATATTTGAAATAGTTGATCTATATGCCATATTAGGAATCTGGGATCACCATGGATGTAGCCATGGAATTAGTTATAAGGTACAATGGAAATAGGACAATGGAAATAGGGAGGTATATGCTGGGAAGAAGAGTGAGGATGGGAGCTTCACCCTGGCTTTATTTCACAGAGCAGTCCTCTGCTGAATAATGCAAAGGTAATTTTCTACATATCGTTCATAAATAGATCATTATTCGCTGGTGTCCTGCATTGCTGAGTTTTTAAATTATATTTTTCGGTTAAGGGGAGAACGCCAAATCCTCGGCATTAGATTAATGCACATAACCTTATTTTCATTGTGAAGTTGATGTGTTCTTTCCTAAAATTTACTGGTTTTGCTACATTTCATTTATCATCATGCTCATGTCCCACCCATGGAGGAGGCATTTCATGAAGACATGCCTTAATCGTGTTTATCGAGTGACAAGTGTTTTGATGTATGCAGCTGCTTTGCTATAATTTTAGTAACCTATGCTTTGTCCCCAAAAACAATTTTTTGATAAAGGCAGTTTATTCCCTAAAATTTCCCCTAAATATATTGATCATTTTGGTTGCATCATGATTTGCAGAAAAGAAGTCATTCTGATCTCTTGCCACTTACTAAGGCCAGGACTGCTAATGTGCCAGCTAAGAAGGCAAACCCTGAAGTATAGCTCTTCTCATGTCGGTTATGTTTCCCATGTTTGGGCAATATGCCTCATTGGTTCTTTGCCATTTTGCTGCACCACTGTGGAGCTTGCACGATGTGTGGATCTGAATTTGGATTATTTTTTTTGAAACGATAATCTGGTTTAATTTTTGATTTGTTATCTGCAGTTTCCACCTTATTCATATCGCTCATGGCATAATGGTGCTGGTCACCACAAGGTTTGGACAATTGTCTGTCTCCGAGAAGAATACAAAGCTCATGGACACATGATTTCATGCCTTCAAGATAAAGAGAAACACCGGGAGGAACAGATTAGGCGCCTAAAATAAGAAGTGGTGACATCCACTAATCGGATAGATGATTTGACTACATGATGGAATACATCAATTTCAGTTGCACATGATGTCGCTATTGATTTTAAAAATTTCGTCGCTGACAACTTAGTTCCTGAGTCGCCTGATGTGGATGGAGACGACCAGATTGGCTAGGCGTACCACCGGATCTTGGAACATGTGCAAATACGAGCTGACAATATTTTCAATTCGGCTCTAGAAGTAGATGAGACCCAAACAAAAATTCAATATTCTCCACGCCCATACAGTCCTGATCCTGCAAAAGATGAGGAAATCTGTAAACCATATTGACCACTCTACTTTCATTTTGGAAGAGATTGGGATCTCATGTGAGGATGAAGTTTGTTAAGTCAGCACTAAAACTTGTTTTTTTGCTCTACTGGTGTGTGGTGCTAACGAATCTATATATTTGATGTACTATTATGACATAATATATGTTGGAGTGGACACGGTTTATGTGACGATATTTGCCAACATGAAAATAACACTCAGATGAACAAGAAAGGCTTGTTTGGGCAAGCATGTGTTAGTCTAGGTTGTGTTATTTGGATCTACAGTCTAATGTTTGTTTGTTTTGGTAGATGGTGGAACAGTGGCGACAGTTTTGTTTGTGCTGCAGTGATGGAGCTGCAGGGGATGGAATGTTAGAGGTGTTTGTTTGTTTTAGGGGCCTATGTGTGTCTGATGAAATATTGTTTCTCTCTATATAGTATTGTATGCGTGATGAAACCTTGTTTTATGTGATCTACATATACTCATGTAGCTGTGTTTGTGTTTTGATAGTATGCAGTAGTATTTGTTTTGTGGCGGGATTTTTATTTGATCTGAATTAGTACTACCATTTGGTTAGTGCTTCATGTAGAAGAGTCTGTGTCGATACCTATATTCATGAATCGAAGCTACTTCAGACATTTATTTGTTGCCCCGACTTGGATTCCTCAAATAGAGAGAGAACGACCTATTTTTTAAAATTATTATTTGGACAAACTGCAAATTCAAAATCACATTCGGCCACCAAAACCTACCGCCTGTCTCATTTGAATGGGAGGCATCAGTGGATGTGTCTCGCGCCTTAAATTCCTGACCAGATGGCGTACGGTCTACACAACCTTTTTTCTATTCCATTAAACCTTGGCCAAAAGTCAAATTCAGAATCGTAATCGAGCGGCAAAAAAACCCCACCGACCCCAAAACATTTCGTGCCTCTCGGTTTCAAACATTTGTAGGCAAAATCTCCCACCCAGGTAGTACCATTTTTCTATTATTACTTGGATGCTAGCCAAATTCAAAATTTCAGTCAGACGGCAAAATTACCGCCTACGCCGTGGTATCCAAGTTTTTGTGCAAAAATATTGATATGGATGATCAGTTGATGTGACTCTCTGCCTTAAATTCCTAGACAAATAGCGTACGATCTACTACATTATTTCTATTAGTAGATGGACGCTAGCCAAATTCAGAATCTCAATCGTGCGGCAAACTTGAAGCATTTCATGCCCCTCCATTTCAGAAACTTTTGGTTTCAAAATTACCATTCTACCCTGTCACATCCCAAAATTTTCGAAATTTTGTAATGTGAAAAAAATAAATAAACAAAATAAATAATTATTGAAATTCAGGGTGAACAGAAACTTTTTGTTTCTGAATGGAAACTTAAAATCCCATCTTGAACAAACTTGAGTAATGTTTGAATCCAACTAAATTCAAATCAAGTGGAATGCTTTCTTCATAAAAGCATCTTGAAAATTTAAACACTTGGAAAATAAACCAAAACCCTCAAACCCTAATGGAAGAAAACATTTCCAAGTTATCTCTAAGCCTATGGATTTGATCCATATAAAAATTGTCAACAAACATTTATAAATGATCAAGAATCACTATAAAAACCATGGGAATTGGTTTCCCCTAAATTGGAGCCATAAATAAAATCTTATGAATTTAATAAGAAAAGGAAAATGAATTTTCCAAAGCTAATAAAGCACCTATCTAAAAATCCACACCACATGGTGAGCAAATAATCCTAAAAGCATTTAAAAGGATAAACAAATATTAAATAAGATTATACAAATTGGAAACACCAAGTTTGGATCTATAAATAAAAATATATGGATTTTATAAGATAAAGAAAGAAATATTAAATGATGAATATTTAAAGACCAAATTAAATCTTGGCCTAATCCATAAGCAAATGAAATGAATGTAATCCAAATCCAAATAAAATAAAAGGAGAAATAATTTTCCAAATAAAATAAAATGGAATTAACCAAATTCTATTTCTATTTGAATAAAGACAAAAACCCTAATGGAAAAGATTAATTAAATCAGGGAAAAATAATTTGAATTTACCCAAGTGGAATAAAAGTTATTTAATTAACTTAAATGGAATCAAGGAAATCACCTAAATAAAATTTATGAAATTAAAACCATATTTGATTTCATTAGAATAAAGACAAATACCCAATGATTAATAAATCATATTAAAAATATTCCAAATAATTCAAAGTGAATTACTTGACACCCTAATAAATAAATAAAACCTACTGAAAAAGGTTTGGTGAAAATTTGAATTCAAATAAGTGTTGGATTTATATTTTAAAATCATATTTGAATAAAGGCAAGGGCCATTTTTAAATAAAATGTAAACCATAAAAGAATAAAAGAATTATACCAAAATGGTATTTCAAATACAGGTTTAAAACAGTATTAAAACATACTAAACAGTTTGAAAAGATTTGAAAAGAAAAAGGGTTTGAAATTATTAGAATAAAATCAAAACAGAAAATGAAATCAGAAAAGAGAAAAAGTTTCTGAAAGAAAAAAATAAGAAAAGACCCAACCCATCAAACCCTAGCCCAACAAGCCCAGCATCCCACCCGGCTCCCGTCTCTCCCTGGACTTTTCTCACTCGCACACCTACCCTCCTCTCTCACTGACCCGCGAACCCCACGCCACGTCGATTGCCCCGTCATCATCCCTTCCACCCGCGGTGACCGCGCCTCCTCCCCGACCGTTTCTGGCGAAAATTTCTCAGCATCAATACGCGTTGATGGCACAGTAATCTCTCCTCGTGACCGAGCTCGATAAATCCCCTCTCTCTTCTCTCTCTTTTCCCTCAAACCCCGCTGCCAGAGAGCCACCAGGCTGCGTCGATTTTACCTTGCACCGCCGCGGCCTCTTACGCACTTCAGCGACGATTCCAGCCAGCCACCGTCGCCCCTCGCCCCCTCAACCAGGCGAGCTTGCTCCCCATCTCTCTATGCACCTCCCTGTGACACTAGCTCACTCGCGCACGGTCCAGAACGTCGGCAACGTCTTCACCAGTGCGCCACCAACGACCCCGCAACTCCGGTGAGCCCTAGAACTCGACTCCGTGCGCGCCTCGACCAGTGAATCATGATGTTTTGTTCGCCTGTGTCTTATGCATCTCCAGGTGCTCTCCAATCAACCGCGCGCGATCTACAACCTCGTCTCCGACCACGAAGTGCGTGCCCGACGCTGTATTGAACTCCGGCGAGGAATCACCGGTGATTCAGAGCGCCCCTCGACAAGTGACGACCACGTTGAGCATCAGCAGCATGCTGCGAAGTCGGTGATCCCCCTCTCTATCTTCCTCGCATCCTGCATCATCGGCAATAACACCGCTAGAGCGTGCGCCGCCGCCGCTAGCGCCGCTCAGATTTGGTCAGGCTCCTGTGCACCGTTAGATCATGATCGCGTGGATACGACAGATTCATTAAACGAAGGGTGATGGGGATACGCCTACTGGGGTATACTCAGCAGGACGTTTCCGACTAGCCCGAGGGCTGGCGAGTGGGCCTGCAGAACGGCGAGTGGATCAAGGCCCAGCAAGGTACCAAGCGACTGGAAGCTGAAGGCCCAGGCGAGTAGATAGGCCCAGTCGGACTAGGTTAAACGATTACCGAAGTTGTAACCGAATCGGTTGAGATATGTAAACCCTAGGGGGGGTGAGCCTATATAAACCTCCCTATGGGGTGAGTAGAGATACGTTCCCTCATACACCCAAGCGACTCGCCGCCTAGCCGCCGAGCTCGCCCATTGTAACACCTCCATAATACAATCTAGCAGGAGTAGGTCTTTACCCTCCGGGGGGCCGAACCTGGGTAAAACCCTGTGTCTTTGCCCTCATCTCGCACCGCAGATGGCTGGCCGCCCTTGCCCCTCGTTCTACTACTCGCTGCCGATTGCAGCATCTGCCGTGACCATTCCCACGACAGTGGCGCCCACCGTGGGGCCTGGCCGGTGTTCTGCGGCGAGATCCAATCTGCCCATCAACGAGACGGTCGCCACCGGCCGCATGATAGCGATCGGCGAGATGCTCCAGATCTTGCCGAGTAGCTACGTCCCGGCGGTGCGACCCGTCACGCACAGCGTAATCCTGTTAATCGGCACGATCAGCCTCTTCGTCGGCCTCACCGACGTCATCGTCTCGGAGGACTCGGCTCGCATCCGCGAGTCGCCGCCACGCGATCGGCTCTCCGAGAGCCAGGTTCGCACGATCCACCGCCTCGCCTCCGAGTACAACTCGGCCCACAGCAACGTGGCCGGGAACTCAGCGGCCGCAGAAGATGCGGCCCTCACCGATGACGCCGACTCGGCGACCCCGGCGTCACTCGCCGGATCCATCACCGCGGCCTCATCCGCGGGCTCCATCGCCCAGGTCTCCAACGCGGGAGACTTCGAGGACCCCTCCATCCTCGGGATCTTCGAATTCGACTCCGGGTCGGAGAACTCCGCCGACCTCCGCGATGGTACCAATCGCCACGCCGCGGCTTACATGGCCACCGGCACCGATCCACCGGAGGATCCTTTCTCCACCCCAATCCCTACTAACGCCACGGCAACGGAGGTCGAGGAACTCCGCTTGAAACTGGCGGAGGCGGTACGCAAAGAGCAGGCCGAGCGCGAAAAATTTCGCCTCGAGCAGGTGACGGCGCAGGAGCTGTCACGCTACCACCAGCAGCGGATCAGGTCACGCTTGAACCCCACCGTTCAAGGGCGTGCCCTGAACTTCGACGACGAAAACGACCCGGCCCGCATAGCCGAGCGCGCGATCTGCGAGAACGCGCCACCAGGAGGAAGCGCCCGGCCCCCGCCAGGATCAACGGCGATGGGTGCCCCACCACCACCCAACCGCACCCCTCCCAGGGACCAACCGCGGATAGTTGTCTCCTCACGGGAGCGAGACGCAAACGGCCTCCCACTGTTCTCCACCCCAATGGACAACCTCGTGGCAGGCCGAGCAGCAGCCGATAGCATCACGGCCACTGGCGACGGCGCCTTACAGATCCAGTACGTCAAGGCCCTGCTTGCGAAGGCCGTGGAGCAGCAAAAAGCGGGCGCCGACTCGCAAGGTCGAGTATACTCGCGTTCCTCGGGAAGCAGAGCGGCCTCAAGCGGCCGCCCAGCGGCGGCAAACACCCTCAATTGCCCGCCACCAGAGCCACTGCAGCTCCAACACCGACCCGCGAACGCGGCACCATCCACCAACGATCCCAGGCCGGCGACCAACTTCGTCACCGCTAACGGACAACCCATCGACGCCCGCACTCACATCATCAACAACCAAAACTGGCGCGCACGCCAGCCCGACGACTTGCGGCACACCCTAACTAATCGCCGCGATGGCGAGCCTATGGGGTCGCTCAGTCGACTTGGGCCTAAGTGCTTCGGACCAATGATCCGAGGCGAGAAGTACCCGCCAAACTTCAAGGCGCCAAAAGAGATAGAAAAATACGACTCCTCGTACGACCCCGCAGTCTGGCTCGACACATACCTCATGGCAATGGGGATCGCGGGTCACACTGACCTACTCGCCGCCCGTTACCTCCCACTGATGATGGAGGGGACGTGCAGGCAGTGGATCAACACTCTCCCCCAGGACAGTATCGACTCCTGGGAGGAAATGCGCGACGCCTTCATCAGGCACTTCGAGTGCTCCTACACACGCGCCACCACCATTGAGGACCTGGAACGATGCGTCCAGGGACCCCGCGAGTCGACCCGCAACTGGGTCCAACGGTGGCAAGAGCTCTGGTACAACGCGGTCGGCATCCACCCGGACACCGCGATCCATTGCTTCAAGACCTCGTGCTGCTACGAGCCTCTAGTCGCCAAGCTGAAGCGACACTCCCGCACACTCGACAACATCCCCGACCTCCTCGAGATCGCCAAACAGTACGCCGAGGAGGATCCAAACCAGGAAACCGACGACGAGTCAGGAGGGCAACGCCGCACGGGCGGCAACGACAGCGGACGCCAAACCGACCTACGCTACAGCGGCACCCGCCTCACTGGCAAGCGCCGCAACGACGGGCGAGTCGACTTCGTCGCCAACGCTGGGCACGCACAGCGCGAGCCCAAGAGCTACCGCCGCGACGGAGGGCAACGGCGCGATGGCGGCAATTACAAGAACAAGCCAAGGTTCGATCCTGCGGCCCTCCTTAACCAACCATGTGCCTTCCACAGCAGGGAAGGGAAGCCCGCAACGCACACCACCGCCGACTGCCACACCCTCAAGGAAATCGAGAAGGCACGACACGCGCGGGAGGACACCGACAACGACCCGCCAAATGGCGGAAAATTCGGCAAAGTAGCCGGCTCGCTCCACACCTTCACAGGCTTCAACACGAAGCGCGAGAAGAAGGTCATCGCCCGCGCCGTCGCCGTCAATGCGGTGGCCCAAATAGACGTCCCCCAGTTCCTGAACTGGTCGGAACAGCCCATCACCTGGAGCCGGCAAGACCACTCGCCACGCATCGAGTACCCAGGACGAGTCGCCCTGGTGGTCAAGCCCAAGGTCGGCGACTACTGGCTCCCCAAGACACTAATGGACGGCGGCAGCTCCATCAACATCCTCTACCTCGACACCTTCAGGCGGCTGCGGCTCCCGCAGTCGATGATCGAGACAACCCACACCACGTTCCACGGCATCGTCCCCGGTCGGAAGGCGTATCCGATCGGCAAAGTCACGCTGCCAGTCACTTTCGGTAGTCCGGCAAACTTCCGCACCGAGCGGATCGTCTTCGAGCTGGTGCCCTTCGACAGCCCTTACCACTGCGTCCTGGGGCGCCAGGCGTTCGCTAAATTCATGGCAGCGCCCCACTAGGCGTACAACGCGATGAAGCTCCCCGGGCCGTGCGGCGTCATCACCATCAACGGCGACCCCGACATGGCCGCCGAATGCGAGGCCAAAGGAGCCGAACTCGCCGACGTTGTCATCGCGGCAGAAACTAATCACGCTGACGAGCTCGCCAAATACGCGAGCGGGGTCAACAATGACGATCCCACAATACTCAAGAAGCCCAACTCAGAGGGCACAAACACCTCAACCTTTGAGGCCACGACGCACACCCGCACCGTCGAGCTGGTCCCAGGCGACCCCAGCCAGACGGTGACGATCGGGACAGGCATGAGCCCAGCATAGGAAGGCGCGCCCATCGAGTTCCTTCGTGAGAATAGGGACATCTTCGCATGGAAACCCTCCGACATGCCCGGTGTCCCTAGGGAGCTCGCTGAGCACAAACTAAACGCCGACCCCAAAGTGCGACCTGTCAAGCAGTCGCTACGGCCCTTCAATGAAGAACGCCGTCGAGCAATCGCCGAGGAAGTGCAGCGCCTACTCGCTGCCGGCTTCATCCGGCCAATCAAATACTCCAAGTGGCTGGCAAACCCAGTCCTGGTCGAGAAGAAAAATGGGACCTGGAGAATGTGTATCGACTACACAAACCTGAACAGCGCCTGCCCAAAGGAGCAGTTCGTCCTCCCGCGGATCGATCAGATAATCGATTCAACCGCGGGTTCGGAGTCGCTATGTTTCCTCGACGCCTACTCCGGGTACAACCAGATCAAAATGGTTGTCGAAGACGAGGAAAAGACGGCGTTCATCACGCCATTCGGAGCCTTCTGCTACACCGCCATGACCTTCGGCCTCAAGAACGCCGGGGCAACCTACCAGCGGTGCATGCAAGAATGCCTCGCGAGCCAAATTGGCCGCAACATCCACGTCTACATCGACGACGTGGTCGTGAAATCCGCTCGCCAAGGCGACCTACTCGCCGACCTGGCGGAAACCTTCGCCAATCTGCGAAGGTACAAGATAAAGCTCAACCCAGGCAAGTGCACCTTCGGTGTACCCGCCGGACAACTACTGGGGTACGTCGTCTCCAAACGAGGGATCGAGGCGAACCCAACAAAGATCGACACGATCGCCCGGCTCGGCAAACCCGAGTGCCTGCGTGACGTCCAGAAGCTGGCCGGGCGAGTAGCGGCTCTCAGTCGCTTCATCCCCCGCCTGGGCGAAAAGGCGATGCCCCTATATCGCCTGATGCGCAAGAACCCCACCTTCCAGTGGGACAACGAGGCGGACGACGCGCTCCGCGACCTCAAAAAGATGCTACTCGCCGCACCACTACTCGCCGCCCCCGCCGACAAAGAACCTATGCTGGTTTACGTCGCGGCGTCCGAGCGCGTCGTCAGTGCTGTGATGGTCGTCGAACGACTAGAGGAAGGAAAGGAGCGCCCGGTTCAGCGGCCGGTGCACTACATCAGCGAGGTCCTCACCGAGTCGCGCCAGCGGTACCCACAGTACCAAAAGTTAGTATACGCGGTCTTCAGGGCTCAGCGGCGCCTGCCGCACTACTTCCAGGAGCACCCGGTCACGGTCGTCTCCTCAGCGCCACTACAAGACATCATCCGCAACCGCGAGGCGACCGGACGGGTCGCCAAATGGGCCGTCGAGATCGGCACCCACAACATCAAATACGAGCCACGAAGAGCGATTAAGTCACAGGCACTGGCAGACTTCATCGCCGACTGGGAGGAGGCCCAGCCGCCAGAGAAGCTGCCATACCTCCATTACTGGAGCCTGCACTTCGACGGCTCCAAGAACGCGGACGGTGCAGGAGCAGGGATAGTGTTGACTTCACCAAAGGGCGACAAGCTCCGCTACATCCTCCGCCTGGAATTCACGCCCTGCACCAACAACATGGCTGAATACGAGGCCCTACTACACGGCATGCGAGCCGCCAAGGAGATGAACGTCAATCGCCTTCGATGCTACGGAGATTCCGACCTCGTCGCGGGGCAGGTCGCCGGCACCTGCGACGCCATCTCCCCTACCATGGCGGCATACCGCCAAGAGGTGGACAAGTTGGGCGGCCACTTCACCGGCTACTCTGTCGAGTGGATCGACAGGCGAAAAAACGAGGAGGCCGACGCCCTCTCTCGCATCGGGTCGGCTCGACTCGCACCACCCGCCGGCGTGTTCCTCGACACAATCTCCAAACCATCAGTCTCTCCCCCGAGGGAGATCGACATCGGAATCCCACTCCAACCAGAGGCAGCCTTGGTCGCACTCATCACCGAGCCAGACGACTGGACCAAGCCCTACAGCGCCTACCTGGAAACCGGCACCCTGCCAGCAGACGAGACAAACGCTCGAATGATCGCTCGCTGATGCAAGTCTTACACCATCATCGACGGCGAGCTACACAAGCGCAGCGTCACCGGCGTGTTCCAACGTTGCGTCCAACCGGCTGAAGGACGCAAAATCCTCCACGACATTCACTCAGGCGACTGCGGCCACCACGCCGCCGCTCGCTCCCTGGTCGCCAAGGCTATGCGACACGGCTTCTACTGGCCCACCGCACACGCCGACGCTGTCGACATCGTCCAGCGATGCGCCGGGTGCCAGAAGTACGCCAACCAGACGCGCGTACCGAGCTCGGCGCTCAAAACGATCCCCATCACTTGGCCATTCGCCGTATGGGGCATGGACATGGTAGGCCCCTTCAAGAAAGCCCCCTCCGGCTACACCCACCTGCTAGTCGCCGTCGACAAGTTCACCAAGTGGGTGGAGGCCAAGCCAGTCCGGAAATGCGACGGGAAGACCGCCACTAAATTCCTACGTGAGCTCATATATCGCTACGGGTTCCCAAACAGTATCATAACGGACAACGGCACAAACTTCGCCAAGGGAGCAATGGCCGAATTTTGCGAAGAGCACCACATCCGGCTCGATCTCGCGTCAGTCGCCCACCCGGAATCCAACGGCCAGGCGGAACAAGCCAACCAAAGCATCCTCCACGGCCTGAAGCCGCGACTCCAAGTACCACTCGAGCGCACCGCTGGATGCTGGGTCGAAGAGATGCCCTCCGTCATCTGGGGAATCCGCACCTCGGTTAACAGATCGACGGGATTCACTCCCTTCTTCATGGTCTACGGCGCCGAAGCAGTCATGCCCACCGACCTCGAACACGACTCACCGCGGGTCGTCCACTATACGGAGGCCGCAAACGAGCTGGCCCGCCAAGATGGGCTCGACCAGCTCGACGAAGCACGCGACCTCGCTCGATCGCGCACCGCCATTTACCAGCAAGGAATCCGCCGCTACCACAGCCGACGGGTGAAAACCCGCACCTTCCAGGAAGGCGACCTGGTGTTACGCCTCATCTAGGACAAGAAGGGCATGCACAAGCTCTCCCCTCCGTGGGAAGGCCCGTTCGCTATCGGGCGCGTACTCGGCAACGACGCCTACTACCTCATCGACGTTAGCGGGGACGGCGAGCTCGACGTCAAGCGACCATGGAATGTAAACCTCCTCCGGAAGTTCTACTCCTAGAACCCCACACATGTACTCTCCAGTCGCTATGAAATAAAAGAAACGGTTACCGCAAATTGCGCCTACTCTCCATGACTTGTGCCACTCGCACTCGTAATAACAGCGGTACGCTAAAATGCAGAAGTCAACCTTTGGTACAGCGATCGGCACGGCTAAGTAGTGCGGTGTAAGAGCACTGAATCACTTCAGGTCTTGCATCGTCCACGAAAAACGCCAACCCGGAGCCCCATTGTAGTCGCCTAGCTCGACTGGTTTTACGAACCAAGACAACTGCCCTCGCTTCTCACAGCGACCTTGGTCCCCCGCATCCTCGGCATAGCGACTCGAACGGCTAAGTACCACGCTCGGGGACTGAATACCAGTTCGTCGCGATCGGTCAGGGAAAACGCCAAGTAAGAGAGCATGTCCAGGACTCGCCACGCGACTGACCCCACGGGCCAGGCAGGAGTGACGCGCTCACACCAACGCGCTAAGTCCTCAACCACCCTCGAGTCGCGCCTAGAACTACCAAGTACCACGCTCGGGGACTCGGCCACCCGACCCCGTTCGCGTACGGGAAAACGGTAAAGTACAGAGCACTCAAGGGAGTCGCCTTGCGACTGGCTCTCCGAGCTCGGGCGAGTCGACTAAACTAACAAAACACATGATAACAACAAACATCATATACGAGGTGAACCCCATAAAAGGGCGGACGCGCTCGGGGACTCGTCCAAAATCAATCCAAATCACACAAACAAATAGCAAAATAAACACGACGTCCCATTCAATCGCATATTGCATTGTCTTATATTACAAAATATGCCCGCGTGGCAGAACTGCTGCTAACACATCAAGGCAAACTACCCTATTCTGCAGGCTTCGATGACGACTCGCCAGAATCCCGGCGCCTACGGACGAACGCGGTGTACGGGTTTGACGGATACGTCGTCAGTTCACCCGCCATCGCCGCGCGAAAAGGCTGCTCGACCTTGAAGTCACGATGCGGCGGCTCGGGGTCGTTCGGCGCGACGACCGTTTCCTGGTAGGGAAGGAGGTCGCCCATCGCCCAGACACGCTCCGAGTACGCGGCGGCATGCTCCTGCAACTTGAGAACCTCGGACAGATCCACCGCGCCAGTCGACGAGGGATACCCACTCGTCACACCGTCGAGGTCGAAATCCTCGGGGAAGTGGGCGAGTCCAAGGCTCAGTGCTGTCGACGCTCCACGCCGAAACGCCGACCGCGTCATGAACTCAACGACCGCGGGCGCCTTCTCCAAATATTCCCACACCTCAACGAGGTCACTGGGAATAACCTCCGTGGGCGACATTTCTTGAAGGTAGGCGCGGATGCACGTCGCCGACAGCGTAGCCGAGTCGACGAGCATGCTTACGCATTGCCTCGCGTCGAGCGAGCTCGCTTCTTCTTGGCTACCAATAACGCGACCTGCGAGAAGGAGACAATGATGAGTGCGACGGACACCACAAAAACCCCAACTAACGGAAAGGGAAGATGCACTCACCAAGCAACGGGCGGGCGAGTCCCGTGATGAAGCACTGAAGCGACGTGTGGTCGTCCTGAAGCCCAGCAATAAGGACTTCCGACACCTTGCGATCCTCCTCCGCGGCTGCAATGGCGGCCTTAGCTCGCCCGTCCGCCGAGCTCGCTTCTTCCCTCGCCTCCCGCAGCTCGCGCTCGAGGTCGGCGACCCGCTGTTCAGCAGCGCCCAGAGCAGATCGCGCCGCCTCCAACTCACCAGCCGGGACAAGCTCTTGGCGATATTCCTCTGCCTTCGCAGCAGCAGCCTGGAGCTCCTTGTTCGCCTCCTGGATGGTGGTCAGCTCCTTCTCAGCACGCTGTTGCGCGGCCAATCGGTCCGCCGACTCGAGCTGCAGACCCTACATATCATCAAAAAAGTCAGTAAAAACGAACCTCCTAAGTGCCCACCCGCTGAAATTCAGCGAGTGCGCACTCGGGGACTGGCGATCAAGAAATTCCCAAGTGCCCACCCCGCTAAAATTTAGCGCGTGCGCACTCGGGGACTGGATACGAAAATAAAAGACGAGAAAATAATAAGAATCAAGCCGCTGCAAAGCACCGACCTGATCCTCGGGGACTGGATATACCTGGATGGCTGCGCCAAGCATGCCATGAAGTTGCATCGCGTCCACGGACGCGAGTAACGCTGGCGTGTGTCCACGACGCTGGTCGACTTCAGCATCGGCGGTCCCTGGAGCGAGGCTCGGGGATGTAGCCCCGCTCGCCGCGGCCGCCTTGGTCACGAAGCGAGGGATGGTAGCTATAGAGGCACCCGCTCGAAAGGAAGTCGCCTCCGCCGTTCCAGGCAAGGAAACGCCCTCCTTCGTAGACGCGGCTGCCTCCACCGCGGGGCCGGCCGGCGCGACCGCCGTGTCGTCAGAGACAGTGACGATGTCGTCGCCCTTGGCCTTCTTACTGCCATCCGCCGAGGCAACGACCTCGTCCGCTTTCCTCTTACGGGAAGGATCCTCCTCGCTAGCGGTGGAGGGTACCTGGGCCACGGTCGGGTGGCCCATCCTTTTCACTCCGGTCCTGCATATCAGTCGAATCAATAAAGACAATCGAAACAGCTATGGAAAATAGGGAAGGCCGAATGCACTCACTTGGCAACTGGGATGAAACGTAGCCCTGTGCGAAGGCCGGCCGGTTTTTCCAGTTCGGGGCCCAGTTGACGACTGAGCCCTAGTTCCAGGACGTCGCGTGCCCAAGACACGGACGGCTTCTTCGTCGTTGAGGCCGCGGCTGGCGCCTCTGGGATACCTTCGGCAGGGGCTTCCTCGCGAATTTGAGCCGCTACAGCCGGAGCCTCCTTGCGGGGCGAAGCCGCCCCAATCGGAACCTCCTTGCGAGGCGAAGTCGCCGCGGCTGGAGCCTTCCCTAGCCCGGAGACTGGCGCGAATGGCGGGGGCATCGAGGCCAGCGGCACTTCCACAGTCGGCGCATCTAGCGCGGTTGTCGCTGGGGCCGCACCGTCACCGGCCGAGCTGTGAGCATCAGAGCTCCTCGTCGAGTGCGGCGGCGAGGCCATCCTCGGCGGCTTCGTTTTCCTCTTCGGGGGGGGGCTTGCTTCCTTTTCCTTCTTCTTCTTCTTCGAAGGAGTGGCCTGGCGGTGCGAGGTGGTTTCTGGGAGCTCGTCATCGTCATCATGACGCTCGAGGCTCCTGCTCGCTTCGATTTCGCGCTGACGTTGCCCGCGGGTCTTTCGGACCAGCGGGGAGATTTCCTCTTCGGACTCGTCCTCGTCGTCCTCGTTGCCCTTCGCGGGTGGCGATTCGCTTGTATCCTGGGCGGATGGCCCCGGGCTCTCGTCATCGGAAGGTGGGAGCCACCCGTCCACCACTTGGAACAGCTGCGATGAATACGAAACAGAGTCAGAATTACCGCGACTGCATACGCTGCGACTGCGAACAAGATAAAGAAATTACCGTCGAAGCCGGACGCTTCACGGTGTAGGGGGCGACCCCGGCCTGTGCATCCACGTACACCGCCTGGGTGATCTTCTTCAACGCTAGGAGATAGTCCTCCATCTTCCACTCGTCGAGGCAGGCTTTCGTCGAGTCTCCCCGGCCCGTGTACTGATACATGTAGTGGTCGCGTTGGGCGAGCGGGACGAGCCGTCGCCCAAGCCAGCAATTGTACAAGTTTATCGTCTGAAGGCCCTTCTTCTTCAGGCCACGGATGGCCTGGAGCATCTCGTCGACGACCATCCGCTGGTCGTCGGGGAGCTTGCCGACCTGGAGATGGCGCGGCTCGGAACGATTGGCCGAGTACCGTGGGATCACCGCCTCGTCCTCCGGGGTCGCCTTGGTCACGTAGAACCATGACTTCTTCCAGTCGCTCGCTGCTTTGGCGGGTAGCATCAGATCGAAGAAAGAAGCTTTGGACTTGAGCTGGAACGTCAGGCCGCCCGCGGCTAGCATTGGGCCGCCTGCCTCCTCGCGGCTAATCCGTCCGTGGAACAGATCTTGCCACAAGGGAAAGTAGGGCCGGCAGCCCAAGTAGCACTCGCAGAACGCCACGAAGATGGCGAGCTGCTCGATGCTATGGGGACCCAGATCTGAAGGCTGGATCCCGTAGTAGGCGCAAAAACGCCGGAAGAACAAAGACGTGGGAAACCCTAGCCCCCGCTCGAGATGACTGGTGAAGCAGACGAATTCCCTCTCTCGCGGGTTTGGGGACGTTTCTCCGGCTGCGGGGATACGCCAACAGCCGGCTCGCAGGATTCCAGCCTCCTCGAAGGAGGCCAGCTGCGCCCTCGTGCACTTGGACCTGCCCCATGGTTCGGTGAGAAGGTCCATAGCCGAGGGGTTGGTTGGAGATCGGAGGATTTCAGGTCGATTGGATCAAGGAGCAAAGGAAAGAGAATGCGCGCACTCGGAAGAAGTGGTGGGCAGTTGGCTCTACGATTGCCTGCCATTCCTCTTATATAGCGAGAGTTACCCGCCAAATCAGGGGGCCGTTACCGCGCGATGATTACGCCGAAAGTTACCGTTGAGTTGCCCTAACGGCTAGTTTGACCACGCCTGACGGTCCAACTCCAGCCACTCGGCTCGCCAGGTCACTCGCCGCGACCGCGTTCGACAGCTCGGCTCGCCCAAGCCGCGACTCGGTTCACCGGATTTTCTTCTTCATACAGGAGCCCGCCGATGATTCGACTGGATGCCTACTTTGGAGCCGTATACTCCGACTGCCAGCAGCCACTTACGCCTAATCGACGACGGCCTCGGGGACTACTGATGGGGATACGCCTACTGGGGTATACTCAGCAGGACGTTTCCGACTAGCCCGAGGGCTGGCGAGTGGGCCTGCAGAACGGCGAGTGGATCAAGGCCCAGCAAGGTACCAAGCGACTGGAAGCTGAAGGCCCAGGCGAGTAGATAGGCCCAGTCGGACTAGGTTAAACGATTACCGAAGCTGTAACCGAATCGGTTGAGATATGTAAACCCTAGGGGGGGTGAGCCTATATAAACCTCCCTATGGGGTGAGTAGAGATACGTTCCCTCTACACCCAAGCGACTCGCCGCCTAGCCGCCGAGCTCGCCCATTGTAACACCTCCATAATACAATCTAGCAGGAGTAGGTCTTTACCCTCCGGGGGGCCGAACCTGGGTAAAACCCTGTGTTTTTGCCCTCATCTCGCACCGCAGATGGCTGGCCGCCCTTGCCCCTCGTTCTACTACTCGCTGCCGATTGCAGCATCTGCCGTGACCATTCCCACGACAAAGGGGTACGAGTGATTCTGTACCGCTCGATCTATTTTAATCCAACGCCTCGCATCGCTTGATCCGCCTGAACCGGTACCAGCGAATCAGAACTCACCACGTGGCCCAATCTGTTTTATAAAAACCAGAAATGATCTATTAGATGTTCAAGTTTGTTAATTCATAACTTTTGATCCACACGTCCAAATTTTGCAAATTTTACATAAATGGAATCAGCAAGACAAGTACTTTCCAACCATGCACTTTGTTTAGTAAATTTCTTCTGTTAAATTGGTTGTTTTTGCAGAAACTTGTGTAGGCATATTTTGAATATAAAATTCATTCTAAAATTATTTTGGTGATAAAATATTTGGCAAATAGATTATTTTGAACCTACTGACCATATAAATAAACTTGTGGCTTCAAAAACATATTTTGTGAGGCAAAAGAATAAATCTTTGATTTAGTACATTTCTAGTCAAATAAAAATGTTGTTTATTTGTTAAAAATACTTTTTGGAGAAAAACCTTTGGGAAATGATTTGGATTAAACTCTCTGACCCCAAACACCAAGTTTTAGAATTAAAAATGTGTTTGGTGAACCCTATAAATATTATTGCTTTGCTAAAGGCATTTTCAACCACATAAAATATTGATTTGGTTTTGGTTTATAAGTAAAATCTTTTGCAAATGATTTTGCCACTTATATAAAATGACCAATAGGTGTTTTAGAATGTTTAAAACCTATTAGAAACCACTTTTACAAATAAAACAATCTTTAGCATGCTTGCATGCATTGCTTTGTTTCTATTATTTTATGTGATATTTGCTTGAATGGTAGATTGAATTTTTTTACTTGCTTGATTGAATTGTAGTGGAATTTGAAGAGTGTGATCATTGCAAGATCAAGGAGTGAACTTATATTCTCTACCAAAAAGGCAAGTGATGCTTCATACTTTTGTCCTATTATTTTCACTATGCATTAGTGATATTTCTAAGTAAGACTTGCATGGAATTTTAGCTAAGTATAAACTATGCCATGGGAAATCCTAGTAGATGAATCCTTAGTAGAACTTTCCCTAAGTTAAGATTCCTAATACCATCATGCTTATCTTAGCTAGTAGAAAACAAGGGTGGTTTATATTCATGTTATGGAATAGTGCTAAGTCAAGGACTTGTGTTTTGTTTAATAAAATGTCAACACCCGGATTTTTAATCCCAGATGCCTGTTATGCCATACATCGCAATCCCAGGATTACCATTTTTGCGAGGCATAACAGAATTGGATACCACAGTACATCATCCATTACAAACCATACATAAGGTATTACACAAATAAGAATCTCATGATCCAGTTCTTAATACAACTTCAAGCAGCGGAATACGTAATAATAACGGTAGCGTAGACGAAGCTCCATCTTCGGGGTCACAGGCAATGCTGACGATGGGAGATGATCCTAGTTGTCGTAACCTTCCTGGGGTCCATCCTCCAGGTACTCCTCTTCATAGTCTGGCCACGGGAATAGCCAGGGACAAAGCCATGAGTACTCTTTAAGTACTCGCAAACTAATACTAACAAGTGAAGGTGGTTTTTGATAATAGGGCACTAGGCTCTAGGGTTGTTTTGCAAAGGCCAGATTTATCTCTACTAAGTTTTTAAACAAGAGAGCTAGTCACAATTTTATAACTCCTAAGTGGGATCTTGTAACTCATGTCACAACTCTGTTGTGGTCAAGTCAAAGTCTCAATTCATTTCACAAGTCATTTTGAAAACATCTAACGGGGGAACAGTATGGCCACTCCAACTGTCCATAACCGCGGACGCGGATATTCGAATAGTTTGATACTCTGCAGAGATTGTACACTTTCACCACAACATTCGATACATCTGTCAGGAACAAATCCTGAATTCACCATACTCAGTATGCGGATAATCAATCCTAACCTTTCAATTACACGCCCTAGTATAAGCACCTCTCCTGTGAGTGTGGCCTCCCAACCATGACCAACTGTCATCTTGGGTACTGCACAGGTGGACAATCTTCACAAGGTAGCCTCACCTCAGACCTTGGCCATGAGGGAACTAATACTAAGGTATATAAGTTTCCAGTCAAGCCCTACCCAATCTTCGGGTATTGTGGTTGTATGGTAACATTGGAATGGTATCGCATCCAGACAATCATCACTTTTATAAAGGGCTAAGGCTCATGCCTCAACATTTTCTTCACCAAAATCATGTGGTGTTCAGAAACATATGTCAAAACATCTCAGTAGAATGATCCATCATTCTAAGGTTTACATAACCATTTTCACCAAGTATTCCCATCTAAAGTTGATCAAGTTTTATGCTTAGCACTAGCATCTACAAGTGGGGGTAAGTACTAATGAGGGGTGGTAAACTAGTGGAGTTTCAACTAAGTACCACCTTATATCTTAGGATGATATCAAGGTTTCTAACTTAGGCCAAATTTTATGCTCTTTATGCAACCTTCAAAAATATTCTTCTAGGATCTATAAGTCACTTAAGTCAACTCTAAGTTAAAGACTTGATAAAGAAATAAATTATAAAGCTTGCAAATAAAACTAGGATTGGGGTATCAAGTGGGTATGATCACATATGCTTAAGGCATATAGTTGGCATGGTAACAAGCAATGGTGGGTTTGCATCAGTGGAATATCTTGCAAGTGTTAGCTTGCACCTTCACAAGTAGTATTAGGTTTGCATAGTTAAAGTATCTTGCAAGTGTTAGCTTGCCTTGTGCAGAGCAGTGGTTGAAGTTCTCCTCGGCTTCTTCTTCGTAGTATCCTCCTTCCTCCTCGTATCCTTGGTCGGTACTAGCGTCTATAAATAAATATGATGTACACAATCACCAAACAATACTTAAATACTTGCAATCATCACACAAAAGGGTCCTATAGATGATCTAGCATCATCACTACCATTACAAGATTAAAGATTGGTTTAATTCCTTTTATTTTTAGAAAAGTAATTTCTACTCATTGAAAAACTACTTAAGATTTACTATTCTCCAAACCAAACATGGGATCATGTTGACACATGTCATCACCACATATTTTAGTCCATGGGAATGTGATTTAAAGTGGTGTCACACTTTAATAAGGTTTTACCCTTTTATTTTAATTAAATAATGTGTCTAGAAATGCCTATGTGGCATTCTTTTATTACTTGGTCATTATTTCTGTAGGTAAACCTATATATTTTTATATATTATGAAAGGTATGGTTAAATGTGATTTTTGAGAGTTGGAATCAACTCAAAAGCTATTGTGGTTTAAATTTGAAAAATGTTTGAATGCAGAAAAGCTTCTGCCTTGTTATTTTTACCAAGGAAGATCTACAGATCCAAATGACTTGAATCCAACGGGCTTGGATTCAGCATTTCCAGGACTTTCTAACAAAATTGGGTTCATTCAATTTGGTGCACTGAGTCGACCTGGGTTTATTTTTGAAACTGGGTACAGAAGTGTGTTTGAAATAAAATGGAAAAAGTTTAATTCAAATAACTGGGCTGGGCGGGAAGCGAAACTGGGCCGGCCTGCTAAGCGCAGCGCTTCTGCGGGCTGTTTAAGTTGATGTCCCCACGCGTCAGTGAGACAGGGGGTGCGAAGCGGTATGGGGCGATGTGGTGTGTTCGATCTGGTTATAATACAACGGCTGAGGGTCATCGTCGACGTTGGGCAACACCGGCGAGACAGAAACCTAGCGCGGCCAGTGGGGGTCGTTGGGGGATCACCGGGGTTCAGGCAAGGGTCGGCGAGGCGGGCGAACGACGAAGTCGACGACGGCGAACCTCCTGGTACCGGCAGCTTCTCCTAGGGCGGTTCCAATCGCTGGCCCCCTTCTTCTCCAGCAGCGGCAGGCTCTGGTGAAATTCCGGTGAAGTGCTGCTCGCCTTGCTCTGGGAACGGGGTGGTACGATCAGTGAGGAGAGGGGAGTGAGATGGTGTGCTCAATTAGGCTGGGGGTGTCCTCTATTTATAGTCGCGACGACGAGACCGAACGGGATGGGCAGGCGACGGTGGCGACATGGCTACGGGCTGCTAGAGGCATGGCCAGCGGTGGCGATCACTTGGTGGTCTCCTGGCGATGCTCTATGGCTTTAATGCGTGCGTAGGGGCGGTGCAGTTTGGTCTAGAACGCGCGATGCTCTGCACGGCAGAGGCGGCGTCTTCGACGGCGAGCGGTGGTTGTGCGGCATGGGGCGGCGAACGGGAATGTCTGGCGGTCTCCTGGGTCGGTGGTGATCGCGTATGCACGCGGCGAGGGCGGCGCGCGGTCTATGGGCGTCGGTCGAGTGTGGCGCTCTAGCGCATGCTCGGCATGGTTGCTGGCGAGCTGGGCACAGTCCGTGTGTGTGGTCCAGGGGTTGGCAACGCTCGCGGCTGGGACAGGGAGTGGCGGTGGACGGTGGGCTGCCTCCTAGACAAGGTTGGCACGGCTAAATCTTCCCCTAGCTTGCTGTCTCCACTAGGGTGGCATGGTGAGCTTCGGCTGTTCACCATTGATGTCATTGCCCAGCTTACAGTGAGGCTAGTGCTTGGTTTAGCTTGCTGGATTATCTACTGAGGTTGTTGTGAGCTAGAGAGGGAACAAGTTAGGCTTCAATCACTGCTCACAATAGTGTTTAGGATTTTGATGATTTGTGTCTGCAAGGTGTTTGATGAAATGGCCGCAAGAATTCAAGTTTTGAATTTTGAAAAGATTTTTGGTGGGTGTGCTAGGTTGGTGCTGGTGAGTCTGCAGATGCTTGGGTTTTGAAAGTTGAGCTTGTTTGAGTGGTTTTTGAAAAAGTGGGATCTTCCCATATGATAAAGATTCAATTTTGAATTGTTTTTTAAACTATGCATTTGAAAGTTTCTGGATGATCTCAAAGTGGGCCTGGATACTTTGTTAAGAGTACTATCAAGGGGTGTAAAGATCCAAACAAGTTTTTGTTAGATTCTGAAAGTTTGGGACAGCCAAAGTAGGCATGGGAGTTAAATTGGTCAAAATGACCATTCCCTTATTTTGTTTGTTTTGATTTATTTGTCTTTGGGAAAAGTGTGGGGATTGTTTAGATGATGTTTATTTCACCTAAGAATACATTTACAAGCAAAGAAACACACAAACAAGGTGGTTCAAAAGAATTCAAAATGAAATGCATATTCACATGCATGCTTCCATATTTTTATTTAGAAAAGTTTTTGTTAACCCTAATTTTGATGATTAGAGTTTGATGATCCAAGTTTAGTATTTTTGGGCTGTTACATAAAACTACTAAGTGAATGAAACAGCTGGGTGGAATGGAAAGAATGGTTTGTGTTGAGTGGTTACACAAGGCCCATTTCTATGGTTTACCTTGTGTATCTCACTTGTGGAATGCCACCCAGGAGCAAAGAGATTTGAGATGTCAAATGTTGAGAAGCATCTAGTGCAGCCACTTGGCATTATGGCCTCTGCCTGGATCATATAGGTTGCAATAACTTAGCCAAATGGACAGTTGGTGGTAGGGGAATGATAGGTTTGGAGCACGTCCATTTTGGTCTAAGGGAAGGCTTCTGAAAGATCTTGTCTTGGTGAAACCAAGTCTTGTGGGTAAAGTGCACCACCTCTACAGAGTGAAAAATCTAAGTACTTAGTCATGTCCCTGGCATAGGACAATTTGAGCGTCAAGACATGGAAGCTATCAAGAATCTCCTCATCCCAATTTTCTAAGTAAAAACTTGTGGTTGAACAAGGGTTGAAGGTTCACCAATTTCTATTGGTGGTTCCTTGGGTGATTTTTGACAAACAAAAACTTAGTGTTTTCAAAAGATAAGGAAAATCTATTTTGAGCAAAGCAAGCCTAAGCTCCATTTAGCCAAATGCATATAGATGATAGATACCACTATACTACCATAGTATCACTTGCCAATACAATTCAAATGTATTTACCCTTGTGGCTGTAACTTATTATGTTGCAGGTTTGTTTGATGTTAGTGAAGTGTGTTGATTAGGATTACAAGTCTACAACCAACATGACTGCCTATGGCACTTTGAAGATGAAGGACACCATGCTATAGTTATTTCTGCTGCATTGTAATGAGATAGCCAAATGAGCTATGTAAGATGTAATGAATTATTTTATTCCTGGTTATAAAGTTGTATTATGACATTTGTTTCTTGATATTACATCTTAACTATGAATGCTAGCTATTGATCCAGGGACTAGCATTGTAAACACAGGGATATCTACCTTATTTAAGGTTGGAACCTCTACAGATGGTATCAGAGCACTGTGTTGCCTGTCGGATTTGTAACCCTAGGATTGGACAAAACCCCTTAGAAAAATAGGAGTTATATTTGTTCCAAAACTTATTTACAAACAATCTTGTAAACTCTTTCCTCAACCTTTTGGTTTTGATTCTACATCTATTCTATTTCAAACTTGATGGACAAAGCCTTCCCCATGGCCAAGGACTTCAACTTTAGTTACACCAAGGATTTCAACTTGGCTATCACAAAGGACTACAAGTGAGACAAGAATTATTACTCAAGACTTGAAGACTAAAGAAACACAACTTAGAAGGAACCATCATCACTTTTGAAGTTTTGTGAACAAGACACAAGAATTTTTCCAAGGAAACCATGATCTCATTCAAGAAGAAACAACAAAGAAGGATAGAATGATCTCAAGTGAACCATATAGTTGGACCACCATATTTAGTTTAGATCAAACACACCAACTTATGTGGTGTAGCAAAAATATTTTGTTGCCTAAAAATGTGCTTGAAACTTGTTGTTTGAGTGGAATATTTGGTTGTGATTGTTTGCACATTGCTTGTGTGAATTATGATGTGTGTGATTAGAATTATATCCTTAGAAATATTTGCCTATCCTAATCCCAATCCAACCCAAACAGATGACTACACCAAGAAACTCCAACATCAAGGATGGTGACAACAACAACAACAACAACAACAACAACCAAGAGATCAACATGAGAGAACTCATGGCAACCCAAACCCAGTTGAACCAAGTGACAACTCAATTTTTGGCCAACAACAATGAGTTAGACCCAACCATGAAAAGGATTTTGGAAACTCAAACCCAATTGTTTCAAAGGATGAAAAATCAAATGATCAACATGGGAGACAATATTTCCCAAGGAGTTTGTGACAACAAGGATGCCAAGGATGATATTAAATAAGGAACTCAAGCTTGCAATATTTGTGGAGACATGGGTCACACTTCCAAAGAGCATGAAGATTAATGCCCTAATTGTGAAGAGAAACATCCAACTAATCAATGCCCCACATCTCAAGCCACATGCTTTCTATGTGAAGGAAATAATCATGTCCCTATACAATGCCCCATCTATCCTATAGTTCAACAAATGAAGCAAGATGGAATGTGTCAAATGTTTGGAAAACTCCATGAAGGAACAACCTCTACCAAGAAAGATGAAGGCAAAGTCAGAACCATGCCTCATAAGGCCAAATCCAAAGTGACCACAAAGTGTTGCTACTCTTGTGAAGAAGAAGGTCATATCTCTAGTAACTGCCATAAGAAGAGAGAAAGATTTCCCACCTTTGTGGTGAAATATGAAGAGCATGAACTAGAAGAACTCCTAGATTTGGAGAGACCCAAAAAGAAGAAGAAGGACATAAGCCAGTTGCAATGTTACAATTGCAAAGAGATGGGACACTATGCCAGTGATTGCCCAGAAAAGAAGAAGAACCAAGGAAACAAACAAGAGGCAATGATACCAAAGGAAAAGAAGGATATTAGCCAAGTAATGTGTTTCAAATGCAAAGAACTAGACCATTATGCAAACAAGTGCCCAGAGAAGATACATCAAGTGTAGGGTTCGCAGCATAGAAAACAAAAAATTTCCTACGATGGGAACTATGTACCAAGATCTATCTACTAGATACAAACAACGGGCGGATGTATATCCGTAGAGAACATACCCTTGAAGACCGACAAAGCTTAACGATTTCAACTCATGGTTGATGTAGACGATCTCTTGCCGATCTCAAGATCGAGAGGAAGTCCTAGCGCCGCAAATCAGCAGCGCATCCGTGCTCGCACACACGTTCGAGGCACCGAGCAACCTCCGCCTCCTCGCTCCAGCGATGCAGCGGAAGCACAACTCTTTCTTGTCGAATAGCCACCGGGAACATGTATCTCGCTAGTCCGAGACCATGGGGGATAAATTCTAGAGGGGGAGAGAGATCCTTCACGAGGAGGTGTGAGAGACAAGTGAGGAGGGGGGCTCCTTTTATAGGAGGAGGGGGGCACCCAAGGGGGTGGCCGCCGGCCATGGGGGTTGCCCCCTCCCCTCCTTCATTCATGTGGGTGGACACTCCACTCACAAAATGGTCCTTCAATTTTCTCCACTCAAAAGTCCACTCAAATTCCCATTAAATTTCCACCAAATTTAATGCAAACTCTCATTAAATAAAACTCTTTTATTTTATTCAGAATTTTTTCAATTACTTTAATGACAAACATTCACAAATAACCCCGTGCTAGAATTCCATTTCACATGCATAACCGCTTTATGCAATTTCACCCGAAAACCTGTTTCGGTATCTAGTGAAATAAATTCCTGCGCTTGTTCATTCTTTCGGCATGAAACTTTTGCTCCAATTGGATGTCGGTGTCTCTTAAGTGTGTCACCCTACGGTTAGTGAATAATGCGGACATGATCGAGACCCCTCTCAGATCAATAATCATAAGCGGGATCTGGAGACCCATACTGACTCCCACACATTCAACGATGACTTTCTTGTGATCGTCGGAACCTTTTACGCTAGTATCTTAATCCCTTTGTTTCACGATATATTACATGTCCGAGATTCGATCATCGGTATCTCCATACCTAGTTTGATCTCGTTACCGACATGCACTCTTTTCTCGTTCCCGTGATATAACATTCTAGTGATCAAATCACTTGCTTGCAAGCTAATCAATGTGATATCACCGAGAGGGCCCAGAGTATATCTATCCGTCATCGGGATGAACAAATTCCACTCTCGATCCATGAGCCTCAACATAACACTTTATTAGTTCTAAATCCATCTTTATAATCACCCTGTTACGGTGTGACGTTTGATGTTATCAAGAAACTCTTCCGGTGTTAGTGATTGACATGATCTCATGGTCTAAGGATTAGGATCACTTCGTAAGTTGTTATAGCAATATAAACTCAGTGACTTTGATCGTAATGCTATACTTCGGATGAATGTTCATCACACCATTACACTAATGTTGTGATCCCGTTATTAACAACATCCAATGTCCATGATCAGGAAACCTTGATCATCTTGTTAAGCAACGAGCTAGTTTATGAGAGAGGCATAACTAGGAACTTCCTGTTTGTTTATTAAACACACATGTATTAATGTTTCCGTATTAATACAATTATAGCATGCAAAATAAAAATCTATCATATACTTGGAATACACATAATAAACACTTTATTATTGCCTCTCAGGGCATATTCCCTTCAATCTCCCACTTGCACTAGAGACAATAATCTAGTTACATAGTGATAAATCTAACACCCATTGAGTTCTGGTGTTGATCATGTTTTGCTCTAGGGAGAGTTTTAGTCAACAGATATGCTACATTGAGATCCGTATGTACTTTACAAATCTTTATATCTCCATCCTTGACATGCTCGCGGATGGAGTGAAACCGGCGCTTAATATGCTTGGAATGCTTGTGAGACCTTGGTTCTTTGGCATTGGCAATGGCACCATTGTTGTCACAATAGATCACCATTGGGTCCAACGCGTTTGCAACAGCTCCTAGTTTGAATATGAACTCCTTCATCCAAACTGCTTCCTGAGACGCTTCTGAAGCAGCAACATATTCGGCCTCCGTTGTTGATCCCGCTACCACAGGTTGTTTGGATCTCCTCCAACTAACCGCTCCGCCATTCATGAGAAATACGTATCCGGATTGAGACTTAGAGTCATCTGGATCGGTGTCAAAGCTAGCGTCAACATAACACTTAGCAACGAGCTCTTGTTCACCTCCGTATACAAGAAACATATCCTTAGTTCTTCGTAAGTACTTAAGGATATTCTTGACCGCTATCCAGTGTTCCGAACCTGGATCCGATTGGTACCTACTAGTCAAACTAATAGCATGTGCCACAGCCGGTCTTGTACATAGCATGGCGTACATTATAGAGCCTATGGCTGAAGCATAGGGGACTTTGTCCATTATCTCTCTTTCTTCCGCTGAAGCCGGACTTTGAGTCTTACTCAATGTCTTGCCTTGCAACATAGGTAAGAACCCCTTCTTACTTCCATCCATTTTAAACTTCTTTAAAATCTTATCAAGGTATGTACTTTGCGATAGCCCTATTAGGCGCCTAGATCTATCTCTATAGATCTTTATGCCTAATATGTATGACGCTTCACCTAGGTCCTTCATTGAAAATTTGCTGTTTAGATAACTTTTAACACTGTTTAAAAGATCTATATCATTTTTGATCAATAATATGTCATCCACATATAATATCAGAAATGCCACATTGCTCCCACTCACTTTCTTGTAAATACAAGCTTCTCCATAAGTTTGGACAAATCCAAACTCTTTGATCACCTCATCAAAGCGGAGATTCCAACTTCGTGATGCTTGCTTCAATCCATAGATGGATCGCTGAAGCTTGCACACCTTGTTAGCATCCTTAGGATCGACAAAACCCTTTGGTTGTATCATATACAACTCTTCTTCAATATTACCATTGAGAAACGCAGTTTTGACATCCATCTGCCATATCTCATAATCGAAATATGCAGCAATTGCTAACATAATCCTAACTGACTTTAGCATCGCTACGGGAGAGAATGTCTCATCGTAGTCAACTCCTTGAATTTGTCGAAACCCCTTTGCGACAAGTCGAGCTTTATAGACGGTCACATTACCATCAGCATCAGTTTTCCTTTTGAAAATCCATTTGTTCTCCACGGCCTTTCTTTCGTGAGGTAATTCCACCAAGTTCCAAACTTGATTTTCATACATGGATTCCATCTCGGATTTCATGGCTTCTAACCATTTGTTGGAATCCGGGCTCATCATCGCTTCTTCATACGTCGCAGGGTCATCATTTTCATCAACCATGAAATTCATGACAGGATTTCCGTACAGCTCGGGAGCTGCACGCGTCCTGCTTGACCTGCGAGGTTCGGTAGTACTCTCTTTCGGAGTTTCATGATCATTATCATTAGTTCCCTCTTCAACAGGTGGAGCCAACTCCGGAACAACTTCCGGCGCTGCGCTACTCGCCATACTTTGAAGAGAAGGTTCCATAACCTCTTCGAGTTCTACCTTCCGACTACTCACACCTTCGCGAGAAACTCTTTCTCTAGAAAGGATCCATTCTTGGTAACAAAAACCTTGCCCTTGGATCTATGATAGAAGGAATACCCAATAGTTTCCTTAGGCTATCCTATGAAGACGCATTTTCCGCTTTATGTTCGAGTTTGTCCGGTTGAAGTTTCTTCACATAAACATCGCATCCCCAAACTTTAAGAAAAGACAACTTAGGTTTGTTTCCAAACCACAATTCATACGGTGTCTTTTCAACGGATTTAGATGGTGCTCGAATTAAAGTGAATGCAACAGTTTCTAGTGCATAACCCCAAAATGACAACGGCAAGTCTGTCAGAGACATCATAGATCGAACCATATCTAATAAAGTACGATTACGACGTTCCGACACACCATTTCGCTGTGGTGTTCCGGCAGGCGTGAGTTGTGAAACAATTCCACACTCTTTCATGTGAGTGCTAAACTCGTAACTTAGATACTCACCTCCATGGTCGGACCGTAGAAATTTGATCTTTCTATTACGATGATTTTCCACTTCATTCTGAAATTCCTTGAACTTTTCAAAGGTTTCAGACTTGTGTTTCATCAAGTAGATATAACCGTATCTACTCAAATCATCCGTGAAAGTAACAAAATAACGATATCCACCTCGCGCCGACACACTCATTGGACCACATACATCAGAATGTATGATTTCCAATAAATCTGTCGCTCGTTCCATTGAACCGAAAAACGGCGTTCTAGTCATCTTGCCAATAAGGCATGGCTCACATGTATCAAATGATTCAAAATCAAGTGATTCCAAAAGTCCATCCGAATGGAGCTTCTTCATGCGTTTAACGCCAATATGACCTAGACGGCAGTGCCACATATATGCGGATATATCATCATTAAGTTTAATCCTTTTAGCATCAACATTATCAATATGTGTAACATTATCGTCGAGATCTAATAGAAATAAACCATTCATCATCGGTGCATGACCATAAAAGATTTCATTCATATAAATGGAACAACCATTGTTCTCGTATTTAAATGAATAACCACTTCGCATCAAACATGATCCAGATACAATGTTCATGCTCAGTGCAGGCACCAGATAACAATTATTCAAGTTTATAACTAATCCCGACGTCAATTGGAGAGGCAGCGTTCCAACGACGATCACATCAATGCTTGATCCATTGCCGACACGCATCTTGACCTCACCCCTTGCTAGCGGTCTCTTGTTCCGCAGCCCCTGATTCGAGTTACAAATATTAGCAACTGAACCGGTATCAAATACCCAGGTGCTACTGCGAGCACTAGTCAAGTACACATCAATAACATGTATATCATATATACCTTTGTTTGCCTTGCCGGACTTCTTGTCTGCCAGATACTTGGGGCAGTTGCGCTTCCAGTGGCCAGTCCCCTTACAATAGTAGCACTCGGTATCAGGCTTAGGTCCAACTTGGGGTTTCTTTTTAGGCACGGCAACAGACTTGCCGCCCTTACTTCCCTTCCGTTTTCCCTTCTTGTCTTTCTTGAAACCAGTGTTCCTATTGATCATCAACACTTGATGTTCCTTTTTTATCTCCACTTCTGCGGTTTTAAGCATTGACAGAAGCTCGGGGAGAGACTTCTTCATGCCTTGCATATTATAGTTCATCACGAAGCTCTTATAGCTAGGTGGCAGAGACTGCAGAACACGATGGATGCCTAAGTCAATGGGAATCGATATTCCCAAGGACACAAGCTTATCGGCGTAACCCGACATCTTGAGTACATGCTCACTAACGGAGCTGTGCTCTTCCATCATGCAGCTCAAGAACTTTTCTGAAGCGTTGTAGCTCTCTACAGCAGCATGTGTGTCGAAAATCATTTTCAACTCACCCATTGTATCAAAATCATTGCCATTTTCGAAACGCTTTCAAAGTTCCGGATCTAGCCCATACAATATGCCGCAATGAACTAAGTTGTGGTCCTCCTGACGAGTCTGATAGACATTCTTCTCCTTGTCAGGGGCATCATCTAAAGGTGGGGGGCCTAACGGCGCTTCTAGCACATATTGCTTTTGTGCAGCAGAGAGGAGAATCCTCAAATTCATGGCCCATTCGGTAAAGTTGCTACCGTTCGTTGCTAGTTTCTCTTTCTCCATGAACACATTGAAATTAAAAGCAGGTGGTGCCATCTACAACAGAATTTGTAAAGTTTAGACTAAGTGTATGATAGATTGAGTTCAACTAATCCATATTACGAATGAACTCCCACTCAAAAACGACATCCCTCATGCCTTTTTGGTGATTACATGAACCAAATCCACTACACCAAGTCCGATCATCACGTGAGTCGGTGTAGCTTCAAAGGCGAGCATCAAATGGGCATCATATCAACTATATGACTCATGCTTAACCTTTCGGTCCGTGTTCCGAGGCCATGTCTGTACATGCTAGGCTCGCCAAGTTAGAACCTTAGTATTCACGTGTGTAACTGTTTTACACCCGAAATATGGTCGTGGATCCAAGAACACCCGATCATCACGAGATGTCTTGGAGCGACGAAAACATAATCAGTGCATACTAAAGGAAGAACACATTCTTATCTTGATATTTAAAAGAGGGATCATATTATTATGCTAACAAAGCGCTAAAGAAGCAATATAAGATGCTATCAAACATCACATGTTTATTAGTGAAATGATATGGTTCCCGCAGATGATCTCTATCATGTGCATCGTGGTATGATCACTATCATACCTATATGTGTAAATCCAAGGTCTATGGAGTTTACATGCTATGTGTGTTGTAAGAGTATCATCTCATACTTCTACTTACAACACTACCATATCATAACACTAGCCCAGCAATAATCTAAACTAGACGCCTCTAATTTATCCATTGCAAGTTTTACGTGGCTTAGGGCTTTCGAGATATAACCGTTCTTACCTATGAACATGAACCACAAAGAGGATAACCAAATTGTTGACAACTCGTTTGCAAAATAGATATTGACTATAGTAGGAGAGACAGACACCCGCTAGCCACTTATGCAAACTAGTTGCATGTCAAGCGTGCAACAGGTCTCATGTGCGAGGACATGTAAAGTTTGCCCGGGCCGCTTCATCCCACTATGCCACCAATATCCAAAATTATAACAAACGAGAAACAACATGATCATCATCGCCCACATACTCATATGTGTACTACCCGTGTAAAGTATCTACGCATAGATCCGGCTCTGATACCACTGTAGGGTTCGCAGCATAGAAAACAAAAATTTTCCTACGATGGGAACTATGTACCAAGATCTATCTACTAGTTACAAACAACGGGCGGATGTATATCCGTAGAGAAAATACCCTTGAAGACCGACAAAGCTTAACGAGTTCAACTCGTGGTTGATGTAGACGATCTCTTGCCGATCTCAAGATCGAGAGGAAGTCCTAGCGCCGCAAATCAGCAGCGCATCCGTGCTCGCACACATGTTCGAGGCACCAAGCAACCTCTGCCTCCTCGCTCCAGCGATGCAGCGGAAGCACAACTCTTTCTTGCCGAATAGCCACCGGGAACATGTATCTCTCTAGTCCGAGACCATGGGGGATAAATTCTAGAGGGGGAGAGAGATCCTTCACGAGGAGGTGTGAGAGACAAGTGAGGAGGGGGGCTCCTTTTATAGGAGGAGGGGGGCACCCAAGGGGGTGGGCTCCGGCCATGGGGATGCCCCCTCCCCTCCTTCATTCATGTGGGTGGACACTCCACTCACAAAATGGCCCTTCAATTTTCTCCACTCAAAAGTCCACTCAAATTCCCATTAAATTTCCACCAAATTTAATGCAAACTCTCATTAAATAAAACTCTTTTATTTTATTCAGAATTTTTTCAATTACTTTAATGACAAACATTCACAAATAACCCCTTGCTAGAATTCCATTTCACATGCATAACCACTTTATGCAATTTCACCCGAAAACCTGTTTCGGTATCTAGTGAAATAAATTCCTGCGCTTGTTCATTCTTTCGGCATGAAACTTTTGCTCCAATTGGATGTCGGTGTCTCTTAAGTGTGTCACCCTATGGTTCGTGAATAATGCGGACATGATCGAGACCCCTCTCGGATCAATAATCATAAGCGGATCTGGAGACCCATACTGACTCCCACACATTCAACGATGACTTTCTTGTGATCGTCGGAACCTTTTACGCTAGTATCTTAATCCCTTTGTTTCACGATATATTACATGTCCGAGATTCGATCATCGGTATCTCCATACCTAGTTTGATCTCGTTACCGACATGCACTCTTTTCTCGTTCCCGTGATATAACATTCTAGTGATCAAATCACTTGCTTGCAAGCTAATCAATGTGATATCACCGAGAGGGCCCAGAGTATAACTATCCGTCATCGGGATGAACAAATTCCACTCTCGATCCATGAGCCTCAACATAACACTTTATTAGTTCTGAATCCATCTTTCTAATCACCCTGTTACGGTGTGATGTTTGATGTTATCAATAAACTCTTCCGGTGTTAGTGATTGACATGATCTCATGGTCTAAGGATTAGGATCACTTCGTAAGTTGTTATAGCAATATAAACTCAATGACTTTGATCGTAATGCTATACTTCGGATGAATGTTCATCACACCATTACACTAATGTTGTTTTCCCGTTATTAACAACATCCAATGTCCATGATCAGGAAACCTTGATCATCTTGTTAATCAACGAGCTAGTTTATGAGAGAGGCATAACTAGGAACTTTCTGTTTGTTTATTAAACACACATGTATTAATGTTTCCATATTAATACAATTATAGCATGCAAAATAAACATCTATCATATACTTGGAATACACATAATAAACACTTTATTATTGCCTCTCAGGGCATATTCCCTTCATCAAGATCCCAAGCAAACCAAGATGTAATTTAGTTGGAAATTTTTAAGGGTGGTGGTACCCTAGTTGCTTTAAACCAACTTGTAACCCCTATCTTTCCCAAATCTCGGGACGAGATTTCTTTTAAGGGTGGTAGCCTGTCACATCCCAAAATTTTCCAAATTTTGTAATGTGAAAAAAATAAACAAAAAAATTGTTGAAATTTAGGGTGAAAAGAAACTTTTTGTTTCTAAATGGAAACTTAAAATCCCATCTTGAACAAACTTGAGTAATGTTTGAATGCAACTAAATTCAAATCAAGTGGAATGCTTTCTTCATAAAAGCATCTTGTAAATTTAAACACTTGGAAAATAAACCAAAACCCTCAAACCCTAATGGAAGAAAACATTTCCAAGTTATCTCTAAGCCTATGGATTTGATCCGTATAAAAATTGTCAACAAACATTTATAAATGATCAAGAATAAATATAAAAACCATGGGAATTGGTTTCCCCTAAATTGGAGCCATAAATAAAATCTTATGAATTTAATAAGATAAGGAAAATGAATTTTCCAAAGCTAATAAAGCACCTATCTAAAAATCCACACCAAATGGTGAGCAAATAATCCTAAAGACATTTAAAATGATAAAAAAATATTAAATAAGATTATACAAATTGGAAACACCAAGTTTGGATCTATAAATAAAAATATATGGATTTTATAAGATAAAGAAAGAAATATTAAATGAAGAATATTTAAAGACCAAATTAAATCTTGGCCTAATCCATAAGCAAATGGAATGAATGTAATCCAAATCCAAATAAAATAAAAGGATAAAGAATTTTTGCAAATAAAATAAAATGGCATTAACCAAATTCTATTTCTATTTGAATAAAGACAAAATCCCTAAAGGAAAAGATTAATTAAATCAGGGGAAAATAATTTGAATTTACCCAAGTGGAATAAAAGTTATTTAATTAACTTAAATGGAATAAAGGAAATCACCTAAATAAAATTTATGAAATTTAAACCATATTTGATTTCATTAGAATAAAGACAAATACCCAATGATTAATAAATCATATTAAAAACATTCCAAATAATTCAAAGTGAATTATTTGACACCCTAATAAATAAATAAAACCTACTGAAAAAGGTTTGGTGAATTTAAATAAGAGTTGGATTTATATTTAAAAATCATATTTGAATAAAGGCAAGGGCCTTTTTAAATAAAATGTAAACCATAAAATAATAAAAGAATTATACCAAAATGGTATTTAAAATACAGGTTCAAAATAGTATTAAAACATACTGAAAAGTTTGAAAATATTTGAAAAGAAAAAGGGTTTGAAATTATTGGAATAAAATCAAAACAGAAAATGAAATAAGAAAAGAGAAAAAGTTTCTGAAAGAAAAAAAATAAGAAAAGACCCAGCCCATCAAACCCTAGCCCAACAAGCCCAGCAGCCCACCTGTCTCCCCTCTCTCCCTCGACTTCTCTCACTCGCGCACCTACCCTCCTCTCTCACTGACCCGCGAACCCCACGCCACGTCGATTGCCCCGTCATCATCCCTTCCACCCGCGGTGGCCGCGCCTCCTCCCCGACCGTTTCTGGTGAAAATTTCTCAGCATCAATACGCGTTGATGGCGCAGTAATCTCTCCTCGCAACCACGCTCGATAAATCCCCTCTCTCTTCTCTCTCTTTTCCCTCAAACCCCGCTGCCAGAGAGCCACCAGGCTGCGTCGATTTTACCTTGCACCGCCGCGGCCTCCGACGCACTTCAGCGACGATTCCGGCCAGCCACCGTCGCCCCTCGCCCCCTCAACCACGCGAGCTTGCTCCCCATCTCCCTACGCACCCCCCTGTGACACTATCTCACTCGCGCACGGTCCAGAACGTCGGCAACGTCTTCACCAGTGCGCCACCGACGGCCCCGCAACTCCGGTGAGCCCTAGAACTGGACTCCGTGCGCGCCTCTACCAGTGAATCATGTCGTTTTGTTCGCCTGTGTCTTATGCATCTCCAGGTGCTCGCCAATCAACCGCGCGCGATCTACAACCTCGTCTCCGACCACGACAGTGTGTGCCCGACGCTGTCTTGAACTCCGGTGAGGAATCACCGGTGATTCAGAGCGCCCCTCGACAAGTGATGACCATGTTGAGCATCAGCAGCATGTTGCGAACTCGGTGAGCGCCCTCTCTCTCTTCCTCGCATCCTGCATCTTCGGCAACGACACCGCCAGAGCGCGCGCCGCCGTCCGCCGCCGCTAGCGCCGCTCAGATTTGGTCAGGCTCCTGTGCACCGTTAGATCATGATCACGTGGCTACGATAGATTCATTAAACGAAGGGGTACGAGTGATTCTGTGCCGCTCGATCTATTTTAATCCAACACCTCGCATCGCTTGATCCGCCCGAACCAGTACCAGCGAATCAGAACTCACCATGTGGCCCAGACTGTTTTATAAAAACCAGAAATGATCTATTAGATGTTCAAGTTTGTAAAATTCATAACTTTTGATCCACATGTCCAAATTTTGCAAATTTTATATCAATGGAATCAGCAAGACAAGTACTTTCCAATCATGCACTTTGTTTAGTAAATTTCTTCTGTTAAATTGGTTGTTTTTGCAGAAACTTGTGTAGGCATATTTTGAATATAAAATTCATTCAAAATTATTTTGGTGATTAAATCATTGGAAAATAGATTTTTTTTGAACCTAATGACCATATAAATCAACTTGTGGATTCAAAAACATATTTTGTGAGGCAAAAGAATAAATCTTTGATTTAGTACATTTCTAGTCAAATAAAAATGTTGTTTATTTGTTAAAAATACTTTTTGGAGAAAAACCTTTGGGAAATGATTTGGATTAAACTCTCTGACCCCAAACACCAAGTTTTAGAATTAAAAATGTATTTGGTGAACCCTATAAATATTATTGCTTTGCTAAAGGCATTTTCAACCACATAAAATATTGATTTGGTTTTGGTTTATAAGTAAAATCTTTTGCAAATGATTTTGCCACTTATATAAAATGACCAATAGGTGTTTTAGAATGTTTATAACCTATTCGAAACCACTTTTCCAAATAAAACAATATTTAGCATGCTTGCATGCATTGCTTTGTTTCTATTATTTTATGTGATGTTTGCTTGAATGGTAGATTGAATTTTTTTGCTTGCTTGATTGAATTGTAGTGGAATTTGAAGAGTGTGATAATTGCAAGATCAAGGAGTGAACTTATATTCTCTACCAAAAAGGCAAGTGATGCTTCATACTTTTGTCCTATTATTTTCACTATGCATTAGTGATATTTCTAAGTAAGACTTGCATGGAATTTTTGCGAAGTATCAACTATGCCATGGGAAATCCTAGTAGATGAATCCTTAGTAGAACTTTACCTAAGTTAAGATTCCTACTACCATCATGCTTAGCTTAGCTAGTAGAAAACAAGGGTGGTTTATATTCATGCTATGGAATATTTCTAAGTCAAGGACTTGTGTTTTGTTTAATAAAACTACTAAGTGAATGAAACACCTGGGTGGAATGGAAGAATGGTTTGTGTTGAGTGGTTACACAAGGCCCATTTCTATGGTTTACCTTGTGTATCTCACTTGTGGAATGCCACCCAGGAACAAAGAGATTTGAGATGTCAAATGTTGAGAAGCTTCTAGTGCAGCCACTTGGCATTATGGGCTCTGCCTGGATCATATAGGTTGCAATAACTTAGCCAAATGGATAGTTGGTGGTAGGGGAATGATAGGTTTGGAGCGCGTCCATTTTGGTCTAAGGGAAGGCTTCTGAAAGATCTTGTCTTGGTGAAACCAAGTCTTGTGGGGAAAGTGCACCACCTCTGCACAGTGAAAAATCTAAGTACTTAGCCATGTCCCTGGCAAAGGACAATTTGAGCATCAAGACATGGAAGCTATCAAGAATCTCCTCATCCCAATTTTCTAAGTAAAAACTTGTGGTTGAACAAGGGTTGAAGGTTCACAAATTTCTATTGGTGGTTCCTTGGGTGATTTTTGACAAACAAAAACTTAGTGTTTTCAAAAGATAAGGAAAATATATTTTGAGCAAAGCAAGCCTAAGCTCCACTTAACCAAATGCATATAGATTATAGATACCACTATACTACCATCGTATCACTTGCCAATACAATTCAAATGTATTGACCCTTGTGGCTGTAACTTATTATGTTGCAGGTTTGTTTGATGTTAGTGAAGTGTGTTGATTAGGATTACAAGTCTACAACCAACATGATTGCCTATGGCACTTTGAAGATGAAGGACACCATGCTATAGTTATTTCTGCTACATTGTAATGAGATAGCCAAATGAGCTATGTAAGATGTAATGAATTATTTTATTCCTGGTTATAAAGTTGTATTATGACCTTTGTTTCTTGATATTACATCTTAACTATGGATGCTAGCTATTGATCCAGGGACTAGCATTGTAAACACAGGGATCTCTACCTTATTTAAGGTTGGAATCTCTACATACGCGTTGTGCATACGCCATGTGGGCAAAGCTATAGTCCTTAGCTTGGGTGCACGATCATAATTATTTTTCTTTTCACCTCCATTGTTCCTAATTCGCGTAGTTTTTACCACCGTCCCTCCCAAAAATCCCAGGCTCCTCCCACACGCCCTCAACTCCACGCCCACCGCGCGCACCGGCCGGCGGAAATTCCACGGTGGCATAAGCCACTTGAGCTGCGGCCTCGTGCACTGCCGCGGAGCCGCTTCACCGGCGCCCACCCCACCGGATCTAGTTCACCGGGTCTCTCTGACACTGCACCGGAGCTGCGGTCTCCCTGACCGTGCCAATGGCATCATCGACCGCTCAAGCTCTGCTTCCCTGCCGCCGAAAGCTACCCAACCGTATCGGAGCCACTTCACCAGTGTCCACCGGACGGGATCTAGTTCAACGAGTTCTCTATCCACCGCTCTAGACCAGCTGCACTGGCGTCGCTGTTTGCTGCACCGCATCAGTCTCAGCGACGCTCCGCGCGGCATCGACCGCCCAAGATCTTCTGCCACAACCGCCCAAGATCTGCTTCCGCAACCACCCAAGATCTGCTTCCCTGCAACCGCAACACCCTCGGTTACCTAGACGTCACCCTCACGTTAGCGATGATGCTTAGACGCCTCTATGACAAAGGTAACAAAATCTCCAACCCCTTTTTGTTTTCGCAGCAGTATAGCGGGTTAAAGCCTGCTGAAGTGAACTGCATTTTTGTAATCGTGCTAGTACACACAAGTCACTGGGCATGCATGTTCTTTGTTCTACATACAAGGCCATAGGACAAGTTGGTTAGCATTCGCTCCTCTAGAAATTTCAAGTCATGCACATGTTTGTTATTTTGTCACGCACATGTTCTTACCTACCCCCTACAATAATAATTGCCTGCTATTGTGTAGTTCTTGTAAAATGTAAAGTTAGTGGAAAATATTAGTATGGATGCCCTGTTTCCCGGTTACTGAATCTATCTGGTTCGTCCTGAGCTAATTTCCTGCTATTATTTCCTCCCTGGCATCGTTTTGCTATCTTGTAGTACCCGTTTAAACTCATTATACTAGTTCGATTATAATTTTGTTGTTGCTATTTGGATCTTTAAAAGATGCTACACTGACTATTTACTTTTTCTTTGCATAGAGCTCAAAAGGGAACACTGAACATGTTGGTTTGCACAGCCTCTTCTATAGGTTCACAAGCGCGATGTCATTATTTTCTTATCTGGTGCTGGTTCATCCTAAGAAACGATATAACTATCCTCTATTGTGTAGTTCATTCGTGGTTTGCGTTCCTGCTCTGCAAGTTCTCGCATGATGCTATATAATTTATGTCTCGTTCATTATTAGCTACGATAGTAACTACATACCCATTTTGTAGCTCACCGCAAATTCTGAGTCACCCAACGTCTCTTGCTTTTCAGGATATACTACTGCTTCCATATATATTTGTTGAAATGACCTAGCTAGTTTATATAGACTGAAATTCTAGGAAACACTCTGTTCGATTGCTCAATTCATTTGTAGACACACTTGTGTAATGCTTTCTTGTCATGTTCTACAGGTCCACAAGCAATGCCATTATATTTAATATCTAATGGTTCGTCTTAAGAAGCGACATAGCTATCCTCTACTATATATACAGTTCATTTGTAGTTTGTATTCTTGCTCTACAAATTCTATTATGATTCCTTTATAATTTCTATGCGGTTCTAGCTATGACAGTAACTGCATGCCCATTGTGTAGCTCACCGCAAATTCCGAGTCACCCAACGTCTCTTGCATTCCAGGATATACTACTGCTTCCATATATATTTGTTGAAATGACCTAGCTAGTTTATATTAGCTGAAATTCTAGGAAACACTCTGTTTAATTGTTCAATTTATTTATAGGCACACTTGTGTAATGCTTGCTTATCCTGTTCTATAGGTCCACAAGCAATGCCATTATATTTCATATCTAATGGTTCCTCCTAAGCAGCGACATAGCTATCCTCTACTGTATATATAGTTCATTCGTAGTTTTCATTCTTGTTGTACAAGTTCTCTTATGATGCCTTTATAATTTCTATGCGGTTCCTAGCTACGACAGTAACTGCATGCCCATTGTGTAGCGCACGGCAAATTCTGGTTTACCCAAAGTCTCTTGCATTCCAGGATAAACGACTTCTTCCATATATATTTGTTGAAATGACCTAGCCAGTTTATATTTGTTGAAATTCTAAGAAACACATTGATTGATTGCTCATTTGATTGTATGCACACTTGTCTAATGCTTGCGTGTCCTCTTCTACAGGTTCGCAAGAGACGTCATTATATTTCTAATCTGGTGCTGGTTCATCATAAGAAACGACATAACTATCCTCTACTATGTAGTTCATTTGTGGTTTGCGTTCCTGCTCGGCAAGTTCTCGCATGATGCCATTATAATTTCTATCTCGTTCGTTCTTAGCTACGAAAGTAACTGCATGCCCATTGTGTAGATCACCACAAATTTTGAGTCACCCAACGTCTCTTGCATTCTAGGATATATTGCTGCTTCCATATATATTTGTTGCTATGACCTGGCTAGTTTATATTTGCTGAAATTCTAGGAAAGACTCTGTTTGATTGATCAATTCATTTGTAGACACACTTGTGTAATGCTTGCTTGCCCTGTTCTGCAGGTTTACAAGCAATTCCATTATATTTCAAATCTAATGGTTCGTCCTAAGCAGCGACATAGCTATCCTCTCTATATAGTTCATTCGTGGTTTGCATTCTTTCTCTACAAGTTCTCTTATGATGCCATTATAATTTCTATTCGGTTCATAGCTATGAAAGTAACTGCATGCCCATTGTGTAGCTCACCACAAATTCTGGGTCACCCAATGTCTCTTGCATTCTAGGATAAACGACTGTTTCCATATATATTTGTTGAAATGACCTAGCTAGTTTATATTTGCTGAAATTCTAAGAAACACTTTGATTGATTTCTCATTTCATTGTAGGCACACTTGTCTAACGCTTGATTGTCCTCTTCTACAGGTTCGCCAGAGACGCCATTATATTTCTAATCTGGTGCTGGTTCATACTAAGCAACAACATAACTATCCTCTACTGTGTAGTTCATTCGTGGTTTGTGTTCCTGCTCTGTAAGTTCTGGTATGATGCCATTATAATTTCTATCTGATTCATTCTTAGGTACAACAATAACTGCATGCCATTGTGTAGCTCACCGCAAATTCTGAGTCAACCATCATCTCTTACTTTCCAGGATATACAACTACTTCCATATATATTTGTTGAAATAACCTGGCTAGTTTATATTTGGTGAAATTCTAAGAAACACTTTGTTTGAATGCTCATTTCATTGTAGGCACACTTGCCTAATGCTTGCTTGTCCTCTTCTACAGGTTCACAAGGACACCATTATATTTCATATCTAGTTCTGGTTCGTCCTAAGCAATGGCTGTAACAGCCAAAGTTAAAATATGTAATTAGTACTTAAGCATGGCATGCATTTGTTTTAATCAATACAATATTTGCAGGTGATCAAGTGTGTGGTTTAAGGATGCAAACCCAAAACCCTAAATTCTTTCCCTCTCTTTGAAACCACATTCAAATGGTGTTTGGATTTTGATAATTTCAAAATAAAGGAGCCCAAATGGTTTACAAGGGCCTCTGAATATTTTGTAAACTTTATTGAAGTCTCTAGTATTTTTGAATTGTGCAAAAAATATTTCAAATGAGGTTTACAAAAGGACAAAACTGAAATAAGAAAAAGAAAAGGTTTTCTAAGAAAAAAATAGTCAGGAGAGAGAACTAGGCCGCAGCCCAGCAAACTCTCTCCCCTCTCTCCCTCTCCCGCGGCCCAGCTAAGGCCCACGCGCGGCCCGTACCCCTTCACTCCTCTATCCCCTTTATTCTTCCCAGCGACAGAAGGACGACGACGCAGGCAGGCTGCTGTGTGTCGCCGCCGACGTTGTTCCTGCCTCGTCGAGATGCCCGCCGCGCCAAGATCCCCGCTACCAATGCCGGTGACGCCTATAAGACCCCCTGCCGCCGCCGGATGAACCCTATCCTCTCCCTCTTCCCCAATTTTCCCTCTGGCCGAACCCTAGCTCTCGGACCTCACCAGCGGCCAGTCAACTCCAGTCACCCCGAGCTCCGTCGAGCACGCTCCTGTCACTGCCTCGCTTGTCTCCATCGATTGCCCCAGCTAGCGCAAGAAGACGCGGTCCCAGGCACCGCAATCGGACCCTCGTCCCTGACGCCGGCCACCGCTGCTCGCCATCGATTCCGGCCTCCCTGTGCCCTCTCAATCACTCCATCACGCTCAGGGTGAGTCACCGGTCCCTCTGTACCTCTCCTTTGCCTCTCTGGCACACTGTAGATGTCGTTCACCGTCGACCCGCAAGCTCCGTCGCCGTGCACCGTCGGGCTCGCCGCTCCGATGACCTTTTAGCAGCGGCGTCGCTACTAATAGGTAGCCCGCGATGCCCTCTTTCGCGCGGGCTAGATCCTTTAGCCCCACGCGTCCCCTATCACCGTCTTCCACCGCCGTCTGGCCGTTCTCCTGTGAGTCCCTCGTGGCGCTAAGGTGGAAGCCTACGTGGCCTTGGCCCCACCCGTCAGTCGGTGTGGGTAGTCTCAGACCCGGTGAAAATTGCCCCTGAGCCCTTTTCGCATGTGTAGCTGCTGAGGTGGCCACGGGCCCACCTGTCTGTGTCTGTGGCTAGCCCATCCTGTGGTGTAAGAAGTTTTCAGTTTCTTTTATTTCCAGAAAAGTGAAATAAAAGGGTTTAATAATTTCAGAAATTGTTTTGAATATTGTAAATTCAATAACTTTTAATCTGTGATTCAGAAAAATACAAGTAATATATCAAAATGTTCAGAAAAATGAAAACTATCTACCTAAGCTATAATCATGCATTGTTCAACAACTTAAATAACAAGTTTAATTAGAACAACATGGTAACCCCTCTCATGTGTTTCCGGAGTTCCCCGAGTTAGGGTTTCCAACCCTCAGAACCCCGTTTAAGTTGCCAAGCATGTATTAGGGTTTAGTTTCAATGCAATTTTAACTTTTCATATCATCATATTTGTTTGAGCATTGCATCGATGCCATGTTTTGATTGTTGCCTTTCTTTTCGGTGTTGGTTCTTCGCGATAGGATCCAAGCCTGAAGTTGAATTCAACAACACCGGCGATCCATACCTGTCTACTAACGGACAAGGCAAGCGTAGCCTCTCATTCTGAACCTATGTGTTATAAAGTATATTACTTTCTCGCTATGATGCAGCCGATTCCAATGTGATCTTTTGTCAGTAGCTATTGTTACCTATATGTTGCATTGTTTCCCTTTTGTAGCCTTATACTCCTGATCCACTGCTCCTAGCATACCTAGGTTTGCCATGTGAGCGTTGTAGAGATTTTGTTACCGACAGCTTAGCCAAGCATAGAAACAACGTCTGATCTATTCAATGATGAATCAGAGGTGCCAAGGAAGGTACTGAGGTAGGAGATGGTGACATCATCGAAGGAGTTAACTAAACATGTTAAGGCCTGTATGGGAGGCCACGTTGGGTGTGGTTTTTATAGTTCCATACTCGCCACAACTAGGAACTGAGTTCTTTCCTTTGGAACCGAGATGAGAGTACAGCCACACGGGGCTTGGGAAACCCTCGACTGACTAACTTGCCTAGTAGATTCCATGAGTCACATAGTTCGGGCTTTCCATTTGGCATACGCATTGAAAACGTTTTCGAAAGAGGAGGTGAAGGAGGTGCATCATAATAGGTAGGGAAGCGTGGACATGGTTGCTTGGGTTAGATAGCACCCCTGGTAAACCAACCTCGCCTCACATCTTTAAGTACCGACTTCAGGATTTGGCCCGTTACGGCGGAACCATACTTATTGCGTGACTCATGGTCTCAGCGACAGCAAGGTAAAGGTCGTGGTCAACCACCCTCTGCCGACCTTCCAAGGAAGAGGGCTAATAATATTTGGCATTAAGAGTCGGTTGATACGTGTGGGTAAAGTTGTACACCCCTGAAGGGTAATAATCTTTTCGAAAAGCCGTGTTCACGGTTATGAACGCTTGGTGACCAGATTCTAAGATCATAGATAACTTTAACCATTATAAAAACTTGTTGAACCACGTGTGCTTAAGGATGCTTCCTCTGGGTCGAGGGGTGATCCTAGATAGGAGGTTCTGATGAAGCTAGTGGTTATCGAGATGTGATGAACAAGATGAAGAAGTCTCTATATTCTCCCTTTTAAAAGATTCTGAGTAGACGAGCCTCTTCTCTCTCTTGTTTACAAATAAAGATTGCTTTTCGCAAAACTAAATCCAGAGAAAGCCTTTCTAGCCAAAGCATGTAGATACTAGATTATCTAAGTCTTGCGGAGTACATTCTCGTACTCAGCCTTGCGCCATTGTTGTTTTTCTACAGAGGATCTGTTTGCAACTGAAGGTGGCTTGTATGTTGACATCGACGAGTATTTGGGGGTCCCAGGTAGCAGCCTGAGGAATATGGGATGGACGTCGCTTTTGTTTATGGCCTCTTAGGCCTTTTGCTAAGTTTTTGTGTAGAACAACATAATTTGCTTTGGTTGTGTGATGTAATGTTGGGTCTAAGACCTCTGGTTTGTAATAACTCTAATATCTTACTCTGCTAAGAGTTTAAACTTATGCTGTTGAATCCCTATGTTCTGTAATGTTACCGAATCGTACTGTGATCTTCCGTGTTTGGGAATTGAACTTATCTTAGATGGTGATCTGAGGTTAGTTTAATCCTAATCCCGGGGGGTGCTACATGTTTTGGTATCAGAGCAGGACTGCCTATAGGAAACCCTTTTATTGATCGATGTTGAGTTTAGAAGTTGACAAAACTATTTGAAAGTTAAAAACTATGTGCAGAAACTCTTACTAGGATTCTTTTTACTCCTTCTCTGGTGTGTTTCTGATGCTGGAGTTTTTCCTTACCTTATTTGGTTTGAAAAGGTTTTCATTCCTTACCTTATATCTCAAAACTTTTAGGATCATGGTTTTGGGGTTATTTCTCCAAAGTACTCCGTACTTGGTTACTATTCTCAGAGTCCCAACATATCTCAGGTTTGCTTTGTGTGTAACATCTTAGCATTCCATTTTCATGGTTCGTAAGTCAGCTGGTTAGTGTATACATTAGTATGCTTTGATACTACCATGCTTGATAAGATGATACTTTTGTATCAAGTACTCTTTGTTCATCTGTCCGTCTTGTTCCTTTGGATCCCTTGTCTAACCATCTTTTTGTTCTTTCAGGATGGGTGACACCTCTCATGCCCGTACCCGTACACGTGCTCATGCACGTGGTGCTACAAATGAGGGTGAATCTTCCAACCTTCCTCCACCATCGTCCATGGTTCAGCTCATGGCCATGTACGAAACCAACCATGCTGACAACATGAGGCTCCTTGAAAGGATTGAGCGCAACACTGCTCAACGCCAGAACAACCAAGTTGGTATCAAGGACTTCACACGTCTCACTCCGCCAGTTTTCAGCTATTCCACTGAGGCACTTGATGCGGACTACTGGCTTCGCACTATGGAGCGCAAACTTCAGGTTGGTCATGTTGCTCAAGCTGATTGGGTGACTTTTGCTGCCTATCATCGGGAGGGAGCAACTAACTCTTGGTGGGAAAATTTCTTGGCTATGCAAGAAGCTCAACATGTTGTTACCTAGCAAGATTTCATTGAATCCTTCCGAGCCTATCATATTCCGGAGGGTTTGATGGATCAGAAGAGGGAGGAGTTCCTCAAGCATAAGCAGGGCACTGGTTGCAACTTCAATCGTCTTGCCTGCTATGCTACTGAAGAGGTCTCCACTGATGTTAAGAAGAAAGCTCTGTTCCGCAAGGGACTAGATCCTGAGGTTCGTCGTGGTCTCCATCTCATGGACTTTGTTAACTTCCAAGGTCTTGTTAATAAGGCTATGAAAGTTGAGAGTGGAAAGGTGGAGTATTAAGAAACTCGTAAGCGTCCTCAGGAAGGGTACAACAAGGCTGGTTCTGGCAATAAGAAGCGTCGAGTCTTCATGCCTTACAGTGTTGTGCCACGTTCACCTTACACTCCAAGGACTTATGGATACGCTCCTCGTCCGAATGCTACTTCAAGCAATGCTAGTGGATCAAATTATCCTGCTGTTGGTACTGGATCAGGCCTCATATGTTTCAATTGTCGCCAGCCTGGCCACTATGCAAGAGATTGTCCTCAAAAGAATGCTGCTGAGAAGGCACAACCACCAAAGAAGAATGATAAGTATCTAGGTGCTGGAAAAGGTCGCCTGAACCATATCTCTACTGAGGAGGCCCAGGAAGATCCAAGCGTCATCATGGGTATGCTTCGTATCAATCAAATTACAGCTAAAGTTTTGTTTGATTCTGGAGCATCGCATTCATTCATGTCACAAGATTTCGCACAAATGCATGGGATAAGTTTTGAGGGGTTATCTGTTCCTCTGCTAGTTCAGTCTCCTGGTTCTAGTTGGCGTTCCACCATGGTTAGTCATGGGAATCTAATCGAAGTTGCATTTCAACTTTTCCCCACTTCCTTGATCGCCCTCAAGTCAACTGATATTGACATCATTTTGGGCATGGACTGGTTGACCCGTTATCAAGCCATCCTTGATTGTACAACCAAGTCTGTGACTCTGACTAGTCCTGCTGGCATAACAGTCAATTATTGGACCGTAGGGTCACTGTCTCCTTCAGTTGTTTCTATCCCTGAAGCAGAATTGTATGCTCTTGAAGTTCTACCTCCATTAGAGATCCAAGATGTTTCTGTGGTCTGTGAGTTTTTGGATGTATTTCCTAAGGAGTTGCCTGGCATGCCACCTGATCGAAGTGTGGAGTTTGTCATAGAGTTAGTTCCTGGAACTGCTCATGTTTCTAAAATACCCTATCGTATGCCTCCTCATGAACTTGTGGAGTTAAAGAAGCAATTAGAGGAGTTAGAAGGAAAAGAATACATCCAGGCCAGCACATGTTCTTGGGGATGTCCTGCCATCTTTGTCAAGAAGCGGGATACTAATATACCGCGTCTGGTTGTGGATTTTCGCCCACTCAATGCTGTGACTATCAAGAACAAGTATCCTCTCCCTAGGATCAACGATCTCTTTGATCAGTTAAGTGGTGCCACTATCTTTTCCAAAATGGATTTAAGGTCAGGGTATCACCAGATAAAGATCCATAAGGAAGATATTCCAAAGACTGCTTTCGCCACTCATTATGGTCTTTACGAGTATACAGTCATGTCCTTTGGTCTTACCAATGCTCTAGCCACTCTCATGCGGCTTATGAACTCTGTCTTCATGGAGTATCTTGACAAGTTCATCGTGGTCTATATCGATGATATTCTGGTCTATTCCAAGACTGAAGAAGAGCACGTCGAACATCTTCGTTTGGTGTTGACAAAACTCCGAGAACATCGTCTCTATGCCAAGTTTTCCAAATGTGAGTTCTGGTTACAAGAGCTCGTATTCCTTGGTCATGTTTTTTCCGCTCAAGGGGTTAATGTTATCCCCGATAAGGTCCAAACTATCCTTGACTGGGAGTCTCCTAAATCCGTCAAGGATGTCCAAAGTTTTCTCGGGATGGCTGGTTATTACCGTTGATTCATCGAGAACTTCTCCAGGATTGCAAAGCCAATGACTGGTCTTCTTAAGAAGGATAAGAAGCTCGAATGGTCGGATAAGGCTGAAGAAAGCTTCCAGATGCTAAAAACCAAGTTAACAACTGCTCCGGTGCTGGTTCTTCCAGACACTAGTAAGGACTTTGTTGTCTTCTGCGATGCCTCTCACCAAGGTCTCGGATGTGTGTTGATGCAACATGGGCATGTGGTGGCTAATGCCTCCCGTCAGCTAAAACCACATGAGAACAACTACCCAACTCATGATCTTGAGCTTGCAGCTGTTGTTCATGCTCTTAAGCAATGGCGACATTACCTTCTTGGTAGTCGTTGCGAGTTATACTCGGATCATCAGAGTCTGAAGTATCTTTTCACACAACCTGATCTGAATCTCAGGCAAAGAAGATGGTTGGAACTCATCAAGGACTATGATTTGGGTCTCAACTATCAACCTGGCAAAGCCAATGTTGTTGCTGATGTGCTGAGCCGTAAATCCTATTGCAACACCCTGATGATCAAACAAGCACAACCTTCTCTTCATGAGGAATTTGCTAGATTGAATCTTGAAGTAGTTCCTCGTGGATTTCTTTATACTCTTGAAGTGAAGTCTTCTCTAGAGGATCGGATCAAAGCTGCTCAAAGGCAAGATCCTGAGATGGACTCAATTAAAGAGAACATTGCTAGCGGATTTGCTAAATGTTTCTCTGTTAACGAGGAAGGTGTACTATATTTCGGTACACGTTTGGTAGTACCAAATGGAAAGGACTTGAAGCAGATAATTCTTACTAAAGCTCATGAATCCCCTCTTTCTATCCACCCTGGAGGTACGAAGTGTAGGGCCACGCGGAGATAAAACAAAACAAAAATCCTCTAACATGGTGATCCCAAGATCTAGCTGAGGTAGAAGGCCACGAGGTTTACCACTAGACGCGCGGTTGCGGATTACTGGTGAAGCGCGTTAGTTGATGCAGTGCAGTCCTCACGATCCGATCGCCCTGGTGCTGATCGCACAGCACCTCTGCTGGTATCCACACGTACAAGGAGGAGCACCGGCGGCGAACTGCTAGGTTCGTTACGGCGGCAGGACTGCTGTGAAGCTAGGGTTTCCAACACATGGAATTACCTAACCGAACAACGATTAACCTTTCTGGGTTACGGTGCTCCACTATATATAGGGAGTGAACGTGGGCTCTGCTCGCGCGACCCATTCACTAAAGCCCATATAACAGTAGTCACCGTGATCCAACTCACTAACTCAGTCCTAATCTGGTTTAGGTCCAACCCAACCAGATTACAGGTTCAGATCCAATCCGAACTTGCTCCCGCTCTTAAGTGTGTGACCCCGCAGGCTCATGGCTACTTGGACACGATTGGAGTCCGACTCTCAATCGATCAGTCGGTAGCGGCTCCTAGCAGAACGTGCCGACTCCCAAGTACCAAGTCATGACGACTTGCCTTTCCAATGCGACTTACATCCGAGTCCCTTTTGTCTCACGATATACCTTGTCATACTATAGGCGAATATATGTCATCCCTTAAATAGTCTGACTCTCTTCTCGATCCGAGATAAGTGATTCACCTGACTAACTCTTAGTCGATCGCCTCGGTTAACACTTAACCGAGTCATGCATGGCCATGCTTTCCGAATCATATCTTCCGAGAGGGCCCAGAGAATATCTCTCCGAATGGAGGGGCAAAATCCCATCTTAGTTATTCACATCACGCAGCTTGATTCTCAGTCGACCTGAACTCTACCTTTATAACTGACCAGTTACAGATCAACGTTTGACAGAACCTAAGTCTGTGATCCTCAACTCGGACTATGCAATAACCTCAGGTCTAAGGATTACATTGATTGAGATATACAAATGACAACTAGTTCGTTGTACCTCAATATGGGTCAATCCGACTCGCTAAACTCTTTAGCTGACTCTGTGTAAGTTGGAATAGCATCTCCATGCCCATGACAGGTGGAACCGAGTCATCAAGCCAACTCTCACATTGGTCTAAGTTGTGTGTCCATCACAACCTCAATGACCAAGGATATTTAGTACAAACAACATGAATGCACAGTTCCACAACCGAATCACATATTCAATGATACACATCAGATGTTTATACAAGGGCAACTTAATAAATTTATGAATACAATGGGAAATCTCATCATACATGATTGCCTCTAGGGCATATTCCCAACACCAAGATGTATCAGGATATTCGTCAAAGATTCTGGTGGTCTGGTATGAAGAAGGATATCGCTCCTTTTGTTGCTGAATGTGATGTTTGTCGTCGCGTCAAAGCTGAGCACCAAAGACCCGCTGGTCTCCTGCAACCACATAAAATCCCTGAGTGGAAATGGGATGAAGTTGGTATGGATTTCATCACTGGTCTTCCTAAGACTCGGAAAGGAAATGATGCCATCTGGGTAATCATTGACTATCTGTCTAAGGTTGCTCACTTCCTACCTATTCGCGAGAGCATTACTGCTAATCAATTGGCTGATCTGTTTATCTCACAAATAGTTGTCCTTCATGGGGTACCGAAGAAAATAGTTTCTGATCGAGGGAGTCTATTTACCTCAAGGTTCTGGGCAAGTTTCCAACAAGCTATGGGAACTCATTTGTCCTTCAGTACAGCTTATCATCCTAGCACCGGTGGCCAAACCGAAAGAGTAAATCAAATTCTTGAAGACATGCTAAGAGCGTGTGTCATATCTTTTGGTAAGGACTAGGAGAAATGTCTTCCTTTTGCTGAGTTTTCCTACAACAATAGTTATCAGTCTAGTATAGAAATGGAACCTTTCCAGTTCTTATATAGAAGAACCTATCGTACTCCTTTGAACTGGTCAGAAACCGGCGAAAGAAATTTCTTTGGTCCGGATATGATCCAGGAAGCAGAAGATAAAGTTCGTATCATTCGAGATCGTTTGAAAACTGCTCAATCTCACCAGAAAATCTATCATGATCGTCACCATCAACATGTTGAATATGAAGTTGGTGATCAAGCTTATCTTCGGGTCACTCCTCTGAAGGGTGTCCATCGTTTCGGTATCAAAGGCAAACTGGCTCCTCGCTATGTTGATCCTTTTCGTGTTCTATCTAGGCAAGGTAACCTCGCATACAAATTGGAGTTGCCTGCAAACTTCCCTGAGGTACATGACATCTTTCATGTGTCTCAACTCAAGCGTTGCTTCAAAGATCCTGTTCATGGTGTTGATCACCAAACTCTTGATCTCAAGAAGGATCTGACTTATCGTGAGTATCCTGTTTGTATCCTTGATGAAACCGAGCGCAAGACTCATCGTTAGAACATCAAGTTCTTTAAAGTTCAGTGGTCTCATCACTCTGAGGATGAAGCAACCTAGGAACGAGAAGATCGTCTTAGATCTGAGTACCCTGCCTTCTTTTCTAAAACTTAGGAATCTCGGGTCGAGATTCTTATAAGGGGGGTAGAACTTTAACAGCCCAAGTTTGTAAAATGCGTAATTATTACTTAAGCATGGCATGCATTTGTTTTAATCAATACAATATTTGCATGTGATCAAGTGTGTGGATTAAGGATGCAAACCCAAAACCCTAAATTCTTTCCCTCTCTTTGAAACCACATTCAAATGGTGTTTGGATTTTGATAATTTCAAAATAAAGGAGCCCAAATGGTTTACAAGGGCCTCTGAATATTTTGTAAACTTTATTGAAGTCTCTAGTATTTTTGAATTGTGCAAAACAGATTTCAAATGAGGTTTACAAAAGGACAAAACTGAAATCAGAAAAATAAAAGGTTTTCTAAGAAAAAATAGTCAGGAGAGAGAACCAGGCCGCAGCCCAGCAAACTCTCTCCCCTCTCTCCCTCTCCCGTGGCCCAGCAAAGGCCCACGCACGGCCCGTACCCCTTCGCTCCTCTTTCCCCTTTCTTCTTCCCAACGACAGAAGGACGACGACGCAGGCAGGCTGCTGCGTGTCGCTGGCGACGCTGTTCCTGTCTCTCTGAGATGCCCGCCGTGCCAAGATCCCCGCTACCGACGCCGGTGATGCCTATAAGACCCCCTGCCACCGCCGGATGAACCCTATCCTCTCCCTCTTCCCCAATTTTCCCTCTGGTCGAACCCTAGCTCTCGGACCACACCAGCGGCCAGTCAACTCCGGTCGCCCCGAGCTCCGTCGAGCATGCTCCTGTCACCGCCTCGCTCGTCTCCATCGATTTCCCCAGCTAGCGCAAGAAGACGCGGTCCCAGGCGCCGCAATCGGACCCTCGTCCCCGACGCCGGCCATCGCTGCTTGCCATCGATTCCGACCTCCACGTGATCACTCCATCACGCTCAGGGTGAGTCACCGGTCCCTCTGGACCTCTCCTTTGCCTCTCTCGCACGCCGTAGACGTCGTTTGTTGTCGACCCGCAAGCTCTGCCGCCGAGCACCATCGGGCTCACTCCTCCGGTAACCTTTTAGCAATGGCGCTGCCACTAATAGGTAGCTCGCGATGCCCTCTTTCATGCGGGCTAGATCCTTTAGCCCCGCGCGTCCCCTGTCACCGTCTGCCACCGCCGTCTGGCTGTTCTCTGGCGAGTCCCTCGTGGCGCTGAAGTGGAAGCCTACGTGGCCTTGGTCCCACCCGTCAGTCAGTGTGGGTAGTCTCAGCCCTGGTGAAAATTGCCCCTGAGCCCTTTTCGCGTGTGTAGCTGCTAAGGTGGCCACGGGCCCACCTGTCTGTGTCTCTGGCTAGCCCATCCTGCGGTGTAAGAAGTTTTCAGTTTCTTCTATTTCCAGAAAAGTGAAATAAAAGGGTTTAACAATTTCAGAAATTGTTTTGAATATTGTAAATTCAATAACTTTTAATCTGTAATTTAGAAAAATACAAGTAATATATCAAAATGTTCAGAAAAATGAGAACTATCTACCTAAGCTATAATAATGCATTGTTCAACAACTTAAATAACAAGTTTAATTAGAACAACATGGTAACCCCTCTCATGTGTTTCCGGAGTTAACCGAGTTAGGGTTTCCAACCCTCGGAACCCCGTTTAAGTTATCAAGCATGTCTTAGGGTTTTGTTTCAATGCAATTTTAACTTGTCATATCATCATATTTGTTTGAGAATTGCATCGATGCCATGTTTTGATTGCTTCCTTTCTTTCTGGTATTGGTTCTTCGCGATAGGATCCGAGCCCGAAGCTGAATTCAACAACACCGACAATCCATACTTGTCTACTGACGGACAAGGCAAGCGTAGCCTATCATTCTGAACCTATGTGTTATAAAGTATATTAATTTCTCGCTACGATGCACACGATTCCAATGTGGTCTTTTGTCAGTAGCTATTATTACCTATCTGTTGCACTGTTTCCTTTTTGCAACCTTATACTCTTGATCCACTGCTCATAGCATACCTAGGTTTGGCATGTGAGCGTTGTAGAGCTTTTGTTACCGACAACTTAGTCAAGCATAGAAACAACGTATGATCTATTCAATGATGAATCAAAGGTGCCAAGGAAGGTAGTGAGGTAGGAGATGGTGACATCATCGAAGGAGTTAACTAAACATGTTAAGGCCTGTATGGGAGGCCACGTTGGGTGTGGGTTTTATAGTTCCATACTCGCCACAACTAGGAACTGAGTTCTTGCCTTTGGAACCAAGATGAGCGTACAACCACACGGGGCTTGGGAACCCCTCGACTGACTAACTTGCCTAGTAGATTCCATGAGTCACATAGTTCGGGCTTTCCATTTGGCATATGCATTGAAAACATTTTCGAAAGAGGAGGTGTAGGAGGTGCATCATAACAGTTAGGGAAGCGTGGCCACGGTTGCTTGGGGTAGATAGCGCCCCTGGTAAACCAACCTCGCCTCACATCTTTAAGTACCGACTTCGGGATTTGACCCGTTACGGAGGAACCATACTTATTGCGTGACTCATGGTCTCGGCGACAACAAGGTAAAGGTCGTGGTCAACCACCCTCTGCCGACCTTCCAAGGAAGAGGGCTAATAATATTTGGCATTAAGAGTCGGTTGATACGTGTGGGTAAAGTTGTACACCCCTGCAGGGTATTAATCTTTTGAAAAGTCGTGTTCATGGTTATGAACGCTTGGTGACCAGATTCTAAGATCATAGATAACTTTAACCATTATAAAAACTTGTTGAACCACGTGTGCTTAAGGATGCTTCCTCTGGGTCGAGAGGGTGATCCTAGATAGGAGGTTCTGATGAAGCTGGTGGTTATCGAGATGTGATGAATAAGATGAAGAAGTCATTATCTTATCCCCTTTAAAAGATTCTGAGTAGACGAGCCTCTTCTCTCTCTTTTTTACAAACAAAGATCACAAAACTAAATCCAGAGAAAGCCTTTCTAGCCAGAGCATGTAGATACTAGATTATCTAAGTCTTGCGGGGTACATTCTCGTACTCATCCTTCCGCCATTATTGTTTTTCTACAGAGGATCTGTTTGCAACTGAAGGTGGCTTCTACGTTGACATCAACGAGTAGTTGGGGGTCCCAGGTAGCAGCCTGAGGACTATGGGATGGACGTCGCTTTTGTTTATGGCCTATTAGGCCTTTTGCTAAGTTGTTGTATAGAACAACATAATTTTCTTTCGCTGTGTGATGTAATGTTGGGTCTAAGACCTCTGGTCTGTAATAACTCTAATATCTTACTCTGCTAAGAGTTTAAACTTATGCTGTTGAATCCCTGTGTTCTGTAATGTTACTGAATCATACTGTGATCTTCCGTGTTTGGGAATTGAACTTATCTTAGATGGTGATCTGAGGTTAGTTTAATCCTAATCCCGGGGGGTGCTACAACAGCATATCTATACTCTACTGTATAGTTCATTTGTGGTTTGCATTCCTGCTCTACAAGTTCTCGCGTCATGTCGTTATAATTTCTGTCTTGTTCATTCTTAGTTACGATAGTAACTGCATGCCATTGTCTGGTTTATTCTTCTATATATTTTTTGATATGACCTGGCTATTTTATATTTGCTGAAATTCTAAACTACACACATTGTTATATTTCCCGTTTTATGGTAGGCACACTTGTTTAATGCTTGTTTGCCCTGTTTGTTTGACGTGATGGTCAATATATTTGAAACATTGACTAGTAGTATGTTGGAGATATGCCCTAGAGGCAATAATAAAAGTAGTTATTATTATATCTTTATGTTTATGATAAATGTTTACATTCATGCTATAATAGTATTAACCGGAAACATTAATACTTGTGTGATTTGTAAACTTATTAGAGTCCCTAGTAAAGCTTGTTTATAATACTAGCTTGTTGGTTGATAGATGATCATGGTTTCTTGATCATGAACATTGAGATGTTATTAACAACATCATATCATTAGGATAATGGTGTGATGGACATACTCCTATAGATAAGCGTAGCATAAATATCAAGTCATTTAATTAGTTTGTTTGTTATAAGCTTTCTAATACATAGTAACCTGCTTCCTTCAACCATGAGATCGTGCTAATCACCATCACTGTATGGATGCTTTGATGGCATCAAACACCACTTCGTAACTGGGTGGTTATAAAGGTGGCATTGAGTGTTCGGAAAGTATGTGTTAAGTCACATGGATCAAGAGTGAGATTTGTCCATCCATATGACGGATAGATATACTCTGGGCCCTCTTGGTGGAATGTCATCCAATTAGCTTGCAAGCATGCGATTGTCTCACAATGGATCACATATCACAGGAATGAGTAAAGAGTACTTATCGGTAACGAGGTTAAACTAGGTATGCAGAGATACCGACGATCAAACCTCGGATAAGTAAAATATCACGAGACAAAGGGAAATTGGTATCGTATGTAAATGGTTCATTCGATCGCAAAGTAATCACAGAAATATGTGGGAACCATATGAATTTCCAGATTCCTCAATTGGTTATTGATCGGAGAAGAGTCTCGGTCATGTCTGCATAATTCATGAACCGTAGGGAGACACACTTAAGGATTCGATGTTGTTTAGTAGTTATGTAATGTAAGTAGGAAGACCGAATGTTGTTAGGAGTCTCGTATGGGATCTGGGATATCACGAGGAGGTCTGGGAATGGTCCGGAGAATAAGATGCATATAAGGAAAGTCCAATTCCGGAGTTCGGGAATGATTCCTGTGTTTTCACCGGAATGATCTAGAAGGGTCTAGAAGGTTCACTGGACCGGAAGAGGAAGGGTACATGAATGTGTCCTGACTAAGTGGAATGATTGCATCATGTCCTAGGTCACTTGGCTGGGCATTTGAAAGAAAGAAATTAAACTCCTAAATTGAAAATCAAAAGGCAAGTTTGAAAAGTCAAACTGGGACAATATTTCCTGGTGGCGGGAGGAGAGGAAACCTCCTCTCCCTCGACCATGCGCCTAGTAGGAGAGAGAGTTGGGGAAGGATTAAAACTCCCCTCCCCTAGATGCACCTCCTTCTCATAAATAGAGGGGAGGGGTGCCCCAAGACCACAACCACCCAAGCCCCCCAAGCCGCCTCCGCCGCCGCTCTAGCCGCCGCCGGCTCCACCTCCTCCTCTCAGGCTTCTAAACCCTAGACGTCGGGGAACCCTACTATTCCACCATAATCCGCTTCGGCTTAAGGCTAATGCATGCGGGATTTCTCCTCTAACTCCAACACCACGTCATCGTGTTGCCGGAATCGCGAGGAGAGAACTACAACCTCCGCTGCATGTTGGAATAAGGAAGAGGAAGGTCTTCATCGAGTATCGAACGTGTGACTGACTGCGGGAGTGCTGCCAGAACGCGGTGTTGGAAGGATCGTCTTCGCGATCTTGAGATCAGAAAGTGAACGACTATATCACCCACGAGAATGTGCTCTCGTTAACCTCTTTGAAATCTTTGAGGGTGAGTACTCTAATCGACTCGTTGCTACAATCTAGTAGATAGATTTTGGCTTGTGTGTGTTCATGCAGTAGAAATTTTTTGTTTTCCATGCTACGAACCCCTACAAAGTAAACTCCAATTCATAGCTCCTATCGTATCAATTAAATGAATAGTTTGCCTTGTTTGTTGTATTAACTTGTTATTACTTAGTTTCATACTGCAATTATTGATATCGCCACCAAAGAGGGGGCTGCGAGATCATGTCTCAAGTTTGTATTCCAATGTAGATGTCACACTCAAAAGGGAGATGCAGGTGATGGAGAAAGCAAATTGAGGACCGCTATCAAATCGATTGTTAACTGAAATGCCGATTTTTCTTCCTCTTGAGTTGATAATATGTAATGATTTTAAGTAGTTTGCATTTGGTCTAATATCTAGAATAATTGCATAGGCTATGTAGGCATTTAGTTGATGTCGTCCACACATAGATGCAACATCCCAAAACTTTCCTATTTTGGAATGTTAAAAATAAAATCAATAAGTTGATTGAATTGTTTGATCTTGTTGAAAATTTTGAATGAAATAAAACTTTCGAGGACTTGTTTAAAAGTATTCCTAACCCACATCGAAAAGAGTGGATAAACATGACTATCCAAAATAAAAATATTGGTTAGGAAACATTTATACAAATCAAAATTATTTACCTCGCATCTTATTTACGCCGTTTGGATTTTTAAGACCCTTACTTGATATTAAAACTATAGTCACGCACACAACTCGCCGCATGCACCATCAATACCCCTCACGTGTATGTTTTGGGCAACCGAAGCCGTAATTTTCTCCTTTATTTTCTTCCTCTAGTCACTGAAGCGGCGGGCCTGCCTTCATCTTCTTTCTCTCAACAGAGACCGGGATGAACACCGGTAAAGTCCTGCAAAAATCTCTTCAATTCGGCCGGTTGATTTGCCCCTTGTCCACGAAAATCCCTCCATGAATACCCTCTCCGTTCGATTTTTTGAAAAAATCCCTAACAGATTCTACTGAATCGATCGATCTCGATCTCGATCTCGCCGGAGTTCTTCGTTGCCAAAGCTTGCAGGATGAGATTTCCATCGACGGCGGCATCTTCCTATCCTCGGTTAATAATCCCTTAGTCTACCTTCTTTTGCTTGACCTTTTCCCTATGTCCAGGAACACCGGAGCAAGCCACACGACCCTGTGGAAGTGTGCTGGATTGCGCCGCCTCCATCCAGGTGTAGCAGCTGTTCGGAACAACACCATCCGCCGTTGGTGATGGGTATTCCTTCAACAAGGAGAGAGAGGAACAGCGTAGACCATTTTCCCGATGCAGAGAAGAACCATAACATCCTAGTCGCCCACACCGGCACCATCTATATGACCTACTTCGACCACGCGGTAAGCCGTCCAATAGCCAGTAGATTGTATTAGGCGGTTAGTATTAAATCGGTTTTAGTCTAGAAACTGAACCGACATCAGTCTACCACGTCCGGCTAGCGTGTTCTTCTTTTCTATTTTATTTTCCTACCAGCGTAGCATCAGTTTTAGACCAATTATATGTACATAAAAAGAATCAGATTATTTTGATCTAACAGGTAAACCTAGCGGGGCCACTATGTCTATTACTTCACACGCGCATGTGCTAAGTAGGAAAGAAGAAAATATTGGATCGGCTTGTATGCAATGTACATGTCTCAACTTATATATTCAATATCTTTTGATCCGTTGCTTCAAATTAAACGATTTTTATTGCGTTAGATTTGTAAATAATTTTTCCATCTAAGTGGTACCATTTTTATAATTATAATTGTTTTTTATTCTATTAACTAAAATTTTAAATTTGAATAATATTTTGGCCGTATCTTGAAATACATATATACTTTTTAGAAATTCTTGTTGTAAATCGGTACACATGTTATTCCCCACTCTTAGAACATCGTAACCTAGTGTTAGCCGAAATAACTATATAGTAATAATGTTTGCATATTTTAGTATTTGTTTACATGTCATATTTGAGTCTTTTTGGTTGTTTCTTTATTTGTGATGGTTATTTATTTGTGGGAAATTTCTTATACGATAGATTTATTCGGAGTGCGCGAGAGATTTCTACAAGGAAGTAGATCATCATATTTTTGTTCCAGTTTTGTCTATGCATGTTTTGATCTATAAATTCTATAGAGTGCATGTATAGAATGTTCTAGTATAATTTCTTAGTATTATTTTGCAAGTGCGATGATTTTTATAGTATACCATGAGTAGCTCTATACTTAGGATTTTTTCTTCCTAATAGGTTACCCCTGTTTTTGCTAAGTGTTGCTTGCTATGCTATATATATAAAGTACCGTTGGGGGGCTCGAAAGACAAGAAAATTTATAAGTATAAAGGCTCTCTTGAGCAATATTTTCTTCTCAAATCCACTTTAAAATAAAAACCAAGTTTTCTTCTGGGCGGAATGGTTGTCGGGTCAACGAGTGAGATTTTGGTGGAGGACGGTCGACTAGGAATCAAAGAAGTCTGTCATGTTTCAGAATTCAGAAGCTTCCAGTGCAACCACAATACATATGGACTCTGTCTTGGCCTAGTACTTAGTGGGAAACCTCACCTGGCTACCAACATTTGGAGGTTCTTGGCACGGTTGGATCCAGAAGGTAGAGGGGTACTAAGGGAAAGCCTCGCCATGGTTTTCTCTATAAAAGGACTTGATCGTGGATTGTGGCTAAAGTGCACAAACTCTCAAGAGTATTGCAATCTGATCGATCAGCCGTGTTTACGGAAACAGAACAACATTGAGCATCTGAAGGATGGAGCCTGTGAAGGATCTTCCTCTCTCTCTTTTATAAACAAAGTTTTGAAACCCCATGGCTTGAGTAATATCGCCAATGGGTGGGATTTTGGGACTTGGTGAGTAATATCCAAGTGTTTGGTTGTTTGGACACTTGGTGAGTAATATCCTCATGTGCCAATCGATCCTATTTTATTTAAGCAAATGTTTACAAACTAGGATAAAAACTCTTACTCTTTTCCTCTTACTTAGAGAAAATTGGCCTTATGCAAATGAACTCCAAAGCCTACTCAGCCTTGCATGTAGAGTTAGCCTTATTATTTCCTTTGTGTAATTTGCCAATACATTCAAAGTATTGACCCAACTTGTTGGCTGCACGTTTTATGTGCAGAATTTGGAGATCGTTGAAAGGTGCGCTAGGATCGTGGGTCTCCACTCAACCTGCCTGTGGCATTGATGGGACTCCAAGTTGTATATATATTTTGCTTCTATTGTAATAATGTAAACTCTGGATTATTCGATTCATATAATAAATACTTGTGTTTTACATGATATTTCCAAGCTATTGATCCAGGGACTAGCATGTTAATCATAGGGACTTAGGATCTTATTCGATCCGAGGTCTCTACAGATGGTATCAGAGCACATGTTGAATGCAGATCGTGACCCTAGCATCGTAAAAACCTTATGATTAATATATTTTCTAAGTTATTTAAGAAAACTCCCATACTTCTCATCATTTATCATTTGAGTTTTAAAATTCTTAAGTCTTTTCTTTTCAACATTAGATATGACCATTTCAAGAAGAAACTTCTCTCAAGACTACACTTCCAAAGAAGATCTGCTCAACGTTTCTGTCAAGTCAGGAATTGAAGACCTCTATAGAAGATGTTCCAAGACTGAAGCTATGAGAATTGAGGACTTCAAAGCTACAAGTACCAAAGAGTTCGAAGACCCTTATAGGGTGAAAAATTAATTACCGAAGACCTCAAAGACAATGAAGATTATGAATATTACAAGTGACCCATTAGGAACCAAACTTGGATAGACTACATTACGATTAGATGTGGTGATTTGTGAGCTGACATTTGTGGTTTTCCTGACAGCAACAAATAAAACTTATTTTCAATACAAAATTTGTTTATGTGGGTTGTACATGTCCTTATTGCTAGAATTTACTCTCCCTACCTTGAAGAGGGAAGAATGGAGACAAAACGAAGAACTTGAATGAGGGGGCCAAGCTAAAAATTCTACCAAGTGGAGCAAAAGAAGAACACTCACACGGTGAAGGATACAACAAGTCCTTGAAGATAAATAACACGCAAGTGCCTCAAGGATTAGGAAAAACAAGGATAAATGCTTACCTCCAATGTAGTTCTCTCTCAGAGCAATTTCTTGCGGTATAAAAAAATAGTTTGAGTGAATTTGGCGTGATTTGATGTTTTGTTTTGTTTGTTTGTATGGGGTATCTTCTTATCCCTATATTCCACTCTTCCCTCTCTTAAACCCACAAAGCAAGAAGAATGGAAAAGAGTATAATGTCAATGTGGATGCAAAGGAAGATAGACTACCATATCGATCAACACCGAATGAACCCTCGCATGACGAAGCACACATGAAACCTTCGAAGAACGACGAGAAGAAATCATCATCATGTGTTACCAATACACCCTCATTTTGTCACCCATGTGTGGAAGAAAAGATAACAACATCAAGACATCGAAAAGCTAGAAGCTTTGAAGGAGTTCTCAATGGATAGAAGCTTACCTATACGAGATGTGAGCACAAATAGTACACACAAATTGTGGCATACAGGAATAAAATCTTTTAAGGGTGATAGTATCCTAGTGTGAACCGAACCTATTTATTTCTAGCCTTCTCGAATCTCAAGGACGAGATAAGGGTGGTAGTTTGTAACATCCCAAAACTTTCCTATTTTGGAATGTTAAAAATAAAATCAATAAGTTGATTGAATTGTTTGATCTTGTTGAAAATTTTGAATGAAAGAAAACTTTCGAAGACTTGTTTAAAAGTATTCCTAAACCACATCGAGAAGAGTGGATAAACATGACTATCCAAAATAAAAATATTGGTTAGGAAACTTTTATACAAATCAAAATTATTTACCTCGCATCTTATTTACACCGTTTGGATTTTTGAGACCCTTACTTGATTTTCCAAATACATATTTCACGAGAGAGGAAATAACATGACATTTCCAAATATAAGTGTGGGAGGATATTCCATTTGGTGTTATGTGAATCTTAAATTGCATTTTGGATTTTTTTTTGAGGATATTATAATAATTTCCAATCTAATGAAAATCAACTGAGAGAAGATAATATGACTTATTCTTATTGGATTTTTAACTTTATGATCTCAATAATTGAATGTAGATTTTGTGCATTTTGTGGAAGTGTTTTGGATATTAAAATTATAGTCTTAAAACTATTTTAAAATTGCATAAGTAGCCATGCGAGGCCAAAATGCATAAAAACAAATATCTATATCTATGTTTTAAGTTTTCAGATGGAAACATATTTTATAGGTCCAACGTATTGATCTATTGTTTTTCTGAAGTTCGTTTAGAATTTTAGACAGTACTTTATACCCATACGTGCTCTCTGAATAAAAGAGAAAGAACAAACAAAAAATATAGAAAAGAGAATTTGTGACTTACCTTCACGTGAATAGGCAAGCCACAAGCCAGCCAAGTCACGCACACAACTCGCCGCATGCACGCACCCCTCACGCGTATGTTTTGGTCACCTGAAGCTGTAATTTTCTCCTTTATTTTCTTTCTCTGGTCACTGAAGCGGCGGGCTCACCTTCATCTTCTTTCTCTCAACAGATACCAGGATGAACATCGGTAAAGTCCCGCAAAAATCTCTTCAATTCGGCTGGTTGATTTTCCCCTTGTCCACAAAAATCCCTCCATAAATACCCTCTCCTCCTCTCCGTTCGATTTTTTGAAAAAATCCCTAACCTATTCTACTAAATCGATCGATCTCGATCTCGCCGGAGTTCTTCATTGCCAAAGCTTTCAGGACGAGATTTCCATCGACGGTAGCATCTTCCTATCCTCGGTTAATAATCCCTTAGTCTACCTTCTTTTGCTTGACCTTTTCCCTATGTCCAGGAACACCGGAGCAAGCCACACGACCCTATGGAAGTGTGCCGGATTGCGCCGCCTCCATCGTAGCAGCTGTTCGGAACAACACCATCCGCCGTCGGTGATAGGTATTCCTTCAACAAGGAGAGACGAACACCGTAGATCATTTTTCCGATGCAGAGAAGAACCATAACGTTCTGGTCGTCCACACCGGCACCATCTATACGACCTACTGCTGCCTCTTCATCGTCCATGTCGACCAAGCGGTAAGCCGTCCAATAGCCAGTAGATTGTATTAGGCGGTTAGTATTAGATCGGTTTTAGTCTAGAAATTGAACCAACATCAGTCTACCACGTCCGGCTAGCGTGTTCTTTTTTTCTATTTTATTTTCCTACCAGCGTAGCATCGGTTTTAGACCAATTATATGTGCATAAAAAGAATCAGATCGTTTTGATCTAACAAGTAACCGAGTGGTGCCACTGTGTCTGTTACTTCGCACGCGCATGTGCAGTTTTAGACCAATTATATGTGCATAAAAAGAATCGAATCGTTTTGATCTAACAAGTAACCGAGTGGTGCCACTGTGTCTGTTACTTCGCACGCGCATGTGCTAAATAGGAAAGAAGAAAATATTGGATCGGCTCGTATGCAATGTACATGTCTCAACTTATATATTCAATATCTTTTGATCCGTTGCTTCAAATTAAACGATTCTTATTGCGTTAGATTTGTAACTAATTTTCCCATCTAAGTGGTACCAATTTTATAATTATAATTGTTTTTTAATCTATTAATTAAAATTTTAAATTTGAATAATATTTTGGCCGTATCTTGAAATACATGTATACTTTTTAGAAATTCTTGTTGTAAATCGGTCCACATGTTATTCCCCACTCTTAGACCATCGTAACCTAGTGTTAGCCGAAATAACTATATAGTAATAATGTTTGCATATTTTAGTATTTGTTTACATGTCGTATTTGAGTCTTTTTGGTTGTTTCTTTATTTGTGATGGTTATTTATTTGTGGGAAATTTCTTATACGATAGATTTATTCGGAGTGCGAGAGAGAATTCTACGAGGAAGTAGATCATCATATTTTTGTCCCAGTTTTGTCTATGCATGTTTTGATCTATAAATTCTATAGAGTGCATGTATAGAATGTTCTAGTATAATTTCTTAGTATTATTTTGCAAGTGCGATGATTTTTATAGTATACCATGAGTAGCTCTATACTAAGGATTTTTTTCTTCCTAATAGGTTACCCCTGTTTTTGCTAAGTGTTGCTTGCTATGATATATATATAAAGTACCGTTGGGGGCCTCGAAAGACAAGAAAACTTATAAGTATAAAGGCTCTCTTGAGCAATATTTTCTTCTCAAATCCATTTCAAAATAAAAACCAAGTTTTCTTCTGGGCGAAATGGTTGTCGGGTCAACAAGTGAGATTTTGGTGGAGGACGGTCGCCTAGGAATCAAAGAAGTCTGTCATGTTTTAGAATTCAGAAGCTTCCAGTGCAACCACAATACATATGGGCTCTGTCTTGGCCTAGTACTTAGTGGGAAATCTCACCTGGCTACCAACATTTGGAGGTTCTTGGCACGGTTGGATCCAGAAGGTATAAGGACTACAAAGGGAAAGTCTCGCCATTGTCTATAAAAGGACTTGATCGTGGATTGTGGGTAAAGTGCACAAACTCTCGAGAGTATTGCAATCAGATCGATCAGTCGTGTTCACGAAAACAGAACAACATTGAGCATCTGAAGGATGGAGCCTCTGAAGGATCTTCCTCTCTCTCTTTTCTAAACAAAGTTTTGAAACCCCATGGCGTGAGTAATATCGCCAATGGGTGGGATTTTGGGACTTGGTGAGTAATATCCAAGTGTTTGGTTGTTTGGACACTTGGTGAGTACTATCCCCATGTGCCATTCGATCCTATTTTACTGAAGCAAATGTTTACAAACTAGGATAAAAACCCTTCCTCTGTTCCTCTTACTTAGAGAAAATTGGCCTTATGCAAATGAACTCCAAAGCCTACTCGGTCTTGCATGTAGAGTTAGCCTTATTCTTTCCTTGGTGTAATTTGTCAATACATTCAAAGTATTGACCCAACTTGTTGGTTGCACGTTTTATGTGCAGAATTTGGAGATCATTGAAAGGTGCGCTGGGATCGCGGGTCTCCACTCAACCTGCCTGTTGTATTGATGGGACTCCAAGTTGTATATATATTTCGCTTCTATTGTAATAATGTAAACTCTGGATTACTCGATTCATGTAATAAAGACTTGTGTTTTACATGATATTTCATCGACTTTGAGTGCTAGCTATTGATCCAGGGACTAGCATGTTAATCATAGGGACTTAGGATCTTATTCGATCCGAGGTCGCTACAATAGAGGTAGGCGGTACCGTACCTGGCCAGGTCGATTAGGATACATTATCGTGCTCTGTATTTTCCCGTCTTTTATTAGACCGATGATGAAAAGTAAAAATGCTCACAAGTTGTACACCTTTTATGGTATCGAAATGGGCTCCAGAAATGCAGAAGCTGTAAAAGTAACAGGGCCGACCCATAGGCGAGATTAGTAACAGTAATGGTACGTAACAGCGGCATGCCATAATAGTGGTAGGCCAAAACAGTAACAGACCGAAATAACGACATGCCGAAACAGCAATATCTCTAAACAGTAACATGCTAAAAGAGTAACGAGCCGAGTAAGCAACAAGCCAAAACAGTAATGGGCCGAGACGGTAATAGACCGGAACAGTAACTCTCGAAATAGTAAAGGTGCAGAACATTAAATGGCCAAAACAATAACGGGCTAGATGCGGTGATCCAGCATACCACTGCATGTGTAGTACACTATAGTCGTTGACATGACATCCACATAACACTGTTTCGTAAATATCACATCCCTCGGAGTGGTACAACAGAAACATTACGGATCCATATTACAAACATACACAAATTATTATTACAATACCAGAAGTTCGAGACTTTAAAAGATTCAACTTACAAACCAAATATAAACTGTTTCAGCGGAAGTTTTAAAGTGGCAACTTCAACTCCGAATTGAGCTCAACAACTTATTATATATAGTTCATGTTGCTAGGCTCAATTGGTTACTAATAACTAAGGCAGTTATTCCGACTCATTGTGCTCTCCTCCATAGACGGTGTCGTAGTCCACCCCTTCCACAACACCAAACAGATCTAGCTCCTCGCAGTAGACCTCCTCTTGGCCTTCAGTTGCATACAGTTGGGTATCTTCTGGATCCTCAGAGTCTAAGCAGGGGATCAAAGGAAAGTATGAGTAACAGCGTTACCCAACAAGTTCATTATATGCAAGGTGGGAAGTTTGATGCTCTATCTACCACCTTGGACTATTAGTCATTGGCACTATGCAGTTTTTCGTAAATCTTTCTTCAAAGATTGATTTTGTTGTTAAAAACTATGCACATCAGCCTTCACAGGTTGACCAAAACTTTCATGGAGTTCCTTTCCTACCGCGTTCGTAGCTCCTTCCCGGAACAGGGAGTAACAAGTTACAATTCTTACACTCAGCAGAGGTGCATTACTTTACCCATGAGAGATCAACTCCTTGTTGCACAACCAGGCATACTTTCCCATCCACAATTCCATGATGTGGGGCCCAGTAGGTGATCCAAGCCAATCACTGCCCTTTCTCGCGACCCCACATAGAACACGATCCCCAAGGAGAACGACCTCTGTTATTCCGCATAGTGGATATAAATATGGTTGACTCCTTGAGGACTCCAGTGAGCAGACAGGAACCTGGTCGCCCCCATCAATATAAAGACATACCTACGACGGTCTCTCAGGGATAGTCTAGACACCAATATCGTGGGGAACTAAGGGGTCCCACCCATGCTGAGCCTCTTAGGGAACATCAGCGTCACGATATGGTCATCTTGTTCATGTGAAAGGAGGAAGATCCAACTGACTTCTTCGTCCCATTCCAAATCTCATGGTTAACGTGTGATATACGCGTTAGAATCACTGATGTCATGGGTTAATTCCTAGGTGATTAATCTTGTTGAAAATAGAAACCTAAGTTCTATTACTCACCTAATCCATATCATCACTTAGGATGATGTCAACAATTTATTTATTTGAGAAAATAATATTTTCTTTTCTCGAAACATAGATGATAACACACAATTTATAAATACTTTGATAAAGACTCTTCAAAGGACATGAGCAAGTGATGAACTTGCCTTGTGATTGCAAGGTAGTGAAGTCGGATGCTTGCACTGGACCTTGAGCTTCTATGTCTACAAAACACCATTATTGCCCGGTAAGGACAATATTTAAAGAAGCAAAAATGAATATGCATAGTAATGTAATGCATCATTTATTATTTAACTTCTTTGTGTGTTTTACCCAATATTTTAGTTTCTGGAATTTCTTTATGTAATAAAGGAATTCATTTTAAATAATAGCTTTAGTAGTTTATAAATATTGCATTTATTATTTTTATGATGTAATATATTATTAATAGAGTTAAAAACTAATTTTTTATTTAAATTTTTAACTCTTATAATGGTTTCCTTGATGTTTCTTTTTAAGAGTAAGTATTTTAATTAAAGAGACTTTATTTTGGTATCTTAAATATTAATTTAGTATTTTTCTAAAATACTATAATAACTAAACATGATAAAAGTTATTTTTATTTATTTTTAGGTATTTTCTTGATTTTTACAAAATTCCTTAAGGAATATATATTATAAAAATCTTTAACCTAAAGTTCCTTTATTAAAAATAGGTTTCTTAATTTAATTTAATAGGTTATTTTATTATGAATCTAAAAATATATTGTATGCATTTTTAAGGCTTTTATTTTATTTTCTGAAATTTATTAACTTCTAGGGGCATTTTGGTCTTTTGCTAAATCATAAAAATCCCTTTAGTGTTTGGGCCAACCCCATTGGGCTATTTGGGCCCATCGTGGCCTAATTGGCCTGGTCAAAACAGCTCTCCGAAGTGGTACTGGCCCTATTAGCCCAGTACACTTCCCTCTCTCTCTCTCGTTCTCACCTCTTCTTCTTCCTTGACCCCGTGGTTGCCGACACCGCCGCCGTGCGATTCATGCCACCCTGGTCCTCCTTGGCTGCCGCCATGGTGCATGGCATGGTTGTTGACCCCGCTCCTTCATCTAGTCCATTTTGATTTGGATTTGGGGCTCTCCTGTGGCCAGGATGGCTCCATCCCGAACCCTAGGGTTTGGGGTGATGCAGGTGATGTTGTCGCCGCTGCTCCAGTGGTGTTGGGGGTGTTTGTATGTTGTTGTGGTGGTTTTGCTCGTCCTCAAGTGTTGTTGTGGCTATTGCCTCGGCTCGATGCGGGTTGCAGCGCCCCTTGGGTGCTCCCCGTGCCGACATGCGCTCATCGGCCCCTCTGCTTCCTCTTCTAAACTACAGCGATGACCTTTGTGAGTTTTATCTTGATCTCCCCCTCGTGTTTGCTGACCTCTCCCTCTCTCGATCTTATCTGTGTGACTCAAATGTGTATCCCTATTTAGGGTTCATGTCCTGTTTAGGATTCCTCTCTCTGTTTTGGTTATATATGATGAACTGGAACTACTGGTGATGATTAGTGAGGATTGTGATCAAGTACACTACATCGGTCACTGTTTACATTTGATTTTTATGATGCCAGTGGCCTTATTGTATTGATTCCAATTGATAATTGGTCATGGCCTAAATGGTAATGCTACTATGGAGTTTTACTTGTGGTGTTGGTAATTTGTGAATTCACCACTATCAAGATATTAGTACTGACAGTAGTACTGCTAGTGATTGCCCACTGAATGGTTGAGCTCTAACATGTGAGTTTATACTCAGAATTAAGTTAACAATGTGATTATAGTGATACTCTGATTATGTGGATGTATATAGACTTGGTAATGATTCCTGGTTTGATTCCAGGAAAGTGATATTTAGTGTTTACCAAGTTTATTTATGCAAACTAAATAATAGATCTGCTTGATTTGGAATCTATTCTTGTGACACCATCTTAAAATGGCACACAAGTCTAGGTTCTACTACTGTCTTGATTCTAATGGTGCTCAAGATTGGATTAATGCCCAAACTAAGTTGGAAGCTTCCTTTTTAAACCTGATAGACTATGATGTTGGTCTAAGGCTTAGGAACTAGATTCCTTTCATGTTGTCCCTAATAGACATGTTCTAATATTATCACTGGTTACTGGATCTTGAATCCTTTTGGCTAAGATGGTTGAGGTGCTCATGGTTTAATATGGGTTCATAAGCTTTATGGATTATGGGGTGCTACTCCACTAGGAGATGTGCCCAAAATTCATAAGCTAAGCTATGGTCATATAGGAATATAAGATTGGGCTTTAATATCCAGAATCTATGATGCTGGTGTCTGAGATTCTAGGTTGATTTGTAAGATTTTAGCATACTCTTTATTCAAAAAGATTATCTATGATGGATTCACTCCACTTGGGTGATTTCTAAGATATCTAGATATAAAACAACACATGTATCTTAATCTAGATAAGATGATTAGATCATGTGAGGGTTTTATCTTACTCACCACACTGTTAGATTGCTGGTGTTGTGGCTGATTGATTCAGTTGGCTAGATCTTGCTAATTGTGTTGCTGGCTTGATCTTGTCCTTCACCTTCTGGTTCCTGTAAGCTTGGCCTTGACCTTGCTATCCACCTGATCCACCCCCTCCTTATGTCACCATCTAGTGAGTACTTGGATGAACTGATGTATGGTTTGGCTGGTGATTTTTTGGCTTTGGTAAGCTTGGTGTATTCCTAGTTTGGTGTTTGAAAGTGAGAAAGAGCTACTGGAAGCTTTGCCACGGCTGAGCTCTTCCCCTTTTGCTTGTGTGGCTGTTGCTGTTGTGTTGACAGCACACACCATGCAGTTAGGTCATTATGCTGCCTGGCTGTTTGGTGCATGGTGTGGATCAGATCGATGATGTGTTTTACCTTTTGACCTTTTACATTTCACTCACCTGGTGAAACTTGCCCCTTTTACTTGCTACTAATATCTGACTTGTGGCTTATTTATTCTGGAAGAATAGATTCTTTCATATTGGTGAAACTTGCCCCTTCTAACAATTACTCAATGATGTAAACTTGAGCAGTGCACTTCACTGCTCTCCACTGAGAGTAATCTTACAATTAATATTTATTTTTCATTTTGTTGGTTTTATATTATTTTGCAGGTACAAGATTTGGATATGCAAGATTTAGAATAGGATCAGATAGATAGATACATTCATATTTTACTTTTATTTTATTCTTTTTGTAACAATCTTGTAATAGTTTATTATCTGAATTCCCTATATTGTAATTCCTTTACTGTTCTGAACCCCTTCATAGTTGAATGAGTTCATCGTTGTAAAAATGTGTATGGAATAAGGATAAGAAATAAAGAGTCATTTCTTATTTGAATTACTTTATATTGAATTCTATTATTATTTATTATTTCTTTATTATAACAAATGATATTACTAAATCATTTTGAAAATCATTTCAAAATACCAAATCTTAACTTTTTAAATGTAAGTTCAAATTTCAAATTTGAATTCAAATTCTTCCCCCCAAAACACATTGATTCATAAAGATCATGTCAAAATTTATAACGATCACTCTCAATAGCTATTCCTACACACAAAGAGTGAAAGAAACTCTGATCACTTTAGGTTTTTGTTTGGCAAAAAATTTACCCGCATTTAACAGATGAATGCATGCATATGCACAAAATCATAGTTCTACCCTTCGTTGGTTCCTAAATGCTTGGATGTTACACCAGAGTAGTATATGTGTCTGGTTCAAGCAGTATGTGGATATACAATAATGGGCTAGAAAGGTTACGGGCCAAGCGGACTGGCCAAACGGGCCCATTTCAAACAGTTTAGGGCGGAACACTAATGAGTCCGTGAATTTCTGGGCCGTGCTAATGGGCCAATTTCAAACAGTGTATGTGGAAATAGTAACAGGCCAGAAAGTTTACGGGTCGCCTACGGCTGCACCAGTGGGCCCATTTGTAACAGTGCATGGCGAAACAGTAACGGGCCGCTATCCTATTGGGCTTCCTTAATGGGCTGGCTCACTTAGTAATTATCAGGCCTTGGTTGGGCTTGTCTTCTACCATAGTTTCATTGACAGCTAACGGCGTTAACTGGTCGTTAATAGCGCACGCCACATGGCACTTTGCATGACGTCAGCAGTCAACGCGTCTGGCAAAGACATCTACAACAGAATGAATTTTCGTGGCTGAAGGGTGCGGTCCGCCACGGTCGAAAAAAAACCGTAGTAGATTCATTTGTGACGGGGCTTTTACCACGAAGGGCATCCGTCGTAGAAGACTCTTCAGCCACCACGAAAACGGGGCTTCAACCACGAAAATGGTTCATTGTAAAAGGACATTTTTCTTGTAGTGCCCTACGAGGAGCAGGAGTACATACGCCCAGAGAACCCCTCCGACACCAGCATCATCGATCCATGGTCGGAGGTAACTAGGTTTTTCTCCCCTTCCCTTGTTCTTCCCCATTCCCATCGTTGGATGCTAGATCGTTTGTTATTAGGGTTCATCTGTTCGTATTTTTAATCGTTGGATGCTAGATATTTTTAAATAAGCTAATTCTCTTGTGTTTCGATGAATCTCTATGTTCTTATTTCAATCCTATTTTATTTGTCCTCCGAGTTGTAGTTAAGGAATTCCCTAGTTGGTACTAGCGTCGATCTGTAGTTGGGATCAGTATTTGATTTTGTTTGAGATTTTGGGGATTGGAGAATTTAACCCACCCGCTTCACTTATGCAAATAATCATGGGATCTCAAATGGTTAATCCTATATAACTAAGAAGATCACCCCCACTACCATATTTCTCTCAACATGCAGCTATGCCACATCAGCAAGTCACTAATTAGTCCATGTCATTCAGACATCCGCTGCCATGTCAGCATCTAGGACGGGTGATGCCTTTCTCTCTTTTTTTGACGTGCGAGCGCTGCCTTTTGTCGATACTGTTCCACGGAAACGAAAAGCCTGAGCATAATTAGGGCAGCCGAGTGGACTCCTGAGTGGTTTGTGTTATTGTCTTCTCAAGTAGCTCCTCCGTTTCTCACATGACGATTTATTAGCAGGTCGTTTGCCGTTCCTATTACTTCCCACCGTCGCGGTTCGTCCCTAACGAGGGGCGCTAGGGCGGAGGCAACATCCGCACTGCTAACACCCTGGGATTTTGGTACCTTGCGGAAGTGGTGTCCTACGAAGCTTGGAGGCACGCATGTTAGTTCTCTCTACATCCCCCATTTTCTGATCACACTAACCGATCTGGTTGCAGATTTCTCTCTCTGATTTGCTTTAATTCCCTGAATATATTCAATTTCAACGATTCCTCTATTAAATTGCATCTGTTTCTCTCAGATTACCTAGCTACATACGAAGCTGAAATTGAGAGGCAACTGAAATTTATTCTGACGGGTATCCTGATAATGTCACCTTCCAGGCCGTGTTATTTCTAATCCGAGCACCGGGTTTTTTCCATGAACGACAGTGGCCTCCTGTTAATAATAGTTTGCCCCTCTAGGTCAAATATTCAGAATTCTTTCCCGATGGTTACTATTTGAAAGTAGTTTCGTTCCTCCATTCTGATCTACTTCTAGGTTTGCTTTTTTTTGTCTTCCCAATTTCAGTATAACCTAATGCCAAGGTCGGCGCCGACAGCATTCCCTCCCCACCAATTTCTCTATGCAGAGGATAGTGCATGTTATGATAAGCATAATAAGATAGATACATTGAAGGACCCTAAGAGAGTATTCTTCCTAAATAACACGGGTCACCTTGATGTACAATGTGTTTCTGATGGATTGATTGGTTCAAAAGCCACCGAAGGAAGTTTGAGGTGCTTTCAGAGCCTCATCGGCCATCGGCTTCCTCTACCAGTGGTGGCCAACCATGGGTGTGGTGAGAAGTGAGGTTAGAAGAACATGGTCACATATTCTATTGTGTCGTGCGTGTATATCTGAACCTTTGGCCAATTTGCTACGTGTATGTGTGGTCTACATTTCAGAAGATGATCGATAGTGGCCAGGAGCAAACAAATCACTTGCTGAACGTCTAAAGACCATCATATTGGTTGTTCTAATCGATTTCCGCTGCATGCATGCTAATCTGTTACTAAAAATTTACCTTTTTTCTCTTTATTTTTTAGTACATATTATAATATCAGCTACATGACTGAGAGTCTGAGACACGAAGTGTGCCTCGGTTAACAAGGTGGTAACTGACAAGTGATGATCCTAACATATTTATTATATAGTAAACTAACTGAAACTTAATATTTGTTCCTTCCTTTCTTAGGAAATATATATATCGCTATTTCTTATGGGAGCTATTTCTTATGGGACACACCATGACAAATTTTATGAAGGTGTGGCAGGAGCAACTCCAGACCAAATTTTCTTATCTCACTGTAGGCTACTGATGTTTTTCCTGAGAGGAAGTACAGTTCATTTGCTAACATGTAATTGGCACCTTTCCTCCTCTTGAAATCACAGTATATATATTTTGATCCAATTAGGTAATACATAAATCACAGTATATATTGTCTGTTGGTATATTTTATTGTACGTCATGCTTGCTTCAGTCAATCGGACACCTCAAAGCAGAATATGCTTCTGAGAACATCGATGGCATTTTGTCCATGTTCGACGACAATCCGACATTTGGAGGAGGCATATATACATGTCGGCTTAAATATTACATTTGTGGTTCTTCATATGGCATGATCGATCCTGCTGACATATAAGAAGTAGTTACTCAATGTTTAACATGTATCAACTAGAGGAATATGAGATGGTTGTTTCCATGATTTTACAACTTTAATCAAAAGTTGCCTATCAAAAAGATATACATTTGTCCTGAAAACACATTTTCTATTTGTGTACATTTTGCCTTCGCTATGATATTATCACTTAATCTCTTTGCATGTCTTCCTTTATACTCACTTCATATATAGCATTGTCAGTTTCCGCAGCAACTCGTGGGGTATCATCTAGTTTATGCAAATAATCAATCCCAATAATCAAAGGTATCTCAATCATGTCTACTATTTTTTCCAACATGTGGATAGCAGCGACGACCAGTCCAAGCACACCAAGACTCGTCAGGTGCTGAGGAGGCTGAAGTCCGGCCAGTACGACCACTACTTCGCCGGTGATGTCTACAGGTGCCCCTTCTGCGAGAGGAGACTCCATGCCATCGACTTCAACTGCCTCGTGAAGCATGCCGAGGACGTGACCACCTGCAGCCACAACGTGAACGTCCACGCCTTCAGAGCCAAGCACAAGGCGCTCGGCTTTCACCTCTGCAACCTCCAGAAGGTGGCCATCGAAGAGGGTCGCATGCCCCCGATCAAACCCAAGGAGCAAAAGGTCAAGGGAATGGGCAACAAGAAGTGGAGGAAGCGCTATAGGGAGGAGGCGGAGGCCAGGAGGTGCCACTGATCTTGTGTGCTGTTGCTGTTGTCAAGCAGCTTCTTTTGTATTTCGGTGTTGAACTTGTCTGCTGCTGCTGAGCAGCCTAATTGTCAAACCTTGTTTAGTGTTGTACTACATATCCTATGTTAGCTTTGCCTATATCTGCTTTGTTTACTGAATGTGCTGGTTAGATTTGCTACCAGATTGGGCAAAACGAGGGCAAAAGTGAACAATGAATGATGAAGAGAGAGAGAGAGAGAGAGAGAGAGAGAGTAGCCAAAAAATATTTACCTATTTGTAACACGTGGGCCTACCTCCATCTTTCGCTGCTTTTGGGCCGCACAGCATCGAGCAACTCGCCATCTTCGTGGCGTTTTGCGAGTCCTACCTAGGCTGCCGGCCATACTTCCCCCTGTGGCAAGATCTGTTCCACGGGAGGATTGGGCGCGAAGAAACAGGCGGCCCGATGTTGGCCACGAGCGGCCTCACCTTTCAGTTGAAGTCGAAGACCTCCTTCTTCGACCTGATGCTACCAAAGAAGGCAGCGAACGAATGGAAGAAGCATTAGTTCTACGTGATAGAGTCGCCGCTAGACGACGAGGTGGCGCTTCCGATGTATTCCGCCGACCGGCCCGAGCCACGTCGGCTCTAAGTCGCCAAGCTTCCGCATGACCAGCAGATGGTGGTCGACGAAATGTTGCAGACAATCCGCAGCTTGAAGAAGAAGGGACTCCATACGATCAACTTGTATAATTGCTGGTTTGGGCGGCGGCTAGTGCCTCTGGCCAGTCGCGCCCACTACATGTACGAGTACAGGGACAAGGAGGACCCGGCGAAGTCTTGCACTGCCGAGTGGAGGCTCAACGATTATACCTTGGTCCGAAAGAAAATCATGGACGCAGTATACCTCGACGCGAAGGCCGGGGTTCCCCCTTACACCGCGAATCGCAAGGCTCCGACGGTAAGTTCATACTTTCTTGTACATTTGCAGTCGCAGATATGCAGTCGCGGTCTGTGCTAATCGCCTTTTATCTTCGCAGTTGTTCCAAGTGGTGGAAGGTTGGCTTCCACCGCTGATGACAAAAACTCGACCGAGTCCGCTGAGGACGAGAGCGAGTCCTCGTCCGACAAGGGCCACACCAGAGGCGACGATGTCGATGATGACAACGAAGCCGTGGAGGTCGCCGCACCCACGGTCCGTAAGACCCGTGGGCAACGGCAACGCGAGCTCAAGGCCAACAAGAGCCTCGAGGCTCATGACGGGGAAGACGACGAGCTCCCCGGACACACTTCGCAGTGCGTGACCACGCTGTCAAAGAAGAAATCGCCATAGAAGAAGAAGAGGTCGGCTAAGCCGGCGTCACCACCTCGGTCCGTGAGTAGCTCTGAATCTACCAGCACGGCCGAGAAAGCTGGGGCCGGCGTGCCAGCGCATACGACTGCAGCAGCCGATGCGGCCGTGGTAAAGGGTGAGGTGCCATTGGCTTCGCTGCCACCACCCTTCGCCACAGTCACCGGGCTCGAGGCCGCTCCACCCGCGGGGGCCTCACTGCCGAGGAGAGCGCCTGCGGCGATCGTCGTTGATCCTCCTAGAGCGGATTCATCCTCGAAGAAGCCCTCGGTGTCCTGGGCACAGAGCGTGTTTGAGACGGGCCTAAGTCGAAAGCTGGGGCCGGAGTTGGAGAAGCCAGCCAGCATTCGTGCTGGTTTGCGTTTTATCCCAGTCACCAAGTGAGTACCCTTTAGGTTATTTGTTTGTCCAGTCGATTCATATCTAGCTGGCAAGTTTACTGATGGCATTGTGTTGCAGGACTGGTGCGAAGAAGATAGGTCACCCCTTGGTGGCTAAGGTCCCATTGGGTGCCACGGAAGGGCGACGAGATCGATGTGCCCATTGAAGGCGCGAAGAAGGAAAAGGGCGACGAGGACGTCACAATCTTGGACGAGCCAGTTGGCGCCTCGAGCGAGGCTCCAATTGGAGCGGATACGGTTGCGAAGGTCGCGGTGGACGCGGAGTCGCAGCAGGTCGAAGCCACGACACTGGTCGGTGCGACGGGCCTAACGATGAGCGTCGCGGGGGCGGCGGGGGCCACCTTCCCTCGTTTTGTGGCGAGTGCCCCAGCGCAGTCGGTGGAAATAGAGCAGTGTCGCGGGCGCACACCTGTGGTGACCCAGCATACCACTGCATGTTGTAGTATACTATAGTCATGGAAATAACACTCACGGAGTACCATTCCGCAAATATTACATCCTCAGGGTGGTACAACAGAAACAAAGCAGGTCCACATCATACATTATCATTATTACAACCAGAATTACATGACGACTTGGAGATCCTCCTAGGTCCATAGAGGTATCCCGATGACTCAGGGCTAAACTATTATAACTCGAAGAACAGAATAAAGAAGCCACTAAGTTTGATTTAATATAGATAGAGGATAGAGATCTATGCTACTGGACTAGATCACTATATATGCTACATCTACACTTCAGATACGTCGGTCTCCATTCCATAGATGTTTTCGTAATTGTTCCCTTCGACGCTTCTGGATACTTCTGGTTCTTCATAGCGGAATTCTTCTTGGTCTTCAATTGGATATAGTATTTCCTTTTCCTGACCGTTAATGTCTTCAGAATCTAGCAAGGGTTAAGAAGATACGTTGAGTATGAGCGTACTCAGCAAGTTCACTAAAAAGGAGTGTTTGATGCACTATATCTACAGCCACAGACCATAGGTCGTAGGCAATGCAAGTTTTTCGTAAACATTTCTTCAAAGGTTGCTTTTATTCTGAAAAGTTATTTCCATTAGCATTCACGGGTTTACCAGAACTTTCATGGAGTTCCTTTCCCGCCGCGTTCGTAGCTCCTTCCCGGAACAGGGAGTAACAAGTTACAGTTCTTACACTCTACAGAGGTGCGTCACTTTACCCATGAGAGATCTTAGCTTTATTGCACATCCGGGCGCGCATTCCCGTTCACACTTCCTTGGTATGAGGCCTAGACTAAGATCCAAGCCAATCATTGTCCTTCTCCATGACCCTGCATACACCGCAATTGTTGTATGCCTAAACTCAAGGTAGACTTTTCCCCGTATAATACGGCTATACCTTAGTTGGATACACACAACAACCATTAACACTAATCTGTCTTTTGTAAGCCCAGATCCACGGTAGACTTTCCCCGTATAAACGGCTATACCCATGATCTGCAACTTATAAATGCCTAGAACAGTGTCCAATGCATGCGAAAGGGAGCTGATCCAGCTGACTTCTCCGTCCCATTCCAAATCTCATGGTTAACGCGTAATATACGGCGCAAGAATCACTGGCAACATTGGTTGTTAAGTCCTATATAATATGTTCCTTTACCACCGGAACTTTCATAGAAGGTTATTACCTCATGGTAAATAACCTATAATCATATTATTATGAAAATAGTGTTTTCTGACCTTTTTGAAATGCAGGTGATGACAACACTAGATTTGCAAAATACTTTACAAAAAATAATAAAAGGACATGAGCAAGTGTGAACTTGCCTTGATATAGCGAAGTATTGTAGTCGAATGTCTCGACCTGACCCTGGACCTCGGGTTCTACAAAAGTACCATAATTGCCCGGTAAGGAAAATGTTTAAAGGAATAATATGTTGTTATGCATAAGTAATGCTATGCATTTTGTAAAACCTTAAGTAATTCCTTAACATTACATGTGAGTTGGATTTAGATGATTTGTTTAGGATGTGAGTTATCTTTAAGTTTACTTCATAAAGGAGTGTAGTAGTAAGGATTTTTGGATAACATATAAGACATGAAAGTAAGGTACAATTGTAATACAATTCTAAGATTGGGTGATACCATGTAATCATTACAAGGTTTAAGTTTTAATTTTGTTATGGCTTAAAAGAAATTGCATAGTGTTTCTTTTGAGGTGGCAAAAAGAATAACATTTGAAGAAAATATTATTTATGTTAAGTTAATCAACTCTAAAGATTAATAAGATTAAAGTTATGGTTTAGGATAAGGTTTAAATGATTTTGAGTCATTATATACCTAGCTTATGATATGTCAGACCAAAGTTAATTATAAAGATATAATTGGACTTGGGATATAATATTTATGGTATTAACAACAATTAGGGTTTTTTCCTAAGCATAATGAAAATTACTCTTAAAGACTTAAAGATAGCATATTTAATATCCATAGATTATACTATAAGATTTTGCTATATAAAGAAAATAAGTGAATTTAACCTATAATATAATTAGTGAATACTAAGTTTGTTAATATAATTTTATATGAATTGAGATCACTTACTTCTAATTTAAGTTAATGATTTGTAAGACTAACTTTGTAAATCTTGGACTTATAGTTGATTAAATATTTTAAAAGAATATTATAAAATTAATTATTTAAATTTGGATAGTATCCTAAATTATAATTATAGGTTAAACTATTTTAGAGTTAAAAGATTGTGTTTTGAACATGATTATTTCTTACTTAGGAAATAATGTTAAATATTTAATAAAACAACTATCTTATTTTAATAATTAAAGATATATGATCTAAGAATTTTAAAATGTTTTTGGAATAATATAATTAGTATTATCCTAGTAAGTATTCTTACTTAAAATCTCAAAATTGAATTTTATTTATCTTTAGGTATTTTTTATAAAATTTCTCAATTATTGAATGTCTTTAAATATTTGTTTTAAGTTTTATTTGTAAAATTTTAAGTTAGTATTTTTATTAGATAAGAGCTTTATTTTTATGCATGAAAAAGATTTTTATTTATTTTTACGAATGTTTCAGAATTTATTAAATTTCATTTAGTTATTTAAGGGTGTTAATGTTTATCTGTATTTTATTAAACTTAAATAAATATGATTATATTTTTCTTAGGTGGATATTATTTTGATAAACATTTAGATGTATTAAATATATTTTTAGGATTTTTCTACATGTTTCTAGAAATAAAAATAGTGTTTAGGGGTGTTTTGGTCATTACTTTATTCTAGCTTTTTCTTGTTCCCCCCTTTTTTTATTTTTGTCTTTTTGGTTGGTAACAAGAACGGCCCGGCCTGGCCCAGCTAGGCCTGGCTCGGGGTCAACATGACCTAGACCCACTCCATCTCGCTCATGAGCATACAAAGGCACTCCCCATCTTCTTCCATTCGACTCCACCGCCGCCGGCGCCGCCGCCTGCTCCCCATGGCCCTCGCCGGCCATATACAGCTCCGCCGCTCGCCATCCGACCTCCCCTCGGTCTTACCCTTCCATTTCTCTGTGCCTTGAGGTTGCTCTATCTCCCTCTGCGCATGCCTCTATGAAACCCTAGCTGCGCGATTTGGGTCGGCTGGCGCGGTACCAGTACCCCCCCGACTGTTCTTCTCTAACGGCGACGAGTTCCTCTACTAGGACCGCTCTACCCTATCGGCCCCTTCGAGCTTCTTCTCGAGCCCGCCGCTCTCGGCCCCTCCTGTTTCTTTTGGTGCTTCTACTTCCTCCTTCTAGACTTGACCAATTTCTTGATGCTGGCAGGATGGCAAGTTCATTGCAACCCCAATGTCTACGACTCATTGCTCTGGTTTGATTTCTATGGTTGATATTGCGGTGATGGTCTGCTAGTGCTGCTGCCGACGGGACGGCGGTGACGTCGTCACTGCAACCTCGCTGCTGCGCTGCATCCAGGCTTCATCACGCCTCCGCTCCAGGTGCTGGGCACCCCCGGTGAGTTTTATTGTGACCGGCCTTCGAGCCGATGAATCACTTGGTGATCTGTGGAGTAACTATATGGTGTTGGGTGCAAACATGTAGTGGTGATGGTTCAGAGATGTTGTTACTGATATTCTCAAGATTTTCCTAAAATAAGTGAGATACTTCTAAGTGCCATGCTTCAGTTTGGATGAACATTCATCCCTAGCATATGTTAGTGGGTGGTTTCATATTGTGTTGAATTTGACTAGCAATAGTCTAGTGGCTTGCTTCATTACTTATGATTTTGAATAAAAAGGGATATGGTGATATTGGGATCAAAATGATTCCTAAGTTGTTGACTTAGGGAAATGATTGTTATTGGTTGTTATAGCTTTGATTAACATAAAAGATGGATTTAGGCTTAACTGAAGCTTTGCTTCAGTGATGTACTTGATGATTCCTAGTTATTTATACTAGGGGAATGATAAAAATGTCTTGTTTGGAACAATCTTGATGACTAGCTAAAGTGGAAACTATCCTCTGTGGCTTCTGCTGCCCTGGGCTGCTGCTGTGGTGCCTCCAATCTTGGAGTGTGCACAGTGGTAGCCCAGGTAGCATGAATTGCTGTTGGGAATCACTACCATGATGTAGTTGATGTTGAAAAAAAATATTTAGCTCATGATGCAAAAGGCTGAAGCTTTACTTGTGTTGCACATGATCATATATAATTGTTGCCTTGCAACAGATTTGGCTAGTCTCTGTGTAAAAACTTTGTGGCTACTGTAGCTAGGCTATGCTGTTGTGGTACCTCCCTAGAGGATGCACAACAAAAAAAATCCTTCTACAGATTTCTATAAAGCTTGGTTGGCAAAATTAAATCATGGGCAATTGCCAAGGATGCAAAGGCTGAGGCCAAGTGGATAATAGAAGTATATATGTGGCTGTGGCACTATGGTTACTCCTATGATGATTTTATACTCCACTTGAGTATAAATCTAACGAGATGATCATTTAAAACTAAATCATGCTTGGAAACTGGTAGGAACAAACATTATGCATGATTTATAATAGAGCAACCTTTTGTTGTTGCTGAATCAGTGTTGTGACTTCTTGTTCCTGGTGGATCTTGTTCCTGGATGCTAATGGATAAGCTCCTCCTTGTTTGATTGGCTGGCTTCTTGTGCTTTTGGCCTACTCCTTATGCTCCTGACCTCCTGGTGCTCTTGGATGGCTTCCTCAAGCAACCAGGGCACAGATGTTGTGGTGGTAGTGCACTATGGAATGTTGGTGCTAAACTATAAGCTTTGGAAGTGTAGAAATGGTCTGGATGGTTGATCTATGTTGGTTGTATTGGTTGTTTCTTGCTATGGTGAAGAAGGTTCAGCATAACACTCCCTCTACTATGGATGTGTACTTATCTCTTTCCCATAGTGCCTCCTATGTTGACAGCACATCCACATGCAACTTTGTAAGCTACCTGTGTGTTTGCCTCACTCAAATGGATCGAATCAAGTAAAAACTGGATCTTTTGCTAGGTATATTGTTTGGCTTTTACTTTTTACTGAATTGGTGAACTTGCCCCTCTGCCTGTGAGGTTGTACTGAGGCAAATAAGATACTGATGAGATCAGATACTCCTTTGGTGAAACTTGCCCCCCCCCCCCCCACATTTTTAATATGCTCAATGATGTGACAAGCAATGCATCACATTGCATTACTGAGAGCAAACTAATTAACACTAACCCCTCTCTTTTTGTCTTTTATTTGTTTGTTTTGCAGGAACTAAAAGAATATCCAGGAACATCAAAGTAGATAGAGATTTTAGCTTAGATTTATAACTTCTGTAATTCTTTTATTTAATTGTAATAACAATGTAATTCTTTTATATTTTATTGAAGCTTTTCTTTTTCTTTATTTGTAACTATTCATCTATGTAATGACTTATAATTACTTGTATTGATTAAATCTTTGTTTTATTAAACAAAGATTTCTTCTTATTTGTATTTCTTTGATTTCCATTAATCTGTATGATTTCTACTTTTTTATGTATTGTACCTTATTCTTATTCTTTTATTGTAAAAGAATAATGTAATACTTCATGTATTCTTTTATTATAAATAATTTTGTTATATCCTTGTTGTAATCATTTCTTTTTATTCCTTTATTATAAAAGGATAATGTAATATACATATATTCTTTTAATAAGGAACACTTCTATTTGTTTCATTATTGTAATTCATTTTCCATTTTCTTTCTTCATTTAAGTATTTTATTATAATCTTTTCTTTATTCTTTTATTTTGAAAGAATATTGTAATGTTGGATTTTAAGAATCTTTATACTTTTACTTATAATACTTGCATTATTGTGAATAATTATTTATAAGTCAAATTTCACCCCTCATAACTCCAGAAAACAATAGAGGTCATGTCAAAATTCATCTCACTCCCCTTCTAAACCTAATTCATCGGAGTGAGAATTCTGATCACTCTAGTCTTTTAATTTGGTGAAAAATTTACCTGGATTTTCAGATGCATGCATGCAGATGCATAAAATCCTAAATCTACCCTTCGTCTAGTCCTAAATGCTGGGATGTTACAACACATGTTGTGCTCCCGTCGGTGGACGCGGTTGAGATCCACAACATGCTAGGTGCAGCGATCCAGGTATGTCCAGTCCCCGAGGATCTGGTCGCTGAATTTCAACGGTCGGATCCTTATTGATTTCGTTGTCCAGTCCCCGAGTGGCCAGTCGCTGAATTTCAGTGGCTAGGCAGTTAAGGAATTTCTTCGCTAATGCTTTCATGGTTGTGCAGGGCCTGTAGCGCGAGTCGGCGGAGTGACTTGCCGCCAGGGAGCGTCTGGAAAAGGATCTCTGCGTCGTCCAAGGGACGAACAAGCAGCTTCGGGCGAATGCTGGTAAGTGTTTGTTGTGCTTGCTATTGGAAGTATCATTTGATTTCTTCGTCCTCATGGTTTTGTTGATGCAGAGGGTCATTCGGTCATGATGGAGAGGGCCTGTGACGGCATGGTCCCTGCGAGTGACCTGACGGCTGCTCAGTCGTCCTTGAGCGCCGCAGAGAAACGAATCACCGACCTGGAGCGGGAGCTCAAGGACGCGAACACGGAGGCGACCTCGACGGATGAGAGGGCCAAGGCAGCTGTTGCTACTGCTAAGGAGCGGAAAGTGTCAGATGCACTTGTTGTCGGGCTGCAGGATGACCTCTCTGGTTTACAAGACTTCATCACGGGGCTCTGTCGCCTTTGATCGGTGAGCTTTTCGGGTTTTTGTGTGGTTAGTATTGTGAGTCCCCGAGCGCGCAAATCGTCTTTACTCTTTTGCATGTTTCTGACTTGAAGCTTCTCCTGGTTTGCAGGGAGCATTCTTGCTGACGAGGCTGAAGCGCAGTCGTACGACGCGCGGCAGTGTGTCACGACGTTGGTGGATACAGCCGCTCTGTCGGCGACTTGCATCCGCGTGTGCCTTCATGAAATTTAGCCAACAGAGGTGATCCCCAGCGACCTCGTCGAGGTCTGGCGCTACCTGGATAAGGCTCCAGCGGTTGTGGAGTTCATGTCGCGCTCAGCCTTCCGTCGTGGTGCTGCTACTGCCCTGAGCCTTGGGCTCGCGCACTTCCCCGATGACTTCGACCTGGACGACGTCACCAGCAGGTACCCTTTGTCGACGGGCGCGGTCGAGATCTCTGAGGTGCTGAAGCTGACCGAGCGGGCTGCAGTTTACTCTGACCGGGTGCTGGCGATGGGTGATTTCCTGCCGTACGAGGAGATAATCGTTGCACCCAACGACCCTGAGCCGGCGAGCCGTGAATCCAAGGTGGAGCAGCCCTTCCGCTCGGTGATGGCTGGTACTTTGACAACGTATCCGTCGAACCCGTGGGTTCCCTTCATCCGTGTTCACGGGAGTGGTGACGCATCGTCGTCGAAGCCCGCGGATTAAGTTGCCGAGTGGCGTCAGTTGTATTAACTATGTAACTGCCCTTGTAAGCGAACAAATTTTGCTGTCGTAAGGAATGCATCGATGCTTTTGTTAGTGTCTTATTTGATTGTGGGTTGTGCGAGTCTCCGAGCGCGTCCGCCCTCTTGTGGGGTTTACCTCGTTTTTATGTGTATGTATGTTATTAAACTGTTAGTCAGTTGAGGTCAACTCGCCATGGCTTGGAAAGCCAGTCGCGTGGCGACTCCGAGGGGTGCTCTGTACTTAGCCATTTTCCCGGGCGCGAACGGGGTCGGGTGGCCAAGTCCCCGAGCGTGGTACCTGGCTGTTCTAGTCGCATGCACAAGGTAGGTGAGGACGAGGCACGTTATATTAGGCGCGTCGCTCCACCTGATCCGTGGGATCATTCGCGTGGCGAGTCCAGGACTCGCTCTCGTACTTGGTGTTTTCCCTAGTCGCTCAGGTTTGGACTAGGTCAGTCCCCGAGCGTGGTACTTAGCCGTTCGAGTCGTTGCGCCAAGGATATAGAGGACTGGGTCACAGTTGGAAGAGAATGCGGTTGTCTTGGCTCGGAAAGCCAATCGAGCGAGGCGACTCCGATGGGGCTCCGGGTTGGCGTTTTCGTGGACGATACAAGGCCCGAGGATTTTTAGTGCCCTCGTACCGCACTACTTGGTCGTGCCGGTCGCGTGACCAAGGGTCGACTTCCGCGAGTAGCATAGCGTTGTTATTACGAGTGAGACTGGCACAAGGTATGGAGAGTGGACACAATTTGTGCGAATCGATCTTCTTTATTTAAGAGCGGGTAAGAGGTACATGTTTGGAGTTCTACGAGTAGAACTTCCGTAGGAGGTTTACATTCCATGGCCGCTTGACGTCGAGTTTTCCGTCGCCTCGGATGTCGACGAGGTAGTAGGCGTCGTTGCCCAGGACTCGCCCGATGGCGAATTGTCCCTCCCAAGGGGGAGAGAGCTTGTGCATGCCCTTTTTGTCCTGGATCAGACGCAAGACCAGGTCGCCTTCCTGGAAGGTGCGAGTCCGGACTCGCTGACTGTGGTAGCGGTGAAGTGCTTACTGGTAGATGGCGGTGCGGGAGCAAGCTAGGTCGCGAGCTTCGTCGAGATGGTCGACCCTGTCCTGGCGTGCGAGCTTGTTGTCATCCTCCGCATAGTTGACCACCCGAGGTGAGTCGTGCTCGAGGTCAGTCGGCATGACAGCTTCGGTGCCGTACACCATGAAAAAGGGGGTGAACCCTGTCGACCTGTTGACGGAGGTGCGGATGCCCCAGATGACGGAGGGGAGTTCTTCGACCCAGCACCCTGGAGTTTGCTCGAGGGGTACTTGCAGTCGCGGCTTCAGGCCATGGAGGATGCTCTGGTTGGCGCGTTCCGCCTAGCCGTTGGACTCCGGGTGGGCGATTGAGGTGAGGTCAAGTTGTATGTGGTGCTCCTCGCAGAATTCGGCCATGGCTCCTTTGGCGAAGTTGGTGCCGTTGTCCGTAATGATGTTGTGCGGGAACCCGTAGCGATGGATGAGCTCGCTTAGGAACTTGGTGGCGGTCTTCCCGTCGCACTTGTGGACTAGCTTGGCCTTCACCCACTTTGTGAATTTGTTGACTGCGACTAGGAGGTGGGTGAAACCAGAGGGGTCCTTCTTGAATGGGCCTACCATATCCATGCCCCACACGGCGAATGGCCAGGTGATGGGGATGGTCTTGAGCGCCAAGCTTGGTATGTGAGTCTGGTTGGCGTACTTATGGCACCCGACGTAGCGTTGGACGATGTCGACCGTGTCGGCGTGCGCGGTGATCCAGTAGAAGCCATGTAGCATGGACTTGGCGACTAGGGACCAAGCGCCAGCGTGGTGGCCGCAGTCGCCAGCATGGATGTCTTGGAGGATCTTGCGACCTTCTGTGGGTTGGACGCAGCGTTGGAACACGCCAGTCACGCTGCGCTTGTGGAGCTCGCTGTTGATGACGACGAAGGATTTGCAGCGGCGTACTATCATCCGGGCCTCCGTCTCGTCAGCGGGTAGGGTCCCTCCCTCCAGGTAGGCGACGTATGGTGTGGTCCAGTCGCTTGGCTCCACGAGCATGGCGACCAAGGCTGCTTCTGGTTCTGGCGGAATCCCGATGTCGATCTCCCTCAGGGGAGAGACGGAAGGCTTGGTGATGGTTTTGAGGAAGACACCGGCGGGTGGCGTGAGGCGAGCCGACCCGATGCGAGAGAGGGCGTCGACCTCCTTGTTCTTGCACTGACTGATCCACTCGACGGAGTAGCCGGCAAAGTGGTCTCCCAGCTGGTCCACAGCTTGGCGGTATGCCACCATGGTTGGGGAGACTGCATCGCATGTGCCGGCGACTTTCCCGGTGACGAGGTCGGAGTCGCCGTAGCAGCACAAACGATTGATGTTCATTTCATTGGATGCTCGCATGCTGTGGAGGAGCGCCTCGTACTCGGACATGTTGTTGGTGCAGGGGTGAAGTCGAGGTACATGACGTAGCGTAGCTTGTCGCCCTTTGGAGAGATGAGGACGATCCCGTCCCTTGCGCCATCTGTGTTTTTGGAACCATCGAAGTGTAGCGACCAATAGTGGAGGTACGACAGCTTCTCTGGCTGCTGCGCCTCCTCCCAATCGACGAGGAAGTCTGCCAGAGCCTGCGACTTGATTGCCTTGCGCGGCTCGTCCCTGATGTTGTGGAATCCGATCTCCACGGCCCACTTGGCGATTCGCCCAGTCGCCTCACGGTTGTGGATGATGTCCTGCAACGGCGCTGAGGAGACGACCGTGATTGGGTGCTCCTGGAAGTAGTGCGGCAGTCGCCGCTGGGCTTTGAAGACCGCATACACCAATTTCTGGTATTGCGGGTAGAGCTGGCGCGACTCGGTGAGGACTTCGCTGATGTAGTAGACAGGTCGCTGCACCGGGCGTTCCTTGCCCTCTTCTGGTTGCTCGACGACCATGACGGCGCTGACGACTCGCTCGGAAGCCATGACGTAGACGAGCATGGGATCCTTGTCGACGGGGGCGGCGAGTGGCACTTCCTTGAGTGCGTGGAGCATGTCGTCTGCCTCCTTGTCCCACTAGAACATGGGATTCTTGCGCATCAGGCGATAGAGAGGCATTGCCTTCTCATCTAGCCAGGGAATGAAGCGACTGAGAGCCGCGACTCGCCTGGCCAACTTCTGGACGTCGCGCAGGCACTCGGGTTTGCCGAGCCGGGCGATCATGTTGATCTTGGTGGGGTTCGCCTCGATCCTGCGTTTGGAGACGACGTACCCCAGCAGCTGTCCAATAGGTACACCGAAGGTGCACTTCCTGGGTTTAGTTTGATCTTGTACCTCCGTAGATTTGCGAAGGTTTCGGCCAGGTCGGCGAGTAGATCGCCCTGGCAAGTGGACTTCACCACCATGTCGTCGATGTAGACATGAATGTTGCGGCCAATTTGGCTCGCAAAGCATTCCTGCATGCACCTCTGGTATGTTGCCCCGGAGTTCTTGAGGCCGAAGGTCATGGCGGTGTAGCAGAATGCTCTGAATGGCGTGATGAACACCGTCTTCTCATCGTCCTCGACTGCCATTTTGATCTGGTTGTAACCAGAGTAGGCGTCAAGGAAACACAGCGACTCCAAGCCCACGGTCGAGTCAATGCTTTGATCGATCCGAGAGAGCACAAATTGATCCTTGGGACAGGCGCTGTTGATGTTTGTGTAATAGATACACATCCTCCAAGTCTCATTATTCTTCTCGACCAGGACTGGGTTTGCCAGCCACTTGGAGTATTTGATTGGTCGTATGAAGCCTGCAGCGAGTAGATGCTGCACCTGCTTGGCGATTGCTCGGCGGCGTTCTTCATTGAAGGACCGCAATGACTGCTTGATGGGTCGTGCTTTGGGGTCAACGTTGAGTTTGTGCTCAGCGAGTTCCCTCGGGACACCAGGCATGTCAGATGGCTTCCATGCAAAGATGTCGCGATTATCACGAAGGAAATCGATGAGCGCACCTTCCTATGCTGGGCTCATGCTCGGGCCGATCGTCCCCGTTTGGCTGGATTCGCCTGGGACCAGCTCGACGGAGCGCGTGTGCGTGGTTGCCTCAAAGGCGGTTGAGCCACCGCCCTTAGAGTTGGGATTCTTGAGTATCGTGGGGTCATCGTTGTTGACCCCGCTCGTGTACTTGGCGAGCTCCTCCGTGTGGTTGGCTTCTGCGGCTATGACGGCATCGGCGAGCTCGGCGCCTTTGGCCTCGCACTCTGCGGCCATGTCGGGGTCGCCATGGACAGTGATGATGTCGCACGGCCCTGGGAGCTTCATCACGTTGTACGCGTAGTGGGGCGCCGCCATGAATTTGGCAAACGCCTAGCGCCCCAAGACGTAGTGGTAGGGGCTGTTGAGGGGCAACAGCTCGAAGACGATCCGCTCGGTGTGGAAGTTCGCTGGAGTGCCAAAGGTGACTGGCAGCGTCACCTTGCCGATCGGGTACGCCTTCCGACCGGGGACGATGTCGTGGAAGGTGGTGTAGGTCGTCTCGATCATTGACTGCGGGAGCCGCAGTCGCCTGAACGTGTCCAGGTAGAAAATGTTGATGGAGCTTCCGCCGTCCATCAGCGTCTTAGGATCCAGTAGTCCCCCACCTTGGGCTTAACCACCAAGGCGTCTCGCCCCGAATATTCGATTCGTGGCGAGTGATCTTCGCGGCTCCAGGTGATCCGCTGCTTGGAACAGTTGAGGAAGCATGGGACGTCGACCTGGGACACCGTGTTGACGACAAAGGCGCGGGCGATGACCTTTTTCTTGCGCTTTGTGCTGAACCTGGTGAAGGTGTGGAGCGATCCCACATCGTTGCCAAATGCCCCGCCGTTTAGCAGGTGGTTGTTGGGGTCCTCCCGTGCGCGTCGTGCCTTCTCGATCTCCCTCAAGGAGTGGAAGTCGGCGGTCGTGTGCGTGGCGGGCTTCCCCTCCCTGCTGTGGAACACACATGGCTAGTTGAGGAGAGCCACGAGGTCTAACCTTGGCTTCGCCTTGTAGTTGTCGCTATCGCGGCGCTGGCCTCCGTCGCGGCGGAAGCTCTTGGGATCACGTGGCGCGTAGCTGGCGTTGGCAACAAAGTCGGCTCGCCCGTCACCGCGGCGCTTGCCAGTGAGGCGAGTGTTGCTGTAGCGTAGCTCGGGTCATCTCCCGTTGTCGTGGCCGCTCATGCGGCGGTTTCCTCCTGATTCGTCGTCGGTTTCTTGGTTCGGGTCCTCCTCCCCGTATCGCTTGGCGATCTCGAGGAGGTCCGGTATGTTGTCGAGTGTTTTGTACACCCGCTTGAGCTTGGCGACCAAGGGCTCGTAGCGGCACAAGGTCTTGAAGCAGTGAATCGTGGTGTCCGGGTGGATGCCGGCCGCGTTGTACCACATGTCGTGCCACCGCTGGACCCAACTGCGGGTCGACAAGCGGGGTCCGTGGACGCATCGCTCTAGGTCCTCGATGGTGGTGGCGCGGGTGTAGGAGCCCTCGAAATGCCTGACGAAGGCATCGTGCATGTCCATCCAGGAGTTGATGTTGTCTGCGGGGAGGGTCTTGATCCATTGTCGGCATGCTCCCTCCATCATCAGCGGGAGGTAGAGGGCGACGAGCAGGTCAGTGTGGCCGGAGATTCCCATCGCCATGAGGTACGTGTCCAGCCACATAGATGGGTCGTACTTCTCGATCTCCTTCGGTGCTTTGAAGTTCGCCAGGTATTTTTTGCCTCGGATCATTGGTCCTAAGCATTGGGGGGCGACTCGTCTAAGCGATCCCCTTGGCTCGCCGTCGCGGCGGTTGGTGAGGGTATGCCTCAGCTCGTCAGGCTGGCGTGCATGCCAGCTCTGGTTGTCGATGATGTGGGTCCGCGCGTCGACTGGCTGCCTGTTGGCGGCGACCATGTTGTTCGCTGGTCATGGGTCGTTGGTGGAGAGTGCCGTGTTCGTTGGTCGCGGTTGGAGCTACAGGGGCTCGAGGGGTGGGCAATTAATAGTGTTTGCCATAGTCGGGCGGCCGCTCGAGGCCGCCCTGCTTCCTGACGGGCGGGAGTAGACGCGTCCCCGTGATTCTGCTCCCGCAGCTTGTTGCTCGACGACCTTGGCCAGTAGGGCCCTGGCGTACTGGATTAGCAGGGTGCCTTCCCTGTTCACGTTGATGTTGTTGACCGCGGATCAACTCGCGATGACATTGTCCATCGGAGTGGAGAACAGCGGGAGGCCATTCGCGTCCCGCTCCTGCGCGGATATCATGATCCTCGGCTGGTTTGGAGGGGGAGTGCTGCCTTGCGGTGGTAGGGGTGAGCCGTTTGCTGATGCGCCTGGTGGTGGTCGAGCGCTTTGTCCTGGCGGCGCATTCTCGCAGATCGCGCGATTGGCTGCACGGTCCGGGTCACTCTCGTCGTCGAAGTTCAGGGCGTGGCCCTGAACGGTGGGGTTCAGGCGCGACCTGATGCGGAGTTGGTGGTAGCGCGAGAGATCCTACGTTGTTACCTGCTCGAGGCAAAAATATTCGCGCTCGGCTTGTTCCTTGTGGACCGCCCCTAGCCGCAGGCGGAGTTCTTCGACCTCCGTTGTCGTCGCGGTCGGCGGTATTGGCGTGGAGAAGGGGTCTGGCGAGCATCCGCGCCATTCGCCATGTAGGTCGCGGCGTGGCGACCGGATCCGGGGTGGAAGTCGCCAGAGTTTTCCGATCCGGAATCGGAGTCGAATATCCCAAGGATGGAGGGATCCTCGAAGTCCCCCACGTTGGAGACCTAGGTGATGGATCCCGCAGATGACGCGGTGATGATGGATCCGGCGACTGACGTCGGGGTCGCCGAGTCGGCGTCGTTGTTGAGGGCCACGTCGTTCGCGAGCACGCTGATCTCGGCCACATTGCTGTTGGCTGAGTCGTACTTTGAGGCGAGGCAGTGGATGGTGCGGACCTAACTCTCGGAGAGCCGGTAACGTGGTGGCGACTCGCGGATGCGAGCCGAGTCCTCTGAGACGATGGTGTCGGTGAAGCCGACGAAGAGGCTGATCATGCCGACCGACATGATCACGCTGTGCGTGACGGGGCGCGCCGCCGGGACGTAGCCGCTTAGCAAGATCTGGAGGATCTCGCCGACCGCGATCATGTGGCCGGTGGAGATCATCTCGTTGATGGCAGATTGGATCTCGCCGCAGAACATCGGCCTGACCGGCCAGGCCCCCATGGTGGGCGCCACTATCGTGGGAATGGCCACGGCAGATTCTACAATCAGCGACGAGTAGTAGAACGAGGGGCAAGGGCGGCCAGCCATCTGCGGTGCGAGATGAGGGCGGAGACACAGGGGTTTACCCAGGTTCGGACCCCCGGAGGGTAAAGACCTACTCCCGCTAGATTGTATTGATGAGAGAGTGCAAGGGCGAGCTCGACGACTAGGCGGTGAGTCATAGGGGGTGTATGATGGAACGTGTCCTCTATGCGTACCCTAGGGAGGTTTATATAGACTCACCTCGCTAGGGTTTATAGATCTACAACCGAATTATTTAAGGATTCGGAGGGTGCTTGACCTAACACGACTGGGCCTAGCTACGCTTCTGGGCCTTCAGCTTCCAGTCGCCTAGCTCCTTGTGGGGTCTTGATCCAGTCGCCGTCCTGCAGGCCCACTCGCTGGCAGATTGGGCCAATAGGAAACGCCATGCTGGGTATACCCCACTCGGCATATCCTCATCATCCGGGATATCATCCGAACAACCCTCAGGTATTAAGTTGCAAGCAATAGATAATTGCATTAAGCAAGGTCTGTAAAGTAAACAATACAATTTCCCTTAGACAAAGGATTGTTGTTTTTTCCCTAGTAGCAACAGCACATCTACAACCTTGGAGGCATTAACCTACTATCGAGCATAAATACTGTCTCTTGGAGTCACAAACAAATACTTGGCCAGAGTAACTACCAGCAACAGAGAGCATGCAAGATCACAAATAACATAGACATGATAGGATCAATAATCAATCTTGACGTAGTACTCAATATCCATCGGATCCCAACAAACACAACATGTAGGATTACAAATAGATGATCTTGATCATGATAGGCAACTCACAAGATCTAAACATGATAGCACAAAAGAGGAGAAACAACCATCTAGCTACTGCTATGGACCCATAGTCCAAGGATGAACTACTCACGCATCACTCCGGAGGCTGGCATGGTGATGAAGAAGGCCCCCGGGATGAACTCTCCTCTCCGGTAGGGTGCCGGGAAGAGCTTCAGATCCCTCCCGATCTAGGGATGATGGTGGTGGCGGCTACGGACTTCTTCGTGGATTTCTGATCGGTTCCTTAGGGTTTTCTCCTCGGGGGTTTATATAGGAAAAGGGCAAGGTCGGTTGACACCCGAGGGGCCCACACCATAGGGCGGTGCGACCCAGGGTGGACCTGTGCGCCCCCTGGTGCGGCTGCCTCGTGGTGCTTCTTCGTATCTCCTTCGGACTCCGTGTAGTGTTTGGAAATATAGGAACTTTGACTTTGGTTTTGTCCAATTCCGAGAATATTTCCTTACTAGCTTTTCTGAAACCAAAAACCGCATAAAATAGGAACTGGCACTGTGCCATCTTGTTAATAGGTTAGTTTCACAAAATGTATAAAAATGCCTCAAAGTGTAGACAAAACATAAGATAGTTGGTACAAAACAAGCATGGAGCATCAAAAATTATAGATATGTTTACGATGTATCAGTCCTCGATACAGCTGCGCACTACAGAAGACCGACGAGACAACACACAAACACCCCTCGATCAAAGAGCCTCCCATCTTCTCCATCTAGTGCGCACTTTGTTCTCGCCCGCAGAATCGGTTCTTGCAGGCCGCCATCACTCTCCTCCAAGAAACCCCAACAATAATATTTGAATCCACCCTCGCCCTAGTTCATCCAGACTCAATAGAGGATTCGACGCACAAGATTTAGTACGGTGGCTGGAGCAAGTTAGGGGACGAGGCATTCAGAGAAATCGCTATGCGTATGGACACTACCAGCGCCGTATAGCTGGCCGCATGCTCCAAGGAGTTGCACCGCCAAGTCGCTGGCGGAAAAGGTTAGCAGATGCCCCAATGACGGCTGCGGGACATTGGTCGCCTTCCATGACTTCCTCAACCACAAGATGGTGCGCCCGCATGGCCCGTGCTACTACCCTGAGCTTGGATGCGAGTTCGCCGCCCCACGCACAACGCTTCTCTCCCACCTCGAAAAATTCCACTCGATGGAAGTGCATAGTTTACAGGTGTGGAACACAGGTACATCTCTCAGCCTTTGTTGGCACCTGGCTCATGGAGAGTAGAGACCATCGTATCCGGGAACGATGGTACAGTGTTCGTCATGCGATTTGACATGCTCCACTCTGGCTTCGTTGTATCCATATAGTGCGTCAGGTTGGCGGTGTGCAAGTTTCCATGGTACATGGTGGAGTTGCACTTATATAAACCTTCAATGATGGCAGGGGACCTGGAGGAGTTCGCCGAATATAGCCTATTTTCGAGCCGAAGAGCAGCGCGTCGGCGGCTGCTGCCAGGATGACTAAAGATCTACGGAATTTTCTGATTAATAAGCATCATAGGTTTATCCTGGATTACTCATTTTGCATCCACAAGGTGGTAGATGACATATATGACCGTCTTGATTCTGATGATCTGTCGTTGAAATTTGGGATTAGGTATTGATGTTGATTCTAGTCAGAGGGGTTTCAGTGTGTCGGATATATGGATTTTGGCTGCAAAGTAGTACAGTATAGTACTATTGTACTAGTTCTTTTAATTGGGAGTATGTTGTTTATAGTTCTGCTTGTGCTATTGTATTTTGCAGTATGTACTGGTAGTACTTGTTTGGATCAAATCGCTGGAGATGATCTAGCATTTCCTTTTAAACATGGCTCTGTAGTTCTGCTTGTGCTATTGTATTTTGCAGTATGTACCGGTAGTACTTGTTTGGATCAAATCGCTGGAGATGATCTACCATTTCCTTTCAAACATGGCTATGTACTGGGAGCTAGCACTACTTGCTAATATCAAGTAGCTTTTCCTTTGAAACAATGACCTTGTACATGTAGTCCGTAGGTAATCCCTCCGTTTGAAAATAGATTCAAAGGATTTGTGTAACACATGAATAGGGAAAATGCAGGAATAGAATGACATGACACTTGATATCCTATTGAAATAAAAATTGCAGGGATCAGTAAAATTAGACGTTTGCTTCCACTGTGGGAAAAACACAGTAAATTTAGGGTTTAAGTACATGGCATATATAAATTTTTCCAAGAGGTCTCACCTCTTGTTAGAAATCCTATAGGATTGTAGTGTAGGAAAGCAATGTATAGGAATTTTGTAGGATTCATTCCTTTCAAACGAACACACTCTATGGATATATAATTCCTTTAGAAATCCTTTGAATCAAACAGGCCCTAAGATGTTTTAGCTTTTGTGAAACAAGTGTATCTAGACTCTCTAATAGTGTGTAGTTCGGAGTGAACACATGCTATATAGGGGTCTAGATACACTTTACACAAGCTAAACCATCTTATATTTTGAAACGGAGGGAGCACTATGTATGTTTTATTGCAGTCAGGTTATTCATATTTAATTTATCATTTTTTCTTATAATATTTTGCATGCTGCAATTTAGTCCACCGATTCTTACTTCCTTTAGTAACTCCAGGTTCATCTCTCAGCCACTGTTGGCACTGCGCTCACCGAAAGTAGAGAAGATCGGATCAGGGGACGATGGTACGGTGTGTGCTATTTGACATACGCGAGTCGGGCATCATCGTCGTATCCGCCGTGTGAGTCAGGCAGGACGCATGCTCGTCGCCCTTGTACAATGTGAAGCTCACTATATATACCCCGTCAATAAAGCTGGGGGTTTGGGATATAATCAGTAGTTCCTCCACGCCTGGGATCAGGGCGATGCCTGCCATCATGTAGAAGAAAATTCGTTCCCCGCCGTTGTACCATAAAACATCTTATATTACCTAGGGAGTGCATTACTCAATATGCATCAATCGAGGGGTAGAATTCTCAATTGACAAAGAATTGGAAGAGAGTGAGGCTAGCCATGAAGAAAGTGAGACTAGCCATGAAGTAGTACTAATATAATACCAGTTCTTATACTTCGGAGTATTTTGTACTATATACTGCTAGTACTTGTTTAGGTCAAGGGCATAAGATGGTCTTGCTTTTCCTTTGTTCTGTCGTTTGCTATTACCAAAGTATTTTGTTGAACTAATAGTGACATACTGTTACCTGTTTAGATCAAGTGCATCAGATTGTCTTGCTTTTCTTTAGAAACCTAGCATTTTCACAATTATCTAGATGAGTCTTGGACATTTTGGGTTGCATATGGGTATTGACACAGGCATTGACGAAATGAGGTGTTATTCGCACAGAAGCAGACTTGATCCTCGGTTTTGCTTGCTCCAATGATCGAGTCTGTTCAGAGAACAGGGAAAACTGATCATGCGCCATGGTTTTTGAGCTGGAACAAGAACTTATTCTCTTTGTATTGCTATTGAATTTCAAGAAAGAAAGCTACTGAATCTCTCAAATGTTCTATCGTTGCTATTACTAAAGCATTTTGTGGAACTAATACTTATGTACTGGTACTTGTTTAAATCAAGGGCAGTCGAAAGTCTAGCTTTTATTTTAAAACATGGCCTTGTCACAATCTTGATGAGACTTGGGCATTTTGGGTTGCATCGTGGGTCACACACGCATTGATGTGAGAAGAAGGTACTCAAAGCAGACTCGATCATCAGTTTTGCATGCTCCAATGGTTGAGTGTGTTTGGAGAAAAGGGAAAACTGATCGGGCGACAAGGTTTTAAGAGTTGAAACAAGAATTGGTTCTCTCTATACTGCTGTTGTGTTTCAGTGTTTGTATTGTTGAATCGCTCACTTTGAAATGCTGCTGAATTGGTCAAGTTCTGATGAATGTGAACTGCGAATCTGTCGATAATTTTTCTATCTTATTCTTTACTGCAGAGTTTATATAAATATCTGCCAAAAAGAATTATCGATTTATTTCCCTCCCTCTCTGAGATCTTTGTTTCGAATCTAGCCGAGCCACACCAAAATGCAATTTTTATATACCAGGAGAAGAAATTAGCTCATTCGGCCGCTCTTTAGCCTAGAACATTTTAATTCGGCCTTTTCGGGGTATAAGGGGACCGCTGACCACAAACCAGGGAAATTTGAGAAACAAGCCCATTGAGAATAGCTTCTGGAGTATAACCCATGTAGAGAAGCCCATGTAGAATAGCCAAAATCTTTTTAGTTCGGCCTTTTGGGCATTGCTCCCACCTCTCAATATTTTTTAAAAAACTCTGCCTGCGGATTTTTTTTTACAACACCTGCAGTTTTTAGTTTGGCTGCCAGGAGCGCCGCCTTATTATTTGATGGGAGATAAAAATATTCAAAAAGAGTCTTTTTAAGGATACAAGTCAATAAGTTATCATAGCAAAGCTTAACGATTGTATTCAATTAGTTGTTTTTGTCGTAATGGCAAGATACCCAGTCAATCGGTGCTGAGGTCTCGAGTTTGAATCATAGGAAATTTCAGTTAAATTATAGAGTTACTTTTTTGTACTCTCACGCTAACATCTCGGACCCAAATAAACTGCTGCTGCATATAGCAATATTGCCAAGGTTAGGACGGCGGACTCGACCCGAGAAAACAGTCCAACATATATACACACGTTTAATATAAATAGAGGTTGACATGTGGAACCCAACATGCACACGTTTAATTCAAATAGTGGCTGACATCTGGGACTCAGATAAGGTGCTGCTGCATCTAGCAATGTTGCCAAGGTCAGGACGACAGACTCGACCCGAAAAAATAGTCCAACATATATACACAGATTTAATTCAAATAGAGGTTAATATGTGGGACCTAGCATGGACACGTCTAATTCAAATAGTGGCTAACATGTGGGATCCAGCATAGACACGTTTCCAGCACAGAGAGGGCTGCAATATGGGACCCAGCATAGACACGTTTCCTGTACATAGAAGACTGACATGTGGGACCTAGAATTAGAGTGTAGATTAACATTTTTTGTATTCTATAAGGCTGAGATCTAGGGCCCAGGTAAACTTCTGTTGCATCATAAACACGTTTCCCCTAAAAAAATCCACCAACGTTTCCAAGGTCATAACGTCGGACTCAACCCGAAAAACAGTCCAACATACACACATTTCTTCAAATAGAGGCTGATATCTGGGACCAAGCATAGACACATTTTCTGCACAGAGGTTGCTGACATCTGGGACCCAGGTACGGACCAAAGTAAGACCAACGGAGGCGGCCAAAAAAAAGTCCATCATAGCATGTTTCATTTATGGAGAGGCAAACATGTGGGACCCACCAGATAGACCTTATATAGGTGTTGCATCGAGCAGCGTTGCCAATTTCAAATAAGGTAGGCGTGAGTAAGGAAAAAGTCTAACATGCACGCATTCTTCTAATGATATGCTGACATGTGGGACCCAGCAGCGTGACCAAATGAAAGATTAGTCGAGCAACGCTATCTAGTTCAGAACATGGTAGCGCTAGAGAAGAAAAAATTCCATCATATACACACTATTCTTCTAATGTGAGGCTGACATATGGGACCCACCAGCCTGTATAAACGCTTGATGCAGCGAGCAACGCTATCAAGTTAACACGGAGGAGCGACCAAGGAAAAAATTCCATCATACACACGTTTCTTTTAATGAGAGTATGACACGTGGGGCCCAGCTGCGTGATTATGCATCTGGCAGGCAGCGCTATCAAGTTCGGAACAGGGTAGCGCGACCGAGGATAAAAAATCCATCATACACACGTTTTTTCTAATAAGAGGATGACATGTGGGTCCAGATGCATGATTAAACGGCAGCACAATCAAGTTCGAGAAAGGGTAGAGGGAGCAAAGGAAAAAATTCCATCATACACACGATTCTTCTAATGAGAGGCTGGCATGTGGGATCCAACATCGTGATTAACAGCAGATAGATCGAGCAACGTTATTGAGTTCATATGAGGGAGGCACGAGCCAAGGGAAAAAATCCATCATGCACACATTTCTTCTAGTGTGAGGATGACACGTGGGACCCAGCAGCCTAATTAAACGGCATGCATCGAGCGACACTATCAAGTTCAGAACTAGGAAGGAAAAAATTCCATCATACACACGATTCCTCTGTTGTGAGGCAGACATGCGGAACCCAGCAGCCTGATTAAACGGAAGAGGCATCGAACAACGTTATCGAGTTCAAACTAGGGAGGCGCGACCGAAAAGTTTGGTCCGGTATAGTCACTGACGTCCAGGACTGACACACAAAAAAAATACTTCGGCGAGTCAACATCTTGCGAGGAAGTGGAAATCTTACTTATGCCACGCGCACGACGAGCTTCCCCTATGTTTTAGTGGGTTCGTCGTAGTAGAGGGGCGCGAAACCAGAAAAAAAAGTTTTGCATCAGCCACTGTCGAGCCGAGATTTTCGTCACGAAAGAGGCGCCTTCTACGATGACCGACGGGCCCAGTCGTTGCGGAAGGAAACATTTCTTGTAGTGAATAGAGTTTTACTTCTAGAGTCAATAGGAGGGAGAATATTCAGCATCACGCTATTCGCTATTTGCTCTATGTTATTGCTAACACCTTGCAGGCACGTAATGAGTTTACAAGACTCAATGAAGAGGACATCTTGGTCCTCGCAAAAGCTGCTTTCACCAACTTGTCACTCAACTTGGGCGCAATTCTTGTGTGCTATTTGGAGCATCGGTCTTCCCAAAGCCAAGGACCCCTCATAGGTGGAGTCATCATCACCGTGCTTGCCATTTACCTAGGCATCGACCTAGGTGAGTTGCAACCAGTTCTAGGTGAGCGATGTGTTGGTTTCTCTACCTTAAAAGACTATGGAATGCTCACTAGGAGAGGTGGTGTTTATTACTTGGATATTGCAGGAGCTGGGTGTCTCTACCCTGCTCCTTTTCCTAATGGTCTCTTCTCTATCGGGGAGGGACGTTTGCTATATGATGTGCAGGTTGAATAACATCAACCCGAGGAGGAGATTTCGGATGAGGATGAAGACCAATATGAGGAGCAAGAAGTTCCTTATCAAGGGGAGCAGCCACTAAACCAGTACGCTACATATCAAGACTTCTAAAAACTTGGAGGCACTGTGGAGGGGATGCATAATCTCGCCCTGAACCTCCGATAAACCACAAGTACTTATCAACTCAGTTTGCAGACTGGAGTTATAATTTTTCCCGCCACCTCAATGATTTGAAGGGCTTGCAAAATCCTAAGCTTGGGGAGGTTTTCTATCTATTTTATTTGGCGTTCATTTGCTTAAATCTATTTTGAGGTTATGCTTTTTATTTTGAGTTTACAAGCACTCCTGTTGGTTTCCCAACACTTTATATTTAATTATTTTATTTGTTTTCAAAATTTTCAAGCCGAGCTTTGCCGCTAATTTTCTATTCTTTAACCCCCCTTCTCAAAAACAACAAAAAGATTTCTCCATTTATCTTTATTTTCCCTCTTTCTTTTCTTTTTGCCTCGAGGTTCTCATGTATGTGCAGGAGAGTGATCGACTTCGAGTTTCCAAGAAACAAATCAAAAGGGAAGAGAGAAGTGGAACCAAACATGAGAGGTATGCCTTGTGACTCCCCACTTTTGAAGTTTGAGAAACCTATGCTAGTTAGTAGTAAATGTTAAGATATTATGTTGGTGGAGTGAGTCTCTATATTATAGTAAAATTTTGTTTGCATGGGTATTTAGTTGGGTATGTTTTGTTCCAGCTCTTGTAGTTAACCAAGTCTTGCCTAAAAATATGCTAAATAATTAAAATAATAAAAAGTCTTACAATTGAAGGCTTGAGTGTTGTAGTGTTTAGTCTTGAAATCTTATACCTAGAGACACTTAACACCACAGAAAATAATGATTGACTTGATAAGTCTCTTTGAAAGGATTTATTCAATTGAATTAATGTTTAGGAGTATTTGTGAGCATGCCAAAGTTTGACTTGTGAATCATAAGAATGATATAGCTTTATGCGTGTCAAACTTCATGGGATGCCAACAATTACGCTAGCCTATGAATGATCTTCATGGAAGAAACTCCTAGATTTCGGCTATGATTTGATTAAACATATGTAGCAGCAATGCTATAATGGGTAAAATTCTTGGCACTCTCGGGTAGCTGTGTTCATGATGGAATCACTCCTCTGGCTGAGATGAGTAATCATTATACAAAAGGAATAAAAACCTTAGTAATGCCACGAGTGTCCATCACAACCCGATAAACTAATGATTTTTTTGGCATCCTCTCAATTACTTAAAAACTGAAATTCTTGAAGGACAATGAATAGAAAAGTAGTGCTTGAAAAGTCTTGATTTACCGATGTGGGAGAACTGAGATACTTTAGTGTATATGCTTTTCATGACAAACTCTCACACTCTCAATTTTACATGATTATACTTTATTATTCAAAGGCAAGCTTATGAGTTGATTACATGACATGGAATAAAGTTTACTCATTTGAATCATCCAGGCTAACAATAATTTTGTTGCGCTATAAGGATTCATGAAACCCGTATGATATGCTTGCCATTGCTCTATCTATGCTAAAGATTTTCAGATTAATAAAGTGGAGGAAACATGAGACTACCAATCATGAGTAAGATCATCATCTTGTTATTTCAGTTTAAATGCCGAGTTCCTTTTTTAGTTTGGTTTTCTTGCTCGAGGACGATCAAGTTTAAGCTTGGGGAGGTTTATGGCTATGAAATATAGCCATCCACACTCACATTTAAACTGGATATTATTCATATATTTGATGAAATATCTCTCTAAACCCTGCCACTAATGCCTAATGATCAAAGGGATATGCAATCTTTTATTTCTATTTTTCCCTGCGCAGATAATGACGTTTCATTATGGGAATCATAACATTAAAGTCAAAGATATGAGATTTCCAACACACCAAAGAAACCTGGAGCCGTGAAGAGGAGGCAGTGCCTTTAACGACCAACTATACAACGAGAACTTTATTCCGGCCGTATAGTTCCGGCTGTATAGTTGGCACCGACATCTCCAGGTCAAACGAAACAACTTTTGTGAAGGTACCCCTATATAAAGATGCCTCGGGCGACGAGAAAAATCGCTCTGGACCCTCGACTCTTTTCCACCAGAAGCCACGACGCCGGAGGAATAGATTTAGATCTAATCTCCAAACCCTTATCCACCATCATAGCCATATTCCACCACTTGTAATAGTAGATCTCATCTCCGATTGGCGACATTGTAAGACTATTATTATCAATCTCATGATTTCCATTACAATGTTTATGATTGTTGATTTCATCTCTATGTGTGAGTAATTCTCTTTGGGCTAAGGGCTTCGGCCTCGCCATGTAGCTTTTTTGTGCATGTTATTTATCATAGATGGGATCATGTATTAGTTTGTATGACATGATGATTATTGTACCCTCTCTTGCCTCAATCTAAGGACTTGTCAGGTACCAAGACCCCAAGGATTGATCTAGGTATAAGGAGTGTGAGTAATGACTGGTCTATAGGTTGGGAACCCCAGTGGCAGAAGGGGTAATACGGCTGTATGTGAGGGATTTACTTGGAATTAACGGTGAAATCACTATGCATATCATTAGTTCTCTTTCTTCTATGAATGAGACTAGTAGGTTATTTCTATAAGCGGTTGCGGGAGGCAATAGCAAATATGGATGCACTGCCCACATATAATTATCTTGCTCTAACAATTGCATGCATACTTTATTATTATATTTTATTCCCATCAGATGGTTTGCACAGCTACTAGTGAAACTGAAAGCCCCAGGCCCTCTCTCTCTCCATCATCATCAACAACAAAAAGATCGTATACTCTTGGTCCGGTGAAAACACAAAATGAATTCTAAAACTCTCGAAGGTCCGTTTAAGTAACCTTACTATCCTTTCTGCTTCCCAAGGATTCGATAAACCTAGGTCTACTAGGGAAAAAGAGCAATATTACATCTGTAATCCGGATCGAAGGTATTGTGAGATTCAAGCACATGACTTAATAGGATTGATAGGGTACTCATACCAACAAGTTGCAACTTATTTTCCGGAAGCTCATTCGAAAAGAACTCTAAGGTTAAGCGTGCTTGGCCTAGAGCAATTCTAGGATGGGTGACCGACCGGGAAGTGGGTAACCGGGTGCGCATGAGTGAGGACAAAGTGCACAGAAAAAACTAGTGTTGGTTTGTGGGGCCAGTCTAGATATCCTATTAAGCTACCAGAAGTGACACCCCGGGGCCCAGTGGATGGGGTGTTACAAGTGGTATCAGAGCCGACCCTTGAAGTTACATGGGCGTGTGTGGGTCAGTGGAAGAAATGTGGCGCATTGGCGGGTGTGGCCCGGAGTGGACACGGCATGGCAATGTGCCGACACTGGATGCACAGACGTGTGCCAAGAGGGGACATTCCTGGATTGTGGTTGATTAACGAGGGCGTCGATCTTCTAAGGGTGGGTGTATGTGAGATTCAAGCACATGACTTAATAGGATTGATAGGGTGCTCATACCAACAAGTTGCAACTTATTTTTCGGAAGCTCATTCGAAAAGAACTCTAAGGTTAAGCGTGCTTGACCTAGAGCAATTCTAGGATGGGTGGCCGACCGGGAAGTGGGTAACCGGGTGCGCATGAGTGAGGACAAAGTGCGCAGAAAAGACAAAGTGCCAGTCTAGATATCCTATTAAGCTACAAGAAGTGACACCCCTGGGGCCCAGTGGACGGGGTGTTACAGGTATCAAGTGGGTACTTACTTTTAACAGTCAACGCATTAATATTCCTATAATCAACACAGGGCCTCCAAGTATTATCCTTCTTCTTAACCATAATCAATGGTGAAGCAAAGCTACTAGCACTAGGTCTGATAACCCCAGACTTTAGCATTTTAGAAATTTGTTGCTCAATTTCATACTTCAAAGCAGGAGCAAACCTGTATGGAAAAATTTGTACTAGTCTGGCTCCTTCTATCAATGGGAAAGAGTGCGACACTGCTCTTTTGGGAGGTAAACCTGTAGGCTCAACAAACACATTAGCAAAGCTGTCCAAAAGGAGCTGGATCTCCATAGGTAGACTTGAGGATGTTGGAAGAAGATCAAACAACAAGTCTATCTCCACCACTGCATAACTAAAATTAGTAGGAACTTATCCTTGCAAACAAATCCAAGACCCTTTGTACTAAAAATACAACCACTTATGTCGCCATTCCACCATCCGAGGACTGTGCAATGATAACCAATCCACACCCACAATTCCATCATATCCTCTAAGTGGGAGAATATTGAAAGAAGAGCAAAAGGAGTGTTGACCACAAACCCACTTGCACCAAGGAAGAAAATGAGTGCATTGAAGTATTCTGTCACCTGCTACTTTCACCATGCGTGGTTTGGATAAGGGCATCAGTCCAGCCAATTCCGTACTCAAGAAGGAGTTGTTACTGCCAAAGTCCAACATAATACAGGTTTTCCTTGATTTGAACAAGTGAGAATAATAGACTTATCAGGAGCTAAATCCATTTCATTGGAGTCAACAATTTGATTAACATCCATCTAATCAAATAATCAGCTAAGGAAAAAACAGGTGACTCATCAGCAAATAATAAGCATTCAACCATTTCCTGTACTACATGCAGCTAGACAGTGGCTTGACATTTGTGATCTTTAGACCATCTTTCACCACAAGTGAAACACAACCCTTTAGCAAGAAAAATTCTTTAGAGCAGTCATTTTATCCTCATTAGCTCTAGGAATCTCAACTGTTTTAACAGCTTCCACCGACCGGCGATCATCAGGTTGTCGGGCCTGATAATGAGCTATAGCTGGGCCACGACGATGTTGATGCAAGCCAGAGTTCAATACCGTCATTCCGTCCCCAACTTCCTCTTCAACTAGTGCAATAGTATAAGAAGTTTCCAGTTTCAGAGGGAGTTGAACAACAACCAACATGCGCACATGAGGCTTCAATCCTTCAATAAAACGAGTAACATAGTGCAGGACATCAGGTTTCTCTTCATATGACGCCAACTAGTCAATGAGTTCTACAAACTGATTCACATATACTTCAACAGTATTAGTATGAACTAGTTTGTACAAATGACGACTTAATGACTGATGTTGATTTCTTCCAAATATGATCACCACTTCCTAACTGAATTCAAACCAGGTGCGGATAGAATATTTGATAGAGGACAACCAACATTGTAACACCTTGGCCTCTCCGGACCAGCGGCTATCACTCTTGGCAGTTTAATAGGATCTCTAGACTAACCCCACATACCAACACTAGTCTTTTCTCCACACTTTGTCCTCGCTCGTGCGCACCTGGTCGGTCACCCATCCTAAAATTCCTTTAGGCCAAGCATGCTTATCCTTAGAGTTCTTTTTACATAAGCTTCCGAAAAATAAGTTGCAACTTGTTGGTATGGGTATACTATCAATCCTATTAATCCATGCGCCAGGGTCTCACATACACCCACCCTTAGAAGATCGACGCCCTCGTCGATCAACCACAAGCCAAGAACGTCCCCTCTTGGCATACGTCTGTGCGTCTAGTGCTAACACATGTGTCATGCCATGTCCACTCCGGGCCACACGCTCCATGATTCACATGTACGCCACTGACCCTCACACGCCCGTGTAAGCGCGAGGGTCGGCTCTGATACCACTTGTAACACCCCCGACCTCTTCGGACTGACGACTATCATCTTGGCAGCTCAATAGGATATCTAGACTAACCCCACATACCAACACTTGTCTTTTCTGCGCACTTTGTTCTCACTCGTGCGCACCCGGTACCCACTTCCCGGTAGGTCACCCATCCTAAATTGCTCTAAGCCAAGCATGCTTAACCTTAGAGTTCTTTTCAGATGAGCTTACGGAAAAAAGTTGCAAATTGTTGTCATGGTTATACTATCAATCCTATTAAGCCATGCACTAGGGTCTCACATACACCCACCCTTAGAAGATCGATCAACCACAAGCCAGGAACGTCCCCTCTTGGCACACGTGTGTGCGTCTAGTGCCATCACATGTGCCATGTCGTGTCCACTCCGGGGCACACACGCCATGCTCCACATGTCTGCCACTAACCCATACACGCCCGTTTAACCGCGAGGGTCGGCTCTAATACCACTTGTAACACCCTGTGACGAGGTTCGATCTCATCAATGCCCATTGTTATGGACTTGGGTTTTGGAGAAGATGGGGATGTTGTAAGTCGCGGAACGGTTAATAGATAAGCAACACGGGACAAGAGATTTAACCAGATTCAGGCCCCCTGAGGGAAAACCCTACTCCTGCTTGTTTGCTCTTGATTATGCCGGAATCAAAAGTTACATGGGTGCGCAGATGAAATATGGCGTGAGGTGCGTATGCGATGAGCTGAGAGATCTCGATGTACCCTGCTGGCCTTTATATAGATAGGCAGGTCCCGAGATTAGGTCGAGTCGGTTACAAATTAGGGTTGATACCCTTTGAAATCCTATCTAAACTAGACTTGTCCTCCAAGGAGTCGATACCGTCACGGGCTTGGGCCACCCAAAATCTTCATGGGCCACATGTCCCGCCATGGGCCTTCCTTGGGTTGTACCGGGTATACCAAAGTCATGTACCCGTAGGGTATATCCATGTCAGTAGCCCCCGAGTGTTTAGTCGAATCGTAGATTCGGCTGGAGACTCTTCAATCTTTCGGGTGCTTTTGTAGTTGAGCCTGTTTTACAAGAAGAAATGTTTAGTTCATAGGGATTGTTGATGCGTGTGCCTGACTCACCCAACGGATCAGGTCCAGTTAACTGTAATAGGACAAAACAACACGATCTTCATCAAACTTGAGTCCCCAAACTCGAATTCAGAATGATTGCTGGTGTGATTCGACTCAGTCCGTTGAGGTCTTACAGGAGTCGAATCCCAGTGTTTTTTCAAGTGATATACCTAACGCGTTTGTTAGGATTTTCATCATGCCTGTTGACACGATAGTTTACTGGCAGATCACAGTCATGTGCGTTACCAGGACACAACATCCGAAGTTTTATCACCGCGAAGGTGTTTCGGGTGGCCAAGGAGACTGTTTCTCACTTAGTGTTAGTTTGGGCAAAGTTTCCAAAAAGATTTTGTAGTTTTTGATCCGAAGGATTGTAGTCAAATATTTCATAGGGTGTGCGGCCAGCGCTACCTATGGGAGTATCCCCCGAGTGTCTGTTCGAGTCGTAGACTTGAGCAGAGACTTCAGTTCAGTCATTTGCAGCATAGGTCCGAAGGACAAAAAAAATTCGGACGCTAAACCAATTCTCCCTATGGGAGTATCCGCCGAGTCCGTAGTGGAGTCGCATACTCGACGCAGGACTCGAAGATAGTTTTGATTTGTAGTTACCTTAGTCATTTCTCAGGTGCGCGGTCAGCGCTCCTGATAGGAGTAGCCCCCGAGTAGTTTCTTGAATCGTAGATTCGACTAAGTACTTGATTGATCAGCCAAGATCTTCGAGCCGTTGCTGGCTTTCCCATAATGACGTCAGTGCTGACGATTGGTGTGTCGTGGTATTGCCGATGAGTACACCATGGAGGGGTCCTCACAGTGCGTGTTTAGAGACGTGGGGTAAGGCAGACGGTTGACGGGTACGAGGTAACACAGCTTACCCAGGTTCAGATCCCACAACGATGGCGGAATCCTACTCCTGCTATAAATCATTATAAGAGCAATACGCCGAGTTACAGAGAGTGGTTCGCTGTGCGAGGTTGTATGAGATTGTCTCTAGTTGTCTGCCCTAAAGGCTCCCATAGGCCCGACTTATATAGTCGCCAGTTCCTAGGGTTACAGGGAAAAGTCCTAGCCGGACAGGTTACAGAGTCCTACACCGTCTATCACTAGTCTTGTGTATCTTGCACTCCAAGGCTCCGGTTACGCTGGTGACTCCACCGTAGCCTTCCTTTATCCGGCATGGGCCTCCCTTCTGGATCCACCTAACTGGGCCGTCCAGCAGGCCATAGGCCATTCTACCGACTATGGGCCACCCGGGTTAGCCGGATAAGAGATATGCTACAAGGATACCCATATAGCATATCCCCAACAGTAGCCCCCGGAGAACTCTGAGATCTTGCGCCGTCTTGCCTCTTCACGTGGAATGCTCCGTCTAGATGGATGTCGGCAAATCGTCAAGCAATATCTTGTAGTCCTCCCAAAGAACCCTGCAAGGTTTTCTCCGTCTTTGCTTTTTAAGCCAGAGAAATGTTGAATCTTCCATCGTACTCTTCCGTAGTCGGATTAAATCCGTCCATGCCAGAATCTTCGATGTGACGGCTCATCTACCCGTGTCAGCTAAGACGACGTAGGCTTAGGTCAGCGACGCCTCGTAACTCACACATGCAGAGAACGCAATCATATCCGATTTTCCCGCGCGAGCGATACGAACCGTTGGCGGCGGTGGTTGGAGACGTGGCGAAATTTCCGCGCACGTTCTCAAACACGTCGCCTACGCGGCAACCGTCTGATTAGCTGCACGAATCTTGACGCCGTGGACGATAAATAGTAACCGTGGGGCATTTTCCACTTTTTACCTCATTCTCCTTGCATCATCGTCTTCTTCCTCCAGCCGCACGTCTCCTCAAGCTCTCCGCGAGAAACCTCGAAAACCCTAGCTTCCATCCGTGTTAGTCGCACCCATCCTTCACTCCATGGCGAGCAGCAGCACATCCCCATCCATGGCGGCGTCGAGCAAAGCCAGCGAGCTCCGTTGTCGTGCCCCCAGAGGGCTTGGTCATCCCCGCATCGGCGGTGATCGAGTCTACCGGCGGCGACCACAATCTGGCGGTGCTAGAGCCACTGGAAGAAGAACCAGATTCGCATAAGGGCGACTGGCGCGGCTCGAACATCACCAATCGCGACATCCTGGAGATGGTCGCCGAAGGCTACCTCCCGCGACGGAGGGGCTCGCTTGGCGGGCGGCGCCGGCTGGCGAGGTGACACCTTCTCCCCAAGCCGGAGAAAATGTGTACCTCAAGGCTCAGCTGGTACGCGGCGTTTCCCTGCCCATCTCCCACTTCTTCCTCTCCGTCCTGAACCACTACAAGGTCCAACCCCATTACCTCTCCCCCAATAGCATCTTAGTGCTTAGCAACTTCATGGCACTTTGCGAGGGTTATCTAGGGATAAGGCCTAGGTTAGACTTGTTCGTGTACTTCTTCACCGTCAAACGTGAAGCCGGACATAGTAAGGAGGATCTTAGGAATTGCAGCACCATAAGCTTCAAGATTCGACCTGGCCGGCGGTTCCCCGACATCGTTGGCCACGAGTCCTGCAAGAACTGGCAGCGGACGTACTTTTACGGCTCCGACATTCCTTTGGCGGGCCGAGAAGTGACGTACCCGGACTTTGTGGATGGAGCAGCCACTGAAGTTTCTACATGGAGATCCCATGCCTCCCTTCCCTCCGACCTTGACGCTTCTCGCGCAATAAGGCGGATCGAATGGTTCATAGAGACGGGTTTGACCGGCTTGGACCTAGCCATGTGCTGGTTCATCAGGCGAAATCCAACCTCTGCAGCACCGCGCGAAGTACATGCACGAGTATACCAGTGATCGAAGGGATACCCCTAGATCTCCGTGGATAACTTCTCAACCGTCTGCGACAGCAGAGGTGATGCGACGAGATGATCGTGGGTCCCACCGCCTGACTTGAAGTTGACTAGTCACGCGTAGACATGGCGAAAATCATGGCGTCTCCTCGGTTTCTGTGCATAGTGGACGACGTGTTGCGACGGTTCGGTGTAGTGTTGACACGTGTACGGTGAGATCTGAGTGGAACGCTAGAGCTTCTCAATCGACGGCTCACGTGCATCATATTCGTCCTTTTGTACCGCAGGGAAACAATGATTTCTTTTTAGCCGTCACCATTTGATCATCTTCCTTGCCTCCATTTTCGCAAGCTTCGTTGTCCTCTTTCTTGCGTTTGCACCGCCATCGTCGCCGCTGCAATATGGGCAAATCGAAGAAGACCGCTGCTGGAGCTGGTTCGAGCGCCGCCGGCGGCAAGAAGGTCGCCGCTACATCTCGCACCACTGACGGCGGGTGGAAGCGCACGGACATGCGCGATGGAGATCTGCGTAAGCTGCGTGATGCTGGGTTGATCCCCCAGAACATGGTGGATGCCATCCTCCCCGGCGACGAGGTAATCACGCCCACACGAAGGTTTTCGGTTGATGTTTTATGCCTTTGTCGTTCGCGGTCTCTCTCTTCCTGTCCACGATTTCCTTCGTGGACTCCTCTTTTTCTAAGGGATTCAGTTGCATATCTATCTCCCAATTCCCTCCTTCATATCGCTTGTTTCATCACTCTTTGCGAGTGCTGGCTCGGTATCGAGCCACACTTTGGCCTCTTCCAGAAGCTCTATTCCGTGAAGAGGCAGTCCGGCACCGGTGGTGTTTATCCGCTTGGCGGCTGCATCATCTCCATTCGTTCTTCTATCCTTTTATTCTCCTTTTCTATGTGTGAGTCCATCCAGTATTGGCGGAAGAAGTGGTTCTATATCCGCGACGCCAAATTGGATGGACAAGAATATGGTATCGCCCCATTCGACTCCGCCCAGAAAATAGTCCCGAAGAGGTCGTGGAAGAACCACGTCTTGGAAGGTGAGACAGCGGAGGTGGAGGAGCTCTACCGTCACGTGGAGGCAATCCAACTGGTGGTCAACAAGGAGGTCAACGGTGTAGATATCATTCGCACCTTCCTCAAGCGTCGGGTGCAGCCGCTCCAAGCGAGGGCGCACCCGATGTGTCTATATGCTGGCCGCAACGACCAGACGAGGGTCTCACCTGAGGAGTTGTCTTCGGGTGACCTTGATAGAGCCCTTCGGCCCCTGCTGAAGTTCAAGGCCGACAAGGACCTCCCGAGGAAATCCTTGACTCCCCCGTCCAGAGCCAAAAAATGCAGTTCCGTAGGTGGATAGTTGTAGCTTGTGTGTTTCTCTTCTTCGAATACTTTGCTTCTTGTTGATGTTACTAATCCTTGTCTTTTATTTGTAGAACCTCAAGGTAGATGGGATGATGCCCCCTCTACCTGAGAAGTTTCCAGTTGCGCCGGACAACGAGTTTGTGGATTCAGAATCCGAGCTTCCTCCGGCGTAATCTCCTACCTTGGAAGCCCCCGAGCCGAGCGAAGGGCGGACCCTAAAGCGCAATCGGAGTGAATCTTCGAATGGGTCTACCCCACCAACTCCAAGGGGTCCGTCCTTCCTCGAACAACATGGTGAGGATGAAGACGCATTGTCTTCTCCGTATCCTGCCGTGCCCCTTTGAGCGGTGGCTCTGGAGCCACCAGCCAAGAGGAAGAAGGAGAATACAACTCTTGTCTTTAATTTGTCGGACACTGAGTCGTAAGTCATTCTGCTTGAGCCTTCTTTCCTTTTTTTGTCTACGTAGTGTTAGCTTGTTGTTGATCTGATGATTGTTTGCAGCAATCCTTCAGAGGATTCCCTTGGCAGGGACACTCAAGAAGTTATGGCAGAATTGAAGCCGACTACTTCTATCCCCCAGGTGGTGGCCGACTCCGAGGATGATGACCTGAACCCCATTAGGCGGGAGGCGAGGGTAGTCGTAACTCGGAAGGCGACATGCGAACCTTCAGAGTACACACCTGAACATGTAAGTGTTTCCTCTTCTTTTTTATTCCGTGGGGGGAGCCCCCGAGTCCTTTTTGTCTGACCTATTGGCCTTTCACATTTGAAGGGGAAGCCCCCGAGCCTTTTATTCATCGGCTTTGTTTTTGTTTTATTCTGTAGCCTTTTGTGCACAGCGCCAACCTCCTCATCTAGCAGCATCTCGCGCTGGAAGGTCAGCTGAAGCAGCTCCAAGGTGTGTAGCTGTCTTTTTGGTTGTTGTTTGAGTTCGCCAATTGTATTGCTTGTGTTCACCTAAAATTTCTTCAATATGCACATGATAATAATGCTGTACTTCGAAGGCTGAATGCTCTCGAAAAGAGCCTCGGCCAAGCGGAGAAGAAGGTCGTGGATGCTGCGGAGGAGCGCCTGCAGAAGGAGGCTGAAGATCACGTGCAGCAGCTCGCGGCCGTTGCAGCCACACGGGAGAAAGAGATGGCTGACAAGCTTATGGCTGCTACCAAGGCTATTTCCGGTAAGTTATTCTTGTATCCTTTGGGTCTTCTGATTTTCGGGTGCGTTTTATCCTTCCTCACTCGAGTGTTCTTTTCTTCTTCTTATCAGATGCTTCTGGCATCACATTTGATTGTGGTGCGCTGGAGCACGGAGATGCTTTGGCTGATGCTACTGCTGCGATCGAGGATCGCTACGCCACTGCCGCTGGCTCCCTAGAGAAAGCCAAGAAAGTACTCGCGTGCTTCTACAAGGAGTTTGTCCCTAAGGGCGTTGCCCTTGACGACGTCAACGCCCTTGCGGATGCTCTGTCTGAGGAAGATCCGGCGGAGTACAAGCGCAAGCAGAAGGGCATCAACGCTTCCATGGGGCTAGCCATGGTGACGGCATCCGGAGTCGAGCTGGACCTGCCTCAGGTCACGTTCAGGATGACGACGGCGGTGGATGGCTCTAAGGTAGCTTTCGCCCTCTTTGCTTCTCGCTATAAGCGTTATGGACCTAAGCACATCGACCTCCTGGCTGATTATGCGGTGAAGCAGCAGCATGAGGCCAAGAGCAGGCATTTTGGTTCCGAGACTTCTCTGGATGCGGATGCTTAGGCATTTGTATTGTAGCTAGTGTAGCTTCTTCTTTTGCTGCTTTTGTAACAACCTTGCGGATGAACAAGTTCCACTTTGTCACGAGGTGACTTTATTTATGTATATAAGGCTATCTTTGAGTTGCTGCCAAAGTACTTGTGATGTTTATACTTGCTTATTTGCCTTTAGGGTCCTTCCGGTGAGGCTTCAGTTGTCCCTCCGACTGCTCCTGAGCCGCGACCATCTTTGGATGATGCATCGAAATTGACCTTTCCGCGTGATAGCGTTCGTAGCCTAGAAAAGGATGTCCTTAGCATTCGATGCCATGCAGATGTGTGGAAGTATAAGGCTGAGCGAGCCGCTGCTAGGGAGGAGTTCTTACTTGGGGAATTGCGGCAGATGGGTGAGCAACTTCAATGTGAGTCTTCGTGAACTGATGTTCTTTCGGGCGCCTCTTATTTGTATGCTAGCTTATTCCATGTGTTTTTGCAGATGTGAATATCATACTGAGGGGAGAGAAAGAACGCGTCGCGGTTCGGATGAACTGCCTGACGCAACAAGATCTGGAGGCTGGTGGCTTTTTCTGGATGGGCCGTGATCAGGCCATCGTCCTTGCGACGGTGCAAGATCATGTGAACCAGGTTCTTCGGGTGCTGAGGCAGGCGAGGTCGTCGCTGGCGGCCAGTTGGTCCATCATGTTCCCTTTGGACGCTACGCCTTCTACCTTTTTGGGTCTTCTTGGCAAATTTCGTAACGTAGGCCATGTCAAAGAGTTGGTGCGTCATCAACTGATTGCAGGGGTCAAGGCTGCTTTGTCTCTTGTTCGATTGCATTGTCGTGATGTTAATCTTGTAGAGGTGGCGGTTTATGGGACATGTGTCCTCATTACGCGGCTGTGGTGCAGCACGCCAAAAAAATTGTAGATTTGTTCGAGCAACGAGCGAATGTTGTTCTCCAAAACAATTAGGTCCTATAAATAAAACAAGATGATGTAAAATCTGTATTTATTCGAGTGGGCTTGTAATGCCCTTTATAAAGTTTGTGTGTATTGGCACGTGGTGCTTTTATAATGTGCATGTCCTTTTCGTTAGCCTGACATAGTCATCTACTCAGGTTGTATGCATTGTTTTTAAGTCGACGAAGTCGTAAGGTGAGGCGTAACCCCCGAGTGTATTTAGCAAGAAGTAATATAAGGAAAAAAGGTATTCTGGGCCAAGGAACTTAGCTTTTATTCATATCAAACGAGGAGATACATTGTTCGGCTGAGTAGTCTTGGCTGAGTAGCCTTATTGAAAGTAAAAGGTAACTAAGGGTAGAAACGACGTAGTCGTGCGACGTTCCAGGGGTTGGAGTATTCGACTCCTGATGCGACGTCCATGAGGCGGTAGGTGCCACCTGGGATGACTTCGGTGACGATGTAGGGTCCTTCCCAGGGTAACTCGGGCTTCTTGTGCCCTTCTTTATTGAGTCGTAGGACGAGGTCTCCTTCGACGAAGGACCTTGGGCGCAACCGGTGGCTGTGGTAGTTGCGGAGGATCTGCTGATAGACCGCTGAGCGAGCTGCTGCGATGCCGCGTGCCTCGTCGAGTGTGTTGACGACGTCTTCGAGTCCTGCCGATGATTCGGCTTCGCTGTAAGCGATGACCTGTGGGGCCTTGTGGCATACCTCGACGGGTAGCATGGCTTAGGCTCCGTGCACCATGAAGAAGGGTGTGTAGCCAGTTGAGCTGTTCGGCGTTGTACCCAGGCTCCAGAGGATGGAGGGTAGCTCTTCTGCCTAGGCTCCCACAAGTATTTCGAGTGGGCATAGCAAGCGCTTCTTGATGTTGTTGCCTATCAGGTCGTTGGCCTTTTCGACCTGTCCGTTGGTCTGCGGGTGCGCCACAGATGCGTATGATATGTTGATTCCAAGGTTCTCGTAGAAGTCTTGGAATTCCTTCGAGATGAAGTTCGAGCCGTTGTCCGTGATGATGCTATGTGGCACGTCGAACCTATAGACGATGGACTCAAAAAACTTGACGGCAGTTTTGTCGCTTTGATTGGTGACGGGCATGGCCTCGATCCACTTGGTGAACTTGTCGACTGCGACCAGGAGGAAGACATGGCCTCCTTTCGAGGACTTTGGCAGCTTGCCGATCATGTCGAGGCCCCACTATGCGAAGGGCCAGGCTAGCGGTATGGGCCTCAGCTCGGATCCTGGCGCGTGTGGCTTGTCCGCGTACCTCTGGCAGGCTTTGCACCTCTGGACGATGTTTTTGGCGTCATTCATGGCGGTTCTCCAGTAGAACCCAACTCGTAGAGCTTTGGCGACTAGGGTGTGGCTGCCTGCATGATGGCCGCAGATACCCTCATGGATGTCTTGGAGGATGGTTTTGCCATCACCGATGGTGACGCACCTTTGGACACACCCGAAATGCTGCACTTGTACAACTCGTCATTGAGGATGGTGAAAGATTTTGACCGGCGAGATATGCACCGGGCATCTGTCGGGTCATCTGGCAGTTGATTGTTTATCAGGTACTGAAGGTACGGCTGCGTTCATGTTTCTTCAACCGCCATGACTTGCATCAGGTTGACCACCTCGACTTCTGTGTCGAGTTTTTCAGGTACTTCTTGTCCTTTGGGTAGCGAAGCCCCCGAGTGCTCCGCTTCTTTGCCTGAACCTTTTGGGAATTTCCTCTTGATAGAGGGTACACATATTTGTTCGAGGAACACACCTGGTGGCACCCGTGCATAGGTGGAGCCGATGTTGGCGAGCCTTTCAGCCTCTTCATTGCTTTCCCTACCAACATGGCGGAGTTCGCAACCGTCGAAGTCTCCTTCGAGTGAGTTGTAAAGCGCACAGTACGTGATCATGGTGGCATTGTGAGCGTCACATTTGTTCATCGTCTGTTGGAGGACAAGGTTCAAATCACCATAGATGACAAGGCGTGTTGCGTCGAGACCTTGGCCATCCTCATGCCGTGGATGAGGGCCTCGTATTCGGCCAAGTTGTTAGAGGCGCGAAACTTCATCTGAAGGACATACTTCATCTTGTCGCCTTGAGGGGACGTCAGTATGTCGTTGGCCCTTGCTCCAGCCTCGCGCTTGGAGCCGTCGAAGTGCATCGTCCAGGAGCGCGACATGTCCGGAGTATCTGGCAGCTGGAGTTCCATCCAATGGACGAGAAAGTCAGGGAGGACCTGAGACTTGATGGCAGTGCGCCGCTCGTAGACTATGTCTAGAGGGGACAATTCGATACCCCATAAGGCTACGCGCCCCATGGCTTCAGGGTTGTTCAGGATGTTCGATAGCGGGGCGTTGTTGACGACCATGATCTGATGCTCCTGGAAGTAGTGGCTCAGCCGACGCGCTGTCATGAATACGCCGTAGGCGAGCTTCTGGTAGTGAGGGTACCTCTGCTTTGTCGGGGTCAGTACCTCACTGAGGTAGTAGATTGGGCATTGGACCCCGTGAGACTTGCCATCTTCGGGTCGTTCGACCACGAGTACGGTGCTTACCACCTGATGTGTAGCTGCGATGTATAGCAATAGAGGCTCCCGTTCTCTTGGCGTGACTAGGACAGGCGAGGTGGAGAGTAGCTGCTTGAGGTCGTCGAACGCGTCGTCTGCTTCGGGTGTCCACTCGAACTTGTCCGCCTTGCACAGTAGCTGATAAAAGGATAGGGCCTTCTCACCCATGCGTCTGATAAATCTTCTCAGCACTGCGATCCGCCCAGCTAGCTGCTGGATGCCTTTGAGGTTCTTCGGCTTCTCCATGGCCAGTATGGCCCTGATTTTCTTCGGATTCGCCTCGATCCCTTGCTGGGAGATGAAGCAGCCGAGTAACTGGCCAGATGGGACGCCGAAGGCGCACTTTTCTAGGTTTAGATTGATCTTGTAGTGATCAAGGTTATCAAATGTCTCGCGGAGATCGTCTATGAGCGTCTTGGCCTCCCTTGTCTTGATTACTATGTCGTCGACAAAGTCTTGGATGTTGCGGCCGATCTGGTTTTTCAGGCACGCCTGCATGCACCTCTAGTACGTGGCACCTGCGTTCTTCAGCCCGAGGGGCATGGTGTTGAAGCAAAACACTCCAAACGACATGATGAACGTAATTTTCTCCTGATCTTCGACCTTCAGCCGAATCTAGTTGTAGCCTAAGTAGGCATCGAGGAAGGAGAGTTCCTCGCATCCTGCAGTTGAATCGATGATTTGATCGATCCATGGTAGAAGGAAGTGGTCCTTGGGACAACACTTGTTGAGCGATGTCAAGTCTATGCACATCTGCAGGATGTCCGTGTCCTTTTGGGGGACCATGACGGTGTTGGCTAGCCATTCGCTTTCCTTGATTTCCCTGATGAAGTTGGCATCGAGAAGTCTGTTGACTTTGATTCCAATGGCTTCGAATCTTGGTTCAGACAGTCGTCAGATCGATTGCTTGATTGTCTTTGCGTCCGGAAACACATTGAGTGCATGCTCGGCGAATTCCCTAGGAACTCCCGGCATGTCCGCAGGACACCAGGCGATGATTTCCCAGCGCTCACGGAGGAATTCGACGAGCGCGCTTTCCTATGAGGGACTAAGGTCATTGGTGATCAACGCCGTCTTGGAGGCATCCGTTGGGTGGACCTGCACCTTCTTTGTGTTGATCGTGGAGTCGAACGACATATTAGGTGCGTTTTGTCTGGTGACTGGGGGTTCCCCGTTATCTATCACCTCTCTGAGCCTCGTGAGCTCCTCCTGCATGCCGAACGACTGAGAGATTCTGTTGCTGTCTCTGTCGCAACTGTCTGACCTGGTGAAGCTTCCTGGGACGGTGATGACGCCCTTTGGTCCTGGCATCTTTAGTAGCAGGTATGCATAGTGCGGTACTGCCAGGAATCTTGCGAATGCCACGCGCCCGAGGATGGTGTGGTACTGTGATGGCCAGTCCACCACTTCGAACTCTAGCCGTTCGCGCCTGAAGTTTTCGAGCTGGCCGAAGATGACGTCGAGCCATATCTTGCCCATGGGGTATATGCCTTTCCCTGGGACTATGCCATGGAACATTGTGTCTGACTGCTCCAGGCTACACAACGGGATCCGAATTGCTGCGAGTGTGCTGGCGAACATCAGGTTGATGCCACTGTTGCCATCCATGAAGACGTGGCTCATCTCGAATCCCCCGATCTGGGCCTCGAGCACCAGGGCATCATGACCTGGGCGAGGGATCTGGCATGGGTGATCTGAATGATCGAACGTGATGCAAGACTCCGAGCCGCTGAGGTACTCAGGGATGGCTGGTGGAGAGGTCACGGCCAGACTGACTTTGCGGGTGATCTTCCTTTGCACCCTGTTGGTTGGGCGCCCCTTCTGGATCATCAGGGACCCTTTTGGTGGTGGGTACCCTTCTGAACCATTATTTGGTGCTGGTGCGACCGACGACTGCGATGATCCGACAGGTGGTGGTGGAGGAGCTCCGTGGGCGATCTCACCTTGTGCGGGTGCGGGCCCGAATCTAGGGTTCACGGTCTGGCGTCGCATTTGGGTGAAGCCCTCGTTGAGCTTTTGGAATTCACAGCAGTCCTTGAGCATGTGGCTGACCTTCTTCTTACCATCTTGTTTGTCGATGTAGAAGTGGATGGTGCAGGTACCAGACAGCTTGTCGTATGCCAATGGTTCGTCATCGCGACTGCGACGTTGCCATGTTTGCGTAGGTCGCCCGTCGTCGCGGTAGTTGCCTCTGCGGTATCCGCTGTTGCGGTTGCCATCATTGCGTCGATCGGCGTATCTAGCCGCGACCATGTCGAATCCGTCGTGATCGTCGTAGACGCGCGATCTTCTCTTGCTGCGGCGTTCGCGCCTGCGACCGTAGTCCTCTTAGTCATCTGAATGCGTTCAGTTGACGAAATCCTCACCATTTGCCTACCGGTTGGCGATGTCCATGAGGTGGTCGAGCGTCTTGGGCTTGACGCGCCCAAGCTCCTCCTTAAAATCTGGGTGCCTGGCACCGTCCTTGAAGGCGTCGATTTCCCTTTCTTCGGAGATGTGTGCAACGGAGTTCTTGATGTGGGACCAGCGGAGTATGTACGAGCAGACGGACTCGTTAGATCGTTGAGTGCACGCCCGTAGATCTTCGATTGAAGTTGGACTCTTGTTGGTGCCCTTGAAGTTGCGGATGAATCTGTATGCTAGCTCCCCAGCTTCGGATGGATCCAGAGGATAGGCTGCTGAGCCAGACCCTGGTCGCGCCTGTCAGCTGTAGCTGAAGGCATTGTAAGGCGGTGTTCTTGTTTCCTCCATGGAACTTGACCGATGATAGGTGATCATCGAGCCAAGACTTTGGCTCCTGCTTGCCGTCGAACTTCAGGTTGTCCGAAGGGAGCTTGAAATTTTTCGGCATCCTCTTTCGTCGAACGGATCTGCTAAAAAATCTGGCTCCGCACAGCTCTCCGTCATCTTCTTCTTTGGTCTCACTTGAACACGCGCGTTTAGCACGTGCCTTGTCGATCTTGCGTTGGTGAGCTCGTCGTGAGCATCGTAATTGCTGCTGCGACGTTGTGGGCTCTTGCGACGTCGAGGCAGGTCGTGCCCGTCCTCCTCGGATGAGGGTGTAGGGCTCCGGGTGGACTTGACTGCAACTTTATTCTTCGGCTCCGTAGGAGCATCATCGTGGAGCGCAGCTCCGACGAGTCCGAGTCCTGCTAGCACGGACTTATGCATGGCACTCTTCGGGTCGCCCACCGGAGGTGGATGGGACGCGAGATATGTAGTTGCCATGATCGCAGCCTGCGGCGTTTTTGGCATGACGTTGCCATGCGAGTACATCGTCATGAACGACGTGTTGAGAGCCCTGGTGACCTCGCGTCGCGCGGCGGGGTCCATGCGTTCCGTGTGGGAACGGTACTTGTTGGCGTTATTGCCATGCGAAGTGGAACCGTCAGTGGCTGAGAGCGCAGCTCGCTGCGCGCTGGATTCTGCAGCTGCCTTCTTACGCTTGCCGAGCTCCTCCATTAGCTTCACCTGCCGGTTGTGCTCATCGATAAGGAGGAGGTGGTAGGCCATCAGTAGATCCCATGAAGCATTCACGGGTAGGCTTATGTTGCCTGCCACGGCCTCGCGTGCTTGGCGCCAACCTTCCTCGTTGAGGTTGATCTGGTTGTAGGTGTGGGCATCGCCTTCGTTGGGCGGATCTCCCCCGTTTCCTCCGTTCCCAGTTTGTGGGTTGGGAGGGGGATTGGGTGTTTGCTGTGCACTCGAACCCGACGGCGGGTCCGTCACGTTGTTGATGACGACAACACATAGGTAGCACCCGCGGATTGGAGCGCTGCTGCCGCAGCTTTCGGATCCGGAACTGTAGGTTCCTTCATTTGAAGGGGGATCACATAGATCAGAGTTGCAACAGCTGCTGTCATCAGAGTTATCTGTCACCGTCGATGCGTGCAACACGCCGATAGGTGGGACCCATGAAGCGGGCCTGATGGATGGTGGTAGCACCTGCTCTGGGAGGCGGAGGGTATCGCTCTGCCCCAACTGGAAGCAGAAGCTCCCGAACAGCATCTCGAGTCCGTCGCCTACGGACTCGAAATCCTTCAGGGTGGCCGGCGAGTGGGCGGTGAAGTCGAAGGCGCCGAAGAGGAGGTGACTCTCCGTTGCCAATGAGTTGTAGATTGCTCCGGATGGAGCCATCACGACGCACGATCAGCGTCCCTGTTTCCCACAGATGGCGCCAATTAACGAGGTTCGATCTCATCAATGCTCATTGTTATGGACTTGGGTTTTGGAGAATATGGGGATGCTGGAAGTCGCGGACCGGTTAACAGAGAAGCAACACGGGACACGAGATTTACCTAGCTTCAGGCCCCCGGAGGAAAAACCCTACTCCTGCTTGTCTGCTCTTGATTATGGTGGAACCGAAAGTTACAGGGGTGCACGGATGCAATTTGGCGTGAGGTGCGTATGCAGTGAGCTGAGAGATCTCGTCGTACCCTCCTGGCCTTTATATAGATAGGCAGGTCCCGGGCTTAGGTTGAGTCGGTTATAAATTAGGGTTGATACCCTTTGAAATCCTATTTAAACTAGACTTGTCCTCCAAGGAGTCAAAACCGTCATGGGCTTGGGCCACCCGAAATCTTCATGGATCGCATGTTCCACCATGGGACTTCCTTGGGCTGGACCGGGCATACCAAAGTCGTGCACCCGTAGGGTATATCCATGTCACCCTGGCCTCTCCGGACCAGCGGTTATCACTCCTGACAGCTTAATAGGATCTCTAGACTATCTCACAAACCGACACTAGTCTTTTCTGCATACTTTGTTATCACTCATGCGCACCCAGTACCTATTTCCCGTCCGGTCACCCATCCTAAAATTGCTCTAGGCCAAGCACGCTTAATCTCAGAGTTCTTTTCAGATAAGCTTTCGGAAAAAAAGTTGCAACTTATTGGTATGTGTATACTATCAATCCTATTAAGCCATGCGCTAGGGTCTAACAAACGTGTAGCCGGGCCAGTGAACTGTAATGACGCCAATTGAAGCCACAACACCGATGCGATGCCATACATCGAAATAGTCCTCACATTGAATTTGCCGCAGTTTAGGTTGATCGCCATCAAATTTAGGAACATCATTTTAGGCATGCAATAGCGATAAGAAGATTCAGTAGGATCATCATTCAAATTGAATGAGCGAGGAACAACAATATGACTACGGTGAGTACGGATACCTCGTGCTGGATGCGGTATGTAGGATCATGAACCCCTACGTCTGGCCTCCATGTAGTTGGAACAGGACGGTGCCCATCGGGGCCGATCTTCGCGTCTCTGGCCGATGGCCGATGCAGGGGATCCGGCTCTTCAGAAGTGTCGAGACCAATTTGGGATCAAATCGCATCAAGATTCTGCTGGAGAGAGGATTCCACACCATCTATGTAGATCTGCATATCCGCTTGGGCCTTGGAGACGCACACACGTACCGTAGTGTCGACTGCTCGCGCCAACGTTGTGTCGACTGCAGAGTTGACGGACTGTGCAATGAGGGCCTTGATGTCCCGCTGGTACTGCTCTTGCTGCTCCGACGCCTTCCTCGCCACTGTATCATAGATAGCGCGACCTTCCTCCGACAACGACTCCATGATTTGTCGCCGAGTGCGCTCCGTAGCTGCTTATAGACAGGTCTCCAGCTTGCGGAAGATAATGGTGGAAGAAATTTTGGCATATTAGGGACACTCTCAGATTTCTATTGGATTATACCAGTACCGTCTCGAATTACAACACAATCAAAAGGAAATCTACCAATTCAAGTTACAAGGAGGGAGGCTATCTGCTAAAGCCGAGACTAGGCTGAAGCCGCAGTTCTAATCAGCGAATCTTAACTCCAGGTGACGCGTTCCTTATAAGCTTATTCAACCGTCGTTCGCCAGCTCACTTGTGGGCTTAGGTGTGAGCTGGATAACGAGTTATTTCTTTGTGATCCCAGCGCTCCCGTTACTCTACTGTCCGTGAGTCCTTGTTGACAATGTCAAAGCGTTAACATAGCTTCAATCAAACGAGCTATAACTTAAATATATATAAGCACTTCCATACCAAAATCCACCTGTTAATTACAGAAATGAAATTACCTAGAAAGATTCGTTGGAGTAAAATGAGAAATGTCCAAGCAACATTAAACTGGAAATGGAAAACTGAAAAGAAAAGAAAAATGTTCCCTGTTTTTTCTCGCGTGTGAACGAAAAAAAATACTTTCGCAACGACCCGTAGGTACACAGAAAATCAGACGCGACCTGGACTTATCGGGTCCAACAGCTTACTCCTCCCCACACCCGCCAAGCCGGCCACCACACGCCGCAGCGCAGCACGACTCCTCGCCCCCCTCCGCATCTCCTCGGTCCGAGCGCCTCCCGTCGCCGGCGATCGGAGCAGTGCCAGCGCCGCCTTCCTCTGCCGGCGGGAGCCTTCGGCGGAGATGGGGACGCGCCACCTCATCACCGGCCAGAACAACTGCGCCCCGGACGGGGCGTCCTCCTCCAACCCATTCGGCGCTCTCGCCAACGCCCTCCTCGGCCAGTCCAACAAGGCGGAGGTAAACCCTAACCCTAGTTTAGCCTCTCGAGCTCAGAGGCTTACTATCTGTTGCTACGGTGATGGATGGACCTGGATCAGTTGGCTGCCTTCTAGGTCATTTGTGCTACTTCTGTTGTGCGCAGCTAGTTCTGTACCTCATACACCAGTCTAAGTCTATGCTTGACCAATTCGGTTGATTCGTACATGTCCCTGATTGCGTGGTGTGTTGGTTTAGACTGACTAGACGGGCCAGAGCAACTAATTGTTCAAGGTTATATGCTTATATTTCCCTGTAACTTACTCTGAAACCATGTTAGTGCCGGGCGAGATACTTGAGTGATTTGTAAATTGCAAGCTGCCGACTACTTCGTTATAATATCGGCAGGTCCTCTTGCTCCCGTGCCATGCTGTTATCTTGTTAAAAGAGGAGAGAAGAAAAGCATTTGAAAGAGTTTAACATGCTACAATCCTATAACCTTTAACAATACTCATTTCGCCATTTTAAGTGCTCCGTGAATTAGTTTCTCTGAGAATTTCTGATCGACCTACTAATTTTGAAATTACTAGTCATGAGTTGTATGGGAAGACACAGTTTTGTCTTCTACTAGTTTCCATGTTCCTTTATTAAGAACATAATATGTGGATTAAGTAAGACATATGGGATGGTTAACATCGAAATGCATCGGAGTATTGTAGCTGAACTCCAACAAAATATTTTTTTATGCATTTTCTCTGTGCAGTCACTAAAGGGACTTCCTGGAGCCTCGGTTAATGTTCCGACTACGTCTGATTATGGCACAGCTGCTCCACTGTCTACAATCCCGGGTTCTGAGAATGAGTTCAAGCAAGATCAACGACCATTTGCACGGGTAATGATGATTCTCAACATTGTCCTTTGTGTGCCTTTTGGCCATGCCTAACTGTAATCAAACAATTGCAGGGTGCTGACTTCATGCGTGGGGCTCCTGCTAATGATTGGGTTGAATCTTTTCGTCCTCCTGGGCAGTCTGCATTTGTTGGGCCAGAAGCAAACTTTGCAGAGTTTGAGCAAATTTATAACAATGCAGGCACTACCTTTGGACCAGTTGGACCTGCCTTGGATGGTAGATATCTGTGTCTAGCCTCTCTGTGTACTGAATGGTTGTCATTCACCACACTATACCTGAATACAGCACATTCCGTTGACTCCTACCATATGTTCCAGGTCCACCACAAAGGGTCTTATCTGGTGTTCTGCATTCTTTTCTTTCAAGTGGCCGAGCTGGTGTGCCATTTCAACCTGTCCCGATACCAGCTCTTGGTTTGTCGGAAGGTGACAAACAATGTATACGTGATCGTAGCTGCATAATGGCACGCCATATTTTGGCTGACCAACCTGAAGAATATATACAAGCACAGGTTAACTTACAGTTTCTTACTTCTGTGACTATGAAAATCACCTTAGACCATATGAAGTTGTTCACAACACTTATTTCTTTCCTTTTTCCCTATTAGATTAGCATCTAGCTTCTTTTTAACTTCCTCTACATTCTAAGTTCCGTTTGCCACTTATTTTTTGGGTCAATGTTTCTCAAAAAAAATCTGTTCATGAATATAACATTTGTTAGTTATATCAGGTAAACACATTGCTGCATTCTCTTGATATTGACAATAGTTATCGAACGAAAAATCCCCTGCATGGGCCGTACCCAGAGATGGAGGAGTACTGGAATCAATCCCAAGGTGCTTTGAGATCTGGCCCAATGCACAATGCTGCAAATAATTGGATTACTGAGTTCGGCAAACAAAATAATAACCCTGAGGGTTGGATTACTGAGTTCGGCAAGCAAAATAATAACCCTCAGGGTTGGATTACTGAGTTTGGCAAGCAAAATAATAACCCTGAGGGTTGGGCACACTCGTTTGAGCAGCAATATGGTCCCAATGGTTGGGCCTCCGAGTTTGAACAGGTCAGAGCCTTCTAAATGCCTATTTGGCATTTTCACACGCATCAATTCTGAATTATTTTCTTGGTTATTCATACTAATCATTTGAGCAGACAAGGCATCCTAGAAACAAGTTTCAACCATGCTGTAAATATCATTTGACTTTAGGCCCATACACGTATGCTGCAATTGCTACAGTTTTATCTAAGTAATAATTTCATTATCATATAAAAAGGATCTGAATTTGTATATTGACTTTTCTTCTGGATGTTTTTTTTGACGTATTTCTTCTGGATGTTATTTTCGTCCATACGATTCCATATCCTAATTGTAGGCTTTATATTCAATTAAATCTGGTCCAGTAGATGATGATACCTGGCTATCCACGTACCCAACTGCAATTCGAAATTTTATTTGTATCTGCACCATGTGCCTAAATCTGCAGTATTCTTGAGTATGTTCCATCCGTAACAAAAGTATAAACCTTGTATGTCTTCTCTTTTTGGTGAGTAAATAGCAAATATCATTCAATTAAATCTGGTCCAGTAGATGGTGATATCTGGCTATCCGCATACCCTAAATTTTATTTGTATCTGCACCATGTGCCTAAATCTGCAGTATTCTTGAGTATGTTCCATCTGTAACAAAAATATTATGTAAACCTTGTATGCCTTTTCTTTTCATGAGTAAATAGCAATATCCAAAAAGAAACACAATCTAAGGAAAAAATAGTAAAATAATGGATCCAAGTTTGTATGAGAAGGATATGCAGTTTTTGTATGCCTGCTAGGCCGCTACTGCTACCCGATTGTATTCTGATCTTTCCTCGACTCTACCCATTAAGAGAGATATTCTGAATTTATGATATCTTTGAGTACTTGACTAAGTTGTATTTGGAAATAAATTTAGAATAGTCTCCTGTAAAATATAGAAAGTTCTTGCTTCATGTGGTTATTATAGAAAGTTAACAAAAGATCAAATTCTTTCAACACGTGTCTTAAATATTGACTAGATTTAGTGAACAAAACAAAGCCTTGTAGTTTTTACGAATGACAATCTGCATACTTATCATACTTCAATATCTTTGTGCAGTAATATATTCGTCTGTACGATACATGGTTCAAATTATGTTATGCGCTTTTATGTTGTTTCAGCATCAGTCTCAGATGGCCATGGGTCAGATGGGAGGAGCGAACATGGCAAATCTTGCAGCTATGCAGCAATCCCGTATGCTTGCAGAAACATTATCAAGCAATAATGACCCAAAGTTTCAGGTATATATGATGCTCTGACTTGTTCATATAATTTTGTTTTGTTTGCACATCGTGTTTACCCATAGTGAAAATTTGCTTGAACCATAACTCATCCAGATTTATCTGTAGCCATAAGTGTCAATTTATGTACGGGCTTACATTTCTTTTTCCACAAGGAACTATCCTGCTCGTTTATATCTGCAGTTGATGTGATTGCATCTTGATATGTTAGGCTAAACCTAAATGTTCTAGAACAAGTCCTGCATGCCTTAATACCTGAATGAACCCTAAAATAGGATGTTGCTTTCTGAAGTGATAGAGGGAGCCTGTATTGGATATGCAGAGATGAGCTAGCATTTACTCATACTGATGGGTTGTTTACCCATATCGGCGTACAATGCCACCATTGATATATCAATGTCACCATTGATATATCGTGTCATATCTGCACACCTGTTGTTCAATATTTCTGTTTATGCCAAAAAACTCTAATTTTTGTAGTGGCAAGTTGAATGATATTAAATCATATTTATTTATTATCTATGTCATGCCAGATAATCTACGGGTACAGGCTATTTCATTGCATGTTTCAAAAGCAAATTTTGTGGATAGTGGATCATAAGAACTCTTTTTAAAGTCTGTATCTTTTACCAATAATAAGAATGTTTCTAGACATAAGTCAACCAATTGTATTTCCTGCAACCTTGTTATACTATAGGGCAATTGTCATCATCCTGTCTTAAGCACCTGATGATACTTTCTTTTTCCCTTTTTGGAAGAATTCTAAATTCTTCCAGTTTGTTTCAAAGATGAGCCGTGGTGAACTTATTATAGAAGATAATGAAGTAAAACAAGGTTCAGTATCCCAATCCAGTGGCTGGGCTGATGAATTTCAAACACAGTACAATGCTAATCCGAACACTTGGGCAGATCAGTTTGTGCATGAAGAGGTAATACCAGAGAGCTGGATGCATGTAAATAGTTGTATGGCGTGCTAAACAGGGTAGTTGTCATCAGAGAGGCAGAGAGATGGATGTGTGTAAATCATTGTATGACATACTTTATTGGGGTTTAGCTTTCTGTGGGCAATGTAAATAAAATAGGAAACTTATCATGGTATTGTATTATTATATAGCAATATCGCATTGACCCCTCTTCTTTCACACTTGTATGTGCCGGGCGCTGATGATTTTGTCTCATGATATTTCTCCAGCTTTCACAAGGTGCAGATAAGTGGGTTAGTGAGTTCTCTAGTGAACAGAATCATGGTGGGCTCAATGAGAAGTGGATTGATGAGTTCTCCAAGTTGCATGTGGAGGATGAGTGGGCAGAGGAGTTCAGTGGAGGAGCTTTTGGTGAAAGCTCTGCTGATCCATGGGCAGAAGAGTAAGTACAAGTCTCTTGTTTCTCCATGTCTTTGCTAATTGTATTAAGATTGAGTCGACTTCTGTTGCTTCGTTCGTGATAGGTTGTCTGACCAATTTTATGTTAGATTACCAAAAATCTTAGGGTTTGGTTAATATTGACTAAGGATAATTTAGTTATTCCGTTGATTGGTTATGTTCTGGTTTATAGAAGCCCCTTATCTATATACCATTAACTATTACTGTCCATTGCTTGTAGGTTTCAGAACCAATTGTCAGCTTCCAAACAAAGTTCGGGTGCTGCTCGAGGGGTTTATGTTTTCTCTGAGATGAATCCATATGTTGGTCACCCTAATCCAATGCAGGAAGGACAGGAGCTCTTTCGGAAGGGCCTCTTAAGTGAAGCAGCTCTTGCTTTAGAGGCTGAAGTTCTGAAAAACCCTGATAATGCTGAAGGTTGGAGGTTGCTTGGAGTAACACATGCCGAAAATGACGATGACCAACAGGTAAAAGTGCCTATCTCATTAATGTTTGATGCTATGATGTTTTCTGATGTTTATATGCCAAGTATTAGAATACATGTTTGGCATTATCGCTGTACTGATTAATCTCACTATGGTAGTCCAGCATGGTTGTATTTTTTGTGTCTTTGCATAATATTTGTTCATGACTGAGTTTTAATTATATCATCTTCAAGAATGTTTTTTTACAAAGTCTGAAAGGCCAAAGGCCAAACGTATTCAGGGTGCCTGAATTCGACTATTGTTACATAAACTTTCTGAGGCAATATGCTCATTCTTGTGTCTAATGATGTGAACCTTACTCTAATTAAGGTTTCTATACATTGCAAGGATTACATATGCATATCTACAAAATATAAATATGACAATTTCTTGCAAATTCTGAAAAACCTTAAGATCTATGGGCTGGGCTCCATGCTTCTTCCCTTAAGGAGTCTGCAATTGTTAATTTGTTTCTTTTTTCAGGCCATTGCAGCGATGCTGCGTGCACAGGAGGCTAATCCTACAAACCTGGAAGTTCTTCTTGCTCTTGGTGTCAGTCACACGAACGGTGGGTGTTATTTATGAGATTAATTCAGTATCCTGCTTAATCCGCTGATGCTCTTATAAGTAATGAAGTGATAGAAATTAGGATTGGGAGTAAAGAGGTTTCTGCTTTGTGCCAGATATTTTTACGAGGAACTGTAGACAACTGAACTAATTAATATTCCAGATTTTTTTGTTATTTTCTCTAATAGTCTAAGAAAGCTTTTCCATGCTCCAAGCCTTCTCCCCAGTGTTCAACAATTGTGCTCCTATCATGTTCTAATATTCTCTCCATTCTCATTTATAAGGCACGCACACTTTCTAAGATTTATGTTTGACCAATAATTAGTTTAAGTATGTGAGTATTATTTGATAAGTAATTTATATAATTAAAAGTGTTTTTCAATATGAATCTATCGCTATCAATTCTGTACAAAATAGTCGAGATGTTCTTGTTGCTAAGTTCTTCTGATCAATCTTCTTCTCGATGATCGCACATGCCTTATAAGGGGAACAGATGGAGTATAATATACCAAAGTTCTATTAAAGCAGGAAATTTTTAGAATAGTCTGGCTTTTAAATTACATACGTCATATTTGTGTATATTAAAATGAGAGGATTTATTTCTTCTATGCGATTGCTGCAGAGTTGGAGCAGGGAGAAGCACTGAGATATCTTTCAAGGTGGCTGCAGAATCATCCAAAATATGGGGGTCTCGCGCCTCAAAACCCAATTGATTCACCTTATGGTCCAGATGTAAGTGAATGCTTTGTATTTCATATTGTGGATGTGTCGACTCAATGTTCATTTGTTAAATCCTTCCATCTCCAGCTTTCAAATGGTATTATGTATAATTCTAGTTCTATGATCTAGCACTCTGTTGACTGAATACTATTATTAGCCCCGACCATGTGTCATGTACAATTTGTTTTCTGATACTAAAATATCAGTTTGGCATACTAAAAAACTTGTCTCTCACCAGGTTGTTAGATTGTTTAACGAAGCTGCTCAGATGTCACCTGAGGATGCTGATGTCCATATAGTTCTGGGTGTCTTGTACAACTTATCAAGGGAATATGATAAAGCTATAGCTTCATTTAAGACGGCACTACAACTGAAACCACAAGACTATTCTCTTTGGAACAAGCTTGGTGCAACCCAAGCAAACAGCATCCAGAGTGCTGATGCCGTACTGGCATATCAGCAGGTAATTTAGTTGTTTGAACATGCTTGAACTTCATCGTTGGTGTTTTTCTTTTTCTATTTGTAAGTGTAGTATATAACATTTTTTTTGTATCATGGGCTTCGGCTATTCCTTCTGAAGGTATACTCTGGCAGTTGCACTCGCTTATGTGCAAACTGCAAAAGCTAACAATGCAATATCTTGTCTGAGAGAAATCCTTTCATAATATAATGTCTCTATACATGTTTGACTTGTTGAAATGATCAATCGATAGACTGATTGATACTCCCTCCAATTTAGAAATATAAGATGTTTTAGGTTTGTGAAGGAGATGTATCTAGACATGTTTTAGTGTATAGGTTCAAATGAATCTAGACACTAAAAGATGTCTAGATACATCTCATTCACAAACCTAAAACATCTTATATTTCCAAACGGAGGGAGTACATGGAAACTAATGTCGCATTCATGAACTTTGGGCTTCTAGCTCCCTCTCTGGAGTGTCGATAAAGTTTCTGCATCATTGACATCAAGATTGTGTTTGCTTCAAGAGTTCAAGTTACATGCTATCCAGTGAGATTCATCAGATATATCGATGAGATCTAGTCAGATAATTTCTAATGTAATGTGATGCCATTGATTTGTTATCCCATCCTATAAAAACATGCTTATTTGCAACCTTCACTTACTTTATTAGTAAAAAAGTGTATGACTGATTCAAACTATCTTAGTGTGCATTACATAAAATACTTGTAGACTAAAGAATCACACATCTTCAGCTTATTATTGTTGTTGATTGTGGCGTACAAATACCTTGTGCAAGCATGGTGCCTGGAACTAATCCCAAATTGTTGCTTCTTATTTTAGGCTCTGGACTTGAAGCCCAACTATGTCCGTGCATGGGCTAATATGGGAATCAGCTATGCCAACCAGGTAATTCTTGTGCAGCACAACCATCAGTTGCTTGTGTATTGGCTGTGCGGTTGCATTTTCACAAATAACTTTAGATGCGAAATAAGAGACCATATATTGAGTTAACATCACTCAACTGCTCCACTAACATGTTTGCTGTTATTATGCTTTTTCGCCTTTAGTATTGAAATGGTTGCGTCTTGTTATCACACTTTCTCATCAGTATCATGAAAATGTGGTATTTTTCCTACAACAAATGTCACCATAATGCTTAGGAGTCCTTAATGTTTATTAAGCACAAACGGTTTATAATGTCAACTACTAATGTACCTAACTTATGAATGATGAACACTGAAAAAGTTCATTCATTGTGATAATAATAAATAATGATTATCTGCATATCGCTCTTGTGATGGTCGTTTTCTAAGCTGCTTTCTTGCAGGGTCTGTATGAGGATTCTATTCGATACTATGTAAGGGCTGTTTCCATGAATCCAAAAGCTGACAATGCGTGGCAGTACTTGAGAATTTCTCTTGGGTATGTCTTGTTCGCTTGCTTTATCTGGAAGTGAACTTGAATGGTATTTTTTTCTTGATGATTTGAACTTACTAACACAGTTTTCCCTTTCCAATCAGTAACGCTTCACGCAGTGATATGATCGCTGCATGTGATTCCCGCAACCTTGACGTCCTTCAGAAAGAGTTTCCCCTCTGAGAGTCCAAAAGTTTGACATTAGGCCCCAATCACGAAAGGGAAGCAGGAAACTAGCAAAATGTGATGCTTCTTGGCTGCATATTCGGGAATGGGAAGAAACAAGTGCAAATATGTGGTCATTATGTTCTTGTATTCTTCTCTTTACTGTAAGCTAGCAGATTTTCCATTTACCAAGATGTTGGATGTACAGACAGCCAGATTAGCAGCCAATTTGTAGATGTGAAATCGCATGGCAGAAACATTGGTTGTGACCAAGGGATAATATATGTAATTGTACACAAGAGGCATAATAAAAAGAGGAAAGAATAAAAAGTGGTCGCACAAAGCAATTCTTGGGGATTGAACATGTTCTTCAGTTGTTGTGGACAATGAGATGATGAGTACCAGTTTTCGTGTTATTAATGGGAAGGAACTGTATGGCCTTTTTTTTTTAGTTCTGAGCAAAATAGCGTCCGATAAAAGATGCTACTATAGGGTGTCAAGTGGGATCCCACCACAGTCCCATTTTTAGTTCATTTGTTAAAATCTAGTTTAAATTTTGAGCAAAAATTTACACACCCTAGCTACTATGTAGGGGTGCCTGCCCATGCAAAAACCATCCATCCTTGGATATGAAACGCAGTAGAAACTTGTTGGGACAACCCTCTTCAGCGATACGTCATATCAGAACCTGGTTGTGGTGTTACTCTATTATTGCCACACTATATCATTGTCCTAGACTCCTAGTGTAGTGATAAGTGAGCAAGAGTCTTCACATTTTATTCAACCGATGCAAAGGGTAAGGAAGCTAGCCTAGGAAAACATGATTTAGTGGGTATGGAATGCAGGGGAAGCTACAAGAGCTAGTTGATGATGTGATTAGGAGTTTTCTAAGTACTCTTTGTGCCTAGGAGATAAAATGCGAAAGAAGTAGAAAAATACCGGTTACAACTAGGGATGTAAACGGCATCCCGTTTAGTGCCAGTTATTTGCTGTTAGTTATAGGTTTGTGATTGTAGAAATTAATCCGGAAGAAAATAAGGCTATGACAAAATTATATGGCGATATGCGGCGCCAGCGGCGCGCCATTTAACATCCCTAGTTACAACCTTGGTATTCATGTGTGGTTGGAAAGAATAGTGTAGGCATCCAGATAGATAGGAACCTAAAAAATGGGGTAGTGGACGATCGGAGATAGAATTATCCTTGCCAAACTAGTTATTGTGAATCTACTCATGAATGTTATTAGCGCATATGCCCCTTAAGTAGGGTTGACACGGGTATCAAGGGGCAACTCTTGGAGGACTTAGGGAATGGTTAAAGCATACCTACAGATAAGAGGCTGTTCATTTTTATTTTGAAATGAAGAGAGCCCCGGGCTCTGTATCAATAGATGCACACATCTTTTTATTACTTAGTTTAAAGATCTTAACGTTTACATCTCATGGATCAAAGAGAGTCGATACAAAGATCAACCATTGAAAGAAAGAAAAAAATGCTCAGCAATCTAAACATCTTGAATCCTATTAAAAGGACGCCAAGTATCCTGGTAAAAGATATCCTAAGCGACCATCATACGACGATTGTATCCAGTAACCATGCAATCTTGCTCATCCTCTAGGACCATAAGGGTCATAGCTATATCCAATGGCGGACCCAGAAATTTTTAGAAGCCTAGGCAGATATATATACGATCCTAATTTTTTCAACAAAATTATGTAAAAAACATGGGATACAAGGCATGACGCGGCCGACAAGCCCGGGCGGCCCCCCGGGCTGTAGGTATGGTGGATCCGCCTATGGCTATATACAGTGAACAACTATAAAATTCAGTACTATATTGTAAGAGATGGGTAGAACATCTGCACTATATTGTATCCATTATATTGAAAATTTCAAAAATCGAGTTGTAATCTTTTAGGAATTTATGAAGAGTTTTTATGATGTAGTAACAACTATAAAATTCATTATGCATACACTTATGTTTTCTTTCCGGTATATGTTTTCCTAGAGGCTAGAAGTGGCATACCAATCAAGACTTTCATTTAATTTTTATTCATGATAGTTGTAAATAAAACTGAAATGTTGTCATCACTTGCTAGCTTACTTTTTTGAGGTGCCGGTTATGTTTTTTTTTGAAAGGAGCATATATTAATACCACGAGATACCAAGTACATCCAGCCTCTGCAACAACGCATTAACCTAGCGGCCATACAGATGCACACAGCTAAAAAAAAGAAAAATTACAAAAAAGAAAAGTCCCGCCACAATGACCTTGATATAAAGAAAAGGCTTGTTGGGTTTGAAACAAGTAAGTGATGGGACACTAAGGAGAGGAAGACAACTCTCCATAATAAAAAAACAATTACAAGAGAGAGAGAGAATGGCTAGAAAGGCTGCTTCTTTGGCAGTGTGGAGATGTTGAATCCAACGAGGAGCAGGTTTCACGCAAGAAAAACTAGAGGGAGTTGGTAGATGAGAGAAGATTATTCAAGACAGTATATTTGGTGACTATGGTCATGGTTATTTATGAAGTTTTGGACACCCAGAGGAACTCAGTTGTAGCTATATGAAATCCAATAATAGGGATACATTTATTCAGTCAGAAGAATATTTATATTATATTGTATCCATTAGATCATTTTTTTGCGGGGTATCCATTATATCACTTTGATTGAGCCAGCAAAATTAAAGAATGATTAGTGAAAAAAGTGCCGTCCCAGCCATGCCACCGCCGCCACCGGAGCCCCTCCTCTGCCCCTCTCCTCTACCGCTGCCACTGATCCCTGCCGCGGTGGCGGTGCCCCCGCCTCCGAAGGTGGATGGGGGAGATCCTGGGTGGACGCAACGACGACCTCGCCTCCTTGCCGGGCGGCGAAAAGACGCGGAGGGCAGGGCCGTGCGGCGACGCTCTGCGTCAGCCACACTGTTGTCGTGCAAGACGGCACCCAGTGTCGCTCCTGGTGGTGGTCCGGTTGCATATGGGCTTGGCGGGCCTCGACCGGCTCTGAGCGGGCCACAATGCCATCCCTAGGGGCTGCACGTCGGCCTTCGTTTCCTCCTCGCTGAATTATGTTCTGCCTCGACGGAGGCCCTGCCCTTCTTATCCATGGAACTCTGACCGGGCCGTGGCTCCAGAGCTGCACATCGGCCGCCCTCCTGCTGCCTCAGTGGGGCTGCACTACCACGGGGTGCTGCAACGCCATGACAACGGCCCTTTCCCACTTTCCCCACAAACCTTGATGACCCTCAAATATAGGGGATCACAAAAGTCTTCGAGGGAAGTAAAGCCCAATCTATTGATTCGACACAAGAGGAGCCAAAGAATATTTATAAGGCTTAACAACTGAGTTGTTAATTCAGCTGCACGTGGAAATAGTCTTGCTCACAGTAGTTTATCAGTAGCAACAGTTTTATAGTAGCAATAGCAAAGTAACAACAGTGGTAAAGTAAAGGCAGTAGTAACAATTGTAGTAAACAACGGGATTTGAGTGCGGTAGGCATAGGGATGGATGGGCATTGCATGGACAAGTCTATTCATGTAATATCAAGATCAAGGGCATTTACAGATAAATAAGATAAAATATCCAAGTAATAAATAATCATAGGCGTGTGTTCCCTATATAGTCATACGTGCTCGCAATGAGAACTTACACAATATCTTTTGTCCTGCCAGCACGTTGCAGCGGGGCCTTAAGAGAATATACTGGTAATTAAGGTACTCCTTTTAATAGAGTACCAGACCAAAGCATTAACACTCCGTAAACACACGTGATCCTCACATCACAGCCATCCCATCCGGTTATCCCGATTTCTGTCACTTCGGGGCCTCAGGTTCCGGACAATGATATGTGTAAACAAGTTGCAGGTAAGATCACAAACAATAATATCATCATGAATCAATAACATGTTCAGATCTGAGATCATGGCACTCGGGCCCCAGTGACAAGCATTAAGCATAACAAGTTGCAACAATGTCAAAAAGCACTAACAATACATACTAGGCACCATGCCCTAACAATCTTATGAAATTACATGATAGATCTCATCCAATCCCTACCATCCCCATAGCCTACAACGGGGGATTACTCACTCATGGATGGGGGAAACATGGATGGTTGATGAAGAAGCGTTGGTGATGATGATGGCAATGATCTTATCCAATTCCCCGTCCCAGCATGGTGCCAGAACGGAGTTTCTGGTTCCGAATTGCGGTTTCTGGAGGTGGCGACGCAGTGGAACTCCTTCTAAAAAAATGTCGAACCCCCTGTATTTTTAGGTCAGAGGGCTTATGTAGGCGGAATGAGAGGTCGAGGGGGTGCCCGAGGCGGCCACACCACCCCCTGGCGCGGCCTGGCCTGGCCCGCGCCACCAGGTGGTGTGGGCCCCTCGTGACCCTTCTTCGTCTCGTCTTCTGGCTCCTTGAGTCTTTTGGTAAAATAGGAGTTTTGCGATATTTTTTGGGATTTTTCCTGAAAGTTGATTTTCTGCACAAAAACGAGACACCAAAGCAATTCTACCGAAAAAAGCGTTAGTCCGTGACGAGGTTTAATCTCATCAATGCCCTTGGGTTTTGGAGAAGATGGGGATGCTGGAGATCGTGACACGGTTAACAGACAAGCAACCAGGGGACACGAGATTTACCCAGGTTCAGGCCCCCGGAGGGAAAACCCTACTCCTGCTTGTCTGCTCTTGATTACGGCGGAACCGAAGGTTACAGGGTGCGCAAATTCGATCTGGCGTGGAGGTGCGTGCGAAAGTATGAGTCGAGAGATCTAGGACGTGCCCTCCTGGACTTTATATAGACTTATGCAGGTCCCGGGCATAGTCCTAGTCGGTTACAAGTTCTAGGGTTTTACCCCTTTGAATTTCCTATCTATGCTAGTCTTGCTCTCCAAGGATCCGAAGGCGTCATGGGCCTTGGTCACCCGAAAATCTTCATGGGCCAGCGTATATCTGCTGTGAGCCTTCCTTGGGCTGAACCAGGTATGCCGAAGTTACGTACCCGTAGGGTATGACCATGTCAGTAGCCCCCGAGTGTTCAGTCGAATCGTAGATTCGGCTGAGGACTCTTCCATTTTCGGGTGCAATTATGTATTAATAATATATGTGTGTAGGGATTGTTGACGCGTGTGTCTGACTCACCCGACGGATCAGGGTCAGTTAAATGTCTTAGGACGAAACAACACGATCTTCTTCAAGTTCGAGTCCCTCAACTCGAACCTGGAACATATGCTGGGGTAATTCGACTCAGGCCGTGGAGGACTTACAGGAGTGGAATTCCAGTGATTTTAATTAACGTACCCAACGCGTCCGTCGGGATTTTTTATCACGCCTGTTGACATGGATTTGTACTAGCAGAGCGTAGTCATGTACGTTGCCAGGCCGTTAGATGATATCTGCAGGTCTTATCTTTGTGTCGCAGACACAGCATCCGAATGTTCGTCACCGCCGAGGTGTTTCGGGTGGCCAAGGAGATCGTTGCTCACTCAGCGTTTTGTTGGGGCAGAGATGCCAAAAAGTTTTTGCGTGCTGATCCGAAAGATCACAGTCGAAGAATTCATAGGGTGCGCGACCAGCGCTCCCTATGGGAGTAGCCCCCGAGTGTCTGTTCGAGTCGTAGACTCGAGCAGAGACTTTAGTTCAAGCATTTGTTCGGTTGTTAGGTCTGTGGGACTCAAAAAATTTCGGATGATTAAATCCATCCTCCCTATGGGAGTAGCCCCCGAGTCCGTAGTGGAGTCGCAGACTCGACGTAGGACTCGAAGAAATACTTTGTCGTTATTCATCTTCCGGGTGCGCGGTCAGCGCTCCTGATAGGAGTAGCCCCCGAGTATTTAGTCGAATCGAAGATTCGAGTGAGTACTCTTAGCTCTTAGCTGTGGAGCCGAAGAATCGTAATTGGTGCTAGTATAGCTTTTGATGACATCAGTGCTGACGATCGATGACCTCAAGCGTCTGCTACGCCAGAGATGACTTGACTGGACGAACATGGGTCCCACTTGATGACTTTGAATTGACCGGTCACGCGGGGCGTGGAGATAATTACGGCGTCTTCTCGATTTCCGCGCGTAGTGGACGGCGTGGTAACGACGGTTCGTTGTAATGTTGACACGTGTACGGCCAGATCTGCCGTTGGCGTTAGGTCTTCTGGATGGACGGCTGCCATGCATCGTCTTCGTTGTTATAATCATTGGTGAAGGCTGCGGTTTATTTTCACCGCACCAGTTCTTGTGTTCACTGGCTCCTTGTGCTCTAGCGATTCTTGTTGTGCCCTGAGATTTCCTTCCACATTCCCATCGTTTTTTCTGCGTTTTCACCACCAGCGCCGCCGTAGCGCAATGGGGAAAACAAAGAAATCTTCATCTGCGGTTGGGACCAACGCCGCCGGAGGAAAGAAAAGAGCCGCCGCTACTCGCGTCACCGACGGTGGCTGGCGGCGATCAGAGACGCGGGAGAGCGATCTTCGCAAGCTTCACGAGCGGGGCTTGATCCCGGAGGACAGGGAGGCCGTTAAACTCCCCGGCGATGAGGTAATCCCCCGTCCCCCATCTGGGTATCGGGTTATGTTTCTCGCCTTCGTTTTGCGTGGGTTTTCGTTTCCAGTCCACGACTTCCTCCGTGGACTGCTCTTCTTCTATGGGATTCAGCTTCATCATCTGTCTCCTAATTCTCTTCTCCACATTGCGTGTTATATCACTTTTTGCGAGTGCTGGCTTGGCATTGAGCCGCACTTTGGCCTCTTCCGGAAGCTCTATTCCGTGAAGAGGCAATCTGGTTCGGATGGTGTATATCCTATTGGGGGTTGCATCATCTCCCTTAGTCCCAATCTTCTCTTCTTTTCCTTTTCCATGTCCGAATCTGTCCAGTACTGGCGGAGGCGATGGTTTTATATCCGCGACTCCGTAGTGCCCGGGCAAGATTTTGGTCTTGTTCCCTTTGACCCCTCCCAAATGATTGAGAAGAAAAGGTCTTGGAAAAACCAAATCTTAGACGGTGAGGTGGCGGAGATAGAGGCCCTGTACCGTCGGGTGGAGGATCTCCAACTGATTCCTGAGAAGGAGGTGAACGGTGTGGACATCATCCGGACGTTTCTTGAGCGTCGGGTGCAGCCTCTCCAAGCGAGGGCGCACCCGATGTTTCTTTATTCTGGGCGTCGTGATCCGACGAGGGTTTCGAGTGAGAAAATCTCCGAGGGGGATCTTGACAGGGCCCTTCGCGCGCTGCTGAAGTTCAAGGCCGGAGAAGAAATCCCGGGGAAGTCGCTGACTCCTCCCGTTTCTTCGACGTTGGTCGTACCGAAGGTGTAGATTTGTGCACGTAGTGCTCCCCTTTTTTTGTCGGCTGTGTATTCGTTTCCTTTGTTTGCTAACAAAGTTCCTTCTCATCTTGCAAAGCTTCAAAGTGCCGGGCATGGTACCACCATTGCCCGAAAGGTATCCGAATGCCCCGGATAATGAAGTGGTTGAGTCCGTGTCCGAACTGCCGTCGGCACGATATCCGGCGGAGGATGCCGACGAGTCGAGTGAGGACCATACGCGCAAGCGATCACGGAGCTCCAGCGAGTCTTCAGATGCCTCGACTCCTCCGACTCCCAGAAACCCTCTGGGCCTTGAGCGTCATAGTGATGGTCATGGAGGTTCTTCCTCTCCCCTTCCTGCCATTCCTGTGCGGGCTGTCGCACCACACCCGCCAGCAAAGCGGAAGAAGGAAGAAAAGAAGGAGGAGAAGAAGGAAGAGAATAAAGAGGAGAAGAGGGCCCGAAGGGCTTCTCCTATCTTCGACCTGAGCGCATTGGGCTCGTAAGTTTTCTTGCTGTACTTGTGTCCTTTTTCCTTCGTGATTGTTGTGCTTGTGCTGATTAGTTTGTATGCAGGCAATCCTCCCATGATTCCTCCAGTGATGGTGAACGGGAGATGATGGGGGAGTCGAAAATTGCGTCTCCTCCACCTCAAACGGTGGCGACTTCGGGTGGCACGGCTCCGGATCCTCCGTTGCAGGAGGTGCAGGTGGTTGCGCCTCAGAATTTCGCAGGCGGTCCTTCGGGGTCGTCATTAGAGCATGTAAGTTTTTCCTGCCTCATGGGGGGAGCCCCCGAGTGTCTTCGTGTGCGACTCTTGTTTTTACTGACATTTATTTTTCTGCAGCCTTTTGTGCAAGAGGCCAAGCGGCTTGTGCAAGAGCGCCTGGTGCTGGAGGCGAACCTTCGACAGCTTCAAGGTATCTATCTGACTTTTCTCTTATGTATCCTGGTTTAGTTCTTTGACATTTGTTTGTTTTGAATGCAGAGGAGCATAACAAATCTCTCCGTGAGGTTGACGCTCTCAAGAAGAGCCTTGGCCAATCAGAGCAGAAGGTCGGAGCCGCCGTTGGTGCGAAAGAACGCCTTGAGCTAGAGCTGACTAAGGCAGCCGAAGCGAAAGCGCGTCTGCAGCAGGAAGCCGCAGATCGTGAGGAGCAGCTGGCCACGGTTGCGGCTGCTCGCGAAAAAGAGGTGGCGGCGAAGCTCATGGCTGCTGCCAAGGCTATTTCGGGTGAGTACTAGTTTTGTACCTTTTTCTTTTCCTTCGGGTCTTCTTTTATGCGGCTTTTCTTCATGTCTTTCTTCTTTTTGTCTCAGATGCCGCAGGCATCGAGTTCGACCGCGGTGCTCTGGAGCACGGGAGTGCTCTAGATGATGCCACTGCGGCGGTCGAAGACCGCTGCAGCACCGTCGTCAACTCCCTTGCCAAGGCGAAAGAGGTCCTTGGACGCTTCTACAAGGAGCTTGTCCCGAAGGGCGCAGCCCTTGACGATGTGGATGCTCTGGCGGAGGCTCTGTCAGCCGAAGCGCCTGCGGCGTATAAACGCAAGAAGAAAGGCATCGGCGCATCCGTCGGGCTGGCGATGGCCATGGCGGCTGGAGCGGAGCTGGATCTGCCCCAGATCACTTCTCGGATGCCGACGGCTGCGGATGGATCCGAGGTAGCCTTTGCTGCCTATTCTGCTCGCTGCAGGCGATATGGGCCCAAGCTCATTGATTTGTTGTCTGAGTATGCACTGCGGCAGCAGGGTGGGGCCAAAGCTAGGCAGTCTGGCTCCGAAGCGACTCAGGATCCTGCATCTTAGGCGTAGTAAATGTAGGCTAGTTTGTAGTTTGTTTTTTTGTAAATATCTTGAAGAACACCATCCTTGTGCCACGTAGTGGCTTTATATATTCAATGAATTTCTCTGAGTTGTGCTCCATCCTTGGCTGAATGTTTGTGTTCCTTTCTTTTGCTGCCGCTCTAGGTTCCTTCGGGTGCTGACCCTGTTGACGCCCCATCCGCAACGCTGTTGCGCCCATCCTTGGATGATTCCTCGCAGCTTACTTTCCTTCGGGATCGTGTGCGCAGTCTGGAGAGGGAGTTGCTCAGGCTACGCGGTCATGCCGACGTTTGGAAGTCCAAGGCGGATCGTGGCGCAGCCAGAGAGGAGTACTTGATGGCGGAGTTGGTCCGTCTGTCCGAGCAGCTGCAATGTAAGTTGTTCTTTGGTCGAGCTGTAGCTCTGTTCTTCGGATGAGCCTGCTGGCCTTACTCTTATGTTGTCCGATTGTTGTAGGTATAAATCTTGCTCCGAGGGAAGAAAAAGAGCGTGTCGCTGTTCGGGTCAATTGCTTGACTCAACAGGACATGGAGGCCGGCGACTTCTTCTGGATGGATCGTGATCGCGCCATAGCCCTAGCGACGGTGCAGGATCGTGTTCATCAAGTTTCGCGGGTGCTCTGCCAGGTGCAGACATCGCTTTCCTCGATGCTGCACGTCATGTTTCCTTTGGATGCCGTGCCGACAAGCCTTGTGGGTCTTCTGTTGAAATTTCGGAACGTAAGCAATTTCAAGGAGTTGGTGCGGCAGCAGCTTGTCGCAGGCGTGAAAGCTGCGTTGTCTCTTGTTAGGCTGCACCGGCCTGACGTGGATTTGGCTGCTGTGGCTGCTGGGCCACCTCTTCGCCCTGATGGTGGCGAGTGGGACATGCGTCCGCATTACGCGGCTGTAAGGCAGTATGCTGAACAGATTGTAGATTTGTTTGAGCAGCGTGCCCAGGTTATTCTTCAACATAGGTAGTACCTGTAAAAAGAGAGAGATGTAAAATTTGTATATTTCGGCTGGGCGTGTTGTGCCCTTTGTTGTGAAAGTTTGTTTGATTGTGAGCACGTAGTGCTTTAATTGGGTACGTGTCCTTTTCGTTTGCCTGACGTTGTCAGCTACTCAGGTATACACGTGTGGCCTCAGTCGATGAAATCGTGAGGTGGGGGAGCCCCCGAGTGCGTTTGTAGCATGTAGTATAGTTGCAGAAAATAGAGAATCGAAGTTTTTGGGGGCGAGACACTTAGCTTTATTTATATCGTAATGGAGGAGGTACATTGTTCGGCTGAGTAGCCTTGGCTAGAAGCCTTATTGAAAGTAAAATAAGGGGGTAGGTTGCTACGGATAGAACCGTCGCAGGTGCGAGATATTCCATGAGTTGGAGTATGCGACTCCAGACTCCACGTGCTTGAGGCGATAGGCGCCACCTGGGATGACTTCGGTGATGACGTAGGGTCCTTCCCATGGCGACTCGAATTTATTCGGTCGCTTTTGCTTGAGTTGCAAGACGAGGTCTCCTTCAACGAAGGACCTTGGGCACAGCCGGCGGCTGTGGTAGTTGCGGAGACTCTGCTGGTACACAGCTGATCGAGCTGCTGCTATATCCCGTGCTTCGTCGAGTGTATCGACAGCGTCTTCGAGTGCGGACGTGGATTTAGCTTCACTGTAGGCGACGACCCGTGGGGCCTGGTGGCGTACTTAGGCTGGTAGCACGACTTCGGCTCCGTGTACCATGAAGAACGCTGTGTAGCCGGTGGAGCTGTTTGGCGTAGTTCGTAAGCTCCACAGGACGGAGGGTAGCTCCTTCGTCCAATTTCCAGCTTTGTGTTCGAGTGAGCTCATGAGGCGCTTCTTGATGCCGGATCCGATTAGGCCGTTGGCCTTTTCCACTTGTCCGTTCGTTTGCGGGTGTGCCACTGAGGCATATGTGATGTTGATCCCAAGGCCTTCGCAGAAGTCCTGGAATTCTTCGGAGATGAAGTTCGATCCGTTGTCGGTGATGATGCTGTGTGGTACGCCGAACCTGTAGACAATGGACTCGAAGAACTTGACGGCAGTTTTGCCTTTCTGGTTGGTGACCGGCATGGCCTCGATCCACTTGGTGAATTTGTCGACTGCAACCAGGAGGAAGACGTGTCCTCATTTCGAGGATTTTGGCAATTTGCCGATCATGTCGAGGCCCCATTGAGCGAAAGGCCAACCTATAGGTATGGGCCTGAGCTCGGACCCGGGTGCGTGCGGTTTTTCGGTGAACCGTTGGCATCCGTTGCATCTTCGGACGATGTCCTTTGCATCGCTCATGGCCGTTGGCCAGTAGAATCCTGCTCGTAGAGCTTTGGCGACAAGGGAGCGGCTGCCTGCATGGTGGCCGCAGATGCCTTCATGGATGTCTTGGAGTATGGCCTTGCCGTTGTCGATGGTGACGCACCGTTGAAGTACGCCGGTGATGCTCCGCTTGTACAGCTCGCCGTTGATGATGGTGAAGGCTTTTGACCGGCGAGATATGCGCCGGGCGTCTGTTGGGCTGTCGGGCAATTCTCCGATTATCAAGAACTGGAGGTACGGTCGTGTCCAGGATTCTTCGACTGCCATGACCAGCATTAGGTTGACCATGGCTACCTCTGTGTCCAGTTTCTTGGGTCCTTCGTGTCCTTCGGGTAGCGTAGCTCCCGAGTGCTCTGATTCTTCGGGTGATCCCTTGGGGAATTTAAGCTTGATGGATGGCACGCAGATTTGTTCGAGGAACACACCTGGTGGCACCTTTGCGTAGGTGGAGCCGATGTTGGCGAGTCTATCGGCTTCCTCGTTGCTCTCTCTTCCAACGTGCCGAAGTTCACAGCCGTCGAATTCTCCTTCGTGTGCGTTGTAGAGCGCTCGGTACGCGATCATGTTTTCGGCGTGTGCGTCACACTCATTCATCGTCTGCTGGACGACGAGGTTGGAGTCACCGTAGATGACCAGGCGCGTTGCGCCGCATATATTTGCCATCCTCATGCCATGGATGAGGGCTTCGTATTCCGCTTCGTTGTTGGAGGCTCTGAATTTCATCCGAAGAACATACTTCATCTTGTCACCTTGCGGGGAGGTCAGTATGACCCCTGCCCCTGCTCCAGATTCGCGCTTGGAGCCGTCGAAATGCATTGTCCAGGACTGCGACATGTCTGGGGTGTCTGGCAGCTGCAGCTCCATCCAGTGCACCAGGAAGTCTGGGAGGACTTGAGATTTGATTGCGTGTCGCTTCTCGTAGACGATGTCCAAGGGTGATAGTTCGATGCCCCACAGGGCCACCCGTCCTGTGGCCTCTGGATTATTCAGGATGTTGTTCAGGGGTGCTTTGTTGATGACCATCACCTGGTGCTCCTGGAAGTAATGGCTCAACCGTCGAGCCGTCATGAACACGCCATAGGCTAGCTTCTGGTAGTGAGGGTACCTCTGCTTTGTTGGTGTCAGTACCTCGCTGAGGTAGTAAATCGGGCGCTGGACCCCGTGGGTCTTGCCTTCTTCGGGTCGTTCGACCACGAGTACGGTGCTGACCACCTGGTGTGTGGCTGCTATGTACAGCAGCAGGGGCTCGCGCTCCTTTGGCGTGACTAAAATGGGCGAGGTGGAGAGGAGCCGCTTGAGGCTTTCGAATGCGTCGTTGGCTTCTGGTGTCCACTCGAACTTGTCTGCTTTACGCAGCAGCTGGTAGAATGGTAGGGCCTTCTCACCCATACGGCTGATGAACCTGCTTAGCGCCGCTACTCGTCCTGCGAGCTGCTGGACGCCCTTGAGTTTTTTCGGCTTCTCCATCGTCATGATGGCTTTGATTTTCTTCGGGTTCGCCTCGATCCCTCGTTGAGAGATGAAGTACCCGAGGAGCTGACCTGATGGGACGCCGAAGGCACACTTTTCGGGATTGAGCTTGATCCTGTAGCGATCTAGGTTGTCGAACGTCTCGCGGAGATCGTCGATAAGTGTCCTTGCCTCTCTGGTTTTTATTACTATGTCGTCGACATAAACTTGGACGTTGCGACCAATCTGGTCCTTGAGGCAGGCCTGCATGCATCGCTGGTACGTGGCACCCGCGTTCTTTAGCCCGAAGGGCATTGTGTTGTAACAGAATACTCCGAACGGTGTGATAAACGCCGTTTTCTCCCGATCTTCGACCTTGAGCCGGATCTTGTTATAGCTCGAGTAGGCGTCGAGGAAGGAGAGTTTCTCGCAACCTGCAGTCGAATCGATGATCTGGTCGATCCGTGGAAGAGGGAAGTGGTCCTTTGGGCAATGCTTATTTAGTGACGTGAAGTCCACACACATCCGCAGGATGTCCGTGTCCTTCTTCGGGACCATCACCGTGTTTGCAAGCCACTCGCTTTCTTTGATTTCCCTGATGAAGTCTGCAGCGAGCAGTCTATTGATTTCCTTGCCGATAGCTTCGGCTCGTGGCTCCGACAGTCTTCGGATGGACTGCTTGACTGGTTTGGTGTCTGGAAAGACATTGAGTGCGTGCTCGGCGAATTCCCTAGGAACTCCTGGCATGTCCGCAGGACACCAGGCGAAGATTTCCCAGCGCTCATGGAGGAATTCTACGAGCGTGCCTTCCTACGCGGTGCTGAGGTCATTGGCGATCAAGGCCGTCTTGGAGGCATCCGTCGGATGGACCTGTACTTTTTTGGTGTTGACGGTGGAGTCGAAGGACATGTCAGGTGCGTTCTGCCTTGTGACTGGGGGTAGCCCGTTGTCTGTCACCTCGCGGAGCCTTACAAGCTCGTCTTGCATGCCGAAAGACTGGGAGATTTTATTGAAGTCCCTGTCGCATTGGTCTGATCGGGTGAAGCTCCCATGTACTGTGATGACGCCCCTGTGTCCTGGCATCTTGAGTAGTAGGTATGCGTAGTGTGGGATGGCCAGGAACCTTGCGAATGCTACACGCCCCAGGATGGCGTGGTATTGTGACGGCCAGTCCACCACTTCGAATTCAAGTCGCTCCTGCCGAAAGTTGTCTGGCTTTCCGAAGATGACGTCGAGTCCTATTTTGCCCAGGGGGAATATGCCCTTTCCTGGTACAATGTAGTGGAACGTTGTGTCTGATTGCTCCAGGCTGCATTGCGGGATCCGCATAGCTGCCAGGGTGCTTGCGAACATTAGGTTGATGCTGCTGCCACCGTCCATGAAGACGCGACTCATCTCGAAGCCTCTGATCTGCGCCTCCAGCACCAGGGCAGCATGACCTGGGCGAGGGATCTGGCAAGGGTGATCCGCGCGAGTGAACGTGATGCAGGACTCCGATCCGCTGAGGTACTCAGGGATTGCAGGTGGAGTTGCCACGGCCAAGTTGATTTGTCGGGTGATTTTCTTCTGCACCCTGTTTGTGGGGTGTCCCTTCTGGATCATATTTAGTGCTCCCTTTGGTGGGGGGTATATGACCCCGGCATTGTTTTGCGCTGGTGCGACTGGTTGGTTTGGGCCTCCAATAGGTGGTGGAGGAGGAGCTCCGTGTGCTATTTCTCCTGGCGCGGGTGCGTTTCCGAACGCAGGGATTGGGGCTTGTTGCCTCATCTGCGCCATGCTTTCGCTGAGTTTCTGGAACTCGCGGCAGTCCTTGAGCATGTGACTGGCTTTCTTTTTGCCATCTTGCTTGTCGATGTAGAAGTGGATGGTGCATGGACCCGAAAGTTTTTCGAATGCTGAGGGTCCGTTGTCGCGATCGCGGCGTTGCCACGATTGTGATGATCGTCCGCTGTCTCGGAGATTTCCTCCGCGGTAACCTCCGCTATTGCGGCTGTTGTCGTTGCGGCGGTTGGCGTAGCCAGCCATGACCATGTCGGGTCCGTCGCGGTCTTCGTAGACACGCGATCTCCTCTTGCTGCGGCGTTCTCGCCTTCGGCCGTAGTCGTCCTCTTCGTCTGATTGCGCTCGCTGGATGCAATCTTCGCCGTCTGCCCAACTGTTGGCAATTTCCATGAGGTGGTCGAGTGTCTTGGGCTTGACACGCCCAAGTTCTTCCTTGAAATCTTGGCGTTTGACGCCGTCTCTGAAGGCATCGATGGCCCTCTCCTCGGAGATATGCGCTGCGGAGTTCTTGGTGGTAGACCAGCGTAATATGTACGAGCGAATAGATTCCCCCGTTCTCTGAGTGCAGGCTCGCAACTCTTCGATTGAGGCGGGCCTCTTGCTGGTGCCCTTGAAATTTCGGATGAAGCTGTAAGCCAGCTCCTCCCAACTTCGGATGGATCCTGATGATAGGCTGCTGAGCCAGACCCGCGCCGCGCCTGTCAGCTGCAGCTGGAGGCATTGCATGGCGGTTTCTTTGTTACCGCCGTGCAGCTTGACGGATGACAGATGATCGCTGAGCCAAGATTTTGGATCTTGCGTCCCGTTGAACTTCGGAGTATCCGAAGGAAGCTTGAAATTGCGTGGCATCTTTGTTCGCCGAACAGATCTGCTGAAGCATCGAGCTCCACAGAGTTCTCCTTCATCTTCATCCATCTCGGACTCGGACGAGCATGCGCGTTTGGCTCGCGCTTTGTCGATTTTGCGCTGTGTAAGCGCGTCTCTGGCGTCGTAGTCGTGTTTATGGCGATGCGAGCTCTTCTTACTTCGAGGAAGGTCGTGCTCCTCTTCCTCTTCGGATGAAGGGGTGGGGCTACGGTCGCGCCTGATCGGAGCTTTCTTCTTCGGCTCCGCAGGAGCGTCTTCGTGGAGCGCAGCTCCGACGAGTCCGAGTCCGGTGAGTGCGGACTTATGCATGGATCTTTTCGGGTCCCCCTCTGGAGGTTGGTGGGCCGCGAGATACGCGGTGGCTGCCAGGATCGCAGCTTGTGGTGTCTTCGGGATGATGTTGCCGTCGGCATCCATATCCATGAACGACGTGTGGAGAGTTCGGGTCACATCGCGACGTTCCTTGGGATCCATGTTCTCCACCCGCGAGCGATGCTTGTTTCCCTGATTTCCATTCGTGCTAGAGCCGGGTGCCATGGCGGAGAGCGTAGCTCGTCGCGCGCTGGACTCGGAGGCTGCTTGCTTGCGTTTATCGAGCGTCTCCTGCATCTTGACTTGCTTCTTGTGTTCCTCGATGAGGAGGTAGTGGTACGCCATCAGTAAGTCGCGTGGTGAATCCACAGGCAGGACTATGTCGCCTGCGACGGCACGACGTGCCTGTACCCATCCTTCTTTGCTAAGTTGGATGACGTGGCCGTTGTTCTCCCCTTCGGGTGGGAGGGGATTGGCTTCTTCTGTTCCCGCCGTTTCCGTCGTTTACGTCCTGCGGGTTGGGGTTCGTGTTGGGCGGCGGGTTGGGCGTTTGTTGATCCTGGATGACCGCGGCGCATAGGTAGCGCTCGTAGATCGGTTCGCTGCTGCCGCAGCTTTCAGGTCCGGAACCATAGGTCCCTTCATCCGAAGGTGGATCACACAGATCGGAGTTGCAGCTGCTGCTGCTGTAGAACTCATCTGTTGATGGTGACACGCGTAGCACGGGGTGTGGAGCCCACGAGGCGGGCCTGATTGATGGCACGGGCACCCGGTCAGGAAGGCGGAGGGTGCCAGTTTGTCCCACCTGGAAGCAGAAGCTCCCGAACAAAATCTTGAGTCCGTCGCCTACGGGCTCGAAATCTTTCATGGTGGCCGGCGAGTGGGCGGTGAAGTCGAAGGTCCCGAAGAGGAGGTGATTCTCCGTCGCCGCGGAGTTGTAGATCGATCGGGTTGGGACCGTCATGATCGCACAATCAGTAGCCCCGATTCCCACAGACGGCGCCAATTGACGAGGTTTAATCTCATCAATGCCCATTGTTATGGACTTGGGTTTTGGAGAAGATGGGGATGCTGGAGAGCGTGGCACGGTTAACAGACAAGAAACCAGGGGACACGAGATTTACCCAGGTTCAGGCCCCCGGAGGGAAAACCCTACTCCTGCTTGTCTGCTCTTGATTACGGCGGAACCGAAGGTTACAGGGTGCGCAGATTCGATCTGGCGTGGAGGTGCGTGCGAAAGTATGAGTCGAGAGATCTAGGACGTGCCCTCCTGGCCTTTATATAGACTTAGGCAGGTCCCGGGCATAGTCCTAGTCGGTTACAAGTTCTAGGGTTTTACCCCTTTGAATTTCCTATCTATGCTAGTCTTGCTCTCCAAGGATCCGAAGGCGTCATATGGGCCTTGGCCACCTGAAAATCTTCATGGGCCAGCGTATATCTGCTGTGAGCCTTCCTTGGGCTGGACCAGGTATGCCGAAGTTACGTACCCGTAGGGTATGACCATGTTAGTCCGTGTTAGTTGTATCCAAATCACACAAATTAGAGGAGAAACAATAGCAAAAGTGTTTGGGAAAGTAGATACATTTTGGACGTATCAACTCCCCCAAGCTTAGCTTATTGCTTGTCCTCAAGCAATTCAGTTGAAAACTGAGTGCGATAAAAGAAACTTTCACGAACACATTTGCTTCATAAGATGTATATATTCTCAGCATATGGTCAAATACTTAGGCAATTCATAATAATGAATATGCAAATAAGTCTACCAAATAGTCATACAAGCTATGAAGAGATTCCAACATAATAATAATAAGCAACATGAAACATAAGCATGAGCACCATTGTAATGCTCATAAGAAGGTATGATAAATTGGTATCTCGCTTGCCTTTGATTGTGGAGCAAACATAAATGCCAAGGCACCTCTAAAGTTTAAGTGAAGACTAGAGATAAAAATATCAAAGATACAAGCATCAAAGTTATGTCACAATTAACCATGTTCTCGGACAAGCACATTACACTAATAATGATAGCTATTCTCTCGGAAAGGTGCTCATAGAATAAATGGCGACTCAACACAAAAGTGGAGGAAAAGATTTAAAAGTTTGAAAGGCTTCCAAATGCCTGAAAGTATGGTACTCATTAGCTTTAAGCTCCCATTGCCCCTATCATAAGCATCTTTAAAATGGTTAAGGTTAAAGTGAGCTCAACTACGAGTTATATGCTTGACAGATCATAAACTGAAAATCTCATGTCCCTTGAGTATGAGGGCCGTTCCTCATGCTACTCAACTTTAGTCACCGGTAAGTTCTTGTCATTGTAAGTATATGCGTATCATAGAGAACCGCCAACGGGGTACCCCTTGCCCCATGACACATGAGCTATCCCATATCAAAATGACAAGGCAACAGACAATGAGCATCTCAGCAATCTTTTTATTTGCTATTTGCATAGATTTTTATTGAGGATGCTTCACAGATTGCTCACTATGGTTATGCTGCAAGTTTCCACCATGATTAGGCATGGCTTAGGCTAGCCGCCCGGGCGTTTCTCTAACACATATACATAACTCCATGGACTTAAAAGCTCCCCTTTTATTTCACACCGCCGATATTCGTAAACAAAAGAGCATGATATCAACTAGGTAGATATTTACAGGTGTTGAAAGCGTTCCCCATGACAGTATGGTTATGCTAACTCCCAGCTTATAATTTGTAAGCATATAACTACATATATCGTCACAATGGTTCAAGTTTATTAAGTGCAAGAAAATAAAGTGTGCCATCAAGTTCGTGAGAGCTTTACTAACTAACTTTCTCATAACAACCAAACATTTTATTTGGAAGAAAACTAGACATAATAAATATGCAAGGAATAGCAATGATGCTAATAGGTAGATATGGTGGACACTTTTTGACAACTTTGGTTTTGGGGAGTTGGATACACGTGTAAAGCTTATACTCAGTGCAAGTGAAGGATAGCAATAGAAAGGGAGCGACAATCGAGAGAGCAGTAACTCTCATAATCATGCTTGCGACAAAACAAAATTAATTATGCATAAAAGTGACACAAGAACTCTGAGGCAAAAGAAATCATCGAGGCTTAACTGACTTTTGTTCAGTCATATGCATGCGTGAGCATGTGCCAAGTCGATTCAAATGAAACATTCAGAGGAGGATACCACAATGTCATGCCAAGTTATGAATAGAGCAATGCAAGCAAATATTTATATGTCATGCTACAAACTATTAGCAAGTTGGAACTAATCATAAGAGAGCAAGAACTATTAAGCATCCATTAAATAACATACACCCTACATGAAGAGACTAAGCATCCCACAATGACGAGTATATGTAAAAAAATGAAAACAAATAGAGTTCATACCAACCTCTTGCCACACCCCGAGTTGTCATAAATCATCATTGCATTTCACTTGTGTGGCTTGAATAATAATATAAAACCAAACTCCAAAGGAGTCACTAAGGACCGCTGAACCCTGCAATGAACTTTACAAAACCAAAGAAGAACAACACATATTTTTGGGTTTTCAATTTTTTTAAAGCAAGCGCCGAAGGCAAAAGCAAACAAAGCAAAACAATGAAAATATTTTTGGTATTTTTATGTTTTGGAAAGAAGAAACAAACCAAGAATAAGAACTAAAAAGAAAGTGAAACATGGATATGCAAAGTACCGACGGAACATGATATGTAGATGAGTGTGATGTCAGTATACCTCCCCCCAAGATTAGGCTTTTGGCCTAAGTGAAGATCAATCAAAACGCGGATAGTAACTCCAAGTCGGTGGATGATCATAAGAATGATCATAATCGGGCCCTCGTGAAGAAGAAGAAGAAGCGCCCCAATCATAAGTGGGCTGCTGGCATGAAGACTCCCCCATGTTGGAGGGTTGAACCGAATTAACTTTGGCTTCCTCGCCAACATCCTCCTCTTGCTGGGAGAGCTCCGCCATGTATGTGTCTAGTTCTTCCTCCGTGAGTGACCATACTTTCCTGGTATCAAGGTTAAACAAAGCAGGTGCAGGAAAAGGGACTACTTTCTCACACTTTCCCTTTCTCCATCCTCTCTTGAGAAAGGTTATTTCATAAGATAGCTCGCTCAAACTAGCCCAAGAAGAAACAAATTTATGTTGTATCATGGAATTAAGATCAAGCCTCTCTATGGGAAACTGTAAGTCTGAATGATGAGGCGCCAAACCATGCAAAGCTAATAAACTAGACGCAATGAGGCCTCCACAAATTCCACCTTTCCCGCGGTTAGCAACAAGATGAAAAGCTATCAAAGCACCCAAGTTAAAAGTCATATCCTGATTCAAAGCAGCTGAGATAAAAGCTAGATCATATTAAGATAATTTACTAGCAGTCTTCCTAGCAAGAACACACTTGACGATGAAATAGGCAAAATATCGAATAGATGGGAGATGAATATTCCGAATTTCACCACTCTCCTTTGAGAAGCTGCTTTCTTGGAAAATCTCTGCATATAAGTCCATGAGCGGTGTGGGTCGCTCCCTAATCCTCTCACATGAACCCCACTGTGGTACCTTGATAGCTGCACAAAAATCATCAAAAGGGAGATTGACAACTACATTGTAAATTTTGTAGTGAACCATGGGGTTAGGCAAAGACCAACTAAATCGAAAATCCTGAACCATAGACATAGTCAGCTTCACATATTGGTAAGGTTCATCTCCAAAAAAATGCTCCAACCCTGCATTAGAAATTAGAGTCTAGAAATCTTAAAAAATCCCTGCAGCTCTTATGAATTTGGGGCATGGATATATAGAAGAAAAAACTTCCTCCCCGTGGTGGATTTTCATAATTTCTGGTAACATTAATTCATGTTGATTCAGCTGGTATTCACCCATCTTCTTTTCTGAAAATTTCAGACAAACATCAAACCAAGTGATTTCCAAGCTAATAGATGATGGGGAACTACTATAGGGACTTGTAAGAGGGCTAAACATGCATCAAAATGAATTATCTAAGAATATAACAAGCATGCAAACTCACTAAACCTGTCACCTATAGTAACAAAATACTGAAGATATAATCCACCAATCAAAAATCTAATTGGACAAGCGAAGGAGACACATACCGGAGATCAATCCCTCCAAAAATCAGCAGCTAAGATGGGATGAGCAAGGAGATCAAAAATCGCGAGCAAGAACTGTAGGAACTCGAACTTTGAGAAGGAGAATAAGTGGAGGGCCACGGGTGGCCCACACCATGGCTAGGCGCGCCCCTGGTCTGGCCGCGCCACCAGGTGGTGTGCCTTCCTGTTGGCCCCCCTTGGTCACTCCAGGTACCTCTCTGTCCCTTTTTTGCGTAAAAATTTAATATGAATTTTCTGGAATTTTTCGGAGAACTTTATTTTTGGGAAATTTTCAAGTAATGAAAATTGATTTTCTCGCAGAAAAATATTTTGGAAAGATGCAAAAGCAAACCAAAACTAAATCTATAGAAGTTTTAAGACACTCTAATAAGCAAGCTACTAGCAAAACAAAGACGAACAAGGTGAAGAGCAAAGATTGGAGTAGAGAAAGTAAAAGTGAGCAAGGATAATCATGGTGAAAACATTGTTTTGTTCATTAAAATCTCTTTGTTAACAAGGTTGATCAAGTCTTGTTACCAAAAAATTTATATAAAACAAAACTTTACATTTCACTAAATGATTATGTTACCTCAATCTTGATAGCATTAGTCCCAATCATAATAGTTTTACAATTTTCTTGTGGTATGGGACAATATATTTCTCCAACTTTGATGCACTCAATATTTTCAATTGAATTTAGGCCATAACTCTTATCAATCTTCTTGGGAAAATATACAGTATGCTCTTTGTCATTAACATTAAAAGTTACCTTTCCTTAATTACAATTAATGACAACACCTGCAGTATTAATAAAAGGTCTCCCAAGAATAATAGACATATTATCATATTTAGGCATTTCAAGCACAACAAAGTCAGTTAATATCAAATAGTTATGAGCCACTTGAACATGAACATTCTCACATATAACAACAGGAATAGTAGTAGACTTAAGGCCCCTTCTTTTCAGCTTCTTGGCCAGCTTCTCCCAGAAGCTACCCTCGACCAGCTTCTCCCAGAATCTCATCTTCAAAATTCATTCAAACTTTTTAACTAGTAGTTTCAATGCCAATTTAAAAGGATAAACGATTTTGGCAGATGAGATTCTGGGAGAAGCTGGTCGAGGGTAGCTTCTGGGAGAAGCTGGCCAAGAAGCTGAAAAGAAGGGGGCCTTATCAGCCATTTACAAAGATATATCCGTTGATATCAATTTTTCTAATTGAAGTCTCTTATAGAGAGAAAAAGGCATAACACTGACTCCAGCTCCCAAATCACACAGAGCGGTTCTAACATAATTATTAACAAGGAATAGTTGGAATCCCTGGGTCTCCAAGCTTCTTTGGAACCTTTCCATTGAAGGAATAATTAGCAAGCAAAGTAGAAATTTCCTCATTAGGAATCTTCCTTTTATTAGAGACAATATACTTCATATACTTTGAATAAGGAGGCAATTTAATAGCATCAGTCAAAGGAATTTGCAAAAATAAAGGTTTCATTCACTCACAAAACTTGTTATAGTGTTCTTCTTCCTTTGACTTGTGTTTCTTATCAGGAAAAGGCATTGGTTTTTGTACCCAAGGCTCTCTTTCACTACCATGTTTATTAGCAACAAAATATTCCTTAGTGTACTTAGTGTTCTTAGCGTGCCTCTCAGGTTCCTCTTCAGTTTCTTTCTTATCAGGAGCATCATTTTTATCATTACCACTTTCAGTTTCAGCATCAGAGACAGATATACTATTAGGATGTATAGCAGGTTCAGAAGATTCTACAACTATTTTATGTTTCCTTTTCTTTCTCTTAGAAGAAGTACCAATATTTTAAGCTTGTTGAGAATCCCGATCAATTCTTTTAGGATGTCCCTCAGGATATAAAGGATCATGAGTGGCAGGTCCACTCCTAGTTCTAATTTCACAAGCATGTTTTCTCCAGAAGCATTAACTAGCAGATCTTTTTGTATTTTATCAAGTTGATCAATTTGAGTTTGAACCATTTGGAAATGTTTAAAAAACATTTTAACATCATTGGAGGTTCATTCCACAATATCTTTCAACTCATTAATAGCTCTAGAGTTTTCCATTAAATGATTCTGCACTTGCTTATTAAAATTATCTTGTTTAACAATAAAAGTATCAAATTCTTCTAAGCATTGATGAGGAGGTTTAGAATAAGGAATACCACCTTCATCAAAATGTTGGAGAGAGTGTACCTCAATAGTGGATGAGTGGGAGATTGGCTTACATAATTCTTCTATAGGAGGTAAATTCTTCACATCTTCAGCTTTAATACCCTTCTCCTTAAGATATTTCTTAGCTTCCTTCATCACTTCATCATTTAGTTCAATCACTCCTCTCTTATTGGGTGTTGGTGTTGGGGTTGGCTCAAACATAGTTAGTTCATGTGTAGTTGGCTCAGGTGTAGTCCAATTATCACAATTCTTGCTTATTTTAGCCATTAATTCCTCAGCTTCTTTAGGAGTTCTTTTCCTAAAAACACAATCAACACAACTATCTAGGTATGTCCTAGATTCGTCAGTTAGTCCATTATAATATATATCAAGAAGCTCATTTTTAGGTAATGGACATCCAGGATGTGCATGAATCAAAGCACAGAACCTTGCCCATGATTCAGGCAATTTCTCCTTTTCTTCATGTTTAATATAAAAAAGTTTCTGCAAAACAGCATGTCGAGCACTAGGAGGGAAATATTTTTGAAATAAAGTAGCAATCAAGCAATCAGGGCTATCAATGGATCCAGGAGGTAAATTATTAAACCAAGCTTTAGCCTCTCCTTTCAATGAAAAATAGAAAATTTTAGCAACAAAGTAGGTGCGCATCTTAATATCATCAGAAAATAATCCACTCATAGTACAAAGCTCAGTCATATGTGCCACAATACTTTCATTTTCAGTCCCACAAAAAGGTTATTTCTCAACAATGGTTATATAGGATAAATCAAGAGAGAAAATAATCCTTATCTTTAATGTTTATGGGATATGTGGCAAACTTAGCATCAGGAAATAGTTTGGGTCTAATAGTATGTTTCTCAAGAAGACTCTTAATAGCACTTGCACCGTGTGTGTTTCGACATTCTTCAATAAATTCATCAGTCATTTCAATATAACCGTCATTAATACCGTAGCTCTCTCTAGACTCGGGTGAACTAACATGTGTAGTAGTATCTTCATTAGGAGTTTCAGTGTTTCCCATTATAGTTCTAGCAATTGTAGCATCTAGGAAAGTACCTAATGAACCACTCTCATCAAGGATAGTAGAAGTAATATCATGAGTATCAGAAGCAATTTTAGATTCGGCAGTAGTAGCAGTGTGTGTAACATGTGTATGTGGTGGTGGTGTAAGGAGCTTACTCATAACAGATAGTGAATCAAGAGAAGCAGAGGTGTTCAGAACTGTACCTCTTATTGTAGTGGATGGTAAAATAGGAACTTTTCCATCACGAGTTTTACCCATGATGAATGGATAGCAGTGAACAATAATAATTCCAAGTGAAATTTATAAATAAAGCTATGCTCCCCTACAACGGTGCCAGAAAATAGTTTTGATGACCCACAAGTATGGGGGATCGCAACAGTCTTCGAGGGAAGTAAAGCCCAATTTATTGATTCGACACAAGGGGAGCCAAAGAATATTTATAAGCCTTAACAATTGAATTGTCAATTCAGCTGCACCTGGAAATAGTCTTGCTTATAGCAGTTTATCAGTAGCAACAGTTTTGTAGTAGCAAAAGCAAAGTAACAGCAGTGGTAAAGTAAAGACAGTAGTAACAATTGTAGTAAACAACAGGATTTGAGTGCGGTAGGCATATGGATGGATGGACGTTGCATGGACAAGTCTATTCATGTAATATCAAGATCAAGGGCATTTGCGGATAAATAAGATAAAGTATCCAAGTACTAAATAATCATAGGCATGTGTTCCCTATATAGTCATACATGCTTGCAATGAGAACTTGAACATCATCTTTTGTCCAGCCAGCCCGTTGTAGCGGGGCCTCAAGAGAATCTACTGGCAATTAAGGTACTCCTTTTAATAGAGTACCGGAGCAAAGTATTAACACTCCGTGAACACACGCGATCCTCACATCACAACCACCCCCTCCGGTTATCTCGATTTCTATCACTTCGGGGCCTCAGGTTCCGGACAATGATATGTGTAAACAACTTGCAGGTAAGATCACAAACAATAATATCATCATGAATCAATAACATGTTCAGATATGAGATCATGGAACTCGGGCCCTAGTGACAAGAATTAAGCATAACAAGTTGCAACAATGTCAAAAAGCACTAACAATAGATACTAGGCATCATGCCCTAACATACTTATGCAATTACATAATAGATCTTATCTAATCCCTACCATCCCCATAGCCTACTGATGCGTCGGAAACGTATCTATAATTTTTTATGCTCCATGCTTGTTTAGTATCTACTTTGTTTTGATTTGTCTACACTTTGAGGTGCTTTTTACATGTTTTCTGGTACTAACCTATTAACAAGTTGCAACAGTTCCAGATGCCTGTTTTCTGCTGTTTTTGGTTTCAGAAAAGTTAGTAAAGAAATATTCTCAAGATTTGGACAGGACAAACGTCAAAGTCAATTACTTTCCGTGTGTAACAAGAAGTCTAGAGGGGGGACGAGGAAGTGGGCCAAGACAGCCAGACCCTCCCAGGCGCGACCAGGGGTGGGCCCGTGCCTGGCTAGGGTTTGGCCCCCCTGGTCGCCTCCTCGGCCTTCCCCTTCGCCTATAAGAAGCCCCCAATGTAGAAACCCTAAGCACCCAATCAAATATCCACGAAACCGTCTATAGTCGCCGCCACCATCGTCCCTAGATCCGGGGGATGTGAAGTTCTTGCCGACACCCTGCCAGAGGGGAGATCATCCCAGAGGCCTTCTCTCCGGTATGATGCATGAGTAGTTCCACCTATGACTATGGGTCCATGTAGTAGCTAGATGGTTGTATCTACTCCTATGTGCTTTCATGTATAGATCTTGTGAGCTTCGTTCATGATCAAGATCTAATCTATTTGTAATCATGCATGTTGTGTTTGCGGGTATCCGATGGATATTGAGATTATTATGTTGGTTTGATTAATGGTTTTGTCTTTATGATTCTATCATGTCTGTGTTGTCTGTGATCTTGCATGCTCTCCGTTGTTAGTAGCTATCTTGGCCAAGTAGTTGCTAGTGACTCCAAGATGGGGTATTTATGCTCGATAGTGGGTTCATGCCTCTAGTTTCCAAGGAAGTGACAATAATCTCTTCGGTTGTAGATGTGTTGTTGCTACTAGGGAGAAAACAACGGTCTCTTGTTCATGGAACATGTGGACTGTTTACCTTACACATTTTGCTTAAAGCAGATGTCTGTTGCTTGCAACTTAATACTGGAGGGGGTTCGGATGATAACCTGAAGGTGGATTTCTAGTCATAGATGCAGTTGGATGGCGGTCTATGCATCTTGTTGTATTGCCCAATCGAATCTCATAGGATCTTTATGACTAGTAATTGTATTGTTATGTCTTGCTCAGTTCCTATCAATTGCCCTGCTGTAATTTGTTTACCCTGGATGCCATGTTGTTTATCTAAGGAGTGCACCTCTAGTGAACTATGGACCCCGGTCCAATCTTTACCATTGATACATCTTCCACTGTTACTTGTTTACTTGCTGCAAACCATTATCTTCCACACCATATGTTTAATCCTTTATTACAACAAACCGGTGAGCTTGACAACCTCACTGATTCGTTGGGGCAAAGTCTTGAGTTTGTGTTGTGCAGGTCTCCGCGTTGCTTGCAACACCTGTGTGACATTTCCTTCCTCCTTCTGGTTCGATAACCTCAGTCTCAACTGAGGGAAAACTTGTTGCTTGCTCTTCGCACCCTGCGCTTGCGGTTACCAACGAAGTGCCACGTCGAGCATCATCACCTACATCGGGGGATTACTCACTCATGGATGGGGAAACATGGATGGTTGATGGAGAAGCGTTGGCTATGATGATGGCGATGATCTTATCCAATTCCTTGTCTCGGCAGGGTGCCAGAACGGAGTTTCTAGTTCCGAATCATGGTTTCTGGTGGTGGCGGCGCAGCAGAACTCCTTCTGAAAAAACGTCAAACCTCCCCTGTGTTTTTAGGTCAGAGGCCCGAGGTGGCCACACCACCCCCTGGCGCGGCCTGTCCTGGCCCACGCTAGCAGGTGGTATGGGCCCCTCATGGCCCTTCTCCGTCTCGTCTTCTGGCTCTGCGAGTCTTCTGGTAAAATAGGAGTTTTGCGATATTTTCCGGAATTTTTCCTGAAAGTTGATTTCCTGCACAAAAACGAGACACCAAAGCAATTCCGCAGAAAACAACGTCAGTCCGTGTTAGTTGTATACAAATCACACAAATTAGAGGAGAAACAATAGCAAAAGTGTTCGGGAAAGTAGATACGTTTTGGATGTATCAAACCTCAATCCCCAAATCCTCGAGACCCGATGCACAACACGTCCAACCACCCCTCACATGCAGAACGTCTTCGTGCCGACAACCGATGGCCTCCACGACCCCGTGACGGCCGTTGGAGCTCAGTACTGTCCTCGACACCTGCTCACGACCCAACAATCCCCCTATGGGTGTTGAGTAGAACCGTGTGGCCAACAACCGTGGTTGACGCCCTCGTGCGTGGCCGCCTACGGCCAGCAAACCCTCACGCTTAGCACGACATCCACATCTCTGCATCGGCCATCGGTGCCCCGTCCGACCACTGGGCTCCTGCTCACGACCCACCCACCCTCTTTGGGCCTTGAGCAGACCCAGGCGACCGGCAACCACCGTCAACGCCCTCGTGTGCAGACTAGCCTATCTGCCCCGCGATGGCCGTGTTTTCCACCATGAAGGTTGCTACCACAGTCTTCCATAATGGTTCCGCTGACAAGGTTCAAGCAAAAGCTCTGCGATGATGGCGCCCGTGGGCGTCAAAGAACCTTCTTGCAGGCGTCACTGGCTTGGGCATGCGCATGGACGAAAAGAGAACTTGGCCCGGTGGGTAGACGTGGTGTTGTGGTGCTCCACGACTTCTTCCAAGATGAATGCCAATTTCTACGTCCTTTACTGGCCCTGGTGGTGTTTCGAAATGCTTCCGGCAGTGAGGCATTCGCCTTGCAATAGTGCCATATGGTGCCTTTCTTTCTATCGGCTTAGATCTCTGCTATGTTGTAAGCTATAGTTCCTTTGCCTCTATGAGCAAGGTCCACGGGTAGTCTTCCTGTGTTAGCGAATCTACCTTTCTTTCCGTTGCTATTGTATCCTGACCGATGTCAACCTGCAAGAGAGGATATGAGCCTGGTCTTGTAATACTCTTTTGATGAATATATTCAAGTGGGTAGTCTCCCTCCCCCCTCCCGCCCGGTGACCCGTCAAAAAAATTATATCACTTTGAGCATTCTTTGTTGAGTTATTCAATTATTACATCATTAATCCCAACTTTGTTATGAGGCATAGAATATTGAGAATTGCAGTCAAATTAAATTCAAATTAGATTTGAATATGCAAATAGAGTAACATGTACTTGTTTTCTGGGTTGTGCATGTGACTACTTGCTTCGTTTTGTACTCAGTTCAGATTTTTTTAGTACTGATTTTCCTATCCATATCTAAACTTCTCCTAGAATCGTTGCTTGGAGCTCACAACGAGGACCTTGATCCCTAGCGCTTCCTAGCACGAATCTCTCTCCATTCTCGCTGAGCGACAGATCTGGCGGAGGAGGTAGAGCTGTGGGTGGGAAGGAGGATTAAAGGGGAAAGGGACAAGCAGTTTGACCAACTATAGATGTAGATGAAGTGATTTATGTCTAAGACCAGCGTGCGCAAGAGAAACTCGGAGATGAACTTGTGAAGCACAAGTGCCAACATCATTCGTAATACTTGAGTCATAATTACTACTAGTTGAATACCTGTGCTTCGCAAAGGAGTATATTAAACCATCGTCTTATTACCCCCTCTTATTCTCTGTTTGTCTTAGTCTTGATGTTCGCATAAAAGTGATTCCACCGGAACATCCTTTACACTCTTTCCCCTAATTATACACTCAGCTTTCCCACAACTTCGCTCACACTATCGTGTCTTCTCCATAGTGCCCTCCCACGAGAGCCACCAGCCGCCGGCTCTACGTCCTCCCTCATCACAAATCCACCCAAGACCATGTCCACAGACCACGTTCAACATACCACACACCACTCCTTTTTATATCGTGCATGCAACCCTCTCTTTGTTTTCTCCTTTTATCCTGATTACATCTCCCCGTCACATCTCTCAGTCTGATCTCTCTCAGTTCTGTCAATATATGTTCTCTCGCTACTTCATTCCCTATAGTTGGTTCACTCTCTCCCTCTTATTGCGCGGAATGGATGATAGCATCTCCGCCTTTGATTTTATGTTTGCCCATGTCGACCAAATCCTTGAGAGTGACACATCTGTGGTCAATGTCGATCCTTCCCTCTGAAGCGACACATTAGACCATGTCGAGCCTACCTCATCATCGCTCTATGCGTTGAGGACTCATTTGACCACCTTAGCCCAACTCGAGACCTACCTCACCAGAAGTCTATACACTGAGGACCGGCGGATAAGCAGATATGACAAGGAAAAGGCCTATCTGAACTTTGCATCCCTTGACATGTACTAATATTTAGAAAATATAAACTACTCCGCTAATGCAACTACAACATGAAGAGATAATAAAATGTGTGTACATGTTTCTATTGTAATTAAAAAATCAATAAAAATCCAAAAATAAATCTAAACAATTCATGCAACAACAGAAGTCTCGTCCGGACAAAAGAGATTAACATGTTTTCTCCTTGTTCCAATTTTCCTAAATCCCCTTTTCCCTAAACTTGTTCGTACTATTTTATATTATTTTCTCTCCTACTCAGATGTGTCCTCCACAACACAACAACTTGTTTTCCTAGATCTGCTCTCCATCTTCTTGGTAGGCCGATTCCGCTGGCGACCAATGTTCCTCGCTCGTGTCACAAGATGCTCACGTTGTTTGATTGGTGGTATCACGACCGTGAATTGGAGTGTGTTCCGATTTATGTATTCCCGCAATCCATATAGATAGAATAGAATTAACCCTGTTTATAAGAGCATCTCTAACAGATGATCTAAAAAGGATGTGGTGATCTAAAACCTAACTTTTACATTTCCGGAAGCCAAAAAATGCTGCTTCAACGAGTGATTTATCACGTTTTGGTTATCTAATTTTTTTAGACCGTGATCTATATTTATCCCATGGTGCTAAAACTAAAACACACGCGCGGGAGCCTCCAACCATTGTCCTGAAAAGTGTCCTCCTTCTCCCGCCTGCTCGCGCCACCTACCCCTGAACGCCGCCACCCACCGCCGACCCTCGGTCGCCCTTCTCGTCGTTTCTCCGAAGCTCTCCCATGGAGAATCACGCAGCAACGCTGATTTGAATTGGCCATCGCATCCCGCAGTCGTTGGTTGATTCCGTCGACGAAGAGGCCTTACTCGAGCAGAAGAAGCTGCTGCACGCTATCCCCTCCATCCCCGTGTCCTAGGGTGCTCCCCCAAGCCACCGCGGACCGTCGCAGCCCTGGCCTCGACCTTGTCGTTGCCGCTCAATTTTGGCGGCCAGCGTCGGCCTCCTAGCAGCTATGGGGGAAGCATGAGCTCCACTAAGGCCGCTCGGTTTTGGAAGCAAAAGATTCTTTGGTACATGATGCAAGCGTACGTGATCATGCATAACATGATTATCGAGAATGAGAGAGGCAAGGATGTGGTGTGTGGTGGGTATGACTTGATGGGGAGACATGTGCAGCCCCGGAACGGTGGTTATTGAGTGCGGCGCTTCATCGAGGCTTACCACCACATTCGAGATGCGGATGTGCATGATAACCTATAGAAGGATCTCATTGAGGAGTGGTGGACGTGGAATGGAAATAGATGATGAGCTCCATGTCATGTTGTTGTATTTGAGAATGTTATTTGTGTGTTGATTTCTGTGCTATTTGATGAACTATTCGAATTGGCATGTAATAATTAAGTACTGTTTGGTTATAAATTATTTTAATCGATTTTAGATGAAGTTTCAAAGTAAATGTTATATATATGCTTGTGATTATCATAGTTTTAGTTAAAATGTTGGGAGAGAGATCGAAATATGTGATCTATTTTATATCATCTGGAAAATGAGAAAGTGAACATGTGATGTAAAACAACCATTCTGATGATCTAAAACTTTTAGTTCACCTATTTTGGGTGTTTTATTATAGATCCTATGTTAGAAATGCTCTAGGGTAAACCGGCCAGTGGTCATATAGATAGAATCGAATTGACCAGTTTTTTATTTATGAAAAAAATAGTATACATAAATAAAAAAATATCCTTAAGCTCACCATGCACACATCAGTAGCTATAAGGCATGTACAATGCTAGAGAAGGCATGTCTTCTCTTTGCTCTCCACATTATTTAGAGAAGACATAATAAATAAGTTGTACAATGCACTATCTCTTACTACTATCTCTAGCAATATGAGGATTAACTATTTTTAATAAGAAATTGATTGACTAAGGGAGGACATATGGTATAATGGAGAAAATAGTCTTCTCTTATTTCTAAAAGATCATCCCTTAGCTAAAGGAAGACAACCTTCTCTCTCTTGTTTCTCTCTCCTCCAAGTAGGCAAAAATCCAATATGGCAAGCATAAGAAAAGGCTGACGTCACTGCATTGTAGATTATGGACACTTTCCGTTTGAATCAGTTTGCTTATGAACCACGTGGACTGGATCAACAAAACATTATGGACACTTTCCGTGTGTTTTTCTTCAATAGTCACGGATGCATGCTGAAAAATAGGATCATGTTCAACGGGACTGTTAGAGTATTGTACGTGTACGATTGTTATGGTAGTTTAGGATAGTTAGGACTCTAGCCTAACTTGACTTGTACTCCAAGATGATCCCTGTACGTCTATATATACTCGCCCATGAGGTTCAATAATAAATCCAACATATTACGCCAATCTCATACTCTTACATGGTATCAGCCTAAACCGATCCTAAACCCTAGACGCCGCCGGCACGCTTTCGCCGCGCCGCCCCCGGGGAGGTCGATCTCCATGATCTCCGCCGGGGGCCGCGCAACCCGTACGCAGGGTTCGTCCGTCGATCCGTGATCGGCTGTCCTGCAAGTCTTTTTTTCCGATCTCTTGATCAGTTTTATTTTTTGGTTTACCGATCTTAGATCGGATTGCGTCGCCCTCCACCGACATCGTCATCGCCGCGCCTCTACTCCGACCATCGGCATCGATGATTTACACCGTGCATGTGCGCCTGCCCTCTACGCTGCCGCGCCTGCCTCGGTAGGCTGTTGCGGCCTCACGGCAGGCTGCCCCGCACCGCGGACGGCTGCTACGCCTTCCTTGGAAGGCTGCCGTGGCTGCCCCCTTGGATCGTCTTCGTCGTCATCGTCCGAGACTTCACCGACAACGCCACCATCGACTCCGATCTACGCGTCGTCCACGCCATGGCGCATACGGCGCACCGTCGGTCTGATCAACCGATCCCGCGCCTGTCTACGCCAAGCACGTCCCCGAGCACGCGCCTATCACCGATCGAGCTACGGGCTGCCGCTGCGTCGCCCGAGGTTTGGTGCATGCTACCGGCTTCCAACACGCCTTCCTTGGCGTGTACGTCGCTGGTGGTCTCCCAGCCGCTGCACCGACTTGCGCCCTGCAGCTATGCCGCCCCTCGGGTCATAGCGTCGCTGCACGCAGTCTACTTCGCCGTCCCAGTGCATCGACGTTCTCGGCTTTTACCGCGCCTACTCCTACAGGCGTGGATCACCGCCGTCTGCACGTGGTCTTCGTCACGTCGCCGGGTTCTTCTTCGCCTACTTCGAGTACCGCCGTCGCGCCTCTCTAGGCGTCTAGCATGACCACTTCAGGTCGCCGTTGGTTTCGCCGCCTTCTATGTCTTCTCCATATCGAACTCGTCAGCATTGTCTTACGATACTGGCGCTTAGGTTCATGATGGCAACTACCCCTGCACGCCTGGTACTGGCAACCGGTGTCCTTCGTCCCCGACGCGTTCCCGAGTCTGGCAAACTCGCGTCGGACGCCCCGTCTTCGTCGGCATGATAACGTCTTCTTCGGCATCGACACCCTCCTCTACGACTGCCTCGACCGCATCAGCGACGCATTCTTCTTGGCATACTAGGTTCTAGCAGAACCAAGATGTGCCTTCGTCCCCGACATGCGCCTAGTTCTGGAAAAACTTTGGCGCCGATCGTACCCGATGGCTTGGACTGCATCGACTCCGGCATTGATCGACACCTTCGACCTGCCTCGACGCGTCTCCGTCATCCTCTTCGCGTACTATGCGCTTGCGGCTTCATGTGCGGCTACATCGACACCGGCAACCCCGACCACGATATCGACCACGGCGACCCTTTGCACGGCTACATCGACCTCGGCACCACTCCACGCTCTCCGCTCCCTCGACATCGGCACAAGGGCTTCCACCTCGCTTGAGCATCATCAGCCTCTTCTACAGTCCAAGCATCCGCGCCGCGACATCGTCTACGACACTCCCGCTACGACTGCTGGGGGATGTCAGCCTACTGGTCTACTTCGGCACTCCAGTCTGACCGTTTGCGACGTTCTTGTTGTTCACGACGCTACCGCTATGACTGCAGGGGAGTGTTAGAGTATTGTACGTGTATGATTGTTATGGTAGTTTAGGATAGTTAGGACTCTAGCCTAACTTGACTTGTACTCCAAGATGATCCCTGTACATCTATATATATACTCGCCCATGAGGCTCAATAATAAATCCAACATATTACGCCAATCTCATACTTTTACAGGGACTTCAGATCGCTCAGAGCATCTCCACAGACCGAAATTCGAATTAAATTTTGGCCGGGTGAAACTTAATTTTGGTCTGGGAACGCCGAGTTTCCCACTCACGTTCCTAGACTGAGTTCCCGTGTTCGCCTAAATTTCAGACGAGCTTGGCAAATTAAGGCGAATTTCATTAAAGATGAGGGAATATAGGCGGATTACATCGAATTTAAACTAGATAATAAACTATAACATTAAAAAGGGTCGTCGCCGTCGCCTTCGTCAATGCCGACGCCGCTTTTACATGCCGAAGTTGCCGTAGAAGTACGTGTAGCCCGGATCAGCCCGACCATCGTCCTCGCCGCCGCCTTCTTTGTCGTCGCTCGACGGCTGTGGCGGGCGGGAGCTCCCCTAGCCGGCGTCACCGCACCTCCACGACTGGTAGGAGCGGCTGGCTTCATCGTCGTTGTCGAGGACGACGAGGCGCCCCCTGGTAGGCGAGAACACAGACAGACCAGGCCTGCTGCTGCAGGTGGTGGACGCGCTGCCGCTCCGTCTTCTCCCAGTCCGCCCTGGACCATTCCAGGATGTCAGGCGAGGACGGCTCCACCGGCGGTGGCGGCGCCAAGTCGCGGAGCGACTGAAAGAACATTTTATAATCCCTAGTGTTTTGTGTGTTAGATAACAATATCAAGGATTATTTAATGTGTGTTGAAGTGTTGCAGCTCTCTTTGAGAAAAAGGGAAAAGGACTCTGCCTTTGGGGGGGGCGGATAATCCGCCCCCGGGGCGGATTATCCGCCCCTCCCTCTTCCCAAGCAGGCGCAAGCCCCAGAAGGGGGGCGGAGTTTTGGCCGGATTTTCCGGCTCCGCCGGATAATCCGCCCCTTAGGGGGGCCAGATAGTCCGCCCCCCTTGCTCATCGCCAAGGCGCAAGCCCCAGAGAGGGGGCGGAGTGTTGGCCAGACTTTCCGGCTTGGCCGGATAATCCTCCTATGGAGGGGGCCGGATTATCCGCCCCCCCCCCAAGATCTTCACCAAGTTTCGCAGGCGCCAGCCCCAGAGGGGGGGCGGAGTTTCCCCCGGAGAATCCGCCCTTGGGGAGGAGTTTTCCCAGGGTGCGGATAATCCGCCCCCAAAGTTGAGCAACGGCCAGATCTGGGGAGGGGGTATTTAAGACAGCCTTCCCCCTCCTGCCAGAGCTCTTGATTCATTCGAAAAAGACGAGATCTGATCTGCAACCTTCATCCAAGAGAGCTCCACCTAGATCCACCCAAAGGCCCCGTCCCTTGGGGAATCGAAGGAGGAGAACTCGATCTTCATCATCAGCAATCAAGCGCTTCATCTCCTCTCCATTCATTTGGAGAACCTCCGATCTAGTATTTCTTGCAAATATCTAGATCCTTGTTTTTGTTTATATTGATAAACCTTGTTCTTGTGGCAGCTTGTTGTCATCTCGGGAGCCCCCAATTCGGTTGTGGGTGTGTGCCCCGATAGTATTGTAAAAGGCACCAGTTCCCGCCTCAAAGGGATCCAATAGTGGAGAAGGTGGATCAGGCCTCTCGTGGCGAGATCCATCGGAGAATAGGGTGAGGCCTATTGTGGCGTGGTGGTCTTAGAACCGCCCACCCCTCCAACACAGATGTACTTCCCTTAACAAGGAAGGAACTGCGGTAAAACAAATCCCTGTGTCTCCGCGTGCTCCACTACGGTTTCCTCGCTCCTCTCTTTACGTGCTTAGTAGTTAGGGTTGCATATAGGGAAATTCTCGTAGTTGCATATCTAGAGAATTTACTTTGTGTCAAGCCTAAAATTGAAAAAGTATTAAAAATTGGTTAGCACCTATTCACCCCCCCTCTAGGTGCCCATACGATCCATTTCAATTGGTATCAGAGCCCCGACTCTTATTTCGGCTTAACCGCCTAAGAGAAGTATGGGTTCCAAGGTAGATGAGAGTGATGCTCCGGAGGTAGTCACCATGAACGATCTCAAGACGTTGGAAACAACCTTGGTGAGTTCAATGGAGTCTAAGATGGAAGAGATGCGTCAATTGGTAATGCGTCTCTCCACATCCGCAACATCACCTCCATCTAACTCTAAGGATACCACTCCGCAATCCAAGGAAATGGGTAAAACTGTTTCCAAAGATAACGAAGTGGTTGGTGATGATACTAGCAAGATCTCCTCCTCGAAAAAGGATAGCGGTAAGGATGGATACAATGAGGTTTCTCATGTGTATTCCCCTGATCCACCTATCCCTCACCCACATATACATAATAGGGGTGATCCACCCAAACTTTTTGCATCTACTTTTTCTCAATGGCAATTTTTGATGAAGTCTCATGTGTGCAGTTCCTCCATTGATTTGTCGAAAATCATAGAAAATGGTCTTCATGTTGGAAACCCCAACAATCTCACAAGAAGAGAAATTATTGATAGCCAACTCAACGCTACAGCTCTACACATGATACAACTTGGTGTGGGTGACAAAGACATGCCACACATTCAGCATCTTAGCACAGCTAAAGAATCTTGGGATGCCCTCACCGAGCTCTTCATCGGAAATGAAAGTATGAGAAGGAATAAATATGATGCTTTGAGCAACGAAGCTGAAGGATTCTATATGCTGGATGGAGAAGACCACGAGGACATGTATAGGAGGCTCAAGGCTATAGCCACAACCTTCAGAAACCACGGTGCAACTCATGTTGATGATGCTTGGATCAAGCGCAAGTATGTCAGTGCTCTTTCCATTTGAGCCCACAGATTTGAAAAGTCTCCAAGGTAGGCATAACTATCACCTCATGTCATCCAAAGAGGTAATGCAAGAAATGGTTGCTTTCAAAGTGGCTGCCAAGAATGCCGAAGATGCTCGTGCTCGAGCTATGGGGATGCAAAAGGGGGTCAACATGGCCTTGAAGACTAGTGTGATTGATCATGATGAATATGCGGTAGAAGATCTGGACTGTCCCGAGGATATAAAAAGGATCCACGGACAATACTTGGCTCTTTATGCAAGAAACTTTTGGAAAGATCCAGCCAAGGCTAAAGCTGAACTAGAACGCAAGAGTGGAGCCTATGGAAGAAAATAAAATGGTTCCAAGCTGAGAACATGCTTCAATTGTGGTGATCGGCTACACTTTGTAGCTGAGTGTCCATATCAAAGTAGGGAAGATAATGGAGGAAGACTTATTTTCAAGGACAAGTCAAAGGCTCCACGCAAGAAACAGTTTGTAAAGAAGAATGCTCCCTTCAAGAAGCAACCGAAGATTGTTCTAGTGGCTCAAGAAGAATATTCATCGGCAAGTGAAGATGAGGACGAGGATGATAACTCTCAAGAGGTGGTTGCTATAGCCACCACATCTACAGCAACATCTCTCTTCGACTCTCCGAATGAAAACATCATCAACAAGAATGCTACTTGTCTCATGGCAAGAAGATCTGAGGTAACGACTTCTAACTCTTCTTTTTCTAAGGCTATGAGTGACATGGATGATCCTACTAGTCTTAAGGTTAAAGAAGAGATTATTGCTTTGGATTACTTCTACACTAACTTGCAAGGTGAGCACAAAGTTCGTTTTGAAGCTCTTATGGATCAACTGGCCCAAAACGAAGCACTCCTCGAAGAAAAGGGCAGAATTGAAAGGGAGGATGCAATGGAAATTGCATCCTTAAAAAATGCTCTTGAAGAAGAAGAGGCTCAGGTCTCTCTTGAAGAGAGGCTTGAGTCTATTGAAGAGTCACATGAAGAAATTGTGACTAAAATTGTTAAGGAACGTGACAATGCAGTCACCAAAGCGAAGAAGTTAAAGAAGGAAAAGATTGACTTTGGGGCTGCTCATGATAGACTCTCCGAGGAATTGGAGAAACTTGACAATGCTCACAAGGCGTTGAAAAATGATTTCTCCATTCTCAATGAGTCACATGATCAGCTTCAAAGTCGATTTGCCAAATATGATGCCCCTAGCTCATCCAACTTAATATATAGTCACAACGAAAATGCTAGTGTGGAAAAAGAAGTGATCAAGGACATCACTCCCAAGGACAAAGGTGTGCTTGATGAAGTCCTTGGCAAGCAAAGGTCAAACCATGGTAAATAGGGACTTGGGTATGTCACCAAGTCCAAGAAAAAGAAAACCAAGAAGAACAAGTCCAAGAATGTTCAATCAAAAACAAGCACCGCTGAGAAGAATGTCACAAAAGACTAGACTAACAATATTGGTTTTGCAGGGTCTCACAATCCAAATTATGAACTCTTTTGTGATGTTTATGGCGATGTTTATGCTTATTATGTCGGTCCCTTTGATGAATATATTGCTTGGTCTATTTGGGCCCCAAATACCCTTGTTACTAACATGAAAGGACCCATTGAAAAATGGGTACCTAAAACCAAGAAGTAATTCTCTTGCAGGGCTATGCTTCCGGTGGGTCAAAATGGGTGCTGGATAGTGGCTGCACTAGTCATATGACCGGAAGCAAGGAGATCATCACGGAGATGCGTCCAAATCATGATAATATCACAGTCTCCTATGGTGATAAGTCTAAATCTCAGGTATTGGGTCTTGGCAAGGTAGTGGTTGCCCATGATATTTCTCTCGTGGACGTCATGCTTGTTGAGACCCTCGGTTACAACCTTCTTTCTGTTCGTGCCCTTGGTAAGATGGGTTTTTTTGTTTTTATCGATGATTATTTGGTGGTACTCTTGTGGAGCAAGTCTCTAAAGGTCGCTTTCGTTGGATACGTCGAAAATTACCTGTATGTGGTGGACTTCTCGGGGAAAACCACTTCGGGTCCGATGTGTCTATTCGGAAAGGCCGACGTGGGCTGGCTATGGCATCGCCGTTTAGCCCATGTCAACATGAGAACTTTGCAAAGTCTCCAGAAGGGTGGCCACATCCTTGGACTAAAATACAATGTCTCTTTTGCCAAAGATCGTGTTTGCAGGGCTTGTGTAGAAGGAAAAAATGCATGACTCTCCCCACAAGAGGAAGACTATTGTGTCATCAAAGAGGATCTTGGAATTACTTCATGTGGATTTATTTGGTCCTCCTTCTCATGCAAGTCTTGGTGGGAAGAAATATTGCTTGGTCATTGTCGATGATTACTCAAGATATACATGGGTCTATTTCTTCAAGCTAAAAAGTGAGACTCAACAAACTGTCATTGACTTTGCCAATGAAGTTCAACGTCAACACAATGTTCCTATCTTGGCAATAAGAAGTGACAACGGCTCCGAATTCAAGAACTACACTTTGAATGAGTTTCTTAGCGAAGAGGGGATTAGACATCAATATTCCGCTGCGTACACCCCTCAACAAAATGGTGTAGCCAAAAGGAAGAATCGAACTTTGATGGATATGGCAAGATCAATGTTGGATGAATTCAAGTCTCCCTATAAATTTTGGGCTGAAGCCATATCCACTGCTTGTCACTCATCTAACCGGCTCTACCTTCGAAAGATTTTGGACAAGACTCCATATGAAATACTTACCGGTAACAAGCCCAACATCTCATACTTCAGGGTATTCAGGTGTAAGTGTTTCTTTCTTATTAAAGGTGTCCGTTTGTCAAAATTTGAGTCAAAGGATTTAGAAGGTATTTTTGTTGGTTACGGTGCCGAATCCCACACTTATAGAGTCTACAATAAGCTCACTAGGATTGTTGTAGAATCTTGTAGTGTGGAATTCGATGAAAATAACGGCTCCTTTGTAGGGCAAGTTGATGTTTGTGATGCAGATGTTGAAATAACCCAAGATGCCATAAGAAGAATGGGCGTGGGATTTTTCCGCCCCATTGAGGAACCCCTTGTGGCGGATCGGGAAGGACAATGCTCCACTCATGTGGAGCCCTCATCTACACAAGATCAACAAGCTCCTACTGTTGGAGAAAATCCTGCACCAACACTGCAATCTGCTGAAGATCATCTGTCCCCTGGACAAGTTGGTAGTCCCAGGCCGGACTATCCGCCCCCTCCAAGGGGCGGACAATCCGCTCCTGGCACTCCAACTCATTCCAGAGGATCCGGAGGAGATGTCAACAACTCTGAAGCTCCTAGGCCGGATTCTCCGGCCCCCGAGGGCGGATTATCCGGCCCTGGGTCTCCAACTCCTGTCAGGCACTCTCAGGAAGAAGGCTCTGGTGCTTCACCTCCCAGGCCGGATAGTCCGGCCCCTCCAAGGGGCGGATTATCCGGCCCTGAAGAACAAACTCAGCAGCAATCTTCTAGTGTTAACGCAGATCAAGATCAAGGGCAAGGCAGTGATCAAGACAAGGATACAAATACTGAATCAACTCCTTCTAGAAATAATAAGGATATTGAGGCTCGTCGCAAGGCTCGTGCTGATCGGAACCTTGAACTAAGGGGTCACACTCTTGACAAGGTTGTTGGTGATCTTCGACGAAGGGTATCCACTAGAAGAGAACTTGCAAGCTTCTGTGATCATCAAGCTCACATTTCCATGGTTGAACCGAAGAAGGTTTTTGATGCTCTTGGAGACCCCGATTGGGTTGTTGCAATGCATGAAGAATTAAATAACTTCGAACGCAACAAAGTTTGGAAGCTCGTAGAGAAACCAAAGGATTGCCGCAATGTTATCGGCACCAAGTGGATCTTCCAGAATAAACAAGATGAAAATGGCATTGTTGTGAGGAATAAAGCACGTCTCGTGGCTCAGGGATTCTCTCAAGTGGAAGGAATTGATTTTGGCGAGACTTATGCTCCTGTGGCTCATCTTGAGTCCATCAGTATACTTCTTGCATATGCAGCCCATCATAATTTTAAATTACAACAAATGGATGCTAAGAGCGCTTTCCTTAATGGTCCTCTACATGAGTTAGTATACGTCAAGCAGCCCTCGGGGTTTGAGGACCCCAAATTTCTGAACCATGTCTACAAACTCGATAAGGCGCTCTATGGCCTTAAACAAGCCCCACGTGCGTGGTATGAGCACCTTAAAGAGCTTTTGCTAGACCGTGGATTCGAAGTTGGGCAAATCGATCCCACTCTTTTTACTAAGAAGGTTAATGGGGAGCTTTTTGTATGCCAACTTTATGTAGATGACATTATTTTTGGCTCTACTAACCAATCTTTTAACGATGAATTTTCAAAGCTTATGACTAACAGGTTTGAGATGTCCATGATGGGTGAGCTGAGGTTCTTTCTTGGATTTGAGATCAAACAACTTAGAGAGGGAACCTTTATTAATCAAGCTAAGTATATACAAGATATGCTCAAACAATTCAAGATGACGGATCTCAATGGTGTTGCTACACCTATGCAAACAAAGTGTCATCTTGAGCTCAATCCCAAGGGTAAAGACGTGGATCAAAAGGTATACCAATCCATGATCGACTCTCTCCTTTACCTTTGCGCATCTAGGCCCGATATTGTGTTAAGTGTAGGAGTGTGTGCAAGGTACCAAGCCGCTCCTAAAGAAAGCCACTTAGTGGCGGTCAAACGAATCTTCCGATATTTGGTTCATTCCCCGAATTTTGGGTTATGGTATCCCAAGGGTTCAAGTTTATCTCTATGTGGTTACACTGATTCAGATTGGGCTGGTGACAAAGATGATAGTAAATCAACCTCTGGTGCATGTCAATTCTTGGGCAGGTCTCTAGTGTGTTGGTCTTCAAAGAAACAGAACTGTATTTCACTCTCAACCGCCGAAGCTGAATATGTTGCTGTTGCAAGTGCTTGTACCCAATTATTATGGATGAGGCAAACTTTAAAGGAATATGGTGTCAATTGTGACAAAGTGCCTCTATTATGTGACAATGAAAGTGCTATCAAAATTGCTTACAATCCCGTGCAGCATACAAGAATAAAACATATTGAGATTCGCAACCACTTCATTCAGGATCATGTTGCTCGTGGTGATATTGCCCTATCCTTTGTGAGAACGAAGAACCAACTCGCTGATATTTTCACGAAGCCCCTTGACGAAGCAAGATTTTGTTATTTGAGGAATGAGCTAAATATCAAAGATTCAAGGAGCTTGGCTTGACTACTCTTGCACACTCACTTACTCTTATTCATGTATTTGGTTTATATGCGGGCATAGACATAGGGGGAGTGTGGTCCTAATTGATTGGGCCAACCCTCCCCCCTTAATGTCGACAACAAGTAAAATCATTTCCCTTAATATCAATTTGTGATATGTGGGTCATCGATGAGCATTGATTTTGAACTCAAGATACATCTTCGCGGTGTCATGCCATGCGCTCCAACATGGTGTCTTCGGCCACCGCCCTCTTCCTACAGAAGAGTTGGTTTCTCATGGGTCTCTTTGGTTTTTCCTGCATATCTCTTGTTCTTATGGAAAACACACTCAAATTTGGCTTTTGGTTGATTTGATTCTTGCAACTTTGGGTGTGTAGTACCATCTCAGTTTCATGCTCTCAACCCAAGCCTTTCTATCCCTCCTTGAACCATCTATTCTTGCACACAAGTACTAAATACACCAGCAAGGGGTTTTGCAAGGTTGCTCCGGCCTGATTCTGTACTTAACAGAAATTTCAGAGGGGGGCGGACTATCCGCCCTAAGTGGGGGGCGGATTATCCTCCCCAGGCGAAATCGGCCCCTTATAGGCTGGGTCGGGGAGGACAGGCTCAAATAGAGCAGCCAGTCCTCCCCCAACCCTACCTCTGCCCCAGCCGCCGTTGGAGCATCCACCTCTCCCGGAGTCGATTTGACCACCGGATTCTCCGGGCTCCCCCCGGATCTTCTTCACCTCGCCTCCGGGTATCTTCTCCTCCGCGATTTTCCTCCAATGAGTGAGGGTAACTCCCTCATCTCTCTCCTTTTGTATGGGATGCATTTTATTTGGTGGAAATCTCGTTGTAGAAGATCCTTGGTGTTGTTCCTTTCATGCTAGAGAATTGCAACCTCTGTGCCCGATCTGTTTTGCCATGGTAGATCTGGGCCAATCTAGAAAATTCCTGTGGGGGGCGGATTATCCTCCCCTGCCAGGGCCGGATAATCTGGCCTGGAGACTAAACTCTGGTCTGTTTTGGTCCTGCTCCTGCAATACACATCATTGGTTATGGGTTGCTTTACTACTCTTTCTCCTTGTTTTCTCCTGGACTTGTGTGTATGCTTATCTCCATGCTATCTCTCTCAATGCTTTTCACAGGTGGTTCCAAGCCGACCAAGACCTTCGCCCGTCATTCCCGAGCCCGTTATCTCAAGCCTACTGCAGACGGGAAGTTCATTGACGAAACCGAGGTCAGCACAGCAGCAAGAGAGGTTGAACGGATGGCAGAGGCAAGTAAGAAAACTAATAGGACTGCATCTCGCAAGGGAAACAGTCTCGGCCCAATTACAAGTCTATGGACAGCATTCAGTATGCCACCATTCGCCAGACTGATTACTATGATGAGGCTGACAGTGATGGTCCCCCCGAGGACTCGATGTTTTGGAATGCCCACTTTTGAGCTATTCATGATGATGTCTATGCTACCCTCAAGCTTCGCCCCATGCGTCCCATCAATTTGCCTGAGGCTCAATCCAATACAAGGCTCATTGAGGCATTAGATGTGACCAACAAGATGGGGCTGCACCACCTCATGACTATTCAATGCAACTATGATTCCTCTGTGGTGCGGAAGTTCTTCTCGACTCTGGTGATTTGCGGTGATGAGCGCCGTACTATGAAGTGGATGACAGGGACCACCATGCTTCAGTCGGATTTTCGCGTCTTTGGGCAGGTTCTTGGCTATGCATTCCATGGTCGTGACACTCCTTCGGGCCACCGTATCATTTCTCCTCTGAAGCCATCCAAGGATACTGCACTTGCTCGTTGCCTTTCTTCTGATGGTGTTGTTGGTACTTTCGCTGGTCTCTCTCCCTTGTATGCCTCCCTTGTTGGCATATTTAGGGACTGCATCTCTCCTAGTGGTGGCAACAATGACAAGATCCGTGGCCACCTGGTTCCTCTCCTTGCTTTTGCTCACGAGTGTGCCACTAACTCTAGTTCAGCCACAGGTTACAAACTGGACGTCATGGACTATATTTATCATGAGATGACGGATGCTATGATCAAAAGGCTCTCTATTCCTTATGCTCCTTTCATTATGATGCTCGTCAAGCATATGTTGCCACATGAGGATTTTGGCGCTGCTCTGGATGGAATTCACAAGCCCAAGAAAATCTACAACAAGGCTCAGAAGACCCATCACCCTTCCATTGCCCCGGAGTCCTTCATGCGTGATGCTCGGGCTAGTGGTCGTCGTTCCACGGTGTCCCCAATGGCACGCGAGGTTAAGTAGCTCACTTGGTTCCAGCGACACATTCTTTGCATGGGCATTGACACTCACAAGGGAAAATATGAGGCTTACCGCAGGGATCATGCGAGGGATCACACACAGCAGCTCATTCTCCACCATGTCTCTGGTTCCACTGGCCATCCACCTCCTCCCACTGCTCCGGAACCATATGCTCAGTGGAACACTTCAGGAATCAACTATGGCGAGCTCGAGAGTTGCCTCTTTCCTCCACCACCGAGGGCACCCACTCCTCCCGCTGATGACGATGATGATGAGTATGATGAAGAGGAAGGGGACGAGAATGACTACGACGAGGATGAGGAGGAGTGATCTTCAGGGGCGTTAGCATCGCTCTTCTTCCTTTTTGGCGTTTCGATGCCAAAGGGGGAGAAGTAGTTCTATTAGGTCTCGTGGATTTGCAAGGGTCGGGCGCAAGCATATTTCTTTCAGTCGTTTTATTTGCTTGCTTGTGCCTTTTTAGCGTGAACTCATTTGCTATTTGTGTTTGATTATGTAAGACCTTGTCGTGCTCCACTAAGTTTGGTACTATGTGTGGTATTCATGGATTTCCGGATTTATCTATTATGGATCTCATGGAATTCTGGATTTATCTATGGAGGCATATTTGATGGCATATGGAATCATGGACCTATCTAATGTATGCATCAATATTGCTGGTATTGTTGGGATGTGCTTGGAGGCTATCAAACAAATTATATTCTTTGGCTATATTCTCATCCCGGTGGTATGACCTTGTTTTCCAAACCACCTTGTTTCAATTATCTTTGTTATGGAAGTTATGTACTCTCTAGTGTGTGTATTTGTATTCAAATGCAAATTTTAAATATGCACACATCTAGGGGGAGCGTCTTTCATTATTTAAGGTGGCATTAGCCGGTTTCATTGCAAATCCTAATATTGTCATCTAACACCAAAAAGAGGGAGATTCAAAGAACATTTTATAATCCCTAGTGTTTTGTGTGTTAGATAACAATATTTAATGTGTGTTGAAGTGTTGCAGCTCTCTTTGAGAAAAAAGGGAAAAGGAATCTGCCTTTGGGGGGCAGATAATCCGCCCCTCCCTCTTCCCAAGCAGGCGCAAGCCCCAGAAGGGGGGCAGAGTTTTGGCCGGATTTTCCGGCTCCGCCGGATAATACGCCCCTCAGGGGGGCCGGATAGTCCGCCCCCTTGCTCATCGCCAAGGCGCAAGCCCCAGAGAGGGGTCGGAGTGTTGGCCAGACTTTCCGGCTTGGCCGGATAATCCGCCCCTGGAGGGGGGCGGATTATCCGCCCCCCCAATATCTTCACCAAGTTTCGCAGGCGCCAGCCCCAGAGGGGGGGGCGGAGTTTCCCCCGGAGAATCCGCCCTTGGGGCGGAGTTTTCCCAGGGGCGGATAATCCGCCCCCAAAGTTGAGCAACGGCCAGATCTGGGGAGGGGGTATTTAAGCCAGCCTTCCCCCTCCTGCCAGAGCTCTTGATTCATTCGAAAAAGACGAGATCTGATCTGCAACCTTCATCCAAGAGAGCTCCACCTAGATCCACCCAAAGGCCCCGTCCCTTGGGGAATCGAAGGAGGAGAACTCGATCTTCATCATCAGCAATCAAGCGCTTCATCTCCTCTCCATTCATTTGGAGAACCTCCGATCTAGTATTTCTTGCAAATATCTAGATCCTTGTTTTTGTTTATATTGATAATACTTGTTCTCGTGGCAGCTTGTTGTCATCTCGGGAGCCCCCAATTCGGTTGTGGGTGTGTGCCCCGATAGTATTGTAAAAGGCACCGGTTCCCACCTCGAAGGGATCCAATAGTGGAGAAGGTGGATCAGGCCTCTCGTGGCAAGATCCATCGGAGAATAGGGTGAGGCCTATTGTGGCGTGGTGGTCTTAGAACCGCCCACCCCTCCAACGCAGATGTACTTCCCTTAACAAGGAAGGAACTGTGGTAAAATAAATCCATGTGTCTCCGCGTGCTCCACTACGGTTTCCTCGCTCCTCTCTTTACGTGCTTAGTAGCTAGGGTTGCATATAGGGAAATTCTCGTAGTTGCATATCTAGAGAATTTACTTTGTGTCAAGCCTAAAATTGAAAAAGTATTAAAAATTGGTTAGCACCTATTCACCCCCCCCTCTAGGTGCCCATACGATCCATTTCAGCGACTGCTCCATCGCCATCCTTATGGCGCTATCCTCCGCGGGTTGCGCCGACCAGTCCGCCGGCTCAGGCTTCGGGCGGCGAAGGCGAAGGAGGCCAGTAGGCGGCGACAGCGCCGACATGCGGGCCTCATTGATCACGATGCCCCGCGACCGTGTCCGCGGCAGCGAGCGGACCGGCGAGACCGCCTCGTGCTTGACTGGGCGTAGCGCCGATGAAGGGACCGTCGGCGTACGGAGCGGCGTGGATCCTGATAAGTGGCCAGTGTTGGAATTATGCCCTAGAGGCAATAATAAAGATGTTATTATTATAATTCTTGTTCATGATAAAGTTTATATTCCATGCTAGAATTGTATTAAGCGGAAACTTTAATACTTGTGTGGTTTGTGAACAACACCGTGTCCCTAGTACGCCTCTATGGACTAGCTCATTGATCAATGATGGTTAAGGTTTCCTAACCATAGACATGAGTTGTCAATTGATAATGAGATCATATCATTGGGATAATGATATGGTGGATAGACCCAAACAAAGCAGAGCAATTAGATCGTGTCATCGTGTTCGTCTTTGCGAAGCTTTTCCTATGTCAAATATTGTATTCCTTAGACCATGAGATAATGCAACTCCCTGGTATCGGAAGAAAGCTTTGAGGTCATCAAACGTCATCCTATGAGAGGGTGATCATAAAGGTGTCTCTCAGGTGATCGGAAAGTATCTGTTGGGTTGTATGTATCGAGATGGAATTTGTCCCTCCCAAGTCGGAGAGATATACTTCGGGCCCACTCGGTAATCGATATCAACACCGCTTGCAAGCATGTGGTTAAGGAGTTAATCACAAAGTGATATCGGATTACGGAACGAGTAAAGTACTTGCTGTGAACGAGATTGAACTAGGTATGACGGTACCGACGATCGAATCTCGGGCAAGTAAAATATCGCGAGACGAAGGGAATATATATATGGGATTGATTGAATCCTGGCATCGTGGTTCATCCGATATGATCATCGATGAATGTGTGGGAGTCAATATGGGTGCCCAGACCCCGCTGTTGATTATTGATAGAAGATCATGTCTGCATATTCTCGAACCCGCAGGGTCACACACTTAACGTATCTCGACGCTAGGATAGATTGGATAATTGGTTTATGATTTTTTGTTCGGAGTCTCGGATGGGATCCGGGATATCACGAGAGGTTCCGGAATGGTCTGGAGAATAAGATTCATATAAGGCAGTGCAGTTTTTGGAGTTCGGAATTGTTCCGGGTTAATCGGTATTGTACCGGAAGCTTCTAGAACCTTCCGGAAGGGGACCAACGTGGCCCTACCTTCCGGGAGGGGGCATGGGCCAATGAGGGAGTGTCTTGGCCGCATTGGGCCAGGGGCACAAGGCCCCATAGGGCCCAGCCGATTCTAGAGAGATTTGACTCGTTTAAATCTCGGGATAGAATTTCTAGATAAGGGAGAGTTTAAATCGTTTAAACTAGAGATAGGATTTCTAGATAAGGGAGAGTTTAAATTGTTTAAACTAGAGATAGGCTTGGAGGAGGGGCAAGGGCTGGCCGCCCCCCCCCCCTCTATATATATAGAGGGGTGGTGCGCCCCCTCCCTCCACACACACCTCTCCTCCAAACCCTAGCCGCCTTGCTAACTTTCCTCTCTCCCTCCCGACTGTTTGTAGGCGAAGCCCTGCTGCAGAAATTCTCCACCATATACACCACGCCGTCCTGTTGTAGATCCAATCTATCTCTCCACCATACTTGCTGGTCCGAGGAAGGAGGAGACGTCACGGTGATGCACGTGTGCATCTCAAGGAGGCACCGCCACTTGTGGTGCTAGATCGGATCGAATCGCGAGGAGGAGAAGCGAGTACGACTACATCACCCACGTTCCGACGAACGTTCCGCTGTGCGAATCTTCAAGGGTATGAAGATCTAATCCAATCTCTCTCGTTGATTGCATCTCCTAGATTAGATCTTGGCTTTCCCTCTGTTCGCATCCGTAGAAAATTTTGATTTACTATGCCGCGAAACCCTTCAGTGGTATCAGAGCTAGATCTATGCGTAGATGTGTTTCACGAGTAGAACGCAACATGGTTGTTGCGGACGTTGATGTTTTCTGTTGCAAGCCTCTTGTTTGTGTTCTTCTTATGACGCGGGATAGTGAGATTGAAGCGGTCCAGGCCAACCTTACGCGACGTCGTTCGCGAGACCGGCTCCGCACTTGACGTGTGGCTTGTTCCACACATGCGGCTGGTGGATGTCAGTTTCTCTCACTATAGTTGTCATGGGATTAACACCGGAGTTTGGCAACCATAATATCACCGTTGTGGCTTTCCGTAGGTAAGAATCGTTTTTAGCATCTACTCCCATAAAGCCACGTAAAACATGCAACAACAAAGTAGAGGCGTCTAACTTGTTTTTGCAGGGAGTGTTTTCTGTGATATGGTATGGCCCAAGATGTGATGTGTATATTGTATGCGATGATCATGTTTTGTAATGTTTCACGACTTGCATGTCGATGAGTACACAACCGGCAGGAGCCATATGGTTGCCTTTATAATTGTGTATGACCTGCGAGTCAACTTCTTATACGCCATGTAATAGCTTTACTTTATCGCTAAGTAGTTAGCAATAGTTGTAGTTGCTATTCGTGGTGGAGGCAATCATGGTGGAGTGATGGAGATCATGCCGGAACGCACAAGATGGAGATCATTGCGCGAGGATTGGCTATACCATGTCACATAAAGTTATATGCATGTGATGTTTATCCTTTTATGTATCTTATCATGCTTAGATCGCGACGGTAGCATTATAAGATGATTCCTCACTTAAAGATCAAGATAAAAACTGTGTTCTCCCCAAGTATACACCGTTGCGAAAGTTCGTCGTGTCCAAGCATCACGTGATGATCGGGTGCTATAGACTCTACGCTCACATACAACGGGTGCAAGCCAGTTTTTGCACACGCGGAAATACTTGGGTCTAACTTGACGAGCCTAGCATGTACAGACATGGCCTCGGAACACAAGAACCGAAAGGTTAAGCATGAGTCATATGAATGATATGATCGACACTTCGTTGTCCACCATTGAAACCACATCTCTTCTCGTGATGATCGGATTAGGTGTGGTGAATTTGGATCGTGTTCACTAAACAACTTGAGGGATGTTGAATTTAGTGGGAGTTCATCTAGTAATTTGATTAAGTTGAACTATTTATCATGAACATAGTCTAAATTGTACTTGCAAATACTGTAGATCACATGGCCAAATCCAACTTCAACTTCAAAGTTTTTGCTGAGAAAGAAAAGCTTAGGAACAATGGGTCTAACTTCACCAATTGGTTCCGCAATCTAAGAATCATTCTGTCTGGCGGACAAAAGGACTATGTCCTTGGTAAAGCGTTAGGTGACCCCCCTGCTGCAACTGCGCCGGCTGATGAGAAAGCTGTCTATCAGTCGCGCAAAGATGATTATGGTGTGATTAAGAGCACCATGTTGTTTGTTATGGAACCGGAGCTTCAAAATCATTTTGAAACCTATACCGGGCCCTTTGAGATTCTCGAGGAGCTGAAAACCATGTTTCAGACTCAAGCCCGTTCTGAGAGATATGAGATCTCTGAGAAGTTCTTTAACTGCAAGATGGAGGAAGGGAGTTCCGTTAGTGAGCACGCCATAAAGATGTCGGGCTACACTCAACGCCTTGAGCAACTGGAATGCACGATTCCAGAGGAGCTCAAGATTGACAGGGTTCTGCAATCACTCCCTCCCAGCTACAAAAGTTTTGTAGTGACTCATAATCAGATTGGTTCCACTGATACGATCACCGAGCTCTTCGCAAAGCTGAAGGCTGCGGAAGTGGACATCAAGAAGGATAATCATGTGTTGATGGTCAACAAGCCCTCCTTTAAGAAAGGTAAGGGAGCAAAGAAGCCCTTCAAGAAGGGCGGCGGCAAGCGCAATGCCCCTGCTGAGAAGAAGCTCAGGTCTGGTCCCAAGCCGGACACTGAGTGCTTCTATTGCAAGGACAAGGGTCACTGGAAGCGCAACTGTCCGAAGTACTTAGCGGACAAGAAGGCTGGCACCATCAAAGGTATATTTGATATACATGTTATTGATGTTTTCCTTACTAGCCCTCGTTGTAGTGCCTGGGTATTTGATACCAGTTCAGTTGCTAATATTTGTAACTCGAAACAGGAGCTACGGTATAGACGGCGGCTTGCGAGGGATGAGGTGACGATGCGCGTTGGCAATGGATCAAGAGTTGATGTGATGGCCGTCGGCACGCTCTCCTTAGTTTTACCTTCGGGATTAGTTTTTAAACCTTAATAAATGTTATTATGTGCCTGCGTTGAGCATGAACATTATTTCCGGATCATGTTTATTGCAAGACGGTTATTCATTTAAATCGGAGAATAATGGTTGTTCTATTTATATGAGTAACATCTTTTATGGTCATGCACCTCTTGTGAATGGTTTATTTCTTCTAAATCTCGAAAGGGATGAAACACACATCCATAACATTGAGGCTAAGAGATGCAAAGTAGATAGTGATAATACTACTTATTTGTGGCACTGTCGTCTAGGTCATATTGGTGTAAAGCGCATGAAGAAACTCCATTCTGATGGACTTTTGGAGTCTCTTGATTTTGAATCATTTGACACATGCGAACCATGCCTCATGGGCAAGATGATCAAAACCCCATTCTCCGGTATGATGGAGCGAGCAACGGACTTGTTGGAAATCATACATACCGATGTATGCGGACCGATGAGTGTTTCGACGCGCGGTGGATATCGCTATTTTCTCACTTTTACCGATGACTTAAGTAGATATGGGTATATCTATTTAATGAAACATAAATCTGAAACGTTTGAAAAGTTCAAGGAATTTCAGAATGAAGTGGAGAACCATCATAACAGAAATATTAAGTTTCTACGATCCGATCGTGGGGGCGAATATTTGAGTTATGATTTTCTCACGCATCTTAAAGCAAGTGGAATCGTTTCACAACTCACGCCACCCGGAACACCACAGCGCAATGGTGTGTCTGAACGCCGGAATCGAACCCTATTAGATATGGTCCGATCAATGATGTCTCTTACTGATTTGTCGTTATCATTTTGGGGTTATGCATTAGAAACCGATGCATTCACTTTAAATAGGGCTCCATCTAAATCCGTTGAGACGACACCGTATGAACTGTGGTTTGGTGCTAAACCTAAGTTGTCATTTCTTAAAGTTTGGGGATGCGAAGCTTACGTCAAGAAGTTGATGTCGGACAAGCTCGAACCCAAAGCGGAGAAATGCGTCTTCATAGGATACCCTAAGGAAACTATTGGGTATACCTTCTATCACAGAACCGAAGGCAAAGTGTTTGTCGCAAAGAACGGTTCCTTTCTTGAGAAGGAGTTTCTCTCGAAAGAAGTGAGTGGGAGGAAAGTAGAGCTAGACGAGGTTATTGAACCTTCTCTTGAATTGGAGAGTAGCGCAGCACCTGAAATTGTTCCAGTGCCGCCTGCACCAACAATAGAGGAAGCTAATGACAAGGATCATGAAGCTTCGGACGATGCTGCTACTGAACGTCGCAGGTCGACAAGGTCGCGTGCCCCTCCTGAGTGGTACGGCAACCCTGTCTTGACTGTCTTGTTGGTAGAAGACAGTGAACCTACGAACTATGAGGAAGCGATGATGAGCCCAGACTCTGAGAAATGGATGGAAGCCATGAAATCCGAATTGGGATCCATGAGCGAAAACCAAGTATGGACTTTGGTGGATCCTCCTAGCGACCGAAAGGCCGTTGAGTGCAAATGGATATTCAAGAAGAAAACGTACGCGGATGGTAATGTTACCGTCTATAAAGCACGGCTTGTCGCAAAAGGTTTTCGACAAGTTCAAGGTGTTGACTACGATGAGACTTTCTCTCCCGTAGCGATGTTTAAGTCCATTCGGATTTTATTAGCAATTGCTGCGTTTCATGATTATGAAATATGGCAGATGGATGTCAAGACTGCTTTCCTCAATGGCAACATTGATGAAGAGTTGTATATGATGCAACCCGAGGGTTTTGTCGATCCTAAGGATGCTAGTAAAGTATGCAAACTTCAGCGTTCCATTTATGGACTGAAGCAAGCATCTCGGAGTTGGAACCTTCGTTTTGATCAAGTGATCAAGAGTTTTGGATTTGTTCCAAATTGCCACGAAGCTTGCATCTACAAGAAAGTGAGTGGGAGCTCGGTGACGTTTCTGGTACTGTATGTGGATGACATATTGATTATCGGAAATGACATCAACATGCTTAACGATGTGAAGAGTTATTTGAACAAGTGTTTTTCAATGAAAGACCTAGGTGAAGCTGCTTATATATTGGGCATCAAAATCTATAGAGATAGACAAAGACGCCTGATAGCTTTAAGCCAAAGTACATACCTAGACAAAGTTCTGAAAAGGTTCAGAATGGATAAGGCAAAGAAAGGTTCAGTGCCTATGTTGTCAGGTAAGATATTGAGCAAGGCTCAGTGTCCAGCTACGGTAAATGATAGGGAAGCTATGAGCAAAGTGCCTTATGCCTCGGCCATAGGTTCCATCATGTATGCCATGCTGTGTACTAGACCGGATGTGTCCAATGCTCTTAGTTTGACGATCAGATATCAAAGTGATCCAGGAGTGGAACACTGGACAGCCGTGAAGAACATCCTAAAGTACATAAATAGAACTAAAGAAATGTTCTTAGTCTATGGGGGTGATGAACAGCTTGTCGTAAAAGGTTACGTCGATGCTAGTTTCGACACCGACAAGGATGATTCTAAATCTCAGACAGGATACGTTTATATTTTGAATGGAGGAGCTGTGAGCTGGAGAAGCTGCAAGCAAAGCGTGATCGCGGGATCTACAGTAGAGGCAGAATACATGGCTGCTGCAGAAGCGTCAAGTGAAGGAGTTTGGATCAGAAACTTCATCACTGAGCTTGGCGTGGTTCCAAGTGCATTGGACCCACTGGAGATATTGTGTGACAACACTGGCGCCATAGCACTCGCTAAGGAACCAAGATATCATCCAAAGACCAAGCATATCAACCGCAAGTTTCATATAATCCGAGATTATATAGCAGATGGAGATCTGAAGATTAGCAAAGTACATACAGATCTGAATGTCGCAGATCCATTGACTAAACCTCTTCCACGTGTAAAACATGATCAACACCTCAGTGACATGGGTGTGAGATTGTTGCCAAATGTAAACTAGATTATTGACTCTAGTGCAAGTGGGAGACTGTTGGAATTATGCCCTAGAGGCAATAATAAAGATGTTATTATTATAATTCTTGTTCATGATAAAGTTTATATTCCATGCTAGAATTGTATTAAGCGGAAACTTTAATACTTGTGTGGTTTGTGAACAACACCGTGTCCCTAGTACGCCTCTATGGACTAGCTCATTGATCAATGATGGTTAAGGTTTCCTAACCATAGACATGAGTTGTCAATTGATAATGAGATCATATCATTGGGAGAATGATATGGTGGATAGACCCAAACAAAGCAGAGCAATTAGATCGTGTCATCGTGTTCGTCTTTGCGAAGCTTTTCCTATGTCAAATATTGTATTCCTTAGACCATGAGATAATGCAACTCCCTGGTATCGGAAGAAAGCTTTGAGGTCATCAAACGTCATCCTATGAGAGGGTGATCATAAAGGTGTCTCTCAGGTGATCGGAAAGTATCTGTTGGGTTGTATGTATCGAGATGGAATTTGTCCCTCCCAAGTCGGAGAGATATACTTCGGGCCCACTCGGTAATCGATATCAACACCGCTTGCAAGCATGTGGTTAAGGAGTTAATCACAAAGTGATATCGGATTACGGAACGAGTAAAGTACTTGCTGTGAACGAGATTGAACTAGGTATGACGGTACCGACGATCGAATCTCGGGCAAGTAAAATATCGCGAGACGAAGGGAATATATATGGGATTGATTGAATCATGGCATCGTGGTTCATCCGATATGATCATCAATGAATGTGTGGGAGTCAATATGGGTGCCCAGACCCCGCTGTTGATTATTGATAGAAGATCATGTCTGCATATTCTCGAACCCGCAGGGTCACACACTTAACGTATCTCGACGCTAGGATAGATTGGATAATTGGTTTATGAATTTTTGTTCGGAGTCTCGGATGGGATCCGGGATATCACGAGAGGTTCCGGAATGGTCCGGAGAATAAGATTCATATAAGGCAGTGCAGTTTTTGGAGTTCGGAATTGTTCCGGGTTAATCGGTATTGTACCGGAAGCTTCTAGAACCTTCCGGAAGGGGACCAACGTGGCCCCACCTTCCGGGAGGGGGCATGGGCCAATGAGGGAGTGTCCTGGCCGCATTGGGCCAGGGGCACAAGGCCCCATAGGGCCCAGCCGATTCTAGAGAGATTTGACTCGTTTAAATCTCGGGATAGAATTTCTAGATAAGGGAGAGTTTAAATCGTTTAAACTAGAGATAGGATTTCTAGATAAGGGAGAGTTTAAATTGTTTAAACTAGAGATAGGCTTCGAGGAGGGGCAAGGGCTGGCCGCCCCCCCTCTATATATAGAGGGGTGGTGCGCCCCCTCCCTCCACACACACCTCTCCTCCAAACCCTAGCCGCCTTGCTAACTTTCCTCTCTCCCTCCCGACTGTTTGTAGGCGAAGCCCTGCTGCAGAAATTCTCCACCATATACACCACGCCGTCGTGTTGTAGATCCAATCTATCTCTCCACCATACTTGCTGGTCCGAGGAAGGAGGAGACGTCGAGGTGCTGCACGTGTGCATCTCACGGAGGCACCGCCACTTGTGGTGCTAGATCGGATCGGATCGCGAGGAGGAGAAGCGAGTACGACTACATCACCCATGTTCCGACGAACGTTCCGCTGTGCGAATCTTCAAGGGTATGAAGATCTAATCCAATCTCTCTCGTTGATTGCATCTCCTAGATTAGATCTTGGCTTTCCCTCTGTTCGCATCCGTAGAAAATTTTGATTTACTATGCCGCGAAACCCTTCAGCCAGTTCGCCGGAGGACGCCGCCCCGACCTTGCCGCAGGCGTGGATGTGCGCGGGAAGCCGAGACGCGACGTATTCCCGGCGTGGATGTGATGTAGCACCGCCGCGAGCATCCGGCCTGGCGCGCTTCAAAAGCGCCAGCGACCCGTCGCGTTGTTGCGCTTCGACGCGTCATCTGGCGGCCCCTTGTGGCGGGTGAGCTCCTAGGCACGGCGGTCGGCGAAGAACGTCTCCCAGTAGAGGAGGTTGTCGGGGCTCTCGGCGTCGGAGGGATCATCCATGGCCGCGATGAAGGTCTAGATCTCGTAGGGCAGTCCGTCCGGCGTCGGCGCCGACGGGATAGGGATGCCGCCGGCGCTAAGCTTCCACCCCGAAGGGCTCCGCGTGTCCGGCGGCGCCATGTAGCCGGCTTGGTAGAGCATGCGCGCCTCCCAAGGCTGGAGTGTGCGTCGATCAAAGTCGTTCGCCGCCGCACCGTCGCCGTGAAAGCGCTCGGCCATGGCTAAGTGGGGAAGGAGAGATGTGTGTTCGCTAGAGTTGTGGGCCGGGGAGCCGTGAGAGAGTGTGAGGAACTCCGGCGAGGGGTACGGCTTTTATAGGCCGAGATGGGCGGCGAGGGCGGGAGGGGTGTAGCGGCGAGGGCGGGAAAAGGGGAAACAGCGGGAAGTTAGTGTCCGCCGGTCCGTCACGGGAGCCGAGGCGGCGGCTGTGACGTGGAAATTCGGCGACGCATGGCCGAAGCGACGGACATTTATTGTCCGGCGGTCGTCGCCTGGTTCCGAGGATGACGACGACTCGGTTTCCGTCGCTGACTCGGCGGGTCCATACGCCGCTTCGGTTTTTTTGCCGAGTTCGCTTCGTCCGGCGTTCTCGGTGCGTATCCAGGATCCTGGGAATGGCCTAGGAAGTCTGGACCAAAGTTGGCCCAAATCCGAACAAAACATGTTCCTAGATACGTGACTGGACCGATTTTGGGCGTCCGGACCTAAATTCAACGTCCGGATCAGCGTTCTGAGTAGCCGAGTGGAGATACACTGTGTATCATCCATAGCGACCAAAACTAATATTTATATTTATGATCTAATATAATCGGTGAGTGGATTGAGAGACACGTACGTATAGCTAAGAATTCAATAGTACATTTCACCACTTTTATACCCCCAGACGTACGTAATCTCACTTCTTCATGGTATTTTGGATTGTATAAATCCAATAACCAACCATCGGAAACAAAATAAAAAAATGTTTCGTTAAATAGGTGTGTGCATGGATACATGAATCGATTGTTCGCCTGCAACTACTTGATCCCTGTTGTAGTATTCAATATTTGAACTTGAACAAATGCACGGTCATTATTTCACCTCCTCTTTTTAAGATGAATAGAATTAGTATATCTTGTAGACGTACATCGCTGTGGAAAAACATACTTTGTTAAAGTACTCCCTTTATCTTAAAATAGATGTCGCAATTTTTTTAAGTTTAGATATATCTAGACACTAATTTAAAAAAACTTCCGGCATCTTAAAGATGGAGGGAGTAATACATATGCTCGTGTCTTTAGTACTCCCTCAGTTTCAAAATAGATGTCTCAAGTTTCTTAAAATTTGAATGAATCTATATGCTAAATAGTGTCTAGATTTATTTAAATTTTTGACAAATCTGAGACATCTATTTTGGGACGGACGGAGTATAAGGTTTTTTAGATCGTCTTTAATATAAGTTGTATACCTATTGTCCCATGTGTGTGGCCTATCAAGGATGTTAACCTTTTTTTTTTGCAAGAGCATGTAGAACATATTTGAATTATATTAGGGAATTGAGAAGTATATATAAATCCTCATAAAAACTAAATATGTACTGTACTTCCATGGGGTATATGTTTTTTTGACAGGGGATATACAGATTTTCAAAGAGGTATGTACGGACATTTTAAAAGGAATATGTACTAATTGTGCATATATACTGCGTACTTAGTATCCATCAAGCTAGCTAATTAACTGTATACTACGAGGAACCGAACCATCAAGCTAGCTAATTGTTCGAACATGGTAGCCATGCATGTGGATGCAATCTGAATGAGCAGGCAGCCATGCATACACAGCAAGAACCGCTGTGCGCCTGTCCCGTACCCGGTAGCGCCGCTGTGTGTTTGACGGCGGAGAAGCTGGCCCGGCCCGGCGGATATTGTCGTTGCGTATGTTTGCATGCTTAAATGATGCGGCTACATACCACAGAAACGAGATCCGTTTAAAAATGACTAATGCAAATGAAAACGAAGAACCAAGAGGAACTAAGAAAAACATGGCTATATTTGTACATACCTGGACGATGAGTAAGAGATGCAATCAGCCGACAAAGGACGGTTCCCATCATGTCCATGCCGCCGGTGCTGCTCGCCATGTTACAGTAGATACATCGCCGTTTTCGTCGATTTTGCCGTTGCTCGGCGTGTTACAGCAAGGACGACGTGATGATTATGAAACGGCCGCCGATGCCACAGGCAGCGCCACTGCGAAATATTAGAAGGCTGACGGCCAAGCACGGTTGAAACTACCTGTGTAACTATCCTACTCATTGGAATATTAGTAGCCGTGGAATGGCACGCATATTCCTATAAGGTTTCAATTGTTTGTTAGAATAAGAAAAGTTTGTTACATGATATGAGCTAAAGAGGAGGGGCACGGTTAGTTTACTGTTGCGGTGACATTTCCATTTCCCCAGTAATTATCTCTAAGTGTGACACTACACACCACCGTATTTTTAAATTTAATAGTAAAGATTTTGGACTTAGACTCCTGTTTGGCCCCGAGGCATGGCTGGTAGGAAAACGTTTACTGTTGAAATCGCCTGATGATCAAATCGTTCAATGATTCGTATGGCTAAAAACGTCACATCGATAGCCTTTTTTACAGGTTAGGTGTTTTCCTTAATGACATGATCGTCCCGCTCTCTAAGGAGTTGGAAATACACACAGAATATACTCACACATTGTTATACACGCATATCGAGAATAAAATCGTTGCGCACGAACACGTTTCGATTGACCGCAACTCTCAGTACCCGCAACTCTCAGTACACCAATACAATTATACAAAGTTTAAAAAAATGAGAAGAACATATAGATGCTTCGTTTCACACATCGAAAAATATATACAATGTGAGCTACTCAAAAGACCACGTTTAGGAAAGAAGCGAAGCACATGATTGATAAAAAGGTGAAGATATACAACGACAAAGAAGGCTGATAAAATATCTTATATTTTAAAATGGAGGGACTAGCTGCGATGTTTAGAGAAAATTACAAAAAACCATCACATTTGGGGTTAGGATTTCAAAAGACCACAAAAAATTAAAAAAAAATCAGAAAGCACCGGATTTGGGGCATGAGGTTGCAAATAGCATTGATCTGGTTTTAACGGTGCTCTAACGATAAATCTGACTGGTAGGACCCAATGGTCAAGCTGACGTGGCATATCTGGACGGTCGGACGTAGACAACCGTTAACGATGCGGCCAGCACGGTCAAAACCGTACACCATACACTGCTGTCGCGCCGCTCCCGCCCCCTGTACATCGCCCTCGCCGCCACCCGTACGCCACCGCCGCCGCGGTCGCTCCCGCACCGGCCCCACCCCATGCCGCTCCGGTCAGCACCAACCAGCGACGCGCCGCCCTGGCCAGCGCCGCCCTGTGGCCGGATCTCCCCTGTGCTCGTAGGCCGCCTCTAGCCGGAGCTCGTGCTCGCCTGTGCCTGCGGTGCCCCAGCGGTGGCTGGCGGAAAATCCCCATCCCCGCGCTCGCATGCGCCCTTGCCGGCACCTGGCGAAGCTCTGTCGCGCCGACCGTGGCTAAAGCTTGCCCTCGTCGCCCCCTGGCGGAGATCACGCCCGTCGTCGAAACTCGACCGCACCACTCCTGGCAAGAGCTTGCCCGAGCCGGCCCCTGTCAGAGCTCGCTCGCGCCACCTCCGTTCGCCTGCACGCCCAGCTGCGTGCGTTTCACCTCCGTCGCACCGCCCTGTTCTGTTCCGTCCAGCGCCGCCTCGCCTCGCCTATCCCCGTCCCGGACCAGCAGCGCCTCTCCCGGTCGTGCTCGGTCGGGCCTCGCCCCACCGCAGCAACGCCGTCGTCACGCCGCCCCATCCCCTCCGTCCAGCGTCACCTCGGTCCCGGCCAGCAGCGTCCTGCCCCGCCCCAGACAGCACCGCCGCCGCCTCGCCCCGTGCCGCTTCGTCCAGCGCTGCCTCGGCCCCAGCCAGCGTCCTGCCCCGCCCCAGCCAGCATCGCCACCGCCCCGCCCCGTGTCGCTCCGTCCAGCGCCGCGTCGCCCCGCCTCGGCCCCGGCCAACAGCGCCCCGCCCGGCCACGCCTCGTTAATGGCCGTCTATGCTTGGCCGTCAAGATGTGCCATGTCAGTCTGACCATCGTTAGAGCAGCGTCAAAACCAAATCAGTGCTATTTGCAACCTCGTGCCCCAAATCCGGTGCTTTCTGAATTTTTTTAAATTTTTGGTGGTCTTTTGAAACCCTAACCCCAAATATGGTGGTTTTTTTGTAATTTCCTCGGATGTTTAAGAGAAAAAAAGGGGACATCAGTGCTCAATCCCAAGAAACGCGTGCATTTCGTACCTCACTCACATGATGTGACACGCCCGACGGTTAGTCTACGGGCTACGAGTCCAGTCGTCTGCGACTTGGTACCGCCATTTTCTGCCGTGGAGGTGGAATGGAATGGAATCCCAACGACATGAGTGGACAATTGGACAGTGGCCACCACCACTGCACTCACCGGTGCGGTGCCAGCGCTCGCACGCTGAATCTTGACCGAGGATGGTGTAGGGGCGGCTCGCACTGGTATTTCCGTCGCCTGAGTATTTTTCCCGTGACTTGGACTTGGAGGCATGCGGGCGGCGTCCTTGTGCGGGGAGTATTTTCCCGTGACTTGGACTTGGAGGCATGCGGGCGGGCAACCGGTGACCGTCGCTCTCGATCGGCTTTCTCCCCGGCGGCATTTGGATTTTGGAACTGCCGTGGAAAACCGTTGCAACGTCGCCATTCGTCCACCACCCGTCGCTTTGCTCATCTTTTTAAGGTCTCGTCATTTCCATAAGGATTTATGCAATTGTTCAAAAGAAATACTCCGATGCAAATCAGTTGTCGCAGGTTCATTGAATCTCGACAAATTTAGATATAACACATTTCATCTAAATCTATAATAGTAACTACTCATTTGGATCAGATTGGAGTATTAGGAAATACTCCCTCTATCCCAGTTTATAAGACTTGCGCATATAGCTAGGTCGTCCGCATGAACTATATAATATGAATTATTATAATATAAAAATTATATCATTAGAAAATATAACATTTGAAGTTTCTAATAATATAGTTTTTATCTTATGTACCTTATGCTAAGTTGGTTAATTTATCAACCTAAAAATACGCGTAAGTCTTATAAACCGAGACGGGGGGAGTAGGAAAACCCAACGCATCCCCTAATTAGTTTACGAGTTTTGCTAATTCCCGGTCAACCGAGAATTAAGTCAGAGCTCAATAATGACTCTGGCTATATAAATCAGACGAGCGCCTTGTGCTGAATCTGAAACAGGCACATACAAAACAAACACAGTACTCCTCAAGTCCTCAGCCAAGCAACCTCGGCAGCAATGGTGCTACTCCTCCCACTCTTGCTAGCCATCATCTTCCTCGCATGCTCCGCTGGTTCGGCCGCTTCTTCCATGGCACCGGCTCCATTCTCCACCTCAGAGACCTCCACGAGCAACACCACCGACCACCTTGCCCTCATGTCATTCAAGTCCTCCATAAGGAGCGACCCAGCACAGGCGCTGGCGTCCTGGGGCACCGGCAACCCGTCCGTTCCTCTGTGCCGATGGCGCGGCGTGACGTGCGGCACGCGAGGACGCCGCCGCGGCCGCGTCGTGGCGCTGGACCTCCCCGGGCTCGGCCTCCGCGGCACCGTCCCTCCAGAGCTCGGCAACCTCACCTGCCTGAGGCGTCTCCATCTCGCCGAAAACCGCCTGCACGGCGTCCTGCCGCCGGAGCTCGGCGGCCTTCGAGACCTCACCCACCTCAACCTCACCGACAACTCATTCCAAGGGAGGATTCCAGCTTCGCTTTCCAACTGCACCTCTCTCGAGCGCCTTGTGCTGCTCAACAACAGCTTCCATGGTGACATACCACAGGAGCTCTGCTTGCTGCGTAATCTCAAGGTACTCAATCTTGGCATGAACACTCTCACAGGAAGTATCCTGCCGGGGATTGGAGGTCTCGTGGACCTAATCTTCCTCAACCTGGAAAACAACAACCTCACTGGACAAATCCCACAGGAGATAGGAAATCTTGCTAAACTTGGTAAAGTGGGTCTAGGTAACAATCAACTGACCGGGCCTATCCCTGCTTCATTTGGAAACCTCTCATCCCTGTATTTTCTTAGCATCTTCTCAGCTCAGCTAACAGGAAGCATACCACCACTGCAAAATCTTTCATCTCTCCAGGTCCTCGAGTTAAGCGGAAACAGCCTCGAGGGAAGCATCCCTGCTTGGTTGGGAAACCTCTCATCTCTTATACATATTAATTTACAAGAAAACCACCTCACAGGACACATCCCAGATTCATTAGGCAAACTTCCCTTCCTTGATCTTCTTAGCCTGTCAAAAAACAACCTTTCAGGTCCCATACCGCAGTCACTTGGAAACCTTGGTGCCCTAACAATCCTTCATTTAGATTACAATGAATTTGAAGGCCCTTTCCCATCTTCAGTACTCAACATTTCCACTCTTGAAGTCCTAGACTTGCAGTTTAATCATCTCAGTGGATCTTTACCACCTAGCATCGGCAATGAGCTTCCAAACATACAGCAACTTTTAGTAAGTGTCAATCAGTTTCATGGAACAATCCCACCATCCCTCTGCAATGCCTCTACGCTTCAATGGATCCAAGGAGTAAGCAACCTCTTTTCAGGAACTATTCCACAGTGTCTAGGAATTCGCCAAGAGAACTTGACAGTAGTAACTTTTGCAGAGAATCAGCTTGAAACAAGCGATTATGATTGGGGCTTCATGTCTAGCCTGACCAACTGCAGCAGATTGTTTTTATTAGATGTTGGTGACAACAAGCTCAGAGGTGAGCTACCAAATACTGTTGGAAATCTTTCCACACAACTGGAATATTTTATCACCAATATGAACTACATAACCGGAAAAGTACCTGAAGGGATTGGGAATCTAGTTAACTTGGAGTTCCTTGAGATGAACAACAATCTTTTCGAGGGCACAATTCCCGCCTCATTTGGTAAACTCACGAAGCTTAATCAGTTACACCTCGAAAACAACAATCTTTCAGGATCCATTCCATCAAGTTTTAGCAACCTTCAAATGCTAACTGTACTTAGTCTTGGAGGCAACGCACTCGGTGGACAGATACCTCCCAATCTAAGCAATTGTCCTTTGGAGAAGTTGGATCTCTCGTATAACCGTCTCAGTGGTTCAGTACCTAAAGAGATATTTTCCATCTCTACGTTGTCTGATTATCTGCATTTAGACCACAACTTTTTAACTGGGACTATACCGTCTGAAATGGGGAATCTAAGAAAGCTTGGATTACTTGACTTATCTGGTAATAAATTTTTTGGAGAGATTCCATCCTCCATTGGTGAGTGTCAGAACTTGCAGTATCTCAATACATCTGGAAACTACCTACGAGGGAAGATTCCACCATCCATTGGCCAGCTGACGGGTCTCCTCGTGCTTGATCTTTCTCATAATAACTTGTCTGGGAGCATCCCTAAGTTCCTAGGGACCATGAGAGGGCTTGCTAGTTTGAACATCTCATTCAACAACTTGAATGATGAAGTTCCAACAGGCGGGGTATTTGCCAATGCAACTTCTGCTTCAGTTATGGGAAATGCTGGGCTGTGTAATGGAATCCCTCAATTGAAGTTGCCACCTTGCTCCAGCAGCACTACCAAGAAGCCATCAAAGAAACTTGCCATCATAATCTCCGTATGCGGTGCAGTTATACTTGTCACATTAGTATTTGCACTATCCACATTTTACCGCAGGAGCAGAAAGAGGAAATCAAACATGCAAACATTACTCGTCAACGAGCAATATGTGAGGGTTTCTTATGCAGAACTAGTCGGTGCAACAAATGGTTTTGCTTCTGAAAATCTCATCGGAGCAGGAAGCTTTGGCTCAGTGTACATGGGAACAATGAGGATCAATGACCAGCAAGTAGTCGTCGCTGTGAAGGTGCTCAACCTCGCACAGCGTGGTGCATCTCAGAGTTTTGTTGCAGAATGTGAGACCTTGAGATGCATTCGACATAGGAATCTTGTGAAGATATTAACTGTGTGCTCAAGCATTGATTTTCAAGGCCATGACTTCAAGGCCCTTATATATGAGTTTCTGCCAAATGGAAATTTAGACAAATGGCTCCACCAACATATCACGGAAGCTGGTGAAGAGAATGGACTAGATCTCCAAGTGAGACTGCAAATTGCAATTGATGTAGCATCCTCACTCGAGTATCTTCACCAACATAAGCCAATGCCAATTATTCACTGTGATCTTAAGCCCAGCAATATTCTCCTCGATGGTGAAATGATTGCTCATGTTGCTGATTTTGGGCTTGCAAGGTTTCTACATAAAGATTCAGACATATCAAGTGGCTGGGCATCAATGAGAGGCACAATTGGCTATGCTGCTCCAGGTGAGCTTCTAATTGCACAATCTCTTTACGCCCTTCTATTATTATCTCTACGGTGTTGTCTACAATCGAAATATGTAGGATACCATAGTATTTCTTTTTTTGTTAAACCTGTCTGTCCTTCGAAAGCATATAAGAGATGACATAACCATCATATATAATAATATAGCAGGGGTTTTATGGACACAAAATCACTAGCTATATTCATATTTGTGCAGATATTTTTAACAAATACTTTTTTGTCAATCTCAGAGTATGGGCTGGGCAACGAAGTCTCAATCCATGGTGATGTGTACAGCTATGGCATACTATTGCTGGAGATGTTCACTGGGCAAAGGCCGACAGAAAGCAAATTTGGAGAAGCCCTTGGCCTTCGCAAGTATGTCCAAATGGCATTGGAAGGTAGAGCAGTTAATGTCATAGACCAACACTTACTACCAGAATTACAAGATTGTGATGCAAGCACTTCAAACACCCACAAGACTGGTAGAGACATGAGAATTGCTTGCATCTCTTCGATTATGCACATTGGAATATCCTGTTCAGCAGAGATGCCAACGGATCGCTTGCAGATTGGAAATGCACTGAAAGAGCTGCAGGCAATACGCAACAAATTTCACAAGGAGTTGCTAAGCGATTGAAGAACATGAATACATTGGAATGCAATCAGCCAGGTCAATAAGGAGGCCAGGATGCCATGTCATGATAGTGTCATGCACCAGGAGTCTAGGATCTAGATAGATACATATTGTTTGTTATCTTTTAATCATTAGTGTCAGGATTTGGAAAGTGGAAAGGTTCGTCCCCAAGAAGGTTATCCTGCTACTTCCAAATATTTAGTTTCTTCTTAGACTTCAAGTTGTAATTGGATTATATAGGTCCACCCTTCGTTCCTCACTAAAGCAAGCACAAATTTATCTATCTCCTGCTACTGCACCCTAGACATCATTTCTCATCACTCTGTCCAACTATAGCCACGGCTGTAGAAATTTCAGGCTTGCAATATTAATATGTTAACCAGATTATTATACTTCCGCAATCAAAACCTCGACGTCGAAGTATTCATGAAAATAACAGAGTATAATTGATGCGGAATTGTACCTAAACAAATATACTTAAGGAAGCCGGTAGGACTATAATGGAACACAGTGTATAAGAAGTGAGCCTAACTCAATTAGATGGGGAGTGGATGTACAAAACCCAACACCTCGGTTACCTCAAAAAAAAAAACACCTCGGTTCAAATCCTCGCGGAGGAGGATTTAAGTTCCTATTTTCTCCTCTCGCTTTGGTGAAGCTAGAACTAGCAGTTAGAGCAAATCAGCATAGTCACCAAGAAATTTACAGATAAATCACAAGTTAGATGGTTGCTCACGTAAGTACGGTTTATAATAATGTGATTCCTTTGTAAATTAATAACTGGGGATGTTGGATCCTTACTTGATAATTCCAGCCATTTTATAGGGGATACAGTATCTGTAGAAACTGTTTAGGCAAAGTAACGAACAACCATATGTTTTGCGACCGAGAGAGTGGGCACCAGGATCCCTCCCTGCTAACCAAGTGCAAGAGCAGCAGCCGGTTGCACACAACAAGATGGAGCTGCAGCAGAGGATCCCTGGACCTGCTCCTGCATGATGATACAGTACTACTAGTATAGCATCACAAACTGTTTTCCCGTCACAAGGCAAACCCAGTTAGTAATAAGACAATAGTTGACTGAAATTCCACCACGTTTTGAGCCAATTTGAAACTCCATTTGCCTACCGACATAGATTCTGCTTCTGACGGTAAGCCTGTACCTGGCCACGCAATCTCCCGCTACTAGTCCCGCGATTCAACAGATCGCGGATCGATGGGGAATTTGCCCGGCGCGGCACCGACCGAGCGAGAGAGTGAAGGAGATGACGGGTTGGCGGTATTACCTGACCTTACGCCGCCGCCTCTCCGGGCATTCATCGCCGCCGCCGCCGCCGCCCACTGGCTCTCGACTCTGAAATGGGCTAGTCCGCCGTGTGCTGTACACCTCTTCTGTGCTTTGGGCCCGCAATGAACTTGTGTGGCAAATATGCAAATCTCCCCCCTTCTTCTCATATGTTTCCATTTTATGGCAAGAAGATAACCTGGTATATTCTAAAAAAAAAAGAGCATCCCTCTTGGCCTCTTCCCCTATAAACAATGTACATGTTCAGATTTATTAACAATATAAGATTAACCCTTCCCTGAAAAAACCAATAAGATTAACCCTTTAAGTGAAATTCAGTCTAAGTCACCTCAAATAAGTATATAATGCCGAGAAACTCTGGTAATTTTTGAGCTAATGTGACAAGTGTCAAAGGTAGTTTATAGTCAAATAGTTGTTTTTTGAAGGTGAACAGTGGGTTTCCCTACTGTAAACTTTTATATATTTTGAATGGAATTTATGTACAGGGTAGATGCTAGAGATTAGCAATTAATAGTATACAAGGCTCAAGCCACTAAATTATATAGCTAAACAAAATTGTTTGTCTAGGCTTTAACATCATAATAAGATTTGCGCTTAGCCTTATGAATAAGGAGAGCTAACTCGACACCTACTAATACTTGACTATAATGGATTCATTTCTTCCCTTCTTTCTCTGAAGCACATACTTGGTTAGATAGGATGAGTTATTTTTTCATCTTTGGGATTATTTCTTGATGTCCCTATTTGTTGAGATTATAAACCCTCGTATTCCATGCATTTCGAATGGTGATTCGTTTGTTGTGTGATGCCCTCACGAGCCGCCCCTTATTCCATTAACACATCAGTGAGTCATCACCCCGGAGAACCGTCAAAATTTTCATCCTGATTCTTTTTGCCTATAGAAATTTATTCCCTTTGCCACTCCATGATGACACCACTCTAGTATGATAACAACAACATTTTATTCTGACAATTGGAAGATGTCATGATGACATTAATGATGATACGATGAGCTCATCACTGACCATCTCGTTATGATTAGAAAACTTACCACAATTTATGAAAATAGCAAGCCTAGAGTAAACTATGTCGGTGGCGGATTCATTTTACCCGTGACATGAATGATGTGTTATGCTAGAGACTAGATCGACGCCATCATTTTTATAGAGCTATCGCGCCATCGTTTTGCATGCAAATTTACATCAAAAGCCGTTGTCACAAGCAAAAAGAATAACAACTTCAACATGACTATGTCTATTTATGTACTATCTATACTCATATATCTAGAATAATTACAAAGTTCGAAGTTTTTATTAAATAATAAAAGGTAAAAAAAAGCATGGAGTATCTACCTATCAAAAAAAGAAAAAGAAAAAACCTAGTACCCTCTCTCTCTCCTTTCTTGGCCCCTCTTTGTATTCTCTTCCATTCCCCAATTCCACCCAATGCCCTTGAGTCGCTGCCCCAACCCCTCCGCCACTGCCGTCCCACCTCACCACCCCCCGTCCGCGATCTCAGCCACTGGTGTCTGAGGTACGAGCATTCCGTTGTCGTCCAGTGAAAGGTCCGCCGGCGCCGACCCCCAGAAATAGCGCCATGTCCACCTCCGGGCAAATCCAGCCGCTCAAGATCCCGGACGCCGTCGTCGCGCTCGCCCAGGCCGCCGCCAAGGCCAACGGTGAGACCGAAAAATGTATGTGTCAACAGCAGGTGGTTTCGGTAGATCTTGCTGCTGGACGTCCATAAGAGATTTGATCCATGCCTGTCTGTTGGTCTCGCAGATCTCCCAGGGTGGCCGCTGTTCTCGCCCCCAAAGATGCAGCTCAGCAAGTGTACCAAGTGCCCGAGGGAGTTCTGTTCCTCGATCACTCTTAGGCGGCACACGCGCGTTCATCGGCGAGCTCTCAAGATAGACAAGGTAGTTGCTCTGTCTTTCCGAAGGGTAAAATATCATCACTTCATAATTGGATAACTTTGGTGTTAAGACTGACATTGTATACGTGTGCTGGTCATACATGGTGTATTTGTGTATGCTATCGATGAGATGTAAATAGGAAATGTGTGTTTCTGATAGTCTTTTCGATAATGGGGCATAACAAGCAAGCAGCTAGTTAAGCATCCTGTATTTAAAATTTCTGCTCCTCATTGATATCTGTTAAGCATATAACTGTGGTCATCTAATATTGGACGTGATATGCAAGTCCATTTGTTCATGCCTTCAGTTCTCTTCTATCAAGCGCTCCTTCTTGTTACCTACATTAGCATGACACAGGTGTTGATGGCTTGTAGGATTTCGCGAAGAATAGAGACCACATTGCTGCATTCTGGGATAAAGTAAGATATTAACTCTCTGGTCCCTTCATTATGCTCTATCATTATAAAGATTTAGTGATTAAAGTAAGTTGCTCATAGATTGTGGAGTAGTAACGTATAGCCTATTTCAACGAAACAATACGTTACCTCTATTTGGTACTGTTCATGTAACTAATTGGCCATGCTCTTCAGCTCACGCTGGATCAGGCCCAAACAGTTCTGTCCTTGGAGGATGTGGTTATAGAGGTAATGATCATAGATTGCTATCTCCGGAATATATGAGTTTGTGTATCGGTTCGTATTTCTAAGTATCTAATGTGGAATACAAATACATCTTCAGGACATCAAATGTTCACCCATTTTAACAGCACTGTCATCGTGGATGTGTAAGCCAGGGTATGCTTCATTGCCACTTGCATATGCCAGAGCTGGTAATGAACTCCTGGTAAGGTTTTGACCCCACTTGGTACTGCTCTACCATATGCATTTGGTGTCTAATATCATGTTTAAGATTCTTTCCCTTCCCTCTTTAGGACCTTATTCAAACTGCAGCTGCAAGACTACCTATCTCTTCAAATGAACTCTTTAGCATGCTCGACGAAGCAAGCGAGAATACATTTCTCTGTACCAACACCGCAGATGCTGCCCATATTCAAAAGTATTTATTTGATGGTGAGGTTGACAAAGTTGGAACAGAGTTGAAAAACGTTGTTGCGTGCACTAGCTACATGCTCGAACAGAAGCTGGTATGATTGTGTTTCCATTATGCAAAAGAGATTAGTGCATTAACCCTTTAGCTGTGAGTTTCTACTATTTTAATAATTTTCTGTAAATAAAACAACAGGTCGAAGCATGGTCTGCTGATAAGGCTACTGAAGCATTAAGATGCCAGAAGTTGCTTGTGGAGGAAGAGGAAGCTGAACAGAAAAGGTTATTTCTTAACATCATTGATGTGTCGCCAAGCTGTGTAACCGATATTTGCCAGCTTATTCGTTGTAAAGGAATCATTGTTTTTCTCGACTTTGTGAAACCTATGTCTAAACTATCCTTGTATATTAAACTTGTAGGCAAGCCGAAACCATGGAAAGGAAACGGATGAAGAAACTGAGACAGAAAGAACAGAGATTGAAAGACCTCAAGGAGGCGGATGTCACGGTGCAGTTGCCTGAAATGGTGGATGGCGCAACAGCCTCTCCCGGGATTCAAGTCCTCAAGGCTATTTCAGGTCCTGCTGTCTGCGAGCAAGAAGATCAACAGTATCCCAGATTGCCAGCACAATTGCAGCCTTCAGATGATAATGGTTTCAACAGAGAAGTTGCCATTAGTGATTCAGGACATGACACGGATACCGGTGCTGTTTGCAGGGATCAAGCCATGTCAGCAAGTACTCGTGACAGGCTGGAAAACCTTCCCCAGACCAGCACCATCTCTGGTTCCGCAATTCCGTCAAAGCATCCATCTTCAGCAAGGCATTCACGTCACAGGGATCCAAACGTGAGTGCAGTGTCAAATAGAAGCAAAACTTGGGCATGGAAAGTGCGAACCGATGTCGAAGAGCGGTGCCCAAAAGCCGAGTTAGATGTTGATGGCAGCCGCGAGGTGGTTTCGAACGCAAGCGAGAACCCCCGATTGCTGATAGGATCTATAAGTGTTGCGATTGAAGACAGCGACGAAAAAGCTTTGCAGGATTTGCAGCATCTCAAGGATTGCCCAACCCCTGTTTCTCTTCTGAACAATCCAGTAGTCAAGGTGATGCGGCCAGTTGGCCATGACGGTAATGGACGTGAAGACACGAACGATGGAGGTGCTACGTCAGCAGCAAAGAATCATTCTCCTTGTAGCGCCGTGACAGATGAGAGTGGTTCGATCTGTTGTAATGCAGAGCTGACAGTGGATCGGGACGTAGGAGGCACAGTGTTTTCCAGTAAAGAAGTGGCGTTCTTCCTTTCTCAGAGTAAGATCTATCTTATTGGTCATTCCATTTGCAAGCTCGTAAAAGTGTGGCCTCGTATGGTCTTCCCTTTCAGCCAAATGCCTTTTATTAGTAGATAGATTGACTTGACCTGGTGGTGCACTTGGTTGGTATATATGGTTGGTGAGGTGGTGACTGGGCCTTGTAATAAAATCAGGGCGACGGAGTAGTGACCATATTGTCTGTATTTATTATTTCCATGAATGTACAAGTATTTGGTACTACACTTTTGGAAATTATTTGTTGGTTAATTTTTTTTTAACTTGCTCATGTATGATTCTGATGTATTCTGCAGGATGGAAGGAAACAATGGCCAGGGATCACGTGAAGCTTGTCTTGTGTTCAGAAAACTGAAGCAACACAGCTAGCACTAGACTGAAGGGTGTCGGTCAGCAGCACCAGTTCAGCTCGCTCGTTGGATCCTGAACATGAGCTCAGACAGCAGCAAAGTCTTAGAGCTGCACATTAAGGTCGAGCTGGTGGTTAAGCTAAGCATTGGTGAGATATGCACGACACAGCTGAGTATTACATATTAGACTTGACACCGAATTAGTAGGCTAAGCTAAGTATTGATGAGGACACAGTATTTGTACACATGGTGCAGATGAACGAGACGCGTGGCTTTGCCTGGAGAGGATTAGGTCGATCGAGAGTGTAGGCCGTAGTGAGGGAGTTGGGCTGAAAGGGGGATGGGTTGAGGAAGGAAAGAAAGCTTTTGAATAAGCTTCTGATCTTATCAGGACAGCAATGGAATGTCTAATTGTGATTTACTCTCTTTTTTGGTGCGATGAGCTTGCAATAATGTACTCAAAGTATACATATGCAATTTGTAGCGAATAGCAATGCTCATGAAACCTTTGGTTGCATTTTTTTTGGATGGTGGAGATAGGAATGGGATATTCACGTTCAGCGATGCTTCTATATATTTAAACTTTGTTTTCTATCATTCTCCTTCTCTTTGGTCGGTATAGGTTTTGCCAAATATCATCTCTGACCTACATTAACTTGTTTGTTACAAAAGGTTTTGTTGTTGATGCTAGAAATGCTCCTGAGAAATTGCAATCAAGTTCTTTTCAGTTCTACCATCTAATCTTGTTTCTGAATGTCTATAATGATTTGTAATTTTGTTAGATTTAACTTATACTCCATAGTCATATGTTTAACTTGTACTCCCTCCATTTCAAAATATAAGATGTTTAGCTTTATGAAGCAAATGTATCTAGACTACTTTTAGTGTGTAAGTTCACTCATGTTGGAGTGAACCTACACACTAAAAGTAGTCTAGATACACTTTCTTCACAAATCTAAAACATCTTATATTTTGAAATGGAGGGAGTAGGTTTGATCAAGAAAAAAATAGTAACATCATAAAATACTGATTATATACAATAATAAAGTGTCATTGGTACTTGAAAACATACCAAATAAAAGGAAGGTCATCAAGATACAAGTTTTCTTCCCAACAAAAGCATTTACAACAAGATTTCACAATTATTGTTTGACTACACGACAAACAATTCTCCTTATGGTAAGCAAGAATCGTCTCATCTCCTACTCCTAACACATAGACCTATGTATCAAAACATTACATTTTGATTCTCATCACGATTCTAACATTCTAATTTCTTATGAAATATTGTTGTGGTTGAGAACGTGCCCCCCACTGAGAATCTGAACCATGAGTCCATGACCCTGAACATTGGAGATGTTGATGACTGTAGCTACCAGACTGAGTTGTATTTCTGGGGAACATTTGCTAAAGAAAGCATGTTAAAAACCAGATAATCAAGTTCAAAGACTAAACATAAGAGATAAAATGGATATTTGTACAACAATATAAAAGGAAAACTCACAGGTGTTCATATCACAGTTGTACAACAATAACCTGCATGTAGGTGCTAGTAAAGAACTTGATAGCTACAGCAATCAACTATGGTAGAGTCTTCCAAGAGAAAGATCACAATTAAACATCTCCAAACATTTCACAAACTTCTGAGGACATCTAAAGTGAAAAGGTTAAAATAAGAGGCAATGGGGTCTGAACCATAGTATGAGTACATAAAATAGATGAATAATGTCAATGAGTTGAGACCATCACAGGAGCTTTACGATTTAAGCAATATGATAGCAAAAGTCGCCAGTGATTTCGGTAGATTGCGCACATCAGAAAATTATGACAAATGATGTGTGAACAAAACACTTTTCATCTATAGAGGAAGTGGTTCTATAGACAAGAGTCACAAACAATTTGGTACAAAAAACCTAGACATGGTGATGCAGTACTCTTTGTCATGGCAATGATACATTTGGTGCAGTCTTCCAGTGCCGCATTGTTTTTTCTTTCTGTTTCAGCCATAAGCAACCTTACCAGTTACCCCAACTACAAAAACCATGCAAGGGCAAGGGATAATGATCAAATATCCCTCCTCTATTGTGCATGCAACGGATGAAGATGACCCTCTTCTATGCAAGGGATGCAAATCATGAAAACAAGAGTATTCATTGCCACCTCTAAGCTTTTAACTCAGAGACATGCATGGATTACATTGGCTATTCAAAAATTTCACGATTAAAATTAAGACTAAAACTCAAGCAGGGATATCACATATTTAAGCACAGCTGGCTAAATAAATTAGAGAGTGACAGGAATGTCATGGTTTATGTTCATACTGAACTACTGAAGAAGTTAATACTGAAGAATCCCTAAAAAAAAGCACATACTGAAGAAGTTATAGAAGAAAGGGCAAGAAATCAAACAGGAATCAAGATGATTTTATTTTATTAATTTATTTTTCTATACCCTCCGATCCTATTTAATTGTCACAGGTTTAAGCAAAGCTTGCCTAAATCTGTGACAATTAAATAGGGAGTAGTATAATTTATATACTAAGTAGTTGGTTTCAGTGTTGTGCAATCAATTTTTGGATCCCTTTTTCTCCTGGAGGCATAGATGGGCTAACCCGAAAGAGGCTAAAAACTGAAAATAGTTCATCTATGCATTAATGAGTAATGACAGAAATATGAGATCAAACAAGTAGTAAGTTATTTCATTTCCCTATAAAAGGATTCCGCCTTTCATATAGGAACTAATTTTTTTACCATCTTTTGGAATCCCATTCTAATTAACCTTCACGGAGTGAATAGATCAGTAAAAGCAGGATGGAGATGCTCACATCCATATCATTAAGCGAAACTCAAGGCACCAGTCTTTGTTTAAGAGCACACCAGTGTAGCTAGCTTCTGCAGTAAGGTTTGTTTGCAGCCATATGGAAACAAAACTGAAGATTCAATGAGCACTCGGAGCATAAGGAAAAATACTGACAGGTGGGAGAACAAACAAATCAGTATCTGTTAATTCACCGTGCACGGACCTTCCATGTCTTCCTTTCTGACACATCGCCCAACTTTTCTTTTGTGGGTGTGGCATCCCTGATCCTGAAGACACCTTCATATTACGGCTGATGGATCAGCAGAGAAAGATCAATTTATGAACATCCATCATGTGACGTACTTGTGGGTGTGGCCTAGCTCAAGTACCCCATTGTGATATTTATTCAATTCAGTAGGAAATAGGAACCGGTCAAGTTTTCAGCTTTTTCTTCCCATCAGAAAAAATCCTTCAAAGCCACTAGCAAGGACATTCCTTGATGACATTCCTGGATGATGAACCACGCAAGTGAAACCGACTAACCGAGTGCCAAATGATGATACCATATGCATACTGAATCTTGAAGCGGGCATAGGGAAAATTTATGACAGCATGTATATTCTGTAATAAAAGAAGTACAGTTGGCTACAAGTCCTATCACCCATTGCATCTGCTTGAATTGGTGCAGAAACCATAACAAAGGAAAAACATTATTACATCTTACATCAATCGACCAAGAGAAACCAATAGCTGTCCTATCTTCTAACTGAGCAATGATACCTAGCAGCTCGCACTGGTGAAGCATGGAGGGTCAGAGGCATCTCCACCTCAAACTTGACAAGGAGTCAACATAACAGCGTGCACATCTGTTGGGCAAGAATGAAATTTACACTGACTTTATTCTTATTATTATTTTGTTAAGGGGCTGCTGCACAGCCACAATTTTTAATTCCCTGCCTATACCCTCCACCCCTCCCAACCCCCCCCCCCCCCCCCCTACAGTTTTGCCTTTCTGCATGTTACCTGCAGAATGATATCAATCATTATCTAGAACTAGATCTTATAAAAATATTATGGTTTGAAAAAGTAATTCAACTTTGCTAAAATTTAGGGAAATATTGATTGATTGCTAAGAGACCACTTTGCATCTATAATTAGTAAAAGTACCCTGCTGGAAGTTATAATGCCACAGTGTAGTTCATACCTTTTCAAATAATAAGGTTTCTAGTTATATGAAAAGTGTCATCATAATAAAATATGTTTTGAAATATATCATAGCACTTACATTTTGTTCTTCACAATAGTACACAGCCGAGACCACAATTACCTCTACCCATTACCCAATGGTGGATATCTCAAACAAAAATGAAATAAGCAGTCACCATGCTTACATTATTATCACGACATATTAAAGTCGGACGAATCTTATGTCAACTAACTGAAAATGTCCTCGGGATATAAAACGAGTTCTCAAGTTTGATTCATTTCTAGCCTTATGGCTATGCGAACATACATTGATGTCAAAATGAAAGGCAAATTGCAGTTCAAATGCACACACTTAGGCATATTCAGTTTATTTGTGAACCATAGTAGAACTTACTACTCCCTCCGACCCATATTACTTGACTTGGATTTGTCAAGATTTGGATGAATCTAGACACTATTTAGTATATAGGTTCATCCAAATTTTGACAAATCCAAGTCAAGTAATATGGGTCGGAGGGAGTAGAAATTCTCTTAGGAGAGAAAACAAGTGTATTCAAAACGTTTTCTCCGAGATCAAATATACCTCGTAGAATTTTCTTGTACCCAAGAAAAACTACATTTAAATACATGTGGTCAAATTAATAGTTAATGTAAGTTTCATACATGATACACTTTCTTCTAATACTACTTATATTTTCTAGTTGGTGTAGTAAGAGTTTGTTTGATATTTCGACATGCACAAAAACATGACTGCACCAAAATTCAGTAACAAGAAAACAAATAACACTTAATTGGATATAAGTACAAGATAATAAAATATGTTCACACTTAGGCTATCTGACGATCAATATGTAAGCCAATCCAAGTTGAACCTTCCATTGTTTTTTTTATGAGCACTAGAAACTCTTGTAAAAAGATCAAACAAAAATTTCAAATTCAAAAAAGTAAAGAAGTACAATGAATCGTAATTTAGATGATATTTTTTGTTAAATGATGAAATAATTCAATTAGTTATTCCTTAAATGTATAGCAAGGCTAAAAGGGTGTCAAAGACTAATCACGTTGATTTGCTAGATAACGTGTTGTTTTGACCATGATATGATACTTAAACATATTCCTTCAACAAAAATGTTCTGCTAAAATTATAGAAATAAGTAAATGACAATTTCAGTTACATATTACATGTATCTCTTGTCTACCATAGTGTTTGCAACCATGTCAAGCGATGCATGGTACAACTTTCCCGTCCACTTTCTATATACCTCATTCCCCAATTTTTACAATTTAATTCCGACTTACTCTAGATTCCTTTTGACGTTAACTCTATTTCTACTCTCGGTAGGAGTTAATGCATCATGGTCATGAGATGTTTTACTCAAATTCAAGAATTCATTGAGATGATCTATTAAAAGCGCATGTTTATCATTATTTATTTAGTTGTTTGTAAATATCGCCTCGAGGGACATAAATATTGTTGTGCATAGAAAAATGTAATGAACACACATAAAATGTGCAAGGGATGAATATTAGGTGAATATAGAGAACTACCGTCTAATTTTATCTAGACAAATGTTCACCAACATTTTGCATTAGAAACACACCTACAACCGAATATATGATATATTCTCCCTATCGATAAAACTTTCTTTCAAGGATTTAACATAGATTTAGTGGTAGGAACTTATAACGCAAAATGTTGGTGACCATTTGTCAAGGTAAATTAGAGGATAGCTCGCTATATTTCCCTACTATTCCTCTATTGCACATTTCATCCATGTTATTACCCTTTTCCACGAGACAAAATTCCCAAACAAGCAAATAAACAACGCTGAAGATGTGCCTTTAATAGGTCATCTCAAGGAAAGCTTGAATTTGACAGAAACATATCATGAATATGATGTTAACTCTGGCCGAGAGTAAAACATGAATTAACGCCAAAAAGACAATAAACTAGAGTGAGAAAGTAAACTGGGAAAAACAAAGGGGTATACACAAAGTGACATAAATAGAGGCACCAGAGTCCTTGACAAAGTGGACCGGGAAGCTGCATGCATCACTCGACATGGTTGCAAACACCATTGCATGCAAGGGACAACGGCTCCATAGGGCACTCCATATGGAGTAGGATACATGTAATACCTAATTGAAACCATCATGTACTTATTACAGTTATTGCTACGACATTTTTATAGTAGAAATATGTTACATCTTTTGGGCATATAAATTTGTTTCTAAATATCTTACTGCATAATTGACACCATTTTTAGCCACACTATAAATTTAATGAAGTACTAATTGAATTATTCCATCATTTAACAAAAAAAATCCAAATATGATTCATTATCCTTGTTTACTTTTTAATTTTATTTAACCTTATTACAGAAGGTTCTCATGCTCATAAGAAAACCATGGAAGAATTCAACCTCGACTGGCTTAGATATTTATCGCCAAATAGCTAGCGCTCAATATGACCATATTTCATAAGCTTGTACTTCTATATAATTAAGTGTTGGTTTTTTCTTGTTATTGAATTCATTTGTCATTTGGTGCACTGATTTAGTTATTGTCTTTTGCATGTTGAAATATCAAACAATCTTTTTACTACAACAAATAGAAACTCGAAGTAACATTGGAAAAAGACTATTATGTATGAAACTTGCATTCTATCACTCATATTTTAATTTAACTTCTCTTGGGTAAGTTCTACCGTGTTTAACAAATAAACTAAATATGCCCAAGTGTGTGTATTTGAACTGCAATTTGCCTTCAAAATTGATGTCAATCTAGGTCGCATAGCCATAGGGTTAGGATGGGTCAAACTTGAAGTCACGTCTTCAGACCCCAATGAAGACATTTTATTTGGTTGACATGTAAGATTCGTCCCACTAGAGTATATCAAATTTGTCCCACTTGAATACATCGTGATAACAATATAAGCATACTAATCGTTTATATCTTTTTCAGTTTTTATTCAAGATATTCACCGTTGTTTAATGTGTAGAGGCATTTGTGGCATCGGTTATGTACCATTAAGAAGTAAAAATTGGAAGTGCTATGATTTATTCGAAAACGTACGTCATCATGCAAAGTTTCATATAACTAGAAACTTTATTATTTGAAAGGCACTGGCATGATAACTTTCAGAAAAGTACTTTTACTATTTTTATGTTAGATGCGAAGTGATCGCTTAGATACCAATGCATCAATATTTCGCTAATTTTAGCAAAATTAAATTGCTTTTACAAATTACAGGGTTAACCATTATAAAATCTAGTATTAGATAATGGTCGATATTATTATGCAGGTAATATGCATAAAAGCAAAGCGAATCTGCTTGTCCTTTCACCAAAAGCTATCAATATTATTATTGCGAGGCATAGCTCCCCTTATACCCTTTCCCAACCCGGCTGGCATACCTTCTCCCCTAGGGTGTCAAGTGGGATCCCACCAATGTCCCACTTTTAGTTCATTTGCCAAAATCTAGTACAAATTTTGAGCAAAAATTGAACTAAATTTTGATATATGAACTAGAAGTGGGATTTTGGTGGGATACTACTTGACACGCTAACCACGCCTCCACCGTCGCCACCTGTGCCTGGTGCCCCCTACTACCTGCACCCCGAACATACTTTCCCTATCATACCAGTGCCCAATGTAACCCTAGACCCACTACCATATTCTATACCCTATAGTACTCTAGTTCTATTTGTTGATGCCGTCAATGAGGGAGGGGGTTATAAAACCGTCAAATTTGCTAAAATACCGATGTGTGAGAATAAAACAGGGTGCAGTGTCCATACCTGAGTCGAGACGAGCCGCCGGCGCATCCCCGCTTCGCTCTGCAATTGGTCTCCGCGCACGTCTTCAATGCGCGAAACTAGGGCGTCTACGTCACCGATGAGCGAGCGACCTCCTCGTCGATTGATCTCCTCCCAGCATTGTACCCTGCTTACCGTGCTCAGGTGAGACTCTCCGTTGGCGATAGATCAGGGATGGAGGAGAAGGACTCGCCGCCGGGGACGGCCGTCCGGCATGGAAGACGACGAGGAGCGTGTATTCACTCTCGCCGCAACTCTAGGTCGAGGTTCGAGGGCGATGGATCTCTTTTTCGTTTTCCGGGAGACGAGGGGATATGGGGCACGATATGTACTAAGCAGACCGGGCTACAGGGCTAACCGGGCTCAATACGGTCCGGCCCACTAACAGAGGGGTACTGTAGTACTATTCACAAGGATTTTCGAAAGGTATCATTTGCAATTTCTAGATATACAGAGTAATTACTATGATTTATTTAAAAAATCTTTGGCAAAGTACAAATTGTAACACACTAAAATATTCTGCACATTTTTCTTAATCCAGGAATATATCATATGCATTTTTAGGATAAGCAGAACATTTATTATAATTTTTGCAAGACTAAAACATCTCCTGCCTATTTTTAAAATGCAGGCAAATACACAGTGGCGTGTATGGCCACGTGACGCTGACGCAACGGGTGATGCGGCGGCCGCGGCATCACCGGATAGGCCGGTACCGCTTCGCGGTCAGGATCTAATCCTGGCTGTCGAAATCGAGCGGGTGGGGAGAGCTCACCTGGCGGCTGGTTCGCCGGGAATGGAGGGGACGGCGGCGCTGTGTTCGGACGAGGACGAGGACGGGGCAGAGGTGGTCCTCGGAGACCGTGGAGGCGACGATGGTGAGAAGCGCGACACGGGGAGGTCGAAGTTGGCCGCCGTTTTGGCTCTCGCTTGCTGGAACGGCGTCGATTCGTGGACGGAGAAGCTCCGGTCGCCGGCGGCTCGGGAGTTTACGTTGCCGTTGCTTCGCTGCACAGGAAGGGTCACAGATGATATTAGGAGATGCGTACGGGATAGGGAGGAAGAAATATGGAGAGATGGGACACGGGGAGACCTAGGCTCGTCGGAAACGACGACGCACGGTGGCGGCAAGGCGGAGCTCCGGCGAGGAATCGCGGCAGCCTGGAGACGTGAGGGGGTGTGGGAAAAGAGTGGAAAGGAAGCGGGGGTAGAGGGATTTAAGAAGGTGGGCTCGTTCGTGCCCGGGGCGGCTCGGGTGAGTGGGGCGGGGGAGGGGAAGAGGGCGACTGCGCGGATGAGGTGGTGGCGTCGTGGGCGAGGTGGGCGACGGGAGGTTGGGGGAAGACGTGGGAGGGGCCCGTGCGTCAGTGAGGCTGTGAGGGGAGAGGGGAACGGGACGCGCTGGCGGGCTGGGCTGGTGCGCGGTGCGCGCGCGGTAGATAGCGGGGCAGCAGGGAAGAAGGGAAAGGGCTCACTCGGCTGGGTCGACTTACTGGGCTGGCTGGTTTCTTTGTTTTCTTTTTAGATTTTACAATTTGTTTTGTAATTTTAGTTTTATAACTCCAAATAGAGTAATTCCAATTTATAAAATTTTGTAAAACCAACGTAAACTACTTAAGCTCTAAATAAAAAACTTTTGTTCCAAGGAAAATATCCATAATGCCATGGTGGCTGTTCTCAAGAATTGCAAAATTAGGGTTTTAGGAAGGTTATTTTCAAAACCAAAAAATATTAAGTTTTATAAATATGGTTTTATCAATATAAGTTTTGTAGATTAACCTTAGAAAAATCATATGGCTACAAAAGACCCCAAAATAGTTTTATCAAGATGTTTTTTTTAGAAACAAAAGTGTTTTCAAAAGAAAAATGGAGTTAATATTTTATTATCCAAATAACCCTTTTATAAAGCATTTTTTGTTAACCCATTGCCATTATGGCTTTATAGAAAATCTTGAAAGTTAAAATATGACTTTTATATTTGGCTCAAAATGAAACATTTAAAAAATATGGGAAACAAAATTAAACAAGGGGTGTTTTACAAATATCTTCATAAGCAAAAAAAATATTTTTAATAGGGTTTGTTTTATGCTAGAAGGTTTTTGTAGATAAAAATGTTTGACAAGAAGTTTTATTTTTTTTAAATACGTTTTAAAAGATTTTGTTTTCCCATAAACTAAAATAGCTTTAAAGAGTTTTGAAAATATGGTTTTCTTCCCTATCCACTTGTTCCAAAAATCTTTTGTTTGTAAATAGGATTTGCTTTATTTTGATAAACCATGAAAATTTATTTTCTTTAAAAAACAAAAACGAATAAGGGAAAGGAAAATTGTGGCAACTATTTAAATAGTTTTATTTTTTTATTTTTATAACATTCCAAAATTTGAAAAGTTTTGGAATGTTACAAATCGAGCTTCACACCGGGCAGTGTTGAGTCAGTCCCATGCCAGCGCTCCAACCCGCACCCCCATTTCGCCCCTCCTCACACGATGTGCAGCCCCATCCTAACTCGAGCTCCACCGTCCCCGTTCAAGCTTGACCTCTGCCATCCCCGTTCGAGCTCCACCGCCCCTGTCGTTGTCCCCGACGAGCTCCACCGTCCTTGTCCCCGTCCTCATCGAGGTCCTGGTGGCGCGCGTGGCCTCCTGCCGTATCCTTGCCTCGTCTGTTGCAACCACATTGAGCTGTTGGAGGCATGCGTCCTCGTCGGAGCTCGGTCTCCTGGCGGCGGGAAAGGAGGAGCTCGGTGGCGGCGGCTCCTGTCGTCGGAGAAGACTGGCGTCCTGGCCACATCTCGGCAGCGGTCGAGCTCGACCACGACCTCCCGGTGGTGGCCCATTGACGAGGAGATCGACCGCGACCTCCTGGCGTCGGGTTGAGAGGGGCTCGGCCTCCTGGAGCACCGACGGCGGCTCCTCCCGCCAGCGGTGGCTCTCTAGGTACCCAATTGCTTTTCTATTTTGTATCCAGGGACCCCATTGCTTTTTATTTTTGTATGGCTAGGATCAACTGATTCGACCTACCAAACATGGTCTCAGCTGTGCTCATCTCAACTCACCTGACCTACCAAACGCAACACAATAATGCAACTTTGTATGAGATCCACACAGCTGTGCTCAACTTGTATGAGATAAGAAAGCACACTAAGGCTACCAAACACATCCTAACATGCCGGAGTGAAAGTAGGCGGCACCCAGACTGATGGCGGGTGGTGCGAAACCTGACAAGGCATGAATGGGACTAGACTCATGGGGTAATCCACTCGAGATGAATCGAAGCAGGTAGGAAGGGCGCGGTGGCATTTTGCATAAGGGAGATGGGATAGTGTTCTTTCCCCAACCAAAGATATCACTTGACGACACGCTCCCCCGAGATGGCTTCTCTCAAATCAATAGAAGGGAGCGGTGGCTCCCAAATAAGCAACGACACAAACTAAGGGTTCTTTCGGTTTCAACTTACTAATTCGCCTATAAACCATCCAAGAATTAGAAAAGAATTGACCCTAACCCTAAGAGCGTCTGCGGACCCTAGCGCCGAAAACTGTGTTGAAAGCCTGGGAACCCTAACGCCGGAATGGGAAGGCAGTGGCTAACCCTAGCGCTGGGTGTTCTGGACGGTAGGCCGTTCTCTTCGCCGGCAGGATCTCTTGCTTCGTCGGCTGGCTTATCTGCGGGGTCGCGGTTTTAGTGCTTAGGGTCAGATTCGGGCCCAGACTGTGGGGATGCCCTGGCGTCGCGTGAGGCTCTTGAGGCGCTAGAAGATGCTGATGTGCAGCTTGGCTGGACGACCGTGGGACGACGACGGCGTAAGTCTAATAATGAGGTCTGGCAGGAATTCTGGGAGGATATTGGTTTTCCAACACCTGCCTCGCTGTTCTGGGAGAAAGGGTCGGTCAGGGAGGCATCGGGATCGCTTTCGCCACCGCTACTGAAGACTCCAGTGCTCGGAAGAAGGAGATCTTCATCTCCGATGCCATTGAGACGTGGGGTGCAACTATCAGCGGGGCCTAGGATGAAGGCCTGGAAGGGACCATTGCCTCCTAGGCGCATCTCGGCGCCGCTGGTGTTGGGGCATTTACTGGTGGTGGCGCTAGAGAAGACTAAGGGTACGTTAGCGGATGCAGATGGTTTGAGGGATGACGTGGGTGCTGAGGTGGCTGAGCATGCTAATGTGGAGGCTGTGGTGGACCAGGCTGATGACCGAACTGAGACAGACTCTGCCTTGGTTTTCTCGTGGATTGGGATTGCTAATAGGCTACGCTCGGCCTGGTTCAGGAGAACCCTAAGCCAAGATCGTTCGACGACGCCGTTGGTTCCGTCTAATGCATCTCCTGGGTCCTTGTCGTCCGTGTCGTCTTTGCCTTGTCTGTCCTCGGCCGCCAAGTCCTCTTACTCTTTGGTGCGGCAAGGGCAATCTTTTGCGGAGGCGCCAAAATCTCCTCTTGTTTTCATGTCGGGACAGAGCTCCGGTAACCCGAGGGGGCCGGTATCGGCGCAGCCGCCGCGTGGCCTGGCCTCGAACCTTTAACCTCTGTCCGCAGTGCCTGTTCAACCTGCTGCTCCTTTGGGTCCTGGGGTCTTTGCCGGTCAGGCGCCTGCGCCCGTGCCGCTGGGGATGTCGTTTCCTCGGCTGACCAGTTTTCCACCGGGGATTCAGTTCAGACCTCCTGCGGCTTACCATGCGGCATCCCAGGCTGCACAGCTTCAGCCTCTTCAGGCTCCATATCTGTAACATCCCAGGATTAGCACCTAGAATTATAGAGGACACATGTTTGTGCATTGCATTCATGCATAAGAAAATCTGGAGAATTTTTGCGCAAAACTAAACAAATCATAGAGGGATCAATATTTCTCTTGTTCTGATGGAAACATCAGGACAAGTGCGATGGATTTCGACATGAACACTACTGTAATTTTGTCTTTGAAGGGAAGATCATTCCAATATGAATATTTAATTGATAGATTATTAATTAGAAATTATATTACAATAAGAAATAAGGGGTGAACTCTTATTTATAAAAAGATATCACAATTACAAGTCTCAAGTAATAAACAAAATTGAATGAATTGATTTATAACATTAAACAAGAATGGAATTCTTATTTATAAGTGAGATATACATATTTTAGTTCTAAGGATAGTGGAATCCTTTATTATAGAATACAATGTTTTAAGTGGTTACAATAAAAGAATACTACTATAAAACAATTGATATAAAAAAATGAATTACCTAAATAAATCACTAAAAAGATTTTTATTACAAGCGAACAGAAATATTACATAGTCTTTGCAAATACATTATAAAATAAAAAGAAAACTAGAACACTTTATTGAATAAAATAAACAATACAATACTGATTTACAATAGAAGAATAAATAAACAAATAAAGAATTCATTTATTACAATGCTCTATATTTCACAAAAGAAAAGGTAGATTACAAAAGAATAAAGAAAAAAACTTAAAACTAAATTAATCCTCATTTAATATCCTCTCATCCTCTTTTATATCTGCAAAATAAAACTGGTAGTAAATAAAAAAAAGGGGGTTAGTTTGGTTAGTATTGCTCTCAGGTACACAGTGTGATGCACTGTGAGGTTCATCACTGAGCAGTAATTGGGGCCAAAGTAGCATCTGTTTCTATTAGTAAATTTGGCCTCAGACTGTGTGCATCACTGGCCTGAGAGAGGGGCAAGTTTCACCAAATAAAATAGGATCTGCTCTTATTAAATTTTAGCTTCAACCTTGAGCATCATTAGCATTGAGTCAAAAATTACACTTGGCAACTCAAAATAAAGATCAGGATCAGATAATACCAAACCAGCCAAGCAAAGCCTTGGTAAAGATATTCCACAGATACAACCTGGACAGGGGGAGGCTCCCTGAACCAACAGCACACATGCAGGCAGCTCACACATCTGCATGATGTTGTGCTGTCAACACAACAGCAAACCCAGGAAGTAGACAAGAAGGAGGCAACTCTTGTGCACAAAGGGGAGTGAACCAGCCAGAGCTAGTACATCATTCTCATCTTCCCAGTGACACCACATCACATATAACTCTAGCTTTGGATCTCAGCTAAACAAACCAACCACACCACTAGCCAGATTTCATCTCCACATCCCAACTCTGGTTGCTCCCTAAAAGCCATCCAAGAGCTAGGACAAGAAGAAAATTAGGACATGATAATAAGCTAGCTCAAGAGGAGGAGGAGGCCAGTAGCTGGGAAGAAGGAAGGATCCACAACATACCAAGGTGGAGCAGTTCAAGCCCAAGAGAAAGAAGATCTAGCTGATCAAGAGTAGACAAAATCCCAGCACAAATCATTTGTTGATTCTACAGTAGCAGGTAAAATCATCAGAAATATACATTCCTATGATGAACCATAGCATCTGTTCTTATATGAAAAGATTTTTAAATAAGGGGGAAGCTCTCAGTCTTGCATAGAAATGCTATGCAAGGCTCATCATAGAGCTTTGGAGCACTCAAGCATCTGTTCTTATTTAAATCTTGTGCCTCAGCCTTTGCATCATAGGCTGGAACTCGTTACACACATAAATCATCAAGAACAAATGACCTTTGACCAGTTACATTAGTCAAAGTAGTAGCAAATCATATTCATTATGGTCATGCTATTGTGCACCCATTAATAAGGTTCCACAGTAGCAATCTCATAACTAATAAGGCCACTATAATTAACTAAATCATCTTATCATCAAAAGACAGATTTTAAGCTTATCTGCCAGCAAGTACAAATATCACAGAAATCATCTTCCTAGACAAATAGTTTAGGAATCATTGATAAGGTCACCTTATTTACATAAGATAACATGTGCTTACAGCCTCGGTCTATGCATCCTTAGCCTGGGAAATATTCCAGTCAGCTGTAACACAACAGTAAGCCATGCTACCTAGCTGCTGTTGTGCACACTCCAGGTAGAGGCACCACAACAACAACCAGTGCATTAGATGTCACTAGAGCCAGACACTATACCCATTTTATTATGCAGCAGAGATCAATTGAATGAATCTAATCATCTTCCTAGCCACCAATCTAGAAATCATTTCATCTCTACAATCATTTTACCTAGCTTATGATCAGCTAAGGATAACCATCTTAGTATGTGTTTGACTCAAGATAAAACCTCAGCCTTTGCACCATTTGCTAGCCAAGTAAGTGAGCAAGATATGTTTTTGATCAATTTATGAGAGTAGGGTTGCTGTAGTAATACACATTTGATAGACATCAATTAAATCCATCCAAAATCTATTTGTAAGTCACACCAGTACATCACAACCAATAGAAAATCCTTAATAAAACATATACACCAACCTGGACCATAGCCCATGTATTTGGGTGATCAAGTGATTTGCAAGAAACATCCCATGCCAAGAATAAATAAACCTTCCTCCAACTGAAGCTCATTGCAGCACATAGCCACATATTCTCTACTGTGTTAACAAGTGATCCCATACCACTGGTTTTGAACAACATTCAACATGTGATACTAAGCAGAGAGAGATAAACAAAGGGAGAAGTAGATGTGAGACAGAGGGAGTGTACCTGGCGCTCGAGAAGCATTCACCACGGCGTGGCGGGGCAATGCCCGCGAGGCCAGTGTGATACTAACCCGAGGAAGTCTTCAAACCCCATCAACACCACCACGACCACCGTAGTTCCGACGCCAGGGTTTCACCTACTGCCGTCCCACCGGCATCGGACTAGAAGAGAATGAACCCAACTTCACCACCATCATATCACCACCAACACCGCACCAAACCACCCTGAATCACCATCAGAACATCACAAAAATATAGTAAAGTAAGGCACTGGAACCCTAGACGCACACAAGATGGATGGGGCGAGCTCGAGGGGGGCTTTAAGAATAAATCCAATTGGAGAGCCAGGTCGGCCTGAGGGAGGAGAAGCCCCGGCGACCATCAGCGGCGACCATAATGGCCTACCTCGTCGGAATCAGGCGGGCGACGGCGTCGGCGTCGCCAGCAGCTAGAAGGGGAAGTGAGTGCGTGAGGTGTAAGAGGGGGTGGATGAGGGAGACAGGCTGGGGTGGGGTTTGACCCTGAGCCAGATGAGCCAGATTGGGTCCAAATGGGAACCTGACCCAATTCCAAAGAAAAATAAATAAGAAAATAAAATATTTATCAAATCACTAAATGACCAAACTACCCCTGGACATAAATTATACCCTAGAAAAATATAGAAAAATCCTAAAAATATATTTAATATATTAAAATTATCACAAAAATAATATCCACCTAATAAAAGTATAACATTACTTATTTAAGTTAATAAAATGCAAATAAAGATTAAACACTAATATATTAAGTAAAAATTCATAAAATAAGAAAAACTCCTAAAATTTAATAAAAATAATTTTTGTGTATAAAAATAACTTTACTATTTTATAAAAATACTAACTTAGAGTTTTTACAAATAGAATATAAATCAAATAATTAAAGACACTTAATTCTTTGATGAATTTTATAAAAATAAAGATAATACTTAAAAATAAATAAAATCACTATTCAAAAAATAGGCCGAATCAGCGATTAATAGGCCGATTAATCGCTACTAGGGACCTAACCGTGTCGATTACCACTAATCCTTTGTGTTAATCGTTTAGCCCGATTAATAGGTCTAACACTCCGATTACTAGGTATGTTCTCGATTAACCACTACACTTGGTCAAAAAAGTTGCAAAATTATCAACACATATCGTCCATCCATCCGCTAGCCCGCCCTAATGAAGTAGGTTTTGCGAAGCTCCCGTTTGATCTCTGTCTCGAGGAGCTTGATTTCAGCCATCACCAACTAGTTCCTTATCGTTGTTGACCAGTTCCTCGTAGTTGCCGACCAGACCTCAAATACAAGAGCTCGAGCGCCTTGAGGATCTCATCCGGGAGCTTAAGGCTGAGGATTCATACTTGTTTAGGTGCTAATTTTTGTAGACTGCACCGATTAATAGCCGACCGATTAAATCACTTAATCGTCCGAATTCCGATTAATCGCTACTCCCAAGCCAACCGAGCAGCTAACGATTACCGATTTCCTTAACATTGAATAAAATTCATTTTTAAGGTCTTGAATAAATATATTACACTAGAAAAATATTAAATATACTATTAGGAAAGTCTTTAATATTTTAAATAATAAAGCCTTACCTAATACCTATTTTGTGAATTCTTTAAAACAATTCTTAAGTAAGAAATAATTACAATTCTTATAACACCTTGAACAATTAGTGTCTTAGTACTAATTCCAAACCCATAACTTAAATTCATAATCAAACTTAAGTATAACTTTTAACTTTAAAATATTCCTTTAAAAATCTTATTAAAAATCCTTTTAAATAAACATTGGGTATCACCCATTTATATAATATGGTGAATAATAATTATATCTTAACCACTATTAACATAACTTTAAATTCTAACAAATTACTAAGACCATCTAATTATGATTCCATTAAATAAATACATATTCCTTTCATAATAGCAAAACAAATTTAATCTAATCATTCACTTTAATAGAAAGTGAATAATCCCACACCTTAGTTATACCTATCATCAATCTAAAACTTGGGAATAATTAAATATTACATCTTAAGTTTACTTAACCTTTTAAAGTTAACTTTAGTCTCAAACCTTATAAACATCATGTCTAATAAATCACTTATGTTTTTATAGTTAACTTTGGTCCGTTTAACTTAAGACATAAAGCATCCCAAGTCCAAACTAATAAATCAAACACCAAAAGAATTGATCATGTTCTATTAACAATGATGATTGTTTAAACCTTAGAAAGGAAATCTTTTCTTCAAATGTTATTCTTTTTGCCCCTTCAAATAACAATCTTATAATAAGTCCTTCAACTTTTAACAACTCAATCCCAAGGACTTTTATCATAGTCACCACATGACAATTCACCATAATCACATCATCTTATACTTTATTTACATATTTTGGATTGTTAACACTTATGTTCCTTATAAAGGTCATTACTTATAAAGTAAAGTTTGAAGATAAACCAACTCTGAAAAGAATCACTTGAATTCACTTCACTCAAAGTATTGGGGATTCAATTTGGGAGTTTTACAAAAATGCATAGCATTACTTATGCACACTGTTCAAAAAATAGGCCGAGTCAGCGATTAATAGGTTGATTAATCGCTACTAGGGATCTGACCGTGTCAATTACTACTAATCATTTGTGTTAATCGTTTAGCCCAATTAATAGGTCTGACACTCCGATTACTAGGTATGTTCCCGATTAACCACTACACTTGGTCTAAAATGTTGCAAAATTATCAACACATATCGCCCATCCATCCGCTATCCCGCCCCAATGAAGTAGGTTTTGTGAAGCTCCCACTTGATCCCTGCCTCGAGGAGCTCGACTTTCGCCATCACCAACAATTTCCTTGTAGTTGTTGACCAGTTCCTCGTAGTTACCGACCAGACCTTAGATACAAGAGCTCGAGCACCTTGAGGATCACATCCAGGAGCTTAAGGCTTCCTTTAATAGGGTAGATGCTTGAGGTTCAAGAGGATTCATACGTGTTTTAGGTGCTATTTTTTGTAGGCTGCACCGATTAATAGCCAAACGATTAAATCAGTTAATCGTCCGAATTCCAATTAGTCGCTATTCCCAAGCCAACCGAGCAATTAACGATTAGCGATTTCCTTACCATTGTTATGCATAACTGCATATTGCCTCTTTAAACATTAGTCCTTACTGGACCAATGATGCAGATTTCAGATATTGGATCTTATGTCGTCTCAAAGACCGTGAGTGCATAATCTTGCAATCACAAAAGGCAAGTTCACACTTGCTCATGTCCTTTGATTATTTTCTGTAAAGTATTTTGCAAATCCAGTGTTTTCATCACCTGCATTTGAAAAAGGACAGAAAACACTATTTCATAATAATGTGATTATAGGTTATTTACCATGAGGTAATAACCTACTATAAGAGTTCCGGTGGTAAAGGAACATATTATCTAGGACTTAACAACCAATGTCGCCAGTGATTCTTGCGCCGTATATTACGCGTTGACCATGAGATTTGAAATGGGACGAAGAAGTCAGCTGTATCTTTTCCCTCTCGCATGGAGCTGGATGTGCGGGTCGTGGTTGTTATCCCTCGTAGCGTGCATATTATTTATGGTAATTCGTAGAGGATATGCAGCATATGGGTGGGAGCCCTCAACGTCCCACGATAGTTCCGACATCTGAATGGTTTGTACAAACCATTGCCGTAATTCAAAAGGTGGGCATGGTGTACACCAATGAGACATGCGGGATCGCGGAGAAGGCAGTGATTGGCTTGGATATTAGGTTGGGCCTCAAACCAAGGAAGTTTGAACGGGGACATACTCCCGACCGTGCAACAAAACCTAAGGTCTCTCATGGGTAAAGTGACGCACCTCTGCAGAGTGTAAGAACTGTAACTTGTTACTCCCTGTTCCGGGAAGGAGCTCCGAACGCGGCGGGAAAGGAACCCCATGAAGGTTCTGGTAAACCCGTGAAGGCTGACGAACATAGTTTTTCAGAATAAAAACAACCTTTGAAGAAATGTTTACGAAAACTTGCATTGTCTACGACCTACGGTCTGTGGCTATAGATATAGTGCATCAAACACTCCTTTTCTAGTGAACTTGCTGAGTACGCTCGTACTCAAAGTATCTTCTTAACCCTTGCTAGGTTCTAAAGCCAGTACAGACGATGTCTACATCAACTCCTATTCGAAGAAGTCCTCATCAACAGCTCAAGTCTTCAATGAATGCAAGAAAGTCAACATATAAATCAACTCAAGTGTAGACGAAGCTAATGCTTAGTTAGGAATATAATCTCTATCCATAGAACCTACTCTTGTAGTATATTGCAATTGCAGCAATGCCAAACCAATAGTTTAGATGCTAATCTTATTAGTATGATAGTTTTTGAGTTGTTTATTCCTGATTCTTCTTTGTAAAAAGCTTCTTTCTCTCTCTTTAACCTAGAATGTTCTCTGGATCTTGTGTAAAGAGTTGAGTGGTAACCTATAGTCATGTCTTGGACCTGTTGTGTGTCTGCTATACTACTCTGAGGGATGTAATACTGGTGAACGGTGTTTCATTGGTGTTATGTCAACGACTATAGTGTACTACATCATGCAGTGGTATGCTGGGTCACCGCAATATCGGGGTCAGCCCTTTGCGCATGCTCCATTTGCAGGAGGGTTGCAAGGTGGGGCTTTCTCGGGTGGACAATCCATAGGGTCAGCTCCCAATGCGCACCACTTTGCTGCTGGAGCGTCGGCTTCGGCGGCAGCTGCACCGAAGCGTAAGAAGAAGAAACCAGCTCCGAGTCAGCCGCGGCCGCAGTTTCAGCAAACTCAATCCCAGCATCAGTTTCAGTAGCAACCAAGTTTGGTGGGGCAACAGACTTTTGCGTACACGCCACAGTTTCCGGCCCCAGGTCAGTTTCAGCAGACTCCTATTGAAGTGTCATTGCAGTACTCATCTCAGGTGGGCATGCCGACACTGCCTCATGTCATAGCCGATTCTGTTGTTGTGGCTAAAAAGAATAAGAAACCGGTACGATGTTGGAAGTGTGCGGTGGACACTCATGCCTCTAAAGATTGCAAAGTAATTCATTATTTCTATATTTGTGACATGGCGACTCACCCAACCTTGAGGTGCCCTGTCCTTAAGCAGCCCGGGCATGTTGCATCTATGACTGGAGTGGGGCATAATCTGACTTTGTTTGCACAAGTTCCAGATTCCGTGGTTCGCAGGGTGGAGGGGCCTAGTAAGACTCATGTTGCTCTGGTTCAGGTGTCTGGTGAAGCTGTCACAATGAAGGTGGTGCAAAAACAGATTGAGCGGAGGTTCCCAGTCTGATCTCACTGGAAGTGGGAGGCCCTCAGTTATGGTGAAAATGCTTTTTTTAGTCAATTTTCCTAGTGCTGAAGATTTGGACAGGGTGGATGGCAGTCATTTTTCTACGCCTCTTGGTAAGTCCCGGTTGTCTGTTACTGCTTACAAGACGCAAGAGGTACCTCACAAATGTGAGCTAGAGCAGGTCTGGTTGCATGTCGAGGGGGTCCCCCATTCTGTGCTGTCCTTCCTTGGCTTGTGGGCGGTGGGTTCGCTCATGGGAAAAACGCTTGATGTGGATCTTCTAAGTCTGAGGCGGAGGGGAGTGGTCCGTATTTTTGTTGCCATGTTTGATTTGGCAGTGTTTAAGGAGAAGCAGGATGCTATGGGCTATTACCTTACTTCCGATGTTGTGGTTGATCTCAAGGTTATGAGTTGCGTTTTCGATTGGAGCCAGAGGGATATGTGCTGGAACCATATTTCTCGCCAAACTTATGGAGGAAGAATAAGGATGATCCGGAAGATGATGGTGCTGGGAACAATGGTGAGGATGCTATGGATACGTCGGAACCGGTGGTTCCAGCGACGACGGATGGGAAGTCAAAGGATCGGTCAGTTGGATCTGCGACTACACTGTCCACTTCTAGGCAGGCTTCAATACAGGTGGTGGCAGTAACTCCATTCCACGCCAATCCCACCACTCCCCACGACAAAGAACTGTTAAATGCTCTACCTGTTGATTCTCCACTACGTGGTGGTCCGTTGTCGTCATCGCCCAGGATTACTCAGTCACAATTGCAGGAGGCTCTGAATGCGGCTGGCTGTGAATCAGATCAGCCTCCTACTCTTCTGGAGGCCTCTCCGGCGAGAGGAAGACCAAATATGTTCAGCACAACAATTCTACGGGCTGTTGCTCCGTTGATGGTGTCATCCTTTGATTGTAGTGGTGCAATGTTGAATGTGCAATGTGTGTTGCCGACAATGGAGCAGGTGAAGATGGTGAACTCTGCTTTGGGCCTGGGCAAGGTCGAGTGTGTGGACCAGCGGGAGGTGCTGCCAGCCCAGGGCGGTGTCTTGCCACCCCTAGAGGGGCTGCTGGCTTTAGAGGCCCGTGCGTCATGACCCGGAAGGAGGGGCCACAGGCTGATGTTGGCCCATCTATGACCAGCGACGCGGGGCCATCGGAGGCGCCTGCTAGACTGGCCCAGGAGGGGTTGTGCTCTGGCGGGCTGCTGGACTCTCTGGACGCGCCTGCTGGACTGGCCCAGGAGGGGCTGCGCTCTGGCGGGCTGCGGGGCTCTATGGACCAGGAAGACTACACCAACACTGCCGCTACTCAGGCCCAGGAGGGGTGTCTCGCTGGGGGAGGACTGACCCAGGAGGGGTTGGTCGCTTCCTCTGATGCTGCGGCAATAGCAGTCACTGCTGCAGCGGTCGGGTCACCATCTCACAGGAGTACTCGACATGGTCTGGATGCCCTTGGGGCGTCGGCCATTGACAAAGACTCCTTGGGAAAGGCTATGTGCAGAAAGGTAGAGAAGAATCTTGACTCGCAGGGTACTAAGACCTCCTCGAAATCCTTCCTTTCATTTTCTACTCCTTTAATTGTTAATAAGATGTCCAATGTTAGTGTTAGCTTGAGCAATTTTGTAAATGAAATAAATTTGTCTAGTTCTGTTCTGAGACACATGGAGGTTGACCGTTTAACGGCTACTCCTAAGGTCTCGGGTTTTCCTGATACTTCATCAATAGAGGAGGAGGAGTTGCATGCCACAGTAGATGGTCAACTTCTCTCTCATCTATTTGGTGAAGTGTCAGATGTGGGATTTGATGAGACAGGCCTGGGTTCACTTTATGAACTTAAAGCGCCGGGTCGGAAATCAAAGAACCAACGGTCTTAGAAAAAGCCCCGTGTATCCAAATCTTCTATTGTTTCTCAATGAATGGCATGTTTTCAAATAGCAGAGGTCTTCGTGACTTGGCTAAAAATTTGTTCTTTGCCGATTGTGTGAGAGATTATAGATTGGATTTTCTGGGTATTTCTGCGACTGGTAGACGGGATTTTTCACAAGCCCTACTCAATCGCCTATCTGGTGGAGTGGACTTCACGTGGATATCACGTCCGCCGCGCGGTAGATCTGGAGGGATCCTCTTAGGCGTCCGTGATGAGACCATGGAAGTCTTGGCTAGTTCGGTGAGAGATTTTTTTATTAAACTCCACATTCGAAACAAAGCTGACAATTTCACATGGTCCCTAGTCGTTGTTTATGAAGCTGCCCAGGATGTTTATAAATCTGATTTTTTGCGTGAGTTGGTAAATCTGGTAAAATACAATCCATACCCTATTCTTATAGGCGGGGATTTTAATTTACTAAGATTTCCTCATGAGAAAAGTTGGGGACGGTTTGACGAACATTGGCCCTTTTTGTTCAATGTTGTCATCGATAGTTTGGACTTAAAGAGAGATTACAATGTAGGGAAGACAGTTTACATGGGCTAACAGTCTTCTGGAGCCTACCTATGAAAAGCTGGATAGAGTGCTTATGGATATCGAATGGGAAGAAAAAATCCCTATGGTAACTGTCCGCGCTCTCGAGCGTATTGAGGCTCTGTCAGATCATGCACCTTTACTTTTAACTATTGGTTTACCGTCTCGAAAATCTATGCATGAGTTCAAATTTGAACTTGGCTGGATGACTCGTGACGGTTTCTATGACATGGTAAAGGCTACTTGGGAGAAACCTGTCTGTGGTCATACACCAATACAACGATGGAATAATAAATTGCGTGCTTTACGCAAGTTCCTTCGGGGTTGGGCTCGGCACACGGCTAGAATCCTTAAGAAGGAGAAATTACGCCTTTGCTCTATTATTGACGACCTGGATTTTGCTGCGGAAGTTAGTCCTTTATCTGCACAAGAGATTGAGCTTAAAAGCCAATCGAATGCGGAAATAGCCCGACTCCTTCGGGAGGAGGAACTTAAATGGTACCAATGCTCTAAAGCGAATTTTATCCTTAAAGTAGATGCGAATACAAGATACTTCCATGTTGTGGCAAATGGCAAGCATAAGAAGAAACTTATTCACTCTCTAATTCAGGATGGAGGCACTATAGAGGGCCAGGAGCATTTAAAAACTTATATTACAAATCCTTGTTTGGGGCACCGACGGAAAATTCCTTTTCGTTGGATGAGTCCCAAATTGCGGATATCCCTCAGGTTTCCGCTGAGGAAAATAGCTTCCTAACCGCCTCTTATACAGAGGAAGAGGTTAAGAAAGCTGTTTTCCAAATGGAACACAACAAGGCGCCAGGACCTGATGGCTTTCCAGCGGAATTTTACCAAAAGTTCTAGGATGTCATCAAGGAGGACCTAATGTATTTTTTTCAGTTTTTAAAAGACGGTCAGTTAGACATATTTAGGATTAATTTTGGCAACATAATTTTATTTCCTAAGGTTAATAATACAGAACGCATATAACAGTATCGCCCTATCTGTCTTCTTAATGTTAGTTTTAAAATTTTCACAAAAATTGCCACGATTAGACTAAATTCTGTAGCTGATCATGTTATAAGTCTATCTCAAACTGCTTTTATGCAAGGACGAAACATCTTAGATGGTGTAGTAATTCTGCATGAAACAATCCATGAACTACACACAAAAAATTTGAACGGTGTATTGTTCAAGATTGATTTTGTAAAGGCTTATGATAAAGTTAATTGGTCGTTTCTTCAGCAAACACTCCGTATGAAGGATTCTCGGAGGAGTAATGTGCTCTTATACTAAGGATGGAAATGGGCAGGGTATGGGCAGGGTAGAGCAATACCATACCCATACCCGTGTAGCTAATAGGTACAAAATCTTACCCATACCCGTACCCGTGGGTATAAAAGTTTACCCATACCCATACCCTGCGGGTACCCGTACCCATTGGGTACCCGACGGGTATATTCAATAGTATACAAGTTATTCAAAATTTTACTTTCATCAATAGATATTTGAAAAAGATAATAATCTCTACTTACTAATAGTAGAGGAGTACATGAAAGTATCAAATTAAAGTTTAGAAGTCGCAATCTCATACTCGTTTCTAGGCTTCTTGGTCACATAGGTTCAAACTCTATAGGTAAGTTTGACATCTCAGTTTAAACGGGTAGGGTATGAGTATACCCATGGGTACAAGTCTATACCCGTGCTCGTACCCGTGACTTAACGGGTAGGATATGGGTATTACCCATGGGTATAAAAGTGTGCCCATACCCTACCCATGCGGGTACGGTACCCGCGGGTACCCGTACCCATGGGTAAAATTGTCATCCTTATCTTATACAATCTTTTGTGTCTGGTGGTAGTGTTGCCATAAATATTAAGAATGACACTGGCAAATACTTCCACACCCAAAAAGGGTTAAGACAAGGGGATCCATTATCGCCCATATTATTTAATATAGTGGCCAATATGTTGGCTATCCTCATTGAGAGAGCTAAGCCGATGGACAAATTGAAGGATTAGTTCCCCATCTGGTGGATGGTGGTCTATCTATTCTTCAATACGCTGACGATACTATCTTATTTATGGAACATGATCTAGAAAAAGCCAAGAATCTGAAATTAATTTTATCAGTATTTGAGCAACTCTCGGGATTAAAGATTAACTTCCATAAGAGTGATCTATATTGTTTTGGCGAGGCTAAAAACGAGGCCCATCTTTATGCTGATTTATTCGGCTGTGGTCAGGGGATTTTTCCAATCAACTATTTGGAAATACCGATTCATTATCGGCGGCTCACGATTGCTGAATGGAAACTCGTTGAGGGAAGACTCCAAAAATGACTTAATAGTTGGAAAGGTAAATTGCTATCTCTAGGCGGAAGACTTGTACTCATAAATTCAGTACTCACCAATATGGTACTGTATATGATCTCGTTTTTTCCAAAAGGTGTCTTGAAGAAAGTGGATTATTTCCGATCAGATTTTTTTTGGCAAGGGGATAGTGAGAAAAATAAATATCGACTGGCCAGATGGAATATGGTTTGCCGACCAAAAGAATTTGGTGGACTTGGTATGCAAGCCAAAAACACCGCGCTTCTGGATAAATGGCTTTTCAAGCTAATCACAGAAGAAGGTGTCTGGCAAACCATTTATGGAGGAAATATGTTGGATCCAGAGTTGTGTCTCTAGTGGTTTGGAAACCTGGTGACTCACATTTTTGGGCTGGACTAATGGCATCCAAACAACACTTCTTCCGTTTTGGTGTTTTCAATATTAAGGATGGATCGCAGATTAGATTCTGGGAAGATAAGTGGCTTGGCTAAAGTTCTCTCCGGGAACAATATCCAGCTCTATATTCGATTGTTAGACATAAAGAAGATACTCTTTCTACTGTATTGGAATCTAATCCTCCTAATATATCTTTCAGAAGAAGTCTCTTAGGCCGCAGACTAGTATCTTGGAACAATCTCCTATTAAGATTAGCCACGGTACAAAGGTATTGATGAGTTTAAATGGAATTTGGTACATAATGGAAAGTTTATTGTTGATTCTATGTATAGAGCTTTGATCCAACCTAATATTCCAGTCGATGATAACTGTAAAATTTGGAAGATGAAAATACCCCTTAAAACAAAGATATTCGTTTAGTATCTCCGAAAATGAGTTATTCTTACGAAGGATAATCTTGTCAAGAGGAATTGTCATGGAAGTATACAATGTGTGTTTTATCACCATAATGAGACAATCAAATATTTATTCTTTTATTGTAAATTTGCTCAAGCTATATGGTCAATCATCTAAGTAGCATCTGGTTTATCTCCTCCTCGTTCAGTTGCCAATGTTTTTGGTAACTGGTTGCATGGGATTGGGGATAAATTTAGGACATTGTTTAGGGTGAGAGCGCTTGCCATTATTTGCTTTGGCTATGTAGAAATGATAGGATTTTCAATGACATCTTTTGCTCTACTCCGCAGGTTATCTATCGAGCCACGGCTATCCTTCGGTCATGGACTACTCTTCAGCGTATGGAGTTCCGTGATTTATTTGTGGAGAGATGTACGCGATTGGAGGACATGGCGAGGGATATTTTCTCTCGACATGGATGGCAGCGTGACATACGGCTAGATACAGCATAGTTGGAGCAAGGATTTAGCATTCTTATTATTGTAATTTTTGTAACTTGGTTTGTTTATTTGTCGTGTGATTGATCGGCTGTGCGCATCTTAGCTATATAGAGGCCGGGTGTAAATTGCTATGAGTAATAAAGCGGCCACTTTAAAAAAAAAAAGTGTCTGCGGACTGCAGGATGGCTTAGCAGTCTTCTATGTCTAGAAAAAACAACATACATTTAGATCTTTCAAACAACACTTAACATGTAGCCTGATCCAAGAGATGAGTATACAGAACTAAATGCCGATGCCTCCTTGGATGATTTGATTACAGGAGCAACGGGCGCTATGTAGCAATGGACAAGTCAAGACGACAATGCAACATTGCAACATTGATTTCATGGATATGATCACGACAATGCAAGACGTCGAAAATCTATGGGACTGGTGACAGCTACTACTCCCTCCGTTTCAAAATATAAGATGTTTTAGGTTTATGAAGAAAATAAATCTAGACTTGTTTTAGTATGTAGGTTTACTCAATTTTGGAATGAATCTACGTACTAAAAGAAAAAGAAGTCTAGATTTATCTTCTTCACAAACCTAAAACATCTTATATTTTAAAACGGAGGGAGTACCTCCGTATTATAATATAATCCTTTTAACAAGGTGTTTTAATTTACTAAAAAGGTTTATATTATGAAATGGAGGTATTATCTATGAGTAGTACTCATTTCTAGCTCGAGGTTATCAGTCCGTAGGGCATTTTATGTAGGGACCTCACTCAAAAGTTTGGCTGCAAGATCCACAGTATTTTATTATTGAGTTGCTTACAAACGATGCAATAAGAATGTTTGATCTAAGTGCCAAAAGGAAGAAAAAAATCAAACTCAACTAAAATCTTACACAAGACATGCGTGTACAAAAATGCAATACTTATTTGGTAAGAATTTCTGGATGAAATAATTTGAGCCATATAATTGTACATCACAATAATTTTTCTTCACGTCCCCTACATTATACTAAATCTGTTCCATACCAGAACATCTTGTATTGTGGAACAGAGAGAGTATACAAACATAAAGACCAGAAAAGTATGGCCAGAGCCAAACTGCAAACAGACGTACACAGACGCCTGAACTTCTGCTCCAGGGATCTTCACCGCCTGAAAGCATTGCTCTCATGCGCATCACCGCCACCCTGAGAATAATAAGCACGCCGCCGGATGCTCTCTTCGATGGTGGCGCTGCCACCCTTCTCGGCCCCAAATATGCTCTTCTTTTCATCCTCTAGGAAGTTTTTCCCTCTGAACTGGTTTGCGGTCACAGTGGCCGCCTCTTTGGCGTCGTCATCTGCAGCCTTCTTGAGCCTCGTCCACCTCTGCTCTTCGTGAACCTCAGCATCGGCCTGCATTTGTCGTAGCCGAGCTTCCCTCTCCTCTTCAGTCATATGGTGCACGCCCCCTCGACGACGATTGATTGTAGAGCCGTTGTTCCTGCCCTGTTGGCTTTCTTGTCTTCGCCTGTCTTCTGACCCTAGTTCCCTGCCATGCTGGCTTTCGTGTCTTCCTTGGTCTGTTGAACCTAGTTCTCTGCCCTGTTGGCTTTCCGGTCTTCTTCGATCTTCTGAACCTAGTTCCCTACCCTGTTGGCTTCCTTGTCTTATTCGGTCTTCAGAACCTACTTCAGTGTGGGAACGGTGTTTAGCAGTGGAACTTTCGTTCTTGCGGACATCTCCAGTACTTCTTTGCTTCGAGTCTGAGCTCTCATGCTTTGTATAAGCATGGTGGCGCTCTGACGCTGAATATTGTCTCCTCCTATCATCAGCATCAGACCGACCCCGTCGTGAACGCTCATCATGCTTGGACATCTCCTGCCGTCTTCCCCTTGGTTCATCATCTTCTGGTGTATCCTGCCGTCTTCTCCTTGGTTCATCATCTTCTGGCATCTCCCGCCGTCTTCTCCTTGGTTCATCATCTTCTGGCATCTCTCGCCGTCTTCTCCTTGGTTCATCATCTTCTGGCATATCACGTCGCCTTCTCCTTGGTTCATCATCTTCTGACATCTCCCGCCGTCTTCTCCTTGGTTGATCATCTTCTGACAAGTCTTGGCGTCCTCTCTTTGGTTGATCATCTTCTGACATCTCACGCCTTCTTTTTTTTGGTTCGTCGTCTTCTGTATCTGAGGATTCGTGCCTGCCTTCTTTCTTCTGATGCCTTGACCTTCTCGCTTCCTTCTTATTCTCTAGGGCAGAAGGAACTCTCTTTCTTCCTTCATCCTTGCCATCACTAATATCATCTGAATCTGAATTTTCAGCCGAGTGGTGCCTCTTACTCTTTGACTTATGATGGCGGTGCTTTTTGTGCTTTCTCTTCTCTTTCTTTTCTTCCTTTTGCATTTTCTCTGCTTCCATCTACAAATAATAGCAAGGTTTTATCAGGGAGGGTGCTCACACAAGATCATTATAATCCATTTATAGGTTAATATGCTTAGATGACTTCATTAGTTAATATAGACGGAGGCAATGGCTCCACATTTTGAGAATGAAAAAACTTACCGATTTCTTAATCTCAGCCATCTTGATTGGATTATTTTTTATCCTTGCAATGGCATCCTGCTCTCGCTGCCTAATCAGGAGTAGAGGATCAGAGTGAAGTTTCCTCCACGTGTCATTTGCAGATTGAGGCTTTTCCTCAAATAAAGCTCCCAGAGGAGTTTCCTGAAAACATCGAGGGAGAACAAAGTAAGCATCTTATTAACTGCAACATCAGTTAAACCGTAATAGTGACATGATGAATAGGTATCTTGCTAAACCTTAAATCAAGTTTGTATCTCTACAAACCTGAACACATAGGAGGTGGTATTAGACTATTAGTGCACCTATTAAGAGACACTTGGCTAATTCAATACAAAACCACCTAGATAAACATATCAATTCGAAAGTAACAGAACACACAATTTAGAGCAGTAATTTTAGTTAACTTCTGCTGGTTAAACTAAGTGCAAATCCACAAATATCACTTAACTAGAAGCAAACACAACTTGCAGAAGTAATAGGACCATCTCCTTAACATTTGTATCGGTCATACCAAGTTCAAATCCAAATAGATCACTGGGGAGACAAGGAACAACCGAAGTACCTTGGAAGAGCCAGCAGCAGCACTCGCTGGAGCAGAAGACGAGGCAGCTGCCGCTGGCCCAGGTTGCTGCAGTGCCTGGAATCCATCGGAGCTCCCCTTGCCGACAGCCAACCCTGACTCGTAGAGGAATTCCAACCTTTCCTGCCTCCTGCAAACAATGACATGAACACATTAGAAGTGATAGCAAAATTCCCCTCCCCGAAACAACGGGAAATCGAAACTGCCCAACAGTTCACGCGACAGACCGAAATGAACAGATCCAAACGAAAATCTTATTTCAGATCGTGCCCAAAATCAACCCAAGGCGCACCGAAGCAGACTACCGAATCGAATCGAAACCCTAAAGGGCCGCTCACGAACGCGTCAATAACCAGGCCACGGATCTCGCCGCAATTTCTTTCTGACCCGAAACCCTAGCTAGAAAAAAGAAACGGGTAGATATAGAGGTGCTTACGGCTTGAATCCTGCCTGCTCCTGGATGGCGCGGAACTCGGCCTTCTCTCGCTCCTCCTTGAGCTGCTTCTTGTACTCCTCGATCTTGTGCTGCTCCTCCTTCTCCTTCTGCTCCGCCACCCACACCTTCTCCACGTTGCGGAGGCTCCCCGTGTGCCACCCCTTCTTGTTCAGAAATTTCATCCCCATGGCGGGCAACCTCCTCCTCTTCCTCCCCCTCCCCTCCCTCGAAACCCTAACCTAGCGGTAGCTGTCGCTTGCCTGCTTCTTCCCCTCCCGGCGTCGGCCTCTCTTCGCGATTTCGCCTCCTCCGCGTCTGCTTCGAAACGAGAGAGAAGAGGAGAGATCGGGAGGTAGCCAAAGCCCAATCCGCCGCCTCAGCGACAGCGACTAAGCGGTAAGCAAGTGTTGTCCGTTTTCGGCAAAGCAAAGCGTGTTTTGATTTAATATGGAAACGAGACTGGGCCTGTAGGGCCCGACAAAATATATGATTTGGGCTGATCCTACATTGGCTAAGTGGCCCCTCGAGTCTTTGACCAAGTTGTACTCCCGAGGTTTTTTCTTGGCAACTGATATATGCCGCCTAAGGCGGCGCCTATCGACGTGATCCACACCCCTCCTTCACACGAGGTGATTGGTGGGCCACTAGAGAAGACGACACGGTGACACCTGACCTCGCCGACAATGGGGACAACGCGATGGTCGCGACGCTTCGACGGTGGTGAGGCCAAGACCTCGTCGGAGATGGGAACGATGTGGCTCGCCGCGGCATCGTTGGTGAAGACGAGTAAGCAAACTTAACTAGGGATGGGTGTCTCGTCGATGACTTAAATAGGGGTGCGGGGATGTCGCTGGCGACCGGACTTAGGACTAGAGGTGCAAGGTCGGGGGTAGAGGGATCGCTAATCGGTCGGGACCTCGCCGAAGATAGGGACGACGCGGCTGGGCGCGACATCGCCGGTAGAGGTGATACCTAGACCTCGCCGAAGAAGGGGACAACGCGGCGTCGCTGGTGGAACTGTGGAAGAAAACTTAACTGGGATGGGGAGCTCGCCAGTGACTTACGATTAAGTGTGCGGGGATACGAGGATTTAGAGGGATGGCCGGCCAAGGAAGAAGGAATGGAGGCAGGAGCTGGAGACAGGAGATGACATGGTTATACCCCGCGGGTACACGACTTAAGCATACCTAGTCCAGCCCAAGGAAGGCCCACGACGAATATACGTCGGTCCATGAAGACTTTCGGGTGGCCAGGGCCCATGACGCCTTCGGATCCTTGGAAAGCAAGACTAGAGTAGATAGAAAATTCAAAGGGGTAAACCCTAAAACCTGTAACCGACTCGGTCTGTGTCTGGGACCTACCTAACTCTATATAAAGGCTAGGAGGGCACGACCTAGATCTCTGACCTCATACTTTCGCAGAGACACATCCACGCCAGATTGCATATGCGCACCCCTGTAACCTTCGGTTCCGCCGTAATCAAGAGCAGACAAGCAAGAGTAGGGTTTTCCCTCCGGGGGCCTGAACCTGGGTAAACCTCGTGTCCCGTGTTGCTTTTTTGCTAACCGTTCCGCGATCTCCAGCATCCCCATCTTCTCCAAAACCCAAGTCCATAACAATGGGCATTGACGAAATCGATCCTCGTCAATTGGCGCCGTCTGTGGGAACTGGGGACGCTGATTGTGCGATCGTGACGGTCCCAACCCGAGTGATCTACAACTCCGCGGCTTCGGAGAGTCATCTCCTCTTCGGCGCCTTCGACTTCACCGCCCACTCGAGATCCTGTTCGGGAGTTTCTGCTTCCAGGTGGGGCAGATCGGCACTCTCCGTCTCCCAGAGCGGGTGCCCCTGCCGTCGATCAGGCCTGCTTCGTGGGCTCCACACCCCGTGATACGCACATCATCATCAACAGATGAGTCTTATGACAGCAGCAGCTGCAACTCAGATCTATGTGATCCACCGTCGGATGAAGGGACCTACGGTTCTGGATCCGAAAGCTGCGGCAGCAGCGATCCGATCTACAAGCGCTACCAGTGCGCCGCGGTCATCCAGGATCAAGAACACAATCCTCCACCCAACCCGCAGGGTAGAAGCGGTGGAAACAGAAGAATCCATTCCCCCCACCCAACGAAGAAAACAACAATCGGGTCATCCACCTCGATGAGGAGGGATGGACTCAAGCACGTGAGGTCGTAGCAGGCAACAAGATCCTGCCAGATGATGCATCACGAGATCTATTGATGGCATACCACATGCTCCTCATCGAGGAGCACAAGAAGCAGATCAAGATGCAGGAAGTGCTGGACAAGCGCAAGCAGGCAGCTTTGGAGTCCAGTGCGCGGCGAGCTGCGCTCTCCGCCATGGGCATCGGCTCCAGCTCACATGGCAACAATGGGAACAAGCGCCGTTCTCGGATGGAGAACATGGACCCCAAAGAACGCCGTGAGGTGACCCGAGCCCTCAACGCATCCTTCATGGAGATGGACGCCGAGGGAAATGTCATCCTAAAAACTCCACAAGCTGAGATCATGGCAGCCACAGCGTACCTCGCGTCCCACCCACCTCCGGAGGGGGAACCGAAGAGGGCCATGCACAAGTCCGCACTTACCGGGCTCGGACTCGTCGGAGTTGCGCTCCACGGAGAAGCTCCTGCGGAGCCGAAAAAGAAGGCTACGGTCAGATTCAACCGCAGCCCCACACCCTCATCCGAAGACGAAGAGCATGACCTTCCTCGAAGGCATAAGAGCTCACGCCATCGCAGCCGCAACTACGACGCTTGAAACGAGCTAACGCAGTGCAAGATCGACAAGGCACGCGCCAAGCGCGTATGCTCGTCTGAATCCGAGATGGACGAAGACGAAGGAGAACTCTGCAGAGCCCGATGCTTTAGCAGATCTGTTCGACGGACACGGATGCCGCGCAACTTCAAGCTCCCTTCAGACACTCCGAAATTCGACGACACGCAGGACCCCAAGGCGTGGCTCAGTGACCACTTGTCGTCCGTCAAGCTGCACGACGGAAGCAGGGAAACCGCCATGCAATGCCTTCAGCTGCAGCTGACAGGCGCAGCTCGGATCTGTCTAAGCAACCTATCCTCAGGGTCCATCCGCGGTTGGGAGGAGCTGGCGTACAGTTTCGTTCAAAACTTCAAAGGCACCAGCAAGAGGCCTGTCTCGATCGAGGAGTTGCGATCTTGCACCCAACGAACGGGCGAATCCATTCGCTCGTACATACAGCGCAGGTCCAACACCAAGAACTCCACAGCGCACATCTCCAAAGAAAGGGCCATCGACGCCTTCAAGGATGGCGTCAAGCGCCAGGACTTCAAGGAAGAACTTGGGCGCGTCAAGCCCAAGACACTCGACCACCTCATGGACATCGCCAACAGGTGGGCCGATGGCGAGGATGTTGGAGATATGCCCTAGAGGCAATAATAAATGTAGTTATTATTATATCTTTGTGTTTATGATAAATGTTTACATTCATGCTATAATGGTATTAACATGGAAACATTAATACTTGTGTGATTTGTAAACTTAATTTGAAGTCCCTAGTATAGCCTCTATACTTCACTAGCTTGTTGGTTGATTAATGATTGTGGTTTCCATATCGTGAACATTGAGATGTTATCAACAACAAGATCATATCGTTAGGAGAATGATATGGTGGACATACTCCTATAGATAAGCGTAGCATAAAGATCAAGTCATTTCAATAGTTCAATTGCTATATGCTTTCTGATACATAGTAACCTAATTCCTTCGACCATGAGATCATGCATATCACCTTTACCGGATGGATGCTTTGATGACATCAAACACCACACCGTAACTGGGTGGTTATAAAGGTGGTATTGAGTGTTCGGAAAGTATTGGTTGAGACACATGGATCAAGAATGGGATTTGTCCATCCATATGACGGATAGATATACTCTGGGCCCTCTCGGTGGAATGTCATCCAATTAGCTTGCAAGCATGTGGCTGGCTCACAAGGGATCACATATCACGGGAACGAGAAAAGAGTACTTATCAGTAACGAGGTTGAACTAGGTATGCAGAGATACCGACGATCATAACCTCGGATAAGTAACATATCGTGAGACAAAGGGAAATTGGTATCATATGTAAGTGGTTCATTCGATCGCAAAGTAATCGTAGAAATATGTGGGAGCCATATGAATTTCCAGATTCCTCTATTGGTTATTGTTCAGAGAAGTGTCTCGATCATGTCCGCATAATTCACGAACCGTAGGGAGACACACTTAAGGATTCGACGTTGTTTGAGTAGTTATGGTATTATGAGAAAGAGACCGAATGTTGTTCGGAGTCTCGGATGGGATCCGGGATATCACGAGGTGATCCGGAATGGTCCGGAGAATAAGATTCATATAAGGAAAGTCCCGTTTCGGAGTTGCGGAATGATTTCGGTGTTTTCATCGAGAATGTTCTAGAAGGTTCCGGATTGTCCGGCACTCCGGGGGGGGGGGGGGGGAGGGGTACATGAATGTGTCATTACATATTGTAATGATTGCATCATGTACTAAGTGTTCTTGCTGTCCCAAATAAAGGATTAAATTGAATCCTAAAACAGAAAAGTCAAATGTCCAGTTTGGAAGTCAAACGGCTAAAACAAGAAACTGTGGGAAACAAGCAAGAGGAGTTGGAAACCAACTTGGAGGAGGAGTTCCTCTCCTCCAAGCCGGCGGCCAGCCCTAGGCCGAGTTGGGGAGGGACTCCCTCCCTCCCCTGGCGCGCCAAGCCCCTCCACCCATAAAAGGAGGGGCAGGCCTCCTCCTCTAGACACACAAGTTCCTATCTTCTACCTCCGGTTTAGAGCCGTTTCGGTTTAGAGCTTCTAATTGCTTTAGTCTTCGGTTTAGAGCCTTCTAATTGGTTTAGAGCCTTCTAATTGGTGTGTCTAATTACTAGACCACTAATAGCCTCTCTCATACTCCACCATACTCGCACCGGCTTAAGGCGAAGCCCTGCGGGATCTCCCCTCTACTTCCGGTACCACGTCGTTGTGCTGCCGGAATCGCGAGGAGAGTTCTACAACCTCCGCTGCCTGCTGGAACAAGGGAGAGGAAGGTCTTCGTCGAGTACCGAACGTGTGACCGACTGCGGGAGCGCTGCCGGAACGTGGCGCCGGAAGGATCGTCTACACGATCTTGAGATCGGAAAGAGTACAACTACATCACCCACGAGAATCCGCTCTTGTTAAACGCTTTGGAATCTTCGAGGGTAAGTTATTCCATCGACTCGTTGCTACAATCTAGTAGATAGATCTTGGCTTGTTTGTTTGTATGCGATAGAAATTTTTTGTTTTCCATGCTACGAACCCCTACAGTGGTATCAGAGCCGTGTCTATATGTAGATCTGTTGCACGAGTAGAACACAATGGTCATTGTGGGCGTTGATGTTTTTATTGTCGATTGCTTCTTGTGTACTTTGCATCTTGCGGTATGTTGGGATGAAGCGGCCCGGGCTAACCTTACATGACATCGTTCATGAGACTTGCTCCACGCTTGACATGTAACTTGTATTGCATAAGTGGCTTTGCGGGTGCCTGTTTCTCCTAGCATAGTTAAGATCCAATTTACAACGGGTGATTAACAATACTAGTATCAATGTTGTGTTCTTGTTCGTAAGTTAGAACGACACTTATTGAAAGCCCCAAACCACGTAAAATATGCAAAGAAAGTAGAGGCGTCTAACTTTGTTTTGCAGGGTGTGCAGTGATGTGATATGGCCATGATTGTGATTATATTTGATGTATGCAATGTTCCTTATTGTAAGTCGGCAACCGGCAGGAGCCATATGGTTGTCTTTAATTTATGTTAAGACCCGCGTGTCTATTCAAAGTAGTTGTAATAGTTGAAGCCGGTGGACGACAACCATGGAGAGGCGTCATTGACCTTGATGCAATGCCGGTAATGATGGAGATCATGTTCGTGCTTGAAGATGGAGATCGGAAGCACAAAGAAGAAAGGCCATATCATATCACATATATATTGAATTGCATGTGATGTTAATCCTTTATGCATCTTGTATTGCTTAGTAGACGACGGTAGCATTATAAGATGATCCCTCATGCACATGAATTTCAAGTCATAAGTGTTCACCCTTAGTTAGCACCGTTGCTAAAGCTTGTTGTTTCGAAGCACCACGTGATGATCGGGTGTGTTAGATTCTGCAAGTGTATACAACGTGAGCAAGCCAGATTTGCTCATGCGGAAACTAAGGTTTGATCTTGACGAGCCTAGCATGTACAGACATGGTCTCGGAACACGGATCACCGAAAGGTAAAGCATGAATCATATAGTAGATATGATGAACATGATGATTGTTCGCCATTGAAACTATATCAACTCTCGTGATGATCGGTGTTGATGTAGTGGATTTGGTTCGTGTGATCACTAAAACAATGTGAGGGATATTGTTTTGAGTGGGAGTTCACCTAGATTAACTTTATTAATTAATTTGAACTCAATTTGTCATAAACTTAGTCTAAACTATTGCAAATATGTTGTAGATCAATGGCAGCCCCTACCATCAATTTTAATGCGTTCCTAGAGAAAGAAAAGTTGAAAAAACAATGGAAGCAACTTCACGGATTAGTTCTGCAATTTGAGTATTGTCCTCACAGCTGGTAATTTGACCTATGTGCTGGATGCACCGCTGGGTGACCCACCTGCAGCTGATGCTCCCGATGAAGTAAAGAATTTTTACCTCGCTCGGAAGAATCAGTACTCCATAGTTCAGTGTGCTATCTTGTATGGTTTGGAATCGGAGCTTCAGAAAAGGTTTGAGGTTCAGACCCATATGATATTGTCGAGGATCTCAAATTGATTTTTGAGACTCATGCGGAAATTGAAAGCTATGAGGCTTCTGAAAAGTTCTTTAACTGCAAGATGGAAGAGGGCAGCTCCGTCAGTGAGCATGTGCTTAAGATGTCTGGGCACGCGAACAAACTTCAAAGCTTGGGTATAGTGATTCCTAATGCTTTGGGGATTTACCGTGTCCTCCAATCACTACCACCAAGTTACAAGAACTTTGTGATGAACTACAACATGCAGAACATGAACAAGACGTTGCCAGAACTCTTTGCCATGTTGAAATCTGCAGAAGTGGAGATCAAGAAAGAGCACCAAGTGTTGTTGGTCAATAAGACCACCAAATTCAAGAAAGGCAAGTCTAAGCCAAAGGGACACTTCAAGAAGGGTGGTAAGAAAGTTACTACGCCGACGAAGAAGACCAAGGCTGGACCTAAGCCTGATACTGAGTGCTTTTACTGCAAGGGAGAAGGTCACTGGAAGCGGAATTGCCCAAAGTACTTGGCGGATTTGAAGAACGGCAACATCAAGAAGAAAGGTATATCCAATATACATGTTATTGATGTGTATCTCACTAGTACTCGTAGTAGTGCCTGGGTATTTGATACTGGTTCGGTTGCTCATATTTGTAACTCGAAACAGGTGCTACAGAATAAACGGAAGCTAGCGAAGAACGAGGTGACGATACGCGTGGGAAACGGATCAAAGGTTGATGTGATCGCGGTCGGCACGCTACCCCTTCATCTACCATCGGGATTAGTTTTATACTTAAATAATTGTTATTTGGTGCCTGCGTTGAGCATGAACATTATATCGGGATCTTGTTTATTGCGAGACGGTTACTTGTTTAAATCCGAGAATAATGGTTGTTCGATTTATATGAGTAATATGTTTTATGCACATGCACCTTTGATAGATGGTCTATTCTTATTGAATCTCGATAGTGGAAATACACATATCAACAACATTGAGGCTAAACGTTTGAAATCAAGCGATAATTCGACCTATATGTGGCACTGTCGTCTTGGTCACATTGGAGTGAAACGTATGAAGAAACTCCATTCCGATGGACTTCTTGAATCACTTGATTTTGAATCACTTGAAAGATGCGAAGCATGTCTGATGGGAAAAATGACTAAGACTCCATTTTCTGGTATGATGAAGCGAGCTACGGACTTATTGGAATCATACATACCGATGTGTGTGGTCCAATGAGTGTAGCATCGCGCAGTGGTTATCGTTATGTTCTTACCTTCACGGATGACTTGAGTAGATATGGGTATATCTATTTCATGAAACATAAGTCCGAAACTTTCGAGAAGTTTAAGGAGTTTCAAAGTGAGGTAGAGAATCAACGTAACAAGAAGATTAAATTTCTACGTTCTGATCGTGGAGGTGAATATCTAAGTTACGAGTTTGGCGAGCATTTGAAGAAATGCGGAATACTTTCACAATTGACACCGCCGGGAACACCACAGCGTAATGGTGTGTCCGAACGTCGTAATCGAACTCTCTTAGATATGGTTCGTTCTATGATGTCACTTACAGATTTACCGCTATCATTTTGGGGTTATGCATTAGAAACAGCCGCATTCACTTTAAATAGGGCACCATCTAAATCCGTTGAAACGACACCGTATGAATTATGGTTTGGGAAGAAACCCAAATTGTCGTTCCTTAAAGTTTGGGGATGCGAAGCCTATGTAAAGAAGTTACAACCGGACAAGCTTGAACCCAAAGCGGAAAAATGCGTCTTCATAGGATACCCGAAGGAAACTATTGGGTATACCTTCTATCATAGATCCGAAGGCAAAATCTTCGTTGCCAAGAATGGATCCTTTCTAGAGAAGGAATTTCTCTCGAAAGAAGTGACTGGAAGGAAAGTAGAACTCGACGAGGTTGTCGAACCTTCTCTCGAAATTGCGAGTAGCGCAGCACCGAAGAAGTTCCTGTGGTGCCTGCACCAATAAGAGAGGAAGCTAATGATGGTGATCATGAAACTTCGGTTGAAGTTGCTACAGAGCCTCGGAGGTCAACGAGAACTCGTACCACTCCAGATTGGTATGATTCCGTTATGAATGTCATGTTGGTGGAGAACACCGATGACCCCGAGACATATGAGGAAGCGATGATGAGCCTAGATTCCAATAAATGGCAAGAAGCCATGAAATCCGAGATTGGATCCATGTACGAAAACCAAGTATGGACTTTGGTGGACTTACCGGATGGCCGGAAGGCTGTCGAGAACAAATGGATTTTCAAGAAGAAAACAGATGCTGATGGTAATGTTACTGTCTATAAAGCTCGACTTGTCGCAAAAGGGTTTCGACAAATTCAAGGAGTTGACTACGATGAGACTTTCTCACCAGTAGCGAAGCTAAAGTCTGTGAGGATTATGTTAGCAATCGCTGCATATTATGATTATGAGATATGGCAGATGGATGTCAAAACAGCATTCCTCAATGGAGACATTGATGAAGAGTTGTATATGATGCAACCCAAAGGTTTTGTCGATCCTAAAGATGCTAACAAGGTATGCAAACTTCAACGGTCCATCTATGGATTGAAGCAAGCATCCCGAAGTTGGAATCAATGTTTTGATAAGGTGATCAAAAGTTTTGGTTTTATACAAACTTATGGAGAAGCTTGTATTTACAAGAAAGTGAGTGGGAGCTCTGTAGCATTCTTAATACTATATGTGGATGACATATTGTTGATTGGGAATGATGTAGACCTTCTTAATAGTGTCAAGGAATATTTGAATAATAGTTTTTCAATGAAGGATCTTGGCGAAGCAGCTTACATATTAGGCATAAAGATTTATAGAGATAGATCGAAACGCCAAATATCATTGTCACAGAGTACATATTTGGACAAAGTTCTAAAGAGGTTTGAATGGTAGAAAGCAAGAAAGGGTTCTTGCCCATGTTGCCCAATACGACCTTGAGTAAAACTCAAAGTCCGACATCGGCAGAAGATAGAGAAAGGATGAGTAAGACTCCCTATGCCTCAGCCATAGGATCTCTAATGTATGCCATGCTATGTACTAGACCCGACATTGCATAGCTGTTAGTTTAACTAGCAGATATCAAAGTGATCCAGGAGTGGATCATTGGACAGCGGTCAAAAATATCCTTAAGTACTTGAGAAGAACTAAGGATATGGTTCTTTCTTATGGAGGTGATGAACAACTCGTTGTTAATGGTTACACCGATGCTAGTTGGAACACCGATCCGGATGATTCTAAATCACAATCCGGATACGTATTTATTTTGAATGGTGCAGCAGTTAGCTAGAGGAGTGCAAAGCAAAGCGTTGTGGCGAGATCTTCAACTGAATCGGAATACATGGTTGCTTCGGAGGCTTCGCAAGAAGCGATATGGATGAAAGAGTTCATTACAGAGCTGGGTGTGGTTCCTAGTGCGCTGGACCCAATGTCTATCTACTGTGATAACATGGGTGCCATAGCCAATGCGCAAGAACCAAGGTCACACAAGAAGCTGAAGCACATTAAGCTACGTTTTCATGCTATTCGAGAACATATCCAGGATGGGGATATAAAGATTTGCAAAGTACACACAGATCTGAATGTGGCGGATCCGTTGACTAAACCTCTCCCGAGGGCAAAACATGACCAACACCAAACTGCCATGGGTGTTCGGTATATTACCATGTAATCTAGATTAGATGACTCTAGTGCAAGTGGGAGACTGTTGGAGATATGCCCTAGAGGCAATAATAAATGTAGTTATTATTATATCTTTGTGTTTATGATAATGTTTACATTCATGCTATAATGGTATTAACATGGAAACATTAATACTTGTGTGATTTGTAAACTTATTTGAAGTCCCTAGTATAGCCTCTATACTTCACTAGCTTGTTGGTTGATTAATGATTGTGGTTTCCATATCGTGAACATTGAGATGTTATCAACAACAAGATCATATCGTTAGGAGAATGATATGGTGGACATACTCCTATAGATAAGCGTAGCATAAAGATCAAGTCATTTCAATAGTTCAATTGCTATATGCTTTCTGATACATAGTAACCTAATTCCTTCGACCATGAGATCATGCATATCACCTTTACCGGATGGATGCTTTGATGACATCAAACACCACACCGTAACTGGGTGGTTATAAAGGTGGTATTGAGTGTTCGGAAAGTATTGGTTGAGACACATGGATCAAGAATGGGATTTGTCCATCCATATGACGGATAGATATACTCTGGGCCCTCTCGGTGGAATGTCATCCAATTAGCTTGCAAGCATGTGACTGGCTCACAAGGGATCACATATCACGGGAACGAGAAAGAGTACTTATCAGTAACGAGGTTGAACTAGGTATGCAGAGATACCGACGATCATAACCTCGGATAAGTAACATATCGTGAGACAAAGGGAAATTGGTATCGTATGTAAGTGGTTCATTCGATCGCAAAGTAATCGTAGAAATATGTGGGAGCCATATGAATTTCCAGATTCCTCTATTGGTTATTGTTCGGAGAAGTGTCTCGATCATGTCCGCATAATTCACGAACCGTAGGGAGACACACTTAAGGATTCGACGTTGTTTGAGTAGTTATGGTATTATGAGAAAGAGACCGAATGTTGTTCGGAGTCTCGGATGGGATCCGGGATATCACGAGGTGATCCGGAATGGTCCGGAGAATAAGATTCATATAAGGAAAGTCCCGTTTCGGAGTTGCGGAATGATTCCGGTGTTTTCATCGAGAATGTTCTAGAAGGTTCCGGATTGTCCGGCACTCCGGGGGGGGGGGGGGAGGGGTACATGAATGTGTCATTACATATTGGAATGATTGCATCATGTACTAAGTGTTCTTGCTGTCCCAAATAAAGGATTAAATTGAATCCTAAAACAGAAAAGTCAAATGTCCAGTTTGAAAGTCAAACGGCTAAAACAAGAAACTGTGGGAAACAAGCAAGAGGAGTTGGAAACCAACTTGGAGGAGGAGTTCCTCTCCTCCAAGCCGGCGGCCAGCCCTAGGCCGAGTTGGGGAGGGACTCCCTCCCTCCCCTGGTGCGCCAAGCCCCTCCACCCATAAAAGGAGGGGCAGGCCTCCTCCTCTAGACACACAAGTTCCTATCTTCTACCTCCGGTTTAGAGCCGTTTCGGTTTAGAGCTTCTAATTGCTTTAGCCTTCGGTTTAGAGCCTTCTAATTGGTTTAGAGCCTTCTAATTGGTGTGTCTAATTACTAGACCACTAATAGCCTCTCTCATACTCCACCATACTCGCACCGGCTTAAGGCGAAGCCCTGCGGGATCTCCCCTCTACTTCCGGTACCACGCCGTTGTGCTGCCGGAATCGCGAGGAGAGTGCTACAACCTCCGCTGCCTGCTGGAACAAGGGAGAGGAAGGTCTTCGTCGAGTACCGAACGTGTGACCGACTGCGGGAGCGCTGCCGGAACGTGGCGCCGGAAGGATCGTCTACACGATCTTGAGATCGGAAAGAGTACAACTACATCACCCACGAGAATCCGCTCTCGTTAAACGCTTTGGAATCTTCGAGGGTAAGTTATTCCATCGACTCGTTGCTACAATCTAGTAGATAGATCTTGGCTTGTTTGTTTGTATGCGATAGAAAATTTTTGTTTTCCATGCTACGAACCCCTACAGAGGACTCCGTCCACCGAGCGCACTCGGAGGAGGAAGATGACTACGGCCGGTGATGTGAGCGCCGTAGCAAGAGAAGATCGCGCGTCTACGACGATCGCAATGGACCCGACATGGTCGCGGCTGGCTACGCCGACCGCCGCAACGACGGCAACCGCAACAGCGGCGGATACCGCGGAAACAATTTCTGCAACGGAGGACGCCCGACACATTCGTGGCAGCGCCACGATCGCGACGACGGACCCTCAGCATACGAAAAGCTGTCGGGTCCATGTACCATCCACTTCTATATCGACAGACGGGATGGCAAGAAGAAGGCAAGCCACATGCTCAAGGACTGTCGCGAGTTCCAGAAACTCAGCGAGAGCATGGCTCAGATGAGGCAGCAAGCCCCAAACCCTGGATTCGGGAACGCACCCGCACCAGGTGAGATCGCGCATGGAGCTCCTCCACCGCCACCTGCAGGAGGCCCGAACCACCCAATCTCACCCGCATAGAATAACGGTGGGCACGGGTACCCCCCGCCAAAAGGAGCACTGATGGTCCAGAAGGGGCGGACAACTAATAGGGTGCAGAAGAAAATCACCCGTCAGATCAACCTAGCCGTGACAGCTCCACCTGCCATCCCTGAGTACCTCAGCGGATCGGAGTCCTGCATCACGTTCAGTCGTTTGGATCACCCTTGCCAGGTCCCTCGCCCAGGTCATGCTGCCTTGGTGCTTGAGGCGTAGATCGGAGGTTTTGATATGAGCCGCGTCTTCATGGACTGCGGCAGCGGCATCAACCTGATGTTCGCAAGCACCCTAGCAGCAAAGCGGATCCCGCTGTGCAGCCTGGAACAGTCAGACACAACGTTCCATGGCATCGTCCCAGGAAAGGGCATATTCCCCCTGGGAAAGATATGGCTCGACATCATCTTCGGCAAGCCGGATAACTTCCGATGCGAACGGCTCGAATTCGAAGTGGTGGACTAGCCATCACAATATCACGCCATCCTCGGGCGTGTGGCATTCGCAAGATTCCTGGCAGTACCACACTGTGCGTACCTGCTACTCAAGATGCCAGGACCCAGAGGCGTCATCACGGTCCACGGGAGCTTCACCCGATCGGACCACTGCGACAGGGACTTCAACAGAATATCCCAGTCATTCGGCATGCAAGAGGAGCTCGTAAGGCTCCGCGAGGTGACGGACAATGGGGCACCCCCAGTCGCACGACAAAATGCACCCAACATGTCCTTCGACTCCACAGTCAACACAAAGAAGGTGCAGGTCCACCCGACGGATGCCTCCAAGACGGCGCTGATCGCCAACGATCTCAGCCCCGCATAGGAAAGCACGCTCGTTGAATTCCTCCGTGAGCGCTGGGAAATCTTCGCCTGGTGTCCTGCAGACATGCCAGGAGTTCCTAGGGAATTCGCCGAGCACGCACTTAACGTCTTTCCAGACACCAAGCCCGTCAAGCAGTCCATCCAGAGACTGTCCGAGCCCCGGGCCGAAGCCATAGGGATTGAAGTCAACAGACTACTCACTGCAAACTTCATCAGGGAGATCAAGAAAAGCGAGTGGCTCGCCAACACTGTGATGGTCCCCAAAAAGGACACGGACATCCTGCGGATGTGTGTGGACTTCACATCGCTGAACAAGCACTGCCCAAAGGACCACTTCCCTCTCCCTCAGATCGATCAGATCATCGATTCGACTGCAGGATGCGAGAAACTCTCCTTCCTTGACGCCTACTCAGGCTACAACCAGATTCAACTCAAGGTCGAAGATCAAGAGAAAACGGCGTTCATCACGCCGTTCGGGGTGTTATGCTACAACACAATGCCCTTTGGGCTAAAGAACGCAGGTGCCACGTACCAGCGATGCATGCAGGCATGCCTAAAGGACCAGATCGGTCGCAATGGCCAAGTCTATGTCGACGAGATAGTCATCAAAACCGGAGAGGCGAGAACACTCATCGACGATCTCCGCGAGACGTTCGATAATCTCGACCACTACAGGATCAAGCTTAACCCCGAAAAGTGCGCCTTCGGCGTCCCATCGGGTTAGCTGCTTGGTTACTTCATCTCCCAGCGAGGGATTGAGGCAAACCCGAAGAAAATACGGGCCATCATGGCCATGGAGAAGCCGAAAAACCTCAAAGGTGTCCAGCAAATCGCAGGACGAATAGCAGCATTAAGCAGGTTCATCAGCCGCATGGGCGAGAAAGCACTGCCATTCTACCAGCTGTTGCGCAAAGCCGACAAATTCGAGTGGACGCCTGAGATGGATGACGCATTCGAAGATCTAAAGCGGCTGCTCTCTACCTCGCCCGTCTTGGTCACGCCAAAGGAACACGAGCCCTTACTGCTGTACATAGTAGCTACACACCAGGTGGTGAGCACCGTACTGGTGGTCGAGCGACCCGAAGAGGGCGAGACCCATGGGGTCCAACGCCCAATCTACTACCTCAGCGAGGTATTGACGCCAACAAAGAAGAGGTACCCTCACTACCAGAAACTTGCCTACGGCGTGTTCATGACGGCTCGTCGGCTGAGCCATTACTTCCAGGAGCACCAGGTGATGGTCGTCAACGAGGCACCCCTAAATAGCATCCTGAACAATCCGGAGGCCACAGGACGCGCGGCCCTGTGGGGCATCGAGCTGTCACCCCTAGACATCGTCTACGAGAAGTGACTCGCAATCAAGTCTCAAGTCCTCCCGGACTTCCTTGTACACTGGATGGAGCTGTAGCTGCCAGACACCCCACACATGTCGCAGTCATGGACGATGCATTTCGACGGCTCCAAGCGCGAAGCCGGAGCGGGAGCCGGGGTCATACTGACCTCCCCGCATGGCGACAAGATGAAGTACGTCCTTCAGATGAAATTCTGAGCTTCCAACAACGAGGCCGAATACGAAACCCTCATCCACGACATGAGGATGGCAAAGATCTGCGGCGCAACACGCCTGGTCATCTACGGTGACTCCAACCTCGTCGTCCAACAGACGATGAATGAGTGCGACGCACACGCCGCCAACATGATTGCGTACCGCGCACTCTACAACGCACTCGAAGGAGACTTCGATGGCTGCGAGCTTCGGCACGTTGGAAGAGAAAGCAACGAGGAGGCTGACAGACTCGCCAACATCGGCTCCACCTGCGCACGGGTGTCGCCAGGTGTGTTCCTCGAACAGATCTGCGTGCCATCCATCAAGCGGAAATTCCCCAAGGGATCACCCGAAGAAGCAGAACACTCGGGAGCTGCGCTACCCGAAGGGCAGGAAGGAACCGAAAAGCTCGACACAGAAGTCGCCGTGGTCAACCTGATGCAGGTCATGGAAGTCGAAGAAACTTGTAAACGGCCATACCTCCGGTACCTGATAGACAGAGAACTGCCTGACAGCCCGACGGATGCCCGGCGCATATCTCGTCGGTCCAAAGCCTTCACCATCATCAATGGCGAGCTGTACAAGCGCAGCATTTTGGGTGTACTACAAAGGTGCGTCACCATCGGTGACGGGAAAACCATCCTCCAAGACATCCACGAGGGCATCTGCGGCCATCATGCAGGCAGCCGCTCCCTTGTCGCCAAAGCTCTACGAGCTGGATTCTACTGGCCAACGGCCATGAACGATGCCAAGGACATCGTCCGAAGATGCAACGGGTGCCAAAGGTTCACCGACAAACCGCACGCACCCGGGTCGGAGCTCAGGCCCATACCTTTATCCTGGCCTTTCGCCCAATGGGGCCTCGACATGATCGGCAAGCTGCCAAGATCCTCGAAAGGAGGACACATTTACCTCCTGGTCGTAGTCGACAAATTCACCAAGTGGATTGAGGCCATGCCGGTCACTAACCAAAAGGGCAAAACCGCGGTCAAGTTCTTTGAATCCATTGTCTACAGGTTCGGCGTGCCACATAGCATCATCACCGACAACGGATCGAACTTCATCTCCAAGGAATTCCAGGACTTCTGCGAAGACCTCAGAATCGATATCACATATGCCTCAGTGGCGCACCCGCAAACAAATGGGCAGGTGGAGAAGGCCAACGACCTAATCGGCGCTGGCATCAAGAAGCGCCTCATGAGCCCACTCGAGCGACTCGCCGGAGCCTGGACGAAAGAGCTACCCTCCATCCTATGGAGCCTGCGTACCACGCCAAACAACTCAACCGGATACACGCCGTTCTTCATGGTGCACGGAGCCGAAGCCGTGCTACCACCCGAAGTACGCCACCAGGCCCCGCGGGTTGTCGCTTATAGCGAAGCCGAATCCACGGCTGCACTCGAAGACGCCGTTGACACACTCGACGAAGCGCGATACATAGCAGCAGCTCGATCAACGGTGTATCAGCAGAATCTACGCAACTACCACAGCCGACGGCTGCGCCCAAGGTCCTTCGTCGAAGGAGACCTAGTCCTGCGACTCAAGCAAGAACGACCGAAGAAATTCGAGTCGCCATGGGAAGGACCCTACATCGTCACCGAAGTCATCCCAGGTGGAGCCTATCGCCTCAAGCACGTGGAGTCTGGAGTCGCATACTCCAACCCATGGAATGTCGCGCAACTGCGACGGTTCTACCCCTAGCTACCTCCCTCTTTACTTTCAATAAGGCTATTCAGCCAAGGCTACTCAGCTGAACAATGTACCTCCTCCATTACGATATGAATAAAGCTAAGTGTCTCGCCCCAAAATTTTGTTTAATACTCGCATTTTTTACTCCATGCTACAAACGCACTCGGGGGCTCCCCCCACCTCACGACTTCGTCGACTGAGGATAACGCGTGTACACCTGAGTAGCTGACCATGTCAGGCTAACGAAAAGGGCACACATACGAACAAAGCACTACGTGCTAGTATAACAACCAAACCTTTATAACAAAGAGCAAAACACGCCCAGCCAAATATATATAAATTTTACATCTATCTTTTTTATAGGTACTACCTACTCTGAAGAATAACCTGAGCACGCTGCTCAAACAGATCTACGATCTCTTCGGCATACTGCCTTACAACCGCGTAATGCGGACGCATATTCCACTCACCACCATCTGGGCGAAGAGGTGGCCCAGTCGCTACAGCGGACAGATCTACATCAGGACGATGCAACCGCACAAGGGAGAGCGCAGTCTTCACCCCTGCGATGAGCTGATGTCGCACCAATTCCTTGACATGATGCACGTTCCGAAACTTCGACAGCAGACCAGAGAGAGTTGATGGCGCATCATCCAGAGGAAACATCACATGCAGGACCGAGGCGAGTGAGTCTTCACCTGACGAAGCACCCCCGATACTTGGTGAACGCGATCTTGCACCGTCACAAGGACCATGGCACGGTCACGGTCCATCCAGAAGAACCCGTCGGCTTCCATGTCCTGCCGAGTCAAGCAGTTGACCCGAACAACAACACGCTCCTTCTTCTCCCTTGGAGCAAGGCTGGCACCTGCAATACTTGCAAAAAAGTAAGATGCAAGGCCAGCAGACACATTCGAAGTACTGGGCAACAGCTCGAAAAACTCACACTAAAGCTGCTCGGACAAGCAAAGCAACTCCGCCATCAAGTACTCCTCTCTAGCAGCACCCCGATACGCCTTGGATTTCCAAACGTCAGCATGGCCACGCACCCCAAGCAACTCTTTCTCGAGGCTACGAACACGGTCTCGAAGAAACGCAAGCTGCGACGCATCATCCAAGGATGGCCGCAGCCGCGCTGCAGGCGAAGTGTCAACGGGATCAGCACCCGAAGGACCCTAGATTAATAGAAAGACAAAGACATGAACACGCAGATGAAGGATCACAGAACTCAACAAATTCATTAAGTGGAGCAAAAGCCACTACGTGGCACCAGGATTGTTCATCAAAATAATTACAGCAAAAGAAGCTACAACTATCGTATAACTACAGCGCCTACAAAGCTGCACCCTGAGTAGCCTCGGAGCCGGATTGCCTCGCCTTGGATTCCCCCTGCTGCCTCAGCGCGTACTCAGCCAGCAGATCAATCAGCTTCGTCCCGTAACGCTTAAAGCAAGCAACATAGGTGGCGAAGGCTACCTCGGATCCATCAGCAGTCGTCGGCATCCGGGAAGTGACCTAAGGAAGGTCCAGCTCCGCTCCAGCCGCCAAGGCCATTGCCAGTCCGACGGATGCGTCGATACCCTTCTGCTTGCACTTGTACGCCGCAGGTGCTTCGGCTGACAGCGCCTCTGCCAGGGCATCAACATACTCGAGGGCCACGCCCCTGGGGACAAGCTCCTTGTAGAAGCGCCCAAGGACCTCTTTGGCCTTGGCAAGCGAGTTGACAACAGTACTGTAGCGGTCTTCGACCGCCGCAGTAGCATCATACAGAGCACTCCCGTGCTCCAGAGCACCGCGATCAAAATCAATGCCCACGGCATCTAAGAAAACAAAGGAAGCAGCATGAACAAACGCACTACAAAAGAAAGACAATGAAATCAAAAGGTGAAGGTGGAGATACTCACCCCAAACAGCCTTGGCAGCCGTCATAAGCTTGTCGGCCACCTCTCTCTCGCGCGCAGCCGTGGCGGTGGTGAGATGCTCCTCACGGTCCGTAGCCTCCTGCTGCAGGCGCTCCTTAGCATCGGCCGCGTTGGTCAACTCCAGCTCAAGGCGCTCCCTTGCACCAACGGCGACCTCGGCCTTCTTCTATGCTTGACCAAGGCTCTTTTGAGAGCATCAATCTCACGAAGAGAGGTGTTGTGATCCTCTGCAGCAAGCAATACAAATGTCGGATCGAAGGACAAAATTCAAAAAGAAACAAAAGACCAAGGCATAGCAATACCTTGAAGTTGCTTGAGGTTGGCCTCCAACGCGAGGTGCTGCTGCACCAGTTGGTTGGCACCTTGCACAAAAGGCTGCAAAAAAGACCCACTAGTCAAAAGAAGAGCTCGGGGGCTATGCCCAAAAGAACGAGCAGACGCAAGTTACACACATGAAAGCGCTCGGGGGCTCCCCCTGAGACTCGAAGGAAGAACGAACAAACAAACTACCCTACCGATGCTCGGGGGCTACCCCCGAGGTAGGAAGAAAAGAGATAATCAATAGATCATCCAAAAAGGCTCCGGGGCTCCCCCCGTAGCAGGAGGCAGAATTACTTACATGATTCGACGGCGACTCCGAAGGCCCGCTTGCAGCCTTCTGAGGCGCAACCACCCGAACCTCCTGCGGAGAAGGGTCTGGAGCAGCACTTGTTGGAGATATGCCCTAGAGGCAATAATAAATGTAGTTATTATTATATCTTTGTGTTTATGATAAATGTTTACATTCATGCTATAATAGTATTAACAAGGAAACATTAATACTTTTGTGATTTGTAAACTTAATTTGAAGTCCCTAGTAAAGCCTCTTCATAATACTAGCTTATTGGTTAATAAATGATTGTGGTTTCCCTATCATGAACATTGAGATGTTATTAACAACAAGATCATATCGTTAGGAGAATGATATGTTGGATATACTCCTATAGATAAGCGTAGCATAAAGATCAAGTCATTTTAATAGTTCAATTGCTATATGTTTTCTGATACATAGTAACCTAATTCCTTCGACCATGAGATCATGCATATCACCATCACTGGAAGGATGCTTTGATCACATCAAACACCACACCATAACTGGGTGGCTATAAAGGTGGCATTGAGTGTTCGGAAAGTATTGGTTGAGACACATGGATCAAGAGTGGGATTTGTCCATCCATATGACGGATAGATATACTCTAGGCCCTCTCGGTGGAATGTCATCCAATTAGCTTGCAAGCATGTGACTGGCTCACAAGGGATCACATATCAAGGGAATGAGAAGAGAGTACTTATCAGTAACGAGGTTGAACTAGGTATGCAGAGATACCGACGATCAAAACCTCGGATAAGTAAACTATCGTGAGACAAAGGGAAATTGGCATCGTATGTAAGTGGTTCATTCGATCGCAAAAGTAATCATAGAAATATGTGGGAGCCATATGAATTTCCAGATTCCTCTATTGCTTATTGTTCGGAGAACTGTCTCGATCATGTCCGCATAATTCACGAACCGTAGGGAGACACACTTAAGGATTCGACGTTGTTTGAGTAGTTATGGAATGATGAGTAAGAGACCGAATGTTGTTAGGAGTCTCGGATGGGATCCGGGATATCACGAGGAGATCCGGAATGGTCCGGAGAATAAGATTCATATAAGGAAAGTCCTGTTTCGGGGTTGGAGAATGGTTCCGGTGTTTTCATTGGGAATGTTCTAGAAGGTTCCAGAATGTCCGGCACTCCGGAGAGGAAGGGTACATGAATGTGTCATAACAAGTTGGAATGGTTGCATCATGTACTAGGTGTCATCGCTGAACAAAATAAAGGGTTAAATCAAATCCTAGTTTGAAAAGTCAAACGCCAATTTGAAAAGTCAAACGGCTATTTTGTTTGGTGGAGGGAGAGTAGGAAACCTACTTGGGGAGGAGTTCCTCTCCCTCCATCGCCGGCCCTTGGAGACCGAGTTGGGGAGGGACTCCCCTCCCCTTGGCGCGCCCCCTCCACCTATATAAGGAGGGGCACGGCTGCCCCTCCTAGACAGAACACCACACCCCTCTAAACCCAAACCCTAGCCGCCGTCGGCCACCATAGCCGCCGCCCTAGGGCTTGCCCAAGCCGCCGAGTTGGGGCACCCCCTTGCCCTAGCCGCCGGCCTAGCCTCTTCTCCTTGGTGTGTCTAAACCCTAGATCACCGAGGGCTCTCTCATAGTCCACCATACTCGCTCCAGCTTAAGGCGAATCCCTGCGAGATCTCCCCTCTACTTCCGGTACCACGCCGTCGTGCTGCCGGAATCGCGAGGAGAGTACTACAACCTCTGATGCCTGCTGGAACAAGGGAGAGGAAGGTCTTCGTCGAGTACCAAACGTGTGACCAACTGCGGGAGCGCCGCCGGAACGCAGCGCCGGAAGGATCGTCTACGCGATCTTGAGATCGGGAAGAGTACGACTACATCACCCACGAGAATCCGCTCTCGTTAAACACTTTGGAATCTTCGAGGGTGAGTTATTCCACCGACTCGTTGCTACAATCTAGTAGATAGATCTCGGCTTGTTTGTTTGTATGCGGTAGAATTTTTTTGTTTTCCATGCTACGAACCCCTACAGTGGTATGAGAGCCGTGTCTATATGTAGATCTGTTGCACGAGTAGAACACAATTGTCATTGTGGGCGGTGGTGCTTTTATTATCAATTGCTTCTTGTGTACTTTGCATCCTGCGGTATGATGGGATGAAGCGGCCCGGGCTAACCTTACATGACATCGTTCATGAGACTTGCTCCACGCTCAACATGCAACTTGTATTGCATAAGTGGCTTTGCGGGTGTCTGTCTCTCCCATTATAGTATAGATCCAATTTACAACAGGCACTTGATAGTTCAAACATCAACATTGTGGTTCTTGTTCGTAAGTTAGAACGACACTTATTGAAAGCCCCAAACCACGTAAAATATGCAAAGAAATTAGAGGCGTCTAACTTTGTTTTGCAGGGGTGTGCTGTGATGTGATATGGCCATGATTGTGATTATATTTGATGTATGCAATGTTCCTTATTGTAAGTTGGAAACCGGCAGGAGCCATATGGTTGTCTTTAAATTTCTGTTAAGATCCGCATGTCAATTCAAAGTAGTTGTAATAGTTGAAGCTGGTGTACGACAACCATGGTGAAGCGTCATTGACCTTGATGCAATGCCGGTGATGATGGAGATCATGTTCGTGCTTGAAGATGGAGATCGGAAGCACAAAGAAGAAAGGCCATATCATATCACATATTATGAATTGCATGTGATGTTAATCCTTTATGCATTTTGTATTGCTTAGTTAATGACGGTAGCATTATAAGATGATCCCTCATGCACATGAATTTCAAGTTCTAAAGTGTTCACCCTTAGTAAGCACCGTTGCTAAAGCTTGTTGTTTCGAAGCACCACGTGATGATCGGGTGTGTTAGATTCTGCAAGTGTATACAACGTGAGCAAGCTAGATTTGCTCATGCGGAAGCTAAGGTTTGATCTTGACGAGCCTAGCATGTACAGACATGGTCTCGGAACACGGATCACCGAAAGGTAAAGCATGAATCATATAGTAGATATGATGAACATGTCGATTGTTCGCCATTGAAGCTACATCAACTCTCGTGATGATCGGTGTTGATGTGATGGATTTGGTTCGTGTGATCACTAAAACAATGTGAGGGATATTGTTTTGAGTGGGAGTTCACCTAGATTAATTTAACTATTAATTAGAACTCAATTTGTCATAAACTTAGTCTAAACTATTGCAAATATGTTGTAGATAAATGGCGGCCCCTACCATCAATTTTAATGCGTTCCTAGAGAAAGAAAAGTTGAAAAACAATGGAAGCAACTTCGCGGATTGGTTCCGCAATTTGAGGATTGTCCTCAATGCTGGTAATTTGACCTATGTGCTGGATGCACCACTGGGTGACCCGCCTACAACTGATGCTACCGATGAAGTAAAGAACGTTTACCTCGCTCGGAAGAATCAGTACTCCACAGTTCAGTGTGCTATCTTGTATGGTTCCATAGTTCAGTGTGCTATCTTGTATGGTTTAGAATCGGAGCTTCAGAAAAGGTTTGAGAATTCAGACCCACATGATATTGTCCGTGAACTCAAACTGATATTTGAGACTCACGCGGAAGTTGAGAGCTATGAGGCTTCTGAAAAGTTCTTTAACTGCAAGATGGAAGAAGGGAGCTCCGTTAGTGAGCATGTGCTTAAGATGTCTGGGCACGCAAACAAACTTCAAAGCTTGGGTATAGTGATTCCTAATGCTTTGGGGATTTGTCGTGTCCTCCAATCACTACCACCAAGTTACAAGAACTTTGTGATGAACTACAATATGCAAAGCATGAACAAGGAGTTGCCAGAAGTCTTCTCTATGTTAAAATCTGCAGAAGTGGAGATCAAGAAAGAGCACCAAGTGTTGATGGTCAATAAGACCACCAAATTCAAGAAAGGCAAGTCTAAGCAAAAGGGACACTTCAAGAAGGGTGGTAAGAAAGTTACCGCACCGACGAAGAAGACCAAGGCTGGACCTAAGCCTGATACTGAGTGCTTTTACTGCAAGGGAGAAGGTCACTGGAAGCGGAATTGCCCAAAGTACTTGGCGGATTTGAAGAACGGCAACATCAAGAAGAAAGGTATATCCGATATACATGTTATTGATGTGTATATCACTAGTACTCGTAGTAGTGCCTGGGTATTTGATACTGGTTCGGTTGCTCATATTTGTAACTCGAAACAGGTGCTGCAGAATAAACGGAAGCTAGCGAAGAACGAGGTGACGATGCGCGTAGGAAATGGATCAAAGGTTGATGTGATCGCGGTCGGCACGCTACCTCTTCATCTACCATCGTGATTAGTTTTATACTTAAATAATTGTTATTTGGTGCCTGCGTTAAGCATGAACATTATATCGGAATCTTGTTTATTGCGAGACGGTTACTTGTTTAAGTCCGAGAATAATGGTTGTTCAATTTATAGAGTAATATGTTTTTATGCACATGCACCTTTGATAGATGGTCTATTCTTATTGAATCTCGATAGCGGAAATACACATATTAATACATTGAAGCTAAACGTTTGAAATCGAGCGATAACTCGACCTATAGGTGGCACTGTCGTCTTGTCCACATTGGAGTGAAGCGTTGAAGAAACTCCATTCCGATGGACTTCTTGAATCACTTGAAAGATGCGAAGCATGTCCTGATGGGTAAAATGACTAAGACTCCATTTTCTGGTAGGATGGAGCGAGCTACGGACTTATTGGAAATCATACATACCGATGTGTGTGGTCCAATGAGTATAGCATCGCGCGGTGTTATCGTTATGTTCTTACCTTCACGGATGACTTGAGTAGATATGGGTATACTATTTTCATGAAACATAAGTCCGAAACTTTCGAGAAGTTTAAGGAATTTCAAAGTGAGGTTGAGAATCAACGTAACAAGAAGATTAAATTTCTACGTTCTGATCGTGGAGGTGAATATCTAAGTTACGAGGTGCCGAGCATTTGAAGAAATGTGGAACTTTCACAATTGACACGCGCCAGGAACACCACAGCGTATGGTGTGGCCGAACGTCGTAATCAAACTCTCTTAGATATGGTTCGTTCTTGATTCACTTACAGATTTACCGCTATCATTTTGGGGTTATGCATTAGAAAACAGCCGCATTCACTTTAAATAGGGCACCATCTAAATCTGTTGAAACGACAACGTATGAATTATGGTTGGGAAGAAACCTAAATTGCCGTCCTTAAGTTTCGGGTTGCGAAGCCTATGTAAAGAAGTTACAGCCGGACAAGCTTGAACCTAAAGCGAAAAATGCGTCTTCATAGGATACCCAAAGGAAACTATTGGGTATACCTTCTATCATAGATCGAAGGCAAAATCTTCGTTGCCAATAATGGATCCTTTCTAGAGAAGGAATTTCTCTCGAAAGAAGTGATTGGAAGGAAAGTTGAACTCGACGAGGTTGTCGAACATTCTATCGAACTTGCGAGTAGCGCAGCACCGGAAGAAGTTCATGTGGTGCCTGCACCAATAAGAGAGGAAGCTAATGATGATGATCATGAAACTTCGGTTGTAGTTGCTACAGAGCCTCGCAGGTCAACGAGAACTCGTACCACTCCTGATTGGTATGATCCCGTTATAAGTGTCATGTTGGTGGACAACACCGATGACCCTGCGACATATGAGGAAGCGATGATGAGCCCAGATTCCAATAAATGGCAAGAATCCATGAAATCCGAGATTGGATCCATGTACGAAAACCAAGTATGGACTTTGGTGGACTTACACCGATGGCCGAAGGCTGTCGAGATAAATGGATTTTCAAGAAGAAAACAGATGCTGATGGTAATTTTACTGTCTATAAAGCTCGACTTGTTGCAAAAGGGTTTCGACAAATTCAAGGAGTTGACTACGATGAGACTTTCTCACCTGTAGCGAAGCTAAAGTCTGTGAGGATTATGTTAGCAATCGCTGCATATTATATTATGAGATATGGCAGATGGATGTCAAAACAACATTCCTCAATGGAGACATGAATGAAGAGTTGTATATGATGCAACCCAAAGGTTTTGTCGATCCTAAAGATGCTAACAAGGTATGCAAACTTCAACGGTCCATATATGGATTGAAGCAAGCATACCAAAGTTGGAATCAACATTTTGATAAGGTGATCAAAAGTTTTGGTTTTATACAAACTTATGGAGAAGCTTGTATTTACAAGAAAGTGAGTGGGAGCTCTGTAGCATTCTTAATACTATATGTAGATGACATATTGTTGATTGCGAATGATGTAGACCTTCTTAATAGTGTCAAGGAATATTTGAATAATAGTTTTTCAATGAAAGATCTTGGGGAAGCAGCTTGCATATTAGGCATAAAGATTTATAGAGATAGATCGAGACGCCTAATATCATTGTCACAAAGTACATTTTGGACAAAGTTCTAAAGAGGTTTGGAATGGAAGATAGCAAGAAAGGGTTCTTGCCCATGTTGCCCAATATGACCTTGAGTAAAACTCAAAGTCCGACAACGGCAGAAGATAGAGAAAGGATGAGTAAAACTCCCTATGCCTCAGCCATAGGATCAATAATGTATGCCATGCTATGTACTAGACCCGACATTGCATATGCTGTTAGTTTGACTAACAAATATCAAAGTGATCCAGGAGTGGATCATTGGACAGCGGTGAAAAACATCCTTAAGTACTTGAGAAGAACTAAGGATATGGTTCTTTCTTATGGAGGTGATGAACAACTCGTTGTTAATGGTTACACCGATGCTAGTTGGAACACCGATCCGGATGATTCTAAATCACAATCCGGATACGTATTTATTTTGAATGGTGCAGCAGTTAGCTGGAGGAATGCAAAGCAAAGCGTTGTGGCGAGATCTTCAACTGAATCGGAATACATGGCTGCTTCGGAGGCATCACAAGAAGCGATATGGATGAAAGATTTCATTACAGAGCTCGGTATGGTTCCAAGTGCGCTGGACCCAACGTCTATCTACTGTGATAACATGGGCGCCATAGCCAATGCGCAAGAACCAAGGTCACACAAAAAGTTGAAGCACATCAAGCTACGTTTCCACGTTATTCGAGAACATGTCCAAGATGGTGACATAAAGATTTGCAAAGTACACATAGATCTGAATGTGGCGGATCCGTTGACTAAACCTCTCCCGAGGGCAAAACATGACCAACACCAAACTGCCATGGGTGTTCGGTATATTACCATGTAATCTAGAATAGTTGACTCTAGTGCAAGTGGGAGACCGTTGGAGATATGCCCTAGAGGCAATAATAAATGTAGTTATTATTATATCTTTGTGTTTATGATAAATGTTCACATTGATGCTATAATAGTATTAACAAGGAAACATTAATACTTGTGTGATTTGTAAACTTAATTTGAAGTCCCTAGTAAAGCCTCTTCATAATACTATCTTGTTGGTTAATAAATGATTGTGGTTTCCCTATCATGAACATTGAGATGTTATTAACAACAATATCATATCGTTAGGAGAATGATATGATGGATATACTCCTATAGATAAGCGTAGCATAAAGATCAAGTCATTTTAATAGTTCAATTGCTATATGCTTTCTGATACATAGTAACCTAATTCCTTCGACCATGAGATCATGCATATCACCATCACTGGAAGTATGCTTTGATGACATCAAACACCACACCGTAACTGGGTGGCTATAAAGGTGGCATTGAGTGTTCGGAAAGTATTGGTTGAGACACATGGATCAAGAGTGGGATTTGTCCATCCATATGACGGATAGATATACTCTAGGCCCTCTCGGTGGAATGTCATCCAATTAGCTTGCAAGCATGTGACTGGCTCACAAGGGATCACATATCAAGGGAACGAGAAAAGAGTACTTATCAGTAACGAGGTTGAACTAGGTATGCAGAGATACCGACGATCAAAACCTCAGATAAGTAAACTATCGTGAGACAAAGGGAAATTGGCATCGTATGTAAATGGTTCATTCGATTGCAAAAGTAATCATAGAAATATGTGGGAGACATATGAATTTCCAGATTCCTCTATTGCTTATTGTTCGGAGAACTGTCTCGATCATGTACGCATAATTCACGAACCGTAGGGAGACACACTTAAGGATTCGACGTTATTTGAGTAGTTATGGAATGATGAGTAAGAGACCGAATGTTGTTAGGAGTCTCGGATGGGATCCGGGATATCACGAGGTGATCCGGAATGGTCCAGAGAATAAGATTCATATAAGGAAAGTCCTGTTTCGGGGTTGGAGAATGGTTCCGGTGTTTTCATCGGGAATGTTCTAGAAGGTTCCGGAATGTCCGGCACTCCGGAGAGGAAGGGTACATGAATGTGTCATAACAAGTTGGAATGGTTGCATCATGTACTAGGTGTCATCGCTGAACAAAATAAAGGGTTAAATCAAATCCTAGTTTGAAAAGTCAAACGCCAATTTGAAAAGTCAAACGGCTATTTTGTTTGGTGGAGGGAGAGTAGGAAACCTACTTGGGGAGGACTGGAGGAGTTCCTCTCCCTCCACCGCCGGCCCTTGGAGACCGAGTTGGGGAGGGACTCCCCTCCCCTTGGAGCGCCCCCTCCACCTATATAAGGAGGGGCAGCCCTGCCCCTCCTAGACAGAACACCACACCCCTCTAAACCCTAACCCTAGCCGCCGCCCTAGGGCTTGCCCAAGCCGCCGAGTTGGGGCACCCCCTTGCCCTAGCCGCCGGCCTAGCCTCTTCTCCTTGGTGTGTCTAAACCCTAGATCACCGAGGGCTCTCTCATAGTCCACCATACTCGCTCCGGCTTAAGGCGAATCCCTGCGAGATCTCCCCTCTACTTCCGGTACCACGCCGTCGTGCTGCCGGAATCACGAGGAGAGTACTACAACCTCCGCTTCCTGCTGGAACAAGGGAGATGAAGGTCTTCGTCGAGTACCAAACTGTGACCGACTGCGGGAGCGCTGCCGGAACGCAGCGCCGGAAGGATCGTCTACGCGATCTTGAGATCGGGAAGAGTACGACTACAACACCCACGAGAATCCGCTCTTGTTAAACACTTTGGAATCTTCGAGGGTGAGTTATTCCATCGACTCGTTGCTACAATCTAGTAGATAGATCTTGGCTTGTTTGTTTGTATGCGGTAGAATTTTTTTGTTTTCCATGCTACGAACCCTTACAACACCTTCAGAGGTGGCCACCATCTGAGGAGGAGGAAGCACGACCTTCGACTCCCCCATCATCTCCCGAGCACCATCACTGGAGGAGTCGTTGGAGGAGTGGCTGCACAAGGACAAGTTAGCACACGAACAAAGTAAACAGGCAAGAAAAGGCAATACATGACTAAGAAAACTTCGAGTCAAGGTCGCTCAAGTCGAAGACGGGAGGGGTCCTCCGGACCTTCTTCTTCTCTTTCTTCTCTTCCTTCTTCTCTTCCTTCTTTTCTTCCTTCTTCCGCTTCGCCGACGGGTGCGGTGCCACAGCCCGCACGGGAACGGCAGGAATCGGAGAGGAAGAGCCTCCATGCCCATCACTGTGACGTTCCAGCCACAGCGGGTTCCTAGGAGTAGGCGGAGTCGAAGCATCCGAAGACTCGCTGGAGCTCCGCGTCCGCTTGCGAGTGTGGTCCTCGCTCGACTCATTGGCCTCTTCAGCCGGAGACCGCGCCGATGGCAGCTCGGACATGGAGTCCACCACTTCATTGTCCAGTGCAGCCGGAAACAATTAGGGAAGCGGCGGCGACATGCCCGGCACCTTGAAATCCTGCACAAAAGAAGAAAATTTGTTAGCAAAAACAAATGCAAGTGCAATGTAGTCGAAAATAGCGCTACGCGCACGTCCCGGATCTACACCTGTGGAACAGGAAATGAAGCAGAGAACGGAGAAGTCAGCGACTTCCCCGGGATATCCTCTCCAGCCTTGAACTTCAGCATCGGACAAAGGACCCCGTCGATATCTCCCTTAGAGAATTATTCGGCTGAAACCCTAGTCGGATCACGACGACCAGTGTACAGGAACATCGGGTGCGCCCTAGCCTGGATCGGCTGCACCCGACGTTTGAGAATGGTACGGATGATATCCACACCATTCACCTCCTTCTCCGGAGTCAACTGGAGATCCTCCACCCGACGATAGAGCCCCTCTATCTCCGCTACCTCGCCATCCAAGATCTGGTTTTTCCAAGACCTTTTCGGCTCGATTTTCTGGGAGGGGTCGAAAGGAGCAAGACCAAAATCCTGCCCAGCTACCGTGGAGTCGCGGATGTAAAACCATCGCCTCCGCCAGTACTGGACAGATTCGCACATGGAAAAGGAGAAGACAAGAAGATTGGATCGAAGGGAGATGATGCAACCCCCAATGGGATAAACACCATCAGAACCAGACTGCCTCTTCACGGAATAGAGTTTCCGGAAGAGGTCGAAGTGCGGCTCGATACCATGCCAGCACTCGCAGAAAGTAATAAAACAAGCAATGTGAAGAAGAGAGTTGGGGGAAAGATGATGCAGCTGGATGTCATAAAGGAAAAGCAGTCCAAGAAGGAAGTTGTGGACTGGAAAGGAAAAGCCCCGAAGGACAAAAGCGAGGAACATAACCCGAAACCCAACGGGGGGACAGGGAATTACCTCGTTGCTAGGGAGTTTGACGGCCTCCCTATCTTGCGGGATTAAGCCCCGCTCACGAAGCTTGTGGAGATCGCTCTCCCGCGTCTTCGATCGCCGCCAGCCACCGTCGGTGACACGGATAGCGGCAGCACTCTTCTTGCCTCCAGCAGCGCTGGTACCAACCGCAGAAGAAGACTTCTTAGTTTTACCCATTGCGGTGCGGCGGCGCCGGCGGCGAGAACGTAGGAGCGAAGAAGGAAATGTCCGAAGATATTCCAGCGCGCAACAAGAAATTGTAGAGAACAATGGAGCAGTGAAGACAAGAATGGCTGCGGTGAAAACAGACTAATTTTTCCCCAATGATTATAAGGACAAAGATGATGCACGATGACCGTCCATCGAGAAGACCTAACGCCAAAGACAAGATCTGACCATACACGTGTCAGTATCGCAGCGAACCGTCGCTAACACGCCGTCCACTACGCGCGGAAATCGAGGAGACGCCGTAATTATCTCCACGCCGCGCGTGACCGGTCAATTCAAGGTTAGAAGGTGGGACCCATGTTCGTCCAGTCAAGTCATCTCTGGCGCAGCAGACGCTTGAGGTCACCGATCGTCAGCACTAACGGCATCAAAAGCTATACTTGCAAAAGTCACAAGTCTTCGGCTACAAAGCTAAGAGTACTCACTCGAATCTACGATTCTACTAACTACTCGGGGGCTACTCCTATCAGGAGCGCTGGTCGCGCACCCGAAAATAAACAAAACACTACGACAACGAACTATTTCTTCGAGTCCTACGTCGAGTCTGTGACTCCACTACGGACTCGGGGGCTACTCCCATAGGGAGCGTGGATTCAAGCATCCGAAAATTTTGTGTCCTACGGACCTGAAGCTGAACAGCGGCTGAATCAAAGTCTCTGCTCGAGTCTACGACTCGAACAGACACTCGGGGGCTACTCCCATAGGGAGCGTTGGTCGCGCACCCTATGAATTCTTCGAATGCGATCCTTCGGATCAGCACACAAATTTTTTCGGCAACTCTGCCCCATTAAACGCGAAGTGAGCAACGTCCTCCTTGGCCACCCGAAACACCTCCACGGTGATAAACATTCGGATGCTGTGTCTGCGACACAAAGATAAGACCTACAGATATCATCTGATGGCCTGGTAACGCACATGACTGCGCTCTGCTAGTAAGAATCCGTGCCAACAGGCGCGATGAAAAACTCCGACGGACGCGTTGGGTACATCATTTAAATTCACTGGAATTCCACTCCTGTAAGTCCTTCGCGGCCTTAGTCGAATTACGCCAGCATATGTTCCGGGTTCGAGTCGAGGGACTCGAACCTGAAGAAGATCGTGTTGTTTTGTCCTAAGACAGTTAACTGACCCTGATCCGTCGGGAGAGTCAGGCACACGCATCAACAATCCCTACACATTCTCTTGAAAGACAGAGTTGCACCCGAAGGATTGAAGAGTCCTTAGCCGAATCTGCGATTCGACTGAACATTCGAGGGCTACTGACATGGTTATACCCCGTGGGTACACGACTTCAGCATACCTAGTCCAACCCAAGGAAGGCCCACGACGAATATACGTCGGCCCATGAAGACTTTCGGGTGGCCAGGGCCCATGACGCCTTCGGATCCTTGGAAAGCAAGACTAGAGTAGATAGAAAATTCAAAGGGGTGAACCCTAAAACCTGTAACTGACTCGGTCTGTGCCTGGGACCTGCCTAACTCTATATAAAGGCTAGGAGGACACGACCTAGATCTCTGACCTCATACTTTCGCATAGACACATCCACGCCAGATTGCATCTGCACACCCCTGTAACCTTCGGTTCCGCCGTAATCAAGAGCAGACAAGCAGGAGTAGGGTTTTCCCTCCGGGGGCCTGAACCTGGGTAAACCTCGTGTCCCGTGTTGCTTGTTTGCTAACCGTTCCGCGATCTCCAGCATCCCCATCTTATCCAAAACCCAAGTCTATAACAATGGGCATTGACGAAATCGATCCTCGTCAGGAGATATCAACGACGGGTTCTTGTGTGAGGAAGAAGACGACTGGTCGACCGTTGTGCTGGGAGGCCGTGACCCACGATCAGGGGATGGGAGGGGCGCATCCGTGCGGCGCCTCTAAGAGTGATGCATATCACCTCCCCCTGTTTAGGAAAAGTGTGAGATTTTTTAAGAGGGATGATAATAAAATGATTGGCTTTAAGGGGAAGAAACTCGAAGTGTTGTGATTTTATTAGAAGTAGTTGTTGGTACGACACCGAGTGCGGGTGCAGACACTTGAACTCGGACAGGTCTAGATGTATCGGCCCATCCTAACCACTAGGCTACCCCTCAGTCCACATTCAAAGGGGATAATCGAAGGTAGATAATTTGGTGGTTCTATTCAGGGAAGACGAAGGTACATAATTTGGTGGTTTTATTCATGGAAGACGAATCAAACAACTTGGTCGATGTTGATGCGGAATCAAGGGTACGAATCACCATTGTCGAGGGTGTAAAAGTCGGGATAGATTTTGCAAAGACAAATCTCCTTGCGACAACCATAAAAAATCATCCAACATTTATGCAGCGAAGTAAGATCTAAAGGACCATATATAGAGAAATATATTTTTCCAGCACCACCATGTTATTGAACGAAGGGCCCAAGAACACTCATTGAATAGGTTCCCGTCTCCATCGATAGAAAGCCAAGAAAAACCCAACCACCAAACCCGATAATAGCCGCTAAAATTTTTTAATGAAAAACTTCACCCATAGATCAGCTATCCCGCCCCTCTCGACACCAGGGCAAAGTTGGTCGGAGGAGTGGGAACCGATCGACAATGGAGATGGAACTGCGGCGGCTAGGGGTTTTGGAGGAGGAGGAGGCTAAAACGTGAAGAAACTTGATATACCTGTGATTTCAGCTTGTTTTTTCTATTTTCTTTCACATCGGTTCTTTTCTTGCATTTGTTCTATGGTAGCCGCCATAAAAAAACCATGAGATCGGTAGGTGTATGGTAGCCGCCATCAAATTCTTCTCTATGTATGCTCTACCTAGGACACATAGTTCTTGTCTTTTTCAAGGTAGAATATGTAGAACTATGTTTAAACATCCAATTTACAATAACTATTTAGAAATATCAGCATATATTCACCTTCCTATTTTCCTAATGAACTGTCGCTTTGCCTAATGCTGCCAAATTCAAAAATTGCTCAGAGAGCAAGAAAAAATAATCTTGAGGAGAATCGGCACAAAATGAAGAAGATTACACTTTGAGGTGAAAATTCATATGGCCTACTACACATAGAGTTTCAAATTCTTGTCCTGGTCCTGTTACAGCTACGGCCTACTGCAGGCGAACATCCAACATTACAGGGGAGGTCCTACATGATTTACATAAAAGCTTCTCACAGAACAAAAACTTTCTTATGCACAAACAAGAAGCCCAAGCATGGAACACCTCCTGACAAAGACCACAATGAAGAAGAAAAGAATCTTCTTGAATGTACACGCCTGCTTGGTAGCTTGAAACAATCCAGGGATGGGACCTAAAAATTGGCCGCTTCGTTGAAATTGCCGTTATCGGCTGAGGCGTGCCTCAGTGAGCACCCTACCTGACTTTCACCAGAGCAGATGATTTTTTCCTTGATGTTTGTTCAACGTCGCTTCTTCCAGCTGGTAGATCTCTTGTCACCTGACAATTTTCTTGGGAGATTCAAGAGGGAATTTACGCGTGTAACGCCTTCGAGCGCAGACCATTCCTCCTCCTCGTTTGTGGATATGCAGTCGGCCAAGCTGCGGGCAGACCCACACCTTTCTGGTTGCTTTGAGACAGGAGATTCGTCCACTGGAATAATCTCATCAACGTTTCTCAGCGTTGACGAGTGTTCCAATGTGGGCTCAGGGATTTTCTCTTCTCTTGAGATATGTTCATTTACGTCTGCAGTGTCTTTATCAGTCTTATTACTGCCATCTGGGATCAAAGCATCCTCCGCAGGTACAGACTTTTCACTATTGGCTGCACTCTCTTCTACCGAGTCAGGTGATTTTTCGTGGTCTAAGAATAAGCAGACAGCGGCGCAGTCATCGCTCTTGGATGTTGGGAACTTCAGTCTCCAAGATCTGACAGCACAATCAATGAGAGCCCTGGCAGCCGTTGCTCGAGATGGAGCGGCAGCTACAATATCAACTGCCTCCTTGTTTGAGAGAACATCCCAAACCTACAGCAATTGAGTTTTTTTCTCAATATAACAGGGTTGAAGCGGGTGTAGGATGTAAAATCTATATGCGCGAACATATGAAATTTCTAATTTGGAGGGACCATTTTAAGTAGGATGATAAGAAGCATACCCCATCAGTAGCTAGTATTATAAACTCATCCTTTTCAGTAAGACGGCGGTATGATATCTCTGGAACAGATATTAATCCATAATCTTTAAGGCAAAAGTCTCCAAAAGCTCTGGCCATTGCCAATCCAGGAGAATCATTATTTGGCAACCATACCCTCGAAACTTCTGGTTCATCTTGAAGAGCGAAAACCCTTCCTCTGCATTGCTGGATCCTCGCAGCTTCCTCTGAAGAAAAAGAAATGAAGAATAATAAAGATTAAAAAAACCAAAAGGAAGTGATCGATCTGGAGAATTATTAGTAGCAACTATATTAGATGATACTCCCTCTGTTTCATATTACTCCGCATGTTAGCTTCGGTTAAGGTCAAACTTTGTGAAGTTTGACCATTATATAGATAAATATATTAACAATTATAATATCAATTCAATACCAATAGAGACAAGGTGAAATATAATATCATATTATATATATTTGATATTGTAAATGTTAATAATTTATCATATATACATGGTCAAATGTTACAAAGATTCACTTTTACTATTCCCTGCGTGCCGGAGTAATATGAAACGGTGGGAGTAGTTTGATCAAGGTATACAGAGAGAAATGAAGAGAGGGCATTAAAAAGCTAAAAATCCAAGGAGGCAAGTGAAATGATCAGGGAGGGAAATGAGCTTACTGGGAAGATTAGGCTTCAAATCAACAGTGAGTTGTACCGCAGTTAGATTGTTGGTAGCATCCCGTGTTGCCATTATTGCTCTCGAGTCCCCAAGATTTCCAACTACAAGATCCCTTCCCTGGAGAATAAGTCATGTCCATTCATACCACAGGTTACAAAAAATTCCCAATACTAGTTTTCATATACTTTAATCAGCAAGGTATCTATAAAAATTAGGGTATGTTCAGAAGTATCAATCACCTGTTTGACCAATGTGACTGCCGTACTACCACTACAAAAGCAATCAATTGTAGGATGCATCTTGAGCTCCTTGTCCATCGATTTGAAAGCCTTCAAATAAGAGTGCTTCAGTGGAAGGAACGTCTCAGGAAGCATATCACTTCCATCAACATCGACAGACTCACCCCATTCATCATCAACGGCACATGCTGTTTCTTCGGAGTTCAAACTTCCGGAAATGCTTCCGTTTAGATGAGGACTAGTGCCCCCATTGGCACTGGTTTTCCATTGTGAGAGTAACTTAACAGGAAGAGAATCCCTAACTTTCTTGGCGACAAAATGACCATATGGCCCATGACCATCAAACACGCCGCAGAAGACGCTATCACTGGAATTGAAACTCTGCAGTAAAAGCAAGGGAACATCACATAGCTGTCAAGCAATAACATTTACTGGACTCGAAGTGTGCGCTTTTCCCACAATATCAAGTGTTCTGATCAGCTAGTAGTGACAATTGTTAATTTCTTTGAAGTAAATGCAGCAATGTACATAATTTCCACAGAAAGTACCAATGAAATGGGAGAATTACAATGAACTGTATTGATCGAATCTTATTTGTCTGTTATGCTCATATTTCGCCATGAAAATATTAAGAGTATGGTAGTGTGAGTGAGCGACTTCATGAAGGATTTTGAAGAGACAAAATGTAGGAAATGCACCTACAGTTGAATCAGAGAAGCAGACTTCACAGTACCTAAGAAACCAACTCGGTAGCTAGTCAACTCATAAGGCATTATGCCATGTGACTATAAAGTTCAGTAGTCCTGTTTCGCAACCATTGCGAATGACAATCTGTAATTTCTGAGAATATTCCTACACTGAGAAAATTTCTACTACTTGCGGTGAAATGTGGAAAGACGATACAAAATTTGACTGCCAGTATAACTTACATCTCAGAGAAAAGAGGAATATGAGGAAGAATTCTCAAGGAGATAAAAACCGGAAGATACAACTAATGGTCAATTCAATTCAATTCCAACAGCAACCGTAAAAACGGAGAGAGTGAAGGAAGTACCTCCCACTCCAATAAAGGAAGTACTCTTTTGCTTTGAATATTAGCAATTAAAAGCACTATTCTGAGAATCTACAGGCATAATATCTCTTTATTGCCCTCGTAAGTACATGATCCTTCATGGCTTCATGCATCTTAGAAGTGATTCCTAAATACCTACCTACTATTCTGAGTACAGTTTAGCTTGTCCTAGTTCTTAGGAAATGAAAAAGAGATTATCCATATTGCATTTCTCTTCTTCCAGTTGTTTATCACAACCTATTGCTTAAGGAACCAATATAGCACTTAAGCTGAACTGGTTAATTGATTAGGATAGACCCTGGATAGAGCAAGCAAGCTATCAATAGCCACCGCTAATCACTTGACCTCTCAATCACATCCATGTCAAGAAAGGAACAGGAAGACAGGAACAAAACACTCTTTAGACAGAAGAAGAGAACAAAACAAAGAAAGGTATAAACATTTGCCAAGGATCTTGCTTGCACTATACACAAAGTCTTGAATCAAGGAAAAGACAACAACGGTACTTCAATATCACAACTAATTCCCGTCCCTTCTAGCAGAGAACACTTTAGAAAATCATCAAAAACCTTTAAGGCACACATTAAATAAATACAGTAGTAAACTGCTCGTTTTCTTATAGAAGCTCAAATAATCTAAAGCCGAATGCTCGCATTTCAGATTACTCAATCCAGTAGAGCAAAAGGGGTGCCTCCTTTGGAAGCAAATTAAGAAATGCCCCAACATCGCTACAAATCCAAACCTATCTAAACTCCATCGATAGCAACTGAATGTAATCTGAAGTAAAATCCCCTCATTTCGAAATCATACACTCAGTTGGATAAAGTTGTTTTCCTCTTCAATCAGACAAGACTGAAATCCAAATCGACCGGTAATCCAGGCACAAACCAATTGATAATAAACACGAAGAGCTTAAAGAAGACTTCCAAGAGTAAACGCGAGCAGTTGACTTAGAAAGGGCCGCGCTTTAAACCAAGAACCGGCCGTGGACCGAGCGTCGCCGCCGATCAGGACTGTAAATCCACCGGAGCAAACGAGCAAGCAAGAGAAAGAGAAACACGGGGTTGCCGGTAGCTCACCTCCCACACGACCATGGCGTCCTGGTTGGTGCCCTTCCGCCCCTGCTGCGTGTGGAGGCACGCCGCGGCGCTGGCGCTGGCGCCGTTCGCGCACGTCCTCCCGGCGACCCGCGCGAGCTCCTCCTCCGTCATCATCTCCCCTTCGCTGCCGTGGAGCTTCCTGCCGCCTCCACCACCGCCGACGCCGCTGGAGAAGAAGGTGCCGCCGGCGGCAGCCACGCCCTCCCGCTCGCCGCCGCAGCGGTGCCTCTTGCGCCACCACGCCGGCGCGTCGCCGGGCTGGGTGGAGAGGCAGGAGCCCATGGTGGCGGCCAATGGGATCGCGGCAACACGGCGGAGCACAGAGTTGGGGAGTAGCAGTAACTGCTTGCTGCGCGGCGCTGTGCTTATGCTGCTCTAGGCTACGGTGGTTGTAGGGTTTTGATGCCTGATGTTTCCTCGTCTTGTAGGCCTGAGCTGAGCTTTTCGCCCCTTTTGCATCATTTGGTTTGTGTGGCCTTCTTCCATGGAGATTTGGGCTGAAACGTTAATAATAAACCCACTGTCATTTTTTGCTAAGTGGGGTTAGGTTGGGAGTAGTACAATTGATTATGCTTATCATGTGTTTCACCTTTTGGGAAAAGAGAATCCTATGTTGGGGATAATTTTACTCTTAAAATAAATATCTTCTTGGAGTTTTCTTAAATGGTTTGTCTAGGATGATTTTGTGTGTCTAATCTTTATAAAATTTTGGTTAACTTATGTCAATGAAATATTGTTTTAATTGTGCATTCTCATGGTTTTTTGTTGGACTCTAGTTATACATAGGGGCGGAGCGAGACCCTCGGCAAACCTTGCCATGGCTTGGGCCTAGCAGCGACGGGCTTGTTGTGATCCTCCCTTCACCCTTGATTTTAGATAAGCGGGTAATGCAGTTCTCAAAGTTAGTTCTATGATTGTTCTTTTGCCTCCCGACTTTTTCTTGCTCCCCTACTCTCGCCCTCCTTACCTTGAGAGGCGTCGTTCGTCTCCCGACTCCCCTCTCCCTCTTCTCCGGTGGCCTCGCTTGCCAGAGTGACCGAGAGAGGGGGCGGCCCCTTGTCTATACTTTAGTCTAGGTTTAGTAGTAGTTCCCCTAGTGGAATCTAGCTTTATGCCGACAGGATCCTGGTCGACAACGCATCTGAGCTACGTGGTTGGCCGGTTGTGGTGCTGTTGGAGATATGCCCTAGAAGCAATAATAAATGTAGTTATTATTATATCTTTGTGTTTATGATAAATGTTTACATTCATGCTATAACAGTATTAACAAGGAAACATTAATACTTGTGCGATTTGTAAACTAAATTAGAGTCCCTAGTAAAGCCTCTTTATAATACTAGCTTGTTGGTTAATAAATGATTGTGGTTTCCCTATCATGAACATTGAGATGTTATTAACAACAAGATTATATCATTAGGAGAATGGTATGATGGACATACTCCTATAGATGAGCGTAGCATAAAGATCAAGTCATTTTAATAGTTCAATTGCTATATGTTTTCTGATACATAGTAACCTAATTCCTTCGACCATGAGATCATGCATATCACCATCACCGGAAGGATGCTTTGATGACATCAAACACCACACCGTAACTGGGTGGCTATAAAGGTGGCATTGAGTGTTCGGAAAGTATTGGTTGAGACACATGGATCAAGAGTGGGATTTGTCCATCCATATGACGGATAGATATACTCTGGGCCCTCTCGGTGGAATGTCATCCAATTGGCTTGCAAGCATGTGAATGGCTCACAAGGGATCACATATCACGGGAACGAGAAAAGAGTACTTATCAGTAACGAGGTTGAACTAGGTATGCAGAGATACCGACGATCAAAACCTCGGATAAGTAAACTATCGTGAGACAAAGGGAAATTGGTATCGTATGTAAGTGGTTCATTCGATCGCAAAGTAATCGTAGAAATATGTGGGAGCCATATGAATTTCCAGATTCCTCTATTGGTTATTGTTCGGAGAAGTGTCTCGATCATGTCCACATAATCACGAACCGTAGGGAGACACACTTAAGGATTCGATGTTGTTGAGTAGTTATGGAATGATGAGTAAGAGACCAAATGTTGTTCGGAGTCTCGGATGGGATCCGGGATATCACGAGGAGATTCGGAATGGTCCGGAGAATAAGATTCATATAAGGAAAGTCCTATTTTGGGGTTAGAGAATGGTTCCGGTGTTTTCATCGGGAATGTTCTAGAAGGTTCCGGAAGGTCCGGCACTCCAGAGGGGAAGGGTACATGAATGTGTCATAACAAGTTGGAATGGTTGCATCATGTACTAGGTGTCATCGCTGAGCAAAATAAAGGGATAAATCAAATCCTAGTTTGAAAAGTCAAACGCCTATTTGAAAAGTCAAACGGCAAGTTTGCTTGGTGGAGGGAGAGTAGGAAACCTACTTGGGGAAGAGTTCCTCTCCCTCCACCCGCCGGCCTTGGAAGCCGAGTTGGGGAGGGACTCCCCTCCCCTTGGCCGGCGCCCTCCACCTATATAAGGAGGGGCAGGGCTGCCCCTCCAAGACTACACCTTGCCTCACCGAAACCCTAGCCCTAAGCCGTCGGCGCCACCACCTCCTGCTGCCGCCGCCTAGGGCAAACCCTAGCCGCCGACTTGGGCTTCCCCAAGCCCTAGCCGCCGGCCTAGCCCTCTCTCCTTGGTGTGTCTAAACCCTAGATCACCGAGGCCTCTCTCATAGTCCACCATACTCGCTCCGGCTTAAGGCGAAGCCCTGCGAGATCTCCCCTCTACTTCCGGTACCACGCCGTCGTGCTGCCGGAATCGCAAGGAGAGTGCTACAACCTCCGCTGCCTGCTGGAACAAGGGAGAGGAAGGTCTTCGTCGAGTACCGAACGTGTGACCGACTGCGGGAGCGTTGCCGGAACGCAGCGCCGGAAGGATCGTCTACGCGATCTTGAGATCGGGAAGAGTACGACTACATCACCCACGAGAATCCGCTCTCATTAAACACTTTGGAATCTTCGAGGGTGAGTTATTCCATCGACTCGTTGCTACAATCTAGTAGATAGATCTTGGCTTGTTTGTTTGTATGCGGTAGAATTTTTTTGTTTTCCATGCTACGAACCCTTACAGTTGTATCAGAGCCGTGTCTATATGTAGATCTGTTGCACGAGTAGAACACAATGGTCATTGTGGGCGGCGGTGTTTTTATTATCAATTGCTTCTTGTGTACTTTGCATCTTGCAGTATGATGGAATGAAGCGGCCCGAGCTAACCTTATATGACATCGTTCATGAGACTTGCTCCACGCTCAACATGCAACTTGTATTACATAAGTGGCTTTGCGGGTGTCTTTCTCTCCCATTATAGTATAGATCCAATTTACAACAGGCACTTGATAGTTCAAACATCAACGTTGTGGTTCTTGTTCGTAAGTTAGATCGACACTTATTGAAAGCCCCAAACCACGTAAAATTTGCAAAGAAATTAGAGGCGTCTAACTTTGTTTTGCAGGGGTGTGCTGTGATGTGATTTGGCCATGATTGTGATTATATTTGATGTATGCAATGTTCCTTATTGTAAATTGGCAACCGGCATGAGCCATATAGTTGTCTTTAATTTCTGTTAAGACCCGCGTGTCTATTCAAAGTAGTTGTAATAGTTGAAGCTGGTGGACGACAATCATGGAGCAGCGTCATTGACCTTGATGCAATGCCGGTGATGATGGAGATCATGTTAGTGTTTGAAGATGGAGATCGGAAGCACAAAGAAGAAAGGCCATATCATATCACATATTATGAATTGCATGTGATGTTAATCCTTTATGCATCTTGTATTGCTTAGTTAATGACGGTAGCATTATAAGATGATCCCTCATGCACATGAATTTCAAGTTCTAAAGTGTTCATCCTTATTAAGCACTGTTGCTAAAGCTTGTTGTTTCGAAGCACCACGTGATGATCGGGTGTGTTAGATTCTGCAAGTGTATACAATGTGAGCAAGCCAGATTTGCTCATGCGGAAGCTAAGGTTTGATCTTGACGAGCCTAGCATGTACAGACATGGTCTCGGAACACGGATCACCGAAAGGTAAAGCATGAATCATATAGTAAATATGATGAACATGTCGATTGTTCGCCATTGAAGCTACATCAACTCTCGTGATGATCGGTTTTGATGTGGTGGATTTGGTTCGTGTGATCACTAAAACAATGTGAGGGATATTGTTTTGAGTGGGAGTTCACCTAGATTAATTTAACTATTAATTAGAACTCAATTTGTCATAAACTTAGTCTAAACTATTGCAAATATGTTGTAGATCAATGGCGGCCCCTACCATCAATTTTAATGCGTTCCTAGAGAAAGAAAAGTTGAAAAACAATGGAAGCAACTTCGCGGATTGGTTCCGCAATTTGAGGATTGTCCTCAATGCTGGTAATTTGACCTATGTGCTGGATGCACCGCTAGGTGACCCGCCTGCAGCTACTGCTACCGATGAAGTAAAGAATGTTTACCTCGCTCGGAAGACTCAGTACTCCACAGTTCAGTGTGCTATCTTGTATGGTTTAGAATCGGAGCTTCAGAAAAGGTTTGAGAAATCAGACCCACATGATATTGTCTGTGAACTCAAACTGATATTTGAGACTCACACGGAAGTTGAGAGCTATGAGGCTTCTGAAAAGTTCTTTAACTGCAAGATGGAAGAAGGCAGCTCCGTCAGTGAGCATGTGCTTCAGATGTCTGGGCACGCAAACAAACTTCAAAGCTTGGGTATAGTGATTCCTAATGCTTTGGGGATTTACCGTGTCCTCCAATCACTACCACCGAGTTACAAGAACTTTGTGATGAACTACAATATGCAAAGCATGAACAAGCAGTTGCCAGAACTCTTCTCCATGTTAAAATCTGCAGAAGTGGAGATCAAGAAAAATCACCAAGTGTTGATGGTCAATAAGACCACCAATTCAAGAAAGGCAAGTCTAAGCAAAAGGGACACGTCAAGAAGGGTGGTACGAAAGTTACCGCACCGACGAAGAAGACCAAGGCTGGACCTAAGCCTGATACTGAGTGCTTTTACTGCAAGGGAGAAGGTCACTGGAAGCGGAATTGCCCAAAGTACTTGGCGGATTTGAAGAACGGCAACATCAAGAAGAAAGGTATATCCGATATACATGTTATTGATGTGTATCTCACTAGTACTCGTAGTAGTGCCTGGGTATTTGATACTGGTTCGGTTGCTCATATTTGTAACTCGAAACAGGTGCTGCAGAATAAACGGAAGCTAGCGAAGAACGAGGTGACGATGCGCGTAGGAAATGGATCAAAGGTTGATGTGATCGCGGTCGGCACGCTACCTCTTCATCTACCATCGGGATTAGTTTTATACTTAAATAATTGTTATTTGGTGCCTGCGTTAAGCATGAACATTATATCGGGATCTTGTTTATTGCGAGACGGTTACTTGTTTAAGTCCGAGAATAATGGTTGTTCGATTTATATGAGTAATATGTTATATGCACATGCACCTTTGATAGATGGTCTATTCTTATTGAATATCGATAGTGGAAATACACATATTAATAACATTGAAGCTAAACGTTTGAAATCGAGCGATAACTCGACCTATATGTGGCACTGTCGTCTTGGTCACATTGGAGTGAAGCGTATGAAGAAACTCCATTCCGATGGACTTCTTGAATCACTTGATTTCGAATCACTTGAAAGATGCGAAGCATGTCTGATGGGTAAAATGACTAAGACTCCATTTTCTGGTATGATGGAGCAAGCTACGGACTTATTGGAAATCATACATACCGATGTGTGTGGTCCAATGAGTGTAGCATCGCGCGGTGGTTATCGTTATGTTCTTACCTTCACGGATGACTTGAGTAGATATGGGTATATCTATTTCATGAAACATAAGTCCGAAACTTTCGAGAAGTTTAAGGAATTTCAAAGTGAGGTGGAGAATCAACGTAACAAGAAGATTAAATTTCTACGTTCTGATCATGGAGGTGAATATCTAAGTTACGAGTTTGGCGAGCATTTGAAGAAATGCGGAATACTTTCACAATTGACACCGCCGGGAACACCACAATGTAATGGTGTGTCCGAACGTCGTAATCGAACTCTCTTAGATATGGTTCGTTCTATGATGTCACTTATAGATTTACCGCTATCATTTTGGGGTTATGCATTAGAAACAGCCGCATTCACTTTAAATAGGGCACCATCTAAATCCGTTGAAACGACCCCGTATGAATTATGGTTTGGGAAGAAACCTAAATTGTCGTTCCTTAAAGTTTGGGGTTGCGAAGCCTATGTAAAGAAGTTACAGCCGGACAAGCTTGAACCCAAAGCGGAAAAATGCGTCTTCATAGGATACCCGAAGGAAACTATTGGGTATACATTCTATCATAGATCCGAAGGCAAAATCTTCGTTGCCAAGAATGGGTCCTTTCTAGAGAAGGAATTTCTCTCGAAAGAAGTGACTGGAAGGAAAGTAGAACTCGACGAGGTTGTCGAACCTTCTCTCGAACTTGCGAGTAGCGCAGCACCGGAAGAAGTTCCTGTGGTGCCTGCACCAATAAGAGAGGAAGCTAATGATGATGATCATGAAACTTCGGTTGTAGTTTCTACAGAACCTCGCAGGTCAACGAGAACTCGTACCACTCCTGATTGGTATGATCCCGTTATGAGTGTCATGTTGGTGGACAACACCGATGACCCTGTGACATATGAGGAAGCGATGATGAGCCCAGATTCCAATAAATGGCAAGAAGCCATGAAATCCGAGATTGGATCCATGTACGAAAACCAAGTATGGACTTTGGTAGACTTACCGGATGGCCGGAAGGCTGTCAAGAACAAATGGATTTTCAAGAAGAAAACAGATGTTGATGGTAATGTTACTGTCTATAAAGCTCGACTTGTCGCAAAAGGGTTTCGACAAATTCAAGGAGTTGACTACGATGAGACTTTCTCACCAGTAGCGAAGCTAAAGTCTGTGAGGATTTTGTTAGCAATCGCTGCATATTATGATTATGAGATATGGCAGATGGATGTCAAAACATCGTTCCTCAATGGAGACATTGATGAAGAGTTGTATATGATGCAACCCAAAGGTTTTGTCGATCCTAAAGATGCTAACAAGGTGTGCAAACTTCAACGGTCCATATATGGATTGAAGCAAGCATCCCGAAGTTGGAATCAACATTTTGATAAGGTGATCAAAAGTTTTGGTTTTATACAAACTTATGGAGAAGCTTGTATTTACAAGAAAGTGAGTGGGAGCTCTGCAACATTCTTAATACTATATGTAGATGACATATTGTTGGTTGGGAATGATGTAGACCTTCTTAATAGTGTTAAGGAATATTTGAATAATAGTTTTTCAATGAAAGATCTTGGCGAAGCAGCTTACATATTAGGCATAAAGATTTATAGAGATAGATCAAGACGCCTAATATCATTGTCTCAAAGTACATATTTGGACAAAGTTCGAAAGAGGTTTGGAATGGAAGATAGCAAGAAAGGGTTCTTGCCCATGTTGCCCAATACGACCTTGAGTAAAACTCAAAGTCCAGCAACGGCAGAAGATAGAGAAAGGATGAGTAAGACTCCCTATGCCTCAGCCATAGGATCTCTAATGTATGCCATGCTATGTACTAGACCCGACATTGCATATGCTGTTAGTTTGACTAGCAGATATCAAAGTGATCTAGGAGTGGATCATTGAACAGCGGTCAAAAACATCCTTAAGTACTTGAGAAGAACTAAGGATATGGTTCTTTCTTACGGAGGTGTTGAACAGCTCGTTGTTAATGGTTACACCGATGCTAGTTGGAACACCGATCCGGTTGATTCTAAATCTCAATCTGGATACGTATTTACTTTGAATGGTGCAGCAGTTAGCTGGAGGAGTGCAAAGCAAAGCGTTGTGGCGAGATCTTCAACAGAATCGGAATACATAGCTGCTTCGGAGGCTTCACAAGAAGCGATATGGATGAAGGAGTTCATTACAGATCTCGGTGTGGTTCCAAGTGCGCTGGACCCAATGTCTATCTACTGTGGTAACATGGGCGCCATAGCCAATGCGCAAGAACCAAGGTCACACAAGAAGCTGAAACACATCAAGCTACGTTTTCACGCTATTCGAGAACATGTCCAAGATGGTGACATAAAGATTTGCAAACTACACACAGATCTGAATGTGGCGGATCCGTTGACTAAACCTCTCCCGAGGGCAAAACATGACCAACACCAAACTGCCATGGGTGTTCGGTATATTACCATGTAATCTAGATTAGTTGACTCTAGTGCAAGTGGGAGACTGTTGGATATATGCCCTAGAGGCAATAATAAATGTAGTTATTATTATATCTTTGTATTTATGATAAATGTTTACATTCATGCTATAATAGTATTGACAAGGAAACATTAATACTTGTGTGATTTGTAAACTAAATTAGAGTCCCTAGTAAAGCCTCTTTATAATACTAGCTTGTTGGTTAATAAATGATTGTGGTTTCCCTATCATGAACATTGAGATGTTATTAACAACAAGATCATATCAATAGGAGAATGATATGATGGACATACTCCTATAGATAAGCGTAGCATAAAGATCAAGTCATTTTAATAGTTCAATTGCTATATGCTTTCTGATACATAGTAACCTAATTCCTTCGACCATGATATCATGCATATCACCATCAACGGAAGGATGCTTTGATGACATCAAACACCACACCGTAACTGGGTGGTTATAAAGGTGGCATTGAGTGTTCGGAAAGTATTGGTTGAGACACATGGATCAAGAGTGGGATTTGTCCATCCATATGACAAATAGATATACTCTGGGCCCTCTCGGTGGAATGTCATCCAATTGGCTTGCAAGCATGTGACTGGCTCACAAGGGATCACATATCACGGGAACGAGAAAAGAGTACTTATCAGTAACGAGGTTGAACTAGGTATGCAGAGATACCGACGATCAAAACCTCGGATAAGTAAACTATCGTGAGACAAAGGGAAATTGGTATCATATGTAAGTGGTTCATTCGATCGCAAAGTAATCATAGAAATATGTGGGAGCCATATGAATTTCCAGATTCCTCTATTGGTTATTGTTCGGAGAAGTGTCTCGATCATGTTCGCATAATTCACGAACCGTAGGGAGACACACTTAAGGATTCGATGTTGTTGAGTAGTTATGGAATGATGAGTAAGAGACCGAATGTTGTTCGTAGTCTCGGATGGGATCCGGGATATCACGAGGAGATCCGGAGTGGTCCGGAGAATAAGATTCATATAAGGAAAGTCCTGTTTCGGGGTTAGAGAATGGTTCTGGTGTTTTCATCGGGAATGTTCTAGATGGTTTCGGAAGGTCCGGCACTCCGGAGGGGAAGGGTACATGAATGTGTCATAACAAGTTGGAATGGTTGCATCATGTACTAGGTGTCATCACTGAGCAAAATAAAGGGATAAATCAAATCCTAGTTTGAAAAGTCAAACGCCAATTTGAAAAGTCAAACGCCAATTTGAAAAGTCAAACGACAAGTTTGCTTGGTGGAGGGAGAGTAGGAAACCTACTTGGGGAGGAGTTCCTCTCCCTCCACCCGCCGGCCTTGGAAGCCGAGTTGGGGAGGGACTCCCCTCCCCTTGGCTGGCGCCCTCCACCTATATAAGGAGGGGCAAGGCTGCCCCTCTAAGACTACACCTTGCCTCAACGAAACCCTAGCCCTAATCCGCCGGCGCCACCACCTCCTGCTGCTGCCGCCGCCGCCTAGGGAAAACCCTAGCCGCCGACTTGGGCTTCTCCAAGCCCTAGCCGCCGGCCCAGCCCTCTCTCCTTGGTGTGTCTAAACCCTAGATCACCGAGGCCTCTCTCATAGTCCACCATACTCGCTCCGGCTTAAGGCGAAGCCCTGCGAGATCTCCCCTCTACTTCCGGTACCACGCCGTCGTGTTGCCGTAATCGCAAGGAGAGTGCTACAACCTCCGCTGCCTGCTGGAACAAGGGAGAGGAAGGTCTTCGTCGAGTACCGAACGTGTGACCGACTACGGGAGCGCTGCCAGAACGCAGCGCCGGAAGGATCGTCTACGCGATCTTGAGATCGACAAGAGTACGACTACATCACCCACGAGAATCCGCTCTCGTTAAACACTTTGGAATCTTCGAGGGTGAGTTATTCCATCGACTCGTTGCTACAATCTAGTAGATAGATCTTGGCTTGTTTGTTTGTATGCGGTAGAAATTTTTTGTTTTCCATGGTACGAACCCTTACAGGTGCTGCTCCTACCCATGGTGCTTTGGTTGATGGAGCCAGAGGTGGATTTGATTAGGGTTGCAGCGTCACTGCCCAATAAGCTTGAAGGTCTGCCTCCCGATATGTAGGTCAATGATGGAGTGACTCCCTCTTCTCTATCTGATTTGTTTTCTCTCCATTGAGGAGGGATTTGGATGATGGGGGTGGAGGAGGTTGCTCAGGGATAGTGCCATTTCACCTGGACGGTCATGTTGGCGAGGGGATGAGGCAGACAGGCGCTAGGTGTGACATCATCGAGTTTCTCCCGACCGGCCGAGGTGGCAAGGGGGAGAAGCTTGCTGATGCGTTGTACTATGCTTCTTGGTGTTGCTGCCTCAACGTATCGGCAAAGCTTCTTGGTGTTGCTCTTGGTGGATGGCCCGAGATGGTGCTGCTCCGAACAGGTACATCAAGCCTAGTGTTCTTTAGGTCTGGCATAAAACCAGCCTCCCTTTTCCTCTGTGGTTTGGCGAAAAAGATCAATATCCCAGGTCTGGACTGCTACCTCGTTTTGCTACTCTGAGAGAAAGCTGACATAGTGTATTTCTCATATCTATCGTTGCAGCGATTTAGTATGGATACTACACCGCGGATCAGTTGAGAATTGTTGTCCAGGTTGCATATGTCATCTTCAAGTCGCTCGGGTGTATTCACCGGAGACAGATGAGATCGTCTCCAAAGTCGCCCCCGGATTTAGCGGTGAAGATTACCATGTATTGAGCTCGGTGATGCATCCTCGATATCTACAGCTCAATCCCTAACCTCGTATGTCTCTGCCAACCCGATTGTCGGTTGAGCCGATGGCTCTACGATTGGATAGGCTATTTGAGGCCCCTGAAGATCACAGTTGCTGGATTGTTGTGTCCATGTTCTCGATGAACCCATTGGCAGGCTCTGATTTGTGCCCTTCGGCTTAGGCAGCTTGTTCTTGCAATAGTTCATAAAATATGTGTGCATCTAGTCGCGTGGTGCAGGCACAAGAGGAGAAGGGCTGGTTTGCACATTCTCTATTGCATTTCAGATCCTATTTGTAATATGTGAGGCCTTAGTCAAATTTGTTTCTACCTTCCAAGCATGCTTTGTATTTGTAACCCCTCCGCTTTTGAATGAATGAAGTTTCGGGCCCCTTTGGTGCTCTTCCCTTGTTCAAATAAAAATAATAGTTTTCGAAGTTATGCCACTTGTATTATCTTTTTTCACAATGTATATATTATGTTTTGACAAACTAAACTAGTTTGCCAAAACATACTATTGTACATTATGAAACAGGGTGGCTTTGGTAGCTTAGAGGTTTGGATCGAATGGAGTATATCTTGATAACTAAAATGGGGAGATTAGGAAAGAAAACCCAAGTACTACTAGTAGTATGGGCATCGTAGTGAAAGGAAAACCAAATCCAAGTACTTCCCCGGTATGATTAGCGAAATAATGTACTACTCTACTCCAAGTATGGATCGACGTGAGGGCACAACAAAGCATGTGGCTCGGTCTTCTTAGCACATTGATGGGCGCAAGAGTACAAATATCAACGTACTGCCGAATTTGCAACTGACAAAGAATCTTAAGAAGCTGTTATATAAAACCTGTTTAATAAATCAGACCCATATGACAGCTCTTTACTGCCCGACATGGCACATGATATATGTACGTGTCCTTTTTTCGTAGATCACAGCGATCTGTTTTTTTGGTGCTAGATCAGAAGAAACACTATACATATGCAAGCAAGCTTAAATGGAGAGAGAGAGAGAGAGAGAGAGAGAGAGAGAGAGAGAGAGAGAGAGAGAGAGAGAATAGAAGAACAATAATTTCCATCTATATAGTCAATTGTGAAGGTTTTACATGTATGCATTGACCAGTTTACTCCTACAAGAGAGGCAGGGGAGCATCACTGCGATCTGGTCCTGGTTTCAAACATCTTTTCAACGTTCGTTCCTTCCTCCCTTCCTTCCATCGAAAAGAGAAGTGCTTTTCCAGCAAGGAGACCGCCTTTTTGTTTGGCATGTCTTATTCTCGGTTTCCAGATTGTGATCTCCCCCCCAACCATTCCACATGCAGACATCTCTTTCTTGGCACTTGGCCCTTTTTGTCCGCATAGGAAAAAAGGTGCTTGGCTTATCTTATGGGTCGCTGGCCAGCTCTTTGTCCTCGCTAGCACAGGCAACGGATCACTCAGAGCGAGCGTCCCTGTTGTCAATTAATTAATGGAGAAAGATTTGTCGTCCATGTCATGAGATTGAATGTTATTAGGGGGAGTGGGTCGTCGCTGGTTGAGCTTTGCTTGCATGCACGGTGATGCAGGGATGGCAACACTTGTGTTGATGGCGACAGAGACAGAGGTGTGTATATCTCCATGCTGGGTATTTTTTTTGTTCTGAGTGGCGCCTGAGTCGGCAGCCAAGTCAACGCAACGGTAAAGTACTGAAGTGGAGCGGGGGAGTATTGTGTTTGGTCAGAGAAGCGACGCGTCGAATCTGTGGGCGCGTTCAGCGTTCAGATAGGTTTTCAGACTTGGACTGGGATGGAGAGGAGCCTGAGTGACATGTGAGAGCTGAGTTGTCGATGCACTAGTGATGAGTTTGATTATGGTATAAGAACACTATATAATATTATTAGCAGTCGACCGTACAAAGATCAGATAGTATGTTATGGTTGGCCAATAGGTTAGTAAGAAAGCGTAACGGGTAACCAGCTGTGTGTGATCTACTGATCTCTGGCTAGGATCATCCGGCCGGAAGAGAAGAGGAGAAAAGTGCAGGCGAGCGAGTGTGGCGGAATGGACGAAAATAATCCAAAAAAATAACGATTTCACGAAATGAACTCCGGCCAGAAGAAATTCACGGAACTAACCATTGCGCCTGGCGCCGCACTTTAGGTCTTGTACCAGCGCGGCGCCAGCCCTCCCTAGACCCAGCCCATTCCTCTCAGACGCACAGGAGCGCATGGCGGCTAGGTTTTCTCGGCCCCGGTGATTCCCCTCTCCAAAAACCCAAGACTTGCTGGATTTGTCCAAGGATCTTGCTCCCAATCCCTTCCCCATGTATCTCCTCTCAAATCCCTTGCTATTTGTCCAAAAATTTCTTGCTAATTTCCCCTTTTGTTCAAATTTCGGTGAAACCCTAGGTTCAATTAGATGTAGAGATTGAGATGAACCATTGCAATGCTTATTTGATATTTAGGTTTAGATATGGCATAGTACTCTTTGGTACAACTCTAGTTGGTCTATTTATCTTTGAAGTATATGTTAGGTGCTTTTTCATATTAGCAATTCCATATGGCTAGAGTAAGATGGAGATATGGTAGAACTCTAGTTGGTGTTTTGATTTATCTTACAATTATATGGTAGAAGTCTAGTTGGTTGATTTAGCTTGCAATTCTAGATGCTAGAACTATAGGTAGAGTAGGATGAATATGTAGGATGTCTCTATAAGATGAACAAAAGCTAGAACTATATGCTAGAACTATATGCTAGAACTATAAGATGGTTGATTTAGCTTGCAATTCTAGATGCTAGAACTATAAGATGGACATTTTGTAATTGTTCTTATTCTCTCTATTGTTTTGAATATGTAGGATGGCTCTAAACCCCCTTCTAAACAATGCTCACTATGATGTTCAACACCGTGCCTACAAGATGTCGGAGAAGAGACGGGTACTAAAAACTTCAATGCAGGTCGAACAAGATGCCATGTTTGTTTAGATGGAAATCTAACATTTTGCCATTATATGTTTGCAGGAGCTTCAACCCCTTCGACTTAGGTACCACGAGGTCTCGTCCGGCAAGATGCGTTATGATGCGCGGTACACTCCATACATCTAGCAGCTAGGACTCCTCCCCTTTATCCACATGGTCACTCGGTCCACACCGGCCTTCAACCCTGCTGCGATCACCGCGCTTGTGGACCGATGGAGGCCGGAGACGCACACATTTCACCTTAGGACCGGTGAGACTACGATCACCTTGCAGGACATGAGCATGATCCTGGCACTCCCAATCGAGGGAAACCCTGTGTGCATGTCCTCGGATTCAGACGGGTGGCGTGAGGAGATGGTCGCCCTTATAGGGAAGGATCCACCCGAGGCTATAAACAAGAAGGGGGAAAAACTGAGGGTCGCTGCCGGGGCTACTTTTACTTGGATCATCCAGAATTTCAAGATTTGCCCCGAGGATGCCGATGAGGAGACGATCAAGACATACACTCGTGTGTATGTGTGGTACATTATCACGAGGACTCTGTTTCCTGACAACAGTGGGGATCGTGCTCAGTGGCATTGGCTCAAGTTGCTGGTTTTTTTCGACTCTACCTTCAGTTGGGGTTCTGCGGCGTTGGCCTGGTTCTACCGTCAGGTAATGAGTTATTTACAAATGTTGTTGTATATTTTTGCACTATCTCAAAAAAAATTGTTCTTACCAAATGGTTGTTCACTTCATCTGCAGCTGGATGACGCTTGCCTTAGGAGCTCCACCGATTCAGGGATTGGTGGTTGTTTGCTCCTTCTTTCGGTGTGGAGCTGGGAACGCTTCTCCATTGGACGGCCGAGATTGTTGTCATTCAATCCTTACATTGATAACGACAACAACTACCTTCTCCCCACGTGGGCTTACAAGTGGGATGTGGTCTCCGAACCGCCAACGGACCCACTGGAGGCGTACAAGAGGTACACGAACGAGTTTGACACGATCACCATGGATCAGGTAATTTCAGCGACGGCGGTCAATTATATGTCTTGAACTTGTAATCTTTGACCCTGACATGACTGTGGTATGATGCAGGTGACGTGGGAGCCATACGGTCGAGGGGACCGCTTTGGTGTTCCGGAGGACTATCGTCTTAACCCTATTTGCCTCAAAGAATCTCGTCTGTGGCTAATGCGTTGCCCCATGGTGTGCATGTGGGCTGTTGAGTATCACCAGCCTCACCGTGTCATGACCCAGTTTGGGTTATTTCAGATTGTACCGCCTGAGTGGAAGGACACGGACATAGGGCTCCATAGGTAAGCTACTAACTGCCTTACCATGTGATGTGCTTATCATTCGCCAAATAACGCTTTTTGACTTGTTGTTGTTGTGTGCAACTTGGACAGGAAGAAGCAGAGGAAGGAGAAGGATTGGCCCAAGCTTCATAGGAAGCACCTTGAGAAATTCAGGAGGTGTGTGACTGTTATCGCCATATTTTGGCCAAAGGAGGAGTTGGGCCACAATCAAGATGGGCTTAGAAGATACGTATATGCAACGTGTTATTGAATCGGCCTCGTGCGTTGATTTGGGCTAAATTGCCCGTGTATCTTATATTGTAATAGATTCCGTTTCGATTTAGGTAAGAGATAGAGTTGTAGAGTTATTCCAAAGATAGAAAGTCTCCGGACTATAAATATGTACCTAAGGTTATTGAGAAAAGGAGGATAATCACGTTCACAACAAACACAATCTCGACGCATCGCCACCCCTTGTTTCTAGGGTTTTTTCTCGGGTAAGTGCCATGCTGCCTAGATCGCATCTTGCGATCTAGGCAGTATCTACTTATGCGTTATCTGGTGTTACTCGTACTGAAGCCTTGTTGATGGCGAGTAACACTATTATCATAGATTTGTTTGGGCTAGCATCAGTACTTTTTTGCCATGATCGTTTAGTTATGCTACCTCTAGTTGTCTCGCCGCCTTTGCACCTTTTCCCGGGTGTAAGGGTGGCACTTTGCTTGATCTTTATTTAAGTCGATTTGATTTGTTATAGTTGTGCCTTGTTCTCCAAGGTTTAGTTTGATATCTACATGATCAGGCCTTGCAAACGGGTTGAACGATCCAGTAGTATATAAGATATGGTTCATCAATCCGAGAGGAGTTGTTCCGGGAATTGACTTTACGTTGGTTTTTAGGCCTTCTCTAAGATTAGTTTTCCATTATCTTTTGTATCTACCAGGCTCAATTACGTGTAGGACGTTCCAATTATGTGGTGAAAATGTTAAACTGTCGTAGATCGATTTAACTTGTAATGATGAAGCAAAACCCCATGTTATCGTAGATCTAATGCAGAACCATGGGACAATCGGCTCTAGGAGCCGATTCACAGGGAAACCTGGGAGCCGGTTATGGCTTGAATTTTACGTATGCTTGTTTACCATGCAGGAAACCAATCGAAGCAATCCTTCACCTTCCTGACCAGGTATAGGTCAGGTGGCACGCCCTCGAACCAAGCCAGGACGTGTGCCGGAGTTTTGCGGGCCGTTGCCCGAGGACTAGGGCCCACCAGCAGTCCTGGGAGCCTCCCGGCTCTCCGTGTTGCCCGTCGCTGCTCGCCGGTGGGTTTTGGTAGGCAACACATTCTGGCACGCCCGGTGGGACATTCAACAACGTCTACATCAACACCCGACGCTGCGATGGAGAACAGACCAGTCACGTACGACGAGCTGACTGAGGAGCACAAGGCGAAGTATGATGACGTCAAAGCTCTCTTTGAAGCCGATCTCATCGGCTCTTTTGAGAGGACTCGTAAGCATGGCATCAGGTGGAAAGGGTTCTCACCCGAGGGTGCTCTGGATGAGGTGGATCTGTCTGTTCCTTCAGAGGAGCGCACCAGAGCTCTGCGACAGGAAGTCAACTACATGGTGGCTCATTCTCTTCACCGCCATTCTGAGAGCCTGGTGAACGCTTTCGAGCGGATTGCAGTTCGCGTAGTTCAGGAGATCATGAAACATCAGTACTCTCCGTCGGGGCCTACTCTGGGGACTCACCAGGGAGAAAGAGCGCTCCAGACCAGGCCACAACTGCCGTTCACGCTTGCAGCTCCGGAGCCACCAGGGGCACCGGTGTACGTCGTCTACAAGGTCGGAGGTGACCCTGGCGATTGCCAATTCCTGTGTGAACCACCTAAAGAAATCCCACATGGATATGTGTGCACCTACGTGCCGGACTGCAACAACTTGACGCGCACGAACCAGATTGCAACCGCAGGGATTGCTGGGGCAGGAGTTTCTGGAGCAGGGGCTTCGGGAGCAGGTGTTTCTGGAGCAGGAATCTCTGGGATGGACGCCGACAAACAGGCGTGGCTAGCCAAGTATGCCACTGGAACGAGTCATGAGAATCTAGCCCCTGCAGCCCAAACAGTGGAGCAAATCCGTACCATCTTGAGAGACCAGTTCGGCTTCGTGCCGAAGAGAAGGACAATCGGCTATTCAAAGCCGTACCCCAACGAGTTTGACCTGATTCCGCTGCCACCCAAGTATCGGCTCCCTGAGTTCTCAAGATTTAGCGGGTCAGAAGGGTCGAGCTCGATCGAGCACGTGAGCCGATACCTGGCACAGTTAGGCATGATTTCAGCATCGGATCAGTTGCGCGTAAGGTTCTTTGCGCAATCTCTGACAGGACCAGCTTTTGGGTGGTACACCTCGCTGCCACCTGATTCGATCCAGACCTGGAAGCAACTGGAAGAGCAGTTCCACATTCAGTATCATTCAGAGGCTACCGAGGCTGGCATTGCAGACCTGGCACGGGTGCGGCAAAAGCGGGGAGAAACTGTAGCCGAGTACATCCAGCGCTTCAGGACTGTCAAGAACCGATGTTACTCAGCTCGGTTAACTGAAAAGGAAGCAGTCGAGCTGGCAGCATTGGGTCTCTCAGCACCTATCAAGGATCTGGCTTTCCAAGTAGAGTACAACTCATTGGTGCACATGGCCCAGAAGCTGACGATGTATGAACAGCGCCACCCTGAGTTGTACCAAGACAAGTTCAAACGTCCGATAGGCCTGGTCGATATAGAAGAAGAAGATCCTACGCAAGACCAGGAGGTGGACGTGGCTGAATGGGCTCGGGGGGCAGATCCTGTATCCTGCAAATGGGTGAAACAGCAAGGGCCTGCAAAAGGGTTCGACTTCGATGTGAGCAAAGCTGAGCAGATATTCGATTTACTGCTGAAAGAAAAGCAGCTGAAGTTACCCGAAGGCCACAAAATCCCTACAGCTCAAGAGATGAACGGAAGACCATACTGCAAGTGGCATCACTCGTTCACCCACACCACCAATGATTGCAAAGAGCTACGTCGCCAGATCCAAACGGCGATAGAGCAGGGCCGTCTGATCCTGGGGCAATTCGCCATGAAAGTAGACACCAACCCGTTTCCCGGCGTCAACATGGTAGAACACAGCCACTCCACGAGGCGCCAGTTGGATTTCTCGTTCGATGTCAACATGGCAAGGCCTGTGTACCACCATGGCACGTACAAGGAGGAAGGCGGTCGCTCTCGGGGCAAAGAACGAGAGGAGGCTGGTCCACGCGACCGGCCCAGCTACGATGACAGGCGGTATTTAACTGAGGAACAGGTGAGGAGCGTGCGATATCAGAAGCCACATTCCACGCATCTCCTTAACAAGTATGAGCGTCAGTATGACCGACGTCGCCGCCGCGATGGAGACGATGAAGGATATGAGCACCTCGCTAGGGGACCGTCAAAAGAAAAGGAAGGCGCAGACAAACATTGGGATTGTCCTTTCTTCAAGTATTGCTGGGATGCGGGAATGAGCCGATTGCCTACAATCGATAACTGCCCGGAATGTGGACAGCAGAAGGAGGACACAGGGCCAGTGTCAGTGTTCAAGCGTATAGGGCCTCTCCCACCTCAGAGCCGATACAGGGAGTCCGCTCGAGCAAAAGATCTCGAGGAGCCAGTGGATGACAGAGGAAAAGACAGATATCACCGTCCAAGGTGGTGTCCCGACGGACTCAGACACACCCAAAAGCGTAGAGTGCAGCGGCTGCGTAACTTGGAGGAAGCCGAAGCGCAGTATCTCCACGCTTTAAAGAAAGCACGGCCTGATCTGGCCGTTAAGATTCGGCAGACCTTGGAAACGGAAGATCGCCCGAAAAGGAAAGAGTGGCGCCCCAAACCGGTAAAAGCCGATGCAAAGACATCGGCTGGCACAAACATGGTATTCATACTTCCGTCAGAGTTCTGCGCGCCAAGAACCAACGAGCTACCAGTGGCACAGTTTGACTGTGGCCCACGGCCGGTTATCTTTGAGAAGCCACGTGAGAAGGGCTACAAACATCTGAAAGCCCTGTACCTACGAGGTTACATCAATGGGCAGCCTGTCAGCAAGATGTTGGTGGACACCGGAGCGGCAGTCAATATAATGCCATACTCCATGCTACGGCGTTTGGGACGTTCCACTGCAGATCTGATCAAAACCAACGTCACGTTAAGCGACTTCAACGGCCAAACTTCAGAAATGCAAGGCGTACTGAACGTGGATCTGACCGTGGGCAGAAAAACCATCCCTACGTCATTCTTCTTCGTGGACAGCAAAAGCACCTGCGCTGTCTTGCTAGGGAGAGATTGGATTCATGCTAACTGTTGCATTCCATCCACGATGCACCAGTGCCTAATACAGTGGGATGGAGATGAGGTGGAGGTCATTCATGCAGATGATTCTATCGAGATCTCCATAGCTGGCATGAACGTCTGGGAAGCAGAAGACCAAGAGCCGATCTCTGGAATCAGTCTAGACGGCTGTGAGCGCATTGAAGCTACAAAAAACGGGGTGAGGCTGATCTTATCCACTGGCCTGACAGAGTAGCAAAGTCCGCGATCGTACGTGGTACGGCCGATCCCTGCGATCGGCCACAAAAAACAAAACTCAGCAATCTTACGACAAGCAGATCATGTAGTCGTAGCAGGGAGATTCCCTGCCATTATAAAACACAAATAAGGTGTAAACCGTCCTGGACTAATGCAATCAAAAAGGGGGCCGATTCAGGCAATCGGCCCAAATTATTTTTGTCATCCTCACCTACTGTTTGCCCTGTGTTTAGCATCGATTTAACAGGTGACGGAAAGCTAGGGTATGGGTTTACATCCGCTGATGAACTATAGGAAATCGACATCGGTCCTGGGGATAAGCCACGACCAACATTTATCAGCAAGAAGTTAGATCCGAGTCTGCGGGGTCCGATGATAGCTCTGTTGAAAGAATATCCAGACTGCTTCGCCTGGGACTATACAGAGATGCCTGGATTAGACAGGAGCATCATTGAGCATCGACTCCCGCTTAAAAAAGGATTTCGGCCATTCCAGCAGCGAGCACGACAGATGAAGGCCGAAATTTTGGCAGAAGTCAGGAAAGAGGTCGAGAAAATGTTGACAGCCAAGTTAATCAGGCCATGCAGGTATGCTGAGTGGATTTCTAGTATCGTACCTGTAGAGAAAAAGGATGGCCGCTGGCGTGTTGCCATAGATTTTCGGGATCTCAATAGAGCTACTCCAAAGGATGAGTATCCGATGCCGGTGGCAGAAACGTTAATCAACGCAGCGGCTGGTCATAAGATCTTGAGCTTCATGGATGGCAATGCCGGTTACAACCAAATTTTTATGGCTCCAGAAGACATACACAAGACTGCATTCAGAGTCCCAGGTTCGGTGGGGTTGTTTGAGTATGTAGTCATGACATTTGGACTGAAGAATGCCGGCGCCACATACCAAAGAGCCATGAATTACATTTTCCATGATCTGATCGGCAAGCTGGTGGAAATTTACATCGATGACGTGGTGGTCAAGTCTGCTTCAGTACAAGGACACTTGGGCGATCTGCAACGCGTCCTGGACCGAACAAGAAAATTCGGGCTACGGATGAATCCAAAAAAGTGTGCCTTTGGGGTGACGGCCGGTCAGTTCTTGGGGTTCTTGGTCCATGAACGCGGAATTGAGATCGGCCTGAAAAGTCAGGAGGCAGTGCGAACAATGAAGCCACCTACCACGAAGAAAGAGCTGCAGTCTCTCATCGGCAAGATCAACTTCGTCAGAAGATTCATCTCCAATCTGTCAGGAAGAATAGAGCCGTTCATGGGACTGGTGAAAATTAAATCTGACAAGGAGTTCAGCTGGGGGGCAGAACAACAACGAGCCTTCGACGAGATCAAAGAATATCTGACGAAGCCGCCAGTATTGGTTCCGCCCCAGCCGGATAGGCCATTCTACATTTACTTATCAGTAGCTGACACGTCCATCGCCTCAGTGGTGGTGCAAGTTTATGATGGGCTGGAGCGAGTTGTATTTTACATCAGCAGAAGGATGCTGGATGCAGAGACAAGGTATCCTGAGATCGACAAGTTGTGCCTCTGCCTGTTTTTCACCTGCACCAAGCTGCGCCACATTTTGCTATCAGCGGAGATTGTCATCATATGCAAATCAGATGTCATAAAGCACATGCTGTCGGCTCCTATGTTGAAAGGCCGACTGGGCAAATGGATGTTTGCATTATCGGAGTTTGACATCCGGTATCAACCCGCGAAAGCAGTTAAGGGACAGGCATTGGCCAACCTTATCGCTGAAAGGATCAACACTAATATAGCAGCACTGTCTATACGAGCGTGGGCTATGTTTTTCGATGGATCGGTTTGTGACGATGGGTGCGGCATCGGCATGCTACTCGTGTCGCCCCGGGGGGCAACATTTTCCTTCTCCATCAGGTTATCTACCCCTCGCACCAACAACGTCACTGAGTATGAGGCGCTACGCAAGGGAATGGAGTTGCTCATCGAAGCTGGAGCAGAAGCAGTGGAAATTTTTGGAGACTCCAAGTTGGTGATTTCTCAACTCGCGGAGGAATACAAGTGTGAGAGCGAGTCGCTCTTCCCATTATGGCTGCAATGCCGTGAGCTGATGGCACAGTTCCGGTACATAAACTTCACCTGGATCCCGCGATCGCAGAATACCGAGGCGAATGATCTTGCACAAATGGCTTCAGGCTACAAGGACGTAGCAGAGGGAGCCGATGTTCAGGTACAATTCCTGGATGCAGACGACTGGAGAGCCGATATCTTCAATTACTTGAAGGATTCGGCTCGGGGGGCACCTAAACGGATAAGGTACAAGGCCATGAAGTATGTGCTCATTGGGGACGACATGTTTTACAGGACTCTGGAAGGGTTATTGCTCAAATGTCTGGGGACAGCCGAGGCCAATCGGCTCCTACACGAGGTACACGAAGGCGCCTGTGGAACTCACCAATCGGCTCACAAGATGAAGTGGTTGATCAGGCGATCAGGGTTTTATTGGCCTACCATGCTTGAGGACTGTTTTAAGTACTACAAAGGGTGTCAAGCATGTCAGAGATTTGGAAAAATTCAGATGGTACCCGCGTCAGCGATGAACCCCATCATCAAGCCTTGGCCATTCCGAGGTTGGGGCATGGACATGATTGGCAAGATCAATCCTCCGTCAAGCAAAGGCCACATGTGGATTTTGGCCATTACGGATTATTTCACTAAATGGGTGGAAGCCGTCCCTATGAAGTCAGTGAGCTCGAAGGATGTTGTCGATTTTGTGAAAGAACACGTCATTCATAGGTTTGGGATTCCCCAGACTATCACGACCGATGGAGGTTCGTCCTTCACTTCTCACGAGTTCAGAAAGTTCTGTGAGGACACAGGGATTAAGCTGATTCGATCATCTCCATACTATGCTCAAGCAAATGGGCAAGCTGAAGCGTCCAACCAGAGCCTAGGCGTTGGCACCCTAGGCGTTGGCACGAGGTTTTGTCAGAAGCTTTATGGGCTTATCGCATGTCATGCCATGGAGCGATAAAAACCTCGCCATACCATCTAGTCTATGGACAAGAAGCCGTATTGCCCTGGGAAATTATGGCTGGATCGAGACGTGTCACTTTTCAGAACGAGCTAACGACTGAAGAATATGCGGCCCTGATGAGTGACAGTGTTGAGGATTTGACTGAGCTTAGGCTGTGGTCGCTTGAGAAGATCAAAGAAAACAAGGCCAAGGTAGCTCGTGCATATAATAAGAAAGTGAGACCAAAGGAGTTCCACGTTGGCGATCTCGTATGGGAAGCTGTATTGCCGTTGGGAACCAAGGATGCAGCATACGGTAAATGGTCTCCAAATTGGCACGGGCCATACAGGGTCGATCAGGTCTTAAGGGGGAACGCGTACATGCTGGAGGAGCTGGATGGCGTGAAATTCCCAGTGGCTGTCAACGGTCAGCATCTCAAGAAATATTTCCCAAGCATGTGGGATGATGGACAGTGAGATATGGGGGCCGATACATGAGATCGGCCAATGAACAAAATATACAGCCGATGCACGGTCATCGACTCTAGAGGTGCAAACTGTTACAAGCAGATGCCAGTTTATATAAACGAGCTACTGAAGAAATGCCTCGAAGGCGTGGAGGGCGTCAGCACGGACACGGTCCACCTCGGCGATCTCGGCTTCGTCATCTTCGTCCTTGCCCGTCACTAGCTGCTTGTTCAGGGCACGTATTTCTGCCAGATCGGTCTTCAGTTGAGCCTTGAGGCTTTCTGCTTCGTCTTGGGATCGTGCGATGGATTCTTCCTTGTCGCGAATGAGCTGTTTAGTCGCCCGGACCTTCTCTTCAAGATCTTCCAGCTCCCTTTTCAAGGATGCGAGCTCGGCGGTGCTGACAGAGGTGTCAGTTTTGGCATCAAGAGACGCCTTTTTCTCGTTAAGCTGCTGACATATGTCTGCGATATTGGCCTTCAGTGGAAGTTGGGCGCGGCGCAGACTGATCCTCTCACAAGCTAACTTCACCCTTGACCCATAGAAAGACAGAGTTACGACGGGCCAAAGCTTCACCTGCAATGCTACTGGGAGTTGGTCTTTGATCTCAGCAAGAACGCTCTTCACCTCCTCAGAACCCTCGATCAACTCTTCGATCGGGGAGGACAGCAGGGCTTTAAGACGCTGGAATTGAGGTGGAACAGCCCTGGCTCGTGGTTCATCATCGGCAACAGAGGGAGTTGGTTCGATGGATTCAGGGTCGAACGTCAGCAAGCCTGAAATATCACAACTCTGGCAGCACGAAAAAGCGTCAGTACGCGTCCAACGTGTAAGAATGAGCCGAAAGAAGCTAACATACCTCTCCTAAGATCGAGGGGACAGCAGATGAGGAGACGATCGGTTTGTGTGTGGTTCCTGGGGGCTTGGCGAAAGTGGTAGCCGTTTCATCTGCACCTTCGGGGATTGCTGAATCCGGCTTGGCTAAAGGCATCGGCACTGCCCCAGCTTTCCCACTAGAAACGTCAGTCGTCTGCATGGAAGGTGTTTAGCCGATGTAAATGATGATGAATCGGCGGATAAAAAGGAGTAAGTGGTAAGAGCATGAAGGGTGATGATTTTTGAAACCTCCTGGCTCGACGAAGAAGTTTGCAGTCCTTTGCGAGCTCTCTTGGGACCCACAGCTGGCCCCGCCTCGACTGATGCTCGGGGGGCAGCAGGTTCAGGAACTGGCCTTTTCCTGGGAGCCGATGGTGGCGCATCTGGCTGGTTTGGTGTGGCAGTACTCTCAGAGTCTGTTGGGCTCGATTCTCCTTGATCGGGTCGTGTGTCCTCGTGGGAGGTGTCTTCGACGGAAGCCTGCAAGAGAAGGAAAGCTATTAGACACGAGCACGTCTGCAAGAATGAAAGAATGAGAAGGATCGACCAAGACATGGATCAGCCTACATGCGAGCTTTCTGGAGAAGGGCTCCGGCGCCTCAAGGTCTTCCTGGCAGCTACATTCCTCACCATCGTTCTTGTCTTAGTTGGAACTCGAGGGGCAGCTGATTTAGGAGTTGCTGGGTTCTTGGAAGCCGATTGTGGTGTGATCGGCTGGCTCTGCATCATGACCTTTTTCAGAGGTGGCGAGTTTTTGCAGAAGAGAACCACAGGAGCTGGCGGAAAGAACTCGAAGGGAGAGCCATCACTGTGCGTAGGTTCAGGGCCATCTTGTTGCTGCAAAGAGAAAGAGTGGGTTAGTAGAAGAGTCATTTGTGAGCTGCATCAAGAGAATTTACAGGTAGTGGTACCTGTTCCACAGGGATGTCATAGTCAGCATCGAGCTGTTTTAGCAACGGTCCCAGAGCTCTCTTGAAGGCGTGAGTCTTCCACATCGACCACCAGTCTTCAAAGCCATCGGTTGATGAGGCGAAGGTGAGGTTGTTAGGAATTGGGATGGTCAGAGCGTCAAAGAAGGAATAACACCTTTGGCTGGTGAGAGGATCGGGCAGGTCGGCTCTGCTCTCCGTAAGATGGTGGAGAAAGAGATGGGGAGGTACTTGTCCAAGGCCAAATTGCCGAGCCACTATGACCGGCTGGTAGAATTCATACCCAGGCTTGATGATTCTGTTGGATGTACTCATGCCAACTGGGAGGAAACAGGGACGGATCACAATGGAAAAGAGTTGCCGAGTGCTGGTGTCATCGGCAAAGTTGTCTAGCCTGAAGGAGATTGGATTTTCAAAATGTTCCGATTCTTCCATGTAAGGGAAGAAGGTAGGATTATCCAGGCCTTGGAAGAAAATACTGAACCACTTGGACGCTTCCTGAGGGGATAGTTTGCTACCTGGCAGTCTATACAAAGCTTGGCCATAACTAGTGCATCGGATCTGCTTCCCTTTGACATCTGAGAAGGTACAACTCGCCAAAAGGGGAAAGTTGGGGACATGGTTTTGAAAGTACAGCTGGGCCCATAGCTGGATGAACCACCAAGGACCTCCTGTTTTGACTGCTATGCCAGAGAACAGCTTGACAGACATCAACTGGAGATATCGATAGACCTCTCCAAGGAACAGTTTGCCGATGCCAAGTTGAGTGCCTTTGGCAAGCTCGTAGGCTAAGGAGAGATAATTTTTGGTTGGAGCAAGGGAAGGGCCACAGAATATGAAATGTTCTAGCCAGAAGTTGAGAAAGGCTGTGTGTTCTTTCTCTGTGACAGGGCCCTTTGTTTTCATATGGCGTTGGAGGTAGGCACCCCAGTTCGTGCAGTCTGTTTTAGAAGACAGTTTGTAGGGGACTTTGGTCAGTTTAAAAGCAGAAGGGCTGGGTGATGTAACATCCAGACCAGTAATCATCACCACGTCTAACAGAGTTGGTGACATAGGGCCATGGCCGAACAGGAAGCAGTTCAGAGCGTCAGACCAGAAGTAGCCGATGGTTTTTAGAAGATTCTCATGTTTCTCAAGAGGAGACAATGACAAATGCAAGGCATCGGCTATTCCCGTGGTTTCCCATTGGGATTGGTAAGCTCTAGCTACCCTGCTGAACCAAGTGACCCAATGTTCAGGAGGATTAGGCCAGGCTCGCAAGCAGTCGACCCAAGAGTTTAAATCTAGGTATTGGCTTACGAAGGGGATTCGGTTTGCTTCGCAAGAAATCAGATGGGCAGGACTAGATGCTGTACGAGGGCCAAGGCAGAGAGAATTTGGGAGAGAAGGATGTGGCAGCAGAATGTCTGAAACCTAGAAAATTTAATAATGGAATAAGGCATTAATTCAGGTGTTCGCCATTAATTCTAGCATCACGTTCAGACTACGGGGAGTAGGCGTACCTTCAGACCGGAGACCTCTGGGTTGGTGTTGGACGATTCCGCCATCTAGTTTGCCGGCGGAGATGGATCTGTGCAATTGGGGATCGAGGGGTCTTGTCGCTGTGAGCTCGATTTGGTCGATGAGCAATTGGAGATCTGGGTCTCCCTTTTTGAAGAGGGTCGCAGGTTACCGTTTGAAACTGGAAAGTGGCCGCTCAGATTTGTCTAAGTATGCGACCGAACTTGACCTTGTCAACGTTTTTGGGAAAGCCGATGTTTTACCATCGGCTCTTTGGGCTGTGACTTGTTTGACTGTATGAGCGCAGTGTGGTGAAAGCCGATACAGTACTATCGGCTTCTGGAGCGTCGACCTATTTTGACTATCGGCGAAATTGGGTCGGAAAAGCAATCTTCGAGTTGGAAAAGCAATCTTCGTTCATTCAAAAGACGATTGTTTACAGTGGAGCTGATTGCTTACAAAAGGAGCTGATTGCTCACAAAAGGAAATCTACTACTACTACTACTACTAATTCCTAATCTAGAGGTCGAGGTCGTCGCCGCTGTCTTCGCCGTCGTCTTGTTCGCTGTCATCAGCGCTGCTGCCGGCGTCGTCTTCGCTGCTGCTGATCCAGATGCCAGCGGGGGCCTCCTCGTCCTCGTCGTCGTCTTCGGTGTCCTCGCTGGACCCGGCGCGGAAGTACTTCACCGGCTGGTACTCGTCGGAGGAGGTGTCCTCCTCCGCTTCCTCCTCGTCGTCGGAGGAGTCGACGCCGTCCCAGGACATGGCGTCGTCGGTGCTGTCCGCCTCCAGTTCCCCATCGGCAAGGAACTGCAGGTCCTCCTCGCCATCGGTCAAGGACTCGTCGTCCTCGGACCAGGTGGCGAAATCCCAATCCCTCTCGTCCCACCATTGTGGGGCGAGAGTGTTGTACGCCGCCGTTGGCGGGTGCTCTGGCGTCGGCTCCCGGTCGCTCATTGTGTTGGAGGCTTGGGAGGACAGGCCAGATGAAGCAGAGGAGGCCATGGCGGAGGAAGAGGGTTTTTTCGGCGGAGGAAGAAGGGTTTCTTGGCTGCTGGAGGAAGATGGGGCTGCAAACTACTCAGATGAATATAAATAAGGGGAATAGTATGAAGTGGTTCAATGCTATAGCGGTTTCCCAGAATGTGCTGCCGAAATTGTCAAATCATGCACTGCGGAGAAGTGGAGAAGACAGGGCATCATGATGAGGGGGTGGCGTGACGATTCTGTTCTGCAACGCATTCTGGCAACGCGTAACCCGATACATAAAAAAAAGAGGAGAAGGAAAAAACAGAGTGGTTTTGGAATTATCATTGCCAAAACCAGGGGGGCATGTGTTATCGCCATATTTTGGCCAAAGGAGGAGTTGGGCCGCAATCAAGATGGGCTTAGAAGATACGTATATGCAACGTGTTGTTGAATTGGCCTCGTGCGTTGATTTGGGCTAAATTGCCCGTGTATCTTATATTGTAATAGATTCCGTTTCGATTTAGGTAAGAGATAGAGTTGTAGAGTTATTCCAAAGATAGAAAGTCTCCGGACTATAAATATGTACCTAAGGTTATTGAGAAAAGGAGGACAATCACGTTCACAACAAACACAATCTCGGCGCATCGCCACCCCTTGTTTCTAGGGTTTTTTCTCGGGTAAGTGCCATGCTGCCTAGATCGCATCTTGCGATCTAGGCAGTATCTACTTATGCGTTATCTGGTGTTACTCGTACTGAAGCCTTGTTGATGGCGAGTAACACTATTATCATAGATTTGTTTGGGCTAGCATCAGTACTTTTTTGCCATGATCGTTTAGTTATGCTACCTCTAGTTGTCTCGCCGCCTTTGCACCTTTTCCCGGGTGTAAGGGTGGCACTTTGCTTGATCTTTATTTAAGTCGATTTGATATGTTATAGTTGTGCCTTGTTCTCCAAGGTTTAGTTTGATATCTACATGATCAGGCCTTGCAAACGGGTTGAACGATCCAGTAGTATATAAGATATGGTTCACCAATCCGAGAGGAGTTGTTCCGGGAATTGACTTTACGTTGGTTTTTAGGCCTTCTCTAAGATTAGTTTTCCATTATCTTTTGTATCTACCAGGCTCAGTTACGTGTAGGACGTTCTAATTATGTGGTGAAAACGTTAAACTGTCGTAGATCGATTTAACTTGTAATGATGAAGCAAAACCCCATGTTATCGTAGATCTAATGCAGAACCATGGGACAATCGGCTCTAGGAGCCGATTCACAGGGAAACCTGGGAGCCGGTTACGGCTTGAATTTTACGTATGCTTGTTTACCATGCAGGAAACCAATCGAAGCAATCCTTCACCTTCCTGACCAGGTATAGGTCAGGTGTCACGCCCTCGAACCAAGCCAGGACGTGTGCCGGAGTTTTGCGGGCCGTTGCCCGAGGGACCAGGGCCCACCAGCAGTCCTGGGAGCCTCCCGGCTCTCCGTGTTGCCCGTCGCTGCTCGCCGGTGGGTTTTGGTAGGCAACAGTGACCGAGGCTAGGAAAGCAAAAGGAGCACAGGATAGGCCCTTCAATCGGGATGCTTTTAACAACTACATCGCATGGTTCGTTGAGAACGCGCGGGTGGAGATATACCCACGGGCATTTCGGGATTCGATCTTGGAGGAGCCATTGGTGTTTGATGAGCTTTCAACCGAACAATACAACATCATGGTCAGAGAAGGGCGACAAACCGAGTTTGCTCCCTTGGTCAAATTTGTGGTAAAGTGTGCCGAATAATATTTTTTCCGTCCTTCTCACACCTTGCATGGATGACTTACTAGTTTCTTGTCTATGACAGCGCGATCATGTAAGGAAGTCTGCCGATGCATGCGAGGACGCTTTGGACACATACCCTCGCGGAGAGAAGGGAGAGGGTCTGTTTCATGAGTTCGTTAAGAAGCAGGGCCAACGGTTAAGGAGGCTGTCGAACTTGCTAGGTTGCCGTGACCCTAAGGTGGCAACACCGTCCGCGTCACGGTCCAACACGCCCGAAGGTGACAATTCTGGCGATCATCACTCCACATCCGAGGACGAGGCGAACACACCCGAGGTAGTACAACCATTGCACCCCCCACCCTCCCTTGCATTTCTCCTGAATTTGTCCTTACCAATCTTCTTTTGTTGACAACCGCAAGATGAGGAAAGCGTCCCCGACGAGATGACATTGGGCAACTACACTCGCTACAAGGTACACGAGCGGTCTGACTACATGTTCAAGCCAAGGCAACCCAAGAAGCCTTACACACCCAACCCTTCCACGACCAAGACAAAGAAGCCCAAGAATCCATATCGCTTAGAGGTGGAGGATGAAGAGGAACCGAGGAGGAGGAAGATGCCCACGAGAAGGGGCCGAGGGGCTAAGACCACCCGTGGGAAGTAGAGTAGATGGTTGTAGTCGTGAACTCAGTACTTATGGTTGTTGTCGTGAACTTCGATGTTGTCGTGAATGGTTCTCGTGAACTTCGATGTTGTCGTGAATGGTTATCGTGAACTTGGATGTTGTTGTCGTGAACTTGGATGTTGTTGTCATGAACTTGAATGGTTGTCGTGAACTTCAATGGTTGCTGTCTTTTTGGAACAAACATGATCGAACAACATCGAAAAAACCTGCTCGAAAACCAACTCAAACAGACCAACAGGAACAGGCAGACAAGAGTCAGGAATGTGCGGCGCCATGACCTCTGGCGCCGCGCATGGTGCAAGACAGCCCAGAAAACGTCTATTGTGCGGCGCCGTGACGTGTAGCGCCGCACATGCACTAGAAAATAGACAGAAGCTATTCGAGCGCATATGCGACGCCACACGTAACGGCGCCGCACGGTGCGGCGCCACCAGACCGCGTGTTGTACGTGCGGCGCCTGGCGCCGCACAAGCGCTCGAAAATAGACAGAAGCTTCTGTCTATTTTCGAGCGCATGTGCGGCGCCACACGTAATGGCGCCGCACGTGCAACGCGAGGCCTGGTGGCGCCGCACCGCGCGGCGCCCTTGCGTGTGGCGCCACACATGCACTAGAAAATAGACAGAAGCTTCTGTCTATTTTCTAGTGCATGTGCGGCGCCACACGTGTGGCGCCGCACTTTGAAGATGGTGCCACAGCCAGGTTTCAGGGTTTTTATTTCGAGGGAAAATACAAGTTTGTTGACACATACGAAATAACACGAGTTTCTTGCCCTTAAAGTCTAGAACATACAAGTTCATGAAATAACAAGGTTCTCGAGCAAATCTTGACACATACAAGTCCATGACTCCCGGTTACATACTCAAAGTCTAGAACATAGGCCCTTTGCCCTTCCTCTTCTTCTCTTCCTCTTCCTCCATGGAACGCCATGCCGCTTGACGCAGCCTTTCCCTCTCGGCATCCCGAGACTCCTTAGCGCGGCGATTCTCTTCCTCCTCTATCTTGCGGCGAGCAAGTTGAACTACCTCTTCGAATGCCTTCCTCCGCTTCTCTTCCTCAGCTTCCTTCCTCTTCCTCTCTTCCTCGGCCTCCTTCCTCTTCCTCTCTTCCTCAGCCTCCTTCCTCTTCGCCACCACCTCCATAGCATCCGCCCAGATCTTCGAGTAGTTCACACCTTCCCCATCATTGGCCTTGTTGGGTTGAGTCGCCATACCTATTATAAGAATAAAAGAGGCAAGTTAGTAAAGGATGCATTTAACCCAATAAACATGAATGATAGTAAAATATGCATAAATGTGAACATACCTACGAGCATACAGGTTTGGTCCGGCTAAGTAACCTATCATACTAGCGGGATTAAATCCACCACGCCCTCTTCCTCTTCGTCATTATTGGAAACGACGTGATGTCATTGGAAAGCCTATAAGCGAGGAACTCGGAGGTGAGTTGCCGGTGCTCGTTCTTCGCATCCTTCCCATCCAACACCGGGCCTCGGCACATGTGAGTTGATACGCAACTAGATATGTGCCATTCAGGACCTCCCTTGAATGGTCTTGCACGCACTATCCAAGGACATCCTTCCTCCTCGCACTTCACCGTGTAACGCTTCTTGATGTCCGAGTGCACGACCGTGTAAGGACGATGATGCTTCACAGAGAAGTCCTTTATCCATTGCTTAAATTCCAACAAGGTCCTGAACCTTGATCCTTTGCAAAAGCCACTATTCACTTCATTGCCATCCCGGTAAGAACTTGTCCTTGGTCCGAGCACAATGCCTTTGCCACCATCAACCGTGGCTTCATCCGCGAGACTGAGATCACGAAACAAAGGCACCCGATGGTCCCGACCCAATACGGTATGGTGGATTTCGGCCTCTCTAGCCGTGAACCCCTCCTCGTCAACTTCTTCTTCGGGACCATCATCATCCGAGTCCGATGCATAGCCTCGAGAATACGGGAGGTCATGGTCCATGTCATCTTGTGTGATATATTTCTCTAAATCTCCAATATTGTTGTCGTGGAGTTCAACATCATCATTGTCATCTTCATCTTCACCCCCACAATCATCATCTTGGTGTCTTGAAATCGGGCTCAATGTTTGGGTCAAGGGAGGTTCACGCCTTAGCTCTTGGTCTACGGGTGGAGGACTCATAGTACGCAATGGGGATGCCATACGGTTCAAGTCCAAAGACAATGAACTACCAACTTTCTTGGTGGCAAATAGCTCTAGAGCCTTGTCTAGTGATTCGGCCACCATCTCCTTGTATGCAAGCCAACGGGCCTCGGAGAAGATACGCATGGTCTTCCAACGGACATGCATTCCCAAGCCAACATTATGTCTTCCCTCCAACTCAATATCATCCTTTGGGTCCATCCATTTCAATTCAATCCTCAATTGCTCCAAGACCTCGGCATATGTTGGAGTACGCTCAAACACCAAATCGAGCTCGTCCGGATCCGGTTCTATGTTACCTCTCAAAAAAGCATCCTTGTCTACATGGTGAACATGAACAATTCTTGCCATGCCTAACATAATCACAACAACAATACCATGGTCAACACACTTAATAGATACCCATGCTAACAACATGAACACAATACCAACCCATATGCCAATACAAGAACATTCTACCATGCATCTTACAAAACAAACTAGGGTTTACAAGATATGGACCAAAAACAAGAAATTAATGGGTCAAATCAAAGATGAAGGGGAAAAATACCTCAAGGCACTTGGGGGGATCGAACTCCACGGAGAGAGGCTTCCAATTTGGACACTAGGAGGGAGAAGGTGGAGGGGGGAGAAGAGCCGCCGCCGCCGCTGCAGCTCCTATGCGTCTGAGAGGAAATGGACCGGGTCTGGGGAGGGCTGGCGCCGCGCTGGTACATGACCTAAAGTGCGGCGCCAGGCGCAACGGCGCTGCACTACACAGTGTGTCGTCAGGCTAAACGGCGCCGCACTGTCGGGACCGGGCCCGCGGGGCTCCACGCTGGCAGGTTCGCGGCGCCAGGCCTAGTGGCGCCGCTCTTCAAGGTGCGGCGTCACTCCGTATGGCGTTGCAAAAATAGTTAGTCCCGTGAATTTCTTCTGACCGGAGTTCATTTCGTAAAATCGTTATTTTTTTAGGTTATTTTCGTCCATTCTGCCAGCGAGTGTCCATATGCCTGATCTGACTGCAACGCTGTCCTGCTGCAGGCTACAGCGAGTAGTAGCTCTATATCCCCGGATCCCAGATCATCCATGCCATTCCATGCCGATCATGGTTTGATGCCGTCCTCGCCTCTCGCCTGTGCGCGTTGCGTTGGGTTGCGCACAGGCACATGGACGTACTACGTGTAGTACGTTGGTCCCTTCCCTTGGCCAACACCACCACCGCTAGCTCCAGGGTGGAAAGGAGTTGATTGCAATGGATCAGGGCCGCCATTTAGTTCCTCGAGGGGTACGTACGGACGATCTAGTTGTTGCAGGCTCACTCGCCTGTCACCGCAAGCAGTAACTCCACTGCATGCCCGTGTGTATGTGGCCGTGGCATCTTCAGAACAACTCATTCGGTTCAGAAAACTGTTACAGTACAACAAGAGGAAGAGACGGGTTCTCACGTGGACTCCCCGGATCTATCGTAGCAGTAGGTCCGAGCGAGCGGGAGGTCCAGCATGCTTCCAGCACCACCACCTAACTCGCCGTCGTCTGCGTCTGATCAATCAATAATAATCGATCGGGAGTACTACAGTAGATGATGTGGGCGCGCCCTAGCCAGGAGCAGATTGCCTGGCCAGTACGGACGCGGACGGGGACGATGATGCTGCACTCGGAAGCAAAACATAGCGGGAGGGAGTAAAATCTAGCAAGCGACCACACCAAACCAAACCCACCTCGCCTCACCTATCCCCATTGCCTATCCCGTCCGTAGTTAATGACGCGATTGATCGCGCGGCCACCGCCGAGATCGCTCGCTGAATTTAGGAGCGGCCCGACGACGGTGACGGGAGTCACTCCACCCCACCACACCCCTTAATTAGCTCCGATCTCGATCTTTGACGAGTGGGATCGAAACTGTATAGCATCGACGTGTTTTGGACGCTTTCGTACCACGTGAACACGGGCTAGCTAGCTTATTAGCTTTCATCAGGGCGTCAGTTACCAGAACGAAGTCGAAACTTATTAGACGACTGGCTAATCGGAGCTAATCGACAAACCGAAAGAAAGCGGCGGCGGCGTCGTCGTCAACGTGCCGTGCTAATCGAACAAGGCGAAAGATTGTGTGCAAGATCGATCTCACGCCTCGTTGACTCTGTTACCCGACTCTCGGAACTCAGCCACCTCCAACACTGTTTGCTATGAGGAGCGAGGAAGACCGTGTGTACGCGAAAACGCATCGTCCTCTCGCGATCGGCAAAACGAAGCCGCGGCAGTGAGCTGGTGTCTCCTTGGTCGGCACGCAGCGCTACAGTACATGCACTGCTACCAAAGATCTACTGTTCGTTAAGCATTGTGTAAAAAATAATTAATCTGTAGCGGCTGAATCGGAGGCACGTCGGCAGCCAGCCGGGACAATCGAAAAAGGATTAGGATAAGTACTAATCTTAATCTATGCCGGTCCACGTGTTCATGCGCACCGCACCCTTGGTGTTGGCCCCAACTGCTCCCACCAACCACCTGTCTCTCGGCGTATCATGCTGTGCCCTGACTATCAGCTACTAGCAGTAGCAGGCTTTGCCTACTCTGAAAAAGAGACCGCACTCAAGACTTGATGGATTCATGTGACCCTACTCGTTGGACTTGCATCTCCAATCGCACTTGCGGAAGCTTGGATTCAACGGATCATTTCCCACGCTAGCTAGATTATTCAACTGCACGCCGCGTTGTGGGGCCGGGATCTCTTCCCTTTTCGATGTTATTTTCCTCTTATTATGAGTAAAACCAGATCTTTGTTAATACAAGACGTTCCAATTCCACCTCCTTTTACATATGGGCCTGAATCGAACGAGATTAAAGTTCTGCCTTATGTCCTTGCCCAATTGGCAAGACAATGACTAACCCTAACTTGCCCATGATATATTCCAATAAAAAACCTTGGTTGTGTTTTTTTTTTGCGGGGTGTTGATGTGGCCTTAGCATGCGTAAAGAGCTAGTATGAGCTTAGTCTTGATCAAATGCAAATTTTAGTTTCTAGCTTTGTCAAGACAAATATTCGGTAAGAAGCCACGCTGTATTAATTAATTCAAAACACTGGGTTTATTGCAAACTATGTTCCCTGTATAATCTGAAACCAGAATTACTCAAACGGTACCAACGCCATGCTCGGCCGATCTGGCCAGAACACGAGCCACCATGTTACAAAATCAATGCTGCCCTGGCAACACCTGAATGCATGAAATAGGTAAAAGAAACAGCTTGAAGGTGTTTGGTTCTTGGGTTTGTAACGTAATCAAATAACACCAGTAACAGGTCCCGTCAAATCTTGTTTGTTTAGCAAGCTCCGTTATCTGATTACATGGTATCAGATCCCACCCCTATTCAAATTCGATTCTGGGACATATAGGTCGTAATCAGATCGATACCACCGTCTCTCTCGTAACCCCTTCTTCCCCACGAGGCCACCACCGGCCAACCACCGTCATCTTCTCCTTCCTCGGCCTCAAGTGCCCGATCTCCAGTTTTCATCAAGGCATGAACGATTCAATCCCCTTCCCCCGTTCGTCAAGCCCGGGATCAGAGATCCTTCTAGTCAATCAGACCTAAGTTGTTGATGTATTGAGATCGATGGGGTGGCTTGATGCAGTCTTTCTTCGTGTATTCTTGTTTGAGAACCCTAGAATTGTTCTTACTCTAGACTAATATTAGAAGACCTAGCGGGTCTAATCCAAACAATTAAAACCATAGGATATAACTATCGGACGCATCAAATTAGCGCCGTTTTTATCGGGGCTCGTCACCGCCCGAGCGGAGTCATGCAAGGACCGTCCCGCGACTCGCATTTTCTGTCAACACAAAACGGCAGTTCCACCCCCGACGCCATCCACCCGCCTGCGCTGCCCCCGATGTAGCCTCCATCGCCGCAGCCTCCACCGCCTGACAACAGCCACCCCCTCCTCCGTCTGCGCTGACCCAGCCGCAGTCCCCGCCGCGCTGACCCAGCCGCCGCCGCCCCTGCAGTGCAAGACGCCAGCCCCGCCGCGCTATACACCGCCGCTGCAGGACCCCGGTAGCCGCCCCCACCCCGGCGTGCTTCGCGGCCAGCCTTCCCCGCCGCAGCGTGAGCAGCCGCCGCCAGCCGCACGACCCCGCTAGCCGCCTCTGTCGGCCTTACACACCACGCCCCTGCCTGCGTTGTCCCTGTCGCGCATGACTCCGTCCCCGCCTGCACACCTTCAGGAATCGGTCTGGTCATAGCTAACCGAGGAGAAGGTGTAGGTATCCACCTTATTTCTGCAAGTTTTCATATATTCTGCTATGTCATCCTATTTCTGCTAGAGTACGGATCAACAGTCGTCTTCAACACCGTGAGATCCCCTGATCAAATAAGTCCATTAATGTTTCAGATTCCTCTTATTTGCTCTTGTATTCCCCTTTTCTGCTAGCAATCAGATGTTTTTAACTTACAGGCTTGTTAGGGGAACGAAGCGGAAGGTGCACACTGAGTTTTTTGAAATCCAGTTGCCCCAATTTAAGGTGATTTCTCTCCTATGGTAATGCTCACCATTCATGTTTCTATCTATAGGTGCGCTTCTCTATGCTATTCCTATATATCACCATTGGCTATAAGATATCTTTAATTTCTATGTTTTTGTCTGTTTGCCAAATATCTTAACTGATTTTTTTTACAAGAAGGCGAATCATAGCAGATTCGATTGAGAAATTGATTGTTCAGTTGCAGAGGAAATTGCACATAACACCACATGTTGGTGCCGGTTTTGCACAGACACAGTCTAAAATTTATTTTGCGGAAAACACCGGGTTTTGCTGTAAATTGTTGCACACAACACTAATTTCTTCATCAACAAGGTAAATATCTAATTAAGCATGTAGGGCCCTATTGACAGTGCCTCCAAAGTGGTTGCTGGTCTCGTTAGGTTCCTCCACAGGCAAAAAAAAGACATCAGCGCCGCTAGAGGCACTGCCAAAAAAATAGTATGTATGATTCCCTCTCCTTATTCTAATCTCTAAGTTAGCTCAGCTTTGTTTTACTATTAGTCAAGACTATGAGAGGAATTAACCTGAAGCGCAGAAGCGACGCTGCATTCGTCTTCTCTTTCCGGTCTAGCAGTTCAACTCTCGATATGACCAGTTCCATCTAAGTTTGGTTAAGGTGAATTCATATTGGAGCTAGGTAAGCACTGCTAGTGGGTACTACGTGCCTAATTCGATGTCTATCTAGTTAATAATAAGATCAGTGTTTTGTGTAATGGATTACATCAAAACTTGGTATTTTGTGCAAAAAGTATCTTAGATTGTGTTTTGTGCAAAAAGGGCACCAACAAGTGGTGTTCTCTGCAACATGAAGATCTTCTTTTGTGAGACAAGTTGCACGAAGATTTGTGATTAAGAAACTGAGGTAGATAATAGTTTCTTCACATGAGAGTACTGTATAATGCTCCAATTCTTTTTCTCACAATTCAAGTATTATGATCTAATAGACCAGATTGCATTGGTATTTTTTCTCAAAAGAAAGGTCTAATCCATTCAGAAGAGCTCTCAGATTAAGTAAGGTGTTTACTCTTAAGAAACTATATGCAAGAGAACACTTTTAGCGGTTTAGAGCAACCAAGCCTGTTATTTTTGCTACTTGTAAAAATTTTAGGTGTATACTATTGTCAAACACAGCAGTGTGGTCAGAATGGCCAAATTCAGTCTTTCTTTATGTCATCTCAGTTTGATGTGGGCTTATTTGAAGATTAGTGAAAACAGGTTGAAGTGAAGAGTGGTTTGAAGTCAAATGTTCCGAACCAGCATGACTCGCACACTCCTTGAAAACAAGGTTGAATGCATGTCAGTTGTCACAACGGTATGTGCTAGCAAGATCAAAGATCCTATATATGTTTACTCTGCTCCAAGATCCTATGGTACTGTAATTGCTTTAGAAAGATTCCTTTACCATTCATTTTTACTGTTCCAGCCTGAGGGTTGGTCATCATATGACATGGATGTGGCACTACAATTAAATCAAGGAATTGCTATACCATAAGATGATTCATTGCCATTGTTTTTCAATATTTCATGGTAATTAACTTCCAATATTGCTTTAATTTAAAAGTTATCCTACATATTTGCACAGAAGATCAAATGATGAGTGGTTTTTTAGGCTCAAATTTTGCTTTTCAAGTTAAATAGACATAGAAGAACGAAATCTTTTGAATTGCAACTCATTAAGGAAGTGTAGCACCCCGGGTAAAACCACTACTAGAAAATCGCATGTTAAATAAAACTTTGTGCATCATAATGGCATCATGCATCTTTGGCTCTCAGAATATTTTAGCTAAAAACTATTTTGTTTGATACAATATCTCTTCTCTTATTTCAAAACAAGTCTTATAATTATCTGTTAAATTAATTGCCTAAATTTTTTTTGCTAAAAAGATTTAAAACAAAACAACACCAGAAATATTTTACAAAATAATAAAACCCAAAACCTGGACCCTTTTTCTACCCAATCTAACTTACCCAGCCCCCTCCACCTCACCCCCTCCAATCCCCTCTCGCCACCTCATCTCTCCTCTCTCCCCTAACCAATCCTAGCCCGCCACCTGGCCACAGCTCTCTCTCCCTCCCCCACCTCACCCGCTGGCCCCACCTACCCTCACACACGCTCACACACAGCACGCACACCACGCCACACCCCACCACTCCATCCTCGCGGTCAAACCCCCCGGGCCCCACCACGACCCCATCGCACTCCCTCACCCACCAGCACTCACGCGGCGCGGCCCACCCCGCGGGTCCTAGCCCCGACCGACCCACGCGACCCCGCTCTCCCCTGGCACACCTCTGCCCTGAAACCGCCTCCCCCGCTCGAGCCTCCCCACCTACCACCTCCCTGCCCTGCTTCTTCCTCCTCCGTCGGTCACCCCTGCCTCCCACCTCGCCCCTCCGCCCTCTGCTCCACCCAGCGTCCCTCGTTGCAGGCCCCGCCGCCGGCCGCTGGCCGCTCGAGCCTGCGTGCCTCCTCCAGGCGCCACCGCTAGCGTCGGCAGCCGCGCCTCCCGTCGTTCCTCTGCGTCCGGCCGCCGCCCGCAGAGCTCGGCCCGGTCGCGTCCCCGTTGGTCGCCGCCCACCTCTTCCCCGGCCGCGCGCTGCACCCTGGGTGCCCTGCCTGTCTCCTCCTCGCCGTCTGCCGGCCCCGGCCCCTCCCGCTTGTCGCCAGCGCGCCGACCCTCTTCATCGTGCACCCCTCGCCGGCCGCTGCCAAGTCCCGAGCAAGCCCTCCCCCGCCGTCTGCCTGAACCGCTCCCCTTCGCCCAGCAAGCGCCGCTGCGTCCGGCCGCCCGCCCGACGTCGCCCTGCGGACCCCGCCGCTCGCCGTCGAGCCCGCTCCGCCGGCCACCTCCTCCAAGCTCCGGCCGCCTATGCCCCAGCAACCGCGTCGCCGTCTAGCCGCCGCCAGCGCCCTCCTCTGCTTCCCTGTGAACCCGCTCCGGTGGCCATCCGCTCCTCTGCAAGGCCGCCGCCTCTGCGTGCTGCCGGCCCTGCTCGCAATCGACCCGCCGTCCTCACCTCTGGCCCATGTGTGTATTTATGTGTTTGTGCGATGTTCCCCAAAACGCCCGAGTCCAATACAAGATCGGCATCGGCAAACCAAGAGGGAACCCCAAGATCTTCGGGAGAAACTTCGACTTTAGACCCAAGTTCGCCGACCACCCGAGGAAACCACACCGAGAAACCACGGTACCCGGAGATCGACACAGGACTGAAGCATCAAGGCCTCCTTCATGGAATCGCCAAGATCCACCGGCGCCAAACCCAAGACCGACATCGTCACCCGAGAACTCTGACAAGGACGCCAAGCTCGTCGAGATCCCGGACGCCAAGTTCTTCGTCCCGAACGCCAAGACCGATCCGATACACGGACCCGACAAGGTCTTCACGACGACAAGAACGACATCGACCAGGACGAGTCCGATGCGCCCCCGACGCCAACCAGGTCCTTCTTTCCGGATGCGACAAGATCTACTTCCGTTGTCCGAGACCGATCCCGCCGAGACCGAACCCTAGATCCGAACCCTGAGACCGAACCCCGAACCCCGGAACCAAGATCTTCGACCCTAATGTGTGACCCTGATCCGAGCCCCTATTTTATAAATGCCATCTATATAACTTGTTGCATATTAAATTGTCATACTCGCATGCATATTTGTGGGTGTTTGGGGGCCTTATGCCGATTCACCATATAATTAACTATGGGGCCCATATGCGGGCAAATCTAGTCTTATTTTGGCCCCATTTAAATTTGTGTGTTTTGCCATGTTAATACCACATTTAAATTGCGGGGTACCTAAACAACTGGAACCATATATTTAATTGTCGGGACCCCCGGTTCCACTTAATATTGCCTAATCGCATCGCATCTTTGCCATGTCATACATCATACTGTTGGAGATATGCCCAAGAGGCAATAATAAAGTGAGTTATTATCATATCTTCATACTTATGATAAATGTTTACATACCATGCTATAATTGTATTAACAGGAAACATTAATACTTGTGTGATTTGTAAACATAAAAGAGTCCCTAGTAAAGCCTCTTGTTAAACTAGCTTGTTGGTTAATATATGATCATGGTTTCCTGATCATGAACATAGAGATGTTATTAACAACAGGGTCATATCATTAGGAGAATGATGTGATGAGCATACTCCTATAGTTAAGCGTAGCATAAAGATCAAGTCATTTAATATAGTTCATTTGCTATAAGCTTTCTGATACATAGTAACCTAATTCCTTCGACCATGAGATCATGCTAATCACCATCACCGGAAGGATGCTTTGATGACATCAAACACCACACCGTAACTGGGTGGCTATAAAGGTGGCATTGAGTGTTCGGAAAGTATGTGTTGAGGCACATGGATCAAGAGTGGGATTTGTCCATCCATATGACGGATAGATATACTCTGGGCCCTCTCGGTGGAATGTCATCCAATTAGCTTGCAAGCATGTGACTGGCTCATAAGGGATCACATACCACGGGAACGAGAAAAGAGTACTTATCGGTAACGAGGTTGAACTAGGTATGCAGAGATACCGACGATCAAAACCTCGGATAAGTAAACTATCGTGAGACAAAGGGAAATTGGTATCGTATGTAAGTGGTTCATTCGATCGCAAAGTAATCGTAGAAATATGTGGGAGCCATATGAATTTCCAGATTCCTCTATTGGTTATTGTTCGGAGAAGTGTCTCGATCATGTCCGCATAATTCACGAACCGTAGGGAGACACACTTAAGGATTCGACGATTGTTTGAGTAGTTATGGAATGATGAGTAAGAGACCAAATGTTGTTCGGAGTCTCGGATGGAATCCGGGATATCACGAGGAGATCCGGAATGGTCCGGAGAATAAGATTCATATAAGGAAAGTCCCGTTTCGGAGTTCGGAAATGATTCCGGTGTTTTCATCGGGAATGTTCTAGAAGGTTCCGGAATGTCCGGCACTCCGGAGGGGAAAGGGTACATGAATGTGTCATTGCAAGTTGGAATGATTGCATCATGTACTAAGTGTCATCGCTGTTCCAAATAAAGGATTAATCGAATCCTAGTTTGAAAAGTCAAATAGCTAAATTGAAAAGTCAAACGGCTAAATTTGGAAAGTGGAAAAGAGGAGGAGGAAGTTTGAAACCGAGTTGGGGAGGAGTTCCCTCCTCCAACCGGCGGCCCACTTCCAAGCCGAGTTGGGGAGGGACTCCCCTCCTCTTGGCCGCACCTCCCACCTATAAAGGGAGGGGCAGGGTTGCCCCTCCAGGACACACAAGATCCTCTCCTCTAAAACCCTAATTTTGTGCTGCCACCTCCTAGGGCTCACCTTGGCGCCGACTTGGGCAATACCCAAACCCTAGCCGCCGCCCAAGCACCTCTTACTCGGCGTGTCTAAACCCTAGATCGTCAAGGGCTCTCTCATAGTCCACCATACTCGCTCCGGCTTAAGGCGAAGCCCTGCGAGATCTCCCCTCTACTTCCGGTACCACGCCGTTGTGCTGCCGGAATCGCGAGGAAAGTGCTACAACCTCCGCTGCCTGCTGGAACAAGGGAGAGGAAGGTCTTCGTCGAGTACCGAACGTGTGACCGACTGCGGGAGCGCTGCCAGAACGCAGCGCCGGAAGGATCGTCTACGCGATCTTGAGATCGGAAGTGTACAACTACATCATCCACGAGAATCTGCTCTCGTTAACCGCTTTGGAATCTTCAAGGGTGAGTTCCTCTATCGACTCGTTGCTATAATCTAGTAGATAGATCTTGGCTTGTTTGTTTGCATGCGGTAGAATTTTTTTGTTTTCCATGCTACGAACCCCTACAGTGGTATCAGAGCCGTGTCTATATGTAGATCTGTTGCACGAGTAGAACACAATGGTCATTGTGGGCGTTGATGCTTTTATTGTCGATTGCTTCTTGTGTACTTTGCATCTTGCGGTATGTTGGGATGAAGCGGCCTGGGCTAACCTTACATGACATCGTTCATGAGACTTGCTCCACGCTTGACATGCAACTTGTATTGCATAAGTGGCTTTGCGGGTGCCTGTTTCTCCTAGCATAGTTAAGATCCAATTTACAACGGGTGATTAACAATACTAGTATCAATGTTGTGGTTCTTGTTCGTAAGTTAGAACGACACTTATTGAAAGCCCCAAACCACGTAAAATATGCAAAAAAGTAGAGGCGTCTAACTTTGTTTTGCAGGGGTATGCTGTGATGTGATATGGCCATGATTGTGATTATATATGATGTATGCAATGTTCCTTATTGTAAGTCGGCAACCGGCAGGAGCCATATGGTTGTCTTTAATTTCTGTTAAGACCCGCGTGTCTATTCAAAGTAGTTGTAATAGTTGAAGCCGGTGGACGACAACCATGGAGAAGCATCATTGACCTTGATGCAATGTCGGTGATGATGGAGATCATGTTCGTGCTTGAAGATGGAGATCATAAGCACAAGAAGAAAGGCCATATCATATCACATATTATGAATTGCATGTGATGTTAATCCTTTTATGCATCTTGTATTGCTTAGTAGACGACGGTAGCATTATAAGATGATCCCTCATGCACATGAATTTCAAGTCATAAAGTGTTCACCCTTAGTTAGCACCGTTGCTAAAGCTTGTTGTTTCGAAGCACCACGTGATGATCGGGTGTGTTAGATTCCGCAAGTATATACAACATGGGCAAGCCAGATTTGCTCATGCAGAAGCTAAGGTTTGATCTTGACGAGCCTAGAATGTACAGACATGGTCTCAGGAACACGGATCACCGAAAGGTAAAGCGTGAGTCATATAGTAGATATGATGAACATGTTGATTGTTCGCCATTGAAGCTATATCAACTCTCGTGATGATCGGTTTTGATGTAGTGGATTTGGTTCGTGTGATCACTAAAACAATGTGAGGGATATTGTTTTGAGTGGGAGTTTAACAGCAATATGATTAAAAGTTGAACACTATTTATCATAAATTAACTCAAAGTGAATTTGCATAATTGTTGTAGTCATTGGCATCCGTTTAACACCTTGCGCTTAGTTATAATTGAGATGATAGAACTATAGAATTCTGGTTAGTTACTTTACGAACTGGTATCGTATTGTTTTGAAGTGTTAATCTAAAGTTTAAAAGTCTTATTGCAAACTTTCAGTAAATTCCGGTTACTCCATGAAGTTTAATAATTGGTATTAAAACAAGAGTGACAATTCCAAGAGTTAGTGTATGAGTATCATGTTTGTCTCCATGATTCTTGATATTCAAAGAATTGTCTTAATATCAAGTTTATCTAGGATCTGAAAGAGTTGTTTCAGAAACCATGATGTGTGGAAGATATGGTGATATCTGAAACGAAGTTTTGGTTGCAACATGATAGAGTATAATATGGCAAAAGTCATGTTCTCATATTTGATGAGAATTTGCAAAAGGTTGGAGACACTAGTTGTCCTAATCCACCAAAAGGTTTTGGAGAGCAACATTATACTCGCAATTCACCGTTATAAGCTAAAAGTAGCTTGATCATGGATAATTCCATGATAAGGGTGGATATTTGATGTAGGTAAAATGTTTACTACACCAAGAGATTACTAAAGAATGGAATTTGAAAGCACACCAAACATTTGATAATGGTGATCTACTTCAAAGTGCAAGTCCAAAGACATTGGTATTTAATTATACACGCTTTGGACTATGTGTCATATGTATGACTCCACTATTGATGTTGATAGATTCTTTCAAACAGAAAAGGAAATACTGAAAGAGAATCTTATAAATATATGGCAGAAAAGAAAAGACTAGAATTGTTCAGTTTAAGTATATAGATGATGTACATGTTATGGCTATATTCTTTGCTTATTAAACAATGTGGTTCTTAAGTATTTGATACTGAATTTGTTGGTGTGAATCGTCATACGAAACAACACAATTCATGAACTACAATGGCCTAAGTAACTAGCAAAAGAATATGTGATGATGTTCATTGAGAACAAATAAAGGGTTATTGTGTTGCTCGTTAAACATCAAAGCTTGCCTTCAAGATTTGTTTTTTCGGGTATTATGAGAACAAAAGGGTTGTTCAAATAATTGTCGAAATCCATAAAAGATGGATGATTCACAAATCTCGTTGGAGAAATCACATCCATAAAACTAGTGCTAAAAATGTCGAAAGACAAATTGATTGAAATATCACTTAGGAAGTGATATCGCCGTTTAAATTATATTGAAAGAAAACATGAAGAAACTCCATGTGGATGGAATTTTGGAGTCTTTTGATTTTTTATCACATGACGCTTGTGAAACTTTCCCAGAGATAATTAAAACTTCGTTCGTAGGCCAAAAGGGAACGAATGACTAGCTTATTGGAACTTGTACATATTGTTGTACGAAGTCCATTATGTGTAGTCAAGTGCGATGGATTTCAACTTCATATGCTTTCTCCGAAAATTTGAGTGAATATATGAATATTTACTTAATAAGGATGAAGTGTGAAATATTTGAAAGGTTCAAAGACTTTCAAGATGAAGTGCAAAATCATTGTAACAAGAATATAAATAGTTTATGATAAGATCATAAAGGAAGATATTTGAGTTACGAGTTTAGCATAATACCTAAGATTTAAGGAATCGTTCCGTGGATTTGCATTTTCCTGAAACACCATAAGAGTATGGAGCGTTCGAGATATGTAATTAAACCTTGTTTGACATGGTAAAGATCAAAGGTATAATTCATAAAACTGCCATTATATTTTAAAGATTAAAAGCTTTAGAGACTACCGTTTTTCCACTGAAAAGAGCTTCATCATAATCCGTTGAAATGACACCATATAAAGTTATGGTTTGGGATAAAACTCAAGTAGTCCTTTCTTAAAACATTGGTATGCTATGCATAAGAAAGATTTGTGCAACCAAAGTCGGATGAACATGTCCTTGTATAACTGTTAAGTATTCCTCCATAACACCAGAGACAAAAGTGTTTGTCGCTTAGAATGTCAAGTTTCTTTGAGAAGGAATTTTTCGTGAAAAGTAAAGTGGGAGGACAATAGAACTTTGATAAGGTTAAAAGAACCTTAGCTATATGTGCAGAGTTGCGCAGCGCCGAAAAGTGTTCCGGAGGCAGCAACCATGCTCATGGCTCACGTGCCTCAAAGGTTGTGGTCACGGAGATCTAAGTTCCTATTGAAACAAGTAGGTCGGGTAAACAATCAAATACCAATATTTGAGGGTTGAATCATTATTTGAGAATAATGAACCGACTACATGCAAAGAAGAGGTGATGGGCCCTGACTCCGTCAAATGGCTTGAAGCCATAAAATCCGTGATAATTCCATACACGAGAAATCAAGTTTTTGAACTTGAAGGACCCTCGAGAAAGGTGTAAGACCTTACAATTGTGTTTGGATCTATAAAGAAATAGACATGGATGTTTCACATCTATGAAATAGTCGACATGTTGGGAAAGAGTTCACAATAATGTTCAAAGGTTGACTATGACAAGATCTGATCTTTCATAGCGATATTTAGTCTAGACGGATTATTATAGCAACCACTACATATAATTTTGTTATGTGGTAGTTGAATGAACAAAACAAGTTCTTCTAATAGAATTGTTACCTAGGACATGTGCATAACACGGTCCATAGGGTTTTGTTAATTCAAAGGATGCTAAAAGCATATGCAAACTTCAATGGTTGAAGTAAGCATCGCGGAGTTGGAATCTTCACTATGATGAAAATGTTAAAAGAGTTTAAATTCATCGGAGATGATGAAGATGCTTGTATTTGCAAGAAATTAAGTGGGAGCGCTAAGACATGTTTCTAATACATTATGTGGAAGACATATTGTTGATTGGAAATAATGTATCTTTTATTAACACAGGATAAGAATTTCATCTCGATGAAAGACTTAGGCAAAACCCAAATATTTGGCATGAATAGACGCTAATATGGTTGTGCCAGAAGTACATAGACGAGATATTGAATGAGTTCAATATAGAAACTACAAGAAAGTTTCTTGTCGCACAGAAAGGATTGAATGAGTTCAATATTGATGATATATTCAAATGTATTGACATTTGGTAAGTGAAACAAGATTCAAGTATAGATTGATACTTGATCACAAAGAGTATTTATATCAATCATACTGTGATATGTACAAATCCAGATATGTCCTATGCTCTAAATGTTGTGAGCATATACCAGAATGATTCATAAGATGATCATTGGACAATAGTAAGAATATTCTTATGATCTTTTGGAAGAACTAAGAGTTTATTATTTGTAGAAGTGACAAATAGATGGTTAGTTCATTGTAAAAGTACTACATTGATACTAGTTTTGTCATAAAGTACAAATTAAGTTTATCTCAATCTAAACCAAGGGTGGCACAATATAATGGAAAGTGAGTTCCATAATGGATTTGGATGAGTTCCAAAGTTAAAGACATTGTGACAGATACTACAACAAAAGGCTAAGTGTCTGACTGCTATTTTAGCAGTAAAAGAGGGCATTTGTGTCAAGTAGTTTGCTATCAAACTAGGTGTAGTTCACAGTGGGATATGAAGATATATTGTACGACAATATTATCAACATGTTTTTAACCCCAAAGAACTAAAGGTCACACCAAAGGACCAAATTTGTACGAAGCCATCTCATTAGAGAATGAGTGATGCGTAGAGACGCGAAGACATGCAATTACACACGGACCTGGAAGTGTCAGATCCGGAGATCAGTTGACCACTATCAATCGTGTACATACAACACCGGAAAGCCATAGGCGTTGAATACACAAAGGTTTGAAACTAGATTATTGACTCTAGTGCAAGTGGGAGACTGTTGGAGATATGCCCAAGAGGCAATAATAAAGTGAGTTATTATCATATCTTCATACTTATGATAAATGTTTACATACCATGCTATAATTGTATTAACAGGAAACATTAATACTTGTGTGTTTTGTAAACATAAAAGAGTCCCTAGTAAAGCCTCTTGTTAAACTAGCTTGTTGGTTAATATATGATCATGGTTTCCTGATCATGAACATAGAGATGTTATTAACAACAGGGTCATATCATTAGGAGAATGATGTGATGGGCATACTCCTATAGTTAAGCGTAGCATAAAGATCAAGTCATTTAATATAGTTCATTTGCAATAAGCTTTCTGATACATAGTAACCTAATTCCTTCGACCATGAGATCATGCTAATCACCATCACCGGCAGGATGCTTTGATGACATCAAACACCACACCGTAACTGGGTGGCTATAAAGGTGGCATTGAGTGTTCGGAAAGTATGTGTTGAGGCACATGGATCAAGAGTGGGATTTGTCCATCCATATGACGGATAGATATACTCTGGGCCCTCTCGGTGGAATGTCATCCAATTAGCTTGCAAGCATGTGATTGGCTCACAAGGTATAACATACCACGGGAACGAGAAAAGAGTACTTATCGGTAACGTGGTTGAACTAGGTATGCAGAGATACCGACGATCAAAACCTCGGATAAGTAAACTATCGTGAGACAAAGGGAAATTGGTATCGTATGTAAGTGGTTCATTCGATCGCAAAGTAATCGTAGAAATATGTGGGAGCCATATGAATTTCCAGATTCCTCTATTGGTTATTGTTCGGAGAAGTGTCTCGATCATGTCCGCATAATTCACGAACCGTAGGGAGACACACTTAAGGATTCGACGATTGTTTGAGTAGTTATGGAATGATGAGTAAGAGACCGAATGTTGTTCGGAGTCTCGGATGGAATCCGGGATATCACAAGGAGATCCGGAATGGTCCGGAGAATAAGATTCATATAAGGAAAGTCCCGTTTCGGAGTTCGGAAATGATTCCGGTGTTTTCATCGGGAATGTTCTAGAAGGTTCCGGAATGTCCGGCACTCCGGAGGGGAAAGGGTACATGAATGTGTCATTGCAAGTTGGAATGATTGCATCATGTACTAAGTGTCATCGCTGTTCCAAATAAAGGATTAATCGAATCCTAGTTTGAAAAGTCAAATAGCTAAATTGAAAAGTCAAACGGCTAAATTTGGAAAGTGGAAAAGAGGAGGAGGAAGTTTGAAACCGAGTTGGGGAGGAGTTCCCTCCTCCAACCGGCGGCCCACTTCCAAGCCGAGTTGGGGAGGGACTCCCCTCCCCTTGGCCGCACCTCCCACCTATAAAGGGAGGGGCAGGGCTACCCCTCCAGGACACACAAGATCCTCTCCTCTAAAACCCTAATTTGATGTTGCCACCTCCTGTAGCTGCCGCCACCTCCTAGGGCTCACCTTGGCGCCGACTTGGGCAAGACCCAAACCCTAGCCGCCGCCCAAGCACCTCTTCCTCGGCGTGTCTAAACCCTAGATCGTCGAGGGCTCTCTCATAGTCCACCATACTCGCTCCGGCTTAAGGCGAAGCCCTGCGAGATCTCCCCTCTACTTCCGGTACCACGCCGTTGTGCTGCCGGAATCGCGAGGAGAGTGCTACAACCTCCGCTGCCTGCTGGAACAAGGGAGAGGAAGGTCTTCGTCGAGTACCGAACGTGTGACCGACTGCGGGAGCGCTGCCGGAACGCAGCGCCGGAAGGATCGTCTACGCGATCTTGAGATCGGAAGTGTACGACTACATCATCCACGAGAATCTGCTCTCGTTAACCGCTTTGGAATCTTCAAGGGTGAGTTCCTCTATCGACTCGTTGCTACAATCTAGTAGATAGATCTTGGCTTGTTTGTTTGCATGCGGTAGAAAATTTTTGTTTTCCATGCTACAAACCCCTACACATACATGCATCATGCCCGATCTTTTGCCGTAGTATTAAATATTGCATCCGGTGTTTATTCTAGTGTTTTGGTCTTCGCGGATAAGGCCGTTGAGTTGATGCGAGTGTCGACCCGATCTTCGGTTGAACCTTCGGCAATGTTTTTCAGGCGAGCATCTCCCCCTTTCTACCTATCTTACTTTTATAGTATTTATTCCCTCCTGTTAATCTATTGCTATCTGTGTTGCGATGCTCTAGTTTTCGTACCCGTGACATCCCTTGCAACCTTATATTGCCTTGGACACATCCTATTACCTGTTGATTGGTAGATAGTCGGACTTGCGTGTCGTAGTCGCTTGCTCAAGTGCTGTTGCGTGTCGTCCAGTACCACAGTTGTTGGAGTGTTGCCGCATGTTTAATGTTGGAGATGTTCATGGCTTTAATTACCGTTTACTTTAATTACTGTTTAACAACTAAAAATGGAAGTAGGTAAATGCAGAGGCACCGGTGGGTGATAGATAATATTTGGTTTCCGACCGCTCACTGGTGTCCCGTAGGACCCCGAGTTCTTGATACCTGTTCCGAGATCGAGCGCGCTAACCACATGTGGGATGTATGGGCACCCCATCGATTTAGTACCTGATTTCAAAGTACTGTACTGGGGCCACAAGTAGTTTGGGGCTTTATTACTATTCTGTACTTATGCCATGCTTTACTACTTTATTTAAATTGTGCGATGGATAGCACCTGTACTGTTTAGGAAAGCGGAGTGTTTTTGCGGTATCGACAATCCCAGTTTTGGGTTCCCCGTTGTTTACAGCCACTGGCGCAAATCCTGAGTCCGTCTCGGAGACCGGCCGACTTCGTTGCGGGTAGACTTAGTGGGGTGGCCCCCCGTGCTTGCTTTGGGTCTGGGAAACGTCATGACTTAGGCCCCGCCGACATACCGATGGGTGTATGTTAATTGATCTGGCAAAAAGGGTCGAAGTGCGTGTGGATACTTTGGTGCACCCCTGCAGGGTTAAATCTTTTCGAGAAGCCGTGTCCGCAGTTATGGACGACTTGGAGCACAGGTCTCGATCATAGACAACTATAACTAAAGTTTATTGTTATAATTTGACTTGTATCCGATATGACTAGTAATCAGCTTCACTGCAACGGAATGGCTAAATAAAAGTACCAACAACTGCTGGGTTTTGGGATATCTCATGCTAATTGTATCTGACTAGTAAGTGTTGCAACTACAGCGGAATGGTTAACTAAAACTACCCACTGCTTATTATATCAGGATGACTCATGCTATCTATATTTGACTAGTAATTGCCGCAACTATAATGGAATGAGTAAAACTGCCCACGGTGTGAGTTCCTCGGTTGACTTCCTCGATTGGTCTCGAGGGGGAAATACCAGGGTGGGTTTGTTTGGTGTTAGAATCAGGTTGGATCCGAATAGGTCTTTCTTATCCCTCTCTGATAACCGACAGTTATATCGAGTCTCTATAGGTTGTTTAGTGCATGCTGCCGCTGCCGCTCAGTCCACCATACCTATGTAGGCGAGGACCGCCGAATTCTAGCCTCGCCGTGTACTGGCCTCAGTACTGACCGCTCTCTCTTTTTCCTTTGCCCTTTGTCGGCACCCCTTTTGTTTAAGCAGGTTTGAGATCGACGTCGTTAGCAGGGTTAACCTTCCGGCTTGGCCTGGGCAGGGTTATGGACGCCATTGGTTATTCTTCAGGGCTCTTAGCCCCATTTTCATCTTGTCCGTAGCTGGACGCTCTATCGTTTTCAAGGTGATTTGGATCTTTGTACTGTATATCTGTATCCTTGACTCATTGAGTCGCTGTTGTATATATATATCTGTTCTGTGGGTCCCATCGAGGACTGTTGTGTAATGTTATTACTTCGTTTTCCACCCGCACGCAAGTGCCTGGTGGGCACCTTTGAATCGTTTCTATGCGGGTTTGGCGGGAAGCGCTAAAGCTTGCATAGGGTCGATTCTGAGGGTGTTACAGAGTGGTATCAGAGCTCAGCAGTTGCGATACCCCACAAGTCCAGCCTGTAGGATAACCTAGCTAACGGCCGAAGTAGAGTGTCAAAACTATTTTTGAAAAATCGGTTGGATAGTTCTGATTAGGTCTGGTTTTACTCCTTACCCCTCTGCTGCTCTCCTCTCACCTCTGCGCGTTTTGAATCCGCTCTCTTCTCTCTCTTTGAGTCCAGGATTTCTCGTGGTTGGGTTTTCGTCGTACCTTCAGGGTTTCACTTCCTCTTTGGGTAACAATGCTTCTACATCTGGTCTTCATGCTTTCCGGGAATCCTTCGTCTGGTGGACTTCTCTTTGTTCCTTCTCGTGCCTTCCGGTGTTTTTCGACGCGACGACATCATCTGCAATCCGATCCGATGAAGAGCTTGCATCACCCTTTTATATCTGAAGCTTTCAAACCTCGTTTGTCGAGATCTTCAGTCTAAATTCTAAGGGTTGGTTGTATAAGCCATCTGTTCGTGTACAGAGTAATGCTTTGAGTGCGGGATGGAGTCGCGACCATACCACTACTCTTATCATTTGCTTTGTATATTGAATGGTGGATCGATGCAATTCTACTCCTTCCATGGAAGTTAGAGGTGGCCTTATCTTTAACTTCGTCCGTTGTTTATCCGGAGTGTTCTCTTGACGAACGTGAACAACGACCCTTTGTTGGTGGTGTCGCCGATTTCAAGATGGAGGATGAACCCTTGTTAGTGGTGTCGCGGCGATCTACATGAAGCGAGAAGATGCATATCACCGACCTTCCTTCCGGTACCATGAGGCGGATCTCGAGGGCGAGATCCATTGTTAGTGGTGTCGAATTGTAGCACCCCGGGTAAAACCACTACTAGAAAGTCGCATGTTAAATAAAACTTTGTGCATCATCATGGCATCATGCATCTTTGTCTCTCAGAATATTTTAGCTAAAAACTATTTTGTCTGATACAATATCTCTTCTCTTATTTCAAAACAAGTCTTATAATTATCTGTTAAATTAATTGCCTAAATTTTTTTTGCTAAAAAGATTTAAAACAAAACAACACCAGAAATATTTTACAAAATAATAAAACCCAAAACCTGGACCCTTTTTCTACCCAATCTAACTTACCCAGCCCCCTCCACCTCACCCCCTCCAATCCCCTCTCGCCACCTCATCTCTCCTCTCTCCCCTAACCAATCCTAGCCCGCCACCTGGCCACAGCTCTCTCTCCCTCCCCCACCTCACCCGCTGGCCCCACCTACCCTCACACACGCTCACACAAAGCACGCACACCACGCCACACCCCACCACTCCATCCCCGCGGTCAAACCCCCCGGGCCCCACCACGACCCCATCGCACTCCCTCACCCACCAGCACTCACGCGGCGCGGCCCACCCCGCGGGTCCCAGCCCCGACCGACCCACGCGACCCCGCTCTCCCCTGGCACACCTATCCCCTGAAACCGCCTCCCCGCTCGAGCCTCCCCACCTACCACCTCCCTGCCCTACTTCTTCCTCCTCCGTCGGTCACCCCTTCCTCCCACCTCGCCCCGCCGCCCTCTGCTCCACCCCGCGTCCCTCATTGCAGGCGCCGCCGCCGGCCGCTCGAGCCTGCGTGCCTCCTCTAGGCGCCACCGCTAGCGTCGGCAGCCGCGCCTCCCGTCGTTCCTCTGCGTCCGGCCGCCGCCCGCAGAGCTCGGCCCGGTCGCGTCCCCGTCGGTCGCCGCCCACCTCTTCCCCGGCCGCGCGCTGCACCCTGGGTGCCCTGCCTGTCTCCTCCTCGCCGTTTGCGGGCCCCGGCCCCTCCCGCTTGTCGCCAGCGCGCCGTCCCTCTTCATCGTGCACCCCTCGCCGGCCGCTGCCAAGTCCCGAGCAAGCCCTCCCCTGCCGTCTGCCTGAACCGCTCCCCTTCGCCCAGCAAGCGTCGCCGCGTCCGGCCGCCCGCCCGACGTCGCCCTACGGACCCCGCCGCTCGCCGTCGAGCCCGCTCCGCTGGCCACCTCGTCCAAGCTCCGGCCGCCTCTGTCCCAGCAACCGCGTCGCCGTCTAGCCGCCGCCAACGCCCTCCTCTGCTTCCCTGTGATCCCCGCTCCGATGGCCATCCGCTCCTCTGCAAGGCCGCCGCCTCTGCGTGCTGCCGGTCCTGCTCGCAATCGACCCGCGCGTCCTCACCTCTGGCCCATGTGTGTATTTATGTGTTTGTGCGATGTTCCCCAAAACGCCCGAGTCCAATACAAGATCGGCATCGGCAAACCAAGAGGGAACCCCAAGATCTTCGGGAGAAACTTCGACTTTAGACCCAAGTTTGCCGACCACCCGAGGAAACCACACCGAGAAACCACGGTACCCGGAGATCGACACAGGACTGAAGCATCAAGGCCTCCTTCATGGAATCGCCAAGATCCACCGGCGCCAAACCCAAGACCGACATCGTCACCCGAAAACTCTGACAAGGACGCCAAGCTCGTCGAGATCCCGGACGCCAAGTTCTTCGTCCCGAACGCCAAGACCGATCCGATACGCGGACCCGACAAGGTCTTCACGACGACAAGAACGACATCGACCAGGACGAGTCCGATGCGCCCCCGACGCCAACCAGGTCCTTCTTTCCGGATGTGACAAGATCTACTTCCGTTGTCTGAGACCGATCCCGCCAAGACCGAACCCCAGCTCCGAACCCTGAGACCGAACCCCGAACCCCGGAACCAAGATCTTCGACCCTAATGTGTGACCCTGATCCGAGCCCCTATTTTATAAATGCCATCTATATAACTTGTTGCATATTAAATTGTCATACTCGCATGCATATTTGTGGGTGTTTGGGGGCCTTATGCCGATTCACCATATAATTAAATATGGGGCCCATATCCGGGCAAATCTAGTCTTATTTTGGCCCCATTTAAATTTGTGTAGCGAACCGGTCATATGTTTTGCCATGTTAATACCACATTTAAATTGCGGGGTACCTAAACAACTGGAACCATATATTTAATTGTCGGGACCCCCGGTTCCACTTAATATTGCCTAATCGTATCGCATCTTTGCCATGTCATACATCATACATGCATCATGCCCGATCTTTTGTCGTAGTATTAAATATTGCATCCGGTGTTTATTCTAGTGTTTTGGTTCTTCGCGGATAAGGCCGTTGAGTTGATGCGAGTGTCGACCCGATCTTCCGTTGAACCTTCGGCAATGTTTTTCAGGCGAGCATCTCCCCCTTTCTACCTATCTTACTTTTATAGTATTTATTCCCTTCTGTTGATCTATTGCTATCTGTGTTGCGATGCTCTTGTTTTCGTACCCGTGACATCCCTTGCAGCCTTATATTGCCTTGGACACATCCTATTACCTGTTGATTGGTAGATAGTCGGACTTGCGTGTCGTAGTCGGTTGCTCAAGTGCTGTTGCGTGTCGTCCAGTACCACAGTTGTTGGAGTGTTGCCGCATGTTTAATGTTGGAGATGTTCATGGCTTTAATTACCGTTTACTTTAATTACTGTTTAACAACTAAAAATTGAAGTAGGTAAATGCAGAGGCACCGGTGGGTGATAGATAATATTTGGTTTCCGACCGCTCACGGGTGTCCCGTAGGACCCCGAGTTCTTGACACTTGTTCCGAGATCGAGCGCGCTAACCACATGTGGGATGTATGGGCACCCCATCGATTTAGTACCTGATTTCAAAGTACTGTACTGGGGGCCACAAGTAGTTTGGGGCTTTATTACTATTCTGTACGTATGTCATGCTTTACTGCTTTATTTAAATTGTGCGATGGATAGCACATGTACTGTTTAGGAAAGCGGAGTGTTTTCGCGGTATCGACAATCCCAGTTTTGGGTTCCCCGTCGTTTACAGTCACTGGCGCAAACCCTGGGTCCGTCTCGGAGACCGGCCGACTTCGTTGCGGGTAGACTTAGTGGGGTGGCCCCCCGTGCTTGCTTTGGGTCTGGGAAACGTCATGACTTAGGCCCCGCCGACATACCGATGGGTGTATGTTAATTGATCTGGCAAAAAGGGTCGAAGTGCGTGTGGATACTTTGGTGCACCCCTGCAGGGTTAAATCTTTTGGAGAAGCCGTGTCCGCGGTTATGGACGACTTGGAGCACAGGTCTCGATCATAGACAACTATAACTAAAGTTTATTGTTATAATTTGACTTGTATCCGATATGACTAGTAATCAGCTTCACTGCAACGGAATGGCTAAATAAAAGTACCAACAACTGCTGGGTTTTGGGATATCTCATGCTAATTGTATCTGACTAGTAAGTGTTGCAACTACAACGGAATGGTTAACTAAAACTACCCACTGCTTATTATATCAGGATGATTCATGCTATCTATATTTGACTAGTAATTGCCACAACTATAACGGAATGAGTAAAACTGCCCACGGTGTGAGTTCCTCGGTTGACTTCCTCGATTGGTCTCGAGGGGGAAATACCAGGGTGGGTTTGTTTGGTGTTAGAATCAGGTTGGATCCGAATAGGTCTTTCTTATCCCTCTCTGATAACCGACAGTTATATCGAGTCTCTATAGGTTGTTTAGTGCATGCTGCCGCTGCCGCTCAGTCCACCATACCTATGTAGGCGAGGACCGCCGAATTCTAGCCACGCCGTGTACTGGCCTCAGTACTGACCGCTCTCTCTTTTTCCTTTGCCCTTTGTCGGTACCCCTTTTGTTTAAGCAGGTTTGAGATCGACGTCGTTAGCAGGGTTAACCTTCCGGCTTGGCCTGGGAAGGGTTATGGACGCCATTGGTTATTCTTCAGGGCTCTTAGCCCCATTTGCATCTTGTCCGTAGCTGGACGCTCTATCGTTTTTAAGGTGATTTGGATTTTTGTACTGCATATCTGTATCCTTGACTCATTGAGTCGCTGTTGTATATATATATATCTGTTCTGTGGGTCCCATCGAGGACTGTTGTGTAATGTTATTACTTCGTTTTCCACCCGCACGCAAGTGCCTGGTGGGCACCTTTGAATCGTTTTTATGCGGGTTTGACGGGAAGCGCTAAAACTTGCATAGGGTCGATTCTGAGGGTGTTACAGGAAGGGCGGAATTCAAAATGCTTGCAAATACCAAAGACAATATAATACATATATAAATATATAACGTGCATGTACACGTGCTCAATTACTAGTTAATTGAAAATTGCAGCTAGATTTCCGTCCATGAACTGCAGGAACCAACACTAGCCATTACCGTTGTCGAAACCAAACTGTTTTTGTTTTTTATCGATACCGTTTACATTAACGGTGTCACTCAATCACGTTTCCGTTTCCATTTACAGGCTTGAACCAAACACGTGTCATGGACCAGGCCGCCCATACAGCGTGGTTCACCTTTTTCACGATAGACAAACACAAGGACAATGAAAGAGTACCCTGCTTGATGTGTCATCATCAACGCCAATGTCGCAACCTTGGATTCTCTCCTAGCTCTTGATCAACAACAATGTCAAACATAGTACTTCTATCTAACAACACCTCAGGTGATTACGAATAACAAGTCAATAGCACCAACTCCCATCCTTCTAGTTTCAGAGAAAATCGCATCATCGACATTCAACATGTTCAATTCCACCATCGTTGGGGACCAAATGGAATTTGAAGAAATGGTCTCACAAACCTAGATTTAATACTTAGGTATAATATGAACTAAATCCATCCACTTTTAACAACTACTTCCCCTGTTGAAAACTGAAAGATGTTTAACCAGCTAAAACAACTTGCTAAGAGCATTCCGAGTAGCGTCTCCCGAACGATGTCCCGTGGACACACCGCCGAGCCATGCCATGTTTACGTTATGCTTGTTCCAATCGTGTGTCTCAAACGGCGCTCCTAAACCGAATCTTATTTATGTTTGCACACACAAGTCATATACATTTATCTTACAACAATTCAAATAAATTCAAACAATGCAAACAATACAAATAAATCGCACACGTCCAAGTCACAGACTTGGATATGTTTTCCTTTGTGGTACCTTTTGAACCCGCACACGTTCAAGTCACATACTGGATATGTTTTTCTTTGTGGTGGAACAACAATTTTCTAGGAATCGTTTAAACAAACTCTTTTGTCAACTTCGATGAACCACTTGAAAACATAGCATTATATGAAGCATCACGAGAATGTGTATGAATTTGACGTATTGCTGGCCACATGCAAATGTCATGTGCGCTAACACCCTACAAACCCTAACTATTATCTATGAAGATAATGCTGCTTGTGTTGCATAAGTCCAGACGGGTTACTTGAAAAGCAATCTTACAAAGCATATAAACCCCAAGTTCTTCAATGCACATGAGTTGCAAAAGATGAATGAAGTAAAAGTCTTGTGTAGTAAGTCACGTGAAAATCTCGCGGATTTATTCACTAAATCATTGCCAGCATCTTCTTTCGAGAATGTGTTTATGAAATTGGCACGATGAGACTAAGAGAGATGCAAGGTTTAGGGAGAAAATCTTCACGAACTCATCGCTGAAATCTTGAACCCGATGATTGAGTACTTAACTTTACAGTTAGGTGGATTATACTTTTTGTCTTAGTGAGTTTTTATGAAATTTCTCACATAAGGTTTTCAATGAGGCAATTCGTGCAATATAGCGAGAGGTATACCATGTATTTTTCTCTATATTTTTTTTCTCACTGGTTTTTTCGTAGTTTTAAGTGGATATACAGATAAGATACAAAGGGAGATGCTAGAAACTAGGCCGGTAAAGGCTTAACCTCTCTAATAGTCTATAAATAGACGAAGTTCACATATAGATCGATAAAGAGCTCCTCCTTATTTCTATCAATTTCTTGTGTAATCTTTATTTGTCTTTAACTCTAGCCTTCTTCTTTTTCTTCTTTTCTTCGTGAAACAGCCATGAGACCGGCCAGCCGACGAAGGTTGCGAGACGATATCTACATGTTTGTCATTTACTAGAACGAAGTCGAAACCAAGATGACTCGGAGCTAACCGACAAACCAAAAGGCTGAATCGTAGTGGTAGTGGTGGTGCTGTGCGTGAACAAGGCGAAGGATTGTGTGCAAGATCTCACGCCTCGTTGGCTGTTATACCCGACTATCCCCCTCGGAATCCAGCCAGCTCCACTATTTGCTCTGACGAGCGTGTGTACGCGAAAACGCATTATCGTCTCGTGATCGGCAAAATGAAGCCGCAGCAGTGAGCTGGTATCTCCTTGGTCGCAGCGCTACAGTACTAGTACTAGTACCAAAGCTGTACTGTCTGTTCGCATTGTGTAAAAAAAAAAAAATCTGTAGCAGCTGCATCGGAGGCACGTCGGCTGCATAGCCGCCAGTGCAGCCAGCCGGGACAATCTAGCCAGCCAGTACGTACTAATCTTAATCTACGCCGGTCCACGTGTTCGTGCGCACCCTGGTGTTGGCCCCACCCACCAACCTGTCTCTCGTCGTATCAGGCGAGTTACAGTGGGAGTAACTTAGCTAGTATTTTCTCCGTATAGAAATATAAGATGTTTTAGGTTTATGAATAATATGTATTTAGACATGTTTTAGCGTATAGGTTTAATGAGTAACATATATGTACATGCAATGCCAACTAAGTAAATTGGTGACATGACATGACAATTAATACAGAAAGAAAGAAAGGTGGTAACTTAGCTAGTTACATAACATCACACATATCAAGACAATATGAGTCTACAATCTAATTTATTAGACATTGCGTGACACCACACACATGTTACTATCCACTATAAAGATAGTAACATGAACTAGTAATATGTGTAAGTTACTAATCTAAGTTAGTTAGCACTATGATCAGCCTCATCATGCTGTGTGCTGACTGTCAGCTAGCAGGCTTCGTCTACTCTGAAAAAGATACCGCACTTAAAGACCTGATGGATTCATGCGACCCTACCCGGTGGACTTGCAGCTCTAATCGCACTTCCGGAAGCAGATTCAGCGTACAGATCATTTCCCACGCTAGCTAGATTCAACGGATCATTTCCCTTTTCGGTGTTCATTTTCCCTCTTATGGGTAAAACCAGATCTTTGTTAACACAAGACGTTCCAATTCGACATCCTTCATGAATAAAGACATGCATGGGCCTGAATCAAATCAAAAGAGATTAAAGTTCCGCATTATGTCCTAGCCCAATTGACAAGACAAGGACTAATAACCCTAACTTGCCCATGATATATTCCAAAAAAAAATCTTGGTTGTGTTGATGTGGCCTTACCATGCGTAAAGAGCTAGTATGAGCTTAGTCTTGATCAAGTGCAAATTTCAGGTTCTAGCTTTGTCAAGACAAATATTCCGTAAGAGGCTGTGCTTTGTTAATTCAAATCACTGAGTTTATTACAAGCTAGTACTATGTTGCCTGTATAATCTGAAACCAGATTTACTCAAACGGTACCAGCGCCATGCTCCGCCGATCTGGCCAGAAAATGAGCCACCATGTAAATCTTGAAATGGATAAAAGAAACTGCTAAAACTTTGATATCAGGGACCAGGCCAGCAATAGATGAACGATCCCGTTCAGCGTGATTCACCTCTTTCACGATAGACAATCGGAAGGACAATGTGAGAGTACCCTGCTTCATGTGTCATCATCAGCGCCAATGTCGCAGCCTTGGCTACTCTGCCAGCTCTTGATCAACAACAATGTCAAACAGAGTACTTCTAGTATCTAGCAACACCTCACGTGATTACAGATAACAAGTCAATAACACCAACTCCCATCCTTTCGCATCATCGACATTCACAACATGTCCGATTTCGCCATCGTTGGAGACCAAATGAAATTTTAAGAAATGGTCTCACAAATCGAATACTTAGGCAGGACCTAAATCCATTCGCTTTTAACAAATACTTTCTCTGTTGCAAAATGTAAGATGTTTAACCAGCTAAACCAACTTGCTAGGAGCATCTCCACTCGCGTCTCCTGAACGTGTCCGATAAAAGCACCCGATCGATCGTTTGAGACTCACCGCCGAGCCATTTCGTGTTTAGGGTATACTTGTTCCCAGTCGCATGCCTCAAATAGCGATCCCAAACTAAATTTTATTTATTTTTGCACGCACAAGTTATATACATTTATTTTACAACAACTCAAATAAATCCATACAATCCAATAAATTCCAACAATGCAAATAATACAAATAAATTGTGCTTCAACTTCATCAAACCTCAGTCGCGGTTGACTAATGCCCTCACCGAGATCATTTTGCACTTGCTCATGGTCATATGTGTTGCCGTTTTCTTCATGCATGGCAAGATAATCAGCAAAATCTAGGTGCACCTAGTGACCAACTGCGGTGACCCAACATACCACTGCATGTTGTAGTATACTATAGTCGTGAACATAACACTCACGGAGTACCATTCCGCAAATATTACATCCTCAGAGTGGTACAACAGAAACAAAGCGGGTCCACAACATACATTATCATTATTACAACCAGAATTACAAGACGACTTTGAGATTCTCCTAGGTCCATATAGGTATCCCGATGACTCAGGGCTAAGCTATAAAATTTTTGAGAGCAAGATAAAGAAGCAAACTAAACTTTAAGGTTTATGCGAGATTTAATATAAATAGGGAACAGAGATCTATGCTACTGGGCTAGGTCACTATATATTATACATCTACACTTCAGATACGTCGGTCTCCATTCCATAGATGTTTTCGTAATTGTTCCCTTCGATGCTTCCGGATACTTCTGGTTCTTGATAGCGGAATTCTTCTTGGTCTTCAATTGGATATAGTATTTCCTCTTCCTGACCGTTATTGTCTTTAGAATCTAGCAAGGGTTAAGAAGATATGTTGAGTACGAGCGTACTCAGCAAGTTCAATAAAAAGGAGTGTTTGATACTATATCTACAGCCACGGACCATCGGTCGTAGGCAATGCAAGTTTTAATAAACATTTCTTCAAAGGTTACTTTTATTCTGAAAAGCTATGCCCATCAACCTTCAAAGGTTTACCAGAACTTTCATGGAGTTCCTTTCCTGCAGCGTTCGCAGCTTCTTCCCGGAACAGGGAGTAATAAGTTACAGTTCTTACACTCTGCAGAGGTGCGTTACTTTACCCATGAGAGGTCATGTAACACCCTTAGAATCGGCCCCATGCAAGTTTCAGCGATTCCCGCTAAACCCGCATAGAAACGATTCAAAGGTGCCCACCAGGCACTTTCGTGCGGGTGGAAAACGAAGTAATATCATTACACAATAGTCCTCGATGGAACCCGCAGAACATATATATATACAACAACGACTCCAAGAAGAGTCAAGAATACAGATATACAGTACAAAGATCCAAATCAACTTAAAAATGATACAGCGTCCGACTACGGACAAGATGCAAATGGGGCTAAGAGCCCTGAAGAATAACCAATGGCGTCCATAACCCTGCCCAGGCCAAGCCGGAAGGGTAACCCTGCTAACGACGTCGATCTCAAACCTGCTTAAACAAAAGGGGTGCCGACAAAGGGCAAAGGAAAAAGAGAGCGGTCAGTACTGAGGCCAGTACACGGCGAGACTAGAATTCGGCAGTCATCGCCTACATAGGTATGGTGGGCTGAAGCGGCAGCGCAGCATGCACTAAACAACCTATAGAGACTCGATTCAACTGGCGGCTATCAGATAGGATAAGAAAGACCTATTCAGATACAATCTGAAACTATCACCAAGCATACCCATCCTGGTATTTCCCCCTCGAGACCAAACGAGGAAGTCAACCGAGGAACTCACACAATTGGTAGTTTTATTCATTCCGTTATAGTTATGGCAATTACTAGTCAGATATAGATAGCATGAGTCATCCTGATATAATAAGCAGTGGGCAGTTTTAGTTAACCATTCCGTTGTAGTTGTAGTACTTACTAGTCAGATACATATAGCATGAGGTATCCCAAAACCCAGCAGTTGTTGGTACTTTTATTTAGCCATTCCGTTGTAGTTGCAATACTTACTAGTCAGATACAATGGTAACAGGTGACAACCCAAACCAGCAGTTGTTGGCACTTTTATTTAGCCATTCCATTATAGTGAAGCTGATTACTAGTCATTATAAAGTCAAATTTATAGCACTACTTTAGTTATAGTTGTCTATGATCGAGATACTGTGCTCCAAGTCGTCCATAACCGCGGACACGGCTTTCAGAAAGTTTTACCCTGCAGGGGGCACAAATAGCAACACACGCACGATCAACCTCGAGAAAAACCAATAAAAACCCAACGAGGCATCACGATAGAGCAATTGCAAGATTCATATAAATTTCAGGGGGCCACCCCACCAAGCTACCCGCGACGAAGTTGGCCAGCTCCGGAACGGACCCAGAGGTTTGCGTCAATGGCTGTAAACGACTGGGAACCCGAAAGTGTGACTGAGCTTGTCGATACCGCGAAAACACTCTGCTTACCTAAATAGTACAGACGCTCCATGCGCAATCGTAAATAAAGCTGTAAAGCATGGCATAAGTACATGATAGTAATAAAGCCCCAAACTACTTTGTGACCCCAAGAAATAAATATGACTCAAGCTCTGGCTAGGGGGATTCATGGTCTCACATGTGTATAGTGCGAATATTCAAAGAACAGGTATCAAGTACTCGGGGTCCTACGGGACACAAGTGGACGGTTAAAAACCAAATAACATCTATTGCCCACCCGTGCCTCTGCATTATTTACCTACTTCAATTTTAGTTATTAAACGGTAATTAAGTTATAATCATCTCCAACATTAAACATAAGTCATTACTCCAACAACTGTGGAACATCGACGGCGCAACGCAACACCTGCGCAAGCAACTACGACTCGCAAGGATCACTATCTACCAAACAACAGGTAATAGGATGTGTCCAAGGCAATTTAATGGCTGCAAGGGATATCACGGGTACGAAAACTAGAGCATCGCAACACAGATAGCAATAGATCAACAGGAGGAAGTAGAGACTAGAAATAGAAAATAGGTAGAAAGGGGGAGAATTGCTCGCCTGAAAACATTGCCGAAGGTTCATCCGAAGATCGGGTCGACTCTCGCATCAACTCATCGGCCTAATCCGTGAAGAAGCAAAGCACTAGCACAAACACCGGATGCACTGTTTAATACTACGGCAGAAGATCGGGCATGATGCATGTATGATACGTGATATGGCAAAGATGTGCTGCGATTAGGCAATATTAAACGGAACCGTGGTTCCGACATTTATTTAGAAGGTTCATATTATTTAGATACCCTGCAATTTAAATGTTGTCTTAACATGGCAAAATATATCACCGGTTCAATGCACAAATTTAAATGGGGCCAATATTAGACTAGATTCGCCCGCATATGGATCCCATATTTAATTATGAGGTGAATCGGCATAATGCCCCCAAACCACACATGATGCATGCAATATGATTAATTTAATATGCAATAAGGTATATATATCATTTAATAAAAATAAGGCTCGGATATGGGTCACACATGGGGGCTCGGCGATCTTGGGGGTTCGAAGAGGGATCGGTCTTCGGGCTTCGGACACCGGGATCGGTCTTCGGTTTTCCATGTTGGCGCACCCGAGGTTCTCGGTGATCTTTGTTCGGGGATCTTGGTGAAGGAACGCTCGTATATTTGAAACCACGCGAAGATCTTGACGGATACGATGCCACCCTAGGACGAGGAGGATCTGGTGGACTCAGACAAGACCAACATGGCACCAAAAATAAAGCACCTGGACTAAGCACCGGAAACACAAACCGAACTCGTCAGGTTCAGGTTGCAAACAGGAAGCAGGGATCATGCGGTCGCAACACCATCCGTGGTAGAAGGCATCGGGGACAGGCTCGGGTCCTCGCAGTACGGCGCGGGGCTCAACAGAGGACGCAGCTGCGACAAGCGCTTGCAGAGGAGGCCGGCTCGAGGCAGAACCTGGCGCCAGGGCGACAAGCGAGTTGACAGAGGCCGGGCGCAGTACGGGGCAGAGGAGGCGAGGGTGCCCCTAGCGGCGTCGGTGCAGAGGCAAGGTCGGAGGTGGCCTAGCGCGCGCAGCTAGGGCGGCAGCGTCGTGGGGAGATCAAGGCCGGCGTTTGCGTTTGCTGCTCGCGAAGGGAGGAGGACGGCAACGCGCTGGCGCGACCAGCGATGGCGGTGGCTCGGAAAGGAGAGGAGCAGCGGCGGTCGCGAGGACGCACTGTCGGGAGGGGCGGCGGCTGGCCGGGAGAGGCGAAGGGGTGAGGCGACCCGTGCGGATCGGGGGAGGAGGGCATGCGAGAGGAGCCCTGCGGCCACGGGGCGGCACAACATGGCGGAGAAGGGCGTTGAAGCGAGGTCGCGCCGCCGCGGGAGAGGGCAAAGAAGGGAGCCCCAGGCGACGGCGGCGCCCTGGGGGAGGAGGCGATGGCGCTGGGCTTCGAGCTCGGTCCGAGGAGGGGAATCGATCATGGCGGCGGGGGTTCCTGGCGTTCTCGCGAAGAACAGAGAGAGCAGGGTCTGCGGGAGGACGCGAGATGTGGGAAGCATGGGTTCGGTCGGGGTCGGGTGGGACCCCTGTCGTGGGCGCCTGCGGTACGAGAGAGAGAGGCAGGGTCGGTGGGTGCAGGACGGGGAGCGTGTTCGTGTGCAAGACAGGGCAGGGGTGGGGCTGTACCGCGCGCGTGTGGCGTGTGTGTCCTGGGTGGTTGGATGTGTTGCGTGAAGGAGCCAGGGAGTGGCGGCGACAGGAGGTTGTGTGTGCAGCGGCGGCGGGGTGGGGGAGTGAGGAGTGGGGATTATCTTGGATGCTAGGGTTTGGCTAGGTAGGTTGGGTAGATTGGGGTTTTCCACCGGTTGGGCCTTTGGGCCTGACCGGTTTAGGTCTAGGTAGTATTTTTTATATTTAAAATATTTTCTGTTTTATGTTCTTTTGTTCAAAATCATTTTGGTAAACATCTTTACATGATTTAAATAGTAATAGAAATAATTTGAATGTAAAGAGAAGATGTAAAGTAGAAAACGATATAGGGTTTTACAGGTATGCATGATGATGATGGCATGATGATGCATAGAGGTAACCGCAGGCGATTTTCTAGTAGTGGTTTTACCCGGGGTGCTACAGGTCAAATCCTTGATGCACAAGCGGGTGAATCTTTCCCGTTCACACTTCCTATGGTGTGGGGCCCAGTAGATGATCCAAGCCAAACACTGTCCTTCTCCGCGACCCCGCATACACCACAATTGTTGTATGCCCAAACTCAAGGTACACCTTTCCCCGTATAAAACGGCTATACCTTAGTTGGTTACACACAACAACCATTAACACTAGTAATTTGTCTTTTGTAAGCCCAGATCCACGGTAGACCTTTCCCCGTATAAAACGGCTATACCCACGATCTGCAACTCACAAATGCCTAGAACAGTGTCCAATGCATGCGAAAGGGAGCCGATCCAGATGACTTCTTTGTCCCATTCCAAATCTCATGGTTAACGCGTAATATACGGCGCAAGAATCACTGGCGACATTGGTTGTTAAGTCCTAGATGATATACTCCTGAGTAGTGGTATTCCAACTACCAGGTTTAATAGATTAGCTGATCACCCTGGATCAGTAACCAATAGTTCACATTATTATCAAAAATAGTGTTTTTGACCTTTTTGAAATGCAGGTGATGACAACACTGAATTTGCAAAATACTTTACAGAAAATAATCAAAGGACATGAGCAAGTGTGAACTTGCCTTGATATAACGGAGTATTGTAGTCGAATGTCTCGACTTGGCCCTGGACCTCAGGTTCTACAAAAATATCATCATTGCCCGGTAAGGACAATGTTTAAAGAAGCAATATGCTGTTATGGCATAAGTAATGAGATGCATACTGCAAAATCCCAAGTAATTCTTCAATTATTACCAAAGCGATATATTTAAATGATTTATTTGAGATTTGCTTTAGTTTGAGTTTACTTCATAAGAAGGATAAACACATAGATATGAAGAGTAAAGTACAATCATAATATAATTCTAAGGTTTTATGATATTATGTAATTATTACTAACTTCATGTTTTAAGTTGTGATGGTTTTAAAGAAATGGTATAGTGTTTCTTTTGAAGTGGCAAAAAGAATAACATTTGAAGAAAATATTATTTATGTTAAGTTATTCAACTTTGAAGATAAATAGGATTAAAGTTATGGTGTTGTAATAAGGTTTAATTGATTTGAGTTATTATATATCTAGCTTAAGATATCTTAGACCAAAGTAAACTATAAAAATGTAATTGGACTTGAGATATAGCATCTTAGCATTATTAATTAGAGTTTTTCATAAGTATAATTAAAGATGAAATCTTATGGTTATGGAACTTTGTTTTTAAAGATTTAAATTTAGCATGTGTAATATTTATAGACCATACTTTGAGATTTTTCTTTATAAATAAAAATAGATGGATTTTATTATAATTTATTTAGTGAACTTCAAGTTTGATAAATATGATTATTTATGAATTGTTAATGATTTGTAAAGAATAACTTTGTAAATCCTTGACTTATAATTAGTTAAGGATTTTAAAAGAATATTTTAAAGTTAATTGTTTACACCTAGATTGTATATTAAATTATAATCATGGTTTAGACTACTTAGAGTCAAAATATTATGTTTTGAATAAGATCGTTTCTTACTTAGGAAATAATATTAAACAATTAACAAAACAATTATCTTATTTTAATAACTTAGATAATTCAAGTTATATGATATAAGAACTCTAAAATATTTTTATAATAATATACTTAGTACCTTTCTAATAAATATACTTGCTTAAATTCTTAAAAATGAATTTTATTTATTTTTAAACATTATATTTATTATTATATATATATATTTAATGTCTTTAAATATTTGTTTTAAATTTTATTATTAAAATTTTAAGTTAGTATTTTTGTGAGATAAGAGATTTATTTTTATTTATGAAAGTGATTTTTATTTATTTTTAGGAATTTTCCTAAATTTAATAAATTTCATGTAGATATTTAAGGGTGTTAATATTTATTTGTACTTTATTAAACTTAAATAAATATGATTATATTTTTCTTAGGTGGATATTATTTTAATAAACATTAGGATGTATTAAATATATTTTTTAGGATTTTTCTACATTTTTCTAGAGCTTAAAATGTGTAGAGGGTATTTTAGTAATTTCCATTTTTTTATTATTATATAAATTAGGCCTAGTTCTTGGGCCCATCTAGCCCAAAACCCAGCCCAGTCCACCTGGTTGGACCAAATCACAGAGCCCCACCGACTGCGTGGGTCAACCGGCCCATACACTCTCTTCTCTCTCATCTCGACCCCTCTTCCCCACGATGTTGCGGCGCTGTCGCCATCGCTGCTCGGCTCCGACGCGCTCCGCCCCCCTCGACCGCCACCGTCGTGCTGGGTGGCTCCGCCACCCCTCCTCTGCTCTATCCTCACCAGCGCCCGCTCTCGCTGCCCCCAAACGTGGCGTCATGGCTAACCCTAGCGCGACTCAGCTTGGTCACCGGCGCTGAGGACGGGGTGACCCGGCTTTCCCTTGGTCCTGGCCGCCGCCGACGTGCGCCTCCATACCGAGGCCTGCCTCCGGTGCCCTCCCAAGCCACCTTCAGGTCGCCTCTTCTTAGAGGTGGACCCCGCGCCTCCTCCTGACCCACGAAGAATCCTAGGGTTCGTCAGCAGGCACGGCGTCGATGGCGACGCGCTCAACCCTCCTGGTTTCTCCCGAACTACTACCCCTTCTCGGGCTCCTGCTCCTTCATGCCCTCCTCGAGTCGATGCCGGCGGGTCGGCAGCGTGGCTGCAACCCCGGCGTTCATGGCCTGCTACCTATGTGGCCATAATGTGGTGTTGATGCACTTGCGGTGGTGATGCTGCTAGCGCTGCTGCGCTGCGCTCAGGCTTCGTCACGCCTATGCTACAGGTGCATGGCACCCACGGTGAGCTTCGGTATGTTATGACCAGCCTTCGTGCTGATGGCCTTAATCCATGGGTCTGCTGTAATTGTTTATTGTTGATCTATTACTAGTTAAAAAAAATTCAACCTGGATGAGAAAGTGCTCTAGTGGTACTGATTTGGGCTGGTGATTCTGTTGTTAACAGTGGTGAGTGTGTTTATAACTTCTATTGATCCATGTTGACCAAGTGCTGTGAGATTGGGGTTAAGCTATTAAGGATGTTTTTCTAGTTTTGATGCTTCAATCAAAATGATTGAATTAGCCCTGGCCCTTGTCCTAAATTTGTATAATGAAATTGTGATGCTCTGAGCTCAGTAATACTGAACATGATGCTCTAGAACCTTTGTGGTAGTTTAACTGCTAGAAACTATATGATTTCTAGTTGATTAACTAGAAAAGTGATTTTAAAGAGTTGCCCACTTCTTACACACAAAGAAATGGTGTACTGTTGTTGCGTTTGCCTTAATCTGGACTAGTGCCTTGAGATTGGTTGCAGTGGAGGGTATTCCATATCTTGGTTTATTGGTCTTTCACTTTGATGAAATGATTTGATTAGTTTCTGTCAATCTTGATAACAGAAAACTGGTAAGGTATGATTCCTGGATTCTTTTCTAGGAAGATGATTTAAAAATCACTCTCTAATTATTTGCAGGAGAGTTTGTGAATACAAGAATGATTAGTGATCTTCTAGAGATTTCTATTACTGCTCTCCATGAGTTCATATAGGATGAACTAGGGGTTTGAAAGCATAGAATTTTCCATGTACACTCAAGTAGTGATTTAATTCATGGACACTTGAATACACTAGACTGATGTCTTACACTAGATCAAGATAGTGGTGATTCACAACTTAGTAACTCATGTACCACTAATTAGAATTAAGATAAACTCTGTGGTACTTCTTTGGAGGATGCACAGATTTATACTTATCTAACTAGCTTGTGTGCTGAAGTGGATTAGGCTGTTTTAAGCCGCTAGATATTTGTAAAGCTAAATGATGGTCATAGGTTTTAAACAATTCTTGGTGGAAGCTTATGAGTATAACTGGTGTACTTGATTATTAGCCGATGATCCATATATATATATATGTATGTATATGGATGTGGCACAGTGCTTTACTCCTATGATGATTTTATACTCCACTTGAGTATAAATCTGAGGAGATGACCATTTAACACTAAATCATGCTTGGAAATTGGTAGGAACAAAGATTGTGCATGATTGATAATAGAACAACCTGGTGTTGTTGAATCTGTGTTGTGACTTCTGGTTCCTGATGGATCTTGTTCTTGGATGCTACTTGATCTGCTTCTCCTTGTTCTGTTGGCTTGATTCTTGTGCTTTTGGCCTACTCCTTATGCTCCTGACCTCCTCCCGGTGTCCTTGAATGGCTTCCTCGAGCAACCAATATGCTACTGATGTGGTGGTAGTGCACTATGGAGTTTTGGTGCTGAACTAGGGACTCTGGAAATGTAAGGATGGCATGTGTGGTTGTGTTGGCTGTTTCTTGCTATGGTGAAGTAATTTCAGCAGAGCACTCCCCCTACTACGGCTGTGTACTTATGTCTCTCTCATAGTGCCTCCTATGTTGACAACACATAAACATGCATGTGTGTGAGCTTGCCTCACCCAGATGGATCAGATCAAGTAAAAGGCTTGAGATTTCCTTGGATTTTACCTCTTTGCCTTTTACCTGCCCTTGGTGAAACTTGCCCCTAAATTGCCTATGATGTGGTTCTGAGGCAAAGTTACTGATAAGAGCAGATGATATTTTGGTGAACTTGCCCCATTTTTATATGCTCAATGATGTAATGAACAGTGCAACTCACTGTTAGACTGATAGCAATATTATTAACACTAACTCCTTTTTGTTTTTATCTATATTTCTTTGTTTGTGTTTTTCTCTTGCAGGAACAAAAACACTAAGAAGATGGAGATCAAGATTTAGATTAGGATTTGATTTTATTTCAAACACTTGTAAGAACAGAGTGATACTCTGTATACCATAAATATTGCTACAACTTCCAAATATTGTAACTTCTTTCTTATTACTTATTCTTTATTGTATTATTATAGTTCCATTTAAATATTTTTAAAGGAACAATGTAATAATATTATTATTGTAATATTCCTTCTTTTCTTTTATTTGATTAGTTGTTACTGAATCGAGAAAAGAATAAGAAGTATCTTATGTTTATTATATGAAGGACATTATAATATTTATATTTCTTTTGTATTATATTATTGTGAATAATTATTTGTAAGTCGAATTTCTTCCCTCATAACTCCAGAAAACAATAGAGGTCATGTCAAAATTCATCTCACTCCCCTACTGATGACACTAAACCTAATTCATCGGAGTGAGAATTCTGATCACTCTAGTCTATTAATTTGGCGAAAAATTTACCCGGATTTTCAGATGCATGCATGCAGATGCACAAAATCCTAAATCTACCCTTCGTTTAGTCCTAAATGCTGGGATGTTACACCAACATGGGCTCGTGGACCCTGACAATCGTAGGAACCAACATCCATCATTGAACTTCTACACTCATTTTTATGATCATGTTGTGTATAATCACACAAGAATTTATTACCTCCCATATTTGTTCTTGAGACTGATGGTGCTCGACGTGGAACTTTGTTGGTAACCCCAAGCGCAGGGTGTGAAGAGCACAACATCAAGTTTTCTCTCAGTTGAGACCGAGGTTATCAAACCATAAGGAGGAAGGAAACGTCACACAAATGTTGCAAACAACGTGGAGACCTGCACAACACAAACTCAAGACTTTGTCCCAACGAATTAGTGAGGTTGTCAAGCTCACCGATTTGCTATAACAAAGGATTAAACGTATGGTGTGGAAGGTAATGGTGGTTTGCAGCAAGTAAACAAGTAACAGTGGAAGATGTATCAATGGTAAAGATTGGACCGGGGTCCATAGTTCACTAGAGGTGCTCTCCTTAGATAAACAACATGGCATGAAGGGTAAACAAATTACAGCAGGGCAATTGACACGAACTGAGCAAGGCATAACAATGCAATTACTAGCCAGAAAGATCCTATTAGGTTGATTGGGAAATACAACAAGATACATAGACCGCCATCCAACTGCATCTATGAATAGAAGTCCACCTTCAGGTTATCATGCGAACCCCCTCCAGTATTAAGTTGCAAGCAATAGACAACTGCTTTAAGGAAAGTGTGTAAGGTAAACAGTCCACATGTTCCATGAATAAGAGACCGTTGGTTTCTCCCTAGTAGAAACAACACATCTACAACCGAAGAGATTATTGTCACTTCCCTTGGAAACTAGAGGCATGAACCCACTATCGAGCATAAATACCCCCTCTTGGAGTCACTAGCAACTACTTGGCCAAGATAGCTACTAACAACGGAGAGCATGCAAGATCACAAACAACATAGACATGATAGAATCATGAAGACAAAACCATTAATCAAACCAACATAATAATCTCAATATCCATTGGATCCCCGCAAACACAACATGCATGATTACAAATAGATTAGATCTTGATCATGAATGGAGCTCATAAGATCTATACATGAAAGCACAAAGGAGAAGATATAACCATCTAGCTACTACATGGACCCATAGTCCAAGGTGGAACTACTCATGCATCATATCAGAGAGAAGGCCTCCGGGATGATCTCCCCTCTAGCAGGGTGCCGGGAAGAACTTCAGATCCCCCCGGTCTAGGGACGATGGTGGCGGCGGCTACAGATAGTTTCGTGGATATTTGATCAGGTGCTCAGGGTTTGTACATCGGGGGCTTCTTATAGGTGAAGGGGGAGACCGAGGAGGCGGCCAGGGGTGGCAAACCCTAGGTAGGTGCGGGGCTGGGCCCACCCGCGCCTAGGGTGGGTCTGGCCCCGCTAGCTGGCCCCTCCGGCTCTCCTCTAGAATTCTTGTTCCCCACGGAAAGTAATTGGCTTTGTCGTTTGTTCCGTCCAATTTCGATAATATTTCTTTACTAACTTTTCTGAAACCAAAAACAACAGAAAACAGGCATCTGGAACTGTTGCAACTTGTTAATAGGTTAGTACCAGAAAACATGTAAAAAGTACCTCAAAGTATGGACAAGTAAAGCAAAGTAGATATTAAACAAGCATGGAGCATCAAAAATTATAGATAGGTTTCCAACGTATCAACATCCCCAAGCTTAACTCCTGCTCGTCCTCGAGTAGGTAAGTGATAAACATAATAATTTTTTAGGTGACATGCACCCTCACAATAAAGATCCAACCATTTGCAAGCATTGAAATCTGGGATCAAAGAACTCTAAACATGTGCATGAAAGATGGAGTGCTAACAATAGGAAATAATAACTATGCATGCAACATGGCAAGCTACAAACAAAGATCATGAATAACATGCATTAAAAAACGTTTGTTTGTTTCACAAGCAGAAAACATAGCATAGTGGCAATTAGCTTGTCCCTCATAGAGTAGCAATATAGATGCATATGACACCTGCAAAGTTCACAAGGGTGACTAGAAACAAGTAGCACAAGAACAAGTAATAACACAATATGCATCAATTAATAAGCTTTGGAACACTGCAGATAGAATGACAACTATGCTCTCTTAATGGTGCCTAAAGGTAGAAGATGGAGACTCAATAGTGGTGGAGCAGGGATTACAAGTTTCAAAAAGAGCTTCTAAAAATTATGGTACTTGTTAGCTTTCAGCCCTCATTGCCCCTATCATAAGCATCTTGAAGTGGTTAAGGTTAAAGTGGCAAAGGTGGAGTATATGCTTGAGAAAGTATAAGTTGGCAATCTCAAGTCCCTTGAATACAAGGGCCACACCTCATGCATACTCAACTTTGGGTCCAGGTAAGTTCTTGTCACTGTAAGTATTTGCATATCATTGAGAACCGCCAACGGGGTACCCCTTGCACATGGTACATGAGCTTTCCCATAACCAAAATGACAAGGCAACCAGACAATGAGCATCTCAGCAATCTTTTTATTTACCATATGCATAGCTTTTTTATTGAGGATGCTTCATAGATAGCTCACTATGATGATGCTGCAAGTTTCCACCATGATTAGGCATGGCTTAGGCTAGCGGCCCAGACGTTTATCTAACACAGAATACAAACTCCATGGACTTACAAGTCCCCTCTTTATTTCACACCGGTGACATCCATAGACAAAAGAGCATGATATCAACTGAGTACAACAAGGTACAAGTGCAATGTTGAAAATGTTCCCCGTGACAGCACGGTTCTGCTAATTCCAACTTATAAGTGCAAGCATATACAACAAAGTTGTCACAATGGTTCAAGTTTATAGGGGCAAAGAATAAAGTGTACCATCAAGTTCGAGAGGGCTTTAATCACTAAATTTTCACATAACAAAATAGTTTTTAATTGAAAGATAGTTGAAAACAAGAATATACTTGGAATGGTGTAACACACCATGCATAGGAGTTTATAGTGGACACTTTGGAATAACTTGGTTTCTTGGGAGTTGTAGGCATGAGTAGAACTTACTCATACAAGTGGAGGCTAGCAAAATACTGGGAGCAACCAACTAAGAGAGCAATAATGGCCAAAATCATGCAGTGCAACAAAGCATACTAATCAAAGCAAAGAGTGGTACTACAGGTCAAGGACTAAATGATCATAGAGGATAATGGTGACTTTGTGGGAGTCATAACATGGTGTGAGCATGTGCCAAGTCAACCCGAGCAAAACATCAAAGGAGAATACCACAATACTATGCTTTTGCATGATAAAACAACGCATAATTTCTTCAAGGCACACTAAGCAATCACAGTCGTTTGGAACAAGACATGCTACAATAATAATCACTAAGCATAATGCTAAAACAACACCTAGCATGTCATGCTAAAGTCTAAGTCACAGTCAATGCAAGCTCCTCTTGCACTTCAAGCAAGAACTTACTACTCCTTTCCAACACCAAGCAAACTTATTTGCAAAACAACACAGCGAGAACGGGGGTCCAAACCACTTTATTCAAGCAAACAAAACAACCTAATCAAATCAAATGAAAAGTAAGACGCTCTAAGAACAACACAACTTGACATCAAACAATAAAAACGAAGTGTCTAGACAGACCTGAGCTTTTTATTGATGAAGAAGGGGATGCCTTGGGTATCCCCAAGCTTTGACACTTGTACCTCTTGGATATTTCTTGGGGTTACACCATGGTGGCATCCCCAAGCTTGAGATTTTGTCCATCCTTCATCTCATTGCATCATTCTCTCTTTACACCTGAATTTTTTCCTTCATACAAAACTTCACACAATCTTCAATAGCAACATTATTGTATTCAAAAGATATTAGACCACTGGCAAAGCTTTGGAATAGCAAGGCTTTTCACTAAAAACACAAGATATCGTAGTATCTCCTTCAAAAAGCTCAATTCACCTAAAGAGAATTCAAAAAGGAATCAATAAGAAGCAAATGCAAATAATGGCAGAAATCTATCAAAACATACCAGCAGGTAGAAACCGATTTTTTCGAACACCTTCTGTTGATCAAATCAAAAAGTGTGGAACTAATGAAAGTTAGCTAACGTACTGGGGGATGTATTCGTAAATTTTGATCTCAATCCGAGTAACAGAGCCTCCTCACGGATTTTTTTGGTTGACGACAGAAATCTGTTTCGAGACAGCAACTCCCCAAATCTTACTTCTCTCTTATTAGAGGTCATTCTTGGCACAAAAATCAAACAAAAAGGAGAAGGAGGGGTCATTACTGAAGTAATAACTTCCAAGACTCAAAGAAACTCTTAGGGTATCTCCCAACAAGTACTTTTCTTTAACGCCTTTAAGTTAGGCACGAGAAGCAAGAAGAAGATGCTCACATAAGAAACATGAATTGAAGTCAAAGAGAGCATCAAGAAGCAAATTCAAAACATATTTAAGTCTAACCCACTTCCTATGCTTAGGAATATTGTACACAAATAAGTTCACAAAGAAAAAGTGATACACATAAGAAGAGAAAACAAGAGTAACTTTAAAACTTTTAGCATAAAAAGAGGTGTTTTAGTACCATGAAAACTTCTACAACCATATTTTCCTCTCTCATAATAATTTTCAGTAGCATCATGAATAAACTCAACGATATAGCTATCACATAAAGCGTGCTTTTTATAATCTTACAAACACATAATTTCTATCAAGCTAAAAAATAGTGGGATTAAAACCTTCACAGCTTTTACCCAACGTAGATATTTCAAAAGGATCCATAAGAACATAACATTCATCCTCCTTTGGTAAGCATGGGGGACAATCAAATAATGTAAGGGATAAAGTGTTACTCTCATTAGAAGGTAGGCACGAATAGATAATCCATTCTTCCTCCTTTTGTTCATCACTCTCGTCTTCTTTTTCATCTAATGAGCTTCCAGTTTCAATAATTTCTTCTTCCATAGGCTCCTTCAAGGCATTAGTCTCTTCCATTTATGGAAAACGCCTATTAAAATATTCAAGAATATAGCTATTTTCTTCCTTGTAATTATCAAAGAAAAATTTAAGTATCTCAAAAACCTCATGTTTATAAGGTGCATCATCAGTATTCTCAAGCAAACTAGCAAGTTCAAATGCACCCTTGAAGACAATAAATTCTTCAATTTGTTCCACATCATCATAATAAGATATGGTAACATTATCATTATACTCACATTGAAAAGGTAGGTGTTTATACCTCCTACAACAACAAGCTTTATCAAAGCAATAGGTAACATTATAAGTAGAGCACACGTCTTTAGCAATAGTATTCAACCTATCAATTTGTTCCCATAAGTGTTTCCCTTTTTGTGAAAAATGGTGTTCCTTATAATAATACTTTTGTTCTTCCGTGAACCCACCTTGACAATAAGAACTCGTTTCAAAGAAACTATCCATTGATAGAAAGCATGACCAAGCAAGGCAACAACAGACCAGCAAGTAGGAACTAATTTTTTTGTGTTTTTGGATAAAGCAAGTAAACCAAACTAGACTAATTGTTTTAGATTTTTTGGAAAGAGGCAAACAAAACCAAGCAAAAGAAACAAAGCAAACTAAAAACAAAGTAAAGAGAAAGGAAGTGAAGGACTCTCCTAGTGAAGGCGTCCTTAGCCTCCCCAGCAACGGCGACAGAAAGACTTGATGGTGCTCGACGTGGCACTTTGTTGGTAACCCCAAGCACAGGGTGTGAAGAGCACAACAACAAGTTTTCTCTCAGTTGAGACCGAGGTTATCGAACCAGAAGGAGGAAGGAAACGTCACACAGGTGTTGCAAACAACGTGGAGACCTGTATAACACAAACTCAAGACTTTGTCCCAACGAATCAGTGAGGTTGTCAAGCTCACTGGTTTGCTGTAACAAAGGATTAAACGTATGGTGTGGCATGTAATGGTGGTTTGCAGCAAGTAAACAAGTAACAGTAGAAGATGTATCAATGATAAATATTGGACCGGGGTCCATAGTTCACTAGAGGTGCTCTCCTTAGATAAACAACATGGCATGAAGGGTAAACAAATTATAGCAGGGCAATTGACAGGAACTGAGCAAGGCATAACAATGCAATTACTAGCCATAAAGATCCTATGAGGTTGATTGGGCAATACAACAAGATACATAGATCGCATCCAACTGCATCTATGACTAGAAGTCCACCTTCAGGTTATCATTTGAACCCCCTCTAGTATTAAGTTGCAAGCAACAAACAACTGCTTTAAGCAAATTATGTAAGGTAAACAGTCCACATGTTTCATGAACAAGAGACCATTGTTTTCTCCCTAGTAGCAACAACACATCTACAACCGAAGATATTATTGTCACTTCCCTTGGAAACTAGAGGCATGAACCCACTATCGAGCATAAATACCCCCTCTTAGAGTCGCTAGCAACTACTTGGCCAAGATAGCTACTAACAACGGAGAGCATGCAAGATCACAAACAAAACAGACATGCTAGAATCATAAAGACAAAACCATTAATCAAACCAACATAATAATCTCAATATCCATCGGATTCCCGCAAACACAACATGCATGATTACAAATAGATTAGATCTTGATCATGAACGGAGCTCACAAGATCTATACATGAAAGCACAAAGGAGGAGATACAACCATCTAGCTACTACATGGACCCATAGTCCAAGGTGGAACTACTCACGCATCATACCTGAGAGAAGGCCTCCAGGATGATCTCCCCTCCGGTAGGGTTCCGGGAAGAACTTCAGATCCTCCCGATCTAGGGACGATGGTGGCCGCGGCTACAGACGGTTTCGTGGATATTTGATCGGGTGCTCAGGGTTTCTACATCGGGGTCTTCTTATAGGCGAAGGGGGAGACCGACGAGGCGGCCAAGGGTGGCAAACCCTAGCCAGGCGTGGGGTTGGGCCCACCCGCGCCTGGGTGGGTCTAGCCCCGCTGGCTGGCCCCTCCGGCTCTCCTCTGGACTTCTTGTTCCCCACGAAAAGTAATTGACTTTGTCGTTTGTCCCGTCCAATTTTGAGAATATTTCTTTACTAACTTTTCTGAAACCAAAAACAGTAGAAAACAGGCATCTGGCACTGTTGCAACTTGTTAATAGGTTAGTATCAGAAAACATGTAAAAAGCACCTCAAAGTATGGACACGTAAAGCAAAGTAGATACTAAACAAGCATGGAGCATAAAAAATTATAGATACGTTTTCAACGTATCAGAGACCAGGTAAGAATAAGGCACGTGAAAATCAGAGCACACCAAATGCACACTCCACATCCTTCCTGCAACTCTCCTGGTGCGAAGGAAAATGACACTTCATTGGAATCACTGTATTTGAAATTGTCTTAACAAATGTGGTCCATCTTGGATAGATGCATTCTGCTAGGTAGTATCCTTTGGTACGTGGATGACATTGATCTCATAGTTGCATAATGGAGCATGACAGTCTATCAGATTGGCGAACATCGGAGAGCGCTGCAACACATTAACGTCATTGTGTGATTCAGCCATGCCAAAGAAAGCATGCCAAATCCACAATTCTTGATCTGCCATAGATTCAAGAACCATAGTGCAGTAGCCATGATGCAATTTGTACAGACCTTGCCAAGGAATAAGTAGTTCTTCTATGCTCAATGCATGCAATCGATGCTTCCAAACACTTCAGGAAATCCTCTCGCTGCATTTTGTTCCATCATCAACCTAGCAGTCTCTACTTTATTTGGCCCTCTCAAATATTCATCGTCAAACTTTTCCACAACCACTCTGCAGAATCAGTATATGCATTCAATGGATGTGCGCATATACTCATCTTTTGAATTTGCTTGCGCTCCATATGCAAGCAACTCATGGCGGTGGTGTATTTCTGAATTGATGAAAAACCTTCCATGCCGATAGTGTCATGCTTCAGTACGAAGTAGTCTTTGTACTCTCTCACGCCATGAAGAATCTCTATGAAAAACTCCTTGCTCATCCTAAACTGCTTCTGAAAATCCTTTGGGTATATACTCATCATCGGCAAAGTAGTCGGTGTAGAGCATGGTATGCCCCTCCATCCTCTACTGCAGCTTGCATTTCCTTCTTTCAAACCTGGAACCGCCACGCTTTGGGCCTGACTTATCCTCCTCGGAGATTTGCATTCGTCAAAGACAAGCAAGGATCGACATGTACTCCTTGATGTCGGCATCGTCCTCTGCCATCAACTGATGGATCATTATCTCATCCTCGCTATCCATAGGCAAGAACTATGAAAAAATGGCCTACCCAAGCAAACGGCCAAACACCTTACGTGCAAGGCGGGCGTGTTGAGTGGCCGACGCGTTTGAGCCTTCGCGGCTTGCAGCAACTGGCGACGAGATGGCCGGAAGATAAGGGAGAAGTGTTGGGATGGAGGCGCAACCGAATACCGATGTTTAAATGGGCGGTGGCCATGGAGATTTGGGGGTGATTGGGGGAAAGCGCATCGGGAAGAGGTGATTTGGCGGTGGTGGGAGAACGACTCTGACAGGTGGTACCCGACTGCCTTTTTGCTACGTCACATCGCCCGCACGTTGCACAACGTCTCCTATGTAGCCGAGATGGTCTTGGCGTGTCGTACATTGTATTGAATCATGCCAGACGAAAACGGCCTTTGGAGCATACGACTAGACGTGTTTTTCCACCCAACATGTCCCAAGGTTCGACATCCTAAAAACACGATTGGAGATACTCTAAATTAACATATACTATTTTGCACTCAACAACGTATATGTGGATGCTGAAAAAGAGAGAATACATGTACTCAGCAACAAATTTTCTTGTCCATAAATGGAGGAAGAATCATGTATTCCTGTTGCACAAAAATAAGGAGCCTCCTGTTTAGAAAGAGAGAAATTAAAGAGGCGGAAAACGGGGAAGAGAGCAGTTGTCGCTGAGCAGTAATTGCTCATATTTTTCCACATGCCAGATAACCGGGGAAGCACTCACCACCGCGGCGGAAACAGTACTACTGCTGCACGCTGCGCCATCATCACCACTTCCATTCCATCAGACTCCATCCTCCTCTCGCCTTTCCCCTCTTTCGCCGCCGCCGCGTCTTCCTCTTCCTCGGCACCTGGATCCCCACCCGCCCTGGCCAGTTCGCTACCTCCCGCCGCGATTCGGCGCAGTTGGGCCACCGATCCGGCCGGGCCCTGTTGGGTGGGCGTGGGCACAGTGTAGTTTGGTCGGATTCGTCGGGGGAATCGGCGGTTGGTTTGCACGGCGGGCAGGTTCGTGACTTGTTTTTCTTCAGTGATCGTTGCTAATGGTGCGTGTGATTTGATAGTCGTCGAGTGAGGCGCTTGTGCTTGTCCTGGAATTGCATGCTCGTGCTTGGGCATGTGTGTAGGGAGGCCCCTGTTTGTTCGTGGAATGTCTCATCCGATTCCAGGGGATGCGATTTAGGCCGACTTCTGGTTGCGAGATTAGTCTAGATGATTGTAGAACTGTGCTAGGTGACTGCTAACTGGACTACATAATTTGTGATACGTTTGAATGCTGGAAATTCGTTCCATGGAATGCATCATGTTGATGGACCGCTTACTTAGTTTGTTTACTGGACGCAATGTTGCTTACAGCATAATGCTACCATACCACTACTGTCCGTTGTCATGTTTCCAGTGGTTTTGCTTCTGGAACGCATTTTCTTGTTTCTGTACTCTCAATTCATTAAGTGTGCTCTGTAAAGTTTCCATCGGTGGATATTGGGTGCTGACATGTGATTGTTTACTCGCTTTTACTTTACAGGGATCTTCCACTGGAATAATGTGGTGTTCTGCTGGTGTCACTGTTGACTCTCCTCTTCTGTGATTGTCGATTGGTCGACTGGAGCTCTTCTCTTTCACAGATGGGCATTGTGAAGGCAGCAAGTGGTGTGGCAGCAGTACAGAATGGAAACACCAGCGGAAATGAGGACCTTATGAGAGAGGAGAGGTTGCTGCTTCAGAGCTCTCCTAGTCAAGAATCTGATGACTGTGAACAGGCTGAGGTCGATTGCGAGCTTGCAATGTCCGGAGGTCAGGTGTGCAGTATCCCTTACGGGCTTTATGATCTGCCTGATTTGAAGGACATACTTTCTTTGGAGACGTGGAACTTATGTCTAACCGAAGATGATAGACTCCGTCTAGCAGCCTATCTCCCCGGCATGGACCAGCACGACTTATTTACAACATTGACGGAGCTGTTCAGTGGCAGTGACATGTTCTTTGGAAGTCCACTTAGAGGTTTCTTCGACAGATTAAGCGGTGGATTTTATTCTCCAGATGTTTCCCATGCAAGAGAATTACTGATGAGCTTTCAAAGACGAAGGTATTATCATTATCTGAAGCTGTATCACGATAGCATGGTCTGGAAGTTTACATGCATGAACAAGCTGTGCAGAAGTGGTTTGAGTACTAGTCTTGAGGAGAAAATTCACATCTGGCACAACTGGATACATGAGAAGCCTCTCACATTTATGGATCCAAGCAGTTCTCCTATGAATACAATTATTGGCGAGGCTGAATCTGCCAGTTCTTCACTATTGAAGCGGGCTAAACTTATGGAAGGGACATCAACTACTGATTGTTCAGCCAAACACAAGGAGATAGTCCACAGAGCAAAATCAATGGAAACAAGCTCATCGAGAAGTCACACTTATCAGACAGCAGGGCTGATCCCACTCACTCATCTGGGAGTGCAGGTCTCCACCTTTTCTCCTTATGCTTCTTCACAGCATGTACATAACTTTGCTGTGAATCCATGCTATCCCTATTACATGAACACAAACAGAAGTTCTTTGGGCAGTTCAAGCTCAAATCCCTGGCAGTGGGAGGGTGCACTAGAAACTTACCCTGTCTTGGTCAAAGGTCCATCTGGAGCCCAGCATACTATTTTAGAGGAGCTCAACCGTTCTGCAATGCTGAGAGGGTATCAGGCAGCAGCTAAATCTAGCTTAGCATATTCCATGGAAGCAAATGACACACGTGAATCCCCCCACGAGAAAAACCTTTTGATGAACTTTGGACGACAGAGTGCCAGGATTCCTGAAAGTTCTTCTGATCCACACACAGTAACCACCATTGGCCATCAAAGGAATGGATGGACCAACATGCCCAACCAAAGAAATGCTGAGATGCTGACCCTTGGTGGAAGCACAAACCCTGCTTATAACAACTTCTCAGAGCATTCTGAAACCATACGCAGATATCATGATGGACTGAAGATGAAAGCACCTCTTGCCATGGACTCTGTTACAAAAGCTGAAGAAGACCGGTTCCCTTGCACGTACTCACGGAGGAAGCTGCACAGGGGAGTTGACCTTGTGGATCCTGTTAACTCACCAAGCGTGGTGGGTTCAGAGTCAGGGAGTGTGATTGCTAGCATGGCAAACGTAAAAGCCAAGGCCATCAAACTTTGAACAAGTTTGCAAGCAACATACAAGGAAATCTGAATATAGAGATGGGGAACTGGTTGGCCTAGCGTCTAGCTAACGTAGTAAATAAGTGTAATGATTTACTTTCTGCTATCAGATAGACCGCCTCATTCACATGGATGCATTCGGTTGCTCAACAGGATAAATTCTGTTGGATGAAATATGCAGAGCAGTCGGGTCGCCCTCTTAAATATTACATCTGTTCCTAAATATGAGATGTTTTGGTAGGCATTTTAATTTTTAGCCCACTAAAACATCTTATATTTAGAAACGGAGGTAGTAGTTTCCAAGGGCGTAATTATATATACATTCATATGAGCTTCCATTTTCTCTGTGACAATACCATTTTTTATTAATGCTCACATTTTAGCATTATAATTCTGATGTACTACCTGTCTCTGTTCTCAGAAGGGTTATCCCAGTACTGAATTTAATTGTCACATTCGGTAAATACATGTCAGCCATAAAAATAAAAATGTAATGGTACTGAATTTCTGGATGAAAAGTGACACGAAAACTTGTACTAGTGGCAAGGTAATTTGACAAAGTGTGATTTCCCTGCCAAAAAAGTCGAGAGGTTGGCTTATGTAGTTTATGTGTCTGTTCTTAGTTAAAATCTCTCTTCTGAACGTTAGCTTAGCTGCGCCGGAGCGCGGTAGTATAGTTTTCAGTATGTTCGTTTATCACATAATTTTGAATTTGCAGATTTATCATCTCTTGATACACGTCTGAATTTTGAATTTAAGTCCTGAAAGTCGTTCAGTCCATAGCGCCAGTTAAAGAGGATGGCGAAATATGTTCCACCTTCCAAACGTATACTCAGCCGTCCGATACCCATCAAACGGTTAAGCTTGTCAGAGGCTTAAAATCCTACAAAACCTCCCATCCGCGGCCGAAATCAAAACGGAATGGCACCACCGCCTCGCCTCCTCCCGCTCATCCTCGGCCGCCTCGTCATCTCCGGCGTCATCCTCTGCAGCACCGCCCACCTCCGCCGCATCGTGCCCCTCCTCCCTTCCCACCCCCACCTCGCGGCCGCCCTCTCCAGCCTCTACTTCCCGCTCTTCCGCTCCTCATGCACCTTCCTCCACAACCTGCTCATCCAAGCCTCCGCGACCTCCCCTTCTCCTCGCCTCGCCTTCGCCGCCTTCTCCTCCATCCTCCGCTCCGGCGACGTCCCGGATCGATTCACCTTCCCCCCGCTCCTCAAGGCGGCGTCCAAGCTCGCCTCGTTCCCGCGCACGGGCGCGCAGGTGCATGCCCAGGCAGTCCGGCGCGGGTTCCTGGTTGACGTCTTTGTCGTCAATGCGCTCCTAGCGATGTACGCCGCGTTCCGCGACACCTATTCCATGCGGGAGGTGTTCGATTCGTGCGCAGGGGTCGCCGACGTGGTGTCTTGGAACACTGTGCTCGGAGGCTATGTCAAGTGCGGGGAGATCGAGAACGCCCGGAGGGTGTTCGAAGAAATGCCGCAGAGGAATGGGGTGTCCTGGAGCGCGATGGTGGGGGCGTACGCTGGTTCTGGCGATCTGGGCGTGGCCAGGGAAATGTTCGATGAGATGCCAGCCATTGGGAGGAACGTTGTGACATGGAACTCGATGATAACGGGATTTGCCCGGCATGGCCTACTGCCGCTGGCTAGGAAGATGTTCGATGAGATGCCGATACGGAATATGGTATCATGGAACACAATGATTCGGGGATATGCAGTGAACGGTGAGATTGACGGCGCGCGGGAGCTGTTTGACATGATGCCTGAGAAGGATGCGGTTTCCTGGACGTGCATGATTTCTGGGTATGCACAGGCTGGACGTTACGCGGAAACCCTTGAGCTGTTCAGGTCGATGCAGAGCGAGAGCGGTGCCCGCCCCAATGAGGTGACTATGGTGAGTGTCCTCTCAGCATGCGCACATTTAACAGCTCTGGAAGAAGGGAGATGGGCTCACGCTTTCATTGACAAGCACAAGATGGTGCTCGACAATGAATTTAATCTTGGTGCTGCTCTCATAGACATGTATGCCAAGTGTGCGAGAACTGACATGGCCATCAAAATCTTCCACTCATTGGACCAGAAGAATGTCTCTGCCTGGAATGCGCTCATCACCGGGTTGGCAGTAAACGGTGAAGTTCAGGATTGCATCAGTGTGTTTGAGCAGATGAAGACGTCAGGAGAGAAACCAAATGACATAACCTTTGTTGGTGTGCTGACTGCTTGTGCCCACAGCGGGTTGTTGGACGAGGGACGGCGGTGCTTTCAGAGCATGGCATCTACTTGTGGAGTGCAGCCAGAGGCGAAGCACTACGGCTGCATGGTCGACATGCTAGGTCGGGCAGGACTTCTTGAAGAGGCAGAGGAGCTCATAAGGAGCATGCCGGTGGCCCCAGATGTCATGATTTTGGGCGCACTGCTAGGTGCCTGTCGAATGCACAAGAGATTTGATGTGGCTGAAAGAGTCCAGAGTAAAATCATTGGCCTCAATGCACAGCAGGCTGGCTGCCATGTGTTGATCTCAGACGTTAATGCTGCTGCTGGCAAATGGGGAGAGGCTTTAGAAGCGAGGCAAGTGTTGCAGAAGTGCATCATCAGGAAATCGCCGGGATCATCTAGCTCGATGCAATAGGTTTGAGTTTCTTGCAAAAGCCTATGTTGAATCAATTCTTTAGGATTGAAGGGTGCACTTTCTGGTTTATGCATATAAGGTATTGAGAATGCAGATCATTAGAAATTTCTGTCAAGGGGCTCAACTTGCTCACTGTGCTTCATGACTGACTCGAGATCAAACAGAACATATTATGTTTTCAGTTGCAGATAATTGTTTCTCTGTTCTGTAATGTTAGCCATCAGCATCATTCTTATATAATAGGATTAAATGCATCGATAGAAGTAGGTGTTGTAAGTTTTTCTTTTGTATTCACCTGGACGATTTGTACAACAACTAGCAAATGGTGCGATTTTCAATTTTCAGCTGAGGTGAATATGATCTAGTTCTTCTCGGGACTAGTGCTGAGCGCACATTATTGAGTTGTTCAGGTAAATACTGGCCATGCAATACATTTCCGATAGAATGCACAATGTATATTTCCTTGAAATAATATTTTGAACTCCACGAGAAATTTGTTCACCATTCAACATTTTTTATCATGTTAAATATCCCGGTTATGTTGACGCTAAATTTAGAACATACTTAGATATTAGTCGTCTGTTTATTTTCAGATACCGACTTAAATTATGAGTTCAAAGATGTACAATATAATGCTGCCAACCTTCTCACAAGGGATGCAACGAGAATAAGGGAAGACAACATCACTAAATACAGGAGACTCTTGTCATTGCTTTTGCCTGTTGAGTTAGATCATGATGAACAACTATAAGGGAGGACACTAATCTTAAATCGCAGAATTGAGGTGCGAGATAACTCCTTGTGAGAAGAGGGGCGAGATGCCAGGTATAGGTTCTGCCTGTGCAAATGTCAACACACTGATGCATACCATACCAATGTCAAAACAAGAGTGGCGAGGTTGGTGCTAAACTGATACCCCAAAGATGGTCTTTGACAGACACCAGTATTGAGAAGTTTAGCCAGCTTTCACATTTGAAAACACGTGAGCAGCATGGAGTCATGCATGGACACAAATCTCTTATCTCTTATCTCTTACTATATAATTTACGTTGAGGTGGTTTTCGTCACCCTCAGATTTCGTCCGTCATCCGTCCCGTACAACTACGCTCGCGTGAGTAAAACAAACTCTAACTCTAAACGCGGCACCAAAGTCCAGCTCCAAACCGATCCTTATACTCTCCTTAAATAACTAACCACATATATCACATACGCGTGTGGTTTCCTAACCCTCGATTCTCTTTGCTGCCACGACGGAATCGATCATACACCCAGCCGGCGGCTCCTCATGGCAAGCGACAACGATGATTCCTTGAAGCACCCACGGCACCTGAAGTCTCAGTCTTAGATACCAGGGTTTGGGACACACGGGTGAATCAAGATCTGTGCAACACCAGCTTGGAGACTGGGGATCCTGGTCAGGAGAGTCGAGTTCTCCTTTAGCTCGAGCCCCTACTCCCGCCGGACGACCGCCTCTAGCCCAAGCTCTTCCTCCAGCAACCGCCGCCACGCCTACCATCGCCGACCGACGACCGACTCGATCCCAAGCTCTTCCTCCAGCAACCGCCGCCACACCTATTACGCCGTCGCCCCGTCGCGTATGGAACATCCCCACGCCCAGTGCCGCCGCCCCGTACCACCGGTACCATCCACCATGTCATTCCTCGTGCCGCCTGATAGACCCTCCACTACCGCAGTCGTCCTTGGCGCTGCTCGGCCTGCCGCCTGAAGTGCTCCATCAGCAAAAAAATTCCGGCCCATCTTTCAGGTTCGATACCCCAAACTGCACAACACAAGCATTTTACATGATAGATTTGCCTCACACGGAATCTTTCAGGATTTATGTACCACTCCTTAAACGCCATTACTTGCTCATCCATGATCCAACTGACATGTTTGATGAAAATTTCATGGGTGCGTTGTGGTAATCTTGGTGGCAATTGTATTCATGAAGATACTTGATTAGTAATACATCATTTTCTGAACAATCTCCCAACTTGTATAGGACATAACCTTGTAAAAATATTTTTTTGCTGCTGCTGAGATTTATGAGGCATAATTCTGAAATCTGTCGGTGAAGAGATCTCGTTAACCTTCTACTCAGATAAAGCTAATGTGTTTCTCTGTAATGAAAACCAAAAAGGATCGGGTAAATTTAACCAAACAATGATTTCCTGAAGAGGATGGTAAGAAACTCATCGGGTGCTTTGCCTACTCTGAACATTCAAACTAGACAAACCTTGACAACGAGGCTCGCAGGATTCTTCGGAGTGATTCAGAACTACATACTTTGAAACTGATATCCTGCTGTTTAAAGAAGGGATCACGTCCAGGCCTACCCCAGCTCCTCCGGCGGCCGGTCACCGCGCGTCCTCTCTCCTGACACCGCCGCGGTCTGGTACACCGCCGCTGGAGCTCCCCACGCCGGAGGGCGGCATCGGGAACGCCGCAGTGGCACAGATCCAGAGGAGGCGCTGCTAGAGGTCCTCATCGGAGTGCAGGGCCGTCTCCGTGCATTCGTGTCACGCCAGCTCCAGGCAAGGAACCATTCCGATTGACTAGAGACTTGAGTACGCGCGCGTCTTACGCAGCCTCTGCCGCGCCACGTGCTTGTTGAATGTTACTCATGTCTGATGTCGCGTGGTGCTCCGCGTGCGCAGGAGGTTGTTGTTAGAGGAATGTGACTAGGCTAGATAGAACATCCAAAGCAAGCATTGCGATGTCGATCCGGTGCAAAACATCCTGAAGTCCTCGCTGCGGCGCCTGCTCGTTTGGAGATGGTCGAGCCTGGAGGCGTCCGTGCACACACTGACGCGGGGCGTGGTGATTCCATAGGCGGCGGCGTCCAGTTCGCAATGTACATATATCTCTGGAACGAGCCCCACGGCTTGTAGGTCAGAGAAGACAACTTCCAACCTGGAGCTCGAGCAAAGGCTCCATGGATATCGCTGGTTTATTGTGTTAGAATCGTATGATCACTTTTTCCCCTAAAGCTAAACTGGACTTTTATTGCGATCCACGTATCTAAAATTTGACTCTTTTAGTTGAATCGTGTGTCTTGCATGATTTCCAGTGGAGAATCAGAAGGCGCTTCATCAGGTAGACGTCAGACCAGCGAAATTTCGCTTTGAAATTTTCCCAAGTATTGCCTGACTGATTATTTTTTTGAATGGTGCCTCGACTGATTTGCTCTCACGTTTTTATAGAACGTCATGTACCGATGGTGATGGGATGTTTGTTCTTTTAGTTCTATCTTAGAAATACACGTTTGCTTTGTCTTCTTTTTATGGACACCGCTAATATACACTGACAAGACACTGCTAATATATGCTGACAACTCCACTCAACAAACGGCGTTGGTGACAGTAAAAGAAATCAGTAGCAAGAATGGTACAACATTGTGCAAATAACACCATCCATCTGTCGTGTAAGGTGATTTTTTTGTTATATTTGAGCTACCAATTTATTGTTTATTTGCATGCATATTGCATATAACATATTTAAATTTTGATTCAGTATTCTTTTTCGATATGGATTATGTCCATGTTACAGAAAATCAATCAACATAGCATTGACACAATGATGTTGGATGAACACTAATTAACGGACTTCTATACAAGCAAAGGAGGTGCATAGGGAGTTACAACATTTGATTTCTATGATTATTTCTAAAATTTATCTAGGTCGTCTAGAGAGTTGATCTCAGTATGATGTCGAATTCAATCTTCTGTTGTTTTATAATATATTTTCTACAAGGTATGTTTTTCAATATTATGTGGTTATCCTTTTTACACAAATAAATTTTTAATATTTAATAAACAGCAAGAAAAAAATTAAATAGACCGTAGCAACACACGGCCATCCACCTAGTAGTAGTCGGGATGGAACCCGCCCGAATCGATCTAAGATAGGAGTATCACGATTCCGTACGTTTCGCCAGCTTGTGTCCTCCTTCATTGTCCGAATCGATCCACGATATCGATCGTCTCCGCGCTGGTCGACTCCGCCGCGCCGCCATGGCGTCGCCGCCGTCACGGGTTCCATCTGCGCCTAAACATCACTGCCGTGGTCTTGGCTCCGCCGCCATGACCAGCACGTCTGCATCGATAAGACAAGCCGCCGCGGTCCCGCCATCACAGGACGCCATTTCCGAGATCCTCTCGTGGCTGCCGGCGAAGTCTCTCTGCCGATTCAGGTGCGTGTCCAAGGAGTGGCGCGCCCTCGTCTCCAGCCCGGCCTTCGTCGCGGCACAGAGGTCCCGCGCGGAGCCGCTCCTCGTCGCCAGGTCTACGTGCGGAAGGACCATGCAGCTGATGGACACGGAGGGCGCCGTCGTTAGGGCGGTGGAGGCCCCAGACGACGGGGCCTGGATCTTCCGCACGAGCCTCGGCGGCCTCGCCTGCTTCTCCTCCGGCGGCCAGAACTCCGACACCCTCGTGATGGATCTAGCCACCGGGAAGACGCTGCTGGCCTGCTCGGAACCGGCCGCCGCCCCCGCGCCGATGTACTACACGGGCTACGGTTTCGGACGCGCCGCGCGGTCTGGCTCGCTCATGGTCTTCCGCTTCGTCCTCCTTAGGCCGGGAGAACAGATGTGCGAGGTCCTCGCGCTAGGAGGAGACGGCGCCGCCAACGTCAAGTGGAGGCGGACGCGGTCTCCGCCGATGATGGTCTCTCTCTGGTACAGCCGTTGCTCCGGGGTCACGGCCAACGGCGCTCTGCATTACTTGTCCTTCGGCGATGACGTGCTCTCCTTCGACCTCGCGAACGAGGAGTGGAAGGTGATCCGTGGACCTCAACGAGTCATCGGCGGCGAGGACACCATCAGCATGACCGAGCTCAATGGCACCTTGTGCATGGCTCACATGGTGCGTCGTGTGATCGATATATGGCTCTTGAGCGATTCCAGCAAGGGCATCTGGACCAGAGCGTACACGATGCCGAGGGATCCGGTCTTCTACTGTGCCGCCGTGGTGCCTTTGAGAGTGTTACGTCTCGGTGGAGGGCTGCTCTTCTACTGCTATGACTACACATTACAGCCAAAGCTACGAGTATACAATCCTCATTCGGGGAAATGCACAGAGGTGAAGACGCCGGCAAACCTCACCGGCAAAATCGGCCTCTGCAGTTCAAATTTGGATCCTAGATTTTGTGGCCAGCCATAGTTCAATCGTCTTGATGTTCTTTGATTTTTTTTATTTGAAGTAGTATCCTCTTGTCGCAGCAAACAAATTGTTAGAAAGAAGGAAGTCAAAAGCAAAGGGAAGAACAGAGGAGCTCTCGCTCCCGTGCGGCTGCGTCCGAGCCGCACCGGAGCGTCGACCTCCGCTGCGCAGGACCTCCCGCGCCCCCTCCCCTCCTCGCCGCCGCCTGGGCGTCGTCGGGCAAAGCCTGTTCGGCACGGCGGCGGCGGGGCTCCAAGCTCGTGCGCTCCTGGAACTCCATCGGCGGCGCCCGATCTGTTGTTTCCGGCGGCGCAACGACCAGGCGGGGGTGTTGAAGGGCGACGACTGCCAGGGCGCGTTGCGGCGCAGCGGGGCGGAGCTGAGGGCAGTGGTGCGACGAGGTGGGTTCGGTCTGGGCCTGTGATGGGCTGGGCGGGCCGCGGCTGCTGCGGGCGCATCGGCAAGCTCTAGAGGCAGTGGGTGGTAGCCGGGACGGCGGCTTCGGCCATGGCGACGGCCGCATCGTGTGCGTGGCTTCCTTGTCCTGGCGAGGACCGCGGCCAAACGGCAACTCGGGCGGTCGGCGGCCAAACGGCAGCTCGGGTGGTTGGGCGGGCAGTGGCCAAGCGGCATCTTAGCCAAACGGCAGCTTGGGCGGACGGCCAGCGACCAAGCGGCATCTCAGCCAAACGGTAGCTTGGGCGGACGGCCAGCGGCCATGACGGCGTGGATGCTATGGCGTGAGGTGCCTTGGCTGCTGTATCATGCTGGTGTGTTGGTGTTGACTGCAAGGTCTTGCTTAGCTGGTTGCGTTCATGTTGTTCGGGCTCCCATGCATGGCCCGACGGCGTGGATACTACTCCAAGCCAAATTTGGCCAACGGGCCGGTCCGGCACGGCCTAGGCCCGGCACGTGCCAAACGGGCCGGCACGCGGCACGGCCTGTCGTGGCCCGCCAAGCCACGTGCCGTGCCGGGCCGTGCAACGTGCCCAGCTTCGAGGCCCGAGCCCGGCCCGACTCTTGACGGGCCGGCCCGCGACACGTTAGGCACGCTGGGCCGTGGCCTTTTTCTGCTGACCCGTTAAAATTTGTATACAAAACAGTCCTAATCTGTATTATATCAACTAATATTCGCTGATGTGTTGGTCTAGGGAAGCGCGGGAGGTTGATAGGTCCTGGGTTCGAACCCCAGAGACTCCTACGGGCCGTGCCGGGCCGGCCCGCGTGCCCGGGACACGGCACGGGCACGGCACCCGCGTGCCACGGGCCAGGCACGGCCCGTCAAGCCACGTGCCGGGCCGGGCTTTTTAGGCGTGCCGCGGGCCGGCCCGCCTAGGCACGGCCCGACGGCCAGGTTTGCTCCAAGCGAAAGCTTTGCTCCGGTTCCGGCCAGTGCCGATGGCGGCGGTGCCCTCGGGAGTCGTATTCCTTTGTGAAGGCGTCATCGCGGAGATATCCCTGCCGCTGCAATTTTCATGTGATCTCCGGGTGAAAACCCAAGCTCTTTGGAGCGGGCGACGACGACATCTATGCCGCTACCTTCTTGAAGGCGTCGTCTTGGAGTCTTTGACGTGTGGTGCAACAGGTTGCGGCAGCTGTGTGGGTTGCTTTGTGGTCGAGGGGAGTGGATGCCGGGGCGGCGGCTCCGGGAGGCTGACGTGCGCCGAGGTGGCGGCCTCGGATGGCTTTGCGGCAATGACTATATGAGGCGTGGTCGTGGCCTTGCAAGGTATGGGTGGCGTGCTGGTGCTGCAAGGGTAGCGAGTTCGTCGACCTGGCTGACTTGATCCAACTCTGAGGATCGGTCTAGTTAGCATGTTGGTGCGGCGGCACCGGACCTTTGGCGTAGCGTTCATGGTCTGCGAGCAGTCGTCTTGTGTAGCATGGGCTACAAGGCGTCTAGATCGTGCGGCGTTGCGGCTCGATTTCAAGCGGGGGGAGTCGGAGCAGCGGCTCCGGACTTGGTGGCGTGTATTTACTGTAGCGATGGTCTAGCGTTGTGTGGACACGAGGCTTCGCTGTTTGTGTTTTTTTTTACTTGGGATGGCTTCCTCTCTAAGCCAACCTTCGTTTTTTATGTATCTCGCTACCCCTTCTATTGCAATGAAATACAGCAGCTCACCTGATGTGATTAAAAAAAAAAATTGTTAGAAAGAGGCAGCCAAGGTAGATTATCAGAGATAAGTTTTGGGGTGCTCCCAAATTATTCTGAACCGTCAATTTTACATTGATCCGACGGCTAGGGTGATCTTATTACCTTATGAAGGGTAAGAGATCACTTTATTATAACCTTCTCAAGGCTAGTAATGTCTTCGCGCATCATTACTTTTCATTAAGTAGCAAGTTTAGAATTCTTTGTTGTAACTGGTCTCTGAACCAGAACACTACATACCATCAAAGTTCAGGCATCCTCCCACTTTCACCTGATCAAGCGTTGCAAGATGTTATTATTGTACTTCTGTGATGAATGGCTCTATTAATTAACGAGCCTTGCTTCGGTATCCCCCCCTAGACAAAAATTTCAACCCGATAGCGGGTATCGGGTGGGATCGGGGTGGAGACCGGGTGGAGAACGAGTCGCGTACTGGCCCCGTATACAACAATCGCGCATACTGAGATCAGGCGGGATCGGGATCTAGTCGTACTGTTTGTACAGCCGGGCGTCGCTAGGAGAAAACAAGGTGCAGATTTTACATGGTCGATAGAATCGGCTTGATCATGTAGATCTCTCGGCCGCCATTGCTGGACGCACGCTCGCTTGCCCCCCTCACATACTTCCTCCACCCCCCACCCCCCTTCGCTCTACATCCACCAGGACGCCGTCCCCTCCATCTATAGTAGAGCAAGCAAGGCTGGCAATGGTAGAAACACAAGTAGCACACGCTTAAGAAGCTGTGGAATAAGACGCAGAGACGGACTGACACCAATCTCTATCACAGATCACACCGCTCTGCCTCTACCTCTCTAGTCTGGTCGTTACCAGCCACATTCACATCATCGAGAAGAAGAAAAAGAAGGGGGGATTCACGACATTTGGATCAATAGGCAGGCTCCACCCCTTCTTCTTTCCTGGTTAACTGATAGCAGCTGGTCTATACCTCACGCAGTCCGCTTACCCACGACGGTCGCGGCAGGAGCTCGCCGGGAGCGGTGGGTGAGGAGGGTGGATTGGGGATAAATGCGATGGGGACGAAGGGGAAGAGGACCGATATTTCCTAGATCGACCGGTCGGTCTCCACCTCGTCCGGCTAAAATAAACGGTACAACTGTACGTACATACTCGCCCGTACGTGTTGACCTCTCATCCGGAACCCACTCAAAACAAACCCGGAACCCGGTTTCGCATAAAAAAAAGCTCTAGGGGGGGATACCGAAGCAAGAGTCTTAATTAACACTAAGAAGATGAGGTAGATGTAGATGGGCACTCATGCTGCCTTCCTCCTTTGATGCCTTGCGTTACTTGTACAGAGTTACTCTGTACTGTCTACATGGTATCCTGAATAAACCGTGACAGGTTCAGCTTCGTCTCACGGTAAACATCGATGTGCCCTTGTGCTGAAAAAGGGCACGCCCTTATTTCTTTTATTTAGCTGACCACGTAACAAATGCAAGATTGCCGAGACATGACGTATATAGCACTACAACTGCAAAGTCTGTATAGCCCGTTCCAAACTGAAATTTCAGTGCTCTTGCATCACAGGCTACTTCCCAAACACCCCGGGACGGTTGAGGTCAGTGACTTTAGCCCAATCAGCTTAATCCATAGCGTTCCTAAGTTGGTGGCTAAGGTGGTTGCGACGAGGATGGCGCCCGAGCTACTCAAGATTGTTGGGACCCATCAGAGCGTCTTCATAGGTGGGTGCTACCTCCATGACAACTTCCAGCTGGTCCAAGGGATGGCAGGGAAGCTCCACCCCTCCCGTCCAGCAATGCGATCTTGCTCAAGTTAGATATCACCAAGGCCTTCGACACCGTGGATCGGGGCTTCCTAATCGAGATCAGTTGGAAGTTCGGGTTTGGCCCACGATTCCAAAACATGGTGTGTGTACTAATCGCCACGGTCTCTACACGGGTGTTGCTCAACGGAGTACCAGGTGGTCGCATAGATAACATGCGTGAGCATGCTCCAAGGCGATCCGTTATCACCGATGTTGTTTGACATGGTCATGGAAGGTCTCCACCTACTTCTTGAGAGAGCTTTACATTAAGGTCTGCTGACCGACACTTGGCTTGTGTGGGGTATCATACATATCGTCCTTCTATGCCGATGATGTTGTGACCTTTATAAGGCCGACGTGGCAGGAAACTCGGGTTTGCATGGCGGTGCTTGAGTATTTCGGCAAGGTGTCGGGCTTGCACTTAAGTATAGCGAAGTGCACAAAACACCTCATCCATTGCTCTGCGGAACAAGAGTAAATTGTGAGACTCGGGCTGGGATGTGGCATCGCGATGTTGCCTTGCACCTACCTGGGCCTCCAGGTAGGACTCCGAAAACCCACAATGGCTTACAACCCCTTGTTGATAGGGCGGCTAGCCGGCTCCCCCCATGGATAGCCCGGTTGGTCAATCGGGGCGATAGGAGGATCCTTGTGTAGACCACGCCGGCAGTGATTCCTCTACATGCCATGATGTCGCTCGACATACCGCCTGAGACTCTGGAGGCCCTCCAAAGCATTTGTCACGCTTTCGTTTGGAAAGCCAGACGCTAGGTCAATGGAGGCACTGCCTAGTGGCGTGGGAGGTTGCGGCGGTGCCCAAACAGCTAGGAGGCTTAGGAATCCCCAACCTGAAGCTGCTCAATGCAGCTCTAAGGTGTAGATGGCCGTGGCTATGGCGCACATAGCCAATAAAGCCGTGGAGTGGTCTTGATATAAAGATTTCATTCGAAGTGCAAGCCATATTTTGAGGCAGACACGGTCTCAGTGGTGGGTGATGGGCGCAACACGCTCTTCTGACAAGATTGTTGGTTAGATGGCCAGAAGATTTCTGACTTTGCACCGAATCTGGTTGAGGTGGTTCCCTGCCACCGAGTTTCTACGCGTTTGGTTAGCGAGGCAATGGCGGGACGGTGGCTCACGGACCGTGGGCCTAACTTAGGCGAAGATGTGTTCCGCGAGTTCGTCCTACTCTGGGACATGTCCGTCGGAGTAGTTGGAGGTTGGGCAAGAGGACGCGCTCATATGGCGCTGGGCGAAATACGGGAAGTATTCCTCTAAGTCTGCTTACAACGCCCTCTTCTCTGGGAACATCGATAGTCCTAGGGTGGACCAAATCTGGAAGTCTTGAGCGCCCTATAGTTGCCGCTTCTTCGCTTGGCTGGCGGTGAAAAAAGGTGCTGGAGGGCTGATAGGCTGCAGAGGCGGAGGTTGGATTGACCATCGCGGTTTGTCCGTTCTGTGATCAGGTTGGCGAGACGCTACAACATTTACTCCTTGGATGTGTACTATCTATGGAGGTTTAGTAAGCCGTCCTCAGAGGATAGGGTAAACCAGAGTGGCAGCCCGAGATAGATACACCTTTGGTACATTGGTGGACATCCATGAGAGGTGTGCCGGAGGTCAGACGGGGTCTGTAGACGGCGATCTCCCTGATCTTTTGGTGCATGAGGAGGCATCGGAAGTTCGGAACGACGTAGTATTCAATGGCAGCTACGGTTAAGTGCAAGATCAGAGAACAAGTTGAGGTGTCGCGTGCAGCTAGGTTGTTTAGGGCGAACTCTTTCCCTCTCATACTGTAACATCCCAACATTTAGGAACCAACAAAGGATAGATTTAGGAATCTATGAAATTGCATGCATTCATATGTAAAAATGTGGGTAAAATTTTCGCCAAATAAAAACCTAAAGTGATCAAAGTTTCTTTCATGCTTTAAGATCAGGTATAGTCTTGGAGGATGATTGTTATAAACTTTGCTATGATCTTTGTGGATTAGTGTGTTTTGGGAAATGAAATTTGAATTTAAACTTGAGTGTTGGATTTATAATTCAAAAGGATTTAGATTTATGTTTGAGTATTTTTGATTTAGTCAAGATATGATAATTAGTAGCTCAAACTTTAAATAAATAACATAATCAATAAAATGAATATCTATTCCACAATTTTATTCAAGAAATAAGTTACAAAAATGTAACTTAGGAAAATTATCAACAATCTTTACAATAGTAAAAGAATAATCTTTATATATATTGACTAATAGTACAATCTTTATTACAAAAGAATAAAATAAAAGGTACAAAAGAATAAAATAAAGATTACAATTGAATAAGAGAAATATGACAAGTGACTATTCTATAGAAAGAAAATAAAACCTAAACTAAAGTCTTGAATCTTGAAGTCTGGTACCTGCAAATCAAACACAAACTAAAAGAAAGAAAGTGAAGGTTAAAAAAATGTTTTACTCTCATAGTTGAACAGTGAGGTGCACTGTTCAAAGTTCATCATTGAGTAATCTTTTATGGGGCAAGTTTCACCAATATGAAAGAACTATATCTTTCATAAATTCAAGCCATAAGTCAAATAAACAGCAAGGAGGGGCAAGTTTCACCAGACAAGTAAATGTAACCAGATAAAAGTAAGTTTCATATCTAGAGCATATCCACATGGTGCAGCAGGCACACATGCAGCACACACCAAACTACATGGTGTGTGCTGTCAGCACAGCAGCAATAGGCCACACACACAAAACTACTTAGCACAGCCGTGGGAGGCATCTCCAACACATTTCATTGTTCTTACACACCAAGTACACACTCATCTTAGCAAAGCCAAACCAGATCACACTAACCAAACCCTAGATCATATCACCAAGATGGTGACATAAGGAGGGGTAGATCAGGTGGATAGCAAGGACAAGATCAAGCCACCAGGACCAGGAGGTGGAGAGCTAGATCAAGGACAAGTCCAGAAGCTGGAAGTACTAGTAGGAGCACCAGATCAAGCTAGCCACACAACCATAAGATCAACAACTTGCAACCCCAACAACATCCAAGTGTGGTGAGTATCATAAAACATCCACATATTCTGTTCATCTCAATCAAGCAGAAAAGCATGTGATGTTTTACAAGTTTAACCTCTCAGTGGTCACCCAAGTGGGGTAAACCTATCATAGAGGAAATTTGATAAAAGCTAATAGTAAACTCTACCAAATCCACCAGAATCTCAGACCAGCATCATAGATCTTGGTGATCATAAACAACTCATATATTCCAATATGTTCTCAAATAGCTTATAAAATTTGGGCACATCTCCTAATGGAGTAGCACCTCATATTTCATACACTATATGCACCAACATTAAGCTATAAGCAAACCAATCATTTTAGCCAACTAGGATCCAAGGTCCAATGAGCAACCTTGATACTTAAGCATATCTATGAGGAACACCAAGATAGGAATCTAGTTCCTAAGCCTCAGACCAACATCATATGCATTGATGCTTAAAGAAAAAAGGCTTACAATTTATCTTTAACAGATATTCAATCTTAAGCACTGACCATAGTAAAGCCCAGTAGTAGGATCATCACTTGTGTGCCATTCTAAAATGGTGTCACAAGAACAAAATCTAAAACCAAGCCAAACAATTACTTAGCTTTCATAAATAAACCAGCAAGCCAATAACTATCATTTTCCTGGAAACAATAACATGAATCAGGATCAAGTTTATATGTACAGAGAAGTACTGGAAGAAACTAATTAACCTCAATCTGCGCACGAATCCATAAGCCAACATTTACTGGTGCAGTGAATCACCACTGACAGTGCTACCATCAGTACTAGAGTACTAACAGTAGAGAGACACACTAAGCATCAACCTAACCAACCAGGTTTCATAGTTACACCAACAACTTAACCAATCTTTATCACCAATTAGAGGCAACACTAATGAACCACTAGCATCAGATCAACAATAGCATCAGATAATCAAAACATGACAGAAAGCACTAAAGTACAGTGAGCATAATATTCATTAGGCATCATTACCAGATCAAATCATCATCTTACAAGCACAAACATGAATGAATCCTAGAACCAGGGAAGAACCCTAGAACTAATATGAACCCTAATGAGGGATGGCCACTACTTACACACATATGAACTCAGAGGTGGTAGAGGCACGGGTGATAACCAATGACCAACTCACCTATGGTCCTCGTTGTAGATTAGAAGAGGAAGCAAAGGGTCGTCGACGAACACGGCGACACGGGGAGCACCCCAAGGGGGCACTGCGACCCACACCACGTCAAGGCGGCAAAAATAGCCACGCCTGAGGCGAGGAACAACCCCCACGGCACACGACAGCAGCGGCGGCGACAACACCAGCGCCACCCCAAACCCTAGGGTTCAGGACGGAGCTAGTCTGGCCACGGGGAAGCTCCAGATCCAAATCGAATTGGACAGTAAGGTAGAGCATGGTCAACAACCTCGCCCTGCATCACGGCAGTGGCCAGGGAGGACCACAGCGACGAGCAGCGCACGACGGCGGTGCCATCGACCACTAGGTCGAAGAGGAGAAGGGAGATGAGAACGAAGAGGGTGACAGGGGAGTGTAGGCTGGACTGGGCCAAAAACCCCTCGGGGTGTGGTTTTGGTTCTGCCCTATTGGGCCACAAGGGCCCAATAAACCAACACAGGCAGCCCATTTACTTATAGGCAATTTTTAATAAATAGAAAAGACCAAAATGCCCTTGAACTTAAATAAATTCTAGAAAATAAAATAAAAATCCAAAAAGTATAAACAAATTATTTTTGGATTCACAATAATCCAAACTATCCAAATAAATTAAGAAATAAAATTTTAGACATATAAATTTGATTAAGAATTTTGTAATATAAATATTCCTTATGGAATTTTATAAAATTATTGAAAGATGATAAAAATAAATAAAAAACACTTTAATTATATATTAATATGGTAGAATTTTAAAAAATACTAAACAAATATTTAATATGAATTTTTAGTATTTAATGATAATTCTTAAAGGAATTATTAATTAAATAAAATACAAATAAAATGAAATAAAATAAAAGAATACAATATTCAACAAATATTAAAAATTAATATTTATAAATTCTTTATTATTAAAAGAATTTTTATAACTTAAATAATGGGGGAGAATACCCATAAAGTTAAATAATGCATTACATTACTTTGCATAATCATTTTGCTTCTTTAAATATTGTCCTTACCGGGCAATAATGATGTTTTTGTAGACATAGAAGCTCAACGTCCAGTGCAAGCATCAGACTTCACTACCTTGCAATCACAAGGCAAGTTCATCACTTGCTCATATCCTTTGAAGAGTCTTTATCAAAGTGAAAGGATACGGATGTTGCCTAGAGGGGGGTGAATAGGCGATTAAAACTTTTCCTAGAGTGGCTCAACAAAGGCGGAATAAAACTAGTGTTTACTTTGTTAAGCACAACCTAGAATAACTAAGGTTCACCTATGTGCACCAACAACTTATGCTAAGCAATACAAGCAACAAAGTGATAGCAAGATATATATTACTGCAAGCACGAAGGCTATCACAATGTAAAGTGCATAAGTAAAGAGCTCGGGTATAGAGATAACCGAGGCACGCGGGGACACCGATATTTACCGAGTTCCTCCCAACATGGAGTACGTCTCGTTTGGAGAGGGGGTGGTATCAAACCACCAACGCCACAAAAGGCCTCCCTTATTCTCCGGTGAATCTCACCCCAACGGGATCGATCCACGCTTCCACTATCGGTGCACTTGTCGGTGGCAACCGGAACCTCTCACAAGGTTGGGGCACTTCTCCACAACTTAATTGGAGGCTCCCAACAAACGCCACCAAGGCCACAATGCCACCAAGGCCACAAACCATCTAGGGTTCCAAGAACCCAAGAGGGACAAGCTCTAGTGATTAACTCCAATAAAATCCTCTGAGGAGAACTCAAACCGATGCACCAAATGCAAATGGCAAGAACACCACAAAGGTGCTCAAATCCCTCACTCTCAAGTTCCAACAAAGCTACTAAAGCTATTGGGGGAACAAGAGAGGAGGAATCAAATAGGGACACAAAATCCCCCAAATTCTTGATCCCCAAAGATGCACTCACAAAGAGATGAATCGGTTAGGTCAAAACGTGGATCTAGATCTCCTCTCTCTTCCACTCAAAATTGGGCAAGAATCATTGGAGGGGAAGAGATTAGGCAAGATTCAAAATCTAGAGCAAGTGTGGACAAAGCTTAGCCTAATAGATGAGGAAGAAGCTCTTTAAACTGAAAACGGGCAAAGCTATAAATAGTAGCCCCAGAAAATCTGCTTGTTGAAGCTCTTTTTTAGTCTGGACCAAATAATTACAGGAAAGATGAGTAGGAGTGGGCAGCGTACGTGCGAGCAGCAAGCCAGCGAGCAACGCGTGCCAGCGCGATCCGGTAGTGCCGGCCACGGGTGCCGGGCTAGACAACAGGCGAGCGGGCAGGATCAGACGCGTTCGGTACTAGGCCTGGTAGTACCGGACGGCCCAGTAACACTGTTTTTCTTTTTTCCTTTTAGTAAATCGACAAATATTCAAACGGTAGCTCCGATTGACCCGATTCCAATTGCGTTGGAAAGAGGACGACATGGGCTACCCTATAAAAAGTGAAAATATTCGTTATCACCAAGTGAGAAAGTATCAAGTAGAATAATATGAGATACCTCACTTGGTGAGAAACCGAAAAACCACATAGATCAAAATTGCAATAAGATATGAAAGAGAGATCTGATTTTAATGAACAGGAGTTTGTTATGGAGATTACCACAAGCCTTATATCCTCACATGGGTAAGACCAAACAACAACCAAATACGATGATGCAAGTATGCAAAGATTTGAGCTATCTCTGAACGATGTGACCGAATTACTCATTCGAGAGCCCCTCTTGATAGTACGGTTATATATCCTAAACCCTGTCTCCCACACACAACATGAGACCGGCAAAAGGGAAAACCTATCAATATTATACCTTTGCCTTGAGCATTCCATTTGAGCTCGATGTAGACGAACTTGACCTACTCAAGATGGAACACCTTTCTTGATTCCTCATCATCGGTCCATGGTCACCGAGGATGGCAAGCATCAACCAAGAGATCTTCTATAGATGACGCATTTTGAGCTTGCACAACATATCGTCTTCTTCATATTATCGACCTTGGAGCCAACACAAGCTCCAAGCGATGCCAATGGACAAATCCTACAAGTACAACTTAATACACACATTAGTCCATAAATATTGTCATTAATTACCAAAACCACACATGGGGGCCTCACTTGTTCTTTCACAAAGTATTTGCCAATTGTGTGTTATCATATATACTCCAAAGAAAGAAAATATTATTTTCACAAATAAAGAAATCTTAGATATCATCCTAAGTGATGATATAATGAAGCAATAGAACTTAGGGTTCTATTTGCAACAATGATGATCAATTAGGGACTTAATAACCCATGACATCAATGATTATAGCGCCGTATACCACGCGTTAGCCATGAGATTTGGAATGGGACAGAGAAGTCAGCTGTATCTTCTTCCTCTCGCATGTAGCCGGATGTGCATGCCGTGGCTGTTATCCTCGTAGCGTGCATATTAATTGGTAATTTGTAAAGGATATGCAGCATATGGGTGGGAACCCTCAACGTCCCACGATAGTTCTGGCATCTAACGATTTGTACAAACCATTTTTGTAATTCAATATGTGGGCATGGTGTACACCAAGGAGGCATGCGAGGTCGCGAAGGGGGCAGTGATTGGCTTGGACCAACTATTGGGCCCCACATCATGGAATTGTGGACGGGAAAGTTTGCTCGGTTGTGCAACAAGGAGTTGATTTCTTATGAGTAAAGTAACGCACCTCTGCAGAGTGTAAGAATTATAACTTGTTACTCCCTGTTTCGGGAAGGAGCTATGAACGCGGCAGGAAAGGAACTCCATGAAAGTTCTGGTCAACCTGTGAAGGCTGATGGTCATAGATTTTTTATAATAAAATCAATCTTTGAAGAATACAAAAACTACATAGTGCCAAGAACTTATAGTCCGAGGTGGTAGTTAGAGCATCAAACTTCCCATCTTGCATATAATAAACTTGTTGAGTAATGCTGTTACTCATCCTTTCCTTTGATCCCTTGCTTAGACTCTGAGGATCCCGAAGATACGCCGATGTATGCAGCCGAATGCCAAGAAGATGTGTTCTACGAGGAGACTGACCTGTCAGGAGGTGTTAAAGGAGTGCATTATAAAATCCGCTATGGTGTCGATGACAACGAGTCCAACTAAGTATACCAGTTAGTAGTAACCGACGGAGCCGAGCAGCATGAACTCTATAGAATAAGCTGCTGAGCTCAACTCCTAGTTGGAGTTGCTACTTTTAAATTCCGCTGAAACACTTTATATTTTGGTTTGTAAGTTGAATCCTTTTGAAGTCTTGAACTTCTGGTATTTGTAATAATAATATTGTGTGAATGTTTGTAATATGGACCCGCAATGTTTCTGTTGTACCACTCCGAGGGATGTGATATTTACAGAACGGTGTTCTATGGAGGTCATGTCAACGACTATAGTGTACTACACATGCAGTGGTATGCTGGGTCACCACACATACCCACGTTGTTGCCACCTTCGCTTGTAGGATATTGAGACATGTTTGAGGGGAGCACATCTGCCCATATTTAAGTCAAAAAGAGATGACCGCAGAACGCGGGGAGCCATTGGGGCGACTGCGAGGGCGATTCTGGTCCCTCGCCGCCGTCTCCGATGAAGATGGATGTTCCTCACCTGCGATCGCTCCCTCCTCTCCGTCGTCCTACTTCGTTGGGACCCCGGATGCGGTGGAATGCGATCTGAGGTCGCAGTCAATTAGTTCTATTCGGAGGAAAGAAGAGAAGAAGAGGATACAACGTCTTCTTGCGATGGAGTTGCAACCGGAAATCGGGCATGAGGTGCAGGAGGAGGTACGTGATCTTTCGTCTAATCTGCGTGCAGTTTCATCGATCGTTTCAGGTGATCCCCCTTTTTCGCCCTCGACATTTCTTCTGGAGGATTTTGATGCTCGCGAATGGACGATCGTTCGACGGAAGAAGACATTGAAGATTTTGCGGCAATGTTTTGCCAACCGCAGGCGCATAGGAAGATCCGGATTATCGGAGTCGGTAATTTTTTCAAATTCGGATCAGATCTCGGGTGAACAATGTCTTCTTGATGGTTTATTCACAGGCCAAATGGCCCTGTCTTGTCCACATATTTACAGGATTTGCCTCATTTGCGTGGCCATGTGGGCCCGAGAGAGCAACCTGTTTCGGAAACCAAAAGATATACCGCGGGTGGTATGCACCGGGTTTTAGGTTTCCTTTGGGAAAAATTCTATTGCCCTGCCCCTGTTGTGACGGCGCACGATCTTGACCATGGCATGGCGCACCGTGGCGGTGGTGGTCACTACCCTCAGCGGGGGAGAGGTCAGAGCTTTGGAGGTGGTCGTTCAGATGGAGGCCGTGATGATGTCGGTGGTCGTGGATTTGGTGGTAGCCGTGGTGATGGTCGCCGTGGCTACGGCCACAACCATTTCAACAATTACTTTGAAGGAGGTCCTAGTGGTACTACTGGATCTGATGGAAACGCTATGATTATGCTGATCACCATGGCTCTTTCCAAGGATCAGACATGCAAAGAGGTTATCAGGGTTTTGATGGAGGTCTAGGTGGTTTTCAAGCATGTACTGGTTGTAATCATGGTTCTGGTTTTAATAGAGGTGGTGCTAGGCGTCCTTACAATGTAGGTATGAACAATCGCCGCTTTGAGAACAGGCCTAGCCGTGGACAATACAATAACACTGGTGCTCGCAGTCGTTCTGGCCGGATCAATGCTATTGGTCAGGTTTTGGGTCTCGGAGTTGCAGGAGCAGATTGTGAAGGATGCTCTTGCAGCAATAGAAAGAAAATTGCTGAACACGCTTCGAATTTGCAAGGCAATAAGATGGCAGATGCTCCTAACACTGCAGCCGGGGTTCCTCTGCCGCGGCAGCCTGCAGATGCCTCTGAGCAGCCTGTTGCTGCTCCTAGGCAGCCTGCCCATGCCACCCGGCAGCCTGCCGTCGCTACACGACAGCCTGCCGTCGTCCCTTGGAAGCCGGTTATACAGGCCATGGCTGTAGCTAACAATCAAGGGCCACTTCTGAATGTTTGTGAACCTACTAGGGATGGTAGTGTTGATGGAGATACGATGAACAAGGCTAAAAAAAGCAAAAAGGTCCGAAGTGTTTCAGATGTGTGGTAAACCAGGACATTGTCTCAATGACTGTACTACTCCTCTATGTGATATTTGTCAGCTTCCTGACCATGCTTCAGCTGACTGTAATATTCCCAGTGCACCCAGACCCCAGATGTTAATGTATGGTTTCGCTCATGAAGAGTTAATGTTCTGGGAATTATCGTTGACTGAGATGGCTAGGCCTCGGATGGAGAACACCAGGTTGGGGAGAGTTACTGTTGCAAACGGGGTTATGACAATACCAGAAATTATTCAGCAGCTCCAATGGGTTGTGTCTGATGATCAATATCAATGGGAGGTTTGGTCGATTGGTGACAATGTGTACCAAGTGAATTTCCCTAGCAAGCTTGAACTGCTGCGTGCTCAGCGGATTGGTGTATATCGTGTGCCAAATAGTCAACTCACCATGACTTTTGACTTTTGGAGACGTGTTATTCAGCCAGCTTGGTCAATTGAAGATGTTTGGGTGCGTGTGCATGATGTACCAGCGGAGGCACTTGATGACTACTTGTCTCTATGGGCTCTGGGTTCTTTGTTTGGGAAAACTCTTGAAGTGGACATGCCTTTCACAAGGAGGAAAGATGTGTTGCGTATTAGAATTGCTTGTATGGATCCTTCAATAATTCCTGCAAGAATGGATGTGCAAATTAATGGAGGTTTCTATGCTCTTCGTTTTCATGTTGAAGGGGAGGTGCCAATTGCTGCGGCCAATGGAGATGTTAATATGGATGATGCTACAGGTGATGATGGTCATAACCAAGATAACAATAATGGTAATTATGATAACTCAAGAGAGAATGGAGACAATGTTGATAGGAATGAAGAGAATGCAAAATAATAATAATGGGGAAGTTACTACACAAAATGATGTTCCTATGGAGACGGCTGAAATCATAGTGGGCTCTATTTCTATTTCCTATTCGGCTAGTCCTAAGAAGAAGAAGAATTAGTCAGTTGTGGAGGAAGAAGAAAGTGGGGCTGCAGCTTCCTCTGCTGGAGGCGTTGGGCGTGGAGATGGCCATGGCTTTTGTGCGCCCTTGGTTTCTCCATCCACCGACATGATCCCGCCACCTTATGCTGCAGCTTCAGGGGCGTCACCTAAGACACTGAGTCAGGTTTCTGTTGGACATGCTGCTCCTGTCTATGTGGCTTTGCCGCGGCCAGCCTCAGGTGGAGGTAGTCACCCGTGCGCGATGCAGCTGGCTGGTGATGCTCAGACTCCGTGTGTGGGTCTTCAAGCTACGACACCGCCTTTTACTGCGGCAAACTTTCTTCAACTGGGTACCTCTAATTCTTATTTTTACTCCTATACTCCTATTGACCTATGTTCATCAGCTCATACTTCTGTGGGGTTTGTTATTGATTGTCCAGAGGGCGCATATGCTAGCCGTACTCCGACTATACATGAGGTTATTTCTTATGGAGGCATTCCTGCGAGTTCAGTGGCTAGGGTGCGGTCGAGTGGAAGACTGCAGGCACAGCCAAATTGTGACAATGCTAATTGCCCAGCGTCGCGACGAGCTCCAAGGAACAGGTACAAATTCAAACAACAATTTTTCTCTACTTAGCTTTTCTGACCAGGACATTATCGATAGAGCTCATGTTCTTGGAGTGTCTCTACTTAGCTTTTCTGACCAGGTCATTGACAATTCTAGAGAAGATTGGTAAGGAGGATGATAAGGATGCTGAGGCACACAATTTGTTGGTGTCTCAGGTATCAAACTTGTGTGAGGATTTAGTTGACAATGAACTTTTAGTCGCTGATAAATGTTCGGAGCCTTTAGTACAAAGTATTAAAATCCCACGAACCCGTAGACGGAAGTCTTATGATAAGACCAACATTCATAGAAGTACTAGATTTAAAATTAAAAAGAACTACTCATAATGGTAGGTTTAAGGGGTATGACTTGGAACAGTGAGGGTTTTCGTGATCCTGGTAAACATTTGTTTGTTCACGAATCGATTAGAGAGCATCGTTTAGATTTTATTGCATTGTTGAAAACGGGAAGATCTAATTTCATGGTGCCGTTCTTAAATCATTTGGCTGCTGGTAAGGATTTTGCTTGGTTTTGTCTACCGCCACATGGGGGGTCGGGCGGAATCCTTGTTGGTATTAACACATCGACTCTCCAAGTTAAAAAAGTTGATACCCGAGATTTTTGTGTTAAATTACACATTAGAAACAAATATGATGGTTTTGAATGGGTTTTTGTGCCGGTATATGGGGCCGCACAAGAAGAAAACAAACCTTTTTTCCTTTCCGAGCTTGTTAGATTGTGTGAAGCTGAATCACTACCTATGTTGTTAAGAGGTGATTTTAATATCTTGCGCACGCGCGGAGACAAAAGTAATGATAACTTTAATCCTCGCTGGCCGTTTATATTCAATGCCATAATTGAAAGCATCAACCTTAGAGAAATTGCTCTCTCTGGTAGACAATTCACATGGGCTAATAGAAGAGATGTTCCAACATTTTAAAAGTTGGACCGTGTGCTCACAAGTGTAGATTGGGAGCAAAAGTTCCCTTTGTCACAGTTCGAGCACTGACTCGCTCGGGATCTGACCACACACCGCTGTTAATTGACTCTGGTCAACAATCTCACTTGGGCAATAAAAAACATTTCTCTTTTGAGTTATCATGGTTGCGGAATGAGGTTTTTTTTTAGATGGTGGCGGCTGAATGGAACGTGGTGTCCAATGGGAACACACCCATTCAAGTTTGGCAAAACAAAATAAGACATCTCCGTCGTTTTCTAAGAGGTTGGGCAATGAATCTCAGTGGTAAGTATAAAAAAGAAAAAGAGAGATTGTTGGCTATTATCGATAAATTGGACATCAAGGCCGAAACTTCTCCTCTTAATGATACAGAGAAGAAGAACTTGAAAGATGCGAATGATCGCATCTGTTCTCTTAGACGCGATGAAGAGATAAAGTGGGCTCAACGCGCTAAGGTTAAACATGTCCAGGAAGGCGGGAATAACACCAAATATTTTCATTTGATTGCAAATGGAAACCATAGAAGGAAAAAATTCTTCCAATTAGAGAAGGACGAAGGAACTATAGTGGGAGATGAAAATCTGAAAATATACATTACTGAATTCTATAAAAAATTGTTCGGGGATCCTGATCCAAGTACTGTCACTTTAATGGAGGACAGGGTTGAGGATATTCCATAGTTGTCGTCTGAGGAAAATGTTCTTCTTACAAATGTCTTTAGTGAGGAGGAAGTCTTTGAGGCTATCTCTCAAATGGAACATAATAAAGCTCCAGGGCTAGATGGGTTCCCTGCAGAATTTTATCAAAAGTTTTGGGAGGTTATAAAAAAAAGATTTGATGGCATTGTTTGCCAACCTTCAATCAGGAGAGCTCCCCTTATTTAAATTGAATTTCGGGATCATTACTCTCCTGCCCAAAAAGGAAAATGTGGTCCAAATCCAGCAATATAGACCAATTTGTCTCCTTAATGTTAGCTTCAAAATTTTCACGAAAGTGGCCACCAATCGTATCACAGATCTGTCACAAAAGGTGATTAGACCATCGCAAAGTGCTTTGTGCTAGGAATACATATTTTGGAGGGCATGGTGGTATTGCACGAAACCATCCATGAACTTCATCATAAGAAGCTAGATGGTGTCCTTTTCAAAATTGATTTGAAAAGGCATATGACAAGGTGAAGTGGCCTTTCCTGCAACAAGCCTTGCGTATGAAGGGCTTTGATCCCATTTGGTGTGACTGGATTAAGCATTTTATACAAAGAGGCAGCGTCTGTATTAAGGTAAATGATGATATTGGTCATTATTTCCAAACAAGAAAAGGTTTGAGACAAGGTGACCCATTGTCTCCTATGCTTTTCAATATAATAGTTGATATGTTGGCCATCCTAATAGCACGGGCAAAATAGGATGGTCAAGTTGGCAGCCTCATACCTCACTTGGTCGAAGGAGGGGTGTCTATTTTGCAGTATGCCGACGACACAATTCTTTTTATGGAACATGATCTTCAAAAGGCGGTGAATATGAAGCTAATACTATGTATATTTGAACAACTGTCTGGTTTAAAAATAAATTTCCATAAAAGTGAAGTCTTCTGTTTTGGGGAAGCTAAAGAATTGGAGCATCAATATAGAGAAATTCTTGGATGTCAGTCGGGTTCTTTGTCTTTCAGGTATCTTGGGGTACCCATCCATTATAGAAAATTGAGAAATTCTGAATGGAATCCGGTAGAGAGTCGTTTTATGTCCAAGTTGAACTGTTGGCAAGGAAAATTACTCTCTTATGGAGATCGTTTAGTTCTTATTAACGCTGTCTTAACTAGCCTGTCAATGTTTATGCTATCATTTATGGAGATACCTAAAGGGGTATGTAAACGGTTAGATTTCTTCTGGTCTAAATTATTTTGGGAAAGTACCGGCTTCGGTAAGAAATATAGGCTCACAATATGGAATATCATTTGCCGTCCTAGGGACCAAGGAGGGTTAGGTGTTGAGGTGTTGGAACTAAAAAATAAATGCCTTTTAAGCAAATGGCTATTCAAGGTTTTAACTGAAGAAGATTTGTGGCAACAGTTGCTTAAAAACAAGTACCTATATAATAAAACACTTTCCCAAGTCGAAGCAAAACCAAGTGATTCCCCCTTCTGGAAGGGCCTCATGCGTGTTAAAAATGTTTTTTTCAGCAAAGGCTCCTTCGAAATTGGTGATGGGGCCGCTGTTCTCTTTTGGGAAGATGTGTGGTTGGGAGAGTCTCCGCTTGCTGAACAATATCCGTCATTATTTAACATTGCGCAAAGGAAAAATGTTTTAGTTGCGAACGTTTTATCCAATGTACCACTGAATATTGAGTTTCGGCGGACATTATCTGGCAATAAGTGGAACGCATGGTTACACCTTTGTCAGCGTCTAATGGTGGTTCAGTTATCTAGCACCCCGGATAAATTTGTTTGGAACCTTACATCCACGGGTGTTTTTACTGTCAAATCGATGTATCTAGATCTTATGAATGGTCATACTCAATTTCTTCACAAGTATGTCCGGAGACTGAAAATTCCACTCAAGATAAAAGTTTTCATGTGGTTCCTTAAACATAAGGTCTTGCTAACTAAGGACAATCTCGCCAAGCGTAAATGGAAAGGATGTAATAAATGTTGCTTCTGTGACTCAATGGAGTCGGTGGAACACCTTTTTCTCTCTTGTCCTTTTGCACGCATTATTTGGCGAATAGTTTTCATCACATATAATATACCACCACCAACTAACATTACTAATATGTTTGGTAATTGGTTGAATGGAATGGCTAAAAAGGACAAGGCATATATGCGTATAGGGGTATCAGCCTTATGTTGGTCTATTTGAACTTGTAGAAATAGTCTTGTGTTTGACAAGGAAAAGGGTACCAATTTTTTGCAGGTGATTCGTATGGCTGCGCATTGGATACTACAATGGTCTATCCTCCTTCCGGCGGATCAGCAGGAGTCCATAGATTTTGGATGCAACCGGCTTTTGATGGTCGCTCAGGACTTCTATTTCCAGGCTACTGGATGGCGGCACATTAATAGACTACAAAATGGATAGTTTTTTGTTACTTTTCATTTTCCGTTGGTTGATACATGTCTCAACCTTATGTGATCTGTGATGTAAGACTCTGAATATTAACTTTGCAATAAAAATGGCTGTATGCATCACTTGATGCAGAGCCCGGGGTTTCTTCCCCATTTTGAAAAAAAGGACAACACAGCTGCCCTTGTGGCGATGTAATGGCTTCTAGCCACTTCATTTATGCAATCAATACCCCGTACAGGGTGTATTACTGAAAAAACTATACACCCCGGATATTTATTCTTAAGCTGTGGTCTATTGCATGATCATTGGATTCTATATAACTTGGAGTATTTAGTACAGTGTGATTTTATTTTTTATTCTTTGTGATGCTAGTTCCTGATGTTGTTAATGTTATGACGATGGTGGACAAGTGTTTACTATACTCAGCTACCTAGTCTTATGTCTTTGCTAGATTAATGTTAGAGTGATACCAAGTTTTAACTCAAGGCCCTCTATGCTACTCTCCCTGTCACATAATATAATATGTTATTATAACCAATATGCTCCTAGATTGGTTGTATTATGGGACAATGGGAGCTCTATTTCTCTAACAATATCAACAAATTTTGACGGAGAAGTACAACCAATATATTCCAACATTGGTTTTGTAATAACATCTAATATTATGAGACAGAGTGATCACCATTTATCCAACAATATCGACAACATTTGACGGAGATGATCGCCTACTTACGACTATGAGTACCTTGGTCGGAGGTTTCTTACCTAGCGAAGGGGGAGCATGGTTCACAAGAAAAAATCCATGTTGGAGTTAGCTTCAAATGGAACAATTTAGAAGTTACATAACATTTTCCGTAAATATATGAAAACTATTTATGAATGCCAATAATATTCTCAAAAGTAGTTTTATCATGTGAGAAATATTGGTTCTCTTGGACAAAATTCACTACACATGCACATTCTCTATGGATTGTAGGAACAAATTCAAATAACTATACTTTCTCCCTTATGAAATTGTGAGTGTTTTCTATGCAACTATTATAAAGGTTACTCCTTTTTTATTTTTAACTTGGAACAAATGGTGGCTATCGTACCAAGGTGGCATTGTTTTGAGTGGACGAACTTGCTTTAGGGTAAAAAGATCTAATTTGTGACCTTAATTGGTTGTGTCTCACAATGAATTTGTTGAAGGTATTGTTTGGTGAGCGCGGACACTGGATGTTGTCTTGGTGGTGATTAGTGTTGCAACTACAATGCCTTGACCACCATAGGAGGATTTTTCCTTTTTAATAGGGATGTGTGCATCCGTGATATCTTTAGAACATTTCATTGTAAAAGTATAGATTTAGGACCCTGCTATACGATAACCACCCTATAGATTGCAAAGTTTGGTGGACAATTCATACAACGCCATGCATGCATATTAGTGTGTTTCTTTCCCAATTTGGAGCATTGCATATGATGTGATCAGCTATTTAAAATTTGTTTACTCTCTAAACACAAATGACACAAATGTTGATGTCATGTGCATTAAATGCAAAATTTAAAAATTCAAAATGTTTTATAGATCAAACTGTATGTTCGATTTGAAATACGTTTTCACTGTTACGCTAGCCACGACGAGATCTTTGAAACTGGATCTCATGTTGATATGTTTTGATAACTTTTTTCGGAGCAAAAGGTTAACACGTAAGTTATTCAGGCTGTAATATGTAAGTTACCCACCAAGTAACACATAAGTTATCCATCCTATGAATGAGTTGTGTGTTCGAGTTTTTGTATGCATCAAAAGGTACTCCAATTTAGAATCCGTTTTCACCGAGTCGACGGCAACGAAGTCTCGCTATCCTAACAACTAACCTGCTGTGTCTATATCAATAAGTCTATCGCACATGTAATTAACTAAAATTGAGATAAACAGGACTTACAAAATATAGTGATCACAAAGAGAACTAAAATTATATTAGAAATTGCAAAGTTATCTACAAAGATAAACAAAGAGTCACTAGTGGAAACGAGGCCTTTGGTTGAGCCTGGAAATGGGCTTTAACACCGGTTCTTCTACGAACCGGTGTTAAGGGGGGGGGGGCGTATCAGCGTGGCCCGTGCAGCAAAAAGGAGCCCCCTTTAACACCGGTTCATGGCACCAACCGGTGTTAAAGGCCCCTGCACCAGTGGCCCGCGCATCCCCCCTTTAACACCAGTTCAAGCCATGAACCGGTGTTAAAGGGGGGGCTATATAACACACCGCAGCCCACACCCCTCTCTTCCATTTTTTCACTCTCTCATTTTGGAGCCTAGCAAGAGGGTGAGAGGTGTGCTAGTTTGTGTTTTTTTCCTATGCACAAGAGGTGTTCGGTGAAATGCCCGAGAGCTCAAAATAAGTTTTCTCGTTGCTCTTTCCTTCTTGGTCGAGGTCGGCAACTATCCTTTCATGTGTCATTGATGTACTATATATATAAATGGTCATCTCCCTATTAATTTTTGATATATACTATATATTAATGCAGATGAACCGGCAATGGATGTACGGTGACCGACGCACTTCCGAGTACATTACGGGCCTCCAAAATTTCATCGTTGTGGCTAATGCAAACCGTGGTCACAATGGTTTTATGTGCTGTCCGTGTGTTCACTGTCAGAACAAGAAAGACTACTCAAATACTAGAACCATTCAAACCCACCTGCTTCGATCCGGTTTCATGCCCAGCTATAATTGTTGGACCAAGCACGGAGAAAAAGGGGTTGTGATGGAAGACAACAAAGAAGAAGAGGATGATGACAACTATCATAATATGTATCCTGAATATGATGATACTGCAACGGGGGTAGATAATGAAGATCAAGAGGCATCAGATGGGCCCACTGATGACGGTCTTGGTCGGGCCATTACTAATGCAAGGAAGAATGTGAAACTGAAAAGGAGAAGGAGAAGCTGGAGCAGATGTTAAAGGATCACAAAACATTGTTGTACCCAACTTGCGAAGATGGCCACAAAAAGCTAGGTACCACACTGGATTTGCTGCAATGGAAGGCGGATAACGGTGTGACTGACAGCGCATTGTCAAAGTTGTTGGTAAAAATGAAGAATCTTCTTCCAAGAAATAATGAGTTGCCCGACAGTACATACCAAGCAAAGAAGGTCGTCTGCCCTCTAGGATTAGACGTGCAGAAGATACATGCCTGCATTAATGACTGCATCCTCTACCACGGTGAGAAGTATGAGAATTTGGATGCATGCCCGGTATGCACTGCACTGCGGTATAAGATCAGACGAGACGATCCTGGCGATGTTGAGGGCGAGGCCCCTAGGAATAAGGTTCCTGCCAAGGTTATGTGGTATGCTCCTATAATACCGCGGTTAAAACGTCTCTTCAGAAATAAAGAGCATGCCAAGTTGTTGCGATGGCACATGGAAGTCCGTAAGAAAGACGCGATGTTGAGACACCCCGCTGATGGGTCACAGTGGAGAAAAGTCGAGCGAGAGTACCCGGACTTCGCACGTGACGCAAGGAACTTAAGGTTTGGTCTAAGTATAGATGGCATGAATCCTTTTGGTGAGCAGAGCTGCAGTCACATCACCTGGCCAGTGACTCTATGTATCTATAACCTTCCTCCTTGGTTGTGTATGAAGAGGAAGTTCATTATGATGCCAGTGCTCATCCAAGGCCTGAGGCAACCCGACACGACATTGATGTGTACCTAAGGCCATTAGTTGAAGAACTTTTACAGCTGTGGGCCAAACCAGGTGTACGTATGTGGGATGAGCACAAATGGGAGCCATTTGACCTACGAGCATTGCTTTTCGTAACCATCAATGATTGGCCTGCTCTTAGTAACATTTCAGGGCAGACAAACAAGGGATACAATGCATGCACACACTGTTTAGATGAGACTGAAAGTGTATATTTGGATAAATGTAAGAAGGTTGTGTACCTAGGGTATCGTCGATTTCTTCTGAACCTGCATCCAGTAAGAAAGAAAGGCAAGCATTTCAAACGTCTGGCAGAACCCCGGAGGAAGCCTGTCCTCCGTACCGGTGAGGAGGTATTTGGTATGGTCAAGGACCTAGAAGTAATCTTTGGAAAAGGTCCTGGCAGTCTATCTGTTCCGAATGACGATGCCGGACACGCGCCCATGTGGAAGAAGCAATATATATTTTGGGACCTACCCTATTGGAAAGTCTTAGAGGTTTGCTCTTCAATCGACGTGATGCACATGACGAAGAATGTTTGCGTGAACCTGCTAGGCTTCCTAGGAGTGTATGGGAAGACAAAAGATACACAGGAAGCACGTCAGGACCAGCAATGTCTGAAAGACCCTAAAGAGCCTATGCATCCTGAGAACGAGAAGGGTAAACGATGCCACTTAACTCCTGCCAGCTACGCTCTTACCAAAGCAGAGAAGGAAATCTTTTTTGAATGCCTGAGCAGTATCAAGGTCCTGTCTGGCTTCTCGTCGAATATAAAGGGAATAATAAATATGGCAGAGAAAAAAATTCCAAAACCTGAAGTCTCATGACTGCCACGTGATTATGACACAATTGCTTCCGATTGCATTGAGGGGGCTTCTACCTAAAAATGTTTGAGTACCCATTGTGAAGCAATGTGCATTCCTCAATGCAATATCTCAGAAGGTAATCGATCCAGAAAGCCTACCAGGGTTACAGACAGATGTGGCCCAATGTCTTGTCAGCTTTGAGTTGGTGTTCCCACCATCCTTTTTCAATATTATGACGCATCTCCTGGTTCACCTAGTAGAAGAGATTGCCATTCTTGGTCCTATATTTCTACACAATATGTTCCCCTTTGAGAGGTACATGGGAGTCTTAAAGAAATATGTTCATAACCGTGCTAGGCCAGAAGGAAGCATCTCCAAGGGCTATGTAACAGAGGAGGTCACTGAGTTCTGTGTTGATTTTATTCCTGACCTTAAGGCGATTTGAAAGTACAAAGGAAGTCGCCTAGAGGGGGGGTGAATAGGATTTTAAAATTATTACGGTTTAGGCTCAAGTAAATGCGGAATAAAACTAACGTTTAATTTATTGAGCACAAAACCTAGCCACTAAGTTCACCTAGGTGCACCAACAACCTATGCTAAGCAATACAAGCAACAAGGTGATAGCAAGGTATAAATACTTCAAGCACGATGGCTATCACAATGTAAAGTGCATAAGTAAAGGGTTCGGTTGAGAGATAACCGATGGACGCGGAGACGAAGATTTGTTTCCCAAAGTTCACTTCCAAAGAAGCTACGTCTCTGTTGGAGAGGTGCGATGGCGCAATGCTCTCCGAACGCCACAAATAGCTCACCTCGAGGTGTGGTAGCTCGATGCTCACCCAACGCCACACAAGGCCTCACCCCGGATGCGGAAGCACGCAACTCACCGACGCCACAAAAGGCTCACCCTATTCTCCCAAGTGCGTACCACAAAAGGCGGGCACTTGCTCCACTATGGGACGCTTGAGGGCGGTCACCGAACCCGTACAAGATTGGGGCTAACTCCACAACTCAATTGGAGGCTCCCAACAACAAAGCCACAAAAGGCCAGCAATGCCACAAAAGGCCAATAATGCCACAAAAGTCTACAAGACCACAAAAGGTCAACAATCCAACCACACAACCGTCTAGGGTTCCAAGGAACCCAAGAGAAACAAGCTCACAAGCTTGAACTCGCCGAATCTCCGAGGAGAACTCAAACCTATGCACCAAATGCAAGGGAAAGTCCTTCTCCCCCAAATTCCAACAAAGCTACAAAAGCTATTGGGGGAATAAGGGAGGAAGAACACAAGAGTAGAACTCAAACCTATGCACCAAATGCAAGGGCAAGTCCTTCTCTCCCAAATTCCAACAAAGCTACAAAAGCTATTGGGGGAATAAGGGAGGAAGAACACAAGAGGAGAACACAAAACTCTCCAAGATCTAGATCCCAATGATTCCTTCACAAAGAAGGGATTTGACTTGGGGGGATTGTAGATCTAGATCTCCTCTCTCAAATCCCTCAAAAAGATGCAAGAATCATAGGAGGGGAAAGGGAGAGGGAAAGCTTGTTCAAGGTTGGCAATGGCGGAGAGAGAGAAAGCCAAGAACCAAGAAGAAAAGCTGTGCCCCACGAAGGGGAAGAGGAGCCCCTTTTAAAGGGCTCCCAGATCTGCCAGTTATGGGCATTCGCGACACCTGGCCGGAACTTCCGGTGGGAGGCCGGAAGTTCCGGTGGCACACAGCCAACGGTCGAAAACTGCGGAGCGAGAAACTGAAAAAACGAATCATGGCCGGAACTTCCGCCGGTTCACCGGAACTTCTGGTGGGAGCAAAACTTCCGGTGAAAGTTTCGACAGAAGTTCCGTCAAATAGACACAACGAAAATAGAAGGTTACTGAACGTGAGCGGAACAAGAGCCGGAAATTCAACCGGAAATTTCGGCCTGAGCGGAACTTCCGGTCACTGGTCGGAACTTTCGGTGGGAGCGAAACTTCCGGTGGCAAGCCGGAACTTCCGGTCAGGGAAATTCCAGAAACCAGAAAACCAGAAACGCAATAACTTTTGCATCCGAACTCCAAACGGGATGAAACCAATTTTGTTTGAAAGATAACGACGAACCAATTTTGTTCGAAATATTGGGTATCACCTTGGGAGAAAATACTATGAATATATATGTGAAGTATCCTCCAAGGTGTGGAACCGGAAAACTCGCAAGATCAAAAACCGCAATAAGATATGCAAGTGAAATCCTTAGATGATGAACTAGAGCTTGTTATGATGATTACCACAAGCTCTAGATCCTATCATGGACAAGAACCAAATAATAACCAAGAAAGATGATGCTATGAATGCAAAGGTTTGAGCTCTCTCCGAACGATGCAAACGAGACACCCGCTTGAGAGCCCCTCTTGATAGAACGGCTATCTATCCTAAACCCGGTCTCCCAACAAACAAAACAAGACCGGCAAAAGAGAATCCCTATTAAGAACATACCTTTGCCTTGAGCATCCCACTTGAACTTGATGTAGACCGTCTTGTTCTTCTATAGTGGGAACACCTTTCTTGGATGCTCTTGCTTGATGAAGATGAAGACTTGCAAATTTCTCCCCCATACTCCATGGGGAAACCCCTTCTTTGAACTTGTATTCATCATTCCATGAGCACGAGGATGGCAAGCTTCAAGCATGATATCTTCTAGAGATGGCGCATCTTGAGCTCGCCCTTCTTCATCCCTACTTGAGGTTGATCCATCTTGATGCAACTCTTTGCACATGCCTTGATCGACCTTCAAGCTCCTTCTTTCTTCATGATTCCAATGGGCACAAAGCCCTTGGACATTTCTTCATCTTCCAACCTTGAGACCAACACATGGCCCAAGCGATGCCAATGGACAAACCTACAAGTGAAACTCAATTTACACATTAGTCCATAGAGATTGTCATTAATTACCAAAACCACACATGGGGCATACATGCCCTTTCACGATTGGTGTTCCAGAATCACGACATGAGGGGAGACTGCGTGGAAAATGCACCCTAGGATGTAAAACAATGATATGTAGGGACGGGAATTCTCTCAATCAAGCACACTACACGGTTTTACAAAGATCTATCTTGGTTGCCCCGTATACCAATGAACACAAGAATTTAATACGCCTCAAACACCCGGGATAGTCTGATGAATGGATTATAAGTGAACATATGGCGAGTTTTGGCGGCTGGCTGCAAAGACTTCTCATGAATAACACCACTATTGGGGATCAGCTATACTTGTTGGCCAGGACACCATCTTCGACTGTATGTACTTTCCAAGGGTACGAGATAAATGGGAATACATTTTACACGATAGGCCAAGATAAAAAGAGCACCAACCAAAATAGTGGTGTCCGCTTCGATGCAGCAGAAGACAATGGGCAAAAGACCACGTATTATGGGTTCATAGAGGAGATATGCGAACTTGACTATGGACCTAATTTTAAGGTCCCCTTGTTTCGATGCAAATGGGTCAAGCTAACAGGAGGAGGGGTTGAGGTAGACAAGAAGTACGGAATGACAACAGTGGATCTCAACAATATTATGAAGGTAGGCAAGAACTTAGATGAACCATTCGTCTTAGCCAATGATGTGGCTCAGGTTTTCTATGTGAAGGATATGTCTACCAAACCGAAAAAAAGAAAAAATAAGCAAACAAATACATCACACGATGAGCCAAAGCGTCACATAGTTCTTTCAGGGAAAAGAAACATCGTGGGAGTGGAGGACAAGACAGACATGTCAGAAGATTATAATAAGTTTGATGAAATTCTGCCCTTCAGAGTGAAGACTGACCCAACCATCATGTTAAACGGTGCTGATACTCCATGGTTACGGCCGACGCGATCATAAGATTGACTATATGTATTAATTGAGCCATTTTTGGCACACATATGTATCTCAACATGGAAATCAATGTCATATTTCTTCTGTTAACAGTATATGTATTAAACGAGCCTTTTTTCTTCCTGCCATTTTTCTTCCCGCTATTTTTCTTCCCGCTATTTTTCTTCCCGCCATTTTTCTTCCCGCCATTTTTCTTCCCGCCAGTTCTTCCCTCCAGCCATTTCTCACTATATATATATGTAGGGTTGGCCTCCATTGTCATTGCACATCTCTAGACTCATATCTGCAACCTCATCACTCTTTCCCATGGCTTCCACCGTAGCACTAACCCCCAGGGAGGCGGAGGCGCTTTGCGCCTCGAACTACCCCTGCCCGCCGGGCTACTGTGTCCCCGTCGGCTGGATGCTGAGCGCCGGAGGCGTGCCGGTTCCTCCTGTCCCTCTAGGTGTGGCGCGTCGGATGGCCATCACGAACCACTACTACTTCGACCTCACGCCGGAGCAGCGGAGGAATCCTAGATGGCATCCCGACTATTTCCCTACTTGGGAAGCCTTCTTTAGGGATCGGCGTGAGAGGGCGCTCGCCAGGCACGAGGAGGACGGCCCACCTCCTCCGAACTTCAACGAGGCCGGCCGTTGGCTATGGTGGCGCGGTCGGACTCTCCAAAGCGTCACCGCCTATGACACTGCCGCCGACTCTAACCCCCGTCTGCGCTACCCTCAAGTCCAGCCCACGCGTACTCAGACTTCAAGGTTCAATTACGGCGACCCCGACGACGACAGCGATGACGGCGGCGGCGAGTACGACGACTACAGTGGCGAGTATTACAGGCGTAGGCAGGAGCATGACTGAATCACTCCAACATTCCGAAGCAAGTTCCGCCGATTGTGACTTAATCTGGCTATGTATCTTAATTTTCAGTTCTTTTATGTATCTTAATTTTCAATCATGATTTATGTAACTTACTGTTAGTTGCATTCTGTACTTTAATTCCAGTTCTATCTCATTGACAAAATGACCTATCTCATTCGGAGTTTCTTGGCTTTCGGGTCAAATAACCAATGTTATGGCTAGAATGAAGGCATAGTTTGTGATAATATGGTCATATTGTGCATACATGTGCATCATGTGATGGCAAACAATGTTGCAAGAGGAAGTTTTCCTTTTTGTCGCACCAAAAAGGCATATTCCATTTTCTGAGCATAAAAACGGACGGTTTTGTGAAGCAACCACCAAATGGCTAATTCAAAAAACCACCACCACATTTTACAAAAATACTAGACCACCTTATATGGACAATGTACCAACAGCGGGATCTGAAACCTTTCCGTCCACCTCTGGTGAAAAAGACAAATTCCTGCCGAATCGGTAGGAAGTGGGTCAGATATGAACTACAGGTACATGATACGATGCTCATGATTTTTTACAAAAATCATTTTTAGGTTCACAATATGCTATTTTATCAAAAATACAATGCAAGTTGAGCGAGGCTTGGTCCCGAGCTAAGAATCTTCATGCCCGTTGTTCGACAAAGTTTGACGATAGTTTAAAACGGGGATAAAAAATTAAAAAAAGATCGAAACAGTGCGAAACCTTCGCGTGGTGTTATATTCTGTGACATAGTTAGAAGGAAAAATATCAAACTTGGTATATTGATTATGTCTCAAAAAAACCTTTACAAAATGACCTATCTCATTCGAGGTTTCTTGGCTTTCGGGTCAAATGACCAATGTTATGGCTAGAATCAAGGCATAGTTTGTGATAATATGGCCATATTGTGAATACATGTGCATCATGGGATGGCAAACAATGTTTTAAGAGGAAGTTTTCCTTTTTGTCGCACCAAAAAGGCATTGTCCATTTTCCGAGCATAAAAACGGACGGTTTTGTGAAGCTACCACCAAATGTCTAATTCAAAAAACCACCACCACATTTTACAAAAATACTAGAACACCTTATATGGACAATGTACCAACAGGGGGATCTGAAACCTTTCCGTCCACCACTGGTGAAAAAGACAAATTCCTGCCGAATCGGCAGGAAGTGGGTCAGATATGAACTACAGGTACATGATACGATGCTCATGAGTTTTTACAAAAATCATTTTTAGGTTCACAATATGCTATTTTATCAAAAATCCAATGCAAGCTGAGCGAGGCTTGGCCCGAGCTAAGAATCTTCATGCCCGTTGTTCGACAAAGTTTGACGATAGTTTAAAACGGAGATACAAAATTAAAAAAAGATCGAAACAGTGCGAAACCTTCGCGTGGTGTTATATTATGTGACATAGTTAGTGTAACACCCTCAGAATCGGACCTATGCAAGTTTGGGCAAAATTCACCAAAACCCGCATAGAAACGATTCAAAGGTGCCCACCAGGCACTTTCGTGCGGGTGGAAAACGAAGTAATAACATTACACAACAGTCCTCGATGGGACCCACAGAACAGATATATATATAACGGCGACTCCATGAGTCAAGAATACAAATATAATGTACAAGATCCAAATCACCTTGAAAATGATCGAGCGTCCGACTACGGACAAGATGCAAATGGGGCTAAGAGCCCTGAAGAATAACCAATGGCGTCCATAACCCTGCCCAGGCCAAGCCGAAAGGGTAACCCTGCTAACGGCGTCGATCTCAAAACCTGCTTAAACAAGAGGGGTGCCGACAAAGGGCAAAGGAAAAAGAGGAGCGTCAGTACTGAGGCCAGTACACGGCGAGGCTAGAATTCGGCGGTCCTCGCCTACATAGGTATGGTGGACTGAAGCGGCAGCGGCAGCAGGCACTAAACAACCTATAGAGACTCGATACAACTGGAGGCTATCAGAGAGGGGTGAGAAAGACCTATTCGGATCCAACCTGATACTAGCATCAAACAAAACCATCCTGGCGTTTCCCCCTCGAGACCAAACGAGGAAGTCAACCGAGGAACTCACACCGTTGGCAGTTTTATTTATTCAGTTATCGTTACAGCAATTACTAGTCAAGTATGGATAATCATCCTGATAAAGTAGGCAGTGGGCACTTTTAGTTAAACATTCCGTTGTAGTTGCAACAATTTACTAATCAGATACAGATGGCATGAGATAAACCCAGAACCCAGCAGTTGTTGGTACTTTTATTCAGCCATTCCGTTGTAGTTGCATTACTTACTAGTCAGGTACAATGGTCGCAAGCGACACTCCAAATCAAGCAATTGTGGGCAGTATTAATTAGACATTCCGTTATAGTGAAGCTGATTACTAGTCATTATAAAGTCAAATTTATAACAGTAAACTTTAGTTATGCTTGTCTATGGTCGAGATACTGTGCTCCAAGTCGTCCATATCCGCGGACACGGCTTTCAGAAAGTTTTACCCGGCCGGGGTGCACCAATAGCAACACACACTCGATCAACCTCGGAAAAACCAAATCAAAACCCAACGAGGCCTTCACGACAAAGCAATCACAGGATTCAGAAATATTTCAGGGGGCCACCCCATTAAGCTACCCGCAACGAAGTAAGCTAGCTCCGAGACGGACTCAAGGTCTGGGTAATACGGCTGTGAACGACTGGGAACCCCAAACGGGGCTTGTCGACACCGCGGAATCGTGTCCCGATCCTAAACAGTACAGTGTGCAGTACCTCGCACAATCGTAAATAAAGCAGTAAAGCATGGCATAAGTACAGGATAGTAATAAAGCCCCAAACTAGTTTGTGGCCCCAAGAAATAAGACTGAATCAAGCTCTGGCTCAGGGGGGTCCCATATACCTCCCGGATGTGGATAGCGCGATAAATCAAGGAACAGGTATCAAGTACTCGGGGTCTTACGGGACACAAGTGGGCGTTCGGAAACCAAATATTATCTATCACCCACCGATGCCTCTGCTTATTTCAATTTTAGTTGTTAAACAGAAATTAAAGTGACGATAAGTAAAACTAGGATCATCTCCAACATCAACATGCGGCCAAACATCAGCAACTGTGGCATATGACGACACACATCAGCACTTGAGCAAGCAACTACGACGCGCAAGTCCAACTATCTACCAATCAACAGGTAATAGGATGTGTCCAAGGCAATATAGGGCTGCACGGTATATCACAGGTACGGAAAACTAAAGCATCGCAACACAGATAGCAATAGATCAACAGGAGGGAATAAATACTATAAAAGTAAGATAGGTAGAAAGGGGGGGATGCTCGCCTGAAAACATTGTCGAAGGGTTCAACTGAAGATCAGGGCGAAGCTCACATCAACTCAACGGCCTTATCCGCGAAGAAGCGAAACACTAGAAGGAACACCGGATGCAATATTTAATACAACGGCAGAAGATCGGCATGATGCATGGATGATGCATGGCATGGCAAAGGTGCGATGCAAATAGGTCAGTATTAAGCGGAACCGGGGTCCCGACAATTAGTTGGACAGTTCAAGTTATTTAGAACCCCCGCAATTTAAATGTTGTTTTAACATGGCAAAGGGATAGTACCGGGTTCGCTACACAAGTTTAAATGAGGCCGATATAAGGCTAGATTTGCCCGCATATGGGCCCCATATTTAATTATTAGGTGAATCGGCATAAGGCCCCCAATCCACGTGAATATGCATGCGAGGTGAACAATTCAATATGCATCAAGTTGTTATTATGTTATAAAATAGGGTTCTCGGAAAAGGGGTTCACACATTGAGGGGTCTCGACGATCTTGGGGTTCCGGGGTTCGGGGTCGGTCTCAGGGTTCGACGGATCTGGGGTTCGGGGGTTCGGCGGAAGCGTTCTCGGACTCCGGGGTCGTTCTCGGTAACGGGGTAGTTCTTGTCGTCGCGACGGTCTTGTCGGGTCCTCGTAACGGGACGGTCTTGGCGTTCGGGATGAAGTACTTGTCGTTCCATGGTGATCTTGGCGGTCGGGTGCTCGTCAAACTTGGCGTCCGAGATGAAGGGCTCGTCGTCCGGGGATTCTCCGAGTCCGTGCTGTCGACCTTGGGGTTCCGACTTTGGTCGTTGGCCGCGAACTTGTTCAGCGAAGGTACGGTCTTTGGGTCCGGGTGGAAGATCTTGTCGCATCCGTGAAGGTGTTTTGGGAGTGCGGCGTTATTCACCTCATGCTTCCCGTTGCGAGTGTGGTCGACGAGCTTGGATTTAACGTCGAAGATCTTGATGTTCTCTCTCGGGGATCTTGTGGTTCCATGTTGTTGTCCCCTTGCATCGAAGATCTTGCAGATAGGTTGAACCGAGGAAAAGGCCACGACTCCACCATCTTATCAGTCTCGACGCATCCATCCACACGTATACCCCACATGTGCAACACCAACATCACAACATTGTTTTCCAACAGCTAGCCACCAAACATCAGGGTTTCACCACGGCAGCTACACAGGGACGAACGGACTCGCACGCAGCAGAAGGTTCGTCGGAGGGGGTGGAGGAACGCCGAGGCAGGACACGACGGCGAGCTCGAGCGGCCCACGGACGGCGAACGGCGGAGCGCAGAGGTTAGCGGCGGGGACAGGACGTCGACGCGCTGACCTCGCAGGGGCACCCGTCGCTGGCTGCAGAGGCGGGGCTCGCGGGCCAGCGGCACCGGAGGGAGCGGGGCCGACGGCGGAGGGGTCGAGGGCCGGGGACAGCGAGGCCGGTTGGGGGGTCGTCGGGGCGCGGCCGTGCGCGCCGGCGCGGGGAAGGGGCGGAGCGGCGCCGGGGAGAGGGAGCCGATGAGGGCAGGGCGGCGCTCGGGCCAGGGACGGGGGCGAGCCGGTGCGCCGGCGGGCGACGGTCCGAAGAGGTGGGTCGCGGCCTGGCGGCGGCGCCGGCGGTCGCGCGACTGGAGGCGGGCCAGTCGCGGTTGGCGGCGGGGCCTGACGCGGTGGAGGCGGGGCGCGGGCGCGAGCTTGCGGGCGCGGACGCGGCAGGGGAAGGACGGGGAGGCGGCCGGTGGGGCGACGCGGCCGGCGGAGCGAGCAGGGGCGGCCGGAGCGGGGGAGGACGAGCCGGGGCGGGTGGCGTCGCGCGGAGGGGTGGAGGGGACCCGACGGCGGCGGGGCGGACGGGGGGGGCGAGCAGGGTGGACGCGGAGGATGCTGCGGTGGGGGAGAGGAGGCGCGCTGGCGGATGAGCGGGACCGGCGGGCGGCGATGGGGCGGTTCGCGCCGGCGAGGTGGAGAAAAGAGGGAGGAGGGAGAACGCGGGGCTGGGGAGGAGACAGGGCGCGGGGGACAGGGGGTGCCAGCGAGGCAGAGGTGGGGATCGGTGTGGGCCGGGGTAGTGGGGTGGGATCTGCTGAGGGAGGTGGTATGCGGGTTGGTGTGCGTGTGGGAAAAGGGTGGGTGTGTGGTGTGCGGTTGAGAGGGAGAGAGAGGGAAGGGAGAGAGGAGGGGTGAGGGTGACGTGTCAGCGGGCGGTTGGTGGGGATGGAGAGGCAGGGTGACGTGGCGCAAGGGGAGTGGCCGGGGTGAGGTGGCTGGGGAGAGAGGGTAGAGTTTTAGGTAGAATAGGTTTTAAGTTTGGACCGATTTAGTTTTCTGGGGCGGTCGTTCGGTCGGTTCGGACCGTTCGACTGCCCCACCAAAAATAATCTAATATTTTATTTGTTTTCAAATATCTTTTGTAATAAGTTTTAGACAAACAAAATATCCGGAACATATGCGGGTTTGGCGTTTGAGTAAAAGTCGGGGAGATTAATATAGAAAACCAAAATAGGGTTTTTAGCAAAATGGTTTTAAACAAATGGATGCATGCTGATGTTATGATGATGCGCAGAGACAAACCATGCGATAATGATGATGCAATGCACAAAAACAACGCGATTTTCTAGTAGTGGTTTTTGCGGGATGCCACAATTCGACACCACCAACAATGGATCTCGCCCTCGAGATCCGCCTCATGGTACCGGAAAGAAGGTCGGCGGCCTGATCCTTCGCGCTTCGTGTAGATCCTCGCGACACCACTAACAAGGTTCCTTCTTCATCTTGAAAACGGCGACACCACCAACAAAGGGTCGTTGTTCCTGATCGTCGAGAGAACACTCCGGAGAAACAAAGGACGAAGGTAGAGGTATCAAACGATAAGGCCACCTCTAACTTCCATTAGAAGAGGGAAAAGTTACATTGATCCACCAGTTTGATGTACAGAGCGAACAGTAAGAGTCGGGTAGGGTGATCAGTCCGTCCCGTACCCACACTATCAACTCCATACATGAGTAGGAGAATCGGCAACTCAACTCTCGAGATTTAGACTGAAGATCTTCTTAGGCGGTATCCGAAACAAAGGGATGCTGCCAGCAGAAATCATATGAAAGACACACTGATTAGGTTTCGCGATGGTTCCATTGGCATGAACAACTCGTGCTCAAGGTCGACTCCAACTTCACCAAAGCTCGTCCTTCTCATATGTTTTTCAACGACACTGATATCCAGCAAGGAACACATCTGGATAAAGAGCTCAAGAACAAAAGATCGGATGAAGGGTTCAACAGACAAGTTGCAGATTGATGATCGTAGCACCTCCGTTACAATAGGGGAAAAAACGAAGCCCTGAAGGTACGACGGAAACCCAACCACGAGAATTCCTGGACTCGAAGAAAGAGAAGAGAGCGGATTTAAAACACGTCGAGATAAGAGGAGAATAGAAGAGGGGTAAGGAGTAAAATCAGACCTAATCAGAACTATCCAACCGATTTTGCAAAAATAGTTTTGACACTCTACTGCGGCCGTTAGCTAGGTTATCCTACAGGCTGGACTTGTGGGGTATCGCAACTGCTGAGCTCTGATACCACTCTGTAACACCCTCAGAATCGGACCTATGCAAGTTTGGGCAAAATTCACCAAAACCCGCATAGAAACGATTCAAAGGTGCCCACCAGGCACTTTCGTGCGGGTGGAAAACGAAGTAATAACATTACACAACAGTCCTCGATGGGACCCACAGAACAGATATATATATAACGGCGACTCCATGAGTCAAGAATACAAATATAATGTACAAGATCCAAATCACCTTGAAAATGATCGAGCGTCCGACTACGGACAAGATGCAAATGGGGCTAAGAGCCCTGAAGAATAACCAATGGCGTCCATAACCCTGCCCAGGCCAAGCCGGAAGGGTAACCCTGCTAACGGCGTCGATCTCAAAACCTGCTTAAACAAAAGGGGTGCCGACAAAGGGCAAAGGAAAAAGAGGAGCGTCAGTACTGAGGCCAGTACACGGCGAGGCTAGAATTCGGCGGTCCTCGCCTACATAGGTATGGTGGACTGAAGCGGCAGCGGCAGCAGGCACTAAACAACCTATAGAGACTCGATACAACTGGCGGCTATCAGAGAGGGGTGAGAAAGACCTATTCGGATCCAACCTGATACTAGCATCAAACAAACCCATCCTGGCGTTTCCCCCTCGAGACCAAACGAGGAAGTCAACCGAGGAACTCACACCGTTGGCAGTTTTATTTATTCAGTTATCGTTACAGCAATTACTAGTCAAGTATGGATAATCATCCTGATAAAGTAGGCAGTGGGCACTTTTAGTTAAACATTCCGTTGTAGTTGCAACAATTTACTAATCAGATACAGATGGCATGAGATAAACCCAGAACCCAGCAGTTGTTGGTACTTTTATTCAGCCATTCCGTTGTAGTTGCATTACTTACTAGTCAGGTACAATGGTCGCAAGCGACACTCCAAATCAAGCAATTGTGGGCAGTATTAATTAGACATTCCGTTATAGCGAAGCTGATTACTAGTCATTATAAAGTCAAATTTATAACAGTAAACTTTAGTTATGCTTGTCTATGGTCGAGATACTGTGCTCCAAGTCGTCCATATCCGCGGACACGGCTTTCAGAAAGTTTTACCCGGCCGGGGTGCACCAATAGCAACACACACTCGATCAACCTCGGAAAAACCAAATCAAAACCCAACGAGGCCTTCACAACAAAGCAATCACAGGATTCAGAAATATTTCAGGGGGCCACCCCATTAAGCTACCCGCAACGAAGTAAGCTAGCTCCGAGACGGACTCAAGGTCTGGGTAATACGGGTGTGAACGACTGGGAACCCCAAACGGGGCTTGTCGACACCGCGGAATCGTGTCCCGATCCTAAACAGTACAGTGTGCAGTACCTCGCACAATCGTAAATAAAGCAGTAAATCATGGCATAAGTACAGGATAGTAATAAAGCCCCAAACTAGTTTGTGGCCCCAAGAAATAAGACTGAATCAAGCTCTGGCTCAGGGGGGTCCCATATACCTCCCGGATGTGGATAGCGCGATAAATCAAGGAACAGGTATCAAGTACTCGGGGTCTTACGGGACACAAGTGGGCGTTCGGAAACCAAATATTATCTATCACCCACCGATGCCTCTGCTTATTTCAATTTTAGTTGTTAAACAGAAATTAAAGTGACGATAAGTAAAACTAGGATCATCTCCAACATCAACATGCGGCCAAACATCAGCAACTGTGGCATATGACGACACACATCAGCACTTGAGCAAGCAACTACGACGCGCAAGTCCAACTATCTACCAATCAACAGGTAATAGGATGTGTCCAAGGCAATATAGGGCTGCACGGTATATCACAGGTACGGAAAACTAAAGCATCGCAACACAGATAGCAATAGATCAACAGGAGGGAATAAATACTATAAAAGTAAGATAGGTAGAAAGGGGGGATGCTCGCCTGAAAACATTGTCGAAGGGTTCAACTGAAGATCGGGGCGAAGCTCACATCAACTCAACGGCCTTATCCGCGAAGATGCGAAACACTAGAAGGAACACCGGATGCAATATTTAATACAACGGCAGAAGATCGGCATGATGCATGGATGATGCATGGCATGGCAAAGGTGCGATGCAAATAGGTCAGTATTAAGCGGAACCGGGGTCCCGACAATTAGTTGGACAGTTCAAGTTATTTAGAACCCCCGCAATTTAAATGTTGTTTTAACATGGCAAAGGGATAGTACCGGGTTCGCTACACAAGTTTAAATGAGGCCGATATAAGGCTAGATTTGCCCGCATATGGGCCCCATATTTAATTATTAGGTGAATCGGCATAAGGCCCCCAATCCACATGAATATGCATGCGAGGTGAACAATTCAATATGCATCAAGTTGTTATTATGTTATAAAATAGGGTTCTCGGAAAAGGGGTTCACACATTGAGGGGTCTCGACGATCTTGGGGTTCCGGGGTTCGGGGTCGGTCTCAGGGTTCGACGGATCTGGGGTTCGGGGGTTCGGCGGAAGCGTTCTCGGACTCCGGGGTCGTTCTCGGTAATGGGGTAGTTCTTGTCGTCGCGACGGTCTTGTCGGGTCCTCGTAACGGGACGGTCTTGGCGTTCGGGATGAAGTACTTGTCGTTCCATGGTGATCTTGGCGGTCGGGTGCTCGTCAAACTTGGCGTCCGAGATGAAGGGCTCGTCGTCCGGGGATTCTCCGAGTCCGTGCTGTCGACCTTGGGGTTCCGACTTTGGTCGTTGGCCGCGAACTTGTTCAGCGAAGGTACGGTCTTTGGGTCCGGGTGGAAGATCTTGTCGCATCCGTGAAGGTGTTTTGGGAGTGCGGCGTTATTCACCTCATGCTTCCCGTTGCGAGTGTGGTCGACGAGCTTGGATTTAACGTCGAAGATCTTGATGTTCTCTCTCGGGGATCTTGTGGTTCCATGTTGTTGTCCCCTTGCATCGAAGATCTTGCAGATAGGTTGAACCGAGGAAAAGGCCACGACTCCACCATCTTATCAGTCTCGACGCATCCATCCACACGTATACCCCACATGTGCAACACCAACATCACAACATTGTTTTCCAACAGCTAGCCACCAAACATCAGGGTTTCACCACGGCAGCTACACAGGGACGAACGGACTCGCACGCAGCAGAAGGTTCGTCGGAGGGGGTGGAGGAACGCCGAGGCAGGACACGACGGCGAGCTCGAGCGGCCCACGGACGGCGAACGGCGGAGCGCAGAGGTTAGCGGCGGGGACAGGACGTCGACGCGCTGACCTCGCAGGGGCACCCGTCGCTGGCTGCAGAGGCGGGGCTCGCGGGCCAGCGGCACCGGAGGGAGCGGGGCCGACGGCGGAGGGGTCGAGGGCCGGGGACAGCGAGGCCGTTGGGGGGTCGTCGGGGCGCGGCCGTGCGCGCCGGCGCGGGGAAGGGGCGGAGCGGCGCCGGGGAGAGGGAGCCGATGAGGGCAGGGCGGCGCTCGGGCCAGGGACGGGGGCGAGCCGGTGCGCCGGCGGGCGACGGTCCGAAGAGGTGGGTCGCGGCCTGGCGGCGGCGCCGGCGGTCGCGCGACTGGAGGCGGGCCAGTCGCGGTTGGCGGCGGGGCCTGACGCGGTGGAGGCGGGGCGCGGGCGCGAGCTTGCGGGCGCGGACGCGGCAGGGGAAGGACGGGGAGGCGGCCGGTGGGGCGACGCGGCCGGCGGAGCGAGCAGGGGCGGCCGGAGCGGGGGAGGACGAGCCGGGGCGGGTGGCGTCGCGCGGAGGGGTGGAGGGGACCCGACGGCGGCGGGGCGGACGGGGGGGGGCGAGCAGGGTGGACGCGGAGGATGCTGCGGTGGGGGAGAGGAGGCGCGCTGGCGGATGAGCGGGACCGGCGGGCGGCGATGGGGCGGTTCGCGCCGGCGAGGTGGAGAAAAGAGGGAGGAGGGAGAACGCGGGGCTGGGGAGGAGACAGGGCGCGGGGGACAGGGGGTGCCAGCGAGGCAGAGGTGGGGATCGGTGTGGGCCGGGGTAGTGGGGTGGGATCTGCTGAGGGAGGTGGTATGCGGGTTGGTGTGCGTGTGGGAAAAGGGTGGGTGTGTGGTGTGCGGTTGAGAGGGAGAGAGAGGGAAGGGAGAGAGGAGGGGTGAGGGTGACGTGTCAGCGGGCGGTTGGTGGGGATGGAGAGGCAGGGTGACGTGGCGCAAGGGGAGTGGCCGGGGTGAGGTGGCTGGGGAGAGAGGGTAGAGTTTTAGGTAGAATAGGTTTTAAGTTTGGACCGATTTAGTTTTCTGGGGCGGTCGTTCGGTCGGTTCGGACCGTTCGACTGCCCCACCAAAAATAATCTAATATTTTATTTGTTTTCAAATATCTTTTGTAATAAGTTTTAGACAAACAAAATATCCGGAACATATGCGGGTTTGGCGTTTGAGTAAAAGTAGGGGAGATTAATATAGAAAACCAAAATAGGGTTTTTAGCAAAATGGTTTTAAACAAATGGATGCATGCTGATGTTATGATGATGCGCAGAGACAAACCATGCGATAATGATGATGCAATGCACAAAAACAACGCGATTTTCTAGTAGTGGTTTTTGCGGGATGCCACAGTTAGAAGGAAAAATATCAAACTTGGTATATTGATTATGTCTCAAAAAAACCTTCACAAAATGACCTATCTCATTCGAGGTTTCTTGGCTTTCGGTTCAAATGACCACTGTTATGGCTAAAATCAAGGCATAGTTTTTGATAATGTGGCCATATTGTGCATACATGTGCATCATGGGATGGCAAACAATGTTGCAAGAGGAAGTTTTCCTTTTTGTCGCACCAAAAAGGCATTTTCCATTTTCCGAGCATAAAAAACGGACGGTTTTGTGAAGCAACCACCAAATGGCTAATTCAAAAAACCACCACATTTTACAAAAATACTAGACCACCTTATATGGATAATGTACCAACAGAGGATCTGAAAACTTTCCGTCCACCTCTCGTGAAAAAGATAAATTCCTGCCGAATCGGTAGGAAGTGGGTCACATATGAACTACGGGTACATGATACAATGCTCATGATTTTTTACAAAAATCATTTTTAGGTTCACAATATGATATTTTATCAAAAATCCAATGCAAGTTGAGCGAGGCTTTGTCAGATTCCAAAGTATACAAAAGCTGCGGCATTTAAATATCCAAACAATTCAAAAATGTTAATACAAAATAAAATATGATTTGCTCTAATAAAATAGGGTTAGATTCCTTTTTAGATGCTTAATATTTCTTATGTTCAAAGTTTTAGGGTTTGACTATTTTATTTTTGTTTGAATTGAATAATCAAAATTTATATGTAAGTGTTTTAATCATTTTGAAAATTTTCATCTAAAGTAAATATAAAATGTTTTTACATGAATGGATAGATATTATTTTTCTGAAAATTATGATATAGTATTCATATTTTTCTGAATTGAAATGAAAAAGATATGAATTTTCTAAATTCATATCCTATTTTTTGAATTAAAACCGCCCCACCCCTTTAATACATGAAATAAATACCCCCCCTTTAACACCGGTTCTAGCCACGAAGCGGTGTTAAAGGGGGGGCGCATTTATTTCGTTTTGCGCCCGCACCCCCCCTTTAACACTGGTTCGTGGCTGGAACCGATGTTAAAGGGGGGGGGGCGGGCGCGAAACGAATTCCCCCCTTTAACACCGGTTCGTTCGTGGCCGGAACCGGTGTTAAAGGGGAGGGGACTTTATAACGCGCGCCACTTCCTCCTTCCCCCCCAGCCAGATCAAGCGCGCGCACAGTAGAGGAAGAAGCAGAGGGGACGCCGCAGCGCCGCCGTCCCTGCCCCGTCTCGCCGTCGCCGGGCTGCCGCGCCGTCCCCGTCCGTCTCGCCGTCGCCGGGATTGCCGCGTCGTCCCCGTCCCGTCTCGCCCCCCCTCCGCCCGTCCCCACCCCGACGTACCGGCCCGCTGCCGCGCGCCCCTCCGCTGCCCCATCCCGGCCGCGCGCGTCGCCCACCCGCACGCCGCACCGCCCAGCAGCGCCGCGCCACCCATGCCGCGCCGCCGCCCGCAGGTGAGCATGCCCGCCGCCAATTTTTGTTAGTGTTAGTGTTTTTTGGTTAGTGGTTAGTTATAGTGTTAGTTAGTGTTAAATTAGTATAGTGTTATATGTATATGTGTATTTGTTAGTGATTGATTAGTGTGTATATGTATTTGTATATGTGTGTGTGTGTGTATATATATATATATATATATATAGGAAGCGGATTTGGTACGCCCATCCTCGCTAGAGGAAGCATCTAGCACCACACACGTGCTTCGCGATGCGTACCCAATCTCTATCCTTTTTCATTTACAATTTACACCAAGTATTTGTGAAACTAGTTTCTCTCACCTAGCACATCACATGCACTAGCATAAGAGGAAACTTGTCATAGTTTGGCAGCTCTATTTTGGTGGTGTTTGCAGCTTTTGTTTGGATGTTTGGTTTGAAAAATTGTCAAAAAAAGGTAGTTGACAGCAGCTAAGAGCAGTGGGCTGTCTTTCTGTCAGCCAGCCCACAGAACTCGTCAGCAGACGCAGGCCGGATTTGAAATTCAAACATACGGTACCCTGGGCTGGCTGACCGACGGAGGGTGCCGATGGGCCGAGCTTCGGTGGTACCGAAATGGTCCTAGCGTCCGCGGAACAACTGGCGATACAGCGAACCTCGTCAAAAAAAAAGGTGAAACACCCCCGTGCGGATCTTTCCACAAGCCTGCTCGGTGCCGAACTGCAGGAAGAACCGAAATCCCCAATTTGGAGTGCAGAACCATCGCCAAATTCATCCAGCACCAACAGTTGTTCTCATCCGAAACCCTAGATTCGTCTCTGGATCGAATCATGCCTCCTACGGCAGATCCCCAAAACATTAATCGCCCAAGAGAGAGAGCGGAACTGTCCGCCACCCCCGCGCCGCCGCCGGACCGCAGTTGTCGGAGCCGCCAACCGGAGTGCGTCCCGTCCCGTCGCAAGGAGCCGCGACCATGCGTTCCCCCGGTGAGTAGTCTGCTCTCTGCCTCCGGCCAAGCCATAGCTCCCTCCGGCCGTGTCGCCGCTCCGCTCAAGAGCGCGTAGAGCAGGGGTAGGTGACACTTCAGCTCGCGGTGGAGAACAGTGGGGGCGGCGGGCTCTGTACTGGTTCCAACTAGGTAGAAGGTGGGGTAAGAGCTATGGCGGCGCCGACCGCTGGGGTAGGAGGTTGGGATATTGAGGCCTCACATGATAAAGACCGCTGAGGCACCGGCCTTGTGCTGCTCGCCGATGTGCAACCCAGGTCATCGCCCTTGTATGAGGGACCGAGTTGCTCGCTCCTCCCGGCAGTAGGGTCGAAGAGGGAGAGCGACAGCGCAACTCTAGGCCATGAAGACGCGGGGGACACTGACGTGAAGGCGAGGGACCTAGGGGAGTGGATGGCAGCGATGCAGATGGTACCCGGCGCACAGATGGTACCCGCCGTGCTGCCAGGCGGTGGAGGTCGAATTCATTCGGTACTAGCATGATGGTTCGGTGCCTCAAGTCTAACAGTACCGCCGGGATGAGTGATTTTGTATTAGGGTTATTCGCTGGGCGTCCCCACCCTCGTTTCGGTACCACCCGTGTGGCCCGTCCCGGATTGGTGTGTCCTTTTTTCAACTACTCTATTGTGTGCCCTACCTCACGTGTATCAGTACCATGCTCCGATTGTTTGTTAAGCGCCCTAATATGCATGGTTCGGTACCGCTAACTATGCTACCACCGATACCCCTAAACACTGATTCGGTACTAGCATGATGGTTCGGTGCCTCGAGTCTAATTGCTCGGTACTCCCTGGGACAAGTCGTTTGGTATTAGGGTTATTCATTCGGCGTCCCCGCTCTCTCATTTAGGTACCACCCGCGTGGCCCATCCTGGATTGGTGTGTCCATTTTTCAACTTGTCTATTATGCACCCTACCTCACGTGTATCGGTACCATGATCCGATTGTCTATTAAGCGCCCAAACCTGCATGGTTCGGTATCACTATATATGGTACCACTGATTCCCCTAAACACTGATTCAGTACTAGCATGATGGTTCGGTGCCTCGAATATAATTTCTCGGTACTCCCCATGAGCGAGTCGTTTGGTATTAGGGTTAGTGGTTGGGTGTGTCCCCGCCCTCTCATTTTTTTACCAAACATGTGGCCCGTCCCGGATAGGTCGTCGGTGTGTCCTATTTTTCAACGAGTATATTACGCGCTCTATCTCACGTGTATCAGTACCATGCTCTGATTGTTTGTAAAGCACCCTAACCTGCATTGTTCGGTACCACTAAATATGCTACCACAGATTCCCCTTAAAACACTGATTCGGTACTAGCATGATGGTTCGGTACCTCAAATCTAATTGCTTGGTACTCCATGGGACAAGTCGTTTGGTATTAGGGTTAGTCATTGGGCGTCCCCACCCTCACACTTTGGTACCACATGTGTGGCCCGTCCCGGATAGGTCGTCGGTGTGTCATGTTTTTGAACTAGTCTATTATGCGTCCTATATCACGTCTATCGGTACGCTCCGATTGTTTGTTAAGCGCCATAACCTGCGTGGTTCGATACCACTAACTATGCTATCACCACCCCCCTAAACATTGATTCGGTACTAGAATGATGGTTCGGTGCCTCGAATATAATTGCTCGGTACCTACCAGGAAGAGTGAGTTGGTATTATGGTTATTCATTGGGCGTCCCCACCCCTCTATCGTCGACATCTATGAGTTAGGTTTTTTTTGGCATTGTGGCGTGGCTCCACCCCTCTTGTTTGGGTACAATTTGTGAATCCTATTTTTCTACTAGTCTGTAGTGCGCCCTACATCACATATATCGGTACAATGCTCTGATTATTTGTTATTCGCCCTACCCTGCGTGGTTCGGTACCGCTAAATATGGTACCACTGAATCCCGTAAACCACACTTCCTGTATAATGGTGCTACTCATCTCCTCGGCATCTTCTCCAATGTTGTTTCCTTGGAGCATTTCGTGCCGGTGGGAGAGGAACCGGAAGTTTTTCATCGTAGGCGCTTCGTCCTCCCGGATGAAGAACCCGAGATCCTTGTCTACCCCAGCCGTTGCGAGATTCTTGGCCTCCGTCATGGCAAGGCCTTGTTGCTGAGCGAGAAACAGAGATCGCTACTGGTGTGAAATCCATTGACTGACAAGCGAACATTTTACACATGCGCCCCCAGAGTTCAGATACGGCCATGGGGCGGTGGTTTGTGCTGATGACCACGATCATGGACAATCTCATGCCTCGTCGTGGTACATAATCTGGAATGCCGTAGAAACAGGCCAAATGAAGCATGTAAGAATAGCACAAAACATCAGCAATGGACTGACGTAAAAAAATAGTCTTAAATTACTGAACTGAAATCTGTATGATGTGCTTACACTTTGCCAACCGTACTTGAAAACACATATGATCCCACAGACCCACATGCATTCCAGATGCTGGCAGGGTTAGCATTAGAGGCATGATAATGTCCAACTTGACTGGAATACACATGATCACATATAAAAACGTTGCAAACGAGATCACCGGGCAAATACAATACATGATACAATGGCCTCAGTGATAGCCAAGATTTCACCAGCCAGAGATGATATACTTTAAAACACAAAAACACAAACATTCCAACACTAAGTACCTAGAAGGCACTGCATGACCACTGTAGTATACGGGTTACATTTATATCTGTTATTATTCATAACCACAGCGGGGGAACTCTATCAAACTGCCCTCGAGCCACTGATGCCCCAACTGAAATACCAGGCCATCGCTAAAACTACAATGATAGTACGCAACCGCATGATACTTGTGTCCCAATTTGAATGTGGTTTCACGGGCCGCTGCTAGGTCACAGCTGGCAGCCTCAATCTTGTGTCCAGCTAATAGATCCTCCACTCGTAGTCAACTTTAGCATCCCGGATGGCAGCTTCAAGTTCTCTGGTGCGCCTCAGAACGACGGCGTTGACGACTCTGTGTACTGCATGAAACTGAGCAGGAAAACGAGATCGTATATATTAACGAACGGATTATTAAGCGTCGACACTTGACAAATGTGTGTTTATTCTGATGCCTTAGCACCTGAGATGTATAAAGTAACATCCCTAGCATAAACTATCGCTTCAGAACTTCTCTCATGATCACATTAATAGGAACAAAAACTTCTAGAATAATATGCTTTACTGAACTACGACAAACTCGACGGGGTTTTCTCACATAAGGTCACCGATAACATTCTGCTCAAGTGAAAAATGTATCTACTTTCTTTCAGGGATCTGGAGGACTACATGTACATCAAAATGATAGAGCAACCCAGCATCCACCCAACAACAATTTCCCAAAAGGTTGACAATAGTTTGAAAGATCAGTGATGCAGAAAGTAACAAGTCTAAGCATTACTAAATTACTAGAGAAACTCAACAAGGGCAAAAACATAAACCAAGTAAGTCATCTGCCTATGACAAAGGTCCTCAAATTTGATTATCCTTTTGCTCGTTTAGAACTGCAAAGCATAGCTCACCAGTGATCCAAGATTAAACCTCCTGAATAACTTGTTTCGACGATATAATCTGTACAGTAAATATATTCTCAGGTTGGTCACTGAAGTAAACAAGGTACTACACAATTACAAGAAAACGGAGCAGTCTGGCTACTGATCTGAATCTCATTGGTAACTAACAGTCCAACCCATGAAAAAAAAAGAATTCATGGCAGGTTACTTTCTTGTCGGTGTCTAGTGTCGTACTAGGACTGAGTCATGCAACTAGGATGGCTATGTAGTCTATACAATGATACTGTATCTTCACAATCAGATCGACCGTGAGCTCAACAGATTGAGCATAAAACCAAGAAAAAGACAATATTTTTAGAGCAAGCAAAATTACCACTGCTTCAGAACTTCTCCCATGATGCTACGTGACGACATATAATGGTTAACTATTGTAAAATTTGTCTAGACATTGTAAGGCATGCTGCACAACCTGAGAGAAAACATCACACATTTACAGCCTGAGAGAAACCTCACACAACCTAAGCTGGGATCATGTGTTGATTGGGAGCATGAAGTTTTTTCACTCGTTTAAAGTCAGGCTGTGTGCGTCTGGTACAACTAGATCAACATCACGGTACAGTATAAGATTAAACCAAAACCAGACTGAGATACCTAGGTCACTACCACATCATAGATCATTGTCTAATTTAACAAGGGGCAGATAAAACGGTCTAGAGATCCACAAGAAGGCGGAAGATTACTAACCAGAGATTTTAGGCACTTGAAGAACAGCTTCCCTGAGGTAATCTCTTTTGTGGATGTCAATCTAGCAGCCGGCTGCCGACACGCGCACTAAACTAGATCCTCCCTGCCGTAGTCAACTGAAGACTGATCAGAGCGCTCTGACAAGCTGGAATCCAAGCATCCATGCCCCATCCAAGAAAGCGAGGCACTACCATGGTTTGGATCTACTCGCCCCAATCAAATCGGTGGAGGAAATCCCGGCGGCGAAAAAAGGGGAAGGAAGCTGGCGGGTGTGGCGGGATCTGGTGTGGGGCACGTGAGCAGAATTGGCCTGGTAAGGGGAGCGGTGGTGGCCGAACAGAGCCGAATCTGGGAGGATACACGGCGGTGTTGTGGGTCGAGTATGTGGTCGACAGAAGTGGGATCTGGGCGGCGATGAGTCGGCCGAGGGGAAATAGCGGTGGAGTGCAACGGGAGGTGTTTGCCGGAGATGGGATCTCGAACGGTGAGACGTGCTCTATATAATGGATGTGCCAACGGCAGAACGACTGCCTGCTCCGGCAACGGCTCCCTACGACGAGTGGCTGCCCGTGAGCTCTGTATCTATGGCAGAGGGCAGTGCAGACTGGGAGGTGGCAGATGCGAGACAGTGCAGAGCAACAGTGGTCAGATGGAAAAGGAAGGAGGAGAAATACCTCTTTGGAATAATTACATGTGTGATTGAAAATACACAAATGAGAGGATATTCTCACCGGTCGCACGGATCTTCAATCAATCAACGGTGTGAGATGCTTCCTCTGGTAAGGATGGACACACAAGGAGTTTTGTCTGTATATATATATATATATATATATATGAGGGGCACCCTGGTGTGAGGACCCCTAGATCCTAGGACATTTCACGAATCCGGGTATGCTCGTGGTGGAACCCGTTAGTGCACCGGTCAAAAGTCAAACACGACCCATCAATGACCCATTTCCTTTCATGTACTGTTTGCATGCATGCATACGTTCTCAAGGAATTAATTGGTCGTGATTAAATTTAATAAATCAGCCATGATTTACGTGCCATCAGTGCCTCTTTTGATTTCTTTTGAACCCATACGTTTCCAGCTATTCATTCCATCCCAAATCACGGCACCATGCCAAACACTACCATGCTAGCTGACCGGACCTCTTCTCAGCCAAGGTATGTTCTGGTTCTTATTTTTCTGTGTTTTTCATTTTTCATGATTCTGCATCTGCCGTAGATGTTGGTTTGTTGTACATGGGGTCTCCGTTGCCGGTGGTGGAGCGGCATCAGTCGTCGTCATTGTGGCTAGCGTTCAACATGGCAGTGACAATGACCCCCACCAGCGGCGGCGCAGCCTCCGTCATCGTGGTTGCTGGCACTGTTCACCGAGGCATGATGATGGCCACCGGCACCATCGCTGTGGCCATTGTGCGATTAAATTTCAACCCCCAATTTGTACTGCATTCCACAATCCGTGCCCTATCTTAGATAATTACTTGTCAATTTGGATTAATTCGACTGGTTACAGCAAGTATTTTTTTCTTCTAACACAAGTACGATGGTGATATTACTTGAGTACATATGATTATTTTTATATCCTCGTTTTTTCCATACTATTTGAAGCTTCTTTTTTATCAACTTTGGAATGCCTTCATAATTCTAATCATTTCTTATCTCGTTGACATTTTGTGTTTCTTTTGTGATAGATCGACAAGGAAAAATTAAATTTACCACTAAAGTATCATGTCAGTTGTGAGGTGATTGAAGGTGAAGCTTTTGTGTGATAGCTCCATGGATACCAACAGGAGCTAGAAGCGCATGTAGACATCTGTTTTGATACATCTCCTTTTCCACGTGGATTCTACTTGCAGATTTGTATTTTTTTAGTGAAATGCCAAATATTATACTGTCGGATACTCGTGTACATGACTTTGACGCTTTATAAGCATCAAATTCAAAAATGGCATAATTATTATAGTTCCGGGTATGTGCTTCTCTGTGTACATACCTATCAATGGTCTGAATAGAGACCCAAGGTATCTAGGTATGAGATACACATCGACAAGGATGAGTTGCATTTTCACACCGTTCTTGGATTTAGGTATCGGATACCCATGTATATGTACTTCGACTGTTTATACTCACCAAAGTTTAGGTATCGAATATGCCCAAGGTATCTAGGTATGAGATATATATCAAGAAGAATGAGTTGCATTTTCTTACCGTTCTTCGCTTTAGGTAATGGATATGCATGTACATGACTTCAACGATTTGTACCCACCGAAGTTAAAATAACATATTAATTACTATGCCCAAGATAATTTGGGTGAGTGTGATATACTGAGTACATACCTAATAATGGTCCGAATACATACCCAAGGTATCTAGGTATGTAGTACCCATAGACAAGGCACCGACAATAGGCACGGTCTCACTTTTCTTATATGTATTCACTTCTTGGTATGAGATTCAGCAAGGATGAGTTGCATTTCTTATCGTTCTTTGGTGTAGGTAACAGAAACACGTATAGATGCACTTTGACTATTTATACCCACCGAAGATACTTTTGGGTATGCGATATACTGAGTACATACCTAACAATGGCCTGAATACATACCCAAGGTATCTAGGTATGTAGTGCCCACATACGAGGCACCGATAATACACATGGTCTCACTTTTCTTATAGGTATTCACTCTTGGTATGATGTACAAATCGACGAGGATGAGTTGCATTTCTTATCTCGATTTTGGTATTGCATACCCACATAATTGTAGGTATGCACATTCGCAAGGTATGTCATAGAAAATAAATTATAGGTATGATGCCCCGAAGAACTATCACATAGGATTTAACATACCATATCATATCATATTTTTTAGTATAATCCATTGGATTTAACATACCATAACATATTTGTGAGTATGTGAATATGTGATACCTGCTCTATATGCATACTCATACCCAAGGTATCTAATACCCATTGACGATAGACATGTCATTTTTTCGTTCGATTTTGGTATCGCATACCCACATAAAAGGTAGGTATTCTCATACCCAAGGTATGTCATAGAAAATAAATGAAGGTATGATGCTCCGAATAACTATCACATGCCTAGAATTGTTTAAACGGGTGAAGTTAAATTTCTAGGTATGTTCATACTAAAGTTCAAGGTATGTGATTAAAAAATAAATTAAAGGTTATAATACTCCCAAAAATATCAAAACCCTAGTAAATTTATGCACATATCTTAAAAAATCTGGTATATATATTCATGTGTATGTTAAACTATATTTTCATGATTTTGTAGACCGTCTATATCCAGTGTATATATACCCAAAAAATTCTTGACCGTGTGAAATAAATTTCTAGGTATATCCATATCCAAGAATTTTCATGGTATATCATGTAACAAAGAAAATTACATGTATTTTGAAAATGACCGTGTGATACTCATAAAAAATATCACATACCTAAAAAATGAATGCATTATTTTAGAAAATGGCAAGTTAGCTCACGTACACCTCATACCTTAGTTGGAACTATCGAAGGAGCATTAAATTTGTAGCGTGTACATCATGCATACTTGATTTTGGAAAGAAAAATTGCATGGTCAAATCAGTTGGCAGTTACCTTAGTTGGAACTATTCCACAAGGAAACAATCATGGAGCACTAAATTTGTAGCGTTTACATCATGCATGTTTGGTTTATAGAAAAGAAAATTTGCATGGTCAAATCGGATGGCAGTTACCATATATCCATTAATTAGCAAGCTATTTATTGTTTTCTAAATACAAACTGTTAACGGGTATGCCCACTAGCTCTAAAACCGGTTGGACAACACGTATCTTAATGCAATCTAATAGTGTGGAGGTATGGTGTCTGGGCACCATGGAGTTATGTATATATATATTTGTATATGTATGTGTATATATGTATATATTTTTGTATGTGTATATTTGTATGTATGTGTATATATGCATCACTTGACCGATTACTTTTTCAATGCCGTGGACCCTGACCTCCTCTACCCTCGCGGAGTCGCCCATTTTAGGAGCCCACGTCGCGATGGTTCGAACGCACACCCCCACGCATCCCGGCCCCGCTCTCGCCCTAGCGCCGCCAGCCGCCGTCCTAGTACACCTCTCGTTGTCAATATAGCATTAGGGTTTCTCCGAATCCGGGGGTTTTCCGAATGTATCCTCTCATATGAATCCAGGGTTTCTCCGAATTAGGGTTTGGAATGACCAAACATGTATTAGGGTTACATTTCAATACTTTTAACCTGTCATATCATCATCCTCTGCCCTCGCTGAGTCGCCCATTTTAGGTAGCCCACGTCGTGCTGGTTCGAACGCACACCCCGACGCATCCCGGCCCCGCTCTCGCCCTAGCGCCGCCGCCCTAGTACACCTCTCGTTGTCAATATAGCATTAAGGTTTCTCCGAATCCGGGGTTTTTCCGAATGTATCCCCTCATATGAATCCGGGGTTTCTCCGAATTAGGGTTTGGAATGACCAAGCATGTATTAGGGTTACATTTCAATACTTTTAACCTGTCATATCATCATCTTTGCTTGAGCATTTCAATAGATGTATTACTGATATTTGTGTGATCATATTATTGTTTTAGAAACTATGGATCCACTTAGTAGAAACCTTGAAGATGAAGAAATAATGGAGAACATGATCCACGAGGACACCTCACAATATCTGAACTTGGAGGGACATGATGACAGCTCAAGTAGTCATGGAGAAGATGACGACTCCGGTGAATGCACTTTAGTGATTACAAAGTCTGTCGAGGTATATGCATGGATTAAGCCTCTGCTGACTTGCATCGATTGATTTGTTTATATGTAAATGTATTAATTAACGCTTCTTTCTTCTTTTAGCCCTCTGGATCGACCAGCCAGCAACAATCTTCTTCTACGAAAAAGAGCAAGCGAGGCGCGAGCCATCGGTTGAAAGATCGTGCAAAGTTCACGATCGAAGCAGTCCGTGTTGATGGCAGGCCGATGGAGCCCAAGAAGGCCGCAGACAAATTTGTACGTCAGGCTGGAGTTCTTGTTAGGGACCAAATCCCAATCATAATTGAAAATTGGAATAAGCCAAAGAAGGGCGATGGTACCTTTGTCGATGAAAGATCCAAAGAAACGCTTTGGAATTCGTTGTTGGTAAATTTCACCCTTCCGCCAGAGGAGGATGAAAACAAACCGGTTATAAAGGAAAAGATCAAAGAGTGGACTCTAAAGAAGATGGCTGACGCTTTCCGCAACTGAAAGACAAAATTGAACAAATTTGTCGAAGCTCGCGAGACTCCAGATTTCGAAGATGCATATTATGCGAAGATAAGACCTCACTGGCCCGAAAATTTGTGGCATACAAGGAAGGTGCTATAGCTACAAAGAGGTCAGAAACTAATACGCTAAATGCCCAGAAGAAGGAATATCACCAGAGGACAAGGTCAGGTGGCTACATATCTCAGAGGCCTAAGTGGAAGGAAGCTGAGAAGGCCCTGCGCGCTACAGGGATCACACCCCAGACACATGGGTGGGACCTACGAGAAAAGACTTGGTTCTACGGAATCGGGGCAAGGTTGGACCAAGAAACATGATTGTGTATCTTCCCAACCCTCCTTGCCAAACCCGTCACTGAACTCATCACGACATACGAGGAAACAGCCACCAGGACCTTCCATCCCGACAGAGAGAATGACCAGCTCACACGCGCCATCGGTAAAAAAGAACACCCTGGACATGCACGAGGCACAGGGGGTATGCCGTGGAAGTATGGGTTTGCCGAGTGGGGCGACTCTTACAGATGGCGCGACAGAAAAGAAAAAGAGCGTACAGAGCGGATGACACAGATAGAACATGTACTTGTGGCACTGCAGGCGCAAGTGAATGCACAAAAGAGCCAGCAAGCTACCGGCCCATCTCAGCGGCACGAAGAGCCTACATTGGAAGCTGCCGACGGCCCAGACTCTGCGCGGAAAAGCAGCGTGGCTTCCACGGAGAACGTGCAACCCACGCTTGAAATGGCGGGACCTCGATACCCCGTGGATGAGATCACGGAGATCGAACACGCTGAGCTGCATGTGAGATTAATGGGCTTATCCATTAAGGTGGTTGTCGGCTATGCCTTACCTCCTGTAGCTGGTGGAACTTACCACTGCCGACCGATTCCAGATGGCTATGCTATTGTCGGGGTGGATGAGATTGTGAAGGAATATGAGGAAGCACAGCTTGACCATGCTACAGGTGAAGGGGAAACTCAACTCAAATTTGCAGTGAAAACAACCATTCTTTGGAAGAAGGAACACATCGTGCTTCCAAATTGGAGGCCACTGGCACCCCCGCCGTCTCCGCAACGTCAGCGGTCTGAGCCGCCTCAGCCGTCTCCAAGTCATCAGAATACTCCCCTGTCGTATCCGGCGCTTCAGCCATCTCCTGCGCGGCAGCCATCTCCGGCGCGCCAACCATCTCCTGCGCGGCAGCCATCTCCGGCGCGCCAGCCATCTCCTCAGCGTAAGCGGAAGAGCACTGCCACGAAGAGCATCACTAGCACTGCCACGAAGAAATCCGCAGGAAACCGTACGCCAAAGAGTTCAAGAAACTACGTCACGCAGCCTTCCGCCAAGCCATTGCCGGTTTTACCGTGGAATTGCAGCGACGAGGAGACCAATAGGATCTCGGAAGAAGAGGTCAAGAAATTCTTTGCACCTAGACGGGCCGAGCCAAAGGAGAAAATAGATCCGGCGGTGGCGGAGAAGTTTTACAATAATATTTTTAAACCTGAAACCCCACTTATGCCGGACTACGAGCGCTAGATTTTGAAGGGGGATGCAAGGCGCCGTAGGGAGACTGAAAGTAGCAGTCGTGCGGCACCCCAGAAAACATTTCCCATGCTCGGAGAGCAGGAGAACCAATCATGCGCCCCGCTCCAAGTGTTCGACACCCGGGACGCTCCTCCCGTAAATGATTACGAGGCAGAGCTACAAAGAAAGGCCAATGAGATGGGGATGACTTACATTGCATACTTGAACATCATGGGAGACAACTTGCCCAAAGGCGATGCCAACCCCATACAGCCATGAAAGTATGGGAAGAATCTCGTCAAGAAAGAGGAGCTCAAGAATCTACCAACAAAGATGCGAAGATTGCACAAGTGGTACCTTGATTTCTGCAAGACGAGAAAGGAAGAATGGATCACGACGCATATAAGAGATTAGATTTTCTTGTGCGGAGACGACGCGATCACCTTCAACATTCAAAACTTGCATTTTCTATTCAATCAGAAGGAACTCGACAAAGCTGTCATCAGCCTTTATTGTGTGTAAGTACCATTTCTTTAATTTCTATCTCATCTCATTCAATTCATTAATTGCATGTATATATATATATATATATATATATGCTCACCATATATTTATATATATACTATTATGCAGGAAAAAGGTTATGAAATGCATGAAAGGAGGCCCTTTTGACATTGGGTTCGTTGACCCAAATAGAGTTCATGAACAAGTGGTAAGAGAGAAACCCGGGCAAAAAGAAGATTTCTTGCTAAGGTCTTTACTGAGACAATAAACCAAAAGGGAAATACTATTGCCTTACAACTTCTCGTGAGTACTGTTACCCTCTCTTGAAAACATTCTGTTTCGGCTTAATCGATGTTAAGTTTAACTGATGATGAGTTATGTGTGCGTAGGTTCCACTTTATTCTGCTAGTCATTCAACCTGACTCAGGAAAAGTCCTTATCATGGACTCGTTACGAAAAGAAAAAAGAGCTATGGGCAGACTTTAGAGAGATGCTCCAGAGGTAATTTCAATCATATTATCGCACTAGATTGGCAACTTTCGTGACAACAAGTAATTAATTACTCCTTTATCCATTTTATTTGCCGGACAGGGTTTGTAAAAGGTTCACGGGCAGGGCCGTGGGTGAATGGTCAGAAGAACTAAAATTTGTAGAATAAAATGTAAGTAATACTAGCTAGCTAGGTCTGCGTGTCTCTTTGATTCTGCTTCCAATTCCATTATATCGTGCTTTATTGATTATTATTTTGATTGAACTCTCTATTCTCGTAAAGTGCGCACATCAGGGACCTGGCAATAACTTATGTGGATACTATGTTTGCGAGTTCATTCGCAACACGATATGTGCGACGGGCCAAGCCGCACTAGAACAACTTAGAGTAAGTAAACAAAGTACACAACATTATTTTATTACCATCAATTGTGTTGAGTTTTATTCTTATATATATATTGACCCCATTCTTCATATATAATCAGATCGAACGGATGTGGGACGAACTCCTGCCATTTGACCGCATACGAGCCATTCAAGAGGAATTGGTGGGGTTCATATTTGATGAGGTCGTCACGCCTGGCGGAGAACTCTTTAGATACCCACCAAAATGAACGTTGTATATATGTTTGAACGTGTTTGTCTTGTATTTGATGCTTCAACGTTTATGGATACCATACAATGACGATGTTTGTGTATAATAATTGTTGTTTAATTATTCATGTACTCGTATGTACCAACGACGATGTATGTGTATACCGCTCCCGATCGATTCCCCCTCCCCCCTCCCCGTCCCCGCCACGCCGCAGAAATACGCCCAGAACGGGGCGGGGGCAGAACTCTGCCGCGGCATAGATTTAGGCCTTTTTCCTGCCACGTCAGAACTCTGCCACGGCAGAGATTTATCTCTTTTTCCTGCCACGGCACAGAACCGGTGTTAAAGGGGAGGGGCTGAGCGTTGCGGCAGACCCACGTGTGCCACCCTTTAACACCGATTCGTATAAGAACCGGTGTTAAGGGGGGGCCTCTAACACCGAAACCTCAACAGCGGTTCTACAACCGCTGTTAGAGGGCCTTATGAACCGGTGTTAAAGGCCCCAGTCTGCACTAGTGAGTTATCCAAGACATTGTATGGTAATTACCCACGGTAACACGAAAGTTATCCAGATTTTAGCATGTAAGTTATCCATCAAATAATATGTAAGTTATCTAGCACTACAAAAATTTACACACAGATATAATACAAATGTTATTCTAACGACTCGGCTTCGTCGCCTGTCGCCGCGAGCGGCATACAGACGACTCAATCTCGAAAGACTATCGCATCAAACATTAAGCATAATTTTCTTTAAAGGATCTGAATCTAAGTTTGCATACGATAAATAAAATGAGTCTTATATCCCACACATGTACCACCCTAAGTTGTAATAAATAAACATAATGCGTAATCATTAATCTAGCAGCTCGACTTTATCCCTCGTCGTCGCTATCGTGGCATACAGTGATGAAATCTCGAAGGATGTTAGGGTACTGAGAGTACATCGCATCGCCTTCATCGCTCGTCAATGCGATAGAAGTCTCTGTATCCTAACACCTAGTCTACCACATCTGAATTAAACTAGCTCGTAGTTCACACTAAAATACATGGGGCAACCAAGATTGCATGAGGCAAATAAAATATAAAAGTTATTCATATAAGAAATGCAAGACTGTCTCGACCCAATCTATTTATAAGATAGGTAATGTATATATTATAGGGTGGATAACTTATATACTATGATATGGAAAAGTCACGTGTTAGGAGTGGATAACTTTTTGATCAAAAAATTTCATCGAAATATATTAATATAGGATCTAGTTTAGAAGATCTCGCTAGCCTATAGAAAAAACAGATCCTAAATCGAATAAATAGTTTGATCTACAAAATATTTTGAATTTTCGATTTGATCTTTAGCCGGATCTATTTGTTATGTCCGTTTGTTCTTTAGTACAATAGGGCAGTGCATTTCACTCATGTTCGCCATTTTTTGCATTTCTCGTACCGGTCTAAAAGTAGATTTTCCGTAAATTTATTGTGAATCCTCGATTTAAACAGATTTTGGACCCGTAACTTTAGATAATCTTCCACCATCGATGTTTCTTTATTAGATGGTATGCACGCGTCATAATGACATGATACATGGCATCTTCACTGGGCCGATCCAAATGGTCTGTGCGTGTCCGAAACTATCCGCATTGACGCACGAGACGTGTGCGGCCCAGTGGGCCGACCCATCCGGCGAAACGCGGCCGACTCTACCCATCAATGCATCTAATCTGGGGTTTTGTTATGTCGGACCGAACGCACGCGGACAACGCGGGGACTCGTCCACAGGCCCATCCATCAGCCACCGCTTACCGGCAGCATTGATTCAGACGGTCAGCGGCACCGATTCAGACGCAACCGCAGCACCGATTCATAGGTCTTGCGCGGAAGCTAACCGGCGGCAGCCTACGCGCATCAATGGAAATGAGACGACACGCTGACGCCGCATGTGTTCCCGTGCCGACATTGATGGCAAAGGAGCGGGAAGCTGCACACGTTCACGGGCGGCTGGGCTATTTAACCCTGCGCCCATCGGTGATGTCATCCTCACCTCTCGCCATTGCCAAACCTAGCCCGCCGCCGCCACCACCACCACCATCAACGATGAAGACCCCGTCGTGGCTAAAGCGGAGCAAGAACGACAATGAAGCATCTGTCAGCCATGGCTCTCGGCCTTCCTCCGCGACACGTCCTTGCCGCCTCTGCCGTGGCCGGAGGAGTTCCGGAGCGACCCCGTGGGAGACTACCCGCCACCGCGGGAACGTCGCACCCGGCGGTACTACCGCGTCGGGGAGTGCAAGCACCTTTGGAGGGAGGGTTGCGGCATCCAGCGTAGGGATGTCTCCCTCCCCACCGGCTGGCACCTCAATCGGGACCGTGTCCTGGTGCCGCCACCACCCAAGGGGGGCAGAGGGCTGGTGGAGGAGATCCGCCGGCGGATCAGCAACCTCTCCTAGACCCAACGGTGGGAGAGGGGCTACCACTCCGAGGCGTACTGGATCAAGTTCCTCGAGTGGGAGCACAAGGCGCGACGCGCGACCACCATCCGCCACGACCTGCAGCCGTGGGAGGTCTACGACGTCCCCGACATCGACTCGGACGGCGAGGACGCCCACAACCACTCCGACACCGACCTCGGCAGCGAGGACGGCAACGACGACGTCGTCGTCAAACAGGAGGCGCCGGACGACGTCGCCGCGAACCTGCCACGGAGTACCGCGAGGTGCTGGCTCGGGGCTACGACGAGGACGTCTTCACCGAGCATGTCATTGCGGCCAGCGCGCGCGGGGAGGAGGCCCAGTGGCACGGCTACGAGGAGGCCCTCCAGCTCACCCGTATGGTGGCGGAGACGAACGCGCAGCTGCTTCCACCGCCGCTGCCGGGTTGGGCGCCTATGATTGCGCCGCAGGTGGGGATGGAGCTGGCGCACCTCCAGCACGGTTGGGAGCCGTGGCCTGGGCAGGTGGTCAACCCGCTCTGTCGCTGCCGCCGCCCAACCTCTGGATGCCGCCGGAGTACATCGACCTTGACCCGTAGATGATCGAGACGGCGCTGGCATGCGTAGTTTAGTACCTAGGCCTAGTAGTAGTTTAAATTCCTTTTTATATATTTTGAATATAAATTAAGTTTGAATCTTGCTATTTTTAGCACGAACTGTTTGTATTTAAAGCTGAAAAAAAATTGTCTCGCCCAACACGAATAAATCGGTCGCTCTCTGGACTGACCAGGCCAGGACTCGCTACCCATATCAACCGATGCTCGACCCAAGCGAATAGTTTGAAACGAGCGTTTTGATCCGTACGGTGAAGATGCCCTAGGGATGAAGGATGGAAGGAACCAATGCACGATGGAGAGACTCGTGAGTGCCTGCCTGCCGGTTTGACGGACAGTAGGTCGGGTAGAGTAGTGCGCTCCTGAGGAATCCATCTCAAGGTCGACACGTGGCCGTCCTGCTGTGGTGGCAAGCACACGTCATGAGGGCAGGCATACGCAGAAAAGCAACCCCCTGCCACGTCCACATCGGTGCCTGGCTCTTGTTCTGACCTCTGTGCTGCTACTGATTCATCGACCGCACGACGCCCGTACCCCCTTGTATGTTTGATTCTGTCCGACCAGCCGGAGCGCTGGTTATCACGACTACTCTACTCTGGAATATGGAGTTTAGTGCAAGCTGCCAGAACTAATGGCACTTGATACTTGACCAAAAGACCCCGAAAGTTATTCTTGAGACTTTATTTTAATTCCACGCCTATCTATATTTTTTTCCGAACAAATAGATTATTAAACCACTTAACGACTATATACACTACCATGAGCCGAAGACGCATCTCCCTCTATCATCGAAACCAGACAAACTTATCATACTAAAACTTATTGTAATAGTCACATGAAAAATCGCCGTGCTAAAATCCCAAAGACCAGCACACCAGAAATATGAGAGAGAGAAAATGTGTAGAAGTGGTCTTTCAAACTTGGGTTCAAAATGTCAAATATTTGTCAAAGAAGGAGAGATGAAGACAATACAGCAGGATCGGTTGCTAGTCAAACATGAGGTGGTTCTTAGATCTTTGGGTCATGATCACCTAGACATATATAATGGTATACTCTAGCCAATATACAAAGTCTTAACCTAAAATACCTTGTGTTCTAGGATCAATAAAATTGACAAAATCTAACCGAATTTGGTAGTTTGAAATTTGGCGCTCTTCACTACTTTACATGTTAAATCCTCACATTTTTGTACAGCCCAAAATACTGGATATCTCGAGGTGGGACATTTTGTGTTGGATAGAGCACATTATTTCCTACACTTCAGATTTTTGGCTGAATATTTTTGAAACTTCAAACAGTCATTTTCGAATGATTCAAAAAATGAATTCCGTGTGCATGGTTACAACTGTTTACGCTGGCAAATCCCAACGGGCCTATGATGTAGTGCCCGACATGTATACAACATCTCAGAGTACTCATAGTGGGAGTAACATTAGTAACATGCGACGTTTAGGTGATGTTGCATGTAATAAAATGATGAAAGAGATGATAACATATTAGAGCAAGAATAATAATATAACCAGCCGTTGGCTATATGATCGTGCCATGTCACGTATAATCATAAATATGCATAAGTAGAATAAGCTAGTTATTGTGTAGGCTATATAATAGATAAACATTTAATATTTACGTGGCATGAGACTCACTTCACCCACACAGCCCATCTCCAGTGCTCAGGACATAATGCATGCAGTTATAGCGGCTTGGTGTAGATAAAGATTCCGTTTTTTTCTCTTTCCTCTCTTCTCTATCTATGATTTTGCTTATGTGAAATAACATATATCCCGCTGACTATGGTCTACTGTACTTGTTTTAACTATGTTATAAGATAATATCACACAATTCAATACTAAGTGAGTCTAGCTAGAAACAAATAAATAAGATCTTGCACGACACTACACACATGATATTACCACTATAAAGACAATAACTTACAATATTAACATATACTCCCTCTATCTGAAATTAGGACGCATATATTTTTGGTCAAAGTCAAAACGTTTAAAGTTTGATCAACTATATAGAAAAATATATAAACATATATGATACAAAATGCACGTAATGTAAAAATATATTTCATTAGGGTTCTAACAATACTATTTTGATATTATAAATGTTGACACTTTTTTCTACAGTTAGCAAATTTTGAAAAGCTTGACTTTGACAAAAAAAACTATATACATCCTAATTTGGAATAGAGGAAGTATATTATTAGTCTAAATTACTCTCAACTATTATTAATTCAGCAAAACTAGAACAAGCCAGTTAGGAGTGTATTATTAGTCTAAATTATTCTCAACTAGTATTACTAATTCAGCGAAACTAGAACAAGCCAGCAAAGGTACCTAGCCAAGTACATCTACTGCTAGTAGGTACTCAAATTAAAGCTAGCGAGCCAAGCACGAACGACGTGGTGCACAGTCGCCAATGCTCTGCTAGTTGCCCGGGAGTACGTGAAGTGATTCTCTCTTTCTCCCTCCCGCCGGGCATACTCCGCTTTCATGCAATATACTGTAGCTACATACTACTCCTCACGTATGGGTCGAGTGTACTTGTGCTACCTAGCTAGCTTGAGGCGATGAATCAATGGCCGATGCATTGGCATGATGACCAGTGAACATTGCACATCTTTCTCCAGATCCGCTACCTAGCTAGCTAGCTCCATGTCTACACACTACGCACAACACTTGTGACTTTGTGACTGTACTCCAGTAGCATCCGCTGTGGTGTGCACGTACGGGGGGAGATATATTATAAGTACACCTCTCTCCATTTCTATATCTGTAGTTTGCACAGCATGGTGTATATCTACATGCTTGCAAAGGGAAATATGCAGATTGCCATATACTACATGCATGCATATTCAGGTACAATCAGCCAGCGTAGCAGTGCAATGCGAAATATGCTGCTTCTCCATATATGTATGGTACCTTGCCCAAAAAATATGTGCAATTGCCCCTATCCATCGTCCCTGCACTACTCCCTCCGTCCCCGGTTTAAATGACACAATTTGTAATTCTCTGAGCCGTAGGTGTCATCTAATTGGTCCATTTAATAGTATAGAGTAGAACATGCATAAGGAGAAAAATAGTTAGAAAAGTGTTCACATTTGTTCACACATGTGCATGCAAGCATTTTATTGCTTTCACACAGGAGTAATTACAGAGATTAAATGCTTTTGTGTCTAAGTATTTTGGGATTGCATGGTTTGCAAATTGTGTCCTTTAAACCGGGACGGAGGGAGTAGATCCGTTTTCTTTTCTTGCACTCTGCATGTAAATGCATCCTCAGAATTGCTAAATTTAGGACTGTGTTTGCTAGTTCGGATTCTCGTTTTTCGCATCCACGGGAAATAATTTGGCCAGTTTGTTTTGCTGTGTTGCATCAGTTTCTTGCACTGTACGGGTTTTAAAGCAACCCAAATTTAGCCAGCTGGAAACGTCAAAATCAAGCATTTTCGGGGGAACCGGCTGCGCTCGTGCAAAAGGGAGGGAAGCAGCGCGCCATCCGTGCAAGCTCCGTGATGGCACGTGAAGCCGCTTTTCCTCAAAAATCAGCGGGGGAAATTTCATCACCGCTAGCCGAATCGCCACGATATATATCACCGCTTCTCTCACCGCTAGTTGTTACGCCACCATTTCCCCCTTTTAGAGATCTCAAGCCCGCCAAGATCTTAACCGACGAGCAGTAAGCGGCGGCAGCTAATTCGGTGGCTATAGGACGGCTCCGGCATGCGTTCTTCTCCAAGCTCTTCACCGGCGACGTGCTCCGTTCCTCCGATGCCGATGAGTTTTCGCTAACCCCACATGTAGTAGCTCCGATTTGTTAGCAAATGGTAGATCTGAGTGTAGTTTGCGGTAGATCTATGCTTAATGAATTACATGATATAGTCATAGATCGATGATTTTGTGGCCTTATTGCATGTTTAGGTAGGTTATTTTGTCTACGTCATGTATGCTTGTGTTCATGTGTAGGTTATTTAGTCTAGGTCCTCATATGTGCGACAGTGATACATGTAGGACATGACCCCTGATGAGTTCATCCAGGCCTCTCATGGATTCTCAGGAGACCTTTATCGCTGAGACCCAACCCTAGCTCCCGACTTTGAGGCTCACATATCTGCAGCGCTCGGAGATCATGTCTTCGCCTCCGATGACTGCATACACGGTGGTGCAGATTGTAGAGCAAGCTGCCGCCAGCATGGCCAAGAAGAAGGCCATCAAGGTTGGCAAATCCCACAACATAGGCCATGATAAGGGGGTGAAGGGCACTATGAAGTGGGAACCATTCCTCTCCGCGTTCGTGTTGAACAAGATGTGTGAGATCATCAAGAGCGACGTGAGAACGGCGAAGGGGTTCAAGGAGGTGCACCTGAACACTTGTGCCCAGAAGGTGTTTGAGTTTTGTGGCATCGAGGTGTCCCCACAACATGTGTACAACCACCTGCGTAAGTGGAGGACCAGGTGGATCCATGTGTCCAAGCTAAGCGACCTTAGCAGAGCTATATGGGATGAGGAGACACCATCATCTTGGAGGACGCCCACTACAGAGGACATATATTCGTACTAACTAATTGAGTTCTTCCACTACTAACCTTGCTTTTGTTCGAACAAGAACTAACCTCCCTACAATTCCCTGTCTCATCATGCCAAGGATGCTGAGTATCTGAACAAGCCAATCGCCAACTATGTGCAGACGTGGACCATCTCCTCCTTCGGCCTTGCCACTAGCAGGTTTGCCGTAGGCTCTAGTGAGCCTCTTGGCACAACGAGCCCAGACTACGTCTAGACCCAGGAGTCTGAGATAGTGGTGCTTGATGATGAGGGCGAGAACAAAGCCGTTGGTGGTTCTGTCGCTCAAGGCATCGCTCCTCACGGCAGCACAAGTGGCTTCATTGGTGGTGGCTCCGATCGTTCCAAGAAGATGAAGAGATCACTCCTGGGAGAGGAGGATGTCGTTGCAATCACTTGCATAACCGAGGTCATAAAAGCGGTGGCAGCTGCCATTGAAGGGAATATGCCCGAGAGGCAATAATAAAGTGGTTATTATCGTATTCCTTATTTATGATAAATGTTTATTTTACATGCTATAATTATATTAATACGGAAACGTTAATACATGTGTGTTTAATAAACAAAAAGGAAGTTCCTAGTTATGCCTCTCTCATAAACTAGCTCGTTGATTAACAAGATGATCAAAGGTTTCCTGATCATGGACATTGGATGTTGTTAATAACGAGGTCACAACATTAGTGTAATGATGTGATGAACATTCATCCGAAGTATAGCATTACGATCAAAGTCATTGAGTTTATATTTCTATAACAACTTACGAAGTGATCCTAATCCTTAGACCATGAGATCATGTCCATCACTAACACCGGAAGAGTTTCTTGTTGACATCAAACGTCACACCGCAATTGGGTGATTATAAAGATGGCTTCAAAACTACTAAAGTGTTATGTTGAGACTCATGGATCAAGAGTGGAATTTGTTCATCCCGATGACGGATATATATACTCTGGGCCCTCTCGGTGATATCACATTGATTAGCTTGCAATCAAGTGATTTGATCACTAGAATGTTATATCACGGGAACGAGAAAAGAGTGCATGTCGGTAACGAGATTAAACTAGGTATGGAGATACCGATGATCGAATCTCGGACATGTAATATATCGTGAAACAAAGGGATTAAGATACTAGCGTAAAAGGTTCACACGATCACAGAAGTCATCGTTGAATGTGTGGGAGTCAGTACGGATCTCCAGGTCCCGCTGCTGATTATTGATCGGAGAGGGGTCTCGATCATGTCTGCATTATTCGCGAACCGTAGGGTGACACACTTAAGGGATACCGACACCATTCGGAGCAAATGATATGCCAGATAAAGAAAAAGGAAAGCGCAGGAATTTATTTCACTAGACACCAAAACTGTTTCGGTTGAAATTGCTGAAACTGGTTCTGCATGTGAAATTGAAATGTTGTAAGGGGTTTTATGTGAATGTTTGTTAATTAAAGTAATTAACAAAATTCTGAATAAATAAATAAAAGAGTTTTATTTAAATGAGAGCTTGCATTAAATTTGGTGGAAATTTAATGCATGTGAGTGGATTTTTGAGTGGAGGCATTTTAATAGGAGTGGAGGCTTTTCATTTTGAGTGGGAGCTCCACCCACATGAATGTGGAAGAGGTGGGGGCAGCCCCATGGCTGGGCGCCATGCCCCTTGGGTGCCCCCCTCTCCCCTATAAAAGGCCCCCCTCTCCTCCTCTCAAAGCACACCTCCTCGCGAAGGATCTCTCTCCCCCCTTTAGAATTTCCCCATGGTCTCGGATCAGCGAGATACATGTTCCCGGTGGCTTTTTCTGGAAGGATTTGTTGCTTCCGCTGCTTCGCTGGAGCAAGGGCGCGGAGGTTGTTGGGGTACCCGTACGTGTGTGCGATCACAAATGCACCACTGCTTTGAGGTGCTGGACTTGATCGTGCTGGACCAGCTGGACCAGATGGACTTCATCGCGATCTTGAGATCGGCAAGCGTTCGTCTACATCATCCACGAGTACAACCTCGTTAACGCTATTCGGTCTTCGAGGGTATGTATTCTATGGATGTATATCCACCCGTTGCTTGTATCTAGTAGATAGATCTTGGTACAAAGATGTTCCCATCGTAGGAAAATTTTTGTTTTCTATGCTGCGAACCCTACAGCCATCACCACTGCTTCCCCTCCCGATGTGCACCCAGCTCTCTACAAAGCCATCATGAGCATCACGGGCTTCAACCCTGAGGCTCTGAAGGTGGCACTGAGCCACCTCTTCGACAACAGGGCCCAAGGCAACGATTTTGTTTCGATGGGGGAGGACCACATGCATCTATGGTTCAGTACCTTGCTGACCAAGCACCACTATGTGTAGTGCTTGGTCACCGATCATGGAGATGGGGGCGGTGGTGCATGCATGATGAAAAATAGTTGTTGGTTGTATATTTTGAAGTGGCTAGAGACTTGATGAAAACTTATTCCAAGGCCTGTTTATTGTGAGGTGGTATATACTAACCCCTCACGTGATGGAGAACTTGTGTTTCTAGGATTATACCCCTTTTTTATATGGTGGTAGAATGACACCATAGAAGTTGGTGGCGATCGGTAGGATCACACTAGCTTGATAGATTGAACTGCTGATGCTTTTGACCATATGATCAAGCATGCTTAACTTGCTTATTTTGATTACCTTGTGTTTGTGAACTTGATTTGCCTTCTTTAGTTGTGATTCTTATGTTCATACGATATGTCTCATAGAAATACAACTGGTATATGGTGTACTATGCAAGAAGCCATAAATCCACAAGACATGGAAGGAGTGCACAATCTCCATAAGGGGTTTAAGACTCTAGAGCGGGCACAAATAGCCTACTCTGAGTTCTTAGCACATGGTCTACAAAAGGCACAACCACCACAAGTTATGAACAACAATGTTTCTCCATATCCTGCAGCTCAACAGGTTCACCCACAACAACAGCTTGCACCTATACAAGATGAGAGTAGGATCAAAGACATCATCATCGCCGGCCTTACCATGTGGATTGTGTACTACGAGTTGTTCTGATTTGTGTGATCGATGATGTAAGACCTTGAACCCATAAACCCTGATGAGTAGTTGCTTGAACCCTTAAACCCTAGCTGATGGTAAGATCACCATTTTCCATGTGAGGTAACCATATCGGGCCTTATGCAGGATCCCAAGCGTGCAGCTTTGCATCAGCCGAGCCCATTCTGGAAAACCAAACAAAGTGGGCATATGTGCTCCCCTCGTCTAGAAAACAAAACACTGGCTACCAAATAAAACGTCCATCCAAGACCGAGGTCAATATCTCCACATGCAGCATCCACCGAGCCAACTAGCAAAAACGAGAAATTCCGGCTCGAGCAAGCAAACACGCCCTTAGGGGGTCGCTACAGATGGATTCACACCGATAGGTATTATGTATCTAGCAATGCACGATCAACACAAATTTTATAGACATGTGTAAACACATTTTTTGTGATTTATGTTGAATAAATCATGGATGTTTTTAGCAACTTTTATATTTCAAGCAACATGATATCACTAGTACATAACTTATCATGACTAGCATACCTACTAGAATTGCCTTTGATAGAACCCACACCCCACCCGACACCACCACCATATTTGCGAGTTCATGCAGAAACATGGTTAGCACACCCACCGTGAAACTATGACTATTGGGCATACATAAACGACGGCAAGGGAGTAGGCTTTAGGTAGGTGAGAATGCGGCGTGTTGAGATATTTTGTGCGCAAATGTCTCTCATTTTCCTGTAAATGTTGTGCTCTTCTCTATAACAATTTTGTACGCCTTTGGCGTACCTTCAAAAAGAGAATGTCGTAAAATGTAATATATTTTCTTTTAGTTTTTTTACTGAATATGAATATGGAATTTTGCCATGTTACGAATTGTGACGTGCTTTATGATTTTTCAATTGTTGTCATGTTCATTTTCAATCAAGCTTATTTGAATTTTTCTTTCATGTTGATGTAGTTTTGATGGTTTGAGTATGTCAAATTGCACTTGTGGTGCACAAAATTTGCATCACAAGAATTTGCAACACATGAGGATTTTATGGGGGTATATAAAGAAGGATTTGTTAAGTCTACTCAACCAAGGTCGGTGGAGAGGAGCAAAAGTCGGAAGTGAGGATTTATGCACTGCATGGAGAGCAATTGGTTTAGATGCACTAAAAGGTAATGAGCAACAATACAAAACATGTTGGGAATCTATACATGATCACCTCAAGACCAACTTCAAGGGTGGCAAACATAGGATACAATTTCTCTTTACCATTGTTTCCAAACTATATCATCGAATTGTTTGAAATGGTCATATTTTTTGGTTAATGTTGATCATCTGAATCAAAGTCGGACATATGTCGAATATAAAGTGATGGAATATAGTTGACATGATCAATTATTTAAACATATAGTGTGTGCCTTGGAAGCTAACATGCTTAACACTTGAAAGGGCATGTGTGCCCTCATGTGTGGTTTTTATAATTAATAACAATCTCTATGGACTAATGTTTGCATATAATTACACTTGTAGGAATTGTCCATTGGCATTGCTTAGATCATGTGTTGGCTTCAAGGTAGACGAAATGAAGAAGAAGAATTATCCAAGGGATTTGGGCCTATTGGAATCATGTAGAAGAAGAAGAATAGAGAAAATAAGATCAAGAGTGTGTTGAAGAATAATATAGAGTTCCTCATGTGTATCTTGAAGACATCATCCTAATGGAGTTAGAAGAAATGAAGTGCAAGCTTAAGATGCTCCGTCTCTAGGAGATCACATGCTTGAATCTTGCCATCCTCGGTGATCATGTATTCATGAAGACAAGTTCAAAGAAGTGGTTTCCCCATGGTGTATGGGGAGCAATTCGCAAGTATTCATCAAGCAAGAGCGAGCAAGAGCAATCAAGAAGTAAGTTCCACCTTGAGGAGGACAAGATCATCTACATCAAGCTCAAGTGGAATGTTCAAGGAAAAGGTATGATTTTGATAGGTTTTACCATTTTCCGGTCCCATGTTGTTAGTTGGGATACCGGTTTATAGGATAGATAACCGTACTATCAAGAGGGGCTCTCGAGTGAGTAACTTGATCATATCATTCAGAGAGAGCTCAAACATTTGCATACTTGGCATCATCTTTTTTTATTATTTGGTTCTTATCCATGACAGGATTTAGAGATTGTGTTAATCTCCATGACAAGGTCAAGTTCATTGAAAACGTATTTCATATGCATTCTCTATTGCGTTTTCGATTTGGAGGTTTTCGGGTTTGTCTTTTATAGATAGGTTAACCCCTGCATCATTTTATTCTATCCTACCTTGCTATTATGATTTTTCTCTGAAATCTTGTATATCTCGTTACTATCTTAGAAACGAGCCCAAGATCATCAAAATTGGAGTCTAGATGCAAAATTCGTGGCCATTTTCGTGTTTGTGTTTCTGCCAGTTTTCAGTGGGCCGGAGACTCCGGGCTCGCACCCTGGAGACTCCTAGGGGGCTAGAGACTCGGGAAAAGACTTCGGGCCTGACTCCAGGGTTTCACTAGGAGCTTATGTTAATGTCTCCCCTAGACCTGGATGTTGTAGAGGGCTAGAGACTCCAGGGGTAAGTGTCCAACAACGACTATATTTTGTGGTGGGACCTATAAAAGGCCCCCTTCTTCCTCCTTGGACTGGTTGCTTGCTCTCCCTATCTCCTCCATTGTTTTTACCTTCAAGAGCTTGCAAATACTCTCAGTCCCTCATATAATTCTTGAATATATTTATGGATTTGAAAGAGGAGATCTAGATCTACAAATCCACCAATCCATCTCTCCTTTATGTGAGCGGAACATCTTGGGATCTAGATCTTTGGGTTTCTTTTGTGGATTTCCTCTTGTGTTCTTCCTCTCGTATTCCCCCAATAGCTTTTGTAGCTTTGGTGGAATTTGGGACTAAAGGACTTGTTGTTGCATTAGGTGCATCAGATTGAGTTCTCCTTGGAGGATTTAGTTGGTGAAATCAAGAAGCTTATTTCTCTTGGGTTCTTGGAACCCTATACGGTGTAGTGGCCTTGGTGGTGATTATTGGGAGCATCCAATTAAGTTGTGGAGATTTCCCCGATCTTGTATGGGTTTGGTGACCGTCCTCAAGTGTCCCATAGTGGATCAGGTGCTTGATGCGGTTCAGTTAACTGTAGAGGCTCGTTGGGAAACCCCAAGAGCAAGGTGTGATGAGTACAGCAGCAAGTTTCCCTAAGTTATGAAACCAAGGTTATCGAACCAGTAGGAGTAAGGAAAAAACTCCAAGGTGTTGCTAACAACTTGGAACCTGCACAACACAAACTCAAAACTTTGCCCCAACTTACAGCGAGGTTGTCAATCTCACTGGTTTGCTGAAAACAAAGAATGAAATGTATGGTGTGGAAGATAGTGATTGCTTGTAAAAGGTAAAATGTAACAGTAGATGGAATATCAATGATAAAGATTGGACCGCGGTCCATAATTCACTAGAGGTGTTCTCCTTAAGATAGATAGCATGTTGGGTGAAAAAATTACAGCGGGGCAATTGATAGATTGAGAAAGCATAACAATGCATATACTAGACATCTTGACTCCTACGAGATTTGATTGGGCATTACAACATAATACATAGATCGTAATCCAACTGCATCTATGACTAATAATCCACCTTCAGGTTATCATCTGAACCCCTTCCATTATTAAGTTGCAAGCAACAGATAATTGCATTAAGCAATGTGTGTAAAGTAAACAATACAATTATTCCATGAACAAAAGATTGTTGTTTCTCCCTAGTAGCAACAACACGTCTACAGCCTTAGAGATTTCTGTCACTTCCCCAGATTACTAGAGACATGAACCTACTATTGAGCATAAATACTCCCTCTTGGATTTGCAAGCATCTACTTGGCTAAGATAGCTACTAACAACGGAGAGCATGCAAGATCGCAAATAACATAGACTTGATAGAATCAATAATCAATCTGACATAGTATCTCAATATCCATTGGATCCCCGCAAAAACAACATGTATGATTACAAATAGATGATCTTGATCATGAACGGGGCTCACAAGATCTAAACATGGTAGCACAAAGGAGAAGAAACGACCATCTAGCTACTGTATGGACCCATAGTCCAAGGGTGAACTACTCACGCATCACTCCGGAGGCTGGAATGGTGATGAAGAAGGCTCCGGGATGACCTCTCCTCTCCGGCAGGGTGACGGGAAGAGCTTCATATCCCCTCCCCCCCGATCTAGGGACGATGGTGGCGACGGCTACAGACTGTTCCATGGAGATTTGATCGGGTCCTTAGGGTTTCTGCATTGGGAGACTTTTATAGGCGAAAGGGCAAGGTCGATGGGCGCCCGAGGGGCGCACACCCAGTGGAAGCGCACCCCAGGCCATGCCGCCCTAGGGTGTGGCCACCTCGTGGCCCCCCTTCGTCTGCCCTTTTGACTCCGTCTTCGCTCCGGTAAAATATTGACTTTGGCTTTTGTCCCGTCCAATTCCGAGAATATTTCCTTACTGGCTTTTCCGAAACCAAAAATAGCAAAAAACAGGCAACTGGCATTGCGGAATCTTGTCAATAGGTTAGTTCCGGAAAGCATATAAAAATACCTCAAAGTGTAGACAAAACATAACAAATTTGATACTAAACAAGCATGGAGCATAAAAAATTATAGATACCTTTACGACATATCAGTGCTTGTCATGTGGAGGGTGCTCGGGAGAATATGGTGAGGCCTCTTATGGTGTTGGGGGTCTTAGTACCGCCCACCCCTCCAATGATACATCGTCCCTTATGGGAGGAACTGGGTAAAACATCACTGTCTCCACGGGCCTCGGTTATCTCTATATCCGAGCTCTTACTTATGCACTTTACTTGTGATAGCCATCGTGCTTGAAGTAATCTATCTTGCTGTCACCTTGTTGTTTGTCTTTCTTATCATAAGTTGTTGGTGCACATAGGTGAACCATAGTATATATAGGTTTTGTGATTGACAAAATAAATGCTAGTTTTATTCTGCATTTGTTAAGCCCATCTCGTAAAAGTTTTTAACCGCCTATTTGAAGGGAATATGCCCTGAGAGGCAATAATAAAATGTTTATTATGTGTATTCCAAGTATATGATAGATGTTTATTTTGCATGCTATAATTGTATTAATACGGAAACGTTAATACATGTGTGTTTAATAAAAAAACATAAAGTTCCTAGTTATGCCTCTCTCATAAACTAGTTCGTTGATTAACAAGATGATCACGGTTTCCTGATCATAGACATTGGATGTTGTTAATAACAAGATCACAACATTAGTGTAATGGTGTGATGAACATTCATCTGAAGTATAGCATTACGATCAAAGTCATTGAGTTTATATTGCTATAAACAAACTACGAAGTAGTCCTAATCCTTAGACCATGAGATCATGCCAATCACTAACACCGGAAGAGTTTCTTGTTGACATCAAACGTCACTCCGTAACTGGGTGATTATAAAGATGGCTTCAAAGCTACTAAAGTGTTATGTTGAGAATCATGGATCAAGAGTGGAATTTTTTCATCCCGATGACGGATAGATATGCTTTGGGCCCTCTCGGTGATATCACATTGGTTAGCTTGCAAGCAAGTGATTTGATCACTAGAATGTTATATCACGGGAACGAGAAAAGAGTGCATGTCAGTAACGAGATCAAACTAGGTATGGAGATACCGATGATCGAATCTCGAACATGTAATATATCGTGAAACAAAGTGATTAAGATACAAGCGTAAAAGGTTCCGACGATCACAGTAAAAGTCATCGTTGAATGTGTGAGAGTCAGTATGGATCTCCAGGTCCCGCTACTGATTATTGATCGGAGAAGGGTCTCGATCATGTCCGCATTATTCGCGAACCGTAGGGTGACACACTTAAGGGACACTGGCATCCAGTTGGAGCAAATGTTTCATGCCGAAAAGAATAAACAAGCGCAGGAATTTATTTCACTATATACCGAAACAGGCTTTCGGGTGAAATTGCATAAAGTGGTTATGCATGTGAAATGGAATTCTAGCAAGGGGTTATTTGTGAATGTTTGTCATTAAAGTAATTGACAAAATTCTGAATAAAATAAAAGAGTTTTATTTAATGAGAGTTTGCATTAAATTTGGTGCAAATTTAATGGGAATTTGAGTGGACTTTTGAGTGGAGGGAATTTAAAGGAATTTTGTGAGTGGAGTGTCCACCCACATGAAGAGGGGAGGCCAAGGGGGCAGCCCCCATGCGCCGGCCACCCCCTTGGGGTTCCCCCCCTCCTCCTATAAAAGGAGGCCCCCTCCTCACTTGTCTCACACACCTCCTCGTGAAGGATCTCTCTCCCCCTCTAGAATTTATCCCCCATGGTCTCAGACTAGCGAGATACATGTTCCCGGTGGCTATTCGGCAAGAAAGGGTTGTGCTTCCGCTACATCGCTGGAGCGAGGAGGCGGAGGCTGCCCGGTGTCTTGTACGTGTGTGCGAGCACGGATGCGCTGCTGCTTTGCGGCGCTAGGACTTCCTCTCGATCTTGAGATCGGCAAGAGATCGTCTACATCAACCACGAGTTGAACTCGTTAAGCTTTGTCGGTCTTCAAGGGTATGTTCTCTACAGAAATATATCCGCCCGTTGTTTGTATCTAGTAGATAGATCTTGGTACATAGTTCCCATCGTAGGAAATTTTTTGTTTTCTATGCTGCGAACCCTACAGTGGTATCAGAGCCGGATCTATGCGTAGATGCTTTACACGGGTAGTACACATATGAGTATGTGGGCGATGATGATCATTTTGTTGCTCCTTTGTTGTAATTTTGGATATTGGTGGCATAGTGGGATGAAGCGGCCCGGACAAACTTTACATGTCCTCGCACATGAGACCTGTTCCACGCTTGACATGCAACTAGTTTGCATAAGTGGCTAGCGGGTGTCTGTCTCTCCTACTATAGTCAATATCTATTTTGCAAACGAGTTGTCAACAATTTGGTTATCCTCGTTGTGGTTCATGTTCGTAGGTAAGAACGGTTCTATCTCGAAAGCCCTAAGCCACGTAAAACTTGCAATGGATAAATTAGAGGCGTCTAGTTTAGATTGTTGTTGGGCTAGTGTTATGATATGGTGATGTTGTAAGTAGAAGTATGAGATGATACTCTTACAACACACATAGCGTGTAATCTCCATAGACCTTGGACTTACACATATAGGTATGATAGTAATCATACCACGGTGCACATGATAGAGATCATATGCGGGAACCATATCATTTCACTAATAAACATGTGATGTTTGATAGCATCTTATATTGCTTGTTTAGCGCTTTGTTAGCATAATAAGTTGATCCGTATTTTAAATATGAAGATAAGAATGTGTTCTTCCTTTAGTATGCACCGATTATGTTTTTCGTCGCTCCAAGACATCACGTGATGATCGGGTGTTCTTGGATCCACGACCATATTTCGGGTGTAAAACAGTTACACACGCGAATACTAAGGTTCTAACTTGGCGAGCCTAGCATGTACAGACATGGCCTCGGAACACGGACCGAAAGGTTAAGCATGAGTCATGTAGTTGATATGATGCCCATTTGATGCTCGCCTTTGAAGCTACACCGACTCACGTGATGATCGGACTTGGTGTAGTGGACTTGGTTCATGTAATCACCAAAAAGGCACGAGGGATGTCGTTTTTGAGTGGGACTTCATTCGTAATATGGATTAGTTGAACTCAATCTATCATACACTTAGTCTAAACTTTACAAATTATGTTGTAGATGGCACCACCTGCTTTTAATTTCAATGTGTTCATGGAGAAAGAGAAACTTGCAACAAACGGTAGCAACTTTACCGAATGGGCCATGAATTTGAGGATTCTCCTCTCTGCTGCACAAAAGAAATATGTGCTAGAAGCGCCGTTAGGCCCCCCACCTTTTGATGATGCCCCTGACGAGGAGAAGAATGTCTATCAGACTCGTCAGGAGGACCACAACTTAGTTCATTGCGGCATATTGTATGGGCTAGAGCCGGAACTTCGAAAGCGTTTCGAAAATGGCAATGCTTTTGATACAATGGGTGAGTTGAAAATGATTTTCGACACACTTGCTGCTGTAGAGAGCTACAACGCTTCAGAAAAGTTCTTTAGCTGCATGATGGAAGATCACAGCTCCGTTAGTGAGAATGTACTCAAGATGTCGGGTTACGCCGATAAGCTTGTGTCCTTGGGAATATTGATTCCCATTGACTTAGGCATCCATCGTGTTTTGCAGTCTCTGCCACCTAGTTTTAAGATCTTCGTGATGAACTATGATATGCAAGGCATGAAGAAGTCTCTCCTCGAGCTTCTGTCAATGCTTAAAACTGCAGAAGTGGAGATCAAAAAGGAACATCAAGTGTTGTTGATCAATAGGAACACTGGTTTCAAGAAAGACAAGAAGGGAAAACGGAAGGGAAGTAAGGGCGGAAAGCCTGTTGCCGTGCCTGAAAAGAAACCCCGAGTTGGACCTAAGTCTGATACTAAGTGCTACTATTGTAAGGGGACTGGCCATTGGAAGCGCAGCTGCCCCAAGTATTTGGCAGACAAGAAAGCCGGCAAGGCAAACAAAGGTATATATGATATACATGTTATTGATGTGTACTTGACTAGTGCTCGCAGTAGCACCTGGGTATTTGATACCAGTTCAGTTGCTAATATTTGTAACTCGAATCAGGGGCTGCGGAACAAGCGACCGCTAGCAAGGGGTGAGGTCAAGATGCGTGTCGGCAATGGATCAAGCGTTGATGTGATCGCCGTCGGAACGCTGCCTCTCCACTTGCCGTCGGGATTAGTTATAAACTTGAATAATTGTTATCTGGTGCCTGCACTAAGCATGAACATTGTATCTGGATCGTGTTTGATGCGAAGTGGTTATTCATTTAAATCCGAGAACAATGGTTGTTCCATTTATATGAATGAAATCTTTTATGGTCATGCACCGATGATGAATGGTTTATTTCTTTTGGATCTCGATAATAATGTTACACATATTCATAATGTTGATGCTAAAAGGATTAAACTAAATGATGATATATCCGCATATATGTGGCACTGCCGTCTAGGTCATATTGGCGTTAAACGCATGAAGAAGCTCCATTCGGATGGAATTTTGGAATCACTTGATTATGAATCATTTGATACATGTGAGCCATGTCTTATGGGCAAGATGACTAGAACGCCGTTTTCCGGTTCAATGGAACGGGCGACAGATTTATTGGAAATCATACATTCTGATTTATGCGGTCCAATGAGTGTGTCGGCGCGAGGTGGATATCGTTATTTTGTTACTTTCACGGATGATTTGAGTAGATACGGTTATATCTACTTGATGAAACACAAGTCTGAAATCTTTGAAAAGTTTAAGGAATTTCAGAATGAAGTGGAAAATCATCGTAATAGAAAGATCAAATTTCTACGGTCCGACCGTGGAGGTGAGTATCTAAGTTACGAGTTTAGCACTCACATGAAAGAGTGTGGAATTGTTTCACAACTCACATCTGCCGGAACACCACAGCGAAATGGTGTGTCGGAACGTCGTAATCGTACTTTATTAGATATGGTTCGATCTATGATGTCTCTGACGGACTTGCCGTTGTCATTTTGGGGCTATGCACTAGAAACTGCTGCATTCACTTTAAATCGGGCACCATCTAAATCCGTTGAAAAGACACCATATGAATTGTGGTTTGGAAACAAACCTAAGCTGTCATTTCTTAAAGTTTGGGGATGCGATGTTTATGTGAAGAAACTTCAACCGGATAAACTCGAACCCAAAGCAGAAAAATGCGTCTTCATAGGATACCCTAAGGAAACTATTGGGTATTCCTTCTATCACAGATCCGAGGGCAAGGTTTTTGTTGCCAAGAATAGATCCTTTCTAGAGAAAGAGTTTCTCGCGAAAGGTGGCGAGTAGCGCAGCGCCGGATTTTGTTCCGGAGTTGGCTCCACCTGTTGAAGAGGGAACTAATGATAATGATCATGAAACTCCGAAAGAGAGTACTACCAAACCTCGCAGGTCAAGCAGGACGCGTGCAGCTCCCGAGCTGTACGGAAATCCTGTCATGAATTTCATGGTTGATGAAAATGATGACCCTGCGACGTATGAAGAAGCGGTGATGAGCCCGGATTCCAACAAATGGTTAGAAGCCATGAAATCCAAGATGGAATCCATGTATGAAAATCAAGTTTGGAACTTGGTGGACTTACCTCACGACCGAAAGGCCGTGGAGAACAAATGGATTTTCAAAAGAAAAACTGATGCTGATGGTAATGTAACCGTCTATAAAGCTCGACTTGTCGCAAAGGGGTTTCGACAAATTCAAGGAGTTGACTACGATGAGACATTCTCTCCCGTAGCGATGCTAAAGTCAGTTAGGATTATGTTAGCAATTTCTGCATATTTCGATTATGAGATATGGTAGATGGATGTCAAAACCGCGTTTCTCAATGGTGATATTGAAGAAGAGTTGTATATGATACTTTTGGAATTATGCCCTAGAGGAAATAATAAAGATGTTATTATTATAATTCTTGTTCATGATAATGTTTATATTCCATGCTAGAATTGTATTAAGCGGAAACTTTAATACTTGTGTGGTTTGTGAACAACACCGTGTCCCTAGTACGCCTCTATGGACTAGCTCATTGATCAATGATGGTTAAGGTTTCCTAACCATAGACATGAGTTGTCAATTGATAATGAGATCATATCATTGGGAGAATGATATGATGGACATACCCAAACTAAGCGAAGCAATTAGATTGTGTCATCGTGTTCGTCTTTGCGAAGCTTTTCTTATGTCAAATATTGTATTCCTTAGACCATGAGATAATACAACTCCCTGGTATCGGAAGAAAGCTTTGAGGTCATCAAACGTCATCCTATGAGAGGGTGATCATAAAGGTGTCTCTCAGGTGTTCGGAAAGTATCTATTGGGTTGTATGTATCGAGATGGGATTTTTCCCTCCCAAGTCGGAGAGATATACTTCGGGCCCACTCGGTAATCGATATCAACACCGCTTGCAAGCATGTGGTTAAGGAGTTAATCACAAAGTGATATCGGATTACTGAACGAGATTGAACTAGGTATGACGGTACCGACGATCGAATCTCGGGCAAGTAAAATATCGCGAGACGAAGGGAATATATATATGGGATTGATTGAATCCTGGCATCTTGGTTCATCCGATATGATCATCGATGAATGTGTGGGAGTCAATATGGGTTTCGAGACCCCGCTGTTGATTATTGATAGAAGATCATGTCTGCATATTCTCGAACCCGCAGGGTCACACACTTAACGTGTCTCGACGCTAGAATAGATTGGATAATTGGTTTATGAGTTTTTGTTCGGAGTCTCAGATGGTATCCGGGACATCACGAGAGGTTCCGGAGTGGTCCGGAGAATAAGATTCATATAAGGCAGTGCAGTTTTTGGAGTTCGGAATTGTTCCGGGTTAATCGGTATTGTACCGGAAGCTTCTAGAACCTTCTGGAAGGGGACCAACGTGGCCACACCTTCCGGGAGGGGGCATGGGCCTATGAGGGAGTGCCCTGGCCGCATTGGGCCAGGGGCACAAGGCCCCATAGGGCCCAGCCGGCCAAGAGAGGTTTAAACTCTAGATAGAGCTTCTAGAAAGGGGGGTTTCCTTGCCCCCCACTCTTCCTCCTTGGGGCCGCCGGCCTTGGCTTGGGGGAGGGGCTAGGGCTGCGCCCACCCCTCTATATATAGAGGGCTGGGGCGCACCAACCCCCTACACCGTCCCCTCCAACCCTAGCTGCCCTGCTGCCCTCCTCTCTCCCTCCCGACTGCTTGTAGGCGAAGCCCTGCTGCAGAAATTCTCCACCAATTGCACCGCGCCGTCACGTTGTAGATCCAACCCATCTCTCCACCATACTTGCTGGACCGAGGAAGGAGGAGACGTCGAGGTGCTGCACGTGTGCATCTTACGGAGGCACCGCCACTTGTGGTGCTAGATCGGATCGGATCGCGAGGAGGAGAAGCGAGTACGACTACATCACCCACGTTCCGACGAACGTTCCGCTGTGCGAATCTTCAAGGGTATGAAGATCTAATCCAATCTCTCTCGTTGTTTGCATCTCCTAGATTAGATCTTGGCTTCCCTCTGTTCGCATCCGTAGAAAATTTTGATTTACTATGTCGCGAAACCCATCAGATACAACCAAAGGGTTTTGTCGATCCTAAGGATGCTAACAAGGTGTGCAAGTTTCAGCGATCCATCTATGGATTGAAGAAAGCATCACGAAGTTGGAATCTCCGCTTTGATGAGGTGATCAAAGAGTTTGGATTTGTCCAAACTTATGGAGAAGCTTGTATTTACAAGAAAGTGGGTGGGAGCAATGTGGCATTTCTGATATTATATGTGGATGACATATTATTGATCGGAAATGATATAGATCTTTTAAACGGTGTTAAAAGTTATCTAAACAGCAAATTTTCAATGAAGGGCCTAGGTGAAGCGTCATACATATTAGGCATAAAGATCTATATAGATAGATCTAGGCGTCTAATAGGGCTATCGCAATGTGCATACCTTGATAAGATTTTAAAAAAGTTTAAAATGGAAAATAGTAAGAAGGGGTTCTTACCTATGACTCCACCGATGGACCTTCATGCATTGCGAGTCTTGTCGTTAGTGGTGACCGTTGAAGAACATTGATGTCACTGCAAGACCCGGGCATTCCAAAAAAGGCATGCCATATCCAAGTCTCATGATCGGCGACCGCTTGAAGGACTATAGTGGCATCCTTTTTATACCTTTGAATTGTCCATGCCATGTCGCTGGATAATTCTTCCAACTCCAATAGATGCAATCAATTGGGCCAAGCATACCTGGAAATACCCGGTCAGCGTTGAACTCCAAAACTCTTGATGTGTCTTGTGCATTGGGGGCTCTCAAGTATGTGGATCCAAAAAAATTCACAATTGCTACGACAAAGCGCTTGACACACATGATAGAAGTGCTCTCACCCATGGCCAAGTGGTCGTCAATTAGACCCACCGGTATACCGTATGCCAAATACGCAAGGCGGCGGTCACCTTCTGATAGGTGCTATGACCGGTTTCTCCGGCGGCATTTCTTCATTTCTCAAAGAACTGATCATACTTTATCACCTCCGTTGCGATGTGCTTGAATAAGTTGATGCTCATCCGAAAACGCCGCCAAAATAGCTTTCGGGAAATATCGGATTTTCATTAGAATATGACCGCATCAACTTCTCATGCCCTTCGTTCCTTTCTCTCCATAATTTCTATCTACCGAACACCGATCCTCCTATTTTTGGCTTCTTGATGGTGTGGTATGCCAATAATATTGATATGTTCTCTTCTTCTTCTATATCGTACTCGTCGTCCGATGAATTGTAAGATGAACTCTACAAATATACATATGAAATGAATTCACTACTACTAACTTTTAACTAAAAATTCAAACACAAAATGTTGGCGGCGGGTGGAGGTGCATACCTTGCGAGCAAATCGGCGAGCATCTTGGCGGCGCTATGTTGGAAGTAGGGTTGAGGACGACATGGTCGCCGCTGGAGAGCGCCGCTAGCAAGAGGGGGAAGCCTAGGTGCCATCGGTGGCGCGGGTCTTGTGCCCGTCGGTGGTGGTGGTGGCGGAGGCGCCCGCTCGGTACAGCGGCGGAGCGCTAAAAACGTCGGGAGGAGACGCGGGGGAGGCGGATCTACGGCGCGGCGGCGAAGTCGAGCAGGAGGGCGGCGGCGAAAACGACCGGCGCAAGCGAAATCATTCGGCGACGGCGCGCGGGAGGAAAATGGAGGTGCGGGCGCTGGGTGAAATTTCCAGCCGTTTGTGGTACGCGCGCATGGAAGAGGATGCCACGTGCTGCAGCGGACGCGTCACATTTGGCGCTCCGGATAGTGCAAAACGCCGCGCGCCCAAAAAAATTTGCAGCTCAACGCGGTTTACAACATCTGCCGAATGAACGTTTTTTGCTAAGCGCGTTGTATACCGGCGGGTTTTTTAGCGCGCGACCGATATAGCACGCCTGCTGGAGATACTCTAAGAATTTGCACAGCATGGCATGTGCTTCCTCCGTTCCTAAATAAAATGTTTTAGCCATTTTATGAAACACAAGTATCTAGACGCATTTTAATTTGTAGGTTCACTTATTTTGCTTCGAATCTACATACTAAAAAGTGTCTACATGCATCTATTAGAAAAAAACTAAAACATTTTATATTTTGAAATTGATGGAGCAGAAGTGTAGCAAGTATGGAGATCTTCAGTCCACCAAGCAAATATACTCTTTATACACCAAAAGCATAGCTCAAAGCATATGGGACTTTTTTTTAGATAATATTGGACGAAACATGTTTATGCCTTTACATCGTACATGGTACAGACATCCAAAACTCAAAGCATATTTGTATGAATAAAATAGCCAAGAGTTTCACTTTTTTCTTCCACGTCATGAGTAATGATGTGATTGGTGAAGGAGCCGGACATGGCCATTGCAATCGACAGTCGAGGAAGGACGAGTATAGGGCGTGGTGTGCTGTTGACTGTTGAGAAACAGTAGTACCGGTGTAGCTAGCACCTAGTCAGTGAGTGTGCGTGCTATGTTTGTACCGACTCCCAGCCCCATCCTAGTACGGAGTATTAACTTTTCTTGAAATTGGTATGGTCGTGAGAAATGCGCCTTCTGTGATTTTTCTTTTTTTTCATGTCCTTTTGCTATTTGATAATTTGTTAAATGAAATAGATAAACATAATAAAGCATAAGTTTGAATAGGCATTTGTGCTTTAACTTGGACCATATGGAATTGTCGAAATGATCTTGTTTTAACAAGGTAAACCAGGGTGGGTGGCGGCTTACTAAGAGATTACGTGATGCATAACATATACTTTTTTGCCTTTGTTCCGTTGGATGATCTTTATGTATACCATATGTAACTCTTAAACTCTAATACTTTACAATAAAAGTCTGTATGGATCGATTGACGTAGCCAGGGAGGCTATGCTACCTGTTTCGAAAAAGAAATCTACCATGGACGGAGGGAGGGACGACAAAGAAACACTGCGTGGCGGTGGCTTGGCTATAAAGAGAGTGACAAACACACCTGAAGCAAATTAAGCTACGGTGGCGTTACGCGTGTGCCTGCCTGCCTGCCTAGCTACACACTCGACACTTCTTCCGTTCTTCGATCGTGCTTAGCGAGCTAGGTAGGATGGAGGAGCTGTGGAAGGACATGTCCCTGACCTCCACCCCGGCGGCACTGCAGTACCACCTCAGCTCCCCTGCCATGGCCGCTGCCGCCGCCTCCTACCGCGACCGCGCCGTCTACCTCCAGCCTCCCCGCACCCCGCCGCCGCACACGGAGCTCACCCTCGAATTCACCTACCTCGGCCACGCCGCTTCCTCCAACTCCACCAGCTCCGGCGACAGCTCCCTCCACCTGCCCCACGTCGACCCCTTCGCCTTCGCCTTCCCCAGGACCAACCACGGCACAAGCGGCAGGAGGGCAGCCGCTGCTGCGCAGGCGTCGGAGGTCGGGAGCGGCGACCGTCGGCAGCGCCGGATGATCAAGAACCGGGAGTCGGCGGCGCGGTCGCGGGCGCGCAGGCAGGCCCACACCAACGAGCTGGAGCTGGAGCTGGCGCAGCTGCGAAGGGAGAACGCCATGCTCATCAAGCGCGAGCAGGACCTCCACGTACGTAATCATCCCTCCTTACTTACTTCATCATGTCATTTTCCAAGCTCCCTGAATCTGCTGGCTTAATGCACACATGAAATGAAATGACATGTAGGCTCGTTTGGCGTTGGCGGCGCAGGCCCCAGACAGGAACAGGTCAACCCTCCAGAGGTGCCGCTCCGCGCCTGCGCTTTGATCCTCATCCATCGCTAGCTCCAATGCAGCATCCAGCTGCCACTAATTTTAATCTTTTATCTAGCAGTAGTACTCCTAGTGCTAGTTAATTGCAATTAGTTGTCTTATAGCTAGTTGTCTTGGCATTTGAGTGGTTATGTGCTCAACCTAGCTTTTTCTACTAAAAGCAATATATGTTGTTATATAGTGTGTGTATGTCTGTCTAGCCGGTTCTTAATTTTGAGGGAATCAATGTGCAACCAAGTTGATCAGCTGAGCTAGGCAATGACATTGCCACCACGTGTAAAAGATTAACTTCATTTCTCTACCACCCTGGGTTGGTTTGGATATATTGTCCCGGCTAGCAGCCGAATAATGCTAGAGCTACGGAATATTTGTTACGGAAAGCATTTACGAACTGAGGTGGAACCACCGGGTTGGTTTAAATTTGTTGTCTCCCGTGAAAATAGGATCTGATTCCCAACGTGCTCCCTCCACGAAATCCCGTAGCTTGATTCCGTAAGGATTTAGTCCGTAAGACTACAGCCGCAGCAGCAAGATATGGTGGTGGAATCCTATGTCCCACTGTCCCACCCCTCCCACATGCAGCAACCTTTCTTTTCTCCAGATAATGTTTGTCAACTGTATGCTACATTGTTGCCCCATAATAATTTAACCATGTCGCTCCTCTTCCAGTCTCTTCTCTTCTTATTCACGTTGCATGTTTTATGTGATGCAAACATTTATGGACAGACATGCGTGTGTCGACGGTAACATATTTCTGTAACTGTCGATGGTGACCCCAACCCCAGGCAGTACTCCAATGGTGTCCCATTTTGGACAAGGAATCGGTTTGTTGTCTCCTGTCCACAGGTCGGAGAGCTAATGTCCAGGTCACCGCACCCAACAGTGCCCCCATATATCTCTAAGTGGATACTCTTTGTTATTTTTTATTTTTCCTATTTCACACACATAAATAGTTCTTATTTAATAAAAATGGTAGCAAATTAAGTACCACACCAAGGCAGCTCAATCAGACTACACCAAAGTACCAAAATGATGTGACACATGGTTCATGAAACACACCAAATAGAAGTGATCGAGAGGATCACACATCTTGATCATGGGTCATCATCTTCTTATCCAACCATGCCCGTTGAATTGGATCAATATCGTCGATCATGGGTGTCATCATGATCGCCGCCTCCTCGGTGAGTAGGGCGAGCTTCAGTTCATTTTTCTTGTTTTCTACTTCCTTGGCTCTTTGCACGGGCATTGGTCTCTTCAATTTCGAGCTTCTTGTTTTGCATGTCCTAGAATCTATTCACAACCTCCTCTTTTTTCCCGGTGCTTTCTCTCTTTCCTCTTAAAACTTGACACCTCCTCATCGACTAGAGTTGTTATGATCGACCCCTGCAATGCGTACAAGGAATCCTCGCGCTTTGCATCCGCCTTGAAGTTGGTCCTTCCCCTAGGCCTCTTCGATTGACCGAACACACTTGGGGTGGCACCATCAAGATCGATGACGTTGGATTGCATCCCTTTGGTCTGCATTAGGGCCTTCGTTGTGGTCCATGAAGTATAGAGCTCTTGACACTTGGGACAATCTTTGATTGCCCTCCAACAATGGACCATGGTGAATGATTTTTCTTCATGGGCAATCTTGAATTGATTCAAAGTCAGCAACACCTACACATAGAAAGATTTTGTAAGTAGAACGACAGAATAACATATACAAATAGCAAGATTTTTCACATATTTTGAGTTCAAAGGAATATACCGTGTCTCCCACACCAATGCCACTAACTTCTCGTTTCTTCATCGTGTCATATCAAGCATTGAACTTGGTGCATTGCTCTTGATAAACAACCCCCATTTTAGGAAAGAGTTTTCATTGCGATCTCTTAGACGGTTGTTCTCCCTCCCTTTTTCTCGGCACCACAAATTTGATCTTGTCCGATTTCCAACAAAGCCTCGCAAAGCACCAGGTCCTCAATATCCGTGCATAGTCATGTTTTCTTTTGGACTGTCCTCTTGTTCCTACGACGGGAGCAATCCCATCCTCGAATAATGACTCGTCATTGATAGAAATACAATCTTGTTGGGTGTCATGTTGGATGTCGTGTTGGGTGGTATGTTGTGTCTCGGAGCTTCCCACCCCCTCCACCATTGATCGTGATTGCCATCATCATGTACCCATCATCGAAGACGGACTGCTACATATGCCGCCCAATGGGACCCATTTCATGGTAAAGGTGTGGATGCATATCAAAGGAAAAGGGATTCATACCGGGTTAGGCGGTGAATTGAGTGGCTCCGATGTTTTGAAGAACATGCTGCGGTTAGTGACGACATCGGGTATAAAACGCCTTGGGGGCTTCCTTTGCAAGACCCCTGACGAGCCGGTCAACGGAGGTGGTTTTCATTTCTATGCTAGGATTTGTCGAGAAAACTCGCTGACCTCCGATGATGTGGACCTCTGAAAGAACATTTTATAATCCCTAGTGTTTTGTGTGTTAGATAACAATATCAAGGATTATTTAATGTGTGTTGAAGTGTTGCAGCTCTCTTTGAGAAAAAGGGAATAGGATTTTGCCTTTGGGGGGCGGATAATCCGCCCCCACCAGGGGCGGATAATCCGTCCCTCCCTCTTCCCAAGCAGGAGCAAGCCCCAGAAGGGGGGCGGAGTTTTTGCCGGATTTTCCGGCCCCGCCGGGTAATCCGCCCCTCAGGGGGCCGGATAGTCCGCCCTCCCTGATCATCGCCAAGGCGCAAGCCCTAGAGAGGCGGCGGAGTGTTGGCCGGACTTTCCGGTCTGGCCGGATAATCTGCCCCTGGAGGGGGCCGGATTATCCCCGCCCCCCAAGATCTTCACCAAGTTTCACAGGCGCCAGCCCCATAGAGGGGGCGGAGTTTCCCCCGGAGAATCCGCCCTTGGGGCGGAGTTTTCCCAGGGGGCGGATAATCCGCCCCAAGTGGGGGGCGGATAATCCGCCCCCAAAGTTGTGCAACGGCCAGATTTGGGGAGGGGGTATTTAAGCCAGCCTTCCCCCTCCTGCCAGAACTCTTGATTCATTCGAAAAAGACGAGATCTGATATGCAACCTTCATCCAAGAGAGCTCCACCTAGATCCACCCAAAGGCCCCGTCCCTTGGGGAAACGAAGGAGGAGAACTCGATCTTCATCATCAGCAATCAAGCGCTTCATCTCCTCTCCATTCATTTGGAGAACCTCCGATCTAGTATTTCTTGCAAATACCTAGATCCTTGTTTTTGTTTATATTGATAAACCTTGTTCTTGTGGCAGCTTGTTGTCATCTCGGGAGCCCCCAATTCGGTTGTGGGTGTGTGCCCCGATAGTGTTCTAAAAGGCACCGGTTCCCGCCTCGAAGGGATCCAATAGTGGAGAAGGTGGATCAGGCCTCTTGTGGCGAGATACATCGGAGAATAGGGTGAGGCCTATTGTGGCGTGGTGGTCTTAGAACCGCCCACCCCTCCAACGCAGATGTACTTCCCTTAACAAGGAAGGAACTGCGGTAAAACAATTCCCTGTGTCTTTGCGTGCTCCACTACGGTTTCCTCGCTCCTCTTTTTACGTGCTTAGTAGTTAGGGTTGCATATAGGGAAATTCTCGTAGTTGCATATCTAGAGAATTTACCTTGTGTCAAGCCTAAAATTGAAAAAGTATTAAAAATTGGTTAGCACCTATTCACCCCCCCACCTCTAGGTGCCCATACGATCCATTTCAATTGGTATCAGAGCCTCGACTCTTATTTCGGGCTTAACCGCCTAAGAGAAGTATGGGTTCCAAGGTAGATGGGAGTGATGCTCCGGAGGTAGTCACCATGAACGATCTCAAGTCGTTGGAAACAACCTTGGTGAGTTCAATGGAGGCTAAGATGGAAGAGATGTGTCAATTGATAATGCGTCTCTCCACATCCACAACATCACCTCCATCTAACTCTGAGGATACCACTCCGCAATCCAAGGAAACGGGTAAAACTGTTTCCAAAGATAACGAAGTGGTTGGTGATGATACTAGAAAGTGTTGGAGATATGCCCTAGAGGCAATAATAAATGTAGTTATTATTATATCTTTGTGTTTATGATAAATGTTTACATTCATGCTATAATAGTATTAACAAGGAAACCTTAATACTTGTGTGATTTGTAAATTTAAATTGAAGTCCCTAGTAAAGCCTCTATACATTACTAGCTTGTTGGTTAATAAATGATTGTGGTTTCCCTATCATGAACATTGAGATGTTACTAACAACAAGATCATATCGTTAGGAGAATGATATGGTGGACATACTCCTATAGATAAGCATAGCATAAAGATCAAGTCATTTTAAATAGTTCAATTGCTATATGCTTTCTGCATATCATATCACATATTATGAATTGCATGTGATGTTAATCCTTTATGCATCTTGTATTGCTTAGTAGACGACGGTAGCATTATAAGATGATCCCTCATGCACATGAATTTCAAGTCATAAAGTGTTCACCCTTAGTTAGCACCGTTGCTAAAGCTTGTTGTTTCGAAGCACCACGTGATGATCGGGTGTGTTAGATTCCGCAAGTGTATACAACGTGAGCAAGCCAGATTTGCTCATGCGGAAACTAAGGTTTGATCTTGACGAGCCTAGCATGTACAGACATGGTCTCGGAACACGGATCACCGAAAGGTAAAGCATGAATCATATAGTAGATATGATGAACATGTCGATTGTTCGCCATTGAAACTATATCAACTCTCGTGATGATCGGTGTTGATGTGGTGGATTTGGTTCGTGTGATCACTAAAACAATGTGAGGGATATTGTTTTGAGTGGGAGTTCACCTAGATTAATTTTATTATTAATTTGAACTCAATTTGTCATAAACTTAGTCTAAACTATTGCAAATATGTTGTAGATCAATGGCAGCCCCTACCATCAATTTTAATGCGTTCCTAGAGAAAGAAAAGTTGAAAAACAATGGAAGCAACTTCGCGGATTGGTTCCGCAATTTGAGGATTGTCCTCACAGCTGGTAATTTGACCTATGTGCTGGATGCACCGCTGGGTGATCCACCTGCAGCTAATGCTGCCGATGAAGTAAAGAATGTTTACCTCACTCGGAAGACTCAGTACTCCACAGTTCAGTGTGCTATCTTGTATGGTTTAGAATCGGAGCTTCAGAAAAGGTTTGAGAATTCAGACCCATATGATATTGTCGAGGATCTCAAATTGATCTTTGAGACTCATGCGGCAATTGAAAGCTATGAGGCTTCTGAAAAGTTCTTTAACTGCAAGATGGAAGAGGGCAGCTCCGTCAGTGAGCATGTGCTTAAGATGTGTGGGAACGCAAACAAACTTCAAAGCTTGGGTATAGTGATTCCTAATGATTTGGGGATTTACCGCGTCCTCCAATCACTACCACCAAGTTACAAGAACTTTGTGATGAACTACAACATGCAAAACATGAACAAGACGTTGCCAGAACTCTTTGCCATGTTGAAATCTGCAAAAGTGGAGATCAAGAAAGAGCACCAAGTGTTGTTGGTCAATAAGACCACCAAATTCAAGAAAGGCAAGTCTAAGCAGAAGGGACACTTCAAGAAGGGTGGTAAGGAAGTTACCACGCCGACGAAGAAGACCAAGGCTAGACCTAAGCCTGATACTGAGTGCTTTTACTGCAAGGGAGAAGGTCACTGGAAGCGGAATTGCCCAAAGTACTTGGCGGATTTGAAGAACGGCAACATCAAGAAGAAAGGTATATCTGATATACATGTTATTGATGTGTATCTCACTAGTACTCGTAGTAGTGCCTGGGTATTTGATACTGGTTCGGTTGCTCATATTTGTAACTCAAAACAGGTGCTGCAGAATAAACGGAAGCTAGCGAAGAACGAGGTGACGATGCGCGTGAGAAACGGATCAAAGGTTGATGTGATCGCGGTCGGCACGCTACCCCTTCATCTACCATCGGGATTAGTTTTATACTTAAATAAGTGTTATTTGGTGCCTGCGTTAAGCATGAACATTATATCGGGATCTTGTTTATTGCGAGACGGTTACTTGTTTAAGTCCGAGAATAATGGTTGTTCGATTTATATGAGTAATATGTTTTATGCACATGCACCTTTGATAGATGGTCTATTCTTATTGAATCTCGATAGTGGAAATACACATATTAATAACATTGAGGCTAAACGTTTGAAATTGAGCGATAACTCGACCTATATGTGGCACTGTCGTCTTGGTCACATTGGAGTGAAGCGTATGAAGAAACTCCATTCCGATGGACTTCTTGAATCACTTGATTTTGAATCACTTGAAAGATGCGAAGCATGTCTGATGGGTAAAATGACTAAGACTCCATTTTCTGGTATGATGGAGCGAGCTACGGACTTATTGGAAATCATACATACCGATGTGTGTAGTCCAATGAGTGTAGCATCGCGCGGTGGTTATCGTTATGTTCTTACCTTCACGGATGACTTGCGTAGATATGGGTATATCTATTTCATGAAACATAATTCCAAAACTTTCGAGAAGTTTAAGGAATTTCAAAGTGAGGTAGAGAATCAACGTAACAGGACGATTAAATTTCTACGTTCTGATCGTGGAGGTGAATATCTAAGTTACGAGTTTGGCGAGAATTTGAAAAAATGCGGAATACTTTCACAATTGACACCGCCGGGAACACCACAGCGTAATGGTGTGTCCGAACATCGTAATCGAACTCTCTTAGATATGGTTCGTTCTATGATGTCACTTACAGATTTACCGCTATCATTTTGGGGTTATGCATTAGAAACAGACGCATTCACTTTAAATAGGGCACCATCTAAATCCGTTGAAACTACACCGTATGAATTATGGTTTGGGAAGAAACCTAGATTGTCGTTCCTTAAAGTTTGGGGTTGTGAAGCCTATGTAAAGAAGTTACAGCCGGACAAGCTTGAACCCAAAGCGGAAAAATGCGTCTTCATAGGATACCCGAAGGAAACTATTGGGTATACCTTCTATCATAGATCCGAAGGCAAAATCTTCGTTGCCAAGAATGGATCCTTTCTAGAGAAGGAATTTCTCTCGAAAGAAGTGACTGGAAGGAAAGTATAACTCGACGAGGTTGTCGAACCTTCTCTCGAAATTGCGAGTAGCACAACACCGGAAGAAGTTCCTGTGGTGCCTGCACCAATTAGAGAGGAAGCTAATGATGATGATCATGAAACTTCGGTTGTAGTTGCTACAGAGCCTCGCAGGTCAACGAGAACTCGTACCACTCCAGATTGGTATGATCCCGTTATGAGTGTCATGTTGGTGGACAACACCGATGACCCTGAGACATATGAGGAAGCGATGATGAGCCCAGATTCCAATAAATGGCAAGAAGCCATGAAATCCGAGATTGGATCCATGTATGAAAACGAAGTATGGACTTTGGTGGACTTACCGGATGGCCGGAAGGCTGTCGAGAACAAATGGATTTTCTAGAAGAAAACAGAGGCTGATGGTAATGTTACTGTCTATAAAGCTCGACTTGTCGCAAAGGGGTTTCGACAAATTCAAGGAGTTGACTACGATGAGACTTTCTCACCAGTAGCGAAGATAAAGTCTGTGAGGATTATGGTAGCAATCGCTGCATATTATGATTATGAGATATGGCAGATGGATGTCAAAACAGCATTCCTCAATGGAGACATTGATGAAGAGTTGTATATGATGCAACCCAAAGGTTTTGTCGATCCTAAAGATGCTAACAAGGTATGCAAACTTCAACGGTCCATCTATGGATTGAAGCAAGCATCCCGAAGTTGGAATCAACATTTTGATAAGGTGATCAAAAGTTTTGGTTTTATACAAACTTATGGAGAAGCTTGTATTTACAAGAAAGTGAGTGGGAGCTCTATAGCATTCTTAATACTATATGTAGATGACATATTATCGATTGGGAATGATGTAGACCTTCTTAATAGTGTCAAGGAATATTTGAATAATAGTTTTTCAATGAAAGATCTTGGCGAAGCAGCTTACATATTAGGCATAAAGATTTATAGAGATAGATCAAGACGCCAAATATCATTGTCACAAAGTACATATTTGGACAAAGTTCTAAAGAGGTTCGGAATGGAAGATAGCAAGAAAGGGTTCTTGCCCATGTTGCCCAATACGACCTTGAGTAAAACTCAAAGTCCGACATCGGCAGAAGATAGAGAAAGTATGAGTAAGACTCCCTATGCCTCAGCCATAGGATCTCTAATGTATGCCATGCTATGTACTAGACCCGACATTGCATATGTTGTTAGTTTAACTAGCAGATATCAAAGTGATCTAGGAGTGGATCATTGGACAGCGGTCAAAAACATCCTTAAGTACTTGAGAAGAACTAAGGATATGGTTCTTTCTTATGGAGGTGATGAACAGCTCGTTGTTAATGGTTACACCGATGCTAGTTGGAACACCGATCCGGATGATTCTAAATCACAATCTGGATACGTATTTATTTTGAATGGTGCAGCAGTTAGCTGGAGGAGTGCAAAGCAAAGCGTTGTGGCGAGATCTTCAACTGAATCGGAATACATGGCTGCTTCGTAGGCTTCACAAGAAGCGATATGGATAAAAGAGTTCATTACAGAGCTGGGTGTGGTTCCTAGTGCGCTGGACCCAATGTCTATCTACTGTGATAACATGGGTGCTATAGCCAATGCGCAAGAACCAAGGTCACACAAGAAGCTGAAGCACATCAAGCTACGTTTTCACGCTATTCGAGAACATGTCCAAGATGGGGACATAAAGATTTGCAAAGTACACACATATCTGAATGTGGCGGATCCGTTGACTAAAACTCTCCCGAGGGCAAAACATGACCAGCACCAAACTGCCATGGGTGTTCGGTATATTACCATGTAATCTAGATTAGATGACTCTAGTGCAAGTGGGAGACTGTTGGAGATATGCCCTAGAGGCAATAATAAATGTCGTTATTATTATATCTTTGTGTTTATGATAAATGTTTATATTCATGCTATAATAGTATTAACAAGGAAACATTAATACTTGTGTGATTTGTAAATTTAAATTGAAGTCCCTAGTAAAGCCTCTATACATTACTAGCTTGTTGGTTAATAAATGATTGTGGTTTCCCTATCATGAACATTGAGATGTTATTAACAACAAGATCATATCGTTAGGAGAAGGATATGGTGGACATAGTCCTATAGATAAGCATAGCATAAAGATCAAGTCATTCTAAATAGTTCAATTGCTATATGCTTTCTGATACATAGTAACCTAATTCCTTCGACCATGAGATCATGCATATCACCTTTACCGGATGGATGCTTTGATGACATCAAACACCACACCGTAACTGGGTGGCTATAAAGGTGGCATTGAGTGTTCGGAAAGTATTGGTTGGGACACATGGATCAAGAGTGAGATTTGTCCATCCATATGACGGATAGATATACTCTGGGCCCTCTCGGTGAAATGTCATCCAATTAGCTTGCAAGCATGTGACTGGCTCACAAGGGATCACATATCACGGGAACGAGAAAAGAGTACTTATCGGTAACGAGGTTGAACTAGGTATGTAGAGATACCGACGATCATAACCTCGGATAAGTAAACTATCATGAGACAAAGGGAAATTGGTATCGTATGTAAGTGGTTCATTCGATCGCAAAGTAATTGTAGAAATATGTGGGAGCCATATGAATTTCCAGATTCCTCTATTGGTTATTGTTCGGAGAAGTGTCTCGATCATGTCCGCATAATTCACGAACCGTAGGGAGACACACTTAAGGATTCGACGTTGTTTGAGTAGTTATGGAATGATGAGAAAGAGACCGAATGTTGTTTGGAGTCTCGAATGGGATTCGGGATATCACGAGGAGATCCGGAATGGTCCGGAGAATAAGATTCATATAAGTAAAGTCCTGTTTCGGAGTTGGGGAATGATTCCGGTGTTTTCATCGGGAATGTTCTAGAAGGTTCCGAAATGTCCGGCACTCCGGAGGGGAAGGGTACATGAATGTGTTATATCAAGTTGGTATGATTGAATCATGTACTAAGTGTCATCGCTGAACAAAATAGAGGATTTAATCAAATCCTTGTTTGAAAAGTCAAACGCCAATTTGAAAGTCAAACGGCTAGTTTTGGGAAGTGGAGGGGAGGTGGAATCCGAGTTGCGGAGGACTCCCTCCACCTCCACCGCCGGCCCACCTTGGGTCCGAGTTGGGGAGGGACTCCCCTCCCCTGGCGCGCCTCCCTCCACCTATAAGAGGAGGGGCAGGGCTCCTCTCCTAGACACACAAGTCCCTACCTCTAAACCCTAGCCCCAAGCCGCCGCCGCCTCCATAGCCGCCTCCGCCTAGGTCAAACCCTAGCCGCCGGCCTAGCCCCCTCCTCGGCGTGTCTAAACCCTAGATCGTCGAGGACTCTCTCATACTCCACCATACTCGCTCCGGCTTAAGGCGAAGCCCTACGAGATCTCCCCTCTACTTCCGGTACCACGCCGTTGTGCTGCCGGAATCGCGAGGAGAGTGCTACAACCTCCACTGCCTGCTGGAACAAGGGAGAGGAAGGTCTTCGTCGAGTACCGAACGCGTGACCGACTGCGGGAGCGCTGTCAGAACGCAGCGCCGGAAGGATCGTCTACACGATCTTGAGATCAGGAAGAGTACGACTACATCACCCACGAGAATCCGCTCTCGTTAAACACTTTGGAATCTTCAAGGGTGAGTTATTCCATCGACTCATTGTTACAATCTAGTAGATAGATCTTGGCTTGTTTGTTTGTATGCGGTAGAAATTTTTTGTTTTCCATGCTACGAAACCCTACAGAAAGAGATCCTCCTCGAAAAAGGATAGCGGTAAGGATGGATACAATGAGGTTTCTCATGTGTATTCCCCTGATCCACCTATCCCTCATCCACATATACATAATAGGGGTGATCCACCCAAACTTTCTGCATCTACTTTCTCTCAATAGCAATTTTTTATGAAGTCTCATGTGTGCAGTTCCTCCATTGAGTTGTGGAAAATCATAGAAAATGGTCTTCATGTTTGGAAACCCCAACAATCTCACAAGAAGAGAAATTGTTGATAGCCAACTCAACGCTACAGCTCTACACATGATACAGCTTGGTGTGGGTGACAAAGACATGCCACACATTCAGCATATTAGCACAACTAAAGAAGCTTGGGATGCCCTCACCGAGCTCTTCATCAAAAATGAAAGTATGAGAAGGAATAGATATGATGCTTTGAGCAATGAAGCTGAAGGATTCTATATCCTGGATGGACAAGACCACGAGGACATGTATATGAGGCTCAAGGCAATAGCCACAACCTTCAGAAACCACGGTGCAGCTCATGTTGATGATGCTTGGATCAAGCGCAAGTATGTCAGTGCTCTTATGCCATTTGAGCCCACAGATTTGAAAATTCTCCAAGGTAGGCATAACTATCACCTCATGTCATCCAATGAGGTAATGCAAGAAATGGCCGCTTTCAAAGTGGTTGCGAAGAATGCCGAAGATGCTCGTGCTCGAGCTATGGGGATGCAAAAGGGGGTCAACATGGCCTTGAAGACTAGTGTGATTGATCATGATGAATATGCGGTAGAAGGTCTGGACTATCCCGAGGATATAAAAAGGATCCACAGACAATACTTGGCTCTTTATGCAAGAAACTTTTGGAAAGATCCAGCCAAGGCTAAAGCTGAACTAGAACGCAAGAGTGGAGCCTATGGAAGAAAAGAAAATGGTCCCAAGCTGAGAACATGCTTCAATTGTGGTGACCGGCTGCACTTTGTAGCTGAATGTCCATATCAAAGTAGGGAAGATAATGGAGGAAGACTTATTTTCAAGGACAAGTCAAAGGCATCCATGCAAGAAACAGTTTGTAAAGAAGAATGCTCCCTTCAAGAAGCAACCAAAGATTGTTCTAGTGGCTCAAGAAGAATATTCATCAGGAAGTGAAGATGAGGATGAGGACGATAACTCTCAAGAGGTGGATGCTATAGCCACCACATCTACAGCAACATCTCTCTTTGACTCTTCGAATGAAAACATCATCAACAAGAATGCTACTTGCCTCATGGCAAGAAGCTCTGAGGTAACGACTTCTAACTCTTCTTTTCCTAAGGCTATGATTGACATGGATGATCCTACTAGTCTTAAGGTTAAAGAAGAGATTATTGCTTTGGATTACTTCTACACTAACTTGCAAGGTGAGCACAAAGTTCGTTTTGAAGCTCTTATGGATCAGCTGGCCCAAAACGAAGCACTCCTCGAAGAAAAGGGCAGAATTGAAAGGGAGGATGCAATGGAAATTGCATCTTTAAAAAATGCTCTTGAAGAAGAAGAAGAAGAAGAAGAAGCTCGGGTATCTCTTGAAGAGAGGCTTGAGTCTATGGAAGAGTCACATGAAGAAATTGTGACTAAACTTGTTAAGGAACGTGACAATGCAGTCACCAAAGCAAAGAAGTTAAAGAAGGAAAAGATTGAATTTAGGGCTGCTCATGATAGACTCTCCGAGGAATTGGAGAAACTTGACAATGCTCACAAGGCGTTGAAAAACGATTTCTCCATTCTCAGTGAGTCACATGATCAGCTTCAAAGTCGATTGGCCAAATATGATGCCCCTAGCTCATCGAACTTAACATATAGTCACAAGGAAAATGCTAGTGTGGAAAATGAAGTGATCAAGGACATCACTCCCAAGGACAAAGGTGTGCTTGATGAAGTCCTTGGCAAGCAAAGGTCAAATCATGGTAAATAAGGACTTGGGTATGTCACCAAGTCCAAGAAAAATAAAACCAAGAAGAACAAGTCCAAGAATGTTCAATCAAAGACAAGCACCGCTGAGAAGAATGTCACAAAAGACAAGAATAACAATATTGGTTTTGCAGGGTCTCACAATCCAAATTATGAACTCTTTTGTGATGATTATGGCGATGTTTATGCTTATTATGTCGGTCCCTTTGATGAATATATTGCTTGGTCTATTTGGGTCCCAAAGACCCTTGTTACTAACATGAAAGGACCCATTGAAAAATGGGTACCTAAAACCAAGAAGTAATTTTCTTGCAGGGCTATGCTTCCGGTGGGTCGAAATGGGTGTTGGATAGTGGCTGCACTAGTCATATGACCGGAAGCAAGGAGATCATCACGGAGATGCGTCCAAATCATGATAATATCACAGTCTCCTATGGTGATAAGTCTAAATCTCATGTATTGGGTCTTGGCAAGGTTGTGGTTGCCCACAATATCTCTCTCGTGGACGTCATGCTTGTTGAGACCCTCGGTTACAACCTTCTTTCTGTTAGTGACCTTGGTAATATGGGTTTTGCTGTTTTTATCGATGATGATTTGGTGGTACTCTTGTGGAGCAAGTCTCTAAAGTTTGCTTTCGTTGGATACGTCGAAAATGACCTGTATGTGGTGGACTTCTCGGGGAAAACCACTTCGGGTCCGATGCGTCTATTCGGAAAGGCTGGCGTGGGCTGGCTATGGCATCGCCGTTTAGCCCATGTCAACATGAGAACTTTGCAAAGTCTCCAGAAGGGTGGCCACATCCTTGGACTAAAAGACAATGTCTCTTTTGCCAAAGATCGTGTTTGCAGGGATTGTGTAGAAGAAAAAATGCATGACTCTCCCCACAAGAGGAAGACTATTGTGTCATCAAAGAGGATCTTGGAATTACTTCATGTGGATTTATTTGGTCCTCCTTCTCATGCAAGTCTTGGTGGGAAGAAATATTGCTTAGTCATTGTCGATGATTACTCAAGATACACATGGGTTTATTTTTTTAAGCTGAAAAGTGAGACTCAACAAATTGTCATTGACTTTGCCAATGAAGTCCAACGTCAACACAATGTTCCTATCTTGGCAATAAGAAGTGACAACGGCTCCGAATTCAATAACTACACTTTGAATGAGTTTCTGAGCGAAGAGGGGATTAGACATCAATATTCCGCTGCGTACACCCCTCAAAAAATGGTGTAGCCGAGAGGAAGAACCGGACTTTGATGGACATGGCAAGATCAATGTTGGCTGAATTAAAGTCTCCTTATAATTTTTGGGCTGAAGCCATATCCACTGCTTATCACTCATCGAACCGGCTATACCTCCAAAATATTTTGGACAAGACTCCATATGAAATTCTTACCGGTAACAAGCCCAACATCTCATACTTCAGGATATTTGGGTGTAAGTGTTTCTTTCTTATTAAAGGTGTCCGTTTGTCAAAATTTGAGTCCAAGGCTTTAGAAGGTATTTTTGTTGGTTACGGTGCCGAATCCCACACTTATAGAGTCTATAACAAGCTCACTGGGATTGTTGTAGAATCTTGTAGTGTGGAGTTCGATGAAAATAACGGCTCCTTTGTAGGGCAAGTTGATGTTTGTGATGCAGATGTTGAAATACCCCAAGATGCCATAAGAAGAATGGGCGTGGGATTTTTCCGCCCCATTGAGGAACCCCTTGTGGCGGATCGGAAAGGACAATGCTCCACACATGTGGAGCCGTCATCTACACAAGATCAACAAGCTCCTACTGTTGGAGAAATTCCTGCACCAACACCACAATCTGCTAAAGATCATCTGTCCCCTGGACAAGTTGGTAGTCCCAGGCCGGACTATCCGCCCCCTACAAGGGGCGGACAATCCGCCCCTGGCACTCCAACTCGTTCCAGAGGATCCGGAGGAGAAGCCAACAACTCTTAAGCTCCCAGGCCGGATTCTCCGGCCCCCGAGGGCGGATTATCCGGCCCTGGGTCTCCAACTCCTATCAGACACTCTCAGGAAGAAGGCTCTGGTGCTTCACCTCCCAGGCCGGATAGTCCGGCCCCTCCAAGGGGCGGATTATCCAGCCCTGAAGAACAAACTCAGCAGCAATCTTCTGGTGTTAATACAGATCAAGATCAAGGGCAAGGCAGTGATCAAGACAAGGATACAAATACTAAATAAACTCCTTCTAGAAACAATAAGTACATTGAGGCTCGTCGCAAGGCTCATGCTAAGGGGTCACACTCTTGACAAGGTTGTTGGTGATCTACGACGAAGCGTAACCACTAGAAGAGAACTTGCAAGCTTCTGTGATCATCAAGCTCACATTTCCATGGTTGAACCGAAGAAGGTTTTTGATGCTCTTGAAGACCCCAATTGGGTTGTTGCAATGCATGAAGAATTAAATAACTTCGAATGTAACAAAGTTTGGAAGCTCGTAGAGAAACCAAAGGATTGTCGCAATGTTATCGGTACCAAGTGGATCTTCAAGAACAAACAAGATGAAAATGGCATTGTTGTGAGGAATAAAGCACGACTCGTGGCTCAAGGATTCTCTCAAGTGGACGGAATTGATTTTGGCGAGACTTATGCTCCTATGGCTCGTCTTGAGTCCATCTGTATCCTTCTTGCATATGCAGCCCATCATAATTTTAAATTACAACAAATGGATGTTAAGAGCGCTTTCCTTAATGGTCCTCTACATGAGTTAGTATACGTCAAGCAGCCCCCGGGGTTTGAGGACCCCAAATTTCCGAACCATGTCTACAAACTTGATAAGGCGCTCTATGGCCTTAAACAAGCCCCACGTGCGTGGTATGAGGACCTTAAAGAGCTTTTGCTAGACCGTGGATTCGAAGTTGGGCAAATCGATCCCACTATTTTTACTAAGAAGGTTAATGGGGAGATTTTTGTATGCCAACTTTATGTAGATGACATTATTTTTGGCTCTACTAACCAAGCTTTTAACGATGAATTTTCAAAGCTTATGACTGACAGGTTTGAGATGTCCATGATGGGTGAGCTGAGGTTCTTTCTTGGATTTGAGATCAAACAACTTAGAGAGGGAACCTTTATTAATCAAGCTAAATACATCCAAGACATGCTCAAAAGGTTCAAGATGACGGATCTCAATGGCGTTGCTACCCCAATGGAAACAAAGTGTCATCTTGAGCTCAATCCCAAGGGTAAAGATGTGGATCAAAAGGTATACCGATCCATGATCGGCTCTCTCCTTTACCTTTGCGCATCTAGGCCCAATATCGTGTTAAGTGTAGGAGTGTGTGCAAGGTACTAAGCCGCTCCTAAAGAAAGCCACTTAGTGGCGGTCAAGCGAATCTTCCGATATTTGGTTCATTCCCCAAATTTTGGATTATGGTATCCCAAGGGTTCAAGTTTCTCTCTATGTGGTTACACTGATTCAGATTGGGATGGTGACAAAGACGATAGGAAATCAACCTCTGGTGCATGTCAATTCTTTGGCAGGTCTCTAGTGTGTTGGTCATCAAAGAAACAAAATTGTATTTCACTCTCAACGGTCGAAGCTGAATATGTTGCTACTGCAAGTGCTTGTACACAATTGTTATGGATGAGGCAAACTTTAAAGGAATATGGTGTCAATTGTGACAAAGTGCCTCTATTATGTGACAATGAAAGTGCTATCAAAATTGCTTACAATCCCATGCAGCATACAAGAACAAAACATATAGAGATTCGCAACCACTTTATTCAGGATCATGTTGGTCGTGGTGATATTGCCCTATCCTTTGTGAGCAGGAAGAACCAACTTGCTGATATTTTCACGAAGCCTCTTGATGAAGCAAGATTTTGTTATTTGAGGAATGAGCTAAATATCATAGATTCAAGGAGCTTGGCTTGACTACCCTTGCACACTCACTTGCTCTTATTCATGTATTTGGTTTAGATGCGGGCATAGACATAGGGGGAGTGTGGTCCTAATTTATTGGGCCAACCCTCCCCCCATAGTGCCGAAAGCAAGTAAAATCATTTCCCTTAATATCACTTTGTGATATGTGGGTCATCGATGAGCATTGGTTTTGAACTCAAGATACATCTTCGCGGTGTCATGCCATGCGCTCCAACATGGTGGCTTCGGCCACCGCCCTCTTCCTCGAGAAGAGTTGGTTTCTCATGGGTCTCGTTGGATTTTCTTGCATATCTCATGTTCTTATGGAAAACACACTCAAATTTGGCTTTTGATTGATTTGATTCTTGCAAATTTGGGTGTGTAGTACCATCTCAGTTTGATGCTCTCAACCCAAGCCTTTCTCTCCCTCCTTGAACCATCTATTCTTGCACACATGTCCTCTAAAAACACCATCGAGAGGTTTGCTAGGTTGCTCTGGCCTGAATCTGTGATTTACAGAATTTCAGGGGGGGGGGGGATTATCCTCCTTAAGTGGGGGCAGATTATCCTCCCCGGCCGAATCGGCCCCTTATAGGCTGGGTCAGGGAGGGCAGGCTCAAACGGAGCAGCCAGCCCTCCCCCAACCCTACCTCTGCCCCCCAGCAGCGGCCGGAGCATCCGCCTCTCCCGGAGTCGATTCGACCACCGGATTCTTTGGGCTCTCCCCGAATATTCTTCACCTCGCCTTCGGGTATCTTCTCCTCCGTGATTTTCCTCCAATGAGTGAGGGTAACTCCCTTATCTCTCTCCTTTTGTATGGGATGCATTTTATTTGGTGGAAATCTCGTTGTAGAAGGTCCTTGGTGTTGTTCCTTACATGCTAGAATCAGTAGAATTGCAACCCTAGTACCCGATCTGGGCCAATCCAGAAATTTTTTGCGGGGGGGGCGGATTATCCGCCCCTGCCAGGGCCGGATAATCCGGCCTGGAGATTAAATTTTGGTATGTTTTGGTCCTGCTTCTACAATACACATCATTGGTTATGGGTTGCAATGCTACTCCTTCTCCATGTTCTTTCCTGGACTTGTGTGTATGCTTATCTCCATGCTATCCCTCTAATGCTTTTCACAGGTGGTTCCAAGCCGACCAAGACCTTCGTCCGTCGTTCCCGTGCCTGTTATCTCAAGCCTACTACAGAAGGGAAGTTCATTGACGAGACCGAGGTCAGCAGAGAAGCAAGAGAGGCTGAACGGATGGCAGAGGCAAGTAAGAAAACTAAGAGGACCGCATCTCGCAAGGGAAAACAGTCTCGACCCAATTACAAGGCTATGGACAGTCTTCAGTATGCCACCATTCGCCAGACTGATTATTATGATGAGGCTGATAGTGATGGTCCCCCCGAGGACTCTATGTTTTGGAATGCCCACTTTCGGGCTATTCATGATGATGTCTATGCTACTCTCAAGCTTCTCCCTATGCGTCCCATCAATTTGACTGAGGCTCAATCCAAGACAAGGCTCATTGAAGCACTAGATGTGACCAACAAGATGGGGCTGCACCACCTCATGACTATCCAATGCAACTATGATACCTCTGTCGTGCGGCAATTCTTCTCAACCCTGGTGATTTGCGGTGATGAGCGCCGTACTATGAAGTGGATGACAGGGACCACCATGATTCAGTCGGACTTTCGCACCTTTGGGCAGGTTCTTGGTTATGCATTCCATGGCCGTGACACTCCTTCAGGCCACCGTATCATTTATCCTCTGAAGCCATCCAAGGATACCGCACTTGATCCTTGCCTTTCTTCTGATGGTGTTGCTGGTACTTTCGCTGGCCTCTCTCCCTTGTATGCTTCCCTTGTTGGCATATTTAGGGACTGCATCGCTCCTAGTGGTGGCAACAATGACAATATTCGTGGCCACCTGGTTCCACTCCTTGCTTTTGCTCACGAGTGTGTCACTAACTCTGGATCAGCCAGAGGTTACAAACTGGATGTCATGGACTATATTTATCATGAGATGACGGATGCGATGATCAACAGGCTCTCTATTCCTTATGCTCCCTTCATAATGATGCTCGTCAAGCATATGTTGCCACATGAGGATTTGGGCACTGCTCTGGATGGAATTCACAAGCCCAAGAAAATCTACAACAAGGCTCAGAAGACCCATCATCCTTCCACTGCCCCGGAGTCCTTCATGCGTGATGCTCGGGCTAGTGGTCGTCGTTCCACGGTGTCCCCAATGGCACGCGAGGTTAAGCAGCTCACTTGGTTCCAGCGGCACATTCTTTGCATGGGCATTGACACTCACAAGGGAAAATATGAGGCTTACCGCAGGGATCATGAGAGGGATCACACGCAGCAGCTTATTCTACACCATGTCTTAGGTGCCACTGTCCATCCACCTCCTCCCACTGTTCCGGATCCGTATGCTCAGTGGAACACCTCAGGGATCAACTATGGCAAGCTCGAGAGTTGCCTCTTTCCTCCTCCACCGAGGGCACCCACTCCTCCAGCTGATGACGATGATGATGAGTATGATGAAGAGGAAGGGGACGGGAATGACTACGACGAGGATGAGGAGGAGTGATCTTCAGGGGCGTTAGCATCGCTCTTCTTCCTTTTTGGCGTTTCGATGCCAAAGGGGGAGAAGTAGTTCTATTAGGTCTCGTGGATTTGCAAGGGTCGGGCGCAAGCATCTTTCTTTCAGTTATTTTATTTGCTTGCTTGTGCCTTTTTAGCGTGAACTCATTTGCTATTTGCGTTTGATTATGTAAGACCGTGTCGTGTTTCACTAAGTTTGGTACGCTGTGTGGTATTCATGGATTTCTGGATTTATCTATTGTGGATCTCATGGAATTCTGGATTTATCTATGGAGGCACATTTGATGGCATATGGAATCATGGGCCTATCTAATGTATTGCATCATGTGGCATCCGCAAAACCACTACTAGAAAATCGCATTGTTTTTGTGCATTGCATCATCATGACCGCATGCTCATGTCATCATGCCGCATTGCATTCGAGCATCGTCATCATCATGCATTGTTTGTTTAAAACTATTTTCGCAAAGCCTGTTTTGTTTTTCTAAAACGCCCCGTCTTGCTTTCAAATTCAAACCCGGGTCGCCGGAATATTTTGTTTGTCTATTATCGGTTTGCAAACGGTGCATTTAAAATAAATAAAAGATTGAATTATTTTTAGTGGGGCAGTCGAACGGGCCGAATAGACCCGAATGACCACCCCCAGAAATAAAAATCGGTCCACCTAAAATCCTACAGCTACCCAAACTAATCTACCCACACCCCCTCCACCTCACCCCCACCAATAACCTCTCGCCACCTCACCTCTCCCCAAAGCCCCACCCACTCACACGCTGCCACGTCACCAGCCACCCCTCTCTCTCTCTCTTCCCCACTCCCACTCAACGCCAGCCACACACCCGATCCGGTCCACCCCTGTCCCCACGCGGGACCCACCCGCGCGTTCCCCACGCGCGCCCGCGTCCCACCTCCCTCCTCCCGCACGCCTCCCGCAGCCCCTGCCCCGTCTTCCTCCTCTTCCTCTCGCCCTCTGCACCACCCACCGCTGCCCCCTCCCTCAACCCCAACCCGCCGCCGGCAGCCTCCCCTCAACCGCCCGTCCCCGCCTCGAGCTCCCTCCGGCCGCGCGCCTCCCGCTCCCCGCATCCTCGCCGGCCCGCCTCCTCCATCACCCTCGTCCGCCGCCCCCTCAAGCTCCGGCGCTCCCCAGGCCCTCCGTCGCTCAGCCCCGTCCCCGAGCTCCGCGCCTCTCCCGCCTCCGCCCTTCTGCGTTCCCGGTCGCCGCCCTCCACCGAGCTCCGGCCCGCGCCTCTCTCTCCCTCCGCTCGCCGCCCTCTGCCTCTCACCCCCCCTCGTCGGCACGCCCCGCCGCCTTCGGCTTCCCTCCTCCGGCCGCGCGCCTCGGCCGCCCCCGACAACCCCCTCGCCGCCGGCGCTGGCTCCCACCTCCCTCGCTCCGCCCACCACCGCTTCGCCTGCCGCCGACCTCGCCCAACCCCGCCGCCTTCCTTCTCCCCTCCGGCGAGCCCGACAGCGCCGCCGCCTCGCGGAGTTCCTCCGGCCCCCTCGCTGTCGTTGAGCCTCGCGTGGTCCCGTCGCCATCTGCCATCTCGCCGGCCTTGCCTTGTGTCGCGACCCCAACTTGGCCGCTGGCCTGCGCCGTCCTGCACGCCACCCCATCTTCGTCGTCTGTCTCCATGGACTCTGTAGACCGCTCGCTGGCCTCGTTCTTCGTTTTTGTGTGGTGAACCTTGGCCATGTGTGACGGCCACTTGTGGCAAGGACGGTTGTTACAGATGATAGAAGCTATCGGAAGTTTGTCAAGTTCTATCAGTGACCCAGATAATCCCGATGTACTGAGGTGCTGGTCCAAGAATGCCATCGATGGTTGAGGCGAGAACCCCAAGATCGACACCGACAAGACCTCCTCCAAGCTGTAAACCAAGATCTGCATCGTTACGGGCTTCGTCGACCTATGCGTGAGGTGGAACCCGATGACGCCGGTATCACAAGATCTACATCACGGACGCACCCCGGACGCGGAGAAACCCTCGGACACCGAGAACTCCCCCCTGAACGCGAAGGTCGTCGGCACGGATACGACATGAACTTCCCTCGGACGCCATGACCTCCTTCAAGGATCCGATGGCCGAGACCCCGGTACGACAAGTACTCCGTCACGAACGTCATGGCCGCCGTCAACATGGCCCGACCACCGCGTATGCGCCAAGATCTACCCCGTTAACCGAGAACGATCCCGCCGAGTCCGAGAACGTTCCGTCGAACCCTGGACCCTGAGACCGAACCCCGAATCCCGGAACCCCAAGTTCGTCGAACCCTAATGTGTGAACCTTTTCCCGAGCCCCTATTTTATAAATGCTAATTATAAAACTTGTTGCATATTAAGTTGTCATGCTTGCATGCATCCTTGTCTGTGGTTTGGGGGCCTTAGGCCGATTCACCATATAATTAAATATGAGGCCCATATGCGGGCAAATCTAGTCTCATATTGGCCTCAATTAAATTTGTGTAGCGAACCGGTGAAATATTCTGCCTTGTTAAACAACATTTAAAATGCGGGGTATCTAAACAACTAGAACCATATATTTAATTGTCGGGACCCCGGTTCCACTTAATATTGCCCAGATGCATCGCACCTTTGCCATGTCATACATCATACATGCATCATGCCCGATCTTCTGTCGTTGTATTAACTAGTGCATCCGGTGTTTCCTTTAGTGTTTTGCTTCTTCGCGGATAAGGCCGTTGAGTTGATGCGAGTGTCGACCCGATCTTCGGTTGAACCTTCGGCAATGTTTTCAGGCGAGCATCTCCCCCTTCTACCTATATTACTTTTATAGTATTTATTCCCTCCTGTTGATCTATTGCTATCTGTGTTGCGATGCTCTAGTTTTCGTACCCGTGATATCCCTTGCAGCCTTATATTGCCATGGCCACCTCCTATTACCTGTTGTTTGGTAGATAGTTGGACTTGCGCGTCGTAGTCGCTTGCTCAAGTGTTGTTGCGTGTCGCCATGTACCACAGTTGTTGGAGTATTGCCACATGCCTGATGTTGGAGATGATCTCGGCTTTATTTATCGTTCACTTTAATTCCTGTTTAACAACTAAAATTGAAGTAAGTAAGCAGAGGCATCGGTGGGTGATAGATAATATTTGGTTTCCGACCGCCCACTTGTGTCCCGTAGGACCCCGAGTACTTGATACCTGTTCCTTGATTTATCGCGCTATCCACATACGGGGAATTATGGGACCCCCCTTAGCCAGAGCTTGATTCCGTCTTATTTCTAGGGGCCACAAACTAGTTTGAGGTTTTGTTACTATCATGTACTTATGCCATGCTTTATTACTGTATTTACGATTGTGCGAGGAGCACACTGTACTGTTTAGGATCGTGGCACGATTCCGCGGTATCGACAAGCCCAGTCACACTTTCGGGTTCCCAGTCGTTTACAGCCGTCCCCACAACCTTGAGTCCGTCTCGGAGCCGGCCGGCTTCGTTGCGGGTCTACTTTAAGGGGTGGCCCCCTGAAATATTTCTGAATCTTGTGATTGCTCTGTCGTGAAAGCCTCGTTGGGTTTTGATTTGGTTTTTCCGAGGTCGAGCGTGTGTGTGTTGCTATTTGTGCACCCCGGCCGGGTTAAAACTTTCTGAAAGCCGTGTCCGCGGTTATGGACGACTTGGAGCACAGTATCTCGATCATAGACAACTATAACTAAAGTTTACCGTTATAAATTGACTTGTATCTGATATGACTAGTAATCAGCTTCAACTACAACGGAATGGCTAAATAAAACTGCCAACAATTGCTCGTTTGATTTGTCGCTTGCGACAATTGTATCTGACTAGTAAGTATTGCAACTACAACGGAATGGCTAAATAAAAGTACCAACAACTGCTGGGTTTTGGGTTATCTCATTGCTAACTGTATCTGATTAGTAAGTGTCGCAACTACAACGGAATGGCTAATTAAAAGTGCCCACTGCTTAATTTACCAGGATGATCATCTATACTTGACTAGTAATTGCTGCAACGATAACCGAATAAATAAAACTGCCAACTGTGTGAGTTCCTCGGTTGACTTCCTCGATGGTCTCGAGGGGGAAACGCCAGGATGGGTTTGTTTGGTGGTAGTATCAGGTTGGATCCGAATAGGTCTTTCTTACCCCTCTCTGATTGCCGCCAGTTGTATCGAGTCTCTATAGGTTGTTTAGTGCATGCTGCCGCTGCCGCTTCAGTCCACCATACCTATGTAGGCGAGGACCGCCGAATTCTAGTCTCGCCGTGTACTGGCCTCAGTACTGACGCTCCTCTTTTTCCTTTGCCCTTTGTCGGCACCCCTTTTGTTTAAGCAGGTTTTGAGATCGACGTCGTTAGCAGGGTTACCCTTCCGGCTTGGCCTGGGCAGGGTTATGGACGCCATTGGTTATTCTTCAGGGCTCTTAGCCCCATTTGCATCTTGTCCGTAGTCGGAAGCTCTATCATTTTCAAGGTGATTTGGATCTTGTATATTATATCTGTATTCTTGACTCATGGAGTCGTGTTGTATATATATATCTGTTCTGTGGGTCCCATCGAGGACTGTTGTGTAATGTTATTACTTCGTTTTCCACCCGCACGAAAGTGCCTGGTGGGCACCTTTGAATCGTTTCTATGCGGGTTTGGCGGTTTTCGCTAAAACTTGCATAGGTCCGATTCTGAGGGTGTTACACATCAATATTGCTGGTATGGTTGGGATGTGCTTGGAGGCTATCAAACAAACTATATTCTTTGGCTATATTCTCATCCTGGTGGTATGACCTTGTTTCCCAAACCACCTTGTTTCAATTATCTTTGTTATGGAAGTTGTGTTCTCTCTAGTGTGTGTATTTGTATTCAAATGCAAATTTTAAATATGCACACATCTAGGGGGAGCGTCTTTCATTATTTAAGGTGGCATTAGCCGGGTTCATTGCAAATCCTAATATTGTCATCTAACACCAAAAAGGGGGAGATTGAAAGAACATTTTATAATCCCTAGTGTTTTGTGTGTTAGATAACAATATCAAGGATTATTTAATGTGTGTTGAAGTGTTGCAGCTCTCTTTGAGAAAAAGGGAATAGGATTCTGCCTTTGGGAGGCGGATTATCCGCCCCCACCAGGGGCGGATAATCCGCCCCTCCCTCTTCCCAAGCAGGCGCAAGCCCCAGAAGGGGGGCGGAGTTTTTGCCGGATTTTCCGGCCCCGCCGGATAATCCGCCCCTCAGGGGGGCCGGATAGTCCGCCCCCCTGCTCATCGCCAAGGCGCAAGCACCAGAGAGGGGGCGGAGTGTTGGCCGGACTTTCCGGTCTGGCCGGATAATTCGCCCCTGGAGGGGGTCGGATTATCCCCCCCCCCCAAGATCTTCACCAAGTTCCGCAGGCGCCAGCCCCAGAGAGGGGGCGGAGTTTCCCCCGGAGAATCCGCCCTTGGGGCGGAGTTTTCCCAGGGGGCGGATAATCCTCCCCAAAGTTGTGCAACGGCCAGATCTGGGGAGGGGGTATTTAAGCCAGCCTTCCCCCTCCTGCCAGAACTTTTGATTCATTCGAAAAAGACGAGATCTGATCTGCAACCTTCATCCAAGAGAGCTCCACCTAGATCCACCCAAAGGCCCCGTCCCTTGGGGAATCGAAGGAGGAGAACTCGATCTTCATCATCAGCAATCAAGCGCTTCATCTCCTCTCCATTCATTTGGAGAACCTCCAATCAAGTATTTCTTGCAAATACCTAGATCCTTGTTTTTGTTTATATTGATAAACCTTGTTCTTGTGGCAGCTTGCTCTCATCTCGGGAGCCCCCAATTCGGTTGTGGGTGTGTGCCCCGATAGTGTTGTAAAAGGCACCGGTTCCCACCTCGAAGGGATCCAATAGTGGAGAAGGTGGATCAGGCCTCTCGTGGCGAGATCCATCGGAGAATAGGGTGAGGCCTATTGTGGCGTGGTGGTATTAGAACCGCCCACCCCCCAACGCAGATGTACTTCCCTTAACAAGGAAGAAACTGCGATAAAACAAATCCTTGTGTCTCCGCGTGCTCCACTACGGTTTCCTCACTCCTCTTTTTACGTGCTTAGTAGTTAGGGTTGCATATAGGGAAATTTCCGTAGTTACATATCTAGAGAATTTACCTTGTGTCAAGCCTAAAATTGAAAAAGTATTAAAAATTGGTTAGCACCTATTCACCCCCCCCTCTAGGTGCCCATACGATCCATTTCAACCTCGAGCCGGAGAACTGGGACGGCATTGAGGCGTTCCCTGGAGCATGAGAAGAGCGTGGGGCACTGGGGCTTGATCGCGAATGAGCCCGAGCACATCGCATTTGCTAGGGCAGTGTCAGCACCTTCTTCTTGAGCATGAGCACAAATTTGGGAGACTATGGCTCCACGTTGGCATGAGCCTAAATGGCGATGACATGTTACAAGGCATTCACCCTTTCTTGGGCCGTAGCGGAAGCAGCCAAAAGGTTCCTGGCGTTTTCTATGTGGCCGGCTCACTTTCTCGACTCCAACGCCTCTGCTCTGGCGTCATCTCCTTCAGCTTAACCACAACACCGACCATTATGGCCTTTAATGAGTGGCTGGAGGCGACGGGAGCCTTGGGGGCAGGAGCCACGGGCACCGGTCACAACTTGGCGTCGGGCACGACGTCCGGTCACGTCGGGGGGCGGCGTGGCCTCCATGGATCACGCTAGGGTATGGTCAACTCGATGCTATTTTTGTGAGGACAGAAACAAGCGTATTCCTAGCTCTGCCTAAAATAAGTTTGATGGGACCTCCTGATACTTCGGACATCTAACTCGGCTCACAAATACTTATTGTTTGAAAACATGCTTCAAAATATTAAAAAAAGAATCGCATGTACATCCTCATATTCTACGTCCGTTTGGAGAGGGGGAACATTTTTGTCCTACGTAAAAAGAAATTTTTTGATGCTCAAACATGACTATTCGTGGTCATTCTTTCTGTATTTTTTACACAAGCTACATAAAATATTCTTATATGTGCGGACATAGAATGTTTTTCTTTCAAATTTCTGACATTTCAGAAAAAAGAATTGATGGATTTTTAGAAAAAGATTGTTTTTCATTCAGATTTCTGACATCCCCCTTCTCCTATAATAGCTACCGGGTTTACTTTCCATTGCAAATCCAGTTGTTTGAGTATACGATATCTAAAACTGGGCATAAGGGCATCCGTAAAACTTCCTCCGTTTGGAAATATAAGATGTTTTAGGTTTATGAAAAAGATGTATCTAGATATATTTTATTGTCTAGATTTATTTGAACATACACACTAAAATATGTCTAAATATATCTCCTTCACAAATTTAAAATATCTTATATTTTTAAATGGAGGGAGTATATAAGATGAACTCTTGCTATAAGACCCACATGGCTTATAAAAATTATCACAATATTTGCTACAAAGTAGGACCCATATATCTTCATATTGCTCCATTCGTAATATATAAGGCCTTAGGTTTAAAAACAACTTATTTTCTTCATAATGTATAAGGTTAATCTTAAGGGATGCCACATAAGCCTTAAAAGTGTGCTTTTTTACACATCAAATGCCCTGAGCCACTTGCTGCAATCAGCTTAGATTATTGTCGTTTCACGGATGGTCGACACGCAATCGCAGCTTTCTTGTCCCCTTCACATCAACTAGCTATAGCGTCACACAGACATGCATCTATCTTTTCCTGTTTGTGCGTGCAGAATATCTCCTAGCTACTTTGTCGTACTGGTCAATCCAAATGAACGCATTTTTGTTCGTGGTCTCCTAGCTACTTTGTCGTACTGGTCAATCCAAATGAACGCATTCACCTTCTATGAGAGATAATATGTCTCATCCACTCGATGGAAGTGCTTAGTCAGAGTGGATCAGCGAGCCACTATGGCTACGAGTTCACCTTCAAACATAGCGAACTTAGAATCAGTTCACCTTCAAAATCCATAAGATGCAGTAGTAAGAGGGGGCGATCTCTAATTTCTGCGCGTTCAGCGTACTGAAGCGAACTTAGCAGCAACAATCACATAAAAAATTGAAGAGAAACAGAGAAGAAATACCAGAAGCAACTAAAGAAACCGATAAGTGGAAGATACTAAGATGATATATATAAGCACCGATTACCATACGCAGTTCCACGACTCGATAGAGCACCATCCCCTAGCCCCATCAACAGCAGGCTAGGAACAGTAAACCACAGAACATACCACGCAACAGTAACCCAGAAGAAAAACTAGCTCTACGACTTGTACGACTCGATAGAAAAATGCAGACGCCTAGTCGACCTCCTCCATCTTGCTCTCGCCGGCGTCATCCTCCAGCGGGGGCATGTCGGTGTCGTCAGCCTCAGCAGTCTCGTCGTCATCGATGCTCAGGCCCAGCTTGAGCATGCGGTGGATCCTGGTGCCGAAGGTGTTGGGGTCGTCCAGGCTGAACCCGGAGGTGAGCAGGGAGGTCTCGAACAGCAGCATCACCAGGTCCTTGACAGACTTGTCGTTCTTGTCAGCATCGGCGCGCTTGCGGAGCTCCTCCATGATGGAGTTCTCCGGGTTGATCTCCATCGTCTTCTTGCTCGACATGTAGCCGCCCATGCTGGAGTCCCGCAGAGCCTGGGCCTTCATGATCCTCTCCATGTTGGCGGTCCAGCCATACTCGCCAGTGACGAGGCAGCACGGGGAGTCAACCACACGGTCAGAAACAATCACCTTCTCCACCCTGTCACCAAGCACCTCCTTGATCACCTTGCAGAGCCCCTCGAACTTCTCCTTGAGCTCCTCCTTCCTCTTCTTCTCTTCCTCGCTGTCATCAAGCTTCAGACCTTCCTTAGTGGCAGAGACGAGCTTCTTGCCCTCGAACTCCTTGAGCTGGCCGATGGCGTACTCGTCAATGGCATCAACCATGTACAGCACCTCCAAGCCCTTCTTCTTCAGCCTCTCGAGGAAGGGAGAGTTCTCCACAGCCTTCTTGCTCTCGCCAGTGATGTAGTAGATGTCGCTCTGGCCCTCCTTCATCCTGGTCACGTAGTCCTTGAGGCTGGTCAGCTCATCACCGCTCTTGGTGGAGTGGTACCTGAGGAGCTCAGAAATCTTGGTCCTGTTGGTCGAGTCCTCATGGATGCCCAGCTTCAGGTTCTTGGAGAAAGCCTCATAGAACTTGTTGTAGTCCTCCTTGTTCTCAGCAATCTCAAAGAAGAGCTCAATGCACTTCTTCACAAGGTTCTTCCGGATCACCTTCAGGATCTTGTTCTGCTGGAGCGTCTCACGGGAGATGTTCAGGGGAAGATCCTCAGAGTCAACAATGCCCTTGACAAAGCTCAGCCACTCTGGAATCAGCTCCTCACAGTTGTCCATGATGAAGACACGGCGCACATACAGCTTGATGTTGTTGGCCTTCTTCCTCGTGTCAAAGAGGTCAAAGGGCGCCCTCTTGGGAACAAAGAGGACAGCCTTGAACTCGAGCTGCCCCTCCACAGAGAAGTGCTTGACAGCAAGGTGCTCCTCCCAATCGTTTGTCAAGCTCTTGTAGAAAGCAGCATACTCCTCCTTGGTGATCTCCTCAGGCTTCCTCATCCAAATTGGCTTCTGCTTGTTGATCAGGGCCCACTCGTGAGAAACCTCCTTGATCTTCTTCTTTTTCTTCTCCTTCTCCTCCTTCTCTTCATCAATCTCCTCAATCTTGCCTTCCTCAGTTTCCTTCTCTTCTTCATCCTCATCATCAGAAATTTCCTTCTCAGTGGTCTTCTCAGTCCAGAGAGAGATCGGGTAGCTGATGAACTCAGAATGTTTCTTCACCAGATCCTTAAGGCGACGCTCCTCAAGATACTCCAGCTACAGAGAAGAGCAGAAAATTGTTAACATGAGCACACAACATGAACTTAGGTACAGAAGTTCAGAGATAGGTAGCATGAGCATACAAAGTGAACTTAGACAGACATTTAGAGTCAAGACAACAGGATTGATCATACCATTTTTTCATGCTATTAGGTACAGAGGTTCATGAACATATTGAATTGATGATAATGACCAATTAAACAACATAATGTACGTGGAACAACTATGACTCAATTTCCTAGCAATTGCCAACAAATTCCATAACAGAAAGGGCATGGAATTAATGTTACTGTATGGATGATACACCAATTATACTGGTTCCTGACTGCCAACAATAATACAGACTGAATTTTGTAGCAACAACAATCAATAATTCAAAACTGAATGAACACAAGCAAGTATACTCTCAATACCACTTAGACAGCAAATCAAATTCATGACCAGACATTACAAGTACAACATGAAACACTTCTTCACAGTTATGTTTCTACTGAATTGGGAATCCTTACTATAGACCATTTTTACATACATAAAGTAAAGAACTGCATATTAAGCTAGAAGGCACTATCAACCAAATGTCAATCCTAAACATATTAAGCTACAAACAGAACATGGCATAGGCAACAAGTGCAAGCAAACAGCAACTTAACAAGGAATGCTTTTTTTGCTGTACCTGGTCATCCTTGAGGTGGAGGGTGATCTTTGTGCCCCTTCCAAGGGGCTCTCCATTATCCCTTGTGACAGTGAAGGACCCACCAGCCTGCGACTCCCAGACATACTGCTCATCATCGTTGTGCTTGGTAGTCACAACGACTCTCTCAGCAACAAGGTAAGCAGAGTAGAAACCGACACCAAACTGACCAATCATGGACACATCAGCACCAGCAGCCAGTGCCTCCATGAACTCCTTGGTCCCAGACCTTGCAATGGTACCAAGGTTGTTCACGAGATCTGACTTGGTCATACCAATACCACTGTCGATGAGCGTGAGTGTGTTTGAGGCCTTGTCAGGGATAATGTGGATGAACAGCTCCGGCTGAGCATCCAGCTTGCTCTTGTCAGTAAGGCTCTCAAACCTGATCTTGTCCAAAGCCTGCACATCAGAGCACCCAAATACACATTTAGTGAATTTCTCGATAGGTAACAGTCAGCAGTGCAGAAGTAACAGTAATACAAATCTGAAACTAGTATATCTCAGTAAGTACCAAAACAATCATAATGTCTACAGAATCAGACAACAGGTTATCTTCTCTATATTAGTTGTTTAGTTAAGTTCTATGTGAGAACAATGCTTTTCCAGAGTAAGTGAAGCATGATCACAGTATAAATTTAGTCAAAAGTATGCATGCACTGAAGCTAATTGGGAATTGGAAACTGTGAGACCAATATTTTTCGGAGATAAGCAAAATGAACAACAGATTCTATGAAATCAGCACGTTGGCAATCTAGTGATGGGGATTCAAGACTACAAATCTATGTACAGCACAATTGAGCATGTAACAGAGAGTAATTGCGATTCCATGGCCTCTATAATAATCCAATCATGTGGCAGGCCAGGGATTGAGCAAATCTACAGCTAGGGTGACAGAATAGCATACTACAGCAATGATTCATCTATAAATATACTGATACCACTTGCTGTAACTAGAGCAAAACCCCGCCGTTTCACAGCATTAACACAAATACATACCAGGCGTGCAACCCATTTTTTAGTTTTGTTTAAAAACACACAGACATTAACATTAACATTAACACACACAGATATACCATTACATATTCACTGAACTACCAACCATGCAAAGCTACCTTCTAATTTGGAAATTGTGAGAACAATGCTTCACCGGAATTGGCCTAGAAACATTAAGTACGCCATTTAGTTCAAACTCCATAAACACTACACTACCAGCCAAGCATAGCTACTTGGAAACTCGAAACTGCGATACCAATGCTTCTCAGAAATTAGTAAAATCAATTACAGAATCTACATAATCAGCATGCAGGCAATCTAGTCATGCAGACGATCTTATATTCCAAGTACAAATCCTAACGGATACAGGACAATGGAGCATATAACCTAGAGTAATTGTGATTCCTATCTACAAAGCCCAATCATTCGGCAGACCAGGGAGCGAACAAATCTATGGCTAATGACAGAATGAAACAGTACACAGATCGATTGATCCATTAGAACCCTTCCACTAAGCCAAGGGCACAAAACCCGGACCGCCTCGCGAGCCACCACATAATAAACACACCGATCTACTGACGCGACAAGGGGATCTAAAAAGTACTGAAACGAGAGGGGCGTGGTGAGGGAAGCTTACATCGGAGGAGTTGGAGATGAGCTCGCGGAGGAAGATCTCCTTGTTGGAGTAGAAGGTGTTGATGATGAGCGAGAGCAGCTGGTTGATCTCCGCCTGGAAGGCGAAGGTCTCGGTCTCCGAGGCCATGGCGCCGGAACTCCTGGAACACGCGCGCGCGGCGAGGAGGGGTTGGGAATGCTAGGGTTAGGGTTTTAGAGCGGGTTGTCGAGATGCGTGAGGGCGAGTTGGGATTTCTGGGAGGAGGGAGCGCTCGGGGGAGCGGATATATAGTGGGGAGAGCGGTTCTCGAACGTTCTACCAGGTGCGGGAAGGAGGGAGACGACGGGAGGTTGGGGTCGTGCTGACTAGTCGCCGTTGGGCCCGACGGTGCCTCCTTGGCCCACATGTCAGCCGGCTAGGCTTCGGTCTCGTACATTTTGGAAGGTTCTGGAGTTCGGAGCGAGAGTTCGTTTAATAAAATTAAATAAAGAGACTCCATGAGAGTTGAGAGAGAGCTCCAATTAGCGCTCCGTAATTAGCACTACTATGTAAAAAAAGGACTCCGTGATTAGCACTCTGTCGTAGCATCACATGGCTGCTGACACGTATTTTCTTAAGGTTTTCTCCGTATTTTTCGTACTTATTAGCGTAGGTTTTTATTTATCCTTTTTTCTGCTCTTGCTAGTGAGTACTAAGATCTGATGAAAAATCGTGCATTTTTTTTTGGGAAAGCGCGCAAATTAAGAAGGTTCCGGAAGCACGGTGGGTTCAGAGGACATGCGCACGGCCAACGCCCAACGACCCTTCTGCGAAGCAACTACGGAAACGCGCGTAACAAAATTCCAGCCAGACGCGTTGCCTAAAGGAAAAAAGAAATTCAGATGCGTTCAGTTCAGCGGTCCAAGTCGACGGGGGAGGCGACGACAGCTACAGCCGGGTGAGCCTCCAAATATACATCTATTCATCGACAGGGTTCCACATGATACAGGCATGGTAAACAGAAATCAGCAACATGATTTCGATTTCAACGGGAATTTTTAGCCATGAACATACAGAAAGGAGCAAAAAGAGCAAGGAATGACGCTTTGCGTGCCAAGGCGTGGTAGAATCAATCCCTCCCTCCCCTGGGATCGTGTCTGTCTGCTGGACGTGATCCAGCTGTAAAGAGAAGTGAACACAATATACAGGAGCTGTTTGCAGAGAATTGTCCGAGGAAAATGAAGCGACTGAGAACATCTGCTGCCATTGCTAACCTGGTGAACTTAAACGTGTATGCCTATTACTGTAGTACATGTGGAGCTAACTCTGTCCATGGCACCGTCAGACGCTCTCTGTTTTTTCCCCTCTGTGTGTGTTAGTTGGAATGTCATATGCTGCCTGATGTCATCGTCAGTCACACCGTACTTTGGCCTATAGTAGTATCACAATTCACAGAAGCCACTGCGTGGCTCCGTTGAAATGAAAGCTCTCTTCAGTCCGTGTCTCGAGTCGGTAACCTATGGCTCTCCAGGCCTTGCAACTCCTTAGGTCTCTGCGGCGCTCCGTCTGCTCGGCATTCGGAGACAGGTCAGTCCAGGAGGCAAGCAACGGGAAGGTATATACAAAGAGCGAGGTACAACGGACTTACTAGGATGATCATCATCGCTATCGCTGTTTCGAGATGTGAAAAATGGAGTGAGGTAGCGTCTGTCCAGCGTGGCCAAGGAGGGTGTGCTGCAGGAGCATTCAAGACGAGTGATTTCAATACAAAGAGGAATTCTCTCTTGTAGAATGGTGTACCTAAACTTCATAAGGAAAAAAAAACTAGTGCAGTCTACACAGCAGCGACGGAAAAAAAAAAGTGTGTTGTACGTACTTTGATTAACGGGTTTTAACTACTGGCATACCTTCTCTGGATTTCTCGGAGTTTCAGTTTGAATTTGCTCGCGCTCAAGCTCCCCTCTACATTGTTTAGTTCTATGTTACCCACATTGTCCCCCTCAAAGTTCTCCTGGTCCTGAAAGTCGATAATCACGGTAGTAAAAATATTATTTGAATTATAAAGGATGCTCAAGAGCTAAACCACAAGCCTTTTCTGAGTACAAGAAATAAGATGCCCAATAATCAAACAAAATTCCCATCTCTACCACATGTATGCATATATATATATATATGGGTCGACACTATAGAGGTAAACTTTTTGGTATTTTTCTTGGGAAACCTTCATGTTATCAGCATATAAACTAATGGAGCAAAGTTTTAACTGCCATGGCAAAAGTATACTGAAAAACAACGCAACCATGCCCCAATTTATCTCTAGGGAAACAGAAACGTTTTGCATCTCAATGCATTGATGGATAAGAAGAAGCTCAAATACAAGCCCGGGTTAGGCCTTGCAACCAAGCCATCTGATAGACAGAAATATGGGATATACACTAGGGACGTGTTTGGTTCGCAGTTTTGTAATGTAACCTGAAAACGGTGCTACCCGGTCCCGTTAATTTTTGTTTGTTTCGGTTGCTCTGTAACCTGATACCACGGGTATCTGATTCCAATCAATACAAATCTGATTCCGCTCGGGAGCCTGTGTAATCGGATAACGATACAGGAAAGCATCATCATCGCTGCCGCTGTTTTCCCCGTTCTTGCCATCGCAACCCGGCTACGTTCCCGCCGTCGCAAGCCGTCCGCTCTCCTCCGCCATCATAAACCATCCGCTAGTCGCCGCCACCGCCACGCCGCCTGCAGCAGTCCTTGTCGCCACCACCGTCCGCTGTAGTCGTCGTGCGACCCCACCACAAGATGTCCGCTTGCTGTGGCTGCCGCTGCACACCGCTGTTGCGCAGCAGGAAACTACGCATGAGTCCCTACGAAGCTATGGCCATCCCTGCTCCGTCCGTGACTGGACACGACGTTGCCGGTCAATAGCTGGTACTGTACTACTTTGCGAGTGTTACCGGAGTAGTAACAAAACAGATTTCAGTTTTTGCTCATTTCGTTTACATTAACAGGGTAAATCAATTACGTTTATGTTTCCATTACCGTTCTTGAAACAAACACGTCCTAGTTACTTTTCAACGTGCAGATTACTTGCCTCAAGTGAACGAGGATGACCATTATTACCATCTCCCACAACATGTAGAGCTTCAAGCATTGTGCTTGTTGAGCCTCCAATCAGAAGTACCTGGATTATCACCATGAAAAAAGTCATTTGGGATGGTCTACACTAGTAGCAACAGCAATGCCAGCATATCTTTCTATTGCCATCGGGCAAACTGCAGAAGTTCTTTCACTAATGACCTCTCTAGTGCAGCTTGATCGCTTGATATCTTACCGTTAGAACTATGATAGATATGGTAGCGCTCAAAATTGTCTGGCCATGGCCCTCAGGAAGATCATGAACGGATTGAAGAGCAAGGGCAAAAGCCATAGCCCCTCTAAGACCTGAACATGTAAATGCACCAAAACTAAGTGATAGAACTGCTTAAGATACCAACAGGCACTTTGATAAATTTGGTAAACTTATTGAGTGAGCATGATTGTCAGACTACATACCACTATACCAAAGTGCCTGTTGGTACTGCCTGGATATTTTCCGGTGGGGTGGCCGTACCAAATTTACCAAGAAAGCACATGAAAAAACATTTGCAGCCCTTCAAAATAAGAGGACATGGCAAAACTAAGTAACTTGAGCAAACACATATATATGAATAATGTGCAGTCGCCCAGTTCAGTGCTAGCACTAAGTTCTTCAGCTTGAGCATCAATCTAATGTAACCAAACAGAGTATCATTTTTATAAATCTTGTGTGGTTCTGTTGGATCTTATTAACCCTGTGTTGTATGCAGAATTGATGTTGCCTGTTCTAGCTTATTGGCAGACATACTCAAACCTCTCTAAATGAACTTCAGGAAATGTGGCAATAGAATTTGAACAAGGCTCAATGAAACCATACCTTGCAACTAATATGAAGATCTTCGTGAATCAAACGAAATAAATGCTAAGGAAAAAAAAGAAAACAGTATCTCATAAGGAATTATGTGCAGTACAAGTAGCTCCCAGCCAAAGTGAAGGATACAATTGAGAAGAATATGAACCCAATGTGTGACCAGCTTTGACGCTCCATTGCAATATCAAACCCCATATATATGAACCTGCAGGGATAATGGACAATCATGTAAGTAAATATAACAAAACAGAAAGATTATAATGTTGACTTACACAAAAGTTTCTGCTAATGATGAAAGCAGATGGAAAAGGGAAGCAGTAAAACGCTGGGAGTCCTCTGACAAGTTCGGGAATGTGTATCTCTTCATCACCTGAAAAGAAAGGTCATTATATAAATAATTTCATGCAAAAATAATAATCCCTGAACGCCTCAATTAAATTGGTACCCACAATTCCAGTAAAGAGTATTGAGACTATGCCAGACAGACCAAAGCCTTCAGCTAGCATGTACCTACAAGCAAATATAAAACTGAATCTAGAATCCTCAAAGCCTGACAAAAAGTAATTCAAGTAAGGTGTGCTTACGAGAAGTATGGGAATAGTACAAACAAGCAGCTCTCGAGGTTATAAAGGCTGAAAATAAAAATTCAAGAGTTTAATTGCTTATTATATCCAGATAAACTCTTGTTTCCTGAAACAATAAATGATTAGGAATGTTACTTACTTCTCAACACCTAGTGTTGAATACTTGAAGAGGTTTTACAGAATTAAGGAGTAACAAATGGTTGTCAGTATGACAAAATATTAAACAAACACGTCGAGGTTTCATTTAGCCACTGAAAATATCTAAACAGTTTCCTCATATTTAAGCAGGGAAGCAAACCAATATATGCGATCCACGCTTCAGAAAGCATTGTCAAGGTTAAAGAGCAACTGAACTACAAAAAAAAAACGGGTAATTACAAACAAATACAACCAGCCCCATTTGGAGTATTCTTTACAGGAATGCAAGAGAACTATATCCTATTTGGTTCGTGCAAATAGTAACACAACAAACAAGTTGCCGCTTTCAGTGGGAGAAAAACAGATATCTCTACAAATGGTGCAAAAGGTAAGAGTGAAGGAAGGATATGAGAGCAGAAATAAATCCAGCTCCAACACCTGCAAGATCAAAGTAGTAAGAAATTAAGTTCACAAATGCCATGCAAAATGTTTGTACCTAAATGCATAAGCATAAAAGGAAACTAGGGAAAATGGACTGCAGCAGGACATCAATACTGTAGGCAGGAGATCTGTTCAGCTAATGACCAGATGATAGAAAAATTGTCATGATACCTGTTGACATTGATCCAAAGAAGTTCTCAAGAAACCTCAAGATAACTACGAAAATGTTTTGGCTGGAAGCATTGGTCCTCAGAGATGCCATAGTCCTGACGATGAAGGGGGTCAAGAAAGATTCTGAAGAAGCAAATAACGAAGAAGAGGAGATGAAAATATCGTCCTGACCTGTACAAGGAAATTGCCATCTTCATCGCCGCAAAGCAGGTTGATATAAAGCAAGGTGTAAGGATCACTCAGAGCAATAATATTAACAATTTTGCATAAACAGAAATCATACAGCGTCGTTTAGGACAGATTCACCGAAAACCAACGCATAGAGGTCCACATCCGTACCAAGTTCCTGCAATTAAATGGAAAGTGAGTAACGTTTGTTTCCAGAGTACCAGAAAAAGCATAGTGTGCTAGTGCCTAAGGTGACAACAGAAACCTGAAATATGGACAACACAGTTACAGGATCAGTTGCTGATACAAGGGCACCAAACATCATAGATTCAATCAGAGGCATCTTATAGACAAGATGTATTAACCCAAAAAGGTAGCTGCAATGACAAGCGCATCATAAGATCTTCACAAGTCAAAGGATTCACATACAATAAGCCTGCAAGCAAACTAGTTTAGACTCTTACACTAGAACACCTGTGACAATGGAGGCGATAAAGGTTCCAACGATTGCAAAAGTAATGATAGCACCAAAGTTTGAGAAGAACGGTATCTGCAAGTACAGATAGAATAAATTTAGTTGCAGCTAGACAGAATCTAAAAAATATAGAGGCATGGGGAATTGAACACTTACTGGTGCTAAGCTGAAGCCAGACTGGGTAGCGTGTAGTCAAGCAAACCATTCAGCATAAGCTTTACAAAAGAAATACTGGAAAGTAAAATGAGCATTTTTTGGATAAGGGTGGTAAAATGAAGCTGCTAAGGATATAATATAATAGGAGGCAGCAAGAACAGAAAGAAAAGCTCTTCCCGGAAATTGAACCATCTCCTGAAATTCCGCAGAAAAGGATACCATGTCAGCATGGTCGAAAAGTAACAGTTTGATATGCTTAGGTTTCTGGGAAGAAGACAGTCAAGACCTAGTACTTTTCTGAGTGTTAGATATGCTAGCAAGCCCTCCCACGATCAACCCTGCCATAAGTGGAGGCAGATTATCATAGAGCCAAAATAGAAGAGATTTATCTAATTCCTGAAACTAACTAAAACTGTAACTTGCTGAGGTCCACATCTTTCTGCAGCCCAGCAGAAAAATTACAGCAAGGATCAGCAATGAAAATCGTGAAACCAGGTGTCTTGCAGTTGCAGTGAGAATGACATAATGCTCCCATATGCAAACCAGATATGACCAGTTGATACTGTAGGCATGTTATGGCATTCTGTTGCCATCATTATTTATAACCTCAGGACTCAGGTTTCAGCATAATAAAGAGTTCCATTGAAGCATGGTGCAATATTCCTAAAGGTATAACAAAATTCATGGATGTAGATACTTAGATGTTGCAAATGCAAAATCCCATACTCAAAAATCGTCTATGTTGTTGAGAATAAAGAAAGACAAGCAGCAAGTCATGAACAATGCATCCTGCTTGCCTTTCTTTTATGTCCTTGATAACAGGGGAAATTTTAATATGAACTAAATCTACATCAGTGAGTTATATCAGAATTATTGAAACATTTTATCTTGAAATTTTATGTGTTTTTCTTAAAAGGGTAGGAAGTTGCCATGGACATCAAGCAATTTTCCATGCCAAAACAGACCATAAATGATGTCCAATGAAATGAAGGGCGGATAACATCAGTGTGACACGGCGTGAAGAAATCCTGGCTCCTATTTGTTTACATTAGATACAGGAATGAGACTATGAGAGCATCAGCACAGATACACAACAACAAAAATGCAGCGAAAAGGCAAACACTCATTCTACTTAGGTTCCGTGCAGCATCGCGGTGAATTATGATAATCATTTTTGTCTAACCACTAACCAGTTGTTGCATATTTTACTGTTTGTTTAACCAACTTTTACCTGCTTCCTTAGCTATTTTGTTGAAGCAGATTATAAACTAAGTTCAGCAACCACAATTGAGCCTTAATATGCTCCTTCCTGATCTTAATCAAGCCCACAATCAAATGGTCAAACATAGCCAGATTCAGCTCAAAATTGGCCACCGTGTTATTGATCATGAATCTGTAATTTCTATAGTTGGACTGGGAATTGGTTGGAGGCACGTCTCTCTGTTTTTAGTTTGGGCAGCCATAAATTCAGCAGTGGATATATTATCTGTCAAAGGTTGATGGATCTATATTGATATTTTACCAGATATGAGATGGATCCAATAGGGATTGTAAGCGTTGCTTCCTTAGATAAGCAACACTACACAACTCTGTCAGAGCTAACTGTCAGTAATACAGATAAGCACCAACTGCACTCTTCAGATTTTAGCTTATACTCCCACCATTCCATAACATAAGACGTTACTACAACCAGTATAGGAGTATATTAGTTGTCTTGACATCTTATATTATGAGACGGAGGGAGTATCTAGCATAACGCAATATCGAAATGGAACAGAACTTGGCACGGCTGTAAATCCACATGTCCCTAATAAAATGACAAATGAATTTATTTACTTTTGTCAAACTAATTCTGAATCCAACCATGCAAATCAGAGATTTATGGTTCGAATCACTAACAAAATTGCAAGTAAACTGGATCACTTAACATGCACCTGGGCTGAACCGAATAATCCACGGTCACTTCTGCACTCATCTCTCCCGTGTGTGTGTGCAAACTATGCTCGCGCTAGAACTACTACTGTGCTGCTACTGCAACATTTCTAGTAATTATCCCCTAAACCCCAACAAAGTAAAACCGGCACTGTAGAACTGCTTCCCATTTTTCCGCCTTCCCGGCCAGCCAACACATGTCACAAAAAAACACTCGTTCGGCCGCCACGTGGGACCATGGAACGAGCAAGGGAAACGGAAACCCCAAGTAGCAATGGCGCGGCCGCCGAAGGTACGTACCGATGAGGAGCGACGCGCTGGCCTCCGGGAGGTAGTAGACCCTGCGGCGGCGGAGGAGGTGGCCGAGCACGAAGGCCAGCACCAGCATCGATATCTGAAGCAGGATCCCCACCCCCGCCGCTTCCTCCTGCTCCTCCACCGTCGGCGCGCCGTGCGGTGGCGCCCCCGCCGCCATCCCTCCCCCTCCTCTCCCGCGTGCGAATGCTTTTTCTTCGCTTCGATGCCTCGCTTGATTCTGTTTTACTTTTCTCTGGGGTTTCTTGTCGTCTGTTTTACTCTGAAATTTCCTTCGGGGCTATGGGTGGGGAGACGACTCCCTGCGCGAATCTCGATGGACGGCTAGGATGTATTTGACCGTTGATCTGATGGATTAGCGGGTGCTGAAGAGGGGGGAAGCATGACGCAGGCGCATTTTCTTTCAGCTGGGAATCAAACTTTTGTCGATTTCTGATTTTACGAAAGAAGTTGTTTTCACCAAACTCTCGAATATGAGCGTGAGAATGTTAAGCCAAATTTAGGTACTCCCTCCAATCCAAATTAATGGACATGGGAGTAAACAAAATGCTTGTTAATCGGACAACTGCATTCAACACTCAGACACGATGTCTGTATTGAGTAAGAATCATGCAAAATGTGTGAAAAAAGTACTATAACCAGATGATGAAGATTTTTCAGCATCGCGTAGTAATATCAGAATAAATAAAAAAACTACTCCCTCCGATCCATATTAGTTGACTCAACTTTTTCTAAATTCATATGTATCTAGCTAAGTATCTAGTCTAGATTCATCCGTATCTAGACAAAATTGAGTCAACTAATATGCGTCAGAGGGAGGAGATCCAAATTAGTTAACTCAAATTTGTTAAGATACTATCTAATACTAATTCATGTTTAGACATCTGAATCTAGAAAAATCTAAGAGCATGTCTAACAGACCCCTTAAAAGGGTCAAACCCGTAAAATAATCGCCAAAATACGGGGTTTGGGCTCTACCTGGCCGTCTAGCAGACCCCATAAATCAGCCTCCCGTATCGATTTTCCCCAGTTTTGGTTATGGGGCGGCTCTTCGCCCCCTACTTGTGCGGGGTGGGAAGGGGAATACAAGGCCAAACCACTATTCTCCCTTTCACTGCGCGCGAAGGGTTTCAGCGAAACCCAACCGCCGCCGTCGCCCGATCTCCTTCGCCCCACCCTTCCCGGCAACGACGCGACCGGATCTTGCTGCCATGGATCCTCCACAAGGCCCGCGGGCCGTCGGCAGTGCGCCACCTTCGACCGCGGTGGTTGATGTCCCTGTCGGAGGTCCGCCAAACCCCGGCGACGTGTCGGCCATGATCTCCGCCACCATCCCGTTGAAGAGGAAGAAGTTCCCGAAGCAGTTCTTCGAAGCCCTTGCGACGGCCGCAACTCCGCCGGCTGTGACTGCTGCAGCTGCCAAGAAGGGGGCAGGACGAGACGAAGGCGGCCGGGCCGAGGGGTGCCCCGCCGGCCAAGGTGAAGACAAAGGCAGGCAGCCGCATCGGCCTCGCGCCTCCACCACCCTCCAAGGCCACGACCCCTCCTCCCTCCGTTCCATCTGCGGCGACGCCCGCGCCGCCGCCACCCTCCATTGACGTAGACAAGGTGTTCGATGTTGAGTCCACAACATCGTACATGGACATGCTCAACGAATCCGCGGTGGACTTGCACGCCGGCATCGGTGCGTTCGATGGGGAGGACTATGTCGAAGGGATTGATGATGATGAGGAGGAGGAGGATGACGGTGACGAAGGTCGATGACGAGGAGGTGGTTGAGGTTGATCCGGCTGCCGCCGGTTCTTCCGCGACGCCGAAGCCACGCACCTCGAACTACACCGAGATTGAAGACACGACCTTGGTCCGTGCTTGGAGTAGGGTGGGGATGGATGCGTGCACCGGAGTGGACCAAGGCGGCAAGCGCTATTGGCAGCGCATCGAGGATCTCTACCACCAGCTGAAGCCTCGTACCAAGAGTATGGCCGACAGATCCTACCGCTCTCTTGAAGGCCGGTGGAACATCATCAAACCAGCTTGTTCTCGTTGGAGTGCTGCCATGGACCAAGTGGCCGACAACCCCCCCTAGTGGATGCGTGTCGTAGGACTGTGTAAGTTCTCCAAGTTTGTTGCTATCCATACTATGTGTTGATGATGTGCAAACATCACATTAATATTGTTGTTGTGCAGCCCAAGTATGCTCGACAGAGGTACAAAGACATGGCCGGCTCCAAGAATAAGGAATTTCAGTTCTAACATTGCTTTACCCTTCTTCAACATCTTATTAAGTAGAAGTTGAGGGACAGTGTGTAGCACCCTCAGAATCGGCCATATGCAAGTTTTAGCGAAACCCACCAAACCCGCATAGAAACGATTCGAAGTTGCCCACCAGGCACTTTCGTGCGGGTGGAAAACGAAGTAATATCATTACACAATAGTCCTCGATGGAACCCACAGAACAGATATATACAACGGCGACTCAATGAGTCAAGAATACAGATATACAGTACAAAGATCCAAATCACCTTGAAAATGATACATCGTCCGACTACGGACAAGATGCAAATGGGGCTAAGAGCCCTGAAGAATAACCAATGGCGTCCATAACCCTGCCCAGGCCAAGCCGGAAGGGTAACCCTGCTAACGACGTCGATCTCAAACCTGCTTAAACAAAAGGGGTGCCGACAAAGGGCAAGGTAAAAAGAGAGAGCGGTCAGTACTGAGGCCAGTACACGGCGAGGCTAGAATTCGGCGGTCCTCGCCTACATAGGTATGGTGGACTGAGCGGCAGCGCAGCATGCACTAAACAACCTATAGAGACTCGATATAACTGTCGGCTACCAGAGAGGGGTAAGAAAGACCTATTCGGAACCAACCTGATACTACCACCAAACAATACCCATCCTGGTGTTTCCCCCTCGAGACCAAACGAGGAAGTTAACCGAGGAACTCACACAGTTGGCAGTTTTATTCATTCCGTTATCGTTGCAGCAATTACTAGTCAGGTATAGATAGTCGTCCTGATAGAATAAGCAGTGGGCACTTTTAGTTAACCATTTCGTTGTAGTTGTAGTACTTACTAGTCAGATACATATAGCATGAGGTATCCCAAAACCCAGCAGTTGTTGGTACTTTTATTTAGCCCTTCCGTTATAGTTGCAATACTTACTAGTCAGATACAATGGTAGCAAGCGACAACCCAATCAAGCAATTGTTGGCAGTTTTATTTAGCCATTCCATTATAGTGAAGCTGATTACTAGTCATTATAAAGTCAAATTTGTAACACTACTTTAGTTATAGTTGTCTATGATCGAGATACTGTGCTCCAAGTCGTCCATAACCGCGGACACGGCTTTCAGAAAGTTTTACCCTGCAGGGGTGCACAAATAGCAACACACACTCGATCAACCTCGGAAAAACCAAATCAAAACCCAACGAGGCCTTCACGACAAAGCAATCACAAGATTCAGAAATATTTCAGGGGGGCACCCTATTAAGCTACCCGCAACGAAGTTAGCTGACTCCAAAACGGACTCAAGGTTTGCGTCAATGGCTGTAAACGACTGGGAACCCGAAAGTGTGACTGGTCTTGTCGATACCGCGAAAACACTCCGCTTCCCTAAACAGTACAGGTGCAGTACCTCGCACAATTTAAATAAAGCAGTAAAGCATGGCATAAGTACAGGATAGTAAATAAAACCTCAAACTAGTTTGTGGTCTCAAGAAATAAGAATGAATCAAGCTCTGGCTCAGGGGGGGTCCCATAATCCTCCCGGATGTGGATAGCGCGGATATTCAAGGAACAGGTATCAAGTACCCGGGGTCCTACGGAACACAAGTGGACGGTTAACAACCAAATAACATCTATTGCCCACCTGTGCCTCTGCGTTTACCTACTTCAATTTTAGTTGTTAAACAATAATTAAAGTCTTGATCAACTCCAACATTAAACGTGCGGCAATACTCCAACAACTGTGGCACTGGGCGACACGCAACAGCACTTGAGCAAGCGACTACGACGCGCAAGACCAGCTATCTACCAAACAACAGGTAATAGGATGTGTCCAAGGCAATATAAGGCTGCAAGGGATATCACGGTTACGAAAACTAGAGCAACGCAACACAGATAGCAATAGATCAACAGGAGGGAATAAGTACTATAAAAGTAAGATAGGTAGAAAGGGGGAGATGCTCGCCTGAAAAACATTGCCGAAGGTGAAGGGAATATGCCCGAGAGGAAATAATAAAGTGGTTATTATCGTATTCCTTATTTATGATAAATGTTTATTTTACATGCTATAATTGTATTAATACGGAAACGTTAATACATGTGTGTTTAATAAACAAAAGAAAGTTCCTAGTTATGCCTCTCTTATAAACTAGCTCGTTGATTAACAAGATGATCATAGGTTTCCTGATCATGGACATTGGATGTTGTTAATAACGAGGTCACAACATTAGTGTAATGGTGTGATGAACATTCATCCGAAGTATAGCATTACGATCAAAGTCATTGAGTTTATATTGCTATAACAACTTACGAAGTGATCCTAATCCTTAGACCATGAGATCATGTCAATCACTAACACCGGAAGAGTTTCTTGATAACATCAAACGTCACACCGTAACAGGGTGATTATAAAGATGGATTCAGAACTAATAAAGTGTTATGTTGAGGCCCATGGATCGAGAGTGGAATTTGTTCATCCCGATGACGGATAGATATGCTCTGGACCCTCTCGGTGATATCACATTGATTAGCTTGCAAGCAAGTGATTTGATCACTAGAATGTTATATCACGGGAACGAGAAAAGAGTGCATGTCGGTAACGAGATCAAACTAGGTATGGAGATACCGATGATCGAATCTCGGACATGTAATATATCGTGAAACAAAAGGATTAAGATACTAGCGTAAAAGGTTCCGACGATCACAAGAAAGTCATCGTTGAATGTGTGGGAGTCAGTATGGGTCTCCAGATCCCGCTTCTGATTATTGATCTGAGAGGGGTCTCGATCATGTCCGCATTATTAGCGAACCGTAGGGTGACACACTTAAGAGACACCGACATCCATTTGGAGCAAAAGTTTCATGCCGAAAAGAAAAGGAAAGCGCAGGAATTTATTTCACTAGACACCGAAACTGTTTCGGTTGAAATTGCTGAAACTGGTTCTGCATGTGAAATGGAATACTAGCAAGGGGTTTTATGTGAATGTTTGTTAATTAAAGTAATTAACAAAATTCTGAATGAATAAATAAATAAAAGAGTTTTATTTAAATGAGAGCTTGCATTAAATTTGGTGGAAATTTAATGCATGTGAGTGGATTTTTGAGTGGAGGCTTTTTAATGGGAGTGGAGGCTTTTCATTTTGAGTGGGAGCTCCACCCACATGAATGTGGAAGAGGTGGGGGCAGCCCCATGGCTGGGCGCCATGCCCCTTGGGTGCCCCCCCTCTCCCCTATAAAAGGCCCCCCTCTCCTCCTCTCACAACACACCTCCTCGTGAAGGATCTCTCTCCCCCTCTAGTATTTATTCCCCATGGTCTCGGACTAGCGAGATACATGTTCCTGGTGGCTTTTCGGCAAGAAAGAGTTGTGCTTCCGCTGCATCGCTGGAGCGAGGAGGAGGAGGTTGCTCGGTGCCTCGAACGTGTGTGCGAGCACGGATGCGCTGCTGTTTTGCGGCGCTAGGACTTCCTCTCGATCTTGAGATCGGCAAGAGATCGTCTACATCAACCACGAGTTTGGACTCGTTAAGCTTGTCGGTCTTCAAGGGTATGTTCTCTACGGATATACATCCGCCCGTTGTTTGTATCTAGTAGATAGATCTTGGTACATAGTTGTTCCCATCGTAGGAAAATTTTTGTTTTCTATGCTGCGAACCCTACAGTGGTATCAGAGCCGGATCTATGCGTAGATACTTTGCACGGGTAGTACACATATGATTATGTGGGCGATGATGATCATTTTATTGCTTCTTAGTTGTACTTTGGATATTGGTGGCATAGTGGGATGAAGCGGCCCGGACAAACTTTACGTGTCCTCGCACATGAGACCTGTTCCACGCTTGACATGCAACTAGTTTTGCATAAGTGGCTAGCGGGTGTCTGTCTCTCCTACTATAGTCAATATCTAATTTGCAACGAGTTGTCAACAATTTGGTTATCCTCGTTGTGGTTCATGTTCGTAGGTAAGAACGGTTCTATCTTCGAAAGCCCTAAGCCACGTAAAACTTGCAATGGATAAATTAGAGGCGTCTAGTTTAGATTGTTGCTGGGCTAGTGTTATGATATGGTGATGTTGTAAGTAGAAGTATGAGATGATACTCTTACAACACACATAGCGTGTAAGTTCCATAGACCTTGGCCTTACACATAAAGGTATGATAGTGATCATACCACGGTGCACATGATGGAGATCATATGCGGGAACCATATCATTTCACTTATAAACATGTGATGTTTTTGATTGCATCTTATATTGCTTGTTTGGCGTTTAATTAGCATAATAAGATGATCCCTCATTTAAATATCAAGATAAGAATGTGTTCTTCCTTTAGTATGCACCGATTATGTTCTCGTCGCTCCAAGACATCACGTGATGATCGGGTGTTTTTGGATCCACGACCATATTTCGGGTGTAAGACAGTTACACACGCAAATACTAAGGTTCTTACTTGGCGAGCCTAGCATGTACAGACATGGCCTCGGAACACGGACCGAAAGGTTAAGCATGAGTCATATGTTTTGATATGATGACCATATGGATGCTCGCCTTTGAAGCTATGCCGACTCACGTGATGATCGGACTTGGTGTAGTAGATTTGGTTCATGTAATCACCAAAAGGACACGAGGGATGTCGTTTTTGAGTGGGAGTTCATTTCTAATTTGGATTAGTAGAACTCAATTTATCATAAATTAAATCAAAGTGAATTTGCATAATTTGTTGTAGTCATTGGCATTCGTTCACCACCTTATGCATAGTTGTAATTGAGATAATAGAACTATAGAATTCTGGATATTTACTTTACGAACTGGTATCGTATTGTGTTGAGTGTCAATCTAAAGTTTAAAGTCCTATTGCAAACTTTCAGCAAACTCTATTTACTCCGTGAAATTTAATAGTTGGTATTAAATCGAGAGTAACAATTCCAGTGTTAGTATCTTAAGTATCATGTTTGCCTCCATGATTCTTGATTGTTTTAATATCAAGATTATCTAGGAGCTGAAAGAATTGTTTCATAAACCATCATGTGTGGCAGATATAACGATATCTGAAACAATGTTTGGTTGCAATATGATAGAGTATAATATATGTTCTCATATTGGATGAGAATTTACGAAGGTTAGGAGATGCTAGACATCCTAATCATCCAAAAGGGTTTTGGAAAGTAATGTTATACTCACGATTCTCCTTTATAAGCTAAATTGGCTTGATCATGAAAGTCGTCATGATAAGGATGAATAGAAGATGTATGTAAAGTGTTTACTACACTAAAAGATTACTAAAGAATGGATTTTGAAAGAATACCGATCATTTTGATGATGGTGATCTACTTCAAAGTGCAAATCCAAAGGTATTATTATTTGAATATACACGCTTTGGACTATGTGTCATGTATATGGCGCCACTTTTGATGTTGATAAATTCTTTTAAAAAGGAAAAGGAAATGCTGAAAGAGAATCTATAAAATATACTTGGCAAAAAAGAAAAGATTGGAAATATCCAATTTAGGTATATATATGATATACATGTTATGGTTGTATTCTTTGCTTGTTAAACAATGTGGTTCTTGGGTATTGGATACCGAATTGGTTGGTATGAAATTTCATACGGAACGACGCAATTCATGAACCACAATGGCCTAAGTAACTAGCAAGAGAATATGTGATAATGTTCATCGAAAACAAACAAACCGTTGTTTGTATTTCTCGTTGACATCAAAGCTTGACTTCAAGATTTGTTTTAATAATTGTTATTTGAATCAGGTATTATGAGAACAAAGGTTGTTCAAATAATTACCGTATTCCATATAAGATGGATGATTTACAAATCTAGTTGGAGAAATCACATCCATAAAACCTAATGCTAAAATGTCGCAAGACAAATGATTGAAAGATCACTTACGAAGTGACATCGCTGTTTAAATTATATTGGAAAGAAAACATGAAGAATCTCCATATTCATGGATTTTTGGAGTCTTTGATTTGATCAAGTGACGCTTGTGAGACTTTCCACGTGATAATTAAAACTTCGTTCAAAGGCCAAAGAAGAACGAACGACTAAATTATTGGAATTTATACATATCGATGTATGTAGTCCATTATGTGTAGTCGTAAGCGATGGGTTTCAACTTCATATGCTTTCTCCGGAATTTTGAGTGAATGTTCACTTAATGAGAAAGAAGTATGAAATATTTGAAAATGTTTCAAAGACTTTCAAGATGAAGTGGAAAATCATTGTAACAAGAAAATAAATGAATTATGATTTGATCATGAAGGGATTTATTTGAGTTACAAGTGTAACAAGAAAATAAATGAATTATGATTTTATCATAAAGGGATTTATTTGAGTTGCAAGTTTAGCAAAACACCTAGATTTACATATCCCGAAACACCATAGGAGTATGGAGTGTTTGAGATTTGTAATGAAACCTTGTGAGACATGGTTGGATCAAAGGTGTTATTTATAAAACTGCCATTATGTTTTAAAAGATTAAAGCTTTAGAGACTACCGCTTTTACACTGAAAAGAGCTCCATCTTGATCCGTTGAAATGACACCATATGAGTTATGGTTTGGGGTAAAACCCAAGTTGTCCTTTCTTAAATTTTGGTATGCTAAACATAAGTAAGATGTTTACAACCAAAGTCGGATGAGCATGTCTTTGTAGGTTATTTCGAATAACAATTGGTTATTCCTCCATAACACCGAGGACAAAAGGGTTTGTCGCTTGAAATGTGAAGTTTCTTGAAGAAGGAATTTTTCATAAAAGTTAAGTGGGAGGACAATATAACTTTGATAAGGTTAACGAACCTTAGCTAAATGTGCTGAGTTGCGCAGCGCCAGAAATCGCTCTGGAGGCTGCCATAATGCTCATAGCTTATGTGCCTCAAAGGTTGTGGTCACGGAGGTCTAAAGTTCCTATTGAACCAAGAAGGTCGGTTAAACAATCAAATGCTAAGATTTGAGAGTAAATCATTATTGTTTGACAATGATGAACCGAATACATACAAAGAAGCGATGATGGGCCCTGACTCCGTCAAATGGCTTGAAGCCATAAAATCCGTGATAGTTTCATATATGAGAAATCAAGTTTTGAACTTGGAAGACCCTCCGGAAAGGTGTAAAAACCTATCGGTCGTATTTGGATCTATAAAGAAACAGACATGGATGTCTCACATCTATGAAATATTCGACATGTCGTAAAGTATTTTATGACAATGTTCAAAGAGTTGACTATGACAAGATATGATCTTTCATAGCGATATTTAGTCTGAACGGATTAAAATAGCAACCACTACATATAATTTGGTATATGGTAGATGAATAAACAAAACAAAGTTCTTCTAATAGAATGGTTACCTAGGACGTGTACATGACACGGTCCAAAGGGTTTTGTTAAATTCAAAGGATGCTAAAAGGGCATGCAAACTTCAATGGTTGAAGTAAGCATCGCGGAGTTGGAATCTTCACCATGATGAAAAGGAGTTTTTCATCAGGAGACGATGAAGATGCTTGCATTTGCAAGAAATTAAGTGGGAGCGCTGAGACATATTTCTAATACATTATGTGAAGGACATCTTGTTGATTAGAAATGATGTATCTTTTATTGACAAAGGTTAAGAATTTCATTTCGATGAAAGACTTAGGCAAAACCCGAATATTTAGCATGAATGTCTATAGTGGATAGACTGTAACGCTAATATATTTATGCCAAACGTACATATATGAGATATTGAAGGAGTTCAATATAGAAACGACAAGAAACAGTTCTTGTTGCATGGAAAGGAATTGAATCAAGATTCAAGTGTATCGACACTTGATAAGTTAAACAAGATTCAAGTGCTTTGACACTTGATGAGTGCAATCACGAGAATGTTTTGATCAATCATACCATGATATGTACACATCCAGATATGTCCTATGCTCTAAGTGTTATGAGCATATACCAGAATGAATCATAAAATGATCATTGGACGATAGTGAGGATATTCTTATGATCTTTTGGAAGAACTAAGAATATATTTGTGTAGAGGTGACAAACAATTACAAATAGTTCATTGTAAAGCGTTACATTGATACTAGTTTTGTCACAAGATACAAATTAAGTTTATCTCAATTTAAACTATGGGTGGCACAATGTAATGGAAAGGAGATTCCATGATGGATTTGGAAGAGTTTCAAAATTAAGACATTGTGACGAATACTACAACAAAAGGCTAAGTATATGACTGCTATAGTAGCAGCAAAGGAGGGAATTTGTGTCAAGTAGTTTGTTATCAAACTAAGGTGTGGTTCGCAACGGGCTAACACTAAAGATATATTGTATGACAATAGTATCGACGTGTTTTAACCCCAAGGAACTAAAGGTCTCACCGAAAGACCAAATTTATACAATGCCATCTCATTGGAGAATGAGTGATGCGTGAAGACGCAAAGACATGCAAATACACACGGACCTGAAGCGTCAGATCCATAGATTATGTTAACCACTTGCAATTGCGTATATGGAACACCGGAAAGCCATAAGTGTTCAATACGCAAAGTTCTCAAACTAGATTATTGTCTCTAGTGCAAGTGGGAGACTGAAGGGAATATGCCCGAGAGGAAATAATAAAGTGGTTATTATCGTATTCCTTATTTATGATAAATGTTTATTTTACATGCTATAATTGTATTAATACGGAAACGTTAATACATGTGTGTTTAATAAACAAAAGAAAGTTCCTAGTTATGCCTCTCTTATAAACTAGCTCGTTGATTAACAAGATGATCATAGGTTTCCTGATCATGGACATTGGATGTTGTTAATAACGAGGTCACAATATTAGTGTAATGGTGTGATGAACATTCATCCGAAGTATAGCATTACGATCAAAGTCATTGAGTTTATATTGCTATAACAACTTACGAAGTGATCCTAATCCTTAGACCATGAGATCATGTCAATCACTAACACCGGAAGAGTTTCTTGATAACATCAAACGTCACACCGTAACAGGGTGATTATAAAGATGGATTCAGAACTAATAAAGTGTTATGTTGAGGCCCATGGATCGAGAGTGGAATTTGTTCATCCCGATGACGGATAGATATGCTCTGGGCCCTCTCGGTGATATCACATTGATTAGCTTGCAAGCAAGTGATTTGATCACTAGAATGTTATATCACGGGAACGAGAAAAGAGTGCATGTCGGTAACGAGATCAAACTAGGTATGGAGATACCGATGATCGAATCTCGGACATGTAATATATCGCGAAACAAAAGGATTAAGATACTAGCGTAAAAGGTTCCGACGATCACAAGAAAGTCATCGTTGAATGAGTGGGAGTCAGTATGGGTCTCCAGATCCCGCTTCTGATTATTGATCTGAGAGGGGTCTCGATCATGTCCGCATTATTCGCGAACCGTAGGGTGACACACTTAAGAGACACCGACATCCATTTGGAGCAAAAGTTTCATGCCGAAAAGAAAAGGAAAGCGCAGGAATTTATTTCACTAGACACCGAAACTGTTTCGGTTGAAATTGCTGAAACTGGTTCTGCATGTGAAATGGAATACTAGCAAGGGGTTTTATGTGAATGTTTGTTAATTAAAGTAATTAACAAAATTCTGAATAAATAAATAAAAGAGTTTTATTTAAATGAGAGCTTGCATTAAATTTGGTGGAAATTTAATGCATGTGAGTGGATTTTTGAGTGGAGGCTTTTTAATGGGAGTGGAGGCTTTTCATTTTGAGTGGGAGCTCCACCCACATGAATGTGGAAGAGGTGGGGGCAGCCCCATGGCTGGGCGCCATGCCCTTGGGTGCCCCCCCTCTCCCCTATAAAAGGCCCCCCTCTCCTCCTCTCACAACACACCTCCTCGTGAAGGATCTCTCTCCCCCTCTACTATTTATTCCCCATGGTCTCGGACTAGCGAGATACATGTTCCCGGTGGCTTTTCGGCAAGAAAGAGTTGTGCTTCCGCTGCATCGCTGGAGCGAGGAGGCGGAGGTTGCTCGGTGCCTCGAACGTGTGTGCGAGCACGGATGCGCTGCTGTTTTGCGGCGCTAGGACTTCCTCTCGATCTTGAGATCGGCAAGAGATCGTCTACATCAACCACGAGTTTGGACTCGTTAAGCTTTGTCGGTCTTCAAGGGTATGTTCTCTACGGATATACATCCGCCCGTTGTTTGTATCTAGTAGATAGATCTTGGTACATAGTTGTTCCCATCGTAGGAAATTTTTTGTTTTCTATGCTGCGAACCCTACAGAAGGTTCAACCGAAGATCGGGTCGACACTCGCATCAACTCAACGGCCTTATCCGTGAAGAACCAAAACACTAGAATAAACACCGGATGCAATATTTAATACTACGGCAAAAGATCGGGCATGATGCATGTATGATGTATGGCATGGCAAGGATGCGATGCAATTAGGCAATATTAAGTGGAACCGAAGTCCCGACAATTAATTAGATGTTTCAAGTTATTTATCTACCCCGCAAATTAAATGTTGGATTAGCAAGACCAAACATGGCTTCGGTTCGCTATGCCAATTTAAATGAAGTCCGGAATAAGACAAAGATATCCCGCATATAGACTCCATATTTAATTATGAGATGAATTGGCATAATGCCCCCAAACCACAGACAAGTATGCATGCATGATCAATTTAATATGCATAAGTAGATAATGTCATATTATAAAATAATGGGGTCTCGGATAGGGAATCACATTAGGGTCGAAGATCTTGGGCTCCGAGGGGTTCGGGGTCGGGTCTCAGGGTTCGACGGGGAGAACGGTTCGACGGAATCGGTCTCGGACAACGGAAGTAGATCTTGTCGCATCCGCGGTAGTCGGGCCATGTTGTCGGTCTTGTCGTCTCACGCGGAGATCTTGGCGTCCGGGTCACGGCGTCTTCGGGTCCGTCCCCAGGAAGGAGAACTTGGTGTTCCGAGGGGATCTTGACGCATCCGAAAAGTATTTGGAGTCCTTGGCGGTTTTCTTGAAAATCCCTGGGTACATCTCCAAATAAGATATTGTGGTACTTGGGCTAGCAACACGGGAACACAACCACTGTAATATGAAACTGGTGTGATGCACATATGCTTCCCTAGCCCAAGCACTCGTTTGCGTGGCCTCCAAACATCAGGGACGGGGGCGAGCTGGTCGGGCACGCTCTGCAGGAAGGAGAAACAGCAGAGGAGGTCAGCGACGGGGAGGAATCCCAGGTGAGGGAGTAGCCTGGCAACAGCGGCCGAATGGGAAGATGGTGGCAGGCGCCATGGCCGCAGGAAGGAGGGCACTTGGGCCTGCCGCGGCGAGGAGGAGGAAGACCGCGGGCCAGAGGAGGTCGCAGAGGCGGTCGGCGGGCCGCGGCCGAGGAGGCTCGCAGACGGTGCTGCAGGGGGTGAGGCCGACGCGGCGGAGATACAGGGCCCGACGGAGACACGGCAGAGGCGGGGAGGAGGGGTCGCCGGCGCGTCGGCGACCAGAGGAGGCAGCGGCGCCCGCGCCTGCGCTTGCTTGCAGGGATGAGGGAGGCCGGCGGAGACCTGGTGGCGGGGAGAGGCGCGCCGGTGGAAGGGAGCGAGAGGTTGGGGTCGCCGGGGAGGCGACGACGGGCGCCTGCGGGCAAGGCCGGCTTGAGGAAGGAGGCGCACGGGCGACGACGGTCGCGGGAGGAGGGGCACCGGGCGGTGGCGCCATGGCCGGGGCAAGCTCGAGGGGGAAGGGGCCCTGGCGAGCGACGGGAGAGAGTGGCGCGGCTCCAGGCCAGAGAGGAAGAGGCGACGGGGAACGAGAGAAGGAGCGGGCCTGCAGGGTGGGGCCAGGCGTCAGGGGTGGACTCGGTCTGGGTCGATGGGGTGTGGTGTGCGTGTTGTGTGCTGACCGGGGTGGGGTGGTTTGGGGTAGGGACAGGTGGCGGCTAGGATGGGTGAGGTGGAGGGGAAAAAGGTGGGGGGAGTGAGGTGGCGGCATGGGATTGAAGGGAGTGAGGTGGCTGAAGGGTGGGTAGAATAGAACTGGGTAGTTTTAGGATTAGATATTTTGACTAGGGTTTTCTTTTATTTTAAAATAAATTTTGTAAATAGTGTTAGATAAATAAAAGATCCGGCTGGACCGACGGTTTGGTTTGAACAAAAGGGGGAGGATATTAATATAGAAAACAAAGTAGGTCTTTTAGCAAAATAGTTTAATCAAGTAGATGCATGCTGATGTCATGATGATGCACAAGTATTTTTAACACGCGATTTTCTAGTAGTGGTTTTTGCGAGATGCCACAATTCGACACCACTAACAATGGATCTCGCCCTCGAGATCCGCCTCATGGTACCGGGAAGAAGGGCGGCGATCTGAATCTTCTCGCATCGTGTAGATCTTCGCGACACCACTAACAAGAGGTCGTTGTCCGTGATCGTCGAGAGAACACTCCAGGAACAAAAGGTCGAAGGTAGAGGTATCAACAAATAAAGCCACTGCTAGCTTCGATGGAAAGAGGGAACCGATGCATTCTCATCCACTTCAATGTACACAAGCGAATAGAGTGAGTAGTCGGCATGGGGGGCAATCCATCACGCACCCAAACTATTACCCTGCACAATCAGTAGAGAAGAGTGCAACCATTCTCGGAATCAGACTGAAGATCTTGACAATCGAGGTTTAGAAACAAAGGAGTGATGCAGACTCTGCATCGGATCTGGCGTAGATGATGTCGTCGCGTCGGAAAACACCGGAAGGCACAAACAAGGAACAAAGAATGGTACCACAGTAGACGGATTCCTCAGACAGCATGAACACCGGATGGTAGAACTCCGTTATCAAAGGAGGAAGCGAAACCCTGAAGGTACGACGGAACCCAACCACGAGAAATCCTGGACTTGAAGAAAGGTAAGAGAGCGGATTCAAAACACGCAGAGGTGAGAGGAGAGCAGCAGAGGGGTAAGGAGTAAAATCAGACCTAATCAGAACTATCCAACCGATTTTCAAAACTAGTTTTGACACTCTACTTCAGCCGTTAGCTAGGTTATCCTACAAGCTGGACTTGTGGGGTATCGCAACTGCTGAGCTCTGATACCACTCTGTAGCACCCTCAGAATCGGCCCTATGCAAGTTTTAGCGAAACCCGCCAAACCCGCATAGAAACGATTCGAAGGTGCCCACCAGGCACTTTCGTGCGGGTGGAAAACAAAGTAATATCATTACACAATAGTCCACGATGGAACCCACAGAACAGATATATACAACGGCGACTCAATGAGTCAAGAATGCAGATATACAGTACAAAGATCCAAATCACCTTGAAAATGATACAGCGTCCTACTATGGACAAGATGCAAATGGGGCTAAGAGCCCTGAAGAATAACCAATGGCGTCCATAACCCTGCCCAGGCCAAGCCGAAAGGGTAACCCTGCTAACAACGTCGATCTCAAACCTGCTTAAACAAAAGGGGTGCCGACAAAGGGCAAGGGAAAAAGAGAGAGCGGTCAGTACTGAGGCCAGTACACGGCGAGGCTAGAATTCGGCGGTCCTCGCCTACATAGGTATGGTGGACTGAGCGGCAGCGCAGCATGCACTAAACAACCTATAGAGACTCGATATAACTGTCGTCTACCAGAGAGGGGTAAGAAAGACCTATTCGGAACCAACCTGATACTACCACCAAACAATACCCATCCTGGTGTTTCCCCCTCGAGACCAAACGAGAAAGTTAACCGAGGAACTCATACAGTTGGTGTGGCATCCCGCAAAACCACTACTAGAAAATCGCGTTGATTTTGTGCATTGCATCGTCATCATCATGCATTGATTGTCAAAACTATGTTTGCAAAACCCGTGTTGTTTTCTAAACGCCCTCTTTATTCAAACCTCAAAACCGGGACCCCGGAATATTTTGGTTTGCCCGATATCGGTTTGCAAAAACTTTGTTTGAAATAAATAAAATATTTAATTTATTTCAGTAGGGGCAGTCGAACGGGCCAGCCCGACCCGAACGACCGCCCCAGAAAAGCTAAATCGGTCCGAGAACTGGACACCCCAACAAAACTTAAATCTACTAAGAATCCTACCCACCCCTAGCTCCACCTCACTCCCTCCTATCCCTGCACGCCACCTCAGCCACCCCAAACCCCCCACCAATCACCCCCTGCCACATGGCCACTCTCTCTCCTCTCACCCCCTCTCCCCACCAGTCAACCCTCCACCCACACGCGCCACGCACACACTCACACCGCAGCACGCACACGCCCCAAACGCCCAGCCCCTTACCGCTGGGGCCCATCCACCCCTTTGGGCCACCCGTAGCCGGCCAGCACACCAGCCCCGCGGACCCCACCCGCGTCCCAGCCCCCACGCGCGCGGCGCCAGCACCCCCGGCCCCACGCGGGACCCGCCTGTCCCCTGGCCACCACGACCGCCCCCGGTACCTGCCTTCTCCCTCCTCCAACACCCCGTCTCCCTCCCTCAGTGCCGCCGCCGCTCCTCTCCTCGCTCTCCCTCTCTCCCGCCGGCGCGCGCCGCCGCCGCCGGGCGCGCCACCACCTCGAGCGGCGCTCCGCCCGTGGCCGCCGCTCCGCCCCGCGCCACCGCACCCCGCACCCCGCACCAGCGCCGCTCCACGTCCCCTGCCGCTCGCCCTCCCCTGAGATCCCCCGCAAGCGCGCCGCGCCGCCGCCCGCTCGCCGCCCCTCTGCTGCGCTGCCTCTCCCCTCGCCGCCCCTCCTCTCCGCAGCAGCCCTCCCGCCGGCAGCGCGCGTGCGCCAGCGACGCCCCGCGTCCCCGCCGCCGGCTCCCCCGCACGCTCCCTCGCTCAGACCTCCACCGCGCCGCGGCCAGCAGCCTCCGCAGCCGCCGCTCGCCCAGGTGCCCTCCGCGCGCGTCGCCTGCTCGCTCCGCGCCCCCACCTCGCCAGCAAGCCCGCGCCGCTGCAGGGCCCCTCCGCCGCGCCCCCGGCCCGCCTCGAGCCCGTGCTCGCCGGCGCGCCTCCGGCCGTCGCCCGACCCCGCCCGGAGCCACCTCGCCGGACCGCCCCCCCCCGAACCGCTGCAGGCTAGGCGCCGCCCGGGTCTGCTCCTCGCCGCGTCCGCGTGGTCTTCTCGTCGAGCCTCGAGCCCGCGCGCCGCCCCGTGTCCCGCCTCCGCGCGCCGTTCCGGCAGGCCCCGCACCGTCCGCCCCGACCCGTCCGCTGCGCTGATGCGACGCCCATGTCCTCCTCTCGGTACCGGGCCTCAAGGCAAACTCTCGTGTTGGAGGTATGGATGAGTGCTGCTGAAGATCCTCGGACCCGATGGTCGACGACACGGAACGCTGAAGCCTCCATCTCGGATCCACAAGTTCGGCCACGCGAAGCCAAGACCGCAGAACGCCAAGTTCTCCCTCCCGAACCCCGAAGACCGAACCCCGGTACCGGACAAGTTCTTCACCCGAGGGCGACAAGGACTTCTTCACGGATTTCGGTTCCCGACACCGATACGACAAGATCATCGACAGAGAACCCGAAGATCACATGTGCGACAAGTACTCCCTCGAGGACGACAAGTATTTCACCCCGGACACCGAGCCCGCTGAGAACCCCGATGCGACAAGTGCCTCGACCCGAACGCCATGATCGTCGACATGACCCGAAGACCGCGAACGTCAGCGATCAGGACGAGTCCGATGCGCCCCAACGCCGAACCAAGTCCGGCTTCCCGGAACGCCAAGACCCTAACCCCCGGAGTCCGAGAACGATCCCGCCAAGGCCGTCGAACCCTGAACCCTGGACCCCGTCCCCGAACCCCGTCGAACCCTAACCAAGTTCGACGAGGCCCTCTAATGTGTGACCCCTTTTTCCGAGCCCTATTTTATAAATGCTAAACATAAAACCTGTTGCACATTAAATGTCTTACTCGCATGCATATCTGTGGTTTGGGGGCCTTATGCCGATTCACCTAATAATTAAATATGGGGCCATATGCGGGCAAATCTAGTCTCATATCGGCCTCATTTAAACTTGTGTAGCGAACCGGTATCTTATCTTGCCTTGTTGAAACAACATTTAAATTGCGGGGTAGCTAAACAACTGGAACCATCTAATAATTGTCGGGACCCCGGTCCCACTTAATATGGCCTAATTGCATCGCACTTTGCCATGCCATGCATCATACATGCATCATGCCGATCTTCTGCCGTTGTATTAAATATTGCATCCGGTGTTTCTTCTAGTGTTTTGGTTCTTCGCGGATAAGGCCGTTGAGTTGATGTGAGCTTCGCCCGATCTTCGGTTGAACCTTCGGCAATGTTTTCAGGCGAGCATCTCCCTCTTTTTCCTTTGCCCTTTGTCGGCCTCAGTACTGACGCTCCTTCTTTTTCCTTTGCCCTTTGTCGGCACCCCTTTTGTATAAGCAGGTTTTGGGGCAGTTGGTGGTTGGTGGGTATTTGGGGAGGGGCGATGTGGCGTTCAGGGATTGGGTGGGGTGATGTGGCCAGCGGGTTGGGTAGGGTTTTAGGTAGCTGTGGTTTTGGGAAGGGCGGTTAGGTGGACTGTTTTAGTTTTCCTGGGGGTGGTCGTTCGGGTCGGTCGGCCCGTTCGACTGCCCCTACTAAAATAATTTAAATTTTTATTTATTTTAAAACACGGCGTTCGCAACCCGATAGCCGACAACAAAATAATTCCGGAGAACCGGTGTTTGGCGTTTGAATAAAAGGCGGGGCGTTTCAGAAAACAAAATAGGTTTTTCTGAATTAGTTTTAGACAAACAACACATGATGATGACGATGCAATGCGCAAATTCAACGCGATTTCTAGTAGTGGTTTTGCGGGATGCCACAGAAAGGGGGAGATGCTCGCCTGAAAAACATTGCCGAAGGTTCAACCGAAGATCGGGTCGACACTCGCATCAACTCAACGGCCTTATCCGCGAAGAACCAAAACACTAGAATAAACACCGGATGCAATATTTAATACTACGGCAAAAGATCGGGCATGATGCATGTATGATGTATGGCATGGCAAGGATGCGATGCAATTAGGCAATATTAAGTGGAACCGAAGTCCCGACAATTAATTAGATGTTTCAAGTTATTTATCTACCCCGCAAATTAAATGTTGGATTAGCAAGACCAAACATGGCTTCGGTTCGCTATGCCAATTTAAATGAAGTCCGGAATAAGACAAAGATATCCCGCATATAGACTCCATATTTAATTATGAGATGAATTGGCATAATGCCCCCAAACCACAGACAAGTATGCATGCATGATCAATTTAATATGCATCAGTAGATAATGTCATATTATAAAATAATGGGGTCTCGGATAGGGAATCACATTAGGGTCGAAGATCTTGGGCTCCGAGGGGTTCGGGGTCGGGTCTCAGGGTTCGACGGGGAGAACGGTTCGACGGAATCGGTCTCGGACAACGGAAGTAGATCTTGTCGCATCCGCGGTAGTCGGGCCATGTTGTCGGTCTTGTCGTCTCACGCGGAGATCTTGGCGTCCGGGTCACGGCGTCTTCGGGTCCGTCCCCGGGAAGGAGAACTTGGTGTTCCGAGGGGATCTTGACGCATCCGAAAAGTATTTGGAGTCCTTGGCGGTTTTCTTGAAAATCCCTGGGTACATCTCCAAATAAGATATTGTGGTACTTGGGCTAGCAACACGGGAACACAACCACCGTAATATGAAACTGGTGTGATGCCCATATGCTTCCCTAGCCCAAGCACTCGTTTGCGTGGCCTCCAAACATCAGGGACGGGGGCGAGCTGGTCGGGCACGCTCTGCAGGAAGGAGAAACAGCAGAGGAGGTCAGCGACGGGGAGGAATCCCAGGTGAGGGAGTAGCCTGGCAACAGCGGCCGAAGGGGAAGATGGTGGCAGGCGCCATGGCCGCAGGAAGGAGGGCACTTGGGCCTGCCGCGGCGAGGAGGAGGAAGACCGCGGGCCAGAGGAGGTCGCAGAGGCGGTCGGCGGGCCGCGGCCGAGGAGGCTCGCAGACGGCGCTGCAAGGGGTGAGGCCGACGCGGCGGAGATGCAGGGCCCGACGGAGACACGGCAGAGGCGGGGAGGAGGGGTCGCCGGCGCGTCGGCGGCCAGAGGAGGCAGCGGCGCCCGCGCCTGCGCTTGCTTGCAGGGATGAGGGAGGCCGGCGGAGACCTGGTGGCGGGGAGAGGCGCGCCGGCGGAAGGGATCGAGAGGTTGGGGTCGCCGGGGAGGCGACGACGGGCGCCTGCGGGCAAGGCCGGCTTGAGGAAGGAGGCGCACGGGCGACGGCGGTCGCGGGAGGAGGGGCACCGGGCGGTGGCGCCATGGCCGGGGCAAGCTCGAGGGGGAAGGGGCCCTGGCGAGCGACGTGAGAGAGAGGCGCGGCTCCAGGCCAGAGAGGAAGAGGCGACGGGGAACGAGAGAAGGAGCGGGCCTGCAGGGTGGGGCCAGACGTCAGGGGTGGACTCGGTCTGGGTCGATGGGGTGTGGTGTGCGTGTTGTGTGCTGACCGGGGTGGGGTGGTTTGGGGTAGGGACAGGTGGCGGCTAGGATGGGTGAGGTGGAGGGGAAAAAGGTGGCGGGAGTGAGGTGGCGGCATGGGATTGGAGGGAGTGAGGTGGCTGAAGGGTGGGTAGAATAGGACTGGGTAGTTTTAGGATTAGATATTTTGACTAGGGTTTTCTTTTATTTTAAAATAAATTTTGTAAATAGTGTTAGATAAATAAAAGATCCGGCTGGACCGACGGTTTGGTTTGAACAAAAGGGGGACGATATTAATATAGAAAACAAAGTAGGTCTTTTAGCAAAATAGTTTAATCAAGTAGATGCATGCTGATGTCATGATGATGCACAAGTATTTTTAACACGCGATTTTCTAGTAGTGGTTTTTGCGGGATGCCACACAGTGAACCAAAGTGCAAGAAGGAAGCACTGCTCACCATGGATGATGAAGCGGGGGACATGAGTGCGAGAAACGCCGGCAAGCCCGAGGGCACCAAGAAAGCCAAGGAGAGGGTGAAGGTAGAAGGCGAAGCAGCTAGCTTCAGGGAGAAGTTGGATCAACTCATGAAGTCCAAGGAGGCATTGACGATGAAGACATTGGAGACCAAGCTCCTCATCACCGAGAAGAAGGAGGTGAAGCTTGCCAAGGTGGAAGCAAGGCAGGAAGATGCCAAGGTGAAGGCCGAGCTGGACTTGAGGATGATCGCACTCAAAGAAGCCAAGGCCATGAAGGAGCTCTTGGCCAAGGAGAGGGAGATCATGATGATGCGCACCGACGACATGGACGAGGATCAGCTGGCGTGGTGGAAGGAGACCAAGGCAGACATCATGGCGAGGAAGATGCTCGCGCGTCAAGCTCGTGCTGCAAGTGTCGTTGATGGTTGATCGCATTGATGGTGGTGGTGGTGGTTTGAACATTGGCTATGATCGCGTTGTGATGTAAAAACTATGAATTATGCATCACATGTTTTGGATGTGCTATGTTTGATCACAAATAGTTGTCTGAAATTGTTGTCTAAAACCCTATTTTGAGGGGTTGGAAACAGAATCTCGACGGATTCTGTTTTACAGGGTGGGGATACGGAGTCTGCTAGCTCGGACGAGTTTTCGGCTGGTGAAAAGTGAATACAGAGCCCTCTACTCGCGTTTTACGGGACAAAAAAATAGGGGTTCTGTTAGACATGCTCTAAGTCAACTAATTTGGATGCAACAAGAAATATCCTTTATGCCAACAGATTATTGTAACAATCCATGTTTTTTCTTTCAAGGAAAACTACATCATTTTCATTTCTATACAAAACATGGTGGGGTATTTGTGGATGGTAAATGGAGTCAAAATAGATTAAAAAAGGGTAGGAGCGTTATTTTTAAAGCAATTTAAAACCGTTCATCCAGGAGCGTATGGTCCAGGGTACCAAAAGGCCACCATTGTGTAGATACATATACTGAATCTTTTATTTTTGCAACCTAAAGTCTCGTGTGTTTTTGGCAAGGCCAGCAATAATGGTTTTCTTCCTGTTCTGCTACTTTATGTTACAATTCATTTCAGAAGTTCAACATGCCCATATTTCACGATAACATGGATATATGTCCATGTAACTTTACAAGCTTCCATCCTGGAACAACACGCTGCAGCTGTTTATCTGCCAATTGATTCATACCAACGAAGCAAACCCTACCCACTAAAATGATATAAGCATTTTGAGAATCAACACAACTAGCTAGTTGGAATGAAAACAAATATGTACAAACTGAGATCTACACCGTGCTAACAACCCAGACCCGAGTATAGGTCATCCAACGCTTTGTACAGAAACTTAGCAGCATTTGGTTGCTCCACATTCCCCATAAGTATATCACTGGTCGTTAGATACGGGTCACCATAGAACCGTAGATTGGCATCCATCCTGGTGGCAACAAAGTTCCCTTCTAGCGAAACACCGATAAATGCACCTGTCAAGTCAGCCCAAAGCACCACAAATTAGTTGTAGCACAGGTCTAAAACTTCGTCCTAAACTTATGCTAGGTGTCAGGATAACTTAGTATTCTATATTTGCTGCCCAAAATATTATCTATTACTGGACTCAAAAAAATTAGATTGCAGGTGTCGCAAATAAGGCACGGACATTACAGAATACCAAGTGGAAACTCAGCATTTCTGAAAAACAAATTGTTGCTCATCTCGTGCCAGGGTATCCTTATGGTGCTCCGAATGCATTTTGAAAGTATAAAATTAAGAAACAGACAATGGAATATTGTTAAACCACCGCTCTACAAGTTACAAAACTTCTGCAGGACAGTAAATTTGTTGTTGTACTCCCTCCATGGTGCAAATAGATAACGTTTTGGACATCAACACGGTATATTCAAAATGTAATTTTCACCACTGTATTTACATTGCAATATATGTATAAAAATCAACAAACTCATAAGATTCTAGAAATACTTTTCAAGACAAATCTATACATATGATTTTCAAATTTCCAATCTAAATAACTAAAATGATATTCATAGTAAAAGTTTTAAAAGGTTGACTGAAAGGCATGTCAAAACATCATCTATTTGTGATATGGAGGGAGTAGTTTGAACATTCAAATAGAAGCGGCCCACTGCAAGAGTAAATCAGTTATGTGGATTGATTTGGCTAATTTATGAAACTAAATAAAAGGAAATATTTGAGGACAAGTGTCAAACTTCGAATTTTAGCCCTCACATTAGAAAGGATAAAGGTAATGATGCTCTTGATCCACCAAACTTGGGCCTTTTATATTGGATATATATAGCATAGCTAAGATTACAGAATTATCAGATAAAACGTTGCTAAGAAACCTAATATAAGCTTAAAGTTACAGACAGAATAAATTTGCAATGGAGGAAAAAATTAATCTAGCCTTGTCAGTAGGATGATCGATCTCATACAGAAGTTCCTAATGGATAAAAATTTAAAACTTCATGAATTTTAATCAAATAAATATATTTTTAGCTGAAAACTAGGGGAGGCCCAGACAGTAAGATTTTATTGAAGGGGATAATTTTTTTACTCAAATAACTAACACTGCTAACTCTAAAATTAACAAAGCAGTTAAAAAATGTGTATAGAAGTCCCCAGGATGCAGAGATCGGAATACTCACATCAAACTTAGCAACCAACATCAGAATAAACAAAACTTAAATAACAGTAAGCTCATATATATAAACTAGTATACTAATATTAGAGTTCTCTTTTAATTTTTTTCTTATTTCATCGCATATCTGTTTTCTTTTCGTTACTTCGGGACAACAGTCCACTGCGTTATTACTACTACATTCATACCATCAGATACAAATACAATACAAACAGAGCTGGATTTCACATTATAAGAATAGCCCAAAAATTTGAATTGAACACAACCATTACCTTTGCTGTAACTATATGTATAGCAAACTCCTGAGCCTTTGTTACCAGCTCTGATATCAGCTTCTAATACTCTGCCAACAGGTCCTGCTGCAACACTTAAACCTGCCCCGAGTGAAAAATGCATTCGACTGCTGAAGGTATTCACAGCTTCTTGGCCATGAAGCACTATGATGAAATCCATCAGCTCACCACCAACCTGCATGTTTAAGATGAAGTATTTAAGATACAAGAGATCTTAACCCAGGGGAGTACATGAACCATGGCCGAAATCATAAATTATCAATTTTAGACAACAGTCAACATCCTGCATCTTTTTGCCGAAACCATAAATTATCAATTTTTGAAAACAGTTAACATCCAGCATTTTTTTTCTCAGTTTTAACTCCCAAAACCATGTTCTACACAAAAGTAGTAACTTCGACTTATTTTTTACCCCAAATCAGGCAACATAAGTAGCAATCTACCTAAATGTAAATTAAGTTTTAGAGTTTCACTAAGTAAAAGTAATAGGAAACTTAAATAATGTATGTGTCATTCCATTCTAGGACATATAACAAGTGCGTTTTTCAGATAGGTAATGCAGATAAAAAAATCCTTTTTTATCATACACCATTCCCCCTATAACATGCAAGGTAGAGAAGAATCTCGCAACCTAGTTGCTACCTGTACTCCCCATCCTAATCCAGTTGAAACTATAGCAGAGGGCGGAGACCATGATCCATCTGATCTTCGAGCAACTACTAGGCCAGTTCCAAGCTTGTATGTAAGAAATGCACCAGCTTTTATAACTGTCAAGATAGCAAGTCCACTTGCTCCACTAAGGACTGCATGTGGAATAGATTTTTCTGGGTTTATCCTTGCAACCTGCATTAAGTATATGTTGTTTATTAGTTAAGAACCACCATTAAATATGTAAATATGGCAAAGAAAATGGAAAAAGAATTCAGACACCTGATTATAGCTCCTAAGTGAAACAGCTGCCTTGTATATCTCGTGTTCCATTGTTAACCCAATAGGCAAATTTAACCAGCCTCTTGCAGAAGTCCAATCCATAACATCATGCTTTGCAGTTTGTGTCGCATTGCTGACAGAATTAATCAATAAGTTCTGCAACGGATCAAGCCTATCATAACATGCATCACAAACCCTTTGTGGATTTCTCTCACGAAATTTTGCTGGTAAAAGACATCTGCCTTTTGAGCATGCCTTGCAAAATATCCCTCCACAGAATCGGCAATGGTGCCTTCCTCGAGTAATAGCAGTAAAAGAAGCAGCACACTGCATGCACGAGTTAGCATAACTATCGGGTAGCCATTCCGGTGGTTCTGCCTCTAAAACAACCCTATAAATATTGTAACCCGAGGCTTCTTCATCAAGCAATGGGGGAGCACTTGGTGCGTAGACTGAGGAATGCAAGAATGTATCCCCATCACTACTTGACCCCAAGAACGAGACGCTAGTTTTAGAGTCCTTTGGTTGTTGAATATCATCATTTTTGCAACTGCGACCAATGATTGCAACAATTCCACCCAGCAGGTTTCTAATGTTTACTGGCTTTTGTGCCCTTGGCGATTCAGAACCCCAATAGTCGTCGGGACATTCATATCCATCAAGAATATCATTTCCACCATCGAAATCAAACTGCTTTTTCCCGGCCAATTTTGACTCGAAGGAGTTAATGACATTTCCAGCTGTTCCCAATGCACCTTCTAGTTGCTGAGGCAGACAGTTTGGGTCAAATGAGTTGATCACATTCCCTATGGTGCCCATAACCTTGGACTGGATCTCATCCTTGAGACTGCTTTCAACTCCTGGTGCAGGCAATGAGTGATAATCACTGTAGGTTGCCATACTCATCAATGACTAAACATAAGTTCCTGAAAGAATAAAATCAAAAATATGTTATTGCAAGCATTATTATATCAGCTGTACAAATATCAGCACAGACAATGCAATGAGCTGATGAAGAAAATAAATAAAGGTTTATTGCTGAATTCAAGAAAGGAAAAAGGTAGTTATTTCCAAATCAACAAGGATACGCCTGACTTCGTACACTTCAAAAAACTGTAATCTCAAGAAAATAAACTATAACACCTGTCAAGCCGTATCAGGCACATACTGTAGCACGGCTGCTCTGCAATGTGATACATGAGAGGTTCTACTGTAATTAGTAGAAGTGGGTGAAGGTTGTCACATCTGAATGACGCCTCTATCCTTTCCGGCCAAAACAAGCTCTCTATTCCAACACAGGGCCTGAGCAACAAACTCTACCAATACCACCTAATTTACCGGTTACAGAAACAACAAGAGATTGTACTGGATACACCACACAATCTTCAACAACTAGTCAAATCAATGAATTCTTCATACAGAACAATGAGTCGCGGGAAGCCAGGAAACCTTATACGGAGTACCAAGAACCATCGAATAAAATTTCAGCGTGACGGAGGAAATCAACAACCGCGGTTAGGCCAACAGAGGGAGCTGTACTCAACTAAGGAAAAATAGGCATGAGCGGAACTAGGCTTCGGCCCCCACATATAGCACGACTCGACGAACCCTAGAAAAGGAAACCCCTGATACGGTAGCTACACATGGATAGAGAGGCGATACGGGGCGAGGAACACAGAGGACGCACCGGTCATGCGGGGAATCGAGAGGCGGCGGAGCCGGGAGCAGACGGGAACAAAAGGCAGAGTTGAGCGGCGTCGCCGGGAGGGAAGAAGAGGAAGACCAAGGAGCCGGTTCCTTGCCCGGGTTTGTTTACGTGTACGCCGCCGTGCGGCTCCGGGAGTCCGGGTTGCCCAGGATTTCGGACGCCTTTTTTTATTTCCTTTTCTAAAGAACGACACGGCTTTACTTATTCGAGTTTCTCTCAGGAAAAGAACTGGCCCACGCGTTCCTCCGAAAACTCCGTGACCTCTTTTCCCTCGGGAATTTTGATAAATAATCAAAATTCAAAGTAAAGTATGACAAATGATTAAATATGCCTTTTTCTCTTCCCTCGCGTGTTCCTGATACCAACTTTTCAATTATCTTCTCTAAAAAAATCTTTTTAATTATCTCTTTCAAAAAAACATCTTTATAATCAGATTAGTATGTTATTATGGTTTAGCTCGGCACAACTTGCACATAAGTGGTATCGTGTAACTCCACGATTTCTGTATTTCAGGATATACATTTTTGGTATGAATTATATTTGTCAACTTTACATCTGTAACTATTTGCTCCTTTGTACTCTTGCCAACATTTGCTTCCATTCTCTCTTTTAATGAAATGAAGCATCGCAACTGCCTTTCATAGAAAGCAATATCTTATGACCTGCAAAAAAACCCGCAGATAAGAAAAAATATATATCTCACGAAGTACAATTTTTTCTACAAATCCATGAAGTACTGGAATAATGCTCGGCCTTTGCTCTAAGATTCCAGACCTAAATAAGAAAAAAAACTACTCCCTTGGGTTCATATTAGTTGACTTAGATTCACCTAGATACGAATGTATCTAGTTAAGTTTTAGTGCTAGATACATTCATATCTAAACAAATTTGAGTCAACTAATATGAGTTAAAAAGAGTACCAAATCAAACTTGTGCAATCTACCGAAGAAAAACTCTTTAGCAATCTCTTTTGTTTTGCCTATCATGTGAGAAATTTGGCAGAAATGAATAAACAAAAAAAGAGTAAGAACATACTCCCAAATATGGATACCTTGTGCCTGTTATTAGATGATCCATGAGAAGCTTAGGAAGCACAAGGTTGTAGACCAACATCTTGAACATGTTGGTTGCACTGGCAAGGGCCATAGAGTTAGTATCAATGAAAAAATAGCGTGCTAAAAGAAATAGTGCTGATCTCCTCTATACGCTATAGTGTGCTATATTTTAAAATAGTTTTAAAAATAATACAAGATATAGCCTAAAAACAAAAGATTTTGCAAAAATAAAAGATATATTCCAAAAAATATTAAAACGGTATATACATAATCATATACAAAAAATAGTTTTCTAATCTTATAGAAGTCTAACATCAATATTCCGTGAGGTAACAACATAGCATTGACATCTAGAAGTATGACATCAATATTTCAATAGGCTAGAAAAAACAGCACGCTATTTTTTGCTAACACTGACATTTTAGCGCGGTACATCATGCTATTTCGCAAATAGCGTCATAGCGAGCAAAATTGCTAAAATTTAGTGCGACCTCTTCAGTTATGCTATAGCGCGCTATTAGCGCCGAAATATCACATTATTTTTTCCATTGTATCATGCATCTTTGTCGATGTGTCCTTCAACTTTCTTCTAAGAGTTCAAGTAGATTATGTGTAACCTACAAGATGAGCAGATTAGCGAGAATAATTGATTTAATTTCAAAGTGTTGATTTTCACTTTATATTTACGATACACCAATTGGGTAAAAAAAAAATGTTACTAAAATCCATCATGAAATATAGGGTCTGTTTGGTTCTACTTTTCCAACCTGCTTCTTATGTGGAAAATCCAAAAGTCAACCAAACAGGTTTTTTTTATAGCAGATTCTCGGAAGCAGACCGATTTCTATAGTGTAATTTTTAGAGTAGGCAGACCCTGCTTGTAATTTTCAAAGTAGGCAAACCCCTGCTTCCACCGTGTTGAAAACCAGCTTCTTATTGAAATTACCCACGCTGCCACCGATTAGTTGTACCGGTTTGATTATTTTTTCCCGTCTGAGGCCTCATCTCCCATATAATCATCCATCGATCAGGAAAATAAGCCCAAACTACTAGGTTCCCACACTTGCGCCGCCGGACAGAGCGACCGTTGTGCCACGTACGTCATCTACTCCAAAACTTGCAAGGTAAGACCAATGTCCACCGTCGCAATGAGGATCTTGGTTTGGAACTGCCACGGATTGGGGAATTCTGCGGCAGTTCTTGCGCTTATGGATGTGAAGAGGCGCCATAACCCCGAGGTGGTGTTCTTGTCGGAGACTCACCTAGATCGTTATCCGGCTGAATGTCTGGCGAGGAGACTAGGAATGGATCATCCTATTATTCAAGTGAGTGATGGTAGGAAAGGAGGAATTGTGATGTTCTGGAAGATGGAGGTTAAGCTTGTTCAAATTTATGCGTGCCCTAACTATATTGATGTCAGAGTTGAGGAGATAAATAAGACCTGGAGATTTACTGGTATGTATGGTGAATTTAAATGGGCTGATAAGCATAAAACGTGGGACAGATTGAAGAACATTTACAGTCAAAATAGTCTACCCTGGCTGGTGATGGGGGATCTGAATGAAATTCTTTATAACCATGAAAAGGAAGGGGGGCGTGTTCGCCCTGAGCGATTTCGGAATGCTTTTCATAGTGCTCTCGATGACTGTGAACTTAAAGACATGAGTTTTATTGGCGACCCGTTTACTTGGCATAGGGGTACTATGCGTGAGAGATTAGACAGATGCCTTGCTAATCAGGAGTGGCTTCAAATGCATGACAATGCGGCTGTTATCCACCTCGAATATAATCACTCTGATCACCGGGCCCTACTTTTAGACACTTGTTTCTATGAGGCGTCTCCTAGAGCAAATAAAAAACAACAAAGCTTTGAAGCTAAATGGTTCAAGGAGGATGGGTTTCGCGAGGAGGTGCAAGTCCAATGGGAAACTGCGTCTGTTGGAGTGATCGACGTGCATGCTCGCCTTTGTGCCATGCATGATGAGCTTCATGATTGGGACAGACGGGTTTTGCATAATCCGAAGAAGATTCTACGCAAGGCCCAGCATGAGCTGGACATTCTTATGAGAGGTCCTTTAAATCCTGAAAATGACCAAAAGAAACATGAGCTGGCCAAGCTAATTGAAAAGTTGTTAGAACAAGAAGAGATAAAGTGGTGTCAACGCTCTCGTGCTAACTGGCTTTAGAATGGGGACAAAAATACATCTTATTTCCACAACTTTGCCTCGGAAAGGAGAAAGAAGAATCATATAAAACAATTGAAGGACCTGACATGTAACTTTGTTGAAGGAACGGATCTTCTAAACCCTCTTATTCAGCAATATTTTTCAAACTTATTCTCCTCTGACAATCTGAATACTGACCATGAGTTTCTTGAGAGGGTTATTCCAAAAGTCTCAGCTGATATGAATGAGATGCTTATTGCTCCCTTCTCAGTGGTTGATGTCAGAAAGGCGGTGTTTTCTATTGGTGACCTCAAAGCTCCAGGATCAGATGGTCTTCATGCGATTTTCTTCAAGAAATTCTGGCACCTTATTGGTAATGATATTACTTCAGTTGTTCTCCAAGCGATAAATGATAAGGTTATTCCTCAGGGTTGGAATGAAACCATTATTGTGATGATTCCAAAAGTGGAGAACCCTGAGGATGTTCCTCAGTTTAGGCCAATTTCTCTTTGCAATATGTTTTATAAGATTATTTCTAAAATGCTGGCTGCCAGGTTAAAGTTGATATTATTTCCCCTACGCAGAGTGCTTTTGTTCCAGGACGGCTTATCACTGATAATGTGTTAGTTGCTTATGAATGTGTTCATAAAATTAAAAATAAGAGAAAAGGAAAGGATGGGCTTTGTGCAGTAAAGCTTGATATGCATAAGGCCTATGATAGGGTGAAGTGGAATTTTCTCAAGGATATGATGATCAGATTGGGGTTCCATGAGCAGTGGGTTGAGTTGATTATGGCTTGTGTCACTTCGGTCTCTTATACTGTTAGATATAACTCCCAATTGACTAAGGGCTTTGTCCCTACTAGAGGTATTCGGCAGGGGATCCTCTATCTCCATATTTGTTTCTTCTTTATGCAGAAGGTTTATCAAGTTGTTTGTTGCATGATGAGGAGGTTGGTGGCATTGAAGGGGTTAAGGTGTGCAGGAATGCACCATCAGTCTCACATCTTTTATTTGCTGATGATCCCTTAATTCTCTTGCAGGCAGATTTGAACAATGCAATCTCGTTGCAGCAAGTTCTTGATTCCTATTGTGCAAACTCGGGACAATTGGTTAGTGTATCCAAGTCCAGTATTTTCTTTAGTCCAAATACAGATGTGAATGTTAAAGTGGATATTTGCAATACTCTCAACATCAATATAGAGGCAATCTCGGATAAGTACCTGGGCCTTCCCTCGATTGTTGGGGCTGATAGGAGTGATTATTTTATGCACCTTGTGGAAAGGGTCCTCCAGAGAATAAAAGGCTGGAAGGAAAAGATGCTTTCTATAGGTGGGAAGGAAATTCTAATTAAGGCGATTATCCAAGCAATTCCAATGTATGCAATGTCAGTTTTCCTCATTCCTAAAAATGTTTGCAAGAAGATCACTGACATTATTTCTCAGTTTTGGGGCGATGATGACAAGGGAAAAAAGATGCATTGGTATGCATGGTGGAAATTATGTTTCCCTAAGAAAAAAGGGGGAATGGGATTTAGAGATCTCCATTCTTTTAATCTTGCAATGCTAGCAAAGCAAGTGTGGAGGCTAATTAATGAACCAAATTCCCTTTGCGCCCAAGTGCTGAGGGATAAATACTATCCGGATGGTGATATCCTAAAGGCGGGGCCTAAAGTGGGATCGTCGTTCACTTGGCAGAGCATTGTTGCCAGAATCCAAACTTTCAAGAGAAGGTGTATCTGGAGAGTGGGTTCTGGAGAAAGTATTGAGATATGGAAGGCCCCATGGATTCCATCAAGTCCCAATAGGAAAATCATTGCGCCTTGTGGAAACTGCATCCTCACAAGAGTCTCTGAACTTATTGATCTGGTTTCAGGCCAATGGGATCATGATATTATTCAATCTAACTTCCACCAAATTGATGCGTCTCGAATTTTGCAGATTCCTCTGAACATTAATGGCTTTTGCGGACTTTATGGTGTGGCATGGCACTAGGTTCGGGAAGATTTTATGTCTGCTCAGCCTATCATACAGAATGGTGCCACCAATTTAATGGTATTACATGCAGGTCCCTGATAGCTGGCACCCCTCTGAATAGCTGCACATGAAAAATTCTTTGGAAACTTAATGTCCCTGCTAAAGTCAAGATATACTGCTAGAGAATCTTGCACGGTATTTTACCTCTGAAAGCAATCTTATTTAGGCGTCATATTGGGACGGATAATCTCTGTCGATCTGTAATAATGAACTAGAAGACGTGGACCATATGATTTTCAAGTGTCAAACTGTTGTTTGTATCTGGAAGGATTTGGGGCTTGAAGACAAAGTTCAGGAGTGTGGCCAATCAGGAAGATCAGGTTTCGAGGTAATGGCTGCTCTTCTCAATGCCAATGACCCGACACCTGGCTATAACTCGATCCAAGCAAGGGATCTTATCGTTGTGATAGCGTGGTATATTTGGTGGATCCGAAGAAGACGCACTCATGGGGAACAAGTTCCACCCATTCAGCACTGTCTTGCTTCAATTCGTGCTATTACTGCCAACTCTATGAATGCCAAATCGGTTGGCTATAATTTGGAGAAGATAAGCTGGTCCAAACCAAAAGGTAATTTTGTTAAAGTAAATGTTGATGCGGCGTTTATGGCTGATGAAGGTATCGGTGCTACGGGTGTGATCATTCGGAATAACCAAGGGATATTCCTTGCTTCTAGCTCTCGGTTTATACCGCATGTGGCTTCTGCATCTATGGCTGTGGCATCCCACTAAAAACCACTACTAGAAATTGCGTTGATTTTGTGCATTGCATCATCATGACCTCATGCTCATGTCATCAGGCATGGGCTATCTAAAACTATTTTCTAAACGCCTGGTTTTGTTTTCCAAAAATTATCCTTCTCTTTATTCAAATCGAAAACCTAGGTCCGTTCGGATCTTTTATTTGTCTAAAACCTTTTTGCAAATGTTTTGTTTTAAGAGAAATAAAAATAATAGATAATAAAATATTTTATACCGGGGAGGCCGCCACCGGCCAGGCCGAAAGGGCCCAGCTGGCAGCAGCCTACTACCCGGCCCAAACTGGACAAAACCTAGACCAAATCCTAAAACGACCCCACCTAATCCTACCCAAATCCCCTCCACCTCACCCCAGCCAATCGTCGGTCGCCACCTCACCCTGGACCTATCCCCCCCCCCACCAACCCCGGGGCGCCACCTCACCCCCTGGCCCCTGCCCTGCCTCCACAATACCCACCCCACGCCACCTAATCCGACGCAACCCAGGTCCAACCCCCACCACGCCACCACCAACCCACGCCGTAGGACACCCCCACCTGCCTCTCTCCTAATCCCACCGCCACCTCCCACCACCTGGCCCCACCCCGACAGACCCTGGCCCACCCACCTGCCGCCTGCCCCGCTCTCCTTTTCCCCCACGCGAAGCCTCCCCGCTCCTCCCTCTCGAGCCCGCAACCGCTGCCGCCGGAGCCCTGCACCCTCGCCTTGCTCCTCCACGGACCCGCCGGCAACCCCTCCTCCGCGCGGTGCTGCGTCGCCGGCGCCACCCGACCCCGAGCCCGCGACCGCCTCGCCGGCAACCCCTCCTCGGCGCCCGTGCTCCTTCGCCCGCCCCGCGCGTCCCCGTCGACCGGCCGCCGGCCTCGTCTGTCTTCGCGCCCTCGGCCGCGTTCGGTCGCTCGCCGGACCGCCACCTCTCCCGAGCCCCGGCCTCCTCCGTTCCCCGAGCAGGCCCCGGCCGCCGCCCTCTGCTTTGACCGTCGACCCTGGCCGCGGTGCCCTCGGCGTCCAGCCGCCGGCCTCAGGCCCTCCCGATGCCAGCGCCGGCCGCGCGGCAACCGTCGCGGGTAATGTCCCCTCCGCTGACGGCTCCTGTGTGCAGGCGCCTGTGCTTCCCTGCCACCTGTTACCCTGGCCTATGCTCTTTGGAACTCCTGTATGATCTATGTGTGACCCGATGCCGGATATGGTGAAGTGAGGTTGACGTGGTACTAGATATGTGGTGTTCGATGACCAAGTACCAAGCTCTCCAACACGGACTTGACACTCCCGAAGAAGTCGTCGACAGGAAACCTCAAGGACTTCTTCCTGGAGTCCGAAGAACGCCAACATGGATTCGAAGACCAAACCCGACACACCAAGATCTACCACACGAAAACCGAAGACCGATCTGAAGCGCCAAGGCCTTCGACAAGGAATCGACAAGATCATCGCGGAACTCCAAGGTCTACTTCGTAGGTTGCCGAACTCCCAGGACGCCGACACTGAACGCCAAGTACTTCACCCCGAAGGCCAAGTCCGACCCGACCCGCGGAACCGACAAGGTCTTCACGACGATAAGAACGACACCGACCAGGGCGAGTCCGATGCGCCCCGACGCCAACCAAGTCCTGCTCCCCGGATGCGACAAGGTCTACCTCAGTTATTCGAAGACCGATCCCGTCGAACCCTGAGACCGACCCCGAACCCCGGACCAAGACCGTCGAGACCCCTAACGTGTGAACCTTTTCCCGAGCCCCTATTTTATAAATGCCAACTATATAAATTGTTGCATATCAAATTGTCTTACTTGCATGCATGCTTGTCATGTGGTTTGGGGGCCTTATGCCGAGTCACCTCTAATTAAATATGGGGCCCATATGCGGGCAAATCTAGTCTTATATTGGCCTCATTTAAATTTGTGCATCAAACCGATACTACATTTGCCTTGCTAATACAACATTTAATTGTGGAGTAGCTAAACAACTTAAACCTATTAATTAAATGTCGGGACCCCGGTTCCACTTAATATGACCTAATTGCATCGCATCCTTGCCATGCCATACATCATACATGCATCATGCCCGATCTTTTGCCGTAGTATTAAATATTGCATCTGGTGTTTATTCTAGTGTTTTGGTTCCTCGCGGATAAGGCCGTTGAGTTGATGCGAGTGTCGACCCGATCTTCGGATGAACCTTCGGCAATGTTTTCAGGCGAGCATCTCCCCCTTTCTACCTATCTTACTTTTATAGTCTTTATTTCCTCCTGTTGATCTATTGCTATCTGTGTTGCGATGCTCTAGTTTCCGTACCCTTGATATCCCCTGCAGCCTTATATTGCATTGGACACATCCTATTACCTGTTGATTGGTAGATAGTTGGACTTGCGTGTCGTAGTCGCTCGCTCAAGTGCTGTTGCGTGTCGTCAAGTACCACAGTTGTTGGAGTATTGCCGCAAGTTAATTGTTGGAGATGATCATGGCTTTAATTATTGTTCACTTTAATTACTGTTTAACAACTAAAATTGAAGTAGGTAAGCAGAGGCACCGGTGGGTGTTAGATAATATCTGGTTTCCGACCGCCCACTTGTGTCCCGTAGGACCCCGAGTTCTTGACACCTGTTCCGAGATCGAGCGCGCTAACCACAGGTGGGGAGATATGGGCCCCCCATCGATTAGTACCTGATTTCAAAGTATTGTACTGGGGGCCACAAGTAGTTTTGGGCTTTATTACTATCCTGTACTTATGCCATGCTTTACTACTTTATTTACGTTTGTGTGAGGAGCACCTGTACTGTTTTGGAAGCGGAGTGTTTTCGCGGTATCGACAGGCCCGGTTTTGGGGTTTCCTGTCGTTTACCGCCACTGTCGCAAACCCTGAGTCCGTCTCGGAGATCGGCCGACTTTGTTGCGGGTGTACTTAGTGGGGTGGCCCCCCGTGCTTGCTTTGGGTCTGGGAAACGTCATGACTTAGGCCCCGCCGACATACCGATGGGTGTATGTTAATTGATCTGGCAAAAAGGGTCGAAGTGCTTGTGGATACTTTGGTGCACCCGTGCAGGGTTTAATCTTTTCGAGAAGCCGTGTCCGCGGTTATGGACGACTTGGAGCACAGTGCTTGATCATAGACAACGATAACTAAAGTTTACTGTTATAACTTGACTCGTACCTGATATGACTAGTAATCCGCTTCACTACAACGGAATGGCTAAGTAAAAGTACCACCAACTGCTGGGTTTTGGGGTTATCTCATGCCAATTGTATCTGACTAGTAAGTGTTGCAACTACAACGGAATGGTTAACTAAAATTGCCCACTGCTTACTTTATCAGGATGACTATCTATATTTGACTAGTAATTGCCGCAACTATAACGAATGAATAAAACTGCCAACGATGTGAGTTCCTCGGTTGACTTCCTCGTTTGGTCTCGAGGGGGAAACACCAGGATGGGTTTTGTTTGGTGTTAGGTTCAGGTTGGATCCGAATAGGTCTTTCTTACCCCTCTCTGATAGCCGCCTATTTTATCGAGTCTCTATAGGTTGTCTAGTGCACGCTGCGCTTCCGCTGCAGTCCACCATACCTATGTAGGCGAGGACCGCCGAATTCTAGCCTCGCCGTGTACTGGCCTCAGTACTGACGCTCCTCTTTTTCCTTTGCCCTTTGCCGGCACCCCTTTTGTTTAAGCAAGTTTTGAGATCGACGTCGTTAGCAGGGTTACCCTTCCGGCTTGGCCTGGGCAGGGTTATGGACGCCATTGGTTATTCTTCAGGGCTCTTAGCCCCATTTGCATCTTGTCCGTAGTCGGACGCTCTATCATTTTCAAGGTGATTTGGATCTTTGTATATTACATCTGTATTTTTGACTCATTGAGTCGCTGTTATATATATCTGTTCTGTGGGTCCCATCGAGGACTGTTGTGTAATGTTATTACTTCGTTTTCCACCCGCACGAAAGTGCCTGGTGGGCACCTTTGAATCGTTTCTATGCGGGTTTGGCGGGTTTCGCTAAAACTTGCATAGGGCCGATTCTGAGGGTGTTACAATGGTTGAGGCGCTAGGAATCTTGCATGGACTCCAACTTGTCACATCCATGGGTTTTAACAAAGTTGAAACGGAATCGGATTCATTGGAAGTTATACAAATGTGTAATGGTGCTGAAAGAATTTGGAACGAGGCTACAACAATATATGCCGATATATTCACAACTGCAGGTAGCATTGGAGAGGTGGAATTCCTTCATTGTAGTAGAGAGCTGAACAATGTTGCCCACTTGATAGCTAAGGAGTGTGTTAGATTGAGAAACTCTTGTAATTGGGTCGATGAATCCCCCTCTCTTTATTTTACAGCCTCTGCTAGATGATTTAACAATACTGTGATTCGCGGCAGCAGGTTCCAGACGCACTCTTTTCCTTCCAGGGTACCTAAGCGGGCTGGAAGGTTTTTAATAAGGCGGCCTGCTGTTTGCTTAATAGAGTGTTTTAAATTCAAAAAAATCCATCGATCAGGAAAATAAGCCCAAACTACTAGGGTTCCCACACTTGCGCCGCCGGCCGGAGCGACCGTTGTGCCACGTACGTCATCTACTCCAAAACTTTCAAGGTAAGACCAATGTCCATCGTCGCTAACTCCCAGCATATCTTCCTGTCACCTAAGCCCCATCTCTAATATTCTCCTTTGCATCTGGTCTCTTTCAAATATTAATCCCTATTTTCTTTTCCGTTGGTACAATATGTGAAACTTTGACTACACACAAGGGTATAATTTTAGATGAGCAGACCTTTGACTGCATGGGAGTATAAACAACTCCATACCCAGTAATTATGAGCCGATAGTTTCTTGTATATGCATGTGCTGAAGGTACTACTGTGTGTAGTTCGTTTGGCAAGATCAGGGTTAGAATAATCATGTGGTAGAATGTCTGTGTAGGCCGCTCGCCGTATATTACTCCGAACATGATTAGTCGAGCTAGTTAGATGTGTGTGTACACAGTCTTTTCCCGGTAGCCGATCCCTTGTATAACATCTCTCACTGATTAATGCTATTCCTCCCGGCCATATTAGTTGACTCAAATTCTAATACGGATGTATCTAGTACTAACTTGACTATACATTCGTATTTATATGAATCTAAGTAAACTAATATGGGTCAGAGGGAGTATATTTTTTATCCCTGTGAACATGGTTGTGAGTATATTTTTTTTTTTTTACTTGATTGAAGTATAAGTGAGAAGGCAGTTTGGGATGATGTGAATGTCAAGCACTTCATTGACATTTGCAAGGAAGAGATTGATGCTGAGAACAGGCCACTAGGTTGTTTTACTCGCCCTGGTTGGAAGAACATGGTAGCTAAGTTTGAAGAAAGATCTGAAAAGAAGCTAACCAAGACACAACCGAAGAACAAATGGGATAATATGAAAAAAAACATGGAGTTGAAAATTGCTACGACCGGAATGGGTTGGGATGATGCAAAACAAACTGTTGATTGTTCTGCCACATGGTGGGATGAGCATCTTGAGGTAAGATTACTATAATTTTCTATATGATTATTTTATATTTACACTAGCTAACGTGTAAATTTATGAACTACAGAGATGCAACAATTCTGAAAGAGGTATCAAGTGAAATCGTGTGAAGTTTAGAAAACGTGGTCCCAAGCACATTGATGATCTACATGTTGGAGATATGCCCTAGAGGCAATAATAAATGTAGTTATTATTATATCTTTGTGTTTATGATAAATGTTTACATTCATGCTATAATAGTATTAACAAGGAAACATTGATACTTGTGTGATTTGTAAACTTAATTTGAAGTCCCTAGTATAGCCTCTATACTTCACTAGCTTGTTGATTAATGATTGTGGTTTCCCTATCATGAACATTGAGATGTTATCAACAACAAGATCATATCGTTAGGAGAATGATATGGTGGACATACTCCTATAGATAAGCGTAGCATAAAGATCAAGTCATTTCAATAGTTCAATTGCTATATGCTTTCTGATACATAGTAACCTAATTCCTTCGACCATGAGATCATGCATATCACCTTTATCGGATGGATGCTTTGATGACATCAAACACCACACCATAACTAGGTGGTTATAAAGGTGGCATTGAGTGTTCGGAAAGTATTGGTTGAGACACATGGATCAAGAATGGGATTTGTCCATCCATATGACGGATAGATATACTCTGGGCCCTCTCGGTGGAATGTCATCCAATTAGCTTGAAAGCATGTGACTGGCTCACAAGGGATCACATATCACGGGAACGAGAAAAGAGTACTTATCAGTAACGAGGTTGAACTAGGTATGCAGAGATACCGACGATCATAACCTCGGATAAGTAACATATCGTGAGACAAAGGGAAATTGGTATCGTATGTAAGTGGTTCATTCGATCGCAAAGTAATCGTAGAAATATGTGGGAGCCATATGAATTTCCAGATTCCTCTATTGGTTATTGTTCGGAGAACTCGATCATGTCCGCATAATTCACGAACCGTAGGGAGACACACTTAAGGATTCGACGTTGTTTGAGTAGTTATGGTATTATGAGAAAGAGACCGAATGTTGTTCGGAGTCTCGGATGGGATCCGGGATATCACGAGGTGATCCGGAATGGTCCGGAGAATAAGATTCATATAAGGAAAGTCCCGTTTCGGAGTTGCGGAATGATTCCGGTGTTTTCATCGGGAATGTTCTAGAAGGTTCCGGAATGTCTGGCACTCCGGGGGGGAGGGTACATGAATGTGTTATATCAAAGTTGGTATGATTGCATCATGTACTAAGTGTCATCGCTGTCCGAAATAAAGGGTTAATTCAAATCCTAGTTTGAAAAGTCAAACGGCTAGTTTGAAAAGTCAAACTGCCAGTTTTCGGAAAGAGGAGAAGGAGGATTGGTGGAGGCCGAATTGGGGGAGGGTTCCTCCCTTGGCCGGCGCACCACCAAGCCTACTTGGGGAGGGACTCCCCTCCCCTGGCCGCCGGCCCCTCCCATCTATATAAGGAGGGGCAGGGCTCCCCTCCTAGCACACACAAGTTCCTATCTTCTACCTCCGGTTTAGAGCCGTTTGGGTTTAGAGCTTCTAATTGCTTTAGACTTCGGTTTAGAGCCTTCTAATTGGTTTAGAGCCTTCTAATTGGTGTGTCTAATTACTAGACCACTAATAGCCTCTCTCATACTCCACCATACTCGCACCGGCTTAAGGCGAAGCCCTGCGGGATTTCCCCTCTACTTCCGGTACCACGCCGTTGTGCTGCCGGAATCGCGAGGAGAGTGCTACAACCTCCGCTGCATGCTGGAACAAGGGAGAGGAAGGTCTTCGTCGAGTACCGAACGTGTGACCGACTACGGAAGCGCTGCCGGAACGCAGCGCCGGAAGGATCGTCTGCACGATCTTGAGATCGGAAAGAGTACGACTACATCACCCACGAGAATCCGCTCTCGTTAAACACTTTGGAATCTTCGAGGGTAAGTTATTCCATCGACTCGTTGCTATAATCTAGTAGATATATCTTGGCTTGTTTGTTTGTATGCGATAGAAATTTTTTGTTTTCCATGCTACGAATCCCTACAGTGGTATCAAAGCCGTGTCTGTATGTAGATCTGTTGCACGAGTAGAACACAATGGTCATTGTGGGCGTTGATGCTTTTATTGTTGATTGCTTCTTGTGTACTTTGCATCTTGCGGTATGTTGGGATGAAGCGGCCCGGGCTAACCTTACATGACATCGTTCATGAGACTTGCTCCACGCTTGACATGCAACTTGTATTGCATAAGTGGCTTTGCGGGTGCCTGTTTCTCCTAGCATAGTTAAGATCCAATTTACAACGGGTGATTAACAATACTAGTATCAATGTTGTGGTTCTTGTTCGTAAGTTAGAACGACACTTATTGAAAGCCCCAAACCACGTAAAATATGCAAAGAAAGTAGAGGCGTCTAACTTTGTTTTGCAGGGGTGTGCAGTGATGTGATATGGCCATCATTGTGATTATATTTGATGTATGCAATGTTCCTTATTGTAAGTCGGCAACCGGCAGGAGCCATATGGTTGTCTTTAATTTATGTTAAGACCCGCGTGTCTATTCAAAGTAGTTGTAATAGTTGAAGCCGGTGGACGACAACCATGGAGTAGTGTCATTGACCTTGATGCAATGCCGGTGATGATGGAGATCATGTTCGTGCTTGAAGATGGAGATCGGAAGCACAAAGAAGAAAGGCCATATCATATCACATATATATTGAATTGCATGTGATGTTAATCCTTTATGCATCTTGTATTGCTTAGTAGACGATGGTAGCATTATAAGATGATCCCTCATGCACATGAATTTCAAGTCATAAAGTGTTCACCCTTAGTCAGCACCATTGCTAAAGCTTGTTGTTTCGAAGCACCACGTGATGATCGGGTGTGTTAGATTCTGCAAGTGTATACAACGTGAGCAAGCCAGATTTGCTCATGCGGAAACTAAGGTTTGATCTTGACGAGCCTAGCATGTACAGACATGGTCTCGGAACACAGATCACCGAAAGGTAAAGCATGAATCATATAGTAGATATGATGAACATGACGATTGTTCGCCATTGAAACTATATCAACTCTCGTGATGATCGGTGTTGATGTAGTGGATTTGGTTCGTGTGATCACTAAAACAATGTGAGGGATATTGTTTTGAGTGGGAGTTCACCTGGTTTAATTACATTAATTAATTTGAACTCAATTTGTCATAAACTTAGTCTAAACTATTGCAAATATGTTGTAGATCAATGGCAACCCCTACCATCAATTTTAATGTGTTCCTAGAGAAAGAAAAGTTGAAAAACAATGGAAGCAACTTCGCGGATTGGTTCCGCAATTTGAGGATTGTCCTCACAGCTGGTAATTTGACCTATGTGCTGGATACACCGCTGGGTGACCCACCTGCAGCTGATGCTCCCGATGAAGTAAAGAATGTTTACCTCGCTCGGAAGAATCAGTACTCCATAGTTCAGTGTGCTATCTTGTAAGGTTTGGAATCGGAGCTTCAGAAAAGGTTTGAGGATTCAGACCCATATGATATTGTCGAGGATCTCAAATTGATTTTTGAGACTCATGCGGCAATTGAAAGCTATGAGGCTTCTGAAAAGTTCTTTAACTGCAAGATGGAAGAGGGCAGCTCCGTCAGTGAGCATGTGCTTAAGATGTCTGGGCACGCAAACAAACTTCAAAGCTTGGGTATAGTGATTCCTAATGCTTTGGGGATTTACCGTGTCCTCCAATCACTACCACCAAGTTACAAGAACTTTGTGATGAACTACAACATGCAGAACATGAACAAGACGTTGCCAGAACTCTTTGCCATGTTGAAATCTGCAGAAGTGGAGATCAAGAAAGAGCACCAAGTGTTGTTGGTCAATAAGACCACCAAATTCAAGAAAGGCAAGTCTAAGCAAAAGGGACACTTCAAGAAGGGTGGTAAGAAAGTTACCACGCCGGCGAAGAAGACCAAGGCTGGACCCAAGTCTGATACTGAGTGCTTTTACTGCAAGGGAGAAGGTCACTGGAAGCGGAATTGCCCAAAGTACTTGGCGGATTTGAAGAACGGCAACATCAAGAAGAAAGGTATATCTGATATACATGTTATTGATGTGTATCTCACTAGTACTCGTAGTAGTGCCTGGGTATTTGATACTGGTTCGGTTGCTCATATTTGTAACTCGAAACAGGTGCTGCAGAATAAACGGAAGCTAGCGAAGAACGAGGTGACGATACGCGTGGGAAACGGATTAAAGGTTGATGTGATCGCGGTCGGCACGCTACCCCTTCATCTACCATCGGGATTAGTTTTATACTTAAATAATTGTTATTTGGTGCCTGCGTTAAGCATGGACATTATATCGGGATCTTGTTTATTGCGAGACGGTTACTTGTTTAAATCCGAGAATAATGGTTGTTCGATTTATATGAGTAATATGTTTTATGCACATGCACCTTTGATAGATGGTCTATTCTTATTGAATCTCGATAGTGGAAATACACATATCAACAACATTGAGGCTAAATGTTTGAAATCAAGCGATAATTCGACCTATATGTGGCACTGTCATCTTGGTCACATTGGAGTGAAACGTATGAAGAAACTCCATTCCGATGGACTTCTTGAATCACTTGATTTTGAATCACTTGAAAGATGCGAAGCATGTCTGATGGGAAAAATGACTAAGACTCTATTTTCTGGTATGATGGAGCGAGCTACGGACTTATTGGAAATCATACATACCGATGTGTGTGGGCCAATGAGTGTAGCATCGCGCGGTGGTTATCATTATGTTCTTACCTTCACAGATGACTTGAGTAGGTATGGGTATATCTATTTCATGAAACATAAGTCCGAAACTTTCGAGAAGTTTAAGGAGTTTCAAAGTGAGGTAGAGAATCAACGTAACAAGAAGATTAAATTTCTACGTTCTGATCGTGGAGGTGAATATCTAAGTACGAGTTTGGCGAGCATTTGAAGAAATGCGGAATACTTTCACAATTGACACCGCCGGGAACACCACAGCGTAATGGTGTGTCCGAACGTCGTAATCGAACTCTCTTAGATATGGTTCGTTCTATGATGTCACTTACAGATTTACCGCTATCATTTTGGGGTTATGCATTAGAAACAGCCGCATTCACTTTAAATAGGGCACCATCTAAATCCATTGAAACGACACCGTATGAATTATGGTTTGGGAAGAAACCCAAATTGTCGTTCCTTAAAGTTTGGGGATGCGAAGCCTATGTAAAGAAGTTACAATCGGACAAGCTTGAACCCAAAGCGGAAAAATGCGTCTTCATAGGATACCCGAAGGAAACTATTGGGTATACCTTCTATCATAGATCCGAAGGCAAAATCTTCGTTGCCAAGAATGGATCCTTTCTAGAGAAGGAATTTCTCTCGAAAGAAGTGACTGGAAGGAAAGTAGAACTCGACGAGGTTGTCGAACCTTCTCTCGAAATTGCGAGTAGCGCAGCACCGGAAGAAGTTCCTGTGGTGCCTGCACCAATAAGAGAGGAAGATAATGATGGTGATCATGAAACTTCGGTTGAAGTTGCTACAGAGCCTCGGAGGTCAACGAGAACTCGTACCACTCCAGATTGGTATGATTCCGTTATGAATGTCATGTTGGTGGACAACACCGATGACCCCGAGACATATGAGGAAGCGATGATGAGCCCAGATTCCAATAAATGGCAAGAAGCCATGAAATCCGAGATTGGATCCATGTACGAAAACCAAGTATGGACTTTGGTGGACTTACCGGATGGCCGGAAGGCTGTCGAGAACAAATGGATTTTCAAGAAGAAAACAGATGCTAATGGTAATGTTACTGTCTATAAAGCTCGACTTGTCGCAAAAGGGTTTCGACAAATTCAAGGAGTTGACTACGATGAGACTTTCTCACCGGTAGCGAAGCTAAAGTCTGTGAGGATTATGTTAGCAATCGCTGCATATTATGATTATGAGATATGGCAGATGGATGTCAAAACAGCATTCCTCAATGGAGACATTGATGAAGAGTTGTATATGATGCAACCCAAAGGTTTTGTCGATCCTAAAGATGCTAACAAGGTATGCAAACTTCAACGGTCCATCTATGGATTGAAGCAAGCATCCCGAAGTTGGAATCAACGTTTTGATAAGGTAATCAAAAGTTTTGGTTTTATACAAACTTATGGAGAAGCTTGTATTTACAAGAAAGTGAGTGGGAGCTCTGTAGCATTCTTAATACTATATGTGGATGACATATTGTTGATTGGGAATGATGTAGACCTTCTTAATAGTGTCAAGGAATATTTGAATAATAGTTTTTCAATGAAGGATCTTGGCGAAGCAGCTTACATATTAGGCATAAAGATTTATAGAGATAGATCGAAACGCCAAATATCATTGTCACAGAGTACATATTTGGACAAAGTTCTAAAGAGGTTTGGAATGGAAGAAAGCAAGAAAGGGTTCTTGCCCATGTTGCCCAATACGACCTTAAGTAAAACTCAAAGTCCGACATCGGCAGAAGATAGAGAAAGGATGAGTAAGACTCCCTATGCCTCAGCCATAGGATCTCTAATGTATGCCATGCTATGTACTAGACCCGACATTGCATATGCTGTTAGTTTAACTAGCAGATATCAAAGTGATCCAGGAGTGGATCATTGGACAGCGGTCAAAAACATCCTTAAGTACTTGAGAAGAACTAAGGATATGGTTCTTTCTTATGGAGGTGATGAAGAACTCGTTGTTAATGGTTACACCGATGCTAGTTGGAACACCGATCCGGATGATTCTAAATCGCAATCCGGATACGTATTTATTTTGAATGGTGCAGCAGTTAGCTGGAGGAGTGCAAAGCAAAGCGTTGTGGCGAGATCTTCAACTGAATCGGAATACATGGCTGCTTCGGAGGCTTCACAAGAAGCGATATGGATGAAAGAGTTCATTACAGAGCTGGGTGTGGTTCCTAGTGCGCTGGACCCAATGTCTATCTACTGTGATAACATGGGCGCCATAGCCAATGCGCAAGAACCAAGGTCACACAAGAAGCTGAAGCATATCAAGCTACGTTTTCACGCTATTCGAGAACATATCCAGGATGGGGATATAAAGATTTGCAAAGTACACACAGATCTGAATGTGGCGGATCCGTTGACTAAACCTCTCCCGAGGGCAAAACATGACCAACACCAAACTGCCATGGGTGTTCGGTATATTACCATGTAATCTAGATTAGATGACTCTAGTGCAAGTGGGAGACTGTTGGAGATATGCCCTAGAGGCAATAATAAATGTAGTTATTATTATATCTTTGTGTTTATGATAAATGTTTACATTCATGCTATAATAGTATTAACAAGGAAACATTGATACTTGTGTGATTTGTAAACTTAATTTGAAGTCCCTAGTATAGCCTCTATACTTCACTAGCTTGTTGATTAATGATTGTGGTTTCCCTATCATGAACATTGAGATGTTATCAACAACAAGATCATATCGTTAGGAGAATGATATGGTGGACATACTCCTATAGATAAGCGTAGCATAAAGATCAAGTCATTTCAATAGTTCAATTGCTATATGCTTTCTGATACATAGTAACCTAATTCCTTCGACCATGAGATCATGCATATCACCTTTATCGGATGGATGCTTTGATGACATCAAACACCACACCGTAACTGGGTGGTTATAAAGGTGGCATTGAGTGTTCGGAAAGTATTGGTTGAGACACATGGATCAAGAATGGGATTTGTCCATCCATATGACGGATAGATATACTCTGGGCCCTCTCGGTGGAATGTCATCCAATTAGCTTGCAAGCATGTGACTGGCTCACAAGGGATCACATATCACGGGAACGAGAAAAGAGTACTTATCAGTAACGAGGTTGAACTAGGTATGCAGAGATACCGACGATCATAACCTCGGATAAGTAACATATCGTGAGACAAAGGGAAATTGGTATCGTATGTAAGTGGTTCATTCGATCGCAAAGTAATCGTAGAAATATGTGGGAGCCATATGAATTTCCAGATTCCTCTATTGGTTATTGTTCGGAGAAGTGTCTCGATCATGTCCGCATAATTCACGAACCGTAGGGAGACACACTTAAGGATTCGACGTTGTTTGAGTAGTTATGGTATTATGAGAAAGAGACCGAATGTTGTTCGCAGTCTCGGATGGGATCCGGGATATCACGAGGTGATCCGGAATGGTCCGGAGAATAAGATTCATATAAGGAAAGTCCCGTTTCGGAGTTGCGGAATGATTCCGGTGTTTTCATCGGGAATGTTCTAGAAGGTTCTGGAATGTCCGGCACTCCGGGGGGGGGGGGGGGAGGGTACATGAATGTGTTATATAAAAGTTGGTATGATTGCATCATGTACTAAGTGTCATCGCTGTCCGAAATAAAGGGTTAATTCAAATCCTAGTTTGAAAAGTCAAACGGCTAGTTTTCGGAAAGAGGAGAAGGAGGATTGGTGGAGGCCGAATTGGGGGAGGGTTCCTCCCTTGGCCGGCGCACCACCAAGCCGACTTGGGGAGGGACTCCCCTCCCCTGGACGCCGGCCCCTCCCATCTATATAAGGAGGGGCAGGGCTCCCCTCCTAGCACACACAAGTTCCTATCTTCTACCTCCGGTTTAGAGCCGTTTGGGTTTAGAGCTTCTAATTGCTTTAGCCTTCGGTTTAGAGCCTTCTAATTGGTTTAGAGCCTTCTAATTGGTGTGTCTAATTACTAGACCACTAATAGCCTCTCTCATACTCCACCATACTCGCACCGGCTTAAGGCGAAGCCCTGCGGGATTTCCCCTCTACTTCCGGTACCACGCCGTTGTGCTGCCAAAATCGCGAGGAGAGTGCTACAACCTCCGCTGCCTGCTGGAACAAGGGAGAGGAAGGTCTTCGTCGAGTACCGAACGTGTGACCGACTGCGGGAGCGCTGCCGGAACGCAGCGCCGGAAGGATCGTCTGCACGATCTTGAGATCGGAAAGAGTACGACTACATCACCCACGAGAATCTGCTTTTTTTAAACACTTTGGAATCTTCGAGGGTAAGTTATTCCATCGACTCGTTGCTACAATCTAGTAGATAGATCTTGGCTTGTTTGTTTGTATGCGATAGAAAATTTTTGTTTTTCATGCTACGAATCCCTACACTACATGCACTCTTTGATAAGGCACATGTCAACGGGGCTACTGCGGCATATTTCAGAGATGTATCCTCTGATGAGTCCAGCGACGAGGATGTGGTTGAAGTGGAGAAGATTGGTGAAATTAATAAGTTGAATAAACCAAAAACAAACAAGAAGCGCAAGGAACACGTATCGAAGAAAATAAAGATGAGAAGAGTCCCTTCTTTCGAAGGTAAAATAAAACATGACAGAAGATAGAAACTGGAGTGGACAAGATAACCTCATTTGTTGAAGCGTCATCGGTTCCTATTCCAACCAACCATGTCCCTACCATTGCACATGTCCTGAAGTTGGTGAAAGAGTACGGTGTTGAAGAAAAAACTGCTCTCTTCCACACAGCCACGTTGTTGATTGTGAAGCCTGAATTTAGGGAGATTTTTAGCTTGCTCGAAACAAATGAAGGCAGGAAAGATTTGCTTGAGAGAGAGCATGAAAAGGAGATCACAAAGCGTGTGTAGAATCACCTGTCTTTTCCTTCATTATAGAACCATTTATTTGCTTTAGTTGTGAAATCATTTATTTGCCTGAGTTGTGAACCGTTTATTTTCTTTGTATGTGAAAAATATTTATTTAAGCTATAGAACCGTTTTCTTGCATGAGCTATGAACATGCTATTGTCTTATGTAGATTGTTGAAGCATGGAAGACGTTGCCAAAAAGGGGCACGAGGGGATACTACTTCTCGCTGAACTTGCAATCAGGCCGCCACCATGGGGAACATAGGTAACCTTTATACTGAGCGGTACTTGAACAAAGGTCCATACAAAGAACCTCAACAAACGAATTCAATGGGTCATGGAGTGCTTTGATCGTCCTAGATATTTTTATAAGATGTTCCAATGAGTACAGAAGTTTTCATGTCACTTCATGATTTGCTTGTCTCTACATATGGCTTGAAGTCCACAAACAATGTTTCATCAATCGAGTCACTCGGCATGTTTTTATGGATTGTTGGAGGTCCTCAGGCTTTCTGTCAAGCTGAAAACCGTTTTGTACGGTCACTATGGACAGTTCACACCAAGTTTAAGGAAGTATTGTTTTGTTTGTGCAAGTTAGCAAAAGATATCATCAAACCTAGAGACTCTGCTTTTACAAATGAACATGCAAGGGTAAAAGAAGCTCGCTTCTGGCCTCATTTCAAAGGCGCCATTGGTGCTATTGATGGATCTCACGTGCCAGTATCAGTTCCCGCAGATGAGGTGGTTAAATACACATATCACCATGGGTATACATCTCAAAATGTGCTTGCAATATGTGACTTTGATATGAGGTTTACCTTTACGGTTGCTGGTTGGCCGGGCTCAGCACATGACACAAGGATCCTCAGTCATACATTAGCAAATTTTCTCTCATTTCCTATACCTCCTAAAGGTATAAATACTAACCCTATGTTATTACTAATGCTTTTCATATATGTATGCTAACATGGTGTTTATTTTTAGAAAAATACTACCTTGTGAATTCCGGTTATCCAAACCGAATAGGTTATCTTGCTCCGTTCAAGGGGAATACGTACCATCTTCCGGAGTTTCGTCTTCGTCGTCATCGTGCACCTCAAGGAAAGTACGAGTTGTTTAACTTGTTGCATTCATCACTTCGCAATGTCATCGAGCGAGCATTTGGGGTCCTCAAGCAAAAGTGGCGCATATTGAAAGCTATGCCAAGTTTTCCAATACGTATACAAAAGCATATCATCATCGCTTGCTTGGCATTGCACAACTTTATCCGTGACAGCAAGTTACATGACAAAGAGTTTGATAAATATGACGCAAATAAGCACTATCTACCTCGAGTGGCACGCCAAGCAGCACAAACACAACCTGATAATGTTCAAGAGGGAGACAATGAGGATACAATAAACAATATTCGTAATAGGATAGCCGATGCTTGTGTTGCTGCGAGAGACATAGGATAATTATCTTGGTGGAGGACATCATCACGTGAACCATATTTTATTTGTGTGATCTATATCTTTTTTGTAATAATCTTAGGACACACTTTATATTTATATTATCTATGTGTATGCTACATTTCAAATACAATTTAATTTTCATCCTAACATTATAATTTACATGTCGGTCTATAATGGTGTATTATGGCCACTTACAGTATAAAACAGTGTATCATGGATTTAAAAGTGTTACAGGCAATTCATATCAAAACTACAGTTTCACAGTTGGTCCAACCAAACAACTTTCTGCTTTTTCACAGTTCTCCGCTCATAGTAGCTTTTCCATAATTCACAGTTCACAACAGATTTTACATAATCACAGCAGAACCAAACATACCCATAGTTTCACAATATTCTACTACTCCGTAACAAATATACTCCCGAACAGGGTGATTAGTGATTAGATAACCTTGAGTAATAAAGCTGTCTCTTTGTTGGAGAAAAATAACATACGAGACCATTAGGTCCACGACCAGGCAAAGAAGGCGTCTTTCCTTACAGACGGAGACGTAAACCTGTTTCTTCTCCTCAGCCCGTCAGCGGTGACGCGAGCGACGGAGGGCGTGACCGTGACGGTATCTAACCCACCGCGTCTACTCACGCTCCGCCGACGCCATGGTCGTCTTCGTGTTCTCGAACGTTCCGCTCGCCTCCAAATAAATCCACACGCGAGAGCGGCAAGGCGGCCGACCAGTCCCCACCGCATCCAGAAGCAGCAACCTTCCCGTCGCCTCGCGCTCCTCCGTCGGCTGATCAATCCGTGGTGCTCGGCTCGACGACCGCAAGAAGCGTCTGTGGAGGTGCGTACGCTCGCTCAACCGCCTCTACCAGCAAAGCTCGATTTCTTCCTTCCTTGATCGCTTTTTAGTCGGATCCGCGGCTGTTTCCAGCGATTTAAGGCCGGATGGTTTGCGGTTAGGCGACGAATTTGAGGCGAATTGGGGCAATTTGAGGCGCCAAATTATCTCAGTTTCTGAATTAGGGATGCCTGATGAACCTCAATTCCCTATACGCGTGTTTCGTTACACTGATGTCAATAAGTATTCAGTTGTAACTTGTAAGTCCAGTTGGTATAGATTTGGTAAAGACCCTATGGGGAGGTATTGATGGAGCAACCACACTAGTGGAAATTCTACCCCATTTTGGTTGCTTGCATAATCGATGAAGGCTCTTCTTCTGATTGGATCTCGAAAATTTAGTAGTAGTATTACTCTGATAATTGGCACTGTCACTGTGGTTTTAAAGCTCGATTGGTCATTTGGGTACAGGATGACTCCTTGCTGTTCATAGGATGGGCATTGAGCTTATTTCTATGGCTAATTTTCATGCTTCCTACTCATTGATAGCCTGATTGATAGACTCGGTGCTGTTCATAGGAGTACTAGCATGATTACCATGTTATTTTGTCAAATACATTTAAACTGACAGCATAAGGTGCTTTTTTTTTCCAGGAACAAAATGGATGAGAAAAGAATAGCTCGAATATTGGTCACCTGGAGAGGCAGGCAACTTGATGTTGACGCAGACCCAAGCTGTACGGTGAAAGAATTTGGGCAACTGCTTCAGGATTTGACTAATGTTAAACCAGAGACCTTGAAGCTCATAGTTCCGCAATCTGCAAATAAAGGTTCCAAGCTGATCATGCCATTCTCTGATACCCATTCAAGGTTAACACTGAAAGAAGCTGCTATCGATCAGGTAAGATGCGGCACATGCACTGCACATACTGATCAAGAATACAACATGGTGTTAGGTAGTTGATAATGCAATGGCGAATAATATCAGTGCTATGCACATTTTTCTTTCATGCAACAGGGTAAGCCTATTAGAATGATGGGCGTCTTTGACGATGAAATTGAGGAAGTATCAGACAATGGCAAAAGACCAGATCAGCGGATAATTGGATTTGATGAAGAAGAACGGCGGCTGAGGCAACGATCATCAGGCAGGCCCCAGGTTTCACTAAAACTTCCACAGGGGCAATACATCTTCTGTGATTTTCGGACACTTCACTTACCTGGGGTTGAGGTTAGTCAAATTCTGCTACTACCATAAATGTTTTTCAGTTTATAAGAAACAGACCCTTTGAATAACTATCACGACACCAATTCATTCCTTTTAGACCCTGTATATCTCAAGCTATCATAAATCTTGCATCCTGTGATGCCCCTTTGTATCTTTACATTTCTGGTCTTCTTGCTTGAATGAAGTCTGCACTCTTTCGTTGGTTCATTTGAGCAGTCAGCAGTGTCTGTTTCATATGGAGAAGTCAAATAATAGTGTGCTACTTTATTTCCCTTGTCAAAATATATGAACTTTGTTTTGATCCTTTTGCATTTCATACTACTATAGAATGATCAAATCCATGTAATACTCCTAGATCGTGTCAGGTGTGACTTAAGAAACCCTGTTTCTGTTCTACCTCTTGTTAAATAAATGGATGCTAGTTACCTGTCTCGTTTGTATAATGTTGGATAGGCCAATCATGACATCTTACATTAAAATGTTGTGCTTATTTTACCTTCTTGTTGGGTGCCAGCTGAATCCACCACCGTCCGAAGCTATGAAAAGAATGCACATGCTTGCATGTGACCCTGGCATAATTGCGATCATGAACAAGGTAGCAATCTTCAAGCGCCAAATCTGCTTCTTTGTGTAGTTCCGTGTTTACCCAAGTCTGGCTTTTTGTGCAGTTTCATGTTTACACAGTTGTTTGTTGTTTTTTCAGCATAGATGGCGAGTGGGTATCATGACTGAAATGGCACCAGTGGGATATGTAGGTGTTAGTCCGAAATGTATTCTAGGCTTCAATAAGGTGAATATAAGCTATTTTCATACACCATGCATGTAAATATAAGCTATTTTTGTTATCTAAGAATATATTTTCTTGACTGGTATTCATATAGAACATGGGAGAGGAGATATCCCTTCGACTACGAACTGACGACTTGAAAGGATTTAGGAAATACGAAAGTATCAAGAAAACTCTACTCCATGAACTCGTGAGTCGTTTTCTTATATTTTTCCATAAAATTTAATTTTCTTATGCAGATCATCATTTTTCACTATAATTACGGGGTTTTACATTTTCACTTGTATATTTATTGATTTCAGGCACATATGGTGTACTCTGAGCATGATGCCCACTTTTTTGCTCTAAATAAGCAGGTTATTTTTCTAGATACCCTTGTAATGTTTGGTTACCAGCTGTTTACTTTGACTCCCACATGATCTTCAGCATACAATTATTTTTCTGTTCAGTTGAATGATGAAGCTGCTTCCTTGGACTGGACCAAGTCAAGTGGCCATGTGCTGAGTGGTCGCAAAATCTTTGATTCCTATGAAGATGAATTTGTTCTGGAACCAGAAGCCGATGTTGTTGGTCACAAGCTTGGGGGAGGAACGAGCTCAATTGCAAGTGCTCGTGTGTTGTCAGGGGTAGCTGCTTATCAGCGTCTCTTGCAGGCATCATCAGCAGATTTGGATAGTTCCAGAGTTGCTACATCAGTGAAGAAACCTGATCCAGATGACGATGGTCAAGATTTTGTTCAAGGAAATATGAAGGTGGAATCTGACCCAGATGATAATGATGCCATAGCAATTGTGATGTCAGATTGTATATCATTTGCTGAGCAGAACACCAAAGGTTATTCTGAGCCTGATTTTGATGCCAAGAAAAACTCCGATGATTTCGTAGAACCTGATCCTGATGTTTCCTCAGTTGCTGACACCCTTAACAAGGAGATGGAAATCGATGGGGAGCATGACAAAGAACCTAATCCTGATGATGGCTCTAGTGAGTTTGTCCTGGAATCTGGAGACAAAATGGAAGTGGAGACAGAGCTGAGAACTAACACCACAATTTTGAAGTCTGAACCTGATCGTGATGACTCCTCAAGACCTATTCCGAACCAGGAGGTGAGCATTGATGGGAGGCTCATGGGAGAACCTGATCCCGATGCTAGTACATGTGGAGCTGTTCCGGAATCTGGAAATAAGACTCAAGTGGAGATCAATCAGCAGGGAAGCTCTTCAATGTTGACAACTGATCCTGATCCTGATTATCAGGCTGCTGATTTGAACAGCAACGAGCTGCAAAGGATAGAAGAGCCAGTGGCAGCTCTCTGTTCGCGTCTCCAGAAGGCTATTGAAATGCTTCGGTCACAAGCAACGCCTTCAGAGGCAGCTTCTGTACTTCAAACACTCTTCAAAATTATAAAGAATGTGATAGAGAACCCAAATGACATCCGATATAAGAGATTGCGTAAGGTATGCTTAGTTTCTCTATGTTTTGGTATGTTTTTTATTTACTGAAACAAATATTTACTGATCATCATCCTTTTCCGTACTTGTAGTCTAATCCTCATTTCCAAAGGAGCGTGGCGAATTACAAAGGTACATCTCCAACCTCTGCAAACTGTCACCTCAGTCTTCATAATCTACTGTACACCAATAACTGTCTTCTCTCCTTCTCCCAGCTGCGATGGAGGTGCTTGAGTTGATCGGCTTCTGCGAGGATGTCGTGTCGGATGAGATTGGTCGTGCAGAGACATACCTGGTATTGAAAAGGAATGATCCTGGACTGCTGTGGATTGTGAAGTCCTCACTTGAAGTATCAATGGGATGAGGAACTTCCTCCTATGTACCCTGTTGACTGTATGCCTGTATATCATTAAAGTTTATTCCCTTTAGTGAGTATATGCTGCGGAGATGGTTTAGTGTGCTCTCTCGGAAAAAAATATACCCAAGTTGTACATGAAAATGAGAAGATCAGACACTTTTGGTGTCTGTCAGCTTCCCAATCGGTATACCAAATATATGTGAATACAGATAGACTGGACATGTTCTCTGCTAGTAGATTGCTAGTACAGTACATGCTCAGTATGCGGAACAAGGTGTGAAACGGCTGCAGTTGCCAAAAGGTCTACATGTAATAATTTTATTTTTATGAGTGTTAGCAGGATAGTTTGTAGCAACCCTCCATATCACTTCCTTTTGTGCAGTGTAGCAGCAACAGCTGGGTTGATCTAGAAAATAATGCAATGTGGTCAGTGTCAACGCCCAGTTCTGTAAAGAGTACTTGTTGTAGTCCGTGGCGTGAGCTCTAGGCGTGTGAAGGGTGGCACTGTGGTGAGTTGGCTGGAGAAGATCTTCGTCGCTGGTAGTATAATTGCGCAGGCAAGAGATGCAGCCCACGGATGCTGAAACCCAGTGAAAAATTACAAGAATGCACTATGTGGCCATTCTCCCACGTAATGATCGCCTGCTACTTAATTCTGTAAAGTTTTGATACGACTTACTGCAAATTTGAACTAAATAAATACCGGACTTCACTTGGCACTTCGAACTAAATACCTAACTTCACTTCAGCAATGGGACCGTTCTCTGCTGCTGGAGTGCCTGTAGACAGATCAATGCAAGGTTAAATAGGAAACCAGGCAAATGCTGCAATAAACGGGCGAGCATGATAATATGTTATGGACAGTGCTAGGCGTCTTCTGGGGGATTTGTGGTTTTCATCCCCCGGGTCCCAAGCCAACCACGTGTCCTTTTTTGAATATAAAATCTCGCTTTTGCTACATTTGCCCTGTTTTTCTACATTTGCCCCGCTTTTGCTACATTGTAGCAGAAAACGGTTCGGTCTAGAAAAATAAAAACAGACTGGACCTCGCCGGAGATTTCGCAGGAGACCTCGTCGGCGACCCTGTAGCAAAAAATTTGTGCTATTGTAGCATATCCGACCTCGCCGGAGACTCGCCGGAGAATTTCGCCGTTAGACCTCACCGGAGACCATGTAGCAAAAATGTTGCGCTATTGTAGCAAAATCACAAAACAGTTGTAGCAAAAAAAAACTTATATTGTAGCAAACTCCTATTTCGCCGGATATCTCGCCGGAAAATCCAAGGCACCCTTGTAGCACTGTCGCCGGCTGCATGTAGCAAAAACGCTTTGTCGACGGAGAAGAAAAGATGTTGCCGGAGAAGACGCCGCCGTGCCTCTATAGCAAGGACGTTATGCCCCTGTAGCAGGGCTTCACACCGTTTGTAGCAAAAAAAAGTCGTCACTGGAGAAGGTGATGTTGTTCCTCTATAGCAAGGCTAACGCCATCGTCCAAGAAGACGATGCCATACATCTGTAGCAAGGCTGACATACCTTTGTAGCAAGGCCGCCGTGCCTTTGTAGCAAAGCTTCACGCCGCTTGTAGCAAAAAGCGGCTCCGCTATACCTCTCCCCCGCTGCCTATGTAGCGAGGTCGGCATGCCTATGTAGCAAGTCTGATAACTGCACATAGCAAACCTCGACGCCTGTTGTAGCAGCGTCGCCAAACGCATTTAGCAACCACGGATGCCGCACGTAGCAGCACTGCCAGCTTGCCGTAGCAAAAGCCGACGATGCACGTAGCATCGCACCGTCGGCAAGCACCGTCATCAGCCAGCACGTAGCATCACCATCAGCCACATGTAGCACCATTGCTGGCCCGTTGTAGCAAGCGGCACCGCCGCATGTAGCGAATCGCCGCATGTAGCAAGGCCGACCACGGTCGGTAGCAAAGCTTGGCACCGCAGGTAGCAAGGCCATACATGGTCGGTAGCAAAAGCTTGCGCCACATGTACCAAGACCGGACGCATGTAGCAAACTTGACGTTGTCCTGCTTCTACTCGCTCCGTGACATGAACGTGGCCACGCACAAGGACAAGCCTGAGGGTGAGTTCGTGGTGCCGGGCATGCCGATGCGCGTGGAGCTGACCAAGGGCACATGGCCATTGGCCTTCTTCTCCCCGCCTTCGTGGGAGGCGTTCCTGGAGGAGAGGAACGAGAGGTCGACGATGTCGTGGTGAACTCGTTCCTGGACATCGAGGGGCAGTTCGCCGAGTGCCTGGGAGCGACGCTGGCTATGTCGGTGTGGGTGCTCGGGCCCTTCTTCCTGAACAACCGGGACGAGGAAGCCCTGGCGGAGCACACGGACCAGTACAAGCCTAGCCCCAGCTTGGACGAGAATGCGGTCACAGCTTGGCTCGACGACAGCGGTCACAGCTTGGCTCGACGACATGGCCCGGCGCGGCCGCGCGGAGGAGCGGCGACGCGGAGGAGCAGCGACGCGGAGGAGCGGCGACGCGGAGGAGCAGCGACGCGGAGGAGCGGCGACGCGGAGGAGCAGAGGTGTGGTGGCGCCGGGGAGGAGCAAGAGACGAGGCGGTGCACGGAGGAGCTTGCCATGGGGAAAAATAACGGTGGAGAAGACACGATAAACAGATAAGGTAGCAACTACTGTCGCCATAAGTAGCAACACCACAAGCCGTATGTAGCATGTTCGGTCATTGTGTATAGCATCGCCGCTGTCCGCACATAGCAGTGCTGCCAACGTTGGGGAGGAGTGTAGATTCATGGGTGGCACCATGGGAGGTGGCAGAGCAGGCGACCTCTATGGTGCTAGGGCAGTAGCGTCCGGCGGCGCAAGGCAGCGAAGGGCGGCGAGCGCCGTGGAGATCGCATGGGGGAGGTCGCATGAGAGGACCCTCTCATGGCGGGACGGGCACGGGGCCGGCCAGTGCGAGGCGAGACGGGCACGGGGGCTGGACAGATGAGTGTGGCGGCGGCCAGAACAGGGCGAGCGCCGGCGGAGCTCGCAGGTATGGAGGCCGGCGATTGGCGAGCTGCACGGACGAGTGGCAGCTCGGCGACTAAAACTGCAGGGATGGGTGGCTGCCGTCGTGGCAGCAGCGGGAGCTACAAGGAGGAAGACGGCGCAACCTGGAGATGCGGCGACGAGCGCAGCGCGTGCAGCCAGTAGCAGGCGGCGCGGGTGTAGAACAGGAAGAGAAAAGCAAACCGGAAGTTCAGGAAAGAGATAAGGAAGAAAGAGGCATGGGTCCCAGGTGAAACGTGGTCTCTCGTGCGACACGGAAACAACCAGCAACCGAGCAACCGGGGGATCGCGTCATTTTCATCCAACGGCTCCGCACCCGGGGGACGCGAGCGCGTGATCCCTCGGGGGAGTAGTATCATTTTCCATATGTTATTGGCCTGGGTGGCTTGGTACATACAGCAGAAGTATCTCTGCGAGTCTGTACACTCGTTTTCGATTTGCCCTTTAGACACGGGGTCGTAGTAGAATCTATCATCCGTGTCATTCTTTTCCTCAAGGTTGGGTACCACGTTACAAATACACTAATATCGTCATGGAACATGATCACGTTGGATACCACCACCATCAGTCGACCTGGCCACCCACACGGAGCGCCCACACACCACGAAGAAGAAAGGCCACCTCGAGATTGCCACTGAGCGTCATTGTCATCACTCCTCCATGAGCTAGCGACTCCGACTTCACCTTCGACGATTCAAACGAAGCTTCGCTACAAGCGACAACGAAACCCGTGTCAACCCATGCCAACAATCGGCCACACACACACCAAAGTCAGTCAGCTCCGACTTTGACGACGAGCCTCCCGAGAGAAATATGCGGGTCTTGCGCCGACTTAGTCCTCACCTCCTTGCCGCTTCCAAACCATGGAGGGTCTAGTAGCTCAACCTCCACCACCAGTCGTCCTCATGATGCCCTGCAGGAACCTGACAACAGCCCACGACCACCTGACAGCACCATCACCCCCTGACGGAGGGCCCACCCGGCCCAAACGGACCCAAACCGGGCCCAGGCGGAGCGCTCTTGCAACCGGCCGCCGTCGCTGCTCGGTGTCGCACGCCTGCACCAACCTCTGTGCCACTGTAGATCCTTGTCGTGCCTCCGCGACCAGCCAAGCTCATCGCGCCGCAACCAGACCGGAGTCGCTGCCCCGACCTCCTTGCGCCTCCACGACAATTCCCTTAATGGCCTTTGGCAGCCGGGGCGCCCGCCGCCACCGCGACAACGGCTAGCGGCGGTAGCAATGAGAGGGATCGAGCGGCACGAGGGAGGAGGGAGGGGAGTGGCGGCTAGGGTATCCCCCGAGTCGCCCTGAGCAAGAGCGACGCGGGGGAGGAGGGTTCAGCGGTAGCATTGTTGTTGTTTTAAAATACCGTGACCATTTGAATTTAAAGTAGGTAACGTTCCCGGGTATCCCTACGTCATCAATTTGATCAATTTAATATAGAGTATATATTACAAAATATACCATTAGGAAATTATATTAAACCTAACCGAGTCTCTCTCTCTCCCCTCTAGAATTCTGGATCTGGATCTTGGTGGCGAGCGGCTTGGAGGAGGATACGGTAAAGGCAAACACCTTGATGACGGGCCGGAAGGAGATGGCCTCGGATAAGGAGAAGGAGGCGGATCCCTTGCATGGGGAGGTGGTTCCCGTGAGGCCTTGTTCGGTTTCATTAGAATTGACCGGGATTTGCAGGGATTGAGGGGGATTAAATCTACTATCTTGTCAAGCTCATCTTCTGGATCCCATCCTAGTGGACGGAGTGGCCCTAGCTAGGGGATCCAGTCCTTCCACCCCAAGATTTGAGTTCCATCCCCTACCGTCCATATGAGACCAGCCTTGAGCGGTTCCCTTCCAAACAGAATCCCTCTCTAGGTGAAAGAGGCCCGTTTGGGACAGGTCGCCTCCATAAAATCATAGTTCTTGAAGTAGCAAGCGTTGAGTACTCGAGCACAAAGAGAGTCAGGGTTTGTCAACATCCGCCAACCTTGCTTGGCAAAAAGAGCTTGGTTGAAAATCTCATTATCTCGAAAACCTAAACCTCAGTCTCTTTGGCTCCACACATCTTCTCCCAACTTATCCAATGCACCCTGCGTTTTCCACCAGCTACTGCCCACCAAAAACATGACGAAATTGAGCTCAGTTTCTTACAAAGTTTTTTTTAAAATTAAATCAACTCATGGTATACACAAGCACCACTTGCAACACTGATTTGACCAACATACTCTTCCCAGCCTTAGAAAGCCCCTAGCCCTTCACTCCTAGAACCTTGTCATGCGAGCGCTCCCTAATGTGCTTGAATTCACCATCTTTTGATCGGCCAAAACCCGTGGGCAGTCCTAGGTATTTCTCCGTGAGAGCCTCACACTTGATACCAATAACACTTTCCAGGTGGAGCTTATGATCATCTGGACAACCATCACCAAAGAAGATCGATGATTTTTTCCCCAAGTTTACCTTCTGCCCCGAGCTGTCCTCATACGCTTGCATCACCCCCCTAGAGTTTGCATGCTACTCTCACTCGCCTCCAAGGACACAATGCTATTATCTGCAAACAGGAGGTGAGTAATATGGGGTCCATCCGATCCAAATTTGATCCCTCTAATCTGATTTTCCATGTGTGTGTTTTTTAACTTGGAGAAATCTTCTATACAAAAGATAAAAAGGTACGATGAGATAGGGTCGCCTTGCCTGCGCCCCCTTGAGGGGTAAAACATGTTTGATGTATCTCCATTCATCTTGACTGGAAATCGAAGACACACCTCATCACCATCTCCACCCAAACCAAAGAAAAACCCATCATTTGTTTCAGAAAAATCCACTCTACCCGGTCATAAGCTTTCATCGTTGCCGGACATGTTTTTGGTTCGCTCGCTTTGCCGACACAGTTTGGGGGTTGCCGGTGTGGGTCGTTTTTGGGTCGCAAACCCTAAAGCCTATTGAGGATGCAATGCTCACGCATTAACCTAGGGAATGACATGAATATTTCATGTAGCGGTCAACCTCATTGTTTTCCTTTCGTTGTTTTACATTCGTCATGATTGCTTCTGGTAAGTTGGGTAAGTTGCAAGCGTGATAATTTCTTGGGAAAACATGTACTCCCTCCGGTCCATTAGATGCATTCGTGCCTAGACTTAGTATGGACCAGAGGGAGTAGTAGTATTGGATCTTTGCAAGTGTGTGCAAATTCGTTTCAAATTGCTAGTATTAATGGCAATTTTATCCACGGGTACTGCATCGACATGGTATATGCGCACTTTTATACCCATAGATAATATATATATCCTACTCATTAAGTTGTGGTTACGGGTCCCAGGTATAGACTTGTACCAGTGGATATACTCATACCCTACAGGTTTAAACTAACATGTAAAACTTATTTGTAGAGCTCCAACCTATGCGGCCAAAACCCTAGGAACGAGTAGAAGACTGTGACTTATAAACTTCGATAATTGTTATGTACTTTTCTACCTATTATTGAGTAGAGATGATTGTATTTTTGGTCAAAATATGTTATTGATCAATGTGAAATATGCTAAACATAGTATCGACTATTGACAGTTTAAACACGTTGGTGTTGTGTATGCCGGACCCGGACAGCGGTCGCCATCCCATCTCCATCTCACGCGCGTGGTGCTTCCTTCCTCACGTGGGGTGGGGGTGGGGGAGGGCGGAGGGGGAGCCTTCTTCTATTTGCCGCAGCATACAGCCAAACGGTGACTGCCAGTAGGATTCGGTCCGTCTCCGGTCCTCTGGCAACGTGGGAGTAGTAGTACAGCGGAACAGGACCGTTTCTTCTTTTTTTCTGTTGAAAAAGGAAGATGGATTCGATTTGTTTTGGTGCGTAGCGGCCGGAGTAGTAGCAGGATAAGGTTCTCCGTCGCGGCGGCCGGAGCAGTAGTACTGAACCGTCTCGTGCGCGAGTCGCGTCGCGACGGACGACACCCGTCTCGGTCTCGGTCTCGCCCGCGTCGCGGCCGCGTCCCACGAATCGCGCCCGCCTGGCAGCAGTCATCAGGTACGGTAGGGTCCACCTAACAGCTTTGTGCGGATGATTTTGTATCTTCTGCCGTACTCGTATTTATTTCGCGCTAGCTCTACTCTACCGTGGTAGTACTATGGTTGATGAACGCATACGCAGCACGCACCCAGTATACGTACGCTGCGCACATGACCTTTCCAAACTACGCATCTACTAAAAGCAAAGGTCTCTTTTCTTTGGCAAAGTATGGCTTATTTTGGCACGGTGTCTGACCTCTACTAGTATATGCTGATATTCTAGGTGCAACAGCGAGCGACGCAAGGTGAGAAGTGACTTGTGAGGATCCGTATTTAGATCGAGGAAAGACAAGCGCCATCACGCACGAGACGGGTCGCGGTGCACCACCGAATCTCGCGCCGGGAGTCCCGCTCTACACCCACGGGGTACGTACGTACAGCCTGGGGTATGGTAGCGCCGTAGCGCCCAAGCATCAAATTAGCGCGCGCAGCGCGACGCAATCTGTCAGCTTTTCCTTTCCTCGACAGGACCCACAGCATGCACTGTGGTCTGTGGCTGTCGCTGACTGCCTTCCGTCCGTTGGAGCTACAGGGATGGGATGGTGTTTCTTTGGCAGTACGTACAAGGGTGGAACGGAGAGCGCCTGAATCAATCAATGTCGTGCTATTTTGTTCAAGATAAGAAGAAGGCGAAAAGAAAAGACGACGGCGATCACGGGCACAAAACGCATCTTCATTTTCAACACAAGGAAGAAACGAGTAAAATGCATCTACGGTCCTGGAAATCGCCGGTCACGCCCGAAACAGTCCTAGTAGAACATAGAGCTTGCACTAATACAGTCCATAAACTTGTTTAGGATGTCCATGTACGGTCCTAGCTATGCTCGGCTACCGTATTGCGGTGACGTGGTGTAGTTGTGGTCCTAGGACGGCGCGCTCAGTTGGCCATGACGGACGTGGTGTCCCCTCGAATCCCATGGTAATTTTCAAAAAAAAAAAACCCTGCGACGATACTAACAAGGAAAAACCAGTCCCGCACCTCCCATGTTTCCCCTGTATCCGCGGAGCTGCCGAGGTGAAGGGCGACGACGCCCGCGGAGCGAGATGTTTGTCGCCCGAAGGAGCTGATCGACGGAAGCGGAGTGGGTAATCGACAGCGGACAAGATTGTGACCATCTTCGTTGCTGGAGATGGCACTCCAACGACGACCTGAGGGAGACCCCGTTCTGGAGTATGGTGAGTTCGATTCTGCTGGTTGTTTTTGTGGAATTTACGGTTGAATTTGGGTTGATGTAGTACATAGACTATCGATTTAGATTAGATTTTCTTGATAGTACATAGACTGTGGTTGAATTGGGGTTGTTGTTTAGGGTTTTAGGAGGGACACAAGTCTAAACTTTCTCCTTATTTGTGCGTATATATTCAATCTGCAGAGGTAGGGAGTTTAAGTTTTACCGTGGAAGTGATTCATGGAGGGTTCTTTGTTGGTCATGGCAACAATCGGGCATATATAGATGGTACCAAAGTCTTCTACGATGATATATTGATGCTGATACTTGGTCTGCTCTTTGGCTCGATGACATAATTGAAGATATAGGATATGAGTCAGCAGGCACGATAGATGTGTACTGATTATTTCCTATAATGCAGATTAATGAAGATGGTTTGAGGTTGATTAGAGAAGACAAGGATGCCCTCATCATGATTGGAAAGGTTAAAGAGGGGCACCTGTTTTTGATGTTATATCTTGATCATGAGCCATCAATGAGTTTGGTGCATTGGGATGATGTTGTTACAAACCCAGTGACAAATTCGTCACCTGTGTTTAGTCTTAGCAAGAAAAGTGCACATTTGCATACATAAATAGTTGAGGTAAATGTAGATGAAGCAACCATTGCTGTGAAGGGTGCAAGGAGGGAGAAGAGAGAAGCTAGGTAAGTTAATGATGATGATCATTGTGACACTGACAACTCAAGTGATTCTGAATATGTACCCAAAATAGTAGACGATGACAATGACATAGAAGCTAGGGATGGTTGTGGGGGAGGTGGGGCAGGCCGGTGCTAAAATGACAATGGAGAGTGTGGGGGCAATGGCATCGCCCACTGCTTAGTTTAAGAAACCCTGGCAACAACCGATACTTTGTAAAGTGAGTGCTAGAGCCTAGTCACTTCTTGGTCTGGCCATCAATGTTAGACCAGTGGTCACGTAACCGTCGCATTTTTTCCAGCAAGCTGGCTGTCGTTCAGTCTGCATCGTATCAATGGCCGCTGACTGTTGCACTGACATTGATGGTCGAGGTAGGAAAGACGAACGACCAGTAGTGGATCTCTTGTAGGCGGGCTCGGTGTGGGCTAGGGAGGACGTGGGATGAGAGGCAAGCGGACCACTGAGCGACCGGCTAGACACATTTCTAGCCAAGGTTTAGGGTTTAGGGTTTAGAGTCGTCGCATAAGCATTTGGTTGTTTGGGACGCATTGTTGGGTAGGTTTTGGCGATCCTCCTGATTTGTCCAAATCCTTTGGTTCGTCCGACCGGAGATGTCCGTAGGCATAAGGCAAAGAGAGTGCCACGACGCGATGTGGGAAAGTGTACTACTCCGGAGTTTTAACCATAGTGCATTGTGGGGAAAAAAGAATTTTCTCCGTTCCAAATATAAGATGTTTTAAAATGAATATATCTAGACATTCTAAACCTACACACAAAAAGACGTCTAGATACACTCGTTTTACAAAAGTTAAAAACATCTTATAAAACGGAGTAGGAAGAAAGTTCATTTCTTAAAAGAAAGACAAATCGGAGACTAGTGTCGCATAGGGATCTTCGAATCGTGCGCATAGGGATCGGAACAATGCAGTAGTCCCTTTTTTTTGAAATAACCCTGATACTAGTAGAAGATGTAGTCCCACTAAAAACAAGATGGACTGCTGGTCCACACACTTTCGCCGCTACGCACCAATTACAAGTCTTGTTCAACGGTCAATCAGTCTCTGAAAAGCAGGTCTCCTGTTTTTTTTTTTTTTTTTGCAAGGCAAAGTGGGCCAGCTTGTGCATGGGTGTATCGTCTGACACTCTGACCAAAGCTGTACCTTCTATGCTGCCAGTATCCTTATCTCTTGATGTCAGTGTCAGGCAGGAGAGGGAGGAAAGGAAGGAGGAGTGTGTGTAGCCAGGCGACCCGAAGAATCTGCTGTCAGGTGCAATTTGTGGTGAGCAGGAGCGGCAAGACATGTGCGCACGAGACGTGGTACACTCGAGGCACCTCCCCGTGCGCGCGCCGCGCGGCCGGCGTGCCGGTATGGTGGCCGCTTGCCTGGTGAGGAGAGGCGAGGCGGCACTCGATCGACACGTATGGAGCTATATATCTACGGGCTACAGCACGTAACTGACGACGACATGGCGTTCTAAACCAGCTGCTGGGTTTGTGCTCGTAGTACTAATACTATGTTGTAGCCTAGCGCTAAATCTTGGCATAGTTTGGTTTCAAACTGGTCAACCCGTCGAACCAACCCGCACCACACCGGAACAATCCGTCTTCCCGCATCGCTAAAACAAAACAAATCCCCACAACAAGCTAGGCCGCTAGGGCACGGCGGCGGCGGCGGCAGGGTAACGTCTAGGAGTGAGGGTGGCGGCGGCGACGAGGCTGTAGTGACCGTGGAAGAACCTAGCGCTGGGGGATTCTTGGAGGCTAGGGGCCCGACGGAAGTGAAAGGAGCCACCAGCGGCGGTCGAGGAGAAGGGATGAGTGCCTCATGGCGCGGTATCCGTGACGGCGAGGGTGAGGCGTCGATGCCGAGGAAGAATTTAACCGCGTCATCTTCTCAGCCTCGGCGCAATGTTCGAAAAGAATTTCGCACGCCATAGGTCCGTTCCCCTGTTTCTTGACCCAACTAATTCGTGGCCCTGGTTGTTTCCCTCTTGCCGTTAGTTAGAGTTGCGATTTCGCGGTGTTTTTTTTGATACCTGGAGTAATGAATCGACGCGAGGTGCTGCTGTGCTGGCAAGGATCTAGGTTAACTAGAACTTGTGTTGCGTGTCCCACCTGGACCTGACGGGATAGTGTGTTTATCTGAATCGAGATGCTGAATTGTACTCCCTCCGTTTTAAAATATAAGATGTTTTAGGTTTGTGAAGAAAATGAATCTAGACTTTTTTTAGTGTGTAGATTCATCCCAAAGTTGAATGAACATACATACTAAAACAAGTCTAGATTCATTTTCTTCACAAACCTAAAACATCTTATATTTTGAAACGAAGGGAGTAGAACCATCATCTATCTTTTGGTCATGTGCGATCGTCCCTATGTCACTCGGCAGTTTTTATCCGATTTCTGAATTTGTTCTCTTCCGCTTGACCATACTGTATAAGCATCACCATACTGTATAAGCATACTGTTACATCCCCAAAAGAAACCAAGTTCAGGTTGTTTAGACTCCCAGCCTATGTTATAACGTATCTTATAATCTAGTGTGGAAATGTAGCCAGAAAAGTCGACCACTACTTTTTGTTTTGCCTTCCTTCACTTTGAAAGGATTTGATACTTCGGTATATAGAAGAAAGTATTGCAAAATTTATAGAAATGAGTGTGGAATGTTTGATACTTCGGTATAGAAGAATCTACTTCCATTATATACATATAATGTGTTTCCTACTGTTACTGGTACTGTTTAAAAGAACCGCTGAATTGTATTTCATTCACTGAATGGCTAAATTGTGACTGTTTACCAAGCATTTTAAAAGCACGTTTTCATCTAGTCATCTAGATGTACAAGGTTTTTCATCTAACACCTAATGGTTCCTGATAATTACTTCTGCTACCATGAATTTGGACAAGCAGTTTACATACACATCAACAAGTGGATACTCTTGATTCAATACTTCTACATCATTCTTACTTTTTACATATAGATTGTTTTTACAATGGTTCAATGATTCCAATACTTCAAGTGCTATGGTTCAATGATTCCAATACTTTTTACATATGGATTGTTTTATACACTACTGCCATTGTGTTCATTGTATAGTACACTACTTGCATTGTGTGTCTAAAACTCAGATTGTTTTTTCCGGCCATAAAAACCTCTAAGCAAGTTGAGAACTCACAACTTGAACCCGATGAACCTCCAGAATTTCCGTCTATCCAAAATTCCCATGCCTATGAGTTATCAAGAATGGAAGCGAAAATAGAGTCAACAGCATCATCACCCCAACCACCTTTACCTAGAGGGAGAGGTCATCCTTCCATACCAAAAATGGGGTTTCCAAAACCAGCCGGGGTGGGAGTTGGAGAAAGTGATTGTCAGATACCCACAAATTGTGAACCTAGGCCATCAATGAATACCTCTAGCAAGACTTCTCCTGTCAAAGTTCAGAAGCCTATCAAAACAAAGAGGGAGAAGATCTTCAAGGACGACCTCAGATGTTTGGGAATACTTTACTCACTTAGAAACCGATGATGGTCCTATGGCAATCTATGTTTTCCTGTTATTTGGATTCATTAGAGCTTGGAGGTTTGGAGTTTGGAGAAACATGATGTCGGCAAGAAAATCAGGTATGTGGTTTCCCTTTTACTGTTGTCTATATTATTTTCTTATATCACTGCTGCTTTCCAATATGAAATGTACAAGTTCTGATAGGAGAACAACATAACACTGCCCTAGGAAGTATATATTTATTGATCTTGTTGTGCTTAGGTGAAGATTGCACTAGGATTACTTTCTGATTTTTCTAGGGTAGCATAATAAATGCTTACCATACTTGATCTCTTCAATGAGCTTCGTGTAGATAATGCTAAATTCTTTTCTATCACATTCACAGGGAACCTACTAGGGAGGCAAGGATCATTGACGTTCCATTTGATGGTTAACAAAGATCATTGAAGTTTCAGTTGTTTGATGGTTAACATGGATATGCTAGTACTCTGTTTTTTTACTAAAACTATTGTATATGAAGGCGAGATGATTTTTGCTACTTCCTCCGACCCATATTAGTTGCCTTGGATTTGTCAAAATTTGGATAAACCTACTAAATAGTATTTAGATTTATCCAAATCTAAACAAATCCAAGTCAACTAATATGGATCGGAGGGAGTACTTACTTTGATTTTTAACAATGTTTTTTTGCTACTCTAAATCTATATATGAAGCCACATGGAACAGCTAAAGTAATTATTTAGTTACAGTGACTTATGCATGTTAGCATACAATTTTTTTCCGATGGTGTATATGCCCACATGGACTTGTGCATGCGCGTCTGGGAGCATGTGTTTTGTTGAGCACTCAACGGTCTCAAACTGGATAAACTGTGTAACCAAGCCGCACCAGACTGTGATTTTACCTTCTGCCTAGACAGTCTAAACCAAACCAACTAAGGATGGCAATTTTATCCATGGATCCGGGTATCCACGGATATCCGACCCGGTGGGCAAGGGTATGGAGTCTTAATTACATTCACGGATTTTATGGGGCGGATGTCCGCTAATTCATGGGCAGGCATGGGTAGTAGTTTCGCTCCACGGATATCCAACGGATACCCGGCTAACACGTGGGACCCACATGTCAGTAAGATTATTTTTTATGTATGCAATATTTACTAAATAAATGATCCCAAATTTCATGGTCTCAAGCGGGAGGCAAATTAGTCCACATCATAGATCATAGTCGACTTGCAACAAAAATTATCAGAAGATCTCATGTGTATGCAATCATGGTCTCGAGCGGACATGTTAGGTAATTCATTTATACAGTTCCACCTTTGTTTCTAACTTCTCTTGTGAAATATGAAATCTAAGTTTTCCCATTTTTGGCAATTGCATTAGGTGATATTCATGGTAATCTCCTTGCTGTACAAAATGTTCTTGAAGATAAACAAGAAGAAATGGTACTATTTCTGTAGTTATTTACTTACTTCCATTATTCATTCTTGTGATGTGTAACTTTGATAAGCTTTAGTGTTTCTTCAATTGTAGGATGCCAATGAATCCATTGTCACCGAGGAATGAGGCTCTAATCATCCAAGTTTCAACTCAATATTTCTACTGTGCATTTCTATATCTATTGAATGTATGAGATGTTGCATTGGAAACTTGTAATAAAAAGCATTCTCTAAAATTGTTATGAGACATCTATGTACTTTGTGATGTTACCATGTGATATTTTAAGTACTATGTGGTTAAAATATTATTGCTTTGATATTCCTATGTATTATCCATATAATATTTGTTGAAATGCTGCTGAAATGCTGTCGGAAATTGTTATTATATCATAGTTATGCTGAATGTTATTATGATTATTGTATATAGTGTGTAAACCAATGGATATCCATGGATACTAGATATCCAGTGGGTTTGGATCTGGAGCGACATCCATGCCCATGGATATCTTCGTGGGCGGGCTAGAGTGAGTTTCATGGATTTGGATTTGGATTTGGTTTTGCTATATCCGTCCAAACCCGCTCCATTGCCATTCCTAAAACCAACTCAGTTCAAACCGGTAGGTACCCGGTTTGATTAACCTGTAAAAACTGTTTTAAACCGGGAATGCCCAGGTTTGGGAAGGACCTTCACTCAACGCCTCCAATGAGGGAAACAACACCAAAGAACGTCGTTGTCGAGGCACATACGAAGGTTGTGCAAAGATTTCGCCGAGGCCCCAGAACACCATCCCATACCTCGAACGTCTCACGGATTAACTAGTCTCACCGATTAACCAACGCACATCAGCCAAAGGTATTGGAAGAAACCACTGTCATCATCACTCATGGCACGACGACGGCCGAGACAGCCCCCAGTCTCTCCGATGGCCACCCAAACACGGGGATTCACCATGTATAAGAAAACCCTGTTGATGCTGATGGCTAACCGAAACGACAAAGAGATCATAGGGAAACTGCACGGACACTATTGAGGCTACTACCAAGCTGAGACACCATGGGAAACAAGCCGAGGAGGAGAGGCAGGATCCAGCAACCGCGAATAGATGGGCCTCGTGATGATGCCTTCAGAAAGGGAGCGACAACCAAAGGCATCACCATAACCAGGTGGTGGTCAGCCAACCAATGCTTTAGTGGAGTCACCATCCTCAACTAGGACCTGTCGTCGCCATGAAGACGAGGCGATGGAGTAGAAATATTGGTCACCGATCCACCATCCCTGGAGAGTAGCGATATCCTCGACCCTACTAGGACACACACATTATCTCACAACTAACACGTGGCTCAACCTCTCTCTTAGGTCACTTCAACCTCTCTCCAGCAACCTCTGTCTGTTTCCCCCGAATTTACCACATATATTGGACAGGTTTGACACAGGGCCCATCTGTTAGCCACGCCGGCCACGCCCCACCTAGCACCAGGTCATATATAATTTGCCAGGCCGCCCCACTGTGTTGTTAGCCCTTCCTCTCCTATTCTCTTCCACATTGCCAAGTCCTGCTGCCCTCTAGTCGCCGCAACGACAAAAAAACACAAAGTCATTTTGTGGTTTTAGTTATCTTGTGTAAATTTATGGTCTAGGATAGGAAGAGAAGTTGGAACACTCGTGCATAACTGTGCCGGTTCTATGTTCTTTGGGTTGCATTGCAATGTTTAAGTTTATTTGGATATTCTTAGTTTATGCAGTTCTTTATTCTTGGCACTTTATTATGTATAATTAGAGATGGCACCTGCCGGGTACGGGGCCAGGTCAAGGCCCCCCATACCCGCCCTCGCCCCATTTTCCCCACCCCGATTATGCCGCCGTGTCTGGAAATCCACCAGACCCGCGACCCGGCCGGGTACGGGGACCCGACGGGGACCCGCCAAGACGCGATGTAGAGGCCCCCCATGGTCCTCGCGATGCAGAGGCCCCCCATGGTGGCGTGGCCTATGATCAGGGCACCGGTTGAGCCACCGTGTGCCGACAGCAGAGACGATACCGAGGATGATGCCCACGGTTGCTGTCGACAGCGGGGACGAGGATGCTGCTGTTGGTCGCTGCCGCCGACGGGGACGAGGACTAGAGACGTCGCGGTGCGGGGACTGTGGTCGGCACTACGGCGGGCGGTGGCGCTCTGCGAAAGGCGTCTAGCAGTAGGGAGGCAGAGAGCAGCGGTGGGGATGTGGAGTGGGATCGTGGGGAAGTGGAGGTGGTGTGGATGGCAGCTGGGATCGGGGTGGGGCGTTTTGGTCTTCTTACGGTGGCATCATGGAGGATCAGAGGATGGTGCTCTTAGGGTTTGACTCAATACAGTGATATGTGGGCCAGTCCTCAAATTTTAGCGGGTCTACAGGTATGGGTTTGCCACCCCCAGACCCGACGGGTCTAACTTTTCAATTTTTTACCAGACTCTCCCCATTTAGAGCGGGTCCCCATCGGGTTAGCGGGTATCGGGTCCCCATTTCCATCTCTATGTATAATTATCATGGAATTTTAAAGATTTTAAGTTTAAGTTCAAATTTTATTTCAATTTTTTTGTCCAATTCGTGCATGTCCTTGGGTGCATTCTGTGGACATGCCACAGAGAAGGAACATTTTCCCTCCCTAAACGGACAAATGCAGACAGCCATGGACCGAATTTTGGGAAAACGCTTGGAGACGCTCTTACATGTGGTAAATTGTTTTCTGAAACAGCCGATTTGCTCTGGCTTTTTCTTAGGATGTCACGCTCTCTTCACTTGATCTGTTGTCACTACAAGAACAACCCTTGTATACCAATGGATAGTTTGCAACACTATGAATATGTGTTGTAAAATTTTGATGTAGATACGGATATATGCGTTGCTGACTACATCCGTTGTGCAATGTATAAACTGCAACTAATAGATATGCATAGCAAATCATGTGTTGCAATTTACCAATGGTAGCAACAAATAGGCTGCGTAGCAATGTGTATGTGTGAGCATTTTATTTTTTTACTTTCTATTGGGAGCTTTTTTTTTCCTTGCCATTGGGAGCAAGTAAGGTGACATGGCAAATCGAAAACTGTGCTAAAACATAAAAGCAGATAATTGAATAGCTCCAACATGTTTGATTGCTAGGGCCTCATTTCTACCGCTAGGTAACAAGTATTTTTAGCTGTTGTACCTAGTTTTAGAGAATATATAATGATATTTGTTACCAACGGACCGACTTAGTAATTTTTTTCTTGATCATAACTGGGTTAAGTTAAGTATTCACTATTCACCAGTATTAGGCTCCTAACTTTCCCCGGTGTAAATGGAGAAATGCTTGGGCTGACCCAGGTGGTTAGAGGTTTCACCCCTTTTATTTTTATTTTGGTTTTCAACATACTGGTTAAATCATGGTTAAATCCCAGTACAATTTCTGGTAAATATTGTACATGAGCATCAAATATAATGATAAATCATACATTATGTATCCTACATTTTAAATATTTATCCTTTTTGTATAGGAGTAATAAGTTTGTAAATCGCAGGATATAATTATTTATCCTATACAAGGAAAACGTTTCATGTTTTTCCGCGGGTCGCTGCGCGTGGGACTGAAAAAATCAACCCCAAAAGAGCACGTAGATGAAGAAAATCACCGTTCCCTAGAAATGGGCCCAGAGATACGCAACGTCATCCTTATCTACCCGTAGATCCTGCCCATCCTGCCCTGTAGATCTGGCCGGTTGCAACTGCAGCTGTAGATGCTAGATCTGGCCTCCAACACCCACCGTCCACCACGACCTTCTCTCGCCATTGGGTACTATGCAACCTCCTTCCTCGAGTTGCTGTCGATAGGAGCCCAAGGACGATTTGCGCGACATCAGCAGCGGGGCAAGGAGGTCTCTATCTCCATCTCAGTTTATCCAGATCTGCGAATGTGAATAAGGTCATGGACGCAGGTGACGTCTCCTCGATGGCTTTCGGCCTTGAAAGCATCCCGTGAGTTTTTTTTCTATCTTGAGTTTCTTCCCCGTGCTGTCGTTTTCATGTTTGTGCATTGATCTCTCTTTCTGGTAGGGAAATCTCCGTTGTGGAGGAGAACTGACGATAGACATGGGGCATCTTCTAGACGAGGGACGAACCGGCCGTTGCATCTCGTGAGCATTCTCTTACTGTAATTCTTTCTCTCACCAATTTTTATTTTCGGCAGTAATCGCTAATTCCTTGTTAGTTTCATGTTGGCCGTTGGAAGATGATCTACAAGTTGTAGTTGTGGTCTCCAAGCCGGGAATGCACGGCTGCCTCTGATATGAATTATGCGTTGGAGCTGCCACCGATCAAAGAATGCCAAGAACCATGCGATTACAGGATTCCGCCATTGTAGCTCCCATGCATGTCATGTATATGATATACTTCCTCCGTCCCAAAATAGAGGTCTTAGATTTGTCAAAATTTGTATGAATCTATATACTAAATAGTGTCTAGATTTATTCAAATTTTGACAAATCTGAGACATCTATTTTAGGACGGAGGAAGTACTATTGTCTCTTCTGAAGTCTGAAGCCTGAAGTCATACTGCTGAGTTGAGAAATTAGCTTGTGGTTACCTGCTATTAGTTATCAATTTCCGTGTAATAATTGTGCAATTAGCTAACCTGTGTCCAACTTTGAAATCCTATATTGCAGCACCATTGTAAAAACTTGCTTTCTTCTTTATTTGCAGCCATTTTGTTGTCCAATAATTTCAAATTACTGAAATTTTTTGCAGGTGGTTATGACGACTGCTGATAAGAATAGAATAGATTGGAAGATTGTTGTCATTAAACCGCGACACTTATTTAGGATCGGAGGGAGTTGTCACAGGAGTACTATTCTTTGATGGATCATGAGATGCTTTATATCTGTAGTACTATTGTACAAAGATCCATTCTAGTTCTGTATTGTAATATTATTCTGGTTTTCAGTTGTAATTGTAAATATCTGAATTTCAAAATTTTGGAAATATGACATGATTCAATTTTGGAATTAAGTGGGCCAAAATTGGCCGAGTGATGGGACTAAGATAAACATGCTGAAATTGTTGGAGATATGCCCAAGAGGCAATAATAAAGTGGGTTATTATCATATCTTCATACTTATGATAAATGTTTACATACCATGCTATAATTGTATTAACAGGAAACATTAATACTTGTGTGATTTGTAAACATAAAAGAGTCCCTAGTAAAGCCTCTTGTTAAACTAGCTTGTTGGTTAATATATGATCATGGTTTCCTGATCATGAACATAGAGATGTTATTAACAACAGGGTCATATCATTAGGAGAATGATGTGATGGACATACTCCTATAGATAAGCGTAGCATAAAGATCAAGTCATTTTAAATAGTTCAATTGCTATATGCTTTCTGATACATAGTAACCTAATTCCTTCGACCATGAGATCATCCATATCACCTTTGCCGGATGGATGCTTTGATGACATCAAACACCACACCGTAACTGGGTGGCTATAAAGGTGGCATTGAGTGTTCAGAAAGTATTGGTTGAGACACATGGATCAAGAGTGGGATTTGTCCATCCATATGACGGATAGATATACTCTGGGCCCTCTCGGTGTAATGTCATCCAATTAGCTTGCAAGCATGTGACTGGCTCACAAGGGATCACATATCACGGGAACGAGAAAAGAGTACTTATCGGTAACGAGGTTGAACTAGGTATGCAGAGATACCGACGATCATAACCTCGGATAAGTAAACTATCGTGAGACAAAGGGAAATTGGTATCGTATGTAAGTGGTCCATTCGATCGCAAAGTAATCGTAGAAATATGTGGGAGCCATATGAATTTCCAGATTCCTCTATTGGTTATTGTTCGGAGAAGTGTCTCGATCATGTCCGCATAATTCACGAACCGTAGGGAGACACACTTAAGGATTCGACGTTGTTTGAGTAGTTATGGTATTATGAGAAAGAGACCGAATGTTGTTCGGAGTCTCGGATGGGATCCGGGATATCACGAGGTGATCCGGAATGGTCCGGAGAATAAGATTCATATAAGGAAAGTCCCGTTTCGGAGTTCGGGAATGATTCCGGTGTTTTCATCGGGAATGTTCTAGAAGGTTCCGGAATGTCCGGCACTCCGGGGGGGAGGGTACATGAATGTGTTGTATCAAAGTTGGTATGATTGCATCATGTACTAAGTGTCATCGCTGTCCGAAATAAAGGGTTAATTCAAATCCTAGTTTGAAAAGTCAAACGGCTAGTTTGAAAAGTCAAACTGCCAGTTTTCGGAAAGAGGAGAAGGAGGATTGGTGGAGGCCGAATTGGGGGAGGGTTCCTCCCTTGGCCGGCGCACCACCAAGCCGACTTGGGGAGGGACTCCCCTCTCCTTGGCCGCCGGCCCCTCCCATCTATATAAGGAGGGGCAGGGCTCCCCTCCTAGCACACACAAGTTCCTATCTTCTACCTCCGGTTTAGAGCCGTTTCGGTTTAGAGCTTCTAATTGCTTTAGCCTTCAATTTAGAGCCTTCTAATTGGTTTAGAGCCTTCTAATTGGTGTGTCTAATTACTAGACCACTAATAGCCTCTCTCATACTTCACCATACTCGCACCGGCTTAAGGCGAAGCCCTGCGGGATCTCCCCTCTACTTCTGGTACCACGCCGTTGTGCTGCCGGAATCGCGAGGAGAGTGCTACAACCTCCGCTGCCTGCTGGAACAAGGGAGAGGAAGGTCTTTGTCGAGTACCGAACGTGTGACCAACTGCGGGAGCGCTGCCGGAACGCAGCGCCGGAAGGATCGTCTACGCGATCTTGAGATCGGAAAGAGTACGACTACATCACCCACGAGAATCTGCTCTCGTTAAACACTTTGGAATCTTCGAGGGTAAGTTATTCCATCGACTCGTTGCTACAATCTAGTAGATAGATCTTGGCTTGTTGGTTTGTATGCGATAGAAATTTTTTGTTTTCCATGCTACGAAACTCTACAGTGGTATCAGAGCCGTGTCTATATGTAGATCTGTTGCACGAGTAGAACACAATGGTCATTGTGGGCGTTGATGCTTTTATTGTCGATTGCTTCTTGTGTACTTTGCATCTTGCGGTATGTTGGGATGAAGCGGCCCGGGCTAACCTTACATGACATCGTTCATGAGACTTGCTCCACGCTTGACATGCAACTTGTATTGCATAAGTGGCTTTGCGGGTGCCTGTTTCTCCTAGCATAGTTAAGATCCAATTTACAACGGGTGATTAACAATACTAGTATCAATGTTGTGGTTCTTGTTCGTAAGTTAGAACGACACTTATTGAAAGCCCCAAACCACGTAAAATATGCAAAGAAAGTAGAGGCGTCTAACTTTGTTTTGCAGGGGTGTGCAGTGATGTGATATGGCCATGATTGTGATTATATATGATGTATGCAATGTTCCTTATTGTAAGTCGGCAACCGGCAGGAGCCATATGGTTATCTTTAATTTCTGTTAAGACCCGCGTGTCTATTCAAAGTAGTTGTAATAGTTGAAGCCGGTGGACGACAACCATGGAGAAGCGTCATTGACCTTGATGCAATGCCGATGATGATGAAGATCATGTTCGTGCTTGAAGATGGAGATCGGAAGCACAAAGAAGAAAGGCCATATCATATCACATATTATGAATTGCATGTGATGTTTATCCTTTATGCATCTTGTATTGCTTAGTAGACGACGGTAGCATTATAAGATGATCCCTCATGCACATGAATTTCAAGTCATAAAGTGTTCACCCTTAGTTAGCACCGTTGCTAAAGCTTGTTGTTTCGAAGCACCACGTGATGATCGGGTGTGTTAGATTGTGCGAGTGTATACAACGTAAGCAAGCCAGATTTGCTTATGCGGAAGCTAAGGTTGATCTTGACGAGCCTAGCATGTACAGACATGGTCTCGGAACACAGATCACCGAAAGGTAAAGCATGAGTCATACAGTAGATATGATGAACATGTTGATTGTTCGCCATTGAAGTTGCATCAACTCTCGTGATGATCGGTTTTGATGTGGTGGATTTGGTTCGTGTGATCACTAAAACAATGTGAGGGATATTGTTTTGAGTGGGAGTTCACCTAGATTAATTTAATTATTAATTAGAACTCAATTTATCATAAACTAAATCAAAGTGAATTTGCATAGTTGTTGTAGTCATTGGCATCCGTTTACCACCTTGCGCTTAGTTATAATTGAGATGATAGAACTATAGAATTCTGGTTAGTTACTTTACGAACTGGTATCGTATTGTTTTGAAGTGTTAATCTAAAGTTTAAAAGTCCTATTGCAAACTTTCAGTAAGTTCCGGTTACTCCATGAAGTTTAATAATTGGTATTAAAACAAGAGTTACAATTCCAAGTGTTAGTGTATAAGTATCATGTTTGTCTCCATGATTCTTGATATTCAAAGGATTGTCTTAATATCAAGGTTATCTAGGATCTGAAAGAGTTGTTTCAGAAACCATGATGTGTGGAAGATATTGTGATATCTGAAACGAAGTTTTGGTTGCAACATGATAGAGTATAATATGGCAAAAGTCATGTTCTCATATTTGATGAGAATTTGCAAAAGGTTGGAGACACTTGTTGTCCTAATCCTCCAAAAGGTTTTGGATAGCAACATTATACTCGTAATTCATCGTTATAAGCTAAAGGTAGTTTGATCATGGACGATTCCATGATAAGGATGAATATTTGATGTAGGTAAAATGTTTACTACACCAAGAGATTACTAAATAAAGGAATTTGAAAGAACACCAAACATTTGATGATGGTGATCTATTTCAAGGTGCAAGTCCAAAGACATTGGTATTTAACTATACATGTTTTGGACTATGTGTCATATATATGACTCCACTAATTGATGTTGATAGATTCTTTCAAACAGAAAAGGAAATACTGAAAGAGAATCTCATAAATATATGGCAGAAAAGAAAAGACTAGAATTGTTCAGTTTAAGTATATAGATGATTTACATGTTATGGCTATATTCTTTGCTTATTAAACAATGTGGTTATTAAGTATTTGATACTGAATTTGTTGGTGTGAATCGTCATACGAAACAACACAATTCATGAACTACAATGGCCTAAGTAACTAGCAAAAGAATATGTGATGATGTTCATCGAGAACAAATAAAGGGTTATTGTATTGCTCGTTAAACATCAAAGCTTGCCTTCAAGATTTGTTTTATCAGGTATTATGAGAACAAAAGGGTTGTTCAAATAAATTTCCGTAATCCATAAAAGATGGATGATTCACAAATCTCGTTGGAAAAATCACATCCATGAAACTAATGCTAAAGATGTCGAAAGACAAATTGATTGAAAGATCACTTAGGAAGTGACATCGCCGTTTAAATTATATTGGAAAGAAAACATGAAGAAACTCCATATGTATGGAATTTTGGAGTCTTTTGATTTTGATCAAATGACGCTTGTGAAACTTTTCTAGAGATAATTAAAACTTCGTTCATAGGCCAAAAGGGAACGAAAGACTAGATTATTGGAATTTGTACATATTGTTGTACGAAGTCCATTATGTGTAGTCAAGAGCGATGGATTTCAACTTCATATGCTTTCTCCGAAAATTTGAGTGAATATATGAATATTTACTTAATAAGGATGAAGTGTGAAATATTTGAAAAAGTTCAAAGACTTTCAACATGAAGTGCAAAATCATTGTAACAAGAATATAAATAGTTTATGATAAGATCATAAAGGAAGATATTTGAGTTACAAGTTTAGCATAATACCTAAGATTTAAGGAATCGTTCCGTGGATTTGCATTTTCCCGAAACACCATGAGAGTATGGAGCGTTCGAGATATGTAATTAAACCTTGTTTGACATGGTAAGATCGAAGGTGTAATTCATAAAACTGCCATTATATTTTAAAGATTAAAAGCTTTAGAGATTACCGTTTTTCCACTGAAAAGAGCTTCATCATAATCCGTTGAAATGACACCATATAAAGTTATGGTTTGGGATAAAACCCAAGTAGTCCTTTCTTAAACATTGGTATGCTATACATAAGAAAGATGTTTGCAACCAAAGTCGGATGAACCTGTCTTTGTATGTTATTTCGAATAACTGTTAAGTATTCCTCCATAACACCAGAGACAAAAGTGTTTGTCACTTAGAACGTCAAGTTTCTTTGGGAAGGAATTTTTCGTGAAAAGTTAAGTGGGAGGACAATAGAACTTTGATAAGGTTAAAGGAACCTTAGCTATATGATCAAAGTTGCGCAGCGCCGAAAAGTGTTCCGGAGGCAGCAACAATGCTCATGGCTTACGTGCCTCAAAGGTTGTGGTTACAATAGTCAGAGTTTCTATTGAAACAAGTAGGTCGAGTAAACAATCAAATACCAAGATTTGAGGGTTGAATCATTATTTGAGAATAATGAACCGACTACATGCAAATAAGCGATGATGGGCCCTGACTCCGTCTAATGGCTTGAAGCCATAAAATCCGTGATAGTTCCATACACGAAAAATCAAGTTTTGAACTTGAAGGACCCTCGAGAAAGGTGTAAGACCTTACAGTTGTGTTTGGATCTATAAATAAATAGACATGGATGTTGCACATCTATGAAATGGTCGACATGTTGGGAAAGAGTTCACAACAATGTTCAAAGGGTTGACTATGACAAGATTTGATCTTTCATAGCGATATTTAGTCTAGACGGATAAATGTAGCAACCACTACATATAATTTTGTTATATGGTAGTTGAATAAACAAAACAAGTTCTTCTAATAGAATCGTTACCTAGGACATGTGCATAACACGATCCATAGGGTTTTGTTAATTCAAAGGATGCTAAAAGCATATGCAAACTTCAATGGTTGAAGTGAGCATCGCGGAGTTGGAATCTTCACAATGATGAAATTGTTAAAAGAGTTTAAATTCATCAGAGACAATGAAGATGCTTGCATTTGCAAGAAATTAAGTGGGAGCACTGAGAAATATTTCTAATACATTATGTAGGAGACATATTGTTGATTGGAAGTGATGTATTTTTTTAACACAAGATAAGAATTTCATCTCGATGAAAGACTTAGGCAAAACCCAAATATTAGGCATCAATAGACGCTAATATGGTTGTGCCAGAAGTACATAGATAAGATATTAAATGAGTTCAATATAGAAACTACAAGAAAGGTTCTTGTCGCACAGAAAGGATTGAATGAGTTCAATGTTGATGATATATTCAAGTGTATTGACATTTGGTAAAGTGAAACAAATAATCAAGTATAGATTGATACTTGATGTATGAAATCACAAAGAGTATTTATATCAATCATACTGTGATATGTACAAATCCAGATATGTCCTATGCTCTAAATGTTGTGAGCATATACCAGAATGATTCGTAAGATGATCATTGGACAATAGTAAGGATATTCTTATGATCTTTTGGAAGAACTAAGAATATATTGTTTGTATAAGTGACAAATAGATGATTAGTTCATTGTAAAAGTACTACATTGATACTAGTTTTGTCACAAAGTGCAAATTAAGTTTATCTCAATCTAAACTAAGGGTGGCACAATATAATGGAAAGTAAGTTCCATAATGGATTTGGATGAGTTCCAAAGTTAAGACATTGTGACAGATACTACAACAAAAGGCTAAGTATATGACTGCTATTATAGCAGCTAAAGAGGGCATTTGGGTCAAGTAGTTTGTTATCAAACTAGGTGTAGTTCATAGCGGGATAATACTATGAAGATATATTGTACGACAATATTATCAACATGTTTTTAACCCCAAAGAACTAAAGGTCACACCAAAGGACCAAATTTATACAAAGCCATCTCATTAGAGAATGAGTGATGCGTAGAGACGCAAATACATGCAATTACACACGGACCTGGAAGTGTCAGATCCGGAGATCAGTTGACCACTAGAGAACGTGTACTTACAACACCAGAAAGCCATAGGTGTTGAATACACAAAAGTTTTAAACTAGATTGTTGACTCTAGTGCAAGTGGGAGACTGTTGGAGATATGCCCAAGAGGCAATAATAAAGTGGGTTATTATCATATCTTCATACTTATGATAAATGTTTACATACCATGCTATAATTGTATTAACAGGAAACATTAATACTTGTGTGATTTGTAAACATAAAAGAGTCCCTAGTAAAGCCTCTTGTTAAACTAGCTTGTTGGTTAATATATGATCATGGTTTCCTGATCATGAACATAGAGATGTTATTAACAACAGGGTCATATCATTAGGAGAATGATGTGATGGACATACTCCTATAGATAAGCGTAGCATAAAGATCAAGTCATTTTAAATAGTTCAATTGCTATATGCTTTCTGATACATAGTAACCTAATTCCTTCGACCATGAGATCATGCATATCACCTTTGCCGGATGGATGCTTTGATGACATCAAACACCACACCGTAACTGGGTGGCTATAAAGGTGGCATTGAGTGTTCGGAAAGTATTGGTTGAGACACATGGATCAAGAGTGGGATTTGTCCATCCATATGACGGATAGATATACTCTGGGCCCTCTCGGTGTAATGTCATCCAATTAGCTTGCAAGCATGTGACTGGCTCACAAGGGATCACATATCACGGGAACGAGAAAAGATTACTTATCGGTAACGAGGTTGAACTAGGTATGCAGAGATACCGACGATCATAACCTCGGATAAGTAAACTATCGTGAGACAAAGAGAAATTGGTATCGTATGTAAGTGGTTCATTCGATCGCAAAGTAATCGTAGAAATATGTGGGAGCCATATGAATTTCCAGATTCCTCTATTGGTTATTGTTCGGAGAAGTGTCTCGATCATGTCCGCATAATTCACGAACCGCAGGGAGACACACTTAAGGATTCGACGTTGTTTGAGTAGTTATGGTATTATGAGAAAGAGACCAAATGTTGTTCGGAGTCTCGGATGGGATCCGGGATATCACGAGGTGATCCGGAATGGTCCGGAGAATAAGATTCATATAAGGAAAGTCCCGTTTCGGAGTTCGGGAATGATTCCGGTGTTTTCATCGGGAATGTTCTAGAAGGTTCCGGAATGTCCGGCACTCCGGGGGGGGGGGGGGGGGGGGTACATGAATGTGTTGTATCAAAGTTGGTATGATTGCATCATGTACTAAGTGTCATCGCTGTCCGAAATAAAGGGTTAATTCAAATCCTAGTTTGAAAAGTCAAACGGCTAGTTTGAAAAGTCAAACTGCCAGTTTTCGGAAAGAGGAGAAGGAGGATTGGTGGAGGCCGAATTGGGGGAGGGTTCCTCCCTTGGCCGGCGCACCACCAAGCCGACTTGGGGAGGGACTCCCCTCCCCTTGGCCGCCGGCCCCTCCCATCTATATAAGGAGGGGCAGGGCTCCCCTCCTAGCACACACAAGTTCCTATCTTCTACCTCCGGTTTAGAGCCGTTTCGGTTTAGAGCTTCTAATTGCTTTAGCCTTCAGTTTAGAGCCTTCTAATTGGTTTAGAGCCTTCTAATTGGTGTGTCTAATTACTAGACCACTAATAGCCTCTCTCATACTTCACCATACTCGCACCGGCTTAAGGCGAAGCCCTGCGGGATCTCCCCTCTACTTCCGGTACCACGCCGTTGTGCTGCCGGAATCGCGAGGAGAGTGCTACAACCTCCGCTGCCTGCTGGAACAAGGGAGAGGAAGGTCTTCATCGAGTATCGAACGTGTGACCAACTGCGGGAGCGCTGCCGGAACGCAGCGCCGGAAGGATCGTCTACGCGATCTTGAGATCGGAAAGAGTACGACTACATCACCCACGAGAATCTGCTCTCGTTAAACACTTTGGAATCTTCGAGGGTAATTTATTTCATCGACTCGTTGCTACAATCTAGTAGATAGATCTTGGCTTGTTGGTTTGTATGCGATAGAAATTTTTTGTTTTCCATGCTACGAAACCCTACAGAAATCACCATGTTAAAAGGGGCAAAACATAGAAGTGTAGTGACTTTGTGCACGTAATATCACATAAAAAAATCAAGTTCGGCCAAAATTAAATGGCCAGCTAAAGTTGGATTGTGTGCCTGCTGCCAGCCGCTCTGCCACGTCTCGCAAAATAAGTAAACGTTTGGTCGCATGTCTTCTTGTGAGCATGGGCCCGAAGCATGTCTTGTTACGATGGTCCCACATCTGATTGAACATGGCTTCATAAGTACCAACGCATAATACTGTTGTTAGTCTTAACTAGCAACGCCCTTATTACCAACGGAAGCATACATGTTGTATTATACCTTTGCAACACCAAAAACGCAACGCATTTTTATCCGTTGGTATAGAGGCTAGCAACGCCTATATAAACATTTAGATACAGAAAAAATGCGTTGCTGTAGGTAGGGTGTTCTTGTAGTGTGTTATTACTAGCGTGGATATGTAAAGCGAAGCACAAAGTCGTTTTTTTGGTTTTACCTATCTGTTGTGAATTTATGATTTACTAGGATAGGAAGAGAAGATGGAACACTCGTGTATTGTGTGGCCATGTACCCAAGCGGTAATCGCTGGCTCCACATTTCGTAAAGCTTTCATAGATCTATTTTTATGGCAAAAAATAATGTTTCACTTCAAGTGGGCTCTTTTTTCGAAATGGGGTTGGACCCCGGCCTCTGCATCCATGGATGCACACAACCGTTTATTACGAAGTATCAATTGTGTAACGATTACAGATCACGGATCAAAGAGGGTTGATACAAACACCAACCATCTGAAAACGACAAGTCTAAAACAACATAACATACAGTAGCTAGACATCTCTCAATCTACTAATATGCCGCCACGAAGCCTGGTAGTAAATATCCTGTGCGATCATCACCATATGGTTGCATCCAGAAACCATCATTGCACGTTGATGCTCTGGGAGGAGGAAAGCCCATAGTTGAATCCAATGAGACGCCGAGATAATAACCTACAAAAAAGATTGAACTCGAGCCTTGTTAAAAATAATATCATTGCGACATTTCCAAATGGACCAACATAAAGCCGATACACCTATACGTATTCTAGCTTTGTTATCCTTATCCATCCCATTCAACCAATTTCCAAACATATTAGCAATATTGGTTGGTGGTGGAAGATCATACGTAAAAAACAAATACGCCAAATAATTCTAGCAAAGGGGCATGTAAGAAAAAGGTGTTCAATAGTTTCTTTAGCATCACAGAAACAAAATTTCTTGCTCACATACCAATTCCTTCTTGAAAGATTATCCTTAGTCAACAAAACATTTTTATTTAAAAATCACATAAAAATCTTAATCTTTAGTGGTATTTTAAGCTTTCAGAGGTATTTTATAGGAAGTCTCTGATGATCATTCATCAGATCCTCATACATTGATTTGACGGTGAAAGTCCCATCCGTGGTTAGTTTTCACCTACACAAATCAGGTTCATTAGTCAAATTAACTTGCATCAAATCTCTCACATAGATGCAACCATGCAACCCATTTTGTCCCAGTTAAGCTCCTCCTAAAACTAATATTGAGAGGACTTTGAGATAAGACTTCATGCATAGAGACGTGTTTTTTATGTAAAATATTATATAACGCAGGATATTGTTGGGCCAGAGAGCTTTCCCCGAGCCAAACATCCTCCCAAAATCTTGTTTTTAAAGAATCTCTCCTTTACTTGCTGACGAGGTTTGATCTCATCAATGCCCATTGTTATGGACTTGGGTTTTTGAGAAGATGGGGATGCTGGAGATCGTGGAACGGTTAACAGACAAGCAACCAGGGGACACGAGATTTACCCAGGTTCAGGCCCCCGGAGGGAAAATCCTACTCCTGCTTGTCTGCTCTTGATTACGGCGGAACCGAAGGTTACAGGGGTGCGCAGAATCGATCTGGCGTGGTGGTGCGTATGCGAAAGTATGAGTCGAGAGATCTAGGTCGTGCCCTCCTGGCCTTTATATAGACTTATGCAGGTCCCGGGCATAGTCCTAGTCGGTTACAATCTCTAGGGTTTTACCCCTTTGAATTTCCTATCTACGCTAGTCTTGCTCTCCAAGGATCCGAAGGCGTCATGGGCCTTGGCCACCCAAAAATCTTCATGGGCCAGCGTACATCTGCTGTGGGCCTTCCTTGGGCTGGACCAGGTATGCTGAGGCCACGTACCCGTAAGGTATAACCATGTCAGTAGCCCCCGAGTGATCAGTCGAATCGCAGATTCGGCTGAGGACTCTTCAATCTTTCGGGTGTGACTATATGTTTCAACAGTATGTGTGTAGGGATTGTTGATGCGTGTGCCTGACTCACCCGACGGATCAGGGTCAGTTAACTGTCTTAGGACGAAATAACACGATCTTCCTTAGATTCGAGTCCCTCAACTCGAAATTGGAACATATGCTGGCGTAATTTGACTCAGGCCGTGGAGGACTTACAGGAGTGGAATTCCAGTGAATTTAATTGACGTACCCAACGCGTCCGTCGGAATTTTTCATCGCACCTGTTAGCACGGGTTTTTACTAGCAGAGCGCAGTCGTGTGCGTTGCCAGGCCATCAGATGATATCTGTAGGTCTTATCTTTGTGTCGTAGACATAGCATCCGAATGTTTGTCACCTCGGAGGTGTTTCGGGTGGCCAAGGAGACCGTTGCTCACTAGGCGTTTTGTTGGGGCAGAGTTGCCGAAAAGTTTTTGCATACTGATCCGTAGGATCGCAGTCGAAGAATTTATAGGGTGCGCGACCAGCGCTCCCTATGGGAGTAGCCCCCGAGTGTCTGTTCGAGTCGTAGACTCGAGCAGAGACTTTGATTCAGCCATTATTAGCTTCAGGTCCGTAAGACACAATTTTTCGGATGCTTGAATCAATCCTCCCTATGGGAGTAGCCCCCGAGTCCATAGTGGAGTCGTAGACTCGACGTAGGACTCGAATAATAGTTTAGTGGTGTAGTACACTATTCATGCTTCGGGTGCGCAGCCAGCGCTCCAGTTTGGAGTAGCCCCCGAGTGTCTGGCGGAGTCGTAGACTCGGGCAGAGACTCGAGTCTTGTATCATGTAGTTGTAGCCGAAAATCTCGTGAGCATACCGCTGACCCGGAAGTACATCGGGTGCGCGACCAGCGCTCCTGATAGGAGTAGCCCCCGAGTGTCTAGTCGAGTCGCAGACTCGAGTGGAGACTCATGCGAGGAGAAACCACTAACCCGGAAGTGCATCGAGTCAACGTCTCATGCATAAGGAGCCAAGAATCGATGATGCATTCGGAGTTGACGTGGTGGAGTCGTGCGGCGTTTAGCCGAAAGGACTCGACGTTGCGGATGAAGTCGACGCCGTTGCTTCTGTCGGTGCACGGCCAGCGCCGCTTTTGTCGATGATTGATGTGGTCATCCGAGGAATGCTTCGACTCGGGTCTTGGCGTCTGTTGACGTGACTGGCGCTGGTCGACTCCGTTGGAGCACCCGATAGAATAGCTCGGCGCATTTGACATCCTTGTAAGCTGCAGAAAAACATGACGAATTGTGAAGTACTTGTTGGAATTATGCCCTAGAGGCAATAATAAAGATGTTATTATTATAATTCTTGTTCATGATAATGTTTATATTCCATGCTAGAATTGTATTAAGCGGAAACTTTAATACTTATGTGGTTTGTGAACAACACCGTGTCCCTAGTACGCCTCTATGGACTAGCTCATTGATTAATGATGGTTAAGGTTTCCTAACCATGGACATGAGTTGTCAATTAATAATGAGATCATATCATTGGGAGAATGATATGGTGGACAGACCCAAACTAAGCGAAGCAATTAGATCGTGGACACCCCCCACACCTTCCCCTCCAACCCTAGCCGCCCTGCTGCCCTCCTCTCTCCCTCCCGACTGTTTGTAGGCGAAGCCCTGCTGCAGAAATTCTCCACCATATACACCACGCCGTCGTGTTGTAGATCCAATCCGTCTCTCCACCATACTTGCTGGTCCGAGGAAGGAGGAGACGTCGAGGTGCTGCACGTGTGCATCTCACGGAGGCACCGCCACTTGTGGTGCTAGATCGGATCGGATCACGAGGAGGAGAAGCGAGTACGACTACATCACCCACGTTCTGACGAACGTTCCGCTTTGCGAATCTTCAAGGGTATGAAGATCTAATCCAATCTCTCTCGTTGTTTGTATCTCCTAGATTAGATCTTGTCTTTCCCTCTGTTCGCATCCGTAGAAAATTTTGATTTACTATGCCGCGAAACCCTTCAGTGGTATCAGAGCTAGATCTATGCGTAGATGTGTTTCACGAGTAGAACGCAACATGGTTGTTGCGGGCGTTGATGTTTTCTGTTGCAAGCCTCTTGTTTGTGTTCTTCTTATGACGCGGGATAGTGAGATTGAAGCGGTCCAGGCCAACCTTACGCGACGTCGTTCGCGAGACCGGCTCCGCACTTGACGTGTGGCTTGTTCCACACATGCGGCTGGTGGATGCCAGTTTCTCTCACTATAGTTGTCATGGGATTAGAAAACGGAGTTTGGAAACCATAATATCACCGTTGTGGCTTTCCGTAGGTAAGAATCGTTCTTAGCATCTACTCCCATAAGCCACGTAAAACATGCATCAACAAAGTTGAGGCGTCTAACTTGTTTTTGCAGGGAGTGTTTTCTGTGATATGGTATGGCCCAAGATGTGATGTGTATAATGTATGCGATGATCATGTTTTGTAATGTTTCATGACTTGCATGTCAATGAGTACACAACCGGCAGGAGCCATATGGTTGTCTTTATAATTGTGTATGACCTTTGTGTCAACTTCTTATACGCCATGTAATAGTTTCACTTTATCGCTAAGTAGTTAGCAATAGTTGTAGTTGCTATTCGTGGTGGAGGAAATCATGGTGGAGTGATGGAGATCATGCCGGCACGCACAAGATGAAGATCATTGCGCGAAGATTGGCTATACCATGTCACATTAAAGTTATATGCATGTGATGTTTATCCTTTTGTGTATCTTATCATGCTTAGATCGCGACGGTAGCATTATAAGATGATTCCTCACTTAAAGATCAAGATAAAAACTGTGTTCTCCCCAAGTATGCACCATTGCGAAAGTTCGTCGTGTCCAAGCATCACGTGATGATCGGGTGCTATAGACTCTACGCTCACATACAACGGGTGCAAGCCAGTTTTGCACACGCGGAAATACTTGGGTCTAACTTGACGAGCCTAGCATGTACATACATGGCCTCGGAGCACATGAACCGAAAGGTTAAGCATGAGTCATATGAATGATATGATCGACACTTTGTTGTCCACCATTGAAACCGCATCTCTTCTCGTGAAGATCGGATTAGGTGTGGTGAATTTGGACCGTGTTCACTAAACAACTTGAGGGATGTTGAATTTAGTGGGAGTTCATCTAGTAATTTGATTAAGTTGAACTAGTTATCATGAACATAGTCTAATTTGTACTTGCAAATACTGTAGATCACATGGCTAAGTCCAACTTCAACTTCAACGTTTTTGCTGAGAAGGAAAAGCTTAAAAACAATGGGTCTAACTTCACCAATTGGTTCCGAAATCTAAGAATCATTCTCTCTGGCGGTCAAAAGGACTATGTCCTTGGGAAAGAGTTAGGTGACCCCCCTGCTGCAACTGCGCCGGCTGATGAGAAAGCTGTCTATTAGTCGCGCAAAGATGATTATGGTGTGATTAAGAGCACCATGTTGTTTGCTATGGAACCGGAACTTCAAAATCGTTTTGAAGACTATCCCGGGCCCTTTGAGATTCTCGAAGAGCTGAAAACCATGTTTCAGACACAGGCCCGTTCTGAGAGATATGAGATCTCTGAGAAGTTCTTTAACTGCAAGATGGAGGAAGGGAGTTCCATTAGTGAGCACGCCATTAAGATGACGGGCTACACTCAACGCCTTGAGCAACTGGAATGCACGATTCCAGAGGAGATCAAGATTGACAGGGTTCTGCAATCACTCCCTCCCAGCTACAAAAGTTTTGTAGTGACTCATAATCAAATTGGTTCCACTGATACGATCACCGAGCTCTTCGCAAAGCTGAAGGCCGCGGAAGTGGACATCAAAAAGGATAATCATGTGTTGATGGTCAACAAGCCCACCTTCAAGAAAGGTAAGGGTGCAAAGAAGCCCTTCAAGAAAGGCGGCGGCAAGCGCGTTGCCCCTGCTGAGAAGAATCTCAAGTCTGGTCCTAAGCCGGACACTGAGTGCTTCTATTGCAAGGACAAGGGTCACTGGAAGCGCAACTGTCCGAAGTACTTAGCGGACAAGAAGGCTGGCACCATCAAAGGTATATTTGATATACATGTTATTGATGTTTTCCTTACTAGCCCTCGTTGTAGTGCCTGGGTATTTGATACTGGTTCAGTTGCTAATATTTGTAACTCGAAACAGGAGCTACGGAATAGACGGTGGCTTGCGAGGGATGAGGTGACGATGCGCGTAGGCAACGGATCAAGAGTTGATGTGATGGCCGTCGGCACGCTCTCCTTAGTTTTTCCTTCGGGATTAGTTTTAAACCTCAATAAATGTTATTATGTGCCTGCGTTGAGCATGAACATTATTTCTGGATCTTGTTTATTGCAAGACGGTTATTCATTTAAATCGGAGAATAATGGTTGTTCTATTTATATGAGTAACATCTTTTATGGTCATGCACCTATTGTGAATGGTTTATTTCTTCTAAATCTCGAAAGGGATGAAACACGCATCCATAATATTGAGGCTAAGAGATGCAAAGTAGATAGTGATAATACTACTTATTTGTGGCACTGTCGTCTAGGTCATATTGGTGTAAAACGCTTGAAGAAGCTCCATTCTGATGGACTTTTGGAGTCTCTTGATTTTGAATCATTTGACACATGCGAACCATGCCTCATGGGCAAGATGATCAAAACCCCGTTCTCCGGTATGATGGAGCGAGCAACAGACTTATTGGAAATCATACATACCGATGTATGCGGACCGATGAGTGTTTCGACGCGCGGTGGATATCGCTATTTTCTCACTTTTACCGATGACTTAAGTAGATATGGGTATATCTATTTGATGAAACATAAATCTGAAACGTTTGAAAAGTTCAAAGAATTTCAGAATGAAGTGGAGAACCATCGTAACAGAAAGATTAAATTTCTACGATCCGATCGTGGAGGTGAATATTTGAGTTATGATTTTCTCACGCATCTTAAAGCAAGTGGAATCGTTTCGCAACTCACGCCACCCGGAACACCACAGCGCAATGGTGTGTCTGAACGCCGGAATCGAACCCTATTAGATATGGTCCGATCAATGATGTCACTTACTGATTTACCGTTATCATTTTGGGGTTATGCATTAGAAACCGCTGCATTCACTTTAAATAGGGCTCCATCTAAATCCGTTGAGACGACACCATATGAACTGTGGTTTGGTGCTAAACCTAAGTTGTCGTTTCTTAAGGTTTGGGGATGCGAAGCTTACGTCAAGAAGAACATCTTAAAGTACCTAAATAGGACTAAAGAAATGTTCTTAGTCTATGGGGGTGATGAACAGCTCGTCGTAAAAGGTTACGTTGACGCTAGTTTCGACACCGACAAGGATGATTCTAAATCTCAGACAGGATACGTGTATATTTTGAATGGAGGAGCTGTGAGTTGGAGAAGCTACAAGCAAAGCGTGATCGCAGGATCTACAGTAGAAGCGGAATACATGGCTGCTGCAGAAGCGTCAAGTGAAGGAGTTTGGATCAGGAACTTCATCACTGAGCTTGGCGTGGTTCCAAGTGCATTGGACCCACTGGAGATATTGTGTGACAACACTGGCGCCATAGCACTCGCTAAGGAACCAAGATATCATCCAAAGACCAAACATATCAACCGCAAGTTTCATATAATCCGAGATTATATATCAGATGGAGATCTGAAGATTAGCAAAGTACATACAAATTTGAATGTCGCGGATCCATTGACTAAACCTCTTCCACGTGTAAAACATGATCAACACCTCAGTGCCATGGGTGTGAGATTGTTGCCAAATGTAAACTAGATTATTGACTCTAGTGCAAGTGGGAGACTGTTGGAATTATGCCCTAGAGGCAATAATAAAGATGTTATTATTATAATTCTTGTTCATGATAATGTTTATATTCCATGCTAGAATTGTATTAAGCGGAAACTTTAATACTTGTGTGGTTTGTGAACAACACCGTGTCCCTTGTACGCCTCTATGGACTAGCTCATTGATTAATGATGGTTAAGGTTTCCTAACCATGGACATGAGTTGTCAATTAATAATGAGATCATATCATTGGGAGAATGATATGGTGGACATACCCAAACTAAGCAAAGCAATTAGATCGTGTCATCGTGTTTGTCTTCGCGAAGCTTTTCTTATGTCAAATATTGTATTCCTTAGACCATGAGATAATACAACTCCCTGGTATCGGAAGAAAGCTTTGAGGTCATCAAACGTCATCCTATGAGAGGGTGATCATAAAGGTGTCTCTCAGGTGATCGGAAAGTATCTGTTGGGTTGTATGTATCGAGATGGGATTTGTCCCTCCCAAGTCGGAGAGATATACTTCGGGCCCACTCGGTAATCGATATCAACACCGCTTGCAAGCATGTGGTTAAGGAGTTAATCACAAAGTGATATCGGATTACGGAACGAGTAAAGTACTTGCTGTGAACGAGATTGAACTAGGTATGACGGTACCGACGATCAAATCTCGGGCAAGTAAAATATCGCGAGACGAAGGGAATATATATATGGGATTGATTGAATCCTGGCATCGTGGTTCATCCGATATGATCATCGATGAATGTGTGGGAGTCAATATGGGTGTCTAGACCCCGCTGTTGATTATTCATAGAAGATCATGTCTGCATATTCTCGAACCCGCAGGGTCACACACTTAACGTGTCTCGACGCTAGGATAGATTGGATAATTGGTTTATGAGTTTTTGTTCGGAGTCTCGGATGGTATCCGGGACATCACGAGAGGTTCCGGAGTGGTCCGGAGAATAAGATTCATATAAGGCAGTGCAGTTTTTGGAGTTCGGAATTGTTCCGGGTTAATCGGTATTGTACCGAAAGCTTCTAGAACCTTCCGGAAGGGGACCAACGTGGCCCCACCTTCCGGGAGGGGGCATGGGCCTATGAGGGAGTGCCCTGGCCGCATTGGGCCAGGGGCACAAGGCCCCATAGGGCCCAGCCGGCCAAAGAGGGTTTAAACCCTAGATAGAGCTTCTAGAAGGGGAGGGGGGTTTCCTTGCCCCCCAGTCCTCCTCCTTGGCCGCCGGCCTTGGCTTGGGGGAGGGGGCTAGGGTTGCCGCCCCACCCCTCTATATAAAGAGGGCTGGGGGTGCACCACCCCCCACACCTTCCCCTCCAACCCTAGCCGCCCTGCTGCCCTCCTCTCTCCCTCCCGACTGTTTGTAGGCGAAGCCCTGCTGCAGAAATTCTCCACCATATACACCATGCCATCGTGTTGTAGATCCAATCCGTCTCTCCACCATACTTGCTGGTCCGAGGAAGGAGGAGACGTCGAGGTGCTGCACGTGTGCATCTCACGGAGGCACCGCCACTTGTGGTGCTAGATCGGATCGGATCGCGAGGAGGAGAAGCGAGTACGACAACATCACCCACGTTCTGACGAACGTTCCGCTGTGCGAATTTTCAAGGGTATGAAGATCTAATCCAATCTCTCTCGTTGTTTGCATCTCCTAGATTAGATCTTGGCTTTCCCTCTGTTCGCATCCGTAGAAAATTTTGATTTACTATGCCGTGAAACCCTTCAGTACTTGTATCTTGTAAGAAATATTTCCTTTCGGCTTGTATAGTAAGATTCTGGTGCCGATCGAGTCGACACTTTTGCACTGTATGCTAGTCCTTTTTGTTAGCCTGATTACCCTTAGTCTCAGTACTTGCCGAGGCACTCGGAGTTCAAGGATTCGACGATCAGGCAGAATCAGCTACTCGGGCTGTCGCGTTCGAGGTGCTCGAGTGCGTGGAGCCGATGGCACATTATGTTACTCGAAGAGGGCGGAGCCCCCGAGTGTTTCGAGGGCGAGTTAAAATTGAAATCAGCTCTAAGTAGAGGAAAACTTAGCTTTGTTGGTAGTTGTTGTGGACGGAGTCGACGCAGTAGTGGGCTGCACGCGGACGTGATCGACGCGGCGAACCACAATCATAGCTGCTACGGGTTTCCGAATTTGATGGTGGTAGCGAGCTCAGCACCCGAAGATTGTCGTGATCGAAGACCATACCGGGTCGCCACATCCGAAGGATGTATCGGGTCATCGTAGCCGAAATCCGCATTGGGTCGCCGATGTCGAGGGAGCCCCCGAGTCGTGGTCACTGAAGCCGATGCGGCTAGTTGCCGCAATCGGAGATCGCGGAAGGTCAACGTAGTCGAAGAGTGCAGTAGGTCGTCGGGGTCGAAGACCACAACGGGTCACGTGACGGAGTTGGCGAAGTTTTCGAACGTGGAGTTGGCGATGAAGGGACCGCATTGACGTCGGATGGTCGGCTAACGCTGATGCTAATCGCGAACTTGCACGATGTTTTTTCTTTTTCACGTGGAGCTCTTTTTCCTTTGAAAATTTTCTTTGAAGCGCATGTACGTGCTGGTACAGCCGAATCCAATCCGAGTATACACTTTTGTCCCTGCCATCTATTTTTTGTGAAGCCTAAAATAACTTACCGTGTAGAACAAGGACTGCATTACCCATTATTGCAACCGAGTCCTGCTCGTGTGTTTGCTTTTCCCCTGCAAGCATGCAGCGGAAGTGCTCCATGACCATAGATTTTTTCATCCAAAACAAGCATGACCTGACTCGGGATTTGTCGTAGGAACATGCTCGATTGGGCCCTTCTGATTCATGGTTCAGCTTCTCTCTACACGAACGTTTTGTCCGCCCTGAATATATGCGCGTGCGCGCTCCACCTGACATGGATTTGACTGACTCCGTGATTGCTTCGATTGATGTTTGTCAAACAAATTCTAATCCTTGTTGGCCGGTCACAACTTGCCGAGAGAAAACTCATATATAGTAGATCCGATCAATTGAGGCGGAAGGCGATGTTGACGCTGAGCCCTCATGCTCATGTTTTCTTGTTGATAGATTCAACCACGGTGAAGATGTCGAGGACGAAGCTCTGCGCCTGTGTCTACGCCGGCAGAGGAACTGACCAGATGTGATCTGGGTGTTGTTGATGGCGAGGGAGCTGAAGTGGACGTAGTCCTCCGACACGGATGAATCGTAGATCGTAGGCGATGGGACCGTCACGACCGCACAATCAGCAGCCCCGATTCCCACAGACGGCGCCAATTGACGAGGTTTGATCTTATCAATGCCCATTGTTATGGACTTGAGTTTTGGAGAAGATGGGGATGCTGAAAATCGTGGAACGGTTAACAGACAAGCAACCAGGGGACACGAGATTTACCCAGGTTCAGGCCCCCGGAGGGAAAACCCTACTCCTGCTTGTCTGCTCTTGATTACGGCGGAACCGAAGGTTACAGGGGTGTGCAGATTCGATCTGGCGTGGTGGTGCGTATGCGAAAGTATGAGTCGAGAGATCTAGGTCGTGCCCTCCTGGCCTTTATATAGAGTTAGGCAGGTCCCGGGCATAGTCCTAGTCGGTTACAAGTTTTAGGGTTTTACCCCTTTGAATTTCCTATCTACTCTAGTCTTGCTCTCCAAGGATCCGAAGACGTCATGGGCCTTGGCCACCCAAAAATCTTCATGGGCCAGCATACATCTGCTGTGGGCCTTCCTTGGGCTGGACCAGGTATGCTGAGGCCACGTATCCGTAAGGTATAACCATATCACTTGCATTAAGCATTTCCAAAATAGGGAGTCGGTCGGTTTAACTTGAACTTGAGAAAGCGTTTTATTTTTCAAATATTTGTTTTGTAATAACTCTTGCCATACCTCTTGCTCAGATAACAATTTAAAAATCCATTTACTAAGTAAACGCTTGTTTTTAATTTCTAACACTTCAATTTCTAGGCCGCCTTGGTCCTTAGGTCTGCAGATTATATTCCACCGAGTTAATCTATATTTCTTCTTGTGCTCATCACTTTGCCAAAAGAATCTTAAACGGTAGAAGTCTAATATTTTCCTAACACCCTTTGGTATTTCCAGAAAGGATAACATAAACATGAGCATACTTGTTAAAATAGAGTTGATTAGCACTAATCTATCTCCATATGACAAGAGTTTGCCTTGCCAACAACCTAATTTTTCTTCAGAACGGTTCTCAACAGGGTTTCATTCAGCGTTCCTCAATCTCCTGTGGTGAATCGGTATCCCAAGGTATCTGAAGGGCAACGAGCCCGAATTCGCTCTTGAAATCCTTTCGTCCCCGAGGCATTCAGGGGCGCACAAGGCAGTGTTTCATGCATACCATTCCAATTCGCTCTTGAAACACAGTGAAAAAAAACACGCGGGAAAACCAGACACGAAAAGATGTGTTCTTTTAGTTGAACCATTCTTCGATCGAGCATTATATTCATTGGTACAAATACAATACTACTCCAACTCAGATATGACACATCCAATGTCCCATATGACTTCCAATCTAGTCCGGCCCGTTATTATACGAACGGGAGTCCGTGTCGAAGGCAGAGACCGATCGACGCCGACTATATATACTTCTTCCCAGCACCACGTCTTTTTATGGGTGCGCTCATCGATCTACAATCTCTGGGCAAAGCAATTAGTCCTTGAGAGAGAGAGAGGAGACGCCGCCGCCTTATTGACACAAGAAAAGAAGGTCGTCGGTCATGTCGATTTCGTACATGTGCAAGCTAGAGCTACTCCGCCGGTCTGCCCCAGTTGGTCGTCGCGACTCCACCTTCGCCGTCCACCAACAGCTGTACTGGCTCGAGTTCGACCACGCTATTCACATGAAGCAGTAAGCGCATAATAAGCACACACTTATATACTACTCCCTCTGTTTTAAAATACTTCCTCTGTTCTAAAATAGATATCGCGTATTTATTAAAAATTGGATGAATTTAAAAACTATTTAGAATATAGATTCAACTAAATTTTTAAAAAATCTAATACATCTACTTTGAGATGGAGAGAGTATAAAGATATTTTAGGTTTATGAAGAAAATTTATCTAGACTTTTTTTAGTGTGTAGATTTATTTCAAATCTGAATAAACCTACTTACTAAAAAAAAGTCTAGATACACAGAGTTAAAATATCTTATATTTTGAAACGGAGAGAGTACTATAGAGTATTTTACTCAACTTTGGCCTTGATTTGCAGTGTCAACTCCATCCTTGATGAGATTAGGAGCACGAACGCAAGGATAGATCGAAACAGATCTTCGGCCAACCAACCCGGCACATCCAATTCCGATCAGCAACTTGGAATCCAGGCTACTCGCATGGCTAACCGCGCTGCATTGGACCAGGCGTAGTCCGGATGCACCAAGACAGGATCAAGCTGATTGTCCTTGATTTCCAATGTCGTCTTTTCTGTTTCTTTTTTGGCCACGGAGACGGTGCTGCTAATCCGATCAAAAGGAGAATCAGCGGTTCGTTCTGTCAGCCCGGTCGCTTTTCTCAATCCTAAACGGACCAATATTTGGAGCTTTTCTAAATCCTAAACAGACGACGGAAAGTTTCTTTGGTTTCTGAGCTCCCGTGCTTCTTTTCATTTAAAACAAAATCATATTTGCAAGTTTTCTGAAAAGTAAAATTAATTTTGTACGAAGCCAATGTTGTATCCCACGAGCATGAAAAATCGCAACATATGATTGTTTGTATTGTGGGCAAGATAAAAAAACACAAAATCAGATAAAGTTTGGGAATTTTAAAAAAACCATACTATTATTATTTTTGTGTAGCCTAAACTGACCACTATTTAGATTCTCTCATAAGGAAGAGCATCTCTACCGATACCCCCGGTCCAGCCCGCAACGAGTTTTGGAGGGTGTGGCCAAAAACGGCCAGCACCGACGTCCAACCGCTGCCAGTAGATTGGACCGACCATCAATCTCATGGCAACCCCTTGTCGCCTCGACACGCATATGCCAGGATGGGGCTGCCAGCAGCACACACCATGTTGGATTGGTCGTACGAGGCCCCTTGGCAGCGGCAGAACATGCACGTCTGTGATGGCTCGACTCCCGACGCAGGTGTTGCCTCTGTAACCCACTTCCCTACATCTCGTTTCATTACCAGGGCTCGTTTCCCGCTAGTTCCAGCGAGTTCCTACCCCTTCTAGTGAGTTCATACCGTTTCCTGTTGCCGGCTACAAAAGGAGGGCTGAGCCTGTGACGGAGGCGCCACACCGCTCACCATGCCTTGATGTCTTCCCACCACTTGGCAGCACTCGCTCGCTTACCGTACCCATCACCGGAGCCAGAGCAAGAGCAAGCCATGGAAGAGCATGCGGAGGAGGTCGACGCCATTGTCGAGGAGGGTGACAGTGATGACTTTGACTTCGACGACTGCTATGACCAGAACAAGGAGCCAATGGGCCAGCCGGTGCTCATTGCCGACATCTAGTCTTTGCACGGAGGAGGCGCATAACTTCCGCCGCGTCGTTGAGGTGAGGCAGGAGCGAGCACTCTCTCGGCAAGAAGTAAGGCTAGAGAATAGTGTCCTTTAGCCAGCTTTACATCGTGCATGGCGAGGTGTGGGCGGAGCTAGGGATGATGGCGGCGAGGGAGAGAGACGCCTCATCGGCAGTGGCTGAAGGAGTGCGCGGAGAGCGGAGAGCAACTATCATAACGGGGCCTTCGCCCTGGATAGAGAGCGCATGTCCATTGCTAGACTCGATAGGTGTTAGGCAGCGGTGCAAAGGCACTATGAGGCCACGGAGGCAAGGGCAGTGGCTAAGAGAGCCAACTTTGACGTCCCTAGAAGTAAAAGATATAATCAATCAGATTATCTACAAAAGGTAGTTTTACCGGCAAACTTGTCTGAGGTAGATCGTTGAAAGCCACAATATGGATAGACCAGACCTACCTAAATAGTTGATTTGGATAGGCCGCCCCAAATCGCCGACAGTTTGATAGGTTTCTCCAAAGCAACTGCAGACACACCATCTCGATCGGGGAACGCTGGACTGACTTCCTCCCTTACCAGGATAAATATATTTCTCATTGATAAACATATCTATCCTGGGGAGGAAGAGAGAGAGAGGAGCCGGAGGGTAGAGGAATTGCAGCGCCAGCCAATCGTTGGGGTCTAGATAGAAATGCTCTAATGCGAGTTCAGCACCACACGTACATAAAAGCGTTGCTCAAACAGAAAAGCACAAGAAATCCGATCTGCCAGGCGCGGTTGTAGGTGGCCCCAGCCGCAGAATGCTCAGGATTTCTGTTTCTTTCTTGAGACACAAGGCAGACAGGCAGGCAGGCGGGTCAGCAGGTGGTCCTCGCGTCGCGTGTTCCAGGATCACGCCGGTCTTGAGCCAAGACCGAAACAGAGCACCAAAGCAAATACGGGCCGTCATATCAGTCTTTCAGACGAGCTACAGTAGTAGTAGTAGTAATAGACGGAACTGAAGATGAATTCTATGGCCGGTGGTGGAAAGTAACAAACTGTAACGTGAACAAAGAATTGAGCGTGGTTGGCAGTACACACAATTTATGTTCTCGGTGATCCGGAAGGATCGTGGACTCTACCGTGGAACTTAATAATAACATTAAATATCGATATAGAATGCTACTGTACGAAAAAAAAATGCTCCTCACGTCATGTGGAGGGTGGAAAGAAATGGAACGAAACAACGTGCACTGTGCAGAAAATAAAAGGAGAGCTAGTAGCAGTTCGTAGGATCACCCGTTTGTCATTTTCCAGAGAAAGAAAGCTACTATGTACCGCTGCCTGCCATGGCCCATGGGAGTCAAAGTGCAAAAGAGCAGTTCAAAAAAAAAAGTGCAAAAGAGACCGTCCTTTTGGCAAAAAAAAAGAAAAGAAAGAAAGATGCTCCGCCCGAGGCTTCTCCTGCGGTCTGCCGTGGGGCCTAATAGGTGGGAAGGGAAAAGGGTAGCCAAGCACGTGATAGCCGTTTGGAAAGTTAACCTTCTTTTGTTTTTACTCTTATTAAGTTAACCTTCTTTTCTTTTCACTCTTGAGAGACTTGTTATAAATTATCCTTGACACGTCAACAAAAAGCTATTCTTAACAATATGATGGCCAGAATTATAGGGATTTTTCAAAATAGTACTTTCTCATTAATTTTCAAAATAATACGTAAACTTTGGAATTTTCAGAAAAAATACAACGTAATCTGAGGCCTGGATGACGCGTCCATAGCCTGGACGACTACAACTAATTATTCACGGCCTGGACAATTAGTCTATGAGGTGACGATCAGTCGGATCCCGGCACTAATCGTCCATAGCCTGACCTTTTTGTTTTCTTGTCCCAAGGTGATTGTATGTTTATCAAACCTAGTTTAACTCTTTTTTTTTTGAATAGGTAAGGCCCAGAAGGGCCTAGAGTCTGCATTAACTGGCTGTGGGTGAGACAATTACAACCAGGACCTTAGAAGTTAAAGAAAAACAACAAGGCCCTTAACAAATGCAAAGGACACCCTATCAAGGCTCGCACAAACACGATCGAATCCAACTTCGCCATCGATGACCAGAGATCCAGGAAGAACCTCCCACTTTGGAGAAAGAAAATGCCCAAGCTCCGCAGGCTGAGCGCAGCAGGGCCACCCCTGTGACCGTAGGAAGCAGCGGCGCACCATCGTCGTTGCTGAGAAACTGCTGCAGGAGGCGCATACTCCAGAGACCCTCGGCGCCATCTCCAAGGACCAGCAGCCTCACTACTAGCGACTTCTTCTCCCTCGCCGCCACAGTCGGTCGAGAAGAAGAACGAAGTAGCAAAGCCGCTGAGCGGACAAAGACGACACCATGCATGGCATCTCGAAGGAGTAGTTGAGCAGCAAGCACAACACCCCTTCTCCTCGCCTCCATGGCATGCCAGAAGGAGAGCTGCGGCATCGCTCGCCCAACTCCGCGAAGAGGAACACCCGCCGAGACTCTGCTTCACCTCGCCACCACAGCCGGCCAGAAGCAAAACCACGACACTGTCCCGCTCCGCCTCAAGAAAACCAGGATACATAGCAGCTTTATTTGAGACTGCCACGCTCGCCGCCGTCGTCGCTAGCTCCAACCACCGTGTTAGCAATATACGCGATTAGATCATTGCAGAAAGTAGACGGAGAAGATGACGTTTGATAACGCAGTTCGGCAAAGCCTACATCTGTGGGGCATGCTTTACGGGCGCTCCTCCCGTGGTACTATAATCAGAGTACCATCGACGACAAGCCCGTCACGGTGTACAGACACATTAGATCTACAATACGCCACGCCGTCCGACGCGCCTGCCACGGGCACCGGACCGTCTCGAAACTCGATCTTGTGTCTAACCTGTCTTGCGTCTAGTCTATTTTGGCTACTCCCAGTGCCTTTATATAATAGGCTAGGTTACAAGTGTCTGACTCAAACACCTAACTCTACCGCACCAGTCCAAGTCCAACTGTAACCTATACACATATTCGACACTATTACAACAATCTCCACCTTGGCGAATATGTCACCAATGGAACCGCCGTCGTTGCACGAACACCTCAGTGTATGTTAAACTTGGTTTTCTTGTTGCTCACTTGCATGAGCCGTCGTCCGAGCCCTCATCAAACCCGGTCGCCCCAGCTGATCATGCCGCCTCATCGTGCTTCTCTTCAGGTCCACCTGGAACGATGCTCACACACACCTTGTACAAGTTATTCCTAGTCCTTCTGCCCTTCAGCACCAGCTTCTTGTTTTTCTTGACTCGCATAGACAACTTGTCCCTGTCAACACAATAGGTATAACCGTTGTCATGGAGTTCTCCCAGTGAGATTAGATTCTTGCAAGCCCTCGGCACATATCTAACATCCTGGAGCACCATTTCACCACCATATTTAGACATGATCTTGATATCTCCCATGCCCATAATGCGCTGAGGCGCACCATTGAATTGATAGACAGCTCCAAAATCACCAGGCTTGTAGGTAGAGAACCATTCCTTGTTAGACGTCACATGATAAGAGCTCTCTGAATCCAACATCCACACCTCATCGAACAATTCGCTTACCCAAAGCCAGAACTTCACTATCCGAATCAGCTGTAGATTTAGCAGCAATATTTGCAACTCCATCAGCCTTATACGTTAGACAAAATCTCCTGATATGACCCCACTCCTTACAATGATGACACTGTGACTTTCCCTTCTTTTTCTTGCCCTTCCCACCATGATTGCCCTTGACGACCAGCCCTTGTCCATCACTAGCACCAGCAGAAGTACTTTCTTCGGAAGTCTTTTTTTCACGTTGATCATATGATAACAGCGCAGTTTGTACCTCGCTTGAAGTGATGCTTGACTTGCCGTATGTCAAGGTAACCATCAAACTCTTGTAGGATTTTGGCAATAAAATAAGCATGAGAAAAGCCTTGTCCTAGTCCTCCACCTTGGAGCCAATCCTCTCCAGATCCGAGACCACACGGTTGAAGGTATTGATGTGTTCAGTAAGGTTTGCCCCTTCTTGCATCCTCATCCCGTACAGTTTCTGCTACAGATACAACTTATTGGGCACAGTCTTGTCCAGGAACTGATCCTCCAACGTCTTCTAGATTGCACTAGGCGACTCCTCGTTCATCACATGGTACAGGACCTGATCAGCTAGGCTCAGCCGTATAGTACTGGCCGCCCTGATTTGCATCTCTGCCCAGTCATCAGAGTCCAACTTTGCAGGCTTCACCTTATCAGTCTTGATTGTCCTCAGGAGTCCCTCCTACCCCAGCAAATCCTTGACCCTCGATTGCCAAAGCGGGAAGTTGCCCGTACCATCGAACTTCGTCACCTCGAACCTTCTGGAAGACATCATGTCCTCCCGCTGCTCTCCCACGAACAACCACCGATCAGATCATTTAGGTGAGGACGATCCAACCGACCAGAGCCTCTCCTTCGGTTCAGTAAAGCCTTCTCGTGTGCGCCGCCTCGCCTCCAAAATTCCGTGCTCGAACTTAGGGAAAAGCAACTTGTGAGCTCTCCGTTGCCTCCTCAGCCCTCCTTTTATTGACCTCGAGATAGTTTGGATCTATCTCCACCTTCAAACCGAACCGTACGTGACTCTCTTTCCTAAGCTCCAAGCCACGCCTTGCGTCATCCAACTCGGCCTTTCTTGTTCTGTGTGTACACCATAATAGAGTCGGTCCACGCCGTGTCGAATTGAAACCGTGTTGGACTCCACCAGATATTCCGAATCTTAGAGTCCACACCCGCACGTCTGTTTACGTGCCTCGGAGACCATAAGCGTCACGACATCGGAACACGTCGGGTCCTTGCCGTATTGCACCTGGTCTCCTTTCGTCGAGCCGACCTCTCCGGTTGAACCAGCCAGTCTGACCGCTCGAACCATGTTGCGCCGCCTTAGTCTGTACGATCTCCCCCAACTTGCGTGCCAAGCTATCCAACCGATGGTGCCAGCCAATCGGATCTGCTTCGACGACATGGCCGCCTCGCGTCATCACACCCGCGATCAATGCCGTCCTTTGTTGATGGTGTTCCGCCGTCATCAACAACGCGTACCGCTTCGCTCCGTCCTCCGCTCGACAGAAGCCTGCCACCCACCAAAACCTCCATCGACTCGCCTTCCTCTATGATCATCCGCACCATGAATCCGATCTTGTAACATGATGGCTCTGATACCACTTGTTAGCAATATACGCGATTAGATCATTGCAAAAAGTAGACGGAGAAGACGATATTTGGTAACGCAGTTCGGCAAAGCCTACATCTGTGGGGCATGCTTTACGGGCGCTCCTCCCATGGTACTATAATCAGAGTACCGTTGACGACAAGCCCGTCACGGTGTACAGACACATCAGATCTACAATACGCCACGCCGGTCCGGCACGCCTGCCACGGGCACCGGACCATCCCGAAACTCGATCTTGTGTCTAACCTGTCTTGCGTCTAGTCTATTTTGGCTACTCCCGGTGCCTTTATATAATAGGCCAGGTTACAAGTGTCCGACTAAAATACCTAACCCTACCGCACAGTCCAAGTCCAACTGTAGCCTATACACATATTCGACACTATTATAACACACCGAAACAGCAAGACAGAGGGGCGAGACCCTAGTCCCTAGATCTGGCTCCATAGCCCGGGGAAGAGCAGCCGCCGGGCAAGAAGCCCACAACTAGCGGACACGCTAAAAACCTAACCCTAACTACTCCGGCGCCGGCTCCCGGCCACCACTCACCGGCTAGTTCGGCAAGGGCGCTATAGGAGGGCGCTATAGGAGGTTTGCCTCTAAGGTTCATGCGAAACAGAGGGGAGGGCATCCAACCTAGTTTAACTTAGTCAATTTCTTCTGAACACCTTGAAACATGAATATGAAATTAAACATTAAATGGTGAACGAAACTAGATACCGGTCGCTGAAGTAAAACCACAACGTGGATGAGCCTATTTTTTCATGTAGAGCTTATTTCACGGTTTATAATTTCTGAAAATTCCAAAATTTACATATTATTATTGGAATTAATGAAAAATATTACTCCCTATGACCCATAGTAGTTGACTTAGATTTATCTAGATGTATCTAGTTAAATTTAGTACTAGATACTGTATCCGTATTTAGAAAAATTTGAATCAACTAATATGGATCGAAAGGAATATTATTTTATAAAAGATCGGAACTATAAATCAAACCTTCTTTTTATAGACGGTTACTCTTTTGTAAGTATTCCAGTGTGCAATAATGAATATAAAGAACAACTTTCATATATACTTCATGCTAGCCTCCTTTTTTTTTTTTGGTAAGAACCCAGGTTGCATTTGGCATGTTTGCTTATTGATTTGTAGAAAACAATTGGAATTCAAGTTTCGTGATCTAGGAGATACACATTCTTGCATTTTTGTATTACTAGTGTGTTTTTGGGATCTGGTACACCCGAACCCGATGCACCTGAAGCAATTCGTTGCATGGACCTGGTGCTGGAACCCGATGCACCTGGGCGTCGCCCACCCCGAGGCAAACAAAACCAAACTGAAATAACTATTAGTATTAAAACCGGTGCAGCACACGTTCATTAAAAATACAGTAGAAAATTAACTCTACCGGTGGTCAAAAAGAGATGGACAGACGCCAACAGCAGGATAAGAATTATAGGTACTACTACCTTTTTCAGACGACCAGGTTAAACTCTCAAGATTAGTACTCACCCGTGGAGCTCATTTTCACAGGCAGCCATTACACTTACCTTTGGGCCCGCTCCTCATGGGCCCTCACGTCAGTGTTTGAATCCTTGTAAAATTACAGGTGTACAAAGTTACGATCGTTTTGTTTCTTCATGTCTCGGTAAAATTTTGATTTCAGGCTTACTTTTGTACTGTACTGTGTTTTTTGGTTCTGGTATACGGAATGCACACTGCCGTCCTTTACCTCATCTCATCTCTGAGACAAAAGAAACCAAATTGAGGTGGTAAAGAAGGGGGTCAAAAGTAATGAAGAGGTACAGAAGGCATCATACATGGGTACAGACGACATCGGAAGCCGTGCGTGAAATACACTAATTACGCTGACATATGGGCCCTCCATTTTATGGTCCCACCAGTCATTGAGCAAAATGAAGGACAGGTTGAAAGGGCACCCCTCTTTATATTCCAAAGTGCTCCAATTACTCTCGCCTCGAGGAGGATCGAGGCCCCAGGCGGAGGGCGCTCAGAGCAGCGGAGCGCTGCTTGATTTCCAAGTTCAGATTGCTTCTTGCGTTCCTCTCGACTTCTTGAATTCTTGGGTCTCAAAGCAGGTCAGCATCGTTTTTTTTGTTGTTGTTCTTCTCGCTTTGCACCCATGTGTGCTTGTAATCTGCGCCGATTTGTGCTTGCCCTCAGATTGGTGTTCGTTTCTGTGTTGGATAGGTCCGTGAGGCAGCCAGGGCATGGAATCCTTGGGAGAATTCGTGATCATTCTTCTTAGCGGGATCTTGCTGGTCCTCGGTTATCTGTTCACCCTGGGACTACTATGCGTTCCGTTGTAAGTTTAAAGCAAGCCTTTGTCCCCTACATGTACTGCTGCTAGTTCGTCGATCTCCTCCGTGGTTTCTGGAATCGAGACACTAATTAATCTGTTCCTGGCGTTTGCATATGTCGCAGCATCAGGCTGAGGGCCCTCTCCAATGAGGAGGACGGTGCTGAACACCTGCCGGTGATGTACCTCATGTCGTTGTTCAACGCGCTTGCCTGGCTATCATTCGGATCCCTCGATCCGATGATCAGTTCTCTATTCTACATCAACCTGATCTCGTCGATCACTCAGTTCTCCTACACTGTTTGGTTTATGAGGATCTGCCGCAGTGGTCGCCTGGCTTTCTGTACTGGTTTCTTCCTCGCTGTGGTGCTGCTCGTCTTTGTGGGCATGGGTAGCTTCTCTGTCTTGTTTCCTGGTGTGCTACCTAGAGGTCGCGATTCCTATAACATGGTTGTGCTGGGCAGCTCGCTCCTCATGTACGCTGGTCCTATTCCCGACATGGTAGGCCGCTCTATGTTTGAAATTGCAATTCGACCTCTCTCTCTCTCATTACATACAGTACTTATATATGATTCGTGCCTGCTTGCTTTTGGTCTTGCACGCAGATTGTGGCGATGTGGACTCTCGACCCTACCAGGATGTCTATCCAGATCGTTCTTGTGTCTTTGGGGAACGCCTTCTGCTGGGGGGAGTATGGCAGGCTGCAACACCAGGACGTCACGCGGGTAAGAGCAAATTGGTGTGGTTCTGTCGTAGTACATTGTAGTACCCTACTGTAAGTATCTGTAATTGTATACATCGAAACAGCCTTCTTGTTGGTGTTGCGCTTTGGCAACAGCTAGCTTTGATCAGTACTACTAGCTAGTATCTCATTTCCAGCTCTCTCGGTTGGGAAATTGTTATGGATCTAATTGATATACGCATGTAATGTACATGTGTGTTGCAGATGTCGAACGAGCTGGGCATGGGGTTCTGTCTCGTTCAGATCGTCGTCTACCACGTGCTCAGGTGGAACGACTTCCTGGTGATCTACAGGGTGGAGGTACCGCACTTCTTTCACGAGACCACCGAAAGGGTGTCCCAGGCTTTCCAGAACGTGGTGCAGGCCTTGAGGAACGGATACGCTGCACTCCGTGGAGACGAGGAGGGTGACGATGATGCATAGTTCAGAATCAGGTGCAGTTCTCGACTCTGCATGTTGTATGTACTCTTGCTTAATTTGCTCCTTGGTTGTACCAGCAACTGAATTTGTTCTTCAGATACATATACTCCAAGTAAAAGCAACTGTTGTTTGTTCTCGATAATGAGGCAGTGACACACAGTTTGTGATGATGTTTATGCAGCGCGGAAGGAGTAAATGATATATAGAGGATCATCAGGGGGAAGCAGGAAAACGTCCAACATTCAGAATAATGTCAGATTGAACAGTTTGAGGAGGAGTTATGATACAATGCTTAACGATAATGGGTCTTGTGATTCCTGGTGTGTTAATTAGTCCTGTACCACACCATGTTAAATATTCTACTGGCAGTGTTCTGTGGCTGGATATCCTGCAGTATGTCTTGCAACAAGGATGTCGTTCTATCACTGAGTTTTCATTAAATTTGAGGTCCTGCCGTTCTTTCTTTGATCTTGCATTGCTTTTCTTCGGGGATTATTGGCTTTGGGTCATAATATGTGACTTTGCTCGTTACGTTTCAGAAATTTGGTTGTGGTAAGAGTAACAGGTCGGTACATAAATAGCTTGTAGATTGGTCGCTGCGCAGATGATAACTCAGCACCAGCTCTTATTGGTGTAGTTGAGAAACTTGACCGCATGCAGAAGTGTCTGTGTGACTGGAGCAAACTGAAATTTTGTAGTGTGTGTGAGGAGAAGCCTTTTTTTAAGAATCGCGTGTCTCCATTCATTAAGATAGAGAGTAGAAAGAACAATGTACGTACAAGAGTTTGGAACTGATTTCCAATTATCAGCCCCTCATCCACTCCACATCTACACACTCACCCACTGCCACACTATGTTACTTCTCGCTGATCTCCACTCTGCCTTCCACACAGCTTGGCGCGCTTCCAGTTGCTCAAACTCAGCCGCGATACGACGACCACAGCTCCCCTAGCATCACAGCAGTCTTGTCAAAAATACGTGCGTTGGGATCTAGCTAGCCACCAACGTCACTAGTGCATTGATAGTCCTCCTTCGGTTTAGCCCATCCGGTCTATCACTCAGTACAAACCGGGAGACTCCAGTGGGATGGAGAAAAGCGCGCGTTTTGGCGACGCAGAGCCATTGTTCTGACCCTCACCGGCGGTGAGCTTCCGCGCTCGTGACCGTCCCTGGCTGGTGCGCCTGGTGTTGCGGCAGATGGCGTCGTCCTCCCCGGTGGTTATCCCTTCGGTGTCGCTCCGAGATCGGCGTTGGGCGGACGTCGCCGACAAGGTCGACGAGGAGGAGGCCGCTCGGGCGGTGGAGGCTGCCTGCTGCAGAACGCCGGGCTTGCCGATGTTGGGGGACTATCTCAGCCGAGCGCGCTCATGCCCGTCGGTGAGGAGGAAGCCTCGACGGGGGCGCATGGCGCCGTCGGCCGAGGGTTCGACGTCGCGGCGGGCTCCGGGGGAGGCGTGGTTACACTACAAGGAAGGCTATATATGATCCTCAATTTTTCTCACCGTTACGATAGTTTGTTTATAACAATCTTATGATAATTTCGAGATCATCAAAAGCTAGACGCTAGTGAACTATAACAACGATTCTATGATGATATTGGATCATCGTAACCTCTATAACAATTCAATATCATCACGAGCGATGGGGACTAGCCACGTTAGATCATACGTGGCCTGTCCGACGTGGCACACAATCAATCCGGTTTATTTTTATCTTTTGTATGGGCCAAGCCTAATAATTCAGTTTGTTTATGCTTTTTTATATCAATTCTGGCCAACCATATGGGCCATGCCTAACATGTAGGCCTTTTTATTTTTCGGTCTTGGCCTTTTACAGAATTTATTTTTTATTTTTCACATTTCATTTATTTTTATTTTTGACCTTTTATTTTTCAGCATGTCCCACTTGTTAGTTTCATTTTTCACAGGTCCCACTCGTTAATCTCCCATAGTTTGACAGTAATCGATCAATTAATAATTTATTTAGAAATGTAAGAATACACAAAATTCTTCTTACAATAGTCATAATTAAGTCGATTACAATAATTTCGCGGTTCAAATTATATGCTATATACAATAAATATGCCAGCCCTAACACTTCAAATCACAAACTATACAATAAAATCCCAGCGCTCTCACACACTTCAAATGGCAATAGTTAGTTCCATGGTTACAACAATATACTATAGCTTTTTTCATGTTAGGCCTTCACACTTGACATGAACTTCATAACTTTATTTTTTCCTGTTAAGCGTGGAGCAAGTCTCATGTACGATGACATGTAAGGTTAGCCCGGCCACTTCATCTCATCATCCCGTAAAATGCAAAGTACACAAAAGCAAGCGACAACAAAAGCATAAACACCCATAAAACCATTATGTTCTACTCGTGCAACATATCTATGCATAGAGTCGGCTCTGATACCACTATAAGGTTCACAACATAAAAAACAAAAAATTCCTATCACGGGAACACACAAAACCAAGATCTATTCTATGAGATCGGTGCAACAAGATTGTAGAGAACTAACCCTTGAAGATCCAAAGCGTTTAACGAGATTTAGATCTCGTAGTTGATGTAGTCGATCACTTGCCGATCACAATATCACGTAGACGATCCTTTCGGCGCCACGTTTCGGCAGTGCTTCCGCAGTCGGTTACACGTACGGTAGTCGATAAAGACCTTCATCTCTTTGTTCCAGCAGGGCAGCGAAAGTTGTAGATCTTCTCGGAATCCCAACAGCATGACGGTGTGGTGGTTGTGGTGGAGGAGAAGAGATTACTGCAGGGCTTCGCCTAAGCCGGAGCAGTGTATGGAGGAGAGAGGGGAGGCGTCAGTGGCTAGGGTTTAGGGTGAGGTGCTTGGGGGCGCCATCACCCCTCCTTATATGGGTGGGGGGCTACGACTAGGGTTCCCACCCCTGGTCGAGTCCTTCCCCAACTCGTATAGGCCGGTGACAAGGAAGGGGAGAGGGAGTACTTGTCCCTCAAGGTTTCCCTTTCCTTCCCTAACTAGGATTTGAAATTTCAAACTAGGATTTGACTTTTCAAACTAGAGTTTATTTCTCTCTTCCTAGTCCTTGGCTGAGTTGGCCTAGGGCATGATGCCATCAGCCCCACTAGGGTATGATGCCATCAGGCCCACTAGGATATGGTGCACCCCAAGTGCCCCCCTACGGGGTGGTGGACCTTCCAGAACATTCTAGAAGCTTCCGGTCAAAACACCGAAAACATTTCCGAACCCCGGAAATTGACTTTCCTAATATGAATCTTATTTTCTAGACTATTCCGGATCTCCTCATGATGTCCTGGATCCAATCCGAGACTCCGAACAACTTTCGGTATCCAACTCACATTCCATATCTACTCAAACAACATCGAATCCTTAAGTGTGTCTCCCTACGGTTCGTGAACTATGCAGACATGATCGAGACACCTCTCTGATCAATAACCAATAGTGGGATCTGGAAATCCATAATGGCTCCCACATATTTTTACGATGACTTAGTGATCGAATGAACCATTTACATACGATATTAATTCCCTTTGTTGCGTGATAGTTTACTTATCCAAGGTTTGATTGTCGGTATCTCTATACCTAGTTCAACCTCGTTATTGATAAGTACTCTTTACTCGTTTTGTGATTTGACATCCCTTGTGACCTAGTCACATGCTTGCAAGCCAATTTGATGACATTCCATCGAGAGGGCCCAGAGTATATCTATCCGTCATATGGATGGACAAATCTCACTCTTGATCCATGTGCTTCAACACATACTTTCAGAATACCTAATGCCACCTTTATAACCACCCAGTTATGAAGTAGTGTTTAATATCATCAAAGCATCCATCCGGTGATGGTGATAACATGATCTCATGATCGAAGGATTAGGTTACTATGTATTTGAAAGCTTATAGCAAACAAACTCTAAATGAATTGATCTTACGCTACGCTAACTATAGGAGCGTGTCCATCACATCATTATCCTAATAATATGATCTTGTTATTAATAACAACTAATGTCTATGATCAGGAAACCATGATCATCTATTAATCAATAATCTAGTTTAACAAGAGGCTTACTAAGGACTCTTTTATATTTACAAAACACACAAGTATTAATGTTTTCGGTTAATACAATTATAGCATGGGATGTAAACAATTATCATAAACACAAATAATAACCATTTTATTATTGTCTCTTGGGCATATATCCAACACCAACAAATGAGTGTCAGTGACACTATGAGACAGTGATGATGATGACTCACGTATTAAGAGGGGAACTTATGGTGTTGGTACCAGCTGGTACATGGAAAGTGGGGCTACACATCATTTCTCCGGTGAGCTCCAAAAACTATATGCGAGGGATGATTACAAGGGGCGTGATCAATTTCACAATGTTGGTGGTAGAGATATGAAAATTGAGCATATTGGTCATTCAACATTGCATACCACTACAAAAATACCCCCATACTCGGCATATTTTTAGGGCGACAAGCTAAGAGTACCTGCAAATGTTGGATACGCGGCGAATGAGCAACCATGACACCATTTTGTCGTGGTATCCAATTATACGTAGTGGCGACGTGGCGCCGACAATTTTTTTAGTGTCGTTGTACGTAATCAGGAAAGCCAGCGGATTTAATGCCACATTAGATGGATGGAGGCATATACTAGTGCACCAAGATTTGTATGTGACATTTACAGTGTGTCCCACTCTACTTCTTGGTCAAGCACCATGCATTGACTGGTCAATTTTGTCTCGATGTCTGGTGTGGCCCACTATAGGCAAGGCCTTTAGATCTCCTTATTCAGCTTCTGCTCTCGATCTCAATCTAGTCTCTTGTACTCCCTGCTGCAATACTCTCCTCAATTCTCCCTCCAGTAATCTGCAGCGGTTGGTGGCAGCGAGATCTAAGCCGATAGAGCACTATGTAAGTTATTGGTAGTTTTTATCGATCTCTATTGGTCCTCTATCCTCTATTGATCAGAATATAATTTGATATTTCCTTCGGTTAGATTTTCTACTGCGGCTGGATCCCTCAGGAATGTCATGTACTCGCTGGCGAGAATGCTGGCTGCAGGTTCCTCTGGTGCAAGTACACATCACCGAGGTGCGAGTACATCAAATGGATTGATCCTACGAACACCCAAGCCGATGGCACCGTCAGTGGCGATGACGACAAAAATTGCAACAACAACAAGATGCAACTTCCATCCTAGGCCAAAATTGAGTACAAAGGCGGTGAGCATAGGGTGAAATCCAATGGCCTGGTGGCCCAGAAGAAATTCCATATGTGTGCTTATATGTAATTTTATATTTTAGTGTTTAATAAATATACCATGTTCATCAAATCTTGCTATTTGGTTACTTTAATATTTATGTTGTCAATCACAAGACAGTCGGAATCGTTAAGCACCTAACTAGCCAACTGTGTCCAATGGGCTTTTAAGCAAGGCATGCCTATGATACAAACCCTACATTTATATAATATAGGGAACACTAACTTATATCCGCACTTCCCTCTCTGCTAACCCTAGATCTCTCTCCACTCTCTCTACTCGGCTAACACAAGATCCCAGAACCATCTATATCCAATATGTCCTACGGTGTACAAGTCACTGTTGTGCTGATCCACCGCATCAAAGATGGTTCTTAGGTAATCGGGGAGCCGATGGCGCCGTCCAGATCCACCGCCGACCAGATCCACTGCCGTCCAGATCCACCGTAGACCAGATCCACCGCCGTGTAGAATCTCGTAAAGAATAGGGAGGAGCTCAATTTTAGTTTTTTTTTTAGTTTTTTCTCCTCTTTCCCTATTAGTATTTATTTGATTTTATTTATTTTAGAGAGGCTCAAGAAATCTTGCAACAGAAATGTAATTATATCTTAATTTTATGGTAATTTTCTATTTGTCGAATTGTAATGGATTAGCAACCTTAATCAGTTATTGTGAAGATAATTAATTTTCACTAATGCTGGAAGGTGTAACACGGCAAATAATTCGTGGTTACACGATACTAAAGTTCCACCTTATTTAGTTATGTAAGGAGGCATCTCCTCTGTCGTGCCATGGAAGTGCTAAGTCGGAAGATCACATTGTGTCGCGCCAAAAAATCCATCACTGTTGCACAATCCCTGACGCAGTTATCCCTGGTGGCTTTTTTGCCACACCAGCGAGACCACGATGACTAAGTCTGTGCCTCGGCGTCTATAAGCGCTAGCGCCCAAGCTCCGTGTTATAGTTTACACCTCATAGTTCCTTACAACTTTGCAATATATTACATGTCCCTAGTGCCTCTACAAATCTTTTATCCACTCACGAAATTTCCTTAGACAATAATGATTTTGTTGAATTCCACCCTTCTTTCCTTTTAATCAAGGATCAATGGTGACTCCTTGATGGTGCCAGAGAACTTGTTGATGGCGCTGACGTGGAGCACTTTGTTGGAAACCCCAAGAGCAAGGTGTGATGAGCACATCAACAAGTCTTCCCTCAGTAGAGACCGAGGTTATCGAGCCAGAAGGAGGAAGGAAACGTCACACAGGTGTTGCAAGCAACGCAGAGATCTGCATAACACAAACTCAAGACTTTGCCCCAACGAATCAGTGAGGTTGTCAAGCTCACCGGTTTGCTGTAACAAAGGATTAAACGCATGGTGTGGAAGGTAATGGTTTGCAGCAAGTAAACAAGTAATAGTGGAAGATGTATCAATGGTAAAGATTGGACCGGGGTCCATAGTTCACTAGAGGTGCTCTCCTTAGATAAACAACATGGCATGAAGGATAAACAAATTACAGCAGCGCAATTGACAGGAACTGAGAAAGGCATAACAATGCAATTACTAGCCAGAAAGATCCTATGAGATTCGTTTGGGCAATACAACAAGATACATAGACCGTCATCCAACTGCATCTATGACTAGAAGTCCACCTTCAGGTTATCATCTGAACCCCCTCCAGTATTAAGTTGCAAGCAACAGACAACTGCTTTAAGAAAAGTGTGTAAGGTAAACAGTCCACATGTTACATGAACAAGAGACCGTTGTTTTCTCTCTAGTAGCAACAACACATCTACAACCGAATAGATTATTGTTACTTCCCTTGGAAACTAGAGGCATGAACCCACTATCGAGCATAAATACCCCCTCTTGGAGTCACTATCAACTACTTGGCCAAGATAGCTACTAACAACGGAGAGCATGCAAGATCACAAACAACACAGACATGATAGAATCATAAGGACAAAACCATTAATCAAACCAACATAATAATCTCAATATCCATTGGATCCCCACAAACACAACATGCATGATTACAAATAGATTAGATTTTGATCATGAACGGAGCTCATAAGATCTATACATGAAAGCACAAAGGAGGAGATACAACCATCTAGCTACTACATGGACCCATAGTCCAAGGTGGAACTACTCACACATCATACCAGAGAGAAGGCCTCCGGGATGATCTCCCCTCCGGCAGGATGCTGGGAAGAACTTCAGATCCCCCCGATCTAGGGACGATGGTGGCAGCGGCTACAGACGGTTTCGTGTAGATTTGATCGGGTGCTTAGGGTTTCTACATTGGGTGCTTTTTATAGGCGAAGGGGGAGACCGAGGCGGCGATCAGGGGTGCCAATCCCTAGCCAGACGCGGGGTGGGGCCCACCCGCGCCTGCGGTGGGTCTGGCCGCCCTGGCCGGCCCCTCCGGCTCCCCCTGGTCTTCTTGTTCCCCACGGAAAGTAATTAACTTTAACGTTTGTCCCGTCCAATTCCGATAATATTTCTTTACTAACTTTTCTGAAACCAAAAATAGTAGAAAATAGGCATCCGGCACTGTTGCAACTTGTTAATAGGTTAGTACCAGAAAACATGTAAAAAGCTCCTCAAAGTGTAAACAAGTAAAGCAAAGTATATACTAAACAAGCATAGAGCATCAAAAATTATAGATACATTTTCGACGTATCAAGCATCCCCAAGCTTAACTCCTGCTCGTCCTCGAGTAGGTAAGTGATAAAAAGAATAATTTTTGAGGTGACATGCACCCTCACAATAAAGATCCAATCATTTGCAAGCTTTGAAAGCTGGGATCAAAGAACTCTAAACATGTGCATGAAAGATGGAGTTCTAACAATAGGACATAGTAACTATGCATGCAACATGGCAAGTTACAAACAAAGATCATGAATAACATGCATTAAAAAATGTTTGTTTGTGTCACATACAGAAAACATGGCATAGTGGCAATCAGCTTGTCCCTTATAGAGTAGCAATATAGATGCATAGGACACCTTCAAAGTTCACAAGGGTGACTAGAAACAAATAGCACAAGAACAAGTAATATCACAATATGCACCAATTAATAAGCTTTGAAACACTGCACACAGAATGACAACTATGCTCTCTTAATGGTGCCTAAAGGTAGAAGGTGGAGACTCAATATAATGGTGGAAGAAAGGCCTTTTATTTGTAAAGGAAGCAGGGATTACAAGTTTCAAAAAGAGCTTCCAAAAATTATGGTACTTGTTAGCTTTCAGCCCTCATTGCCCCTATCATAAGCATCTTGAAGTGGTTAAGATTAAAGTGGCAAAGATGGAGTATATGCTTGATGAAGTATAAGTTGGCAATCTCAAGTCCCTTGAATACGAGGGCCACACCTCATGCATACTCAACTTAGGGTCCAAGTAAGTTCTTGTCATTGTAAGTATTTGCATATCATTGAGAACCGCCAACGGGGTACCCCTTGCACATGGTACAGGAGCTTTCCCATAACCAAAATGACAAGGAAAGCAGACAATGATCATCTAATCAATCTTCTTATTTACCATGGGAATATGGTGCTTTTTTCTCTCTTTCCTCTTTTCTCAACGTGTCTATTTTTTTTATATAAGAAGAGTGCTTCATAGATGTCACTATGGTGATACTGCAAGTTTCCACCATGATTAGGCATGGCTTAGGCTAGCGGCCCAGGCGTTTCTCTAATACAGGATACAAACTCCATGGGCATACAAGTTCCCTCTTTATTTCACACCGGTGACATCCATAGACAAAATAACATGATATCAACTGAGTACAAAGTACAAGTGCAATGTTGAAAACGTTCCCCGTGACAGCACGGTTCTGCTAATTTCAAGTTATAAGTGCAAGCATATACAACAAAGTTGTCACAATGGTTCAAGTTTATTAGGGGCAAAAAATATAAAGTATGCCATCAAGTTAGTGAGGGCTTTAATCACTAAGTTTTCACATAACAAAATAGTTTTTAATTGGAAGATAGTTGAAAAACAAGAATATACTTGGAATGGTGTACCACACCATGCATAGGAGTTTATAGTGGACACTTTGGAATAACTTGGTTTCTTGGGAGTTGGAAGCATGAGTAGAACTTACTCATACAAGTGGAGGCTAGCAAAAGACTAGGAGCAACCAACTAAGAGATCATAATGTCCATAATCATGTGCAACAAAGCATACTAATCAAAGCAAAGAGTGGTACTACAAGTCAAGGACTAAATGATCATAGATGCTAATGGTGACTTGTCATAGTCATAACATGGTGTGAGCATGTGCCAAGTCAACCCAAGCAAAACATCAAAGGAGAATACCACAATACTATGCTTTTGCATGCTAAAACAACGCATAATTTATTCAAGGCACACTAAGCAATCCCAATTGTTTAGAACAAGACATGCTATAGAAATAATCACTAAGCATAATGTCAAAACAACACCTAGCATGTCATGCTAAAGTCTAAGTCATAGTCAATGCAATCTCCTCTTGCACTTCAAGCAAGAACTTACTACTCCTTTCCAAACACCAAGAAAACTTATTTGCAAAATAACACAGCGAGAACGGGGGTCCAAACTGCTTAATAAAACTAAACAAACTAAGCAAAGCAAACGAAAACTAAGACGCTCCAAAAACAACACAATTGTGTATGAAACAATAAAAACGAAGTGTCTAGACATACCCGAGCTTTTTATTAATGAAGAAGGGGTTGCCTTGGGCATCCCCAAGATTTGATGCTTGTACCTCTTGGATATTTCTTAGGGTGACACCATGGTGGAATCCCCAAGCTTGAGATTTTTGTCCATTCTTCATCTTATTACATCATTCTCTCTCTACACCTAAATTTTTTCCTTCACACAATCTTCATTAGCAACATTAGCTTATCCAAAAGATATTAGACCTCTGGCAAGGCTTTGAAACAACAAGTATTTTCACTAAAAACACAAGCTACTATAGTAACTCCTTCAAAAATCTCAATTCACCTAAGGAGAACTCAAAAAGGAATCAATAAGAAGCAAATGCAAATAATGGCCGAACAAAACAGACCAGCAGGTAGAAACCGATTTTTTCGAAGATCTTCTGTTACTCAAATAAAAAAGTATTGAACTAACGAAAGTTAGCTAACATAGTGGGGGATTTATGTGGAAATTTTCAGCTCAATCCGAGTTACAGAGACTCCTCACGAATTTTTTTGGTGGAGGAAAGAAATTTGTTTTGGGACAGCAACTCCCCAAATCTTACTTTCCTCTCATTAGAGGTCATTCTTGGCACAAAAAGCAAACAAAAAGGATAAGGAGAGGTTATTACAGAAGTAATAACTTCCAAGACTCAAGGATACTCTTGGGTTATCTCCCAACAAGTACTTTTCTTTAACGCCTTTAAGTTAGGCATGATAGCTTGAGAAGATGCTCACATAAGAAATATGAATTGAAGTCAAAGAGAGCATCAAGAAGCAAATTCAAAACACATTTAAGCCTAACCCTCTTCCTATGCATCGAAATCTTGTACACAAATAAATTCACAAAGAACAAAGTGGCAAGCATAGGAAGATAAAACAAGAGTAACTTCAAAACTTTTAGCACAAAGAGAGGTGTTTCAGTACCATGCAAATTTCTACAACCATACGTTCCTCTCTCATAATAATTTTCAGTAGCATCATGAATAAACTCAACAATATAGCTATCACATAAAGCATGCTTTTCATGATCTAGAAACACATAATTTCTATCAAGCTCAAAAATAGTGGGATTAAAACCTTCACAGGTTTTACCCAAAGTAGATATTTCAAAAGGATCCACGGGAACATAACATTCATATTCCTTTGGAAGGCATGGGGGACAATCAAATAATGTAAGGGATAAAGAGTTACTCTCATTAGAAGGTAGGCATGGGTAGATCCATTCTTCCTCCTTTTGTTCATCACTCTCCCCCTCTTTTTCATCTAATGAGCTTCTAGTTTCAACAATCTCTTCTTCCATAGGCTCCTGCAAGGCATTAGTCTCTTCCATTTGTGGAAAACGCCTATTAAAATATTCAAGAATATAGAAATTTGCTTCCTTGTAATTATCACAGCAAAATTTAAGTATCTTATAAAGCTCACATTCATAAGGTGCATCATCAGTATTTTCAAGCAAACTAGCAAGTTCAAATGCACCCTTGAAGGTAGTAAATTCTTCAATTTGTTCCACATCATAAAATTCATAGTTTCCTTTAACATAAGAAGATATGGTAACATTATCATTATACTCACATTGAAAAGGAAGGTGTTTATAACTCCTACATCAACATGACTCATCAAAGCAATAAGTAACATTATGAGTAGAGCACACGTCTCTAGCAATAATATTCAACTTATCAATTTGTTCCCATAATTGTTTCCCTTTTTGTGACAAACGATGTTCCTTATAATAATACTTTTGTTCTTCCGTGAAACCACCTTGCCAATAAGAACTAGTTTCAAAGAAACCATCCATCGATAGAAAGCATGACCAAGCAAGGCAATAACAGACCAGCAACCAGAGTAGGAACTAATTTTTTGTGTTTTCGAATAAAGCAAGCAAACCAAACTAGACTATTTTTTTTGGTTTTTTTGAAAAGAGGCAAACAAAACCAAGCAAAAGAAACAAAGAGAACTAAAAACAAAGTGAGGAGAAAGGAAGTGAAGTACTCCCCTTGTGAAGACGTCCTTAGCCTCCCCGGCGATGACGCCAGAAAACTTGATGGTGACTCCTTGATGGCGCCATAAAACTTGTTGATGGTGCTGACATGGAGCACTTTATTGGAAACCCCAAGAGAAAGGTGTGATGAGCACAACAACATGTCTTCCCTCAGTAGAGACCGAGGTTATCGAACCAGAAGGAGGAAGGAAACGTCACACAGGTGTTGCAAGCAACGCGGAGATCTGCACAACACAAACTCAAGACTTTGTCCCAACGAATCAGTGAGGTTGTCAAGCTCACCGGTTTGCTGTAACAAAGGATTAAACGTATGGTCTGGAAAGTAATGGTTTGCAGCAAGGAAACAAGTAACAGTGGAAGATGTATCAATGGTAAAGATTGGACCGGGGTCCATAGTTCACTAGAGGTGCTCTCCTTAGATAGACAACATGGCATGAAGGGTAAACAAAATTATAGCAGGGCAATTGACAGGAACTGAGCAAGGCATAACAATAAAATTACTAGCCAGAAAGATCCCATGAGATTCGTTTGGGAAATACAACAAGATACATAAACCGCCATCCAACTGCATCTATGACTAGAAGTCCACCTTCAAGTTATCATCCGAACCCCCTCCAGTATTAAGTTGCAAGCAACAGACAACTGCTTTAAGAAAAGTGTGTAAGGTAAATAGTCCACATGTTCCAGGAACAAGAGACCGTTGTTTTCTCCCTAGTATCAACAGCACATCTACAACCGAAGAGATTATTGTCACTTCCCTTGGAAACTAGAGGCATGAACCCACTATCGAGCATAAATACCCCCTCTTGGAGTCACTAGCAACTACTTGGCCAAGATAGCTACTAACAACAAAGAGCATGCAAGATCACAAACAACACAGACATGATAGAATCATAAAGACAAAACCATTAATCAAACCAACATAATAATCTCAATATCCATCAGATCCCCGCAAACACAACATGCATGATTACAAATAGATTAGATCTTGATCATGAACGGAGCTCACAAGATCTATACATGAAAGCACAAAGGAGGAGATACAACCATCTAGCTACTACATGGACCCATAGTCCAAGGTGGAACTACTCACGCATCATACCGGAGAGAAGGCCTCCAGGATGAGCTCCCCTCCGGCAGGGTGGCGGGAAGAACTTTAGATCCCCCCTGATCTAGGGACGATGGTGGCGGCGGCTATAGACGGTTTCATGGAGATTTGATCGGGTGCTTAGAGTTTCTGCATCAGGGGATTCTTATAGGCAAAGGGGGAGGCTGAGGCGACAGCCAGGGGTGCCAAACCCTAGCCAGGTGCGGGGTAGGGCCCACCCGCGCCTGGGGTGGGTCTGGCCGCCCTGGACGGCCCCTCCGGCTCCCCTCTGGTCTTCTTGTTCCCCACGGAAAGTAATTGACTTTGACGTTTGTCCCTTCCAATTCCGAGAATATTTCTTTACTAACTTTTCTGAACCAAAAACAACAGAAATCAGGCATCTGGCACTGTTGCAACTTATTAATAGGTTAGTACTAGAAAACATGTAAAAAGCACCTCAAAGTGTAGACAAGTAAAGAAAAGTAGATACTAAACAAGCATGGAGCATCAAAAATTATAGATACGTTTCCGACGTATCAATCAACCACCAAGAAAATTTTGTTTAGAGGTCCCTATCATGGAGGCTTGTATCCTCTTGTGCCCATTGTTGCTGAGCCCTCCAAGAATGCTTTCGTCACCATCAAGCTGTCTTCACTTGACATTGTCACCTAGGACATCCATCATCATTCATTTTTCAACAAGTTCTTAGAAAAAATAATCTCTCATATTCTCCTGATATAAATCCATATATGTGTGTAATCCCCGACAACAAGAAAAAATGCATCAATTTCCATATCCTACCTCTACTAGTGTGTCTATGATTCCTTTGGAACAAGTATTCTCTGATGTATGGGGTCCTGCCATAGTCTTTGTTGGAAACACAGTACTATGTAAGCTTTATTGATGATTATAGCAAGTTTACTTGGATCTGTTTCTTAAAAAGTCCTCTTATATGTACAGAGTATTTCTTAATTTCCAACAAATTGTTGAACACAAATTTGGTCACAAAATTATCACTATCTAAACTGATTGGGATGGTGAGTATGAAAAACGTCATGGCTTCTTCCAAAAATTAGGCATCACAAATCATGTATACTTCCCCCATGCTCAACAAAAAATGGATTAGATGAGTGCAAACATCCACATATTGTTGAAGTTGGTCTTGTCTGACTTGCACATGCCTCCATGCCTCTCAAATTTTAGGATGAAGCTTTCCTTATTGCCACATTTCTCATAAACCTTCTTCCTAAAAAACTCTCAATTTTTAGTCTCCAGTAGAAGCTCTCCCCATTGTCAAGCCCAATTATGACTCTCTTTGTATTTTGGCTGTGCATGTTGGCCTAATATTTGCCTGTATAATAAACAAAAACTAGCTTTTCTCTAAAAACAATGTTTCTTTTTGGGCTATAGTCTTCTTCGTAAAGGAGTAAAAAGCTTAGAGGTTTCCACTAGGTGTAACACACTCGAATTGGTCTTATGCAGATTTTAGCGATTCTTGCAAAACATGCATAGAAACGATTTGATGACACCCACAAAGCACTTGCATGTGGGTGTAGGACAAAGTAATGCATTAAACAATAGTTCATGATGGAACCCACAAGAACATATCTGTACAACAACGACTCAACGAGTCAAGAATACAAAAATAAATTACAAAGATACAAATCATAGTGAAAATGATACAACATCCTAGTACATATAATAATACAAATGGGACTAAGAGTCCTAAAGAATAACCAATGGCATCCATAACCCTGCCCGGGCCAAGACGGAAGGGTAACCTAGCTAATATCTTTACCTGTCAATCCAACGGGGTGCTGACAATGGGCAAAATAAAATGAGGGTAAGTACTGAAGCAACTACTTAGCAATACTTAGAATTCAGCTACTCTCGCGTACATGGGTATAGTGGACTAAAGCAACAACAAAGCATGCACTAAAACCACAGAGACACGATGCAACTGTTGGGTATTGGAGAGGGGTAAGAGAGACCTATTCAGAACCAAACCTAATACTAAAACCAAACATAACCCATCCTAGAGTTTCCCCCTCGAAACCAAATGAGGAAGTCCTTCCGAGGAAACTCACACAATTAGGAGTTTTCATCAAGTCATTCCATTGTTTTTGGAAGGAAAGTGGTGGGGGAAACCCTACAACGAGTTTGATTTTTGAAATAACAACAACCCTCGCATCCGTGAGTTGAACCTGAGTGGATAGGTCCTACATCCACTCCCCTAACCAAGTGAGCTAGGATCCCTTCTTGTCATTCCTTTGTAGTTGCAATACTTACTAGTTATATATAGATATCATAAGACATTCCAATATCACCGATTGTTGGCACTTTTAATTAACCATTCCATTGTAGTGGAGCTAAATACTAGTCATGTTAAGGTCAAATTTATAGTACTACTTTAGTTGAAGTTGTGTATGGTCGAAAAAATGCTCCAAGTAGTCCATAACCACGGACACAACTTTTTGAAAAGATTTATCATGCAGGGGTGCACAAATAGCAACACACACACGCTCAACCTCAGGGATAAACCAAATGAAAAGCAAATATGTATCACAATAGAGCAATCACAAAACCCAAAGGTTGTATTAGGGGCCACCCCAACTAAGCTACATGGGACAAAGTTGGCCAAGCTTCGCAACGAACCCAGAGTTCGCGAGAACGACTGAGAAAGACTGGGAACCCAAAAGTGTGACTAGGCTTGTCTAAACATCATAATCGTGCCGCATACAAAACAATACAGATAGTAAAATCTCCTTGAGCAACAATAGTAAATAAATCAGTAAAGCATGGCATAATTATAGGATAGTAATAAAGCCCGAAACTAATTGTGATGCCCAAAACAAACTTGAAATTAAGGTCATGCCGAGGGGGATCCCAGAAAGTCTCCCGCATGTGGATAGTGCGACAAGGAACAAGAATCAAGTACTCGGGGTCCTAGGTGGATACAAGTGGGTGGGATAAAAATAAAATCTCAACTATTGCCCACTAATACCTCTTTATTACTTATAACTACTCCCATCATTATAATTAACAAGTTGTAATTAGAACCATTATTATCTCCACCATTAAGCATGTGAAAAACTCCCAATGACTATGGAACTCGACACTAGAACCAACACCTAAGTATGAAACTATGACTTTCAAGGCCAACTATCTACTAAAACAACGGGCAATAGGAAGTGACTAAGGCAATATAGGCTGAAAGTAGTATAAATGGTAAGTATCACAACACGGATAAAAATATAGAGAAGTAAAGCCATAAAACAAAATAGGTTGCATAAGATGAGTGATGGCCTGAGAAACATTGCTAAAGATACATCATCCGAAGAACTTGTCGAATCTCACATTGATACATCGTAAACGTATCTATAATTTTTGATGCTCCATGTTTGTTTTGTATCAACTTTCTCATATTTTGTCTACACTTTGATGTATTTTTATAGATTTTCTAGAAATAACCTATTGACAAGATGCCGCAGTGCCAGTTGCCTGTTTTCTGCTGTTTTTGGTTTCAGAAAAGATAGTAAGGAAATATTCTCGGAATTGGACGGAACAAAAGACGAAGTCAATATTTTACCGGAGCAAGGACGAAGTCCAAAGAGGGGACGAAGAGGCGCCATAGGGCGGCCGCATCACCCCCTAGCGCCGGCCCACCCTAGGCCGCGCCAAGGCATGGTGTGGACCCCTGGCCCTCAACCGACCTCGCCCCTTCGCCTATATAAACACCCCGAGGCAGAAATCCTAGGCACCCGATCAGAAATCCACGAAAGAGTCTGTAGCCGCCGCTACCATTGTCCCTAGATCAGGGGGTATTTGAAGCTCTTCCCGGCACCCTTCCGGAGGGGAGAGATCATCCCGGAGGCCTTATTCATCACCATGCCAGCCTCCGGAGTGATGTGTGAGTAGTTCACCCTTGGACTATGGGTCCATATAGTAGCTAGATGGTTGTTTCTCCTCTTTTGTGCTGTCATGTTTAGATCTTGTGAGCTCCGTTCATGATCAAGATCATCTATTTGTAATGCTACATGTTGTGTTTGCGGGGATCTGATGGATATTGAGTACTATGTCAGATTGATTATTGATTCTATCATACCTATGTTATTTGATCTTGCATGCTCTCCGTTGCTAGTAGATACTTTGGCCAAGTAGATGCATGTAACTCCAAGAGGGAGTATTTATGCTCGATAGTAGGTTCATGCCTCTAGTAATCTAGGGAAGTGACATAAATCTCTAAGTTTGTAGATATGCTGTTGCTACTAGGGAGAAAACAACAATCCTTTGTCCAAGGGCAATTGTATTGTTTACTTTACACACTTTGTTTAATGCAATTTTCTGTTGCTTGCAACTTAATACTGGAAGGGGTTCAGATGATAACCTGAAGGTGGATTATTAGTCGTAGATGCAGTTGGATTACGTTCTATGCATCATGTTGTAATGCCCAAACAAATCTCGTAGAAATCAAGATGTCTAGTATATGTATTGTTATGCATTTTCATCTGTCAATTGCCCCGCTGTAATTTGTTCACCAAGTGATACGTCGTAAACATATCTATATTTTTGATGCTCCATGCTTGTTTTGTATCAACTTTGCTATGTTTTTTCTACACTTTGAGGTATTTTTATACACTTTCTGGAACTAACCTTTTGACAAGATGCCACAGTGCCAGTTGCATGTTTTCTGCTGTTTTTGGTTTCAGAAAGCTAAAAAATGAATATTCTCGGAATTGGACGGGACAAAAGCCAAAGTTCATATTTTCCCTAAGCGATACGGAAAATTGAAGACGAGACGGAGGAGGTCACCTGGGTGGACACACCCCAGGTGGGCGCGGGCCCACCCTGGCCGCACCCATAGGGGGTGTTGCCCCCCTGGCCCTCCACCGACCTTGACTCCTTCGCCTATAAGAAGCCTCTGGCTCAGAAACCCTAAATCATCGACCAAAAAGCCACGAAAAGTTCCGCAGCACCGCCGGCATCGAAGGGGAGATTTGGGGGACACAAAGTCTCTATTACGGCACCCTGACGGGACGGGGAATTGCCCCCGGAGCCATCTCTATCGGTCTCCACCACCATCTCCATCGCCGTTGCCGATTCCCATGATGTGGGAGTAGTTATTCCTCGAGGCTAAGGGCTCTACCGGTAGCTATGTGTTCATCTCTCTCTCTATGCATGATCATATTGTGGTCATGAGCTTTGTAATCAAGTAGATCTACCTTGCTACTGAAGTGCTTTAATAGATCTCTGCTCTCCCCATGTGTGTGAAAGTGACAACGTGCACGCCATGGTGGCACTTAGGCTAGAGTCTACATAAATACTCATCATGCTTTAATAGATCTATGCTTTTCCCCACGTGTGTGAAAGTGATAGGGTGCATGCCGTGGTGGCACTTAGGCTAGATTACATATATATTTATCATGAGTTATATTTGGAGTTGGATGTCTCTGTGAAATTTTGGTGTTTGTTGGAACCATCTAGCACTCAAGGTGACAGTGTGGGGTTATCTAGATTGGGGAAGGCGGACTTTGAGCTGCGCTGTTATAGCCCTACCATGGATTAGAGTGTCCAACCGGAGAGTAGTCAGGGTAGTATCATTAAGAGAAGATATTTATATGAGAGAGTGTTCACTAGTGAAAGTATGATCCCTAGGCCTTGTTTCTAAACATTGAAACACCGTTTTCATCTAGATATGTTGCATGTTTGCTTGATACCATCTTTATTTCAGTTTGCCTTTAGTATTTCCCACGTCAACAACAAGTCAGAAGCTCTTTTCTGGCACCGTTACCACTTGTATTTCACTATCTCTTCGCCGAACTAGTGCACCTATACACCTGACAAGTATATTGGGTGTGTTGGGGACACAAGAGACTTCTTATATCTTGATTGCAGGGTTGCTTGAGAGGGATACCTTTGACCACTTCCTCCCTGAGTTCGATAAACCTTGGGTAATCCACTTAAGGGAAACTTGTTGTTGTTCTACAAACCTCTGCACTTGGAGGCCCAACAACTGTCTACAAGAATAGAAGTGGGTAGACATCACCCAGCATGTTATTTATCTTATGGACAACACATCTAGTGAACAGTGGACCCCGGTCCATTCCTTACCATTTATATTCCATCAACTGTTTACCTTCTGCAATTACTACAAGCAATCACTATATTCCACACTATACGTTTAATCCTTTGTTTTCAGCAAACCGGTGAGGTTCACAACCTCAGTGTAAGTTGGGGAAAAGTATTGTGGTTTGTGTTGTGTAGGTTCCAAGTTGCTAGCAACACCTTGGAGTTGTTTCCTTACTCCTACTGGTTCGATAACCTTGGTTTCATAACTGAGAGAGACTTGCTGTTGTGCTCATCATATCTTCCTCTTGGGGTTCCTAACGAGATCTACATATCTGAGCCATCAAGCACTTTTCTGGTGCCGTTGCCGAGGAGATAAGGACAGTTTCAATCTCTTCCTCCTCGTCAATCACTTTTCAGGGAGAAAGAAGATTCCTGCAAGGGGAGTCTCTCACAACCAATATCTTTACTTTGTTTTTGTTTTTCTTAATTTATTTTGCTTTGTTTTGCTTGCTTCTTTTATCAAAAAACACAAAAAAATAGTTCCAACTTCAAGTTGCTTTTATGTCTAGTGTTGCTCCAATCACTATGTCACCTGAGAAAATGATCTTCACTTTCAAACAAGTATGTGAAGAGAGTTTCAAAGAAGCTTGATCTAGAATTTCTGATTTACATGAAAAAACTGAACCTAAGATGACAATAGGCTTGCTTCTTAGCAGTTTCTACTTTGGTCTTGCTCTTTGTTCTAGATATGCGTTGTATGCTATAGTGGGGGAAATTTCCTCTAGTGTGGTGATGATGAAGCTTTTAATGCCATAAAAAAGTTGACTGCAACATACAACTTGCCTAGCAAATTTGATTCATCATTTACAAACATTTATGCTAGATTAAACACTCTTGAGACCAATACAACTAGTTTAAAAGAATGCTATAATATGCTTAGAGAGCATCATGAATATGTTCCAATAAATTCTGAATCTTCAAAATGGCTTCCTATAGTAAAAGTTGTTATAAATAATGAAACTTTTTATGCTCGTTGTGATATTATGTCTGAATTTTGTCTTATGCCTAAGAATATTTATGAATATTTAAATCTTTGGGGACTTTCTGAGGGTGGAGAATAAATATCTCTTACTAATAATGCCACTATATTACCCATTGGAATAGCTGAAGGAGTGTTTACTAAGATCCTAGGGAAAGTGGTGTCTACTGATTATCTTGCTATTGAATGTGTAGGAAAAGGACAAATTACACTTGGAAGATCTCTGCTAAAACTCCTTGGATAAATAATAGATGTGGGAAAAGGCATCATGCATTTCGCTTTTCCACCAAGCAATCATACGTTCCCTAAAGATAAGAGTAATGGTAAGAAAGGTAGGGGCAAGAAACATGATTTTGATGCTTCTTCATTCGAAAATAATTGATTCTTGCTTTCTATGCCTAGCAGAAAGGCGTTAAAGAAAAGCACTATTGGGAGATAACCCAAATTATTTTTATTTCAGTAAGTTTTTCTTTTGTTGAGTCTTGGAAGTTATTGTCTCTGTAATAACCTCTCCTTATCCTTTTTGTGCGGTTTTTGTGCCAAGAATAACCTCTAATGAGAGAAGATTTGGGAAAGTTGCTGTCCAGAAACAGATTTTTGTGCTTCACTGTAAAAAATCGTGAAAAATGCCAGTACATAGGATTGAGCTGTAATTTTCTGTGCCTATGCCCCAGGTTATTATATAACTTTCGTTCGTTTAGCACTTTTCGATTTGAGAAACATAACGTCTTCGCAAAAATCGGTCTTTACCTGCTGGTCTGTTTTGACAGATTTCTGCCATCATTTGCATTTGCCTCTTAATCGGTTTCTTTTGAGTTCTCTTTGATCAGTTGAGATTTTAAAAGGAATTACTATAGTAGCTTGTGTTTTAATGGAAGTTTTACTTGTGTTGAAACTAAACCCAAAGGCTTATTATCTTGAATGCACTAATGTTGCTAATGAAGAATTGTGTGAAGTTTTGTATGAAGAAAATTTTCAAGTGTAGGGAGAGAACGATGTGATGAGATGAAGTATGGACAAAAGCTCAAGATTGGGGATGCCACCTGTGTCACCCAAGAAATATTAAATAGGTACAAGTGTCAAAGATTGGGTATGCCCAAGGCAGCCCCTTCTCCATCAATAAAAATCTCAGGTTTTCTTTCAAGACACTTCATTTTTATTGCTTCATGCACTATTGTGTTGTTCTTGGAGCATCTTTTTTTTTTGTTTTTAGTTTTCTTTTGTTTGGTTTGCTGCAATAAATTAGTTTGACCCCTGCATTCTTATTTTGTTTCAAATAAGTTGATTGGTGTTGGAAAAGAGTAGAAAGTTTCATGCTTATAGTGGTAAAAAAGGAAGCTTGTTTTGACTATGGCCTAGACTTTATCATGTCATGTTAGATGTTGCTTTTACCATATGCTTAGTGATTATTGTTGTAACATCCCAAATTTCATCAAATGCAAAATCATGTATTGCATTCATACCATCATAGCATTTTGATCTTGCATAAATTTTTTCAAAGTTTGAAACCAAATAGAACCATATTATGCCCTTTTTATTATATACATACAAGGCTTGGTTTTATTTTATTTTATAACCTCAAAATGTTTTCGAGTAGATAGATGTGTTTAGCACCCTTTTTGATACTAGGATCACAGTACAAAAACTTGGTGAAGATTTGAATTCAAACAGATTTGAATTAGCATTTCAAATCTATCCTAGAAATTCAAAACAAAAAAAGAAAAGGCAGGAAGAAAAAATAAAACAGGCGCCACCTATTAGCCCAGCCCCACTTGCGGCCTAGCAAGCCCACCCGGGATTTTCCCCTCCCTCTCTCTCACCCGTGCGCACCCCCTCTCCCACTGCCACTGGGCCCTGCGCCACGTCGTCATCGTTGTCCCCAAATCCCGCCCACGACCAGGCCCTCCGCCGTTTCTCCCCGCAGTGACTTCCACGGTTGAATTCGCTTAAATTGCATTGATTCCATGCACCATCTCCGCCCCTGCTACGGCTACTAAACCCCCACCCCTCGCTGTCATTTCCTCTCACCTAGCCAGAACTAAGCGTCGCCAGGATCCCCTAATTCTTGCTCACACCGCCGCAGACCTGAACGACTCTGACGACACATTTCGGTGAGCTCCGTGCTCGCCTCTGCCTCTCGTTCAAACGAGCATGCTCCTCTTGTCCTTGCGCATCTCCTGACACCTTTGGTTTTCCCTATTTCACCCCAGGTTGTCGTCCCCATTGACGACTGCGAGCACCCGAGGCGCCGCTCAACTCCGGCGAACAATCTAGGTAATTCTCGAGCTCCCCATGTCGTCTGGTTCAAACCATCATGTTTGTCGTGACCTGGTGCACCTCCTAATGACATTCGTTTGCCTTATGGTGACCTAGGTCGTCGCCCTTGTCCCTGGCCGTGAACACCCGACGCTAGTGAGATCTCCGACGAGCTCTTGCGCCCGCGTCCGTGCACCCCTGTCCAAGCCAACCGCAAGTTGAGCTTCAGCGTGTCCACGCGACTCTGGTATGCCTCAGCACCACCCCCTGACCCACTAGCCTCTCCGGCGTGTCACCGGCAGAGCCTCCACCGTCGCCAGTGCCATATGTGCCGCCCATCTATGGTTGATTAGATCTAGGCCTTTAGATCTGTATCCTGCGGTGTAGATTAGATCACTTACTAAACATTATGATTAGATCTAGTGTGTTAGATCCGACTTAATCCAACAGCGTGTGTAACACCCTCAGAATCGGACCTATGCAAGTTTGAGCAAAATTCGCCAAACCCGCATAGAAACGATTCAAAGGTGCCCACCAGGCACTTTCGTGCGGGTGGAAAACGAAAGTAATAACATTACACAACAGTCCTCGATGGGACCCACAGAACAGATATATATAACAGCGACTCAAAGAGTCAAGAATACTGATATAATATACAAAGATCCAAATCACCTTGAAAATGAAAGAGCATCCGACTACGGACAAGATGCAAATGGGGCTAAGAGCCCTGATGAATAACCAATGGCGTCCATAACCCTGCCCAGGCCAAGCCGGAAGGGTAACCCTGCTAACGACGTTGATCTCACACCTGCTTAAACAAAAGGGGTGCCGACAAAGGGCAAAGGGAAAAGAGGAGCGTCAGTACTAAGGCCAGTACACGGCGAGGCTAGAATTCGGCGGTCCTCGCCTACATAGGTATGGTGGACTGAAGCGGCAGCGGCAGCATGCACTAAACAACCTATAGAGACTCGATACAACTGGCGGCTATCAGAGAGGGGTGAGGAAGACCTATTCGGAACCAACCTGATACTACCACCAAACAAACCCATCCTGGTGTTTCCCTCGACACCGATCGAGGAAGTCAACCGAGGAACTCACACAGTTGGCATTTTTATTTGTTCGGTTATCGTTGCAGCAATTACTAGTCAAGTACAGATAATCATCCTGATAAATTAAGCAGTGGGCACTTTTAATTAACCATTCTGTGATAGTTGCAACACTTACTAGTCAGATACAATTAGCATGAGATATCCCAAAACCCAGCAGTTGTTGGTACTTTCATTTAGCCATTCCGTTGTAGTTGCAATATTTACTAGTCAGGTACAATGGTCGCAAGCGACCACACAAGCAAGCAATTGTTGGCAGTTTTAGTTAGCCATTCCGTTGTAGTTGAAGCTGATTACTAGTCATATCAGATACAAGTCAATTTATAACAGTAAACTTTAGTTATAGTTGTCTATGATCGAGATACTGTGCTCCAAGTCGTCCATAACCGTGGACACGGCTTTCAGAAAGTTTTAACCCGGCCGGGGTGCACAAATAGCAACACACACACGATCAACCTCGGAAAAACCAAAACAAAACCCAACGAGGTCTTCACGACAGAGCAATCACAAGATTCAGAAATATTTCAGGGGGCCACCCCTTGGAGTACACCCGCAACGAAGTAAGCAAGCTCCGAGACGGACTCAAGGTTTGCGACAATGGCTGTAAACGACAGCAGATCCCCAATTGGGGACTGTCGATACCGCGAAAACATTCCGCTTCCAAAACAGTACATCGTGCTCCTCACACAATCGTAAATAAAGCAGTAAAGCATGGCATAGGTACAGGATAGTAAATAAAACCCCAAACTAGTTTGTGGCCCCAAGAAATAAGACGGAATCAAGCTCTGGCTAAGGGGGGCCCATACTCCGCATATGTGGATAGCGCGATAAATCAAGGAACAAGTATCAAGTACTCGGGGTCCTACGGGACACAAGTGGGCGTTCGGAAACCAAATATTATCTATCACCCACCGATGCCTCTACTTACTTCAATTTTAGTTGTTAAACAGGAATTAAAGTGAACAATAAGTAAAAACTATGATCATCTCCATCATCAACATGCGGCAATACATCAACAACTGTGGCACTTGACGACACGCAACAACACTTGAGCAAGCGACTACGGCGCGCAAGTCCAACTATCTACCAAACAACAGGTAATAGGATGTGTCCGAGGCAATATCGGGCTGCAAGGGATATCGCGGGTACGGAAAACTAGAGCATCGCAACACAGATAGCAATAGATCAACAGGAGGGAAGTAAATACTATAAAAGTAAGATAGGTAGAAAGGGGGAGATGCTCGCCTGAAAACATTGTCGAAGGTTCAACCGAAGATCGGGGCGAAGCTCACATCAACTCAACGGCCTTATCCGCGAAGAAGCAAAACACTAGAATAAACACCGGATGCAATATTTAATGCTACGGCAAAAGATCGGCATGATGCATGTATGATGCATGGCATGGCAAGGTGCGATGCAATTAGGTCAGGTTAAGCGGAACCGGGGTCCCGACAATTAATTATATGGTTCAAGTTATTTACCTACCCCGCAAATTAAATGTTGTTTGAACAAGATACAATATAGCACTGGTTCGCTATGCAAATTTAAATGAGGCCAATATGGGACTAGATTTGCCCGCATATGGGCCCCATATTTAATTATTAGGTGAATCGGCATAAGGCCCCCAAACCACAGATATGCATGCGAGTATGACAATTCAATATGCATCAAGTTGTTATTATGTTATAAAATAGGGTTTCGGAAAGGGGTTCACACATTGAGGGTCTCGACGATCTTGAGGTTCTAGGGGTTCGGGGTCCGGTCTCGGGGTTCAGGGTTCGAAGGAACGGTCTCGACGGAAGCGTTTTTGGATATCAGAGGTAGGTCTTGTCGCGTCCGGGAAGCAGAACTTGGGGCAGTGTCGGGGCGCGTCGGATTCTCCCGGGCCGATGCCGTTCTTGTGGCATGCAGATCTTGTCGCATTCGCGTTCCGGTCGGTCTTGGCGTTCGGGATGCAGAACTTGGTGTCCGGGACGGAGTACCTGTCGCACCGGGATCTTCGGATCGGTCTTCGGTTTTCCACGGATCGGGGTCTTCGGATCCGTGCTCTTGGTTTCATGACGATGATCTTGTCGATCCATGACGAGGATGTCCGGGTACTGGCTTGGATAGACGATGACGGACTTGGATGTGGTACCAGCAACCTCCTAGAGTCCCCGACTCGGCACAATCTTCATGCATCGGTCCGCGACAACGGAGTGCCTGGTACAGCGCATGGCGATCTAGGGTCTTCGGAAGAACTTGTTGAGCCTTGTCGCATGCGGGCACACAGGTGCTAGACCGACCATCCAGCAGGAGCACAGCAGCCTCAACAAGTACCAGGGGGCCCAGGACGACGACGAGCCGTGGACGGCCATGGCAGAGCAGTTCCTGGGAGGGAGCTCGCGGGCCGGCGAACGGGGCGGAGACGGGTGGCTGGCTCGAGCGGCCGGCGGCGGACGGCGGGCGCGGCTCGCCGAGGCGGACGCGGCTCGCCGAGGCGGACGCGGGGTGACGACGGGGCCGGCGGCGGAGGTACTGGCGGCGAGGTTGGTGGGGCGGCGGCTTGCGCGCTCGCGGGGCCGCTCAGGGGAGGGGGCGAGGCCGCGGGGCGCGGGCTCCGGCGAGCTCGGGCGGGTTCCGGGAGGCGGGGTGGTGGAGAGGCGCGCGGAAGGGGCGGAGAGGCGGAGCGCGGAGGACGCTTCCGGCGGGCGGGAGCGGCGCAGGCGGAGGAAGCGCGGAAGGCGGCGCTCCGGCGGGCCGGCGAGGCGGACGGGCGGCAGAGGGAGGTCGAGGCGGCGAGGCGGCGCCTGGGGCCGCGCTCTGGCCGGCGGGGAGGTGGAGGATGGGGCAGGGACGCGGGGCCAGGAACGATTGGAGCAGGCGGGGCCGGCGGAGCCTGGCCGGCCACGGGCTTGCGCGCGACGGAGAGGGAGGTCGGGTGGCTCAGACGCGGGGAGAGAAAGAAGAGAGGCAGGGGCCGGTCGGTGGGGCCAAGGCAGGGCGGGCCAGGCTGGCAGGCAGAGTGGACCGGATCCAGGGGTCAGGGGTGGGGCTAGATAGGTGAGTGGAGGGAGTGAACGGCTGGTGAGCGGGACCGGGGCAGGGGCGGGCCCGACTGGCAGGGTGGGATGCTGGGATTGGGCAGGTGGAGAGGCTGCGCGCGCGTGTGTGTGTTGTGTGGGCCTGGGTGAGTTGCTGGGTGGGTTTAGAGGGAGAGGGAGGGGTGATGTGGCAGGGAGGGATTGGGTGAGGGAGAGAGAGGGGTGAGGTGTCACTAGGGGATTGGGTGGGGTGATGTGGCCAAGGGGTGTGGGTAGACTAGTTGGTAGGTTTAGGAATAGAGGTGGGCCGATTGATTGGACCGTTTTAAAAACCTGGGGGTGGTCGTTCGGGTCGAAACGGCCCGTTCGACTGCCCCCGCTAAAATAATATAATTCTTTTATTTAATTTAAATGCAACTTTTGCAGACCGATAGCATTCAAACAAAAATAATCCGGAGACCGGGCTTTGCATTTGAATTAAGATGGGGCGTTCGGAAAACAAATCTGGCTTTGCGAAATAGTTTTTTGACAACCAACATATGATGATGACGATGCAATGCACAAATTCAACGCGATTTTCTAGTAGTGGTTTTGCGGGATGCCACAATTTGACACCACTAACAATGGATCTCGCCCTCGAGATCCGCCTCATGGTACCGGAAGGAAGGTCGGCGATCTGCGTCTTCTCGCTTCGTGTAGATCTTCGCGACACCGCTAACAATGATGCCTTCCTCGTCTTGAAAACGGCGACACCACCAACAAGACGTCGTTGATCCCGTTCATCAAGAGAACACTCCGGAAAACAACGGACGAAGTTAAAGGTAAGGCCACCTGTAACTTTCATGGAAGGAGTAAATTGCATCGATCCACCATTCAATATACAAAGCAAATGATAAGAGTAGTGGTATGGTCGCGACTCCATCCCGCACTCAAAGCATTACTCTGTACACGAACAGATAGATTATGCAACCAACCCTCGGATTCAGACTGAAGATCTCGACAAGCGAGGTTCGGATCAAAGGTGTGATGCAGACTCTGCATCGGATCTGGCGTAGATGATGTCGTCGCGTCAGAAAACACCGGAAGGCACAAACAAAGGACAAGGAATAAAGAATGGTACCACAGCAGACGGATTCCTCAGGCAGCTTGAACACCGGATGATAGATCACCGTTAGCAGAGGAGGAAGCGAAACCCTGAAGGTACGACGGAAACCCATCCACGAGAATTCCTGGACTCGAAGAAAGAGAAGAGAGAGGATTCAAAACACGTCGGGATAAGAGGAGAATAGCAGAGGGGTAAGAAGTAAAATCAGACCTGACCAGAACTATCCAACCGATTTTGCAAAATAGTTTTGACACTCTACTTCGTCCGTTAGCTAGGTTATCCTACAGGCTGGACTTGTGGGGTATCGCAACTGCTGTGCTCTGATACCACTCTGTAACACCCTCATAATCGGACCTATGCAAGTTTGAGCAAAATTCGCCAAACCCGCATAGAAACGATTCAAAGGTGCCCACTAGGCACTTTCGTGCGGGTGGAAAACGAAAGTAATAACATTACACAACAGTCCTCGATGGGACCCACAGAACAGATATATATAACAGCGACTCAAAGAGTCAAGAATACAGATATAATATACAAAGATCCAAATCACCTTGAAAATGAAAGAGCATCCGACTACGGACAAGATGCAAATGGGGCTAAGAGCCCTGATGAATAACCAATGGCGTCCATAACCCTGCCCAGGCCAAGCCGGAAGGGTAACCCTGCTAACGACGTTGATCTCACACCTGCTTAAACAAAAGGGGTGCCGACAAAGGGCAAAGGGAAAAGAGGAGCGTCAGTACTGAGGCCAGTACACGGCGAGGCTAGAATTCGGCGGTCCTCGCCTACATAGGTATGGTGGACTGAAGCGGCAGCGGCAGCATGCACTAAACAACCTATAGAGACTCGATACAACTGGCGGCTATCAGAGAGGGGTGAGGAAGACCTATTCGGAACCAACCTGATACTACCACCAAACAAACCCATCCTGGTGTTTCCCCTCGACACCGATCGAGGAAGTCAACCGAGGAACTCACACAGTTGGCATTTTTATTTGTTCGGTTATCGTTGCAGCAATTACTAGTCAAGTACAGATAATCATCCTGATAAATTAAGCAGTGGGCACTTTTAATTAACCATTCTGTGATAGTTGCAACACTTACTAGTCAGATACAATTAGCATGAGATATCCCCAAAACCCAGCAGTTGTTGGTACTTTCATTTAGCCATTCCGTTGTAGTTGCAATATTTACTAGTCAGGTACAATGGTCGCAAGCGACCACACAAGCAAGCAATTGTTGGCAGTTTTAGTTAGCCATTCCGTTGTAGTTGAAGCTGATTACTAGTCATATCAGATACAAGTCAATTTATAACAGTAAACTTTAGTTATAGTTGTCTATGATCGAGATACTGTGCTCCAAGTCGTCCATAACCGCGGACACGGCTTTCAGAAAGTTTTAACCCGGCCGGGGTGCACAAATAGCAACACACACACGATCAACCTCGGAAAAACCAAAACAAAACCCAACGAGGTCTTCACGACAGAGCAATCACAAGATTCAGAAATATTTCAGGGGGCCACCCCTTGGAGTACACCCGCAACGAAGTAAGCAAGCTCCGAGACGGACTCAAGGTTTGCGACAATGGCTGTAAACGACATCAGATCCCCAATCGGGGACTGTCGATACCGCGAAAACATTCCGCTTCCAAAACAGTACAGCGTGCTCCTCACACAATCGTAAATAAAGCAGTAAAGCATGGCATAGGTACAGGATAGTAAATAAAACCCCAAACTAGTTTGTGGCCCCAAGAAATAAGACGGAATCAAGCTCTGGCTAAGGAGGGCCCATACTCCCCATATGTGGATAGCGCGATAAATCAAGGAACAAGTATCAAGTACTCGGGGTCCTACGGGACACAAGTGGGCGTTCGGAAACCAAATATTATCTATCATCCACCGATGCCTCTACTTACTTCAATTTTAGTTGTTAAACAGGAATTAAAGTGAACAATAAGTAAAAACTATGATCATCTCCATCATCAACATGCGGCAATACATCAACAACTGTGGCACTTGACGACACGCAACAACACTTGAGCAAGCGACTACGGCGCGCAAGTCCAACTATCTACCAAACAACAGGTAATAGGATGTGTCCGAGGCAATATCGGGCTGCAAGGGATATCGCGGGTACGGAAAACTAGAGCATCGCAACACAGATAGCAATAGATCAACAGGAGGGAAGTAAATACTATAAAAGTAAGATAGGTATAAAGGGGGAGATGCTCGCCTGAAAACATTGTCGAAGGTTCAACCGAAGATCGGGGCGAAGCTCACATCAACTCAACGGCCTTATCCGCGAAGAAGCAAAACACTAGAATAAACACCGGATGCAATATTTAATGCTACGGCAAAAGATCGGCATGATGCATGTATGATGCATGGCATGGCAAGGTGCGATGCAATTAGGTCAGGTTAAGCGGAACCGGGGTCCCGACAATTAATTATATGGTTCAAGTTATTTACCTACCCTGCAAATTAAATGTTGTTTGAACAAGTTACAATATAGCACTGGTTCGCTATGCAAATTTAAATGAGGCCAATATGGGACTAGATTTGCCCGCATATGGGCCCCATATTTAATTATTAGGTGAATCGGCATAAGGCCCCCAAACCACAGATATGCATGCGAGTATGACAATTCAATATGCATCAAGTTGTTATTATGTTATAAAATAGGGTTTCGGAAAGGGGTTCACACATTGAGGGTCTCGACGATCTTGAGGTTCTGGGGGTTCGGGGTCCGGTCTCGGGGTTCAGGGTTCGAAGGAACGGTCTCGACGGAAGCGTTTTTGGATATCAGAGGTAGGTCTTGTCGCGTCCGGGAAGCAGAACTTGGGGCGGTGTCGGGGCGCGTCGGATTCTCCCGGGCCGATGCCGTTCTTGTCGCATGCAGATCTTGTCGCATTCGCGTTCCGGTCGGTCTTGGCGTTCGGGATGCAGAACTTGGTGTCCGGGACGGAGTACCTGTCGCACCGGGATCTTCGGATCGGTCTTCGCTTTTCCACGGATCGGGGTCTTCGGATCCGTGCTCTTGGTTTCATGACGATAATCTTGTCGATCCATGACGAGGATGTCCGGGTACTGGCTTGGATAGACGATGACGGACTTGGATGTGGTACCAGCAACCTCCTAGAGTCCCCGACTCGGCACAATCTTCACGCATCGGTCCGCGACAACGGAGTGCCTGGTACAGCGCATGGCGATCTAGGGTCTTCGGAAGAACTTGTTGAGCCTTGTCGCATGCGGGCACACAGGTGCTAGACCGACCATCCAGCAGGAGCACAGCAGCCTCAACAAGTACCAGGGGGCCCAGGACGACGACGAGCCGTGGACGGCCATGGCAGAGCAGTTCCTGGGAGGGAGCTCACGGGCCGGCGAACGGGGCGGAGACGGGTGGCTGGCTCGAGCGGCCGGCGGCGGACGGCGGGCGCGGCTCGCCGAGGCGGACGCGGCTCGCCGAGGCGGACGCGGGGTGACGACGGGGCCGGCGGCGGAGGTACTAGCGGCGAGGTTGGTGGGGGCGGCGGCTTGCGCGCTCGCGGGGCCGCTCAGGGGAGGGGACGAGGCCGCGGGGCGCGGGATCCGGCGAGCTCGGGCGGGTTCCGGGAGGCGGGGTGGTGGAGAGGCGCGCGGAAGGGGCGGAGAGGCGGAGCGCGGAGGACGCTTCCGGCGGGCGGGAACGGCGCAGGCGGAGGAAGCGCGGAAGGCGGCGCTCCGGCGGGCCGGCGAGGCGGACGGGCGGCAGAGGGAGGTCGAGGCGGCGCCGGGGGCCGCGCTCTGGCCGGCGGGGAGGTGGAGGATGCGGCAGGGACGCGGGGCCAGGAACGATTGGAGCAGGCGGGGCCGGCGGAGCCTGGCCGGCCACGGGCTTGCGCGCGGCGGAGAGGGAGGTCGGGTGGCTCGCGGGGTTGGTGGCTCAGACGCGGGGAGAGAAAGAAGAGAGGCAGGGGCCGGTCGGTGGGGCCAAGGCAGGGCGGGCCAGGCTGGCAGGCAGAGTGGACCGGATCCAGGGGTCAGGGGTGGGGCTAGATAGGTGAGTGGAGGGAGTGGCCGGCTGGTGAGCGGGACCGGGGCAGGGGCGGGCCCGGCTGGCAGGGTGGGATGCTGGGATTGGGCAGGTGGAGAGGCTGCGCGCGCGTGTGTGTGCTGTGTGGGCCTGGGTGAGTTGCTGGGTGGGTTTAGAGGGAGAGGGAGGGGTGATGTGGCAGGGAGGGATTGGGTGAGGGAGAGAGAGGGGTGAGGTGTCACTAGGGGATTGGGTGGGGTGATGTGGCCAAGGGGTGTGGGTAGACTAGTTGGTAGGTTTAGGAATAGAGGTGGGCCGATTGATTGGACCATTTTAAAAACCTGGGGGTGGTCGTTCGGGTCGAAACGGCCCGTTCGACTGCCCCCGCTAAAATAATATAATTCTTTTATTTAATTTAAATGCAACTTTTGCAGACCGATAGCATTCAAACAAAAATAATCCGGAGACCGGGCTTTGCATTTGAATTAAGATGGGGCGTTCGGAAAACAAATCTGGCTTTGCGAAATAGTTTTTTGACAACCAACATATGATGATGACGATGCAATGCACAAATTCAACGCGATTTTCTAGTAGTGGTTTTGCGGGATGCCACAGCGTGGAAGCGTGATCCTGAGTGAAGCGGTACGGGCCAATCAGATGGCGCCGCGTGTCTGGATTTTTGTTTTAAAATCCAGATTTGAATCTATTAGATGAATTAACTTATAAAATTCATAACTTTTGATCTGTTTGTCCAAAAATTACAAATAATATATCATTGGATTCAGAAAATTAAGACCTACATACATGTCCTTGATTTAGTCATCTGCTTCTGAAAATTTAGGTTTATTTGTAGAATAATTTGTAGGCCTATTTTGCATATAAAAATTATTTGGAAAATTGTTTTAGAGTAATTTTTGGTTTATTTTGACTTTAGAAAGTTTACTTTGAGTTCAGTACTAGTTCAGTACCGTTTAGTTTGACTTTCTTAGTGTAGAAAATCATTCCATTGCATTTGCATGCATTCATATATATTTTTGCTTGTATATTGAATGTAAATTTGGTGTTATGATTTTATGTGTAGATTTTGGTGATTGCGGTGATTGTGATTGTGAGGACTATTGATATTCTCCTAGCTACCAAGGAAAGTGATGTTTCATTTTTTTCCTATTATTTTATATATGCATTAGTGATATTTTGAGTAGGATTTGCATGGAGATTTTTCTAAGTATATGCTATGCCATGGGAAATCGTATATATGTTGTCTTAGTAGTTTTCTCTAAGATAAGAAACTTGCTATACTAGTATGCTTAGCCTAGATAGTAGAAAACAAAGGTGGAATATTCATACTATGTTGTTATTCAAGACTATGTGTTTTTGAATAATAAAACAACATGTGATGAAACCTGGGTGGAATGGAAAGAATGGTTTGTGTTGAGTGGTTACACAAGGCCCATGTCTATGGTTTAACTTGTGTATCACACTTGTGGATGGCCATACAGGAATAAAGGGATTTGAGACATTTAGTGCTGAGAAGCTTCTAGTGCAACCACATGGCATATGGGCTCTGCCTTGACCAACTAGGTTGCAAGAACTTAGCTAGATGGACAGTTGGTGGTACGGTTGATAGGATGAAACACGTCCATGATGGTCTAAGGGAATGCTTCTGAAAAGTCTCGTCTCGATGCATGGCGAGTCTTGTGGGGAAAGTGCACCACGTCTCGAGAGGGTAAAACCTAAGTTAAAACTTGAGCATCAAAAGACATCGAAGTGATCAAGAATCTCCTGATCCCAATTTCTCTAAGTTAAAACTTGTGGTTGAACAAGGGTAAAGGTTCACCAATGTCTATTGGTGGTTCCTTGGGTGTTTTGTCGTAAAAACTTAGTGTTTTCAACTAATAAGAAAACTTTATTTTGAGCAAAGCCAGCCTAAACTACACTTAGCCAAATTCATATAGATGTTAGATGCTACTAATCTACTATGGTATCACTTGCCAATACAATTCCAAATGTATTGACCCTCTATGGCTGTAACTTATGATGTTGTAGGTTACTCTGATGGAGACTAGGGTTGTGAGTCTACACTCAACATGTTTGCCTGTGGCACATGAAGATGAAGACTTCTATTTATCTACTTATGTATGAACTCTATGTATTAGCCTTGGGCTAATGAGTTGTAAAGACTATGTTATCTCTAGAATGACGATGTAATAATGACCTTTGTATCTGTGTACTTCATCTTAAATTGTGGATGCTAGCAATTCAATCCAGAGATTAGCATTGCAATCACAGGGGCCTTTACCTTAAAAGGTGGGGTATTACAAATGGTATCAGAGCACTGTGTTGCCTGTAGGATTATGACCCTAAGATGGATTAGACACTAGGAAGAAAAAATGCAACTCATTGCAAATTCCACACTTGTCTCCTTTCTTCTCGTAAACCTCTCCTAATCTGTCGTGGTGGCGGCACGGCAGATGCCATGGGTAGGCTAAAGTATGGGGCCAATGGATGCTAGTGGGATCTGGGGAGGGAAGATGCAACTGTCTCTTCACTCAAGCTGCCAAAGTGATGATCTTTATTTCTCTCTTGGTGGGTTACAAATGCTCCTTGAGCTGTATAGAGAGGGACCAGATGAATCTCCTCAGCCTAACGGTCCTCCAACAGTCGATCCCTCCCTTAGGGTCCAAGCCTCCCCTTATAAAGGAGTCCCTTGGGTGCCCTTAGGGCTGACGAGGCAAGCATATTCGTGGAATATGCTTGTCCCAAAATAGTAGTTCGGCGGCCTCCTTTCCCTGTCGCCCTTCTAATGACGGCAAGGCTCCAGTGGCCCCCTCCTGCGTGCCTCGGGCTCCAGGACTGTCACCTCCGTGACCTCCTTCTGCCCCTCTGACGATGTGCATCCTTGTCTCTTGTGCTTGGCTCTGCTCTGATTCCTTCTAGCCTGCAGCTATAGTTTGACCTTGGGCTTCTCCTTCTCCTGCAAGCTTCGTATCACTCAGCCTTACCTTGTGTTACTCGGCTCGTTCTTCACCTGCATCAAGATCACTTGGGTAACCCGGCCGATTCTCTCAATAACTCGGCCGGGTAACTACTTGATACATATACGTGGGCTTCTTGCCTCCGTTCATCGGCCGACATATACATGATTCGGCCGACTTGGACTGTAACTTGGAAACTAGACGGGGATAGTACCTCTGTCTTTCCCCGTCTCTGACCTACCCGAGGTTAACCCCCCGACATTAGTCCCCGAAGCTGGTGTGTCCCTATCAATAGCTTTGGCCGGGTTATATCAGCTTCATTATATTCTTTAGTCTTGTTTCCGAGTTATGTCCTCGTCCGAGGTCTCCTCGTTCCTTCCCTCGTACGCCATGTCCTATGTGTCATCCCATCATTGTTCTTCTAGTTTTTAGGTCTATCTATAGTGCTTACTGACAAGTCTACAGTGAATTCTGCACCTGCTGCGCCGTCGCTGCGACGCCTCGGGTGCTGTTCCCCTTGGGGATTGTAACGACCCCTCTTCGTGTGTGGCCGTTGGTGTGGCTCCGCTCACCGTTGTGCGTTCGTGCTGCACCCACGATCTACACGGATAACTGCCACACCCACGATCCCACTTCCCTGTTCATGGCTTGACTATAAAGAGGGGAACCGCGTTTGCGGGATTCACCTTTCCCCTTATCGCTCGCCTCCGTTCTCCTTCTTCCTTTCGCCGGCGCGTTTTCTTGCAGTTCCGCCGCCACTCGCCAGCCAGAGCCTCCGTCGGCGGAGATTCCGCCGTGCCGTTCTACTCTTCTTGCCCGCGCTCCGCGGTTTTGACTCCATCGCCGGTGAGTCCTCTCTGGCCGTCTTGCCCTGTTCTTTCCCTAGATTCATCTGCTCCGTTTTCGTGCTCGGGCGACGGTTCCTCCGTTCCTTCGCCATTGTTTTCGCGCAAAGTTCCGACGGGGCCTTGCAGCTCTAAACTCCCCTCCGCCGCCAGTCTTTCCTCCGGCGATCTTTCTGGCGCACGTATGTCTAGTTCGTTTAGCGGCGCTCTTGTCGAGGACGACGACGCTGGCTCCGGGCCCGAGCGAGGCTCGTGGCAGGGTTCTTCAGTCATGCGCCGTGAGATTGAATGGCTCATCCGGACTCGAAGGATTCCCGCCGAGGTTTCTTGCCGTTTACCCGGCAGCGAATCCTCTCCAGACATCAGAGAGGGCGAGTATGTGGTTTTCATGTCTCACTTCGCCCGCGGCTTCGGTCTCCCTCTTAGCGATTTCGCTAGAGAATTCCTCGATTACTTCGGCCTTCAGCCGCATCATCTTCCTGCGAACGCCATAGCTTCTCTTTCTGCTTTCATCTCCGCTTCGGAGGGTTACTTCGGCATGTGGCCGTCAGTACATGTCTGGTCGAAGTTCTTCTAGATCCGCTCAAACATTGTCCCTGACAAATCTCTGCACCCTTCCGAGAAGTTGCTCACCCAATGTGGGGCGGCGTCTATAACACCTCGGAGGAAATCCGTGTTCCCTCATGTCACTGGGTTGGAGTCGTGCAAGAAGTGGCACAAGTCATTTTTCTACATCAAGAACAGAGGGGCGGAAGACAAGATTCGGCTCCCTCCATTCTCAATTGGCCCACCTTCTAAAGTGAACTGGCTCTATAATCCGAGGAAAACTCACGCCTTGGCCGAGGCCTTTGAGATTCGGCTTAAAGAGTTGATCCGGGCCGGGTTATGCGGCGAAGACCTGACGGCAACTTTCATTAGTAGCCGGATCTGCCCTTTCCAGCAGGGGACCCACAAGCTGTGCTACATGAGTGGTCCCCTTGACCCTAACCGAGTCTCGACCGTGGAGCTGGATAACTACCTTATTTACAAGCGCGTCCGAGCTATCTTCAAGACTGAGATGCCTGAGGATTGGTCTTGGGGATTAAAACCATTCACTCGCGATCGTCCGCCTCCCGAGGTAAGCTTAATTAGCATTGCTCTGTTATTCCCCTGTCTTTAGAAACTGGTTTATCTAATTCTCTTTCTCCTCGTCTTGCAGAGGTTCGCAGAGCAGAAAAACGAGGACGCCGAAGTTCTGCAGCTCCCTTGGCCTACAGACAGGAGTACCCCGGATACTGGTGAGCCGGACTCCGAGGAGTTCGTCCCTAAGTCAGATCCTGCTCCGGCTCGTGCTCGCGGCAGAACTTCAGCGCATGATGAGGAAGGTGATTCGGACGAGGTCCAAATTCTTGAGGTAGTTGCCGCCACGCCTATTTCTTATGCATTTCCGGCTTCTACTTTCCCAGCTAATCCGGCCGGTCAGGTCCACGACGCTGAGCCTCTTGCTTCCCGGCCTCCCGTTACCTCGGGGAAGCGCGGGGCTCCTGCTAGTGCCTCGGAGGCGGTTCCTAAGAAGCGAATGAAGAAATCCGCTCCGAACCCTCCCAGGCGCAAGACTATGCCTGGGGTCGCCGGGTAAGTTCTTTTGCCTATATTTCTTGTTTCTCTCTTTCTGTTTCTCATACTGACGAATCTACTTTCTTATTTTTGCAGTGCTCCTCTTTCTGTTAAACCCGGCGGTCCTAGTATGACTAGCCGTCCGATTCGGCCGCCATCTCCTCCTCCCGCTGATGATACCAGGGTTCCTAGTCCTATTCGTACCGCTTCTCCTCTAGCTCCGAATACTTCGCCTGTCCGTCACGATGTCCCTGAGACCCCTTCCATTGCCCTGGATTCGAACCGGCCCTCCGAAGTTTTCGTCGAGCCCGCCGCGCCTTCTATAGGCCCCAGCGCTGCTACTGAGCCTCCATCTACTTCGGCAGTTTCTACGGCCATCTCGACCTCGGCCGAAAGGGTTGTTATCCCGGCGCCCTCTGCGACCTTATCCTCCGCTGTTCCTAAGGACTCCGTCCCTACTTCCGAGGCGCCACTTCCTGCTGATGCCTCTTCTAAGGCGGAAAAAGCTATTGCCGTCAAGACTTCTTCTTCTCAGAAAGGTTTTGCCGGCTCTTCTCAACCGAGTATCGCTGACGTGCTGCGTAAGGGAGCTGCGCCTAAAGTCCTCGTTACCTCGGCCTCCGGCATCCAGCTTGCTCTTCATAAGAGCCCTGCGACTGCCGTGGTCGGACCGCCAGCCCGGGGTAAAGTTTTAACTCGGACAGCAAGTGGGAACAGCCATGGAGCGCTGGTTGAATACGCCAACAACTGGAATGCTGCTGATCAGTTTGAGGGTAATCCAACCAACCAGCCCTTTCAGCTTTCTGACATCAGCGGCCGTTTTGACCATGCTGCCCAGTTCATCATTGATACCAACAATATGAATGAGGTAATTATTTTTTCTCTGAGTCTTAAATTATTCTTCAGATGTTACCATATGCTCTAGTCCCCGAAACTTGCAAGGAAATAACTTGTTGTATACTTGGAAGTTTGACTTAACTTTATTTCTAAGGTTCGTTAATCCGGCCATTTAGATCCGAGTTTAGTTGTGTTTTATTCGGACCTAGTTTAGCTTTGAATATCCAGCCATCTAGATCCGAGTTTAGTCCTGCTTGACTCGGATCTGGTTTAGCTTTGAATATCCAGCCACCTAGAGCCGAATTAAGCTTTGCTTGATTCGGATCGAATTTAGCTTTGAATATCCAGCCACCTAGATCTGAGTTAAGTCCTGCTTGACTCGGATCTGGTTCAGCTTTGAATATCCAGCCACCTAGATCCGAGTTAAGTCTTGCTTGACTCGGATCTGGTTTAGCTTTGAATATCCAGCCACCTAGATCTGAGTTAAGTCCTGCTTGACTCGGATCTGGTTTAGCTTTGAATATCCAGCCACCTAGAGCCGAATTAAGCTTTGCTTGATTTGGATCTAATTTAGCTTTGAATATCCAGCCACCTAGATCTGAGTTAAGTTCTGCTTGACTCGGATCTGGTTTAACTTTTACTCGTTGATTTATCATTGTGCCTCATTACTCAGGTTGCACATGACCGGCGAACTGCCGAGTTCCAGAGGTTGCTTTTTTCGCACCGCAAACTGGAAGAGAAGTACGAGAAAGTTCTGCCCGTGGCGAAGAAGGCTGGTATGTCGATAGTTCCTTTTCCTTATTCCCAACTTTCTCATGTATTCGTCCACGGAATGCCGGCTTACTTCTTGTCGAACAGGTAATATTAATAACCTCAATATTCGCCTTCAAAAGAAGATCAAGAACCTGGAAGGTTAGTTTCCTTTCTATTTTACTCCTTCTCCTTCTTAATATATATGCTAAGGTTCCTTATTGCGCTCGGCTGTGGTAAAGCCGAGCTGCAAGACTTCACAGTGTCACATCAAGATTGCGTGCCCATGCCTGACGTGATGCTGCATTTTTAGAACAAAATGCAGTTCATTCGGCGCAACTGCAAGAAAAAGACGATGAGATAGCTCGCCTACGATCCGAAGTGGATACCCTTAAGCTCTCTCAGCAATCCGAACTAGAGAAGGTCGACCAAGAATTTTCCGAGGAAAAGAATCGGCTGACTCTAGATCTGCAGAAGAACAAAGAACTCCTTGAAGCTGCCGAACTTAAAACCCGTGGTTTGAGTGAGGAAATTGCTCGTTTTGAGAAAAGCAAGGCTGATTGGGCTAAAGATCTTCAGATAATGATGAGCTACATTCATTGTAAGCCACTTGGCATGGCCGAATTATATTTTTCTTTTTTGTCTCTGCTATCCTTTGACACGTTCATGCTTTGCGCAGATCATTTCCCCGAGGCCAAGCCCGTGAGTTCTAAAGCGGTCCTTGCAGCTCGCGCGCGCCGAGGTGAACCTGTTACCGTTGATTCAGAATATTCAATGGAGGACTACTTGGTTGCCGTTGGTGCCGCAGTTGGCCCGATGAAAATTATGGGTCGGGACTTGGTGCAGGCCGCTATCCGAGCTTACCACGTACTCTGGCCGAATACCTCGGGGACTCCTGATATCAACGAAGTCAAGTTATTGGTGACAAGGCTAATGGCATCTGAGAGGCAGTTGAGTCTTTGGAGAGAATCCGCTGGGCGTGCTGGTGCCGACATGGCCCTTACTGTAATCATGTCATGGTATGAAGACATCTCTCTTGACATCCTGAGAAATTTGCGCACTGGCTCCCGCTGGGTTGAAGATCCCACTTTTGTTGCTCTTCGGCAAGCTCGGGCATTCCAACTTGTCGAGTACGCCGACGTGCACACTTGGAATGAAGGGCCGAGTTTTCTCCCAGACCCGGATCAAGAGGTTGTGGCTGAGGGTCTCTCGGATGATGATTCAGCTGAGCAGGGGGGAGGTGAAAATGATTCGGCCGCGTCTGATAGCTCTAGCTCAAGCTCGGACAGTAACGGCGATGCGCGGTCCTCTTCCAAAGGTACCGGGCATTCTACTGCACGGACTGACGCTCCCGAACAACCCCGGACCTCCGAAGTTGCACCTGGGTCGGCGGAGGGCGAGGCGACCTCAGTCGAGGTTCCTCCTACCTCGGGGTGCCCCGCACCTGAGCAAGTAGCTGCCTCTCCAACGAACAATGCCTAAGTTATTTCCGACCCCTGGTATGCCGGGCGTATGATGTAGGCGCAAACTTTGTCACCTCTCCGTATGATTTGAATTCCTTTTGCCATGTACTGTTGTGACATTTGGTTAAGTGGATGCTCATCCGAATTCTTGCTTCGTTGGCCCTTAATTTCTTGACCTTCTAGGGCTTAACTTTGCCGTTATTTTTTATGATCTTATCAGGCATGAGCGCTGAATACCTATGATATTGATCTGTTCTGAACATGAGTTAACTACTTCGTTGTGGAAGTATGTAACAATCGCTGGATCGTTGTTTACTGTCCGAAACTTCCATATATAAATCAAATTTCGGAGGTAGTATAAAATTGAGTGCGTTCAGCATAAGTTTGAGGTAGCATACGGTAGTCCCCGAGTCGCTGCTTTAGATGCCGAGGTTTAGGTATCAATACGAAATTGATATATCATATGATAGTCCCCGAGTCACTGCTCTGGGCGCCGAGGTTTATATTCGTAACATGAAAGAAATACAACATACGGCAGTCCCCGAGTCACTGCTCTGGGTGCCAAGGTTCAAGCACATAAGGCGAACGAAATAAATATAACATATGGCAGTCCCCGAGTCATTGCTCTGGGTGCCGAGGTCCAAACACATAACACGAAATAATATAACATATGGCAGTCCCCGAGTAACTGCTCTGGGTGCCGAGGTTTGAATACATAATATGAAATAAATATAACCTAAGGCAGTCCCCGAGTCACTGCTCTGGGTGCCGAGGTTCGAATACATAATATGAAATAAATATAACCTAAGGCAGTCCCCGAGTCACTGCTCTGGGTGCCGAGGTTCGAATACATAATATGAAATAAATATAACCTAAGGCAGTCCCCGAGTCATTGCTCTGGGTGCCGAGGTTCGAATACATCATTGGATTTTGACTTTAAGATATAATGCTATGAGTAGAATGGCCGAAGTAAAGCCACATTCCAGGGGCGCTTCGTTTCTTCACCAGTTTTGTCTGCCTTGTTCTCTCCAGGGGACTGAGCGTCGATTAGATAATATGCATCGTTGTGCAATGCTTTGCTCACAATGAACGGTCCTTCCCATGGGGGTGATAATTTATGCATGCCGGCCGTGCGTTGCACTAGTCGGAGGACCAAATCTCCTTCTTTGAATACTCTTGGATTCACTTTCTTGCTGTGATATCGCCGCAAGTTCTGTTGATAAATAGCCGATCGTGATAATGTCAACTCTCTGGGTTCTTCCAACAGGTCTACGGCATCTTGCTGAGCTACCTCATTTGTCTCTGAGGTTGTGTACTGAGCGACTCTTGGCGAGTCATATATTATGTCGGCTGGGAGTACGGCCTCTGCCCCGTACACCAGAAAGAATGGAGTGTAACCTGTTGATCTATTTGGAGTAGTCCGAAGACTCCATAACACGGCTGGGATTTCTTCGATCCAACACCCTGCCGACCTCTGCAAAGGTTCAACAAGTCGTGGTTTTATTCCTGATAGCACCAGTCCATTAGACCTTTCCACTTGTCCATTGGATGCTGGGTGAGCCACGGAGGCAATATATAGCCTTATGTGCTTCTCTCGGCAAAATCTAGCGAAAGCTCCTTCTGCAAAGTTTGTGCCATTATCCGTAATAATACTATGCGGGTACCCGTATCTCAAGATGATATCCTTGAGAAATTTCACTGCTGTGTGCCCATCACACTTTTTAATCGGTTTTACTTCAATCCATTTTGTGAACTTGTCTACCATAACCAATATGTGGGCCATTCCTCCTCGCGCCGGCTTGAATGGTCCCACCATATCTAAACCCCATACAGAAAATGGCCAAGTGATGGGTATTGTTTTTAACTCGGCCGACGGCATATGTATTCTGGTAGCGTATCTCTGACATCCATTGCATTTCTTAACTAATTCTTTTGCCTCTTTTAACGCCGTTGGCCAGTAAAATCCATGCCTAAATGCCTTGGCTACCAAAGCGCGAGATGAGGCGTGGTGCCCACATTCTCCTTGGTGTATGTCTAGAAGGATTTCCCGACCTTCTGCGGAACTCACGCACTTCTGCAATACGTTTGTGACGCTTCTCTTATATAACTCATTGTTTATGATAGTATAGGCTTTTGCTCTTCTTACGGTTTGTCTAGCTAATACCTCATTACTCGGCAACGTCGCGTCTTTTAGGTAAGACAGTATGGGTTGCGCCCATATCGGTGCTACTTTTTCTGATGTGATCTCACTGTCTATCTCCATGTCCTCTGCCGACGTATATACCTCGGCTCTTTCCCTGATTGTGATTACCTCGGCTGTCCTCCTCTTTAGGGGTCCCGAATCATTCTGCGGATCTACCTCCATTGGCGTGTGATCTTCCGCAGAACTTGCTGGGATAAAGATTGATTCGGATTCTGGTGATGGGATTATCGATGGTTTCCTGAGGTGCTCCAAGGCAACACCTGGTGGAATTGACTGCCGGGTTGATCCCAATTTCGACAATGTGTCGGCAGCGTCATTTTATGCTCGTGGTATGTGGTGGAATTCACATCCTTCAAAGTATCCACTGATCTTTTGCACGTGGAATCTGTATAAAGCCATATTAGCATCTAATGCGTCCCAACTGCCCGATACTTGCTGTACTACTAAATCCGAGTCACCGTAGCATAGGATTCAGCGTATACCAATTTCTTTTGCCACTCTTAATCCATGGACTAGCGCTTCATATTCAGCTACATTGTTGGACGCCGCAAAATGTATTTGCAGAACATATTTCAATTGATCTTTTTTAGGCGAGGTTAGCACTATTCCTGCTCCCAAACCATTCCTTAGTTTGGAGCCATCAAAATGCATTGTCCAGTAATTTGGATCTGGCAAAGGTGGCTCATATTGCACCTCGGCCCAGTCTACGAGAAAGTCGGCGACAGCCTGAGATTTGATTGCATCTCTTCTATCAAATTGTGGAGCATACGGTGATAACTCGATCGCCCATTTTGCTATTCGGCCACTTGCATATTTGTTGTTCAATATGTCGGCTATGGGTGCCTCACAGATTACTTTGATGGGGTGCTCTTCAAAGTAATGCTTAAGCTTTTTTGCCGACATATATACCCCATAAGCCATCTTCTGATAGTGCGGATAATTCTGCTTTGAAGTGGATAATACTTCACTTAGATAGTACACCGGCCTCTGAATTGACTTACCATCTTCAAGTCGCTCCACTACGACCACAGTACTAACTACTCGATTGGTAGCCGCCACATAGAGTAGCATAGGTTCTTTATAATGGAGAAGCTAAAATGGGTGCCGTAACAAGCATCTTTTTCAACTCATGAAATGCAAGGTCCGCCTGCGGGGTCCAACTGAATTTGTCCGACTTTCTCATCAGCTGATAGAGTGGCAGCGCCTTTTCTCCTAGCCGACATACAAATCGACTAAGCGAGGCCAGGCAGCCCGTGAATTTTTGTACATCGTTCAAACATCTCGGCAATTCCATTCTTTCTACTGCTCTTATTTTTGTCGGATTAGCCTCGATACCTCGGCTGGACACAAGGAAACCGAGTAGTTTTCCTGCCGGCACGCCAAATGTGCATTTCTCTGGATTAAGCTTCATTCGGAACCTTCTCAGGTTTGCGAAAGTTTGCCGTATATCTTCTAGCAAGGTTTTGCTCTCCTTAGTTTTGATGACTACGTCATCCACATATACTTGCACATTTTTCCCTATCTGATCATGTAAGCATTTTTGCATGCATCTTTGATATGTTGCTCCTGCATTTCGTAGGCCGAATGGCGTTGTGCGATAACAATAAGCCCCGTACGAGGTAATAAATGCAGTCTTTATTTGATCGGCCGGATTTAACGGTATCTGGTGGAAACCAGAATACGCGTCTACAAATGATAACAGCTCACAGCCAGCGGTCGAGTCAATGACTTGGTCTATTCTAGGCAATGGAAAAGGATCTTTCGGACACGCCTTGTTCAGGTTGGTGTAGTCGATACACATTCGCCACACAATGGCTACATTGGGGTCATCTTTTTTCTTTTCTACTAGCACCGGATTTGATAACCAATCCGGATATAGCACCTCCATGATGAACCCGGCCGCGAGGAGCCGAGATATTTCATCCCCTATTACTTTTCTCCTGTCTTGGGCGAAGCGGCGGAGAGGTTGCTTCACCGGCCTTGCTCCTGGCCTGATGTTTAAAGAGTGCTCAGCCAACTCCCTCGGAACACCTTGCAGATCTTGAGTTGACCATGCAAATATGTCCCGATTCTCACGGAGGAAGTTGGTGAGCTCGCCTTCCTATTTAGCGTCAAGGCCCGCACCAATTGTAACAGTGCGCTCTGGGAATTGCTCATCAATCTGAAATTTCTTCGTCTCTTTAGTTGGCTGAAAAGAAACACTGCCATGAGGGTTGGCCAGTGCCGGCATGTTCAACTGTGCTGACTGAGCGAGGGATGCTACCTCCTGAATCCTTTTCTTTTCTCTTGCTATAACCAATGACTCGGCCAAATTTGACCCGGCTGAAGCACACTCCATTGACTTCTTGTAATCCCCTGCAACTGTTATCACCCCTTGTGGTCCGGGTAATTTCATCTTTAGATAACCTACATGACAGCTTCTCATGAATTTGGCCAGTGCGGGCCGTCCGAGTAGAGCATGATAACAACTTTCCAGATCCACCACTTCAAACTCTAAGTTTTCTGCTCTGCAGTTATCTCTTGTACCGAATAACACGTCCACTCGGACTTTACCGATGGGCTCACATGAAATCCCTGACACTATCCCATGGAAAGTTGTCCTCGTGGACTGCAGCATATTCTGCGATATTCCGAGTTTATGCATGGTATCTTTGTACATGATGTTGATACTGCTCCCATTGTCGATGAGTACTTTTGAAAACTTTACATTGATGCTTGGTCCAACAAACGTCGGATCTAACACAAGTGCATATGATCCTGGACTCGGCATTATTCTGGGGTGGTCTTTCATGCTCCAGGTCACCTCTTGATCAGACCACGGCTGGTATCTTGGTACTGCCGGCACAACTGCATTCACTTCCATATGCCGGCGCTGCACACTTTGCTTGTCCTGCTGTTCTGTTGTGAACACACAATAAGACTGGTGATGTTCCCTGTAATCATTACGTCCGGTATTTACCGGATTCATCCTTCCGTCCTGGCCCTGGTTCATTACTTGATGTACTGCATCCCTCCGATCCGAGTTATCGTATCTAGGGGGAGGGGCGGTAGCATCAATTGCTGTGTATTTGCTCCAGTTAATTGCGGCTGATGTTGCTGTTGCACCTGATGGGGAGCCTGAACTCCTGCTGGGTTCCCCATCGCATTTTTCATCCAGGCACATTGGCGGGTTGTATGATTGGCTGGTCTGGATGGGTTTGATGTGTGAAATTTGCACGGCTGATCTAACATGGATTCGAACGTGTACTTTGGCCTCTCTTGCCATTGCTTCTTTTGCTCTGGGGTCCATTGCCTTTTTCCCTCATTTCTTGATGTCCACTGTTGAGGTCCATTTTTCTGTCGTTGAGTTGCTCCGTGACTCGGCTGATCTTGTGCTACTGCCGCCACCTGGGCCGAATTATATCTATAATCCGGCCTCTCCTCTCTTCTTCTTCCTCTGAAATCACGCCTGGATGACCCGGCCAATTCTCTCGCGTACTGGTCCTGTTGCTCACGATGTTCTGCCGACATTAATTCCGGTTGGGTTGGGTCGCCCAATGCATAGGAGTCTGCTATTCTGATAGTTTCTGCCAGTGTGGTTGGCATATCTCTTTGCAGGCGTTGCCACAAAACGCTGGCATAGCGGCAGCCTTGCGCGAACCAAGCGATTGCTTGTGATTCGATAACTCCCTCACATGAGTTTCTCAGGTTGCACCATCGAGTTAAAAACTCTCTATCCGTTTCATTCGGCCTCTGTTTGCACATGGCCAGCTGTTGTGGTCTATTCGGTCTCTTGTATGTGCTGGTAAAGTTGCTGACGAAAATCTCTTCGAAATCTAACCAACAGTTGATACTGCCAGCTGGTTGATTATTCAACCATACCCTGGCTGGGCCTTCCAACATCTGTGGGACATACCGCACTGCCCATCTTAGGTTGCCACCCGCTATCTTCACAGCGGTGGCATAATCAATCAACCAGTCTTGTGGCTTGGTACTTCCGTTGTACGTTTTTGTGCCTCTTGCTAACTGAAAATTCGGCACTGGTGGTTCGCCCATGATCCGTGGTCCAAAACATGTCGGACCTGGTGGACCTTGCTCTTCCAATAACTCGGATCGGTATAGCCGATCCAACTTTACTCTCGCATCACTCGCTGGCAAATCTCTGTACAGAATTCTATCCTGTATCCCATAGTGATTGTTTCCACCCTGGTTTGCGTATTCTACCTCGGAATATCCATCATTGTACCTTTCATTCATCTGATTGTGGCGAGCTGGCCTCACTTCTCTTTCCTGCCGAAGCTCATGTCTTGGTTGCGGGTTGGGCAGCACTTCTCTCCTTACTTCGGCCGGGGTCTGGTTTTCATGATTATCTCTTGCGGGTTCTCTCCTGCCGAGATCCCCATTGCCTCGGCCGCCGCCGTACTTTTCCACATGGCCGTGGTTTCTCTCCCCACTGTTACCTCGGCTTGCATTGCCTCTGTTCTCATTTGCCTTTCCAGCTATTGCCGGGTCATATGGAACAATTTGCTTGTTCCTCTTCCCAGAGGTTACTGCTTTCTCTTTTCGAGCGTTGTTTCCGGGTGAAGATGCCGCTGTCGCGAATAAAGCAGGTGCTGCCCCTGCCGAATGTACCATCCGTGAAGCCCCTGGTCTTGCCGGGTTAGTTCTGAGTATTTCCTCATTTTGCTGATTTGCGATGCGCACCAGCTCATTCACTCTTTCTTGTTGTTTCTGCCGAGCTTCCCCGGTTAACCCCTCTAACTCCAATGCTGCGGCATTTGCCGCTCTCAGGTTTTTCGCCGGGGTACTGTACCTCGGCAAACCCAAATCACCTGATTCTGCTCTGTGAGCTTCATGCTCTTTGTTAATGTCATTCATGAGGTTCTTCCCTCTTAATCTCAGTTCGTCCACCCGCTCGGGTGAGATATCAAGCTTATTAGCTTTTGCATATTCCCTTAGGGTCCTGTTCAAGGATTCCCGCAGGGCTGATACTTTTTTGGCTTCTACCAGCACGTTTTGCCTGGTCTCTTCTAACTCTGCCTGAGCATTTGCCGGATCAAGTATCGGCGCTACAGGCGTGGTTAAGTTTTCTATAGTCGCTTGAAGAATGTTCTCTGGTCTTTCCAGAGGTGGCCCTCTCACTCTTGGTGCCTTTGGGGTGGTGTCATGTAGCTCGGTTGGGTTTGTCACTGGCGGAATTACCTCAGTGGTTTGCAGTGTGGTCTGCTTGGGTGCGCCTTGTGCGCCTGCGGCGGGTTCTCTGCTTGACCCGGCTACTGCTGCTCCCGCTTGAGCTCCTGCTGCGACCATCACCTCGACGCTGCCTGCATGACGCTCTCCTGAGGGACGGCTCGCCGCGCTTCGAGGTGGCTCTCCTGCAACAACGACCTGGTGAGGATAAATGCCGGTGATGTCGACGCCGATGTAGACTCTGTGCTCGCCTAGGCCGATGAAGATTCCATTGCGCGGGGGAGTTTTCCCCCTGAAGCTTCCTGCATTGTCTCTGACATAGTCGCAGAGACCAAGTCTCTGGACCAAGCCAGAAACAACGCGCTCGCCGGTGTTGACGAAGTTTCCCGTCCGGATCACAACTCCAGCTAGCACCGCTGCTGGCCCCACGGTGGGCGCCAACTGTCGTGGTGGCGGCACGGCAGATGCCATGGGTAGGCTAAAGTATGGGGCCAATGGATGCTAGTGGGATCTGGGGAGGGAAGATGCAACTGTCTCTTCACTCAAGCTGCCAAAGTGATGATCTTTATTTCTCTCTTGGTGGGTTACAAATGCTCCTTGAGCTGTATAGAGAGGGACCAGATGAATCTCCTCAGCCTAACGGTCCTCCAACAGTCGATCCCTCCCTCAGGGTCCAAGCCTCCCCTTATAAAGGAGTCCCTTGGGTGCCCTTAGGGCTGACGAGGCAAGCATATTCGTGGAATATGCTTGTCCCAAAATAGTAGTTCGGCGGCCTCCTTTCCCTGTCGCCCTTCTAATGACGGCAAGGCTCCAGTGGCCCCCTCCTGCGTGCCTCGGGCTCCAGGACTGTCACCTCCGTGACCTCCTTCTGCCCCTCTGACGATGTGCATCCTTGTATCTTGTGCTTGGCTCTGCTCTGATTCCTTCTAGCCTGCAGCTATAGTTTGACCTTGGGCTTCTCCTTCTCCTGCAAGCTTCGTATCACTCGGCCTTACCTTGTGTTACTCGGCTCGTTCTTCACCTGCATCAAGATCACTTGGGTAACCCGGCCGATTCTCTCAGTAACTCGACCGGGTAACTACTTGATACATATACATGGGCTTCTTGCCTCCGTTCATCGGCCGACATATACATGATTCGGCCGACTTGGACTGTAACTCGGAAACTAGACGGGGATAGTACCTCTGTCTTTCCCCGTCTCTGACCTACCCGAGGTTAACCCCCCGACATAATCTTCTTTCTCATATCTTTCTGTATATGCCGCCATCAACGAAGCCGTCAAGAAGGGACCACTCATGACCATGACCTTAGAATGTGAGACGGAATTTCCCAAGGCACTCAAAAACCTCATGGTTAGCTTGGGAATACATGGTGAAGCCGTGTACACATGATTTCTAGTGATGGATGAAGGAGAAGAATATTGATGGGTACAACTCCACTTGTACAAAAACAAGGGGGACAATCACAAAGAGTCGGTATTCTGCATGGTCACCAATACTGAAATGCACATGTCATTCTTTGACTCTGCAAGGAATGCAGCTTGGAATGCTATCAAGGAGCTTGGTGAAAGACTCAAGTGTAGAATGCTCAACACTCAAAATGACCTTAGAGAAGAGAAGAAGTATACCCAAGACTTAGAGACCACCATAAAAAGTCTAAGGGAAGAAATCATAGACTTATCATATGAGTGAGAATTGTGACGTACTCCGATAGTTGGACCACCACACTCATCATTTTCTCACGTTAATAATTTGATCATACCAACCTATGTGGTATGGCAAATTTTTGTCTAAGTTATGTTTGAACCTTAGTGCTTGTGATAGATTATTGTATGCTATGACTTGTGTGTTTTATTGTTGAATGTATGCTTTTGGATTTTGTTTCACTACCTTATGTTTTCTCTTTACTTGTGTTGATTCTAATTTTTCTCTATCCTATGCAATAGATGCCTAGCTTTGTTATCAGCACCGCCCAGTGTCGTGGGAATGGCCATGGCAGATGCTGCAATCGGCAGCGAGTAGTAGAACGAGGGGCAAGGGCGTCCAGCCATCTTTGGTGCGAGATAAGGGCGGAGACACAAGGATTTACCCAGGTTCGTCCCCCCCGGAGGGTAAAGACCTACTCCTGCTAGATTGTATTATGGAGAGAGTACAAGGGCAAGCTCGACGACTAGGCGGCGAGTCGCTGGGGTGTATGATGGAACGTGTCCTCTATGCGTACCCTAGGGAGGTTTATATAGGCTCACCTCGCTAGGGTTTACAGATCTACAACCAAATTAGTTAAGGATTCGGAGGGTTCTTGACCTAATCCGACTGGGCCTAGCTACGCTTCTGGGCCTCCAGCTTCTAGTCGTCTAGGTCCTTGCCAAGTCTCGATCCAGTCGCCGTCCTGCAGGCCCACTCGCTGGCAGCTTGGGCCAGTAGGAAATGCCCTGCTGGGTATACCTCGGTCGGCATATCCCCATGAGTAGTCCCCGAGGCCGTCGTTGATTCGTCGCAGGTGTTCGTTGGCAGTCGGAGTATGCGGTCTAATTCAGACGCCTAGTCGAATCAGCGGTGGACTCCTGAATAAAAGAAAGAACTAGTCATTTTAGTCGCAATAACGGCGACTAGTCGAATCGCGGCTGGGCGAATAGGTCGGCGAGTAATTGAGTCTCTATCATAGTGATCAATTCGACGAATCATCAAGTCGCTGAAAACAACGAGTCGAGTGGATGAAGTTGGACCATCAATGCTGGTCAAAGTAGCCGTTGGGTAATACAACGGTAATATCAGTGTAATTACCACGCGGTAACGGCTCCCCGAAGATGGCGGGTAGCAACTGCTATATAAGGAGAATGGCAGGTGAGGAAAGAACATTCCCACACTTCCTCCGATCTCGCGCATTCCCAATCCTCCATTCCGCGCATCGACCAGAGCGACCCAGAGCAGTTCATAGCCCCCAGATCCTTCAATCGATGGCGCCTCCGGCGGAACCATGGGGCAGATCCAAGTGCACGAAGGTGCTGTTGAAGTCGTTCGAAGAGGCAGGGATCCTCCGCGCCAAGAGATCGCTCATCCCTACGGCTGGAAAGGTGATTCCAGATCCACGCGAGGGGGAGTTCATCTGTTTCACAAGCCATCTGGAGCGGGGGCTCGGATTCCCCACTTCCCTCTTCTTCCGCCGCTTTTGCGCCTATTATGGCATCCAACCGTCGGACGTAGGGCCGCATAGCATCGAGCAACTCACCATCTTTGTGGCGTTTTGCGAGTGATACCTAGGTTGCCGACCGTAGTTCCCCCTATGGCAAGAACTGTTCCACGGGAGGATCAGCCGCGAAGAAGTAGGTGGCCCGATGTTAGCCGCGGGCGGCCTGACCTTTCAGCTGAAGTCGAAGGCGTCCTTCTTCGACCTGATGCTGCCGAAGAAGGCGGCAAACAAATGGAAGAAGAGTTGGTTCTACATGACCGAGTCGCCCCCGTCCGATGAGGTGGCGCTTCCGATGTACTCTGCCGACCGGCCCGAGCCGCGTCGTCTCCAAGTCACCAAGCTCTCGTTGGACTAGCGGATGGTCGTTGACGAGATGTTGCAGACGATCCACCACCTGAAGAAGAAGGGCCTCCAGACCGTCAATTTGTACAATTGTTGGTTTGGACGGCGGCTGGTGCCTTTGGCCAGTCGCGCCCATTATATGTACGAATACACGGGCAAGGACGACCCGACGAAGTCCTGTCACGCCGAGTGGAGGCTTCAGGACTACACCTTGGACTTGAAGAAGATCACCGAGGCAGAGTACCTCGACACGAAGGCCGGTGTCGCCCCTTACACCGTGAAACGCCAAGCTCCAACGGTGAGTCCTTTTTTCCTTTGCGCACTTCGTAGTTGCAGTTTTGCATTCGCGGTCGTGCTAACTTCATTTTGTTGTCGCAGTTGTTCCAGGTGGTAGAAGGTTGGCTTCCACCCGCAGACGGCGAGAATTCGAACTCGTCCGGCGAGGATGAAAGCGAGTCTTTTCCCGACAAGGGCGATGTCAGGAGTGACGGGGGCGGTGATGATGATGAGGACGGTGGCGACGAGGCCGTGGAGGTCGCCGCTACCACGGTTCGCAAAACTCGCAGGCAACACTAGCGCGAGCTCGAGGCTCACAACGAAAAGGAGGACGAACTCCCCGAACACACCTCACGGCGCGAATCTACGTCGTCGAAGAAGAAACCACCGCCATCAAAGAAGAAGAAAAAGTCGTCTAAGCCGGTATCACCGCCTCGGTCTATGAGTAGCTCCGATGCTACCAGCACAGCCGAGGAAGCTAAAGCCGACGCACCGGCGCATGCGACCGCGGCGACCGGTGCGGCCATTGCGGAAGACGAGATGCCGTTGGCGTCACTGCCGCCGCCCTTCGCCCCAGTCACCGGGCTCGTGGCTGCTCCAGCCGCAGGGACCTCGTCGCCGAGGGGAGCTCCCGCGGCGATCGCCACTGAACCTCCTACTGTGGCCTCGTCCTCGAAGAAGCCGTCGGTGTCTTGGACGCAGAGTGTGTTCGAAACGGGCCTCAGTCAGAAACTAGGGCCGGAGTTGGAGAAGCCGGCCAGCATTCGTACTGGCCTACGTTTTATCCCAGTCGCCAAGTGAGTGTTTCTCAATCCTTTCATTTGTCTGCTTGATTTATGTCTGACTAGCGAGTTTACTGATGGAGTTGTTCTGTAGGACTGGAGTGAAGAAGATAGGTCACCCTTCAGTGGCCAAGGTTCCATCGGGTGCCGAGGAGGCACCAGTCGACCCTTCAAAGAAGAGGAAGGGCGACGAGGTCGAGGTGCTTGCTGAAGGTGCGAAGAAAGCAAAGGGCGACGAGGTCGTCACGATTTCGGACGAGCCGACGGTCGCCTCGAGCGAGGCTCCAATTGCAGTGGACGCAGCCCCGAGGGCCACGGTGGACACGGAGTCGCAGCATGCGGAGCCCGTGGCCTCGTTTGGGGCGACAGACCCACCTTCGAGTGGTTCGGGAGCCGTGGTGGCGATGTTCCCTCGCTTTGTAGAGAGGGCCTCCGCGGCGAGTGCATCGGTGCCGTCGAGCCAATTGCCCGAGTCCGCCGGTGCGGAGGTCGAGCAGCGTCGCGGGTGTACTCCATTCGTTATTCCATCTATGGATGCAATGGAGCTTCACGACATGCTAGGCGTCGCCATCCAGGTATGTCCAGTCCCCGAGGATCGGGCCACTGAATTTCAGTGGTCGGATTCTTATTTTTTTTTTGAGTCCAGTCCCCGAGTGGCTGGTCATTGAATTTCAGCGGCTAGGCACTTAGGATTTTCGTTGCCCAGTCCCCGAGTGGCTAGTCGCTGAATTTCAGCGGCTAGGAACTTAGGATTTTCGTTGCCCAGTCCCCGAGTGGCTAATCGCTGAATTTCAGCGGCTAGGCACTTAGGATTTTCGTTGCTGACGCTTCCATGGTTGCGCAGGGCCTGCAGCGCGAGTCGGCGGAGTGGCTTGCCGCCAGGGAGCGTGTGGAGAGGGAGCTCCTCGTTGTTCGGGACATGAACGAGCAGCTTCGAGCGACTGCGGGTGAGTGGCCGTTGTGCTTGATGCTGGTCATAAACCTTGTTCTTCTCGTAATCATGGTGTTTTTGATGCAGAGGATAGCGCAGCCGTGGTGGAGAAGGCTCGTCAGGGCATCATTCCGGCGAGTGAACTGATGGCTGCATAGTCGTCCTTGAACGCCGCGGAGAAGCGAATCGACGACCTGGAGCGCGAGCTCAAGGAGGCAAAGGCAGATGCGACCTCGGCGGATGGGCGGTCGAAGGCAGCCGTTACTTCTGCTGCTGAAGAGCGGAAGATGTCATACACGCTCATTGCCGGGCTGCAGGATGACCTCTCCGGTCTTGAGGATTTCATCACGGAGCGCTGTCGCCCATTGATTGGTGAGTTTTTCTTTGGCGAGTCCCCGAGCGTTTGGGTCACGTTATTTTGCTAGAGCCTCCCTTATTATTTGCTTGTGTGTTGCAGGCCTGATTACTGATAATGCCGAAGAAGCGCAGTCATACGACGCGCGGCAATGCGTCACCACTCTGGTTGATTCTGCCGCGCTGTCAGCGACCTGCATCCGGGCGTATCTGCAGGAGATCTCGCCCATGGAGGTGATTCCCAACGACCTCGTCAAAGTCTGGCGCTACTTGGAGAAGGCCCCGGCTGTTGTGGAATTCATGATGCAGTCGGCCTTTCGTCGTGGTGTGGCGACTGCGCTGAGCCTTGGGCTCGCGCACTTTCCTGATGACTTTGACCTTGACGACGTCACGAGCGGGTACCCTTTGTCGACGGGCGCAGTCGAGATTGCCAAAGTGCTGAAGCTGACCGAGTGGGCTGCGGTGTACGCCGACCGGGTGTGGGCGATGGGCGACCTCATTCCGTACCAGGAGACGGTCGTCGCCCCGAACGACCCCGAACCGGCGCACCTCTACTTCAAGGTGGAGCAGCCATTCTGAGCGGCCATGGCGGGTGAGCTTACGACGTACCCGTTGAACCCGTGGATTCCTTTTATCCGCTGTCGCAAGAGTGGTGGCGCCTCATCGTCGAAGCCTGTGGAGTAGAATAGTTTGCCGATCGGCGTTAATTAGAAAAAGTATGTAACTACCCTTGTAAGAGAACAAATTTTGCTGCTTGAAGGAATGTAAGCGTGCTTTTGCCAATGTTTTGTGTTTTGATTGTTGGTTGTGCGAGTCCCCGAGCGCGTCTGCCCTTTTATGGGGTTAACCTCATTTTTGTGTTGTTTGAACTGTTAGTAAGTTAAGGTCGACTCGCCATGGCTTGGAAAGCCAGTCGCGTGGAGACTCCAAGGGGTGCTCTGTACTTAGCTGTTTTCCCGGGCGCAAACAGGGTCGGGTGGTCGAGTCCCCAAGCGTGGTACTTGGTGGTTCTAGTCGCATGCCTGAGGTAGGTGAGGATGGGGCGTGTTGTGTTAAGCGCGTCGCTCCACCTGATTCGTAGGACCAGTCACGTGGCGAGTCCAGAACGCGCTCTCATACTTGGCGTTTTCCCTGGACGCTCCTGTTTGGACTGGCGTTAGTCCCTGAGCGTGGTACTTTGCCGTTCAAGTCGCTGCGCCAAGGATGTGGAGGACTGGGTCGCCGTGGGAAGCGAATGCAGTTGTCTTGGCTCGGAAAGCCAGTCAAGCAAGGCGACTCCAATGGGGCTCCGGGTTGGCTTTTTTCATGGACGATACGAGGCCTAAATTCTTTAGTGTCCTCGTGTTGCACTACTTGGCCGTGCCGGTCGCGTCACCAAGGGTTGACTTCTCTGAGTAGCATAGCGCTGTTATTACGAGTGTGAGTGGCACAAGATACAGAGAGTGGACACACGTTGTGCGAATCAATCTGCTTTTTTTCATAGCGGGTAGGAGGTACATGTCTGGAGTTCTAGGAGTAGAACTTGCGTAGGAGGTTTACATTCCACGGCCGCTTGACGTCGAGTTTTCTGTCACCTCGGACATCGATGAGGTAGTAGGCGTCGTTGCCCAGGACTCGCCCGATGGCGAATGGTACCTCCCAAGGGGGGGAGAGTTTGTGCATGCCCTTCTTGTCCTGGATCAGACGCAGTACCAGGTCGACTTCCTGGAAGGTGCGGGTCCGTACTCGCCGACTGTGGTAGCGGCAGAGCCCTTGCTGGTAGATGGCGGTGCGGGAGCGAGCTAGGTCGCGTGCTTCGTCGAGCTCGTCGACTCCGTCTTGGCGTGCAAGCTCGTTGTTGGCCTCCGCGTAGTTGACCACCCGAGGCGAGTCGTGCTTGAGGTCGGTTAGCATGACGGCCTCGGCACCGTACACCATGAAGAAGGGGGTGAATCCTGTCGACCTATTGACGGAGGTGCGGATGCCCCAGATGACGGAGGGGAGCTCTTCGACCCAACACCCAGGAGTTTGCTTGAGTGCAACTTGTAGTCGCGGCTTCAGGCCATGGATGATGCTCTGGTTGGCGCGTTCTACCTGGCCGTTGGACTCCGGGTGGGCGACTGAGGCGAGATCGAGTCGTATGTTGTGCTCCTAGCAGAATTCGGCCATGTCTTCTTTGGCGAAGTTGGTGCCATTGTCCGTGATGATGCTGTGCAGGAACCCATAGCGATAGATGAGCTCGCGCAGGAATTTGGTGGCGGTCTTCCCGTCGCACTTGCGGACTAGCTTGGCCTCCACCCATTTTGTGAATTTGTCGACTACGACCAGGAGGTGGGTGTAGCCAGAGGGGTCCTTCTTGATGGGGCCTACCATGCTCATGACCCACACGGCGAATGGCCAGGTGATGGGGATGGTCTTGAGCGCCGAGCTTGGCACGTGAGTCTGGTTGGCGTACTTGTGGCATCCGACGCAACGTTGTACAATGTTGGCCACATCGACGTGTGCGGTGAGCCAGTAGAAGCCATGTCGCATGGCTTAGCGACTAGAGAGCGGGCGCCGACATGGTGGCCGTAGTCGCCAGCGTGGATGTCCTGGAGGATCTTGCGTCCTTCTGCGGGTTGGACGTAGCCTTGGAACACGCCTGTCACGCTGCGCTTATGGAGCTCGCCGTTGATGATGACGAAGGATTTGCAGCGTCGTGCTATCATCCGGGCCTCCGTTTCCTCAGCGGGTAGGGTGCCTCCCTCCAGGTAGGCAACATATGGCGCGGTGCAGTCGCTTGGCTCGGTGATCATTATTATGACCAGGGCCGCATCTAGTTACGGCGGAATTCCGATGTCGATCTCCCTCGGGGGAGAGTCGGAAGGCTTGGTGATGGTGTCGAGGAAGACACCGGTTGGGCGACGCGAGTCGAGCCGAGCTGATACGGGCTAGTGCGTCGGCCTCCTCGTTCTTCCACCGGTTGATCCACTCGATGGAGTAGCCTGCAAAGTGGCCTCCCAGTTGGTCCACTGCTTGGCGGTACGCCGCCATGGAGGGAGAGACTGCGTCGCAAATGCCGACGACTTTCCCGGCGACGAGGTCGGAGTCGCCGTAGTAGCGCAGGCGATTGATGTTCATCTCCTTGGCTGCTCACATGCCGTGGAGGAGCGCCTCGTACTCGACCATGTTGTTGGTGCAGGGGGTGAAGTCAAGGTACAAGACGTAGCGTAGCTTGTCGCCCTTTGGAGATGTGAGGACAATCCCTGCCCCTGCACCATCTGCATTTTTGGAGCCGTCGAAGTGTATGGACCAGTAATGGAGGTACGGCAGTTTCTCTGGCTGCTGGGCCTCCTCCCAGTCGGCGAGAAAGTCTATGAGAGCCTACGACTTGATCGCCTTGCGCGGCTCGTACCTGATGTTGTGGACTATGATCTCGACGGCCCACTTGGCGACTCGCACGGTCGCCTCACGGTTGGGGATGATGTCCTACAACGGTGCTAAGGAGACGACCGTTATTGGGTGCTACTGAAAGTAGTGCGGCAGTTGCCGCTGGGCTCTGAAGACCGCATATACCAATTTTTGGTACTGCGGGTAGCGCTGGCGAGACTCGGTGAGGACTTCGCTGATGTAGTATATAGGTCGCTGCACCGGACGCTCCTTGCCTTCCTCTGGTCGTTCGACGACCATGACGGTGCTGACGACTCGCTTCGAGGCTGCGACGTAGGCAAGCATGGGCTCCTTGTCGATGGGGGCAGCGAGTAGCGGTGCCGCGAGTAGCCCCTCCTTGAGAGCGTGGATCGCGTTGTCTGCCTCCTTGTCCCACTGGAAAGTGGGGTTCTTGCGCATTAGGCGGTAGAGGGGCATCGCCTTCTCGCCTAGCCGGGGGATGAAGCGATTGAGAGCCGCGACTCGCCCGACCAACTTCTGGATGTCGCGCAGGCACTCGGGTCTGCCGAGCCGGGCGATCGTGTTGATCTTGGCGGGGTTCGCCTTGATCCCGCGCTTGGAGACAACGTACCCCAGCAGCTGTCCAGTAGGTACACCGAAGGTGCACTTTCCTGGGTTTAGCTTTACCTTGTACCTCCGCAGGTTAGCGAAGGTTTCCGCCAGGTCGGCGAGTAGATCGCCCTAGCGAGTGGACTTTACCACCACGTCGTCGATATAGACGTGGATGTTGCGGCCGATTTGGCTCGCAAGGCACTCCTGCATGCACCTCTGGTAGGTCGCCCCGGTGTTCTTGAGGTCGAAGGTCATGGCGGTGTAGCAGGAGGCTCCGAATGGCGTGATGAACGCCGTCTTCTCCTCGTCCTCGACTGCCATTTTGATCTGGTTGTACCCAGAGTAGGCGTTAAGAAAGCATAGCGACTCCAAGCCCGCGGTTGGGTCGATGATTTGGTTGATCCGCGGGAGGACAAACTGCTCCTTCGGGCAGGCGCTGTTGAGGTTTGTGTAGTCGATACACATTCTCCAGGTCCCATTTTTCTTCTCGACCAGGACTGGGTTTGCCAGCCACTTGGAGTATTTGATTGGCCGGATGAAGCCTGCAGCGAGTAGACGCTGCACCTACTCGGTGATTGCTCGGCGGCGCTCTTCATTGAAGGGCCACAGTGACTGCTTGATGGGTCACGCTTTGGGGGTCGGAGTTGAGTTTGTGCTCACCGAGTTCCCTCCGGACACCAGGCACGTCGGATGGATTCCATGCGAAGATGTCGCGATTCTCACCTAGGAACTCGATGACCGCGAGTTCCTATGTTGGGCTCATGCCCGTCCCAATCGTCACCGTCTGGCTGGAGTCGCTTGGGACCAGCTCGACGGTGCGAGTGTGCGTCATTGCCTCGAAGGCGGTGGAGCCTCCACCCTCCGAGTTGGGCTTCTTGAGTATGGTGGGGTCGTCATTGTTGATCCCGCTCGCGTACTTAGCGAGCTCCTCTACGTGGTTGGCTTTTGCCGCTATGACGGCGTCGGCGAGCTCAGGGCCTTTTGCCTCGCACTCTGCGGCCATGTCGGGGTCGCCGTGGACAATAATGATGCCGCACGGCCCGGGGAGCTTCATCGCGTTGTATGCGTAGTGGGGAGCTGCCATGAATTTGGCAAACGCCTGACGCCCCAGGACGCAGTGGTAGGGGCTGTTGAACGACACCAGCTCGAAGACGATCCGCTCGGTGCGGAAGTTCGCTGGTGTGCCAAAGGTGACTGGCAGCATCACCTTGCCGATCGGGTACGCCTTCCAACCGGGGACGATGCCGTGGAAGGTGGTGTAGGTCGTCTCGATCATCGACTGCAGGAGCCGCAGTCGCCTAAACGTGTCCAGGTATAGAATGTTGATGAAGCTATCGCCGTCCATCAGTGTCTTGGGGATCCAGTAGTCTCCCACCTTGGGGTTGACCACCAGGGTGACTCGACTCGGATATTCGATCCATGGTGAGTGGTCCTCACGGCTCCAGGTGATTTGTTGCTCGGACTAGTTGAGGAACTAGGGGATGTCGACCTAGGACACTGCATTGACGGCGACAGTGCGGGCGATGACCTTCTTCTCGTGCTTCGTGTTGAAGCTGGTGAAGGTGTGAAGCGAGCCGGCGTCGTTGCCTAATTTTCCGCCGTTTGGCGGGTGGTTGTCGGGGTCTTCCCTTGCACGCCGTGCCTTCTCGATCTCCCTCAGGGAGTGGCAGTCGGCGGTCGTGTGCGTGGCGGTTTTCCCCTCCCTGCTGTGGAACACACAGGGCAGGTTGAGGAGAGCTGCGGGATCGAACCTCGGCTTCGCCTTGTAGTTGCCACCGTCGCAGCGTTGGCCTTCGTCGCGGCGAAAGCTCTTGGGCTCGCGTGGAGCGTACCCGGCGTTGGCAACGAAGTCGACTCGCCCGTCACCGCGGCGCTTGCCGGTGAGGCGAGTGTTGCTGTATTGTAGCTCGGGTCGTCTCCCGTTGTCGTGGCCGCTCGTGCGACGATTCCCTCCCGACTCGTCATCGGTTTCTTGGTTTGGGTCCTCCTCCGCGTATCGCTTGGTGATCTCGAGGAGGTCCGGTATGTTGTCGAGTGTTTTGTACACCCGCTTGAGTTTGGTGATCAAGGGCTCGTAGCGGCACGAGTTCTTGAAGCAGTGGGTCGTGATGTCCGGGTGGATTCCAGCCGTGTTGTACCACAGGTCTTGCCACCGTTGGACCCAGCTGCGGGTCGACTCGCGGGGTCCCTGGACGCATCGCTCCAGGTCCTCGAGGGTGGTAGCGCAGGTGTAGGAGACCTCGAAGTGCCTGGCGAAGGCATCACACATTTCCTCCCAGAGAGTGTGTCTGCATCTACAACAGAGGCTGAGTATATTGCCGCCTCGGAGGCAGCAAAGGAAGTTGTTTGGATGAGGAATTTCCTCATGGATCTTGGTGTGGTTCAGGGCTCATCCAATCCGTTGGACGTGTATTGTGACAAAAATGGTGATATTGCACAAGCCAAGGAACCTAGACAACACCAGAAGAACAAGCACATACTCATGCAGTACCACCTGATTCGCCAGTTCGTGGATCTGGGTGATATCAAGTTATGCAAGGTACACACGGATGCAAATATTGCAGATCCGTTGACAAAGCCGTTACCACAGCCGAAGCATGAGGCGCACCTGAGAGCCATGGGCATTAGATGATTAGACATGTGATGTCGGAATATTGACTCTAGTGCAAGTGGGAGACTGTTGGGAATATGCCCTAGAGGCAATCATGTATGATGATATTTCCCATTGTATTCATAAAGTTATTAAGCTATCCTTGTATGAGCATCTGATGTATATCATTGAATATGTGATTCCGTTGTGGAACTATACATTCATGTTGTTTGTACTAAATGTCTTTGGTCATTGAGGTTGTGCTGGGCACACAACTTAGACCAATGTGAAAGTCGGCTTGATGACTCGGTTCCACTTGTCATGGGCATGGTTATGCTATTCCGACTTACACAGATTCGGCTAAAGAGTTTAGTGAGTCGGATTGACCCACATTGAGGTACAACGAACAAGTTGTCATTTGTATATCTCAATCAATGTAATCCTTAGACATGAAGTTATTGCATAGTCCGAGTTGAGGATCACCGACTTAGGTTCTGTCAAACGCTGATCCATAACTGGGCAGTTATAAAGGCAGAGTTCGGGTCGACTAAGAATCAAGCTGCGTGATATGAATAACCAAGATGGGATTTTTCCCCTCCACTCGGAGAGATATTCTCTGGGCCCTCTCTGATGATATGATTCGAAAAGCATGGCCATGCACGACTCGGTTAAGTGTTAACAGAGGAGATCGACTAAGAGTTAGTCGGATGAATCACTTATGTCGGATCGATAAGAGAGTCAGACTATTTAAGGGATGACAAATACTCGCCTATAGTCTGACAAGGTATATCATGAGGCAAAAGGGACTCGGACGCAAGTCGCATTGGAAAGGCAATTCGTCATGACTCGTTGGTACTTGGGAGTCGGCACGTTCCTGTAGGAACCGCTACCGACTGATCGATTGAGAGTCAGACTCTAATCGTGTCCAAGTAGCCATGAGCCTGCGGGGTCACACACTTAAGAGCGGGAGCAAGTTCGGATTGGATCTGAACCGGAAATCTGGTTGGGTTGGACCTGAGTCGAATTTGGACTGAGTCAGTGAGTCAGACTCACGTTGACTAGTGTTATTGTAATATCCCTAAAATCATGTTTCAAAACTCATGCATATCATCCATGCATCCATGATCATTTAGGGTTCCATTTTCAAAACCATCTCAAAACAAGAGCATATGTTGCTCATTATTTTATGTAAGTATGCTCTAGCCTTAGTGCTATTTTCTAATGAGAAGAGTACTTGTTTTGTTCAGTAATGTTTGAATTCAAACTTAAGTACTTTCCAAAACTTGAGCAAAGTTTTCAAAACAAAGTGTGAAAATAAAACCAATATTATGCCCATGGTTTATATCACATTAAGGCTTGGTTTTATTTTTATTTTCAAATGATCAAAGTGATTTTGAGTAAACAGTAGTGTTTGACACACATTTGAATACTAAGTTCACTGTTTAAAAATTTAGAGAAGATTTGAAATCAAACTTGTTTGAATTAGGATTTGAAATCATTTCTAGAAATTCAAACAAAAATAGAAAAGGAGTAGAGGAAAATAAATAAATAAGCAAACAGCCCAACTCGACCCATCTAGCCCAGCAACTCCCTCCCGCGAATCGTTTTCTTTCACTCACAACCACACCCACGGAGTCACTGACTGCCTGGACCCACCTCCTCTTCTTTCCTCTCGCTGACAACCGCGGCCCACACGGCATCATCGTCTCCACCCAGCGACTAGTTCATCCCCAAATCACTCGGCCGTTTCTGGATTGATTCGCGGCTTCAATTCATGATCAATGCTCGAGTAATTCACGCCCCCGTCCTCGCCTACTTAAGCACGATGTCGCCCTCCTCCTTTTCCCCCAAACCACACCTCACCGGAGCCACCGGGCTCCTCGAATTTCTCTCTGGACGCCCTCTGCTCCGACGAGTTCGTCGTTGAATTCCGGTGAGCACCGCACTCCCCTCTGCCTATGGTTCATACTGGCTTGTTCTACATCTCCGTGCGCATCTACTGACATTCTCCGTTTTCTTGCGCATGATCTGTAGCCTCGGCAGCGTCAACGACTGAGCTCCGCCACCCTCTGCTCGAACTCCGGCGACCGTTCCCCGTAAGTACCAGCCTCCCCTCTTCCTCTGTTTGATACGCATGAGATCCCCAGTGTCCTGCGCATCTAACGACACCCTTCTCTCGTCTTAGCGTGGCCCAGAATGTCGACTACGTCGATGAACAGAAGCATCCGTCGCTAGGGACTTCTCCGACGAGCAATCCACGACGACCCCGAGCGCCCCTTCGCCAACCGAGCACACGTCGAGCATCTCCTCGTCACTGCGATTCTGGTGAGCATCCTCACACCTCCCCGGGCGACCTAACTCGCCGGCAAGCTTGCAGCTAGAGCGCACCGCCGCCTGTCGCCGCCGCCAGCGCCGCCACTCGTTGGTTAGCTGCTTAGGGCCGTTCGATTTAGATCAAGTGGACGCGATAGAACATAGACGAAGGGGTAATTATAGATCTGAGCCGCGCGTTTTAATTAGACCTAAAGGCTCAGAAGCGTGATCCTGAGCGAAGCGGTACCAGCCAACCAGGGACTGCCGCGTGGCATGTTCTTAGTTTTAAATTTCTGAATTAGATCTATTAGATGTTTGAATTTGATTAATTCATAACTTTTGAATGCCACGTCCAAATTTAACAAATTTTATATCAATGGAATCAGGAGAGAAAAACCTTTCCATCTATTCAATGTGTTTAATGTTTTGCCTCTGTTAAAATGGTTGTTTTTACAGAAACATGTGTAGGCCTATTTTGTGTCTAACAATTATTTGAAAAATGTTTTAATGTTCAAATAAAGTTTATTTAGCTTGTTTTGTACTTGTTTATGATTCAGTACCATGCACTTGTCTTGTTTGGTGTAAAAACCATCACATGGCATTATGCATGCATCCTTATATTTTTGCTTGTATTTATTTTGTATGTGATTTTGGTGCTATTATTTTATGTGTAGATTTTGGTGCAAATAGTGATTGTGATTGTGAGGATTGTAGATACTCTCCAAACTACCAAGGCAAGTGTTCCTTCATGATTTATTCCTATGTATTTATGCATTAGAAATATTTTGCTAGTCTTGCATGGTTATTTTGAGCTATATGCTATGCTTGGGAAATCCTAGTAGTTGTAGAATTGCTAGAAATATTTCTAAGTCTTATCAATGCCATGCTTAGACTAGCTAGTAGCAACCAAGGGTGGTTATATATTCATGCTATGAATAAATATTTCTAAGTCTTTGGACTATGTTTTTGCTTAATAAAACAACTAAGTGAATGAAACACCTGGGTGGAATGGAAAGAATGGGTTATGTTGAGTGGTTACACAAGGCCCATTTCTATGGTTTACCTTGTGTATCTCACTTGTGGAAAGCCACCCAGGAACAAAGGTATTTGAGATGCCATATGTTAAGAAGCTTCTAGTGCAGCCACTTGGCAATATGGGCTCTGCCTGGATCATATAGGTTGCAATAACTTAGCCATTTGGACAGTTGGTGGTAGTGGAATGATAGGTTGGAGCGCGTGCATTTGGTCTAAGGGAAGGCTTCTGAAAGGTCCTGTCTTGGTGAAAATCAAGTCTTGTGGGGAAAGTGCATAACCTCTGCAGATGGAAGAATCTAAGTACTTAGCCATGTCCCTGGTATTGGACAACTTGAGCATCAAGACATGGAAGCTATCAAGAATCTCCTCATCCCAATTTCTAAGTAAAAATTTGTGGTTGAACAAGGGTGAAGGTTCACCAATGTCTATTGGTGGTTCCTTGGTAAAGATTTTATCAAAGAAAAACTTAGTGTTTTCAACTAATAGGCAAAACCTATTTTGAGCAAAGCAAGCCTAAGCTACACTTAGCCAAAATGCATATAGTATCTAGTCCACCAATATTCTACTAAGGTATCACTTGCCAATACTATTCCAATGTATTGACCCACTGTGGCTGTAACTTGTGATGTTGCAGGTTATTCTGATGATGATTAGGAGTCATGAGTCTACACTCAACATGCTTGCCTGTGGCACATGAAGATGAAGACTTATCTATATTATTATATATTTTGAACTCTTGTATTAGGCCTGTGGCCATGCAGTTGTAAAAGACTATGTTATCTCTGGAATGACTTGTAATAATGACCTTTGTTTCTGTGTACTTCATCTTAAACTGTGGATGCTAGCATTGATCCAGGGACTAGCATTGCAATAACAAGGATCTTTTCCTTTACAAAGGAGGGATCTTACAGATGGTATCAGAGCACTGTGTTGCCTGTAGGATTATGACCCTAGGATTGGAAACCACTAAGGAAAAAATTTCAACAACTTCCACACTTGTCTTATTCTTCTAGTAAACTTTTCTAATCTTCTTTTCTCATCTCTTTTGATAGAAGGATGCATTGTTAGCCTTTAGATTAGAAAGTGAAAGATGAATTGATCCTTATTAGTTGGACCACCACACTCATCTTTATATTTTCAAAATTTTTACTAAGTTATATTGAAACTAGGTTGCTTGTATTATGTATGTCATGATTTGAGTGTTGCTTGACAATGATATGCATGTGATGCTTTGTCTTGTGATTTAACTTTAGTTGTATTGATCCTAACTTTTTCTATCTTAGATGCCTAATGTTACTATCAGCATGGCTGAAGAGTTCAAGGGAACTCGTTTTGGCACTCGTATTATTGAGCTCACTAGTCTGCTCAATCTCCCTCTTCCTACTATCATGATGCTTCCCCTCACCAAGTTTGAGAGGAAAGACCTTTGGGGTTTCAAGGTTAATCAGCCAGGACGCCAGACTGAGCCAGCCACGGAGGCCATCATCTTCAAGCTCATGCATGATGACAAGGAGAGAGGCCTAGATGTAGTCATGCAGGATTTGATTGGACGTTTACTAGGGAGACACTCTCGATAGGTTAGAGGTACTCACTTCCACACCTTTGGTAGACGTGATGATGATGGTGAGGCCATTGACTTTGAGGATACTTCGAGAGAGACGGTAGAGACGATTCGCCTATACCTCCAGGACTTAGAGGTTCTTCTTAGGCACATAGACACTGATAGGACCAACGTCATGCTTAGCAATGACGAACTCCAGGTGCAGATTCGTGAGAAGGACAAGCTCTTCGCGGAGCAAGATGAGATAGTCAAGGAGATGGAGGCTAAGTTTGAGAGTCAAGACAGAAAGTTCAAGAGTCAAGAGAAGAGAGTCCAAGATAGGAACAAGAGGATTCGAGACATGACTGCAGAACTAGAGGCCAAGGACTTCGAGCTCGAGCATCAGTAGACTGTGATTGAGAGGCTTCGTTCACAGAAGAGGGCTCTCAAAGCCAAAGTAGAGACCTTGACCACCAATGTCGAGGAATACAAGACCGCAATGGATAATGCAGGTCTTACATTTGTTGACGAGGAGGTTGATGCAGAGGAGTAGTGATGACTACTCATTTACCTTTATTTATCATGTCTTTGATTATTGAGTCGTAATGACCATCCAACATGTGGATGGCTTGCTATTGGTGTGTTTACTTTTCAGAACTTGTTGTCTATGTTGTTGAACTTTTATTACTATGATGCATGATTGTGATTTGTTATGTGATGTATTGTGCATGTTAGCATCTATGGGTATCTCATTCTTATCCTTATTGAAAACCACAGATGCCTCCCCGACGTGCCAATCCCAACCCCAACAACAACAACATCACCCCTGAGATGCAGCAGATGATGACAGCTCAGACTCAGTTGATGCAAATGATGACTACTTTCATCTATAATCAGAACAACAACAACAACAACAACAACAATAATAACAATAACAATAACAACAATCAGAACAACCCACCGGGTTTTGACATGCTTACCAGGTTCTTAAGACTGAGGCCAGCAAAGTTCTCAGGAACTACTGATCCTATGGTGGCCAATGATTGGCTACGCTCTGTGAACAAGGACTTGGTAACTGTTGGCTGTACTGATGAAGAGAAAGTCAGATTTGCAGCTCACTTGTTGGAAGGACCAGCAGCCACTTGGTGGGATAACTTCCAGATCACCACTCCCATTGAGGATGTGACATGGGCTATCTTTGAAGATGGTTTCCGTACTTCTCACATCTCATCCGGAGTGATGAGTTTGAAGAAGAAAGAGTTCCATAACTTGAAGCAGCGCCACCGCAGCGTGGCAGAGTATATTGAGGAGTTCAACAATCTGGCGCGTTATGCACCGGATGAAGTTGACACCGATGCTAAGAGGAAAGAAAAGTTTCTTGAGGGATTGAACGATGAATTGAACCTGCAGTTAGCTGTGGCCTATGTCCCCACATATCAGTCTCTTTGTGACAAGGCTTCCATCTTGGAGGGCAAGATGAAACAAGTTGAAAGCAGGAAGAGAAAGCACTCTGACAAGCACAGCTCGGGATCATCTCACAAGTGTTCCCATTATGATGACAATGGGAGTTTTGGATCCCACAAGCATGGGAAGTTCAACAAGCACCACAACCACAACCGTTATCATGACAACAAGCACAACCGTAGTCATGACAACGATAAGTACAAGAATCACAAGGGTGGATATAAGAACCACCACAATGGAAGTGGCAGTGGAAGCCAACCTGTCAAGAAGGATCTTAGTCAGGTTGAATGCTTCAAGTGCAAGAAGATGGGGCATTATGCAAATGAATGCCCAGAAAAGAAAGTTGAAGGACCCAAAAAGCCCAACCCTTTCCAGAAAGGGCAAGTGAACCACATCAATGTGGAGGAAATCTATGAAGAGCCAGATGCTGTGGATGGTAAGTTCAAACTCAATTCTATTCCAGCACTTGTTCTTTTTGATACTGGAGCATCGCATTCATTCATATCAAAAGCATTTTTTGATAGAAATGGGTTTTCAACTGAAAACATTGGGTGTCCAATAAAAGTAAGTTCTCCAGGTGGAGACATGATAGTAAGTCTTGGATGCCGGGATCTAGTGATAGAATTTGGAAAACATAAGTTTCCAGTGAGTCTGATAATCCTAGATTCCCAAGGACTGGATGTAATTTTGGGAATGGATTGGATGACCAAGTATGAATGAGTACTAGATTGTGCCAATCGAACAGTTGGACTCACAACCCCGGAAAAGAAACGGATAAGATTCAAGTCTAACTTTGAATCGAAAGGGAGTAAGCTAAATTCTCTTAAGGGGGTTAGCATAGACAGTGTGCCAATTGTGAGTGAATATCCGGATGTGTTTACGGAAGAATTGCCGGGAATGCCACCAAATAGAGATGTGGAGTTTCTTATTGATTTGATACCAGGATCCAGACCAATAGCAAAGAGACCGTCCAAGATGTCAGTGGATGAGTTGAAAGAACTCAATAAGCAGCTTGGAGAACAGTTGCAGAAAGGATTTATTCAACCAAGTTCTTCATCTTGGGGAGCACCAGTTCTGTTTGTGGAAAAGAAAGACAGAAGTCAAAGGTTATGCATAGATTACTGTTCACTCAACGAGGTGACTATCAAGAACAAATACCCTTTGCCTAGAATCAATGACTTGTTTGATCAGTTAGAAGGAGCTTGTGTGTTCTCAAAGATTGATCTTCGGTCAGGTTATTTCCAGCTCAAGATAAGAGAACAAGACATACCTAAGACAGCTTTCACCACAAGGTATGGATTGTATGAGTATACCGTGATGCCATTTGGTTTAACCAATGCACCAGCATACTTCATGAATATGATGAACAAGGTGTTCATGGAATTCCTTGATAAGTTTGTTGTCATTTTCATCGATGACATTTTGATCTACTCCAAGAGCAAAGAAGAGCATGAAGGACATTTACGTTTGATACTTGAGAAGCTTAAAGAGCATAAGCTGTATGCCAAATTCAGCAAGTGTGAGTTTTGGCTGAATGAAGTTGGATTTCTTGGACACGTTGTGTCAGGAGATGGTGTAGCAGTTGATCCCGCTAAAGTTTCAGCTGTAACTGAATGGGAATCTCCCAAGTCAGTAAAAGAGGTTCGTAGTTTCCTTGGCTTGGCAGGATACTACAGAAGATTCATTGAAAATTTCTCCAAGGTAGCTAAGCCTATGACAGAATTGCTAAAGAAAGACAAGAAATTTGCTTGGTCTGAAGGTTGTGAACTCAGCTTTCAAGAATTGAATAAGAGGCTAGTGACAGCACCAGTCTTATGTTTGCCAGATTTGGAGAAAGATTTCCAAGTGTATTATGATGCATCTCATCATGGATTAGGTGCAGTACTTATGCAAGACAGGAAAGTTGTGGCTTATGCCTCGAGACAACTCAAAACTCATGAAGTAAACTACCCTACTCATGATTTAGAGTTAGCCTCTGTTTTCCATGCACTCAAAACATGGAGACATTATCTTTTGGGAAAGCGATGTGAAGTGTTCACAGATCACAAAAGTTTGAAGTATATCTTCACCCAGAAAGAAATTAACATGAGACAAAGAAGATGGATAGAACTCATCAAGGACTATGACTTGAGTTTGCAATACCACCCCGGTAAATAAAATGTTGTAGCGGATGCTCTAAGCCGTAAGGTTTTTGTGAATGGCCTCACTAAAGGAGAATTATCAGATGATCTGTGTGCCCAATATAGAGATCTCAGATTGGAGATTGTGCCTAAAGGACATCTCATGTAATTGGATGTTCAACCCACTTTGTTGGACAAAATCAAAGAAGCCCAAAAGACGGATAAGGAAATTGAAGAGATTAAGGAAAAGATTGGCAAGGGAAAAGCCAAAGGATTCCATGAAGACGAACAGGGTACTTTATGGCATGGAAACGTATCTGTGTTCCACAAGATCCGGTGCTTCGGAAACTGATATTACAAGAATCACACAACTCACCATATTCTATTCATCCGGGTAACACCAAAATGTACATGGATATGAAGGAAAGATTTTGGTGGAATAATCTCAAGAAGGACATCGCCGAACATATTGCTTTGTGTGATGTATGGAGTAGAGTGAAAGAGGAACATCAAAAACCAGCAGGATTGTTACAACCACTACCTATTCCTGATTGGAAGTGGGACAAGATTGGTTTGGATTTCATCACAGGATTGCCAAGGACCAGGTCAGGATATGATTCTATTTGGGTAGTAGTGGATCGCTTGACTAAAGTGGCTCATTTCATACCCGTGAAGACAACTTACACAAGTGCTAAGTTAGACAAGATCTATATGAGTAGAATTGTATGTCTACATGGAGTACCCAAGAGTATTGTTTCTGATAGGGGAACTCAATTCACTTCTCATTTTTGGAGGCAACTACATGAGTCATTGGGAATGAGGTTGGAATTCAGCACTGCTTTTCATCCTCAGACTGATGGACAAACAGAAAGGACCAACCAGATACTTGAAGATATGCTGAGGGCATGTGCTCTAGATTATGGAGCCAGTTGGGATGAAAGTCTGCCTTACGCAGAATTCTCTTATAATAACAGCTATCAAGCCAGTATTGAGATGGCACCATTTGAGTTTCTCTATGGGAGAAAGTGTACCACCCCATTGCTATGGAATGGTGTGGGAGAAAGAAGTTTGTTCGGACCAGAACTAATCAAAGAGGCTGAAGAGAAAGTCAAGCTAGTTAAGGACAGATTGAAGATAGCACAGTCCCGACAGAAGAGCTACGCAGGTCCTAAGTGTAGAGAAGTCGCCTATGAAGTAGGTGATAGAGCTTATCTTAGAGTGTCACCACTTCGTGGATTAAAGAGGTTTGGTGTCAAGGGTAAATTGGCCCCAAGATATGTTGGACCATTCAAGATTCTGAGTCGTAAAGAAGAAGTAGCTTATGAGATTAAATTGCCGGAGTCTTTGTCAGCTGTTCATAATGTGTTCCATGTGAGTCAGCTTAAGAAATGCCATCCAGAAATGGAAGAGACTTCTTTGAAGGATATTATACCCTTGGAAGAGGTTCAATTGGAGAGTGACCTCACTTATGAGGAGAAACCTATCAAGATTCTTGAGACTGCAGAAAGAGTTACTCGGACTAAGACTATCAAGTTCTGCAAAGTTCAATGGAACCATCATTCCGAAGAAGAAGCAACATGGGAAAGAGAAGATGATCTTCGGAAAGACCACCCTCACCTATTTGCTAGCCAACCCGAATCTCGAGGGCGAGATTCACCTTAAGGGGTTTAGATTTGTAACATCCCTAAAATCATGATTCAAAACTCATGCATATCATCCATGCATCCATGATCATTTAGGGTTCCATTTTCAAAACCATTTCAAAACAGGAGCATATGTTGCTCATTATTTTATGTAAGTATGCTCTAGCCTTAGTGCTATTTTCTAATGAGAAGAGTACTTGTTTTGTTCAGTAATGTTTGAATTCAAACTTAAGTACTTTCCAAAGCTTGAGCAAAGTTTTCAAAACAAAGTGTGAAAATAAAACCAATATTATGCCCATGGTTTATATCACATTAAGGCTTGGTTTTATTTTCATTTTCAAATGATCAAAGTGATTTTGAGTAAACAGTAGTGTTTGACACACATTTGAATACTAAGTTCACTGTTTAAAAATCTGGAGAAGATTTGAAATCAAACTTGTTTGAATTAGGGTTTGAAATCATTTCTAGAAATTCAAACAGAAATAGAAAAGGAGTAAAGGAAAAAAAAGAAAACAGCCAAACTGGCCCAACCCAGCCCAACTCGACCCATCTAGCCCAGCAACTCCCTCCCGCGAATCGTTTTCTTTCACTCACAACCACACCCACGGAGTCACTGACTGCCTGGACCCACCTCCTCTTCTTTCCTCTCGCTGACAACCGCGGCCCACACGGCATCATCGTCTCCACCTAGCGACTGGTTCATCCCCGAATCACTCGGCCATTTCTGGATTGATTCGCGGCTTTAATTCATGATCAATGCTCGAGTAATTCACGCCCCGTCCTCGCCTACTTAAGCACGATGCCGCCCTCCTCCTTTTCCCCCAAACCACACCTCACCGGAGCCACCGGGCTCCTCGAATTTCTCTCTGGACGCCCTCTGCTCCGACGAGTTCGTCGTCGAATTTCGGTGAGCACCGCGCTCCCCTCTGCCTATGGTTTATACTTGCTTGTTCGACATCTCCGTGCGCATCTACTGACACTCTCCGTTTTCTCGCGCATGATCTGTAGCCTCGGCATTGTCAACGACTGAGCTCCGCCACCCCCTGCTCGAACTTTGGCGACCGTTCCCCGTAAGTCCCAGCCTCCCCTCTTCCTCTGTTTGATACGCATGATATCCCCAGTGTCCTGCGCATCTAACGACACCCTTCTCTCGTCTTAGTGTGGCCCAGAACGTCGACTACGTCGACGAACATAAGCATCCGTCGCCAGGGACTTCTCTGACGAGCAATCCACGACGACCCCGAGCGCCCCTTCGCCAACCGAGCACACGTCGAGCATCTCCTCGTCACTGCGATTCTGGTGAGCATCCTCACACCTCCCCGGGCGACCTAACTCGCCGGCAAGCTTGCAGCCAGAGCGCGCCGCCGCCGCCAGCGCCGCCACTTGTTGGTCAGCTGCTTAGGGCCGTTCGATTTAGATCAAGTGGACGCGATAGAACATAGCCGAAGGGGTAAGTATAGATCTAAGCCGTGCGTTTTAGTTAGATCTAACGGCTCAGAAGCGTGATCCTGAGCGAAGCGGTACCAGCCAACCAGGGACTGCCGCGTGGCATGTTCTTAGTTTTAAATTTCTGAATTAGATCTATTAGATGTTTGAATTTGTTTAATTCATAACTTTTGAATGCCATGTCCAAATTTGACAAATTTTATATCAATGGAATCAGGAGAGAAAAACCTTTCCATCTATGCAATGTGTTTAATGTTTTGCCTTTGTTAAAATGGTTGTTTTTACACAAACATGTGTAGGCCTATTTTGTGTATAACAATTATTTGAAAAATGTTTTAATGTTCAAATAAAGTTTATTTAGCTTTTTTTGTACTTGTTTATGATTCAGTACCATGCACTTGTCTTGTTTGGTGTAGAAAATCATCACATGGCATTATGCATGCATCCATATATTTTTGCTTGTATTTATTTTGTATGTGATTTTGGTGCTATTATTTTATGTGTAGATTATGGTGCAAATAGTGATTGTGATTGTGAGGATTGTAGCTACTCTCCAAACTACCAAGGCAAGTGGTCCTTCATGCTTTATTCCTATGTATTTATGCGTTAGAAATATTTTGCTAGTCTTGCATGGTTATTTTGAGCTATATGCTATGCTTGGGAAATCCTAGTAGTTGTAGAATTGCTAGAAATATTTCTAAGTCTTATCAATGCCATGCTTAGCCTAGCTAGTAGCAACCAAGGGTGGTTATATATTCATGCTATGAATAAATATTTCTAAGTCTTTGGACTATGTTTTTGCTTAATAAAACAACTAAGTGAATGAAACACCTGGGTGGAATGGAAAGAATGGGTTATGTTGAGTGGTTACACAAGGCCCATTTCTATGGTTTACCTTGTGTATCTCACTTGTGGAAAGCCACCCAGGAACAAAGGGATTTGAGATGCCATATGTTAAGAAGCTTCTAGTGCAGCCACTTGGCACTATGGGCTCTGCCTGGATCATATAGGTTGCAATAACTTAGCCATTTGGACAGTTGGTGGTAGTGGGATGATAGGTTGGAGCGCGTCCATTTGGTCTAAGGGAAGGCTTCTAAAAGGTCATGTCTTGGTGAAAATCAAGTCTTGTGGGGAAAGTGCACAACCTCTGCGGATGGAAGAATCTAAGTACTTAGCCATGTCCCTGGTATTGGACAACTTGAGCATCAAGACATGGAAGCTATCAAGAATCTCCTCATCCCAATTTCTAAGTAAAAATTTGTGGTTGAACAAGGGTGAAGGTTCACCAATGTCTATTGATGGTTCCTTGGGAAAGATTTTATCAAAGAAAAACTTAGTGTTTTCAACTAATAGGCAAAACCTATTTTGAGCAAAGCAAGCCTAAGCTACACTTAGCCAAAATGCATATAGTATCTAGTCCACCAATATTCTACTAAGGTATCACTTGCCAATACTATTCCAATGTATTGACCCACTGTGGCTGTAACTTGTGATGTTGCAGGTTATTCTGATGATGATTAGGAGTCATGAGTCTACACTCAACATGCTTGCCTGTGGCACATGAAGATGAAGACTTATCTATCTTATTATATATTTTGAACTCTTGTATTAGGCCCGTGGCCATGGAGTTGTAAAAGACTATGTTGTCTCTGGAATGAATTGTAATAATGACCTTTGTTTCTGTGTACTTCATCTTAAACTGTGGATGCTAGCATTGATCCAGGGAATAACATTGCAATCACAGGCATCCTTTCCTTTACAAAGGAGGGATCTTACAGTTATATGGGATTTAGTGAATGGGCCACGTGAAAAGCCCACATTCACTCCCTATATATAGTGGAGCGTAGTAAGCCAGAAAGGTTAATCGTTGATCGGTTAGGTCATTCTATGTGTTGGAAACCCTAGCTCCATAGCAGTCCTGCCGTCGTACCGAACCTAGCAGTTCACCGCCGGTGCTCCTCCTTGCACGTGTGGATACCAGCAGAGGTGTTGTACGATCAGCACCAGGACAATCGGATCGCAAAGGACTGCACTGCATCAACTGACGCGCTTCATCAGTAATCCGCAACTGCGCCTCTAGTGGTAAACCTCGTGGCCTTCTACCTCAGCTAGATCTTGGGATCACCACGTTAAAGGAAAAAGTTTTGTTTTATCTCTACGTGGCCCAACATGTACGCCTCTACCTTCAGGATCTAGAGAGCCTTGTTAGACACCTCGACACCGATAGGACCAACATCATGCTTAGCAATGACGAGCTTCAGGTTCAGTTGAGGGAGAAGGACAAGGCCTTCGTGGAGCAGGATGATATCATCAAGGAGATGGAGGCTAGGTTTGAGAAGCAAGACAAGAGATTCAAGAATCAAGAAAAGAGAGTGCAAGATAGGAACAAGAGGATCAACGAGATGAAGGCCGAGATAGAGCTCAAGGATCTTAAGCTAGAGACATAGCAGGGAGTGATAGAGAGGCTGCGCTCGCAGAAGAGAGCCCCCCGGGCAAAGATCGATGCTTTGACCACCAGTGTGTAGGAGTACAAGACAGCAATGGAGACATCATGACTTGCCCTTGTAGACAAGGAGGTCGACATGGTGGAGTAGTGTTGACTACCCGGCTACCTATCTATCTATCATCCTTATTTTTATCGAGTCGCAATGATCATTCAACATGTGGATGGATTTGCTAGTGTGTTACTTTTCCAAAAATTCTTGTTTATGTTGTTTAAACTCTAAGTTTATCTTGTGCTTGTTTATTTGTGATTGTTGCTATGTGATGTATTGTGCATGTTAGTATCTATGGTTACATCTCATTACTTATCCTTACTGAAACCACAGATGTCTCCCCGTCGTGCCAATCACAACACTAACAACAATAACAATAATGTCAATGAGATGCAGCAGCTGATGACAGTCCAAACTTAGTTGATGCAAATGATGACCCAGTTCATGGCGAATCAGAATCAGAATCAAAACAACAAAAACAACAACAATAACAACAACAACAACAATCAAAACAACCCACCAGCCTTTGATATGCTTACAAGGTTTCTGAGGTTGAGGCCTGCAAAGTTTTCGGGAACCACTGATCCTGTGGTAGCCAATGACTGGCTACATTCTGTGAACAAGGACTTGGTTACTGTGGGCTACACTGATGAGGAAAAATTCAGATTTGTAGCACACCTTCTTGAAGGACCAGCAGCCACATGGTGGGATAATTTCCAAATCGCCACTCCCATTGAAGATGTGACTTGGGCAATATTTGAGGATGGATTCCGCACTGCTCATATCTCATCAGGAGTGATGAGTTTGAAGAAGAAAAGAGTTCCACAACCTTAAGCAATGTCACCGCAGTGTGGCAGAATATATTGAGGAGTTCAACAATCTGGCACGCTATGCACCGGATGATGTTGAAACTGATGCTAAGAGAAAGGAAAAATTCCTTGAAGGGCTGAATGATGAGATGTGCATGCAGCTATCTGTTGCATATGTCCCAACATATCAATCATTGTGTGACAAAGCCACCATCTTGGAAAGTAAGATGAAACGGGTGGAGAATAGGAAGAGGAAGCATCAGTTTGATAAGCATAGTTCTGGATCGTCACACAAGCGTTCCCATGGTGATGATAGTGGAGGTTCTGGATCCCACAAACATGGGAAGTATAACAACCACCACAATAGTAACCGTCACCATGATAACAAGCACCACCGTAGTCATGAAAATGGTGGATATAAGAACCACAAGAGTGGATACAAGCGCCATCACAGTGGGAATGGCAATGGAATTCAGCCTGCTAAGAGAGACATCGGTCAGGTTGAATGCTTCAAGTGCAAGAAAACTGGGCACTATGCAAATGAATGCCCAGAAAAGAAGGCTGATGGAGCCAACAAGCCAAACCCATTTCATAAGGGTCAAGTGAACCACATCAATGTGGAGGAAATCTATGAGGAATCTGATGTCGTGGATGGTAGTTCAAGCTTAATTGTTTTCTAGCACTTGTTCTTTTTTATATCGGTGCATCGCATTCATTCATATCAAGAGCATTTGTTGATAAAATGGACTTCCAACTGAAACTATTGGATGTCCTATTAAAGTAAGCTCTCCAGGTGGAGAGAAGATAGTAAATTTTGGATGTCATGATCTATTGTTAGAATTTGGAAAGTATAAGTTTCGAGTTAGTCTGATAACCCTAGAATCCCAAGGATTAGATGTAATTTTGGGCATGGATTGGATGACTAAGTATGCAGGAATAAGAGATTGTGCCAATCGTACTGTTACACTCACAACCCCGGATAAGAAACGGATTATATTCAAGTCTAACTTTGAATCTAAAGGGAGTAAGCTAAATTCTCTTAAGGGGGTTAGCATAGACAGTGTACCAGTGGTGAACGAGTACCCGAATGTGTTTCCAGAGGAATTACCAGGAATGCCACCAGATAGAGATGTGGAGTTTTGGATTGACTTACTGCCAGGATCTGGACCAATAGCAAAGAGACCCTATGTGGCATCCCGCAAAACCACTACTAGAAAATCGCGTTGTTTTTGTGCATTGCATCATCATGACCGCATGCTCATGTCATCATGCCACATTGCATTTGAGCATCGTCATCATCTTGCATCTGTTCGCATAAAACTATTTTGGAAAAGTCTGGTTTTGTTTTCTAAACGCCCCGTCTTTGTTCAAACGCAAAATCCGGGTCGCCGGAATATTTTGTTTTGTCTGCTATCGGTTTGCAAAAGCCCGGTTTGAAATAAATAAAATAGTTAATTATTTTTAGTGGGGCAGTCGAACGGGCCGATTCGACCCGAATGACCACCCCCAGAATAAAAATCGGTCCAGCTTAGACCCCACCCCAAGTCTTTTCTTACCCTAGTCCTATCTACCCACACCCCCTCCACCTCACCCCAGCCAATGGCCTCTCGCCACCTCACCTCTCCTCCCTCCCCACCCAATCACCCCCTGCCACGTTAGCCACTCCCTCTCTCTCCCTCTCTCTCTTCCCAACCCACAGCCCACTTTCCCCCTGGCCCCACATGTCGGTCCCCCCACTCCCTCTCACTCCCACACCGATCCACCCAGTCCACACGCGCACACCCCTCCCCTCCTCTCACTGTCCCCCGGGCCCCACGCCCCTGGGCCCGCCACCTGCCCCACCCCACACGCCCCGACCCGCACACAACAGCAGACACGCACCCGTCCTGGCCCCGCCCCTGGCCCCACACGTGCCCCCGCTCGCCCTCCTCTCCCCGCGTCTTCCTCCTCCCTCTCTCTCCCAGCCCCGGCGACCATCGCCCTCCCCGCTTCCTTCCCCCCTCGGCCTCTCCGGCCACCGCCACCGGCCCGTAGTCTCCTCCTCCTCCGGCGCCGCGCTCGCCCGCCCTCCTACCTCTCCCCTCCACCCTCGCCGCGCCCCGCCCGAGCTCGCCCCGCTCCTTCTCCTCCTCCCAGGCGCATGCCGCCGCCGTCCACCCCCTCGCCTCTGCAGCGCCCCCGTCGAGCTCGCCGCCACCTCGCCGGCTCCGGACACCTCTCCGCACCTCGCCTCGCATCCCGCCCGTCGCCGGCCTCCACCCTCCGGCCCGCGACCGCCTCGCCGCTCCCCTCCGGCGCCTCCCGGCGAGCCCCGCCCCTCGCCCGAGCGCGCCACCCCGGCCGCCTCCTTCCTCTGGCCGACCGTCCCCGAGCCTCCTCGTCGGCGCGCCGCCCCGGCGACCCTCGCCCCGACGCGCCCCCTCGCCTCCGGCCGCTCGAGCTGCCCCGCACCCGTGGCCCCGAGCGCCTCCGCCGCCGGCGTCCCCTCTGCCGTCTGCCTGAGCCGCCCCTCCGCGCCGAGCTCACCGTCGGGCCGCCTTCCAACCGTCCTCCTCGCCGCCGTCGCGCTCTCCCCGAGCCTTCCTCCTCCGCGTCACCGGCCGCCTCCCCTCTCTGTGCCGGTCGCCCAGCGTCGCGCTCGCCCTCGCGCGCCTTCCGAGACCGCCGACGCCAGGATCCGCAGGGGCCTCCTCCGCATCGCGGCCGGTCAGAACCACCCCAAGGTCGTCGAGGTGAACGCCAAGACCTACCTCGTAGATGCCAAGAACGACCGTACCCGTTAGCCGAGGACCCGAGTGACTCCAAGTTCCCCTCCAACAAGATCTCCACCAGTTCGAAGCCGTGCCATGGATGGCGACAAGATATCCTTCACGGACCGAAGAACGATCCCGGAGCCCGATCTGAAGACCCGGACCCGAAGACGCCAAGGTCGCCGGCGCAGCATGCCAAATACTTCACCTCAGTTGAGACAAGTACTACTTCCCGGTATGCGAACCGACAAGATCTTCGGAACGCCAAGTTCGCCACCTTGGACGCAATGACCGTCTACGAGGACGCCGAGACCCCCGAACCCGAAGACCGATCCCGTACCCGGCGCCGCGCCATGAACTCCGAAAAACCCCGGTACCGGACAAGTTCACCATCGACCTCGAGTTCTCCTACACGGATACACCGAGTTCTCCTACAAGGACACCAAGGCCGTCGACATGACCCGAAGACCACGGAACGCCAAGATCTGCCCCATTATCTGAGAACGATCCCGGAGTCCGAGAACGATCCCGTCGACCCCTGAACCCTGAGACCGAACCCCGAACCCCGGAACACCAAGATCGTCGAACCCTAATGTGTGAACCTTATCCCGAGCCCTATTTTATAAATGCTAAATATGAAACTTGTTGCATATTAAAACATTCATCTCGCATGCATATCATTGGTTTGGGGGCCTTATGCCGATTCACCTAAATTAAATATGGGGCCCATATGCGGGCAAATCTAGCCTTATATTGGCCTCATTTAAATTTGTGCATCGAACCGGTACTATCTCTTGCCCTGTTAATACAACATTTAATTTGCGGGGTAGTTAAATATATTGAACCATCTGATTAATTGTCGGGACCCCGGTTCCGCTTAATATGACCTAATTGCATCGCACCTTTGCCATGTCATACATCATACATGCATCATGCCCGATCTTCTGCCGTAATCTTAAACATTGCATCCGGTGTTTATTCTAGTGTTTTGCTTCTTCGCGGATAAGGCCATTGAGTTGATGTGAGCTTCGCCCCGATCTTCGGTCGAACCTTCGACAATGTTTTCAGGTGAGCATCTCCCCCTTTCTACCTATCTTACTTTTATAGTATTTACTCCCTCCTGTTGATCTATTGCTATCTGTGATGCGTTGCTCTAGTTTTCGTACCTGTGATATCCCTTGCAGCCCTATATTGCCATGGCCACCTCCTATTACCTGTTGTTTGGTAGATAGTTGGACTTGCGCGTCGTAGTCGCTTGCTCGAGTGTTGTTGCGTGTCGCCATGTACCACATTTGTTGGAGTATTGCCACATGTTTGATGTTGGAGAGGATCTCGGCTTTATTTATCGTTCACTTTAATTCCTGTTTAACAACTAAAATTGAAGTAAGTAAGCAGAGGCATCGGTGGGTGATAGATAATATTTGGTTTCCGACCGCCCACTTGTGTCCCGTAGGACCCCGAGTGCTTGATACCTGTTCCTTGATTTATCGCGCTATCCACATACGGGGAATTATGGGACCCCCCTTAGCCAGAGCTTGATTCATTGTTATTTCTTGGGGCCACAAACTAGTTTGAGGTTTTATTTACTATCCTGTACTTATGCCATGCTACTGCTTTATTTACGATTGTGCGAGGAGCACACTGTACTGTTTAGGTAAGCGGAGTGTTTTCGCGGTATCGACAAGCCCAGTTTTGGGTTCCCAGTCGTTTACAGCCATTGTCGCAAACCTTGAGTCTGTCTCGGAGTCAGCTAGCTTCGTTGCGGATCTACTCAATGGGGTGGCCCCCTGAAATAATTCTGAATCCTGTGATTGCTTTGTCGTGAAAGCCTCGTTGGGTTTTGATTTGGTTTTTCCGAGGTCGATCGTGTGTGTGTTGCTATTTGTGCACCTCGGCCGGGTTAAAACTTTCTGAAAGCCGTGTCCGCGGTTATGGACGACTTGGAGCACAGTATCTCGATCATAGACAACTATAACTAAAGTAGTGCTATAAATTTGACTGAGTAACTGATTAGTAATCAGCTTCACTATAATGGAATGGCTAAATAAAAGTGCCCACAACTGCTTGTTTGGGTCGTCGCTTGCGACCATTGTACCTGACTAGTAAGTATTGCAACTATAACGGAATGGCTCAATAAAAGTACCAACAACTGCTGGGTTTTTGGGTTATCTCATGCTAATTGTATCTGACTAGTAAGTGTTGCGACTACAACGGAATGTATAACTAAAAGTGCCCACTGCTTATTTTATCAGGATGATTGTCTATACTTGACTAGTAATTGCTGCAACGATAACCGAATAAATAAAACTGCCAACAGTGTGAGTTCCTCGGTTGACTTCCTCGTTTGGTCTCGAGGGGGAAATACCAGGATGGGTTTGTCTGTTGGTAGAATCAGGTTGGTTCCGAATAGGTCTTTCTTATCCCTCTCTGATAGCCGCCAGTTGTATCGAGTCTCTATAGGTTGTTTAGTGCATGTTGTCGCTGCTGCTTCAGTCCACCATACCTATGTAGGCGAGGACCGCCGAATTCTAGCCTCGCCGTGTACTGGCCTCAGTACTGACCGCTCTCTCTTTTCCTTTGCCCTTTGTCGGCACCCCTTTTGTTTAAGCAGGTTTCGAGATCGACGTCGTTAGCAGGGTTACCCTTCCGGCTTGGCCTGGGCAGGGTTATGGACGCCATTGGTTATTCTTTAGGGCTCTTAGCCCCATTTGCATCTTGTCCATAGTCGGACGCTCTATCATTTTCAAGGTGATTTGGATCTTTGTATATTATATCTGTTTTCTTGACTCTTTGAGTCACTGTTATATATATATCTGTTCTATGGGTCCCATCGAGGACTGTTGTGTAATGTTATTACTTCGTTTTCCACCCGCACGAAAGTGCCTGGTGGGCACCTTTGAATCGTTTCTATGCGGGTTTGGCGGGAATCGCTAAAACTTGCATAGGGCCGATTCTGAGGGTGTTACACCCTACAAGATGTCAGTTGATGAGTTGAAAGAACTCAAGAAACAACTTGGAGAACAGTTGCAGAAAGGATTTATTCAACCAAGTTCTTCGTCTTGGGGTGCACCAGTTCTGTTTGTTGAGAAGGACAGAAGTCAAAGGTTATGCATAGATTATCGTTCGCTTAATGAGGTGACTATAAAGAAAAAGTACCCTTTACCTAGAATCAACGATCTATTTGATCAGCTAGAAGGAGCCCGTGTGTTCTCAAAGATTGATCTCCGATTAGGCTATTTTCAGCTAAAGATTAGAGAGCAAGACATACCTAAGACTGCTTTTACCACCAGGTATGAATTGTATGAGTATACCGTGATGCCATTTGGGTTAAAAAATGCACCAACTTATTTCATGAACATGATGAACAAAGTGTTCATGGAGTTTCTTGACAAGTTTGTTTTCATATTCATCCATGACATTTTGATCTACTCCAAGAGCAAAGAAGAGCATGAAGAACATTTGCGTTTGATTCTTAAGAAAGTCAGGGAGCACAAGTTGTATGCCAAGTTTAGTAAGTGTGAATTTTGGTTGAATGAAGTTGGATTTCTTGGACACATTGTGTCTGGAGATGGTATAGTTGTCGATCCTACAAAGGTGTCAGCTGTAACTGAGTGGGGATCTCCCAAGTCAGTTAAAGAAGTTTGTAGTTTCCTAGGCTTGGCAGGATACTATAGAAGGTTCATTGAGAATTTCTCAAAAGTAGCTAAGCCAATGATGGAGTTACTTAAGAAAGAAAAGAAGTATGATTGGACTGAAGGATGTGAAATCAGTTTCCAAGAATTGAAGAAGAGACTAGTGTCAGCACCAGTCTTATGTCTACCAGATTTAGAGAAGGACTTTCAAGTCTATTGTGATGCATCTCACCAAGGATTGGGTGGAGTTTTGATGCAAGAAGGGAAAGTTGTAGCTTATGCCTCGACACAACTCAAAACTCATGAAGTAAACTATCCTACTCATGACTTAGAGTTAGCCTCTGTTGTCCATGCACTCAAAACATAGAGACACTATCTTTTGGGAAAGTGTCGTGAAGTGTTCATAGATCACAAGAGTTTGAAGTATATTTTCACTCAGAAGGAACTCAATATGAGACAAAGAAGGTGGCTAGAGCTCATCAAGGACTATGACTTGAGTTTGCAATACCATCCCGGTAAAGCAAATGTTGCAGTGGATGCTTTAAGCCGTAAAGTTTATGTGAATGGTCTCACCAAAGGAGAATTGTCAGATGATTTGTGTGCCCAATTTAAGGAGCTAAGATTGGAGATAGTGCCTGCAGGAATCTCATGTCATTGGAAGTTCAACCAACCTTGTTGGACAAGATTAAAGAAGCCCAAAAGTTGGACAAGGAAATAGAGGAGATTAAAGGTAAAATTAGTAAAGGATTCCATGAAGATGAACAAGGTACTTTATGGTATGGAAAGCGCATCTGCATTCCGCAAGATCCGGAGCTTCAGAAATTGATTCTGCAAGAAGCACACAATTCACCATATTATATTCATCCGGGTAACACCAATATGTACATGGATGTGAAGGAAAGATTTTGGTGGAACAACCTCAAGAAAGATATTGCGGAACATATTGCCTTGTGTGATGTGTGTAGTCAAGTAAAGGCGGAACATCAGAAACCGGCAGGACTATTGCAACCACTACCTATACCTGATTGGAAGTGGGATAAGATTGGTATGGATTTTATCACCAGATTGCCCAATACCAGATCTGGATACAATTCTATATGGGTTGTTGTGGATCGCCTAACTAAAGTGGCTCATTTCATACCCGTGAAGACTACCTATACAAGTGCTAAATTGTCTAAGATCTATATGAATAGGATTGTATGTCTACATGGAGTACCTAAGAGTATTGTGTCTGATAGAGGAACTTAGTTCACTTTGCATTTTTGGCGACAACTGCATGAATCATTGGGAACAAGGTTAGAATCCAGCACAACTTTTCACCCTCAGACTGATGGACATATGGAAAGGACCAATCAGATTTTGGAGGATATGTTGAGGGCATGTGCACTGGACTATGGATCTAGTTGGGATGAAAGTCTGCCATACACATAATTTTCTTATAACAACAACTATCAAGCAAGCATAGAGATGGCTCCGTTTGAATTCCTTTATGGAAGGAAGTGTACTACGCTATTATTATGGAATGGGGTAGGAGAAAGAAATTTATTCTGACTAGAATTGATCAAAGAAGCTGAAGAGAAAGTCAGGGTGGTAAAGGACAGATTGAAGATAGCCCAATCTCGACAAAAGAGTTACGCAAATACAAAGCGTAGGGAAGTCACCTATGAGGTGGGTGATAGAGTTTATCTTAGAGTCTCACCACTTCATGGTGTGAAGAGATTTGGAGTCAAAGGAAAATTTGCACCAAGATATGTTGGACCATTTAAGATCTTGAGCCGAAAAGGAGAAGTGGCTTATGAGATTGAATTGCCTGAATCACTGTCAGCAGTTCACAATGTGTTTCATGTGAGTCAGTTGAAGAAGTGTCACCCGGAGATGGAAGAAACTTCACTGAAGGACACTATACCATTGGAAGAGGTTCAGTTGGAGAGTGATCTCACCTATGAGGAGAAACCTATCGAGATTCTTGAGACTGCAGAAAGAGTTACTCGTACTAAGACTATCAAATTCTGCAAAGTATAGTGGAACCATCATACCGAGGAAGACACAACTTGTGAAATATAAGATGACTTTCGGAAAGATCACCCACACCTATTTGCTAGCCAATCCGAATATCGAGGGCGAGATTCATCTTAAGGGGTTAGATTTGTAATATCCCAAATTTCATCAAATGCAAAATCAGGTATTGCATTCATACCATCATAGCATTTTGATCTTGCATAAAAATTTTCAAAGTTTGAAACCAAATAGAACCATATTTATGCCCTTTTTATTATATACATACATACATGGCTTGGTTTTATTTTATTTTATAACCTCAAAATGTTTTTGAGTGGATAGATGTGTTTAGCATCCTTTTTTACACTAGGATCACATTACAAAAACTTGGTGAAGATTTGAATTCAAACAGATTTGAATTAGCATTTCAAATCTATCCTAGAAATTCAAAACATAAAAAAAAAGGCAGGAAGAAGAAAATAAAACATGAGCCACCTATGTAGCCCAGCCCCACTTGTGGCCCAGCAAGACCACCCGGGATTTTCCCCTCCCCCTCTCTCTCTCACCCGAGTGCACACCCCCTCTCTCACTGCCACCGGGCCCTGCGCCACGTCGTTATCGTCGTCCCCAAATCCCGCCCACGACCAGGCCCTCCGCCGTTTCTCCCCGCAGTGACTGCAGTGGTTGAATTCGCTTAAATTGCATTGATTCCGTGTGCCATCCCCGCCCCTGCTCTGGATACTAAACCCCCACCCCCTCGCGGTCATTTCCCCTCACCTAGCCAGAACTAAGCGCCACCAGGCTCCCCTAATTCTTGTTCACACCACAGCAGACCTGAACGACTCCGGCGACACATTTCGGTGAGCTCCGTGCTCGCCTCTGCCTCTCGTTCAAACGAGTGTGCTCCTATTGCCCTTGCACATCTCTTGACACCTTTGGTTTGCCCTATTTCACCCCAGTTTTCCATCCCCGTTGACGACTGCGAGCACCCGGGGCGCCGCTCAACTCCGTCAAACAATCTAGGTAATTCTCGAGCGCCCCTTGCCCTCTGGTTCAAACCATCGTGTTCACCGTGACCTTGTGCACCTCCTAATGCCATTCGTTTGCCTTCTGTTGACCTAGGTCGTCGCCCTTGTCCCCGGCCGTGAACACCCGATGCGAGTGAGATCTCCGACGAGCTCCTGCACCCGCGTCCGTGCACCCCTGTCCAAGCCAACCTCATGTTGGGATTCACCGCATCCACGCAACTCTGGTAAGGCTCGGCACCACCCCTGACCCCCTACCCTCGCAGGTGTGTCACCTGTAGAGCCGCCACCGCTGCCAGTGCCATGTGCGCCGCCCATCTATGGTCGATTAGATCTGGGCCTTTAGATCTATATCCCGCGGTATAGATTAGATCACTTACTGAACTGGTATGATTAGATCTGGTGCGTTAGATCTGACTTAATCCAACGGTGCGGAAGCGTGGTCCTGAGCGAAGCGGTACGGGCCAATAAGATGGCGCCGTGTGTCTGGATATTTGTTTTAAAATCCATATTTGAATCTATTAGATGAATTAACTTGTAAAATTCATAACTTTTGATCTGTTTGTCCAAAAATTACAAATAATATATCATTGGATTCATAAAATTAAGCCCTACACATCTATGGTATTGATTTAATCATTTGATTCTGAAAAGTTAGGTTTATTTGCAGAAGAATTTGTAGGCCTATTTTGCATATAAAAATTATTTGGATTTTTTTAGAGTAATTTTTGGTTTATTTAGACTTTAGAAAGTTTTCTTTGAGTTCATTACTATTTAGTTTGACTTGCTTAGTGTAGAAAATCATTCCATTGAATTTGCATGCATTCATATATATTTTTGTTTGTATATTGAATGTAAATTTGGTGTTATGTTTTTATGTGTAGATTTTGGTGATTCTGGTGATTGTGATTGTGAGGACTGTTGCTATTCTCCTAGCTACCAAGGCAAGTGATTCTTCATATTTTTGTCCTATTATTTTATATATGCATTAGTGATATTTTGAGTAGGATTTGCATGGAGATTTTTCGAAGTATATGCTATGCCATGGGAAATCCTATATATGTTGTCTTAGTAGTTTTCTCTAAGATAAGAAACTTTCTATACTAGTAAGCTTAGCCTAGATAGTAGAAAACAAGGGTGGAATATTCATATTATGTTGTTATGCAAAATCTATGACTATGTGTTTTTGAATAATAAAACAACATGTGAATGAATCACCTGGGTGGAATGGAAAGAATGATTTGTGTTGAGTGGTTACACAAGGCCCATGTCTATGGTTTACCATGTGTATCACACTTGTGGATGGCCACCCAGGAATAAAGGGATTTGAGACATTTAGTGTTGAGAAGCTTCTAGTGAAACCACATGGCATATGGGCTCTGCCTTGACCAACTAGGGTGCAAGAACTTAACAAGATGGACAATTGGTGGTAGGGTTGATAGGATGGAACGCGTCCATGGTGTTCTAAGGGAATGCTTCTGAAAATTCTTGTCTTGATGCATGTCGAGTCTTGTGGGGAAAGTGCACCACCTCTCGAGAGGGTAAAACCTAAGTACTTAACCGTGTCCCCGGCAACGGACAATTTGAGCATCAAATACATTGAAGTGATCAAGAATCTCCTCATCCCAATTTCTCTAAGTTAAAACTTGTGGTTGAACAAGGGTAAAGGTTCACCAATGTCTATTGGTGGTGATACGTCGGAAACATATCTATAATTTTTGATGTTCCATGCTTGTTTAGTATCTACTTTGCGTTGTTTTGTCTTTCTTTGAGGTGTTTTTATATTTTTTGTGGAACTAACCTATTAACAAGTTGCCATAGTGCCAGTTGCCTGTTTTCTTCTGTTTTTGGTTCCAGAAAGGCAGAAAATCAATATTCTCGGAGTTGGACGGGACAAAAGACAAAGTAAATTTCTTTCCGTGAGGGACACGAGTCCAGAAGGAGAACCACGGGGTGGCCGCACCCCCCAAGCGCGGCCAAGCCTGGCCCACGCCTGGGCAGGGTGTGGCCCCCTGGGTGCCCCCTGCCTTGCCTCTTCGCCTATAAGAAGCCCCCGATGTAGAAACCCTAAGGACCTGATCAATATTCCACGAAACCTTCTGTAGCCGCTGCCACCACCGTCGTCCATAGACCGGGGGGATCTGAAGTTCTTCCAGGCACCCTGCCAGAGGGGAGATCATCCCGGAGGCCTTCTCTACAGTATGATGCGTGAGTAGTTCCACCTTGGACTATGGGTCCATGTAGTAGCTAGATGGTTGTATCTCCTCCTTGTGCTTTCATGTATAGATCTTGTGAGCTCCATTCATGATCAAGATCTAATATATTTGTAAGGGTTTTGTCTTTATGATTCTATCATGTCTGTGTTGTTTGTTATCTTGCATGCTCTCCGTTGTTAGTAGCTATCTTGGCCAAGTAGTTGCTAGTGACTCCAAGAGGGGGTATTTATGCTCGATAGTGGGTTCATGCCTCTAGTTTCCAAGGGAAGTGGCAGAAATCTCTTCGGTTGTAGATGTGTTGTTTCTACTAGGGAGAAAACAACGGTCTCTTGTTCATGGAACATGTGGACTATTTACCTTACACACTTTGCTTAAAGCTGTTGTCTGTTGCTTGCAACTTAATACTGTAGGGGGTTCGGATTATAACCTGAAGGTGGACTTCTAGTCATAGATGCAGTCGGATGGCGGTCTATATATCTTGTTGTATTGCCCAATCGAATCTCATAGGATCTTTCTGACTAGTATTGCATTGTTATGCCTTCCTCAGTTCCTGTCAATTGCCCTGCTGTAATTTTTTTACCCTTCATGCCATGTTGTTTATCTAAGGAGAGCACCTCTAGTGAACTATGGACCCCGGTCCAATCTTTACCATTGATACATCCTCCACTGTTACTTGTTTACTTGCTACAAACCATTACCTTCCACACCATATGTTTAATCCTTTGTTACAACAAACCGGTGAGCTTGACAACCTCACTGGTTCGTTGGGGCAAAGTCTTGAGTTTGTGTTGTGCAGGTATCCGCGTTGCTTGCAACACCCGTGTGACGTTTTCTTCCTCCTTCTGTTTCGATAACCTCGGTCTCTACTGAGGGAATACTTGCTGCTGTGCTCATCACACCTTGCTCTTGGGGTTTCCAACGAAGTGCTCCACGTCAGGCAACGTCAACAAGTTTTGTGGCGCCGTTGCCAGGGAGGCTAAGGACGTCTTCACAAGGGGAGTCCTTCACTTCGTTTCTCTTTACTTTGTTTTTAGTTTGCTTTGTTTCTTTTGCTTGCTTTTGTTTGCCTCTTTTCAAAAAACCCAAAAAAATTAGTCTAGCTTGGTTTGCTTGCTTTATTCAAAAACACAAAAAAATTAGTTCCTACTCCAGTTGCTGGTCTGTTATTGCCTTGCTTGGTCATGCTTTCTATCAATGGATGGTTTCTTTGATTCTTATTGGCAAGGTGGGTTCACGGAAGAACAAAAGTATTATTATAAGGAACACCGTTTGTCACAAGAAGGGAAACACTTATGGGAACAAATTGATAAGTTAAATACTATTTCTAGAGACGTGTGCTCTACTTATAATGTTACTTATTGCTTTGATAAAGCTTGTTGCTGTAGGAGGTATAAAAAACTTCCTTTTCAGTGTGAGTATAATGATAATGTTACCATATCTTCTTATGTTAAGGGAAATTATGACTTTGATGATGTGGAACAAATTGAAGAATTTATTTCCTTCGAGGGTGCATTTGAACTTGCCAGTTTGCTTGAAAATACTGATGATGCACCTTATGAACATGAGGTTTATGAGATACTTAAATTTTTCTTTGATAATTACAAGGATGAAAATGGTTATATTCTTGAATATTTTAATAAATGCTTTCCACATATGGGAAAGACTAATGCCTTGCAGGAGCCTATGGAAGAAGAAATTGTTGTAAATGGAAGCTCATTAGATGAAAAAGAGGAGGAGAGTGATGAACAAAAGGAGGAAGAATGGATTATCTACCCATGCCTACCTTCTAATGAGAGTAACTCTTTATCCCTTACATTATTTGATTGTCCCCCATTCTTACCAAAGGAGGATGAATGTTATGTTCCTGTGGATCCTTTTGAAATATCTACTTTGGGTAAAACCTGTGAAGGTTTTAATCCCACCATTTTTGAGCTTGATAGAAATTATGTGTTTGTAGATCATGAAAAGCATGCTTTATGCGATAGCTATATTGTTGAGTTTATTCATGAGGCTACTGAAAATTATTATGAGAGAGGAAAATATGGTTGTAGAATTTTTCATGGTACTGAAACACCTCTCTATGTGCTGAAAGTTTTGAAGTTACTCTTGTTTCATCTTCCTATGCCTGTCACTTTGTTCTTTGTTAATTTATTTGCATACAAGATTCCTATGCATAGGAATAGGGTTAGACTTAAATGTGTTTTGGATTTGCTTCTTGATGCTCTCTTTTAGCTCAATTCATATTTCTTATGTGAGCATCTTCTCATACTCTCAAGCCTAACTTAAAGGCGTTAAAGAAAAGTACTTGTTGGGAGATAACCCAAGAGTTTCCTTGAGTCTTGGAAGTTATTACTTCAGTAATGACCTCTCCTTATCCTTTTTGTTTGGTTTTTGTGCCAAGAATGACCTTTAATGAGAGGGAAGTAAGATTTGGGAAGTTGCTGTCCCGAAACAGATTTCTGTCCTCCACCAAAAAAATCGTGAGGAGTCTCTGTAACTCGGATTGAGCTCAAAATTTACGAATAAATCCCCCAGTATGTTAGTAACTTTAATTAGTTCAACACTTTTTTATTTGAGCAACATAAGATGTTCGAAAAAATTGGTTTCTACCTGCTGGTCTGTTTTGACAAATTTCTGCCATTATTTGCATTTGCTTCTTATTGATTCCTTTTTTGAGTTCTCTTTTGGGAATTGAGCTTTTTGAAGGAGTTACTACAGTAGCTTGTGTTTTTAGTGAAAAGTCTTGCTATTCCAAAGCTTTGCCAGAGGTCTAATATCTTTTGAATACACTAATGTTGCTAATGAAGATTGTGTGAAGTTTTGTATGAAGGAAAAATTTCAGGTGTAGAGAGAGAATGATGTAATGAGATGAAGAATAGACAAAAGCTCAAGCTTGGGGATGCCACCATGGTGTCACCCCAATAAATATCCAATAGGAACAAGCGTCAAATCTTGGGGATGACCAAGGCATCCCCTTCTTCATCAATAAAAAGCTCAGGTCTGTCTAGACACTTCATTTTTATTGTTTCATGCACAGTTGTGTTGTTCTTGGACTGTCTTAGTTTTTTTATTTGCTTAGGTTGTTTAGTTTGCTTGAATAAAGTAGTTTGGACCCCCGTTCTCGCTGTGTTGTTTTGCAAATAAGTTGCTTGGTGTTGGAAGGGAGTAATAAGTTCTTGCTTGTAAGTGCAAGAGGAGCTTGCATTGACTGTGACTTAGACTTTAGCATGACATGCTAGGTGTTTTTTGACTTTATGCTTAGTGATTATTGCTTTAGCATGTCTTGTTCCAAACAATTGGGATTTCTTAGTGTGCCTTGAAGAAATTATGCATTGTTTTAGCATGCAAAAGCATAGTATTGTGGTATTCTCCTTTGATGCTTTTCTTGGGTTGACTTGGCACATTCTCACACCATGTTATGACTATGACAAGTCACCATAGCCTTTATGATAATTTAGTCCTTGACTTGTAGTACCACTCTATGCTTTGATTAGTAATGCTTTGTTGCTCTGCATGATTATGGCCATTATGCTCTCTTAGTTGGTTGCTCCCAGTCTTTTGCTAGCCTCCACTTGTATGAGTAAGCTCTAATCATGCTTCCAACTCCCAAGAAACCAAGTTTTTCCAAAGTGTCCACTATAAGCTCCTATGCATGGTGTGTTACACCATTCCAAGTATATTCTTGTTTTTAGATATCTTCCAATTAAAAACTATTTTGTTATGTGAAAACTTAGTGATTAAAGCCCTCACAAACTTGATGGCACACTTTATATTCTTTGACCCTAATAAACTTGAACCATTGTGTCGCCTATGTTGTATATGCTTGCACTTATACGTTGGAATTAGCAGAACCATTCTGTCATGGGGAACGTTTTCAACATTGCACTTGTACTTTGTACTCAGTTGATATCATGCTTTTTTGTCTATGGATGTCACCGGTGTGAAAAAAAGAGGGAGCTTGTAAGTCCATGGAGTTTGTATTATGTGTTAGAGAAACGCCTGGGCCGCTAGCCTAAGCCATGCCTAATCATGGTGGAAACTTGCAGCATCACCATAGTGAGCTATCTATAAAGCATCCTCAATAAAAAGCTATGCATATAGTAATAAAAAGATCCCTGAGATGCTTATTGTCTGCTTGCCTTGTCATTTTGGTTATGGGATAGCTCCTGTACCATGTGCAAGGGGTACCTTGTTGGCGGTTCTCTATGATATGCAAATATGTACAAGGACAATAACTTACAGGTGACTGAAGTTGAGTAGCATGAGGTGTGGCCCTCGTATTCAAGGGACTTGAGATTGCCAACTTATAGTTTGTCAATCATATACTACATAGTTAGTTCACTTTAACCTTAATCACTTCAAGATGCTTATGATAGGGGCAATGAGGGATGAAAGCTAAGAAGTACCATAATTTTTGGAAGCTCCTTTTGAAACTTGAAATCCCTGCATCCTTTATAAAAGGCCTTTCTTCCACCATTATTGAGTCTCCACCTTCTACCTTTAGGCACCATTAAGAGAGCATAGATGTCGTTCTGTGTGGAGTATCCCAAAGCTTATTGATTGATGCATATTGTGATATTACTTGTTCTTCTGCTATTTGTTTCTAGTCACCCTTGTGAACTTTGAAGGTGTCCTATGCATTTATTTGATACTCTATGAGGGACAAGCTGATTGCCACTATGCCATGTTTTCTGTATGTGAAACAAACAAACATTTTTCAATGCATGTTATTCATGATCTTTGTTTGTATCCTTTCATGTTGCATGCATAGTTACTTTATCCTATTGTTAGAATTCCATATTTCATGCACATGTTTAGCGTTCTTTGATCCCAGATTTCAATGCTTGAAAATAGCTTGATCTTTATTATGAAGGTGCATGCCACCTCAAAAATTATTCTTTTATCACTTACCTACTCGAGGACGAGTAGGAGTTAAGCTTGGGGATGCTTGATATGTCGAAAACATATCTATAATTTTTGATGTTCCAAGCTTGTTTAGTATCTACTTTGATTTGCTTTTTCTTTCTTTGAGGTGTTTTTATATCTTTTCTAGAACTAACCTGTTAAAAAGTTGCCACAGTGCCAGTTGCCTGTTTTCTTATGTTTTTGGTTCCAGAAAGGCAGAAAATCAATATTCTCGGAATTGGAAGGGACAAAAGCCAAAGTCAATTTCTTTTCGTGAGGGACACAAATCCAGAAGGAGAGGCGGAGGGGAGCCACGGGGTGGCCGCATCCCCCAGGCGTGGCCAAGCCTGGCCCGCACCTGGGCAGGGTGTGGGCCCCCTGGGAGCCCTGCTGCCTCGCCTCTTCGCCTATAAGAATCCCCCGATGCATAAACCCTAAGGACCCGATCAATATTCCACGAAACCTTCTATAGCCGCCGCCACCATCGTCCCTAGATTAGGGGGATCTAAAGTTCTTCCCGGCACCCTGCCGGAGGGGAGATCATCCTGGAGGCCTTCTCTCCGGTATGATGCGTGAGTAGTTCCACCTTGGACTATGGGTCCATGTAGTAGCTAGATGGTTGTATCTCCTCCTTGTGCTTTCATGTATAGATCTTGTGAGCTCCGTTCATGATCAAGATCTAACCTATTTGTAATCATGCATGTTGTGTTTGCGGGGATTCGATGGATATTGAGATATTATGTTGGATTGATTAATGGTTTTGTCTTTATGATTCTATCATGTCTATGTTGTTTGTTATCTTGCATGCTCTCCGTTGTTAGTAGCTATCTTGGCCAAGTAGTTGCTAGTGACTCCAAGAGGGGGTATTTATGCTCGGTAGTGGGTTCATGCCTCTAGTTTCCAAGGGAAGTGACAGAAATCTCTTCGGTTGTAGATGTGATGTTGCTACTAGGGAGAAAACAACGGTCTCTTGTTCATGGAACATGTGGACTATTTACCTTACACACTTTGCTTAAAGCAGTTGTCTGTTGCTTCCAACTTAATACTGGAGGGGGTTTGGATGATAACCTGAAGGTGGACTTCTAGTCATAGATGTAGTTGGATGGCGGTCTATGTATCTTGTTGTATTTCCCAATCGAATCTCATAGGATCTTTCTGACTAGTATTGCATTGTTATGCCTTGCTCAGTTCATGTCAATTGCCCTGCTGTAATTTGTTTACCCTTCATGCCATGTTGTTTATCTAAGGAGAGCACCTCTAGTGAACTATGGACCCCGGTCCAATCTTTACCATTGCTACATCCTCCACTGTTACTTGTTTACTTGCTGCAAACCATTACCTTCCACACCATACATTTAATCCTTTTTTACAGCAAACCGGTGAGCTTTATAACCTCACTGATTCGTTGGGGCAAAGTCTTGATTTTGTGTTGTGCAGGTCTCCGCGTTGCTTGCAACACCTATGTGACATTTCCTTCCTCCTTCTAGTTCGATAACCTCGGTCTCTACCGAGGGAAGACTTGCTTCTATGCTCATAACACCTTGCTCTTGGGGTTTCCAATGAAGTGCTCCACGTCAAGCACCATCAGTGGTTCCTTGGGTGTTTTGTCAAATAAAAACTTAGTGTTTTCAACTAATAAGAAAACCTTATTTTGAGCAAAGCCAGCCTGAACTACACTTAGCCAAATTCATATAGATGTTAGATGCTACTAATCTACTATGGTATCACTTGCCAATACAATTCCAAATGTATTGACCCTCTGTGGCTGTAACTTATGATGTTGCAGGTTACTCTGATGGAGACTAGGGTTGTGATTCTACACTCAACATGTTTTCCTGTGGCACATGAAGACAAAGACTTTTATTTATCTACTTATGTATGAACTCTAAGTATTAGCCTTGGGCTAATGAGTTGTAAAGACTATGTTATTGATACGTCCAATTTGCATCACCATTCTATATCATAATTTGCTTCTATTCATTGATATATGTCTTATTATGAGGTGTTGCTTATGTCTTTTCCTCTGTTTTTCATGTTGGATGATTCTTGGAGGATGAGCTTCCGGAGTCAGGGTTCTGATGAAAAAGAGGTGTTTTCATGCAATTTCGCGAACATCAGAAAAATACCAGAAAAATATTGGAAAATTATATTTTCCTAGAAGACGAAGGAACCCAGAAGGGGAGGCGTAGCTGGGCCATAGAGGGCCCACACCCCTAGGCACGGCCCCCCTAGGTCGTGCCTAGGGCAGGTGTGGCCCACCTGGCCGGCCTCTGACTCCGCCCTCTCGCCTATATCTTCCTCTCGGAACCCTAATACCAGGGGGAAACCATAGAAAGATTTCCGCTGCCTCTGCAGCGCGGAAAACACCGAGAGAGAAAGAGCTCTCCAGCAGACATATTTCTATCGGGGAAATTCCTTCCTGGAGAGGGGAGATCGTTGCCATCAACACCATCGTCAAGCTAGACTTCATCAGGATCATCATCATCATCCACACCATCATCTCCACCACCACCATCATCACCACTCCATCCTGCTGTAACAATCATGTTGAATACTTGCATAGTTCTTGGGGGAAACTTTCCCGGTGTTGATTACTATTGTAGTTGATGCTTGTGAGTGGAACCATTGGATTATTGTTTATGTTTATATTGTTATCCATCACCATATAATCTTTGATCTTGATCCATATGATGTCTCGTGAGTAGTTCATTTAGTTCTTGGAGACATGGGAAGAGTCATGTTGTTAGTAGTGGATTTGTGTTGAGTTAATATTCAATGGTTTAGTATTTAAGTTGTGGTGCTATTCTTCTAGTGGTGTCATGTGAACGTTGACTACATGATACTTCAACATTTATGGGCATAGGGGAATGCATTGTGTATTTGGCTACTAATTGTGGGGTTGCCGGACTAACAGAAACCTGAACCCCCGTTAGGACACCTTTGCACAAGGGAGTGTAGTATCTCAGAGTTTAAGGCTGTGGTTAGGTTTATATCTTAATTACTTTCCTATAGTTGTGGATGCTTGCAGGGGGTTTAATCACAAGTATGTATTAGTCCAAGTAAGGTCGGTACATTAGCACAGGTTCACCCACACAACACTTAGAACACCAAAGAAGGGTACTCAGCTATTTGAAGCGAAAGCACTTGACAGAATTCCCATGTGTCCTCGAGAGCGTTTGGTCCCTATAAGTATTTGCACCGGCTTGTCCTTTGCTAAGAAAGGATTGGGCCACTTGCTGCAGTTGTTCGTTGTCTTTATTACTTGCACTTTGTTTTGTTGCTTATTCAGAAAACCCCTAAAAATGCTAAGTATTTACAGAGATTTCCTGCTCCATACCACTAGTCAACACCTTCTGCTCCTTGTTGGGATCGACACTCCTATTTATCGAAAGTACTACGATACACCCCCTATACTTGTGGGTCATCAAGACTATTTTCTGGCACCGTTGCCGGGGAGTGAAGCTCTATTGAAGAGTGGAACTGGTAAAGGAAACTTCTACTGTGAGTATTGCTTTTTGTTTCTGTTTGTTGCTTTGTTTCCAATATGGATAACCCACATGGTTTTCTGTTTCGGAAAACTGCTACCACTGTTAGGGTAGTAGATGAACCACCACCTGTTGAGATATATCCTTTTAAGATACCTACAAGTATTGTTGATTGTGTGATGGATAATTATTATTTAGGGGATGGAACTATCCATCCTGGTGATCATTTGCTTTTTATCCATGAATTATGCGGGTTGTTTAAGTGTGCAGGTATCACCACTGAACAGGTGAAGAAGAAGTTACTCTCTATATCCTTGAAAGGGAGAGCTGAAGAATGGTATAAGCTGCTGAAGAATGGACAATCCATGGAATGGGAGCAGATGCCATCTATCTTTTATTCTAAATTTTATCCTTCGAGTGAAATTCATAAGGATAGAAATCTGATATATAACTTTTGGCCTCGTGATGGAGATATTATAACTCAAGCTTGGGGGAGACTGAAGTTACTAATGCTTAAATGTCATATTCATGAACTCCCTAACAATATTATTATCAATAACTTTTATGCTAGGCTTTCTCTTCATGATAAAGATTTACTATATGCTTCTTGTGCTGGATCATTCACACGTATGAAGAAAGAAGCTAAATGGGATCTCCTAGATCGTATTCAAGAGAACACTGAAGCTTGGGAGAATGATAAAGGAAGAAAGTCAGGTATAAACTATGATTATGAATGCATTAAATCTTTTATGGGAACTGATGACTTCCGTGATATTAGTAATGAGTTTGGTCTTGATTCTCAAAGCATTGCCAATTGTTTTAAGGCCTTTGCCTCTTACATAGAAATTCCCAAGAAGAATTGGAATAAGTACCATGAACCTTATAAAGATGTTGTTAGTCATGTTCCTGTTAGAAGTACTGAAGTTTGTACTACTAATCATATTGTTGCTGAACCTTATGTTGAGGAAGTTCCTTTCCCAGCTAAGGTAAAGGAGTATTCTATGATTATTAGTGCAAATAATAAAGGTACTAAGAAAACTGTGGAGCCAGATGAGCAATTGAATATTGAACCCGTGGTAGCTACTATGAAAGACCCTGACACTAAAAATTAGAGGATGAGCACATTGTCTTCTGTGAAGACGCTTCTAATATTATCTCTCATCCTAGTAAAGCTAGAAAGGCTAGTGTGCCTGTGCTTTCTGTTAAAATAGGTGATCATTGCTATTATGGTTTATGTGATATTGGTGCTAGTTCTAATGCTATTCCTTATGATCTTTACATGGAAATTATGAATGAAATTGGTCCTTGTGAGCTTGAGGACATTGATGTGGTTATTCACCTTGCTAATAATGATGGGGATATGCCTACCGGGGTATACCCAGCAGGACGTTTCCGATTGGCCCAGGAACTGGCGAGTGGGCCTGCAGAATGGCGACTGGATCAAGACCTGGCGTGGATCCAAGCGACTGGAAGCTGAAGGCCCAGGAGAGTAGATAGGCCCAGTCGGATTAGGTTAAACGAGTACCGAAACCTTAACTGATTCGGTTGAGATATGTAAACCCTAGGGAGGGTGAGTCTATATAAACCTCCCTATAGGGCGTATAGAGGATACGTTCCACCATCCACCCAAGCGACTCGCCGCCTAGCCGTCGAGCTCGCCCCATTGTACCTTCATCATAATACAATCTAGCAGGAGTAGGTCTTTACCCTCCGGGGGGCCGAACCTGGGTAAAACCCTGTGTATCCGCCCTCATATCGCACCGGAGATGGCTGGCCGCCCTTGCCCTTCGTTCTATTACTCGCTGCCGATTGCAGCGTCTGCCGTGATCCTCCGCGTCCTCGACACAGCGACTCGAACGGCCAAGTACCACGCTCGGAGACTGATGACCAGTTCAGCGCGAGCGACTAGGGAAAAACGCCAAGTACGAGAGCGTGCCCAGGACTCGCCATGCGACTGACCCATCGGGCCAGGCAGGAGTGATGCGCTCACTCTGACGCGCCCAGTCCTCACCCACCCTAGAGCCACGACTAGAACCACCAAGTACCACGCTCGGGGACTCCGCTACCCGACCTCGTTCGCGCAAGGGAAAGCGGTGAAGTAAAGAGCACTCATTGGAGTCGCCCTATGACTGGCTTTTCAAGCTCGGGCGAGTCGACCTCAATAACAAAACGCTCAAAACCGCAAACACATAAACAAACGAGGTAAACCCCATAAAAAAGGCGGACGCGCTCGGGGTCTGTAAGGTTCCCAACCTTTAATAAGGTAGAGATCCCTGTGTTTACAATGCTAGTCCCTGGATCAATAGCTAGCATCCACAGTTAAGATGTAATATCAAGAAACAAAGGTCATAATACAACTTTATAACCAGGAATAAAATAACTTATTACATCTTACAAAGATCATTTGGCTATCTCATTACAATGCAGCAGAATATAACAATAGCATGGGGTCCTTCATCTTCAAAGTGCCACAGGCAGACATGTTGGTTGTAGACTTGTAATCCTAAATCAATAACTTCTCTAACATCAAACAAACCTGCAACATAATAAGTTACAGCCACAAGGGTCGATACATTTGAATTGTATTGGCAAGTGATACTATGGTAGTATAGTGGAGTCTATCATCTATATGCATTTGGCTAAGTGGAGCTTAGTCTTGCTTTGCTCAAAATAGATTTTCCTTATCATTTGAAAACTTTAAGTTTTTGCTTGACAAAAACAAACCCAAGGCATCTCCCAATATAAATTGGTGATCCTTCAACCCTTGTTCAACCATAAGTTTTTAACTTAGAAATTAGGATGACGAGATTATTGATAGCTTCCATGTCTTGATGCTCAAATTGTCCTTTGCCAGGGACATGGCTAAGTACTTAGATTTTACACTCTGTAGAGGTGGTGCACTTTCCCCACAAGACTTGGTTTCACCAAGACAAGATCTTTCAGAAGCCTTCCCTTAAAACAGAATGGACGCGTTCCAACCTATCATCCCCTACCACCAACTGTCCATTTGGCTAAGTTATTGCAACCTATATGATCTAGGCAGAGCCCATAATGCCAAGTGGCTGCACTTGAAGCTTCTCAACATTTGACATCTCAAATCTCTTTGTTCCTGGGTGGCATTCCACAAGTGTGATACACAAGGTTCACCAGTCCCCTGGCCTTGTGTAACCACTCAACACAAACCATTCCTTCCATTCCACCCAGGTGATTCATTCACTTAGTTGTTTTATTAAACAAAACACAAGTCCTTGACTTGGAAATATTCCATAGTATGAATATATATTCCACCCTTGTTTTCTACTAGCTAAGCTAAGCATGATAGTAGTAGGGATCTTAACTTAGGAATTTCTACTAAGGTTTCATTTACTAGGTTTTCCCATGGCATAGTTCACACTTAGCAAAATTCCATGCAAGTCCTACTTAGAAATATCACTAATGCATAGTTAAAATAATAGGACAAAAGTATGAAGCATCACTTGCCTTTTTTGGTAGAGAATATGAGTTCACTCCTTGTCCTTGCAATATTCACACTCTTCAAATCACTACAATTCAATCAAGCAAGGCACAAATTCAATCTACCACTCAAGCAACAACACATAAAATAATAAAAACAAAGAAATGCATGCAAGCATGATAAAGATTGTTTTATTTGGAGAAGTGGTTTCTAATAGGTTATAAACATTTGAAAACACCTAATGATCATTTTATAAGGTGGCAAAATCATTTGCAAAAGATTTCACTTCATAAACCATTTTTAACCAAGTCATTATTTTATGTGGTTGAAAAATGTCTTTAGCAAAGTAATAATTTTTATAGGGTTCACCAAATACATTTTCAAATCATAAAACTTGGTGTTTGGGGTTTGATAGTTTAAATCAAAACATTTCCCAAAGGTTTTCCTCCAAAAGTATTTTTAATAAATAAACATTATTTTTATTTGACTAGAAATGGTTTAAATCAAAGATTCATTCTTTTGCTTCACCAAATACATTTTTGAAACCACAAATTGATTTCTATGGTCAGTAGGTTCAAAACAAACCATTTGCCAAAGGTTTTATCTCAAAAATCATTTTAGAACAATTTTTATATTCTAAACATGCTTACATAAGTTTCTGCAAAAACAAACAATTTAACAGGAACATTTTACTAAACAAAGTGCATGCCCAGAAAGTGCTTGTCTTTCGGATTCTATTGATATAAAATTTGCAAAATTTGGACGTGTGGTTTGAAAGTTATGAATTTTTCAAATTGGTACATCTAATAGAACAATTATGTTTTAAATCAAACCAGCAGGGACACGTGTCTTGATTTTATTCGTTGGTACCGGTTCGTCTGGATCACGCTCTCTGGTGCGTTGGATCTAAGTTAGATCGAGCGGTGCAGAGACATCCGTACCATTTCGTTTTAAGTTACCTATCCTAACCGTGCGATCGAGATCTGACGGTGCTTAGCATGCTTGCCGGAGATGGGCGACGCTGGCGGCGGCAGGTGGCGGCGCTGGCTTTGCCTACGGCGTCGCGGTGGTTACAGGAAGCAAGGGAGGAAGGGGAAGGGCTCACGGTGATCGCAGGGGTATGGCGAAGCTCAAGGTGGTCTTCGGGTAGCAGGGGGCGCTCGGGCGTCGTCGGAATTCCTCGCCGGAGATGCTCCTGGCGTCGGGTGCGGTCAGACGTTGACGGGGGCGAGGCTATAGAGCGTGCTAAGACGAGTGGAAGGCACAATCAGATGCACAAGGATGTGGCGATGATGCGTGCGTGAAGGAGAAAGAGAGGGGCGGTCAGGTTCTTACCAGAGGCTCCGCCGGAGAGAAAACAGACGGTGGCGGCGGTGGTCGTCGTCGTTGCCGAGGTTCTGGGGCGCGCGGGGACGAGCAGGCGCTACGGGGAGATGCGCCAGGGTCTGGGGTTCACGCTTGTGTGCTCGAGGAGGCGAGGGGCGCGTCGACTGGCCGGAATTGCTCGGTGAGCTCGCCGGAGACAGGGGCGGTGTAGAGAGAAATTGAGCAGCCTGGGGGCGCGCTAGGGTGATGCGACGGAGGGGAATGAGAGAGGGGGCGCAGGCGAATTAGTATGCGTGATCGCGGGGTCGTTTAATGGTGTGGTTAACGCGTATTCATGCCGGCATTCATTGGCAGCAACGGCCGGCGAGGTCAGCGGGAGCGTGAGGAAGAAGGGAGCTGGCGGTGGGGTCCTTTGTCAGCGTGAGGGAGAGAGGGTAAGTGGGTCCGGGCGTTCAGCGACCGAGTGGGTGAGTTCTGCGGTGAGAAAACGTTTCGCTCGGGGTGAGAGGGAAGATGGGCTGCTGGGCCTAGTGGGCTCGCAGGCTGGTTCCATTTTTTATACTGAAACCTTTTTCTTTTTCTATTTCTAATTTCTCTTTTGGTTTTGTTTAAATAATTCAAACATCAATTTGAATTCAAACCTCAACCAAAATTTGTGTAGGTTTAAATACTGATTAGTAATATAATCTGAAGTCAATTTTTGAATAAAATTTTATTCTTTTTGGGGTCTTTTAATTATTCAAAAAGGCTCTTGTTTTAAATCAAAATAAGATTTAATAACATTTTCAAAACACCATTTAAATTCTTAAACCTTCCAAATCTTTTCAGTAGGTTTTTATTTGTTTAATAGGGTGTCAAATAATTCATCTTGAATTATTTGGAAAGTATTTAATATGATTCATAAATCATTTGAATTGGGTATTTGTTTTAATTGCAATGGAATTAAATATAGTTTTAATTCCCTAAATTTTATTTGGAAGATTTAAGTTAACTAAACAACTTTTATTCCACTTGGGTAAATTCCAAAATACTATTTTCTCATGAATTATATAATTATTCTTATTAGAGATTTGTCTTTATTAAAATAGGGATAGAATGGTTAATGCCATTTTATTTTATTTTGGAAATTCTTTATCCTTTTATTTTATTTGGATTTGGATTCTTTTCATTCCATTTGCTTATGGATTAGGCCAAGATTTAATTTGGTCTTTAAATAATCCTCATTTAATATTCCTTTCTTCATCTTATAAAATCCATATCTTTTTATTTAGAGATCCAAACTTGGTGACTCCAATTTGTAAAATCTTATTTGATATTTGTTTATCCTTTTGAATATATTTAGAATTATTTGCTTACCATTTTGTATGGATTTTAGATAAGTTCTTTATTAGCTTTGGGAATTCAATTCCTTTATCTTATTAAATTCATAAGATTTTATTCATGGCTCCAAAGTAAGTGAATCCAATTCATATGGTTTTATAATATTTCTAATAGTTATTCTTGATCATTTTGAAATGTTTGTTTGACCAATTTCTATATGGATCAAATCCATAGGCTTGGGGATAACTTGGAAATGATTTTTATTCCATTAGGGTTTTAGGGTATGGATTTATTTTCCAAGTGTTTAAATTTCCAGATGCATTTATGAAGAATGCATTCCACTTGATTTGAATTTAGTTGGATTCAAATGTTAACCAAAGTTTGTTCAAGATGGGATTTTAAGTTTTCATTTAGAAACAAAAGTTTCTTTTTACCCAAAATTTCAACAGAATTCTTATTTTGTTTATTTATTTTTCACATTACAAGATTTGGGAAATCTTGGGATGTGACAGGGTCTCGTTCAACCCTCAATCTCAAGCGCAAGACAATTCACAAAATAACACGATATCCCTTTGTAGCAGATCAAAGTTGTTACAAAATACAAGTTGCGCCTAATGGCCGAACTGCTACTAACGCCCCAGGGCACAATGTTTTATTCCGCAGGCTTCGTCGTCGACTCGCCGCCACCCTTGCGGTTGCGAATGAAGGGAGTGTACGAGTTCGACGGGTACGTCGTCAGCTCACCTGCCATCGCCGCACGGAAGGGCTGCTCGATCTTGAAGTCCCGGTGCGGCGGCTCGGGGTCGTTGGGCGCGACGATCGTCTCCTGATAAGGAAGGAGATCGCCCATCGACCAGACACGATCGGAGTATACCGCGGCACGGTCCGTCAGCTTCAGCACCTCGGAAATCTCCACCAAGCCCGTCAACGATGGGTAGCCACTCGTCACGTCGTCCAGATCGAAATCCTCCAGGAAGTGGGCGATCCCAAGGCTGAGCGCCGTCGCCGCCCCGCGTCGGAACGCCGACCGCGTCATGAACTCGACGACCGACGGCGCCTTCTCCAAGTACCGCCACACTTCGACAAGGTCGCTGGGAATCACTTCCGTGGGTGACATCTCCTGAAGATATTCCCGAATGCAAGCCGCGGACAAAGTGGCCGAGTCGACCAGAGTGGCCACACACTGCCGCGCGTCGTACGACTGCGCCTCCTCCGCGTTGTCGATGATCCAACCTGCGAACAGAGGGTGGCAGTGAGTACATCAAAGATCACACAATGCAAATATTACAGGCAGAGGCAGGCACACTTACCAATCAAAGGACGAGAGAGATCCGTGATGAAGCTTTGAAGAGAGGAGTAGTCGTCTTGTAGCCCAGCAACAAGGGCGTCAGAGACCTTACGCTCCTCAGCGCTGGCTTCGTCTTCCTCTTCGGAGGGGCCTTCACTTCCTTCGTGTTCTTCTTTTTCGATGGGGTGGCCTCGCGACACGAGGTGTGCTCGGGAAGCTCGTCGTCGTCATCATCGTCATGACGTTCAATACTTCTACTCGCCTCGAGTTCGCGTTGACGCTGCCCGCGAGTTTTGCAAACCAGTGGGGCGGCCTCTTCCTCGGACTCGTCGTCATCGTCGCTCTTGTCGCTCTCGGCACCGCCCTTGGTGGGAGGAGATTCGCCCCCGTCCTGGACGGACGAGCTCGAGTTCTCGTCGTCCGCGGGCGGAATCCACCCTTCCACCACTTGAAATAACTGCAGCAAGCATGAAGTAATATCAATAAAACCGCGACAACATCAACTGCGACTGTGAATGGTAGAAAGTGACTTACCGTCGGGGCTGGATGTTTTGCGGTGTAGGGGGTGACCCCAGCCTTCGCGTCCAGGTACGCCGCCTGGGTGATCTTCTTCAACGTCGGGACGTAGTCCTCGAATTTCCACTCGGCGAGGCAGGATTTCGTCGAGTCTTCCCGGCCCGTGTACTCGTACATGTAATGGTCACGGAGGGCCAGGGGAACGAGTCGCCGCCCAAGCCAACAGTTGTACAAATTGATGGTCTGAAGACCCTTCTTCTTCAGGCCGCAGATGGTTTGAAGCATCTCATCCATGACCATCCGCTGGTCTGTTGGGAGCATGCCGACTTGGAGTCGGCGTGGTTCGGGCTGGTCAGCAGAGTACCTTGGGATCTCCACCTCGCCGTCTGGAGTCGCCTCGGTGACGTAAAACCAGGACTTCTTCCACTCGCTTGCCGCCTTGGCAGGTAGCATCAGGTCGAAGAAGGAGGCTTTCAACTTGAGCTGGAACGTCAGGCTACCCGCCGCCAGCATTGGGCCGCCTGATTCTTCACGGCTAATCCTCCCGTGGAACAGATCTTGCCACAGGGGGAAGTAGGGACTGCAGCCCAGGTAGCACTCACAGAACGCCACGAAGATGGCGAGCTGCTCGATGCTGTGCGGGCCCAGGTCCAATGGCTGAAACCCGTAGAAGGCGTAGAAGCGCCGGAAGAAGAGAGATGTGGGAAACCCCAGCCCCCCCTCCAGGTGGCTGGTGAAGCAGACGAATTCTCCCTCGCGCGAGTCCGGAGTCACCTCTCCGGCCGTGGGGATGGGCCACCTGCCGGCGCGCAGGATCCCGGCTTCCTCGAAAGACGCCAGTAGCGCTCTCGTGCATTTGGAACTGCCCCATGGTTCGGTGGAGGGAGCCATTGGCGGAAAGGTTCATGGAGGTCGGAGGATTTTGGACCGGTTGGATCGCGATGCGGAGGAAAACGGAGATGTGCGAAATCGGAGGAAATGACGAGAGGGTGGTTCTCCGATCGCCTACCATTTCCTTTATATAGCAGTTGTTACCCGCCAAATCAGGGAGCCGTTACTACGCGGTGATTACGCCAAAAGTTACCGTTGGATTATTCCAACGGCTAGTTTGACTGCGTCTGACGGTCCAACTCCATCCATTCGACTCGCCGACCTTATCACTACAACAGTGACTAAATATTTCGCCGACCCGCCGAGCTGCGACCAGAATGACTAGTTTTTTTCCTTTATTCAGGAGCCCACCATCGATTCGACTGGGTGTCCGCATTGGACCCGTATGCTCCGACTGCCAGCAACCACCTGCGCCCAATCGACGACGGCCTCGGGGACTACTGATGGGGATATGCCTACCGGGGTATACCCAGCAGGACGTTTCCGACTGGCCCAGGAACTGGCGAGTGGGCCTGCAGGACGGCGACTGGATCAAGACCTAGCGTGGATCCAAGCGACTGGAAGCTCAAGGCCCAGGAGAGTAGATAGGCCCAGTCGGATTAGGTTAAACGAGTACCGAAACCTTAACTGATTCGGTTGAGATATGTAAACCCTAGGGGGGGTGAGTCTATATAAACCTCCCTACAGGGCGTATAGAGGATACGTTCCACCATCCACCCAAGCGACTCGCCGCCTAGCCGTCGAGCTCACCCCATTGTACCTTCATCATAATAAAATCTAGCAGGATTAGGTCTTTACCCTCCGGGGGGCGAACCTGGGGAAAACCCTGTGTCTTCGCTCTCATCTCGCATCGCAGATGGCTGGCCGCCCTTGCCCTTCATTCTACTACTCGCTGCCGATTGCAGCGTCTGCCGTGGTCATTCCCACGACAAATAAGGAAACCATTTGCCCCATTGGTATTATAAGAGATGTGGAGGTTCTCTGTGATAAGGTTAAATATCCTGCTGATTTTCTAGTGCTTAATTCAGCAGTTAGAAAAACTTGTCCTATCATTTTTGGTAGACCTTTCTTGAACACTTATGGAGCTATTATAGATTGTAAGATGGAGAAAGTTTTAACTAAGTTTGATGGAGATTCTTATGAGTTTAACTTTTCCAAATTTTCCAAAGCTCCTTGTCAAAATAGCTTGCCTAATGAAGATTTCAGGATGGAACAACTTGCTTTTATTGATTCAGTTTATGACCTTGGACCTCTTTTGATGACTGTAAGTATGCTCATTCTGATGATAAAGTTGTTGCTAGTGACATTTATATAGTCAACTTTATTCAGAGTGCTACTGAAAGTTATTATGAGAGAGGGAAACATGGTTTTATGCATCTCGATAATGTTAAGTTTCCCTGTTTTATGTTGAAAGCATTGAAGTTGCATTTGTTTTGTCTTCCTATGCTAGTGGCTTTTTGTTTCAACAATTTGTTTTCTCACGATACTCCTTTGCATAGGAAGTGGGTTAGACTTAAATTTGTTGTTTATTTGCTTCTTGATGCTCTCTTTAACTTCAAATATTTATCTCTTATGTGAGCATCTTTGAAAGTTTCAAGCCTAACATAAAGGCAGTAAAGAAAAGTACTTCTTGGGAGATAACCCAATAGTTTTGTCGAGTCTTGGAAGTTATTACCTCAGTAATAGCTGCTTCTTATCTTTTTTTTTGGTTTTCTGTGCCAAGTTCAACTAATTTTGAGAAGTGGAGGAGTTGTGAAAAGTGGTTGTCCTGGGACAGAATTTTGTGCTGTATTGTAAAAATTCGTGAGGAAGCTCAGTACTTCGGATGAAGCTTTATTTTTCTGTACTTGTTCTCCAAGTTGTTTCCCAACTTTCATTAGTTTTTCACTTTTTGATTTGAGCAACAGAAGGTGTTCTAAAAAATCAATCTTTACCTGCTGGTCTGTTTTGACAGATTTGTGTTATCATTTGCATTTGCCCCTTACGGAAGCCTTTGTTTTGATAGATTTCAGTTGAAGTGTGAACCTAAAGGTTTATTGTTTTTTTCTTACACTAATGTTTCCATTAATGTTTGTGTATTGCCTTGTGAAGAAAGGAAATTCCAGGAGAAGGAGGAAAGGAGTTTGTAGAGTTCGACATTGAATAGGTAAAAGTGGTGAAAACAGAAGGTTTATGAAATCCCTATCTTTTTATATTTTTGATGTTTTTAATATATATGGAAGGTTAAAAAACGGAATAGAGGAGGAAACGAAGTCCGGGGTGGCCAAACCCACCCCAGGCGCGGTCCCAGCTGGCCGCGCCTGGAGGGGGTGTGAGCCTCCCAAGCTCCGTCTCCGCCTTGTTTTCGTACCAGTACCTTCCTTATGCATTGAAACATCATAATATATAACCCCCCCCCCCGGATCCCCCGAGGTTCTTGTATCGTGTTCTTGTCATGTTTTCGTTTTGATCTGTTTCTGTCACGAAATCTTCTCAAGTTTAGAGCACCATGGTCTCCGCCAATGACGAAGGCAAGAAGCCCGAAGAAGATGATCCTCAAAACTCCGAGGAGGAGATCTTGGTTGGGGATGAAGAAGACATGGAGGAGGATGAGAATCCATATACCCACGCTACCGTCGCAAGCATTGGAGTCGTGGCAAACCCAACCAAGCTTAGGAAGACAGCACAGATGTCTACAGGAAGGAAACCTCCACGTCTTATCTACGCTCCACGGTCATCTCTTCCACGTACCAAGAGACCCTTCCATACTCTTATACATGAGCATCAATACCAACAGGTGCCCAAAGGGAACTTGCCCTCGGTTTGGGATATGCCTCATTCTAACCATGCAGGGGAGGAACACACTAAGAAGGAAGAGTGGGGAAAGAATAACAAGGACTAGAATTCTTGGCCCGACATGATCATGAACCGCATTGAGCAGAATTCAGAGTTGATTCGTACTCTGACCTTTGAGATTGAGGATTTGAAGAAACTTATTGAAGAGCTTATCAAGAGAACACCACCACCACCGAAGGAGTAACTCTTCATCAGGTTTGGCATCCCCTTGGCTTGTTCCAAGCTTGGGGGTAGTGTCGCGGTATCACCATCATTATATTTTATCTTTTAACTTTTTAGTGGATTCATATCTTTGGTAGAGAAGTTATCTTATAGGTTGGTTTGCATGTGGAAGTATCTCTCCTTTAGTTGATCATCTATGTATCCCTTGATGTGAGTGCCTTTATGGAATATTAATGAGAAGTTTTCATCTTTTACTTTTTGCACTTCTTATTTTAGTTTGCAATCTCTATTATATGATTGATCTTGTTGATCAGTATTGGCATCACTTTGGGAGCATCAAGTAAATCTAAATTGGTTTTGGCAAACCGAGCTCTGGTCAGTAGCAACACTTTTTGAGGTTTGAAAGGAAAAGAGAAAAAGCTTACAGGTATTTTGTATCATTTATTTTCTTTCTTGTTGGCTCATAAGCTTAGTATTCTTTATTTAAGATCTTTTGTGTCTTCAAGGAAGATTGCATGTTTGGCTTTATCACTTGTAGGTTTGCTTGTTTCCTTCAACTCTTTTGCTTGCTACCCAGCCTTGCTAGCCAAAAACCTGTTTTGAGAAGGCATACTTCTCATGCTTCCAACCCCTTTGAGCCAAAACATGTGCCATTTGTGTCCACCATATCTACCTATCAACATTATTGCTATTCCAAGCAAATTCTCAAGCTTCATCTATATTTCAAATTAAAAAGTATTTTGTTATGTGAAAACTAGTTAGCAAAGCTATCACGAACTTGATGGCACACCGTATTTTCTTGCCCCTAATAGACTTGAACCATTGTGTCATCGAAGTTGTATATGCTTGCATCTATACGTTGGGACTAGCAGAACCGTGCTGTCATGGGGAACTCTTTCAACATTGCACCTGTACATTGTACACAGTTGATATCATGCTCTTTTGTTTGCGGATGTCGACGGTGTGAAATAAAGAGGGAACTTGTAAGTCCATGGAGTGATGTATGTGTGTTACAGAAACACATGGGCCGCTAGCCTAAGCCATGCCTAATCATGATGGAAACTTGCAGCATCACCATAATGAGCATTCTGTGAATCATCCTCAATAAAAAGCTATGCACATAGTAAATAAAAAGATCACTGAGATGCTCATTGTCTGCTTGCCTTGTCATTTTGGTTATGGGATAGCTACTGTACCTAGTGCAAGGGGTATCCCGTTGGCGGTTCTTTATGATACACATGTACTTACAATGACAAGAACTTACCGATGACTAAAGTTCAGTAGCATGAGGTGTGGCCCTCGTACTCAAGGGACATGAGATTGTCAACTTATATTTCGTCAAGCATATACTCCATCCTTGTTCACTTTAATCTTAATCATCTCAAGATGCCCGATGTAGGTGCGCTTCGTCGGGAAACCCCAAGAGCAAGGTGTGATGCAGCACAGCAGCAAGTCTTCCCTCAGTAAGAAACCGAGGTTATCGAACTAGTAGGAGGAAGGAAATGTCACACAAGTGTTGAAACTTGCAAGCAACATGGAAACCTGCACAACACAAACTCAAGACTTTTCCCCAACAAACAATGAGGTTGTCAATCTCACTGGTTGCTGTAACAAAGTATTAACTATATGGTGTAGAAGGTGATGAATGGTTTGCGACAAGTAAACAGTGGAAGATGTATCAATGATAAAGATTGGACCGGGGTCCATAGTTCACTAGAGGTGCTCTCCTTAGATAAAAAACATGGCATGAAGGGTAAACAAATTATAGCAAGGCAATTGACAGGAACTGAGCAAGGCATAACAATGCAATACTAGACAAAAATATCCTATGAGATTTGATTGGGCTATACAAAAATATACATAGACCGCCATCCAACTACATCTATGACTAGAAGTCCACCTTCAGGTTATCATCCGAACCCCTCCAGTATTAAGTTGCAAGCAACAAACAACTGCTTTAATCAACGTGTGTAAGGTAAACAATCCACTTGTTCCATGAACAAGAGACCGTTGTTTTCTCCCTAGTGGCAGCAACACATCTACAACCGAAGAGATTTCTGTCACTTCCCTTGGAAACTAGAGGCATGAATCCACTATCGAGCATAAATACCCCCTCTTGGAGTCACTAGCAACTACTTGGCCAAGATAGCTACTAAAAACGGAGAGCATGCAAGATCACAAACAACATATACATGATAGTATCAAATAGACAAAACCATTAATCAATCTAACATAGTAATCTCAATATCCATCGGATCCCCGCAAACACAACATGCATGATTACAAATAGATTCTATCTTGATCATGAATGGAGCTCACAAGATCTATACATGAAATCACAAAGGAGGAGATACAACCATCTAGCTACTACATGGACCCGTAGTCCAAGGTGGAACTACTCACGCTTCATACCGGATAAGAAGGCCTCCAGGATGATCTCCCCTCCGGCAGGGTGCCGGGAAGAACTTCAGATCCCCCTGATCTAGGGACGATGGTGGCCGCGGCTACAGATGGTTTCGTGGAGTTTTGATCGAGCGCCTAGGGTTTCTGCATCGAGGGCTTATTATAGGCAAAGAGGCGAGGCAGGGGGCGCCAGCGGGGCCACACCCTACCCAGGCTTGGGCCATCCCTAGCCGCGCCTGGGGGGGGGGGGGTCTGGCCGCCTTGTGGCACCCCTCCGTCTCATCTTCTGGCTTCGTGTCGCCCATGGTAAAATATTGACTTTGGCTTTTGTCCCGTCCAATTCCAGGAATATTTGTGAGATCCAGCACATGGCTTAATAGGATTGATAGGATACTCATACCAATAAGTTGCAACTTCTTTTCCGGAAGCTCATTCGAAAAGAACTCTAAGGTTAAGCGTGCTTGGCCTAGAGCAATTCTAGGATGGGTGACCGACCGGGAAGTGGGTAACCGGGAGCGCATGAGTGAGGATAAAGTGCGCAGAAAAGACTAGTGTTGGTCTGTGGGGCCAGTCTAGAGATCCTATTGAGCTTCCAGAAGTGACAACCGTCGGTCCGGAGTGACCGATGGTGTTACAAATTGGTATCAGAGCCGATCCTCGCGTTTAAAATGGGTGTGTGCGGGTTAGTGGCGGGACATGTGGAGCATGGTGCGTGTGGACCGGAGTGCACACGGCATGTCACATGTGCCGGCACTAGACGCACATACGTGTGTCGGGTGTGTGCGGGTTAGTGGCAGGACATGTGGAGCATAGAGCGTGTGGCCCAGAGTGGACACGGCATGGCACATGTGCCGGCACTAGACGCTCATACGCGTGCCAAGAGGGAACATTCCTGGGGTGTGCTTGATCGATGAGGGCATCGATCTTCTAAAGGGTGGGTGTATGTGAGATCCAGCACATGGCTTAATAGGATTGATAGGATACTCATACCAATAAGTTGCAACTTCTTTTTAGAAAGCTCATTCGAAAAGAAATCTAAGGTTAAGCGTGCTTGGCCTAGAGCAATTTTAGGATGGGTGACCGATCGGGAAGTGGGTAACCGGGAGCGCATGAGTGAGGACAAAGTGCGCAGAAAAGACTAGTGTTGGTCTGTGGGGCCAGTCTAGAGATCCTATTGAGCTGCCAGAAGTGACAGCCGTCGGTCCGGAGTGACCGGGGGTGTTACAATATTGATTTTATGTCTTTCTGGAACCAAAAACAAAATAAAACATGCAACTCGCACTGTGGCAACTTGTTAATAGGTTAGTTCCAGAAAATATATAAAAACACCTCAAAGTGTAGATAAAGCAAATCAAAGTAGATACTAAACAAGCATGGAACATAAAAAATTATAGATACATTTCCGACGTATCAATGCCTATGATAGGGGTAATGAGGGCTCAAAGCTATTAAGTACCATAATCTTTTGGAAGCTCTTTATGAATTGAAATCCCTGCTTCCCTCTCTGAACGGACCTTTCTCCTATTTATAAGTTGAGTCAGTAAACCTACTCCCTCTCTAGCTCCAGCAAGCATTTGAGTTGTTGTGTTCAAGCATTCATATGATGATTTATTCAATCATGTTCTTTATCTTCCTTGTTTGCACAAGACTCTTATCTATTGAATATTACTTTGAAAGCCTTCATTGAAAAACCTTTTTGAGCAAAGAGTGCTCCTGTTATAAAAATTCAAAAAAAAACTTTTTGAGAAAATGTTTGCTAGCTGTTCTCTGACCAAGAACAAAGTTTGCCAATTCCAATTATGATTTATCTTTATGCATCTCTATTGTGACTCCTGTACTTGTTGCAAGCTAAGTTATATAATGGTGAGTTTCTTTCTTCTATGAGATGTGCAATGGTAAGTGTGATGCTTCTTGTCCATATTCTTTTATTGACACTTCATTCCATAAACCCGTGGACATGTTTACTGAGCTCAGTTTTCGCTTGGGGACAAGCGAAGGTCTAAGCTTGGGGGAGTTGATACGTCCAATTTGCATCACCATTCTATATCATAATTTACCTCTATTCATTGATATATATCTTATTATGAGGTGTTGCTTATGTCTTTTCCTCTTTTTTTGCAAGTTGGATGATTCTTGGAGGATGAACTGTCGGAGTCAGGGTTCTGATGGAAAACGAGGTGTTTTGATGCAATTTCGCGGAGATCAGAAAAATGCCAGAAAAATATTGGAAAATTATATTTTCCCAGAAGACGAAGGAAGCTAGAAGAGAAGGCGTTGCTGGGCCATAGGGGGCCCACACCCCCTAGGTGCGGGTCCCCCTGGGCCGCACCTAAGGCAGGTGTGGCCCACCTGGCCGGCCTCCGACTCCGCCCTCTTGCCTATATCTTCCTCTCGGAACCCTAATACCAGGGGGCGACCACAGAAAGATTTCCGCCGCCTCTGCGGGGCGGAAAACACCGAGAGAGAAAGACTCCGACAGACAGATTTCTGTTGGGAAATTACTTCCCGTAGAGGGGAGATCGTCGCCATCAACACCATCTTCAAGCTATACTTCATCGGTATCATCATCATCATCATCCACACCATCATCTCCACCAGCACCATCATCACCACTCCATCCCACTGTAACAATCGTGTTGAATACTTGCATAGTTCTTAGGGGAAAATTTCCCGGTGTTGATTACTATTATAGTTGATGCTTGTGAGTGGAACCGTTGGATTATTGTTTATGTTCAGATTGTTATACATCACCATATCATCTTTTATCTTGATCCATATGATGTCTCGTGAGTAGTTCATTTAGTTCTTGAGGACATGGGAGAAGTCATGTTGTTGGTAGTGGATTTGTGTTGAGTTATTATTCAATGGTTTAGTATTTAAGTTGTTGTGCTATTCTTCTGGTGCTGTCATGTGAACGTCGACTACATGATACTTCACAATTTATGGGCCTAGGGGAATGCATTGTGTATTTGCCTACTAATTTTGGGGTTGCCGGAGTGACAGAAACCTGAACCCCCGTTAGGACACCTTTGCACAAGGGAGTGTAGGATCTCAGAATTTAAGGCTGTGGTTAGGTTTATATCTTAATTACTTTCCTATAGTTGCGGATTCTTGCAGGGGGTTTAATCACAAGTATGTATTAGTCCAAGTAAGGTCGGTACATTAGCACAGGTTCACCCACACAACACTTACAACACCAAAGAAGGGTACTCGGTTATTTGAAGCGAAAGCACTTGACAGAATTCCCATGTGTCCTCGAGAACATTTGGTCCCTATAAGTATTTCCACCAGCTTGTCCTTTGCTAATAAAGGATTGGGCCACTTGCTGCAGTTGTTCGTTGTCTTTATTACTTGCACTTTGTTTTGTTGCTTATTCAGAAAACCCCTAAAATCCGTTTGCTAAGTATTTACAGAGATTTCCTGCTCCATACCACTAGTCAACACCTTCTGCTCCTCGTTGGGATAGACACTCCTATTTATCGAAAGTACTACGATACACCCCCTATACTTGTGGGTCATCAGTTATCTCTGGAATGACGATGTAATAATGACCTTTGTATTTGTGTACTTCATCTTAAACTATGGATGCTAGCAATTCGATCCAGGGACTAGCATTGCAATCACAGGGGCCTTTACCTTAAAAGGTGGGGTCTTACATTTGTTGTAGGATGACTTGTTCCAAACAATTGAGATTGCTTAATGTGCCTTGAAAGAAACATGCTTTGTTTTAGCATAAAAAAGCATAGTATTGTGGTATTCTCCTTTGATGCTTTATTTGGGTTTGCTTGGAACATGCTTACACCATGGTAAGACTATGAACCAGTCACCTTAGCCTCTATGATCATTTAGTTTTTGACTTGTGATATCACTTTATGCATTAATTAATGTTGTTTTGTCGCTTTGCATGATTATGGCCATTAATGCTCTCTTAGTTGATCGCTCCCAGTCTTCTGCTAGCCTCCACTTGTACTGAGTATGAGCTCTATTCATGGATCTAACCCCCAAGAAACCAAGTTATTCCAAAGATTCCACTATAAATTCCTATGCATGGTTAGTTACACCATTCCAAGTATATTCATGTGCTTATTTATCTTCCAAATTAAACTTGTTATGTGAAAATTAGTGAATAAAGCTCTCACAAACTTGATGGCACACTTTACTTTCTTGCACTTAATAAACTTGAACCATTGTGCCCATCTATGTTGTTTATATGCTTGCAAATTATAATTTGGGAGTTAGCAAAACCATGCTGTTATGGGGAACACTTTCAACACTTGTACATATTTATCCAGTTGATATCATGATCTTTTGTTTATGGATGTCGGGGTGTGAAATAAAAGGGGAGCCTATAAGTCTATGGAGTATTGTATATGTGTTAGAGAAATTCCTGGGCGGCTAGCCTAAGCCATGCCTAATCATGGTGGAAACTTGCAGCATAAATATAGTGATCCATCTATGAAGCATCTTCAGAAAAAATATATAGAAAAAAAGAGAAAAGAAAAAAGAGAAAAAACATCTATTAATGATGTTTTGTCGCTTTGCATGATTGTGGCCATTATTGCTCTCTTAGTTGGTCGCTCCTAGTCTTTTGCTAGCCTCCACTTGTACTGAGTATGAGCTCTATTCATGCATCTAACCCCCAAGAAACCAAGTTATTCCAAAGATTCCACTATAAATGATGTGAAAAGAAAAAAGAGCAAAAAGAACAATGCTCATGGTAAATAAAAAGATCGCTGAGATGCTCATTGTGTGTTGCCTTGTCATTTTGATATGGGTGTGTCATGGGGCAAGGGGTACCCCATTGGCAGTTCTCTATGATACACATATACTTACAATGACAAGAACTTGCTTGTGACTAAAGTTAAGTAGCACGAGGAACGACCCTCGTACTTAAGGGACATGGGATTTTCAACTTATGATCTGTCAAGCATATACCTCATATTTGTGTCATTTTAACCTTAATCACTTCAAGATGCTTATGATAGGGGCAATGAGAGATGAAAGATAATAATCTGTTAGAAGATGCTTATGATCTGTCAAGCATATACCTCAACCGACCTTACCCCTTCGCCCATATAAGCACCTCGAGGCAGAAACCCTAGGCACCCGATCAGAAATCCATGAAAGCATCCATAGCTGCCGCCACCATCGTACCTAGATCGAGGGGGGTCTGAAGCTCTTCACAGCACCCTGTCGGAGGGGAGAGATCATCCCGGAGGCCTTCTTCATCACCATGCCAGCCTCCGGAGTGATGCGTGAGTAGTTCACCCTTGGACTATGGGTCCATACAATAGCTAGATGGTTGTTTATCCTCTTTTGTGCTATCATGTTTAGATCTTGTGAGCTCCGTTCATGATCAAGATCATCTATTTGTAATGCTACATGTTGTGTTTGCGGGGATCCAATGGATATGGAGTACTATGTCAGATTGATTATTGATTCTATCATACCTATGTTATTTTTTATCTTGCATGCTCTTCGTTGCTAGTAGATACTTTGGCCAAGTAGATGCTTGTAACTCCAAGAGGGAGTATTTATGATTGATAGTAGGTTCATGCCTCTAGTAATCTGGGGAAGTGACATAAATCTCTAAGGTTGTAGATGTGTTGTTGCTACTAGGGAGAAAACAACAATCCTTTGTCCAAGGGCAATTGTATTGTTTACTTTACACACTTTGTTTAATGCAATTATCTCTTGCTTTCAACTTAATACTGGAAGGGGTTCGGATGATAACCTGAAGGTGGATTATTAGTCATAAATGTAGTTGGATTACGGTCTATGTATCATGTTTTAATGCCCAAACAAATCTCGTAGAAATCAAGATGTCTAGTGTATGCATTGTTATGCATTTTCAATCTGTTAATTGCCCCGCTGTAATTTGTTCACCCAACATGTTATTTATCTGATTGAGAACACCTCTAGTGAACTGTGGACCCCGGTCAATTCCTTACCATTTATATTCCATCAATTGTTTACCTTCTGTAATTACTACAAGCAATCACTATCTTCCACACTATACGCTTAATAATTTGTTTTCAGCAAACCGGTGAGATTGACAACCTCACTGTATGTTGGGGAAAAGTATTGTGGTTTGTGTTGTGTAGGTTCCAAGTTGCTAGCAACACCTTGGAGTTGTTTCCTTACTCCTACTGTTTCGATAACCGTGGTTTCATAACTGAGGGAAACTTGCTGATGAGACCTTCCTCTTGGGGTTCCCAACGAGCTCTACATATCTGAGCCATCACACATCATCTCATCGTCCTATCCGGGAAGAAGAAAAGAACTAGAAAGAAACACTAGATGCAATATTTAGTACTTTAATAGAAGATCCAGCATGATCATGATATGATGCATGTCTTGGCAAGTTAATGATGTAAACTATGTTGGAGATATGTCATGAGCATGGCATGTTGATGATACGACATTGGTGAGGCATCTCCCACATTAAACAAATAAAGCAAAATTTTATTTGGCATGTTTTATTCCCATATACTTTGCTTGTTTTATTAATTCCACATGATGGATAATGCAATTTCTCACATGGATAGGATAGTTGGATTCTGCTCATTTTTATGATTGATTTAGACATATTATTTGTTGAATTCCGAGTTCGGGATTAAAAGTTATGATTTATTTTAATTTTAAAGTGAAATGGAATTTTTTTTATTTTGAATAGTTAAGATGAATATTTTTGAATTCTAAATATGGATTTGAATTTTTTATTCAATTTTAAACACTTTTCATATTTTAAGGTTTTCCAAATTCGATTTTTTAAAAGTTAGGTTTCAACAGATTTAAATTTGAATTTTTGAATAGGTTTGGAAAGTCAAAGGACCAAAGAGAAATAGAGGGACTCTGATGGAATTTTGTAAACAGACTAAAGAACTGTCGGTTGGATACCAAGTTTGCTAGGGGGTTATTGTAAGTGGTACAACAAAGAGGGAGTGCAGGTTCAGAACAACAAAAGCCATGGGCTTTTTGCAAAAGTATCATGTTGCCTGATAACTGAAGAATTGCAGTTGTTAACTGAACTCGTTTCGGTGTCACAAAATAGAAGGAACATAGAGAGATTTAGAGGATGATATCGAGCTATTGGGAGCTCGATCTGACGAACTATTTGGTGCATTAGAAAACTGGAGGTGCTGAGATTACACATGTGTGATGTGCTATGCCGGGGGAAGTCTGAGTGATTGGAAACTTAGCGGGAACAAGAAGTGAAAGAGGAGGCACGAGAAGCATCTCTAACGGCGCCAAGGTGATACACGGTGGCGCTTCGGCGGTTGTTCTACATGGGGAAGGGCACAATGAGATCCAGGACGATGAGGGGAATCAAGAAAAGGTCACAGGAAAGGATGGGGTCGACGGTAGTAGCGCATGGCTACAAGGAACAGCGTCGAGAGACGCAACGATGGTGCTCGATGAAACGAAAAAGCTAAGAAGGAAGAGAGGAAGCCTGGGACCATGCACAAGAGATAGAGGAGCTCACTGCAGGACCGCCATTGCCCTTGGTTTGCTCGGAGGAGGACGAGATTGGTGGGGTGGACACAATGCACGCGGGGCCGAGGCGATATTGCCAACACCAATGAAGGCGATGACGGGGACGAGGTTCTCAGCCTCCTCCTCCTCCTTGCTTCGTAGTGCCGATCGATGCAGGGATTCATGGCGGTGCTCTAGGTACAAGCAGCGGTTCTTGGGGCAGCCTAGAACGGTGTCGCATTAGGTGGCTGCGGCAACGCTTGGGCGGGGTTGGCAAAGTCACCATGACGGTGATTTCGGGATTCCCCGGACGATCTGGTGGGCTAGGGAATGTGACGGTGGCGAGGCGCTCCTGGTGGTGGCCTCGACGATGCTGAGGACGACATGCAGAGGCGGCGCGGCAGCAAGGTGGTGGTGGCCTTGGTCAAGCACGGGCTTATAGCTCCTATGCGACGTATTTACATGGAATTGGAAGGAACACGACATCGTTGAAAAGAATAGCTCGCACGCGACACTTCTGAAGCGGCAAATAGCTCCCGTGCGACACTTCCACTTAACCCCACGAGACCGTCAACGAATTCGAATCAGCTGAGCACAGTAGGACCCACAGCCTCTCCACGTCACGGCGGAACTCACCTGATGTCCACCTCATATCGTGGGACCCACCCTGTGGTTGAAGAGAGCCGTTGGCCCCGATCCGTCCCCGCACCCGAGCACTCCCGCCACCGTTCCAGCATCTCATCCCCTTCTGTTTTCTTCTCCGGCGAGCAAGTGCGGCAACGCCGGCGAGGGATGTCGAGCTCTGCTTCCTCCCACCGCTCATGGCCTCGGTATGGTGCGGTGCCGATGAGGAGGTGCCCCGATTGCCCCCGTACCGCGCCCCTGAAGCGGCTTGTCACATCCACCGACAAGAACGACAACATTGGTCGGGAATTTGTGAAGTGTGAGAGCAAGCCCGAGCCGGGAAAGGTGAGATCTGAGTGTTCCGAGCGCCAATTTCTCGCTTTTCTTTCGAAATTTCATGCATTTCATCGAATTTGGGATTTAGGGTTCATCTCTGCGATTTCAGGAACTGCCAAAATGTGGGCATTTTGAGTGCCTTGATGAGTACATCGAGCGAATTGGGAGCAATTGGGATGTGGCAACCCCATTTCCGCTGGTACTACGGTGGATGCGGAAGTGAAGGCCGAGCTAAAGAAGATGAACAAGCAGCTAAGGCAAATCATCGAATTGAAGAAGCAGGACAATCTGATGGCCGGTTTTTTTTATTTTTGTGTAATTTCTCTCGGATTAGTTTATCTCCTCATCGTTAGTCATTAGACAGCGCAGTCAGTGTTGGAGTGATGCTTTGTAATGGATGTAATGGTCTATGTCTTTGGCTTGAATAAAATGCAACACAAATTCGGGCTAATTTTGAGCTGCTCTGTTTTCAAAATCAGTGTTTCTTCAGTTTCGTCAGTTTCGTCAGTGTTCCTTTTATCAGTGTGCAGGGGGCGCCCGTGTGCAGGGGAGGGGGAGGGGTTAAAAAGTGAAAAAACAATTGACGAGGATTGAAAAAGGCCAGGCCCAAATATAACTTAGCCATGCCAAAATGGACGTATCCAGGTCCAATAGTAACTATATGTTGATTGGGCAAAAAAAATGGTACTCACGTTACAATCTAAATAGGAACGTGTGGATCTGCAGATACTCGTGCTCAGGTTGCAATCTTTTTTTTTTGCAAAAGTAAATATATAAATGAAGTCCAAGGACATCCATTTAACTAACATAACTTGGGCGCTCCTTTAACTTATGTAAATATGTAAATGTCTTATTTGAAAATGAACCATGTGTTGTATGAACTTGTTTTTGTGTCTTTTGTTTTATACACTTGTAAATATATAAATATTGCACGAGTATTATATGAACTTGTTTTTGTGTCTTTTGTTTTATACACTTGTAAATATATAAATATTGCACGAGTATTATATGAACTTGTTTTTGTGTCTTTTGTTTTATACACTTGTTGTTTTGGGTGTTTTGACAAATGACAATACAATAAAACACAGATTACAATGAAACAAGGGATGGAATAGGCGCAATAATATTACAATAAAACACAGATAACATTACTTATATTAGATAGGGGGATCGATAACATTACAATAAAAATAAAAAGTACAATAATATAGAAGGGGCAGAATAGGCGCCCCGCCTAAACCCTGGGCTAGCCCCTAAACCCTAACCCCCTACTCCATCGGCGGTGGAGGCGGTGCCGGTGCAGCCGCATTCCACGCCGCCAGCCTCTCCCGCTGGTCCCGCTTCCGTTGCTCCTCCCGGAAGGCCCGGCCATTGGCCTCCCGTTGCTCCTCCTCCTGCCGTCTGCGCCTTTTCTTCAAGGAGCGCTAGGCCTCCTTCTCCTCCCACTTGGCGATGGCAGCCTCCTGCCTTGCCTCCTCCTTCGCCGCCTTAGCCCAGTAGGCTTCAGGGGGGAGGTCGCCGCCGCCGGGGAGGTTGGGGACGGGGTTGTGGACGATGGGGCCCTGGTCTCCCCAGGGGCAGGACGGGGACTTCTTCTCCTTCTTGCCACGCTTGGGGCGCGTGGGCGCCCGCTGCTCCCGCTCCCACCACTGCTTGTGGTCCGGGTGGTTGTCCTCGTCGCTTAGTTCGGTGTCGGAAGGGAGACGGAAGGGGGAGGTCGCCATGGTCGGAGTGTTTGGGGGGCGGCTGGGAGGAGGCAAAGGGACGGGCTCGAGGTTGAAGAGATGAGGGGCAAGATGAGATGAGGAGGCAAAGGCGTTTTGCCTATTTATTGAGGGCGGAGCGTGAAGGGCGGCGTGGGAATCCAGCGTCGCGTTGGCGTCAGACGCCGAGACGAGACGCGTGCGCTGCGTTGCCCCTGCATGCATGATCAATGCGAAAGAGACGGAAAGCGGGGCAGCGGGCGTGATCAATGCGAAAGAGAGAAAAAAATAGCTAGGATGCGACGCCCCCGCCCCTGCATGCATGCATGTGCATTAATGCGAAAGAGAGAAAAAAACGTCCAAGGTAGTTGTTCATTGGCAGTGAAAAATAAAAGGGAAAATATAATTTGGCCTTGATTTACTTCGGTAATAAATGCAGGAATCTAGTACCAAGGTACTCGTTCGTTTTTACACACGCAAGAAAAATCGGTGGGAGTAATATTGACTTTTTGTATGGCGCATGAACCAGATGGAAGTAAATTTGACTGAAGAAAGTTGTTCGACGTACACTTATTTAATGGGGCAGCGCTGTTGCACGCAAAATAGCTAGACTGCGACGCTAGGGGCAGCTGCTGCATGCATGGTGCAGCCCGCCCAGACGCCGAGACGAGACGCGTGCGCTGCGTTGCGTGTGAGAAGCGGGCGTGATCAATGCGAAAGAGAGAAAAAAATAGCTAGGATGCGACGTACTGTAACCCCTGCACCGCCGCCCCTGACCCTGCATGCTGCATGCATGGTGCAGCCCGCCCCGCCCAGCGCCCTCGCATGCCACGCTCGGTCCAACGGTCTCGAGTGTGCCAACGCTGTACGTTATATTTATTACATATTTTAGATTTTGATATTTTTTCGGCTGGTAATAGTGACATGCATACTCCCTCTGTCCACAAATAAGTGTATATTTGGCTTCAAAATTTGTCCACAAAAAATGTACTTCTACCTTTCCAATGCACTTGGGCATCCACTATGTAGTCCATAAGGCTATCCACAAGCCAAAAAGTAGTCCATAAGACTAGTCATAGTGGGAGTAACTTAGGTAGTAACATGCATGTACATGCAATGCCAATTAGGCAAATTGGTGACATGGCATGACAATTAATGAAGAAAGAGAGAGAGGTAGTAACTTAGCTAGTTACCATAACATCACACATACCAAGATCATATGAGTCTACAACCTAATTAATTAGCTCTTGCATGACACCATACATATGTTATCACCCACTATGAAGGTAGTAACATCAACTAGTAACATGTGAAAGTTACTAGTCTTAGTTACTTAGCACTATGACCAGCCTAAGGCTATCCACAAGCCAAAATAACATAGATGTGGTATCATGCAAAGTCTCATTTATTACAATGAACCTGAGGGGAGTAAGTTTGATTGGAGAAAGTTGTTACACGTAAACTTATTTAATGCGACGGAGGGAGTAAATACGCTGCAGCGCTGTTGGACGTAAAATAGCTAGACTGCGACGCTAGGGGCAGCTGCATGCCCGCATGGTGCAGCCCGCCCCGCCCAGCGCCCTCGCATGCCACGCTCGCATGCCACGCTGTTGCACGTAAAAACGATGAAGCCAATCAGATTCCAGAATCATCCATCCCACGGATCGCCAAGAGCTAGCCACGAAATCCTTCTAAGAGACGCCAACCAATCAGGTTGCAGAACAAGCCCTTCCACGGATCGCCCAGAGCCACCCGCGGAATCCTTCTAGAAGACGCGATCGGACGGCCACAATGTCGCGCTAGGGTTAGATCTACGGTCCTCATTCGGCCTTAGGGTTAGCGGGGTTTAGGATGCAGTCAACGGGGTTTCACAAGTTTGACCAAACATTCAAATGTGCATAACTAATTCAAAAAAAATCAAAAAAATACAAAACCTTCGCATGGTGTCATGTTATGTCACATAGTTGTGAGGAAAAATATCAAACTTGGTCTATTGATCATATTTCAAAAAACCCTTCACAAAATGACCTATCTCCTCCGAGGTTTTCTGGCTTTCGGGTCAAATGACCAATGATATGGCTAGAATCAAGGCATAGTTTGTGATAATGTGCCCATATTTGGCATGCATGTCTATAATGGGATGACTAACAATGTTGTAGCACAAAGTTTTCCTTTTCGACGCACAAAAAAATCATTTTCTATTTTCTGAGTGCCGAAAGAGGGGGGGATTTGTGAAGCAACCACCAAATTGAAGTTTCAAAATGGTAACATCCTATTTTTCAAAAATACTAGACCACCTAGAATGTACAATTTCCCAACCTGAGTATCTCAAACCTTTTATTCCATCCCTGGTGAAAAAGACAAATCCTGCCGAATCGGCTGGAAGTGGGTAAGATATGAACTACAGGTACATGATTCCATGCTGATGATTTTCATGCTATTTCATCAGAGATCCAATGCTAGTTTTGCGAGCCTCAGCCCCTAGCTAAGAATATTTATGAAAACCCTTCAAGTTTGACCAGACATTCAAATGTGCATAACTAATTCAAAAAAAAAATCAAAAAAATACAAAACCTTCGCATGGTGTCATGTTATGTGACATAGTTCTGAGGAAAAATATCTAACTTGGTTTTAGAAATGGTCGAAAAAAAACTTGCTTAGAAATGGGGTGGTTTACCCTAGCTTTGGAGCCGATTTCTACCCCATTTTGGGTGAGGGTGAGTTGTACTTCACGAAAGGGATCAGGGTGAGGATGAGTTGTATTGTACATATGAGAAAAACGTTGGAAGCTCATACAAACATAGAAAAGTGACATAGCTACATATGTTGAAATTCAAATTTACCATCATATTTGAATTTTGTCCAAATTATCAACAAGTGACAAATTATTATAATAACAAATGTTTACAACAACAAGTGCCAAATTATTACAACAACAAGTGTCAAATGTTTACAACAATAAAAAATGTTTACAATAACAAATGTCTATTTCTTTTGGCTCTTCTTACCCCTCGTTTTCTTCTCCTTCACAAGTTTCACACCACACAATAGGTTTATGCTCTTCTTTTTCTTACCATTACCATCTGGCCTCCCCACAGCACGTCCAAGAGTCTCCTTCACCTCCTGCACCTCCTCAACAACCTCATGATCATGATCCAGAGCCTCATCAACATGGTCACTTTGCACCAGAGTCTCAACAACTTGGTCAGTTTGCACCAGAGCCTCAACAACAGGCTCATTTTGCACCAGAGCCTCAACAACAGGCTCATTTTGCACCAGAGCCTCAACAACAGGCTCATTTTGCACTAGAGCCTCAACAACAGGCTCATTTTGCCCCTCATTTTGCACCAGAGCTTCCAAATCAGAAACGGTGTGCCCTAAAGCCTCAACAGTTTGCACATCATCCTCCAAAACAAGTTCAGATTGCACCTCAGCAGCACCAAACATGATCTGGTTAGTTCTCTTCTTTCTTTGGCCATTGATTCTTGCCCTTTTCACTGGCCAGCATTCGTCAACAACAAGAGGTGGGCCTTTTTCTCCACGCTTCCTCCTGAAAACAAGCAAGTTAGCTGGGGGAGAAAAATCATCAACAAGAAATGGGATAGATTTTGGATGAACATACTTTGGCTTTTCAGCAGTGTATCTGCACTTGGTAGAGCCAGCTCGGTGTCCAAGTTCTTCACAGAGTTTGCATCTATTCTTGTTACCTTTTTGGGCCCTTTTTGGCTTGGCATCTTTCTTTTCATCTTTCTTTCCCTTCTTGCTGCTCCCACCTTTCTCAAACCAAGCCTTGAATCTACTCTGCTTGGGCCTGCCAGCCTTTCTTTTCATCAAAGGAGGACACAAGGACAACTGAATGTCCACTTCAGGCCACTGAGACTGATCTGTAAGTGCTGGAATTGGTGTTCCATATGCAGCCTTGAATTTTGCTACAGAATAATACTCATGCAAATATGGGTGCATATTTAGCTTGTGTTTGGAGGCCAAGAAAAGTATGGCATGCTCACAAGGCTTCCCAGTGTGTTGCCACTCAAGGCATGTGCATTCATGCAATTGAGTGTCAACAACATGCCTCCTGCCAGTCTTTGTATCTCTGACTTCAGCACCCCACAATGAGGATTTCTCAACACGCAAATGTGCAAGATTTCTGCTCCTGTTGACCACCTGCTGCACAACATCAGGAAGCTTATCTCCTTGAAGAACATCACCAAGCCTTCTTCTCAATTCCCACAACCTCATGATCATGATCCTGATCTGGTCAACCATGTCATGGACAGGCAAGTCTTTTAACTCCTTCACTTTGTTGTTGAAACTTTCTGCCAAATTATTGTTGATATGATCACATTTGATGGCAGTGTTAAAACCAGACCTGTACCATAAAAGAGAATGGTAGGTTTCCAACCATGTACAAAACTTCACCCTATCCTCCTCAGAGCATGCCGCCTTAATCTTCTCAAGGTGATATGAATGTGTCTGCCTGGTGTAAGATCTTGCTGCTGGCCACATGCGTCCAAAATCATCTCCTCTGAATTTTTTGATCAAATTCATCCACATATGGCCGAAGCACTCCCTCTGCTCAGCATGAGGGAAAACAATCTTCACTGCATTCTCTAAACCTTTACATGCATCTGTGTGCACTGCCAATGGAGAGACTGGCCCTATGCATCTTTTCAACTGCATCATGAACCATGTCCATGATGCCTCTGTCTCAGACTGAAACATGCCAATAGCTACAGGGAATATCCAGTTGTGTCCATCTAAAGCATTGCATGCTGCTAGTTGACCATTCCACTTTCCAGTCAAGAAAGATGAGTCTATACTCAAATATGGACGGCAACCTGCTTTGAAGCCATCGATGCAAGGCTTTAAAGCCATGAATAATTTAGAGAAGAAGACTTTCCCATCAGCTGTTACCTCAGTATCTATCTCCACAACACTGCCAGGTGACCTCTTCTCTACTTCTGCTTTGAAGTTATAAAGCATTCGAAAGGTATTTTCCCAATCACCATATAGCTCTTTCATTGCCCTTTGCTTTGCCTTCCACACTGTAGTATAATTCAGCTTAATGGGGTACTGCTTTTCCAAGTCTATTTTCAGTCTCTTTGCAGTGCTGTTTGGTGTTGTGGCTAAAATGGGCTTGATCTTTTCTGCAACCCATAATTGTGATGTCATCTTTGTAACTGTTTGAGAACTTGTAATGCAAGTATGAGGTTTTGGAATTTGATTCACTCTTATTGTCCTTCCATCAGGTTGGCGTCTAGCAGATATATACCACTTGCAAGGCTTGGCACCACCATCATAACCTATGCATTTTGCATAGAACTTCTTTTTATCATTCCACATAGTCTTGGTAGCAAACTCACGTTTGACTGCATATGTCCTGAAACACATCCTGAATTCATCCATGCTTGGAAACAATCTCCCAACTTCAATAACTGGGTCCTCTTTGTCATAAACTGTTACTAGCTCATCATCATGTGCATCATCTACATGAACTGCAGCATTTTCCAACAACTCTAGATCTATATCTGCCTCTTCGTCTCTTAAATGGTTGTCACCATCATTTGCAGCTTCATCCCTCTTCTTCTCCTTGTCTCTGTCATCTATAGGAATGCCAAAAATCTTTGCCATTTCAATGTCATCTATTGGTGCAATGACCAAATCAGTGCGGTCATGTATCTCAACTGAATTCCAATCAATAGTTACAATCCTTTGTGCATTACCATCTGCAGCCTCCCCTTGTGCATTAGCATCATCATCCTCCACTGTTAACACTTCCAACTCAGTAAGTATAGGCATTACTTGCCTTTGTGCAGCCCAATCATCCTCGACCATCTGAGCAGCCAGCTTCGAGGCCACATATCCAACCCTCGAATCAGGTTTCAGATCAATGAGCTCTGCTAAAAACAGAACAGTTTTGCTTGTCCAACCGTTTCGCTCATTGATTTCATCAACTATATGTTCCCCTGTCTCAACCCTAAAATAGTCACATTTGCAATCATCAAATCGTAACAAAGAAACTTCTTGCTCTGGCCCCCAAACCACACTATCCCCAATTTTTTCCACCATTTTCCTTACTGCCTCCTCTCCCATGTTTATTAGCTCTTGGGGATCAACATGTTCTAATTCCACCTCCCATTTAACAACCGTGTCTCTCTCAATGATCTGCGTGCTGCCATCAACTAAAACAGCCCTAGAGGGAAAGAAATTGATGCGAAATTCGAAGGATAGCGCGCAACATCGTCTCCCCTGTTTTTGGCGGGCACTGTGAGCTAGCGGAAGCGAACAGAGAGCTCAACCTTAGAGAAATTAAGTGCAGAGATACGGGATATACCGATTAGAAGTCCCCTCTCCATGCTCCATATCGTTCCCCCTCGCCCCGTTCAGCACACCCTCGCCTCCAGAATCTAGCATCAATGGGCACGCTCAGATCTCGAATTGAGAAGAATGGGAGAGGAATTAGTTTTCAAATGGCACTCACCACCTTCATCGTCGAACGAAAGCGCCGCCGCCTAAATGAATTGCCGTGCCGCCGCCGCCGGTGCCGAGAACGATGGGTGAGGTCCGCCGCCGCCGTCTGGGAAGCTACAGTCAGTGTTACGCGCGCTCTCGGTCGGAAGCGGTTGGTTTGACTGGCTGTCCCAACCAACTGGTTTGGCTTAACCCTAATATTGGAACAAAGTTAAATGTGTCCTTACGACCGTTTTAAGGCCCGTGTGGCCCTGGGATATTAGCTGCCTCACAACCGTCGCATGCGAGCTATTCTTTTCAACGATGTCGCTTTTCTTCCAATTCCATGTAAAGACGTCGCATAGGAGCTATAAGCCCGTCAAGCACATGAACGAGGGTTAAAAATTCCATCGAGGCCAATATTCAACTGATGTGTTGTGGATTCCATGAAGCACAACAAGAAAATCATGCAATAAATAGCTAGAGAAAAATCCCAGTTTCAACTAGATCATGCAAAAACACAGCTATGTAAAATCCTAGTTACAAGTAGGCACAAGTAGCAGATCATTCTAGAGATGAGCCCAAATTTGAAAGTATGGCAGAAATTGGGACCCCACAAATTGTAACAAACATGAAAAGTAGCTGGTCCAGCAACTTAAATGTATCCTAGGTACAATTTAGTATTCCACTGTCAGCAAGATCCAGCAAATCTTGTAGAGATAAAACCCCAAGAGCAATCAGAACATGATAAATTGCAACTTTTCTACACCCAAAAAGTGAGCAGGTCATATGAAATCTACAACTTAGTTAGATCAACAACCCAAGGAAGAGTGCAAATAATGAATGAATAACCCTAAAAACAGCAGGTGTGATTGAAACCAGCAACGGCTTCAACATCAAAAAAAGTGGAACCAAAACACAAACATAGCTGCATCTAAAAAAAACAAGGTATCTGGTACCCACGACTTATTGCATGAAAAACTGCAACTTACCTGCACTTGGATAGTGACTAGGTGATCCTAAACCTACAATAGCCTCAACAACAACATGATGGAACCAACAACTTAGCTGCACCCAAAAAGCAACTATATAATCTGGTAACCACAACTAAGCGCGTAACAAGCTGCAACTTACCCGCAGCTGAAAAGCGACTAGGTGATATGAGTTTGATGACTTAGTTAGATCGATAACCCAGGAATGTGCAACAATACACATAGAGAAAATTCCTTATTTGACACTGCCTTAAAATGAGATTCCTTATTTGACACTCGACAAAAATTCCTTCCCTATGTGACATGTGTTGAAAATTAGTTTCCTTGCAAGTGGCCTAACCCGTGGAACCAAAAAATGATCAGATGGACCAAAATACCCTGCAAGTGGCCTAACCCGTGGAACCAAAAAGCCCATCGCTACCGAAATGAAGAACATGCGGGTCATGGACCAAGGCATGGTGGCGGATGGTGGGGCTGGAAAAAAAGCCAAGGCTCGGGTGCGGGAGGAAATGGTGCGGCTGTGGAGCGCCCGTCAGGCCATGGTGCTGTTGCTGCAAGGTTTGGCGTCGATGTGGGCTTGGGCTAAGGCGCAGCTGCATGTTCAGCTTCAGATTGATCTTCAAATACAGTAGCAGAGATAAAAGGGTGCATGGCCTTATGATTAGACAACCAAGATAACAGAATACTGAATCAATTCAAACCAAGCTGCCTATCAACTGAATCAAAAGCTCCCTACAAAATTGGCCAGCTCAAGCTAGTAGACAGGCAGCTGAAAACTTAGCATCTGCCTAGCTGCCTGGATCGAATAAAGTTTGGCGTGTGTTGTTGCAGTGTCGCTGGTGTGGTTCACCAGCAATAAGGGAAGCAACAGCGGTGTGGCATCAGGAGGTGGAGATGCTCGTGCATGGCGGCCGGAAGCGATATCACGGTACACAGTAATGGAGGAGGGAAAAGGCCATATCGGAAGAGGTGATCACCGTGGCTTGAGGTCCAGCTGGGTGAGGCACTGATTCCGCTACCGCATGTGGGCACGGCACCATGCGAAGGCATCAGGTAGGGGTGTGCAAAATCCCACACCAGTGAAACCGGCTGGTTGGGTGTAGTTCATTTTTATTCACAAATCAAATCCTTATATCCACTCTAATAAATAAAAAAATATGCGGAAACCACCCTTAGCAGCAGGTACCCTGGTTGCAGATCGATGGCCAAATATGTAACAATATGCGGTTATTGTCCTATAATGATTTCGGTCACATTATGTCCTAGGGGTACAAAGGTCTTTTCATGTCTCTCTTTAACACCGTTAGTGGACAAAATGCACTAAAGTGTCATATAGGGAAATAAACTTTAAGAAGATGTCAAAAAGGGAAGAAATTTTTGTCCAGTGTCAAATAAGGAACCTAGTTTTAAGCCAGTGTCAAATAAGGAATTTTTTCATACACATATCCCCTAGAAGAAGTAGAGGTTATCCTAAACCTACTACAGTCTCAGGAGCAACATAGTGGAACCAAAACAACAACTTAGCTACACTCGAAAAACAATAGGTAATCAGGTAACTAAAGCTTAGTTAAAGCCACAAACCTAGGTGCCTTCAAACACACAAAGAACAATAAAGATTCATGTGGGATGGGTGTGCCATCTATCCGCTGGGTGTCCCACCACCGCTGCCCACTTTTCCTTTTTGGAAAGCCCACCTTGCGCCGTTGGTATATGCAGTCATGCCCGTTTGCCCCTCTTATAGCCGTTTTAAGTATAGAGGGCGCATCACAGCAGTAATATCTAGTGCATCGGCCATGGTCATAGCTTCCCTTGATGTTCTCACGCGTCCATGCAATTTGCAGGCTAGGTGGGTCCTGATTAACCCGCCATCTAGTCTCTTGTTAACCCCACTGAGTTATATTAGGCAGGTAGCGTCCATCCCACGTCTGCCCCACTTGAATATACAAAGAATAACACCTATATACTTGGATCACTCCAGAAAACTATAGGGAGATCTTAAATTCTAGTAAGTAAAGTGGCATGACAAAAGCCACTTTCCTCGACCGTAAAACACCGAGGTATGGAACTGATATGTCCAATTTGCATCACTATTCTAAATCATAATTTGCTATTATTCATTTATATATTTCTTACTAAGAGGTGATACTTATGTTGTTTCATCTATTTTTGCATGTTGGATGATTCTTGGAGGATGAACTGCCGGAGTCAGGATTTTGATGGAAAAAGTGGTGTCTAGATGCAATTTCGTAAAGATCATAAAAATACCAAAAAATATATGGAAAATCATATTTTTTTCAAAAGACGAAGAATGCCAGAAAGGAGGTGGAGTGGGCCATAGGGGGCCCACACCCCCTAGGTGCGGGCCACCCTAGGCCGTGCCACCAGGGGGTGTGGTCACCCTGGCCCACCTCTGGCTGCGCCCCTTCGCCTATATCTTCCTCTCGAAACCCTAAAGTTCGGGGAGAGACCATAGAAGGATTCCGCCTCCTCTACAGGGCAAAAACTACAAAGAGAGAAAGAGCTCTCTGGAAAACAGATTTCTGCCGGGGAAATTCATTCCCGGAGAGGGGAGATCATCGCCATCAACACCGTCATCAAGCTAGACTTCATCGGGATCATCATCATCATGCATACCACCATATCCACCAGCACCATCATCACCACTCCATCCCGCTGTGGCATCCCGCAAAACCACTACTAGAAAATCGCGTTGAATTTGTGCATCGCATCGTCATCATCTTGCATTGTTCGCATAAAACTATTTTTCGCAAAGCCGTTTGTTTTCTAAAACGCCCCCTCTTTATTCAAACATCAAAACCGGGTCCCCGGAATATTTTGTTTTGGCTGTTATTGGTTTGCACACGGCCATTTAAAACAATTAAAAATTATATTTATTTTTAGTGGGGGCAGTCGAACGGGCCAACCCGACCCGAACGACCACCCCCGTATAACACAATCGGTCCACCCTACACCTGCCCTTCTAATCCTAGCCCACCAATAACTCTACCCAACCTACCCCTCCACCTCACCCTGGCCAATCCCTGTGCGCCACATCACCATGTCCATTCCCCCCAACCAATCGAACACCGCCACCTCATCCTGCCCCACTCCCTCACCCCCTCCTCTCTCTCTCGTCTCTCTCCCCAACACACACCCCACCCCAGCACACCAAACACACACGCACACAACGCACGCGAGTGCCCCCCCCCACACCAGATCCCACCTTTTCCCTCAGCCACCAACCCCCTGGGCCCCCCGCGGGACCCACCCCTGCCGCGGCCCCGCTCTCTCTCTCTCCCTCCCCTTCTTCCCCGCAAGCGGCCTCCGCCCGGCCGTGCGCGCCCCTGGCAGCCTCCCTCCGGCGGCCGCTCTTCCGCCTCCGCTGGACCGCCTCCCTCCGCCGCAGGCCCGCCAAGCCACACCTCACCGCCTCTCCGCCGCCAGCTCCCCTCCCCCGCACGCGCAAAGCCCCGCCCAACCGCGTCCGGCCTCGCTCCCCCAAGCCCCAGCGCGCCCGAGCCCGTCGCCGGCGAGCCCGACAGCGCTCCGCCCCCACCGCTCCTCCCGGTCACCGCTCCGCCGCCCTTCCCCCACTCCCCACAACCAACCCACACCCTGAGCCCCGCCGCAAGCATCGCCCCTCCGCCGCCAAGCCCGCGTCGCCGCCAAGCCACTCGCTCGCCCCTCACCTCTGCCGCCCCCTGCCCCTTCCTCCGTCCTGGCCGCACCGCCCCAGAGCCGCCGCCGCCGGCTCCCGCCTCCTCCTCCCCGGCCGTCTCTCCTTGCCTCACCCCCGTCTCCACCGTCTCGCCGTCAGCGCCGTCCCTCCCCACCGGGCCTCGCCGGCGCCGCCGCGTTCCGGCCGGCCGCGCGACGTCGCCATCCGCCGAGCCGGCTCGCCCTGGCCTCTGTCGCGGACCCGCGCGTCACGTCGTCCGCGTCCCCGGCCGCCTCCGACGAACCGCGTCCCGGCCGCATCGAGCTCCCACGGGCCCCGCCGCCGTTCCTCCTCCGCGCGTGTTGGACGCCGACGTCGCCGCCGCGTCGGGCCCTGCCGTCCGTGTGCGCGTCTGCGTGAGCTCGTGTATGGGTGCCTCGTCAGACTTTGGGCATGCGTGTGAAGACCCCGTGAGGATTGGTGCAAGACCAACTCGAGACCGATCCGATGACCAAACAACTAGACAAACCGCAACCCCGCAAGGACATCGTGTCACCGTCAAGATCCTCGGACCCGATGGTCGACGACACGGAACGCTGAAGCCTCCATCCCGGATCCACAAGCTCGGCCACGCGAAGCCAAAGCCCGCAGAACGCCAAGCTCTCCCGCAGGACCCCGAAGACCGAACTTGACATGCCATGTTCTCCCCGTCGAACCCTGGACCCTGGACCCTGTCCAACCCCGGAACCCCCAAGATCGTCGAGCCCCTAATGTGTGACCCTTTTTCTCGAACCCTATTTTATAACATAACAACTTGTTGCATATTTAATTGTCATCTCGCATGCATCTTGTGTGGTTTGGGGGCCTTTTGCCGATTCACCTAATAATTAAATATGGGGCCCATATGCGGGCAAATCTAGTCTTATATTGGCCTCATTTAAATCTGTGCATCGAACCGGTACCATATCTTGCCATGTTAAAACAACATATAAACTGCGGGGTAGTTAAACAACTTGAACCATCTGATTAATTGTCGGGACCCCAGTTCCACTTAATATGACCTAATTGCATCGCACCTTTGCCATGTCATGCATCATACATGCATCATGCCGATCTTCTGCCGTTGTATTAAATATTGCATCCGGTGTTTCTTCTAGTGTTTTGCTTCTTCGCGGATAAGGCCGTTGAGTTGATGTGAGCTTCGCCCCGATCTTCGGTTGAACCCTTCAACAATGTTTTCAGGCGAGCATCTCCCCTTTCTACCTATCTTACTTTTATAGTATTTACTTCCCTCCTGTTGATCTATTGCTATCTGTGTTGCGATGCTTTAGTTTCCGTACCTGTGATATACCGTGCAGCCCTATATTGCCTTGGACACACCCTATTACCTGTTGTTTGGTAGATAGTTGGACTTGCGCGTCGTAGTTGCTTGCTCAAGTGCTGATGTGTGTCGTCATATGCCACAGTTGTTGATGTGTTGCCGCATGTTGATGATGGAGATGATTCTAGTTTTACTTATCGTCATTTTAATTTCTGTTTAACAACTAAAATTGAATAAGCAGAGGCATCGGTGGGTGATAGATAATATTTGGTTTCCGAACGCCCACTTGTGTCCCGTAAGACCCCGAGTACTTGATACCTGTTCCTTGATTTATCGCGCTATCCACATCCGGGAGGTATATGGGACCCCCCTGAGCCAGAGCTTGATTCAGTCTTATTTCTTGGGGCCACAAACTAGTTTGAGGTTTTATTACTATCCTGTACTTATGCCATGTTTTACTGCTTTATTTACGATTGTGCGAGGTACTGCACACTGTACTGTTTTGGATAGTGGCACGATTCCGCGGTGTCGACAAGCCCCGTTTGGGGTTCCCAGTCGTTCACAGCCGTCCCCACAGACCTTGAGGCCGTCTCGGAGCTTGCTTACTCCGTTGCGGGATCTACTTAAGGGGTGGCCCCCTGAAATATTTCTGAATCTTGTGATTGCTTTGTCGTGAAAGCCTCGTTGGGTTTTTATTTGGTTTTTCCGAGGTTGATCGAGTGTGTGTTGCTATTGGTGCACCCCGGCCGGGTAAAACTTTCTGAAAGCCGTGTCCGCGGATATGGACGACTTGGAGCACAGTTTCTCGATCATAGACAAGCATAACTAAAGTTTACTGCTATAAATTTGACTTACAATGACTAGTAATCAGCTTCACTATAATGGAATGGCTAATTAATACTGCCCACAATTGCTTGTTTGGTTGTCGCTTGCGACAAATGTATCTGACTAGTAAGTATTGCAACTACAACGGAATGGCTGAATAAAAGTACCAACAACTGCTGGGTTTTGGGTTATCTCATGCTAATTGTATCTGACTAGTAAATGTTGCCACTATAACGGAATGATTAATTAAAAGTGCCCACTGCTTATTTTATCAGGATGATTATCTATACCCGACTAGTAATTGCTGCAACGATAACTGAATAAGTAAAACTGCCAACTATGTGAGTTCCTCGGTTGACTTCCTCGATCGGTGTCGAGGGGGAAACGCCAGGATGGGTTTGTTTGGTGTTAGTTTCAGGTTGGATCCGGATAGGTCATTCTTACCCCTCTCTGATAACCGCCAGTTTTCTCGAGTCTCTATAGGTTGTTTAGTGCATGCTGCCGCTGCCGCTTCAGTCCACCATACCTATGTAGGCGAGGACCGCCGAATTCTAGCCTCGCCGTGTACTGGCCTCAGTACTGACGCTCCTCTTTTTCCTTTGCCCTTTGTCGGCACCCCTTTTGTTTAAGCAGGTTTTGAGTTCGACGCCGTTAGCAGGGTTACCCTTCCGGCTTGGCCTGGGCAGGGTTATGGACGCCATTGGTTATTCTTCAGGGCTCTTAGCCCCATTTGCATCTTGTCCGTAGCTGGACGCTATATCGTTTTCAAGGTGATTTGGATCTTTGTATCTTATATCTGTATTCTTGACTCTTTGAGTCGTTGTTATATATATCTGTTCTGTGGGTCCCATCGAGGACTGTTGTGTAATGTTCTTACTTCGTTTTCCACCCGCACGAAAGTGCCTGGTGGGCACCTTTGAATCGTTTCTATGCGGGTTTGGGGAATTTTGCTCAAACTTGCATAGGTCCGATTCTGAGGGTGTTACAGAGTGGTATCAGAGCTCAGCAGTTACGATACCCCACAAGTCCAGCCTGTAGGATAACCTAGCTAACGACCGAAGTAGAGTGTCAAAACTATTTTGCAAAATCGGTTGGATAGTTCTGATTAGGTCTGATTTTACTCCTTACCCCTCTGCTATTCTCCTCTTAACTCGACGTGTTTTGAATCCGCTCTCTTCTCTTACTTCGAGTCCAGGATTTCTCGTGGTTGGGTTTCCGTCGTACCTTCAGGGTTTCGCTTCCTCCTTTGGTCACGGTGTTCTACCATCCGGTGTTCAAGCTGCCTGAAGAATCCGTCTGCGGTGTTACCATTCTTTGTTCTTTGTTTGTGCCTTCCGGTGTTTTCCGACGCGACGAAGTCTTCTACATCAGATCTGATGAGAATGTCCATCACCCCTTTGTTCCGAACCTCGCTTGTCGAGATCTTCAGTCGGATTCCGAGAATGGTTGCGCTCTTTTCCACTGATTGTGCGGAGTAATAGTTTGGGTGCGTGATGGATTGGCCCCCATGCCGACTACCCTTTCTATTCGCTTTTGTACATTGAAGTGGATGAGAGTGCATCGGTTCCCCCTTTCCATCGGAGCTAGAGGTGGCTTATTGTTGGTACCTCTACCTTCGACCTTTTGTTTCCGGAGTGTCCTCTCGACGATCACGGACAACGACCTCTTGTTAGTGGTGTCGCGAGGATCTACACGAAGCGAGGAGACGCAGATCGCCGACCTTTCCTTCCGGTACCATGAGGCGGATCTCGAGGGCGAGATCCCTTGTTAGTGGAGTCGAATTGTGGCATCCCGCAAAACCACTACTAGAAAATCGCGTTGAATTTGTGCATCGCATTGTCATCATCTTGCATTGTTCGCATAAAACTATTTTTCGCAAAGCCGTTTGTTTTCTAAAACGCCCCCTCTTTATTCAAACATCAAAACCGGGTCCCCGGAATATTTTGTTTTGGCTGTTATTGGTTTGCACACGGCCGTTTAAAACAATTAAAAATTATATTTATTTTTAGTGGGGGCAGTCGAACGGGCCAACCCGACCCGAACGACCACCCCCGTATAACACAATCGGTCCACCCTACACCTGCCCTTCTAATCCTAGCCCACCAATAACTCTACCCAACCTACCCCTCCACCTCACCCTGGCCAATCCCTGTGCGCCACATCACCATGTCCATTCCCCCCAACCAATCGAACACCGCCACCTCATCCTGCCCCACTCCCTCACCCCCTCCTCTCTCTCTCCTCTCTCTCCCCAACACACACCCCACCCCAGCACACCAAACACACACGCACACAACGCACGCGAGTGCCCCCCCCCACACCAGATCCCACCTTTTCCCTCAGCCACCAACCCCCTGGGCCCCCCGCGGGACCCACCCCTGCCGCGGCCCCGCTCTCTCTCTCTCCCTCCCCTTCTTCCCCGCAAGCGGCCTCCGCCCGACCGTGCGCGCCCCTGGCAGCCTCCCTCCGGCGGCCGCTCTTCCGCCTCCGCTGGACCGCCTCCCTCCGCCGCAGGCCCGCCAAGCCACACCTCACCGCCTCTCCGCCGCCAGCTCCCCTCCCCCGCACGCGCAAAGCCCCGCCCCAACCGCGTCCGGCCTCGCTCCCCCAAGCCCCAGCGCGCCCGAGCCCGTCGCCGGCGAGCCCAACAGCGCTCCGCCCCACCGCTCCTCCCGGTCACCGCTCCGCCGCCCTTCCCCCACTCCCCACAACCAACCCACACCCCGAGCCCCGCCGCAAGCATCGCCCCTCCGCCGCCAAGCCCGCGTCGCCGCCAAGCCACTCGCTCGCCCCTCACCTCTGCCGCCCCCTGCCCCTTCCTCCGTCCTGGCCGCACCGCCCCAGAGCCGCCGCCGGCTCCCGCCTCCTCCTCCCCGGCCGTCTCTCCTCGCCTCACCCCCGTCTCCACCGTCTCGCCGTCAGCGCCGTCCCTCCCCACCGGGCCTCGCCGGCGCCGCCGCGTTCCGGCCGGCCGCGCGACGTCGCCATCCGCCGAGCCGGCTCGCCCTGGCCTCTGTCGCGGACCCGCGCGTCACGTCGTCCGCGTCCCCGGCCGCCTCCGACGAACCGCGTCCCGGCCGCATCGAGCTCCCACGGGCCCCGCCGCCGTTCCTCCTCCGCGCGTGTTGGACGCCGACGTCGCCGCCGCGTCGGGCCCTGCCGTCCGTGTGCGCGTCTGCGTGAGCTCGTGTATGGGTGCCTCGTCAGACTTTGGGCATGCGTGTGAAGACCCCGTGAGGATTGGTGCAAGACCAACTCGAGACCGATCCGATGACCAAACAACTAGACAAACCGCAACCCCGCAAGGACATCGTGTCACCGTCAAGATCCTCGGACCCGATGGTCGACGACACGGAACGCTGAAGCCTCCATCCCGGATCCACAAGCTCGGCCACGCGAAGCCAAAGCCCGCAGAACGCCAAGCTCTCCCGCAGGACCCCGAAGACCGAACTTGACATGCCATGTTCTCCCCGTCGAACCCTGGACCCTGGACCTTGTCCAACCCCGGAACCCCCAAGATCGTCGAGCCCCTAATGTGTGACCCTTTTTCTCGAACCCTATTTTATAACATAACAACTTGTTGCATATTTAATTGTCATCTCGCATGCATCTTGTGTGGTTTGGGGGCCTTTTGCCGATTCACCTAATAATTAAATATGGGGCCCATATGCGGGCAAATCTAGTCTTATATTGGTCTCATTTAAATCTGTGCATCGAACCGGTACCATATCTTGCCATGTTAAAACAACATATAAACTGCGGGGTAGTTAAACAACTTGAACCATCTGATTAATTGTCGGGACCCCAGTTCCACTTAATATGACCTAATTGCATCGCACCTTTGCCATGTCATGCATCATACATGCATCATGCCGATCTTCTGCCGTTGTATTAAATATTGCATCCGGTGTTTCTTCTAGTGTTTTGCTTCTTCGCGGATAAGGCCGTTGAGTTGATGTGAGCTTCGCCCCGATCTTCGGTTGAACCCTTCAACAATGTTTTCAGGCGAGCATCTCCCCTTTCTACCTATCTTACTTTTATAGTATTTACTTCCCTCCTGTTGATCTATTGCTATCTGTGTTGCGATGCTTTAGTTTCCGTACCTGTGATATACCGTGCAGCCCTATATTGCCTTGGACACACCCTATTACCTGTTGTTTGGTAGATAGTTGGACTTGCGCGTCGTAGTTGCTTGCTCAAGTGCTGATGTGTGTCGTCATATGCCACAGTTGTTGATGTGTTGCCGCATGTTGATGATGGAGATGATTCTAGTTTTACTTATCGTCATTTTAATTTCTGTTTAACAACTAAAATTGAATAAGCAGAGGCATCGGTGGGTGATAGATAATATTTGGTTTCCGAACGCCCACTTGTGTCCCGTAAGACCCCGAGTACTTGATACCTGTTCCTTGATTTATCGCGCTATCCACATCCGGGAGGTATATGGGACCCCCCTGAGCCAGAGCTTGATTCAGTCTTATTTCTTGGGGCCACAAACTAGTTTGAGGTTTTATTACTATCATGTACTTATGCCATGTTTTACTGCTTTATTTACGATTGTGCGAGGTACTGCACACTGTACTGTTTTGGATAGTGGCACGATTCCGCGGTGTCGACAAGCCCGTTTGGGGTTCCCAGTCGTTCACAGCCGTCCCCACAGACCTTGAGGCCGTCTCGGAGCTTGCTTACTCCGTTGCGGGATCTACTTAAGGGGTGGCCCCCTGAAATATTTCTGAATCTTGTGATTGCTTTGTCGTGAAAGCCTCGTTGGGTTTTGATTTGGTTTTTCCGAGGTTGATCGAGTGTGTGTTGCTATTGGTGCACCCCGGCCGGGTAAAACTTTCTGAAAGCCGTGTCCGCGGATATGGACGACTTGGAGCACAGTTTCTCGATCATAGACAAGCATAACTAAAGTTTACTGCTATAAATTTGACTTACAATGACTAGTAATCAGCTTCACTATAATGGAATGGCTAATTAATACTGCCCACAATTGCTTGTTTGGTTGTCGCTTGCGACAAATGTATCTGACTAGTAAGTATTGCAACTACAACGGAATGGCTGAATAAAAGTACCAACAACTGCTGGGTTTTGGGTTATCTCATGCTAATTGTATCTGACTAGTAAATGTTGCCACTATAACGGAATGATTAATTAAAAGTGCCCACTGCTTATTTTATCAGGATGATTATCTATACCCGACTAGTAATTGCTGCAACGATAACTGAATAAGTAAAACTGCCAACTGTGTGAGTTCCTCGGTTGACTTCCTCGATCGGTGTCGAGGGGGAAAACGCCAGGATGGGTTTGTTTGGTGTTAGTTTCAGGTTGGATCCGGATAGGTCATTCTTACCCCTCTCTGATAACCGCCAGTTTTCTCGAGTCTCTATAGGTTGTTTAGTGCATGCTGCCGCTGCCGCTTCAGTCCACCATACCTATGTAGGCGAGGACCGCCGAATTCTAGCCTCGCCGTGTACTGGCCTCAGTACTGACGCTCCTCTTTTTCCTTTGCCCTTTGTCGGCACCCCTTTTGTTTAAGCAGGTTTTGAGTTCGACGCCGTTAGCAGGGTTACCCTTCCGGCTTGGCCTGGGCAGGGTTATGGACGCCATTGGTTATTCTTCAGGGCTCTTAGCCCCATTTGCATCTTGTCCGTAGCTGGACGCTATATCGTTTTCAAGGTGATTTGGATCTTTGTATCTTATATCTGTATTCTTGACTCTTTGAGTCGTTGTTATATATATCTGTTCTGTGGGTCCCATCGAGGACTGTTGTGTAATGTTCTTACTTCGTTTTCCACCCGCACGAAAGTGCCTGGTGGGCACCTTTGAATCGTTTCTATGCGGGTTTGGGGAATTTTGCTCAAACTTGCATAGGTCCGATTCTGAGGGTGTTACACCCGCTGTAACAATTGTGTTGAATCTTCCATAGTTCTTAGGGGAAACTTTCCCGGGGTTAATAACTTTTGTATTTGATGCTTGTGAGTGGAACCATTGAATTATTGTTTATGTTTAGATTGTTATCCATCATTATATCATCTCTGATCTTGATCCATATGATATCTTGTGAGTAGTTCGTCTAGTTCTTAAGGACATGGGAGAAGTCATGTTGTTAGTGGTGGAATTGTGTTGAGGTTTTATTCAATGGTTTAGTATTGAAGTTGTGGTGCTATTCTTCTAGTGGTGTCATGTGAACATCGACTACATGATACTTCACCATTTATGGGACTAGGGGAATGCATTGTGTATTTGGCTACTAATCGTGGGGTTGCCGGAGTGACAGAAACCTGAACCCCCATTAGGAAACCTTTGCACAAGGGAGTGTAGGATCTTAGAGTTTAAGGCTATGTTTAGGTTTTTATCTTACTTACTTTCTTGTAGTTGCGGATGCTTGCAAGGGTATAATCACAAGTATGTATTAGTCCAAGTAAGGTCGGTACATTAGCACATGTTCACCCACATAACACTTATCAAACCAAAGAACATTAATCAACTGTATGAAACAAAAGCACTTGACAGTATTCCCATGTGTCATCGAGAACGTTTGGTCCTCATAAGTATTACCACCGGCTTATCCTTTGCTAAGAAAGGATTGGCCACTTGCTGCAATTATTTGTTGTCTTTATTTACTTGCACTTTATTTCCTTGCTTTATCAAAACCCCCTAAAAATCCGTTTGCTAAGTATTTATAGATATTTCCTTCTCCAAACCACTAGTCAACACCTTCTGCTCCTCGTTGGGATCGACATTCCTATTTATCGAAAGTACTACGATACCTTCCCTATACTTGTGGGTCATCAAGACTATTTTCTGGCGCCATTGCCGGAGAGTGAAGCGCTATTGAAGAGTGGAACTAGTAAAGGAAACTTCTACTATGAGTATTGCTTTTTATTTATGTTTGTTACTTTGTTTCCAATATAGATAATCCACTTGGTTTCTTGTTTGGGAAAGATACTACCACTGCTAGGGTGTTAGATGAACCACCACTTGTTGAGATAGATCCTTTTAAGATACCTACAAGAATTGTTGATCGTGTTATGGATAATTATTATTTTGGGGATGGAACTGTCCATCCCGGTGATCACTTGCTTTTTATCCATGAATTATGCGGGTTGTTCAAGTGTGCAGGTATCACAACTGAACAAGTTAAGAAGAAGTTACTCTCTATATCATTGAAAGGAAGAGCTGAAGAATGGTATAAGCTACTGAAGAATGGACAATCTATGGAATGTGAAGAAATAGTACCTCTCTTTTATTCTAAATTCTATCCTCGTAGTGAGATTCATAAGGATAGGAATCAAATATATAACTTTTGGCCTCATGATGGAGAGAGTACAGCCCAAGCTTCGGGGAGATTGAAGTTACTAATGCTTAAATGTCCTATTCATGAACTCCCTAACAATATTATTATTAATAACATTTATGCAAGGCTTTCTCTTCATGGTAAATATTTATTAGATGCTTCTTGTGCAGGTTCATTTACACGTATGAAGGAAGAAGCTAAACGGGATCTTCTAGACCATATTCAAGAAAACACTAAAGCATGGGAGAATGACAAAGGAAGAAAGTCGGGTATAAATTATGATTATGAATGCATTAAATCTTTTATGGGAACTAATGACTTTCATGATATTAGTACTGAGTATGGTCTTGATTCTCAAAGCATTGCCAATTGCTTTAAGGCCTTTGCTTCTTATATTGAAATTCCCAAAAAGGAGTGGAACAATTACCATGCACCTTATAAAGATATTGTTAATCATGTTCCTGTTAGAAACACTGAAGTTTGTACTGTTGATCCTATTTTGCATGAACCTTATATTGAGAAAATACCTTTCCCTACCAAGGTAAAGGAACATTCTATTATGGATAATGTGGTTCACAAAAGTACAAAGAAAGCTGTTGAACCTAATGAACAAATAAACATTGAACCTGTATTAGCCATTGTGAAAGACCTTGTCACTAAAATGTAGAAGATGGGCACATTATCTTTTGTGAAGATGCTTCTAATATTTTCTCTCATCCTAGTAAAGCTAAGAAAGTGTAGAGGTCCCAACCTTTAATAAGGTAGAGATCCCTGTGTTTACAATGCTAGTCCCTGGATCAATAGCTAGCATCCACACTTAAGATGTAATATCAAGAAACAAAGGTCATAATACAACTTTATAACCAGGAATAAAATAATTCATTACATCTTACATAGCTCATTTGGCTATCTCATTACAATGCAGCAGAAATAACTATAGCATGGAGTCCTTCATCTTCAAAGTGCCACAGGCAATCATGTTGGTTGTAGACTTGTAATCCTAATCAACACATTTCACTAACATCAAACAAACCTGCAACATAATAAGTTACAGCCACAAGGGTCAATACATTTGAATTATATTGGCAAGTAATACTATGGTAGTATAGTGGAGTCTATCATCTATATGCACTTGGCTAAGTGGATCTTAGGCTTTCTTTGCTCAAAATAGATTTTCCTTATCATTTGAAAAACACTAAGTTTTTGTTTGTCAAAAATCACCCAAGGCATCTCCCAATAGAAATTGGTGATCCTTCAACCCTTGTTCAACCACAAAATTTTAACTTAGAAATTGGGATGAGGAGATTCTTGATAGCTTCCATGTCTTGATGCTCAAATTGTCCTTTGCCAGGGACATGGCTAAGTACTTAGATTTTACACTCTGCAGAGGTGGTGCACTTTCCCAACAAGACTTGGTTTCACCAAGACAAGATCTATCAGAAGCCTTCCCTTAGACCAGAATGGACGCGTTCCAACCTATCATCCCCTACTACCAACTATCCATTTGGCTAAGTTATTGCAACCTATATGATCCAGGCAGAGCCCATAATGCCAAGTGGCTGCACTTGAAGCTTCTCAACATTTGACATCTCAAATCTCTTTGTTCCTCGGTGGCCTTCCACAAGTGAGATACCAAGTTTTCCCCAGTATACTGGACTTGCATAACCACTCAACACAAACCATTCCTTCCATTCCACCCAGGTGTTTCATTCACTTAGTTGTTTTATTAAACAAAAACACAAGTCCTTGACTTAGAAATATTCCATAGCATGAATATAATCCAGCCTTGTTTTCTGCTAGCTAGGCTAAGCATGATAGTAGTAGGAATCTTAACTTAGGAAAATTCTACTAAGGTTTCATCTACTAGGATTTCCCATGGCATAGTTTATACTTGCAAAACTCCATGCAAGTCCTACTTAGACATATCACTAATGCATAGTGAAAATAATGGGACAAAAGTATGAAGCATCACTTGCCTTTTTGGTAGAGAATATAAGTTCACTCCTTGATCTTGCAATGATCACACTCTTCAAATTCCACTACAATTCAATCAAGCAAGCAAAATATTCAAACTACCATTCAAGCAAACATCACATAAAATAATAAAAACAAAGCAATGCATGCAAGCATGCTAAAGATTGTTTTATTTGGAAAAGTGGTTTATAATAGGTTATAAACATTCTAAAACACCTATTGGTCATTTTATAAAAGTGGCAAAACCATTTGCAGAATATTTTACCTATAAACCATTTTTAAACCAAATCAATATTTTATGAGGTTGAAAATGCCTTTAGCAAAGCAATAATCTTTATAGGGTTCACCAAATACATTTTAATTCTAAAACTTGGTGTTTGGGGCAAGAGAGTTTAATCCAAATCATTTCCAAAGATTTTTCTCCAAAAAGTATTTTTAACATATAAACAACATTTTTATTTGACTAGAAATGCTTTAATTCAAAGATTTATTCTTTTGCCTCACAAAATATGTTTTTGAATCCACAAGTTGGTTTCTATGGTCAGTAGGTTCAAAACAATCCATTTTACAAAGATTTTATCACAAAAATAATTTTAGAATGAATTTTATATTCAAAATATGCCTACAAAAGTTTCTGCAAAAACAACCATTTTACTAGAAGCAATTCATTAAACAAAGTGCATGGTTGGATAGTACTTGGTGTACTGATTCCATTGATACAAAATATGCAAAATTTAGATGTGTAGATCAAAAGTTATGCAATTTACAAGTTTGATCATCTAATAGATCAATTTTTGGTTTTTATAAACAGACTGGCCACGTGGCGTGATTCTACTGGGCGATACCGGTTTGTGCGGATCAAGCGATGTGAGGCGTTGGATTAAAATAGATCGAGCAGCATAGGTGGATGCGTACCCTTTCGATTGGATCTAATCCTTGCCAGACGTTGTGCATCCTACGGCTACAACGCGTTTGCCAGGAACTGGCGGCGCTGAAGGCGGCAAGTGGCGATGGCGCGGTCAGACTGCGGCGGAGCCGGCGATTTAGGAAGCAAGGGAGGTATAGGAGGGCATTACCAGGTTCGCCGTGCTTCGCTGATGCTCATCGTGCTCGCCGTTTGTCGAGGGGCGCACGGGGTTGATCGTAATTGCTCGCCGGAGAGGTGCCTGGCGTCGGGTGCGGTCTGTCGTCGTCGGGGGCGACACCACAATGCGCGCTAAGATAAAACCAGGGTTCCGTTAGATGCGCACGATGCTGGGTATCATACGCGTGTCAACGAGAAGGGAGGGGGCAGTCAGACACTACCTGGGAAACTCGCCGGAGTTGAGGAGGTCCACGGTGGCGCTCAGACTTTGAAGTTGCCGAGCCTCTGGTGCATGCGCGGCCAAGCTGGGGCTATGGGCGGGTTCTACTGACGGTGGGGAGCAAGCTGGTGAGGTCTAGGAGGTAAGGGGCGGCGAGTGGCGGCCGGAATCGCTCGGAGAGCTCGTCGGAGCAGAGGGCGTTCAAGGTCGAAATTAGCGCGGCCTGGGGGCAGAGGGTGTTCAAGGTCCAGGAGGAAAGGTGGAGGAGGAGCAGGCGATTAAGTGTGCTTGGTCGGGGCGGGGTTTACTCCAGCAATTGAGGCGAATTAACGCGTTTGAATTCCGGCCAGAAACGGCAGCGAGGTGAGGGGCAAGGTCGTCGCGGGGTAGGAGATAAGACTGACGGGTGGGGCGTTGTTGTGACGAGAGAAAGAGAGAGGAGGTGGGGGTCAGCGGTCAGTGATTGCGCAGATGGGAATCTGGGTACGAAACGTTTTCTCGCGGGAGGGGGAGATGGGCTAGCTGGGTCAGTTGGGCCTTACTGGGCTGGCTGCTTTGTTTATTTTTTTCCTTCTCCTGTTTATTTTTCTTTTTCCAATTCTTTTATTCTGTTTTGATTTTGTTTAATAATTTCAAACAACTATTTGAATTCAAACTTCAACCAAACTTTGTGTATAATCAAACACTGTTTATTAACATATTCTGAAGTCAAATTTAGAATAATTCTTTTATTCTTTTTAGGGTCTTTTATTTATTTTATAAATGGACATTTGTCTTTATTTCAAATAGGTTTTAATGTGTTTTAAAACTTTATTTGAAATCCATATTTTTACCAAACCTATTCAGTAGGTTTTATTTATTTATTTGCGTGTCAAATAATTCACCTTGAATTATTTGGAATATTTTTAATATGATTTATTAATCATTTAAATTGGGTATTTGTCTTTATTCCAATGAAATCAAATATGGTTTTAATTCCATAAATTTTATTTAAATGATTCTTGTATTCCATTTAAGTCAATTAAATAACTTTTATTCCACTTGGGTAAATTCAAATTATTTTTCCCTGATTTACTTAATCTTTTCCATTAGGGATTTTTTCTTTATTCAAATAGAAATAGAATTTGGTTAATGCCATTTTATTTTATTTGGAAAATTCTTTATCCTTTTATTTTATTTGGATTTGGATTATATTTATTCCATTTGCTTATGAATTAGGTCAAGATTTGATTTGGCCTTTAAATATTTCTCATTTAATATTTCTTTCTTTATCTTGTAAAATCCATATCTTTTTATTTATAGATCCAAAGTTGGTGATTCCAATTTGTAAAATCTTATTTAATATTTATTTATCCTTTTAAATACCTTTAGGATTATTTTCTCACCATTTGGTAAGGATTTCTAGATAGGTTCTTTATTAACTTCGGAAATTCAATTCCCTTATCTTATTAAATTCATAAGATTTTATTTATGGCTCCAAATTGAATGAAATCAATTTCTATGGTTTTATAATATTTCTATTTGTCATTCTTGATCATTTATAAATGTTTGTTGACAAAATTTTATATGGATCAAAACCATGGTCTTAGAGATATCTTGGAAATGGTTTTATTCCATTAAGGTTTTAGGGTTTGGGTTTATTTCCCAAGTGTTTAAATTTTCCAGATGCATTTATGAAGAAGGCATTTCACTTGATTTGAACTTAGTTGGATTCAAACATTATTCAAAGTTTGTTCAAGATGGGATTTTAAGTTTCCATTTAGAAACAAAAGTTTCTTCTCACCCTAAATTTCAACAATTATTTATTTTGTTTATTTATTTTTCACATTACAAAATTTGGAAAATTTTGGGATGTGACAGAAAGTACTGTCCCTGTGCTTTCTGTTAGAATTGGTGATCATTGCTATTATGGTTTATGTGATATTGGTGCTAGTTCTAGTGTTATTCCTTATGAGATTTACAAGGAAATCATGCATGAAATTGGTCCTTGTGAACTTGAGGACATTGATGTGGTTATTCACCTTGCTAATAGAGAAACAGTCTGTCCAATTGGTATTGTAAGAGATGTGGAGGTTCTTTGTGGTAAGATTAAATATCCTGCTGATTTTCTAGTGCTTGGTTCAGAAGTTAGTAAAACTTGTCCTATCATTTTTGGTAGACCTTTTCTGAATACTTGTGGAGCTATTATAGATTGTAGGAAGGAGAAAGTTTTAACTAAGTTCGATGGAGAATCTTATGAGTTTAAATTTTCCAATGATCCAGTTTATTTGCCTAATGAGGATTTCAGGGTTGAACAACTTGCTCTATTGATCCAGTTTATGACCTTAGACCTCTTTTTGATGATTTTAAGTATGCTCATTCTGATGATAAAGTTGTTTCTTATGACAGTTATATTGTCAACTTTATTCAAAGTGCTACTCAAATTTATTATGAGAGAGGGAAACATGGTTTTATGCATCTCAATAATATTAAGTTTCCCCGCTTTATGCTGAAAGATTTGAAGTTGCACTTGTTTTGTATTCCTATGCTAGTAGCCTTTTGTTTCAATAATTTGCTTTCTCATGAAACTCCCTTGCATAGGAAGTGGGTTAGACTCAAATGTGTTGGATATTTTCTTCTTGATGCCCTCTTTCACTTCAAATCCATATCTCCTGTGTAAGCGTCATTGAATTTATCATGCCCATCTTAATGGTTATAAAGAAAGAGCTTTTGGGAGACAACCCATTTTTGTTTGCTTTTGGTTTTTGTTTCTTTGAGTCTTGGAAGTTATTACCCCTGTAATAACCGCTCCTTATCCTTTTTGTTTGGTTTGTGTGTCAAGATCAACCTCTTTTGAGAAGTAGGTGAGTTGTGAGAAGTTGCTGTCCTGGGACAGATTTATGTGTTGCATTGTAAAAATTCGTGAAAGATCTCAGTATGTCGGATGGAGCTGTAATATTTTGTGCTTGTGCCCCAAGTTGTTATCCAACTTTCGAAAGTTTTGTACCTTTTGATTTGAGCAACAGAAGATTTTCGAAAAAATCAATCTTTGCCTCCTCGTTTGTTTTGACAAATTTCTGCCATTATTTGCATTTGCCTCTTAAATCAAATTCCTTTTAAATTCTTTTTGGGACTTTGAAAGGAGTTGCTACAGTAGCTTTTGTTTTGATGGATTTCAGTTGAAATGTGAACCCAAAGGTTCTTTGTTTTTGCATACACTAATGTTGCTAATAAAGTTTGTGTGAGGCTTTGTGTGAAAGGAACTTTCAAGTGCTAGAGAGAAGGAATCTGCAGAGTCCGTCTTCGAATAGGTAAAAGTGCTGGAAATAGAAGGTTCGCGAAAAACTTATCTTTTTATATTTTTGCTGTTTTTATTCCATATGGAAGGTTCGAGGCAAAAAAGAGGAGGAAACGGAGCCCGGGTGGGCCACACCCACTAGTGGCGCGAGCCTAGCCTGGCCACGCCACCAGGGGGTGTGATCACCCCAGAGCCCGTCTCCGTCCCATTTTCGCACAATACCTTCCTTGTTTCGTAAAACTCCGTAATATATAATCACCCAGACCCCCAGAGGTTCGTATATCATGTTCTCGTCATGTTTTATTTTTGATCTGTTTCTGTCTAGAAATATTCTCAAGTTTAGAGGCACCATGGTCTCCGCCAACGATAAAGTCAAGAAGCCCGTGGAAGATGATCTTCAAAACCTCAAAAAGGAGGCGATCTTGGTTGAGGAGGAAGAAGTGAAGGAATACAAGCATACGGACACCCGTGCTAATGTTGCGAGCATTGGAGTGGTGGCAAACCCTATCAAGCTCAGGAGGAAAACACGAATGTCTACAGGAGGGAAACCTCCACGTCATTGCCTCTCTCCACGGTCACTTCCTCCACGCGCCAAGAACCCCTTCCATACTCTTATACATGAGAAACAATACCAAAAGTTTCCCAAAGGGAAGTTTCCCTCTAGTTGGGATATGCCTCATTCTAACCATGCAGGGAAAGAACACTCTAAGGCCTTGTTTGGTACTAGAGTTTTTGTGGGGATTAGTGGGGATAATACCCACAGGGATTGGGTGAATCCCCTCCCATCACCCGATCCCCACAAAAACTCGTCCCTGCCATTCCCCAGTCCCCTGCTTTAAAACCAACGCATTTGGTAGACAGAGTTTAGTGGGGATAATACCAAAAAACATGCAAAAAAGAATCCAATTCGGCATAAATTACAAAATATTCAATTTTTATGAAAAAGATAAATACAAGGCTCTAAAGTCAACATCCAACAGTTAACAACATTCAAAACGCAAGAGTTTCAGTTACATAATTCTCATAACTTTCGGCATAAATTACAAATTCCATACAACTATGCCCGACAATGTTTTTTCTGTGGCAAAGGATAACTCTTTAAATCTCTGTTGATTTGGTTCATGTGATCTCCAAGAAACACAATCCGGGTCTTTGATTGCCTGTAATCATATGCAAAGATGTTAGACGTTGATGTATAATCATGTTCAGGTGATGGATAAATGAAAGTATATAGATCTACTCAAGTTCAAAATATACTAATTAACCATATCTACTTCAGGATTACAACCAAGTCGTGCCAATAGTCCTGGTGCCAATAGTCCTGATGAAAATGCTCTCCCCCGCCTGTCCTGTGTGTTCCCATCCACTACTGATGCTAGCTAGTATTGACTAATCACTGATGAGTGTAAGCTAGTACTATGGCAGTCTTGAGTTAAGATCAGTGGACTGTAATCAGTGATGAGTTAAGATAGTACTATGGCAGTCTTGAGGTAAGCTCAGTGGACTGTAATCAGCATGTACTAGCACAACAATAGCACAAGTGGAGACACCTAATGACAAACAAGGTGCAATGCATGTAAAATGATAAACATAATTTCTCCATCTTCATTTTTCCTCTTTCTAATACGTTCTACACTCCGCAGGCTTATTTCGGCACTAATGAAAATAATGGAGCACCTAGTTAATAAAATGGAAGATAATAGCAGCTAATGTACCAACTTTGCACCCTCAACAATTAAAAAGGGTGCCTCTGTGCACACTTGCAGACTATTTTTAGTACAAGATATGAGATCATTTTCATTACTACAAGCCTACAATCCTTCTTTCTCAAAATATCAGATTAGAGAAGGAAGCTGCTATATATACATGGTCCTACCGCTTGTATCCAGAGAGATATTGTACATGCTGCTATACATATCAGAGAACCTATCAAGGGTTAATCACTGACCCCTAATTACACATACACGTTCTATAGAAAACATTGATTGTCAGTTGAGGAAGACTATCATGAAGTACAGTGTACAACTAGTTTCAAGTATGGCCTAGTGAAAGAAAGCATAAGAGAAACATGCATAATTCTAGATGGATAGAAGAGATAGATCGTACAAATAGAAAATAGAAAATCAGTTAGAACTTACCTCAGGTTAACTTATCCATCTCAATCCGAAGCCAAATCAGAGCAGTACCATCTTTCTCATTCACGGCATTGAGAAATATCTCACGGTTCTCGACACTTTTGAAGACCACAAATGCTCTTGCTTTTTCAGTCGGATCAAACCCTTGTAAGTTTCTCAATTCAGCAATGCATTTGGTTATTGAGAAATCTTGCAAAGCTTCATGGTTTGCTTCTTTTTCTTTCATCTTGACAAATCTCTCCATCACACCAACTAAACCATCTGCACTACTCTTCTTTGGGCTTCTCTTTGGCTTGTTACACTTGTTTGTGGAAGGACCAGCAACCTTTTTTTGATTTACTTGTACATGCTCCACCTCGACGTTTCTTTGGTTGACTTGTTCATGATCCACCTTGGTGTTTCTTTGGTTGACTTGTTCATGCTCCACCTCGACGTTTCTATGATTGACTTGTTCATGCTCCACCTCAGACCTATCTAGAATTTGCAAATCCTGATCCTCACTCTCATCATCACCACTTTCGATATCTGTAACATGATGTTCAGTGATTGCTTAGCAGTAGAGGTGAAGTTAAATTTTCCCTCAGCTAAGTGTCCTGCAAAAAATACATGTTAGTAAACCAAACAAACACTATAGTTGTACATAAGTAGAGGAAGCAACAAGTATTTAGCAAACATACCTTGATAGAGATCTCCAAGTGTATTATATAGAGGAAAGCGTTTGTTCTTGAACTTCAGGATTTTTGGGCCAAAAGACTACAAGAGTGGAACAAATGATTGTCAACAAGATAGAAGTTGTGACAAAAAATTACTAGTCTAAACAAGAAGATCAGTAGATAACTTACAATTGCGAGATTTTCCCAAAGATGTGGCTCAGCTTCTAACTTGAACTCGCTCTCGTTCCATCCAACTCCACTTTGCTTACGGGCTTCATTCAGCATTTTATAGTCCCTTTTCAACTCCTTTTCTTTGTCATGTACTTGGGTCTTGGCAAACTTTACATGTTGATTCCTATTGTGGAAAATGTCCACCATTGCACTCCAGGTTTCACCGCTCCAGCCATTCTGCCCTCTGTGATAAGAATTATCATGCTCATGAAGAATATCAACAAGTGACTTTTCAAGCATGGTGTTCCATATTGCCCGCTCTTTTCTACCTGCACAAGCATACACAAGGATTATTGTTTTGGAAGTTATGAATGAAAAGAGTTGTATAGACTTTTTGAGTACCTTTTGGAGAACTCTTCTTGCGATACTTTGGAGAAGGCCTTTTGGTGTGCTTAGGAGACAACCATTTCTTGCCCATTGTGCTTAACTGACTTATGTGGTGTTTAGGAGAACCTTTGGGATACATATCTGGTTGAGACAAAGTAATTAACACGTAAACTGAATACACAATACCTTATCAAAAAAAGAGTACACATTGTAAATCAAGTTCATTATTATTACAAAATAGAACAAAGAGAACAAAGAACACAAAGAGTTCACTACTACATTAAGATACTACTACTCATTTTGGTAATCATTCCACATCTGGAGTGCAATCTGATCCCTCAAATTATTGCCTTCCACATTGTTCCCCGGGAGCCCTTGGAAGTTATCATCATCATTAGGTAGATCCACAAATTCATTTGGGTCTATGTTATGTTCTTGGTTATCAAGCCATTCCTCATCTCCATTGTGTTGTTTGATAATATTATGAAATATTGCTGCCGCGGCCGGGATCTTCACTTGATTTCTTATTTTGTGGAAGGTGCCAACTTTAAGAATAGGAAATCGCTTTTTGAGAATTCCCAAAAGCCTCTCCACGTGGTTTCTAAGGACAGCATGACGATGGTTAAACAACTCTTTGTAGTTTTGTGGACGGCGACGACCATGTCCAAACTCTTTCAAATGATACCGAACACCTCGGTATGGGGCAAGAAAGAATTGTGTGTTAGCGTAGCCACCATCAACCAAATAGAATTTTCCATCAGGTACTTTGAAACCTCTTTGGATGGCTGAATTAAGGACCCGGGCATCACTTGAAGATCCCTCCCAGCCACACGAGATGAAAGTTATGTTGAGGTCGAAATCACAAGCAAACATCACATTTTGGCTCAGTGTGCCCTTTCTATTCCTCCATGGTGCCGCACGGTTTGGTGTTCTCGTGACTGGAACATGAGACCCATCAATGGCACCAATACAGTTCTGCATATAGGAAGTTTGGATAAATAAGAACTAGAGGAGAGAACAATTTGGCAAAAATCAGATAAGAAAAGAAGTTTTGAAGTGTGGAACCTGAAAATAAGGGAAGAAGCGAGTGTCAGTAGCTATTTTTGGATGAGTTTCATGATTCTGGTTGCTAATATTGGAATGATGTCAAAGAATTTTCTGACATACTTGCTGAAGGACCACCCACTATGCTGAAACTCCAATTGTAGTTTTTCATAAGAAGCATTATGTGACAACATGTACAGAAAGAATGCCAACTTCTCTTCCATCTTGATTCTTGAATCTGAAATCAGGCCTTGATCTCTAAGATATGATGCCAACCACATGAATATGTGTGGCTCCATCCTAAAGGCAACGAGGCAATTCTTCAGGTGTCCACCAAGCAATTCCCTAACGCGCTCCTTGCCATATAAAAAGGAAAGGTGTCATTTCACTCTTTCCTTTGGGCATGTCAAATGCAAGTGCAATGCAGGTAAAATGACAAACATAATTTCTTCATCTTCATTTTTCCTCTTCCTAATACGTTCTACACTTCGCAGGCTCATTTCGGCACTAATAAAAATAAGGGAGCACCCAATTAATAATGGAGCATGTAACTAATAATAGGGTACTAGTTAGCAGGTACATACCGAATATTGGTGTTGTTACACGATCCCAAGAAGGTGGGAGCTCGTCACAGAATGAATTTACCGGAGATAATGCCAGACTGTTCCTGTCAATAACGATCAGCTTAATAACACATTAACATCAAACGAGCAAGTATTTGGTAGCAGCAACCAGGACCTCAATGTACATCAGCAACAATGAATAAGAAATATTGAGAAGATGAACTCATGACAGCACATGCCTAACTCATGACAACAAGGACCGCGGCATAAAATAGTAACAATGAAAAAATAAACTCATGACCAGAACACATCGAGTAGTAGGTTGGTGTTCCTGTACTATGACACATAAAGCTAAAGAAAGTAGAAGTCAAAAGAGAACTTAAGCTCAAAAAAATAGTAGTCAAAAGAGAACTAAGCTTGACAAATAAAAAATCATTCTCTTGTAGAAGGTGGTTTAATACAGCAAACGAGCTGGATATAAGCACAATCTTGACAGTTTTCAGGCTTAAATTCAGATCTCGACAGTTGACAATTTTCAGTGAGAGAGAGAGGGGTTACCCGAGAGAGTGCCAAACTGGATCCGGAGTACAGAGAGTTTTTCTTATCAATGTATAAAGAATAACCTTTTCCCAGCCTTCTCAACAATCGCCTACATTAAATAGATTGTAGAATAAATAAGTCGGTTGGAAACTGGAAATATATAGTAAGAAAATAGAGAACAGTTTAGCCGGTTGGAAACTAGAAGTATACATGGACCAAGTTATTTCTTAATTCCCCAGTAGCTTTCTTCTCTTTTCTTGTTTGTTCAAATGCTAGAGAAAACTACAAATCAAACAGCTACATAGTACTAGTCAACGATTCATCCAAGCCATGGACAGTACAAAACTTAATCTAATCCTAGTAGTAAATTTGATCCATGGACAGTACTAGTCAATCGATTCATCCATGCACAGTACAAGTCAATTTGATCCATGGACAGTACTAGTTAATCGATTCATCCATGGACAGTACAAGTCAATTTGATCCATGGACAGCACAAGTCAATTTAATCCATGGACAGTACTAAATTTGATCCATGGACTGTACTAGTTAATCGACAGTACAAGCCATGACAGTACTAGTCAATCGATTCATCCAAGCTACATAGTAGGCCATGGGACACTGCCACTCGAGCTCTGATTGGCTTGACTTCTGAAGATGTGATCCTGGATAATTCAGAATCCTGTCTACCAACTAGTACCAACTAGCAGTTGAGGTTGCAGCAAATTAATTTATTTGGAGAACCGGAGATAGGACAACCTGGCTAAGTTGACTACCATAGAAGGACTAGAGTACAGCTTGTGCTGACGCTAGCTTTGTTGTTGGCTGTTGTACGCCGTAAGACACGGGCATGAACAGACGAAGAACAGATGAAACATAGGAGAAATCCACACATCACAAGCCTCCCCTAAACCGAACCTATTACCAAATCTGATAGAGAGGGAGAGAGAGAGAAGGGGGTTACCAGAGAGAAGTACTAGAACAGCGGAAGGTCGCGTCGCCGATCAGATTCCAAGAACGGCGGCGATGTGGAGCGGCTCAGCGGGATCCATCTTCATCTTCGTCTAGTCAGATGTCCCGCCCTCCCGCAGCTCCTGTCCCTACCGCAGTTCTCGCTGCTCCGCTCGCCGCCGCCTCTGCTCGCCGCCGCTTGCCATGCGTGGCGCTGTAGTAGCTAGGTTTTGGGACGGGGACGGAACGGGGACGGGGATAAAACACGGGGTCCTAGTAGCGGATCGTGTGCAAGGGAAAAATAGGTCGGGGACGGGGATGGGCAGGGATCGAATCGGCCCAAAACTCTAGCGCCAAACGGGCTTCCGGGGAAAGTCGAGTATTCCGGGATGGGCCGGGATAATACTCGCCGATCCCTGCGAAAACTCCAGCACCAAACAAAGCCTAAGGAGGAAGAGTGGGGGAAAGAATAACAAGTACTGGGATTCTCGGGCCAACATGATCATGAACTGCATTGAGCATAATTTGGAGTTGATTCGTACTCTAACCTTTGAGATTGAGGATTTGAGGAAGCTGGTTGAAAATCTCATCAAGGGAACACCACCACCACCAAAGGAGTAATTCGTCATCAGGTTTTGGCATCCCCTTGGTTTGTTCCAAGCTTGGGGGAGTGTCGTGGTATCACATCATTATCTTTCTTTTTACCTTTTTAGTATAGTCATATCTTGAATAGAGAAGTTATCATATAGGATGGTTTGCACTATGGAAGTATCTCTCCTTTAGTTGGTTCTCTATGTATCCCTTGGTGTGAGTGCCTTTATGGAATATTAATGAGAAGTTTCATGTTTGACCTTTTGCACTTCTTATTTTAGTTTGCACTCTATATTATATGATTGATCTTGTTGATTAGTATTGGTATCACTTTTTGAGCATCAAGTAAATCTAAATTGGTTTTGGCAAACCGAGATCTGGTCAGTAGCAACAGTTTTTGAGGTTTGAAAGGAAAAGATAAAAGCACTTAAAGGTATTTTATATCATTTTATTTCTTTCTTGATTGGCTCATAAGCTTAGTATTCTTTATTTAAGATCTTTTGTGTTTTCAAGGAAGATTGCATGTTTGACTTTATCACTTGTATGTTTGCTTGTTTCCTTCAACTCTCTTGCTTGCTACCCAGCTTTGCTAGCCAAAAACCTGTACTGAGAGGTAATACTTCTCGTGCATCCAATCCTTTAAACCAGAACCTATGCCATTTGAGTCCACCATATCTACCTTTTAGAATTAATGCTATTCCAAGTAAATTCTCAAGCTTTATCTATCTTTCAAATTAAAAATTCTTTTGTTATGTGAAAACTAGTTAGTAAAGCTCTCACGAACTTGATGGCACACCTTATTTTCTTGCCCTTAACAAACTTGAACCATTGTGTCATCTATGTTGTATATGCTTGCACCTATAAGTTGGGATTAGAAGAATCGTGCTATCACGGGGAACGCTTTCAACACCTTTAAATATCTACCCCATTGATATCATGCTCTTTTTTTATGGATGTCATCGATGTGAAATAAAAGGGGAGCTTATAAGTCCATGGAGTTATGTATGTGTGTTAGAGAAACGCCTGGACCGCTAGCCTAAGCCATGCCTAATCATGGTGGAAACTTGCAGCATAACCATAGTGAGCAATCTATGAAGCATCCTCAATAAAAACCTATGCAAATAGCAAATTAAAAGATCGCTGAGATGCTCATTGTCTGCTTTCCTTGTCATTTTGATATGGGATAGCTCCTGTATCATGTGTAAGGGGTACCCGTTGGCGGTTCTCTATGATACACATGTACTTACAATGACAAGAACTTACTCGTAACTAAAGTTGAGTAGCATGAGGAGCGGCCCTCGTACTCAAGGGACATGAGATTGCCAACTTATACTTCATCAAGCATATACTCCATCTTTGTTCACTTTAACCTTAATCTCCTCAAGATGCGTATGATAGGGGCAATGAGAGCTCAAAGCTAGTAAGTACCATAATCTTTTGAAAGCTCTTTATGAATTTGAAATTCGTGCTTCCCTCTGTGAAGGGCCTTTCTTTTACTTCTAAGTTGAGTCAGTAAACCTATTCCTATCTATCTCCAGCAAGCATTTGAGTTGTTGTGTTTCAATCATTCATATGATGATTTATTCAATCATGTTTGTTATCTTCATTGTTTTGCACAAAACTCTTATCTGAATGAGTATTACTTTGAAAGCCATCATTGTGAAAAGCCTTTTATGTTTGAGCAAAAAGGGACTCCCGTTGTAAACTTCTTTACAAAAAGCTTTGCTTGAAAACTGTTTGTCAACTGTTATTTGACCATGGACAAAGTTTGCCATTCCCAATTATGATTTATCTTTATGCATCTTTATTTGACTCCCATACTTGTTGCAAGTTAAGTTATATAATGGTGAGTTGCTTTCTATTATGAGTTGTGTATTGGTAAGTGTGATGCTTCTTGTCCGTATTATTTTTATCGACACTTCACTCCATTAACCTGTGGACATGTTTACTGAGCTTATTTTTCGCTTGGGGACAAGCGAGGTATAAACTTAGGGGGGTTGATACATCCAATTTGCATCACTATTCTATATCATAATTTGCTGTTATTCATTGATATATTTCTTATTAAGAGGTGATACTTATGTTGTTTCATCTATTTTTGCATGTTGGATGATTCTTGGAGGATGAACTGTCGGAGTCAGGATTCTGATGGAAAAAACGGTGTCTAGATGCAATTTTCGTGAAGATCAGAAAAATACCAAAAAATATATGGAAAATCATATTTTTAGAAGACGAAGAATGCCAGAAGGGGAGGCGGAGTTGGGCCACAGGAGGCCCACACCCCCTAGGTGCGGGCCACCCTGGGCCACGCCACCAGGGGGTGTGGCCACCCTGGCCCACCTATGGCTCCGCCCCTTCGCCTATATCTTTCTCCCGAAACCCTAAAGTTCGAGGAGCGGCCACAGAAGGATTCCGTCGCCTCTGCGGGGCAGAAACTATAGAGAGAGAAAGAGCTCTCCGGCAGACATATTTTTGCCGGGGAAATTCCTTCCCGGAGATGGGAGATCGTCGCCATCAACATCGTCATCATGCTAGACTTCAACGGGATCATCATCATCATCATCATCCGTACCACCATCTCCACCAACACCATCATCACCACTCCATTCCGCTGTAACAACTATGTTGAATCTTGCATAGTTCTTAGGGGGAACTTTCCCAGTGTTAATTACTTTTGTAGTTGATGCTTGTGAGTGGAACCATTGAATTATTGTTTATGTTCAGATTGTTATCCATCATTATATCATCTCTGATCTTGATCCATATGATGTCTCGTGAGTAGTTCGTCTAGTTCTTGAGGACATGGGAGAAGTCATGTTGTTAGTAGTGGAATTGTGTTGAGGTATTATTCAATGGTTTAGTATTTAAGTTGTGGTGCTATTCTTCTAGTGGTGTCATGTGAACATCGACTACATGATACTTCACCATTTATGGGCCTAGGTGAATGCATTGTGTATTTGGCTACTAATTGTGGGGTTGTTGGAGTGACAGAAACCTGAACCCCCGTTAGGAAACCTTTGCACAAGGGAGTGTAGGATTTCAGAGTTTAAGGCTGTGGTTAGGTTTTTATCTTAATTACTTTCTTATAGTTGTGGATGCTTGCAAAAGGTATAATCACAAGTACGTATTAGTCCAAGTAAGGTCGGTACATTAGCACAGGTTCACCCACACAAAACTTAACAAACCAAAGAAGATTAATCAACTATATGAAACGAAAGCACTTGACAGTATTCCCATGTGTCCCCGAGAACGCTTGGTCCTCATAAGTATTACCACCGACTTATACTTTGCTAAGAAAGGATTGGGCCACTTGCTGCAATTATTTGCTATCTTTATTTATTTGCATTTTATTTCCTTGCTTTATCAAAAAACCCTAAAAATCCGTTTGCTAAGTATTTACAAATTTCCTGCTCCAAACCACTAGTCAAGACCTTCTGCTCCTCGTTGGGATCGGCACTTCTATTTATCGAAAGTACTATGATACACCCCCTATACTTGTGGGTCATCAGGAACTTACCAACAGACGTGCAACAACTTAATAATGAAAAACCAGAAGCTTAAATAAATTTGCTAAGCAACTTAAAAGAGCCTCAAAATTTGGCAAAGAGAACATACAAACAAGCCTAGATATACCACTTGATAAGGAACTCTAAGTGACTTAATATTGATAACATAATAGAATGGTTGCCACTATCATATGAGTACATAACAAAAAGTCAAGCCCCTCTCCCAAAACAACTTAACTGTGGTGACAAGATAACTTAATTGGGAAAGCTGGACACTGATTCAAAGCGAAACAATCCCCCCAACCAAAAAAATAGAATGCAATTAGGATAATTAGGATAATCAACTTAATTCTATGTTGAAATCAACTTAACTACAGTGACAATACAACCTCCTGGCAAAAAATTCGAATGCAACTTAGGCTAATATGGATAATCAACTTAGTTCTATGCTGAAAACAACTTAACTATGGTCACAATACAACTTAAAAAGGAAAAAGGGATAGTGAATCAAAGCAAAACAATTCCCTCGGCAAAAAATTAGAATGCAACTTAGGATAATGTCAGTAATCAAGTTAGTTCTATGTTGAAATCAACTTAACTAGGGGACAAGACAACTTAATTGGTAAAATAGGGAAACTGAATCAAAGTAAAAAACAATTCCCTCCAATAAAAGATTTAGAGTGCAACTTAGGCTAATCAATTTAGTTCTATGCCGAAAGCAACTTAACAGGACCGTGGTCATAACATGACCATCTAATGGACATTTTTTGTTGCAGAGGATGTTGACATTTATATGCGTAAATCCTCCATTCAGTCACTGCCAGTTATAAAGATCTTCATGTACAAAAAGAAATGCAGGCTTGCATCATAAAACATATTGTTCTAACTTGACTTCACCTATCTACGTGTTTGAACTACTAAAATATGATACAAGTGCACCAATCGATTAGTCAAACCAATACACATGTGAGTTGCCAGTAGTTCATCACCACGAGCAGCAATGAAACCGACAAAAGTTGACCACTGAATCAGTGGTAGTTCAGCACACAGGACAACACCTGAGAGGACTCGCTGTCGACAGAGCGTTGCGAATTCAGGGACGAGTTGAGGTGCGCCATGAAGTAATACATACTCTTTCACTCACATAGTTCATCAATTCTTGTAGCTTCTCTTGCAATAGTAAGTTATTTTCACCGATTCCTGCAAGAGGTAGTATGTTTAGAAACAATTTTACTATTGATTGTGTCTCGAATCATCAATCTCAAGCCACTTTCATCATTCTCTTCTACCATGGAAATTTGCCAACTAAGAGATGAAAAGTGTACTACAGACCGTCATGACGAAAACTAGCAACTAGAAGAAAAAAGTAATGGACTATCCCAAGTCCTTAACCCATAATTTAATTCATCACCAAACATTTAACTGTTAAATTATTGCTTTGAAACACAAGTATATAACTCTCCGTATTGTGAGTATATTGACACAACTTCGACTCAAATATCCCAGGTGAAGAAAGTGTGACCTTCAAAATATTTGGCACAAAAAAGTTATGGATATCATAGTATCGCAGTTGACTATTACCTGGTTAAGAACAACAATTACCACACTGACCTACTGGAACAATGACGGATATTACTCTTGGTTTTAAAATCATATGTATAACACTTCTATTCTTGCGTGTTCACGTGGAAATAGTCAGGAGAGTACCTCATTAGGCAGTTCATCTTCCCGCATCAAACACATCAGAAATAACGTGTTGCACACATTCTTGAGAAGTCATATTGCATGCTTATTTTCTAGTACTTGGCCACCATTCAGAAAAGCGTATGCCCTTCAGCCGCTCGTTATGTATGCCACAGCCTCCCGATGCGTGCGTCTTCCGAATAGCTTACTTCTTGCCCATGAGTTGACTAATCCTGGCCTCCCACTTGCCATACTTGTGCAGGGTGACGCCCGAAACCTGGAGCTTCCCCAGACCAAGCTGGCGCCCTGCCGCCGTAGCACCTGCAGAAACTCCTCCTTGCTCAAGCTTCTCATCTTCCAACGTTTAATTGCCAATGTCATGCGAGCAAAAACAGCATGAACATTGTTGTTTTGGTGTCACTTCATCAGATATCAGACATTGCAGATTTTTTTGTGAAGGGAACATGATTCAGATGGACATGGGAGCTCTTGTTCTTGATCTGCTCACCTTTTTGATATCTTTCTTGTAGCTGCCCAGGGCTCTAGTCTGAAGTTGATATCTGCAACAACGCCACGGAACTTTAGGGTAGCCTAGCCGTACGCGCTGAAACCAGTAGGTCACAGAAGAAGTGGTTTTTGTTTTAGTCAGTTGTTGTAAAAAATACGGGCTCTATGCTAGTGTTTTGCAAGACAAAGAGAAAGATTGTGCAAGATTTTTAACATCAAGCATCGTCGATTATCCTTGCAGCAGCCAGTGCCGTTTCGAATCTACCTGCACAAAAATGAAGAGGGAAAAAACAAAGAACAGGGTCATGAACATAACATCCAGGAAATCAGGTAGATCGCCATGGAACAAAATGTTCACACAAGTAGAAAGAACTCACCCAAGTACAACAGCCTCCCCACAGGAATAAGGATTTTCTAAAGTTAACTTCATGTGAAGTAGTGATGACGTCAGTATGACATCAGCGTGACGTCACGCACGTGCTGTCCAGAAAAACTGAAACATTTTTTGAAACTTATGATATTTGTTGAAACTTATGAAATATTTTTGTACTGTTCACAGACTGTTGTAATGTTTCATTTCTGAAACTTATGAAACATTTGTGTATTGTTCACAACCTGTTTCAATAATGTTTTAGTGTATTTCAATTAGTGACATCAGCACGACGTCACCCATATGCGGACCGGAAAAAACTAGACAAATGCACCAATCTCAAAGCAAAAAGGAAGGGTAGATAGAACTACTTCACATGAAGTTACCTTTAGAAATGCTTTTTCGCCTCCCACGGTCCCTGTAAAATCAAAACATGGACGACAGAAGATTATTTCATGATGGTTATGAAATCTAATGAATGATTATTGATACGTCATAAACGTATCTGTAATTTTTGATGTTTCATGCTTGTTTAGTATCAACTTTGCTATGCTTTGTTGCTGAGTGCGTGAACACTTCGTTGGGAGACCCCAAGAGGAAGGTATGATGAGCACAGCAGCAACTTTTTCCTCAGTAAGAAACCGAGGTTATCGAATCAGTAGGAGGAAGGAAACGACTCAAAGGTGTTGCTAGCAATTTGGAGACCTGCACACCACAAACTCAAGACTTTGCCCCAACGAACAGTGAGGTTGTCAATCTCACTGGTTTGCTGTAATAAAGGATTAACTGTATGGTGTGGAAGGTAATAGTGATTTGCAACAAGTAAACAGTAACATTGGAAGATGTATCAATGGTAAAGAATGGACCGTGGTCCATAGTTCACTAGATGTGTTCTCCTTAAGATAAAAAACATGGCATGCTGGATAAATAAATTACAGTAGTGCAATTGACAGGACTTAGCAAGGCATAATAATACAATACTAGACATTCATGATTCTATGAGATTCGATTGGGCAATACAATAAGATACATAGACCGCCATCCAACTGCATCTATGACTAGAAGTCTACCTTTGGATTATCATCCGAACCCCCTCCAGTATTAAGTTGCAAGCAACAGACAACTGCTTTAAGTAAAGTGTGTATGGTAAACAATCCACTTGTTCCATGAACAAGAGACCGTTGTTTTCTCCCTAGTGGCAACAACACATCTACAACCTTAGAGATTTTTTTCACCTCCCTTAGATTAAATAGAGGCATGAACCCACTATCGAGCATACATACCCCCTCTTGGAGTCACTAGCAACTACTTGGCCAAGATAGCTACTAACAACGGAGAGCATGCAAGATCAATAACAACACAGACATGATAGAAACAATAAGACAAAACCATTAATCAATCTAACATAGTAATCTCAATATTCATCGGATCCCGGAAACACAACATGCATGATTACAAATAGATGAGATCTTGGTCATGAACGGAGCTCACAAGATCTAGACATGAAAGCACAAAGGAGGAGATACAACCATCTAGCTACTACATGGACCCATAGTCCAAGGTGGAACTACTCACGCTTCGTATCAGAGGCTGGCATGATGAAGAAGAAGGCCTCCGGGATGATCTCCGGTAGGGTGCCGGCAAGAGCTTTATATCCCCCGATCTAGGGACGATGGTGGCGACGGCTACAGACGATTTCGTGGAAAATTGATCGGGTACATAGATTTTTGGCATCGGGGGCTTCTTATAGGCAAAGGGGGAGACCGAGGGGGTTCTCGAGGCGGCTGCACCCCCCTAGGCGCGGGGTGGGCCCACCCGCGTGGCTAGGGGGTGTGGCCCCCTTGAGGCCCTCCCCCGTGTCGTCTTCTAGCTCTGTGTTCCCCATGGTAAAATATTGATTTTGGCTTTTGTCCCGTCCAATTCCGAGAATATTGATTTTTTGCCTTTCTGGAACCAAAAATAGAAGAAAACAGACAATTGGAACCGTGGCATCTTTTTAATAGGTTAGTACCAGAAAATATATAAAAAACCTCAAAGTATAGACAAAGCAAAGCAAAGTAGATACTAAACAAGCATGGAACATCAAAAATTATAGATACGTTTCCGATGTATGAAGCATCCCCAAGCTTAACTCCTGCTCGTCCTCGATTAGGTAAGTGATAAAAAGAATAATTTTTGAGGTGAAATTGATACGTCGGAAACGTATCTATAATTTTTGATGATCCATGCTTGTTTAGTATCTACTTTGCTTTACTTGTCTACACTTTGAGGCGCTTTTTACATGTTTTCTGGTACTAACCTATTAACAAGTTGCAACAGTGCCAGATGCCTGTTTTCTACTGTTTTTGGTTTCAGAAAGTTAGTCAATAAATATTCTCGGAATTGGATGGGACAAATGTCAAAGTTAATTACATTCCAAGGGGAACAAGAAGTCCAGAGGGAAGCTGGAGAGGCAAGCAAGGGCGGCCAGACCCACCCTAGGCGTGGGTGGGCCTTGCCCCGCGCCTGGGAGGGGTGTGGGGCCCGTGGATGCCGCCTCGGCCTCCTCCTTATCCTATAAGAAGCCCCCGATGCAGGAAACCTAAGCACCCGACTAAATCTCCACGAAACCGTCTATAGCCGCCGCCACCATCGTCCCTAGATCGGGGGGATCTGAAGTTCTTCCCGGCACCCTGCCAGAGGGCAGATCATCCTGGAGGTCTTCTCTCCGGTATGATGCATGAGTAGTTCTACCTTGGACTATGGGTCCATCTAGTAGCTAGATGGTTGTATCTCCTCCTTTGTTCTTTCATGTATAGATCTTGTGAGCTCCGTTCATGATCAAGATCTAATCTATTTGTAATCATGCATGTTGTGTTTGTGGGGATCCGATGGATATTGAGATTATTATGTTGGTTTGATTAATAGTTTTATCTTTATGATTCTATCATGTCTGTGTTGTTTGTGATCTTGCATGCTCGCCGTTGTTAGTAGCTATCTTGGCCAAGTAGTTGCTAGTGACTCCAAGAGGGGTATTTATGCTCGATAGTGGGTTCATGCTAGGGTATTTTTCAAGGAAAGTGACAATAATCTCTTTAGTTGTAAATGTGTTGTTTCTACTAGGGAGAAACCAACGGTCTCTTTTTTATGGAACATGTGGACTGTTTACCTTACACACTTTTCTTAAAGCAGTTGTCTGTTTCTTGCAACTTAATACTGGAGGGGGTTCGGATCATAACCTGAAGATAGACTTCTAGTCATATATGCAGTTGGATGGCGGTCTATGTATCTTGTTGTATTGCCCAATCGAATCTCATAGGATCTTTTTGACTAGTAGTTGCATTGTTATGCCTTGCTCAGTTCCTGTCAATTGCCCTGCTGTAATTTGTTTACCCTTCATGCCATGTTGTTTATCTAAAGAGAGAACCTCTAGTGAACTATGGACCCCGGTCCAATCTTTACCATTGATACATCTCCCACTGTTACTTGTTTACTTGACGCAAACCATTTCCTTCCACACCATACGTTTAATCCTTTGTTATAGAAAACTGGTGAGCTTGACAATCTCACTGATTCGTTGGGACAAAGTCTTGAGTTTGTGTTATGTAGGTCTCCGCATTGCTTGCAACACCTGTGTAACATTTCCTTCCTCCTTCTGGTTTGATAACCTCGGTCTCAACTGAGGGAAAACTTGCTGCTTTCTCTTCACACCCTGCGCCTGGGGTTACCAACGAAGTGCCACATCGAGCTGTTGGAATAATGTCCTAGAGGCAATAATAAAGATGTTATTATTATAATTCTTGTTCATGATAAAGTTTATATCTCATGCTAGAATTGTATTAAGCGGAAACTTTGATACTTGTGTGGTTTATGAACAACACCGTGTCCCTAGTACGCCTCTATGGACTAGGTCATTGATTAATGATGGTTAAGGTTTCCTAACCGTAGACATGAGTTGTCGATTAATAATGAGATCATGTCATTAGGAGAATGATATGATGGACAGACCCAAATTAAGCAGAGCAATTAGATCGTGTCATCATGTTCATCTTTGCGAAACTTTTTCCTATGTCAAGTATTGTATTCCTTAGACCATGAGATAATACAACTCCCTGGTATCAGAAGAAAGCTTTGAGGTCATCGAACGTCATCCTATGTGAGGGTGATCATAAACGTGTCTCTCAGGTGATCGGAAAGTACTTGTTGGGTTGTATGTATCAAGATGGGATTTGTCCCTCCCGAGTCGGAGAGATATACTTCGGGCCCACTCGGTAATCGATATCAACACCGCTTGCAAGCACGTGGTTAAGGAGTTAATCACAAAGTGATATCGGATTACGGAACGAGTAAAGTACTTGCTGTGAACGAGATTGAACTAGGTATGCTGATACCAACGATCAAATCTCGGGCGAGTAAAATATCGCGTGACGAAGGGAATACATATATGGGATTAATTGAATCCTTGCATCATGGTTCATCTGATATGATCATCGATGAATATGTGGGAGTCAATATGGGTTTCCAGATCCCTCTGTTGATTATTGATAGAAGATCATGTCTGCATATTCTCGAACCCGTAGGGTCACACACTTAACGTGCATCGACGCTAGGATAGAATGGATAATTGGTTTATGAGTTTTTTTCCGGAGTCTCGGATGAGATCCAGGACATCACGAGAGGTTCCGGAATGGTCCGGAGAATAAGATTCATATAAAGGAAAGCAGTTTTTGGATTTTGGAATCGTTTTGGAGTTTATCGGTACTGTACCGGAAGGTTCTAGAAGGTTCCAGAGTGGGACCAACGTGGGCCCACTTGTCGGAGGCCTGCGCGGGCCTAAGGGGAAGTGCCCTGGCTACTTTGGGCCAAGAGAACAAGGCCCTTAAGGCCCAGCCGTCCAGTCCTAGGGGAAACCCTAGGGGAGCCTTCTTGAAGAGGGGGGAAGACTTGCCCCCCACTCCACCCCTTGGGGCCGCCGCCCGAGAGCTTGGAGGAGGGGTCAAGGGGGGCGGCCAGCCCCCTATATAAGGAGGGCAGGGGCGCAGCCTCCCCCCTCCCTCTACTCCAACCCTAGCTGCCAACTGCTGCCCCTCCACCTCTCTCTCCCTCCCCACTGCGTGTACGCGAAGCCCTGCCGCAAAAACTCTCCACCACAAGCACCACGCCGTTGTGCTGCAGACCCAATCTATCTCTCCACCATACTTGCTGGACCAAGGAAGGAGGAGACGTCGATGCACCGTACGTGTGCATCTCTCGGAGGCGCTGCCACTTGCGGCGTAGGATCAGATCGGATCGCGAGGAGGAGACGGCGAGTACGACTACATCAACCACGTTCTGTTGAACATCTCCGCTGTGTGATTTCTTAAAGGGTATGAATATCTCATCTATCTCTCTCGTTGATTGCATCTCCTAGATTAGATCTTGGCTTTCTTGTTCGCATCTGTAGGAAAATTTTGATTTACTATGCTGCGAAACCCCTTCTGTGGTATCAGAGCTAGATCTATGCGTAGATGTGTTTCACGAGTAGAACGCAACATGCTTGTTGCGGGCGTTGATGTTTTCTGTTGCAAACCTCTTGTTGTGCATTTCTTATGGCATGGCATAGTGAGATCGAAGCGGTCCAAGCCAACTTTACGCGACCTCGTTCGCGAGACCGGCTCTGCACTTGACGTGTGGCTTGTTCCACACATGCGGCTGGTGGATGCCAGTTTCTCTCAATATAGTAGTCATGGGATTTACACCGGATGTTAGCAACCATAATATCACCGTTGTGGCTTTCCTTAGGTAAGAATCGTTCTTAGCTTGTTACTCCCATAAGCCACGTAAAACATGCAACAACAAAGTAGAGGCATCTAACTTGTTTTTGCAGGGAGTGTTTTGTGATATGGTATGGCCCAAGACATGATGTGTATGAATTCAGATGTATGCAATGATCATGTTTTGTAATATTTCATGACTTGCATGTCGATGAGTTCACAACCGGCAGGAGCCATATGGTTGTCTTTATAATTGTATATGACCTGCGTGTCAACTTCTTATACGCCATGTAATAGCTTTACTTTATCGCTAAGTAGTTAGCAATAGTTGTAGTTGCTATTCATGGTGGAGGCAATCATGGTGGAGTGATGGAGGTCATGCTGGCGCGCACAAGATGGAGATCATTCCACGAAGATTGGCTATACCATGTCACATAAAATTATATGCATGTGATGTTTATCCTTTTATGTATCTTATTATGCTTAGATCGCGACGGTAGCATTATAAGATGATTCCTCACTTAAAGATCAAGATAAAATTGTGTTCTCCCCATGTATGGACCGTTGCGAAAGTTCGTCGTGTTCAAGCACCTCGTGATGATCGGGTGCTATAAACTCTACGTTTACATACAACAGGTGCAAGCTAGTTTCGCACACGCGGAAATACTTGGGTTTGACTTGACGAGCCTAGCATGTACAGACATGGCCTCGGAACACACGAACCGAAAGGTTAAACATGAGTCATATGAATGATATGATCGACACTTTATTGTCCATCATTGAAACCACATCTCTTCTCGTGAAGATCGGATTAGGTGTGGTGAATTTGGATCGTGTTCACTAAACAACTTGAGGGATGATGTTGAATTTAGTGGGAGTTCATCTAGTAATTTTACTAAGTTGAACTAGTTATCATGAACATAGTCTAAATTGTATTTGCAAATTTTGTAGATCAAATGGCTAAGTCCAACTTCAACTTCAACGTTTTTTCTGAGAAAGAAAAGCTTAAGAACAATGGGTCTAACTTCACCAACTGGTTCTGCAATCTGAGAATCATTCTCTCTAGCGGACAAAAGGCCTATGTACTTGAGAAAGCGCTAGGTAACGCCCCTACTACTGATGCGCCGGCTGATGAAAAAGCTGTTTATCAGTCACGCAAAGATGATTATGGAGCGATTAAGAGTACCGTGTTGTTTGCTATGGAACCAAAACTTCAAAATCGTTTTGAGGAGTTCGACGGGCCCTTTGAGATACTTGAGGAACTGAAAACCATGTTTTAGACTCAGGCCCGTTCTGAGAGATATGAGATCTCTGAGAAGTTCTTTAACTACAAGATGGAGGAAGGGAGTTCCGTTAGTGAGCACGCCATTAAGATGTCGGGCTAGACTCAACGTCTTGAGCAACTGGACTGCAAGATTCTAGAAGAGCTCAAGATTGACAGAGTTCTGCAATCACTCCCTCCTAGCTACAAAGGTTTTGTAGTTACTCACAATCAAATTTGTTCCACTGATAAGATCACTGAGCTCTTCACTAAGCTAAAAGCTACGGAGGTGGATATCAAGAAAGATAATCATGTGTTGATGGTCAACAAGACCGCTAGCTTTAAGAAAGCTAAGGGTGCAAAGAAATCCTTCAAGAAATGCAGCGGCAAGCGCGTTTCCCCTGCTAAGAAGAAGCTCAAGTCTGGACCTAAGCTGGACACTGAGTGCTTCTATTGCAAGGACAAGGGTCACTGGAAGCGCAACTGTCCGAAGTACTTAGCGGACAAGAAGGCTGGCACCATCAAAGGTATATTTGATATACATGTTATTGATGTTTACCTTACTAGCGCTCGTTGTAGTGCCTGGGTATATGATATTGGTTCAGTTGCTAATATTTGTAACTCGAATGAGGAGATACGGAATAGACGTCGGCTAGCAAGGGATAAGGTGACGATGCGTGTTGGAAATGAATCAAAAGTTGATGTGATGGCCGTCGGCACGCTCTCCTTAGTTTTAACTTCGGGATTAGTTTTAAACCTTAATAAATGTTATTATGTGCCTGCATTGAGCATGAACATTATATCTGGATCATGTTTATTGCAAGACGGTTATTCATTTAAATCGGAGAATAATGGTTGTTCTATTTATATGAATAACATCTTTTATGGTCATGCACCTGTTGTGAATGGTTTATTTCTTCTGAATCTCGAAAGCGATGAAACGCACATCCATAACATTGAGGCTAAGAGATGCAAAGTAGATAGTGATAATCCAACTTATTTGTGGCACTGCCGTCTAGGTCATATTGGTGTAAAACGCATGAAGAAACTCCATTCTGATGGACTTTTGGAGTCTCTTGATTTTTAATCATTTGACACGTGTGAACCATGCCTCATGGGCAAGATGATCAAAACCCCGTTCTCCGGAATAATGGAGCGAGCAATGGACTTATTGGAAATCATACATACCGATGTATGCGGACCAATGAGTGTTTCGACGCGCGGTGGATATCGCTATTTTATCACTTTTACTAATGCTTAAGTAGATATGGGTATATCTATTTAATGAAACATAAATCTGAAACGTTTGAAAAGTTCAAAGAATTTCAGAACTAAGTGGAAAACCATCATAACAGGAAAATTAAATTTCTACGATCCGATCGTGGAGGTGAATATTTGAGTTATGATTTTCTCACGCATCTTAAAGCAAGCGGAATCGTTTCGCAACTCACGCCACCCAGAACACCACAGCACAATGGTGTGTCTGAATGCCGGAATTGAACTCTATTAGATATGGTGCGATCAATGATGTCTCTTACAGATTTGTCGTTATCATTTTGGGGTTATGCATTAGAAACCGCTGCATTCACTTTAAATAGGGCACCATCTAAATCCGGTGAGACGACACCGTATGAACTATGGTTTGGTGCTAAACCTAAGTTGTTGTTTCTTAAAGTTTGGGGATGCGAAGCTTACGTCAAGAAGTTGATGTCGGACAAGCTCGAACCCAAAGCGGAGAAATGCGTCTTCATAGGATACCCTAAGGAAACGATTGGGTATACCTTCTACCACAGATCCGAAGGCAAAGTTTTTGTTGCAAAGAACAGATCCTTTCTTGAGAAGGAGTTTCGCTCGAAAGAAGCGAGTGGGAGGAAGGTAGAGCTAGACGAGGTTATTGAACCTTCTCTCGAGTTGGAGAGTAGCGCAGCACCTGAAATTGTTCCAGTGCCGTCTACACCAACAAGAGAGGAAGCTAATGACAAGGATCATGAAACTTCAAACGATGCTACTACTGAACTTCACAGGTCGACAAGGTCACGTGCCACTCCTGAATGGTACGGCAACCCTGTCTTAACCGTCTTGTTGTTAGACAACAGTGAACCTGCGAACTATGAGGAAGCAATGATGAGCCCGGACTCTGAGAAATGGCTAGAGGACATGAAATCCGAATTGGGATCCATGAGCGAAAACCAAGTATGGACTTTGGTGGACCCTCCTAGAGACCGTAAGGCCGTTGAGTGCAAATGGATTTTCAAGAAGAAAACGGACGCGGATGGTAATGTTACTGTCTATAAAGCTCGGCTTGTCGCAAAAGGGTTTCAGCAAGTTCAAGGTGTTGACTACGATGAGACTTTCTCTCCCGTAGCGATGTTTAAGTCCATTCGGATTTTATTAGCAATTCTGCATTTCATGATTATGAAATATGGCAGATGGATGTCAAGACTACGTTCCTCAATGGCAACATTGACGAAGAGTTGTATATGATGCAGCCCAAAGTTTTTGTCGATCCTAAGGATGCTGATAAGGTGTGCAAACTTCAGCGTTCCATTTATGGACTGAAGCAAGCATCTCGGAGTTGGAACCTTCGTTTTGATCAAGTGATCAAGAGCTTTGGATTTGTTCCAAATTTCTATGAAGCTTGTATCTACAAGAAAGTGAGTGGGAGCTCGGTGAAATTTTTAGTATTATATGTGGATGACATATTGATTATTGGAAATGACATTGGTATGCTTAACGATGTGAAGAATTATTTGAATAATGTTTTTCAATGAAAGACCTAGGAGAAGCTGCTTATATATTAGGCATCAAAATCTATAGAGATAGACAAAGGCGCCTAATAGTTTAAGCCAAAGTACATATCTAGACAAAGTTCTGAAAAGGTTCAGAATGGATAAAGCAAAGAAAGGTTCATTGCCCATGTTGTCAGGTAAGATATCGAGCAAGGCTCAGTGTCTAGCTACGGTAAATGATAAAGATACTATGAGCAAATGCCATATGCCTCGGCCATAGGTTCTATCATGTATGCGATGCTATGTACTAGACCGGATGTATCCAATGCTCTTAGTTTGACGAGCAAATACCAAAGTGATCCAGGAGTGGAACACTGGACAACCGTAAAGAACATCCTAAAGTATTTAAATAGGACTAAAAAAATGTTCTTGGTCTATGGAGGTGATGAGCAGCTCGTCGTAAAAGGTTACGTCGACGCTAGTTTCGCACCGACCCGGATGATTCTAAATCTCAGACAGGATACATTTATATTTTGAATGGTGGAGCTCTGAGCTGGAGAAGCTGCAAGCAAAGCGTGATCGCGGGATCTACAACAGAAGCGGAATACATGGCTGCTTCAGAAGCGTCAAGTGAAGGAGTTTGGACCAGGAACTTCATCACTGAGCTTGGTGTGGTTCCAAGTGCCTTGGACCCACTAGAGATATTGTGCGACAACACTGGCGCCATAGCACTGGCTAAGGAACCAAGATATCATCCAAAGACCAAGAACATCAACCGCTGTTTTCATATAATTCGAGATTATATAGCAGATGGAGATCTGAAGATTAGCAAAGTACATACGGATCTGAATGTCGCAGATCCGTTGACTAAACCTCTTTCACGAGAAAAACATGATCAGCACCTTAATGTCATGGGTGTTAGATTGTTTCCAGATGTAAACTAGATTATTGACTCTAGTGCAAGTGGGAGACTGTTGGAATTATGCCCTAGAGGCAATAATAAAGATGTTATTATTATAATTCTTGTTCATGATATAGTTTATATCTCATGCTAGAATTGTATTAAGCGGAAACTTTGATACTTGTGTGGTTTATGAACAACACCGTGTCCCTAGTACGCCTCTATGGACTAGGTCATTGATTAATGATGGTTAAGGTTTCCTAACCGTAGACATGAGTTGTCGATTAATAATGAGATCATGTCATTAGGAGAATGATATGATGGACAGACCCAAATTAAGCAGAGCAATTAGATCGTGTCATCGTGTTCATCTTTGCGAAGCTTTTTCCTATGTCAAGTATTGTAATCCTTAGACCATGAGATAATACAACTCCCTGGTATCGGAAGAAAGCTTTGAGGTCATCAAACGTCATCCTATGTGAGGGTGATCATAAAGGTGTCTCTCGGGTGATCGGAAAGTACTTGTTGGGTTGTATGTATCAAGATGGAATTTGTCCCTCCCGAGTCGGATAGATATACTTCGGGCCCACTCGGTAATCGATATCAACACCGCTTGCAAGCACGTGGTTAAGGAGTTAATCACAAAGTGATATCGGATTATGGAACGAGTAAAGTACTTGCTGTGAACTAGATTGAACTAGGTATGCTCATACCAACGATCGAATCTCGGGCGAGTAAAATATCGCGTGACGAAGGGAATACATATATGGGATTAATTGAATCCTGGCATCATGGTTCATCCGATATGATCATCGATGAATATGTGGGAGTCAATATGGGTTTCCAGATCCCGCTGTTGATTATTGATAGAAGATCATGTCTGCATATTCTCGAGCCCATAGGGTCACACACTTAACGTGCATCGACGCTAGGATAGAATGGATAATTGGTTTATGAGTTTTTGTTTGGAGTCTCGGATGATATCCAGGACATCACGAGAGGTTCCGGAATGGTACGGAGAATAAGATTCATATAAAGGAAAGCAGTTTTTTGGATTTCGGAATCGTTTAGGAGTTTATCGGTATTGTACCGGAAGGTTCTAGAAGGTTCTGGAGTGGGACCAACGTGGGCCCACTTCTCGGAGGCCTGCGTGGGCCTAAGGGGAAGTGCCCTGGCCACTTTGGGCCAGGGGCACAAGGCCCCTAAGGCCCAGCCGGCCAGCCCTAGGGGAAACCCTAGGGGAGCCTTCTAGAAGAGGGGGGAAGACTTGCCCCCCCCCCCCACTCCACCCCTTGGGTTGCCGCCCTAGGGCTTGGAGGAGGGGTCAAGGGGGCCGGCCAGCCCCTTATATAAGGAGGGCAGGGGCGCAGCCTCCCCCTCCCTCTACTCCAACCCTATCCGCCAACTGCTGCCCCTCCACCTCTCTGTCCCTCCCGACTGCGTGTAGGCGAAGCCCTGCCGCAGAAACTCTCCACCACAAGCACCACGCCGTAGTGCTGCAGATCCAACCTATCTCTCCACCATACTTGATGGACCAGAAGGAGGAGACGTCGGTGCAACGTACATGTGCATCTCTCGGAGGCGCCGCCACTTGCGGCGTAGGATCGGATCGGATCGCGAGGAGGAGACGGCGAGTACGACTACATCAACCACGTTCTTTTGAAAGTTTCCGCTGTGCGATTTCTTCAAGGGTATGAAGATCTCATCTATCTCTCTCGTTGATTGCATCTCCTAGATTAGATCTTGGCTTTCTTGTTCGCATCTGTAGGAAAATTTTGATTTACTATGTTGCGAAACCCCTTCACGAGCATCATCAAGGCTTTTCTAGCGCTGTTGCCGGGGAGGCTAAGGACATCTTCACAAGGGGAGTCCTTCACTTCCTTTCTCTTTATTTTGTTTTTAGTTTGCTTTGTTTATTTTGCTTGGTTTTGTTTGCCTCTTTTCAAAAAAATCCAACAAAATTAGTCTAGTTTGGTTTGCTTGCTTTATTCAAAAAACACAAAAAATTAGTTCCTGCTCTAGTTGGTGGTCTGTCATTGCCTTGCTTGGTCATGCTTTCTATCAATAGATGGTTTCTTTGAAACTAGTTCTTATTGGCAAGGTGGGTTCACGGAAGAACAAAAGTATTATTATAAGGAACACCGTTTGTCACAAAAAGGGAAACACTTGTGGGAACAAATTGATAAGTTGAATACTATTGCTAGAGACATGTGCTCTACTTATAATGTTATTTATTGCTTTGATAAATCTTGTTCCTGTAGGAGGTATAAACACCTGCCTTTTCAATGTGAGTATAATGATAATGTTACCATATCTTCTTATGTTAAAGGAAATTATGACTTTTATGATGTGGAAAAAATTGAAGAATTTATTGCTTTCAAGGGTGCATTCGACTTGCTAGTTTGCTTGAAAATACCGATGATGCACCTTATGAATGTGAGGTTTATGAGATACTTAAATTTTGCTTTGATAATTACAAGGAAGAAAATGGATATATTCTTGAATATTTAATAGAAGCTTTCCACGCATGGAAGAGACTAATGCCTTGCAGGAGCCTATGGAAGAAGAAATTGTTGAAACTGGAAGCTCATTAGATGAAAAAGAGGGGGAGAGTGATGAACAAAAGGAGGAAGAATGGATTATCTACCCATGCCTACCTTCTAATGAGATTAACTCTTTATCCCTTACATTATTTGATTGTCCCCCATGCTTACCAAAGGAGGATGAATGTTATGTTCCTATGAACCCTTTTGAAATATCTACTTTGGGTAAAACTTATGAAGGTTTTAATCCCACTATTTTTTAGCTTGATAGAAATTATGTGTTTGTAGATCATGAAAAGCATGCTTTATGTGATAGCTATATTGTTGAGTTTATTCATGATGCTACTGAAAATTATTATGAGAGAGGAAAGTATGGTTGTAGAAGTATTCATGGTACTAAAACACCTCTGTATGTGCTGAAACTTTTGAAGTTGCTCTAGTTTCATCTCCCTATGCATGTCACTTTGTTCTTTGTGAATTTATTTGCATACAAGATTCCTATGCACAGGAAGTGGGTTAGACTTAAATGTGTTTTTAATTTGCTTCTTGATGCTCTCTTTGACTTCAATTCATAATTCTTATGTGAGCATCTTCTCAAGTTATCAAGCCTAACTTAAAGGTGTTAAAGAAAAGTACTTGTTGGGAGATAACCCAAGAGTTTCCTTGAGTATTGGAAGTTATTAGTTTAGTAATGACCTCTCCTTATCCTTTTTGTTTGCTTCTTGTGCCAAGAATGACCTCTAATGAGAGGGAAGTAAGATCTGGGGAGTTGCTGTCCTGAAACAGATTTCTGTCCTCCAGCAAAAAGAATTCGTGAGGAGTCTCTATAACTCAGATTGAGCTGAAAATTTATGAATAAATCCCCCAGTATGTTAGCTAACTTGCATTAGTTCAACACTTTTTGATTTGAGCAACATAAGATGTTCGAAAAAATCGGTTTCTACCTGCTGGTCTGTTTTGATAGATTTATGCCATTATTTGCATTTGCTTCTTATTGATTCCTTTTTGAGTTCTCTTTAGGTGTATTGAGATTTTTAAAGGATTTACTACAGTAGCTTGTGTTTTTAGTGAAAAGCCTTGCTGTTCCAAAGCTTTTCCAGGGGTATAATATCTTTTGAATACACTAATGTTGCTAATGAAGATTGTGTGAAGAAAAAAATCCAGGTGTAGAGAGAGAATGCAATGAGATGAAGAATGGACAAAAGCTCAAGCTTGGGGATTCCACCATGGTGTCACCCCAAGAAATATCCAAGAGGTACCAGCGTCAAAGCTTGGGGATTCCCAAGGCATCCCCTTCTTCATCAATAAAAAGCTCAGGTCTGTCTAGACACTTCATTTTTATTATTTCATGCATAGTTGTGTTGTTCTTGAAGCGTCTTAGTTTTGTTTGATTTGATTAGTTTGTTTAGTTTGCTTGAGTAGTTTGGACCCCGTTCTCGCTGTGTTGTTTTACAAATAAGTTTCTTGGTGTTGGAAAGGAGTAGTAAGTTCTTGCTTGTAAGTGCAAGAGGAGCTTGCATTGACTGTGACTTAGACTTTAGCATGACATGCTAGGTGTTGTTTTGACCTTATGCTTAGTGATTATTGCTGTAGCATGTCTTGTTCCAAACAATTGGGATTGCTTAGTGTGCCTTGAAGAAATTATGTGTTGTTTTAGCATGCAAAAGCATAGTATTGTGGTATTCTCCTTTGTTCCTTTGCTTGGGTTGACTTGGCACATGCTCACACCATGTTATGACTATGACAAGTCACCATTTGCCTCTATGATCATTTAGTCCTTGACTTGTAGTACCACTCTTTGCTTTGATTAGTATGCTTTGTTGCACTGCATGATTATGGCCATTATTGCTCTCTTATTTGGTTGCTCACAGTCTTTTGCTAGCCTCCACTTGTATGAGTAAGCTCTACTCATGCTTCCAACTCCGAAAAAACCAAGTTATTCCAAAGTGTCCACTATAAACTCCTATGCATGGTGTGTTACACCATTCCAAGTATATTCTCGTTTTCAACTATCTTCCAATTAAAAACTATTTTGTTATGAGAAAACTTAGTGATTAAGGCCCTCACGAACTTGATGGCACACTTTATATTCATTGCCCCTAATAAACTTGAACCATTGTGACAACTTTTTTTGTATATGCTTGCACTTATACGTTGGAATTAGCAGAACCGTGCTATCACGGAGAACGCTTTCAACATTGCACTTGTACTTTGTACTCAGTTGATATCATGCTCTTTGTCTATGGATGTCACTGGTGTGAAATAAAGAGGGAACTTGTAAGTCCATGGAGTTTGTATTCTGTGTTAGAGAAACGTCTGGGCCGCTAGCCTAAGCCATGCCTAATCATGGTGGAAACTTGTAGCATCACCATAGTGAGCTATCTATGAAGCATCCTCAATAAAAAGCTATGCATATGGTAAATAAAAAGATTGCTGATATGCTCATTGTCTGCTTGCCTTGTCATTTTGGTTATGGGAAAGCTCCTGTACCATATGCAAGGGGTACCCCGTTGGCGGTTCTCAATAATGTGCAAAGACTTACAATGACAAGAACTTACCTGGGCCCAAAGTTGAGTATGCATGAGGTGTGGCCCTCGTATTCAAGGGACTTGAGATTGCCAACTTATACTTCGTCAAGCATATACTCCATATTTGCCACTTTAACCTTAATCACTTCAAGATGCTTATGATAGGGGCAATGAGGGTTGAAAGCTAACAAGTACCATAATTTTTGAAAGGTCTTTTTGAAACTTGTAATCCCTGCTTCCTTTACAAAAAAGGCCTTTCTTCCACCATTATTGAATATCCACTTTCTACCTTTAGGCACCATTAAGAGAGCATAGTTGTCATTCTGTGTACAGTGTTCCAAAGCTTATTGATTGATGCATATTGTGATATTACTTGTTCTTGTGCTATTTGTTTCTAGCATCCTTTTGAACTTTGAAGGTGTACTATGCATCTATTTGCTACTCTATGAGGAACAAGCTGATTGCCACTATGCTATGTTTCCTGTATGTGAAACAAACAAACGTTTTTCAAATGCATATTATTCATGATCTTTGTTTGTAGCTTGTCATGTTGCATGCATAGTTACTTTGTCCTATTGTTAGAAATCCATCTTTCATGCACATGTTCAGAGTTCTTTGAGCCCAGCTTTCATTGCTTGCAAATGGTTGGATCTTTATTGTGAGGGTGCATGTCACCTCAAAAATTATTCTTTTATCACTTACCTACTCGAGGACGAGCAGGAGTTAAGCTTGGGGATGTTGATACGTCGGAAACGTATCTATAATTTTTGATGATCCATGCTTGTTTAGTATCTACTTTGATTTACTTGTCTACACTTTGAGGTGCTTTTTACATGTTTTCTGGTACTAACCTATTAACAAGTTGTAACAGTGCCAGATGCGTGTTTTCTGCTATTTTTGGTTTCATAAAAGTTAGTAAAGAAATATTATCGGCTTTGGACAGTACAAACGTCAAAGTAAATTACTTTTCGTGGGGAACAAGAAGTCTAGAGGGGAGCCGGAGAGGCAAGCTAGGGTGGCCAGACCCACCCTAGGCGCGGGTGGGCCCTGCCCCATGCCTGGGAGGGGTGTGGGGCCCCTGGCCGCCGCCTCGGACTCCCCCTTCACCTATAAGAAGGCCCCGATGCAGAAACCCTAAGCACCAAATCAAATCTCTACGAAACCATCTGTAGCCGCCGCCACCATCGTCCCTGGATCGGGGGGATCTGAAGTTCTTTCCGGCACCCTGCCGAAGGGCAGATCATCCCGGAGGCCTTCTCTCCGGTATGATGCGTGAGTAGTTCCACCTTGGACTATGGGTCCATGTAGTAGCTAGAGGGTTGTATCTCCTCCTTTGTGCTTTCATTAATAGATCTTGTGAGCTCCGTTCATGATCAAGATCTAATCTATTTGTAATCATGCATGTTGTGTTTGCGGGGATCCGATGGATATTGACATTATTATGTTGGTTTGATTAATGGTTTTGTCTTTATGATTCTATCATGTATGTGTTGTTTGTGATCTTGCATGCTCTCTGTTGTTAGTAGCTATCTTGGCCAAGTAGTTGCTAGTGACTCCAAGAGGGGGTATTTATGCTCGATAGTGGGTTCATGCCTCTAGTTTCCAAGGGAAGTGACAATAATCTATTCGGTTGCAGATGTGCTGTTGCTACTAGGGAGAAAATAACGGTCTCTTGTTTATGGAACATGTGGACTGTTTACCTTACACACTTTGCTTAAAGCAGTTTTCTGTTGCTTGCAACTTAATACTGGAGGGGGTTCAGATGATAACCTGAAGGTGGACTTCTAGTCATAGATGCATTTGGATGGCGGTCTATGTATCTTGTTGTATTGCCCAATCGGATCTTATAGGATCTTTCTGACTAGTAATTGAATTGTTATGCCTTGCTCAGTTCCTGTCAATTGCCCTGTTGTAATTTGTTTACCCTTCATGCCATGTTGTTTATCTAAGGAGAGCACCTCTAGTGAACTATGGACCACGGTCCAATCTTTACCATTGATACATCTCCCACGTTTACCTGTTTACTTGCCGCAAACCATTACCTTCCACACCATACGTTTAATCCTTTGTTACAGCAAACCTGTGAGCTTGACAACCTCACTGATTTGTTGGGACAAAGTCTTAAGTTTGTGTTGTGCAGGTCTCTGCGTTGCTTGCAACACCTGTGTGACGTTTCCTTCCTCCTTCTGTTTCGATAACCTCGGTATCAACTGAGGGAAAACTTGTTGCTTGCTCTTCACACCCTACGCTTGGGGTTACCAACGAAGTGCCACGTCGAGCATCATCAGACATGCACCATCAAAATCAAGATCAAACCATTTGCAAGCATTGAAAGTTGGGATCAAAGAACTCTAAACATGAGCATGAAAGATGGAGTTCTAACAGTAAGACAAAGTAACTATGCATGCAACATGAAAGGCTACAAACAAAGATCATGAATAACATGCATTGAAAAACGTTTGTTTGTTTCAAGAAAACATGGCATAGTGGCAATCAGCTTTTCCCTCATAGAGTAGCAAATAGATGCATAGGACACCTTCAAAGTTCATAAGAGTGACTAGATACAAATATCATAAGAACAAGCAATATAAACAATATGCATCAATCAATAAGTTTTGGGACAATGCACATAGAACTAAGAATGGCAACTATGCTCTCTTAACTGGTGCCTAAAGGTAGAAGGTGGAGAATCAATATTATGGTGGAAGAAAGGCCCTTCATATAGGAAAGCGGGGATTTCATGTTTCAAAAAGAGCTTACAAAAATTATGGTACTTGTTAGCTTTCAGCTCTCATTGCCCCTATCATAAGAATCTTGAAGTGATTAAGGTTAAAGTGAACAAACTATGGAGTATATGCTTGACAAAGTATAAGTTGGCAATCGCATGTCCCTTGAATATGAGGGCCGCTCCTCATGCTACTCAACTTTAGTAACCTGTAAGTTCTTGTCATAGTAAGTATATGTGTATCATAGAGAACCTCCAACGGGGTACCCCTTGCACATGGTACAAGAGCTATCCCATAACCAAAATGACAAGGCAAGCAGACAATGAGCATCTTAGCAATCTTCTTATTTACCATGGGAATATGGTGCTTTTTTCTCTCTTTCCTCTTTTCTCAATATGTCTCTTTTTTTATAAGAATAATGTTTCATAGATGTCATTATGGTGATGCTGCAAGTTTCCACCATGATTAGGCATGGCTTAGGCTAGCGGCCTAGGCGTTTCTCTAACACACATACATAACTCCATGGACTTACAAGCTCCCCTTTTATTTCACACTGGCGACATCCATAGACAAAAGAGCATGATATCAACTGTGTACAAAGTACATGTGCAATGTTGTAAGCGTTCCTCGTGACAACACGGTTCTGCTAATTCCAACGTATAAGTGCAAGCATATACAACATACATGACACAGTGGTTCAAGTTTATTAGGGGCAAGAAATATAAAGTGTGCCATCAAGTTCGTGAGAGCTTTAATTTCTAAGTTTTCACATAACAAAAAGACTTTTTAATTGGAAGATAGATGAAAACAAGAATATACTTGGAATGGTGTAACACACCATGCATAGGAATTTATAGTGGACACTTTGGAATAACTTGGTTTCTTAGGAGTTGGAAGCATGAGTATAGCTTACTCATACAAGTGGAGGCTAGCAAAAGACTGGGAGCAACCAACTAAGAGAGCAATAATGGACATAATCATGCAGAGCGACAAAACATTACTAATCAAAGCATAGAGTGGTACTACAAGTCAAGGAATAAATGATCATAGATACTATGGTGACTTGTTAATAGTTATAACATGGTGTGAGCATGTGCCAAGTCAACCCAAACAAAGCATCAAAGGAGAATACCACAATACTATGCTTTTGTATGCTAAAACAACGCATGATTTTTTCAAGGCACACTAAGAAATCCCAATTGTTTGGAACAAGTCATACTTCCACAATAATCACTAAGCATAAGGTCAAAACAAAACCTAGCATGACATGCTAAAGTCTAAGTCACAGTCAAAGCAAGCTCCTCTTGCACTATTCAAGCAAGAACTTTCTACTCCTTTCCAACACCAATCAACTTATTTGAAACAACACACGAGAACGGGGGTACAAATTAGTTTATTCAAGAAAACTAAGCAAAGCAAACGAAAACTAAGAATCTCCAAGAATAACACAACAGTGCATGAAACAATAAAAACAAAGTGTCTAGAAAGACCTGAGCTTTTTATTGATGAAGAAGGGGATGCCCAAGGCATCCCCAAGTTTTGACGCTTGTACCTCTTGAATATTTCTTGGGGTGACACGTGGGGGCATCCCCAATCTTGAGATTTTGTCCATTCTTCATCTCATTACATCATTCTCTCTCTACACCTGAAATTTTTCCTTCATACAAAACTTCACACAATCTTCATTAGCAACATTAGTGTATTAAAAAGATAATAGACCCTTGTGTTTAGCTTTAGAACAGCAAAACTTTCAATAAAAATACTAGCTACTATAGCAACTCCCTCAAAAATCTCAATTTCTCAAAAAGAACCCAAAAAGGAATCAATAAGAAGCAAATGCAAATAATGGCAGAAATTTGTCAAAACAGACCAGCAGGTAGAAACCGATTTTTTAGAAGACCTTGTGTTGCTAAAATAAAAAAGTATTGAACTAATGAAAGTTATCTAACATACTGGGGATTTATTCGTAAAATATCAGCTCAATCCGACATACAGAGATTCCTCACGAATTTTTACGATGGATCACAAAAATATGTTTCGGGACAGCAACTCCCCAAGTCTTACTTCCCTATCATTAGATGTCATTATTGGCACAAAAAGCAAACAAAAAGGATAAGGAGAGGTCATTACTGAAGTAATAACTTCCAAGACTCAAGAAAACTCTTGGGTTATCTCCCAACAAGTACTTTTCTTTAACGCCTTTAAGTTGGGAACAAGAAGAAAGAATCAAGTATTTTCAAATGAAGAACCATTAACATCAAACCTTTCTTTCAAAGGATGAGCAAAAAGAAACTTCTCTCTCCTAATAGGTAAGTGTTCAATACCTTTCTTAAATGGAAATTGATATTTAATGGTGTCTTCTTTCATATCAATGATGGCACCAACAGTTCTAAGAAAAGGTCTTCCAAAAGTAACAGGACAAGAAGCATTGTATTCAACGTCCAAAACATAGAAATCAATAGGGACATAAGCATAGTTAACCATAATAAGAACATCATTAACACTCCCCATGAGTATCTTCTTAGCATTATCATTAAGTGGGACATCCAAATAACAATCTTCCAAAGGTGGCAAATCAAGCATTTCATAAATCTTCCTAGGTATAATAGAGACACTAGAACCAAGATCAAATGAAGCTTTGAGATCAAAGTCATTCACTTGCATATTAATAATGGGTTCCCAACCGTCTTCTACTTTCCTAGGGTTAGAAGCTTTGTGTTTCAACTTCTCTTCCTTAATTTTAACAAGAGCATATGTAATGTGTTTGGTGAAAGCTACATGCATATCACTAGCATCAGGACTTCTAGCAAGCTTTTGTAGGAACATAATCACTTCAGAAATATTGCAACCACCAAGATCAAAATCCAACTTAGAATCACTAGTAGTAGACTCATTGGGCTTAGGCATTGTAGGAGGAGGAATAAGGATTTCTTGTGATTTAGTGGCATCCATATTGGTGGTGGTGATGATGCACACACTATTGTTTCTAGCAATTTCAGCTTCCCTTTCCCACTTAGCATGAAGTTGGGCTAACAGTCTAACATTTTCATCAATAGTAACTTGTATGGCATGAGTAGAAGCAAAGGTACTTTCTATGGTTTCAGGTTTAGCAACCATTTTATTAATCAAAGAGGATTGTGCTTCAGACAAAGAGGAAATATTTTTCTCAATATTTATAAGCTTTTCCTCCACAGTCTTGTTGAAAGTGGTTTGCTTACTAATAAAGTCTTTGAGCATGACTTCAAGTTCAGAGGGGGCACTTTTAGTATTGTTGTAGGAGTTTCCATAGGTATTGCCATTATTAGGAGGATAATCCTATAATGGTTGTTGCTACCAAAATTATTCCTATAGGTATTGTTGTTGAAATTGTTGTTTCTAATGAAGTTCACATCAACTTGATCTTCTTGAGCAACGAAAGAGTATAAGGGAACATTATTTGGATATAAAGGAGCTTTCACATTAACAAGCATAGCCATGATAACATCAATCTTATCACTCAAAGAGGAGGTTTCTTCAACATAATTTACCTTCTTACCATGTGCAGAGCTCTCAGTGTGCCATTCAGAATAATTAACCATCATATTATCAAGGAGTTTTGTTCTAGCACCCAAAGTGATGGTCATAAAGGTACCTCCAGCAGCTGAATCCAATAGGTTTTTTGAGGAGAAGATCAAACCTGCATAAAAGTCTGGATAATCATCCAAGCAGTAAGTCCATGAGTGGGACAATTCTTAACCAAAGATTTCATTCTTTCCCAAGATTGAGCAACATGTTCATTATCAAGTTGTTTAAATTTCATAATATCACTTCTCATAGATATAATCTTAGCAGGAGGGTAGTACTTTCCAATAAAAGCATCTTTGCACTTAATCCAAGAATCAATACTATTTCTAGGCAAGGATAGCAACCATTCTTTAGCTTTTCCTCTCAAGGAGAAAGGAAACAACTTGAGCTTAATAATATCTCCATCTACATCCTTATACTTTTGAATCTCATAAAGTTCAACAAATTTATTGAGATGGGCAGCCGCATCATTAGAACTAGCACCAGAAAATTGCTCTCTCATCACAAGATTCAACAAAGCAAGCTTAATTTCATAAAAGATAGCATCAGGGGCTGGTAGAGCAATAGGAGTGCTTAGGAAATCATTGTTGTTTGTGCTAGTGAAGTCACACAACTTGGTGTTCTCAGCAGAGTTTATTTTGGCAAAAGTGGAGCAAGCCAACAATAGCAGCAAGTAGAGAAGGAACTAATTTTTTGTGTTTTTGATAAGAAAAAGCAAACCAAACTAATTATTTTTTTTTTGGAGTTTTTGATAAAAATAGGCAAACAACACCAAGCAAAAGAAACTAAGCAAACCAAAAACAAAGTAAAGAGAAAGATTGAGAAGGACTCCCCTTGTGAAGACGTCCTTAGCCTCCCCAACAACAGCGCCAGAAAAAGGCTTGATGAGTGCGTGAACACTTCGTTGGGAGACTCCAAGAGGAAGGTATGATGAGCACAACAACAAGTTTCCCTCGGTAAGAAACCGAGGTTATCGAACCACTAGGAGGAAGGAAACGACTCAAAGGTGTTGCTAGCAACTTGGAGACCTGCACAACACAAACTCAAGACTTTGCTCCAACGAACAATGAGGTTGTCAATCTCACCGGTTTGCTGTAACAAAGGATTAACTGTATGATGTGGAAGGTAATGGTGGTTTGCAACAAGTAAACAGTAACAGTGGAAGATGTATCAATGGTAAAGAATGGACCGGGGTCCATAGTTCACTAGAGGTGTTCTCCTTAAGATAACAAACATGGCATGCTGGGTAAACAAATTATAGTAGGGCAATTGATAGGACTGAGCAAGGCATAACAATGCAATACTAGACATTCAGGATCCTATGAGATTCGATTGGGCAATACAACAAGATACATAGACTTCCATCCAACTACATCTATGACTAGAAGTCCACCTTTGGGTTATCATCCGAACCCCCTCCAGTATTAAGTTGCAAGCAACAAACAACTGTTTTAAGCAAAGTGTGTAAGGTAAACAATCCACTTGTTCCATGAACAAGAGACCGTTGTTTTCTCCCTAGTGTCAACAACACATCTACAACCTTAGAGATTTCTATCACTTCCCTTAGATTAAATAGAGGCATGAACCCACTATCGACCATAAATATCCCCTCTTGGAGTCACTAGCAACTACTTGGCCAAGATAGCTACTAACAATAGAGAGCATGCAAGATCACAAACAACACAGACATGATAGAATCAATAAGACAAAACCATTAATCAATCTGACATAGTAATCTCAATATCCATCGGATCCCCGCAAACACAACATGCATGATTACAAATAGATGAGATCTTGATCATGAACGGAGCTCACAAGATCTAGACATGAAAGCACAAAGGAGGAGATACAACCATCTAGCTACTACAAGGACCCGTAGTCCAAGATGGAACTACTCACGCTTCATACCGGAGGCTGGCATGATGAAGAAGAAGGCCTCCGGGATGATCTCCCCTCCGGCAGGGTGCCGGGAAGAGCTTCAGATCCCCCTGATCTAGGGACGATGGTGGCGGCGGCTACATATGGTTTCGTGGGATATTGATCGGGTACTTAGGGTTTTGGCATCGAGGGCTTCTTATAGGCAAAGGGGGAGACCGAGGGGGTGCCCGAGGTGGCTGCACCCTCCCAGGCGCGGGGTGGGCCCACCCGTGCGGCCAGGGGGTGTGGCCCCCTCTAGGCCCTCCTCCGTCTCGTCTTCTGGCTCTATGTTCCCCACGGTAAAATATTGACTTTGGATTTTGTCTCGTCCAATTCCGAGAATATTGATTTTCTGCCTATCTGGAACTAAAAACAGAAGAAAACAGGCACCTGACACCGTGGCATCTTGTTAATAGGTTAGTACCAGAAAATATATAAAAACACCTCAAAGTGTAGACAAAGCAAAGCAAAGTAGATATTAAACAAGCATGGAACATCAAAAAATTGTAGATACGTTTCCGACGTATCATTTGTCTACACTTTGAGGTATTTTTATACATTTTTTGGGACTAACCTATTAACAATATGTCGCATTGTCAGTTGCCTGTTTTCTGCTGTTTTTGGCTTCAGAAAAGCTAGTAAGGAAATATTCTTGGAATTGGACAGGACAAAAGCCAAAGTCAATATTTTACCGGAACGAACACAGATACCGAAGGCAACCGAAGGGGGGCCATAGGGTGGCCACAACCCCAGGCGCTGGTCCGCCCTAGACCGTGTCAGGGCAGGGTGTGGGCCCCCTGGCCGGCCTCCTGCCTCGCCCCTTCCCCTATAAAGTTCCCCCGAAACAAAAACCCTAAGCACCGATCAGATCTCCATGAAACAATCCGTAGCCGCCGTCACCTTCATCCCTAGATCGGGGGGATCTGAAGCTCTTCCTGGCACCCTGCCGGAGGGTAGAGATCATCCCGAAGGCTTTCTTCATCACCATGCCAGCATCCGGTATGATGCGTGTGTTGGAGATATGCCCTAGAGGAAATAATAAATGTAGTTATTATTATATCTTTGTGTTTATGATAAATTTTTGCATTCATGCTATAATAGTATTAACAAGGAAACATTAATACTTGTGTGATTTGTAAACTTAATTTGAAGTCCCTAGTAAAGCCTCTATATAATACTAGCTTGTTGGTTAATAGATGATTGTGGTTTCCCTATCATGAACATTGAGATGTTATTAACAACAAGATCATATCGTTAGGAGAATGATATGGTGGACATACTCCTATAGATAAGCGTAGCATAAAGATCAAGTCATTTTAATAGTTCAATTGCTATATGCTTTCTGATACATAGTAACCTAATTCCTTCGACCATGAGATCATGCATATCACCTTTACCAGATGGATGCTTTGATGACATCAAACACCACACCGTAACTGGGTGTCTATAAAGGTGGCATTGAGTGTTCGGAAAGTATTGGTTGAAACACATGGATCAAGAGTGGGATTTGTCCATCCATATGACGGATAGATATACTCTGGGCCCTCTCGGTGAAATGTCATCCAATTAGCTTGCAAGCATGTGACTGGCTCACAAGGGATCACATATCACGGGAACAAGAAAAGAGTACTTATCGGTAACAAGGTTGAACTAGGTATGCAGAGATACCGACGATCATAACCTCGGATAAGTAAACTATCGTGAGACAAAGGGAAATTGGTATCGTATGTAAGTGGTTCATTCGATCGCAAAGTAATCGTAGAAATATGTGGGAGCCATATGAATTTCCAGATTCCTCTATTGGTTATTGATCGGAGAAGTGTCTCGATCATGTCCGCATAATTCATGAACCGTAGGGAGACACACTTAAGGATTCGACGTTGTTTGAGTAGTTATGGAATGATGAGAAAGAGTCCAAATGTTGTTCGGAGTCTCGAATGGGATTCGGGATATCACGAGGAGATCCGGAATGGTCTGGAGAATAAGATTCATATAAGGAAAGTCCCGTTTCGGAGTTGGATAATGATTCCGGTGTTTTCATCGAGAATGTTCTAGAAGGTTCCGGAATGTCCGGCACTCCGGAGGGGAAGGGTACATGAATATGTTATATCAAGTTGGTATGATTGAATCATGTACTAAGTGTCATCGCTGAACAAAATAAAGGATTAAATCAAATCCTAGTTTGAAAAGTCAAACGGCTAGTTTGAAAGTCAAACGGCTATTTTTGGGAAGTGGAAAAGAGGAGGAAACCGAGTTGGGGAGGAGTCCCTCCTCCCCACCGCCGGCGCCCCACCAAGCCGAGTTGGGGAGGGACTCCTCTCCCTCCCCTTGGCCGGCCGGCCCCTCCACCTATATAAGGAGGGGCAGGGCTCCCTCCTAGAGACACACAAGATCCTCTCCTCCAAACCCTAGCCCCAAGCCGCCGCCGCCTCCATAGCCGCCGCCGGCCCTAGGGCACTCACCGCTGCCGCCTAGGTGAAACCCTAGCCGCCGGCCTAGCCCCCTCCTCGGCGTGTCTAAACCCTAGATCGTCGAGGGACTCTCTCATACTCCACCATACTCGCTCCGGCTTAAGGCGAAGCCCTGCGAGATCTCCCCTCTACTTCCGGTACCACGCCGTTGTGCTGCCGGAATCGCGAGGAGAGTGCTACAACCTCTGCTGCCTGCTGGAACAAGGGAGAGGAAGGTCTTCGTCGAGTACCGAACATGTGACCGACTGCGGGAGCGCTTCCGGAACGCAACGCCGGAAGGATCGTCTACGCGATCTTGAGATCGGAAAGAGTACGACTACATCACCCATGAGAACTCGCTCTCGTTAAACACTTTGGAATCTTCGAGGGTGAGTTATTCTATCGACTCGTTGCTACAATCTAGTAGATAGATCTTGGCTTGTTTGTTTGTATGCGGTAGAAATTTTTTGTTTTCCATGCTATGAAACCCTACAGTGGTATCAGAGCCGTGTCTATATGTAGATCTGTTGCACGAGTAGAACACAATGGTCATTGTGGGCGTTGATGCTTTTATTGTCGATTGCTTCTTGTGTACTTTGAATCCTGTGGTATGTTGGGATGAAGCGGCCCGGGCTAACCTTACATGACATCGTTCATGAGACTTGCTCCACGCTTGACATGCAACTTGTATTGCATAAGTGGCTTTGCGGGTGCCTGTTTCTCCTAGCATAGTTAAGATCCAATTTACAACGGGTGATTAACAATACTAGTATCAATGTTGTGGTTCATGTTCGTAAGTTAGAACGACACTTATTGAAAGCCCCAAACCACGTAAAACATGCAAAGAAAGTAGAGGCGTCTAACTTTGTTTTGCAGGGGTGTGCAGTGATGTGATATGGCCATGATTGTGATTATATTTGATGTATGCAATGTTCCTTATTGTAAGTTGGCAACCGACAGGAGCCATATGGTTGTCTTTAATTTATGTTAAGACCTGCATGTCTATTCAAAGTAGTTGTAATAGTTGAAGCCGGTGGACGACAACCATGGATAAGCGTCATTGACCTTGATGCAATGCCGGTGATGATGGAGATCATGTTCGTGCTAGAAGATGGAGATCGGAAGCACAAAGAAGAAAGGCCATATCATATCACATATTATGAATTGCATGTGATGTTAATCCTTTATGCATCTTGTATTGCTTAGTAGACAACGGTAGAATTATAAGATGATCCCTCATGCACATGAATTTCAAGTCATAAAGTGTTCACCCTTAGTTAGCACCATTGCTAAAGCTTGTTGTTTCGAAGCACCACGTGATGATCGGGTGTGTTAGATTCCGCAAGTTTATACAACGTGAGCAATCCAGATTTGCTCATGCGGAAACTAAGGTTTGATCTTGACGAGCCTAGCATGTACAGACATGGTCTCGGAACACGGATCACCGAAAGGTAAAGCATGAATCATATAGTAGATATGATGAACATGTCGATTGTTCGCCATTGAAACTATATCAACTCTCGTGATGATCGGTGTTGATGTGGTGGATTTGGTTCGCGTGATCACTAAAACAATGTGAGGGATATTGTTTTGAGTGGGAGTTCACCTAGATTAATTTTATTATTAATTTGAACTCAATTTGTCATAAACTTAGTCTAAACTATTGCAAATATGTTGTAGATCAATGGCAGCCCCTACCATCAATTTTAATGCGTTCCTAGAGAAAGAAAAGTTGAAAAACAATGGAAGCAACTTCGCGGATTGGTTCCGCAATTTGAGGATTGTCCTCACAGCTGGTAATTTGACCTATGTGCTGGATGCACCGCTGGGTGACCCACCTGCAGCTAATGCTGCCGATGAAGTAAAGAACGTTTACCTCACTCGGAAGACTCAGTACTCCACAGTTCAGTGTTCTATCTTGTATGGTTTAGAATCGGAGCTTCAGAAAAGGTTTGAGAATTCAGACCCATATGATATTGTCGAGGATCTCAAATTGATCTTTGAGACTCATGCGGCAATTGAAAGCTATGAGGCTTCTGAAAAGTTCTTTAACTACAAGATGGAAGAGGGTAGCTCCGTCAGTGAGCATGTGCTTAAGATGTCTGGGCACACAAACAAACTTCAAAGCTTGGGTATAGTGATTCCTAATGCTTTGGGGATTTACCGCGTCCTCCAATCACTACCACCAAGTTACAAGAACTTTGTGATGAACTACAACATGCAAAACATGAACAAGACGTTGCCAGAACTCTTTGCCATGTTGAAATCTGCAGAAGTGGAGATCAAGAAAGAGCACCAAGTGTTGTTGGTCAATAAGACCACCAAATTCAAGAAAGGCAAGTCTAAGCAGAAGGGACACTTCAAGAATGGTTGTAAGAAAGTTACCACGCCGACAAAGAAGACCAAGGCTGGACCTAAGCCTGATACTTAGTGCTTTTACTGCAAGGGAGAAGGTCACTAGAAGCGGAATTGCCCAAAGTACTTGGCGGATTTGAAGAACGGCAACATCAAGAAGAAAGGTATATCTGATATACATGTTATTGATGTGTATCTCACTAGTACTCGTAGTAGTGCCTGGGTATTTGATACTGGTTCGGTTGCTCATATTTGTAACTCGAAACAGGTACTGCAGAATAAACGGAAGCTAGCGAAGAATGAGGTGACGATGCACGTGGGAAACGGATCAAAAGTTGATGTGATCGCGGTCGGCACGCTACCCCTTCATCTACCATCGGGATTAGTTTTAAATAATTGTTATTTGGTGCCTGCGTTGAGCATGAACATTATATCAGGATCTTGTTTATTGCGAGACGGTTACTTGTTTAAGTCCGAGAATAATGGTTGTTCGATTTATATGAGTAATATGTTTTATGCACATGCACCTTTGATAGATGGTCTATTCTTGTTGAATCTCGATAGTGGAAATACACATATTAATAACATTGAGGCTAAACGTTTGAAATCGAGCGATAACTCGACCTATATGTGGCACTGTCGTCTTGGTCACATTGGAGTGAAGCGTATGAAGAAACTCCATTCTGATGGACTTCTTGAATCACTTGATTTCGAATCACTTGAAAGATGCGAAGCATGTCTGATGGGTAAAATGACTAAGACTCCATTTTCTGGTATGATGGAGCGAGCTACAGACTTATTGGAAATCATACATACCGATGTGTGTGGTCCAATGAGTGTAGCATCGCGTGGTGGTTATCATTATGTTCTTACCTTCACGGATGATTTGAGTAGATATGGGTATTTCTATTTCATGAAACATAAGTCCGAAATTTTCGAGAAGTTTAAGGAATTTCAAAGTGAGGTAGAGAATCAACGTAACAAGAAGATTAAATTTCTACGTTTTGATCGTGGAGGTGAATATCTAAGTTACGAGTTTGGCGAGCATTTGAAGAAATGCGGAATACTTTCACAATTGACACCGCCGGGAACACCAAAGCGTAATGGTGTGTCCGAACATCGTAATCGAACTCTCTTAGATATGGTTAGTTCTATGATGTCACTTACAGATTTACCGATTTTATTTTGGGGTTATGCATTAGAAACAGCCGCATTCACTTTAAATAGGGCACCATCTAAATCCGTTGAAATGACACCGTATGAATTATGGTTTGGGAAGAAACCTAGATTGTCGTTCCTTAAAGTTTGGGGTTGCGAAGCCTATGTAAAGAAGTTACAGCCGGACAAGCTTGAACCCAAAGCGGAAAAATGCGTTTTCATAGGATACCCGAAGGAAACTATTGGGTATACCTTCTATCATAGATCCGAAGGCAAAATCTCCGTTGCCAAGAATGGATCCTTTCTAGAGAAGGAATTTCTCTCGAAAGAAGTGACTGGAAGGAAAGTAGAACTCGAGGAGGTTGTCGAACCTTCTCTCAAAATTGCGAGTAGCGCAGCACCGGAAGAAGTTCCTGTGGTGCCTGCACCAGTTAGAGAGGAAGCTAATGATGATGATCATGAAACTTCGGTTGAAGTTGCTACAGAGCCTCGCAGGTCAACGAGGACTCGTACCACTCCAGATTGGTATGATCCCGTTATGACTGTCATGTTGGTGGATAACACCGATGACCCTGAGACATATGAGGAAGCGATGATGAGCCCAGATTCCAATAAATGGCAAGAAGCCATGAAATCCGAGATTGGATCCATGTACGAAAACCAAGTATGGACTTTGGTGGACTTACCGGATGGCCGTAAGGCTGTCGAGAACAAATGGATTTTCAAGAAGAAAACAGATGCTGATGGTAATGTTACTGTCTATAAAGCTCGACTTGTCGCAAAAGGGTTTCGACAAATTCAAGGAGTTGACTACGATAAGACTTTCTCACCAGTAGCGAAGCTAAAGTCTGTGAGGATTATGTTAGCAATCACTGCATATTATGATTATGAGATATGGCAGATGGATGTCAAAACAGCATTCCTCAATGGAGACATTGATGAAGAGTTGTATATGATGCAACCCAAAGGTTTTGTCGATCCTAAAGATGCTAACAAGGTATGCAAACTTCAACGGTCCATCTATGGATTGAAGCAAGCATCCCGAAGTTGGAATCAACGTTTTGATAAGGTGATCAAAAGTTTTGGTTTTATACAAACTTATGGAGAAGCTTGTATTTACAAGAAAGTGAGTGGGAGCTCTGTAGCATTCTTAATACTATATGTAGATGACATATTGATTGGGAATGATGTAGACCTTCTTAATAGTGTCAAGGAATATTTGAGTAATAGTTTTTCAATGAAGGATCTTGGCGAAGCAGCTTATATATTAGGCATAAAGATTTATAGAGATAGATCGAAACGCCAAATATCATTGTCACAAAGTACATATTTGGACAAAGTTCTAAAGAGGTTTGGAATGGAAGATAGCAAGAAAGGGTTCTTGCCCATGTTGCCCAATACGACCTTGAGTAAAACTCAAAGTCCAACATCGGCAGAAGATAGAGAAAGGATGAGTAAGACTCCCTATGCCTCAGCCATAGGATCTCTAATGTATGCCATGCTATGTACTAGACCCGACATTGCATATGTTGTTAGTTTAACTAGCAGATATCAAAGTGATCCAGGAGTGGATCATTGGACAGCGGTCAAAAACATCCTTAAGTACTTGAGAAGAACTAAGGATATGGTTATTTCTTATGGAGGTGATGAACAACTCGTTGTTAATGGTTACACCGATGCTAGTTGGAACACCGATCCGGATGATTCTAAATCACAATCTGGATACGTATTTATTTTGAATGGTGCAGCAGTTAGCTGGAGGAGTGCAAAGTAAAGCGTTCTGGCAAGATCTTCAACTGAATCGGAATACATGGCTGCTTCGGAGGCTTCACAAGAAGCGATATGGATGAAAGAGTTCATTACAGAGCTGGGTGTGGTTCCTAGTGCGCTGGACCCAATGTCTATCTGCTGTGATAACATGGGCGCCATAGCCAATGCGCAAGAACCAAGGTCACACAAGAAGCTGAAGCACATCAAGCTATGTTTTCACGCTATTCGAGAACATATCCAAGATGGGGATATAAAGATTTGCAAAGTACACACAGATCTGAATGCGGCGGATCCGTTGACTAAACCTCTCCCGAGGGCAAAACATGACCAGCACCAAACTGCCATGGGTGTTCGGTATATTACCATGTAATCTAGATTAGATGACTCTAGTGCAAGTGGGAGACTGTTGGAGATATGCCCTAGAGGCAATAATAAATGTAGTTATTATTATATCTTTGTGTTTATGATAAATGTTTGCATTCATGCTATAATAGTATTAACAAGGAAACATTAATACTTGTGTGATTTGTAAAGTTAATTTGAAGTCCCTAGTAAAGCCTCTATATAATACTAGCTTGTTGGTTAATAGATGATTGTGGTTTCCCTATCATGAACATTGAGATGTTATTAACAACAACATCATATCGTTAGGAGAATGATATGGTGGACATACTCCTATAGATAAGCGTAGCATAAAGATCAAGTCATTTTAATAGTTCAATTGCTATATGCTTTCTGATACATAGTAACCTAATTCCTTCGACCATGAGATCATGCATATCACCTTTACCGGATGGATGCTTTGATGACATCAAACACCACACCGTAACTGGGTGGCTATAAAGGTGGCATTGAGTGTTCGGAAAGTATTGGTTGAAACACATGGATCAACAGTGGGATTTGTCCATCCATATGACGGATAGATATACTCTGGGCCCTCTCGGTGAAATGTCATCCAATTAGCTTGCAAGCATGTGACTGGCTCACAAGGGATCACATATCATGGGAAAGATAAAAGAGTACTTATCGGTAACAAGGTTGAACTAGGTATGCAGAGATACCGACGGTCATAACCTCGGATAAGTAAACTATCGTAAGACAAAGGGAAATTGGTATCGTATGTAAGTGGTTCATTCGATTGCAAAGTAATCATAGAAATATGTGGGAGCCATATGAATTTCCAGATTCCTCTATTGGTTATTGATCGGAGAAGTGTCTCGATCATGTCCGCATAATTCACGAACCGTAGGGAGACACACTTAAGGATTCGACGTTGTTTGAGTAGTTATGGAATGATGAGAAAGAGTCTGAATGTTGTTCGGAGTCTCGAATGGGATTCGGGATATCACGAGGAGATCCGGAATGGTCCGGAGAATAAGATTCATATAAGGAAAGTCCCTTTTCGGAGTTGGAGAATGATTCCGGTGTTTTCATCGGGAATGTTCTAGAAGGTTCCGGAATGTCCGGCACTCCGGAGGGGAAGGGTACATGAATATGTTATATCAAGTTGGTATGATTGGATCATGTACTAAGTGTCATCGCTGAACAAAATAAAGGATTAAATCAAATCCTAGTTTGAAAAGTCAAACGGCTAGTTTGAAAGTCAAACGACTATTTTTGGGAAGTGGAAAAGAGGAGGAAACCGAGTTGGGGAGGAGTCCCTCCTCCCCACCGCCGGCGCCACACCAAGCCGAGTTGGTGAGGGACTCCTCTCCCTCCCCTTGGCCGGCCGGCCCCTCCACCTATATAAGGAGGGGCAGGGCTCCCTCCTAGAGACACACAAGATCCTCTCCTCCAAACCCTAGCCCCAAGCCGCCGCCGCCTCCATAGCCGCCGCCGGCCCTAGGGCACTCGCCGCTGCCACCTAGGTGAAACCCTAGCCGCCGGCGTAGCCCCCTCCTCGGCGTGTCTAAACCCTAGATCGTCGAGGGACTCTCTCATACTCCACCATACTCGCTCCGGCTTAAGGCGAAGCCCTGCGAGATCTCCCCTCTACTTCCGGTACCATGCTGTTGTGCTGCCGGAATCGCGAGGAGAGTGCTACAACCTCCGCTGCCTGCTGGAACAAGGGAGAGGAAGGTCTTCGTCGAGTACCGAACGTGTGACCGACTGCGGGAGCGCTTCCAGAACGCAACGCCGGAAGGATCGTCTACGCGATCTTGAGATCGGAAAGAGTACGACTACATCACCCATGAGAATCCGCTCTCGTTAAACACTTCGGAATCTTCGAGGGTGAGTTATTCTATCGACTCGTTGCTACAATCTAGTAGATAGATCTTGTCTTGTTTGTTTGTATGCGGTAGAAATTTTTTGTTTTCCATGCTACGAAACCCTACAGTGGTATCAGAGTCGTGTCTATATGTAGATCTGTTGCACGAGTAGAACACAATGGTCATTGTGGGCGTTGATGCTTTTATTGTCGATTGCTTCTTGTGTACTTTGAATCTTGCGGTATGTTGGGATGAAGCGGCCCGGGCTAACCTTACATGACATCGTTCATGAGACTTGCTCCACGCTTGACATGCAACTTGTATTGCATAAGTGGCTTTGCGGGTGCCTGTTTCTCCTAGCATAGTTAAGATCCACAAGATCCTCTCCTCCAAACCCTAGCCCCAAGCCGCCGCCGCCTCCATAGCCGCCGCCGGCCCTAGGGCACTCGCCGCCGCCTAGGTGAAACCCTAGCCGCCGGCCTAGCCCCCTCCTCGGCGTGTCTAAACCCTAGATCGTCGAGGGACTCTCTCATACTCCACCATACTCGCTCCGGCTTAAGGCGAAGCCCTGCGAGATCTCCCCTCTACTTTCGGTACCACGCCGTTGTGCTACCGGAATCGCGAGGAGAGTGCTACAACCTCCGCTGCCTGCTGGAACAAGGGAGAGGAAGGTCTTCGTCGAGTACCGAACGTGTGATCGACTGCGGGAGCGCTGCCGGAATGCAACGCCGTAAGGATCGTCTACGCGATCTTGAGATCGGAAAGAGTACGACTACATTACCCACGAGAATCCCCTCTCGTTTAACACTTTGAAATCTTCGAGGGTGAGTTATTCTATCGACTCGTTGCTACAATCTAGTAGATAGATCTTGGCTTGTTTGTTTGTATGCGGTAGAAATTTTTTGTTTTCCATGCTACGAAACCCTACAGCGTGAGTAGCTCACCCTTGGACTATGGGTCCATACAGTATCTAGATGGTTGTTTCTCCTCCTTTGTGCTATCATGTTTAGATCTTGTGAGCTCCGTTCATGATCAAGATCATCTATTTGTAATCATACATGTCGTGTTTGCAGGGATCCGATGGATATTGAGATACCATGTCAGATTGATTATTGATTTTATCATGTCATGTTGATTATTGATTCTATCATGTCTGTGTTATTTATGATCTTGCATTCTCTCCATTGCTAGTAGCTATCTTGGCCAAGTAGATGCTTGTGACTCCAAGAGGGAGTATTTATGCTCGATAGTGGGTTCATGCCTCTAGTAATCTGGGGAAGTGACAGAAATCTCTAAGGTTGTAGATGTGTTGTTGCTACTAGGGAGAAAACAACAATCTTTTGTTCATGAAAAAATTGTATTGTTTACTTTACACACATTGCTTAATGCAATTATCCGTTGCTTGTAACTTAATACTGGAGGGGGTTTGGATGATAACCTGAAGGTGGATTATTAGTCATAGATGCAGTTGGATTACGACCTATGTATATTGTTGTAATGCCTAATTAAATCTCATAGGAATCATGATGTCTAGTATTTGCATTGTTATGCTTGCTCAATCCTGTTAATTGCTTGCTGTAATTTGTTCACCCAGCATGTCATCTATCTTAAGGAGAACACCTCTAGTGAACTGTAGACCCCGGTCCAATCTACCATTGATACAGCATCCATTGTTACTGTTTACCTTTTAGAAGCAACTATTATCTTCCACACTGTACGCTTAATTCTTTGTTATCAGCAAACCAGTAAGATTGACAACCTCACAGTAAGTTGGGGCAAAGTCTTGAGTTTGTGTTGTGCAGGATTCCAAGTTGTTAGAAACACCATGGAATTGTTTCCTTCCTCCTACTGGTTCGATAACCTTGGTTTCATAACTTAGGGAAAACTTATTGTTGTGCTCATCATACCTTCCTCTTGGGGTTTCCCAACGAAGCTCTATAGTGATCTAAGCCCATCAATTATCACCAGTAATCAGAATGGGAGAGAGGGTGAGTGTAGAGTGCAGACCAAATGTGGAGCTCCCAGTGGCCGGTGCAGCGGTAGAAGGCCCTTCTCAAAAATTGATGGACAATAGCCACCATCTCACACAAAAATAAATGGATAAGAGCCATGCTTTCTCCATGCGCAACACTTGTACGCCTTCTGTAAATGCCACGGCCTCTTCCTTCAGATATGCTTGCCTTCTCTCCTCTATTCTCATTCGATGGGAGAGAACTGGGGGTGGCGCGGGACGTCGCGGACTGGTGGCCGGACATGGGTGCGGTCCTAAGCACATTGTAGCCATAGATTGGGGCGGGGCGGAGTGTGGTGGCAGACAGAGATGGGGGAGAAGTGGAGAGCGATGGCAGCCTTAGATGGAGGTGGAGCAGAGCGCGCCAACTGTCGGAGTTGGAGGTGGGGCGAAGCACGCCATCGACCATGCGCGTGGGGTGAGTGTGATTTGGGAGGACGAGTGGGTCGGGGGTTTAGGGACGGAGGTACCCAGGTGGGAACGGAACAAGTTTTTTTTGCATAATATGACGGAGGTACCCAGCTCGGGATTGCTTGAATAATACTCCCTCCGTTTCAAAATATAAGATGTTTTAGGTTTGTGAAGAAGATGAACCTAGACTTGTTTTAGTATGTAGGTTCACTCAACTTTGGGATGAATCTACACACTAAAAGAAGTCTAGATTCATTTTCTTCACAAACCTAAAACATCTTATATTTTTAAACGGAGGGAGTAGCTTTTAAGAATCTCTCCTTTCCCGCCCGTGACATAGGCCGATCAGAGCAGCCGTTTAACCTCTTCCACATATGATCATACAAATATCTGAATGTGCTGACATGTGAGCGGCCCACTTCAGTGGACATTCCAAGGTAGGAGTCATTCAGCGTTTCCACTTGGATTCCTAGCACCTGCTTCACTTCATCCTTGATTCGATCTGAACAATGAGGACCAAAAAAGATAGCAGATTTTTCTCTCTTGATTTTCTATCCCGAGCCCGCACAGTAGGAGTCCAAAGTGTTCTGCAAAGCCTCCACACTCTCCTTATTACTGCGAGGAAAGAAAATACTGTCGTCCGCAAACAAAAAATGTGATATAGGGGATCCAAGTCGGCCGGATAAAAACCATAATACCATATAGTTCACTGTAGCACCCCGGATAAATCCACTACTAAAAAATTGCGGTTGTTTATATGTTGCACATCATCATGACATCATCATGCATATCTTGTCTCGTAAAATATTTTTGTCTAAACCTATTTCATCTCTACACTTTATCCGCTCTTGTATTTGTCAAAAAGTATTTACAAAAGTTTAAAAACTAAAACTAAAAACAAAATGTTTTAAACCGGGGGAGGCAGCCCAGCCTGTACGCCAGGCCACCTACCACCCCGACAGGCCCGACCCAGTCCAGACCAATCACCCCAAACCCTAAATCTACCTCAACCTGAAACCCTAAATCCTATCTACCCAGACCCGCCGCCGCCGTGCGAGCACACACACACACCATTCAACGCAACACCACACACCCACCCCCTTGGTCAACAAACCTTCCTGGCCCCGCCTGCGTTGGATCCACGCGATCGAGACGACCCCACCCTGGCCCCGCAACCACTCTCCGTTGCGATGCACCCCCTCCCCGACGCTATCGCCTCCCTCTGCCCCGTAACATGCTCCACCGCCGCCAGGGCTCCTCCCTGTCGAGCCCCGTGCCCGCCGCCCTCTTTTTGGCGCCCTCCATGTGCCTCCCTCCGCTCTCGTACCTCCCTCAGAACCCGTCGCCGCCGACCCTGCTGTCGCCCTCCTTGGTCTCCTCCGTCCCCGGTGCCCTGCCTCGAGCCATCCTTCTCTGGTCCAGGTGTCGATGTGCCGTTGCAAGCTCCGCCACCGGTCTGCGTCCGATCCCTCCCATGTGTCTCCCTGCGGACGCCTCCTCCTGCCGGCTCACCAGGCCACACCGCCCTTGTCCTGCCGGTCGCGTCCCCTGCGTGGCCTTGCGTCCGAGCCCCGTTGCCGGTGATAGTTTGTGTAGAACCCGAGCAAGGCGGACAGCAGCGCGTCGCTGGGTCTGTCCTTGACCAAGGTCTGCATCACCGTCCTCTTGCAACCTCGTTGTGCCCTTGTGTGGTTGCTACCAAGATCGTTCCGATGCTGTTTCGTACGAGGAGCCTTTTGTATGTGTGTAATCATGTCCCTGCCAAGGTTGTACATAATCCATATCGCGCCAAAAGCGATCACGCCGAGGATCCGCGATACACGAAGACACATAGGAACCAAACCAAGTACATCATCAACAACCGGAGCCGATGACCCGAAGATCCCCCCTCGGAATGCCAAGTTCTTCTTCCCAAAGTCGGATCTAAAGGCCGTACCTTGAAGACCGATCCCGGTGACACCAAGCCCGATTCCCCGAACCCCTTCGAGCCCCCAAGATCTTCGCAACCCAACATGTGACCCTCTTCTCGAGACCCCTATATTATATATAATATATGAATATATATTTGTTGCATATAATTGATCATGCTTGCATACATATTGTGGGTGTTTGGGGTGTTTCGACGATTCACCTAAATTAAATATGGAGACCATATGCGGCGAATCTAGTCTAATATAGGCTCCATTTAAATTTGTGTAGCGAACCGATGCTATGTTTTGCCATGTTAATAAAACATTTAAATTGCGGGGTATCTAAACAAATTGAACCTATTAAATAATGGTCGGGACCCCGGTTCCGCTAAATATGGCCTAATTGCATTGCACCTTTGACATCTCATACATCATACATGCATCATGCCCGATCTTATGCCGTAGTATTAAATAGTGCATTCGGTGTTTATTCTAGTGTTTTCCTTCTTCACGGACTAGGCCGATGAGTTGATGCGAGTGTCGACCCAATCTTCGGATGGACCTTCAGCAATGTTTTTCAGGCGAGCATTCTCTCCCTTTCTACCTATTTTACTTTATAGTCTTTATTTCCTCATGTTGATCTATTGCTATCTAGGTTGCGATGCTCTAGCTTTCGTACCCGTGATATCCCTTGCAGTCTTATATTGCCTTGGACACATCCTATTACCAGTTGTTTGGTAGATAGTTAAACTTGCGTGTCGTAGTCGCTTGCTCGAGTGCGGTTGCGTGTCGTCAAGTACCATAGTTATCGGAGTAATGCCGCATGTTTAATATTGGAGATGATCATGGCTTTAATTATCGTTTAATAACTAAAATTGAAAATAGATAAATAATGCAGAGGCACGGGTGGGAAATAGATGTTATTTGGTTTTTAACCGTCCACTTGTGTCCCGTAGGACCCCGAGTACTTGATACTTGTTCTTTGAATATCCGCACTATCCGCATGTGGGACCATGAATCCCCCTAGCCAGAGCTTGAGCCATATATTATTTCTTGGGGCCACAAACTAGTTTGGGGCTTTATTACTATCTTGTACTTATGCCATGCTTTACTGGTTTATTTATGATTGCGCATGGAGCGCCTGTACTATTTAGGAACCTCGTGCCAAGTTTTCGCTGTATCGACAACCCCAGTCACACTTTTGGGTTCCCAGTCATTTACAGTCGTCGCCACACACCCTGGGTCCATATCGGAGACGGCCGACTTTGTTGCGGGTAGCTTAGTGGGGTGGCCCCCTGAAATATTATATGAATCTTGCAATTGCTCTGTCGTGATGCCTCGTTTGGTTTTCATTTGGTTTTTTCGAAGTTGATCGTGCGTGTGTTGCTATTTGTGCCCCCCTGAAGGGTAAAAACTTTCTGAAAGTCGTGTCCGTGGTTATGGACGACTTGGAGCACAGTATCTCGATCATAGACAACTATAACTAAAGTAGTATTATAAACTTGACTTTATAATGACTAGTAATCAGCTTCACTATAATGAAATGGCTAAATAAAAGTGCCAACAACTGCTGGTTTTGGGTTGTCACCTGTGACCATTGTATCTAACTAGTAAGTATTGCAACTACAACGGAATGGTTAACTAAAACTGCCCAGTGCTTATTATATTAGGATGACTCATGCTATCTATATATGACTAGTAATTGCCGCAACTATAACGGAATGAATAAAATTGCCAACTGTGCGAGTTCCTCGGTTGACTTCCTCGTTTGGTCTCGAGGGGGAAATACCAGGATGGGTATGTTTGGTGGCAGTATCAGGTTGGTTCCGAATAGGTCTTTCTTACCCTTCTCTGATAGCCGACAGTTGTATCGAGTCTCTATAGGTTGTTTAGTGCATGTTGCGCTGCCGCTTCAGTCCACCATACCTATGTAGGCGAGGACCACCGAATTCTAGTCTCGCCGTGTACTGGCATCAGTACTGACCGCTCTCCTTTTTCCTTTTCCCTTTGTCGGCACCCCTTTTGTTTAAGCAGGTGTGAGATCGACGTCGTTAGCAGGGTTACCCTGCCAGCTTGGCCTGGGCAGGGTTATGGACGCCATTGGTTATTCTTCAGGGCTCTTAGCTCAATTTGCATCTTGTCCGTACTCGGACAATGTATCGTTTTGAAGGTGATTTGGATCTTTGTATTGTATATCTGTATTCTTGACTCATGGAGTCGTTGTTGTATATATCTGTTTTGTGGGTTTCATTGTGGACTAATGTGTAATGGTATTACTTCGTTTTCCACCCGCACGAAAGTGCCTGGTGGGCACCTTTGAATCGTTTCTATGCGGGTTTGGCGGGACTCGCTAAAACTTGCATAGGGCCGGTTCTGAGGGTGTTATAGAGTGGTATCAGAGCTCAGCAGTTACGATACCCCCACTGGTCCAGCCTGTAGGATAAACTCGCTAACGGATGGTGTAGAGTGTCAAAACTATTTTTGAAAATCGGTTGGATAGATATGATTAGGTCTGCTTTTACTTCTTACTCCTCTTCTATTCTCCTCACACCTCTACGGGTTTGAATCTACTCTCTTACCTTTTCATTGAGTTCAGGAATTCTCGTGGTTGGGTTTCCGTCGTACCTTCAGGGTTTCGCTTCCTCCTCCTGTAATGGGGCTTCGACATCCGACCTTCATGTAGGGTTCGCAGCATAGAAAACAAAAATTTTCCTACGATGTGAACTATATACCAAGATCTATTTATACTAGATACAAACAACGGGCGGATGTATATCCGTAGAGAACATACCCTTGAAGACCGACAAAGCTTAACGAGTTCAACTCGTGGTTGATGTAGACGATCTCTTGCCGATCTCAAGATCGAGAGGAAGTCCTAGCGCCGCAAAACAGCAGCGCATCCGTGCTCGCACACACGTTCGAGGCACCGAGCAACCTCCGCCTCCTCGCTCCAGCGATGCAGCAGAAGCACAACTCTTTCTTGCCGAAAGCCACCGGGAACATGTATCTCGCTAGTCCGGGACCATGGGGAATAAATTCTAGAGGGGGAGAGAGATCCTTCACGAGGAGGTGTGAGTGAGAGAGAGGGAGGGGGGCTCCTTTTATAGGGAGAGGGGGGGCACCCAAGGGGCCATGCGCCCAGCCATGGGGCTGCCCCCACCTCTTCCACATTCATGTGGGTGGACACTCCACTCACAAAATGACCCTTCAAAAATCTCCACTCAAAATCCCACTCAAAAAACCCATTAAATTTCCACCAAATTTAATGCAAGCTCTCATTAAATAAAACTCTTTTATTTTATTCAGAATTTTGTCAATTACTTTAATGACAAACATTCACAAATAACCCCTTGCTAGAATCCTATTTCACATGCATAACCAGTTTATGCAATTTCACCCGAAAACCTGTTTCGGTATCTAGTGAAATAAATTCCTGCGCTTGTTCATTCTTTCGGCATGAAACCTTTGCTCCAATTGGATGCCGGTGTCTCTTAAGTGTGTCACCCTACGGTTCGTGAATAATGCGGACATGATCGAGACCCCTCTCGGATCAATAATCAGAAGCGGGATCTGGAGACCCATACTGACTCCCACACATTCAACGATGACTTTCTTGTGATCGTCGGAACCTTTTACGTTAGTATCTTAATCCCTTTGTTTCACGATATATTACATGTCCGAGATTCGATCATCGGTATCTCCATACCTAGTTTAATCTCGTTACCGACATGCACTCTTTTCTCGTTCCTGTGATATAACATTCTAGTGATCAAATCACTTGCTTGCAAGCTAATCAATGTGATATCACCGAGAGGGCCCAGAGTATATCTATCCGTCATCGGGATGAACAAATTCCACTCTTGATCCATGAGCCTCAACATAACACTTTATTAGTTCTGAACCCACCTTTATAATCACCCTGTTACGGTGTGACGTTTGATGTTATCAAGAAACTCTTCCGGTGTTAGTGATTGACATGATCTCATGGTCTAAGGATAAGGATCACTTCGTAAGTTGTTATAGCAATATAAACTCAATGACTTTGATCGTAATGCTATACTTCGGATGAATGTTCATCACATCATTACACTAATGTTGTGATCCCGTTATTAACAACATCCAATGTCCATGATCAGGAAACCTTGATCATCTTGTTAATCAACGAGCTAGTTTATGAGAGAGGCTTAACTAGGAACTTTCTGTTTGTTTATTAAACACACATGTATTAACGTTTCCGTATTAATACAATTATAGCATGCAAAATAAACATCTATCATATACTTGGAATACACATAATAACCACTTTATTATTGCCTCTCAGGGCATATTCCCTTCAGTCTCCCACTTGCACTAGAGACAATAATCTAGTTACATAGTGATAAATCTAACACCCATTGAGTTCTGGTGTTGATCATGTTTTGCTTTAGGGAGAGTTTTAGTCAACGGATCTGCTACATTGAGATCCGTATGTACTTTACAAATCTTTATATCTCCATCCTTGACATGCTCGCGGATGGAGTGAAACCGGCGCTTAATATGCTTGGAATGCTTGTGAGACCTTGGCTCTTTGGCATTGGCAATGGCACCATTGTTGTCACAATAGATCACCATTGGGTCCAACGCGTTTGCCACAACTCCTAGTTCGGATATGAACTCCTTCATCCAAACTGCTTCATGAGCTGCTTCTGAAGCAGCAACATATTCGGCCTCCGTTGTTGATCCCGCTACCACAGGTTGTTTGGAGCTCCTCCAACTAACCGCTCCGCCATTCATGAGAAATACGTATCCGGATTGGGACTTAGAGTCATCCGGATCGGTGTCAAAGCTAGCGTCGACATAACACTTAGCGACGAGCTCTTCTTCACCTCCGTATACAAGAAACATATCCTTAGTTCTTCGTAAGTACTTAAGGATATTCTTGACCGCTATCCAGTGTTCCGAACCTGGATCCGATTGGTACCTACTAGTCAAACTAATAGCGTGTGCCACATCCGGTCTTGTACATAGCATGGCGTACATTATAGAGCCTATGGCTGAAGCATAGGGGACTTTGTCCATTATCTCTCTTTCTTCCGCCGAAGCCGGACTTTGAGTCTTACTCAATGTCTTGCCTTGCAACATAGGTAAGAACCCCTTCTTACTTCCGTCCATTTTAAACTTCTTTAAAATCTTATCAAGGTATGTACTTTGCGATAGCCCTATTAGGCGCCTAGATCTATCTCTATAGATCTTTATGCCTAATATGTATGACGCTTCACCTAGGTCCTTCATTGAAAATTTGCTGTTTAGATAACTTTTAACACTGTTTAAAAGTTCTATATCATTTCTGATCAATAATATGTCATCCACATATAATATCAGAAATGCCACATTGCTCCCACTCACTTTCTTGTAAATACAAGCTTCTCCATAAGTTTGGACAAATCCAAACTCTTTGATCACCTCATCAAAGCGGAGATTCCAACTTCGTGATGCTTGCTTCAATCCATAGATGGATCGCTGAAGCTTGCACACCTTGTTAGCATCCTTAGGATCGACAAAACCCTTTGGTTGTATCATATACAACTCTTCTTCAATATTACCATTGAGAAACGCGGTTTTGACATCCATCTGCCATATTTCATAATCGAAATATGCAGCAATTGCTAACATAATCCTAACTGACTTTAGCATCGCTACGGGAGAGAAAGTCTCATCGTAGTCAACTCCTTGAATTTGTCGAAACCCCTTTGCGACAAGTCGAGCTTTATAGATGGTCACATTACCATCAGCATCAGTTTTCCTTTTGAAAATCCATTTGTTCTCCACGGCCTTTCGGTCGTGAGGTAATTCGACCAAGTTCCAAACTTGATTTTCATACATGGATTCCATCTCGGATTTCATGGCTTCTAACCATTTGTTGGAATCCGGGCTCATCATCGCTTCTTCATACGTCGCAGGGTCATTATTTTCATCAACCATGAAATTTATGACAGGATTTCCGTATAGCTCGGGAGCTGCACGCGTCCTGTTTGACCTGCGAGGTTCGGTAGTACTCTCTTTCGGAGTTTCATGATCATTATCATTAGTTCCCTCTTCAACAGGTGGAGCCAACTCCGGAACAACTTCCGGCGCTGCGCTACTCGCCATACTTTGAAGAGAAGGTTCCACAACCTCTTCGAGTTCTACCTTCCGACTACTCACACCTTTCGCGAGAAACTCTTTCTCTAGAAAGGATCCATTCTTGGCAACAAAAACCTTGCCCTCGGATCTGTGATAGAAGGAATACCCAATAGTTTCTTTAGGGTATCCTATGAAGACGCATTTTTCCGCTTTGGGTTCGAGTTTATCCGGTTGAAGTTTCTTCACATAAACATCGCAACCCCAAACTTTAAGAAATGACAGCTTAGGTTTGTTTCCAAACCATAATTCATACGGTGTCTTTTCAACGGATTTAGATGGTGCCCGATTTAAAGTGAATGCAGCAGTTTCTAGTGCATAACCCCAAAATGACAACGGCAAGTCCGTCAGAGACATCATAGATCGAACCATATCTAATAAAGTACGATTACGACGTTCCGACACACCATTTCGCTGTGGTGTTCCGGCAGGTGTGAGCTGTGAAACAATTCCACACTCTTTCATGTGAGTGCTAAACTCGTAACTTAGATACTCACCTCCACGGTCGGACCGTAGAAATTTGATCTTTCTATTACGATGATTTTCCACTTCATTCTGAAATTCCTTGAACTTTTCAAAGGTTTCAGACTTGTGTTTCATCAAGTAGATATAACCGTATCTACTTAAATCATCCGTGAAAGTAACAAAATAACGATATCCACCTCGCGCCGACACACTCATTGGACCACATACATCAGAATGTATGATTTCCAATAAATCAGTCGCCCGTTCCATTGAACCGGAAAACGGCGTTCTAGTCATCTTGCCCATAAGGCATGGCTCACATGTATCAAATGATTCATAATCAAGTGATTCCAAAAGTCCATCCGAATGGAGCTTCTTCATGCGTTTAACGCCAATATGACCTAGACGGCAGTGCCACATATATGCGGATATATCATCATTAAGTTTAATCCTTTTAGCATCAACATTATGAATATGTGTAACATTATCATCGAGATCTAACAGAAATAAACCATTCATCATCGGTGCATGACCATAAAATATTTCATTCATATAAATGGAACAACCATTGTTCTCAGATTTAAATGAATAACCACTTTGCATCAAACATGATCCCGATACAATGTTCATGCTCAGTGCAGGCACCAGATAACATTTATTTAAGTTTATAACTAATCCCGAAGGTAAGTGGAGAGGCAGCGTTCCGACGGCGATTACATCAACGTTTGATCCATTGCCGACACGCATCTTGACCTCACCCCTTGCTAGCGGTCGCTGGTTCCGCAGCCCCTGATTCGAGTTACAAATATTAGCAACTGAACCGGTATCAAATACCCAGGTGCTACTGCGAGCACTAGTCAAGTACACATCAATAACATGTATATCATATATACCTTTGTTTGCCTTGCCGGCCTTCTTGTCTGCCAAATACTTGAGGCAGTTGCGCTTCCAATGGCCAGTCCCCTTACAATAGTAGCACTCGGAATCAGACTTAGGTCCAACTCGGGGTTTCTTTTCAGGTGCGGCAACAGGCTTGCCGCCCTTACTTCCCTTCCGTTTTCCTTTCTTGTCTTTCTTGAAACCAGTATTCCTATTGATCATCAACACTTGATGTTCCTTTTTGATCTCCACTTCTGCAGTTTTAAGCATTGACAGAAGCTCGGGGAGAGACTTCTTCATGCCTTGCATATTATAATTCATCACGAAGCTCTTATAGCTAGGTGGCAGAGACTGCAGAACACGATGGATGCCTAAGTCAATGGGAATCGTTATTCCCAAGGACACAAGCTTATCGGCGTAACCCGACATCTTGAGTACATGCTCACTAACGGAGCTGTGCTCTTCCATCATGCAGCTAAAGAACTTTTCTGAAGCATTGTAGCTCTCTACAGCAGCATGTGTGTCGAAAATCATTTTCAACTCACCCATTGTATCAAAAGCATTGCCGTTTTCGAAACGTTTTCGAAGTTCCGGCTCTAGCCCATACAATATGCCGCAATGAACTAAGTTGTGGTCCTCCTGACGAGTCTGATAGACATTCTTCTCCTCGTCAGGGGCATCATCAAAAGGTGGGGGGCCTAACGGCGCTTCTAGCACATATTGCTTTTGTGCAGCAGAGAGGAGAATCCTCAAATTCATGGCCCATTCAATAAAGTTGCTACCGTTCGTTGCTAGTTTCTCTTTCTCCATGAACGCATTGAAATTAAAAGCAGGTGGTGCCATCTACAACAGAATTTGTAAAGTTTAGACTAAGTGTATGATAGATTGAGTTCAACTAATCTGTATTACGAATGAACTCCCACTCAAAAGCGACATCCCTCGTGTCCTTTTGGTGATTACATGAACCAAATCCACTACACCAAGTCCGATCATCACGTGAGTAGGTATAGCTTCAAAGGCGAGCATCAAATGGACATCATATCAACTATATGACTCATGCTTAACCTTTCGGTCTGTGTTCCGAGGCCATGTCTGTACATGCTAGGCTCGCCAAGTTAGAACCTTAGTATTCTGCGTGTGTAACTGTTTTACACCCGAAATATGGTCGAGGATCCAAGAACACCCGATCATCACGTGATGTCTTGGAGCGACGAAAACATAATCGGTGCATACTAAAGAAAGAACACATTTTTATCTTGATATTTTAAATGAGGGATCATCTTATTATGCTTAACAAAGCGCTAAATAAGCAATATAAGATGCAACCAAACATCATATGTTTATTAGTGAAATTATATGGTTCCCGCAGATGATCTCTATCATGTGCATCGTGGTATGATCACTATCATACCTATATGTGTAAATCCAAGGTCTATGGATTTTACACGCTATGTGTGTTGTAAGAGTATCATCTCATACTTCTACTTACAACACTACCATATAATAACACTAGCCCAGCAACAATCTAAACTAGACGCCTCTAATTTATCCATTGCAAGTTTTACGTGGCTTAGGGCTTTCGAGATAGAACCGTTCTTACCTACGAACATCAACCACAACGAGGATAATCAAATTGTTGACAACTCGCTTGCAAAATAGATATTGACTATAGTAGGAGAGACAGACACCCGCTAGCCACTTATGCAAACTAGTTGCATGTCAAGCGTGGAACAGGTCTCATGTGCGAGGACATGTAAAGTTTGTCCGGGCCGCTTCATCCCACTATGCCACCAATATCCAAAATCACAACAAAGGAGCAACAACATGATCATCATCGCCCACATACTCATATGTGTACTACCCGTGTAAAGTATCTACGCATAGATCCGGCTCTGATACCACTGTAGGGTTCGCAGCATAGAAAACAAAAATTTTCCTACGATGTGAACTATATACCAAGATCTATTTATACTAGATACAAACAACGGGCGGATGTATATCCGTAGAGAACATACCCTTGAAGACCGACAAAGCTTAACGAGTTCAACTCGTGGTTGATGTAGACGATCTCTTGCCGATCTCAAGATCGAGAGGAAGTCCTAGCGCCGCAAAACAGCAGCGCATCCGTGCTCGCACACACGTTCGAGGCACCGAGCAACCTCCGCCTCCTCGCTCCAGCGATGCAGCGGAAGCACAACTCTTTCTTGCCGAAAGCCACCGGGAACATGTATCTCGCTAGTCCGAGACCATGGGGAATAAATTCTAGAGGGGGAGAGAGATCCTTCACGAGGAGGTGTGAGTGAGAGAGAGGGAGGGGGGCTCCTTTTATAGGGAGAGGGGGGGCACCCAAGGGCCATGCGCCCAGCCATGGGGCTGCCCCCACCTCTTCCACATTCATGTGGGTGGACACTCCACTCACAAAATGACCCTTCAAAAATCTCCACTCAAAATCCCACTCAAAAACCCATTAAATTTCCACCAAATTTAATGCAAGCTCTCATTAAATAAAACTCTTTTATTTTATTCAGAATTTTGTCAATTACTTTAATGACAAACATTCACAAATAACCCCTTGCTAGAATCCTATTTCACATGCATAACCAGTTTATGCAATTTCACCCGAAAACCTGTTTCGGTATCTAGTGAAATAAATTCCTGCGCTTGTTCATTCTTTCGGCATGAAACCTTTGCTCCAATTGGATGCCGGTGTCTCTTAAGTGTGTCACCCTACGGTTCGTGAATAATGCGGACATGATCGAGACCCCTCTCGGATCAATAATCAGAAGCGGGATCTGGAGACCCATACTGACTCCCACACATTCAACGATGACTTTCTTGTGATCGTCGGAACCTTTTACGTTAGTATCTTAATCCCTTTGTTTCACGATATATTACATGTCCGAGATTCGATCATCGGTATCTCCATACCTAGTTTAATCTCGTTACCGACATGCACTCTTTTCTCGTTCCTGTGATATAACATTCTAGTGATCAAATCACTTGCTTGCAAGCTAATCAATGTGATATCACCGAGAGGGCCCAGAGTATATCTATCCGTCATCGGGATGAACAAATTCCACTCTTGATCCATGAGCCTCAACATAACACTTTATTAGTTCTGAACCCACCTTTATAATCACCCTGTTACGGTGTGACGTTTGATGTTATCAAGAAACTCTTCCGGTGTTAGTGATTGACATGATCTCATGGTCTAAGGATAAGGATCACTTCGTAAGTTGTTATAGCAATATAAACTCAATGACTTTGATCGTAATGCTATACTTCGGATGAATGTTCATCACATCATTACACTAATGTTGTGATCCCGTTATTAACAACATCCAATGTCCATGATCAGGAAACCTTGATCATCTTGTTAATCAACGAGCTAGTTTATGAGAGAGGCTTAACTAGGAACTTTCTGTTTGTTTATTAAACACACATGTATTAACGTTTCCGTATTAATACAATTATAGCATGCAAAATAAACATCTATCATATACTTGGAATACACATAATAACCACTTTATTATTGCCTCTCAGGGCATATTCCCTTCACTTCATGCTACCTGAGGAATCTTTCACCTGTTGTACCTTTCAGTGGACCAAAAATTAACTAAATTTTTTCTTTGTATCATGTGGTGTTTTCCAATGCGATGATATCATCTATGTCAGAACCGATGAAGAACCAGCATCAGTCCATTGTTTCCGAACATCGTTTGTCGGGATCTTCAGACAAAATTCCGAGAGTTGGTTGCATAAATTCTCCTACTCATGTGCAGAGTAATGCTTTGGGTGCGCGATGGACTGATCAACATCTGACTACTCTAATCATTCGCTCTTGTACATTGAATTGGTGAATCAAGCAATTTGACTTCTTCCATAGAAGTTAGAGGTGACCTTATATTTCGATACCTTTACCTTCGTCTTTGTTTCTCCGGAGTGTTTTCTCGATGATCATGGACAACGACCTCTTGTTGGTGGTGTCACCGATTTCAACATAAAGAAAGAATCCTTGTTAGTGGTGTCGCGAGGATCTACACAAAACGAGAAGATTCAGACCGTCAGCCTTCTTCCCCGTACCATGAGGCGGATCTCAAGGGCGATATCCATTGTTTTTGGTGTCAAATTGTAGCACCCCGGATAAATCCACTACTAGAAAATTGCGGTTGTTTATATGTTGCGCATCATCATGACATCATCATGCATATCTTGTCTCGTAAAATATTTTTGTCTAAACCTACTTCATCTCTACACTTTATCCGCTCTCGTATTTGTCTAAAAGTGTTTACAAAAGTTTAAAAACTAAAAACAAAATGTTTTAAACTGGGGAGGAAGCCCAGCCCGTACGCCAGGCCACCTACCACCCCGGCAGGCCCGACCCAGTCCAGACCAATCACCCCAAACCCTAAATGACATGGATATGCCCTACGGGTACCCGATATTAGCCTACCTGGTCCGGCCCGATGGAAGGCCCACTTGACGACCTGCCAAGGTCCATGACGCCTATGACGTTTTGGCTGCTATGAAGCCCATATTGACACTGACGCCCAGCGCACAAGGCAAGGAAAGCTCAAGGCTAGAGTTTGTATATAACTTGTAACCAAATCGTATTGGCACCCGAGACCTAGACTTCGCATATATAAAGGCGAGGAGGGTCCAACGAGGAGGGAACCCCCGATAGACTAGACCACAACAGATCTACAGATCCATCTCTTACAATCTCTCGCATACCACCTCATACACACCTCCACGCTAGATTGCATCTGCGCACCCTTGTACTTTTCGGTTCCGCCGTAATCAAGAGCAGACAAGCAGGAGTAGAGTTTTCCCTCCGGGGGCCTGAACCTGGGTAAACCCGTGTCCCCGTGTTGCTTGTTTGCTAACCGTTCCGCGATCTCCAGCATCCCCATATTCTCCAAAACCCAAGTCCATAACAATAGGCATTGACGAGATTAAACCTCGTCAATTGGCGCCGTCTATGGGAAACGGGTGTGCTGATTGTGCGGTCGTGATGGTTCCATCACTAGAAATCTACGATTCGTCAGCTACTAGAGGTCAGATATGATTCGGTCCCCTCGTCATCAACATCAATCACATCAGATCACGTCGACGCGTTGAAATTCTACATCAACATCCATACAACAGCCGGTCGTATCCTTGCCAACACGATCTGTGAAGACTCGATGTAAAAAAAAAATCAATCTCGAGTCGAGCGACCATGCTCTATGGTTCGGTTTGGTTCAATGATTTGCAACTGTCGACTGGCCGAAAACATACATGGTCCGACGTGCGTATCAATAGCCACGTAAACTCAACTGGATCAAGGCCGCACAAAACAGCTATGGGCATATGTACAGCGGTACAACATACATGCATCGGATCAGCATCTCGAAAAAGCCTGGACAAGCAAGTCACAGCACCGATCGGACAAGATATACGTGCGACTTCAAGGCTGGAAAAAAATCCAAAGCTTCTAAACTTGTCGTTGCTCAATCAAGTTCCGAGGGAGGCCTAGTTTGCGCTGGGTCAAGAAAGCTATGATCATGGAAAAGATACAACAAGCACGTGAATCGGATCTACTAATTATACATTAATGTTCGGGTGAACGGTTAATTTGTCGTTTCTATTTGCCGCAAGTCGACCTGAAGTCCGAGCACTTCTGATCCGCGCCACTCGCCGCCGCGGCGGCTCCCTCCGAACAGAAATATGGCGACCTGCTGCTGTGGTGACTACGTCCAATTGCATCAGCTCCACGCTCGGAGGCTGCAATGCCTTCATCGCGCAACCCGCCAAATCTTTGACACCGGCGACCCCCTGCGGTCTTCGACTGCGCTCGTATTGGCTCCTTCTGATCCTTTTACCCGCTGTGGTCTTCGGCTCCAACGTCTCGATGGCTCGGGGGGCTCCCTCCACTTCGGCGACCATCCACGGCCTTCGGCTCCAGCAACCCGATGCGGCTTTCGGCTGCGGTCTCGTGATACATCCTTCAGATGCGGCCACCCGGTGCGTTCATCGATTGCGAAAATCTTCGGATGCGAAACTCGCTGTCGCCACCGATCCCATGAACTCGTTGCTGCTATGACTGCGGTACGCCGCATGACCCGCTACCGCGTCAACTTCGCCACGACGACCAACAAAGCTAAGTTTCCCTCTACTTAGAGCTGATTTCAATTTTAACTCGCACTCGAAACACTTAGGGGCTGCGCCATATTCGAGTAACCTAATGTGCCATCGGCTCCACGCACTCGACCACCTCGAACGCGACAGCCCCGAGTAGCTGATTCTGCCTGACCATCGAATCCTTGAACTCCGAGTGCCTCGGCAAGGTACTGAGACTAAGGGTAATCAGGCTAACGAAAAGGCCTAGCAAACAGTGCAAAAGTGTCGACTCGATCGGCACCAGAATCTCACTATACAAGCCGAAAGGCAAATATTTCTTTACAAGATACAAGTACTTCACAATTTTTTATGTTTTCTGCAGCCTACAGGAACATCGAATTACATCTCGCTATTGTATCGGGTCCTCCAACAGGAGTCGACAAAGACTGGCTACGCCATAAACTCAAGGCCCGAGTCGAAACCCTCCTCGGATGGTTGCATCACTTGATGTTACACAGGCGCGACGCTGACTCTATGCACTTTCGGGTCAGTGGTTTCTCCTCACATGAGTCTCCACTCGAGTCTGCGATTCGACTAGACACTCGGGGGGCTACTCCTATCAGGAGCGCTGGTCGCGCACTCGATGTACTTCCGGGTCAGCGGTACGCCCACGAGATTCCCTACTACAACTGCACGATACAAGACTCGAGTCTCTGCCCGAGTCTACGACTCCGCCAGACACTCGGGGGCTACTCTAAACTGGAGCGTTGGTCGCGCACACACAAGATCTTCGAGTCCTACGTCGAGTCTGCGACTCCACTACGAACTTGGGGGCTACTCCCATATGGAGGATGGATTCAAGCATCCGAAAAATTTGTGTCCTACAGACCTAAAAGTCAACAAAGACTTAATTAAAGTCTCTTCTCGAGTCTACGACTCAAACACACACTCGGGGGCTACTCCCATAGGGAGCGCTGGTCGCGCACCCTATGAGTTCTTTGACTGCGATCCTTCGGATCAGTATGAAAAAAACTTTTCGGCAACTCTGCCCCAATTAAACGCTAAGTGAGTAACATCCTCCTTGGCCACCCGAAACACCTTCGCGGTGATAAACATTCGGATGTTGTGTCTGCGACAAAAAGATAAGACCTACATATATCATCTGATGGCCTGGCAACGCACACGACTGCGCCCTGCTAGTAAAAATCCGTGCCAGCAGGCGCGATGAAAATCCCGACGGACGCGTTGGGTACATCATTCGAAAACCACTGGGATTCTACTCATGTAAGCCCTCAACGGCCTGAGTCGAATTACGCCAGCATCTGTTCCGGGTTCGAGTCGAGGGACTCGAATATGAAGAAGATCGTGTTGTTTTGTCCTAAGAGAGTTAACTGACCCTGATCCGTCGGGAGAGTCAGGCACACGCATCAACAATCCCTACACACTAAAATAATTCTCTAGTAAACAGAAACAGCTGCACTCAAAAGATTGAAGAGTCCTCAGCCGAATCTACAATTCGACTGAACACTCGGGGGCTACTGACATGGATATACCCTACGGGTACCCGATGTTAGCCTACCTGACCCGGCCCGATGGAAGGCCCACTCGACGACTTGCCAAGGTCCATGACGCCTATGACGTTTTGGCTGCTATGAAGCCCATATGGACACCGACGCCCAGCGCACAAGACAAGGAAATCTCAAGAATAGAGTTTGTATATAACTTGTAACCAAATCGTATTGGCACCCGAGACCTAGCCTCCTCATATATAAAGGCTAGGAGGATCCAACGAGGAGGGCACCCCCGATAGACTAGGCCACAACAGATCTACAGATCCATCTCTTACAATCTCTCGCATACCACCGCATACACACCTCCACGCCAGATTGCATCTGCGCAACTTTGTACTTCTCGGTTCCGCCGTAATCAAGAGCAGACAAGCAGGAGTAGGGTTTTCCCTCCGGGGGCCTGAACTTGGGTAAACCCGTGTCCCCGTGTTGATTGTTTGCTAACCGTTCCGTGATCTCCAGCATCCCCATCTTCTCCAAAACCCAAGTCCATAACAATGGGCATTGACGAGATTAAACCTCGTCACTATATCCACCTCAACCTGAAACCATAAATCCTATCTACCCAGACCCGACGCCGCCGTGCGAGCACACACACACACACCACTCAACGCAACACCACGCACCCACACCCTTCGTCAACAAACCTTCCTGGCCCCGCCTGCGTTGGATCCACGCGATTGAGACGACCCCACCCTGGCCCCGCAACCACTCTCCCTCACAATGCACCCCTTCCCCGACGCTATCGCCTCCCTCTGCCTCGTACCAGACTCCATCGCCGCCAAGGCTCCTCCCTGTCGAGCCCCGTGCCCGCCGCCCTCTTTTTGGCGCCCTCCATGTGCCTCCCTCCGCTCTCGTACCTCCCTCAGAACCCGTCACCGCCGACCCTGCTATCGCCCTCGCGCCAGCGAGCCCGCGACCGGCACGCTCTCCTGTGACCCTTGGCTCCACATCGTCCCTGCTGCAGCATCGTAGCCACCGACCCCCTCGTTGGTCTCCTTCGGCCCCGGCACCCTGCCTCGAGCCGTCCTTCTCTGGTCCAGGCATCGCTGTGCCGTAGCAAGCTCCGCCACCGGTCAGCGTCTGACCCCTCCCGCGCGTATTCCTGCGAACGCCTCCTCCTGCCGGCTCGCCAGGCCGCGCCGCCCTTGTCCTGCCGGTCACGTCCCCTGCGTGGCCTCGCGTCCGAGCCCCGTTGCCGGCTTACAGTTTGTGCAGAACCCGAGCAAGGTGGACAGCAGCGCGTTGCTGGGTCTGTCCTTGACCAAGGTCTGCATCACGGTCCTCTTGCAACCTCGTTGTGCCCTTGTGTGGTTTCTTCCTAGATCTTTCCGATGCTGTTTCGTACGAGGAGCCTTTTGTATGTGTGTAATCGTGTCCCTGCCAAGGTTGTACAGGATCCGAATCGCGCCAAGAGCGATCACGCCGAGGATCCGCGGTACCCGAAGACACACAGACACCAAACCAAGTACATCATCAACAACCGGAGCCGATGACCAGAAGATCCCCTCTCGGAATGCCAAGTTCTTCTTCCCGGAGTCGGATCTAAAGGCCGTACCTTGAAGACCGATCCCGACGAGACCAAGCCCGATTCCCCGAACCCCTTCGAGCCCCCAAGATCTTCGCAACCCAACATGTGACCCTCTTCTCGAGACCCCTATATTATATGTAATATATGAATATATATTTGTTGCATATAATTGATCATGCTTGCATACATATTGTGGGTGTTTGGGGTGTTTCGACGTTTCACCTAAATTAAATATGGAGACCATATGCGGCGAATCTAGTCTAATATAGGCTCCATTTAAATTTGTGTAGCGAACTGATGCTATGTTTTAACATGTTAATGCAACATTTAAATTGCGTGATATCTAAACAACTTGAACCTATTAAATAATTGTCGGGACCCCGGTTCTACTTACTATGGCCTAATTGCATTGCACCTTTGACATGTCATACATCATACATGCATCATGCCCGATCTTATGCCGTAGTATTAAATAGTGCATCCGGTGTTTCTTCTAGTGTTTTGCTTCTTCACGGACTAGGCCGATGAGTTGATGCGAGTGTCGACCCAATCTTCGGATGAACCTTTGGCAATGTTATTCAGGCGAGCATTCTCTCCCTTTCTACCTATTTTACGTTATAGTCTTTATTTCCTCCTGTTGATCTATTGCTATCTGTGTTGCGATGCTCTAGCTTTCGTACCCGTGATATCCCTTGTAGCCTTATATTGCCTTGGAAACATCCTATTACCTGTTGTTTGGTAGATAGTTGGACTTGCGTGTCGTAGTCGCTTGCTCAAGTGCGGTTGCGTGTCGTCAAGTACCACAGTTGTTGGAGTAATGCTGCATGTTTAATGTTGGAGATGATCATGGCTTTAATTATCGTTTAATAACTAAAATTGAAAGTAGGTAAATAATGCAGAGGCACAGGTGGGAAATAAATGTTATTTGGTTTTTAACCATCCACTTGTGTCTCGTAGGACCCCGAGTACTTGATACCTGTTCTTTGAATATCCGCACTATCTGTATGTGGGACCATGAATCCCGCTAGCCAGAGCTTGAGTCATATATTATTTCTTGGGGCCACAAACTTGTTTGGGGCTTTATTACTATCATGTACTTATGTCATGCTTTACTGCTTTATTTACGATTGCGCGTGGAGAGCCTGTACTGTTTAGGAACCCCGTGCCACGTTTTCGCTGTATCGACATGCCCAGTCATACTTTCGGGTTCCCAGTCGTTTACAGCCATCGCCACACACCCTGGGTCCGTACCGGAGACGACCGACTTCATTGCGGGTAGCTTAGTGGGGTGGCCCCCTGAAATATTATATGAATCTTGCAATTGCTCTGTCGTGATGCCTCGTTGGGTTTTCATTTGGTTTTTTTCGAGGTTGATCGTGCGTGTGTTGCTATTTGTGCCCCCTGCAAGGTAAAAACTTTCTGAAAACCATGTCCGCGGTTATGGACGACTTGGAGCACAATATCTCGATCATAGACAACTATAACTAAAGTAGTGTTATAAACTTGACTTTATAATGACTAGTAATCAGCTTCACTATAATGGAATGGCTAAATAAAAGTGCCAACAACTGCTGGTTTTGGGTTGTCACATGTTACCATTGTATCTGACTAGTAAGTATTGCAACTACAACGGAATGGTTAACTAAAACTGCCCAGTGCTTATTATATCAGGATGATTCATGCTATCTATATCTGACTAGTAATTGCCGCAACTATAACGGAATGAATAAAACTGCCAACTGTGTGAGTTCCTCGGTTGACTTCCTCGTTTGGTCTCGAGGGGGAAATACCAGGATGGGTATGTTTGGTGGTAGTATCAGGTTGGTTCCGAATAGGTCTTTCTTACCCCTCTCTGATAGGCGACAGTTGTATCGAGTCTCTATAGGTTGTTTAGTGCATGCTGCGCTGCCGCTTCAGTCCACCATACCTATGTAGGCGAGGACCTCCGAATTCTAGTCTCGCCGTGTACTGGCCTCAGTACTGACTGCTCTCCTTTTTCCTTTGCCCTTTGTCGGCACCCCTTTTGTTTTAGCAGTTTTTAGATCGAGGTCATTAGCAGGGTTACCCTTCCGGCTTGGCCTGGGCAGGGTTATGGACGCCATTGGTTATTCTTCAGGGCTCTTAGCTCAATTTGCATCTTATCTGTACTCGGACGATGTATCGTTTTAAAGGTGATTTGGATCTTTGTATTGTATATGTATTGTTGACTCATGGAGTCGTTGTTGTATATATCTGTTTTGTGGGTTCCATCGTGGAATAATGTGTAATGGTATTACTTCGTTTTCCACCCGCACGAAAGTGCTTGGTGGGCACCTTTGAATCGTTTCTATGCGGGTTTGGCGGGACTCGCTAAAACTTGCATAGGGCCGATTCCGAGGGTGTTACATTCACCTTGGGCCTCCCTTTTTTGCAGAAGATAAGATAGTCCTTCTGTGCAGAGATGGAAAAGATAGGAACTAATGGGATCCTCTTGCCTGATCCCTCTAGTTGGTATCATTGGATCAGTACCCATTCACCTTAACAACATACCTCACTGACTTAATACATCTCATAACAGTTGCAATCCAAGTCAGAGTAAAACCGAGTTTCACAAGAGAGCCTTCTAGATAATTCCATTCCACAGAGTCACAGGCTTTCATCATGTCCACCTTGGCAGCAAAATAGGGCCTCTTGGAGTGTTGTTGCTTGATAGAGTGAAGGCATTCGAAAGCAATCAGCGCATTATCCGTGATAAGCCTCCCAGGTACAAACAAACTCTGATGCTCGGAAATAACAGAAGGTAAAATTATCTTCAGTCTATTAGACAACACTTTTGAGGCAATTTATATAAAAAATTGCACAAGCTAATTGGGCGAAAGCTTTTTAGATTGGCAGGATTTGGCACCTTCGGAATTAGGACAACAATGGAGTCACAAAGCCCTTCCGGAATCTCTCCACCTTCTAAGAACCCTCTCACTGCTTGGCAAATTTTGTTGCTGAAGAATTCCTAGTGGGTCTAGTAGAACAATGCTAGGAAACCGTCAGGCCCCGGCGCCTCATAGGGCCTATTTGGAAGAGTACAGCTTTGATCTCATCGTCATTGTATTTCCTTAATGCCCTCGAGATTTTCACACCGAGAGTCATCCTCCCGAACCAGAACTTTAATTTTATTTTGCAAGATGTGGGACTATTTTGCACCCTGGATGCAAGAAGTAGGACTAAAAGTGTAATTATCTTTTTTTTGCGCGCCGAAGCTGTTGCATGGAAGAAAGCAGTATTGTCGGAACGAGTTTGTCATACAACAGACGTGATCTACCATCTACGGCATCGGACGGCCAGAAAATATAGACTTGATCATGCTAGCCAGCCACCGATCACTTTTTAGCAGCTGGGAAAGAAAGATAAATAGCGTCCCGGTTCCTTCCCGTAACAACCTAGGACTCTCGTGCTTGCGGAACTGCGGAGGAGATCGTAACAAATTCCTCAAAATCAGGAGCCGGTCAATATATAGCCAAAGAAAACTGCCCAAGGGCCTACCCCTGCTCTGCGGAACATCATAAGCAGTCAATCTAGGTGGCCCACGCATCGGAGAGGACGAAGGCGATGGGCGCCGATATTGAGAACCCCGACGGCGGAGATTACGTCGCCGCCGGTGCAAAGGAGGACGACGACGCCCTCACAAGAAGAAGGTATCCCACCGACGAGGCGGTATACTGGTATTTTGCTCTCTTATGCTGCTACCCGTTGGCAATGCTCTTGTACGTCGAGTACGTGGCGGTCAAGTCCAATCCGGCGACGATTACATTGTTCGTCAAGGCCGACCTGTGCTTGATCCCGTTACTCTGCTTCGCCTTCATTATCATCTCCCTTGTCACGCACTACCGTTTTGGCACTGGTCCCTTCAAGAAAGAAGAAGCCTAGTCAAGAAGAAGCAACAAGGAAGTCGCATAAGGCACCGGTGCCCCTGGCTGTTTTTGTTAGCCTGGTCATGATTTAATTTGGCATGAAACTAATCGCTGCCACCGCTCCCTTATTGTTGTATTCCTTGATCCTTGTTGAACTAATCGATCTATTCGCACCACCTGATTGTACTTGTAAACTTTTCAACAGAATATCCATCCGTTTTGTTCTCCTCGTTATTTGATACTCCTACAAGCAAAGGGCACCGAGTCTGATCCCAAACATGTCTATTTGCTTTCTCGCTAGCGCTAGCTACCTTCATCGTATGAGGTGATATCATTTGTTCCAGACAAGTATTTGAACTTTTATCAAATTAAATTGCTATCAGATCGATGCCCTTTGTGAAAATAATTGCTGAAACGACGACCCATATTTTTTTTTTCGCCTTCTGTTGCTTGATATATATACTGCGTGTTACCAAAGGAGCACTAACAGCCAGAAGCGCAAGAATTGACCCACCGCTAACTACTAGGCTTTTGCATAAACCTGAATATTTATGAGAAGTGGATTACATTAATTATTGCATACTAAACTTTATGTATTTTTACCAATTCTTGTAGAATACAAGATTTAGAACTACATGTTTCTACCACCAACTATGCAATTAGATTTAGTAAACAGTTTCCACCTGTGTAGCATTGTCCTAAGTAAATCACTTGCTTTAGCTAATTTATGTGTTTTGGGGGTCACAGAGTTTTAATTATCAGTTATAGTTAATTGCTAATAGTGCTCTTGCTGCTGTGATGTTGTACATGAATTTTCTTGTAAGCAAACCAACCTGTGGTTAGCAAACCAACCTGTGGTTGGATGGTTAGGAGGGTGGTTATACCCTCAGCCCACCAGAATTGAAATCCCAGGTTTGACACTGTGTGTTGCATAAAAGACGGAATATTCTTTCAGTGGGAGGCGACGTTCCCGTCGACAGCGAGGCGCCCGTGGTGACTTCGTCAATCTCAAGACCCGATCCACCGGCTCAGTTTCTCGGAGATGCTCATAGGGGTAGGGTGTGTGTGCGCGCGTTTATAGGAGTGGGTGCATATGTACGCGTTGTGAGCGCCTTCGATTGTATTGTGTTTCTCAAAAAAAAAATTCCACTAAAAATATCTTCTGAAAGAATCTGTACTGAAAATACAGTAACAAGTTAGCTTAAAAAGTTCTATCCCTGCATATTTTCTTAAAATAATCATCAATAAACAAAGGCTTTAATGACAAGATGGTTACTGAAGAGCCACCCATTTGAACTTAGAAAGATGATTCGAATGATATATATTTTTTGGAACACAAGAGTTACTTTGTATATGCATGTAAGTTTTCTCATATATATAAACAAGTTTCTTAAAAGACCAGGTTTGCTAGTCTCTTATAAAACTGATGCAGACAAGACAATTTAAGATTACTGAAGCGTTGGAAGTTATCAGATGTTTTAGGACGAAAAGGGGACTTTCTTCTTGACGCACCCAAGTTCCTTGAAGAGATTTCCTTAGAGCATCTCTAGCAGATACCGCATATAGCCAACTCGCAAAATATTGCGCCGATATACAGTACAGAGGCCAAAAAATAGACTTTCCAAGCTACCGCAAAGGGCCGAAAACTACAAATTTATTTGCGGTATCCCGCATCGAGGCCCATTCGTCCCGTATATATTTGAAGAAGGGAGCCTGGATGCGATATCCCGCATCCATTTTCCCCTTCCTCCCCCGCGCAGAAATCCTCGCTGCTGGCCGCCCCCGTCTTCGATTCCGTCTACCTCCGCCGTCGAAAATCACATCGCCGCCGTCGATCCCCTATCTTGCCATGGCTGGCCAATCGTGTCGCGATTTGGGCGGCCGTGGCCGCGGCTGGAGCTCCGTCTTGTGAGGCCGCCCGCCCCTGACGTCGGAGGACGAGGTACACTAGCACCACTCCGAGCAAGGACGCGGGCACGGAGCCCTCGTGCTGTCGTTCGGCCCTGCTGCAAACGATGCCGAGGCGGGTAGCTCGCTCGTGTCGGCGAACGCTGGCCAGAACTCCGCGTGGCCACGCCGGTCGTCGGCGAGCCCGCTCTCGCTCCCGCGCAATTGGGCGGCATGGGCAGGGCACGACTGGGGAGGGGCGGAGGAGGCTGGGGCGGTCGGGGAACGGCGCTTCCGGCAGGACGTCGCAGGGTCGGCGTGGTCGGTAGTGGCCGGGAGGAAGAAAACATCCTAGGAAAAAACAAAAACTGGTGGGCCCAACTCATTTGAGGGGTGTATTTATGGTTGCTGTTTTGTCAGAACCTTTTTGTAAAATAGGTTTTTGGTGGGACGCCGCTATTTGGCTCCCGAGCTCATATGCACCCTTGATTTGTATTTGATTTTGTCAAAATTTGAAATGCCAAAAAAATTCAAAAAAATATATATGTGCACATAGAACTTAAAGTTTTAGATGCACGCGAAGTCGTTTCGCGAAACATGGACATTTTGGATGACTTGTGCAAAAAAGACAAAAAACGATGCTAGACAACTTTTTGTCTTTTTGCATCGTCCAATATATCGGTTTTCCGTAGAATGACTTCGCGTGAACCTAAAACATGGAGCTACACATGAGCGTATTTTTTTGAAATTTTTCAACATTTTGAAAGATGTTATTTTTGTATCAGTGCAAATGCACCCGGGTTTAAAAATGGATTTCCTCCGGTTTTTCGTGGTTCTTATATGGGTTTTAAAGACTGCAATTTAAAGGGATCTGCTAGAGATGCTCTAAACGGTATATCCAAGATGCTAAGCTTCGTTTTAAAAGTTTCTAGGAATCTCATGTTCAACCAGGTTAACAAAATGAGTTATGGCTCTAGAGCGACCGTATCGCATAGAATTATGTGCGGATCGGATGTATGCTTGGTGCAGTTTCGACATGCCTTTCCAGCACGATTGCAACCAACTTGTCCAATGTTTTTTTTTCTCGGCAAACTTGTCTAAAGTCCTTTTCTAATTAAAGAGGCAGTGTTTTTGCCGGTTGCTCTAAAAAAAACTTGTCCAAAGTTAACACACATCATGTTTAAAAAAAATAGTACATGTGTGTGGATCTAATGTGTTAATACACTAAAATTGTTCTCCTACCATAAATACGAACGCTGCGTGCGGTAATCAGTGGATTCCCCCTTTCAAAGAAAAAGTAGAGCAGAAACGGAAAAAGAAACAGAATTTCTACGTTTAGACCGGTCGGCAGTTTGCCAAACTCGGCAAACTCCCATCAGCCGTCCGATCAGGATAGTGTAATCAGGAGCGTAACACGCTGCGAGTCTGCATTCCCAAACTCCTCCGCGACCAGCCGAGGCCGACAGCCGCTCCGCCCTTTCGCGCTGATGTCATAGGAATTTCAGCAGCGAGCTCCCCCACCGTCGTTGGGCTAGCAGCAGGCGTCGTCCTCCTCCTCTGCACCTAACAGCCACCACATCTCTGTAACATCCCAAAAATACTAAACTGGGATCATCAAACTCTAATCTTCAAAATTAGGGTTAACAAAAACTTTTTTAAATAAAAATAGGAAAGCATGCATGTGTGTATGCATTCCAATTTGGATTCTTTTGAATTGCCTTGTTTATGTGTTTCTTTGCTTGTAAAAGGATTCTTAGGTGAAATAAACATCATCTAAACAATCCCCACACTTTTCCCAAAGACAAATAAATCAAAACAAACAAAATAAGGGAAGGTCATTTTGGCCAATTTAACTCCCATGCCTACTTTGGCTGTCTCTAACTTTCAAAACTTAACAGAAACTTGTTTGGATCTTTGCACCCCTTGATAGTACTCATAACAAAGTACCAAGGCCCACTTTATGATCATTCAAAAACATTTGAATGCATAGTTTAAAGGACAGATCAAAATTGAATCTTTATCATATGGGAAGATCCCACTTTTTTAAAAACCACTCAAAGAAGCTCAACTTTCAAAACCCAAGCATCCACAGACTCACCAGCACATGCCTAGCACACCCACCAAAAATCTTTTCAAAATTCGAAACTTGAGTTCTTGCGGCCATTTCATCAAACACTTGGAGGCAACAAATCAATCTGGCCAAACTTCACTGTTTTGAGCAGTAAATTGGCTAAGCAATGTTCACCATTGATCATCCTTGTCTCCCTCAGTGCCAACCAGTGCTTGGACAAACCCTAGCCCCTACCCTTTGCCCCATGCCATGCCAACCCGAGCACCCCCTTGCCAGCCGACCTTGGCTAGCTAGCCAGAGCAAGCACCAAGCCTAAACAACATGTCTAGGACACAACCCACCGTCCACCGCCACCCCTGTCCAGCGCTCGAACCCTGCCAGCTACTGGACCACATGCCCAAGCCATGCCAAGCTTCTCTGAGCGCATGCCGAGAGCGCGCCAGAGCGCCACCCTCGACACACGCCCATAGACCGCGCGCCGCCCTCGTCGCGTGCATACGCGATCACCATCGTCCCAGGAGACCGCCAGACATCCCCGTTCGCCGCCCCATGCCTCACAGCCACCGCTCGTCGTCGAAGACGCCGCCTCTGCCGCGCAGAGCATCGCATGTTCCAGACCGTTTGCCACCGCCCCTACACGCGCATTAAAACCATAGAGCATCGCCTGGAGACTACCAATCGATCGCCACCGCCAGCCATGCCTCTAGCAGCCCGTAGCCATGTCGCCATCGTCGCCTGCCCATCTCGTTCGGTCTCGTCGTCGAGACTATAAATAGAGGCCTCCCCCGCTCAAACTCTTCACACCATCTCATTCCCTTCTCCTCACTGATCGTTCCACCCCGTTCCCGGAGCAAGGCGAGCAGCGCATCGCCGGAATTGCGCCGAAGCAGGCCGCCTCTAGAGAAGAAGGACGCCGTCGATTTCGTCCACCCCAGGAGAAGCTGTCGGTACCAGGAGATTTGCCGTCGTCGACTTCGTCGTTCGCCCGCATCGCCGACCCTCGCCTGAGCCCCGGTGAGCCTCCCATGACCCCCACTAAGACGCTAGGGTTCGAGCTCGCCGGTGTCTAGTTCATCGTCGATGACGACCCTCAGCCGTTGATCTTACTTCTAATCCAACGCACCACTTTGCCCCGTACCGCTTCGCACCCCCCTTGTCTCACTGACGCATGGGGACAGCAACTTAACCAGCCCGCGTAAGCGCTGTGCTTAGCAAGCCGGCCCAGTATCGTTTCCCGCGCAGCCCACTCGTTTGAATTTGGATTTTTCCATTTTCATTCAAAAACAGTTCTGTACCTAGTTTCAAAATCAACCCAGCTCGATTCAGTGAACCAAATTGAATGAAACCAATTTTGTTAGAAAGGTCTGGAAATGCTGAATCCAAGACCGTTGGATTCAAATCATTTGAATCTATAGATCAACCTTCGTAAAAATAACAAGGCAGAACATTTTCTGCATTCAAACATTTTTCCAATTTAAACCATAATAGCTTTTGAGTTGATTCCAACTCTCAAAAATCACATTTAACCATACCTTTCAGAATATATAAAAATATATGGGTTTACTTACAGAAATAATGTTTAAGTAATAAAAGAATATCACATAGGCATTTCTAGTCACTTTGCTTATTTAAAATAAAAGGTTAAACCTTATTAAATTGTGACACCACTTTAAATCACATTCCCATGGACTAAAATATGTGTTGATGACATGTGTCAACATGATCCCATGTTTGGTTTGGAGAACATTAAATCTTAAGTAGTTTTTCAATGAGTAGAAATTACTTTTCTAAAAATAAAAGAAATTAAACCAAGCTTTAATCTTGTAATGTTAGTGATGATGTTAGATCATCTATAGGACCCCTTTGTGTGATGATTGCAAGTAGTTAAGTATTGTTTGGTGATTGTGTACCTCGCATTTATTCATAGACGCTAGTACCGACCAAGGATACGAAGAGGAAGGAGGATACTACGAAGAAGAAGCCGAGGAGAACTTCAACCACTACTCTGCACAAGGCAAGCCTAATACTACTAGTTGATTGAGAAAGCTAACACTTGCAATTATGAAAGATAGATGACCTATGCAATGCACTAAGCATGCTTGGTTAGATATATTTGATGATACCCCCTCCTAGTTTTATTTGCAAGCTTTATACTTTATTTCTTTATCAAAGCTATTACTTAGAGCTTACTTAAGTGAATTTGTAGATTCTAGAAAGATAATTGAAGGTTGCATAAAGAGCATAAAACTTGCCCTAAGCTAGATAATCTTTATGTCATCCTAAGCCATGAGATTGAAATTAGTTAAACTCCACAAGTTTACCACCCCTCATTAGTACTTACCCCCACTTGTAGATGCTAGTGCTAAGCATAAAACTTGATCAACTTTAGATGGGAATACTTGGTGAAAATGGTTATGAAAACCTTAAAATGATGGATCATTCTATTGAGATGTTTTGACATGTGTTTCCAAACACCAGATGATTTTGGTGATGAAAATGTTAAGGCATGATCCTTAGCCCTTTATAAAACTGATGGTTGTCTGGATGCGATACCATTCCAATTTTACCGTACAACCACAATACCCGAAGATTGGGTAGGGCTTGACTGGAAACTTATATACCTTATTATTGGTTCCCTCACGGCCAAGGTCTGAGCTGAGGATACATTGTGAAGATTGTCCACCTGTGCAGTACCCAAGATGACAGTTGGTCATGATTGGGAGGCCAAACTCACAGGAGAGGTGCTTATACTAGGGCGTGTAATTGAAAGGTTAGGATTGATTATCCGCATACTGAGTATGGTGAATTCAGGATTTGTTCCTGACGGATGTATCGAATGTTATGGTGAAAGTGTACAATCTCTGCAGAGTGTCAAACTATTCGAATAGCCGCGTCCGCGGTTATGGACAGTTGGAGTGGCCATACTGTTCCCCCGTCAGATGTTTTCAAAATGACTTGTGAAATGGATTGAGATTTTGACTTGACCACAACAGAGTTGTGACATGAAATACAAGTTCCCACTTAGGTGTATAAAACTTCAACTAGCTTTCTTCATCTCTGAACTTAGTAGATGTAAATCTGGCTTTTTGCAAAACAACCCTAGAGCGTAGTGTCCTATTACAAAAACCCCTTTCCCTTGTTAGTCTTAGTTTGATAGTACTTAAAGAGTACTCATGGCTTTGTTCCTGGCTATTCTCGTGGCCAGACTATGAAGAGGAGTACCAGGAGGATGGACCCAGGAAGGTTACGACAACTAGGATCATCTCCCATCGTCAGCATTTCCTGTGACCCCGAAGATGGAGCTTCGCCTACGCTACCGTTATTATTACGTATTCCGCTGCTTGAGTTGTATTAAGAACTGGATCATGAGATCCTTATTTTTGTAAGACCTTATGTATGGTTTATAATGGATGATGTACTGTGGTATCCAAATCAGTTATGTCTCGCAAAAATGGTAATCCTGAGATTGCGATGTATGACATAACAGGCATCTGGGTTAAAAATCCGGGTGTTGACAATCTCGCTCCCGTGCTGCCCCGTTGGCCGTACCGGGGCGCCCCGGTGAGCCGCCCTTACCCCCCTACCTCGCCTCTTCTACGTGACCCTCCTCTCCCGGCGCGGCACGCTGCTCCTTCGACCCTGGTCGCCAACGACGACGAAGATCCTCGTTGGTTCCTGGTTCTATTTGCCACAAGACTGAGTCTCCGTCATAATCTACTCCGCACAAACTTGTTGGGAACCGTACATGCAGATAAGTTGTGCTGCCAATTTACATATCAGTTTGCTAAGAGTTCATCAATCCAATTAGTTCCATCAGACCATTTTCGATTAGCTAGTACTGATTCAGAGAGTAGCTAGATGGTTTTTTGTGTGTACTAGTGCTAGCTACAGATTAGTGTACGTAATGAAACTTTCTTTTCATAATAACTGGTTACTAGCTCGACTGTATTCTGTAGTTTGGTGAGTTACATGATACATGAGTTTTACATGCATAAATAATAGTCTGTATAATAGTACTTTCCGGGTCCATATTAATTGACTCAAATTTGTCTAGATTTGAATGAACCTAGACACTATTTAGTATATAGGTTTATCCAAATTTTAACAAATCAAAGTCAATTAATATGGACCGGAGGGAGTAGACAAAATTATTGATTTCTCACAACTAGTTTCTTGGAGATATACACCAAGGTTATCTAATACAGCTACTCAAACAAGGTTAGTAAAAAAGACTGTAATCTTTTGCCGGTTACTGATGTTTATACAAGAATTAAAGGAAAAAGAACAACGGTAAATGATTCAGATTGGTCTGAGATTAGCCAATACTGGCGGACTCGCATGGGCTGTTGGTTCTGTACCGAACCGAAGTCTGAGATCTTATACTCATATTTCTGGATAACTTAGTTGGATGGATAACTTATACTCATATGCCTGAATAATTGCAGTGTTAACTGCTGGATAACTTGTACTCATATGGCTGAATAACCGCTATATAAACTAATGGATAAATTGATTTTTATACCCCATGTGATTTTCTACATATGTTTGTGTTTTTCCACTTTCTTCCTACTATTAAGTTTTTAATGCAGTTGGCTAGTCACACACAACGCTCCTGGATATATGTCTATTGAAGATTTATGGGATAACTTTTACATATAAGCATGGATAACTATAGCGGTAGCTGGTGAATAACTTGTACTCATATTCCTGGATAACTATAGTGTTAGCTGGGTGGATAATTTATTCTCATATGTTTTGATAACTGCAGTGTTAGCTGCTGGATAACTTGTACTCATATGGCTGGATAACTGGTATATAAACTGATGGATAAATTGATTTTTATACCCCCATGTGTGATTTCCTACGTATGTTTATGCTTTTCCACTCTCTTCCTATTGTCAAGTTTTTAATGCAGTTGGCTAGTCACACAACACTCCTGAATATATGTCTATTGATGATTTATGGGATAACTTTTATATATAAGCATGGATAACTATAGCGGTAGCTGGTGGATAACTTGTACTCATATTTCTGGATAACTATAGTGTTAGCTAAGTGGATAACTTATACTCATATGCCTGGATAACTACAGTGTTAGGTAATAGATAAGTTGTACTCATATGGCTGGATAACTGCTATATAAACTGATGGATAACTTGATTTTTATACCCCCATGTGTGATTTCCTACCTGTGCTTTTTAATTTTCTTCCTACAAGTTTTAGTTGCAGTTGGTTAGTCACACACAACACTTCTAGATATATGTCTATTGATGATTTGTAGGATAACGTCTACAGATGAGCATGGATAACTATAGTGTTAGCCGGTAGATAACTTGTAATCATATTCCTGGATAACTATAGAGTTAACTGGGTGGATAACTTGTACTCATATGCATGTGTAGCTCCATGTGAAACGAATTAAACTTGCTAACTCGGTGACAGGATGACGGACGACGGCAGTGTGGGGTCTTCATTGTCAGACATGGGGACCTGTTTGCCGTGCTTTTGGTCGAAACGCCCGTCAGATTTTTTTATCTATAGAACGGTAGCTATGTACAGTCTGGATAACTCATGTATTATAGGTGGATAACTTCCTTGCTAGCAGATGTACTCCCGCGCGAGTTCTCAACTCGCGTTATTTGTTGGCATCCTCGGTATGCATGGCTCACCCGCGCGGTTTGTTTGTTATTGAAACCTCGCGCGCATATGTCGTATCAATCGTTGTCTGATTCGGCAGAGTTTATAATCCATAGAACGCCTGCCAGTTAGCAAAGTAATTTCGAAAATCTAGCGACGACTTGTTCAACGGTTAAAACGGATCACAAATCAAATAAACGGTTTATCCTATAGAATATTTTGAATGTTTGTTTTCAATCCACTCAATTTGTCGTTTACCAATTAGTCTTTTAGCTGAATCATCACGACTCAATCATGGCACGTCGTGCGCGCACACGGAAGGAAAAGATGTATCATCAACTTTTTGGCCTTTAGTAGTTAGACAAACCCGCGTATAACCGCGTCATTGTTGTGTACGTCCTCCAGGATTACGAATCGGTAGACCGCCTGCCGGATAGCACGGTCCAAAAGAAACATCATAATTTTGCTGAATCTGATGGAAGATGAATAAAGCAAGCCGGAAGGAGAAACGGGAAAGACATGGGGAATCAAGGCCTATCATCTTGATCCTGTCTTGGCGCATCCGGACGCCTGGATGCGACGGTAGCCATATAGTCCTCCTCCCATCCTCCTCCTCCTCCTCGTGCACACGCAAGGTAATGGACGTACTCCTGTGGTGCACACGTCGGGTGGCTCGACCAGCAATGTGCGGCGCGGCCGTCCAGCACTCCCAGTTCCTCCTGGCAGTTCCCCGGCCTGATCTCCACCTCTAACGCCATATATAGCCAATCTCGAGTCCCGGCCCTAGAGCCAGAGCAGGAGAAAGGAGGCTCGCTCCTACGAAGGTCGGCAGCTAGCGGCATCGCGCCTGCTCTTGTACATTCTGCATGCGCAACAAAGCCATGCCATCCGGATTTTGAACGACCAAGCAGAGTACTAGCACAAAGGGGCTTATAGCTCCTATGCGACGTATTTACATGGAATTGGAAGTAAAGCGACATCGTTTAAAAGAATAGCTCGCATGCGATGGTTGTGAGGCAGCTAATATCCCAGGGCCACAAGGGCCTTAAAATGGTCGTAAGGACACATTTAAATTTGTTCCAAGATTAGGGTTAAGCCAAACCGATTGGTTGGGACAGCCAGTCAAACCAACCGCTTCCGACCGAGAGCGCGCGTCACACTGACTGTAGCTTCCCCGACGGCGGCGGCAGACCTCACCCATCGTTCTCGGCGCAGGCGACGGCGGCACGGCAATTAATTTAGGCGGTGGCGCTTTCGTTCGACGGCGAAGGTGGTGAGTGCCATTTGAAAGCTAATTCCTCTCCCATTCTTCTCAATTCGAGATCTGAGTGTGCCCATTGATGCTAGATTGTGGAGGCGAGGGTGTGCTAAACGGGGCGAGGGGGAACGATATGGAGCATGGAGAGGGGACTTCTAATCGGTATATCCCGTATCTCTGCACTTAATTTCTCTAAGGTTGAGCTCTTTTTTCGCTTCCGCTAGCTCACAGTGCCCGCCAAAAACAGGGGAGACGATGTTGCGCGCCAAACCTTCGAATTTCGCATCAATTTCTTTCCCTCTAGGGCTGTTTTAGTTGATGGAAGCACGCAGATCATTGAGAGAGACACGGTTGTTAAATGGGAGGTGGAATTAGAACATGTTGATCCCCAAGAGCTAATAAACATGGGAGAGGAGGCGGTGAGGAAAATTGTGGAAAAAATTGGGGATAGTGTGGTTTGGGGGCCAGAGCAAGAAGTTTCTTTGTTACGATTTGATGATTACAAATGTGACTATGTTAGGGTTGAGACAGGGGAACATATAGTTGATGAAATCGATGAGCGAAACGGTTGGACAAGCAAAAATGTTCTGTTTTTAGCAGAGCTCATTGATCTGAAACCTGATTCGAGGGTTGGATATGTGGCCTCGAAGCTGGCTGCTCAGATGGCCGAGGATGATTGGGCTGCACAAAGGCAAGTAATGCCTATACTTACTGAGTTGGAAGTGTTAACAGTGGAGGATGATGATGCTAATGCACAAGGGGAGGCTGCAGATGGTAATGCACAAAGGATTGTAACTGTTGATTGGAATTCAGTTGAGATACATGACCGGACTGATTTGGTCATTGCACCAATAGATGACATTGAAATGGCAAAGCTTTTTGGCATTCCTATAGATGACAGAGACAAGGAGAAGAAGAGGGATGAAGCTGCAAATGATGGTGACAACCATTTAAGAGATGAAGAGGTAGATATAGATCTAGAGTTGTTGGAAAATGTTGTTGTTCATGTAGATGATGCACATGATGATGAGCTAGTAACAGTTTATGACAAAGAGGACCCAGTTATTGAGGTTGGGAGATTGTTTCCAAGCATGGATGAATTCAGGATGTGTTCCAGGACATATGCAATCAAACGTGAGTTTGCTACCAAGACTATGTGGACTAACAAAAATAAGTTCTATGCAAAATGCATAGGTTATGATGGTGGTGCCAAGCCTTGCAAGTGGTATATATCTGCTAGACGCCAACCTGATGGAAGGACAATAAGAGTGAATCAAATTCCAAAACCTCATACTTGCATTACAAGTTCTCAAACAGTTACAAAGATGACATCACAATTATGGGTTGCAGAAAAGATCAAGCCCATTTTAGCCACAACACCAAACAGCACTGCAAAGAGACTGAAAATAGACTTGGAAAAGCAGTACCCCATTAAGCTGAATTATACTATAGTGTGGAAGGCAAAGCAAAGGGCAATGAAAGAGCTATATGGTGATTGGGCAAATACCTTTCGAATGCTTTATAACTTCAAAGAAGAAGTAGAGAAGAGGTCACCTGGCAGTGTTGTGGAGATAGATACTGAGGTAATAGCTGATGGGAAAGTCTTCTTCTCTAAATTCTTCATGGCTTTAAAGCCTTGCATCGATGGCTTCAAAGCAGGGTGCCCTCCATATTTGAGTATAGACTCATCTTTCTTGACTGGAAAGTGGAATGGTCAACTAGCAGCATGCAATGCTTTAGATGGACACAATTGGATGTTCCATGTAGCTATTGGCATGTTTCAGTCTGAGACAGAGGCATCATGGACATGGTTCATGATGCGGTTGAAAAGATGCATAGGGCCAGTCTCTCCATTGGCAGTGCACACAGATGCATGCAAAGGTTTAGAAAATGCAGTGAAGATTGTTTTCCATCATGCTGAGCAGAGGGAGTGCTTCGGCCATATGTGGATGAATTTGATCAAAAAATTCAGAGGAGATGATTTTGGACGCATGTGGCCAGCAGCAAGATCTTACACCAGGCAGACATATTCATATCACCTTGAGAAGATTAAGGCGGCATGCTCTGAGGAGGATAGGGTCAAGTTTTGTACATGGTTGGAAACCTACCATTCTCTTTTATGGTACAGGTCTGGTTTTAACACTGCCATCAAATGTGATCATATCAACAATAATTTGGCAGAAAGTTTCAACAACAAAGTGAAGGAGTTAAAAGACTTGCCTGTCCATGACATGGTTGACCAGATCAGGATCATGATCATGAGGTTGTGGGAATTGAGAAGAAGGCTTGGTGATGTTCTTCAAGGAGATAAGCTTCCTGATGTTGTGCAGCAGGTGGTCAACAGGAGCAGAAATCTTGCACATTTGCGTGTTGAGAAATCCTCATTGTGGAGTGCTGAAGTCAGAGATACAAAGACTGGCAGGAGGCATGTTGTTGACACTCAATTGCATGAATGCACATGCCTTGAGTGGCAACACACTGGGAAGCCTTGTGAGCATGCCATACTTTTCTTGGCCTCCAAACACAAGCTAAATATGCACCCATATTTCCATGAGTATTATTCTGTAGCAAAATTCAAGGCTGCATATGGAACACCAATTCCAGCACTTACAGATCAGTCGCAGTGGCCTGAAGTGGACATTCAGTTATCCTTGTGTCCTCCTTTGATGAAAAGAAAGGCTGGAAGGCCCAAGTAGAGTAGATTCAAGGCTTGGTTTGAGAAAGGTGGGAGCAGCAAGAAGGGAAAGAAAGATGAAAAGAAAGATGCCAAGCCAAAAAAGGGTCCAAAAAGGTAACAAGAATAGATGCAAACTCTGTGAAGAACTTGGACACCGAGCTGACTCTACCAAGTGCAGATACACTGCTGAAAAGCCAAAGTATGTTCATCCAAAATCTAGCCCATTTCTTGTTGATGATTTTTCTCTCCCAGCTAACTTGCTTGTTTTCAGGAGGAAGCGTGGAGAAAAAGGCCCACCTCTTGTTGTTGACGAATGCTGGCCAGTGAAAAGGGCAAGAATCAATGGCCAAAGAAAGAAGAGAACTAACCAGATCATGTTTGGTGCTGCTGAGGTGTCTGAACTTGTTTTGGAGGATGATGTGCAAACTGTTGAGGCTTTAGGGCACACCGTTTCTGATTTGGAAGCTCTGGTGCAAAATGAGCCTGTTGTTGAGGCTCTAGTGCAAAATGAGCCTGTTGTTGAGGCTCTGGTGCAAAATGAGCCTGTTGTTGAGGCTCTGGTGCAAAGTGACCATGTTGATGAGGCTCTGGATCATGATCATGAGGTTGTTGAGGAGGTGCAGGAGGTGAAGGAGACTCTTGGACGTGCTGTGGGGAGGCCAGATGGTAATGGTAAGAAAAAGAAGAGCATAAACCTGTTGTGTGGTGTGAAACTTGTGAAGGAGAAGAAAACGAGGGGTAAGAAGAGCCAAAAGAAATAGACATTTGTTATTGTAAACATTTGTTATTGTTGTAAACATTTGTTATTATTGTAAACATTTGACACTTGTTGTTGTATAATTTGGCACTTGTTGTTGTAAACATTTGTTATTATAATAATTTGTCACTTGTTGATAATTTGGACAAAATTCAAATATGATGGTAAATTTGAATTTCAACAAATGTAGCTATGTCACTTTTTTATGTTTGTATGAGCTTCCAACGTTTTTCTCATATGTACAATACAACTCATCCTCACGCTGATCCCTTTTGTGAAGTACAACTCACCCTCACCCAAAATGGGGTAGAAATGGGCTCCAAAGCAAGGGTAAACCACCCCATTTCTAAGCAAGTTTTTTTTCGACCATTTCTAAAACCAAGTTTGATATTTTTTCTCAGAACTATGTCACATAACATGACACCATGCGATGGTTTTGTATTTTTTTTATTTTTTTTATTTTTTTTTAATTAGTTATGCACATTTGAATATCTGGTCAAACTTGTGAAACCCCGTTGACTGCATCCTAAACCCCGCTAACCCTAAGGCCGAATGAGGAACGTAGATCTAACCCTAGCGCGACACTGTGGCCGTCCAATCATGTCTTTTAGAAGGATTTCGCGGGTGGCTCTGGGCGATCCGTGGAAGGGCTTGTTCTGCAACCTGATTGGTTAGCGTCTCTTAGAAGGATTTTGTGGCTAGCTCTTGGCGATCCGTAGGATGGATGATTCTGGAATCTGATTGTCTTCATCGTTTTTACGTGCAACATCGTGGCATGCGAGTGTGGCACACTCCATTGACCGTTGGACCGAACGTGGCATGCGAGGGCGCTGGGAGGGGCGGGCTGCACCATGCATGCAGCTGCCCCTAACGTCGCAGTCTAGCTATTTTACGTGCAACAGCGCTGCAGCGTATTTACTCCCTCCGTCGCATTAAATAAGTGTACGTGTAACAACTTTTTTTAGTCAAACTTACTACCCTCAGGTTCATTGTAATAAATGAGACTTTGCATGATACCACATCTATGTTATTTTACACTATGGAGTAGCAACTTAGACTAGTAACACATGCATGGTACCACACCACCTATGTATAAGGTGAACCTTTGCTACAAGATGGAACCCACACAGCTTATGGAAATGGCTACAATGTATAAGGTCAAGTTCACCATAAGCTGGGATCCACATGTCTGTTAAAAGTACACACAAGCAAGAGAGAAAGGAGAGAGTAAAATAATTGTGTATTGCTTGTGGGCAACCCATAAGCTTGTAGGTCACCCTTAAGGAAAATCTTCTAAAGTAAACCTCCACTATGTATATGGATAGCCTTATAGACTACTTTTTGGCTTGTGGATAGCCTTATGAACTACATAGTGGATGCCCTAAGTGCATTGGAAAGGTAGAAGTACACTTTTTGTGGACAAATTTTGAAGCCAAACGTATACTTATTTGTGGACAGAGGGAGTATGCATGTCACTATGACCAGGCTAAGAAAAAATATCAAAATCTAAAATATGTAATAAATATAACGTACAACGTGGCACACTCCATTGACCGTTGGACCGAGTGTGGCATGCGAGGGCGCTGGGCGGGGCGGGCTGCACCATGCATGCAGCTGCCCCTAGCGTCGCAGTCTAGCTATTTTGCGTGCAACAGCGCTGCCCCATTAAATAAGTGTACATCGAACAACTTTCTTCAGTCAAACTTACTCCCATCTGGTTCATGCGCCATACAAAAAGTCAATATTACTCCCATCGATTTTTCTTGCGTGTGTAAAAACAAACGAGTTTGTTGCATGCGGTGTATAAAAACGAACGAGTACCTTGGTACTAGATTCCTGCATTTATTACCGAAGTAAATCAAGGCCAAATTATATTTTTCCTTTTATTTTTCACTGCCAATAAACAACTACCTTGGACGTTTTTTTCTCTCTTTCGCATTAATGCATGCATGCATGCAGGGGCGGGGGCGACGGTGCAGGGGTTACAGTACGTCGCATCCTAGCTATTTTTTCTCTCTTTCGCATTGATCACGCCCGCTTCTCACACGCAACGCAGCGCAAGCGTCTCGTCTCGGCGTCTGCGCCAACGCGACGCTGGATTCCCACGCCGCCTTCACGCCCCGCCCTCAATAAATAGGCAAAACGCCTTTGCCTCCTCATCTCATCTTGTCCCTCATCTTCAACCTCGAGCCCGTCCCTTTGCCTCCTCCCAGCCCCCAAACACTCCGGCGACCATGGCGACCTCCCCCTTCCGCTTCCCTTCCGACACCGAAGTAAGCGACGAGGACAACCACCTGGACCACAAGCAGTGGTGGGAGCAGGAGGCGCCCACGTACCCCAAGCGTGGCAAGAAGAAGAAGTCCCCGCCCTGCCCCTGGGGGGAGCAGGGCCCCATCGTCACAAACCCAGTCCCCAACCTCCCCGGCGGCGGCGACCTCCCCTCCGAAGCCTACTGGGCTAAGGCGGCGAAGGACGAGGCTAAGCAGGAGGCTGCTATCGACAGGTGGGAGGCGAAGCAGGCCCAGCGCGCCTTGAAGAAAAGGCGCAGACGGCAGGAGGAGGAGCAACGGGAGGCCAATGGCTGGGCCTTCCGGGAGGAGCAATGGAAGCGGGACCAGCGGGAGAGGCTGGCGGCGTGGAATGCCGCGAAGGCGGCTGCACCGGCACAGCCTCTACCGCCGTTGGAGTAGGGTAGCTAGGGTTAGGGTTTAGGGGCTAGCCCAGGGTTTAGGCGGGGCGCCTATTCCCTTCTATATTATTGTACTTTTTTATTTTATTGTAATGTTATCGATCCCCCTATCTAATATAAGTAATGTTATCCCAATATTATCTATCCCCTTGTTTTATTGTAATCTGTGTTTTATTGTATTGTCATTTGTCAAAACACCCAAAACAACAGGTGTATAAAACAAAAGACACAAAAACAAGTTCATATAATACTCGTGCAATATTTATATATTTACAAGTGTATAAAACAAAAGACATAAAAACAAGTTCATACAACACATGGTTCATTTTCAAATAAGACATTTACATATTTACATAAGTTAAAGGAGCGCCCAAGTTATGTTAGTTAAATGGATGTCCTTGGACTTTATTTATATATTTAATTTCGCAAAAAAAAAAAGATTGCGACATGTGGCATCCCGCAAAAACCACTACTAGAAAATCGCGTTGAATTTGTGCATTGCATCGTCATCATCATGCATTGTTTGCCAAAACTATTTTCGCAAAGCCCGATTTATTTTCCAAACGCCCCATCTTTATTCCAATGCAAAACCCCGGGTCTCCGGAATATTTTGTTTGTTGCTATCGGTCTGCGAAAGTTGCATTTATATTAAATAAAAGATTTATATTGTTTTGGTGGGGCAGTCGAACGGGCCGAGTAGACCCGAACGACCACCCCTGTTTTTAAAACGGTCCACCCCAACCAGCCCCATCTAAATCCTAAACCCACCAACTATCCTACCCACACCCCCTGGCCACCTCACTCCCTCCAATAGCATCATGCCACCTCATTTTTCCTCTCTCCCTCACCCTATCCTACACTGCCACATCACCCAAACCCCCCCCCCCCCCCCCCCCCCTCTCTCTCTCACCAAACTCACCCCACCAACCCCCCAGACTCACCCCCACACACACACGCACTCACGCACGCATCGGCCACAGCCATCCCACCCCGCGTTCACACACGCGCTCACGCCACCCTGGGCCCAGCCCCACCCCGACCTGTCCCCCTGGGCCCCACCGCCTGGCGCCTGGCCCACCCTCTGTCCCCGCTCCTCCCCTGTAGATCTTCCTCAGCTCGTCTCCCCGCGCCCCTCACCGCCTCGATCCCTCCTGCGCCCCCGCCTCTCTCCCTGGCTCACCGGCGACCACCCTGCCTCCACCGCCACCGCACCCCGCCAACCACCTCGCCCCGCCGCCGCCGGCGCACGGCCTGCTCCACCCGCCGCTCCGCGCCCGCGCGCTCGCTCCCCTCTCCGCCCCGGCTCACCTCGCCGCTCGCCCCGCCGCCTGCAGCCCCGCCACCGCCGCTCTCCCTCCTCCCTCTCTCTCTGCGCGTGCTCGCCGGCGCCGCCTCTGGACGTCCCCGTCGCGAGCCGCCCTCCCCGCTCCGTTTCGCCGCCTCCGGCCGCGCGGACCTCTCCTCCGGCCCGCGTCCGCCGTCGCCGGCGCGCCGTCCCCGAGCCGCCCCGCCGTCTGCCCGAGCATCGCGCCGCCCTGCACGCCTGCGCCTCCGGCAAGCCCCTCCGCCGCCGCCCCGAGGTCGCCCGTCCTCGACCTCCTCCGGTCCGCCGCCGCCCTCGGGCCGAAGCCCGCGTCGCCGCCCTCCAACGGGCCCTGTACCCCTGCGCCGGCCGCTTCTCTGGCCCGGACCTGCTCGGTGGCCGCCTGCAAGCCTGCAGCACCATCCCGTCGTGTGGCCTCAGTTTTGCCTGTGTTGTTGTTTTTACATCCTCTTAGATGCCCAGCCGTTGAACCAGAGTTTGGGCCACAATATCTTTGTCGGATTTGTGTCGTGTACTCATGTACATGTCGGGAGTTCGTGATACCAAGTCTCGTCAAGACCGTCGTGACCATCAAGTTCCTTCACCGCCGGCGCCATGTGAGACCGCGGAAAACGAGCTCTTCCTCAGAACCCCATGGTCGATGCCTGAAGTTTCCCCTACGCCAAGGCCTTCGTCATGAACACCGAACCTCTTCGTCAAGGGAAAACCCCCAAGGTCGTCGCCGCGGAACCGACAAGTACGTCTACACGGATACCAAGCGACAAGATCCCTTCATGGAAAACCAAGCCGAACCGGAGATCTCCGTCATGGATCATCGAGCACTTCTACACGGACCCACGGGATGACATGTTCTTCGCCCAAAGGCGACAAGGTTCTCTTCACGGCCGTCGGGACCCCGGCATCGAAACGACAAGATCATCGTCATAGAACCCGAAGGCCGCATATGCGACAAGTAATCCCTTGAGGACGCCGAGTGCTTCACCCTGGAAGCGACAAGACCTGCCTCTGTATCCGAGAACGAGCCGCCGAGACCGGATCCCGAAAACCGTCGGACCCTGGACCCTGTCGAACCCCGAACCCCGGAAACCAAGATCTGCCGAACCCTAATGTGTGACCCTTTTCCTCAAACCCTATTTTATAACATAACAACTTGTTGCATGTTTAACTGTCATACTCGCATGCATATCTGTGGTTTGGGGGCCTTATGCCGATTCACCTAATAATTAAATATGGGGCCCATATGCGGGCAAATCTAGCCTTATATCGGCCTCATTTAAATCTGGGTAACGAACCGGTGCTAACTTTTACCATGCTAAAACAACATTTAATTTGCGGGATAGATAAATAACATGAACCACCTAATTAATTGTCGGGACCCCGGTTCCGCTTAATATGACCTAATTGCATCGCACCTTGCCATGCCATGCATCATACATGCATCATGCCGATCTTCTGCCGTTGTATTAAATATTGCATCCGGCGTTTCTTCTAGTGTTTTGCTTCTTCGCGGATAAGGCCGTTGAGTTGATGTGAGCTTCGCCCCGATCTCCGGTTGAACCTTCGACAATGTTTTCAGGCGAGCATATCCCCCCTTTCTACCTATCTTCCTTTTATAGTATTTATTCCTCCTGTTGATCTATTGCTATCTGTGTTGCGATGCTTTAGTTTCCGTACCTGTGATATACCGTGCAGCCCTATATTGCCTTGGACACATCCTATTACCTGTTGTTTGGTAGATAGTTGGACTTGCGCGTCGTAGTGGCTTGCTCAAGTGCTGAGAAGTGTCGTCATATGCCACGGTTGCTGATGTTTTGCCGCATGTTGACGTTGGAGATGATCATAGTTTTACTTATTGTTCACTTTAATTCCTGTTTAACAACTAAAATTGAAATAAGCAGAGGCATCGGTGGGTGATAGATAATATTTGGTTTCCGAACGCCCACTTGTGTCCCGTGAGACCCCGAGTACTTGATACCTGTTCCTTGATTTATCGCGCTATCCACATCCGGGAGGTATATGGGACCCCCCTGAGCCAGAGCTTGATTCCGTCTTATTTCTTGGGGCCACGAACTAGTTTGGGGCTTTATTACTATCCTGTACTTATGCCATGTTTTACTGCTTTATTTACGATTGTGCGAGGTACTGCACACTGTACTGTTTAGGATCGGGACACGATTCCGCGGTGTCGACAAGCCCCGTTTGGGGTTCCCAGTCGTTCACAGCCGTCTACCCAGACCTTGAGTCCGTCTCGGAGCTAGCTTACTTCGTTGCGGGTAGCTTAATGGGGTGGCCCCCTGAAATATTTCTGAATCCTGTGATTGCTTTGTCGTGAAGGCCTCGTTGGGTTTTGATTTGGTTTTTCCGAGGTTGATCGAGTGTGTGTTGCTATTGGTGCACCCCGGCCGGGTAAAACTTTTTGAAAGCCGTGTCCGCGGATATGGACGACTTGGAGCACAGTATCTCGATCATAGATAAGCATAACTAAAGTTTACTGCTATAAATCTGACTTTATATTGACTAGTAATCAGCTCCACTATAACAGAATGGCTAATTAATACTGCCCACAATTGCTTGTTTGGTTGTCGCTTGCGACAAATGTATTTGACTAGTAAGTATTGCAACTACAACAGAATGGCTAAATAAAAGTACCAACAACTGCTGGGTTTTTGGGTTATCTCATGATAAATGTAGCTGACTAGTAAGTGTTGCCACTATCACGGAATGATTAAATAAAAGTGCCCACTGCTTACTTTATCAGGACGATTATCTAAACCTGACTAGTAAAGTGCCGCAACTATAACTGAATAAGTAAAACTGCCAACTGTGTTGAGTTCCTCGGTTTACTTCCTCGTTTGGTCTCGAGGGGGAAACACCAGGATGGGTTTGTTTGGTGTTAGCTTCAGGTTGGATCCGGATAGGTCATTCTCACCCCTCTCTGATAATCGCCAGTTGTATCGAGTCTCTATAGGTTGTTTAGTGCATGCTGCCGCTGCCGCTCAGTCCACCATACCTATGTAGGCGAGGACCGCCGAATTCTAGCCTCGCCGTGTACTGGCCTCAGTACTGACGCTCCTTCTTTGTTTTTCTGCTTTGCCCTTTGTCGGCACCCCTTTTGTTAAGCAGGTTTTGAGATCGACGCCGTTAGCAGGGTTACCCTTCCGGCTTGGCCTGGGCAGGGTTATGGACGCCATTGGTTATTCTTCAGGGCTCTTAGCCCCATTTGCATCTTGTCCGTAGCTGGACGCTCTATCGCTTTCAAGGTGATTTGGATCTTTGTATAATCTATCTGTATTCTTGACTCATCGAGTCGCTGTTATATATATCTGTTCTGTGGGTCCCATCGAGGACTGTTGTGTAATGTTATTACTTCGTTTTCCACCCGCACGAAAGTGCCTAGTGGGCACCTTTGAATCGTTTCTATGCGGGTTTGGCGAATTTTGCTCAAACTTGCATAGGTCTGATTCTGAGGGTGTTACAGAGTGGTATCAGAGCTCAGCAGTTACGATACCCCACAAGTCCAGCCTGTAGGATAACCTAGCTAACGGCCGAAGTAGAGTGTCAAAACTATTTTTGCAAAAATCGGTTGGATAGTTCTGATTAGGTCTGATTTTACTCCTTACCCCTCTGCTAATCTCCTCTTACCTCTACGTGTTTTGAATCCGCTCTCTTCTCTCTCTTCGAGTCCAGGATTTCTCGTGGCTGGGTTCCGTCGTACCTTCAGGGTTTCGCTTTCTTCCTTTTGCAACGGAGGTGCTACGATCATCAATCTGCAACTTGTCTGTTGTGCCCTACATCTGATCTTTTGTTCTGGAGCTCTTTATCCATATGTGTTCTTTGCCGGATATCAGTGTCGTTGAAAAACATATGAGAAGGACGAGCATTGGTGAAGTTGGAGTATACCTTGAGCATGTGTTGTTCATGCCAATGGAACCATCGCGGAACCTAATCGTGGTGTCTTTCATACGATTTCTGCTGGCAGCATTCCCTTGTTCCGGATACCACCTATGAAGGTCTTCAGTCTAAATCTCGAGAGTTGAGTTGCCTGGTTCTCCTACCCATGTATAGAGTGATAGTTGGTTCCGGGATGGACTGATCACCCTACCCGACTCTTACTGTTCGCTCTGTACATCGAACTGGTGGATCGATGTAACTTTTCCCTTTTCTAACGGAAGTTAGGGGTGGCCTTATCGTTGATGCCTCTATCTTCGTCCTTTGGTTCTCCGGAGTGCGCTCTCGACGATCAGGGACAACGACTCTTTGTTGGTGGTGACGCCGATTTCAAGATGGAAGAAGGCAACCTCGTTAGTGGTGTCGCGAGGACCTACACGAAGCGAGAAGACGCAGATCGCCGACCTTCCTTCCGGTACCATGAGGCGGATCTCGAGGGCGAGATCCTTTGTTAGTGGTGTCGAATTGTGGCATCCCGCAAAAACCACTACTAGAAAATCGCGTTGAATTTGTGCATTGCATCGTCATCATCATGCATTGTTTGCCAAAACTATTTTCGCAAAGCCCGATTTATTTTCCAATCGCCCCATCTTTATTCCAATGCAAAACCCCGGGTCTCCGGAATATTTTGTTTGTTGCTATCGGTCTGCGAAAGTTGCATTTATATTAAATAAAAGATTTATATTGTTTTGGTGGGGCAGTCGAACGGGCCGAGTAGACCCGAACGACCACCCCTGTTTTTAAAACGGTCCACCCCAACCAGCCCCATCTAAATCCTAAACCCACCAACTATCCTACCCACACCCCCTGGCCACCTCACTCCCTCCAATAGCATCATGCCACCTCATTTTTCCTCTCTCCCTCACCCTATCCTACACTGCCACATCACCCAAACCCCCCTCTCTCTCTCACCAAACTCACCCCACCAACCCCCCAGACTCACCCCCACACACACACGCACTCACGCACGCATCGGCCACAGCCATCCCACCCCGCGTTCACACACGCGCTCACGCCACCCTGGGCCCAGCCCCACCCCGACCTGTCCCCCCTGGGCCCCACCGCCTGGCGCCTGGCCCACCCTCTGTCCCCGCTCCTCCCCTGTAGATCTTCCTCAGCTCGTCTCCCCGCGCCCCTCACCGCCTCGATCCCTCCTGCGCCCCCGCCTCTCTCCCTGGCTCACCGGCGACCACCCTGCCTCCACCGCCACCGCACCCCGCCAACCACCTCGCCCCGCCGCCGCCGGCGCACGGCCTGCTCCACCCGCCGCTCCGCGCCCGCGCGCTCGCTCCCCTCTCCGCCCCGGCTCACCTCGCCGCTCGCCCCGCCGCCTGCAGCCCCGCCACCGCCGCTCTCCCTCCTCCCTCTCTCTCTGCGCGTGCTCGCCGGCGCCGCCTCTGGACGTCCCCGTCGCGAGCCGCCCTCCCCGCTCCGTTTCGCCGCCTCCGGCCGCGCGGACCTCTCCTCCGGCCCGCGTCCGCCGTCGCCGGCGCGCCGTCCCCGAGCCGCCCCGCCGTCTGCCCGAGCACCGCGCCGCCCTGCACGCCTGCGCCTCCGGCAAGCCCCTCCGCCGCCGCCCTGAGGTCGCCCGTCCTCGACCTCCTCCGGTCCGCCGCCGCCCTCGGGCCGAAGCCCGCGTCGCCGCCCTCCAACGGGCCCTGTACCCCTGCGCCGGCCGCTTCTCTGGCCCGGACCTGCTCGGTGGCCGCCTGCAAGCCTGCAGCACCATCCCGTCGTGTGGCCTCAGTTTTGCCTGTGTTGTTGTTTTTACATCCTCTTAGATGCCCAGCCGTTGAACCAGAGTTTGGGCCACAATATCTTTGTCGGATTTGTGTCGTGTACTCATGTACATGTCAGGAGTTCGTGATACCAAGTATCGTCAAGACCGTCGTGACCATCAAGTTCCTTCACCGCCGGCGCCATGTGAGACCGCGGAAAACGAGCTCTTCCTCAGAACCCCATGGTCGATGCCTGAAGTTTCCCCTACGCCAAGGCCTTCGTCATGAACACCGAACCTCTTCGTCAAGGGAAAACCCCCAAGGTCGTCGCCGCGGAACCGACAAGTACGTCTACACGGATACCAAGCGACAAGATCCCTTCATGGAAAACCAAGCCGAACCGGAGATCTCCGTCATGGATCATCGAGCACTTCTACACGGACCCACGGGATGACATGTTCTTCGCCCAAAGGCGACAAGGTTCTCTTCACGGCCGTCGGGACCCCGGCATCGAAACGACAAGATCATCGTCATAGAACCCGAAGGCCGCATATGCGACAAGTAATCCCTTGAGGACGCCGAGTGCTTCACCCTGGAAGCGACAAGACCTGCCTCTGTATCCGAGAACGAGCCGCCGAGACCGGATCCCGAAAACCGTCGGACCCTGGACCCTGTCGTACCCCGAACCCCGGAAACCAAGATCTGCCGAACCCTAATGTGTGACCCTTTTCCTCAAACCCTATTTTATAACATAACAACTTGTTGCATGTTTAACTGTCATACTCGCATGCATATCTGTGGTTTGGGGGCCTTATGCCGATTCACCTAATAATTAAATATGGGGCCCATATGCGGGCAAATCTAGCCTTATATCGGCCTCATTTAAATCTGGGTAACGAACCGGTGCTAACTTTTACCATGCTAAAACAACATTTAATTTGCGGGATAGATAAATAACATGAACCACCTAATTAATTGTCGGGACCCCGGTTCCGCTTAATATGACCTAATTGCATCGCACCTTGCCATGCCATGCATCATACATGCATCATGCCGATCTTCTGCCGTTGTATTAAATATTGCATCCGGCGTTTCTTCTAGTGTTTTGCTTCTTCGCGGATAAGGCCGTTGAGTTGATGTGAGCTTCGCCCCGATCTCCGGTTGAACCTTCGACAATGTTTTCAGGCGAGCATCTCCCCCCTTTCTACCTATCTTCCTTTTATAGTATTTATTCCTCCTGTTGATCTATTGCTATCTGTGTTGCGATGCTTTAGTTTCCGTACCTGTGATATACCGTGCAGCCCTATATTGCCTTGGACACATCCTATTACCTGTTGTTTGGTAGATAGTTGGACTTGCACGTCGTAGTGGCTTGCTCAAGTGCTGAGAAGTGTCGTCATATGCCACGGTTGCTGATGTTTTGCCGCATGTTGACGTTGGAGATGATCATAGTTTTACTTATTGTTCACTTTAATTCCTGTTTAACAACTAAAATTGAAATAAGCAGAGGCATCGGTGGGTGATAGATAATATTTGGTTTCCGAACGCCTACTTGTGTCCCGTGAGACCCCGAGTACTTGATACCTGTTCCTTGATTTATCGCGCTATCCACATCCGGGAGGTATATGGGACCCCCCTGAGCCAGAGCTTGATTCCGTCTTATTTCTTGGGGCCACGAACTAGTTTGGGGCTTTATTACTATCCTGTACTTATGCCATGTTTTACTGCTTTATTTACGATTGTGCGAGGTACTGCACACTGTACTGTTTAGGATCGGGACACGATTCCGCGGTGTCGACAAGCCCCGTTTGGGGTTCCCAGTCGTTCACAGCCGTCTACCCAGACCTTGAGTCCGTCTCGGAGCTAGCTTACTTCGTTGCGGGTAGCTTAATGGGGTGGCCCCCTGAAATATTTCTGAATCCTGTGATTGCTTTGTCGTGAAGGCCTCGTTGGGTTTTGATTTGGTTTTTCCGAGGTTGATCGAGTGTGTGTTGCTATTGGTGCACCCCGGCCGGGTAAAACTTTCTGAAAGCCGTGTCCGCGGATATGGACGACTTGGAGCACAGTATCTCGATCATAGATAAGCATAACTAAAGTTTACTGCTATAAATCTGACTTTATATTGACTAGTAATCAGCTCCACTATAACGGAATGGCTAATTAATACTGCCCACAATTGCTTGTTTGGTTGTCGCTTGCGACAAATGTATTTGACTAGTAAGTATTGCAACTACAACGGAATGGCTAAATAAAAGTACCAACAACTGCTGGGTTTTTGGGTTATCTCATGATAAATGTAGCTGACTAGTAAGTGTTGCCACTATCACGGAATGATTAAATAAAAGTGCCCACTGCTTACTTTATCAGGACGATTATCTAAACCTGACTAGTAAAGTGCCGCAACTATAGCTGAATAAGTAAAACTGCCAACTGTGTTGAGTTCCTCGGTTGACTTTCTCGTTTGGTCTCGAGGGGGAAACACCAGGATGGGTTTGTTTGGTGTTAGCTTCAGGTTGGATCCGGATAGGTCATTCTCACCCCTCTCTGATAATCGCCAGTTGTATCGAGTCTCTATAGGTTGTTTAGTGCATGCTGCCGCTGCCGCTCAGTCCACCATACCTATGTAGGCGAGGACCGCCGAATTCTAGCCTCGCCGTGTACTGGCCTCAGTACTGACGCTCCTTCTTTGTTTTTCTGCTTTGCCCTTTGTCGGCACCCCTTTTGTTAAGCAGGTTTTGAGATCGACGCCGTTAGCAGGGTTACCCTTCCGGCTTGGCCTGGGCAGGGTTATGGACGCCATTGGTTATTCTTCAGGGCTCTTAGCCCCATTTGCATCTTGTCCGTAGCTGGACGCTCTATCGCTTTCAAGGTGATTTGGATCTTTGTATAATCTATCTGTATTCTTGACTCATCGAGTCGCTGTTATATATATCTGTTCTGTGGGTCCCATCGAGGACTGTTGTGTAATGTTATTACTTCGTTTTCCACCCGCACGAAAGTGCCTGGTGGGCACCTTTGAATCGTTTCTATGCGGGTTTGGCGAATTTTGCTCAAACTTGCATAGGTCCGATTCTGAGGGTGTTACACGACATGAGCACGAGTATCTGCAGATCCACACGTCCCTATTTAGATTGTAGCGTGAGTACCTTTTTTTGCCCAATCAACATATAGTTATTATTGGGCCTGGATACGTCCATTTTGGCCTGGCTAAGTTCTATTTGGGCCTGGCCTTTTTCAATTCTCGTTAATTGTTTTTTTTACTTTTCAACCCCTCTCCCTCCCCTGCACACGGGCGCCCCTGCACACTGATTAAAGGAACACCGACGAAACTAAAGGAACACTGATTTCGAAAACAGAGCAGCTCAAAATTAGCCCGAATTTGTGTTGCATTTTATTCAAGCCAAAGACATAGACCATTACATCCATTCCAAAGCATCACTCGAACACTGACTGCGCTGTCTAATAACTAACGATGAGGAGATAAACTAATCCGAGAGAAATTACACAAAAATAAAAAAACCGGCCATCAGATTGTCCTGCTTCTTCAATTCGATGATTTTCCTTAGCTGCTTGTTCATCTTCTTCAGCTCGGCCTTCACTTCCGCATCCACCGTAGTACCAGCGGAAATGGGGTTGCCACATCCCAATTGCTTCACCACGGACGGGTTTTCGAGCTCCCGGGATGCTACCTCCACCCCAATTCGCTCGATGTACTCATCAAGCCACTCAAAATGCCCATATTTTGGCAGTTCCTGAAATCGCAGAGATGAACCCTAAATCCCAAATTCGATGAAATGCAAGAAATTTCGAAAGAAAAGCGAGAAATTGGCGCTCGGAACACTCAGATCTCACCTTTCCCGACTCGGGCTTGCTCTCACACTTCACAAATTCCCGGCCAATGTTGCCGTTCTTGTCGGTGGATGTGACAAGCCGCTTTAGGGGCACGGTACGGGGGCAATCGGGGCACCTCCTCATCGGCACCGCACCATACCGAGGCCATGAGCGGTGGGAGGAAGCAGAACTCGACATCCCTCGCCGGCGTTGCCGCACTTGCTCGCCGGAGAAGAAAACGGAAGGGGATGAGATGCTGGAACAGTGGCGGGAGTGCTCGGGTGCGGGGACGGATCGGGGCTAACGGCTCTCTTCGACCATAGGGTGGGTCCCACGATATGAGGTGGACATCAGGTGAGTTCCGCCGTGACGTGGAGAGGCTGTGGGTCCTACTGTGCTCAGCTGATTCGAATTCGTTGACGGTCTCGTGGGATTAAGTAGAAGTGTCGCACGGGAGCTATTTGCCGCTTCAGAAGTGTTGCATGCGAGCTATTGTTTGCAACGATGTCGCTTTTCTTCCAATTCCACGTAAAGACGTCGCATAGGAGCTATAAGCCCAGCACAAATGATGTGGAGCTCGGCTCAGTCACGTAGAAGCCGCTCTATTCTGTGACCGTGTGACACACGTGGCAGCTTGGCAGTTCGCTGGATCATTGTCTTCCTTCTCTATGTGGCGTGACGGCGCAGCCATGTCATACATGCTTCTCTTTGTTTGTTCAAAGCGATGATGGGCTTACTGAGTCTGATAAAATGATGATGATGATAATTCAGTTTGACAGAAATCATGGATCGACGACACGCAATTGCAAGTCCGCAACAGCAAGGTGAAGAAGACCTGAAAGCTTCATGATGCATGCCATGAGATCGAGGAGGGCCAGGTGATCAGATTGGGTGAATTGGCACGTACGATCAAGATCGACGTGGGAAATTCATCGGTGGTGGACGTGTGACGGTGTGATCTAGGCATGGCGCAATTTATTCCGGTCCAGTTTCTATTGAACTTGCCGGTAGGATAGCTACATGAGTAGTAGTGGTGATGCGTACATGTATCCGCTGCATCCGACAACCGTCAACCAGCTGGTCATTTGATGATGAGCCCAAGCATCCATGCATGGCGACATCATTGTATGTATGCGAACTAAATAGTTTCATTTCAGGATCAAGACTGTAATCGGTCATAAGCAAAGCAAGGAAGTTCAGTTATACCATATCTCCTCCACTGCGACTTTCCCAGAATCTAATAACCAAGGAAAAAAAAATAGCGCAGTATTTAATTTAGGTTGGCCCTTTCTCCAAACGCTATAGATCGAGGTTATTATAGCGCGCTAATATAAAGGACACTATTTTTCAAAATAGCACTTTTAAAATAGCCCAAAAAATAAAGTATTTTAGCGAGAATAAAGAACACAGTGGAACAAGTTGATGTTTTTAGCAGATTAGTTATGTTTTTAGCAGGGATAATTGAAGGCGCAATGGAACAAGTCGCAAGGCAAACGTGCCAAACTTCTTCGCTAATCGCGACTGATCGTGCTGGTACGTGTTTCTTAGCCTTTTATTTTCGTTTTTTCAAGTCTAGCAAATTTCAAATCTCAACAATTTCTAGAATAATTTCATATCTGAACAATTTTAAAATCAGACAATTTTCAAAATCTAAACAAATTATAAATCCCATCAAACAGGTACAGGAGAATATATATATATATATATATATATATAGAGAGAGAGAGAGACGGCGGCTAAAACCCATCTAGGGTTCTTTTTCTCCGTCGGCGACGCCATCTGTCTGTCCCGTCTCCGATGGCTTAGGGCCACGGCTTCTCGCCGGTGGGAGGTCTACGTGTTTGTTTAGGCTGTTTTCAGTGTCTTCTTCAGGATGTTAAGACGGTGGCTACGTCCTAAGGTCAGAATAAGGTCCTTTCCTTCCTATCATCGTTCTAGTGGTGCGTCTATCATCAACAAAGGGCGTGTGGAGTCGTATGTTCGATGGATTCCTTGGAATCCGGTCGTTTTTCGTATTGGTTGGTGTGGTTTGAGGTCCTCTTCTGATCTATGTTTGAATGATTGCTGCTCTAGTGTGTTGGTTTTGTGGAGTCTTATCACGATAACTTCCCGTCAGTCTACTACAACAAGCTCTAATACGACAAGTTTTGTCTGACTCCGGTGATGGAGGGGCGAGAACAACATCACGCCTCAACTCGTGCTAGTGTTTATAGTCGTTGCTAGATGGTCCATTGATCTATTTATATTTTTTATTACTTTTATAACTCGTTCTACTGCTATTGATGATTAATAGATTGGGGAAATTTCACAAAAAAATACAAATTCTAAATCCCAGCATTTTTTAAAATCAAATACTTCTAAAATTTGAATAAAAATCTAAATAAAATATAAACTATTTTTAAAAAATCTGAAGCTTTCGCAATCTAGAATATTTTTAAAAATTTAAACATTTTTCGAATCTTCTTAAAAAAAATAAAAAGAAAAGAAAAGAAACAAAAAAAAACGAACCAAGCCAATACAGAAACCGCTTACGAGACCGCGCCGCAACGAGCAGAAGGAAGATCGTCCAAATCTAGGCTTGGACCGTAAACCATGGAAGGAGCGGTGAATAGAATTTCGCGCACCTATGATCCGCTCAACACGGGAGCTATTCGGGAGCTGCTATAAGCCGCTTCGAGGCTGCGCGCAAGTGACGAGAATTTCCTTTTAATTCTGTTTTTTCTATATTTTATTTAAACACTAAATATTCTCTATAATTATGATTTAATAACTCTGAATCTTTTTGAATATGCGTGAAGAATTTTTAATATGATGAACAAATTTTCAAAAAAATAATTCAAAAATCATGAACACATTTTTTAAAATTATGACCAATTCCAAAAATTATGAATCAATTTCAAAAAAGTGATGAACCATTTTTGAAAATCATAAACCAATTTAGAAAAATATGAACCAATTTCATAAAAATCATGAACCAATTTCGAAAACTATGAACCAAAAAATAAAAATAGGAACAAAATTTTAAAAACAACATGAACCCAATTCAGAAAATCAAGAATCAAATTTTAAAAATCATGGACCAATTTTGAAACTCATGAACCAAAATTCGGAAAAATGTAATATTTTTTCAAATAATAATGAATATCTTTAAAAATTAAGTTCCTAAAAATCGTAAACAAAAATAAAACCAAAAAAGAAACAGAAAAAGAAAATCAAAAAATAGAAAATAGATAAAAAAGCAAACAAACATAAAAAGAGACGCCTCACGAACTGTGCTGGCCCAACAGGCTTCCGCCTATGGAGCGCTAGCTGCTCGTGCGGTGGCAGCCTGCGCTATCAATGGCGACGAGACGACACACTGACTGACTGAACACCGACTGCGTTTTCGCGACGACATTGATGGCGAAGGAGCAGGCGAAGGGGCTATTTAACCATGTGCTCATTGATGCCACACTCCTTACCTCTCGCCATCGCAACCCTAGCAGTCGCCGCCACCATGAACGATGAAGACGCCATCGTGACTGAAGAAATGGAGGAGCAAGAACGACCACGAGGCGTCCGGCTCTAAAAGCATGCGCTCCCGCCTGCCGGCCTTTCTTCGCGGCGCATCGCTGCCGCCTCCGCCGTGACCAGAGGAGTTTAGGGGCCGTCCGAGCAGGCCATTGTGGCCAGGGCGCGGGATGAGAACGCCCTATGGCATGGCTATAAAGAAGTCGTCCAACTCACCGGCTTGGTGGCACAGGAAAACGACCAGATGCCTCTACCACCTTCGTTGTTGGGGTAGGCGCCGCGCGTCGCTCCGGAGGTGGGGATGGAGTTGGCGCACCTCCAACACGGTTGGGCGACGTGGCCTGGACAGGTGATCAATCCACTCACGTCCGCGCTCGCTCCGACCCTGCCACCGCCCAACCTCTGGACGCCGCCGGAGTATATCGACCTCGACGAGTAGATGGACGAGACGGCGGCGGCACGCGAAGATCAGTAGCTCGGGTTAGGGCTAGTTTAAATTTCGTTTTTTATATTTTGAATGTAAATTACCGTATGAAATATACGAACTTTGTCAGTTTTTAGCGTGAATGATTATGTTTGAATTTGGGGAAAAATAAAAGGCATCGCCCTGTCCGAACGATGGGTCGCGTCGCTAGGCGCAGTCGGCCGGATAGGCTAGACCACGACCCAAAAGCGAGCACGGACCGACCCAAAAAAACTAAAAAAGGACCGTTTGGATCGGCCAAATGAGTCGTCCCGGTGAAGATGCCCTAAAAGCATCGGGGCCATCAGCTAAACGTACGAATTACGAGCAACCAAATCCTTCTTTACTTCTTCGATGCTAAACCCTAAATCCTAAAACATACATCTTATATTGTTTCTCTAAATGATATTATATTATTTAACGTATTTAAAGAGTTTCAAATATTACACCAGCCTCTACATAGATAGGATATACACAACCGCTCAATTTCAAACCAAAAGAAAGATAAGAAGGTAAAATACAAGTAATATTGAAGAAACTCTAAAACACATATGCTAACGGAGAACCAATATATAGATCATGTTGTTATCCATGTTAGAATATCTTAGAATATCCCTCGCCGTGTTCTCCAACCGTATAGACACCTCCGTAAATAAATCGTGATTCTCCAAAAGTTCTAGAATCGACCATAAATGCAGCAATTTGGTGCACCGGTATATTACCTGCATAAGAAGCGTTTTTATCGTTAAAATCTTTGTCATTTCTACATACTCAATCAACCAATCAACATCAAGCGCTCTCACCTGAATAAGAATTATAAACCTGTTATCGATACCATGTAACCAGTTGCCAAATATTTGCAACATTACGTGGTGAATACAAATTAGAACCTATTTGGACGACTGATCATATAGAACGTGCGAATTGGTACTCAAAAAACAAATGTTTAATTTTTTTTCGAAATGGGGATATCACCCCGGCCTCTGCATCGACTGATGCATATGGCCTTTATTGCATTATTAAAATTATTAATAGAATTTATTACAAATTTCTAGCTCATGGGTCACATAAAGTCGAAACATGCACCAGCCATCTAAAGAAACCGAGGATCAAAAAAATTCGTCGCATCAACATGTGATTCTGTTGTCAAAACGCCAGCCGCACCGGATGAATAAGTCCCGTGCAACCATTTCCAAACGGTTGCACCCAATAGCCATGTCCGGTCTTCGCTCCTCTGACTGGAGGAAAGACCACATACGGATCCAGTGGATAGTTATAGGAATAACCTGCATGAAAGAAGATTTTGATCTTCTGTTAAAAATCAAGTCATTCCTAATATTCCAAATAGCCCAGAGCAAAGCACAAACACCCACTCGTATTTGAACTTTCTCTAACTTATCAACACCATGTAGCCAATTTCCTAATAGATTATTAATATTTTTTTGGGGAGCTAAATTAAAAGCCATATGGATTATACGCCAAACTACTTTAGCAAACGTACAATCAATAAACAAGTGTTGTATCGTTTCGTTCTGATCACAGAAACAACATTTCTGGATTCCTTGCCAATTTCTTTTTGCTAAGTTATCTTTTGTTAGCAAAACCTTGCGATTTAAAAACCACATAAAAATCTTAATTTTTAGTGGCACCTTCATTTTCCATAAATACTTCCGTAAGAACCTTGTGTTCCCATTTAGTAAGTCAAGATACATGGATTTGACCGAGAATACCCCCGATGAAGTTAGATTCCATTTAAATTTATCTTCTCCCTCTTCAAGGTGTATATCCATTAATCGATTCACTAAATGTAGCCAACTTGACCATCTAGAACCGGTTAAAGTTCTTCGGAATGCAACGTTTAGAGGGTCATTTGACAGAACGTGTGCAACAGAAACTTCTTTTCTTTGCACAATGGCATAAAGCAACGGGTACTGAACAGCTAGAGGAGTCTCGCCTAACCAAATATCCTCCCAAAAACATGCACTACAACCACTCTTAATTGTGAATGACCCTCTAGAAAAAAACTCTTCCTTTACCCTCATAAGCCCTTTCCAAAATGGAGAGTCTGATGACTTGACTTTTACTTGTGATAGTGTTTTGGAATGCAAATAATTATTTTTCAATAATTCCTGCCAAACCCCTTCCTCATTCAAAAGTTTAAACAACCACTTGGTGAGTAGACTTTTGTTCTTTAATTCGAGAACCTCTACTCCTAACCCCCCCCCCCCCCCCCCCTGATCTCTCGGTCTACAAATAATGTTCCATTTGGTTAAGCGATATTTTCTTTTATGTTTGTCACTTTGCCAAAAAAATCGAGATCGAAAGAAATCTAGTCTCTTTCGAACCCCTTTCGGAATCTCCATGAAAGACAACATAAACATTGGTAAACTTGTCAGAACAGAATTAATTAAAACCAAACGATCTCCGTATGATAATAATTTTCCTAACCAACAAGCTATTTTTTTCTCAAAGCGATCCTCCACCGGTTTCCACTCTCCATTCTTCAGCTTTCTGAAGTGGATCGGAATACCGAGATATGTAAATGGGAAAGATCCCATTTCGCACCCAAAGAGATTCATATATTGATCTTGTGAATCATTAGCTTTCCCGAAGCAAAATAATTCACTCTTATGAAAGTTTATTTTCAATCCAGAAAGTTGCTCAAAAATGCAGAGAATTAGTTTCATGTTAAGTGCTTTCTGCAGGTCATGTTCCATGAAAATGATATTATCATCCGCATATTATAGAATAGATACTCCACCCTCTACAAGATGAGGAATGAGACCTTCCACCTGACCATCCTCCTTGGCTCTAGCAATTAGGATGGCCAACATATCCGCGACAAGGTTAAAAAGGATTGGAGATAAAGGATCCCCCTGTCTCAAACCTTTTTTTGTTTGGAAATTGTGACCGATTTCATCATTAACCCGAATGCCCACGCTACCTTTTCTTACAAAATCATTGATCCATTGACACCATAAAGGGTCAAACCCTTTCATTCTTAGTGTTTGTTGCAGAAAGGACCAATTAACTTTATCGTAAGCCTTCTCAAAATCTATTTTAAGAAGAACCACGTCTAAGTTCTTTCTGTGGAGCTCATGAATAGTTTTATGGAGAATCACAACTCCTTCGAGAATGTGTCTCCCCGGCATAAAAGCAGTTTGTGTTGGTCTTATTATTTTATGAGCGATTTCAGTTATTCGATTTGTTCCCACCTTAGTGAATATTTTAAAGCTCACATTTAGAAGACAAATGGGACGATATTTTTGTATTTGAATAGCATTTTCTTTCTTTGGAAGAAGAATAATAGTACCAAAATTCAGCTGGAATAATGGTAGATATCCTTTATGGAATTGCACAAACATGGCCATCATATCTTCCTTGATAACTCCCCAGAAAGTTTGATAGAATTCGGCGGGTAGGCCGTCTGGACCCGGTGCTTTATTCTTTTTCATTTGCATAATTGCATCACAAACCTCCTTCTGTGAATTCGGATGTGAGAATAGTGTTTTCTTCCATAGAAATTTGAGGTATGTCCTCAATCTCATTTTCTAGCATAGAAACATAATTCAAATTTGGTTCTCCAAATAGGTTCTTATAGAATTCAGATATGTAAACCTTCAAGTTTTCTTGTCCAATTATAGTCCCTTCATCTTGCTCTAGCTAGAAGATCTTCTTCCTTCGATGTTTACCATTAGCAATAAGATGAAAATATTTCGTGTTATTTCCCCCTTCTTGGATGTGTTTAACTTTAGCTCTCTGAGCCCATTTAGATTCTTCATTGCGCCTAAGCTTAGCCAAATCATCATTCGCCTTATTCAAACTAGCTCTCTCTGAAAAGCTTAGAAGGGTGGTTTCGGATTTTCGATCTAGCGAATCGATTAAGTTTAAAAGGTGAAGTTTTTCCTTCTTATAAACGCTGCTAAGATTTTTAGCCCATCCTCACAAAAAATTCCGTAGATGGCGAATTTTATTCTGCCATTTCTCCATTGGAGAGTCTCCAAAAGAAATGGTAGCCCACTCTTGTGCAACCATTTCATAAAAACCATCTTGTCTTAGCCACGAAAGCTCAAAAGAGAAATTTGCCTTGTTTCCCAAGTGAGCTTGTTCACCTGAGTCAAGGAGCAGCGGTGTATGGTCTGAGCCTGACCTTGTCAAAGCCCTCACACTGACCAAAGGGAACTTCAGCTCCCACTCCACATTTGTTAAAATTCTGTCAAGTTTCTCATAAGTTGGTATATCCCTTCTGTTAGCCCACGTAAATTGTGTAGGGGTTCGTAGCATGGAAAACAAAAAATTTCTACCGCATGCAAACAAACAAGCCAAGATCTATCTACTAGATTGTAGCAACGTGTCGATAGAGGAACTCACCCTCGAAGATTCCAAAGCGGTTAACGAGAGCAGATTCTCGTGGGTGATATAGTCGTACTCTTGCCGATCTCAAGATCGCGTAGACAATCCTTCCGGCGCTGCGTTCCGGCAGCGCTCCCGCAGTCGGTCACACGTTCGGTACTCGACGAAGACCTTCCTCTCCCTTGTTCCAGCAGGCAGCGGAGGTTGTAGCACTCTCCTCGCGATTCCGGCAGCACGACGGCGTGGTACCGGAAGTAGAGGGGAGATCTCGCAGGGCTTCGCCTTAAGCTGGAGCGAGTATGGTGGACTATGAGTGAGCCTTGGTGATCTAGGGTTTAGACACACGAATTAGAAGGGGCTAGGCCGGCGGCTAGGGAAATTAGAGGCCCCAACTCGGCGGCTTGGGAGAAAACCCTAGGCTGCGGCTAGGGTTTAAGGATGGCAATTTTATCCATGGATCCGGGTATCCACGGATATCCGACCCGGTGGATAAGGGTATGGAGGCCTAATTACATCCACGGATTTCATGGGGCGGATATCCGCTAATTCATGGTGCGGGGATGGGTAGTGGTTTCGCTCCATGGATATCCAACGGATACCCGGCTGACACGTGGGACCGGCATGTCAGTGAGATTGTTTTTTTACATGTGCAATATTTACTCAATATAAAAGGCCGCAACTTTCAAGCCGCAGGCCCAAAGGCCCACCAAAATAGTAATCATAATTAACACTAATTGGCTAATTCCCCTCATTACTCTACGGCGGTCGTTTTTCTCCCTCCCCCCACGCTGAACCCTTATTTATGCCAAATGTTGTTATGATTATGCATATGGTGTGTAAACCAATGGATATCCATGGATACATGGATAACCGGCGGGTTTGGATCTGGAGCGACATCCACGCCCATGGATATCTTCGTGGGCGGGCTAGAGTGACGTTCATGGATTTGGATTTGGATTTGGTTTTGGTATATCCGTCCAAACCCGCTCCATTGCCATTCTTACTAGGGTTTAAGTTTAGAGGGAGGCAACTTGTGTGTCTAGGAGGGGAGCCCTGCCCCTCCTCTTATAGGTGGAGGGAGGTGCGCCTGGGGAGGGGAGTCCCTTCCCAACTCGGACTCAAGGTGGGCCGGCAGTGGGAGGAGGAACTCCTCCCCCAAGTCGGTTTCAAACCTCCTTCTCCTCTTTCCCAAAACTAGCCGTTTGACTTTCAAACTAGCCGTTTGACTTTTCAAACTAGGATTTGAATAAACCCTCTATTTTGGTACAGCGATGACACCTAGTACATGATGCAATCATTCCAACTTGCAATGACACATTCATGTACCCTTCCCCTCCGGAGTGCCGGACATTCCGGAACCTTCTAGAACATTCCCTGATGAAAACACCGGAACCATTCTCCAACTCCGAAACAGGACTTTCCTTATATGAATCTTATTCTCCGGACCATTCCGGATCTCCTCGTGATATCCCGAATTCCATCCGAGACTCGGAACAACATTCGGTCTCTTACTCATCATTCCATAACTACTCAAACAACGTCGAATCCTTAAGTGTGTCTCCCTACGGTTCATGAATTATGCGTACATGATCGAGACACTTCTCCGAACAATAACCAATAGAGGAATCTGGAAATTCATATGGCTCCCACATATTTCTACGATTACTTTGCGACCGAATGAACCACTTACATACGATACCAATTTCCCTTTGTCTCACGATAGTTTACTTATCCGAGGTTTTGATCGTCGGTATCTCTGCATACCTAGTTCAACCTCGTTATCGATAAGTACTCTTTTCTCGTTCCCGTGGTATGTGATCCCTTGTGAGCCAGTCACATGCTTGCAAGCTAATTGGATGACATTCCACCGAGAGGGCCCAGAGTATATCTATCCGTCATATGGATGGACAAATCCTACTCTTGATCCATGTGCCTCAACACATACTTTCCGAACACTCAATGCCACCTTTATAGCCACCCAGTTACGGTGTGGTGTTTGATGTCATCAAAGCATCCTTCCGGTGATGGTGATTAGCATGATCTCATGGTCGAAGGAATTAGGTTACTATGTATCAGAAAGCATATAGCAATTGAACTATTAAAATGACTTGATATTTTTGCTACGCTTATCTATAGGAGTATGTCCATCACATCATTCTCCTAATGATATGACCCTGTTGTTAATAACATCTCTATGTTCATGATAAGGAAACCATGATCATATATTAACCAACAAGCTAGTTTAACAAGAGGCTTTACTAGGGACTCTTTTATGTTTACAAATCACACAAGTATTAATGTTTCCGGTTAATACAATTATAGCATGGTATGTACACATTTATCATAAGTATGAAGATATGATAATAACCACTTTATTATTGCCTCTTGGGCATACCTCCAACAGTCTCCCACTTGCACTAGAGTCAATAATCTAGTTTCAAACCTTTGTGTATTCAACACCTATGGCTTTCCGGTGTTGTATGTACACGATTGCTAGTGGTCAACTGATCTCCGGATCTGACACTTCCAGGTCCGTGTGTAATTGCATGTCTTTGCGTCTCTACGCATCACTCATTCTCTAATGAGATGGCTTCATACAAATTTGGTCCTTTGGTGTGACCTTTAGTTCTTTGGGGTTAAAAACATGTTGATAATATTGTCGTACAATATATCTTCATAGTATTATCCCACTGTGAACTACACCTAGTTTGATAACAAACTACTTGACACAAATGCCCTCTTTTGCTGCTAAAATAGCAGTCATACACTTAGCCTTTTGTTGTAGTATCTGTCACAATGTCTTTAACTTTGGAACTCATCCAAATCCATTATGGAACTAACTTTCCATTATATTGTGCCACCCTTGGTTTAGATTGAGATAAACTTAATTTGTACTTTGTGACAAAACTAGTATCAATGTAGTACTTTTACAATGAACTAACCATCTATTTGTCACTTCTACAAACAATATACTCTTAGTTCTTCCAAAAGATCATAAGAATATTCTTACTATTGTCCAATGATCATCTTATGAATCATTCTGGTATATGCTCACAACATTTAGAGCATAGGTCATATCTGGATTTGTACATATCACAGTATGATTGATATAAATACTCTTTGTGATCAAGTATCAATCTATACTTGAATCTTGTCTTACCAAATGTCAATACATTTGAATATATCATCAATATTGAACTCATTCAATCCTTTCTGTGCGACAAGAAACTTTCTTGTAGTTTCTATATTGAACTCATTCAATATCTCGTCTATGTACTTCTGGCACAACCATATTAGCGTCTATTCATGCCAAATATTTGGGTTTTGCCTAAGTCTTTCATCGAGATGAAATTCTTATCATGTGTTAATAAAAGATACATTATTTCCAATCAACAATATGTCTTCCACATAATGTATTAGAAACATGTCTTAGCGCTCCCACTTAATTTCTTGCAAATACAAGCATCTTCATCATCTCTGATGAATTTAAACTCTTTTAATCAGTTTCATCATAGTGAAGATTCCAACTCCGTAATGCTTACTTCAACCATTGAAGTTTGCATATGCATTTAGCATCCTTTGAACTAACAAAACCCTTTGGACCGTGTCATGCACACATCCTAGGTAACCCTTCTATTAGAATAATTTGTTTTGTTTATCCAACACATAACAAAATTATATGTCGTGGTTGCTACATTAATCCGTCTAGACTAAATATCGCTATGAAAGATCAAATCTTGTCATAGTCAACCCTTGAACATTGTTGTGAACTCTTTCCCAACATGTCGACCATATTCATGTCTATTTCTTTATAGATCCAAACACAACTGTAAGGTCTTACACCTTTCTCGAGGGTCCTTCAAGTTCAAAACTTGATTTCTCATGTATGTAACTATCACGGATTTTATGGCTTCAAGCCATTTGACGGAGTCAGGGCCCATCATCGCTTCTTTGCATGTAGTCGGTTCATTATTCTCAAATAATGATTCAACCCTCAATCTTGGTATTTGATTGTTTACCCGACCTACTTGTTTCAATAGGAACTTAGATCTCCGTGACCACAACCTTTGAGGCATGTGAGCCATGAGCATTGTTGCTGCCTCCGGAACACTTTTCGGCGCTGCGCAACTCTGCACATATAGCTAAGGTTCTTTTAACCTTATCAAAGTTCTATTGTCCTCCCACTTTACTTTTCACGAAAAATTCCTTCTCAAGGAAACTTGACATTCTAAGCGACAAACACTTTTGTCTCTGGTGTTATGGAGGAATACTTAACAGTTATTCGAAATAACATACAAAGACAGGTTCATTCGACTTTGGTTGCAAACATCTTTCTTATGCAAAGCATACCAATGTTTTAAGAAAGGACAACTTGGGTTTTATCCCAAACCATAACTTTATATGGTGTCATTTCAACGGATTATGATGAAGCTCTTTTCAGTGGAAAAACGGTAGTCTCTCAAGCTTTTAATCTTTAAAATATAATGGCATTTTATGAATTACACCTTTGATCTCACCATGTCAAACAAGGTTTAATTACATATCTCGAATGCTCCATACTCTTATGGTGTTTCGGGACATGCAAATCCATGGAACGATTCCTTAAATCTTAGGTATTATGCTAAACTTGTAACTCAAATATCTTCCTTTATGATTTTATCATAAACTATTTATATTCTTGTTACAATGATCTTGCACTTCATCTTGAAAGTCTTTGAACTTTTCAAATGTTTCATACTTCATCCTTATTAAGTAAATATTCATATATTCACTTAAATTTTCGGAGAAAGCATATGAAGTTGAAATCCATCGCTCTTGACTACACATAATGGACTTCGTACAACAATATGTACAAGTTCCAATAGGCTAGTCATTCGTTCCCTTTTGGCCTATGAACGAAGTTTTAATTATCTCTAGGAAAGTTTCACAAGTGTCATGTGATCAAAATCAAAAGACTCCAAAATTCCATCCACATGGAGTTTCTTCATGTTTTCTTTCAAATATAATTTAAACGGCGATGTCACTTCCTAAGTGATCTATCAATCAATTTGTCTTTCGACATTTTTAGCACTAGTTTTATGGATGTGATTTCTCCAACGAGATTTGTGAATCATCCATCTTTTATGGATTACGGCAATTATTTGAACAACCCTTTTGTTCTCGTAATACCTGATAAAACAAATCTTGAAGGCAAACTTTGATGTTTAACGAGCAACACAATAACCCTTTATTTGTTCTCGATGAACATCATCACATATTCTTTTGCTAGTTACTTAGGTCATTGTAGTTCATGAATTGTGTTGTTTCGTATGACGATTCACACCAACAAATTCAGTATCAAATACTTAAGAACCACATTGTTTAATAAGCAAAGAATATAGCCATAACATGTATATCATCTATATACTTAAACTGAACAATTCTAGTCTTTTCTTTTCTGCCATATATTTATGAGATTCTCTTTCAGTATTTCCTTTTCTGTTTGAAAGAATCTATCAGCATCAATAGTGGAGTCATACATATGACACATAATCCAAAGCGTGTATAATTAAATACCAATGTCTTTGGACTTGCACTTTGAAGTAGATCACCATCATCAAATATTTGGTGTTCTTCCAAATTCCTTTCTTTAGTAATCTCTTGGTGTAGTAAATATTTTACCTACATCAAATATTCACCCTTATCATGGAATTATCCATGATCAAGCTACTTTTAGCTTATAAAGATGAATCGTGAGTATAATGTTGCTATCCAAAAACTTTTGGTGGATTAGGACAACTAGTGTCTCCAACCCTTTGAAAATTCTCATCAAATATGAGAACATGACTTTTGCCATATTATACTCTGTCATGTTGCAACCAAAACTTCGTTTCAGATATCACAATATCTTCCACACATCATGGTTTCTGAAACAACTCTTTCAGATCCTAGATGACCTTGATATTAAGACAATCCTTTGAATATCAAGAATCATGGAGACAAACATGATACTTATACACTAATACTTGGAATTGTCACTCTTGTTTTAATACCAATTATTAAACTTTATGGAGTAACCGGAACTTTACTGAAAGTTTGCAATAGGACTTTTAAACTTTAGATTAACACTTCAAAACAATACGATACCAGTTCGTAAAGTAACTAACCAGAATTCTATAGTTCTATCATCTCAATTATAACTAAGCGCAAGGTGGTAAACGGATGCCAATGACTACAACAACTATGCAAATTCACTTTGATTTAATTTATGATAAATAGTGTTCAACTTTTAATCATATTGTCGTTGAACTCCCACTCAAAACAATATCCCTCACATTGTTTTAGTGATCACACGAACCAAATCCACCACATCAAAACCGATCATCACGAGAGTTGATGTAGCTTCAATGGCGAACAATCAACATGTTCATCATATCTACTATATGACTCATGCTTTACCTTTCGGTGATCCGTGTTCCGAGACCATGTCTGTACATGCTAGGCTCGTCAAGATCAAACCTTAGCTTCTGCATGAGCAAATCTGGCTTGCCCACGTTGTATACACTTGCGGAATCTAACACACCCGATCATCACGTGGTGCTTCGAAACAACAAGCTTTAGCAACGGTGCTAACTAAGGGTGAACACTTTATGACTTGAAATTCATGTGCATGAGGGATCATCTTATAATGCTACCGTCGTCTACTAAGCAATACAAGATGCATAAAAGGATTAACATCACATGCAATTCATAATATGTGATATGATATGGCCTTTCTTCTTGTGCTTCCGATCTCCATCTTCAAGCACGAACATGATCTCCATCATCATCGGCATTGCATCAAGGTCAATGACGCTGCTCCATGGTTGAGGTCCACCAGCTTCAACTATTACAACTACTTTGAATAGACACGCGGGTCTTAACAGAATTTAAAGACAACCATATGGCTCCTGCCGGTTGCCAACTTACAATAAGGAACATTGCATACATCAAATATAATCACAATCATGGCCATATCACATCACAGCACACCCCTGCAAAACAAAGTTAGACGCCTCTAATTTTCTTTGCATATTTTACGTGGTTTGGGGCTTTCAATAAGTGTCGCTCTAACTTACGAACAAGAACCACAACATTGATACTAGTATTGTCAATCACCCATTGTAAATTGAATCTTAACTATGTTGGGAGAAACAGGCACCCGCAAAGCCACTTATGCAATACAAGTTGCATGTCAAGCGTGGAGCAAGTCTCATGAACGATGTCATGTAAGGTTAGCCCGGGCCGCTTCATCCCACTATCCCGCAAGATGCAAAGTACACAAGAAGCAATCGACAATAAAAGCATCAACGCCCACAATGAACATTGTGTTCTACTCGTGCAAACAGATCTACATATAGACACGGCTCTGATACCACTGTAGGGGTTCGTAGCATGGAAAACAAAAAAATTCTACCGCATGCAAACAAACAAGCCAAGATCTATTTACTAGATTTTAGCAACGAGTCGATAGAGGAACTCACCCTCGAAGATTCCAAAGCGGTTAACGAGAGCAGATTCTCGTGGGTGATGTAGTCGTACTCTTGCCGATCTCAAGATCGCGTAGACGATCCTTCCGGCGCTGCGTTCCGGCAGCACTCCCGCAGTCGGTCACACGTTCGGTACTCGATGAAGACCTTCCTCTCCCTTGTTCCAGCAGGCAGCGGAGGTTGTAGCACTCTCCTCATGATTCCGGCAGCACGACGGCGTGGTACCGGAAGTAGAGGGGAGATCTCGCAGGGCTTCGCCTTAAGCCGGAGCGAGTATGGTGGACTATGAGTGAGCCTTGGTGATCTAGGGTTTAGACACACCAATTAGAAGGGGCTAGGCCGGCGGCTAGGGCAATTAGAGGCCCCAACTCGGTGGCTTGGGAGAAAACCCTAGGCTGCGGCTAGGGTTTAAGTTTAGAGGGAGGCAACTTGTGTGTCTAGGAGGGGAGCCCTGCCCCTCCTCTTATAGGTGGAGGGAGGCGCGCCTGGGGAGGGGAGTCCCTCCCCAACTCGGACTCAAGGTGGGCCAGCGGTGGGAGGAGGAACTCCTCCCCCAAGTCGGTTTCAAACCTCCTTCTCCTCTTTCCCAAAACTAGCCGTTTGACTTTCAAACTAGCCGTTTGACTTTTCAAACTAGGATTTGAATAAACCCTCTATTTTGGTACAGCGATGACACCTAGTACATGATGCAATCATTCCAACTTTCAATGACACATTCATGTACCCTTCCCCTCCGGAGTGCCGGACATTCCGGAACCTTTTAGAACATTCCCTGATGAAAACACCGGAACCATTCTCCAACTCCGAAACAAGACTTTCCTTATATGAATCTTATTCTCCGGACCATTCTGGATCTCCTCGTGATATCCCGGATTCCATCCGAGACTCCGAACAACATTCGGTCTCTTACTCATCATTCCATAACTACTCAAACAACGTCGAATCCTTAAGTGTGTCTCCCAACGGTTCGTGAATTATGCGGACATGATCGAGACACTTCTCCGAACAATAACCAATAGAGGAATCTGGAAATTCATATGGCTCCCACATATTTCTACGATTACTTTGCGATCGAATGAACCACTTACATACGATACCAATTTCCCTTTGTCTCACGATAGTTTACTTATCCGAGGTTTTGATCGTCGGTATCTCTGCATACCTAGTTCAACCTCGTTACCGATAAGTACTCTTTTCTCGTTCCTGTGGTATGTGATCCCTTGTGAGCCAGTCACATGCTTGCAAGCTAATTGGATGACATTCCACCGAGAGGGCCCAGAGTATATCTATCCGTCATATGGATGGACAAATCCCACTCTTGATCCATGTGCCTCAACACATACTTTCCGAACACTCAATGCCACCTTTATAGCCACCCAGTTACGGTGTGGTGTTTGATGTCATCAAAGCATCCTTCCGGTGATGGTGATTAGCATGATCTCATGGTCGAAGGAATTAGGTTACTATGTATCAGAAAGCATATAGCAATTGAACTATTAAAATGACTTGATCTTTATGCAACGCTTATCTATAGGAGTATGTCCATCACATAATTCTCCTAATGATATGACCCTGTTGTTAATAACATCTCTATGTTCATGATCAGGAAACCATGATCATATATTAACCAACAAGCTAGTTTAACAAGAGGCTTTACTAGGGACTCTTTTATGTTTACAAATCACATAAGTATTAATGTTTCTGGTTAATACAATTATAGCATGGTATGTAAACATTTATCATAAGTATGAAGATATGATAATAACCACTTTATTATTGCCTCTTGGGCATACCTCCAACAAATTGTCTACCCGAGAGAGCTATCTCTCTGAGGTTAAGACTTTCGATAATTGCATTGAACACAAAAGGCCATCTAGCATTAAAATTTTCATTATTCTTCTCTTCCTTACGTCTAATTATGTTAAAATCACCGCCAACAATCATGGGAAGAGTCTCATGCTCACATATACGGACAAGCTCCGCCAAAAACTCATGTTTTTTGGCATCTTGAGCTGCTCCATAAACAGGAATTAAAAGCCATTCAAAACCATCTGATTTGGAAACCATATGCATCTTCACGCATCTGTCTCCGTTCACCATATTTTTCACTTGTAATGTGGTCCTATTAATACCAATTAACATACCCCCAGACCTCCCTAGAGGTGGTAAGCAATACCAAGCAATGTCTAGTCCTCCAGAAATATGGCCTAAAAAATGGCTTGTGAAGTTTGATCGGCCGGTCTCTGAAATCGCAAAAAAATCAGGTTTATGTTCCCTGAAAGTCTCACTCACCAAAAGGTGCTTTGCCGTGTCTCCAAACCCCCCACTATTCCAAATGCAAGATACGATGCTTTCATTATATACTATGCTTAATTGTAAGATACGATGCTTTCATTATATACTATGGAAAATAGAAGTGAGCAGGTGTAAACTCATCAATAAATCTACACACCATGTGTGAATTGAGTGGAACCCTCTATTTTAGAAAGAAGCATTGTGTGTGGGAGGGCCATGTCGGGTGACCCTGGTGGCGACCAAGCCACCGTTGCGTGTGGGATTGCCAGAAGTAAGTTCTGGGCAATCTCCTCGCCGGAGAGTGAAGACGAAGGTACGTTCTCCCCGGCACAATGCTCTCGGTATCTTCCGGAGCTGGTTTCATCCTGGAGTCGCTCGTCGTCGCCAGATGGAACTTCTCTTCGGGATTCACCTAGATGGCTCAAGAAATTGGAGAAAAGGAAGAATCAGAGGAAGGCTGCTATGGAGCTGACAGAAATAGTCCAGTGCAGCGGTTTTCTTCTCCGACGAGGGCAAGTTTTTCTCCTCCGACGAGGGTAAGTCTAAAGATCCCCGTTCTTGCACCATCGACTTTCTGTCTTGAGCATTTCGATGCTGCTGAGTGGATCAGAGTCCTGAGGAAAGATAACAGATGCAATTACCGCCGGACACAGGGTACGAACAGGTTCACGGTTGTTCGCAGAGAACGCCGGCGAGCTGCCCCGGTTTCTTCGGATCAAGCGACATAGTGTCGTATGAGATCCAGATCTAATCAGCCTCGGTTTCAATTTTCTGGGCCTGAAGGGCATAAGGCCCATGGCACTGCTTCTCGACTGACCCAGGCAAAAGGCCAAACGGGTTTAGCAGACACCGTTCGATTGAGTTCAGGTTTTGCGGTTCGGCTCATGCGCACTCATCTAGGGCTTCCAAGTGCCCAGAGTCGCGCTTCTACCCTTTTCCCAAAGCCGCCATCCAGGTCAAAGGGCGATCGTGTTCTCTCTTCCATGGCGGGGAGATTCCCTGCTCATCGTGCTGGTGGGGATGGGGGCAACCACCAGCAGCAGCCCTACCGTAATCAGCAAGGTGGTGATGGGAGCAACAACCATCCGCAACCCCCACGCTTTTTTCATGGCGGGAATGGGAGCAATTTTCCGCCGCAGGCTTTCCGCAACCATGAGCCAACGAGGATGAGTAATGGAGGGAACAACGATGCTTTTGTTCGAGGAGGCCATGGAGGCTCCGTTCCTCGTGGTTTCCAAGGGCATCCTCCCCACGTCCTTCGTAATGACGGCGCTGCCCGGGAAGGAAACAATGGAGGTCATGGTGAGGTTTTAAGCAGGGGAGGTGCTGGGAGTTTTGAGAATCGTGGACCACAAGGCATTCCATCTCATCAACTCCGCAATGATACTAATCCACGTTTTGAATATGGTTCTAGCTCTCATGGTGTTGGGGGTTTCAACCGACAAGAGCAGGGTTTTGATGGTGATTTTGGGGAATTTGATCAAGGCTACTACGAAGGAAATCATAGAAATAATCAGAGGAACAATAGCAACAACAGGGGTAACTATCAGTACCGTCGTCCTTTTAGGCAGCAAAATTTCTATAGGCAGAATTCTAGTGCAACTCGAAACATTTATCGGCGTTCAACAGGGAACGGTTCCGATCATCAGCCCTCTAACACCCTGAACATAGAGGCGGGCGCCATTGGGGCTACTGTTCCGGTTTGTACTGCAAATACTCAAGCTTTAGCGCAGGTACCACAACAACATGATGGTAGTTTGGCTGCTGCAAAGGAATCTAAGAAGGATAAAGTTATTTGTTTTCGATGTGATGATGCTGGTCATTTTGCTGGTGATTGTTCTGCGATCCTTTGCATTATTTGTGAGAAAGCTACTCACGATGCTAAAGATTGCCCCTTGTTGACTCTACCTAAGCCTGTTGCGGTTACTTACGGCCTTTGCCGGGCTGAGTTGATGTTTCACGAGGTCCCATCATCTCCTGATATCAGGTTTAAGCACGATAGTGACAAGGTTGGACGTATTTCGGTTCTGCATAGCTTAAACGAGTTCAAGGTTGTGGAAGGGCCGGTGTCTGACAAGGAGATCATTAAGGAGTTAGAATGGTTAATACCCGGCAATCACCAATGGGACCTTAGACCTGCTGATCGTTCGGGTGTTTTTAAGGCTGTTTTTCCTACTAAAGCCGATCTCGCACGTGTTATTAAAGTGCCTGATATTCCCATTGAAAACACTTTTAGGAGAGATTGATGTACCCCTTCCTCTGTAAGAAGCTTATAAAGTTACTTTCCTACGAACGCTTTATTCTCGACCTCTAGGTCTTGAATTCCAAGTCTTAATTGGTATTTGGGTTTACAAACTACACTCCATTTAGATAGTCAGTCTTTCTTTTTTTCATTGTCTACTTGCCAAAATAATCTTGAACGGAAATATCCAATGATTTTAGACTCCTTTTGGTATCTCGAAGAAATAAGTCATATAAAGTATCATGTTGCTTAGTACTATAATAATGAGAACTAATCTTTCACCAAGATATAGTAATTTTCATTTCCAAATGTTAAGTCTTTTTTGTAGTCTCTTCTTGACGTGTTTCTATCAGCATTAGTCAATAGTCGATAATGAATCAGGGTGACTAAATAGTAGACTCGAAACTAGCCTTGTTCGCATCCAAAGAGTTAGGAGTATGCAGCAGCCTTGCCTTGGGCCTTGCCAAAACAAAGCAACTCACTCTTATGAAAGTTTATTTTGATCCTAGAAAGCTATTCGAAAGCTGACAAAACTAATTACAAATTTCACAAATTTTCGAGGTCATGAACCATAAAGAGAATTGTATCATCTGTGTATTGAAGGATAGAAGACGACCTTCTATCCGATGTGGGATCACTATTGGGGATATGCCAAATGGGTATTACCCAAGGCATGGACTTTTTCTGGCTTGCCCAGGTGTCCCACTAGTGGTGGTGTCGGGCAGCCCAACGACTGATAGAAGATGAAGGCTCCATCTGGTTGTGGGGATACCTAGAGTGTTGTCGTCTCTGGCCTAGATGACTAGAAGAGTGGAGCACATGAAATACTATTTACTACTTAGCCTAGGATTCTGTAACATAGTCAGATAGATTTTCTCTTTGTAAACCCTAGGAAGAATGTATATATATGTCAGCCTTCGGGTAGCCCTGTGGTCACATTGTACATGCAAACCATTCGCTATAACATCTAAGGATTATTGCCATTATACTGAATTATAGTAGAAGTAGGATCTGGCCACCGTAGTAGGATCCGAACCTGGTAAACTGTATGTATCACCGCCCCAGACATCCACCCGTCTTACATCTCACACTTCTTCCCGTCGTGAGGTACCCCTCGTGTTGCACTTGTCCTCAAACCGATGATAATCACTCCTTCAATTTGGCCATCATTTTTGGCTTGCTCAATTATCATCGCTAACATATCAGTCACTATGTTTATAGCATGGGTGATAGTGGATCTCCTTCTCTTAGTCCCTTATTCGTTTGGAAGTACTTGACAACATTATCATTGAGTTTGATTGCAACACTATCACCTAACACGAAATTAAGGATTAAGGCGTGTCACTTCTCAGGGAAAAACTTCATATTCTGAGGGTTTGTTGGAGGATAGACCATTTAACTTTGTTATATGCTTTTTCGAAATAATTTTTAATATGACTCCGTTCAGCCTTTTCTGATGCAACTCATGGACATTTTCATGTAGGATTAGCACCCCGTCTAAGATGTTTCTTCCTTGCATAAATATTGTTTGCGTTGGAAGAACCACATGATCAGCCACGAGTTAATCCTAGTTGTTACACTTTGGATTAATATTTTGAAGCTAACATTAAAAAGACAGATAGACATGTATTGTTGTATCCTTTCCGCTTCATTAACCTTAGGCAATAAAATTATTTTTTCGAAATTCAGGCGATACATGGCTCATTCGGTTGTTTTTCCTTCTTGACATACATTCAGCTATTTCTGTTCTAGAGCACAAAAGGTGTTTATCGTGATACTTCTTTTATTAATTTTGTTGATGCCCCAGTGTTAACAGCATTACACAACACCGTCAAAGAAAGTATAAGTACCTCCCCATTCACTTGGGAGTTCCATTACGCAATTATCGTATACTAAACATGTTTTTAAGACCTGTAGAAGTGACTTATGTTCATTCACAAGTTTCAATCAGTTGTCGACAATCGAAGCGCATTGCTATCTTTAATTTGAAGCATGTAGATCACAAAACTCAACCTACAATGTAGAACTAAACATACAAGCTCTTGCAAGTTCACTATGAGTGCCTAGAAATTCCATGATGAAATTAAAGGTAAAGGACAAAGATTAAACAGAAATGTTTACTTTTCTAGAACTCGCAGGAGGTCTGCGAGTCTATATATTAAAATAGGAGAGAAAAATTGTTACAAGTCATCCACGCCAGAGACGGTTGCTATAGAGGACTATGAGATTGCACTAGCTAGACTACCTCCACCACAAAGCTTCCATTCCTTACAAGTATCCTTGATTCTACAAGACACTACACCCAAGGGGAAGAAGCTTCTGCCTTGAAAACACAATTGTTCCGTTACAACCAAATTAACCAAGGGATACAAAGGAACACCGAGTTAACTCCACTCTTCAGCTTTGAGGGTATGAATCCCTGGCAGCCTTCCTACCAATCACTAAGGGCTTGTTTGGTAGGAGGGGAACCCAGCCTTTTTCTAGGGAAATAAATCCACTAGTAGGGAGGTGGGGGAACAAAATCCCGGTGATTTAATCTGTTTTCGTGGATTCCTGGTCGGGATTTGATTTTCTGGGATAAAAATCCCGTTACATCCAAACAAGCCCTAAGAGCGTCGTGATGCATATAGACGCTAAATGTTGCAAACTAATCCAACTCAAGAAATAAAACCATACCTCTCAGGCGAAGGGAAAACTAATGAGGAGGTGATTGATATCCTACCTTGATTGATCACATAATTGACAAGCTGCTTGGTGTGATTGATATCCTACCTTGATTGATCACATAATTGACAAGCTGCTTGGTGTGGAATGCCTCGACACGCTACTCTATCCGATGTCCAGCAGTGGTTGTGGATCGGAGCTCAAACCAAGTGAACATTTTGAATTTTAGTAGCCCCCATGGTTCCACACGTGATCATCCCAACCACAGTTTATCCGACCTTCAAAAACAACCCTATATGCCGATTTGCAAGAGTGATTTCCTGAACTAGTCCACTTCTAACTCCACACGTCCTCACATTCTGATAACAGCAATTCAGCTTCAGTATGTTGTCATACCTGAAGGTACGCAATTCCGATAACAGCATGAAGGGTTTTGTGATCATTCTGAATCTCAATCCTAACAAGGCGTTAAAATACGCCCTTGCTTCCTTCGAGACCGCCATGTTGAGAGGTGACCACAGTAGATCATCAGACTTTTTCGCCTCCCACAACCACATAGAGCGGAATGCATCATTCAAGATCTTCAGATTCAGAAACCCTAAGCCCTCTCCTCATAAGTTGAGAGAAATAGTCAGTGAAAAGGTGTTGATATAGTGCGCAATTCCCCCGGAAGTGCCACTAGCGGGGAGATACAAGAACTCGTCGAAAATCACGCCCAAGGAAACCCAATAGCGAGTACTAGGAAATCAAATCTAATTTAGTTTCAACAGAGCATACAACACCGTTAAAAAAAAGCATACAACACGAACAGAAAGTTCAATAGTAGCTAGGACAACGTAAGTAAAATAAAAGAGCCCTACAACACCACAACAATGCTAATGAGTTCGGGGAAACAGAAACTAACAGCAAAAGTCTAGACAACTTCAAGCATACACCCACAACATATTGGTACAACAGGATCACATGGATCAGCCTTCGTTTTCCGTCCCCTCCCTAGGATTATTAGCTTGATCATTTGCAGAGCCGAGAAACCGCGAGTTCCAGATGAAGATCCTCTTGCAGCTTCTTTCAAAGTGTTCCTTTGAAGAAGATCAACACCCCTTCTCAGATCATCACGTTCCCCATCTGGATAAAGCCCTGCCCAATATTTGATAAAAACACGGGAATAGCAGATCAAATTACGGAACCGGTATACAACGCACATTATATAGTAAGATTCCATGGTTTGGTCTTAACATAACAACATCCTCTATCATCCTACCAAAGTATTTTGAGGTACTCCATCCGATCTATATTAATGGCCTCAATTTTATTGAGATACGAATGAATGTAGTCACTAGATACACACAAATTAGATAAAGTTAAGGCTATCAATATGAAATGGAGGCGGTATTAATTTTCGATTTTGAGATATACTTTGAAGTGCCCCCGATCAACCGTGACACGGTGCGAAGATGTTCCCATCTTGGTCGACATACGTGGGCATGCTTAATGTGCGCTGTACAACCCAAGCAAGTCAGCGATTACTTTGGCCAAAAACCGTGTTACATGATCACATCAAGCATATTGATGTCAAGTTTCACTTCGTTCATGAGACCATGGAGGCTGGACAAGTGGGAATCGTCTATGTTGGCATACATGATCAACTGGCAGACATCCGGATGAAAGCTCTTGGGCGTATTCGTTTTATTGAGATGCGTCAGAAGCTAGAAGTCACGAAGATTAAATCAGGACAATGAGCTTAAGATCCTCCACTAGCATTCTTTGGAGGGTCCTCTCATGATTTTTTTTTCCGAACAGCTAAAATTCGTCCACTCGCGTTCTTAGTACCTGTTTTTCGCCGGATTTAGCACAACGTTCATACGATTTTGCCAGTTCGATCCCAACGTGCTGGATGTCGCCCCTGAGAACGCCGGATGAAGCGAAAAACGGGTGGGCTAAAGCTGTCGGCGGTCGGAGGCTGGGTTCCCTCCTTTTTCACCTTTCCTCCATTTCTTCCCCATTTCCCACCTATCAGCCACAACTCCTGCCAATTCCCCGAGCTCCGCCCACGATGCGTCCAAGAAATTCACCAATCCTCGCACCACCGCCGGCGATCCCGCGCAGCCAAAGCAAAGAAAGCCGAGATCGCCGAAGCCGAAGCCGGAGGGCTGGACCAACGCAGCCTGGGCAAAGGATTGCCGACAAAGGAAAACCGAATCAGAGGGCCAGAGTGAGAGGTTGAAGAAGAAGTAGGAAGCCGACGAGGAGGCGCATGCGCCGATGTCCATGGAGGTGAAAGCGGCGTCCGAGCACAACATGGCGACTACTCGAGCGACCATGGGCCATCCGCCTCTCCACGTCAGGTAGTACGGCGTACCGTGGGGAAGCTAGGCCAGTCCGGGTTCTTCGGCAAGTTTCTCACTGTGCTCACCAGAGCTGTTCCAGGAGAGCCAGCCGCCGCCGCACATGAGGTCTTGGCGTCCCCCAAGTTCGACGACGACCAGCTAGGCGGATTGAACCCCAACGTAGTCTTCCTTCACTGCCCTGCACCTGGCCGTCCGCCCGGCTTCAATGTGCCCAACGGTGGATCTCCCTCATACGATGAGTCGCCGGCGTTGCGTCACGGTCCCCTGGCCTTCGCCCAAAATAAGGGTCCCTGCTCTTCCATCCATCTCGGCGACACAGTCGCATGCAGCGTGTTTGGTGGAATGTCAGGCGACTCCTACATGGGCGAGATGACCGCTTCCGGTTTTGCCTCCGCTGCGGGCTCGTTCTTCACATAAGAGTAGTCCTGCACCGATGTCGAGCACAACCTTGACTCGCAGGATCTCGCCGACAGCGGGGCAGATGAAGAAGCCAACGATGACCAGACGCAAGGGAAAGAGGAAGATGAAGCCAAAGAGGAAATCCCTACAATGATCAAGGGCAATGGGAAGAGGAAGAGGAAGCCGAAGACGGCACCATCAGCCGAGCCCCGCATCAAGTGGACCACTCTTGAAGACAAGTGCCTCACCGAAGCATGGAAGGCGGTGAGCCTCGACGCGATCAGTGGAACGAATCAAAACTCGGAGAACTATTGGAGGCATATCAAGCTTGCGTTCGACGAACGCATGCTATTGGATCCATACTTCAACAAGGTCCACAAGGATCGCGGCAAGATGGCCATGACGAACCATTGGGGAGTCATGCAACAAGCGTGTAGCAAATGGCATGGAATCCAAGAGGAAATCGAACAACGCCAGTAAGTGGTGCCAGCATGGACAACAAGATAAAGAAATTGGCCGTGCCTGCGGTCGACCCATCGCCGAGTACAAGCTGTGTTTGCGACTGACACTTCGCATTGCAGCTAGCGTGTGCTCTCGGCATGTACCATGAAGACACCAAGACCGGACGGCGTCTATAACCCTGAAGCACCACACCTAGTTGCCGCCGAAAAAAAGTCAGATCTCGGCCAGAAGAAGTCCAAGGTGCTGAAGGCTATGGGTCCGCCTGCTGAACGGCTTCATGCATATCGAGAAGTGCATGGCCGATGTGAATGCCCATACCGACAAGAGGGAGGGGAAGTCCAAAGAAAGGTGGAACTCCTGTTGTGTTTTTGGCACGGGAAGAAGAACTTTCAAATATATCGTCGATTTTTGGGTTTGCTTAGGAATGTCTGACCGAAAGTTTCATCGATCTGGCGCCAAATAGCGTATGATTTTGGTGTGGAAACGCCCAAAACGAGTGGGGTGCTATAAGGGGGAGAAATACTAGCCTAATCTAAGCTCATATTTTCATAGGATAGGTTTTCTGTTTAATTTGAAAATAACGTGCCGATGGACTTGTTTGTGAGGCATGCGCACGAGTAGATCATGCAGAAGTGCGTATGCACGTTCTCCTTACTTTCACTTTCACTTTCAGTAGCTCCTGGTTAGCGAGACGTTGTGGTTCATGGGGCGTGGGATGGCACGCCCAGATTGGATCACGACAGGCTGATTGGGAGGTTAGTTAGCTCCTTTTCTTTTCCAGGTATAAAGGAATGAATGAAAGCAAAAAAAATCTCTGCAACTTTAGGCAGCACAAAATTCTCTCTGTGGCTCACTTTCTCTGAACTTTACTGTAGCCCGTTCTCCAGGTTTCTTCGGAGCATCAGCTATGGTGTCATATGCCTGCTAGTGCCTCAGAGGAACTCCAAAGGCTTATCTATAAATGGGTAAAAGGCAAAAAAAACTGCTTTTTTTTGGTAAGAGGGGTAAAATAATAGCTCCAACAGCTTAACTTTAAGTGGTCCCCCACTGAAAAATTTTGGGTGATCACCCATTTTTTGTCATCTCTTACCCATATATAGGTAGATGGGGGCAATTTTTGGGTAAGACAAAACCCTACCGAAACGCACGCGGGAACATAGAAATCGCCCCGCGCGGAAATTTTAGACTCCTCTCGCCCGACCGCCTGTCGCCACCGCCGCTTGCCGCGGCTCCTCCAACCGCCGCACCGCCATGGAGAACGCCGCCGACCTCCCGCGAGCCCTGGCCGTGCCTCCAACCACCCGTCCCGTGCCTCCACCCGCCCGTCCCGTGCTCCTAGCCAGCGTGCGGACCAAGCCCGCTGCCGCCCAACGCCTTGGTCTGTCCCCGCCGCCGCGGGAAGCTCCTCCGTCGACCCGGCGAGCGTCGAGGCCTTCCTGGCCACGCATCCACCTGTCCCTGCGAAGAATCTGGCGCGGAAGAGGGCACCGAACGACCCCGCAGCTGCGGCCGCCCGTGCGGGGAAGAAGTTGGTGGCGTCCCTCGTCGCGCCTCCCTAGCCTTCTCCATCCATGGAAGCCCCACCTCCACCACCCCCTGCAGGTCCTGTAGCACCGACGCTCCCGCCGGCGGAGATTGTAGCTCCACAGCTCACCGGCAGCGCCGACGCACTCATGGTGTTCGATCAAATGGCCCCAAGGTCCGATTTTCACACTTGATTTTCTTTGCTACATTTTTTTTGTCAATGTTGAATGTGTATCCAAGTTTAGGCAAAGGCACAATATTTTGCAATAGTTTTGATTGTATGCTATGGCTTGCACAATATGTTATGTTGTCATAATTGATTTGCAAATTCTAGTTTGCACAATATGCTTAAATTCTATCTAATTGACAATGTTCATTTGAATGTAGTATGGATGATGAGTCCTTTCTCAATTATACTTGTGGTCAACAATTTGCTAATGGACCATCTCAAGAATTTCCACAATATGATCCATCTCAAGAATTTGTACAAGTTGATATTATGGGAGATGATGATCGTTTTGTTGGTGAGGGAGATGGTGAGGCATATGGTGAGGGTTTTGTCAATGATCCAACTCCACGAAAGGCTAGCCGAGGAGCTAATTTCACTAAAAACAAAGATGAGACCTTGTGCCATGCATGGATTATTATTGTGTGGATCCCATCACCGGGAATGAACAACAAAGCACCACATATTGGGAGCATATCCATGAGTATTACTGGCAACACTCTAAGAAAGCTAGGACTATCACTACAACACCGTTGGTCAACCATCAACTCCGAGTGTTTCAAATGGTCCAATTGCTTAGCCCAACTTGATCGTCTCAATCCAAGTGGGACTAGTCTCGTAGACAAGGTATGCACAAATAAACTTGTTCTCTAGTTCTCTAGAAATGGAAGAATCGCCCCTCCAACGAGATTCCAAACAAAAGGAAGACACCAACTACCACCATTGGAGAATATTTGGTTGTTGACACCGATGATGAAGACTCAAGTAGCCCCACTCCTCTCTCTTCGGTCAATAGGAAGATGCTCGTCGAAGGTAGAAAGAAAGTTAAAGAAGCAAGGGTAAAAGGAGGTGAGAACATGTACAAGGACTCTTTGGAAAACATGATGGCGGTGAGGAAGGAGCTCGGCAACGAAAGGAGGGAGATGAGGCACAAAGAGATTGAAGAGAGGAAGTTGTTTGAGGATAGGAAGGTGGCCACCGAGGAGAGGAGGGCGGCGCCCGAGGAGAAGCTTCTTGAGCTCAAAGAGAGGAAGTTGGCAAATGAAGAAATGCTCAAGAGGATGGAGCAAGAGCAAAAGCTCATGTTCATGGACCCGAGTAGCCTAGATGAGAAGGGCCGAGCTTATTGGGAGCTTTTCCGTGACCAAATATTGATGGCAAGAGGCTATGGTGGTGATGGCAATGGTGGGGTGGCGGCATTTGAGAGTGATGGTCTAGTATGAATCGATGAACTATCTATTTTGTGGTATTGTTCTATGCACCAATGAACTATCTATTATGTGGTGTTGTTCTATGCACCGATGGACTACTTTCCTACTACTTTTATGATTGATGATGCACTTTTATTATGTTAGACTTATAATATTTCTACTTGTGAGGAATAGTTTCAATTATCTTGTGTTAATTCAATTGATATATGTCATATGTGTGAGAGTAGTATAGGAAAGAAAATGTTGCAAACCAATTTTAGGTAAGCTTGTATGGGTAAGCTGGAAAAGCAAGACATGTTTTACTTACCTATATCTTCTCTCTCATCTTACCTAAATGGTTGGTAAGCTGTTGGAGTTGCTCTCAGTATCTACATGTAGGATTGGGAAATGAGTCTACGGGTTTGATTTGTCCAACCTCCTCTGATGATGTGAGCATTTGTGATCTTTTTTCCTTATCTTTTTCTTTCTCTCCTCTCTTTCTCCTGCTTTTTCCCATGGAGCTGCTGCTTCCTCTGCAGGCAGCACCTGGCGCATCAGGACCACAATTTGGTTCACAAGGTGGCATCCGAGCCTACATGGCATGCAAGGCAGCAGGTCTGGGGCCACAGGTTAGCCATGCCCTCGGAGGGTTGCAGATTTGGCAACGACACTTTGAAATGCTTTTTAGTAACATGGTTAAATGCAACACTTATCAAAGTAATTTAAGGTACTCCCTCCGATCCATATTACTTGTCATTGAAATGGATATATCTAGCACTAAAACATGTTTAGATATATTCATTCTAGTGACAAATAATATAGATCGAAGGGAGTAGTATTGATTTTCGATTTTGAGATATTACTTGGAAGTGCCCCAAATCAACCGTAACATAGTGCGAAGCTGTTTTGTTGGGGGATCAGTTCCCATCTTGGTCCACATCAAGTGGGCATGCTTACTGTGCGGTGCGGTGTACAACCCAAGTTACAAATAATCCAAGTTGTGCTAGAACACTGTTTATAATTGAGACTAATAAGATTGGAACCCCTCAAAAAAGAAATTGAGACTAAGATTGGCCTTGACTTACTTAACCCCATCTGGGCAATAATTAAGCTGAAGTCGTCTGTCAATATATTTTGTACTGTACAGGCTTTACAGTTTTTGTTTGACTGGTCGGAAGCATGCAAGAAATTGTTTGTGGAAGATTAGAAAAAATTCCAATCTATCGTGTTTGACTAGTCTTTCCTGAATTTGACAGCAAGAGAATAAACAACACTAGAGACTAGAGTAGAGGGTCTGGTTGACTAGCTAGCTAGTCGTCCTGTACGCAGAAGATGGTTGGCTTGACGGGCTCCGTGATCTCGACGGTGCCCTCGAGCATCTTGGCGACCTTGCCCATGGAGGGCCTCATCTCGGCCCGGTCCTGCAGGCACCACATGGCCGTCTTCACCATGCGCTCCACCGTGGCCACGCTCTCGGCGTCGTCGTCGACGTGCTGCAGGATCCGGGGGTCCATGATGTCCTCGATGCGCCGCTCCACGTACACCTTCTCGTACGCCCACTTGGGGAAGTACCAGTCCTCGCTGCCCACCGACTCCTGCCGGAACCCGTAGTTGCGCCGCCCGGACACGATCTCCAGCAGCACCATGCCGAAGCTGTACACGTCCGCCTTCGCCGTGATGGGCTCCCGGTGGATCACCCACTCGGGCGCCATGTACCCGCGCGTGCCCCTGATCCTCGACATCGTCACCTTCTCCTTCTTGCTCGTCAGCTTCGACAGCCCGAAGTCCGACACCTTGGGGCAGAAGTCGTCCTCCAGCAGGATGTTCTCCGGCTTGATGTCGCAGTGCAGCACCCACTCCAGGCACTCCTCGTGCAGGTACGCGATCGCGCGGGCCACCCCCAGCGCGATGCGGTACCGGGTGTGCAGATCCAGTATCGTCTTCGTCGTCTCCGATGCCGAGATGCTACCGCTCTCTTCCTCGGTACCACCAGTACCTGCCGACGCCGGCGCGGAGCTGGAGGAGAAGAGGTACTTGTCCAGGGACCCGTTGGGCACGTACTCGTACACCAGCATCCGCTGGTCCTTGTCCGCGCAGAACCCCCACATGCGCACCAGGTTCAGGTGGTGCATCCGCGCGATGATGGTCACCTCCGCCCAGAACTCCGCCTCGCCCCCACCCACGCCGTGCAGCTGCTTCACGGCCACCGCGCGCCGGTCCGGGAGCTCGCCGCGGAACACCGTGCCGTACGCGCCGCGGCCCACCACGTCCGTGAAGTCCTTGGTCGCCGTCTTCAGCTCCGCGTACGAGAACCGCCGGGGACCGCCGGCGGGGAGGTACTCCAGCCCCAGCGTGCGCGCCATCTCGCGGTACTGGGAGTACTTGCGCAGGAACGCCCAGAAGGACAGGATCCCGGCCAGGAGCTCCACCGCGAAGAGCGTCGCGATGATGGCGATGTTCCGGATCGTCGTCGCCTTCTGCTTGGGCGGCACCGGGAGCGCCAGCTGCACGGGGCACACCGTGTCGATCATGGTCGTCATCCCCGTGAACGGGTTGGTGTCGTTGTCCGTCGCCACCACCCGTAGGTAGGTGGACATCTCCGACCCCGGGGACCAGAAGCCTTCCACGAGGCGCGTCTTGTACAGGAGGCACGTCCGGTCGCCGCCGAACTTGTAGCCGAACGCCGGGCAGTTAGGGTCGCGCCGGCAGCTGCTCTTGCAGTCCTCCAGGTTCGTGGGCGGCAGCTTCTGCTTGAATTGGCCGGGATCCGAGGCCATGGTGACGGCGCCCCCGGAGAAGGACACGAAGTCCATCCTTACGAACTTGTCGTCGTTGCCCCGGCCGCTGTACATCTCCTTGGCGTCGCAGCCGTTCCCGTCCGTCCTGTTGCGGAACCCGGGCGGGCAGACGCAGGTGACGCCGTTGGCGCCGACCGGGACGCATATGGTGTTGTTGCCGGGGCAGGTGCCCTGGATGGTGCAGAGCTCCTGCACGAGCTCCCACACCACGCTCCAGTTGCGGGTTGCGAGGTTCATGCTGTAGAGGCGCAGGTTGCCGTCGTCGTCGAGCGTGAGGCGCCGCAGCCGGTTCTTAGAGCCCTTGTCGGAGGCGATGAGCGTCGCTGGGCTCCCCCCGCTGAGCTTCAACACGCCGTCGTCGGTGAGGTTGACCACTGAGCTGGCGCCGGTCATGTTGGCGTAGATGGAGGGGGCTGCGCCTGGCTCGGGCGAGTAGTACTTGAGCATCATGGCGTCGACGAGCTTGTAGCGTCCGTTGGCGGACTGCAGCGTGATTGCGCCACCGGGGGTAGAGTTGTCTGCCTGCCGTATGGCCTGCGCCGGCATGAGCGTGTTGGTTGGCTCGCGGAAGCTGGACCAGCTGGGGCCGTAGAACAGACTCCCAGTGTCGTTGAGCGTCAGCTGAGGAGGAGCCGTGGCGTTGGCGGTGTTGGCTTGGGACCAGACGGTGCTGTTGGCGCTGGTCCAAGCGAGCACGCCGGCGGCGTTGACGAGGAGCGTGGAGTTGCCGTCGGCCTCCAAGGCGTCGGCCTCCAAGGGGTTGGTGGTGTTGTGGGCGTACCATATGATGGTCTTGTCGCCGGTGCCGGAGACGTTGGCTACCCAGACGGCGAAGCGGTACTTGCCCGCCGACGCTGACGACGGCACGAAGCCGGCGGCCATGCCGAGACTGGGCGAGACGAGGATGCGGCTGGTCTCCGTGGGAAGCCAGGGCCTGGTGTCGTTGGCGGGGAAGGAGGACATCTGCTGGGCCTGGGCCTGCGCGGCGGCGAGGGCCAGGAGGAGGAGGAGGAGCCCCCTGAGACAGGGAAGGAGAAGGAAGGCCATGGATTTTGGAATTGGGGAATTTGGACCGTATCTAGAAGGGAGAGAATGGATGCATCTGATGGGGAACTGGAGTACTTCTAGTAGCATCCAGTCCAGCACTTGGAAGAGTTTAGTATTGGTGTTGACTATTCTTAGTCTTTGTCTGCGCCAACGGAATGGAATTGACCCGATGGGATTACTTGTCGTCGATGGATTTGCTTAACTTAATTTGCAAGAGCAGCAGCCTCAATCAGCGAAAGCTTGGCCATAGTTAACTGAGGACGGATGGCTCAAGTCTACCAGTCAGCACGGTTATCAGTTGGGTATTTGGATCTGGAGAAGTAGAGAACCGTGGATCAAACTGAGGTCACAACTGCTGTTCAACGAACTTTTGGAGCGAACCATGCTCTCCTTTCGCCAATTCTTTAAGTTTTAGTCTTGCGATCTACTATCCCTGAAACGAAAGACTTTGATTTCTCATATTACCGATCCCTGATCAACATCATTTATGGTTGAGACTAGAACGGTATCTAACTGTTTTCGACTCTCTAACTTTCATTTTTGATTAATGAAAATATCTTTGAAAATACTTTCGCGGTTGTTTGTCTTTTATAAATTCAAAAATTTTATCTTTGACTATGAAATATGAATGCTCCCAATTGTCCATTCCGAAGGCCAACATAATAGGAACGAAATCTTTTGATATTATCCCATGCTAATGTATCCAGAGCGGTGGATTAGTTTGAGCACTCTAATTTCTTCAAGGTAATGATGATGCAACCTGGCCAATTAAGGCTATGAGCACATCACCGGCTGAAGGGTCAAGTAGGTCGGTGCTCGTCGTGAGACGGACCAACCGGCCAGACCCAAAGTCCAAGTGCGAGCTTTTTTAACTAAAACAACTTAAATATACGCTATTGGAGTTAGAATTACCACGACCACTGACACCAGACTTGCCCTCTAGTTGATCCTCGTTAAGAGATTTAGATTGTATTTATTCCAATTATCAGACACTAAAGTTGTCCGGTATTTTTATTTATTGTTACTATCTCCCCGTGTCAGGATTGGGTAATTTACGTGCGTGTTGCCTACCTTGGACGTGATAGCCATTTCTCAGGCTCACTCTAATAAATCGAAACCTAATTCTTATTTAGTCGTCACCATCATGGTAGCCTCCTATCCAACCATCAAAAGTTGATAGGGAAGAAATTTGAATAATGCATGCTGGCACGAGGGTCATGTGATCCTTCGAGTTATCATGAATCATCGAATCAATGGACAGAGCTCGCGTCAGTCTTTTATCTAATAAATGCACCCTTCCTAAAAGAAGGTGTTTGTTGCACGTATTAGCTCTAGAATTACTACAATTATTCAAGCAGCACATACCATGAAACAAACTATAACCAATGTACTTAAGTTTATGGCCTTGTTTACCTATAGGTTATTTTCACCCCTAGGAGTTTAGGGATGGGAGGAGATTTGGTGAATCCCTTCATTTCACCTAATCCATATATTTTCCCTCATTTTCCCACTTTTCTCAATCCCATGTGGTTACTTTGATTTTTGGGGATGGGAGAGGATTGTCATGTATTGAACTTGATAATAAAAACAAAAACTTTATCTCTACACGATGTAACCACTTGAGTAAAAATCCAATCTTTAAACTAAATATGTGAATGTTTATCCAATCTTTAGACTAAATAAATTTGCATAGAGCTTAAATATCTCATGGAGCTTAAATATACGAGCAAAAAAACAAGTTATGCGTTTAAAGCATTATTAGGTCATGGGCACACCTGTAACTTCAAAATCTTGATGGAACACTAAACTTCATTGCCTTAACATCGAGACAAGAGTGGCCCTCTTGGTAGTATGATGGCCCACAATCAGGATGTATGCATAACCCCTCGAAAGAAAGAAATGAACTATTTGAAAGGCTTATATCTAGCAGATCTTCGTAGAATGATAAATAATGGCAATCAAGTGTAAGGTAACATGATAAATAATGGAGCAACAATACTAAATCCAGTTCAATACAATGTGAAGATAACAAAGTCAGGACGTGTTGGATGAAACTAATGAAACATTGGAGCTCTAAGAAGCATTGTATTGTAAATGAAATTTTGGTAAAACTAGTAGCCAAAACATCGCATCTTTATCATCTTTTATGTACTCTCAAGGTGGAAATACACGATGGAAATCTCTACTCAATCATCAAACCCGACACTACTTTGCAAAGATTCTAGAGCAGGGATCCACATCCTCATCCCGATCTGAAGGTGCCACTCTCTCTCCCTTCCTAGAGTCCAAAGAACCAGGCCGCCATAATCCAGGATCTCTCTCTCTCTCTAGCATCCAAAGACCAGGGTGGGAGGTGGATGCCGGCGGCAGGAGAAACCCTAGGGAGTATAGGAGAGGAGAAGAGGTCGGGGCAACTAACTTGAGAGAAGGGCTTACCTTAGCCTCGGGAGAAGTTCATCTCTAGCGTCCCTAGGTCGACGTTTGCACCGTCATCGGCCTCCATCCAATCGTTTCCTTCCTCGACCTCGATGATACAAGAGGGTCGGCTTGCTGATAATACACGAGCTGTTAGGGGTAGAATTTTTGGGGTGGGCCAGGAAAAAATTCAGAAAAAATAGGGAAGTAAATGCATTGGGAAGGGGGACTTTAGGGATTTGCAGTTTGTCCGCGAATTTCCCTCCGATCTCGGAAAAAACCTAAGAAGTAAACGAGGCCTAGATGTGAAATATGGCTGCCCACAATGAGGCGAACTGGCGATCGAACTTGAAGCAATGCAAACCGCGGCAAAACAACACAGCAACAAAACGGAACAATTGTTAGTGCTGATGATGATAGCATCAATAAACGATATAGTACAATGCAAGAATGACTTCCATCTATGTGTTTAGCCTTTTTCGGGTAAAAGAGGAACCTTATTACTCAGCTAGAGTTATATTGCGGTCTAGATGCAACAGCTGAAGAACATCTCCAGGTTTAGAACCTAACCATGTCATAGAACGACGTTGTACTCTTGCAAGATTTGTGAGAGCATCACTACCCGAAATCATTCCACTTTTACAAAAGACATTCTCTACCTTGGTTAGCCAGGTGCTTAATATACTGTACCCAATGAGGAAAGACGATCTATGTGGCCCAGGCGAGCAGACCACTTCAACTAGCTGTAAACAATCAGTCTCAACTATAGTTGGTAGTTGGGATCTATGCAAAGCTAACTCCAAACCTCCCGTGATGGCTTACAACTCTTCTTCCATAGGTACTTAACATTCGTCCAAGAGGTGGTACCTTGAAAAGATGGGTTGACCAGCATCATCACATAAGACCATACCCACACCCGTTGAATGGTTAAGTGGAAAGAACCATCTACTGATGACTTGACCCACCCTAGGGGTGTTCTAGTGAAGGGGATATGCCCGAGAGGCAATAATAAAGTGGTTATTATCGTATTCCTTATTTATGATAAATGTTTATTTTTCATGCTATAATTGTATTAATACGTAAACGTTAATACATGTGTGTTTAATAAATAAACAGAAAATTCCTAGTTATGCCTCTCTCATAAACTAGCTCGTTGATTAACAAGATGATCAAGGTTTCCTCATCATGGACATTGGATGTTGTTAATAACGAGGTCACAACATTAGTGTAATGGTGTAATGAACATTCATCCGAAGTATAGCATTACGATCAAAGTCATTGAGTTTATATTGCTATAACAACATATGAAGTGATCCTAATCCTTATACTATGAGATCATGTTAATCACTAACACCGGAAGAGTATCTTGATAACATCAAACGTCACACCGTAACAGGGTGATTATAAATATGGGTTGAGTACTACTAAAGTGTCATGTTGAGTCCCATGGATCGAGAGTGGAATTTGTTCATCTCGATGATGGATAGATATTCTCTGGGCCCTCTCGGTGATATCACATTGATTAGCTTGCAAGCAAGTGATTTGATCACTAGAATGTTATATCACGGGAACAAGAAAAGAGTACATGTCAGTAACGAGATCAAACTAGGTATGGAGATACCGATGATCGAATCTCGGACATGTAATCTATCGCGAAACAAAAGGATTAAGATACTAGCGCAAAAGGTTCTCGCGATCACAAGAAAGTCTTCGCTGAATGTGTGGGAGTCAGTATGGATCTCCAGGTCCCGCTTCTGTTTATTGATCTGAGAGGGGTCTCGATCATGTCCGCATTATTCGTGAACCGTAGGGTGACACATTTAAGAGACACCGACATCTATTTGGAGCAAAAGTTTCATGCCAAAAAGAATAACAAGCGCAGGAATTTATTTCACTAGATACCGAAACAGGTTTTCGGGTGAAATTGCAGAAAGTGTTTTTGCATGTGAAATGAAATACTAGCAAGGGGTTATATGTGAATGTTTGTCATTAAAGTAATTGACAAAATTATGAATAAATAAAAGGAGTTGTATTTAATGAGAGTTTGCATTATGGTGGAAATTTAATGGGAATTTGAGTGGCTTTTTGAGTGGAGGAAATTGAAAGGCATTTTTATGAGTGGGGTGTCCACCCACATCAATATAGGGAGGGAAAGAGGGCAGCCCCATGCGCCGGCCACCCCCTCGGGTGCCCCCCTCCTCCTATAAAAGGAGTCCCCCTCCTCTCTTCTCACTCACACCTCCTCGTGAAGTATCTCTCTTCCCCTCTAGTATTTATCCCCCATGGTCTCGGACTAGCGAGATACATGTTCCCGGTGGCTATTCGCCAAGAAAGAGTTGTGCTTCCGCTGCATCGCTGGAGCGAGGAGGCGGAGGTTTCTCGGTGCCTCGAACGTGTGTGCGAGCACGGATGCGCCGCTGATTTGCGGCGCTAGGACTTCCTCTCGATCTTGAGATCGCAAGAGATCGTCTACATCAACCACGAGTTCAACCTCGTTAAGTTGTGTCGATCTTCAAGGGTATGTTCTCTACGGATGTATATCCGCCCGTTGCTTGTATCTAGTAGATAGATCTTGGTACATGGTTGTTCCCATCGTAGGAAAATTTTGTTTTCTATGTTGCGAACCCTACAGTGGTATCAGATCCGGATCTATGTGTAGATGCTTTGCACGGGTAGTACACATATGTGTATGTGGGCGATGATGATTATGTTATTGCTTCTTAGTTGTACTTTGGATATTGGTGGCATAGTGGGATGAAGCGGCCCGGACAAACTTTACATGTCCCCGCACATGAGACATGTTCCACGCTTGACATGCAACTAGTTTTGCATAAGTGTCTAGCGGGTGTATGTCTCTCCTACTATAGTCAATATCTAATTTGCAACGAGTTGTCAACAATTTGGTTGTCCTCGGTGTGGTTCATGTTCGTAGGTAATAACGGTTCTATCTTCGAAAGCCCTAAACCACGTAAAACTTGCAATGGATAAATTAGAGGCGTCTAGTTTAGATTGTTGCTGGGCTAGTGTCATGATATGATGATGTTGTAAGTAGAAGTATAAGTCGATACTCTTACAACACACATAACGTGTAAGTTCCATAGACCTTGGCCTTACACATAGAGGTATGATAGTGATCATACCACGATGCACATGATGGAGATCGAGTGCAAGAACATATCATTCCACTTATAAACATGTGATGTTTGTTGCATCTTATATTGCTTGTTTGACGTTTTATTAGCATAATAATATGATCCCTCATTTAGATATCACGATAAGAATGTGTTCTTCCTTAAGTATGAACCTATTATGTTTCGTCGCTCCAAGACATCACGTGATGATCGGGTGTTCTTGGATCCATGATCATATTTCGGGTGTAAGACAGTTACACACGCGAATACTAAGGTTTTTACTTAGCGAGCCTAGCATGTATAGACATGACCTCGGAACACGTACCGAAAGGTTAAGCATGAGTCATATGAAAGATATGATGCTCATTTGATGCTCGCCTTTGAAGCTATACCGACTCACATGATGATCAGACTTGGTGTAGTGGATTCGGTTCATGTAATCACGAAAAAGACACGAGGGATGTAGTTTTTGAGTAGGAGTTCATTTCTAATTTCGATTAGTAGAACTCAATTTATCATAAATTAAATCAAAGTGAATTTGCATAATTTGTTGTAGTCATTGGCATTCGTTGACCACCTTATGATTAGTTGCAATTGAGATAACAGAACTATAGAATTCTGGATATTTACGTTACGAGCTGGTATCATATTGTGTTGAGTGTTAATCTAAAGTTTAAAGTCCTATTGCAAACTTTCAGCAAACTCTGTTTACTCCGTAAAATTTAATAATTGGTATTAAATCGAGAGTAACAATTCCAGTGTTAGTATCTTAAGTATCATGTTTGCCTCCATGATTCTTGATTGTTTTAATATCAAGTTTATCTAGGAGCTGAAAGAATTGTTTTAGAAACCATCATGTGTGGTAGATATAATGATATATGAAACAATGTTTTGGTTGCAATATGATAGAGTATAATATATGTTCTCATATTGGAGATGCTAGACATCATAATCATCTGAAAGGGTTTTGGAAAGTAGCATTATACTCACGATTCGCCTTCATAAGCTACATTAGCTTGATCATGAAACTTCATGATAAGGATGAATAGAAGATTTATGTAAAGTGTTTACTACACTAAAATATTACTAAAGAATGGATTTTGAAAGAATGCCGATCATTTGATGATGGTGATCTACTTGAAAGTGCAAGTCCAAAGGTATTATTATTTGAATATACACGCTTTGGACTATGTGTCATGTATATGGCTCCACTGTTGATGTTGATAGATTCTTTTAAAAATGAAAAGGAAATGCTGGAAGAGAATCTAAAATATATATTTGGCAGAAAAGAAAAAACTGGAAATATCCAGTTTAGGTATATAGATGATATGCATGTTATGGTTGTATTCTTTGCTTGTTAAACAATGTGGTTCTTGGGTATTGAATACCAAATTGGTTGGTATGAAATTTTATACAGAACGACGCAATTCATGAACTACAATGGCCTAAGTAACTAGCAAGATAATATGCGATGATGATCATCGAAAACAAACAAGCAGTTGTTTGTATTTCTCGTTGACATCAAAGCTTGTCTTCAAGATTTGTTTTGATAATAGTTATTTAAATCAGGTATTATGAGAATAAAGATTGTTCAAATAATTACCATATTCCATATAAGATGGATAATTTACAAATCTAGTTGGAGAAATCACATCCATAAAACTAATGCTAAAATGTCGCAAGACAAATGATTGGAAGATCACTTACGAAGTGACATCGCCATTTAAATTATATTGGAAAGAAAACATGAAGAATCTCTATATTCATGTATTTTTGGAGTCTTTGATTTGATCAAGTGACATTTATGAGACTTTCCTCGGGGTAATTAAAACTTCGGTCAAAGGCCAAAGAAGAACAAACAACTAAAATATTGGAATTTATACATATCGATGTATGTAGTCCATTATGTGTAGTCGTAAGCGATGGATTTCAACTTCATATGCTTTCTCCGGAAATTTGTGTGAATATTCACTTAATGAGAAAGAAGTATGAAATATTTGAAAATGTTCAAAGACTTTCAAGATGAAGTGGAAAATCATTGTAACAATAAAATAAATGATTTATGATTTTATCATAAAGGGATTTATTTGAGTTGCAAGTGTAACAAGAAAATAAATGATTTATGATTGTATCATAAAGGGATTTATTTGAGTTGCAAGTTTAGCAAATCACCTAGATTTACATCTCCTGAAACACCATAGGAATATGGAGTGTTTGAGATTTGTAATGAAACCTTGTTTGACATGGTTGGATCAAAGGTGTTATTTATAAAACTGTCATTATGTTTTAAAAGATTAAAATCTTTAGAGATTACCGCTTTTACACTGAAAAGAGCTCCATCTTGATCCGCTGAAATGACAATGTAAGTTATGGTTTGGGGTAAAACCCAAGTTGTCCTTTCTTAAATTTTGGTATACTAAGCATAAGTAAGATGTTTACAACCAAAGTCGGATGAGCATGTCTTTGTAGGTTATTTCGAATAACCATTGGGTATTCCTCCATAACACCGAGGACAAAAGGGTTTGTCCGTTGAAATGTGAAGTTTCTTGAAAAAAGAATTTTCGCAAAAGTTAAGTGGGAGGACAATAGAACTTTGATAAGGTTAACGAACCTTAGCTATATGTGCTGAGTTGCGCAGCGCCGGGAAACGTTCCGGAGGCAGCCATAATGCTCATGGATCACGTGCCTCAAAGGTTGTGGTCACGGAGGTCTAAGTTCCTATTGAACCAAGTAGGTCGGATAAACAATCAAATGCTGAAATTTGAGAGTAAATCATTGTTGTTTGACAATGATGAACCAACTACATGCAAATAAGTGATGATGGGCCCTGACTCCGTCAAATGGCTTGAAGACATAAAATCCGTGATAGTTCCATACACGAGAAATCAAGTTTTGAACTTGGAAGACCCTCCGGAAAGGTGTAGAAACCAATCGGTCGTATTTTGATCTATAAACAGATATGGATGTTTCACATCTATGAAATAGTCGACATGTCGTAAAGTTTTTTACGACAATGTCCAAGGAGTTGACTATGACAAGATTTGATCTTTCATAGAAATATTTAGTCTGGACGGATTAAAGTAGAAACCACTACATATAATTTGGTATATGGTAGATGAATAAACAAAACAAAGTTCTTCTAAAATAATGGTTACCTAGGATGTGTGTATGACATGATCCAAGGGTTTTGTTCAAAGGATGCTAAAAAGGGCATGCAAACTTTAATGATTGAAGTAAGTGATGGCTTGCACAGCTTATGTGAGCCTGTTGGGAACCCCAAGAGCAGAGTGTGAAGCAGTACAACAACAAGTTTTCCCTCAGTAAGAAACCGAGGTTATCGAACTAGTAGGTGGAAGGAAACGTCACACAGGTGTTGCAAGCAACACGGAGACCTGCACAACACAAACTCAAGACTTTGCCCCAACTAATAGTGAGGTTGTCAATCTCACTGGTTGTTGTAACAAAGGATTAAACGTATGGTGTGGAAGGTAATGGTTTGCAGCAAGTAAACAAGTAATAGTGGAAGATGTATCAATGGTAAAGATTGGACCAGGGTCCATAGTTCACTAGAGGTGTGATACGTTGGAAACGTATCTATAATTTTTGATGCTCCATGCTTGTTTAGTATCTACTTTGCTTTACTTGTCCACACTTTGAGGTGATTTTTACATGTTTTCTAGTACTAACCTATTAACAAGTTGCAACAGTGCCAGATGCCTGTTTTCTGCTGTTTTTGGTTTCAGAAAAGTTAGTAAAGAAATATTCTCGGAATTGGACGGGAAAAACATAAAAGTCAATTACTTTTCGTGGGGAACAAGAAGTCCAGAGGGGAGCCGGAGGGGACAGCTAGGGGGGCCAGACCCACCCCAGGCATGGGTGGGCCCAGCCCCGCGTCTGGCTAGGGTTTGGGCACCCTGGCCGCCTCCTCGGCCTCCCCCTTCGCCTATAAGAAGCCCCCGATGCAGAAACCCTGGGTACCCGATCAAATATACACGAAACCGTCTGTAGCCGCCGCCACCATCGTCCCTAGATCGGGGGGGGGGGGTCTGAAGTTCTTCCTGGCACCCTGCCGGAGGGGAGATCATCCCGGGGGCCTTCTCTCCGGTATGATGCGTGAGTAGTTCCACCTTGGACTATGGGTCCATGTAGTAGCTAAATGGTTGTATCTCCTCCTTTGTGCTTTCATGTATAGATCTTGTGAGCTCTGTTCATGATCAAGATCTAATCTATTTGTAATCATGCATGTTGTGTTTACGGGGATCCGATGGATATTGAGATTATTATGTTGGTTTGATTAATGGTTTTGTGTTTATGATTCTATCATGTCTGTGTTGTTTGTGATCTTGCATGCTCTCTGTTGTTAGTAGGTATCTTGGCCAAGTAGTTGCTAGTGACTCCAAGAGGGGGTATTTATGCTCGATAGTGGGTGCATGCCTATAGTTTCCCAGGGAAGTGACAGAAATCTCTTCGGTTGTAGATGTGTTGTTGCCACTAGGGAGAAAACAACGGTCTCTTGTTCATGGAACATGTGGACTGTTTTCCTTACACAGTTTGCTTAAAGCAGTTGTCTATTGCTTGCAACTTAATACTAGAGGGGGTTTGGATGATAACCTGAAGGTGGACTTCTAGTCATAGATGCAGTTGGATGGCGGTCTATGTATCTTGTTGTATTGCCCAATCTAATCTCATAGGATCTTTCTGACTAGTAATTGCATTGTTATGCCTTGCTAAGTTCATGTCAATTGCCCTGCTGTAATTTGTTTACCCTTCATGCCATGTTGTTTATCTAAGGAGAGCACCTCTAGTGAACTATGGACCCCGGTCCAATCTTTACCATTGATTCATCTTCCACTGTTACTTGTTTACTTGCTGCAAACCATTACCTTCAACACCATACGTTTAATACTTTGTTACATCAAACCGGTGAGCTTGACAACCTCACTAATTCATTGGGGCAAAGTCTTGAGTTTGTATTGTGCAGGTCTCTGCGTTGCTTGCAACACCTGTGTGACGTTTCCTTCCTCCTACTGGTTCGATAACCTCGGTTTCTTACCGAGGGAAAACTTGTTGCTGTGCTGCTTCACACCTTGCTCTTGGGGTTTCTCGACGAAGCGCTCCCACTTGGCCTAGCGCTGCATCAAGATTTTTCTGGCGCCGTTGTCGGGGAGGCTAAGGATGTATTCACTAGGGGAGTCGTTCACTTCCTTTCTCTTTACTTTATTTTTAGTTTGCTTTGTTTCTTTTGCTTGGTTTTCTTTGCCTCTTTTCTAAAAATCCAAAAAAAATAGTCTAGTTTGGTTTGCTTGCTTTATCCAAAAACACAAAAAAATTAGTTCCTGCTCTAGCTGTTGCTGCTGCTGTTTTTGGCTTGCCCACCTTTGCCAAAATGAACTCTGCTGAGAACACCAAGTTGTGTGACTTCACTAGCAGCAACAACAATGATTTCCTAAGCACTCCTATTGATCCACCTGCTCCTGATGCTACCTTTTATGAAATTAAGCCTGCTTTGTTGAATCTTGTGATGAGAGAGCAATTTTCTGGTGCTGGTTCTGATGATCCCACGGCCCATCTCAATAGCTTTGTTGAACTTTGTGAGATGCAAAAGTATAAGGATGTAGATGGAGATATTATTAAGCTCAAGCTTTTTCCTTTCTCCTTGAGGGGAAAAGCTAAAGAATGGTTGCTTTCTTTGCCTAAAAATAGTATTGATTCTTGGACTAAGTGCAAATATGCTTTTATTGGAAAGTACTATCCTCCTGCTAATATTATATCTATGAGAAGTGATATTATGAAATTTAAACAACTTGATAGTGAACATGTTGCTCCAGCTTGGGAAATAATGAAATCTTTGGTTAAAAATTGCCCTACTCATGGACTCACTGCTTGGATGATTATCCAGACTTTTTATGCGGGTTTGAACTTCTACTCAAGAAATCTGTTGGATTCAGCTGCTGGAGGTACCTTTATGGTCCTCACTTTGGGTGCTACAACAAGGCTCCTTGATAATATGATGGTTAACTACTCTGAATGGCATGTTGAGAAAGCTCCACATGGTAAGAAGGTAAATTCTGTTGAGGAAACTTCCTCTTTGAGTGAAAATATTGATGTTATTATGGCTATGATTGTTAATGGGAAAGCTCCTATAGATCCTAATAGTGTTCCCTTAGCCTCTTTGGTTGCTCAAGAAGAGCAATTTGATTTGAACTTCATTAGAAACAACAATTTCAACAATAATGCCTATAGGAATAATTTTGGTAGTAACAACAATTATAGGCCTTATCCTCCTAATAATGGCAATTCCTATGTAAGCTCTTACAATAATGCTAGAAGTGCCCCCTCTGAATTTGAAGTCATGCCCAAAGACTTTATTAGCAAGCAAACCACTTTCAATAAGACTATAGAGGAAAAGCTTTTAACTGTTGAGAAAAATATATCCTCTTTGTCTGAAGCTCGGTCCTCCTTGATTAATAAAATGGCTGTTGTAACATCCCAGCATTAGAGCTTAGAAATAAGCTGAACCCAGATGTGTGCATTGCATTCATGCATAGAAAATCCGAATAATTTTTATGCTTTTAAACAAAACTTTTCAAAGTGATTGAAGCTTCTCTCAACTTTATGGAATTGAAGTTGATCATCAAGTTGACTGTGATAAGTTTCAATATAACCTTTGCTAAAACCTTATTTGTGTAAACATGATTTGATATAAGGGTAGATCAGATATAATAAAATGTTACTCATAATACATTTCTTAAATAATTAATATCTGATCCTTAAGGGATCATACCATAATATTCAGCACAACAATTCATAAGTGCCAAGTTAAGATTACAACTAAAGTAATATAAATGTAATGACTAATCCTGACCTATCTTATTCTTATCTATTCTTACTATGAGTATCATAGTAATACCTAACTTTAACTCTTTAATGAGTTTGAGTTGGAAAGAGACTAAGTCAAGATCATTCACCATATATCTTTCTTTCCATATCAATCTTTATGGAACCTAACTTAATATCTGTTGTTCATAAATGATTGAGTAATCAACCATTGATTCACAAATTTTTTAACTATCAATACTTGATCTACTACTTCTTGATCTTATCATAGCATCTACTTAAATCTTTTAAAGAGGGCATAGTCCATGAATAACCCTTAATCCAATATGAGATACTAAGAAGATAATTTCAATACAATTGAAAAGTGGTATTGATGAAGCCTTGGATAGCCAATTGGAAACTAAGCTATAAATGATTAAAGTATTATAATGATCATTCCTTACTCACCAGGATTGTCCACCTATATCTAGTATAAAAGATATTGGTGGGTAGAACATGATTGAAACCCTAGTAGAGATAAGTTATCCTAGAGTAGTCATTACCAGCCACATTAAAATAATGTGAGGTTGGGGTGTGAGTTATTAGAGTAAAGTAAATGTAAGATAGTATGATTCAATTAAAGCTAGTATAGCATGGAGTTATGAAAGTAGTGTTATTCATCTTAAAGGATAGTAAGCTTTAGAGAAAGGTAGTTGGATGCATACATCTATTAGAGATATATTAGTGATGGATGATTAAGGAAGATTATGTGTGGAGTTTGAAGGAACTACTTGTTGGATGGAAGGTTATCAACAGTAGAGTAGTGGATATAACCAAGTATGGATATGAGGAGACTATAAAAGCTTCAATGTCAAGCTCATTGGATTTATCAATAAGTTTAGAAGAATAATAGGTGAATAAGAATATTTTTTGTGAAGTAAAGCTCATCATGTTAACCATGATGATAGATAGGAAGAAGTAGTATATCTAGGAAAGTAATTCCTTATTTAGAAGTCTAGAATGATGAACTATGGAAGGTAGTAATTCTTGGTAAACAATCAACTTTAAATCTTAAACCAAGTATAATATCCATTCCATGTTATGAATTCCTCATCTTATATCTATATCACTTAATAGGAATATTTTCCTATAGCAAATTACATAAGCACATCTCTGACAATTCCAATTATCATAATTATATGTGCTTAGGAGTATCTTTATCAATTCTTTTCTATAAAACATTTTAGATATAACTTCTATTTTAAAAAAGGTGATGTCATTAAAAATCACAAACATAAGACAATATGCTTAGTTATTAAATCTTTACTCACATTAACAAAAGAATATAAGTAAAAATTAGAACCCTAAATTCTAGGGTAAGTATTTGCAATTCAAACCCTAACTTCTATATTAATTATAATAAAATATATATCCATTGATTATTTCCTAAATTTATGGGAATAATATTAATCATATTAATTCCCTAGAAATTCTATTTATCAAATAAAAATAAAGGATCACTATATAAAAATCTCCTAAATATTATGAGTTAATGAGAATCAAATCTCATGAGTTAATAATAATGCATCCTATAATAAGTTTATGGATATTAGCTCAATTAAATGCATATTAAAAGCCTTACAAATAATAATAGGAAAAGTATATACATAAAGAAAATAAAGAAACAAAACATTATACAATAAAAGTTCACAAATGATACTAAATACATTTTAGTATTACTATAATTATCCAGCAAATTAATTCTACAAAGAAAAGTTCAAATTAAAGATTATACACAAATCTGAAAAGGAAAACAGATAATAGAAAAAGGGAAAACAAATAAAAAACAAAACCTGATGTGGCCCAACTCCTCTTTCCTTATCTGACGCCCATGTGCAGCCCACAATAGCCCAACAGCCAGCCCAGCTCTTTCTCATCTGTGACTGATAAGTGGGACCAAAGAAGGACTATGGGTTGAGCTGAAAGATTCACCGGGGGGTTTTCCGCAAAAGCGACATCATCATCATCCTCACGCACACAGGCAGCTCGCTGGAGGAGCTCGCCGCCGCCCGATGCCGTCGTCGTCGTCAGCCGTGCGTCAAGATGCTCGTCGTCGTTCTAGAGGGGGATAAGAATGGCACCGCGACGCCCTGCCTCAATCCCTATCCACAATCCCTCCTTATCCTCTCTGATTTGAATGTGGCCGACACCCTAGCTGACCGGAGTCACACCTCGCCGTCGAGCCGCACCTCCCCACTCTCTTCCAAGTAGCCATGGAGAAGCCCCGTGCTCCGTAGATCATCTGGGTAGAATCTTGCATCAAGGGGAGCACTGGAGAGGGAGAATTTTGCCGTTCCTCTTTGCGGCAGTTCGTCGGAATCCTCGTCGGAGAGCTCGCCTTCGACCACGCCTGTCCTCGCCAACCTCTCTATCGTCATCAGGGTGAGTTCCTGAACACTCCAGTATCCCTAAATCACCCTATCTCGTTGTTAAACGCCATCGCACCTTCTGTCACCGTCGGACACTGTCGGAGCTCGTCGGAGCCGAGGCTCCGATGACCATTTTCGAGCGGCGCCGCCACTTTAGGATTCAGCGCGTTGCGCTGATTCGAACTAGGTTAGTTTCGCTTGCTAGGGCGCCGTGGATCGTCGCCGGCGACCAACCGCTGTTGGTGGTGGTGGTGCTGACGCCATAGCTACGTCACGCCGACGCCACCCTGGACCCAGTCCCCTGTTTGACCTGGTCTTTGTCTCACGTGGCAAGTGACCCATCTGTCATTGTCTGGGGGTAGTAATTGGGTCGGTACCAAATGTATTTATTTTAACTTGAGCACTGATGTGGCCTCTGGCCCACTAGTCAGTGACTAGGGCTAGGTATGGGTGCGGTGTAAAAAGTTATTTCCTGTTTAAGAAAGAATAAAAGATATAAATCCAAATATACATATTCCAGAAATTAAATAAAGTGATTAAAACTTATTAAAACTATAACTTTTGATTTATAGTTCAAAAAAATATGTTTAATATATGAAAATGTTTAGAAAAATAAAATCTATAACTTAAAACTATTATTAAACATTATCTTTACTATTAAATAGGAGTTGGTGGTTCACTCTGTACATCAAACATTGGAGTCATCTGCTCCATCCAATGACAGCGTTAAACATTGGACGCATCTGAACCGTCAAACACGTCAGGAAAAATATGGAAAGAAAACATTAATCACCTCAATAGTTAATCAAATAAATTTGACAAAAAAAGGAAGTAACGGCGGTGCCAATCAATCGGAGGAATCTCTAAAAATGTCTGGACCTGATCTCTCCTTTCTTTTTGTTATAAGGAAGGTCTCTGCCAAAAAATTGGAATGTACAAGATCATGGCGAAATTGCCGCAAGAAAAAGCCACTCCTATGGAACTGCTATATACATGGCCATTATTCTTTCAATGGAAATTACTTCAGCGGAAACTACGAACAATAAAATCTTCCTGTTTATGGACTTATTATGACAGGCAAAAAGAGATCGCGCTTGCAGCCATGACCGATCTAGATGATCTCATAAAATATACAAGCTGCTATGTCTAACTCGTTTTATGTGGCAGAAATAGAAGGTGACCACGTTACTAGGTCCATGTTGATTTTATTTTGAAAAAAACTGATTGTTGTAGAAATGATACTGTACACATCCTTCGGGTAAAGAAAATTATCGATTCCCCTGTTCTTCGCTCACACCTCGTAACCGCGTCGAGGCCCACCCATGCGAGGCGCCTGCTTCCTTATCCCTTCGCGAACAGCCTCCTTCCTCACTTCACGTGAACAGCTGCCCGCACCGCCGCCGAGCTCCAGCTCTCCTCTCGCATCTCGCCGATGACCTTGGAGTGGACAATGGTGCTGCTTCGAGGGGAGGAAACCACCACGGCCGCGAGCATGATCCCGGCGACGATGGCGTTACGGAGGCGCGGCAGGGAGGCGCTACTACTGGTGGTGCCGCTGATGTCCGCCCTCGTCTTGCTCCATCGTCGGTGCACGTCGCCCCACTGCTCCATCTAGCTCGCATGTCGGTGTTGAGGATGATGGGCTCGCCACCGGCAGGGGCCTCGTCGAACGCTGCCCCCATCCCTCCCCTTTCCCCCAACTCCGGCGGGATCGGCGATGCAAGGTGGTGTATCCCGTGCATGCTACCTATGAAGGATGGATTTGCTACCGATAGTCGGCACTGTTGCTACCAATGGTGGGTGGATTTTCATACCCCGAGTGTATACCGTCGCTATAGACGGCAGACTGCTTTGCTACTACGATGTTGCTACCGACAGGAGGTGCTTTTGCTACCATGAGTGCATGGTGTTGCTACCTTGGGCGAAGTGGGAGTTAATTTTGCTACATACTCATTTATTCTTTGCTATGTATTCGTTTCGGTTTTGCTACATTGTTTTCCAAATGCTACACTATAATTGTGGACAAATATTGGGCTACGAACTAAACTAATACAAAAAAATTCCTAAACTTGTTCTCCGGTTTTGCTACAATAGCGTAGAGTTTTTGCTACAAGGTCTCCGGCGAGGTCTCTCAGCGAAAGTCTCCGACGAGGTTGGATTTGTGACATTAGCACAACCTTTTGCTACAAAGTCTCCAACAAGACAGTTTTTTTGTTCTTTTATTTTGGAACGAACCGTCTTTTGCTATAATTGAGACAAGTTATAATAAAAGCGGGACAAATATATCAAAAGAGGGATGAAAAGCAGAAGGGAAAGATCTAGACCCTTAAAAAAGACATCTAAGGTGTGTCTAGAACTAAGTATGTACGGCTGATTTTTTCCGACCAATGTTTATCACATTGTGCATAGATAATCAGATTGAGTAGCTGCTTGTTCAAATAAACTACTCAATGGTAAATAATGGACGCAGTCTTATGTTTTATCTTGATGGCCGCGGTGTTGACAACCTCGTTGGAGACGATGGGCGTGGATACTTTGCCATTGGCAGGCGTGGAGTGGCATCTATGGGCATGACGCTGGTTCACGCCGGTGTAGCCATGTTGTCTGTGGTTGCAATACGGGAGATTAGGACACTTACAGATGTAGTGGTAGTAGTCGTATAAAAAGTACTTGATGTATTGGGCTGATTGGACTCGGTATGGCCGATCACGGTTTCACCAACGATAACGTCGGACATGATTTTAATGTATTTTTGGACTATCATGAACATGTACACTTCCATGGAAGCTACACCCATGACCATGATGAAGGTCGTCTCCCACGAAGGTCCCACACGCGCATGAAGGCAAGGGAGGCTAGCCAACCGCGGTGGGAATGCCGCCCACGCACTGGTGAGGATGGACATAGATGCAGTAGGAAGACGTGGAATACGTGGCATTAGTAAACTCTTCAGTTATTCATCAGGATTAAAAGCAAGCTTGTGGGTGATAATGGAGCATCACAAACTAAAATGGGGTGAGGCAAAAGGAAAAAGATGGATAGACGAGGGATGAAACATACATTTCGAACGTAGGAAAAAGTTATAGGACCTAATAATATCTCATTTGCATTTTCACATCCACTAAATGCTCCATTCAACAAATTTAATATTATACTTTAAACAACATGTATTTTTCCGTGGCAACGCACGGGCATTAAACTAGTCAGTGACTAGGGCTAGGTATGGGTGCGGTGTAAAAAGTTATTTCCTGTTTAAGAAAGAATAAAAGATATAAATCCAAATATACATATTCCAGAAATTAAATAAAGTGATTAAAACTTATTAAAACTATAACTTTTGATTTATAGTTCAAAAAATATGTTTAATATATGAAAATGTTTAGAAAAATAAAATCTATAACTTAAAACTATTATTCATTATTATGTTAACAATTTAAATAATTATTATTTAATAAAGATTTTAAAAGTAATAAAACTTTGATAATTCCTATTTTAATAATGGTAAAATGTTAAGAATACAAATAAATACCAAAAATATAGGAAAAAAAATAAAAAACAATATTTTAAAAACTATAATCATGTATTATTATTTCACTTAATTAAATATTTATTGTTTATTAAGTAATTATAAAGTAATAAGAATTGTAAATATCATATCTTATTATTTATAAATCACAAAAATAAAAGTAATATACTAAAATGATCACAAAAATAATATCTACGTGTTAAAAATATAATATTCCAGTTTTGATTTAAATAAAAATTAAAATACTTTAATAACTCAAATCTAAACTTATTTATTTAATTGATAATTCATATAAATGTAAATAAAAATTGCTAATATGTCTAAAATTAACCAATTGAGTCTAATAAATAGTATTAATCTTCAACATTAATAATATGAAGTCCAAATAGTTTAACACATTTTAATTACAATTTTATTGAATTCTCCTCAACCATAGGTGTGTAATATTTTCTAAAGAGAATCCTTATCAAATATAAAATCATCAAGAATAATTTGTAGTTAAATAAAAACTTATTTCCTTTACTTTAATCATAAGTTTATCAACATACTAAAACACTATAGTGAACTCATAAGCAATTAAGTAACATTACTCCATGGTTTACAAACTATAACCACTCATCCATAAAAGGGGTAAGTGATACTATTCCATTATAAAATCAAGAAAATCACCACATCAAAGAAAAATATAACCATTCTTAAGTAACCTTAAGGCAACATTACCAAGTACACAAAGTACAAATGTTATAAGCATTGTAATTTCAAAATATTTATGTTTTAAAGTTAACTTTAGTCTACAAGACTCTAAATATAATACTATAAACATTGTTAGACGTTTTATAGTTAACTTTGGTCTGATATAGTTAAGTCATAAAGCATCTCAAGCCCAAACTATTCAAGCAAGCACAAATAACATCGACCAGACTCAACTAACCACAAAGGTTGTTTAGACCTTAGAAAAGAAATCTTTTCTTCAAATGTTATTCTTTTTGCCACTTCAAACAAGAACTCTTATATAAGCAATCTTGAATAGCATCTCACATTTTTGTGTGTCCTATTGTTTTATGATATTGTAATTATATGATTGTTTCACACACACTCACAAGCCTTAATAAGAAGCACGAGTATAAAACTCATCCAAAAGTACAACACATTTCAAATACATCATTTCTAGTACCCAAACACTAAAACAACGTTATCCCTGGGATTCGCGTTTATAAAATGCATCACATTACTTATGCATAAGAACATATTGCTTCTTTAGACACTAGTCCTTACCGGACCAATGATGCTGATTTCAGATATTGGATCTTATATCATCTTGAAGGCCGTGAGTGCATAATCTTGCAATCACAAAAGGCAAGTTCACACTTGCTCATGTCCTTTGGTTATTTTCTGTAAAGTATTTAACAAATCCAATGTGGACATCACCTGCATTTGAAAAAGGTCCGAAAACACTATTTTCATAATAATGTGATTATACGTTATTACCATGAGGTAATAACTTACTATAAAAGTTCCGGTGGTAAAGGAACATAATATCTAGGACTTAACAACCAATGTCGCCAGTGATTCTTGCGCCGTATATTACATGTTAACCATGAGTTTGGAATGTGACGGAGAAGCCAGCTGTATCCTTTTCCTCTTGTATGGAGGCAATACGACCTTAACGTCACGTTCTGATTCCTTGTGCGGATCCAACATATGGGTGGGCACCCTTACTCCCCACACTTTTGGTGTCTAGATTATCTATGAATGGTGTTTAGGGATATAGTCCATGTAAATGGTACTATTCCGGGCATCACTAGGTCATAGAGTCTTCGGGAACTCATCGGGGTTTTAGCCTGCCCGAAAGGGGGCTTAACGAAGATGAGCCAGCATGAAGGATCGTGCAGACATATGAGGTCGCGGAGAGGGCAGGGATTGGCTTGGACCAACTACTAGGCCCCACAACATGGAATTGTGGACGGGTAAGCTGCCCGGTTGTGCAACAAGGAGTTGATCTCTCATGGGAAAAGTAACGCACCTCTGTAGAGTGTAAGAACTGTAACTTGTTACTCCCTGTTCCGGGAAGGAGATGCGAATGCGGCGGGAAAGGAACTCCATGAAAGTTCTGGTAAACCCGTGAAGGCTGACGGACATAGTCTTTCAGAATAAAAGCAACCTTTGAAGAATTCTTTATTAAAACTTGCATTGCCTACGACCTATGGTCTGTGGCTGTAGTTATAGTGCATCAAACACTCCTTTTCTAGTGAATTTGCTGAGTACACTCGTACTCAAAGTATCTTCTTAACCCTTGCTAGATTCTGAAGTCGGGATAAACAACATCTACATCAAGTTATGCTCCAGGAATCATCATCCAAAGCTAAAGCTCTTCAACAAAGACAAGGAAGGTCAACAAATACCTCAACTCAAGTGAAGACGAAATTACTGATTAAATAGGAATATACTCTCTAACCAAAGAACCTATTTCTGTAGTGCATTGCAGTAACAACAATGTCAGCCCTTTAGTTAAGATACCATTCTTAGTAGTATATTAGTTCTTGTGTTGTTCATCTTTGATCCTTCTTTGTAAGAAGTTATTTCTCTCTCTTAACCTAGAGTGTTCTCTGGATCTTGTGTAAAGAGTGAGTTATAACCTTTAGCCATGTATTGGACCCGTTGTGTTTCTGTTGTGCCATTCTGAGGGATGTAATACTAGTGAACGGTGTTTCATTGGTGTTATGTTAATGACTATAGTATACTACATCATGCAGTGGTATGTTGGGTCACCGCAGCTGCTAAACCTGAAACCATGGAAAACACCTTTGCTACTGCTCATGCCATACAAGTTACTATTGATGAAAATGTTAGGCTGTTAGCTCAACTTCATGCTAGGTGGGAAAGGGACGCTGAAATTGATAGAAACAATAGTGTGTGTGCACCATCACCACTAAACCACAAGTAGTCCCTATTCCTACTCCTACTATGCCTAATCCTATTGAGCCTACTACTAGTGATGCTAAGTTTGACTTTGATATTGATGGTTGCAATATTTCTAAAGTGATTATGTTCTTACAAAAGCTTGCTATAAATCCTGATGCTAATGATATGCATGTTGCCTTTACCAAACACATTATATATGCTCTTGTTAAGATTAAGGAAGAGAAGCTAAAACACAAAGCTTCTATTCCTAGGAAAGTAGAAGATAGTTGGGAACCCATTATTAATATGCAAGTGAATGACTTTGATCTCAAAGCTTCATGTGATCTTAGTTCTAGTGTCTCTATTATGCCTAGGAAGATTTATGAAATGCTTGATTTGCCACCTTTGGAAGATTGCTATTTGGACATTCCACTCAATGATAATGCTAAAAGGAAACTCATGGGGAGTATTAATGATGTTCACATCATGGTTAACAATGCTTATGCCCCTATTGATTTCTATGTTTTGGATGTTGAATACAATGCTTCTTGTCATAATACTTTGGGAAGACCTTTTCTTAGAATAGTTGGTGCCATCATTGATATGAAAGAAGGCACCATTAAATATCATTTTCCATTCAAGAAAGGTATTGAACACTTCCCTATGAGAAGAGAGAGGTTGCCTTTTGCTCCTCCTTTGAAAGCAAGATTTGATGTTAATGCTTCTTCATTTGAAAATACTTGATTCTTCTTCCTTCTTGTGCCTAACTTAAAGGCGTTAAAGAAAAGTACTTGTTGGGAGATAACCTAAGAGTTTCCTTGAGTCTTGGAAGTTATTAATTCAGTAATGACCTCTCCTTATCCTTTTTGTTTGCTTTTTGTGCCAAGAATGACCTCTAATGAGAGGGAAGTAAGATTTGGGGAGTTGTTGTCCCGAAACAGATTTATGTCCTCCACCAAAAAATTCGTGAGGAGGATCTGTAACTCGGATTGAGCTCAAAATTTACAAATAAATCCCCCAGTATGTTAGCTAACTTTCGTTAGTTCAACACTTTTTGATTTGAGAAACATAAGATGTTCAAAAAATCGGTTTCTACCTGCTGGTCTGTTTTGATAGATTTCTGCCATTATTTGCATTTGCTTCTTATTGATTCCTTTTTGAGTTCTCTTTAGGTGAATTGATCTTTTTGAAGGAGTTACTTCAGTAGCTTGTGTTTTTAGTGAAAATCCTTGATGTTACAAAGCTTTGCCAGTGGTCTAATATCTTTTGAATAAGCTAATGTTGCTAATGAAGATTGTGTGAAGTTTTGTATGAAGGAAAATTTTAGGTGTAGAGAGAGAATGATGCAATGAGATGAAGAATGGACAAAAGCTCAAGCTTGGGGATGCCACCATGGTGTCACCCCAAGAAATATCCAAGAGGTACAAGCGTCAAAGCTTGGGGATGCCCAAGGCATCCCCTTCTTCATCAATAAAAAGCCCAGGTCTGTCTACCTAAACATTAGTGCATGAAATAATAAAAACAAAGTAGACAGACATGAGCTTTTTATTGATGAAGAAGGGGATGCCTTGGGCATCCCCAAGCTTTGACGCTTGTACTTCTTGGATATTTCTTGGGGTGACACCATGGTGGCATCCCCAAGATTGAGCTTTTGTCCATTCTTCATCTCATTGCATCATTCTCTCTCTACACCTGAATTTTTTTCCTTCATACAAAACTTCACACAATCTTCATTAGCAACATTAGTGTATTCAAAAGATATTAGACCTCTGGCAAAGATTTGGAACAGCAAGGCTTTTCACTAAAAACACAATCTACTGTAGTAACTCCTTCAAAAATCTCAAGTCACCTAAAGAGAACTCAAAAAGGAATCAATAAGAAGCAAATGCAAATAATGGCAGAAATCTGTCAAAACAGACCAGCAGGTAGAAACCGATTTTTTCGGACATCTTCTGTTGCTCAAATCAAAAAATGTTGAACTAACGAAAGTTAGATAACATACTGGGGGATTTAGTCGTAAATTGTGATCTCAATCCGAGCTACAGAAACTCCTCATGAATTGTTTTGGTGGAGGACAGAAATCTGTTTTGGGACAGCAACTCCCCAAATCTTACTTCCCTCTCATTAGAGGTCATTTTTGGCACAACAAGCAAACAAAAAGGATAAGGAGAGGTCAATACTGAAGTAATAACTTCCAAGACTCAAGGAAACTCTTGGGTTATCTCCCAACAAGTACATTTCTTTAACGCCTTTAAGTTAGGCACAAGAAGCAAGAGGAATCAAGTATTTTCAAATGAGGAAGCATTAACATCCATACTTGCAAAATCTTCAACTATGAAAGGTATCTCATCCAAATGGGTTTTGGAGAATCCCTTCTCATCTCTCTTTGGTCTACTACTTTCATCAAAAAGATTTTCAGGAGCAATCCAATCAAAATTCTTTTCAAAGGCTTCATGCATTCCAACAAGCTTTAAAGGTATGGGTATCTTAAATTCTTCTCTAGGCTTAGTTTGATCAGAAATACCCACAACATCTACACTTGAGCCTAGCATATTGAAACGCTCGAAGACCTTTTTTGGCTTCCCTAGCAACGTCATGGAATTCTTTTTATAAAGTTTCAATGATGAATTCCCTCTTTTCAACATTCTTCTCTTCTTTTTGTTTTAGGAACAAAAATTGTATGAAGGGGTTAAGGCTAACAAACCTAGCCTCCAACATATGAACTAAAGAAGCTGCAGGAATCTCATAATTAGGAGCAAGCTCTGCTATAGATTTATCCTCAATATCCTCATGCTTGCTAACATAATTAAAGAATTCTTCAATATTATCTTTCCCAATTATGGAGCCACTACCTATTCCAAGATCTTTCGGGGCGAGCTTGGGGAGCAACTTGGTGAGGTAGAGCAAGGTGGCAACTAGAGCAGGAACTAATTTTTTGTGTTTTTGAATAAAGCAAGCAAACCAAACTAGACTAATTTTTTTGTTTTTTTTTTAAAAGAGGCAAACAAAACCAAGAAAAATAAACAAAGCAAACTAAAAACAAAGTAAAGAGAAGGAAGTGAAGGACTCCCCTAGTGAAGACGTCCTTAGCCTCCCTGGTAACGGTGCCAGAAAAGCTTGATGGCTTGCACAGCTTATGTGAGCCTGTTGGGAACTCCAAGAGCAGGGTGTGAAGCAGTACAGCAGCAAGTTTTCCCGCAGTAAGAAACCGAGGTTATCGAATCAGTAGGAGGAAGGAAACGTCACACAGGTGTTGCAAGCAACACGGAGACCTGCACAACAAAAACTTAAGACTTTGGCCCAACTAACAGTGATGTTGTCAATATCACCGGTTGCTGTAACAGAGGATTAAATGTATGGTGTGGAAGGTAATGGTTTGCAGAAAGTAAACAAGTAATAGTGGAAGATGTATCAATGGTAAAGATTGGACCAGGGTCCATAGTTCACTAGAGGTGCTCTCCTTAGATAAACAACATGGCATGAAGGTAAACAAATTACAGCAGGGCAATTGACAGGAACTGAGCAAGGCATAACAATGCAATTACTAGTCAGAAAGATCCTATGAGATTCGATTGGGCAATACAACAAGATACATAGACCGCCATCCAACTGCATCTAGGACTAGAAGTCCACCTTCAGGTTATCATCCGAACCCCCTCTAGTATTAATTTGCAAGCAAAAGACAACTGCTTTAAGCAAAGTGTGTAAGGTAAACAGTCCACATGTTCCATGAACAAGAGACCGTTGTTTTCTCCCTAGTGGCAACAACACATCTACAACCAAAGAGATTTCTTTCACTTCCCTTGGAAACTAGAGGCATGAGCCCACTATCGAGCATAAATACCCCCTCTTGCAGTCACTAGCAACTACTTGGCCAATATAGCTACTAACAACACAGAGCATGCAAGATCACAAACAACACAGACATGAAAGAATCATAAAGAAAAAACCATTAATCAAACCAACATAATAATCTCAATATCCATCGGATCCCCGTAAACACAACATGCATGATTACAAATAGATTAGATCTTTATCATGAACGGAGCTCATAAGATCTATACATGAAAGGACAAAGGAGGAGATACAACCATCTAGCTACTACATGGACCCATAGTTCAAGGTGGAACTACTCATGCATCATACCGGAGAGAAGGCCTACGGGATGATCTCCCCTCCGGCAGGGTGCCGGGAAGAACTTCAGATCCCCCCGATCTAGGGACGATGGTGGCGGCGGCTACAGACGGTTCCGTGGAGATTTGATTGGGTGCTTAGGATTTCTGCATCGGGGGATTCTTATAGGCGAAGGAGGAGGCCGAGGTGGTGGTTAGAGGGGGAAAACCCTACCCAGGCGCGGGGTAGGGCCCACCCGCGCCTAGGGGGGTTTAGTCGCCCTGTCACGCCTCCTCGTCTCCCCTCTGGACTTCTTGCTCCCCACGTAAAGTAATTGACTTTTACGTTTGTGCCGTCCTATTCCAAGAATATTTCTTTACTAACTTTTCTGAAACCAAAAACAGTAGAAAACAGGCATGTGGCACTGTTGCAACTTATTAATAGGTTAGTACCAGAAAACATGTAAAAAACACCTCAAAGTGTGGACAAGTAAAGCAAAGTAGATACTAAACAAGCATGGAGCATCAAAAATTATAGATATGTTTCCAACGTATCAGTAAGCATCGCAGAGTTGGAATTTTCACCGTCATGAAACTGTTAAACAAGTTTAATTTCATCAGGAGATGATGAAGATGCATGCATTTGCAAGAAATTAAGTGGGAGCGCTAAGACATATTTCTAATACATTATGTGGAGAACATCTTGTTGATTGGAAATGATGTATCTTTTATTCACAAAGGTTAAGAATTTCATTCGATGAAAGACTTAGGCAAAACCCGAATATTTAGCATGAATAGCTACATGGATAGGCAGTGATGCTAATATGGTCGTGCCAAACGTACATATATGAGATATTGAAGGAGTTCAATATAGAAACGACGAGAAAAGGATCTTATCGCATGGAAAAGAATTGAATCAAGATTCAAGTGTATCGACACTTGATAAGTGAAACAAGATTCAAGTGCTTTGACACTTGATGAGTGAAATCACAAGAATGTTTTGATCAATCATACCATGATATGTACACATCCAGATATGTCCTATGCTCTAAGTGTTATGAGCATATACCAGAATGAATCATAAAATGATCATTGTACGATAGTAAGGATATTCTTATGATTTTTTGGAAGAACTAAGAATATATTTGTGTAGAGGTGATAAACAATTACAAATAGTTCATTGTAAAGCGTTACATTGGTACTAGTTTTGTCACAAGATACAAAATTAAGTTTATCTCAATTTAAAGTATGAGTGGCACAATGAAATGGAAAGAAGTTTCCATAACGGATTTGGATGAATTCCAAAGTTAAGACATTGTGACGGATACTATAACAAAAGGCTAAGTATATGACTGCTATAGTAGCAGCAAAGGAGGGCATTTGTGTCAAGTAGTTTGTTACCAAACTAAGGTGTGGTTTGCAACAGGCTAACACTAAAGATATACTGTACGACAATAGTATCGACATGATTTAACCCCAAGGAACTAAAGGTCTCACCAAAAGACCAAATTTATATAATGTCATCTCATTGGAGAATGAGTGATGCGTAAAGACGCAAAGACATGCAAATACACACGGACCTGAAAGCGTCAGATCCGGAGATTATGTTAACCACTTGCAATCACGTATATAGAACACCAGAAAGCTATAGGTGTTCAATACGCAAAGTTTCTAAACTAGATTATTGTCTCTATTGCAAGTGGGAGACTGAAGGAAATATGCCCGAGAGGCAATAATAAAGTGGTTATTATCGTATTCCTTATTTATGATAAATGTTTATTTTGCATGCTATAATTGTATTAATACGAAAATGTTAATACATGTGTGTTTAATAAACAAATAGAAAGTTCCTAGTTATGCCTCTCTCATAAACTAGCTCGTTGATTAACAAGATGATCAAGGTTTCCTGATCATGGACATTGGATGTTGTTAATAACGAGGTCACAACATTAGTGTAATGGTGTGATGAATATTCATCTGAAGTATAGCATTACGATCAAAGTCATTAAGTTTATATTTCTATAACAACATAAGAAGTGATCCTAATCCTTAGACCATGAGATCATATCAATCACTAACACGAGAAGAGTATCTTGATAACATCAAACGTCACACCGTAACAGGTTGATTATAAAGATGGGTTTAGTACTACTAAAGTTTTATGTTGATGCCCATGAATCGAGAGTGGAATTTGTTCATCCCGATGACGGATAGATATGCTCTGGGCCCTCTCGGTGATATCACATTGATTAGCTTGCAAGCAAGTGATTTGATCACTAGAATGTTATATCACGGGAACAAGAAAAGAGTACATGTCAGTAACGAGATCAAACTAGGTATGGATATACCGATGATCGAATATCGGACATGTAATATATCGCGAAACAAAAGGATTAAGATACTAGCGTAAAAGGTTCTCACGATCACAAGAAAGTCATTGCTGAATGTGTGGGAGTCAGTATGGATCTCCAGGTCCCGCTTCTGAATATTGATCTGAGAGGGGTCTCGATCATATCCGTATTATTCTCGAACCGTAGGGTTACACACTTAAGAGACACCGACATCTGACGAGGTTTGATCTCATCAATGCCCATTGTTATGGACTTGGGTTTTGGAGAAGATGGGGATGCTGGAGATCGTGGAACGGTTAACAGACAAGCAACCAGAGGACACGAGATTTACCCAGGTTCAGGCCCCCGGAGGGAAAACCCTACTCCTGCTTGTCTGCTCTTGATTACGGCGGAACCGAAGGTTACAGGGGTGCGCAGATTCGATCTGGCGTGGTGGTGCATATGCGAAAGTATGAGTCGAGAGATCTAGGTCGTGCCCTCCTGGCCTTTATATAGACTTAGGCAGGTCCCGGGCATAGTCCTAGTCGGTTACAAGTTCTAGGGTTTTACCCCTTTGAATTTCCTATCTACGCTAGTCTTGCTCTCCAAGGATCCGAAGGCGTCATGGGCCTTGGCCACCCGAAAATCTTCATGGGCCAGCGTACATCTGCTGTGGGCCTTCCTTGGGCTGGACCAGGTATGCTGAGGCCACGCACCCGTAAGGTATAACCATGTCAGTAGCCCCCGAGTGATCGGTCGAATCGCAGATTCGGCTGAGGACTCTTCAATCTTTCGGGTGTGACTATATGTTTCAACAGTATGTGTGCAGGGATTGTTGATGCGTGTGCCTGACTCACCCGACGGATCAGGGTCAGTTAACTGTCTTAGGACAAAACAACACGATCTTCCTCAGATTCGAGTCCCTCAACTCGAAACTAGAACATATGCTGGCGTAATTCGACTCAGGCCGTGGAGGACTTACAGGAGTGGAATTCCAGTGAATTTAATTGATGTACCCAACGCGTCCGTCGGGATTTTTCATCGCACCTGTTAGCACGGGTTTTTACTAGCAGAGCGCAGTTGTGTGCGTTGCCAGGCCATCTGATGATATTTGTAGGTCTTATCTCTGTGTCGTAGACACAACATCCGAACGTTTATCACCGCGGAGGTGTTTTCGGGTGGCCAAGGAGAACGTTGCTCACTAGGCGTTTTGTTGGGGCAGAGTTGCCAAAAAGTTTTTTTCATGCTGATCCGAAAGATCGCAGTCGAAGATTTCATAGGGTGCGCGACCAGCGCTCCCTATGGGAGTAGCCCCCGAGTGTCTGTTCGAGTCGTAGACTCGAGCGGAGACTTTAGCTCAAAACATTGTACAGTTGTTAAGTCCGTAGGACACAAAAAATTTCGGATGCTTAAATCCATCCTCCCTATGGGAGTAGCCCCCGAATCCGTAGTGGATTCGTAGACTTGAAGTAGGACTCGAAGAATTATTTTGTCTTTATTCGTCTTTCGGGTGCGCGGCCAGCGCTCCTGATAGGAGTAGCCCCCGGGTATTTAGTCGAATCGAAGATTCGAGCGAGTACTCTTAGCTGTGGAGCCGAAGAATTGTAGTTGGTGCTAGTATATCATTTGATGACATCAGTGCTGACGATCAATGACCTCAAGCGTCTGCTACGCCAGAGATGACTTGACTGGACGAACGTGGGTCCCACTTGCTAACCTTGAATTGACCGGTCACGCGCGGCGTGGAGATAATTACGGTGTCTCCTCGATTTCCGCACGTAGTGGACGGCGTGGTAACGACGGTTCGTTGTGATGCTGACACGTGTATGGTCAGATCTGCCGTTGGCGTTAGGTCTTCTGGATGGACGGCTGCCGTGCGTCGTCTTCGTCATTATAATCATTGGGGAAAATCGCAGTTTGTTTTCACCGCATCAGTTCTTGTTTTCACTGCCTCCTTGTGCTCTAGCGATTCTTGCTGCGCGCTGGGATTTCCTTCCACATTTCCATCTTCCTTTCTGCGTTTTCACTGCCGGCGCCGCCGTAGCACAATGGGGAAGCCGAAGAAATCGTCATCTGCCGTTGGTACCAGCGCCGCCGGAGGAAAGAATGGCGCCACCGCTACCCGTGTCACCGACGGCAGCTGGCGGCGATCAGAGACGCGGGAGAGCGATCTCCGCAAGATTCGCGAGCGAGGTCTGATCCCACAAGATAGGGAGGCCGTCAGACTCCCCGGCAACGAGGTAATCCCCCGTCCCCCAGCTGGGTATCGGGTTATGTTTCTTGCCTTCGTTATGCGTGGGTTTTCCTTTCCAGTCCACAACTTTCTCCGTGGGCTGATCTTTCTCTATGGCATCCAACTTCATCATCTTTCGCCCAACTCTCTTCTCCACATTGCTTGCTTCATCACTTTTTGCGAGTGCTGGCTCGGCATTGAGCCGCACTTTGGCCTCTTCCGGAAACTTTATTCCGTGAAGAAGCAGTCTGGTTCGGATGGTGTTTATCCCATTGGGGGTTGCATCATCTCTCTTAGTCCCAATCTTCTTTTATTTTCTTTTTCCATGTTCGAATCCGTCCAGTACCGGCGGAGGCGATGGTTTTACATCCGCGACTCCGTAGTGCCTGGGCAAGATTTTGGTCTTGTTCCTTTTGACCCTTCCCAAATCATTGAGCCAAAAAGGTCTTGGAAAAACAAAATCTTGGATGGCGAGGTGGCAGAAATAGAGGCCCTTTACCGTCGGGTGGAGGATCTCCAGCTAATTCCGGAGAAGGAAGTGAACGGCGTGGACATCATCCGGACGTTTCTTGAGCGTCGGGTGCAGCCTCTCCAAGCGAGGGTGCACCCGATGTTTCTTTATTCTGGGCGCCGTGATCTGGCGAGGGTTTCGGCTGAGAAAGTCTCCGAGGAGGATCTTGACAAGACGCTTCGCGCGCTGCTGAAGTTCAAGGCCGGAGAGAAAATCCCGGGGAAGTCGCTGACTCCGCCGTTTTCTTCGGCGTTGGCTGTTCCACAGGTGTAGATTTGTGTGCGTAGCGCTTTTTTGTCGACTGCGTATTTATTTCCTTTGTTTGCTAACAAAGTTCCTTCTGTTGTGGCAGAGCTTCAAGGTACCGGGCATGGTACCGCCATTGCCTGAAAATTATCCGAATGCCCCTGATAATGAAGTGGTGGAGTCCGTGTCCGAACTTCCTTCAGCGCGATCTCCGGCCGAAGATGCCGACGAGTCGAGTGAGGACCATACACGCAAATGATCACGGAGCTCCAGCGAGTCTTCGGATGCATCGACTCCTCCGACTCCCAGAAATCCTCTGGGCCTTGAGCGTCATAGCGATGGTCATGGAGATTCTTCCTCTCCCATTCCCGCCATTCCTGTGCGGGCTGTGGCACCGCACCCACCAGCAAAGCGGAAGAAGGAAGAAAAGAAGGAAGAGAAGAAAGAGGGGAAGAAGGAAGAGAAGAGAGCCTGAAGGACTCCTCCTGTCTTCGACCTGAGCTCGCTGGGCTCGTAAGTTTCTTGTTATACTACTGTCCTTTTTCCTTTTTGATTTTGCACTTGTGCTGATTGCTTTATATGCAGGCATTCCTCCCGCGACTCCTCCAGTGATGGTGCGCGGGAGATGATGGGGGAGTCGAAAATTGCATCTCCTCCTCCTCAGACGGTGGCGACTTCAGGGGGCGCCGCTCCGGATCCTCCTGTGCAGGAGGTGCAGGTGGTTGCGCCTCAGAATTTCGCCAGCGGGTCTTCGGAGTCGCTATCCGAGCATGTGAGTACCTTTGCTTCGTGCCACGGGGGGAGCCCCCGAGTGTCTTCGTGTGAGAATTTTGTTTTTATTCCTTTGTGTTGGGCGTAGCCCCCAAGTCCTTTTCCTTACTGCTGTTTCTTTTTCTGCAGCCTTTTGTGCAGGAAGCCAAGCGACTGGTGCAGGAGCGCCTGGTGCTGGAGGCGAACCTTCGGCAGATTCAAGGTACCTGTTTGCTGTTGGTGCTTCTTTCATTTATTCTGGTCCTTCTCTCTGACGTTTGCTTGTTTTGGATGCAGTGGAGCATAATACTTCTCTTTGTGAAGTCGACGCTCTCAAGAAGAGCCTTGGTCAGTCAGAGAAGAAGGCCAAGGCCGCCGTTGGTGCGAAGGAACGCCTCGAGCTAGAGCTGACTAAGGCAGCCGAAGCGAAGGAGCGTCTGCAGCAGGAGGCCGCGGACCGTGAGGAGCAACTGGCCACTATTGCGGCTGCTCGTGAGAAAGAGGTGGCGGGCAAGCTCATGGCTGCTGCCAAGGCTGTTTCGGGTAAGTGTTGTATTTGTGCTTATTTCTTCGTGTTTACTGTCTTCTTCTGCGTTGCTTTTCGTCATGTCCCTTTCTTTTTGTCTCAGATGCCGCAGGCATCGAGTTTGACCAGGGCGCTCTGGAGCACGGGAGTGCTCTAGATGATGCTACTGCAGCGGTCGAAGATCGTTGCAGCACCGTCATCGGTTCCCTTGCCAAGGCGAAGGAGGTCCTTGGCCGCTTCTACAAAGAGCTTGTCCCTAAGGGCGCGGCCCTGGATGATGTGGATGCTCTAGCGGAGGCTTTGTCAGCCGAAGCGCCTGCGGCGTACAAGCGCAAGCAGAAGGGCATCCGCGCGTCCGTCGGGCTGGCGATGGCTTTGGCGACTGGAGCGGAGCTTGACCTGCCTCAGATCACCTCCCGGATGCCGACGACCGCAGATGGATCCGAGGTAGCTTTTGCTGCCTACTCTGCTCGCTGCAAGCGATATGGGCCAAAGCTCATTGATTTGCTGTCTGAGTATGCGCTGCGGCAGCAGGGCGGGGCCAAAGCTAGGCAGTCCGACTCCGAGGCGACTCAGGGTGCCGTGTCTTAGGTGTTGTAGACGTAGGATAATTTGTAGTCTTCTTTTGCTGTAAATATTTTGATGAACACATTTCTTGTGCCACGTAGCGGCCTTTTATGTGTTGAATGGATTTGCCTGAGTTATGCTCTACCATTGTCTGAATGTTTGTGTCCCTTTCTTTGTCTGCTGCTCTAGGTTCCTTCGGGTGCTGACTCTGTTGACACCTCGTCCGTAGTGCCACTGCGACCATCTTTGGATGATTCCTCGCAACTCGCTTTTCTTCGGGATCGTGTGCGTAGTCTGGAGAGGGAGTTGCTCGGGTTGCGAGGTCATGCCGATGTTTGGAAGTCCAAGGCGGATCGTGGTGCAGCCAGGGAGGAGTACTTGATGGCGGAACTTGTTCGGCTGTCCGAGCAGCTTCAATGTAAGTTGTTCTTTGTTTCGAGCTGTAGCTCCGTTTTTCGGATGAGCCTGCTGGCCTTGCTCTGACTTTGTGCAATTGTCGCAGGTGCGAACCTTGCTCCGAGGGAAGAGAAGGAGCGTGTCGCTGTTCGGGTCAATTGCTTAACTCAACAGGACATGGAAGCTGGTGGCTTCTTCTGGATGGATCGTGACCGTGTCATGGTTCTGGCGACGGTGCAGGATCGTGTGCACCAGGTTTCGCGAGTGCTCCGCCAAGTGAAGACGTCGCTTGCCTCGGTGTTGCACGTCATGTTTCCTTTGGATGCCGTACCGACGAGCCTTGCAGGTCTTCTATCGAAGTTTCGGAACGTGAGCAATGTCAAGGAGTTGGTGCGGCAACAACTCGTCGCAGCAGTGAAGGCTGGTTTGTCTCTTGTGAGGCTGCACCGGCCTGGTGTGGATTTGGCTGCTGTGGCAGCTGGGCCACCTCCTCGGTCGGACGGTGATGAGTGGGACATGCGTCCGCATTACGCAGCTGTAAGGCAGTATGCCGAACAGGTCGTAGATTTGTTTGAGCAGCGTGCTCAGGTTATTCTTCAGAATAGGTAGTACTTGTAAAATAGATAGATGTAAAATTTGTATATTTCGACTGGGCGTGTTGTGCCCTTTGTTGTAAAGGTTTTTTTTTGCTGTAAGCATGCAGTGCTTTGTTTGAGTACGTGTCCTTTTCGTTTGCCTGACGTTGTCAGCTACTTAGGTGTACACGCATGATCCTCAGTCGACGAAATCGTGAGGTGGGGGGAGACCCCGAGTGCGTTTGCAGCGTAAAGTAGAGTGGCAAATAATGAACTGGAGTTTGGGGTGAGACACTTAGCTTTATTTATATCGTAATGAAGGGAGTACATTGTTCGGCTGAATAGCCTTGGCTGAAAGCCTTATTGAAAGTAAAGGGGGTAGGTAGCTAGGGGTAGAATCGTCGCAAGTGCGAGATGTTCCATGGGTTGGAGTATGCGACTCCAGACTCCACGTGCTTGAGGCGGTAGGCGCCACCTGGGATGACTTCGGTGATGACGTAGGGTCCTTCCCATGGTGACTCGAATTTCGTCGGTCGCTCTTTCTTGAGTCGCAAGACGAGGTCTCCTTCGACGAAGGACCTTGGGCGCAGCCGGCGGCTGTGGTAGTTGCGGAGACTCTGCTGGTACACCGCTGATCGGGCTGCTGCTATGTCTCTTGCTTCGTCGAGTGTGTCGACGACATCTTCGAGTGCAGCCGTGGATTCGGCTTCGTTGTAAGCGACGACCCGGGGGGGCTGGTGGCGTACTTCGGCTGGTAGCACGGCTTCAGCTCCGTGCACCATGAAGAACGGTGTGTAGCCTATGGAGCTGTTTGGCGTGGTCCGTAAGCTCCATAGGACGGATGGTAGCTCTTTCGTCCAGGCTCCTGCTTTCCGTTCGAATGGACTCATGAGACGCTTCTTGATGCCAACGCCGATTAGGCCGTTGGCCTTTTCCACTTGCCCGTTCGTTTGGGGGTGTGCCACTGAGGCATACGTGATGTTGATCCCAAGGCCTTCGCAGAAGTCCTGTAATTCCTTGGAGATAAAGTTCGATCCGTTGTTGGTGATGATGCTATGCGGTACGCCGAACCTATAGACAATGGACTCGAAGAAATTGACGGCAGTTTTGCCCTTTTGGTTGGTGACGGGCATGGCCTCAATCCACTTGGTGAATTTGTCGACTGCGACCAGGAGGTAAACGTGTCCCCCTTTCGAGGACTTTGGCAGTTTGCCGATCATGTCGAGGCCCCATTGAGCAAAAGGCCAAGCTATAGGTATGGGTCTGAGCTCTGGCCCGGGTGCGTGTGGTTTGTCGGCGAACCGTTGGCATCCATTGCATCTTCGGACGATGTCCTTTGCGTCGCTCATGGCCGTTGGCCAGTAGAATTCGGCCCGTAGAGCTTTGGCGACTAGGGAGCGGCTGCCTGCATGATGGCCGCAGATGCCCTCGTGGATGTCTTGGAGGATGGCTTTCCCGTCACCGATGGTGACACACCTTTGTAGTACACCCGTAATACTGCGCTTGTACAGCTCGCCATTGATGGTGGTGAAGGCTTTTGACCGACGAGATATGTGTCGGGCATCTGTCGGGCTGTCAGGAAGTTCTCCATTTAACAAGAACTGGAGGTATTGTCGTGTCCAAGTTTCTTCGACTGCCATGACATGCATTAGGTTTACCATGGGGACTTCTGTGTCCAGTTTCTCGGGTCCTTCGTGTCCTTCGTGTCCTTCGGGCAGCGTAGCTCCCGAATGTTCTGCTTCTTCGGGTGATCCCTTGGGGAATTTTCGCTTGATGGATGGCACACAGATCTGTTCGAGGAACACACCTGGTGGCACTTTTGCGCAGGTGGAGCCGATGTTGGCGAGTCTGTCGGCTTCCTCGTTACTTGCTCTTCCAACGTGCCGAAGCTCGCAGCCGTCGAATTCTCCTTCGAGTGAATTGTAGAGCGCGCGGTACGCGATCATGTTTTCGGTGTGTGCGTCGCACTCATTCATCGTCTGCTGGAAGACGAGGTTGGAGTCACCGTAGATGACCAAGCGCGTTGTGCCGCATATCTTTGCCATCCTCATGTCGTGGATGAGGGCTTCGTATTTGGCCTCATTATTAGAAGCTCGGAATTTCATCCGAAGGACGTACTTCATCGTGTCGCCTTGCGGGGAGGTCAGTATGACCCCCGCTCCTGCTCCAGCTTCTCGCTTGGAGCCGTCGAAGTGCATCGTCCATGACTGCGACATATCTGGGGTGTCTGGCAGCTGCAGCTCCATCCAATGTACCAGGAAGTCCGGAAGGACTTGAGATTTGATTGTGAGTCGTTTCTCGTAGACGATGTCCAAGGGTGACAGCTCGATGCCCCACAGGGCCACGCGTCCTGTGGCCTCTTGATTATTCAGGATGCTATTCAGGGGTGCTTCGTTGACGACCATCACTTGGTGCTCCTGGAAGTAATGGCTCAGCCGTCGAGCCGTCATGAACACGCCGTAGGCGAGCTTCTGGTAGTGAGGGTACCTCTGCTTTGTTGGTGTCAGTACCTTGCTGAGGTAGTAGATTAGGCGCTGGACCTCGTGGGTCTTGCCTTCTTCGGGTCGTTCGACCACGAGTACGGTGCTGACCACTTGGTGTGTGGCTGCTATGTACAGCAGCAGAGGCTCGCGCTCCTTTGGCGTGACCAAGACGGGCGAGGTGGAGAGGAGCCGCTTGAGGCTTTCGAATGCATCGTTGGCTTCTGGCGTCCACTCAAACTTGTCTGCCTTGCGTAGTAGCTGGTAGAATGGCAGGGCCTTCTCGCCCATGCGGTTGATGAATCTGCTTAGCGCCGCTATTCGTCCTGCGAGTTGCTGGACGCCTTTGAGGTTTTTCGGCTTCTCCATCGCCATGATGGCTCTGATTTTCTTCGGGTTCGCCTCGATCCCTTGCTGAGAGATGAAGTACCCAAGCAGCTGACCCGATAGGACGCCGAAGGCGCATTTTTCGGGGTTGAGCTTGATCCTGTAGTGATCAAGGTTGTCAAACGTCTCGCAGAGATCGTCGATAAGTGTCCTTGCCTCCCTGGTTTTTATGACTATGTCGTCAACGTAGACTTGGACGTTGCGACCGATCTGGTCCTTGAGGCAGGCCTGCATGCATCGCTGGTACGTCGCACCTGCGTTCTTTAGCCCGAAAGGCATTGTGTTGTAACAGAATACTCCGAACGGTGTGATAAACGCCGTTTTCTCCTAATCTTCGACCTTGAGTCGAATCTGGTTATAGCCTGAGTAGGCATCGAGGAAGGAGAGTTTCTCACATCATGCAGTCGAATCGATGATCTGATCGATCCGTGGAAGAGGGAAGTGGTCCTTTGGGCAATGCTTGTTTAGTGACGTGAAGTCCACGCACATCCGCAGGATGTCCGTGTCCTTCTTTGGGACCATCACTGTATTCGCAAGCCACTCGCTTTCCTTGATTTCCCTGATGAAGTCTGCAGCGAGTAGTCTATTGATTTCCTTGCCGATGGCTTCGGCTCGCGGTTCGGACAGTCTCCGAATGGACTGCTTGACTGGCTTGGTGTTTGGAAAGACATTGAGTGCGTGCTCGACGAATTCCCTGGGAACTCCTGGCATGTCCGCAGGACACCAGGCGAAGATTTCCCAAATCTCACGGAGGAATTCGACGAGCGCGCCTTCCTATGCGGGGCTGAGGTCGTTGGCGATCAGCGCCGTCTTGGAGGCATCCATCGGATGGACCTGCACCTTCTTTGTGTTGACGGTGGAGTCGAAAGACATGTCGGGTGCGTGTTGCCTTGTGACTGGGGGTTCCCCATTGTCCGTCACCTCACGGAGCCTTACGAGCTCGTCTTGCATGCCGAAAGACTGGGAGATTTTGTTGAAATCCCTGTCGCACTGGTCCGATCGGGTGAAGCTCCCGTGGACTGTGATGACGCCCTTCAGCCCTGGCATCTTGAGTAGCAGGTATGCGTAGTGTGGGATAGCCAGGAACCTTGCGAATGCTACACGCCCAAGTATGGCGTGGTATTGTGACGGCCAGTCCACCACTTCAAATTCGAGTCGCTCCTGCCGGAAGTTGTCCAGCTTCCCGAAGATGACGTCGATCCCTATTTTGCCCAGGGGGAATATGCCCTTCCCTGGAACGATGTCGTGGAACATTGTGTCTGACTGTTCCATGCTGCATTGCAGGATCCGCATTGCCGCTAGAGTGCTTGCGAACATTAGGTTGATGCTGCTGTCGTCGTCCATGAAGACGCGACTCATCTCGAAACCTCCGATTTGCGCCTCCAGCACCAGGGCAGCATGACCTGGGCGAGGGATCTGGCAAGGGTGATCCGCACGAGTGAATGTGATGCAGGACTCCGATCCGCTGAGGTACTCAGGGATAGCAGGAGGGGTTGCCACGGCTAGGTTGATTTGTCGGGTGATTTTCTTCTGCACCCTATTCGTGGGGCGTCCCTTCTGGATCATCATCAGTGCTCCTTTCGGTGGGGGGTACCCGTTCCCAGCGTTGTTCTGCGTGGGTGCGACTGGTTGGTTCGGGCCTCCGATAGGTGGCGGTGGAGGGGCTCCATGTGCTATTTCACCTTGTGCGGGTGCGTTTCTGAATGCAGGGATTGGGGCTTGATGCCTCATTTGCACCATGCTTTCGCTGAGCTTTTGGAACTCGCGGCAGTCCTTGAGCATGTGGCTCTCCTTCTTTTTGCCATCTTGCTTGTCGATGTAGAAGTGGATGGTGCATGGTCCCGAAAGCTTTTCGTACGCTGAGGGTCCGTTATCGCTGTCGCGGCGTTGCCACGACTGCGCTGGGCGTCCTCCATCACGGAAGTTTCCTCCGCGGTATCCTCCGCTGTTGCGACTGTTGTCGTTGCGACGGTCGGCGTAGCCAGACGCGACCATGTCGGGTCCGTCGCGGTCCTCGTAGACGCGCGATCTCCTCTTGCTGCGGCGTTCCCATCTTCGGCCGTAGTCATCCTCTTCATCTGATTGTGCTCGGTGAATGCAATCTTCGCCGTCGGCCCACCTGTTGGCGATGTCCATGAGGTGGTCGAGTGTTTTGGGCTTGACGCGCCCAAGTTCCTCCTTGAACTCTGGGCGTTTGACGCTGTCCCTGAAGGCGTCGATGGCCCTCTCTTCGGAGATGTGTGCTGCGGAGTTCTTGGTGTTAGACCAGCGTAGTATGTACGAGCGAATAGTTTCACCCGTTTTCTGAGTGCATGCTCGCAACTCTTCGATTGAGGCGGGCCTCTTGCTGGTGCCCTTGAAATTTCGGATGAAGCTGTAAGCTAGCTCCTCCCAGCTTCAGCTGAAGGCATTGCATGGCGGTTTCTTTGCTACCGCCGTGCAGCTTGACGGATGACAGATGGTCACTGAGCCAGGCTTTTGGATCTTGCGTGCCGTTGAACTTCGGAGTATCCGAAGGGAGCTTGAAATTGCGTGGCATCTGTGTTCGCCGAACAGATCTGCTGAAGCATCGAGCTCCGCAGAGTTCTCCTTCGTCTTCGTCCATCTCGGATTCAGACGAGCATGCACGTTTGGCTCGTGCTTTGTCGATTTTGCGCTGTGTGAGCGCGTCTCTGGCGTCGTAGTCGCGTTTATGGCGACGCGAGCTCTTCTTCCTTCGAGGAAGGTCGTGTTCCTCTTCCTCTTCGGATGAAGGGGTGGGGCTTCGGTCGCGCCTGGCCGGAGCTTTCTTCTTCGGCTCCGTAGGAGCATCTTCGTGGAGCGCAGCTCCGACAAGTCCGAGTCCGGTGAGTGCGGACTTATGCATGGCTCTTTTCGGGTTCCCTTCCGGAGGTTGGTGGGCCGCGAGATACGCAGTGGCTGCCATGATCGCAGCTTGCGGTGTCTTCGGGATGATGTTGTCGTCGGCATCCATCTCCATGAACGATGTGTGGAGAGTTCAGGTCACATCACGACGCTCCTTGGGATCCATATTCTCCACCCGCGAGCGGTGCTTGTTTCCCTGGTTTCCGTTCGTGCTAGAGCCGGGGGCCATGGCGGAGAGCGCAGCTCGTCGCGCGCTGGACTCAGAGGCTGCTTGCTTGCGTTTGTCAAGTGTTTCCTGCATCTTGACTTGCTTCTTATGCTCCTCGATGAGGAGGTAGTGGTATGCCATCAACAGTTCACGTGGGGAGTCTACAGGCAGGACTATGTCGCCTGCTACGGCGCGGCGTGCCTGGACCCATCCTTCTTTGCTAAGTTGGATGACGTGGCCGTTGTTTTCCCCTTCGGGTGAGGGGGACTGGCTTCTTCTGTTCCCGCCGTTTTTGTCCTGCGGGTTGGGGTTCGTGTTGGGCGGCGGGTTAGGCGTTTGCTGCTCCTGGATGACTGCGGCGCATTGGTAGCGCTTGTAGGTCGGTCTGTTGCTGCCGCAGCTCTCAGATCCGGAACCGTAGGTCCCTGCATCCGACGGCGGATCGCACAGATCGGAGTTGCAGCTGCTGCTGTCGTAGGAATCATCTGCTGATGATGTTGTGCGTAGCACGGGGTGTGGGGCCCATGAAGCGGGCCTGATTGATGGTAGGGGCACCCGCTCAGGGAGACGGAGGGTGCCAATTTGTCCCACCTGGAAGCAGAAGCTCCCGAACAGGATTTCGAGTCCATCGCCTACGGGCTCGAAGTCCTCATGGTGGCCGGCGAGTGGGCGGTGAAGTCAAAAGCGCCGAAGAGGAGGTGACTCTCCGTCGCCGCAGAGTTGTAGATCGATCGGGTCGGGACCGTCACGATCGCACAATCAGCAGCCCCAATTCCCACATACGGCGCCAATTGACGAGGTTTGATCTCATCAATGCCCATTGTTATGGACTTGGATTTTGGAGAAGATGGGGATGCTGGAGATCGTGGAACGGTTAACAGACAAGCAACCAGGGGACACGAGATTTACCTAGGTTCAGGCCCCCGGAGGGAAAACCCTATTCCTGCTTGTCTGCTCTTGATTACGCGGAACCGAAGGTTACAGGGGTGCGCAGATTCGATCTGGCGTGGTGGTGCGTATGCGAAAGTATGAGTTGAGAGATCTAGGTCGTGCCCTCCTGGCCTTTATATAGACTTAGGCAGGTCCCAGGCATAGTCCTAGTCGGTTACAAGTTCTAGGGTTTTACCCATTTGAATTTCCTATCTACGCTAGTCTTACTCTCCAAGGATCCGAAGGCGTCATGGGCCTTGGCCACCCGAAAATCTTCATGGGCCAGCGTACATCTGCTGTGGGCCTTCCTTGGGCTGGACCAGGTATGCTGAGGCCACGTGCTCGTAAGGTATAACCATGTCAACATCCATTTGAAGCAAAAGTTTCATGCCGAAAAGAATAACAAGCGCAGGAATTTATTTCACTAGATACCGAAACAGGTTTTTGGGTGAAATTGCAGAAAGTGTTTTTGCATGTGAAATGAAATACTAGCAAGGGGTTATATGTGAATGTTTGTCATTAAAGTAATTGACAAAATTCTGAATAAATAAAAGGAGTTTTATGTAATGAGATTTTGCATTAAATTTGGTGGAAATTTAATGGGAATTTGAGTGGGTTTTTGAGTGAAGGAAATTGAAAGGCATTTTTGTGAGTGGAGTGTCTACCCACATCAATGGAGGGAGGGCAAGGGGGCAGACCCATGCGCCGGCCATCCCCTTGGGTTCCCCCTCCTCCTATAAAAGGAGCCCCCTCCTCTCTTCTTACTCACACCTCCTCGTGAAGGATCTCTCTCCCCCTCTAGTATTTATCCCCCATGGTCTCGGACTAGCGAGATACATGTTTGCGGTGACTATTCAGCAAGAAAGAGTTGTGCTTCCACTGCATCGCTGGAGCGAGGAGACGGAGGTTGCTCGGTTCCTCGGACGTGTGTGCGAGCACGGTTGCGCCGCTGATTTTTGCGGCACTAGGACTTCCTCTCGATCTTGAGATTGGCAATAGATCGTCTATATCAACCACGAGTTCAACCTCGTTAAGATTTGTCGATCTTTAAGGATATGTTCTCTACGGATGTATATCCGCCCGTTGCTTGTATCTAGTAGATAGATCTTGGTACATAGTTGTTTCTCATCATAGGAATTTTTTGTTTTCTATGCTGTGAACCCTACATCTAGTCCAAGGTTTATCGAGGCCTTTCTTTATAGGAACATAATGTTGTCGCTCACTGCATGCAACCACTAGATTTTTACCTTTAAGCAACTTCTCGGTATTGTTGCTCCTAATATCTCGTTGTAATTTCAGATAACTGCTGAGAAAACCCTTAAAACTCTAGATGTAAGGGAGGGGTGTATTATGTGGCACCTCGTTCATCACATACCAGGATCGCCAAGCAACCAAAAGTGTAGTGGCAACCATATTTATTTCTATCCCTTTCATTGGTTTCAATTAGTGAAGTCAATGGTCTCCTTTCTATCCCTTTCATTGGCTCAAATAAAAATGCCACGGGAATTAAATTAATCTTGTATTTTTTTTATCTTTGTTGGTTCTTTAGTAAACTATCATCATTCTTTCTATGTATGATAAGAAATAGGCTGTTGCAACAGCCAATGATTTTTGATAGTTTGCACATGATAATATTTTGATTATCTACTAGTACATAGTAATAAGTTTAATGGAAATAAAACAGTAATAAATCAAAGGGTGCCTTTCCTTTGTTCTCCCGTCATCCAGCTCCTTGTATGTGGTTGTAGGAAACCATCAGAACGTACAAAACCAATCGACACACAGCCATAAACAATAATAAATCAAGCTGTGTCTTTCTCTTACTCTCCCGTCGTCTAGCTCATTCTTGTGGCTGTAGGAAACCATTGGAATCCCACGAGACCAATCAACAAACGGATAAACAATAATATTCCCTCCATTCTAAAAGAATGTCGTAAAATTTAAATATATCTGTATACTAAATAGTGTTAACAAAATGCGTTCTTATCTCAAAAAAAAAATGCGTTCTACTCCTGTGGGTGTAGTTACACCCATATCTCATATACTACCATACGGAAGTATTCGTGATACTTTATCAGTTTGAGTATGTTCATATACTATATCTAACATGCTTCAAATCAAGTTATGCCAAAAAAAAATGAAAATGAAGCCATAGTTTGCACTATATTTTCAAAATACCCGTCATATATGCACGCAAAAGAAGAGTACGTGAAAAACTCATACATACTTCCTCAAAAGTAGTACATATACTAGCAAATAATCTTATAGTACTTCATACTATACGTACATACCCTCCGGTATGAAAGATACTACCTAGATGGTGTGAAACACACGTGGGTGTAACTACACCTAGGCGTAATATGAATATGTCCAAATAGTATTTTGATACTTCTAAATTTAGATTCATCTACGATATCTTTTTCAAGATAGAGTAAATCAAACAGTGCCTTTCTCTTATCTCCTTTCATCCAGCTCCTGTATATATGGCTTTTTTTTTTGAAATGGAGCTCCTGTATATATGTGGGTGTAGGAAATCATCAGAACGCACAAGACCAATCAATGAACACAACCACTGATTGCTAGCACGCACAGGAGGAGGGGAAACAAACAACCCCTTATTCCTGCGGAAAGCGTTTTCGTTGGATCTCAAGTTTCAGTATTTAATTTAAAAAACGAAAAAAAATCCTATTTACAAGTTATAAAAAATCTGAAATTAATTTTTATGCATAATCAATTTGTTGGTAATATACTACCTCCATTTCAAAATATAAGATGTTTTAGATTTATGAAAAAAATATCTAAACTTTTTTTAATGTATCTATTCGTTCCAAACCTAAGTGAACTTACGTAATAAAAAAAAGTCTAGATACATTTTCTTCACAAACCTAAAACATCTTATATTTTAAAACAAAAAGAGTAGAAGGCAATAAATAAAATCGTTATTATCATATTTCGTATCCATGATAAGTGTTTATTTTACGGCCTTCACCAACGCTGCATGACACTCCCTCATGTCACCCGAACTTGTAATTCGAGTCCACAAGCGTAGATGTACTGAAGCTGTAGTCCTGTACGATGGTGGATTGATTCCATTCGTGATTTCTTAATGCATCGATTAGAGAACTAGTCTGCTTCTGTTCTTTAGATTGAGCTAAGCCTGTCATGTTTCATGTGAGGACATCTGTTGATCCTCTTATGTACTGTATATATATTAGGACAAATGTAAGAAATCTGTTTGAGTCGGCGTGGAGAGCAGGACGACGCGCGGCTGCAGCAAGAAAGGCACCAAAGTGCCAGCACGCGCCGAGAGGGAAAGGAGGTTGGCCGCGGTGGGATCGTACACCACAGCGGCGACGCCGCTCTTGAAATTTTGGGAGGAGAAGGCGAGTAATCGACCGAGCGAACAGACAGAGGCCGAGCATACAAGACAATTACGGATTGCATGGTGTGCTTCGCGTGCGTGCTGTTCTTAGTGGGCTTGACATGGGCCTCTTAAAGTTTTACCGTTATAGAGGCTTAAAACCAAAACCTACTTGTTTTTCACGGGACACCGACCAGATCGGTGGTTACCATGCGGCGCACACCCGCGTGGGAATGGGCCCGGCCCAGTATAGGTAAGCTCCTTCCTTTTTTTTTCTTTTCTGTTTTTTTTTTACTTTACGATTTAATTTCTTTTCTACTAGTTTCTTTTTATTTTTTATAGTTTATTTTTGTTCTAATTCTAATCGTTCAAATATAAAAACGTTTATACCTGAAAAATGTTTAAATTTAAAAAATATTCAGATTCATAAAATGTTCAAGTTTCAAAAAATATAAGTACAAGATATTTTTCAATTTGAAAACTGTTCATATTCGGAAAATGTTCAGATTTCAAAATATATATATGAAAAAATTTCAAATTTGAAATATTAGTGTTCAGATTTAAAAATGTTCATATTTCTTGAGATTCGGATTTTTGAAAAGTTCAGACTCAAAAAACACAAAAGAAGCAACAACAAAAGTAATGAAAAATGTAAAGAAAAGAAAAAGAAAAGGCTAGTGCGGGCTGGCCCAACAAAGCCGTGCGACGCAGATCTTAGCCGCTCCGCCGAATATACTACTCCCTCTGTTTTTAAAATATAAGATGTTTTAGGTTTGTAAAAAAAATATATCTATTTAGTGTATATATTCGTTCTAAACCTAAGTGAACCTATATACTAAAAAAAAGTTTAGATACTTTTTTTAAAAACCTAAAACATTTTATATTTTTAAACAAAAAGAGTAGAATGCAATAGTAAAATCGTTATTATCATATTTCGTATTCATGATAAGTGTATATTTTACCGCCTTCACCAACGCTGCATGACACTCCCTCATGTCACCCGAACTTGTAATACGAGTCCACAAGCCTAGATGTACTGAACCTGTAGTCCTGTACGATGGCCGCGGCCTTCTTGCCGATGAAGTACACCTTCAGGTCGAGATGGAAGCGGAGGCTCTCGTGCAGCCATGGCGCGTGGAGAGCAGGACGACGAGCGGCCACAGCAAGAATGACACCAAAGTGCCAGCACGCGGAGAGGGAATGGAGGTTGGCCGCGTTGGCCTGTTGCTTAAGTGGGGATTAGAGGGATAATTTCTACTAAACCTCATATCCCTATCTATGGCAAAAATATATATGTTTGGCTATAAAATAGTAGGCTAGTTTAATCACCTTTCTTAAGTTTTAGCGTATTTTTCCAATATCCAGTACATAACTTATATCTAGTGGATTGTTGGGATTGGGAATAAGGTTTTAGGGGAATTAGAAGCGTTTGGGTGAAGCTGAAAATTCACCAAATTCTCTTAGGGCTTGTTCGGTTTCATTAGAATTCAGTGGGATTGGCAGGGATTGGGGGATTAAATCCTATCTAAGCCAAAATCCTCTCTAATCCCTTCCAACCACCCCAATCCACTAGGGGAGTGGATGAACCGAACAAAGCCTTAGGGATTATCCTTGCTAATCCCTACAAAAAACTAGTACAAAACAAGGTCTAACGGCGGCGGGATCGTACACCACAACTGGTGTTTTGGGTTGGAGATGGGAAAAACTATATGCCACCTAAGACTTTGTTTGATACTAGTGTTTTTGTAGGGATTAGGAAGATAATCCCAAAGAGGATTGGGTGAAAACTTTATCTTCATCCAAACCCCTCTAATCCTCACATAACTCAATCCACTAGGCACTACTAGAGAAAAGGCTATAGGAGACATGCTTATGCGAGGCACATTTAGACATATGCGGCTCCTATAAAAATAGGTGAGGCGCACTTTGCGATATGCGCCTCTAGTATAAAAATAGGCGAGGCGCATATGATAAGAATGCGCCTTCTATAATCCCTGTACGGACAGAATCTAGCAGCCCCATATTATGCGAGGCGCATTCTTGTCATATGCGCCTCCTATATATTAGATAACCGAGGCGCATATGGCAGAATGCGCCTCGCATAATCTGTGTGGGCCCGCGTGTTGGTAGGTGCACGAATATGCGAGGCGCATATTGCTATATGCGCCTCCTATAGTTGATAATATGCGAGGCGCATATGACCATATGCGCCTCAAGTAACTCCTGCGGGCCCGGGCGGAGGTAGGTGGCCGAATATGCGAGGCGCGCCTCCTATAGTTTGAATTATAGGAGGCGCATATTGTGCAATATGCGCCTCGCATAACCTGACAGTACCTTTCTTGTTAGTAGCCTCCCCTTTCCCCTGGAAGCTGCGTTGCGTCTGGGTGGAAGCACCCCTGCTGGTTCCGAGCAGAGCCACCAGGAGCTCCTGTCTGTCTCCACCTCCCCTCCCCCCTTCCTCCACCGCGCACCGATCCGCTCCCCGTTCTCCGGCAGCCGACGCGGCGAGGCTCCCATCACCCGGTCCGCATCCAGGCGGGGTAACCACTTTACCCGATCCGCATCCATGGCGTCGTCGGCGCTCATCTCCGACACCGACCAGTGGAAGGCCCTCCAGGTAACCCGCGCCCTCCGCCCGCGGATTCCCCACCCCCTCTTCGTCTTTGGATTCGATCGCTAGGCAGGCGGTCTCTGACCCCGATTCCGTGAACGGGCAGGCGCACGTCGGTGCGATCCACAAGACCCACCTGCGCGATCTCATGGCCGACGCCGACCGCTGCAAGGCAATGACAGCGTGAGGACCCCCCCGCCCGTGCCCCCCATGAATTTTTTCGTTTCTCGCCTTCTCTTTACCTGAGGCCGTCCTGCGATTGGCAGGGAGTACGGACGGGGACTCTGGGAGGGTGGAAGAGGAGGCCGAAGTGGTGACTCCCGAGATAGAGGTCGAGGTGGAGGTGGCGACACCGGAGACAGAGGTGGATGGGGATGATCCTATCAGCAAGAAGAAGAGGAGGTATGCAGCATATCCTCTGAAATTGGGGATTTTCTTTGATCTTATTTGTCTATACAACTTGCGAATCTGCATCGATTTATCTTAGGATGGTAACTAAGGTGCAATTAAATTAGTTATCTAGAGGTTAATTCTCATAGTTACCCTAAATGATAAGCAAAATTGTAGTAGCAGATTCTTCAGCTTTCAGATATGTTACTCCGTAAGGTGAATGTTACCCATATGAATAAATTTCATTAAAGTGAAGTCGGAAAATTATTATAGTTGCATCACCTGTTATTTGTGTTGGAGTAAAAGGGCCACGTCTCTATACCTCTTGGTTAAACTGCAGTTGTTTTCTTGTTGAAAGAAGCTCTTAAGTTTTAAATATTCTTCAGTCTTCACCAGATGTGAAGTATCAAGTATTCAGTAGCTCTATTGTTTATGCAAGTGTAATTGCTGGAAACAGCGTCCATCGACCTCTCCAACGGGTGCAAGGATCAGTGTCACTGAGAGGATGCAGCGAGGCCTTCCCCGCCCCTCTGCCCCTGCTCCTCCTCTTAGCGGCGGCGACTGATCGGGTGCTGATTATTGAGATGAGGATCAGTATATGGGGTTGAAAGCGTTAGGGGAGTTTCGTTTATTGCCCTCAGTAAGTTAAATTGTAGGCATGAACTGAACGAGCCCACATCTACTAAGGATAGTGCGCAATTATTTTATTCTGCACTTGAACCATGTAAGATCGAAAGTACCAAAGTAGTACATGATGATTTCCTCGGCTCACGGACAATATAGGTGTGATGAAGGGCATCGACAACAGGGCGATTCCATTATCTCTGACGAGTTGACGTACGAGTGTTCTGTGGCAGCCATGTGTTCTGAATATATCATTGCATATCAATAGTGCTTAGGCCTTTTATGAAGATGGTGGTTGTAGCTGATGCCAAACTGGTCATCTGCCAATACTGTCAAGATGAAAGACAGCTAGAAGCCACTTTGATGCAACAATAATTTATTTTTATACCTTTTCTTAGTAGATAAAGCATGGTTTAGTTGTAAATATGTACTGTCTAGCTAAATTAAGCTCTTAAAGATGTCCTGCTAAATTGCTAAAAAATTCTGAGATGGCAATAACAATCAGATACACATTTTATCATATAATCTATGGAGAAAAGGTTCATGGGTCTTCTATAGGTTACATTTGGATTAAGTATATGTCCTTTTGCACGGGTGGTGCTTTCTTGCCAAAGAAACTTGGAGTAGTTGTTTCAGTTCGCAGAGTGTTGACAAATGGCTCCCAAGCTACAAGGAGCCCTCTATTTAAAAAAAACATATTTCAAAGTACTAGACAATTCTGGAAAAATGTTGGAGATAGTCATTGATATATAGTATAACTGTGCAAGAGTCTGACTGTGAAATAATTTCCTTTGGAATTTTTTGAAACTTTGAAATGTGATTTTAATTTTTTGAAACTTTGAATAATAAACTGCAATTTCTTGTTTGATGTTGAAGTACTCAGTAAATTATTGCTGGAGTATATGTACTTGTTCACTGAAATTGAACTTGAACTTGCATTTAAACGTATTTCTCGGTAGGAGTAGTACAAACTTGAGTGTATCTTAATCTTGAATTTATGGGAATGAGCAAACTGAACATGGAGTAAAAAAATGTAGCTTAACTCCATCATATTTGCTGTAAGATGATAGTCTTGTTGCTGATTAATTTTTCCTTATTTGTTGCTGATAGTCTTTGTTCTTTTGTGATTTCTTTATAAGATGCATAAAATTCAGGTTTGGAATCAGTAATCACCATAGTTGCTACTATGAACTACTATTGCTATGAACTGCTGCTACTGCTATCAAACTGATGCTGTTATTAACTACTGCAGCTGGGGAGCATAGGAGGAGCCAACGAGGAAGAGACGACGAGGAGAAGCTGGTGAGGAGAAGCCTGGAGGTACGGCGAGACTGTGCCTGGACGTGCACCCAGCCTGGAGGACAACGGTGCAAGCCGAGACTACACCGAGACTGTCGGTGTTTGGGAGCACCTTGCGGGAACACGAGATCTCCGACCCTTAGCAGAAGCTAGCTCTAGCCTTCTCCCCTGGTCGGCAACGCGTGGACGCCTGGCACGGTGCAAGGTGGGTGTCAGGGCATGTGGTGCTGGCCAGACCTCAGCAGCAGTCCTGGCCTTCTCCCCTGGACGACAACACGTGGACGGGCCGGCGCGGTGCAGGGTGGGTGCCAGGCGTGCAGTGCTCGCCGGACCGCAACAGGAGCCCTGGCCTTCTCCCCTGGACGACAACGAGTGGACGGCCATGGCGGTGCAGGGTAGGTGCCGGGCGCGCGGTGCTGGCCAGACCTGTTGAGTGCTGGCCGTATCTGGATTCAAGGTGTTGCCGGCGTGTGCAGAGTGGGAACTTGTGGAAACACTTGGTGTTGTGTGAAAACTTGGCACTTGTTGATTTTAGTTTATGTATGAACTAGTATGTCGCGGTTGATGTGTAATGTATTGTATTCATGTTGGTTCTATTATGCTTTGGCAAATTGCAAGTTTCTGAAAAAATTTGTGCTTTTTATACTGTATTCTGGACTATATTGTATATTTGAATATCTGTATATTATTATTTATAGTGGTCAGTAAAACTTGAATTTTGAAAATATTACCGGAGGCGCATATAGGATACTATAGGAGACGCATATACTATAAATATCCGAAACGCATTGTAAAACATATGCGAGGCGCATATACTATAAATACCCGAGGCACATTCTGAAACATATGCGAGACGCATATGATATGCGCCTCCTATACTTCACATATGCGAGGCGCATATCGATATGCGATACATATCGATATGCGCCTCGCATATGTGAAGTATAGGAGGCGCATATCAGATGCGCCTCGCATAAGAAATACCCGAGGATTGAAGCGAGAGGCACATGTGATATGCGCCTCGGATAGGCTTTTTGGTGCGTCTTGGATAGGCTTTTCTCTAGTAGTGAGGTATGAGTAATGTATTGGATATTGAAAAAATATACTAAAACTTGGAGAAACGTAGGGATAAATAGGAATTAAATTAGATCAATACTGTAGAAACCAAATATATTTTTTTAGCCATGGGTTAAAATCTAAGGTTTTGGTGAAAATTATCCCTTTAATCTCATAAATACAGTACCAAACAAAAACAAGGCTACCACAAACGACGTGCTGCACACACACCTCCCCGCGAGGGGATGGTGCAGGTGCTTCAGTCTAGCCCGTTAGAGATAGTGGGCTCTTTTTGGATGCAGTATTGCTATTGTTTTCCTTTTATTTTCTACTTTTTATTTTTTTCCTTTATTATTGTTTCCTTCTTCCTTTCTTACTTTTTTATTTTTATTTTTGGTTACTTCTTAGTTTTCTTGAAATATTGTTCATGTACTTCTAAATATTTACATCTTTTAAAAGATTCATAGTTTTTAAAAATTGTCATAATTTTCAAAAAATTGTTCATGACTTCTAAAAATTGGTTCATCTTTTCAAAAAAAATAATCATGACATTTTTAAAAAGATTCATGAATTTAAAATTAATGTTTTTATTTTTTGGGGCAGTTTTGAAATAAAAAATAAAATTCAAAAACAATAAAAGACAAAGTGGCAGTATCTCAATGGGCCGAGGCCCAACACTGCCTGGGTGCGCGGCGCAGCTGCCAGGCGCAATAAAGGGCAGCATATAACAAGCCCAATTTGGGGAAACTAGTGTTAGAAACATTTCTAGTCTGGTTAATACCGATGCGCTATAGTGGGACGTCCCTCTCCTATGAACGTGGAAAATAACATGATTGTTGTAGTATTCTCTTACCCATATTAGTTAATTTGGATTTGTCTAGATTCGGATGTATTTAGATATACATTCGAATCTAGAAAAATCCAAGTGATATATCTGAATCTAGACAAGTTCAAGTGATACATTCAAATTTAGACAAATCCAAGTTAACTAATATGGATCAAAGAGAGTACCAGTTTTGCTCTTGATGAGGCCAATAGTATGGATTATACTACTCCCCTCCGTCCGCAAATAAGTGTACATCTAACTTTTGTCTAAGTCAAACATAACTAAATTTGACCAACTTTATAGAGAAATATAGAAACATAAATTAACATATTATGAAACTAGATTTAAAAATAAATCTAATGGTAACAATTCAGTGTCATAAATATTGGTACGTTATCCTAAAAAGTTAGTCAAACTTTACTATGTTTGACTGAGGATAAGGTTAGAAGTACACTTATTTGCGGAACGAGGAAGTAGAAATCTTTTTAGTACTAGTATGAATTGATATATGGGCCTATGGATCCACAAAATAAGACGGATATTATTTATTTATTATTAAGGGTTCCACAAAAGATCTTAATAATTTACTTTGCATATAATATTTCACCTCCAACCAATTTCACAAGTATGTTTAGAAATTGGTTAAATGACATCCATAAGACAAATAAAGTTAGAATTCGTATTGGTGGTTCAGCTTTATATTTTTCTATTTGGATATGTTAGAAACAATTTTGTCTTTAACAAGACTACATGTACTAATTTTTTGCAGATAACTTTTTTTTGAAGGAATGCGGTAGGAAAAGCCTACAGCGAGTTTATTTTTTAAATAATAAGAACTTAAATATGCATCTGTGATGACTTGAACATAGGTAGCTGGATTGTATATCCACTTTTCTAACCAAGTGAGCCTAGCTCACTTTTTTTTTCTAGGTAACTCGTACGACTACCCACTCGATTACTACATGGGTACATCTTCTCCGTATGGATCTGCGGAAACACATGGTTATATGCACAACTCGTCTGTCAATGGTTTCTGCTACTTTGTTCTCTTCTTTTTGAATGGTTAATATTTGTCTTAATCCATTGTGATCCATGAATGTAATAAGATAACTACTGAAACTTTGCATTAAATTAGCTGCGTGCATCACTTAATGCAGTGACCAAGGCTATGCTTCCTATTTCCAAAAAGGGTTACAACCGATCAAAGAAATTGTTTTACGTATTGGGGGAAATCCTAGGACCAGTCCGGACAGCAGCGTCGTTGTCGTCGTTTTCCTTCTTAAAGATATTGTTTGGTACGTGACGTTTTGGAGGGCTAGGACTGTGGTGAAAATTTGTGAGATCCAAGCACATGACTTAATAGGATTAATACGATACTTATATCAACAAGTTGCAACTTTTTTTCGAAAGCTAATTTAAAAAGAACTATAAAGCTAAGCGTGCTTGACCTAGAGCAATTCTAGAATGGGTGAACGACCAGGAAGTGGGTAACCGGATGCGCATGAGTAAGGACAAAGTGTGCAGAAAAGACTAGTGTTGATCTGTGGGGTCAGTCTAGAGATCCTATTAAGCTATTAGGAGTGACACCCCCGGGCCCAGTGGATGGGGTGTTACAAAATTCGTCGGAGGGCGCAGCGGTTTTGGGTCTTTCTCGTTTCGTCAAGCCACTGTTGTCGGCTTTTGTTTTTTATCCTTTTTTCTTCTTCGTTTTCTTTGTTTTTCTTTAAACGTTGTAATGTCTGGTACAACAACGATCTCACACGGTTGCTATATTAATATAGCCAGGCAAAAGCCTGATTCGATGAACAAACCGTTTTACTTTTGCCGGAGTAGTTTGTTTATGAGAACTTGGTGGTTCCTTTCTATATGATTGAAGCTAGGGAGTGATCTCTGTTCATCCAAGAAGACTTGTAGATACAGACATACGCCCATACGGGCATCGGAAGTTTCTAAACTATATAGACATTCAATTGTTGGTGCATGAACTTTCTCGAATTGTATAACTATTTTCTTCAGTTTTGCAATGTCTGAACCTAAATAAACAAAAAAAAGGTCATGTAGCTAAAGATGGGCAGATAAAAAGGATGAGTTCGTCCTACTAGGGGTGGGCATAAAAAACCGAACACCAAAACCGAATTAACCAGAACCGAAACCGAATACACCGAACTCGAATTAGCCGAAACTAATTTCGGTTAGTAAATATGATTAACCAAATTTATAAATATTAATTCGGTTTTGACTCTCTGTTAACCGAAATAACCGTACAAACCGAAAATTATACGTGACAGAGCTAAATATATTTGTGATTCTGTCCCAGGCGTTTATTACTGTACGTAGATACTAGCTCATGCCAAAAAAGACAAGCATGCAAAAGATGTCAGGCAGCTCATGCATGTAAGTATGTCTCTAGCCACATACACGTACATATTCGTGGTTTAACTGTCAATTGTGTCTATGAATTTTGTTGAAGCTTTTCAATTGTTTTCGTGTTCCGGATTTAATCATGTATTTTAGCTAAACTCTCGACACATACAATTTGTTAAATATACACGGCTTGGAATATAGACATATTTTTTTGAACAAACAAGATAGACATCATGCTTATTATGTTCTTTTTCTACACATGCGATTTAAGATATCAGCTAGCAATGTATTGCTTCAGGTACTCGCCAACTTGGAGCTTTCGGTGCGTCGATGAGTGGTTTAGCTCGTATGGATCTGACATAAATTATGGCACAATATTGTTATTTCCATAAGTTCGGTTAAAAACCGAACACCGAACACCGAACCGAATTGTCCACTAACCGAACTATGGATTAATTAGAAAACCGAAATAATTTCAGTGCCTATTTTATAGAAACCGAATTATAGAAAAATCGAACCGAATTAACCGAAGAAACCGAATGCCCACCCCTACGTCCTACCATGTGGGCAGTCGGCGACGTGGAGAGCATAACCTCATGAGGGCGCCATCAAATTTTGTTCGGCTAGCAGCTAGATCGGGGGGGGGGGGGGGGGGGGGGGGGGGGGGGGGTAGGAGCATCTCCGAGCGGCCCGCCAACCTTGTCGGCATCAGCGGCGACCTGGTCATGGCGCCATGGCGGTGCAGAGAGTCAAGTCTGCAGAGGGAAGGGCAGCGGAGGGAGCTGGTAGGGGTGGGCTAGCCGGATATCTCATGGAGGCAGCTGGTAGGGGTGGCTGGGTGGGATCAACAAGGTCCCAAGTAAAGAGGGGCATGCAAAAACATCAAATTCCGCTACCCATCTCGTTAAACTCAGTAGAAATCTATGGTCAGGAGTGAACCGGATGGACCATCAGATGGCTGAGAACGCCAAGGTCGTGAGAGGCCACCTGTTTGGCTCAGTTATAATATCCCTAATAATTAAGATGATTTAGTAAAAACTAAAGCCCTCCATTAGTTCCATTATTACTGCACAAAAACAGAGAAGTTGTGCTTCCCTATAGTCCTCATACTTCAGTATAAATACTTTTTTTTGTTGACATCCTCGAATGCAATATTTTTATAGCTTAAGCGTGGCGTTCAGCCTGTGCTCTGAGGCCATCTGCCGCCGATGGATAGGTGTGTAGTCGCTCTGTTGGGTCATTTGCATTTTGTTTTCCTATATATGGGATTTGCATATTTGACACTTTTTTTGTATTTTGTATATTTGCCATTTTCTGTGTCACTGACATATGGTAGTCATATGGCAAATATGCAAATTTCAGATAAAAAGTGTGGTAAATGTGCAAATATTTTGTGGGCCTAGGGCTGGCTCTGTGTGTTCTTAATTCTTTGTAATGTTATTCTGGTGGCCCCGATTGATGGGCCCATTCATCATACACTCTGAGGTTGCTTATGGGTTCGTCGATCGATTTTGTTCCCAGTTGGTGGGAAGTTTCCTTCTCCTAGGCTTCTCCGTGGATTTGACCTGTGGAGATTTATTTTGACTGGATTTCCGGAGGCGGTCGATGCTGCCGGCAGCTCTTCTCTAGGTGCCGTCTGGTCCTCCTGTTGGCGTTGTTTGCTGCTGCTTCATGGTGCTGTCGACGGGTGAGCGGGTCGTCTCTCCGGTGGGTGCCGCCTGTGTTTCTGCAGCCGTCTGGCCATTTGGGGATCTCAAGGTCTGTTCTTCCTGGTTGATCTTTGCCGCTGCTTTCCTGTTTAGTTCTGGGTGTTTTTATTTGTTTTGTCCTCTCTACATCTGTTCTCTGATTATTTTGATTGGGCTGTTGCGTATAAGTGCCGGCGGCTATTCATTTAACGTTGTGTGTTTGTGATGTCGCCTGTTGATTGTCTAGGTGAGGGTACGATTTTAGGCTGTTTTATGGGTTGGTTGACAATGGGTTAGTGTTTTATTTTGACATGGATGGGATAGTGTTTTCATAGTTCTTTTATTTCCCATGCATGGTTTAGTTATTTTGCTGTCTACCATGGGTGATGTTGCGGGTGGGTCGCGGTTGCCGGGGAGGAAGCATGCTACGTTTCAGTTGCTGATATTTTGATCACGGGTGTGAAGGCAAACAAAGTGAATAAAGGTGACATCCTGACCTTCACATGCATCAACAACAAGGCAATGGAGCCGTTCATCTTTGGCTGGGACGGGGGTGATGGCGCACTACTGGAAAAACCATCTTCGGTTCGATCATTGGAAGCCCAGCAGTCCCGGCCCGTCACGAACCGCGACTAGTGCTAGCACTAGTCCCGGTCCGTGAGGCCTTCAACGGCTAGAAATGGCCATAAGCATTAGTCCCGGGCCGGACCAGAGCATTAGTCCCGGTCCGTAATACGGCCCGGGACTAATAAGCTGGAGCGGGGAAACAGCTCTTTTCGGGGACTATTAGTCCCGGGTCGTATCACGGCCCGGAACTAATTGTCCATCACTATATATACAGCTCCCTGGCCAGCTGCCCTAAAGCATATGGTGGCCATTTTTCTCAAAAAAAGCAAGAGAGTTCATGCCATTTTTTTCTCAAGATTTATCAAGATTTAGTTTGCAACACCTAAATCCAAAGCTTTAAAAGGTTAAAACTTCATTCTTTCATCTCTTATTGCTACTTTAGCTCTATATAATGCTCTAGAAGTATAGAGATATGGATCAAATGCATGCATGTTCTAGAAGTAGCTAGAAGGATTTTGATATATATGTGTAACAAATTTTGATTAGGCACATAGTTACTGAAAATTGAAATGTGTAATTTTAGAGTTTCAGATCTTAGAATGGAATGAGGTTTTCACTGATGGAACAATAATAAAAAACTCCACATTTATCATGTTGATTGTTTTCTCCAATTCACAAATTGGTGCATGTAAATTTTTCAAAATTCAAAATTAATGCTCTAGAAGCTCTCAGTATAACTTGTAATAATTTTATCATGTTATGTAATGGTTTTTGATATACTTTTACTATAATGCAGATGGTCCGGGAATGGATTAGATGTAGGAATCAGAAGGATTACTCTGACTCAAAAACCCTTCACAGCCACCTGTTGAAGTCCGGCTTCATGCCCAGTTATAATTGTTGGACCAAGCACGGAGAGAGAGGGGTTATAATGAAAGACAATAAAGAAGAGGAGGAGGATGACAACTATCATGGTTTCCCTGAGTACGGAGATACTTCCATGGGGGATGCTGAAGGGGAGGATGAAGAAGAGACACATGATGAACCCGCTGATGATCTTGGTTGGACCATTGCCGATGCACGAAGAGATTGTGAAACTGAAAAGGATAGGGAGAAGTTTAATCACATGCTAGAGGATCACAAAAAGTTGTTGTACCCAAATTGCGAAAATGATCTGAAAAAGCTGGGCAGCACACTGGAATTGCTGCGATGGAAGGCTGAGTGTGCTATACCTGACTCCTCATTTGAAAAGTAGCTGAAAATGATGAAGAATATTCTTCCAAAAGATAATGTATTGCCCGCCAGTATATACGAAGCAAAAAAGGTTGTCTGCCCTCTAGATTTAGAGGTTCAGAAGATACATGCATGCCCTAATGACTGTATCCTCTACCGCGGTGAGGAGTATGAGAATTTAGATGCATGCCCGGTATGCACTTCACTTCGGTATAAGATTAGACGAGATGACCATGGTGACGTTGAGGGCGAGCCCCCCCGGAAGAGGGTTCCTGCGAAGGTGATGTGGTATGCTCCTATAAATACCACGGTTGAAACGCTTATTCAGAAACAAAGAGCACGCCAAGTTGTTGCGATGGCATAAAGAGGAACGTAAGTCAGACGGGATGTTGAGACACCCCGCTGATGGGTCGCAATGGAGAAAAATCGATAGAAAGTACCCGGAATGAAGATGCTTGAATGCAAAAGAGCTAGAAGATACGACGTTGGGTTCATTGACCCATATATCATTAATGAATATACGTTAAAGAATCACCCAAAGACGTGGAGGAAGACCTGTCCAGGTTCTTAACCGAGCATAATTTTGTTAAGGAAATACTATTTCCTTACAACTTCAAGTGAGTGTTTATATCTTGTACACATTTTATTTTTGCTTACTGGATGAGCTATGCATGTATGCTTATGTAAATGTCTGCAGATTCCACTGGATCTTGCTAAATATTCAAGTTGACAAGTCCCTAGTCGAAGTCCACGACTCATTAAGTTGGAACCAAGAGAAGTGGAGCGACATGAAAGCAATGCTCCATAAGTAATTTCAATCATTATCGCATTATATCGTCCTCTTTCATTCATTTCCTGATATCTAGTATAATAACTCCTTTGTTCATTTTCTTTGCCGAGCAGGTGTTGGACACGGTTCAGACAGAAAATACCAGGTCCATTCAAAGAGGAGCTAACTTATAAAATGGCGAAGAGTTTACAGCAGCCACCGGGAACTCATTTATGTGGATACTACGTCTGCGAGTACATCCGCGAGTTGACCAGTGAGCAGAAAGTTGACTCACATTATATTTATGATTTGTGGGAGACACTAGAGCCAGACCAGCGCATAAGAGCAATTCAAGAGGAGCTGGCGGGATTTATGATGAAGGAAGTCCTTGATGTACATGAAGAGCATTATGCGGATGACGTGGAACTCGATTTGCCTTAGTCATCTCCATGTAGCTCATATGATATATATATATATATTCATCAATGACCATGTAATTTTCAAAACATTTCTTCCTTTTGATATGATTGATTATATGTATGCTTGCAAGGGATCGATCTTATATAAATGCATCGACGTGTAGTGTGTATGTAGTAGCGTATAATATGTCTACTGAAATATATGTTTGTTATAGTGAAACACAAAACGAAAAAGGAACAAAATGGCAAAAAAAAGGAAATACACAATCTCTGCCGCGGCAGAGAAATGTGGTGTTTCTCTGCCGCGGCAGGAAACCTTTTAGTCCCGGGTGGTGTTACAGCCCGGGACTAGAGGGTTCCGCCCCCCGCGGCGCTGAAACAGCCAAGGCTGTTATCAGTCGCGGGCCTTTGCGAGCTGGGACTAGAGGGAGGGGGGGGGGGGGGCTCTAGTCCCGTTTTCGCAGTCCCGGGCCCAAAACCGGGACTAGAGCCCGTTACGGCCCGGGACTAGAGCCCCTTTTTCCACCAGTGGTGGATGACATTCAATAAGTCACCTTCTTAGAGCGATGGCCTCTATGAACTGAATCATATCTTAGTTCTCCACTGACATAAGACCAGATATGTTTCCTGGTAATGTTCTGCTCAATAATGGTGCCCCATCCTTGATTTTTGTCCTAAGTGGCCGAAGGGACGGAGCCAGCTTGTCACCTTGAGGGGGGCAAAATTTACATGAGGGGGGCAGACTTGGCTAAATCAATAAAAAATTGGAGATTTAGTAAGTAGAGTTCTTCACAAAATTCAAACCATGGGGGTGGCTCAGCCCCCCCTCGTCCCCCCTTGTCTCCGTCCCTGAGTGGCCGGTACATACGTGATCCCTTGCGGTGTTATATTTCGATCCTGGGGGTCTCAGTTGGATGAGCGCGTTGGGACCTCGAACATTTAGGCGATGAATTGTGAAACCTCCGGTGCTTCGACGAGGAGTGAGTTTGGTTTCATGGGCTTTAGGGTGGTCGTACGCATGGGTGTCTGAATAAGTAATGGATAAATTTGGTTCTAGAAATAGTAGAGAAGTTGGATATAGCTTGCTGATTTTATAGCCGCACAATAAGTACAATCTGCAAGATTTCTAGAACTTGTTACACGAGTGATCTCAAATATATGTTATTGTTTCTATGTACTTGATTCAGTCAATCTATCTTATATGTCTTCTTTTATTACTGCGACTTTTGGAGCTCAAACCGGTATGTAGGAATTTCTCCTGTTGAAATTCTATATAACAAACAGATCTTAATCTGCAGGTGCTTGGCAAAAAATACTGACAATAATGTTTGGAGGATTGTCAGAGAAGTATTATCGAATGGCAGAGGGTACGTAGTACCCGAAGCACAGGATTGATCCAGTAGCCGGGAAACGGGCCTATAGAAACACCTGAACTGTATTTGGGGTAGCTGGTAATATTACCTACTACAATGGTGTTCTTGTGATTTGACATGCTTTTTTTTTTCTAAGTTGTGGTTGACCTAGCAGTCAAACTTATAGTACCATGAGCAAAAAAAAAAAATCTAAATATGTATTCCTTTGCACCTGAAGTAGCGGACTCTATTTCTTTGTTCCCCTTTTTCCAATCTTAGCTTTGGCTTTGCATCCGATTTTCACCTGCACTATTTATACCCGATTATTTCATCCTTATTTCTATGTGATTGGGAATGGCTGTAATATTTCTACCTTCTAACTTTCATCCTTATTTATGACTGGGTATGGCGGAGCTCCTATGGGCGACGTTTGTCGTTCGTTGTGGATTAGGGGGTTCGAGATCTTTTTTTGTAGATACACGAGAATTCTATTGGAGGTGGATGATGGAGTGGCAAGCTCAGTTCCATGTACGATCTGCTGGAATCGTGGAGAAGATAAAAATGTGGCGTTCGACCTTGAAAGTGTCACATTGCATGATTTGATTATTGAATTGTTACTCTCAGATTGATTTGGTACTCAGTTTTATTCTTAAATGATGCATGTGAGTTACATGGATTCTTAGAATGGTAGTGACATTCTAGAGAGGATTTTTACCACTACTTGCAAACTATGATTGGTTGTGATTTTTTATCACCATTTTCTAGAACAAAAGGCTATAGAAATCCAAGATTATGAAATTTTGTGCACTTGAAGTGTTGAAAATGCATATTCAACTGTGTAGCCATTGAATTCATAATTTTACTTCTATTTTCAGCATCCACACCAGTAGAAAGTCGTCAATATTCTAAGAATTTTTGTGTTAGACGTGACTATTTTGTGACTACTCTATTCTGTTTGTAGACCAAAACGTGTGCAATACTACACCACCAGGTACGCTAAAAGCGAAGTGCAGGTGTTCGCCCCGCCTTTCACCTAGTAACTTGTAAAGCAGGCCGAATGCTACTGTGGTTTCAATGAATATACTCGGTCAGCTTAGGAGTATCAATATGCCAGGCAAAGTATTAAAACGAGACGGCCGTTCTCAATCTTTTGTCAGCCGGCCTGAGGCTTATGAAGTCGGCAACAAGTAACTGCTGACTCTCCTTTTTTGCGGGTAAAAGGGGATTTCATTACTCAGAAAGGGTTACAAGGCGCTCTAGTTATAGTTCCCGAAACATAATATCAGGACCTGAACCGAGCCATACAATAGTTCGGCGTTCTACCCTCACAAAGTTTGCGAGGCAGTGGCTAACCCTAACTTGCGAACGATCCACTTTTACAAACTTGCATACACGATCTAAAGTAGACAATCTTTTAATCTCCGAGACTAAGTGCATAAGGGGAGACCTATCCGGCTGCCGATCATGAACAGCCATCACAATGAAACTGCAATCCGTGTTAATGATAATAGGCAACTGACAATATTGGATTGCAAGTTCCAGTCCTTCCAAACAGGCTCGAGCTTCAGCTTCTAGAGGACCATCACATAGCAACAAATAACGACATGATGAGAAAATGATTTCGCCCTGTTGATCACGTAAAATCATGCCAGCACCACCACTACCATCCTCGCCTTTAAAAGAACCATCGACAGTCAATTTGGCCCAACCCGAAGGCGGAGGACACCAAGGATTATTCGGCTGTTTCTTGACAGTACAGGAAAGCTTCAACGGCATCAGCTCAACAGTTGATTTCCCTTTAATAACAGCTTCAAGAGAGAGACTATTTGAGTTTCTCACAATCTGTAGATAGCTGCACAAAAAACGCTTTGAAACTTCCACCGTTGACTGCTTCATGAAGTCGACAGCAAGTAGCTAGCCATGCGTATATATAAGCTATGTGTAAATCCAATAACCTTGTTTGTCTTTCTTGTGCTGAGACAAACGGAAGACGATAGGGACTCCTTATTGCCACGAATTGGAACAACATACTTGACAGGTTCGCAGTTCCTCGTAGAGATAAAAATGCGGGACAATTGGACCTGTCAAGTTTGAGGTTCCCATCCAATCTTGATCATGTATGTAGGAGTATAAACTCACTTGTCAGAGTGTCCAAACAGAAAGCTTTTACCCTGGAAGTGCCAAGAATCATGTGAAGATAAGATCATTGGTGGAGGAAATCCTCAAAACAGTCAGTAAGCAAGAGAAACGTACGCAGAGATGTTAATCTTTTTATTAGCTAGAGCCTAGAGGCATATAGTATATACACCAAACAAGAGCTGGCAGTTTCACACTACCATGGCTATATATACACCAAATATAATGGTCTAATTAGCACTGGTGGCATAGCCTACCACATCAAACAGATGCTTGCGGCGGGTATAGCAGCCCTCCTGCTGCAGCTTCTGGCCACCGTGCTAGTGCTAGCCTCAGCCAACGGCGCATCACCCATCTGCAACAGGAGATGCGGCAACATTAGCATACCTTACCCATTCGGCATCAGTGCCGGGTGCCACCGCGAGGGCTTCAAGCTTGACTGCGACGAGACATTTCATCCCCCCAAGCTCTTCATCAACGGTTCCACTGTCCAAGTGCTGGAAATTTCAGCACAGGACAGCATCCTGTGCATTGACAGTGGGATCCTCACCTTTGCAAGACATAATGAGAACCCTGGAGATTACAACCACATGAATTGGTCAGTCCCCCTTAACTACAGCATATTTAAGGTGTTAAACATGAATGAAGTCATCGTTCTGGGGTGTGGAATCGGCGTGGTTGTTGAAACGGATTACGACCGAGGAGAACCTGCAGCCACCACTTGCAATCTGGATCCGTGCATGCCGGGTCATCCTGTGATAGCAACTGATGGCACATGTTCAGATGTTGGTTGTTGCAATACAACAATTTATTTTGCATCTGACTCAAATATGTTTCGCATCAAGTACAGCGTTCAAGAGAACCTGCCAGTCAACTCAAGTCTTGCACTAGTGGACAGCAAATGGTGGAGCAAGAAGAAGAATGTCATGGCGCTGCAGAAGGCGGTATCGGCTTACAGCCGCCTTGGTGTCCCCGACAGGGTACTGCACACCATACCAGGGGCACCAATCAGGACGGCTGTCAGTTGGGTGTTCAGTACCTTGTCATGTGCTGAGGCTAGCAATTCAAGTGACTTCGGATGCCTCAGCGACAACACCGAGTGCCTTGAGGTTACACATGGTTCAACAACAGAAGGTTACACATGCCAGTGTTGGCATGGCTACCAAGGCAACCCTTACGAACGGCATGGATGCCAAGGTATGGTACTAAAATTCTTTACTTCAGCAGGGCACAAAGCCACAATTAACTAGCTTCACTACTACTGCAGATATCAACGAGTGTACACGTCCAGGAAAGTACTCATGCTCAGGCGAGTGCACAAATTTGATAGGATCATACACCTGTACGTGCCCACAAGGCACCACTGGTAACCCCCGAAAACAAAATGGATGTTCTTCAACAAAATCAGATAAAGCAAAAAATCCAGGTAACAAGCAAATTTTAAAAATACTGCTTTATGTTCATAACAGCATAAGATAAGTGATCATTATTGTTTTTTTATTACATTATTGTTATTGTCAGTATTCGTTATTCTTTTATACATCGTAAGAAATCTGGGATACAAGCCAATTGATCATGTATTCTCCAGGATTTACCACTGTTCTAGGAATTGGCATTAGTGTGGGCGTTCTGCTGATCATCCTTGGTGTTCTCTTTGCGAGACAAAATCTCATCTTTTGGAGAGCAAAGAGGTCAAGAGAATTTTTCTTCAAACAGAACAGAGGGTTGTTGCTACAGCGGCTTGTAGACAAGGATATCGCTCAAAGGATGATGTTCAGCTTAGAAGAACTTGAAAAGGCAACAAATAAGTTTGACAAGGCTCGGAAACTTGGGGGTGGAGGCCATGGTACTGTCTACAAAGGGATTTTATCTGACCAACGTGTCGTTGCCATCAAGAAATCAAAAGTTGTAATTCAGAGAGAAACAGATGATTTCATCAATGAGGTTGCCATCCTTTCTCAGGTAAACCACAGGAATGTGGTCAAGCTTTTTGGATGTTGCCTCGAGACAGAAGTTCCACTGTTGGTCTACGAGTTCATTTCAAATGGAACTCTCTCTGATTATCTCCATGTCAGTACTCCACTATCATTGCCATGGAAAGAGAGACTAAGAATAGCCCTTGAAACCTCAAGATGTCTTGCTTATCTGCACTCAGCTGCTTCAGTATCAATAGTACATAGAGATATCAAGTCTGCCAACATACTACTTGACGATCGGCTCACAGCAAAAGTATCAGATTTTGGAGCTTCTCGAGGAATCCCTGTTGATCAAACTGGAGTTACAACTGCCGTTCAAGGAACTTTTGGATATTTGGATCCAGAGTACTACCACACGCGGCGACTCACCGAGAAAAGTGATGTATATAGCTTTGGTGTCATGCTTGTGGAGCTATTAACAAGGAAGAATCCATGTGTCCACATGACATCACCAGGTTCCAGTCTAACGGCAGAATTCATTGCCCAAGTGAATCAAGATGGACTCTTCGATATTTTAGACCAGCAAGTCATCGAAGAAGGGGGTAAACAAGCCAAGGAAGTTGCAGCGGTAGCAGTGATGTGCTTAAGCTTAAAAAGTGAAGATAGGCCAACCATGAGGCAAGTTGAGACAAGACTAGAAGCAATGCAAACTGTGGCAAACAACAGACCAACGGAACAGAACAATATCATTGCTGATGATGACAACTTCAGTCGGCGATATAGTATGGAGGAAGAATGCATGTCATCTATGAGTTTGCCTCGGTAAACCTATTGCTATCCCTTTCATTGGTTCAGTAAATGAAGTCAGTGGTGCCCCTTCCTTGCTCACAAAAACAAATGCCGCCAAAATATAAAAGAAGTCTTGTATTTTTGTCTTTCTTGGTTATTCAGTAAACTACCGACGTCCTTTTCAATTATGCTTATTAACAGGTTGCAGTAACAGACAATGATTTTGGTAGTTTTGCACATGACACTATTTTGATTATCAAAACTACCAATAAAATATAAGTAAACCAACAATAAGAGACCAAAGCTTTTGTGTTCTTGAAAAGATACCACATGCCTCAAGTTGGATGGCATCATTCGCAATGGCAGTGCCAGCGGTGCCGCTCAGTGTGCACACAAGGTGCTTGACACAATTCACACAAGTCCAGGAGGGCGACGAAGATGATGGCAGGTGGGTCCTACCTCTGTTTTAACGGTCGGCCAAACTGTGTGACAAGTTTGTGCCATGTCAGCACTTACAGCGGGCTCCAGCTGTCAGAAACAGTGTTAAAATACATTTACTATTGAATCGGTCCTTCTTGTCACGCTGTCACTCTGGACCGGTGTCTTGGTGGTTTTTATAGCGATGCCCGAATTATGGTGGGTTTTTGCAACTTTCTCATGTTTTTAAGATCCTCAATGACTATCACCAAAAGGGAATGTGACCACCGTTCTTATTTGATGAAAGTGTCTCAACCAGAGCACTGGCCCACTGTCATTAATTGGGTTAGAACTGCAATTTGTGGAGGCTCTGTAGGAGTCAAACTCAACAATACCATTTGTAGTTTCTTTGTCACTGGCAAAGGGCTAAAACAAGGGGAGCCTTTGTCTCCCAAACTCTTCAATATGTGGGGGGGGGGGGGGGGGGGGGGTCATCTGCATCTTTTTTCTGAAAAAGACCCTGAGATGACCCTTACTTGCTTCGAGAGATCTCTCGGATGAGAATCAACTATTCTTAAAGTGAACTGGTCCTACTAGGTTTAGAGAAAGATGAAATCCCACTTCTTGCCAATATTCTAGGATGTGATGTTGGAAAATTGGCCATTAAATACCCTTCCACTATGAGAAAATTGAGAATGGAGGACATTCAGCCTCCGGTAGACAAAATCCTTAAAAGAATTGCAGGCAGGAGAGGAAAGCTTTTATAGTATGCAGCTAGAATTACTTTGAGAAAAGCTTGCTTAGCTAGCATCCCCATCTATATTCTTTCTTTCTTTAAGTTTCCCAAGTAGGCCCTTGATCTTGTTAATTCACATATGGATAATTGTATGTGGAATGACTTAGAGGGGCAGAGAAAAGTTCAATTGCAAAACTGGAAGCTTATCTATAAAAAAGAAAGGATTTGACATTATTGGTATCGTTGGTTTATCAGATGTCAATGTTTGCTTACTAAGTTCTTGGATTAGGAGGTATACCAAAGATGAGGGTAAGCTCTAGAAAACACTGGTAGATGTATTTGATATTATTGGTATCGTTGGTTTATCAGATGTCAATGTTTGCTTACTAAGTTCTTGGATTAGGAGGTACACCAAAGATGAGGGTAAGCTCTAGAAAACACTGGTAGATGCTAAATACGGTACTAACAATCTCAATATTTTATGTAGCAAGACCATAGGCATATCCCAATTTTGGAATGGGGTTAGGTGGACCGTTAGGAGGACCAACTTTGGTTATAGATGGAAACTAGGAAATGGTGAGAAAATCAGAATCTAGGGGGACCCAAGATGTGTTACCTCCCCTCTCTCTGTCCAACTTTTTATCTTTGCATTTTGTGTAATGAATAGGGAAAGACTGTCGGACAAATTTGGGACGGGGTTAACTTGAGATTAACATTTAGGTGAAATTTCTCCCCTCCCTTATGTAGCAATCGTATGAACTTGAGGGGGTTGCTGCTAGCATCTCATTCTCTTTAGAAACTGATGCACCGATTTGGCAGTATGAGAGTAAGGGGGAATATTCAACTTCTTCTTTCTATGCCATAATTAACTTTGGTAGGGTTACCCCAGTTTCTATCCTTGCTCTCTGCAGTTACATATCCCCCTAGAGTTCAGGTTTTCCTTTTTCTCCTAGCTTAGAACAAACTCATGACTGGAGATATCTAAAAAACAGCTACACAAACCTGAAAACTACATCTTCATCCCTACCAGATTTGTTTAGCCAGAATGCAATGAAAGAACAAATCTGCCAAGAACAGGCCGGACCGCCCTGACCCGACGATGGGGCTCAGATCTGGGTTGGGAGGGCACAGCACAACCGACGCCGCCCTGCCGCACCGCAGCTGCCTCTCCTAAAACGTGCTGCCACAGGGAAGAGAGGACACTAACACCGCCTCCATGGTCAGCGAAGGGGGAGGGAGGGTAGGGGGGGGGGGGGGGGGGGGGGGGGTGTGCCGGAGGGAGATGGGCGGTGCTCTCGTCACCTTGGGGGTGCAAGAGGAGTGTGAATTCTAATTAGAAGCACTTCGCTGACCCAATGCTCCTGGGAAATGCCTTTTCGATGCCAAGAGACAGCAGAGACAGCTGATGATCGTGGAAACTCCCCTAAGGCCAATAAGATGGCGAAGCAAGGCACCTGGTCTGCACCACTGTCCATCTGGAGCCTACGTTCATCTCACCAGTCTAGAGTAGTTTCCCTTACTTCTGCAACCAATGAAATGCACCTTGGGCTTCGTAATTACAGTCCTTTTGTCTCTCCTCAAAACTTGTAAGCTTTTGGCTCCAAAACACTTTCGGACATGTTTTGCACGATGTAAGACAGACCTGGCTGGTTCAGGTTTCGCTGATGCAATACAATAGAACTGGGGATGAGAAATCCCTGCCGATCCAAGAAAAGATCGATATTTTGGTAAATAATAGAGCAGAGGAGTATATATGTTGCACAACTGAATCAGCTTCATAACAAATGAAAATGTAATTTCAACCGTAGGAACTATATCAAGTACACGTGTATTGCCAAAAATTAATATATTTTCCATAGCGCATGTTTTGCTAATTACATAAAAGTGAACTAGCATACCTCTCCACTCTCCAGGCCGTTCTCATCAACATTGCTTCATCGGAATGTTACTGCAGTAGCTTTCACCTGAGCTGAACGTCCTCCTGAAGAAGTTTACCTTGGTGTGCACACGTAGCATTACTTTTCTTGTATATACACATATATGTTGTTTCATACCAAAAAATGGAGGAGACGGCCGACCACATAATGTGACGATGAAACTTTCCTGAAGATCACCGCTGCAAGCTCGCTGACAGCAGCATCGCCTCCTCCAAGCTAAATCGCCTGCTGTTGCTTTTAGCCTCCTTATCAGCATGAGCAGCATCTTCGCTGCTTAATTGCAATGGCTTGCAGCGTAGTCCAACTAGATATTCTTGCATTTCCGTGTCGCCCTGCATGGTGTTCTCCGCGCTCTGCAGGCCCTGGAGTTTCGTTTCCACATACCGCATCGTTGGCCTGTCTTCCCCTTTCATCCTCAAGCACATTGCTGCAATTGCTGCTACTTCGTTAGCTTTGTCCCCAGCCTCCTCGGAGACTTGTGCATCTAGTATCTCACTGAGCCTATCTTTGTTCAACAGCGACATGAAGTGTGCTACTAAACTGACGCCTTCTGACGGAACGTAGACAGTTGGTTTTTTCCTTGTAAGTAGTTCCACGAGCATGACACCGAAGCTGTAGACATCGCTCTTCTCGGTCAGTCGGCCTGCGTAGTAGTACTCAGGATCAAGATATCCATAAGTTCCTTGGATGGCAGTTGTTACCCCTGATTGGTCTATTGCAATACCTCTAGAAGCACCAAAGTCAGACACTTTCGCCGTCAAGCGATCATCTAGCAGTATGTTAGATGTCTTGACGTCTCTGTGGATTATCGATATCAAAGCAGACGAGTGAAGATAGGCTAAAGAACTTGCAACTTCAGATGCAATTCGCAATCTGTTTTCCCATGATAATGACTGAGGATCATCAGTATGAAGATGCGCATAGAGGGTTCCGTTCGAAATGAACTCATAGACTAGCAGTGGAACTTCTGTCTCGAGACAACAACCAAAAAGCTTTACCACATTCCTGTGATTGATCTGAGAAAGGATGGCAACTTCGTTTATGAACTCGTCAATCTCTCTTTTCATTACGGTTTTGGACTTCTTTATAGCAACAACGTGTTGATCTGATAGAATGCCTTTGTACACAGTGTCGTGCCCTCCACCACCGAGAATGCGGGTCCCATCAAACTTATTCGTCGCTGTCTCAATCTCTTCTAAGCTAAAAATCATCCTTTCTGCTATATCTCTGTCTACTAATTGCTGGAGCAATAACCCACGGTTTTGCTTGAAGAAATATTCCTTCATCCTTTTGGCTTTCTGATCCTTGACTTTTTTTATTGCAAAGAACATAGCAAGAACTAGAAGCAATATAACAATACCGCTGCCAACTCCTATAGAGAAAACTATTCCTGTCGAAATTAACAAACAACACCGTCAAAAACATACTTGCAAATTATGTATTGTAATTTAATTGTTTAAAAAAGGTGGCACTAGTGCTACTTAAATTTGCAGGCATATCACTGTTTTGAGGGAACAATAGAGACATTACTAGTGTATAACAAACAAGCATAGCATTGCTCTGTGATGCCACTGTACACCTACTCCCCACGATATGTTATACGTAGTAGATATTTTTATGTCAGATGACAACTCAGAAGGGCATGCAGTTGTCAACAACACAGGCTAAAGGGTATGATGCTTTGATCTACCGAGTTCTCAATCTTGCCGACTGAGTCATCTCTTAGGTTTTGTAAATATGTACCTTTATAATGTTTCCTTACAAAACACCATTGTGTAAAAAATGGTAAATATTTGACAAGAATTCAACTCAATTCTCATGTTGATTGTCTCTGATTGTGTTTTCAGAAAATGAATCTGCTGAACTTAAATTACACAGTCGTCAAAATTTAGCAGAAGAAACTCCTTTCTTTCAACATCTACAGGTTACAAATAAATGAAGTTGCCACAGAAAGATGAACTAATTCTATGTAAATAGGTAGCTTTTATAATATTTCCTTGCAAACAACATGACTTCAAAAATGATAAATATGGCTGGAATTCAATACAATTCATGTGTTTATTGTCTCTGATTATATTTGCAGAAAATGAACATGCCGGATTTCAATTTTAGAGATGTCAAATTTCTAGCATAAGGAACTTATCCCATTTTACATCTACAGGTTACAAATAAATGAAGTGGTGACACAGAAAGATGAACTAATGCTTACAAATTCCCCGGTGTGGACTTACCAGCTGCTAGACGACCTCCCCCGCCTTGGCATCCATTTGTCATGTAAGGGTTGCCATGGTAGCCGTCATTGCACCGGCAGACATAGCCATCGGCGCCATTTGTGGAGTTGAGGCACATGCTGTTCTTGCTGAGGCACCCAAAATCTGGCCTCTGGGCGGCTTCTTCGCAGGGGAACTTGCCCAACGTCCAGGCTGCGATTGCAGGCACGAAGAATGGACTCATGTCAGGATAAGATGGGAGGTCCATGAAGTACTGCTGCAGGCCATAGACGTGCGACCCGTCGCTCCACCACTCTTGCTCCACCATGTGCACGCTCGCGTACGCTGGCTCTGGGGCCAGGGACGGGGACGGGGACGGGGACGGGGCAATCGGGCATCGGCCAGCACCGTCAAGCGAGGAGAGCTCGATGCGGAAGGACAGAAGGCCAACCGGAATGGATGGCTGGCAACAGCCGATGCCATTGCAGACGGTGTCAGGCAAGAACGGCCCACCGGTGCTGTTATTGACTGGACAGAAGGACGCGCACGAGCCATACGTCCACCCGTCGACGATGTCCAGGACGACACGGAAGCCACACCCCACGATGACGAGACTGTTCGCCTTGGCTGACAGCACGAAGGGAGAGCTGCGGCTCATGGCCAGCTGGACGTGGCTCGTGTTGCCGGAGACGAAGTGTGAAACCCAGCTCTCAACACGCACCGTGCTGTTTGTCAGAGATATCTCGACAACTTCAGGGCCAGGACCGGGACTGTCTCCATTGTCCAGGAACAGCTTTGGTGGAAGGTACGTCTCATTGCAGGTGACCATGAACCCAGGCCGGTAGCAGCCGGGAGTGGTGCCGAAGGGATACGGGATGTCGACGTCACCGCATTTGCTCGTGCAGCCAGGAAATGCGATGCTTGGGGAGCTTGCCACTGCCGCCGTTGTTACGCCACCCGCGAGAAACAGGGCCACCGCCACGGCAACCATGGCAGGCCTTCTCATTTCGTCAATCACAGGAATGAAGCAGGAATTTCTCAAAGTGCCTGTATTGGAGAAGGTAACTAGAAATGTCAGGCTGCAGCAAGAACTTTTGTGTTCTGGAGAACATTTGGAGGTAACTGAAAAGTGATAACCATGACAACAGATATATTAGGATTTTGACATGTTGAACTCCATCGCAATCCCGGAACTAGTCTACATAAGATTTTAACCTGATAGTTTGATGTTACTTGACCTCTCAGGCATGGCAAACCAATTTTTTATAATGGGACTTGTCCATACGCAAGTACATAACTATTACTGATACTTCTCTACAGAATAAAATTATTACTCTTACGGATGTTCCGAAAGGTATATTCGCGTGATTTGGTAACTTTTGCTTGAAGGAAAAGGCAATTTGGTCGTACCTTGATGGCTTGACCACGTCAGAATACGGAACCAGTCCATTATACAACATCAGAACCAAGTGTGATTAGTTCTATCTTCTGTTTTACTATGTTACAAGTACTACAATATAAAACTTGTACAGATTGATGAAACGAAGTTGGTAAGAGCTTGACAAGGAAAGCTGGAAAGGTACCTCCTGGTGACATGCTTAAGAAATACCCAGATAGCTCTGAATATATCTGAACAATTCAAGAGAAACGTGTATATATCAGGACATGCTATCATCATTGTAAGTTGGTTCAGGATTCTTTCGAAGGAAGCAAACTTTATCAAGAGCACCTGGGAAGTTAGAACAGTATATTCCATGCCATCTAATTTGGACAGAAGCCTTCAGATCACATATTTAATAGATACACTGGTACTAGTAGAAGCTGCTATATTTGTGTCAGGATTCATTATCAGTGAGAGTTAATGCATTAAGATCAATTATTTAAACGATGATCCTTCACAGGAGCAGGACACAAACCAGTAATTTAACTCTCCATGGTTTAACCTGTCACTCGCCACTGAAACATTCTTTTCCTGCTGGGAAGACTGAAGCAACTTGTTGAACATGAAATTAACCATTCGACAGGTCCATTAAATGTTTCCTCTTCTAGGATTGGACTTTTAGTCTTTGCAAGCAACTTCAAAACTGTATGAGTAAAGCCCCTCCATTGGTCGTATTACTGCAAAAAAACAAGAGAAACAACACTTCCCTCTAGACCTAAAACGGTACTATTCACGTATGCAATAACTTGTGAAGCAGGTCGAATGCCATTGTGGTTTGAATACACAGCAAGTTTTGGAGTATCATTATGCCAAGCAAAACATTACCAAAACCGAAACGGCTGTCCCCATTATATTTATCGTCCGGCCTGAGGCTTTATAATTTTTTTCTAGTGATTCCTTGACTGATTCATGTAATCGACAGCAAGAAACTAGCCATGCATATAGACTACATGTAAATCCAACCCATGACTTCCCTTTTTATGAAGTGAAATATGCAGGACGATGCTGACTCATCGTTGCCAGGCATTGGGACAAATGGAATTGACAAGCTTGTAGTTTCAATCCAGTCCATTTCATGTATGAACAATACAGGTCACCTGTCACAGGGTAGACATCAATGTTTGGTTACTATTCTTGCACTGGAATTTCATAAAGTAGTCAACAGCTGGAGAGGCCGGCGAAGATGCATAAAGCTTCTCCTTGCATAATCATAATTCAGTGCCCTGCAAGCCCCAAAAATCTTGTGAGCATAAACTTAAGGATGGAAACAAAATCCTTAAAAAACAATCAGTAATGCAACCAGATCTCAATCTTTCCATATGCCCTGTCTGTACTGCATAAAATACAGCATACAAGATTACAAGAGCCTGCAGTTTCGCAGTACAATGGCTTTATATATGCATACCAAACATAGGGCTACTTAGCACTTCCTTTAGGCTGAGCATACCACATCACAAATGCGTGCGGCAGGTATATCAGCCCTGCTGCACCTTCTGGCCACTGTGCTACTGCTAGTCGCAGCCAACGTCGCATTGCCCAACTGCACCAGCAGATGTGGCAACATAAGCATACCTTACCCATTCGGCGTCAGTGCCGAGTGCCACCGCGAGGGATTCAAGCTTGACTGCAACGAGAAATATCATCCCCCCAAGCTCTTCATGAGCAGTTCCAGAGTCGAAGTTCTGGAAATATCAGCGCAAGACAACGCAATGTACATTGACAGTGGGATCCTCACCTTGGCGGGAGATAGGGGGCTCGACGGTTACTTCCATATGAATTGGTCAGTCTCCGTCGACCACAGCCTATATAGGGTGTTACCAGACACAAATGAAGTCGTCATTCTGGGGTGTGGAGTCGATGTGGTCGTTGAGTGGCATCCCCCTGATGGAGGAGAGCTTGCAGGCACCTCTTGTTTTCTGGATTGCATCCCGGGGCAGCCTGTGATAGGAACTGATGGCACATGCTCCGGCACTAGTTGTTGCAGGACAGACAACGCGGTTTTTGACTCAAATATGTTTCTCATCAAGTACACTGTGGAGAAAGAGAAATGGCCAGTCAACTCAAGTCTTGCTTTGGTGGAGAGAAAATGGTGGAGCGAGAAGAATGCGATGGTGCTGAAGGAGGCGGTATTATCTGACACCAGCCTTGGAGACTCCAGCGGCATACTACACACCCTACCAGGGGCACCAATCAGGACGGGTGTCAGTTGGGTGTTCAGTAGCTTGTCATGTGCTGAGGCTAGCAATTCAAGTGATTTTGGATGCCTCAGTGACAACAGTTACTGCCTTGATTCAACAACGGGAGGTTACAGATGCCAGTGTTGGCACGGCTACGAAGGCAACCCTTACGAACAGCATGGATGCCAAGGTAAGCTACCAGATTCCCTGTATAATTAGTAACATTAATTACTTTAGCAGTGCGCAAAGCCACAAATAACTAGCTTCACTACTACTGCAGATATCAACGAGTGTACACGTCCGGAACAGTACTCATGCTCTGGCCAGTGCACAAATTCGATAGGATCATATACCTGTACCTGCCCACATGGCAACGAACAAAATGGATGTTCTCCAACCAAATCAGCCACACCAAAATTTTCAGGTAACAGGCAAAATTAAAAACTACTGCTTTATGTCCATAAAATGAGAAGATAACTGAAGATTATTCGTATTGTGAGCATATTCATTACTCTTTATCCATTTGATTATTTACTAAAGTCCGGGCAAACCAAATGATTATGTATTCTCCAGGGTTTACCATTGTATTAGCAATCAGCAGCGTTGTAGGCATTCTGCTAATTATCCTTGGTGTCCTATTAGTAAGACGAAAGCTAGTCATCTGGAAAGCAAGGAAGTCAAGAGAATTTTTCTTCAAACAGAACAGAGGGTTGCTGCTACAGAGGCTTGTGGACAAAGATATTGCCGAAAGGACGATGTTCAGCTTAGAAGAGCTTGAAAAGGCAACAAATAAGTTTGACAAGGCTCGAAAACTTGGAGGAGGAGGCCACGGTATGGTCTACAAAGGGATTTTATCTGATCAACGTGTTGTTGCCATCAAGAAGTCAAAAGTTGTAATTCAGAGAGAGACAGATGATTTCATCAATGAGGTTGTCATCCTTTCTCAGGTCAACCACAGGAATGTCGTGAAGCTTTTTGGATGTTGCCTCGAGACAGAAGTTCCATTTTTGGTCTACGAGTTCATTTCAAATGGAACTCTTTCTGATCATCTTCATGTCAGTGATCCATTATCATTGCCATGGAAAGGGCGGCTAAGAATAGCCTTTGAAACCTCAAGATGTCTTGCTTATCTTCACTCTGCTGCTTCAGTATCAGTAGTACACAGAGATATCAAGTCCGCCAACATACTACTTGACGATCGGCTCACAGCAAAAGTATCAGATTTCGGAGCTTCTCGAGGCATCCCCATTGATCAAACTGGAGTTATAACTGCTGTTCAAGGAACTTTTGGATATTTGGATCCAGAGTACTACCACATGCGGCGGCTCACCGAGAAAAGTGATGTATACAGCTTCGGTGTCATGCTTGTGGAGTTATTAACAAGGAAAAAGCCATGTGTCCACATGCCATCACCAGGAGCGAGTCTTACTGCAGAATTCATCTTGCGAGTAAACCAAGACAAACTCTTCGAGATGCTAGACCAGCAAGTCATCGAGGAAGGGGGTGAAGAAGCCAACGAAGTTGCAGCACTAGCAGTGATGTGCTTAAGCTTAAAGGGTGAAGATAGGCCCACAATGAGGCAAGTTGAGACAAGACTTGAAGCGATGCAAACAGTGGCAAACAACACACGAACGGAACAGAACAATGTCAATGTTGATGATGACAACTTCAGTAGGCGCTACAGTATGGAGATAGAATGCATGTCATCTATGGGTTTGCCTCGGTAACCCTATTACTATCTGTTTCATTGGTTTCAATAAATGAAGTCAGTGGAGACCCATCCTGGCTCAGAACAATTTTCTGCCAACAATATAAAAAATCTTGTATTTTTTTCTTTCTTGGTTCTTCAGTAAACTACATGTGTCTTTTTTAAGCATGCTTAGAAACAGGCAGCATAACAGACAATTATTTTTCTTAGTTTGCACAGGACAAGGTTTTTAATATGTATTTGGTAATAAATTTAATGAAAATAAATAATAAGAGACCGAGTACCTGTAGAAAAGATACCAGGTGCCTCAAGTTGGATGGCATCATCAGTCATAATTTTTATTGTACTTCTTCAACAGAATCAATTAAAGAATTATGATGTAGCTGCAAAAATGGAAAAAAAGCTGCAAAAATGAAAAAAAATAGCTGCAAAAATAGAAAAAAAAAGTATCTAACCTATTCTCATATGTATCAAAAAATGTTTCCCTCTTAGTTTTTTGATAGTTAGAATTCATATCGACATAGAAAGAGCATGAGCTATATGTGACAAGAAAAACCCTCGGCCAGGATACTCAATCAACAGAAATTGTGTCATATCACAGGTCCATGAAATGTATCTCCTTACATAGCAAGTTGGCAATAATTTGTGTTGATGCTAAGCTTTCGAAAAGCTCTACCAGCTTTCACTATAGTCTATAGTGATATGCAACTTCATGTCGAAGGAACGTGTCAATACAAGATATGGTGTAAACAACAAGAAGGCTTGCCTAGGTAGAAAAAAATTTACAAGAGATGGTGTAAATAACAAGAGTGCCTTGTTACTGAACAGACTTGTATTTTGTGTCCGTCCTAATCTTCCTAGATGGCAATGGATATCTCCCTAATATATTGGCATTGTAAGCTCCAACAGAATAAGATCATGGTAGAACTTCCTTTTAAGTGTAAATTGGTTTCCTAATATCAGTTGAACGAATAGCATATGGTTCTTCACATTCCCCGTAGAACATTCGATAACCTCCACAAATAGTATAGGCTACTATAATACCTCAGTTGGCAGCTACAAAATAAAAATGGGAACTGAAGTAACATGTGCTAGTTCTGAATTTACATTTTTAATTCCAGGGAAAATATTCCTAGGGGCAAAAGGTCAAATCCCGAGTTTGTCTCGGCATTTCAAAGAATAGAAATTGCTGTCTATCAAAATCCAAACGAAGGAACCGGTTTGTCTTGAACTCCTCACCATAGCGCTGTGATATTGATATGTCCAAGGTCTTCTCACAGCTTATAGCCTACGCAGAACAAGCAATTTAATTACCAAGGACATCCAATCAAAGCATGTACGCTTTTCCATAAATACATGTTGCATACACAACCTCAAGGTGGCCAAATTGCTGGATTCCCTATACCATCTCATCCATCCTCTAGAGGCAAGAATGTGCTTACAGTACAGCAGTTCTTGCCATCTGAAGCTGATTTGGGGTAGAATGATGCCCAGCTGCCTGCGGAAGAAAGAGCCTGGCCAACGCATTGCAGGAATAGAAGAAGTGAGACAATTCACTCTTGAAGAAATTATGTATCAGCAACCAAGCTGGGAGATGGGGGCCATTGAAGGAACACCAGCTCGAAGGTACTCTCCAAAGGTCTGCCCACTGAACTCGGACTTCTCTTCGGAGAACAACTCACTGGTCATCAGCGATAGCATCTCCGTCAGTAGAGCGTCTCTGAGAAGCCGAAACAGTACAGCGAGGCGAGTCAGCTTTAGATCACCTCATGAATATGATGTATTTATCATTCCTGCAACAAGAGATTCAGATGACGATGATTCCAGTGATGGTGAACAGCGCAGTATATAACCAAATGAGGGATTGGTGCAGAGAGGATTCATCATGCTACTGCCAATTCTTGGTAGATTGCTGTCCTCTGAAGAAATCCAGAAAAAATATCTTGTATATAATTGTTTATAAGTCCCTGGCCACCCATTTTTATAGAGGACACCAACATGTAATAGCAATAGAAATACGTACTATCTCGCAAATGCGGTACTGGAAAATCAGAACAATTCAATTTAATGGCACGAAAAAACCATTCATTCTACGATTTCATCATCTACAATTGTTTAACCATCTCACAAATGACGCCAACAGCCCAATACATTGTGCAAAATGCTTAACATGGTAACGAACAGGGTGTTTCTATACAATTTAAATCTGGTACTCGTGGTGAGAGCAAGAGGACGAGCGAGCTTAAAAAAGTTTTCTGCACTGTGACGAATTTTTTTCTGCACTGCCTTTCAAAAAAAGTTTTTTCCACAATGCCTTAAAAAAAAGTTTTTCCGCAGTTGTGGAAGGGGACGAGAGGTCGGTGACGGCTCCGTCCATGGTGTTCTCGTGGCCGGCGCGCAGAACGACGGGAAGGCGGGACGGTGCGTGGGCGAGTACTTTCCAAGCAGCAGTTGCAGCGCGCGCTCTCTGCTGCGGGGTTGATTGGAGAAAGAGAGGATAGCCAATATACCACTAGTAAAATCGAGAGTTTCAAAATACCATTGAAAAAACTAAGATTGCCAAAATACCACCACAATAGTTTTTTTCATGGGCTCCCCTCTCCCCTCTCTCTGTTTGAGAGTCGTCTCTGGGTATCCGGGCCGATCCCGGCCTGTCTCCGGCGGTGGGAAGGAGAGGCGCCGGTTTAGTTTTTAGGGTTAGATCTAGGTGTCTTGGCCTGAGGCCGGTAGTTTGGAGTAGGGCTAGGGTTCTCTTTGATCAGAATCCAAGCAGCTCGAGGTGGAGTTCTGTTGGCAAGGCTCTAGAGGTCAAGGCATGTCTAGGAGCTACGGATCTCGAGGATCTCCACAATAAGATCGTGCTCTGCTTCTTCTTCTTTTGTGGTGCGGTGGCACTGCTTTCTCTTATCCCGGTCGGCACTGGCGGTGAGGAGGATGAGAGGAGCGGTGTGGTTGTGCCCGGATCTGAAGGCGACATCGAAGATTTGGACGGTTTGTTGTTCGGACGCGGCTCAAGCTAGCTGTCGTCGAGGTGCTTCTTCCTGATGCCATGGTGGAGGAGGATGGGTGCTCAGATGGTGTCTCTCTTAAATGAGCGTCGGTGGCTGCTCTCCGGCGACTCTGGAGCCTTTATCTTCTACTCGGTCGGCCGTGGTGGCGAGGGTGGTGGGGATGAAGGTGGTTGTGAGCTTCTTCGGGGCGGCGGCCTGCTACAGTTAGTCGAGCTTCTCGCTCGGTGGCGATGAGTGCCAACAGCATCTGTGGCCAAGACGGGCCTTTTACACGCCAGGAGGGCGTGTCTTTAACCTCCAAGACGGAGGCCTTTCGGGAGCTCTGCGTCGGCGTTCCTCATCTACAGCTTGCCAAGTGGTTCGTTTCCGATGGGCTGGAGATGGCTAGCGGCACAGGCTCAGCGGCGGTGGCGAGGTCAAAGGACTGGATTGCGTTTCTTCGTAATCTTTTAGGGTCCTTCTTGCATATTCACAAGTTCTTGCTGTTTTACCAGCTTTGTGAAGGACTTGTATGTAACTTGTACCCACCGCTTCGGTATTAATGGCAGCATTGGGGTCTTTCTAGACCCCTTCCTTGTTCAAAAAAAATATAGTTTTTCATGCCAAAATACAACTATGTTTTAACACAGAGTAAACCTTCACAAACAGACTAGTACGCCCTTACCAATTTACACACACCCAACAACCTTGGCATTTTTGTCTAACGGGTGCTCCTGCGAGCGCGCCGCCATAAGCCTGGACCCTCCCTGGTCCTCTCCGCCGGAATAGCTGGTCGGAGTTGGACAGGTAGAGGCGTCGTAGTTTGTAGGGTTAGTAGTTTTGGCAGCGTGACGGTAGTGGGCTCTATGCCCGGATGTGGAGCTCTCGGTCGAGGTGGCCAGATCAAGGTTCTAGGGTTCGTCCTCTTCGCGTTCTTGCTCCTCTGGTTGGAGCAGCCCGCGACGGCGACGACCACCACATCCAGCAATAAAGTAGAGGTCACTGACGGCCTCCGGATCGGTGTTGTTCCCATGCTCTTCCATCTCCCTCTGATCGACCGTGGGGGCGAGGGGATTGAGATGGTGGGTTTGGTGATGCATGGTTCTGGAGGCGTCGAGGGTGCTGCCACTTTGGCGCGTGAGCGCGGCGCTGGGTGGTGGCCTCTCTCGCCTTCGGTCTCGTTCTGTCTCCCTCTAGCCGGCCGTGGAGGCAGGGGAAGGATACGACGACCTGGCGGCGAGCGGACGGCTCCCTCTCCTTCAAGCGATGCCGCCTCTACTCCGATGTGTTCGACGCGTCCCTAGTCTTCCTGGACGGCCGTGGAGGCAAGGGGGAAGACGCGGGCTGCTCGGTGCACTTTGGAGATCTTTGGTGGCTTTGGAGGCTTCTTGAGCTTGTGCCTCCTGCGGCGGATCCCAAGCGGTGTCTCACCGCCGCTATTCAAGGCCATAGGGATGGCCCCATCGTGCTCTGCAGCGGCGGCTGCAAGAGTGTTTTCTCCCTCTTCGCGAGGGTCTTCCCGAGCCCAGGCATGGTCATCAGTGCTCCGCCTCTACCAAGTGGTCCTGTCCCCGGTGAGAGATGGAGTGGCCGCGCCTGGAGGCTCGTCGTCGCCGACGTTAAGAAAGGACTTGATCGCGTTTCTGTGATCCTTTTTAGGATGTTCTTTGTTAAATCTCAGGACCTAGTTGTTTTTTCTTTACTGTATGAGGTCCTATCTGTAAATACAAGCTCTGGGTCCTTCGGGACCATTCATGTTCAAAAAAAACTTGACATATCAAAACTAGATTTAGTTAGCTCAGATACCCTTGTACCAACAAAAACAACAAATTTCCCGGCGCTATTTATGCAAAAGAGAAGAAAAGGTGCTAAACCATCAAAACCGGATTTAGCTAGCGAGTATATTGACATATTTTTTTTGGAAAGGAGCATATATTAATATCGCACGATATCAATTACACCCGGCCTCTACAACAACGCATTACCCTATTGGTATTACGGATGCACACAGCCAAAAAAGAAAGAAGAAGAATTACAAAAAAAAAGAAAAGTCCCGCTAAAGCGCTGTCGTCACCTGATCAAAGATCCTAGGTTTTCACCCTGGAGGAAGTCTTCGCTCGCAAAACAATGTCTTCTGCAAGGCCATTGCCAAGCACAACCAATGAAGGCCAAACCTTGGGTTTTCACCCTGCAAGGAAAGACTGTGAACATCTCATGTGTTGTCACCCCCTCTAACAGATGTTGTTGCGAGTCACAGATCACCAAGCCAGATCCTCAACACCCCAAAGACTCAATCCACCATAGCTAGCCCTTATGTTCCTGTCCTCATGAAATTCTCCACATTTGACTTCACCATGGATCGTCAAAGACATGACACATGATGGTAACATGTAGTTGAGCTTCTCCATGCTCCATCTGAAACCGAACGGCCAGCAAAAAACATAGGTGCGCGCGACCGAATTCCTTCTGATACAGCAATCTCCAGGCATGATGTGCCCATGGGAGTTCGCCGGCAGAGCCTTCCGGAACTAGGCACTCTAGACAGATCCATTAGGAACGCATCAAGTATATGTTCGTCTTGATGTGCGAGAGATCCGAGGACCACCACCATTATTCATGCCTAGGCGGCAGCCCCCACGCCACCGCCCAGCAACCTGCAAGATCCGCCGCTCCGACCCCTAGCAGCAGCCCTTGGGCTAGGCTAGCATCGAGAAAGGCAGCGGCAAAGCAGGATCGACCCTCCACCGGATCCGGACCAACCATGCATCAAAGAGGAATTGGGGGACGGCACATGAGAAACCCAGATTTTATTCTAGGGTTTCGTCCATGGCCACCAGGTCCACCCCCACCTTCATTGCCGGCCATGGCGCCGCCGGGAGAGGAACTCCGCCACCACCCCGACCAGGGACGCTGCCCTAGCCGCTGCATGTCAGTACGCCGACAATCCTTGCCCCAGCAGATCCAACGGGAACCTCCGGTAACCACCACCCCAAACCTCCTTCGAAGGCTGGGGGCCGCCGCCACCGCGACGAGGGCTGGCGGCAGCGGCAGCAAGAGAGGCAGGCGTGGGGGGTGTCTGGCAGCGGCGCGGGGGGCCCTGGCGTTGCCCTGGGGAGCGATGATCCAGGGGTTACGTACGAAGGTGCGGTGACCCAGCATACCACTGCATGTGTAGTACACTATAGTCGTTGACATGACACTCACATATCACCGTTCTGTAAATATCACATCCCTCAGAGTGGTACAACAGAAACATTGCGGGTCCATATTACAAACATTCACACATTATTATTATTACAATACCAGAAGTTCACGACTTCAAAAGGTTCAACTTACAAACCAAAATATAAAGTGTTTCAGCGGAATTTAAAAGTAACAACTCCGACTAGGAGTTGAGCTCAGCAGCTTATTCTATAGAGTTCATGCTACTCGGCTCAGTTGGTTACTACTAACTAGGATACTTAGTTGGATTCATTATCGTCGACACCATATCGGATTTCGTAATCCACTCCTTCAACACCTCCGGACAGATCAGGTTCCTCGTAAAACACATATTCTTGACATTCAGCTGCATACATTGGCACGTCTTCGGGATCCTCAGAGTCTAAGCAAGGGATCAAAGGAAAGGGTGAGTAACAGCGTTACCCAACAAGTTCATTATATGCAAGGTGGAAAGTTTGATGCTTTAACTACCACCTCGGATTATAAATCCTTGGCACTATGCAATTTTTGTAAATCTTTCTTCAAAGATTGATTTTATTATAAAAATCTATGACCATCAGCCTTCACAAGTTGACCAGAACTTTCATGGAGTTCCTTTCCTGCCGTGTTCGTAGCTCCTTCCCGGAACAGGGAGTAACAAGTTACAGTTCTTACACTCTGCAGAGGTGCGTTACTTTACCCATGAGAGATCAACTCCTTGTTGCACAACCGGGCGTACTTTCCCGTCCACAATTCCATGATGTGGGGCCTAGTAGTTGGTCCAAGCCAATCACTGCCCCCTTCGCGACCTCGCATGCCTCCTTGATGTACACCATGCCCACATAATGAATTACGGCAATGGTTTGTACAAACCGTTAGATGCCAGAACTATCGTGGGACGATGAGGGTTCCCACCCATATGCTGCATATCCTCTACGAATTACCAATTAATATGCACGCTACAAGGATAACAGCCACGACCTGCACATCTGGCTTCATGCGAGAGGAAGAAGATACAACTGACTTCTCTGTCCCATTCCAAATCTCATGGCTAACACGTAATATACGGCGCTAGAATCACTGATGTCAGGGGTTATTAAGTCCCTACTTGATCATCGTTGTTGCAAATAGAACCCTAAGTTCTATTGCTCCATTATATCACCACTTAGGATGATATCTATGATTTCTTTATGTGTGAAAATAATATTTTATTTCTTTTATAATATATATGATAACACACAATTTGCAAATACTTTGATAAAGACTCTTCAAAGTACATGAGCAAGTGATGAACTTGCCTTGTGATGGCAAGGTAGTGAAGTCTGATGCTTGCACTGGACCTTGAGCTTCTATGTCCATAACAACATCATTATTTATAATAATTCTTTTTAAATAATAAAGGATTCATAAATATTACTTTTTAATATTTATAATATATATTGAACTATTTTATTTTATTTTCCTTTTATTTGACTTTTATTGATTTAATAATTCTTTTAGGAATTATCAATTAAAGATTAAAAATTGTTATTAAATATTTATTTAGTATTTTTCAAAAATACTACAATATTAATATATAATGAAAGTAATTTTTATTTATTTTTATCATCTTTCATTAATTTTGTAAAATTCCATAAGGAATATAAAAATTACAAAATTCTTAATAAAATTTAAATGTCTAAAATTTTATATCTTATTTTATTTGGATAGTGTAGATTATTTTGAATCCAAAAATATTTTATTTATAATTTTTGGACTTTTATTTTATTTTCTAGAATTAAATTAAGTCCAGGGGTATTTTGGTCTTTTCCTATTTAATAAAATAGGCCTGAAAGGTTTTTGGGCTGGTTTAATCTTATTGGGCCCTGGTGGCCCATTAGTCATAATCAAAATAGCCACCCCGAAGGGTCTGGCCCAACTCAGCCCACTCCTCACTGCCTCTCTCCCTCGAGCTCACTCCTCTCCTCTTCTGCCCGCGACCCCGTGGTCGGTGATATCGCCACCGACGATTCCCACCGTCGTGGGCCGTTCTGGTTGCTGTCGTGGTGCAACAGGAGGTTGTCGACAATGCCCGTCCTTTCTATCCATCTGGATTTGAGTATGTGGCTCTCCTGCGACGGATCGATGTCGTCCCGAACCCTAGGGTTTGGGGTTGGCGTGGATCTTAGCGTTGCCGCTGCCGTCGTGCATTGTGGTGATTTATCTCGCCTCTAGGCGTGGTCAGGATCGCTGACGTGGCACCATATGGGTTGCAGCACCCCTCCTGGGGTGCTCCCCGTGCCGCCATGGACGTCGGCCACCTCTGCTTCCTCTTCTAGTCTTCAGCTGGACCTATGGTGAGTTCTGTTCCTCTCCCCTAGTGCTCTTTGTGCTCACTCATCCTATGCTAGATGTTGGCAGTGACCTCTCTGGTTACTGTCTTGTCCTGATTAAGATGATTTATTCCATTTAGGGTTCTTATCCTATGGTTGATCATATATTGGATGAATTAGATCATGTTTGGATGGTCTGTAAGCATGTTAAATGGTTATTGGCCTGAGGCTTGTTGCTTGAGATGAACTATAATGGTTCTGGTGGCTTATTAGATGATTTTAATGCTTGGTTTGCATATGATTCAGATGGTGTAGTTGCTTTGGAATCCATGCTTGGTAAAGTCAGTGGCTTGATAACTTTTCACTATCATTTCTTGGTTTATGATCATGGTTATGGTGTGATGAAACCACTGTCTTAGTGCTGTTGGCTTGAGAATTTATGTGCATGATCTCAAATAGTGAAGATTAACAAAGAAATATCCTAATTATGATTCCTGTATTAACAGGAAAATGATTAGTAAGTTAATTGATTGAATCTATGATGATTAAATGTTTATCCTGATTCATGTAGAATTGTTCTTGTGACACCATATTGGTATGGCACACAAGATTGATTCTAATACTTTGATTGGATTGGTTTAAGCTTAAGACAAGATTAGCTTTAAAAGGTAAATGGAAATGTTCTTTTCTGAAATCCCTAAGACCAATGATGTTGATCTGAGGATTAGGGTTTTAGGCCTTATCTAGTTGATTCATATAGATAGTCCTGGTAGTGGTACCAGCTATTGTTTCTTGAATCAAAGCTTGGAGAAAAATGATAGTAGGCTTGATCATTATATGGATCCAAAAGATTAGATTCTAAGGTGCTACCCTTATCTTAGGGATGTGCCTAGAATTTAAATCTTAGCTATATTTGTGCTTGAATTGAAATATATAGCTTGACAACCAATTCAATGATGTTGTTCTGAGTGTTGGTTGGATCCTTGTACCTTGCTGTTTGTTTTTAGAGTTTAAAATCTCAATGATGGATTCACCCCACTTGGGTGCTTTCTGAGAGTTTGTTTCATAAAACAACACATGCTTCTGTCTAGATAATATGATTTGATCATGTGAGGGTTTTATGATGCTCACCACAAAAACTGATGATTATGGGGTTGGTGATGATGTTGATCTTGTTTTGTTGAGCTCCTGTGCTTGACCTTGAGCTAGCCTGCTCCTCCTAGCTCCTGGCCTTGGTCTTGTTGTCCACCTGATCCTTCCCCCTCCTTATGCCACCATCCTGGTGATGAGATCTTGGCTTTGGTTGGTTTGGTTGCTGGATGTTGTGCTTGGTTAGCTGCTAGTTGTTCTTGTGTGTAGGAAGTGAAGAGATGCACTAGTGCCTCTCCACGGCTGTGTTGATGGTTTTGTGAGTTTGGGCTGTGCTGTGAAGCCGACATCACATCACATGCATTTAGTTGTGTGTCCTGCTTGTGTGCTTGTTGTGCACTTGTGGATATGCTTTGGACATGAAAGTTACTTTGATCAGATTACTTTTACCTGGCTGGTGAACTTGCCCCTCCTTGTTGTCCATTTGACCCCTTTTTGGCTTAAAATTTATGAAAGATAAATTCTTTCATATTGGTGAAACTTGCCCCTTTTATATTTTCTCAATGATGAACTTGTTCAGTGCACCTCACTGACATGTCTAAGAGAAAAACAATTCTAACTCTACCTTATTATTGTTTTATTAGTGTTTGTCTTGTAGGTACAGATTTGAAGATGAAGATTTTAGTTTAGGTTTTCTTTATAGAATAGTTAATGTAATATTCTTATTCTTTTGTAATTTTCATTTTATTATTTTGTAATCTTCATTTTATTCTTCTGTAATAAAGATTATATAATTTTCAATAAAGAAATATTCTTATTCTTTATTCATTTGTTATTGTGAAGTTTGGAGATGATTTCAATAAGTTACATTTTTTTAACTTGTTTATGTATTGATAATATGAAATAAGTTTTTCATATTCTTAATTGTTTTCTTTGGATAAAGTTTAAGTTATAATAGTTAACTCTTAATTAAATCAAGATTCAAACCTTATTCCTAATTCATTTGAATTATAATTCAAACACTCAAGTTTAAAATTCAAATTCACTTTCCAAACACATAATTACTCAAAGATCATATCAAAGTCTATAGCAATCATCCTTTAAGACTAAACCTAATCTCAAAGTATGAAAGAAACCTTGATCACTTAAGGTTTTTCTTTGGCGAAATTTTTTCCCACATTTTCACAAATGAATGCATGCAACATTCCAAATTCCTAAATCTACCCTTCGTTAGTTCCTAAATGCTGGGATGTTATAGAGGTTTTTTTTCCCGTACGAGGGGAGCGACGAGGTGTTTCTGAGTATCGATGAGATCAGTCTATTGACACATGGATTCAACTTAGTATAAGTGTGGCTATTTTTATTTGCGTGCCTGTTATAAAAATGTTGTGTTACTTGATCCAACATGGCCTTGACTAATGCACTATGTTCAAACAAGAATCTGAATCCATTGAGTTAAAAATAGCTTGGAAATGCAGCCTGAGAAATTGTTCTAGGTCGTTTTACTTTGTTGGATTGGGAGTGGAACGGACAAAATCGTGTGAATTGCAACCGATAAGTTTGTGCTGCTGAAGTTTCTATCTTGTGGAGATGGAACAAGAATTACAGATCATGTCGTCGTGGGTTTGCCACACCAATGCATGCTGTCCTAGTTGTTTCTGTCAAAAAATATAACCAGACAACGAGGAAGCGTGAGGAAGCGGGGTGTAGCAGACGGCCTAGCATCAGGCAGGTGGCACGACCGAGCACGACCGAGAGCTCGGCGGGGGCACGACTGTTGGAAATATGAGTAATTTATCAAGTGATTTATGAGAAATAAACAGCAGGTAAAACATGACTAGAATAATCGAAATTAAACTAGACAAGTAATCTGACAGAAAGTATGCAGAGAGTTGTAGAGAGATCGAAGTAATCTGAACGAGATGAAGAAATTAAGCATACAACAGTACGCCGGCGTTGGGGTTGGAGTTGTCACCCATGTCGTCGAGGAAGAGGTTCTCGATGGCGGGGAAGAAGTCGACGTCGGTGAAGGAGTCCGTGATGAAGCCAGTAGTCGCGCTGATAGCGCTCCCCAAAAACCTTATCTCCCTTATCCCGTACAGGACTCGAAGAGGCGGGGTTCTGGAGGCCTACTGTCCCGGCTCGCAGTGCACGGTGCAATACGGGATGGGAATAACTGGTGGCAGCTCAATGCTCTAGAACTTAGAGGCGGTGGTTCTGATCGTGTGTCTGAGGAGAGGAGCGACCTTCCGCTCTTATAGGCACGGGTAGACAGGAGAACAGTCGGCGTTGGAAGAGGAAATGAACAGGCAGTGACCGAAGCCAAACAGCCTCCACTAAGTTCGTTTTTAAAACCCATTAGCGCATACTATTCAAATTCTGCACACCCGTTCATATACCAGTCATGCGTCGCAAAAAAGAACTCGGCTCGGCGAGATTCCCGCAACCCGCGTCGCGGCAGAGGAGGAGCGCGCATGTGGGACTCTCTCCTTCTCATCCTTTTACCAAGTGGTAGGAGAGCCTCCCTTAGAAGCTGGTGCAAACCTCCTTCAACTAGCAATGTGGGACTAAATATTTGTCCCACTGATGACCCACAAGTATAGAGGATTGCAACAGTCTTCATGGGTAGTATTACCCAATTTATTGATTCGACACAAGGGGAGCCAAAGAATACTTGCAAGCCTTAACAACTGAGTTGTCAGTTCAGTTGCACCTGGAAATAGTTCTTGCTCACAGAATTTTATTAGTAGCAACAGCAAAGCAACAGCAACAGTGAAACAGGAGAAATAGTAACAGTAACGGTAACAGTGGGATTCGAGTGCGGTAGGCATAGGGATGGATGGACGGGCGTTGCATGGAAGAGTCTAAACATGTAAATTCAAGACCTAGGGCATTGCAGATAAATAATAACAAGCATCCAAGTACTAAACAATCCTACGCATGTGCTCCAAATATAGTCATATGTGCTCGCAATGAGAACTTGCACAACATCTTCTGTCCAGCGAGCCCGTGGCAGCAGGGCCTCTAGGGAACTACAGGCAATTAAGGTGATCCTTTTAATAGAGCACCAGAGCAAATCATTAACACTCCGTGAACACATGTGATCCTCACACCACAGCCATCCCCTCCGGTTGTACCAATTATTGTCACTTTGGGGCCTTTGGATCCGGACAATGATATGTGTACACAACTTGCAGATAAGATCACAAACAAACTATCATAATGATTCAATAATAAGTTCAGATATGAGATCATGGCACTTGGGCCCTAGTGGCAAGCATTAAGCACAACAAGTTGCAACAAAGTCAAATAACACTAATAGAGATACTAGGCACTATGCCCTAATAGATCTTATTCGATTACATGATATAACTCATCCAATCCCTACCATCCCCAATCCTACAGCGGGGGATTACTCACTCATGGATGAGGGAAACATCGGTGGTTGATGGAGATGCGTTAGTGATGACGATGACGATGATCCTCTCCAAATTCCCCGTCCCGGCAGGGTGCCATAACGAAGTTTCTGGATCCGAATCTTGGTTTCTTATGGCGGCGGCGGAGCGGAACTCTTTATGGAAAACTATCGAACCCTCCTCGGTTTTTAGGTCGAAAGGAAACTTATAGGCGCAGAGGGAGGCCGAGGAGGTGCCTGGGGTGGCTGCACCCCCTCAAGGCGCGGGGTAAGGTGGGCCCGCACCTGGGGTGGGTCTGGGCCCCCCAGGCCTCCTCTCTGTCTCCCCTTCTGGCTCCGTGGTTATTCTGGTGAAAAATAGATTTTGGCATATTTTCCGGGATTTTTCCTGATAGTTCATTTTATGCACAAAAATAAGACACCAAGGTAATTCTGCTGAAAACAGCGTCGGTCCGTGTTAGTTGTATCCAAATCACACAAGTTTAGAGAAGAAACAATAGCAAAGTGTTCGGGAAAGTAGATACGTTTTGGACGTATCAACTCCCCCAAGCTTAGCTTATTGCTTGTCCTCAAGCAATTCAGTTGAAAACTGAGTGCGATAAAAGAACTTTCACGAACACTTTGCTTCATATGATGTAAATATTCTCAGCACAGGATTAGATGCTTAGAAAATTCATAATAAGGAGTAAGCAACTAAGTCTATGATGTCTACGCACTTCTATTCTTGTAGACAGTTGTTGGGCCTCCAAGTGCAGAGGTTTGTAGAACAGCAGCAAGTTTCCCTTAAGTGGATCACCCAAGGTTTATCGAACTCAGGGAGGAAGTGGTCAAAGGTATTCCCTCTCAAGCAACCCTGCAATCAAGATACAAGAAGTCTCTTGTGTCCCCAACACACCCAATACACTTGTCAGATGTATAGGTGCACTAGTTTGGCGAAGATATAGTGAAATACAAGTGGTAACGGTACCAGAAAAGAGCTTCTGACTTGTTGTTGACGTGGGGTAACGTGTGTGAGTGAGGTAAAGACTAAAGCAAGCAAACATGCAACGGATCTAGATGCAAACGGTGTTTCAATGTTGAGAAATAAGGCTTAGGGATCATACTTTCACTAGTGAACACTCTCTCATATAAATATCCTCTCTTCATGATACTACTCTTAACTACTCTCCGGTTGGATACTCTAATCATCGGTAGGGCTATAAAAGGACTCCTTAAAGTCCGCCTTCCCCAATCTAGATAACCCCACACTGTCACCTTGAGCGCTAGATGGTTCCAACAAACACCACAATTTCATAGAGACATCCAACTCCACATATAACTCATAACAAATATTCAATCTAGCCAAAGTGCCACACACGTGGGGAAAAGCATAGATCTATTAAAGCACAAAGAGTATTTATGTAGACTCAAACCTAAGTGCCACCATGGCGTGCACGCTGTCACTTTCACACACATGGGGAGAGCAGAGATCTAATGAAGCACTTGAGTAGCAAGGTAGATCTACTTGATTACAAAGCTCATGACCACAAGATCATGCATAGAGAGAGATGAACACATAGCTACCGGTAGATCCCTTAGCCTCGAGAAATAACTCCTCCCTCCTCATCATGGGAATCAGCAACGGTGATGAAGATGGCGATGGAGATCGATGGAGATGGCTCCGGGGGCACTTCCCCGTCCCGACAGGGTGCCGGAACAGAGACTTCCTGTCCCCCGAATCTCCCCTTCGGTGGCGGCGGCTCTAAAGAGGTTTTCGTGGATATCTTCTGGATGCCTTAGGGTTTTCTCCCCGGGTGCTTCTTATAGGCGAAGGAATTAAGGTCGGTGGGGGTCCAGGGGGGCCACACCCCCTCCAGGCGCCTCCAGGGCTTGCCCGCGCCTAGGGGGGTTTGGCCACCCTGTGGCCCCCCTCCGGCTCTGATTCGTGGTTCCGTGTTGCTCCGGGAAAAATAATAACTTTGGCTTTTGTCCCGTCTAATTCCGAGAATATTGATTTTCTGCCTTTCTGGAACCAAAAACAGAAGAAAACAGGCAACTGGCACTATGACAACTTGTTAATATGTTAGTTCCAAAAAAGATATAAAAACACCTCAAAGTATAGACAAAGCAAAGCAAAGTAGATACAAAACAAGCATGGAGCATCAAAAATTATAGATACGTTTCCGACGTATCAGTCTACTCAACAGTCATTCCAAGCTATGAAGAGAAACCAACTCAATAATAATAAATAGCATGAAACATAAACATAAGCAACATTGCAATGCTCATAATAAGGTACGATAGAGTGGTATCTCGCTTGCCTTTGTTTGAAGAGCACAATATAAATGCCAAGGAACCTCTGAAGTTCACATGAAGACTAGAAGTAAAGATATCAGAGATACAAGCATCAAAGTCATGACATAATTAACCAGATTTTGGAACAAACACAAGAATGACAACTATGCTCTCAAGAAGGTGCTCATAGAATAAGTGGTGACTCAACAAGATTGTGAAAACGGTTTTTGTGAAGGTTTGAAAGGCTTCCCAATGCTGAAAGGAAGTTACACATTAGCTTTGAGCTCTCATTGCCCCTATCATAGGCATCTTCATGTGGTTAAGGTGAAAGTGAGGTCCACTCTGAATCATATGCTTGACAGACCATAGACTGGAGATCCCAAGTCCTTTGAGTACGAGGGTCGCTCCGCATGCTACTCAACTTTGGTCACATGAAAGTTCTTGTCATTGTAAATACATGCATATCATCGAGAACCGGCAGCAGGGTACCCCTTGCATATGGTACAGGAGCTTTCCCATAACCAAAATGACAAGGCAAGCAGACAATGAGCATCTCAGCAATCTTTTTATTTACCATATGCATAGCTTTTTATTGAGTATGCTTCATAGATGCTCATTATGGTGATGCTACAAGTTTACACCATGATCAAGCATGGCTTAGGCTAGCGGCCCAGGCGTTTCTCTAACACAATGTATAAACTTCATGAACTCAGAACCTCCCCTTTTATTTCACATCGTCGACATCCTTAAACAAAAGAGCAAGGAATCAACTGGATGAGATATTCAACAGGTGTTGAAAGCGTTCCCCGTGACAGCATGGTTCTGCTGACTCCCAGCATATAATTAGCAATCATATAACTTTCATGGACTAAGTCACAACGGTTCAGAATTATTAAGCGCAAGTAATAAAGTGTGCCATCAAGTTCGTGAGAGCTTTACTAACTAACTTTCTCAAAACAGACAAATATTTTATTTTGGAAGAAAACACGGCATATAGAAAATATGCACTGAAGTAGCAAATGATGCTAATAGGTAGGTATGATGGACATAGCTGACAATATTGGTTTTGGGGAGTTGGAAGCATAGGTAGAGCACATACTCAGTGCAAGTGAAGGCTAGCAATAGAGAGGGAGCGACAAAAGGAGAGCGATAATTGTCATAATCATGCTTGCAACAAAATATGACTAATTATGGCATGAAAGTGATATAAGAACTCTGAGGCAAAATAAATCATCGAGGCTTACTGACTATTGATTAGTCATATGCATGCGTGAGCATGTGCCAAGTCAATTCACATGAACAGTCAAAGGAGGATACCACAATATCATACCAAAGTATGAATAAAACAATGCAAGCAAATATTCATATGACATGCTACAAACTATTAGCAAGCTGGAGCTAATCATAGACAAGCAAGAACTACTAAGCATCCATAATGACATACACCTTACACAAACAGGCTAAACATGCTCACAATGATGAGTATATGTACAAAAATGAAACAAATAGAGTTCGTTACCAGCCTCTTACCACACCTCGAGTTGTCTTAATCTTCATTATTGCCCTTCACTTGTGTGACTTGAATAATTAACATGAAACCAAAATTCACTGAGGACGGTCGAACCCTGCAAAGGACTCACAAAACCAAAGAAGAACAACAAATATTTTTGGTGTTTTCAATTTTTTTTAGAAACAAGCAAACAAAGAAATGCAAACCAAACAAGAAGCAAACAAAGCAAAATCTTTTTGGATTTTTCTTTTAAGGCAAACCAAAGCAAAGAAACAAAGAAACAAACCAAGAGAAACAACAAAAATATTTTTGGTATTTTTGGGTTTTTAGAAAGAAGCAACAAAAACCAAAAAGAAAGTAAAACAATGGATATACAAAGAACCGACCGAACATGATATATAAATGAGTGTGATGTTGGTGTACCTCCCCCCAAGCTTAGGCTTTTGGCCTAAGTGGGGCTCAATAGCGCGGATAACACCCCCATGTTGGTGGTTCATCATAGGAATAATCATAGTCAGGCACCTACGATGAACAAGAAGACGCGCCCCAATCAAATGAGGGTTGCTGGTATGAAGACTCTCCCAAGTTGGAGGGCTAAACCAAATTGTCTTTGGCATCCTCTTCAACATTTTCCTCTTGCTGGGAGAGTTCCCCCACATAAGTGTCAACCTCCTCCTCCGTAAGTGACCATCATTTCTGTTATCAAAGTTAAACAAAGCAGGTGCAGGCAAATAAACTATTTTCTCAGTCCTACCCTTTCTCCGACCTTGCTGGGCAAAAGATATTTCATGTGGTAAACTTCTCACATTATCCCCCAAGGAAACAAAACCATGTTGAATCATGGATTCAATACCAAGCCTCTCTACGGGGAACTGGAAATCTAAAAAGTGAGGCTCTAAACCATGGAAAGCTAGCAACCTAGAAGCAATGAGACCTCCACAAATTCCACCCTTCTCACGGTTGGTGGTGAGACGGTGAGCTATCAAAGCACCCAGACTATAAGAACTATTCCTATTCATAGCAACTGCAATCAAAGCTAGATCAAAAGAAGACAACTTTCTAGCAATCTTTCTAGCAAGAACACACTTGGTAATGAAATAGGAAATTATCTAATAGCTGGAAGCTGAATGTTCTGAATTTTACCACTTTCCTTTGAGAAGTAGAAACCTTGGCAAATCTCAGCATATAAATCCATAAGTGACCTGGGCCTCTCCTTGATCTGCTCACAAGATCCCCACCGAGGTACTCTAATTGCTGCACAGAAATCAGCAAAAGGCAGGTCGACAGGTATATTATATATTTTGTAATGGACCATGGGATTATAAGTAGACCAAGTGAACCGGAAGTCCTGCACAAAATCCATGGTTAGCTTAACATATTGGAATGGTTCACCTTCAACAAAGTGTTCCAACCCTGCATTTGTAACCATAGTTTGGAAATCTTGGAGGATCCCCGCAGCTCTTATAAATTCATGGCATGGATATATGGAAGGAAAAACTGCCTCCTCATGATGAACCTTCTTTGTCTCATGCACCATCAAGTCATATTGGTTCAGTGGATAAGCACTCATCATCCTTGCTGAAATTTTTAGGCAACCATCAAACTAAGTGATTTCTAAGTTGATAAATGATGAGAAACTACTATAGGAACTTGCTAGAGGACTATACATGCATCAAAATAAGGTTTCTAAGCATAGAACAATCATGCAATCTCAAACAACCTGTCACCTATAGCAGCAAAATACTCAAGATACAATCTACCAATCACAAATCTAATTGGACAAGTGGAGGAGGCACATACCAAGGAGTAATCTCTCCAAAAAATCAGCACTTCAGATGGGCTAAACAAGGATATCAAAAATCGCGAGCAAGAACAGCAAGAACTTGAACTTGAGCAAGTTTTCCGGTATTTTTCGGGAGAGAGAAAGAAGGTGGCTTTGAGGAGGCAGCCTGGTGGGGCTCAGGTGGGCCAGACGCCCCCAGGCGCTGCCACCTGGTAGGCCGCGCCTACCAGGGGTCTGGTGGCCTGGGGTGGCCCCCTGGGTCACCTCAGGTGCCACTCCGCCCCTTTTTTAGAGGAAAAATTTATTTTGAATATTCTGGGATTTTTTGGGAAACTTTATTTTTGGCCAATTTTCAGGGTATGAAAATTGATTTTCTCGCAGAAATAGTTTTTTCAGAAGAAGCAAAAGCAAACTAAAAGCCAAACTACATGAGCTCTAAGAAACTCACACAAGCAAACAACTAGCAAAACTAAAACTAAAGCAAAGACTAGGAAGGAGAAGGGAAAAAGAAAACAAGTATAACCATAGTGGAAACATTATTTTGTTCATTAAAATCCTTTTGTTAACAAGGTTGATCAAGTATTGTTACCAAAACAATCTTATATGAAACAAAACTTTGCATTCCACAAGGTGATTATGTTACCTCATACTTGATAACAATGGTCCTAATCATAATAGTTTCAAAATTTTCTTGTGGAATGGGACAATATATTTCTCCAACCTTGATGCTCTCAATATTTTCAATGGAATTCAGGCAATAGCTCTTAACAACCTTCTTGGGGAAATAAACAGTATGCTCTTTGTTATTAATATTGAATGTTACTTTTCCTTGATTGCAATTGATGACAACACCTGCAGTATTAAGAAAAGGTCTCCCAAGAATAATAGACATATTATCATCTTCAGACATTTCAAGAACAACAAAATCAGTTAAGACCAGGCAATTATGAGCAACTTGAACAGGAACATCCTCACATATACCAACAGGAATAGTAGTTGACTTATCAGTCATTTTCAAAGAAATATCATTTGGTATCAACTTTTCTAGCTAGAGTCTCTTATAGAGAGAAAAAGGCATAACACTAACTCCATCTCCCAAGTCACATAAAGCAGTTCTAACATAATTATTCTTAATGGATCAAGGAATAGTTGGTATACCTGGATCACCAAGTTTCTTTGGAACCTTACCATTGAAGGAATAATTAGCAAGTAGAGTAGAAATCTCCTCATTAGGAATCTTCCTTTTATTAGAGACAATATCCTTCATATACTTTGAATAAGGAGGCAATTTAATAGCATCAGTCAAAGGAATTTGCAAGAATAAAGGTTTCATCCACTCACAAAACTTTTTGTAGTGTTCCTCCTCCTTTGACTTGTGTTTCTTACCTGGAAAAGGCATAGGTTTCTGCACCCAAGGTTCCCTCTCTTTACCTTGTTTATTAGCAATAAAATCTTCCTTAGTGTACCTAGTGCTCTTAGTGTGCTTCTCAGGCTCTTCCTCACCTTCCTCCTTATTAGGAGACTCATTTTTATCACTACTACTCTTAGTTTTAGCATGAGAGACAGATATACTATTAGGATCTACAGCAGGTTCAAGTGGTTCCTCAACTATCTTATGTTTCTTTTTCTTTCTCTTACGAGGACTACCAATATCTTCACCTAGTTGGGAATCCTGCTCTATTCTTTTAGGGTGTCCTTCAGGATATAAAGGATCTTGAGTAGTTGTACCACTCCTAGTTCTAATTCCATAAGCATGTTTATCTCCTGAAGCATTAACTAGCATACCCTTTTGTACCTTAGCAAGTTGATCAAGTTGGGTTGGAACCATTTGAAAGTGTTTATAAAGCATTTTAATATAATTATAAGCTCTTTCCACAATATCTTTCAACTCATGGATATCTCTAGAGTTTCCAATAAATGATTTTGAACTTGTTTATTAAAATGACCTTGTTTAATAATAAAAATGTCAAGTTCCTCTAAGCATTGATGAGGAGGCTTAACATAGGGAATATCACCTTTATCAAAGTGTTGGAGAGAGTGTACCTCGATAGTAGATGAGTGGATAATTAGCTTACATAGGTCTTCTATAGGAGGTAGATTCTTCACATCTTCAGCTCTAATACCTTTCTCCTTTAGACATTTCTTAGCTTCCTTCATCACTTCATCATTTAATGCAATAACTCCCCTCTTCTTTGGTGTTGGTGTTGGAATTGGTTCAGGAACAACTGGTTCAGGAGTAATAGGTTCAGGTGTATTTAGCTCAGTTGAAGTCCAGTCATCATAATTCTTGCTTATCTTTGTCATTAATTCTTCAGCATCTGTAGGAGTTCTTTTCCTGAAAACACAATCAGCAAAGCTATCTAGGTAGGTCCTAGAATCATCAGTTAGTCCATTGTAATAAATATCAAGAAGCTCATTTTTAGATAATGGACATCCAGGATGTGCATGAATCAAGGCACATAACCTTGTCCATGATCCAGTAAATTTCTCTTCTTCTCCCTGTTTAAAATCAAAAAAGTCTCTGCAAAGCAGCATGTCTAGCACTAGGAGGGAAATATTTCTGGAAGAAAGAAGCAATCAAGCAATCAGGGCTATTAATGGAACTAGGAGGTAATCTATTAAACCAAGCCCTAGCTTCTCCTTTTAATGAAAAAGGAAAGATCTTAGTAACAAAGTACTTGCGCATCTTAAAATCATCAGAGAACAAAGCACTCATAGTAGAAAGCTCATTCATACGAGCCACAACACTCTCATTTTCAGTCCCACGGAAAGGTTATTTCTCAACAATATCTAAATAGGACAAATGAAGAGAGAAATCATAGTCTTCATCTTTAATATCTATGGGAGAAGTGGCAAACTTAGGATCAGAGGACAGTTTAGGCATAATAGTACGTCTAGCAAGGTGACTCTTAATAGCACTAGTATCATGTGTGTTTCGACACTCTTCAACAAATTCATCAGTGAACTCAATGTAACCATCATTAATATCATAACTCTCACTAGACTCAGGTGAGCTAACATGTGTAACAGTGTCTTCACTAGGAGTTTCGGTATTTCCTAGACTAGCCATAGTAGCATCTAGAAAAGGACCTAATGAACCACTCGCATCAAGCACAGTAGAAGTAACATCATGAGCATCAAAAGCAGTTTCAGACTCAGCAGTAGTAGCAGTGTGTGTAGCATGTGTATGTGGTGGTGGTGGTGTGACAAGCTTACTTATAACAAATGGTGAATCAAGAGCAGCAGAGGTGTTTAGGACTGTACCTCTTCTTGTATTGGATGGTAAAATGGGTAACTTTCCATCACGTGACTTCCCCATGATGAAAGTAGTAGCAATGAACAATAATAGATCCAAGTGAACTTACAAATAAAGCTATGCTCCCCGGCAACGGCGCCAGAAAATAGTCTTGATGACCCACAAGTATAGGGGATCGCAACAGTCTTCGCGGGTAGTATTACCCAATTTATTGATTCGACACAAGGGGAGCCAAATAATACTTGCAAGACTTAACAACTGAGTTGTCAGTTCAGCTGCACCTAAAAATAGTTCTTGCTCATAGAAGTTTATCAGTAGCAACAACAACATCAACAGCAACAGTAACAACAGTGAAACAGGAGCAATAGTAACAGTAACGGTAACAGCGAGATTCGAGTGCGGTAGGCATAGGGATGGATGGACGGGCGTTGCATGGACAAGTCTAAACATGTAACTTCAAGATCTAGGGCATTGCAGATAAATAATAACAAGCATCCAAGTACTAAACAATCCTAGGTATGTGCTCCAAATATAGTCATACATGCTCGCAATGAGAACTTGCACAACATCTTCTATACAGCCAGCCCGTGGCAGCGAGGCCTCTAGGGAATTACTGGCAATTAAGGTGCTCATTTTAATAGAGCACCGGAGCAAAGCATGAACACTCCGTGAACACATGTGATCCTCACACCACAACCATCCCCTCCGGTTGTCCCAATTATTGTCACTTTGGGGCCTTTGGATCCGGACAATGATATGTGTAGACAACTTACAGATAAGATCACAAACAATACTATCATAATGATTCAATAATAAGTTCATATCTGAGATCATGGCACTCGGACCCTAGTGACAAGCATTAAGCACAACAAGTTGCAACAAAGTCAAATAGCACTAATAGAGATACTAGGCATTATGCCCTAACAGATCTTATTCGATTACATGATAGAACTCATCCAATCCCTACCATCCCCAAGCCTACGGCGGGGGATTACTCACTCATGGATGAGGGAAACATCGTTGGTTGATGGAGATGCGTTGGTGATGACGATGGCGATGATCCTCTCCAAATTCCCCGTCCCGGCAGGGTGCGAGAACGAAGTTTCTGGATCCGAATCTTGGTTTCTGGTGGCGGCGACGAAGCGGAAATCTTTTTGGAAAACTATCGACCCCCCTAGGTTTTTAGGTCGAAAGGCAATTTATAGGCGCAGAGGGAGGCCGAGGAGGTGCCTGGGGTGGCCACACCCCCTCTAGGCGCGGGTCAGGTGGGCCAGCGCCTAGGGTGGGTCTGGCCCCCCAGGCCTCCTCTCTGTCTTCCCTTCCGGCTCCGTGAATCTTCTGGTGAAAAATAGTTTTGGCATATTTTTCGGGATTTTTCCTGATAGTTCATTTTCTGCACAAAAACAAGACACCAAGATAATTCTGCTGAAAACAGCATCAGTCCGTGTTAGTTGTATCCAAATCACACAAGTTTAGAAAAGAAACAATAGCAAAGTGTTCAGAAAAGTAGATACATTTTAGACGTATCACCCACCTTTTGCCATACATGAATGGACCACATGGACTCTACGATTTTCAGGAATTATTGAAATGAAAAATGGGTTGGGCTATTTGGTCCAAAATTTTAACAGCAACATGGCGAGCGAGCAGTGCCGTGGCGGTTGGAGGACGAACAGGCAGGAGGCGTGACCCGTCGAGTCACCCGGGCTGGTCGAGGGACGAGGGAGTAGACACCTTGGTACAACACTGAGAGGAGCTAAGCCGAGAGTAGCCAGCCGCCAGCGCCGCCAAGGCCATTGTTGAGACGCAAAGGATGGGAAAACAATGTCAGGAGCTGGCTTCTCTTTTAGGTTAGACGAGGGTCGTTTGGGAGTTTCAAACCAACTGACAAGCACTTCACAGCTTGACTAACGGAAAAAAAAATAGGATCTCACGGGAGTGCTATTTTGGCTATAAAAACCATGATTCTAGTTGTATTTTGGCAACCTTGTTTTTTGAGTGGTACTCTTGGTTTGGGGTTTGCCTCTGGAATGGAGCTACTGTTAGAGATGCTCCAAAGCAGGTTGAATCAGCGGCAGATCTACATGATATATCGGGATGGGGCATTTAGAGGAGAAAAGGACTCCCTTTCCTTTAGAGGAGAAAAAGACCCTGTTTCCTTTGGAGGAGTGAACCGATCCCCAAAAACTTTAGAGTAAAATTTTATTTTGTTATCTGTAAATCAAAACTTTTGAACAAAATTATTACTATAAATAAGTGTAATAAATCAAATTATTCATTATTACAAACCCAAATGAATGTAATAAATCCAATAGTTAAATATTACAAACCGAACTAAATGTAATAAATCGAATAGTTCGCAAGCAAATCAATGAAAACAAACACAACTAATTACCATGGAGATGCCAGAGATGCTCAACAAGATCATCATGTAGCTTATTATGTGCCTCCTTATTCTTGATGCTTCAGTGCATTGCGAGGAACTGGTCGATCCTAGATAGATCATGCTCAATGCTTCGGTGCATTGCGAGGAACTGGTCGATCCTGGATAGATCATGCTCAGGCATAACAGGGTCTTCATTTGAGATGTACCTAAAGTAATCATCCATGTCTCTCTCATCTTAGATGATCATGTTATGCAAAAAGATGCAACATGTCATGATATTCCAGAGGACCTCCGGTTTCCAATACTCCACAGGTCCACGGATAATGCCAAAGCGCTTCTGAAGCACACCGAAAGCTCTCTCCATATCTTTCCTTATGCCTCTTTCTCTATGGCAAAGTGTGATTTCTTCGGGTTATTGCAAAGATGCCAGGGGATTTCTCCCGTAGCACTCCTTCGAAGCTTGAACCAATCATCATGGGCTTCGATGGCTCTTGTGATGGTGAGGAACAAGTCTTTTTGCATCCGAAACCGGCGCCGGAATTCCTTGTCCGTATAGGTGGCATCGGGGTTGAAATAATCTTTAATGATCTTCTCATGCCCCTCGGCTCTATTTCGGTTGACCCATGCACGACCGAACCGAGATGCCCTCCTTGGCGCTCGAAAATCTTCATTCAAAATCATAATCATTTCTATTAAAAATCCTCGTCTTCATATTTTTCCTCCTTAGACGAAGAATCGTCGAAAATCATCTCTCGCAACCTCTTCATCTATAGTCGAATGCTATCGGTCACGAACAAAGCCGAAAAACAAAACCAAATATCATAGGGGAATTCGGTCGAGTACCTTGTGCGCGGCAGATGGAAAGATCACGTACGGAGTAGTTGCGCCGACCAAAAGGGGACTCGACGACCGTGTGGGCTAGAGGGCGGACGGGCGGCAAGGTCGTTTCCGACAAACGCCCTCCTGGCGGCTGCGCGATGACCGGACATCCACGAACCAGCGTCTCCGCCACCGGGAGAAGTTCGTCGGAATTCGACAACGGACCTCGGCCATGGCCACCAACTCGACGAACGTGGTCGCTCTACACTGCCTCCTTCCCCTCCCAAGCCACCAAATCAACCACATCGTGGCCGAGACAAGCTTTCTTCCGGTTCCGATCGGAGGCGAGATCCACCTCGATGCGGCGGCTCTAAGGGCGATTCCAGCGATGATGAGCAGCTGCGACAGGGACGGATGGGGGGAATGGGGTTGCGATGCTTCAGGAAGGTGGCGGAGGGAAAACGGTGGCCGGTGGGGGCAACACCGGCGGAAATGGTGCAGCAGGGCGGTGGGGTAGTGCCAACGGGGTGGAGGAGAAAAATATGCGAATTGTGGTCTTCGACGCGTATATATGTGAGTCGCCGAGGCCGGTTTCTAAAAATTATTATCCTCTAAAACCGTTTGAGGATGGGATAGAGTCGGTTCTGGTCGTTAGAGGAGAAAATATACTCCTCTAACGGTCGAAAGGGGATGGGTTAGACATGCTCTTAGTTGGGGGAAAACAAAAGCTAATTGATTATTAGCAAAAGTGGTCAGATGAGCCAGCTTGAGAAATGTGTGTGTGTCCTAGTAAGGAAAGATCAAAAAGTGATCATCAACGTTGATTCATACATCTCTTTTCCTCTACCCAATACCAATCCAATCCCACGCCCTGCGGTCGCTGCGTGGAGCGATGGACTAGGCCGCCTTGCTGATCCCTGTCACTTTTGGACTACAACAGTTGCATAACCTGACAATCGGGGGTGGAGGCAGGATTCAACTAAAAGGGGTAGATAAAAGTAAATTTGATATAAGGGGGGCCGATCAAGCTAATCTCACCTTATTTGATTCTCTAATCACCTCCTAATCAGAAAATTATAAGTGTTACAAGCTGTCATAGGGAGGGCCTTGGCCCCTGCTCGTCCCCTAGCTCCGCCACTGCTGACAACCAGGTTGTAACATCACTATGCCGCCTCTCCATCACTATCATGCCCCTTGCTGCAATGTCGCGAGGTTGACATCAGTTCGTGGCTCGCGTTTCCTACTTCGTCGATGCCACGAGCCTGGGAAACCAGGATACCGCGCGGAGGTAATTATGAGTAAGTGATCTTATTTGGGATTAAATAGTTCAATAACAAATTGCGAACATTTACTGATGATTTTTGTATTATTTATTTATGTATAGATATTATATACTCTTGAGTATGAACTATAATTCTGTTACCCCATATTAATTACACGTGTGGTAAATAGTTAATTTTTGTACTATATTGTTTTATTTCTTAATTATTCAGTTATGAAGAAGAGAGGTGGAGACATCGCATCCCTTTTACAGAAACACGCAACAAAGAAGGTTGTCGTTGCTTCAAAACTTTCTCTGGATGAAATTTGGCGGAAGAGCAAACTCAAGAGCAAGAGAGTGTAGTTGAAAAGGTTGTGAATGATATGCCACCGCCACCGCCATTTAAAGTTATCATGTTAATGATCACGATTCAGTTCGAAGAGCATATATTCTAAAATGGCCATTCAAACCTTATGCACATGTTTCTCCAAAAGGAAAGATTTTAGGAAAAGATCGTCAATTCAATTTTGTATGGTTGCATAATCATGGCTGGCTTGAATATAGTATCAAGAAGTATTATGTGTTTTAATTTGTATGTTACTTGTTCAAGAAAGGTGCTGACTCAGATACATTTATAGTTGATGGCTGGAGAAACTGGAATATAAGAGAGAAAGAACTTCTCAAGCACATGGGTTCTAAGGCACATAATGTAGCTCAAGAGAGACACATTGGCTTCGGGAATCCAAAGATAACAAATTATTATCACATTGAGAAGTGGACCGGTGAGGATCTTCGTTTGTAGACGATAAGGTTGACTTATTCACTTAGATGTATCAAGTATCTCTTGCACCAAGGATTGGCATTTTGTGTACATGATGAAAGTGAAGAGTCTAGCAAAAGAGGAATCTTTCTTGAACTTTTGGAGTTTCTTGCAAAAAATAGTGAAGAAGTGCATAAGTGTGTTTTGAATAATGCTCCGGTAAATCCATATTAAGTAGTCCAAAATACAAAAGGATATTATTCAATGTTGTGCTATAGAAAATTAGAAACTAGAAAGGAAATAATGGAAGAACTTGGTGATGAGCCATATGCAATTTTGGCTGATGAGTCTAATGATACATCACATAAAGAACAACTTGCTCTTTCGTTGTGCTATGTCGGTCAATCAGGAAAGCCATGTGGGCACTTTATTGGAGTTGTTCATGTAGGTGATACTATCTCTTTATTACTTATTAAGAATGCAATTGAAGCTTTACTTGCTAGTCATGGCTTGACTATGGCTCAAATTCATGGTCAAGGTTATGATGGGGCTAGCAACATGAACGAGATATTAAAGAACTAAAAACATTGATCATGCAAGAGTCACCTTATGCTTATTATCTACATTGTTTTGCACATCAACTCCAGCTAGTTCTTATTGCTGCTGCTAAGGGAAATGCTAACTATGTGAGTTTTTTATCAAGTATCTCTGTTGCCGAGTATTGTTGGAGTTTATTGTAAGCGTCATGACATGCTTCAAAATGCTAGGCTTGAGAGTATCAAGAAAGCACTTGATTGTGGTGAACTTGAAACTGGAAGTGGATTAAATCAATAGATGTGTTTACCTAGGCCTGGTGACACTCATTGGGGCTCTCATTTCAAAATCGTATACAGCATTGTTGTTATGTTTTCCACAATTGATGACGTACTCACCGATTTTGGAGATGACACCTCATTTAAGGATGATTGGACAAGAATACACTATGTACTTGGAGCATTTGAGTACTTCGAGTTTGTTTTCTTTGCACACTTGATGGTTTTTATTCTTGGATATACAAATGAATTATCTCAGTGTTTGCAGATAAGGGAACACAATTTTCTTAATACAATATCACTTGGTAATGGGGCAAAGGACAAAATACAACAACTGAGGTCTAATTGGTTGGGTTCAGTTTTTTAAGAGGGTCACTTTGTTTTTTGATGAACATGTTGTTGAAGTCCTTCTATGGATGGTAATTATGTGCGTTATGGAAATTCAACAAGGTTGCTCGTGCTCAAAATCAAACAAATGATGATCACTTCAAAAGAGAAGTATATATTGGTGTCATCAATCAAATTAGTCAAGACCTTGATAACCAGTTTGACGAGGTTAATATGGAGTTAATCTATTGTATGTCGGCCTTAAATCCTTCAAATTCATTTGCTTCTTTTGATGCACGGAAAGTAGTAGACTAGCTCAGTTCTACCCTAATGATATCTCGTGCAATTATTTGCTAAATCTTGGAATGCAACTTGATAATTATATTGATGACATGAGATGAGATGATATCTTCCAAGGCCTAGAGAGTCTCGTTGACCTCTCAGTTAAGCTTGTTGAAACAAAGAGACATAAAGTTTATGGTATGGTTTACTTGCTTCACAAATTGGTATTGGTTATGCCGATGGCAACGGTAAGTGTTGAAAGGGTGTTTTGTGCAATGACATTAGTGAAAACAAAGTTAAGAAATAAGATGGGTGATTGTCCCTACATTGTCTCGTCACATACATAGAACGGGATATTTTCTTCAAAGTGGATGAAGATAGACTTTTCAAAGTGGATGAAGATAGACTTTCATAACCTTAAGGAAACGTAGGCCACACAAGTCAAACAAATAGTATTGTAAGTTTCTAGTATTATGCATATTTTAGACTATTAGTTGTGTTGGAAGTATTTGTGTGGTAATTTGTGCAACTTTCTAATTTAATCTTTTAATTAGATATTGTTTATTGTTTCTTTATGTTTTACAATACAAATTCTATTTTTATTCATTTAATTAGTAAATATACTTTTATAAAAAAAAATCGTCAAATTTTTATGGGGTATACCCATTGGTAAAACCCTAGGTCTGCCATTGGGTTGAATGACATTGTGGTTTTAATGCATGATCAACCAGCTTTGGAGTATCATTATGCCAAGCAAAACATTACCAAAACCGAGACGGCTGTCCCCAATCTTTTATCGGCCGTCCTCAGGCTACAACTTTTTCTAGTGATTCATTGACTGATTCACCTAATCGACAGCAAGAAACTAGCCATGCATATAGGCTACATATAATCCAACCTTGGCTGCCCTTTGTGTGCAAAGAAAAATTGCAAGGGATTGGGACATTTGGACTTGCCAAGCTTGTAGTTTTCATCCAGCCGTATTCATGTATGTACAATACAAGTCACCTGTCACAGGGTAAACACCAATACTTGATTATAATTTTTTCACTAGATTTTTCACAAAATAGTCACCAGCTAGAGAACAAAGCTTTATCCTGAATGATAATGACTCACTGGCTAGCCGGGATTGGAAAAAATCCCTAAAAACAATCAGTAAAGTAAGCAGATCTGAATCTTTCTATCAGCCAGCTGCATCTTACATGGCCTGTCTGTACTGCCTAAATTTTACTACTGTAGCATACAAGTGCTTGGAGTTCACACTACAGTGGCTATATATATGCACACCAAACATAGGGTTAGATAGCACTTCCTTCTGGCTGAGCATAAAACATACACAAATGAATGTGGCAAGCATACCAGCCCTGCTGCAACTTCTGGCCACCATGGCAGTGCTAGTCTCAGCCAACATCTCATCGCCCAACTGCTCCAGGAGATGCGGCAACATAAGCATACCTTACCCATTTGGCATTAGTAATGGGTGCCACCGCGAGGGCTTCAAGCTTGACTGCAACGAGGCATATCATCCCCCAAAGCTCTTCATGGACAGTTCCAGAGTTGAAGTACTGGAAATATCAGCACAAAACAACACACTGATCATCAACAGTGGCGTCCTCAGCCTGGCAGGGAGTGCCTCTGTATACGCAACTTGGGCAGTTCCCCTCGACAGCAACATCTATACAATGTCAGCACTAAGAAATGATCTCGTAGTGCTAGGGTGTGGATTCTGGGTACTGCTTGGGTGGACCCTGCAAGAAGCAACAACCTCCAGTATGAAATATGATTGTGTGCCTGATGATCCGACCAATAGAGCATGCTCTAGCGAATCAAGCAATGGGTGCAACAGTCCAGTGCTGGGCTCCGATAGCAATCGGATCACTATTAAACTAGCTCAGATAAACCAAACCTCTCCAATCAACGCAAGCTTGGCCATAATGGAGGACGGGTGGCGGAAGGAGAGTGCCCTGACATTGCAGAAGGCGGTCTCGTCTGACACTAGCTTTGGTGCCTCCGAAGGCGTACTCCACTCTATACCAGGGGTACCAATCAGGACAGTTATCAGTTGGGTGTTCAATAACTTGTCATGTGCTGAGGCTATGAATTCAAGTGACTTCGGATGCCTGAGCAACAACAGTTACTGCCTTGATTACCAAGGTGATTCAACAATAGGAGGTTACAGGTGCAGCTGTAGGCATGGCTACGAAGGGAACTCTTATGAACGTCATGGATGCCAAGGTATGCTACTTAGACTCGCTGTATAATTACACTTCAGTAGTGCGCAAAGCTGCTAACTACTTAGCTTCATTACTACTGCAGATGTCGACGAGTGTACAAATCTAGGAGAATACTGCTTTGGCCAGTGCATAAATCTGATCGGGTCATATGCCTGTACCTGTCCACATGGCACCACTGGTAACCCCCGAAAACAGAATGGATGTTCTTCAACTGAATCAGCCAAAGAAAAAAAATCAGGTAATGCGAAAATTTAAAGAATACTATTATTTCTTGATAAAATCGTAAGATTAGTGAAATTACTGTTAATGTCAATGTTCACGACACTTTTCTAATTGGTTTATTTACTCAAAATTGGGATGAGGGCTGATTGATTACGCATTATCCAGGATTTGTCACTGCAGTTGCAATTGGCAGTGGTGTAGGCGTTCTGCTAATTATCCTCGGTGTTCTCTATGTAAGAGGAAAGCTCATTGTTTGGAAAGCAAAGAAGTCAAGAGATTTTTTCTTCAAACAAAACAGAGGGTTGTTGCTCCAGCGGCTTGTGGACAAGGATATCGCTGAAAAGATGATGTTCAGCCTAGAAGAGCTTGAAAAGGCAACAAATAAGTTTGACAAGGCTCGAAAACTTGGAGGAGGAGGCCACGGTACTGTCTACAAGGGGATTTTATCTGACCAACGTGTTGTTGCCATCAAGAAGTCAAAATTTATAATTCAGAGAGAGACAGATGATTTCATCAATGAGGTTGTCATCCTTTCTCAGGTAAACCACAGGAATGTAGTGAAGCTTTTTGGATGTTGCCTCGAGACAGAAGTTCCATTGTTGGTCTATGAATTCATTTCAAATGGAACTCTTTCTGATCATCTTCATCTTAGTACTCCATTATCATTGCCATGGAAAGAGCGGCTAAGAATAGCCCTTGAAACCTCAAGATGCCTTGCTTATTTACACTCAGCTGCTTCAGTATCAGTAGTACATAGAGATATCAAGTCCGCCAACATACTACTTGACGATCAGCTCACAGCAAAAGTATCAGATTTTGGAGCTTCTCGAGGCATCCCCATTGATCAAACTGGAGTTACAACTGCCGTTCAAGGAACTTTTGGATATTTGGATCCAGAGTACTACCACACATGGCGACTCACCGAGAAAAGTGATGTATATAGCTTTGGTGTCATGCTTGTGGAGCTATTAACAAGGAGGAAGCCATGTGTCCACATGCCATCACCAGGAGCCAGTCTAACTGCAGAGTTCATCTTGCGAGTGAACCAAGACAAAGTCTTTGAGATGCTAGACCAGCAAGTCATCCAGGAAGGGGGTGAAGAAGCCAAGGAAGTTGCAGCGGTAGCAGTGATGTGCTTAAGCTTAAAGGGTGAAGATAGACCCACAATGAGGCAAGTTGAGACAAGACTTGAAGCGATGCAAACAGTGGCAAACAACACACCAATGGAACAGAACAATGTCAATGTTGATGATGACAACTTCAGTAGGCGCTATAGTATGGAGGAAGAATGCATGTCATCTATGGGTTTGCCTCGGTAATCCTATTGCTATCTGTTTCATTGGTTTCAATAAATGAAGTCAGTGGACACCCATCCTGGCACAGAACAATTTGCTGCGAATATAGAAAAATCTTGTACTTTTTTTTCTTGGTTCTTCAGTAAATGACTGCGTGTTCGAGCATGCGCTGCCATCGGTCCAAGACCTGGTCATCAAAATCAAAGAGGAGGCCTCATCGTGGATTCTTGCAGGAGCAAAAGGATTGCGAGACATAGCCCCAACATCTTGGGATGTACACTAGTAGCGGCTTTTGTAATCTGGGTGTTTACCTCTTTGGAGGCGTGTAACAACTCTATCTTTTCAATATAATGAAACGCAAAGCATTTTGCGTTTTCTCAAAAAAAGTAAACTACCGGCATCCTTTTTATGTATACTTAGAGGAAACAGGCAACACAACAGATAATTGTTTTCATAGTTTGCACAGGACAAGGTTTTAAGTATCTATTAAGTAATAAATTTAATGAAAATAAACAATAAGGCCGAATACCTGTATAAAAGACACCAAGTGCCTCAAGTAGGATGGCATCATCAGCCATCTCTTTTATAGTACTTCTTAGCCATAAGCAATCAAGCAATGATCATGTAGCTGCAAAATAGAAAAACAAATCTGAACTATTCTCATATGTATCAAACAATGATCATGTTTTCCCTTTTAGTTTAATGATAGTTATAACTCATATCGACAAAGAAAGAGCTTATGAGGGATTTGGTTACCGGGCGGTAAATTCGGTTTTGGCCTGGTAAACGGATTTCCTGAGCCCCCTAGGTAAATAGAGATATCAGGAAAAAAATACTGATTTTTTTTTTTTGAAATTGTTGCATTTAAAAAGATGAGCTTGGATAAATAAGCGTGTATCTCTATACTTATATCGGAGGACGACATGGCACAATGCTAGCTTCCTCGTCCGCGTCACCTCTTCATGCAGATCAGCGGTTCGAATACCAATTGGGATTTATTTTAGTTTTTGCAAATTTGTTCTGCCTCAGAAAAATAATGCAAAAAGGTCGAAATTATGTATCAAACCAGCAACCTATTTGTGTAGAGAGCAACGCAACGGACCAATACCACCTCGACACAGCTAGCGTTGTGCTTTGAATGAGGTTGGATGCTATTTATCGAGCACTCAAAAAATTTGAATTCAAATTTTAGTTATCAAATTTGTCCGGTAACCGGTCGGCAATTTCCGGTAACCGCGGTAACTGGAAATCCCGACCCCCTCGGGATTTCTTTTCTTTCGGGAACCAAAATATTTGGCATATCACAGGTCCATTAAATGTCTCTCCATGCATAGCAACTTGGCAACTTCAAAATTTGTGTTGATGCTAATCTTTCAAAAATCTCTGCCAGCTTTCACTATAGGGCTATGCAACTTCATGTCAAAGGAACTGTGCCAATAGATATCGTGTAAACAACAAGAAGGCTTGCCTAGGTAGAAAACATTTACAAGAGATGGTGTAAACAACAATCGTGCCTTGTTACTGAATAGACTTGTATTTTGAGTCCTTAGAAATCTTCTTAGATGGCAGTGGATATCTCCCTAATATATTGGCATTGTAAGCTCCAACATAATAAGATCATGGCAGATCTTCCTTTAAGTGTAAATTGGTTTTCTAATATCTGTTGAACTAATAGCATATTGTTCTCCATATTTAACTGTAGCGCATCCAATAAACTCCAAAAATAGTCTAGGCTGCTATTATCCCTCCGTTGGCAGCTACAAAATAAAAATGAGAACTGAAGTAATATTTGTTAGTTTTGAATTTACATTTCAAACTCCAGGTGCAAATATTCCCAGGGGAAAAAAGTCAACTTGCTGAGTTTGTCTCAGTATTCCAAAGAATAAAAATTGATGTCTATCAAACTCCAAACGAAGGAACCGGTCCGTCTTGAACCCCTCACCACAGCGCTGTGATATTGATATATCCAAGGTTTCGAGTCATAGCCTATAGTCTATGCAGAGCATGCGATTTAATTACCAAGGACATCCAAAAAAAATTGTACGCTTTTTCATAAATACATGTTGGCATACACCAGCCCCCAATGGTCAAATTTCTCAATTCTCTATTGCATCTCATCTCATCCCCCAGAGGCAAGAATGTTCTTACAGTGCTGTGGTTCTCGCCATCTGAAGCTGGTGTGGCGCAGAATGATGCCCAGATGCCTGCAGAAGAAAGAGCTCGGCCAACGCATCGCAGGAGGAGCAGAAGTGAGACAATTCACTCTTGAAGAAATTATGTATCAACAGCCAAGCTGGGAGATGGGGGCGATCGAAGTAACACCAGCTCGAAGGTACTCACCAAAGGTGTGTCCACTGAACTCGGACTTCTCTTTGGAGAGTGACTCACCGGTCATCAACGATAGCATCTCCGTCGGTAGAGCGTCTCTGAGAAGCCAAAACAGTACAGCGAGGCGAGTCAGCTTTAGATCACCTCATGAATATGATGTATTTATCATTCCTGCAACAAGAGATTCAGATGATGATGATTCCAGTGGTGGTGAACAGTGCAATATATAAAGAAATAAGGGATTGGTGCAGAGACGATTCATTATGCTACTGCCAATTGTTACCGTCCTCTGAAGAAATCCAGAGAGAAAATCTTGTATTCCCTCCGATCCAAATTAATGGACTCGGATACATTTGTCTAGATTCGGATGTATCCGAGTCCATTAATTTGGATCAGAGGGAGTATATGGTTTATAATATAGTTTATTAGTCCTTGGCAACCCATATTTATAGAGGACACCAACATGTAACAGCAGTAGAAATATGTACCTGCATACTCCCTCCGTCCAGTGTTACTTATTATTTTCGGACGGAGGGAGTACTTGAGTTTATCAATAGAACATATGCAGCACCGGAAATTCAGAATTAATTACTTCAACGGCAGGGGAAAAAACCCATTCATTCACAGTTTCATCATTTAATGGTTTAACTGCTTCACAAATGACGCCAAAACGCGCAAGATGGTACTAATGACAGGGTGTTCCTAACATTTCAATCTGATATTCATGGTGAGAGCAAGAGGACGAGCGAGCTTTTCGGAGATAAGGAGGATACCTTCATCTGCAGCCTGGCGCTCATCGGCGGACGCTTCGATTCCGAACCGGCGTTAAGTGGCGGGGCCGATCGCCTTCGAGCTCACGGTCGGGGGTGGCCGTGGAATCCCCGGGTGGGTGGCTGCTGCTAGTGCTCGCGTCGCCTGGCCGCTTGACAACCGGAGACGGGCGGCGGCGAGGGGAGCTTCGCTCGGTTCGTGTACGGCGAGCAGCGGAGCAGGGCACTAGGCAACCCTGGACTGGGCCGGACCGAGAGAAGATTCGCGGCGTTTGTTTCCAGGGGAAATCTGGCGATTTCGATCAGCTATCACACGCGCGAACAGTGCAGCCCCACAGCCCACAGGTCCTTAATTTACCCCAAGGCCACAGCAACCCGCCCGCTCAAGGCCCAAGTACTGTGCTGACATGTTTGCAGAGCCCAAGTTAGGCATGTTTGATTCAAAGGATTTTTAAAATAATTTTATAGTATTTCAATCTATAGGAATTTTTTCCGTAGAGTCTGTTTGTTTTAAAGGAATGAATCCTATAAAATTTCTTTGCATTGCCTTTCTATACAACAATCCTATAGGATTTCTAACAAGAGGTGAGACCTCTTGGAAAAATTCCCATTGTCTATGACAACTATGACATGTACCGAAACCCTATAGAAATTTTCAGCAGGTTGCAATCAAACATCTTAGTTTACTGATTCCTATATTTTTTATTTCTGTAGGATTCCAAGTGCCATGTCATTCTATTCCTGTATTTTCCTATTCTCATGTTTTACAAATCCTTTGAATCAAACGAGCCCTAAACTTGTTCAACCTACAGGTTATAAAACATGTTCAACCTACATGATGTCTACGCTAATTTTTTTGACAAACCGTCGAAAACAACATGTTTAATACACAGTTTGCTACTTATACGTACCAATGTTCAAGGTCCATCAAAGATAAATCCGATGTGGTTGAAGATCTGGTCGTTAAAGATTGCACCAAAGGTAAAGATTTTTACTTGGAGTCTCCTTCATGGTACTATTCCTTGCAATGTTGTGTTTGGTGTTGTCAAACAAACATATAATCACGAGTAGCCTTTGTCCTATGTGTGAAATCTAATGTGAGGATACTCTCCACACGTTTTTCCGGTGCCCCATAGGGTACAAAAGATTTGGGAAAAGTTGGGCCTTCTGGATTTAATCAATGAGCACTCCATTGTTGATAGATCGGGCTCTTCGGTTCTTGAATCTCTTCTTCGAAGGCAAGATAAACCGGCCGCGATCCTTAGCAATGTGGGTTTTAAGGAGCTGATGGTGATGGAAAATTGGTATATTTGGTGGCAGAGAAGGCAACTTGTCTATGGAGAGAACATTGCCATTCCATCTCGGTCAGCCCAAGCTATTTTTGCAATCACCTCAAATTATGCCAAAGCAGCAAAAATGAATGTGTGCTTTCATCGCCATGGCTTGGAGAAACCAACATAGGGTTTTTGCAAACTCAATGTAGATGTATCTTTTCATGCTAATTCATGCACAAGTGCCACAAGGGCGATTATTCAAGATGATGCTGGCATGTTTGTGGCATGTAGGAACTCTGGAATTCTTGCTATATTGGATGTTGCTATGCTCGAAGCAAGGGCGTTGCATGATGAACTCCTTCTTGCAGGCCATGTCAGCTGTCATAAACTCATTGTTGATAGATGTAATATCTATAATGTATGATGGTAGTTTCTTAGATGGACCGGTATCGACGATCTTCGAGGAGTGCACTATGTTGTCGAAGGGTTTTGCTGAAGTTAAGTTTGAGTTCAGCTGTAGAGAAAGTAATAATGTGGCTCACATATTAGCTAGTAATGTAGAGGGTTCTCTATCAACTGTCTAGATATAGATGATCCCCCGGATTTTATTTTAGAGGTCCTAGCAAATGATATTACTATTTTTAGTGATTAATAATGTGGCCATATAAAAAAACTATACAATTTGCCTGTATCGGTGATTGGAATAAAACCATGATCATGGGCATGTGGTTATTTTGTAATCAGGCGATGATAAAGGAGGAGTACCATGGTTTTGCAAACCCTGGATCCATTGTTTTGGATAAAATCAATATGTGGGAATAGGTGCTTAAACTCCCATATATGTTCTTAAAAGAATTCATTATCAACGGAGAGGCATGGGTGAGATTGTAGAGGTGCATATTAAATTACCTTTTTTAGCTATGCTGGGAAGTTCGTGCGAGTGAGGGTGAAGATGAACGTCCACAAGAAGCTTACTCGTTTTGTATCCATGATGAAGGACAAAGAAAGAATGGTATCAGGTGAAATATGAAAAAACTCCCCTTTTCTGCTATAGTTGTGTCATGCTTGGACATTGGCATGCAGAATGTGGGGATGGTGTTCATGACAAGGATAAGTTCGAGTGGAGTGATTTTTTATTGGCAGGAGATGGTCGCGGCCCTGTTCGTGGACGTGGTAGTGGTTGGAGTAGTGGAAATAGTGGTGGGCATGGATATCCTATTGATCGAGGTAGAAGAAGGGTTGGTCATTTTTATGACGAGTCTGGTACCTCTATCTCGGCCAATAGAATATCTAGAAGTTCACTAGAATGTATGGCGAACCTAGATGGGTAGATAACCATCTTACATGGAAAATATTGAGGGATCTGAGCCAAGTTAATTCTATGCCTTAGCTGGTTATGAGAGATTTTAATGATATCTTGTATCCTTTTGAGAAGGAAAGTGGTAGGCCTAGACCATGTCATTGTATGCAAGCGTCTAGAGATGCCCTCGAAGACTGTCAGCTGGTGGATGTTGGGTATCTTAGGCCAAGAAAGAGTTCAACCGTTGTTGGAGGGCCTGGCTATGGGCAGGAGAGGCCAACTGCAACGACCGGGAGGAAGTGTCGAGTCAGCTGGAAACTAATGTGTAGGCCAAAGCAGTTTGGAGGGTTACGCGTGCAATGCATTGACTCCTTCGATAGTGCGCTAAGACTAAGATGGGTATGGCAAAAAAGAAAATCCCCGAACAAGCCGTGGGCGCACATGACCCTGCCCATAAACAAAAATACAAGGCGTTGTTTTACGCCGCCACAAAAATAACAGTCCAAAACAGCATAATAACAAAATTCTAGACAAACGGTTGGTTACAATATCACATACCCTTGTGATATCGCGCCAGATTGCAGGGTTTCGTAGCATGGAAAACAAAAAAATTCTACCGCATACAAACAAACAAGTCAAGATCTATCTACTAGATTATAGCAACGAGTAGATGGAATAACTCATCCTCGAAGATTCCAAAGTGTTTAACGAGAGCGGATTCTCGTGGGTGATGTAGTCGTACTCTTTCCGATCTCAATATCGCGTAGACGGTCCTTCCGGCGCTGCGTTCCGGCAGCGCTCCCGCAGTCGGTCACACGTTCGGTACTCGACGAAGCCCTTCCTCTCCCTTGTTCCAGCAGGCAGCGGAGGTTGTAGCACTCTCCTCGCGATTCCGGCAGCACAACGGCGTGGTACTGGAAGTAGAGGGGAGATCTCGTAGGGCTTCGCCTTAAGCCGGAGCGAGTATGGTGGACTATGAGAGAGCTCCTCGGTGATATAGGGTTTAGACACACCAAGGAGGAGTCTTGGCCGGCGGCTAGTGTTAGATAGGCGGCGGCGGCTTGCCCTAGGGCGGCGACGGCTGTAGGAGGGCCGGCGGCTTAGGGCTAGGGTTTGCGGGTGGAGGTGTTCGGTACTAGGAGGGGCAGCCCTGCCCCTCCTTATATAGGTGGAGGGGCCGCGCCAGGGGAGGGGAGTCCATCCCCAACTCGGTTTCCCAAGGGGGCCGGCGGTGGAGGGGAGGAACTCCTCCCCAACTCGGTTTCCACCTTCCCCTCCACTTCCCAAAATAGTCGTTTGACTTTTCAAATTGGCGTTTGACTTTTCAAACTAGGATTGGATTAAACCCTTTATTTTGTTCAGCGATGACACCTAGTACATGATGCAATCATTCCAACTTGGTATGACACATTCATGTACCCTTCCCCTTTGGAGTGCCGGACATTTCGGAACCTTCTAGAACATTCCCGATGAAAACAACGAAACCATTCTCCAACCTCGAAACAGGACTTTCCTTATATGAATCTTATTCTCCGGACCATTCCGGATCTCCTCGTGATATCCCGGATCCCATCCGAGACTCCGAACAACATTCGGTCTCTTACTCATCATTCCATAACTACACAAACAACGTCGAATCCTTAAGTGTGTCTCCCTACGGTTCGTGAATTATGCAGACATGATCGAGACACTTCTCCGAACATTAACCAGTAGAGGAATCTGGAAATTCATATGGCTCCCACATATTTCTACGATTATTTGCGATCGAATGAAGCACTTACATACGATACCAATTTCCCTTTGTCTCACGATAGTTTACTTATCTGAGGTTATGATCGTCGGTATCTCTGCATACCTAGTTCAACCTCGTTACTGATAAGTACTCTTTTCTCGTTCCCGTGATATGTGATCCCTTGTGAGATAGTCACATGCTTGCAAGCTAATTGGATGACATTTCACCGAGAGGGCCCAGAGTATATCTATCTGTCATATGGATGGACAAATCCCACTCTTGATCCATGTGTCTCAACCAATACTTTCCGAACACTCAATGCCACCTTTATAGCCACCCAGTTACGGTGTGGTGTTTGATGTCATCAAAACATCCATCCGGTAAAGGTGATATGCATGATCTCATGGTCGAAGGAATTAGGTTACTATGTATCAGAAAGCATATAGCAATTGAACTATTAAAATGACTTGATCTTTATGCTACGCTTATCTATAGGAGTATGTCCACCATATCATTCTCCTAACGATATGATCTTGTTGTTAATAACATCTCAATGTTCATGATAGGGAAACCACAATCATTTATTAACCAACAAGCTAGTATTATAAAGAGGCTTGCACTTGAGTCATCTAATCTAGATTACATGGTAATATACCGAACAGCCATGGCAGTTTGGTGCTGGTCATGTTTTGCCCTCGGGAGAGGTTTAGTCAACGGATCCGCCACATTCAGATCTGTCTGTACTTTGCAAATCTTTATGTCCCCACCTTGGACATGTTCTCGAATAGCATGAAAACGTAGCTTGATGTGCTTCAGCTTCTTGTGTGACCTTGGTTCTTGCGCATTGGCTATGACGCCCATGTTATCACAGTAGATAGACATTGGGTCCAGCGCACTAGGAACCACACCCAGCTCTATAATGAACTCTTTCATCCATATCGCTTCTTTTGAAGCCTCCGAAGCAGCCATGTATTCCGATTCAGTTGAAGATCTCGCCACAACGTTTTGCTTTGCACTCCTCCAGGTAACTGCTGCACCATTCAAAGTAAATACGTATCCAGATTGTGATTTAGAATCATCCGGATCGGTGTTCCAACTAGCATCGGTGTAACCATTAACAACGAGTTGTTCATCACCTCCATAAGGAAGAACCATATCCTTAGTTCTTCTCAAGTACTTAAGGATGTTTTTGACCGCTGTCCAATGATCCACTCCTGGATCACTTTGATATCTGCTAGTTAAACTAACAGCATATGCAATGTCGGTCTAGTACATAGCATGGCATACATTAGAGATCCTATGGCTGAGGCATAGGGAGTCTTACTCATCCTTTCTCTATCTTCTGCCGTTTTCGGACTTTGAGTTTTACTCAAGGTCGTATTGGGCAACATGGGCAAGAACCCTTTCTTGCTATCTTCCATTCCAAACCTCTTTAGAACTTTGTCCAAATATGTACTTTGTGACAATGATATTAGGCGTCTCGATCTATCTCTATAAATCTTTATGCCTAATATATAAGCTGCTTCGCCAAGATCCTTCATTGAAAAACTATTATTCAAATATTCCTTGACACTATTAAGAAGGTCTACATCATTCCCAATCAACAATATGTCATCTACATATAGTATTAAGAATGCTACAGAGCTCCCACTCACTTTCTTGTAAATACAAGCTTCTCCATAAGTTTGTATAAAACCAAAACTTTTGATCACCTTATCAAAACATTGATTCCAACTTCGGGATGCTTGCTTCAATCCATAGATGGACCGTTGAAGTTTGCATACCTTGTTAGCATCTTTAGGATTGACAAAACCTTTGGGTTGCATCATATACAACTCTTCACCAATGTCTCCATCGAGGAATGTTGTTTTGACATCCATCTGCCATATCTCATAATCATAATATGCAACAATTGCTAACATAATCCTCACAGACTTTAGCTTCGCTACAGGTGAGAAAGTCTCATCGTAGTCAACTCCTTGAATTTGTCGAAACCCTTTTGCGACAAGTCAAGCTTTATAGACAGTAACATTACCATCGGCATCTGTTTTCTTCTTGAAAATCCATTTGTTCTCGACAGCCTTCCGGCCATCCGGTAAGTCCACCAAAGTCCATACTTGGTTTTCGTACGTGGATCCAATCTCGGATTTCATGGCTTCTTGCCATTTATTGGAATCTGGGCTCATCATCGCTTCCTCATATGTCACAGGGTCATCGGTGTTGTCCACCAACATGACACTCATAACGGGATCATACTAATCTGGAGTGGTACAAGTTCTCGTTGACCTGCGAGGCTCTGTAGCAACAACAACCGAAGTTTCATGATCATCATCATTAGCTTCCTCTCTTATTGGTGCAGGCACCACAGGAACTTCTTCCGGTGTTGCGCTACTCGTAAGTTCGAGAGAAGGTTCGACAACCTCGTCGAGTTCTACTTTCCTTCCAGTCACTTCTTTCGAGAGAAATTCCTTCTCTAGAAAGGATCCATTCTTGGCAACAAAGATTTTGCCCTCGGATCTATGATAGAAGGTATACCCAATAGTTTCCTTCGGGTATCCTATGAATACGCATTTTTCCGCTTTGGGTTCAAGCTTGTCCGGCTGTAACTTCTTTACATAGGCTTCGCAACCCCAAACTTTAAGGGACGACAATTTAGGTTTCTTCCCAAACCATAATTCATACGATGTCGTTTCAATGGATTTAGATGGTGCCCTATTTAAAATGAATGCGGCTGTTTCTAATGCATAACCCCAAAATGATAGCGGTAAATCTGTAAGTGACATCATAGAACGAACCATATCTAAGAGAGTTCGATTACGATGTTCAGACACACCATTACGCTGTGGTGTTCCCCGCGGTGTCAATTGTGAAAGTATTCCGCATTTCTTCAAATGCTCGCCAAACTCGTAACTTAGATATTCACCTCCACGATCAGAACGTAGAAATTTAATCTTCTTGTTACGTTGATTCTCAACCTCACTTTGAAATTCCTTAAACTTCTCGAAAGTTTCGGACTTATGTTTCATGAAATATATATACCCATATCTACTCAAGTCATCCGTGAAGGTAAGAACATAACGATAACCACCGCGCGATGCTACACTCATTGGACCACACACATCGGTATGTATGATTTCCAATAAGTCCGTAACTCGCTCCATCATACCAGAAAATGGAGTCTTAGTCATTTTACCCATCAGACATGCTTCGCATCTTTCAAGTGATTCAAAATCAAGTGATTCAAGAAGTCCATCGGAATGGAGTTTCTTCATACGCTTCACTCCAATGTGACCAAGACGACAGTGCCACATATAGGTCGAGTTATCGCTCGATTTCAAATGTTTAGCCTCAATGTTATTAATATGTGTATTTCCACTATCGAGATTCAATAAGAATAGACCATCTATCAAAGGTGCATGTGCATAAAACATATTACTCATATAAATCGAACAACCATTATTCTCGGACTTAAACAAGTAACCGTCTCGCAATAAACAAGATCCTGATATAATGTTCATGCTTAACGCAGGCACCAAATAACAATTATTTAAGTATAAAACTAATCCCGATGGTAGATGAAGGGGTAGCGTGCCGACCGCGATCACATCAACCTTTGATCCGTTTCCCACGCGCATCGTCACCTCGTTCTTCGCTAGCTTCCGTTTATTCTGCAGCACTTGTTTCGAGTTACAAATATGAGCAACCGAACCAGTATCAAATACCCAGGCACTACTACGAGTACTAGTGAGATACACATCAATAACATGTATATCGGATATACCTTTCTTCTTGATGTTGCTGTTCTTTAAATCCGCCAAGTACTTTGGGCAATTCCGCTTCCAGTGACCTTCTCCCTTGCAGTAAAAGCACTCAGTATCAGGCTTAGGTCCAGCCTTGGTCTTCTTCATCGGCGCGGTAACTTTCTTACCACCCTTCTTGAAGTGTCCCTTTTGCTTAGACTTGCCTTTCTTGAATTTGGTGGTCTTATTGACCATCAACACTTGGTGCTCTTTTTTTATCTCCACTTCTGCAGATTTCAACATGGCAAAGAGTTCTGGCAACTGCTTGTTCATGTTTTGCATATTGTAGTCCATCACAAAGTTCTTGTAACTTGGTGGTAGTGATTGGAGGACACGGTAAATCCCCAAAGCATTAGGAATCACTATACCCAAGCTTTGAAGTTTGTTTGCGTGCCCAGACATCTTAAGCACATGCTCACTGACGGAGCTGCCCTCTTCCATCTTGCAGTTAAAGAACTTTTCAGAAGCCTCATAGCTCTCAATTGCCGCGTGAGTCTCAAAGATCAATTTGATATCACGGACAATATCATGTGGGTCTGAATTCTCAAACCTTTTCTGAAGCTCCGATTCTAAACCATACAAGATAGCACACTGAACCGTGGAGTACTGAGTCTTCCGAGCGAGGTAAACATTCTTTACTTCATCGGTAGCAGTAGCTGCAGGTGGGTTACCCAGCGGTGCATCCAGCACATAGGTCAAATTACCAGCTGTGAGGACAATCCTCAAATTGCGGAACCAATCCGCGAAGTTGCTTCCATTGTTTTTCAACTTTTCTTTCTCTAGGAACGCATTAAAAATGATGGTAGGGGCCGCCATTGATCTACAACATATTTGCAATAATGTAGACTAAGTTTATGACAAATTGAGTTCTAATTAATAGTTAAATTAATCTAGGTGAACTCCCACTCAAAACAATATCCCTTACATTGTTTTAGTGATCACACGAACCAAATCCACCACATCAACACCGATCATCACGAGAGTTGATATAGTTTCAATGGCGAACAATCGACATGTTCATCATATCTACTATATGATTCATGCTTTACCTTTCGGTGATCCGTGTTCCGAGACCATGTCTGTACATGCGGCTCGTCAAGATCAAACCTTAGCTTCTGCATGAGCAAATCTGGCTTGCTCACGTTGTATACACTTGCGGAATCTAACACACCCGATCATCACGTGGTGCTTCGAAACAACAAGCTTTAGCAACGGTGCTAACTAAGGGTGAACACTTTATGACTTGAAATTCATGTGCATGAGGGATCATCTTATAATGCTACCGTTGTTAACTCAGCAATACAAGATGCATAAAGGATTAACATCACATGCAATTCATAATATGTGATATGATATGGCCTTTCTTCTTTGTGCTTCCGATCTCCATCTTCAAGCACGAACATGATCTCCATCATCACCGGCATTGCATCAAGGTCAATGACGCTTCTCCATGGTTGTCGTCCACCGGCTTCAACTATTACAACTACTTTGAATAGACACGCGAGTCTTAACAAAATTAAAGACAACCATATGGCTCCTGCCGGTTGCCAACTTACAATAAGGAACATTGCATACATCAAATATAATCACAATCATGGCCATATCACATCACAGCACACCCCTGCAAAACAAAGTTAGACGCATCTACTTTCTTTGCATGTTTTACGTGGTTTGGGGCTTTCAATAAGTGTCGTTCTAACTTATGAACATGAACCACAACATTGATACTAGTATTGACAATCACCCATTGTAAATTGACTCTTAACTATGCTGGGAGAAACAGGCACCCGCAAAGCCACTTATGCAATGCAAGTTGCATGTCAAGCGTGGAGCAAGTCTCATGAACGATGTCATGTAAGGTTAGCCCGGGACGCTTCATCCCAACATCCCGCAAGATGCAAAGTACACAAGAAGCAATCGACAATAAAAGCATCAACGCCCACAATGACCATTGTGTTCTACTCGTGCAACAGATCTACATATAGACACGGCTCTGATACCACTGCAGGGTTTCGTAGCATGGAAAACAAAAAATTTCTACCGCATACAAACAAACAAGCCAAGATCTATCTACTAGATTGTAGCAACGAGTCGATGGAATAACTCACCCTCGAAGATTCCAAAGTGTTTAACGAGAGACGATTCTCGTGGGTGATGTAGTCGTACTCTTCCTGATCTCAAGATCGCGTAGACGATCCTTCCGGCGCTGCGTTCCGGCAACGCTCCCGAAGTCGGTCACACGTTCGGTACTCAACGAAGACCTTCCTCTCCCTTGTTCTAGCAGGCAGCGGAGGTTGTAGCACTCTCCTCGCGATTCCGGCAGCACAAGCGTGGTACCGGAAGTAGAGGGGAGATCTCGCAGGGCTTCGCCTTAAGCCGGAGCGAGTATGGTGGACTATGAGAGAGCTCCTCGGCGATCTAGGGTTTAGACACACCAAGGAGGAGGCTTGGACGGCAGCTAGGGTTAGCTAGGCGGCGGCGGCTGCAGGAGGGCCGGCGGCTTAGGGCTAGGGTTTGCGGGTGGAGGTGTTCGGTACTAGGAGGGGCATCCCTGCCCCTCCTTATATAGGTGGAGGGGCCGCGCCAGGGGAGGGGAGTCCCTCCCCAACTCGGTTTCCCAAGGGGGCCGGCGGTGGAGGGGAGGAACTCCTCCCCAACTCGGTTTCCACCTTCCCCTCCACTTCCCAAAATAGCCGTTTGACTTTTCAAATTGGCGTTTGACTTTTCAAACTAGGATTTGATTAAACCCTTTATTTTGTTCAGCGATGACACCTAGTACATGATGCAATCATTCCAACTTGGTATGACACATTCATGTACCCTTCCCCTTCGGAGTGCCGGACATTCCGGAACCTTCTAGAACATTCCCGATGAAAACACCGGAACCATTCTCCAACCCCGAAATAGGACTTTCCTTATATGAATCTTATTCTCCGGACCATTCCGGATCTCCTCGTGATATCCCGGATCCCATCCGAGACTCCGAACAACATTCGGTCTCTTACTCATCATTCCATAACTACACAAACAACGTCGAATCCTTAAGTGTGTCTCCCTACGGTTCATGAATTATGTAGACATGATCGAGACACTTCTCCGAACAATAACCAATAGAGGAATCTGGAAATTCATATGGCTCCCACATATTTCTACGATTATTTGCGATCGAATGAACCACTTACATACGATACCAATTTCCCTTTGTCTCACGATGGTTTACTTATCCGAGGTTTTGATCGTCGGTATCTCTGCATACCTAGTTCAACCTCGTTACTGATAAGTACTCTTTTCTCGTTCCCGTGATATGTGATCCCTTGTGAGCCAGTCACATGCTTGCAAGCTAATTGGATGATATTTCACCGAGAGGGCCCAGAGTATATCTATCTGTCATATGGATGGACAAATCCCACTCTTGATCCATGTGTCTCAACCAATACTTTCCGAACACTCAATGCCACCTTTATAGCCACCCAGTTACGGTGTGGTGTTTGATGTCATCAAAGCATCCATCCGGTAAAGGTGATATGCATGATCTCATGGTCGAAGGAATTAGGTTACTATGTATCAAAAAGCATATAGCAATTGAACTATTAAAATAACTTGATCTTTATACTACGCTTATCTATAGGAGTATGTCCACCATATCATTCTCCTAACGATATGATCTTGTTGTTAATAACATCTCAATGTTCATGATAGGGAAACCACAATCATTTATTAACCAACAAGCTAGTATTATAAAGATGCTTTACTAGGGACTCTATTTTAGTTTACAAATCACACAAGTATTAATGTTTCCTGGTTAATACTATTATAGCATGAATGTAAACATTTATCATAAACACAAAGATATAATAATAACTATATTTATTATTGCCTCTAGGGCATATCTCCGACACAGATATCTACAAATCTCTATCGGGAAGAATAGAATTGTGAAAGAAGCCATAACCTGCAACAAATGGTTTCTTGACCTACGTCACGAACTTGCGTCCGAGCACCTACCGCAACTACTGCAGCTCGTAGAGATGATTGACTCAATACAGCTAACTGAGGCTCCTGACGAGATTGCCTGGAGATATGGATGAAAAGGTTGCTACTTTGCCCGTGCGCCGTGCCACATGCGCTTTCTAGGTGCCACCCGAACGGATAGCAACAAGATCATTTGGAAGGGATGGGGACAGGCAGATTATTCATCTGGACTCTAATGCTCAATATGGTGCTAACTGCTGATAAGCTGATCTAAGATAGTGGGACAACAATGCCTTGAGACCGCCCCTCGTCTCTTCACGGAGTGCCCCTACACCAATGACATCTGGAGATTAGCAGCGGAGAAACTAAATGTGCTAGCCATAAACCCTGCATCTTGGATCGAGAAGGTCTACCATATCAAGGATTGGCTTGCCTCTACGGTAGGCAATCAAACCGAAGACCCAGTGAATGATGATCTTCTCGGCAGTTAATTTAATTTGTTGGAAAATCTGGAAGAAACAGAACAAACATATTTTTAGAAGGAACTTCCTCATACAAGACTGGTCGAGAGGATCATGGATGATGCAAACGCTTGGAGGTTTGCTGGTGCCCCTTTATCCCTAGTCACGTGTTCAATGAGGCATCCTTTGACCCCGGTTAATTTTTCTCTCGCTTCTCTTTTATAAGAAAGGTCTCTCTGTTTTTGCCTTCCTTCGGTTTTTTTTTAACTTTCCACTAATGCAATGAAATACAGCAGCTCTCGTGCTGTTATCTCTCACCCCCAAAAAAAACTAACACGTCCTTAGAGAAAGCTCTCGAAATCCAAAGTTTTTCTTTTGCTTCCATATGGATTAATAAGGGCACGTACAATGCGGTGACGTCAGCCTTCCCTCGCCACGTTGGATTTTTGCTTAGTTGAAGGAGAGAGAAACAAGAGGGAGAGAGAGAGAGAGAGAGAGAGAGAGAGAGTTGTCTTCCCTTAACTAAGGGATGATCTCTTAACAATAAGAGAAGACTATTTTTCTCCATTGTACCATATGCTTTCTCTTAGTCAACCAATTTTTTACTAAAAATAGTTAATTTTATTAATTGTTAGAGACAGCAATAAGAGATAATGCATTGTATAAGTTATATACTGTCTCTTCTCTAAATGATATAGAGAGCTAAGAGAAGGCATGTTTTCTCTAGCATTGTACGTGCCCTAGACGCACGCGGTGCAAGGGAAAGGATCGATGAGTGCTGTACGCGCAAACAGCACGCCGACGACTAATCTTGCTACGCCGACGGCAAATCTTGCTACGTCGAGGGCTTTTTGCCGTCGGCGTAGCCGTCACGTGCTGTAGTGACTATGGATCGCATTGGCCACGCCCCATTGTCATGGGAATATTTTTCCGTCTCCTCTCGGTCGAGTCCCATCACGTACGAACCTCGTTACCTCACTTTCAGGTCATGCACGCGGATGCAGCGATCTCTCACGTACGTACGTACGCTGCTCATTCTCTCACACTCTCTCTCTCCTTTCTTTCTTCACGTTTTCGAAAGGGATGGGGTACACGCCACGATGATTCTCGAGTCAAACGTGTATTTGGTGGACCACCAACCAAACCCCCACGAGGCGCCACACTCTCCCGAGTCTGAACGGCCTCAACCCCTGGATGACCTTATTAAGCTACGGTCATTTCCTTCCTCATTTCATATTTTTTTTCGATAAGAATATTTTAATAATTATATCCTACAGTCTTGAGTTTATAGTATAAAATCATCACTTTTCTACCTAAATTTCGAAAAACCACCGGTTTATGTTTGAATCGCAAAAAACCACCACCCTACTGCTGATTTATTACAATGTACGCTAACCAGTCGACTGACACGAATTGACGATGGATCTGACAGATGGGACCCACCAGCTTGGGACGGCCGCTAAAAGACGTTAACGACATATAGCATAAAAACCACCACTCTTCTGCTTCAATTACGAAAAACCACCACTTTTCACGAGCTCATCGAAACATCAACGATGCACTGCGAAGGAAGAAAAGAAGGCACCGCTAAGGTGACCGATGGCGCGAAGTGCACCGATGGACAGACTCACAGTGGACGGTTCGGAAACCAGTTCTGAGGCATCGTCTTCTCCCAAACCAATATCCTCATTTCGTATGGTTTGTTGGATCGTGTACTCCTTGTATGTTCCAAACGGGGAGCCGGACAACAAAGTTCCTCCTTGGTTGTGTTCTCGACTGGCCATTGTCCCTCTTATTTTTTTAGATCAAAGGCACGTAAGTGCCCGACTTTAAATTAATAAAAATCATACAACAAGGTTTTACATAATGTCGATGAACAACTTACAAAGCAACAAAGACAACAACAAATAAAAGATACATAAGAAAATTCCAGCTGAAGTCGTCAATGCCCTATAACACGAATGAAGCACCAAGGACGGAGAAGGGAGATCTTGAAGTGGAAGCATTGATTAATCGCAGTATCTGGGTCCTTCGGGACCTTTCCTCGTTCAAAAAAAAAAAAAGTGGAAGCATCGTCAGCGCTGAATTGTCCCTGTCTGAACCAAGAGAAGCGAGCCGTTGCCTGGCCGTTCTCTCCCACTGAGATTTTTTTCTTACCGGTACCCAAAACCTACTCGCCCCTAAACGGAGTGACGCGACGCCTGGACCAAACCGGTCTCTCAGTTTCTACGTAATTCAGTCCTATCAATTGTTCCAACTTTCCCCGTCAATCGAATAACAATCACTAGTCTGGAAAAGAAGGTACGGTTGCAACATGGAGGAGTATGCTTTTGTGCTCTTGCGCCTAGCTGAAAGGTGAAGTCAGTTGTCATCTGCAGGCCGCGGGTGACATGACAAGTGCAGGTGGAAGGCAGGAAGTCAATGTGGTCGTGGGCAAAGCTAGCCTTCAACTTTTTTTTGGGGCAAAAGTAAAGCTACTACTAACTACCCCTGCCGCTGCCGAAAGGAATTCACCTGCTGTGTGGCATTGCACCCCGAAGATCATCAAACAAAAAGTGCTCTAGGAAATAATACCGTAGGAGATTGGATGCGACGCAGAAGCAACAGATTGGACCGAACAAAACCGGAATCTTTGTACTTCCTTCGTCTTTACATAGGTGTAGAATTATTATTTTCAAAATTTGAACCGTATCAATATAGTACATCTATTGTGAGACGGATGGAGTAAAACAAACCTAGACAAATCTGATTCGGATGTATCTAGTACGTACACAGGATTTACACATCAATTTTCCTGGAATTCAGAGCGAAAAAACACGCGCTCCAAACTGATTTTCTGAACCTAAACCAAGTGTAAACGCTAGAATACACTAGGTAGTAGTAGAGATCCAAGTCGATCTAGGTTCATTGGCAGTGGCAGCTATGGGTAGCAAGCATCTGAATATGGGATCCTAAAGTCAAAACCAGCAGCTCAAGAGAGGAGAGAAGAGACAGGAGTATCTGGTAGCGATTAAACAAAACGGCGACGCTAACGCTACGCCTTAACTAGTAATCAATGGCGATCCACGTTTGGTGCTGCGTATGCTAGTACGATTCTAGTATATTTTGTTGGTCATACGCTTGGTCGGGGCAGGCGAGACTGTGAATCCCGAGGACAGAAGAGGACGGCAAAATTCTCGGGCGCTCGCGCGCTTTGTCCGTGTCTTGTCCACCTGCTGCACATTTCTGTAGTATTTGATAATTCTGGGGATCAATGAGGCCCTGGCTGTTCTAGTAGTACACAGTCATGAACAATTTGGTTTGCGGCATGTACACACACATGTAGGAGTACTATCCTTCAAAGTCCACTGTACAAGTTCACCGTGGAAAAAGGGTCCAACATGGGGACTCGATCCTAAAGTTGAATTAAGTGCTTTCATTGCTCCTCCTCTACCTCTACTACTACTACACTAATGTGGATCGTCGAGTGCAACAAGCAAAGCAATCCTAATCCAGTAAAAGTCAAGTGGCTTGACCGGTCAAAAAGAGCGTACAAGGTTTACAGGGAGAAGGGCACGAAAAAGGCAGCTGTGAACAGTTGTGAGTTGTGATGCATGCCAAAAGGGTCATGGCCAAAGGTCAAGAGGATGTGATGGAACGAAGAGGGAAGAGGAGATGCAGATGTTTATCTATCATCAGTAGTGGTTGTTAGGGCACAAACAAGTACAGTATATATACAAGCGTACAACAAAAGCTAGCTGTATGTATATCACCAACACAGAAAAAACAAGAGAAGAAAAATGACAAACATAACGTTTAGTATAAAACTCAAAGAAATATGACAATCCTACTACTTGTACTAAAACATAACCTCAACAGTACAAGAAAAGCTAGCTGTATATCACCAACGCACTATAAAAATGACACAAGTAACGCTTAATATAAAAAATCACAGAAATATGACAAATAATGGAAACAAGTGCATATAATAATCAAGAACAATATGATACAAGCTCCTACTCCTAAAACTATTCCCAAGTCCTCAACAACTATAGCGCTACTCAATCATAGAATGAAGCTTATTGAGTGACTTAAGTCCCCAGCAGAGCACAAGGTGCAGCTTGCTGCATGCTGGCTGGTCCACTGGTGAACAGTGAAGAGCCTGATCGATGAAGCCTACACGCACGCTAGAAGAAAAGGCACCTACAAGACAAGAGCTACGTGCATAAATGTTTGCTCAATGATTCTCTCGCAAGCAAGGACGGGACACCGTGAGTTTGCACAGCGAGAAAACCTGTTCACGATCGACTGCTCTGCCGATCTTATTCTGAACAGGCAATCCTTTACTGGAATTAAGCGGAGTAGGAAAATAGTTACTACTGTATGTGTGTACAGCTGAATAAATACTTGAACAGTTCAGTATATGCACTGCGCTCAGAATCCAGACACGATAGATAGAGACATGACTTCACATACCCATGGCTCATCCTTCAGAGGAAATTGCATCTCGAATGCACATTCGGAGATTAATCAGACTGTACTGTAGCAGTGGACTTGATTAATCCCCATATGGATGCCAAATCATGCCATTGATTGCAAATAATTATGGAGTACGAAGTACTACGTATATACTGTATTTAGGACCATGTCGATGATACGATCGATCAATGGCATTGAAACTGCAATAAATGGAGCTACAAGTAGTCCCGGGATCCAAGCCAGGTAAAGCAGCAAGAACAACTCAAGAACAATTACTACTTCCAAGGAACTAGCTAGAGGGAAGCGAAGAAACAAATATGAAGAGACGAAATTGCCTGGCTTTTCCGCATGCCAATACAGAAACTCTTCTCCATTTTCTGAGCTAATCAAGCTGGCATGGTTGCCTCCATGCCTCTGCTCTGCGGAAGAACCGAGATGGCGACGGAGTGCTCACCGGAGCGGCATCCCCGGCATGCGGAGCGACCAGACGCGGTGAAGAGGAGACGGTGGCCGGTTGCGGGGGGTGGTGGCATTGGGCACCCTCCTCATCCTTCCTCATGCCCGGCGACGGAGTGTCCTGCTGATAGCACACGGCCCAAGCATATGAGAGAGGGAGAAGAGAAGGGGGGAGGTCTCTTTGCGCTACTATATGCAAACGCAGAGGATTAGAATAGTAGAGGTTTTAAAACACACACAACCTAGCAGGAGCTCGCATCAGGATCATATGTGACAGCATGTGTGTGGCGCGCCTACACTGATCACGAGCCCTATGGCTTTAGTTTGCCGAACAAGGGACAACTAGGGGTCAAAAGGTGCAACATATTTTATTGAAGCCCACGGTGAGAGATGTCTTTTCCTTTTGCAATTAAGCATTTTTTTCTTTGAGAAGTCAAGGAAGCTTTTCATGACTTCCATCTATTTTTCCCACTCAAATCTCTGTTTCAGATTCAACAAAAATAGTCATGTGATGTTGACCAATACATACAACCATGTGGTAATACAGGCAAATGAGCAATAGCCACTATTTACATTCCTGTGTGGAGAGCATTTTCAAAAGGTTCCCTTTGTATATCATTTCAAAATCTAACAGTATTTTCACATTCAACCTTGAAAAACTTTCGTCATCGTCTCATCTAGCCCTCTCGCTCACTATTTTAGCAAAAGGCAGAAAAAATGGTGACTGCGAAGGCCGGATGTGATAGTGAGTAGGACGCAAACAATTGGAGAGTGTTTTTTCGGCCTTTTGCTAAACACAACTAGTATAGAGAGTGGACAAGGGAGTTCACTTCATGCTCCTCACTCGGGAGGGCTTATCGTTGTACAAGGGGACATGTGTTATGTTTGTCTCGCGGCGCGAAGAAGCAAGAAGGTCATCGTGCCAGACTGCCTTTGGGCACTTGATCTACCTTGAGAGTCGGAGGGTTTAGAGTCAGGGTACCTTGAGGAAGAAAGTGAGGAATCGGCACGATGCTGCCCCAAGTAGGCGAAGGGACTCGATATGAAGGCACACCTGGTTCGAGAAGCCGCTAAGGCCAAAAGCTCACGAAATCTAAAAGAAATCACGAGAATCCCCCCTCTACCGCAATTGTCCAAACAACTCTATGAGCAAGTAGGGGAGTGTGCTTAGCGGTGTCCACCTGTATTAAGACATCATTATGGGAGACAGTCGAAAGGCATGGCAACCCGTGGGAACCCACCACCCGCCTCTATCAGGCACATGACTGTAATTCCCCGGTCAAACCACCAGGTGATGTAAAGAGAAAAGTGGCTCAGTGCATGTAATGCCCTCGAATCGGGTCTATGCAGATCCTAGCATTCCAGCCAAAATCCGCATAGAAGCGATTCAAAAACGTCCACCAAACACTTTCATGTGGATGGATTTTTATTAAAAGTAGTTACATCACAATAGTTTATAGCAGAATCCACCAGAAACATATATATACAATAACGACTCGGCGAGCCAATAATACAAATGATACAATTCAAAGATACAACTTAAAAATAAAGCAAAATAGTATCCGAGTATGGACAAGATCCAAATGAGACTAAAAAAAGTCCTGAAGAATAACCAAGCGGTGTCCATAAACCCTACCCAGGCCAAGCCAAAAGGGTAACCTTGCTAACGTCATCGATCACATACCTGCCAAAGCCAAAAGGTGTAGGCAAAGAGCAAAGGAAAAACAGAAAGAGAGCGGTCGGTATTGAGGCCAGTACACAGCGAGTCTTAGAATTCAGTGGCTCTCGCCTACATGGGTATGGTGGGCCTAGTGACGAGGGTACGACTCGTCAATGCCCATTGTTATGGACTTGGGTTTTAAAGAAGGAGGGGACGCTGGAGATCGCGGAACGGCTAACAGATTCGCAACACGGGGACACGAGGTTTACTTAGGTTCAGGCCCCCAGAGGGAAAACCCTACTCATGCTTGTGTGTTCTTGATTGATGGCGATGTCGAAGGTTATAGGGGTGCTCAAATGAGATCTGGCGAGTTGTGTGCTAGGGTTATGGATTGTCCTCCTCGTCGTGTCCTCCTGGACTTTATATGGGGAGGCTAGGTCCCGGGGTTTAGGTCGAGTCGGTTACAAGTTAGGGTTTGACCCTTTGAATTTCTATCTAAAGCTGGCAGTGTTCTCCAAGGAGTCGCATCCTTCATGGGCCTAGGTCACCCGAATCCTTCCTAGGCTTCGTCGTCTGGAGCGGGTGATTGTATGGGCTTCTGCCAGGCCGGATCGAGTAGGCTAACATCAGGCACTCGTAGGGCATACCCATGTCAGTAGCCCCCGTGTGTTCAGTCGAATTGTAGATTCGATTGGAGACTCTTAAGTCTTTCGAGTGCTTTCATACAAACAAGTTTCAAGTCAATATGTTGGTTCATAGGGATTGTTGATACGTGTGCCTGACTCGCCCGATGGATCAGGTTCAGTTAACTGTCTTTGGACAAAACAACACGATCTACTTCACACTCGAGTCCCCGACCTTGAATCCAGAAAATAGCTCGCGTAATTCGACCCAGGCCGTGGAGGTCTTACATGAGTCGAATTCCAGTGTCTAAATTATGTACCCAATGCGTCTGTCGGTATTTTTCATCGTGCCTGCTGACACAAAATATTACTAGCAGAGCGCAGTCGGGTGCATTGCCAGGCCATCAGAAGTATCTGTAGATCGTATCTTTGCATCATAGACACAATATCCGAAAGTTTATCGCCGCTTAGGTGTTTTGGGTGACTAAGGAAACGTTGCCTCTCTTGGTGTTATTTCAAGCAGAGTTGCTAAATGAGATGTATGCTTTATTGTAATCATGAGGGTCCAAAAGATCTCAATTATCTAATTAATAGGGTGTGCGACCAACGCTCCCTATAGGAGTAGCTCCCGAGTGTCTGTTCGAGTCATAGACTCGAGCAGAGACTTATAGTTGACAGTTGTGCCCACGGTGAGGGATGTCTTTTCCTTTTGCAATTAAGCATTTTTTCTTTGAGAAGTCAAGGAAGCTTTTCATGACTTCCATCTATTTTTTCCACTCAAATCTCTGTTCCATATTCAACAAAAATATCCATGTGATGTTGACCAATACATACAAACCATGTGGTAATACCGACAAATGAGCAATAGCCTCTATTTACATTCCTGTGTGGAGAGCATTTTCAAAAGGTTTCCTCTGTATATCATTTCAAAATCTAATAGTATTTTCACATTCAACCTTGACAAACTTTTGTGATCGTCTCATCTGGCCCTCTCGCTCACTATTTTAACAAAAGGCAGAAAAAATGGTGACTGCGAAGGCCGGATGTGATAGTGAGTAGGACGCAAAAAATTGGAGAGTGTTTTTCGGCCTTTTTCTAAACACAACTAGTATAGAGAATGGACAAGGGATTCCATGATGTGCACAGATCATTTATACCTAGTTTTTAAGTTAAGGTATCGATCCCACAGGGAGCCCAAAGGAAAGTGTTTATGAATAAAGTCTCTGTCACACTCAAAGTTGTCACAAGTCTTCGAGTGAATTGACTGCAAGTGTTGAAATAAGAACAAATTTGGACCCACTCATAAATTCTTTATTTTCCTCTTACAATGTTTTTTCACTTCATCTTGAAATCATATGAACATTTTCAAATGTTTCATACTTCTCCCTTATTAAGTAAATATACAAATATATTTACTCAAATTTTGGAGAAAGCGTATGAAATTTAAATCCATCACTCACGACTACACATAATGGACTATATACATCAATATGCACAATATCCAATAGGTTGGTCGTTCATTCTTGTTTGGCCCATGAACAAGGTTTTAATTAACTCCCGGAAAGTTTCACAAGTGTCAATTAATAAAAATCAAAAGACTCCAAAAATCCATTAACATGGAGTTTTTCTTCTTATTTCCTTTCCAATATAATTTAAACGGTGATGTCACTCAAAAGTGATATTTCAATCATTCGATCTTATGACACTTTAGCATAAGTGTTTATGGATGTGATTTATCCAACTAGGTTTGTAAATGTTCATCCATCTTCTATGGAATACGATAATTATTTGAATAACCATTATTCTCATAATACCGGAACAAAATAACAAATATTAATACAAATCTTGAAGGGAAATTGATGTCAACGAGAAACAAAATAACACTTTATTTGTTTTCGATGAACATCATCACATATTCTTTTGCTAGTTACTTAGGCCATTGTAGTTCATGAATTGTGGTGTTCTATATGAAACTTCATACCAAAAAATTTGGTATCCAATACCAGTATCCAATAATCAAGAAGCAGATTGTTTAACAAGCAAAGAATACACCCATAACGTGTATATCATTTATATACCTAAGCTGGACTTTTTCAGTTTTTTTCCTTTCTGCCAAATATTTACCAGATTCTCTTTTAGCATTACATTTCCTTTTAAAAATAATCTAACAACATCAATAGTGGCACCATACATATGACACATTGACGAGGTTTGATCTCGTCAATGCCCATTGTTATGGACTTGGGTTTTGGAGAAGATGGGGATGCTGGAGATCGCGGAACGGTTAGCAAATAAGCAACACGGGACACGAGGTTTACCCAGGTTCAGGCCCCCGGAGGGAAAACCCTACTCCTGCTTGTCTGCTCTTGATTACGGCGGAACCGGTGATTACAGGGGTGCGCAGACGCAATCTGGCATGGAGGTGTGTATGCGAAAGTATGAGGTCAGAGATCTAGGTCGTGCCTCCTGGCCTTTATATAGACTTAGGCAGGTCCCAGGCATAGATCTAGTCGGTTACAGGTTCTAGGGTTTACCCCTTTGAATTTCCTATCTACTCTAGTCTTGCTCTCCAAGGATCCGAAGGCGTCATGGGCCTTGGCCACCCGAAAGTATTCATGGGCCGGCGTATATTTGCTGTGGGCCTTCCTTGGGCTAGACCAGGTATGCTGAGGTCGTGTATCCGCGGGGTATAACCATGTCAGTAGCCCCCGAGTGATCAGTCGAATCGTAGATTCGGCTGAGGACTCTTCAATCCTTCGGGTGCAACTCTGTCTTTCAAGAGAATGTGTAGGGATTGTTGATGCGTGTGCCTGACTCTCCCGATGGATCAGGGTCAGTTAACTGTCTTAGGACAAAATAACACGATCTTCTTCAGGTTCGAGTCCCTCGACTCAAACCCGGAACATATGCTGGCGTAATTCAACTCAGCCCGTGGAGGACTTACAGGAGTGGAATTCCAGTGAATTTAATTGATGTACCCAACGCGTCCGTCGGGATTTTTCATCGCGCCTGTTGGCACGGGTTTATACTAGCAGAGCGCAGTCATGTGCGTTACCAGGCCATCAGATGATATCTATAGGTCTTATCTTTGCATCGCAGACACATCATCCGAATTTTATCACCGCGGAGGTGTTTCGGGTTTCGAAGGAGAATGTTACTCACTTAGCGTTAATTGGGGAAGAGTTGCCGGAAAGTTTTTGCATACTGATCCGAAAGATCGCAGTCGAAGATTTATAGGGTGCGCGACCAGCGCTCCCTATGGGAGTAGCCCCCGAGTGTCTGTTCGAGTCGTAGACTCGAGCGAAGACTTTAATTCAGCCGTTGTTCAGTGTCAGGTTCGTAGGACACAAATTTTTTCGGATGCTTAAATCTATCCTTCTTATGGGAGTAGCCCCCGAGTCCGCAGTGGAGTCGTTGACTCAACATAGGACTCAAAGAAATAGTTCTGTGTTGTAGCGTGTTGTTCATTTTTCGGGTGCGCGGCCAGCGCTCCTGATAGGAGTAGCCCCCGAGTAATTAGTCGAATCGTAGAATCGAGTGAGTACTCTTAGCTTTGAAGCCGAAGAAATTGTGACTGTTGCTAGTATAGCTTTTGATGACGTCGGTGCTGACGATCGGTGACCTCAAGCGTCTGCTGTGCCAGATATGACTTGACTGGATGAACATGGGTCCCACTTTCTGACCTTGAATTGACCGGTCACGCGCGGCGTGGAGATAATTATGGCGTCGCCTCTATTTCCGCGCGTAGTGGACGGCGTGTTGGTTCGTTGCGATGCTGACACGTGTATGGCCAGATCCTGCCGTTGGCGTTAGGTCTTCTCGATGGACGGTTGTCGTGCATCGTCTTTGTCTTTATAATCATTGGGGGAAAACATTAGTCTGTTTTCACCGCAGCCATTCTCGTTTCACTGCTCCCTTGTTCTCTGAGAGTTCTTGTTGCGCGCTGGAATATCCTCGGACATTTCCTTCTTCCATCCTACGTTCTCGCCGCCAGCGCCGCCGTACCACAATGGGGAAGCCGAAGAAGTCCTCTTGTGCGGTTGGTACCAGCGCTGCTGGAGGGAAGAAGAGTGATGCCACTACCCGTGTCACCGACGGTGGCTGGCAGCGATCGGAGACGCGGGAGAGTGATCACCGCAAGCTTCATGACCGGGGCTTGATCCAGCAGGATAGGGAGGCCGTCAAACTCCCAGGCAACAAGGTAATCCCCCATCCCCCCGCTGGGTTTCGGGTTATGTTCCTCACCTCGTTCTTCGCGGCTTTTCCTTCCCAGTCCACGACTTCCTTCGTGGACTGCTTTTTCTTTACTACGTCCAACTACATCATCTTTCCCCCAATTCTCTTCTTCACATTGCTTGTTTTATCACTTTCTGCAAGTGCTGGCTTGGTATCGAGACGCACTTTGGCCTCTTCCGGAAAATCTATTCCGTGAAGAGGCAATCTGGTTCGGATGGTGTTTATCCCATTGGGGGTTGCATCATCTCCCGCAAACCCAATATGCTTTTCTTCTCTTTTTCCATGTCCGAATCTGTCCAGTACTGGCGGAGGCGATGGTTTTATATCCGCGACTCCACAGTGGCTAGGCAGGATTTTGGTCTTGCTCCTTTCGACCCCTCCCAAAAGATCGAGCCGAAGAGGTCCTGGAAAAACCAGATCTTGGATGGCGAGGTAGCGGAGATAGAGGCTCTCTATCGTCGAGTGGAGGATCTCCAGCTGATTCCGGAGAAGGAGGTGAATGGTGTGGATATCATCCGCACTTTTCTTGAGCGTCGGGTGCAGCCACTCCAGGCTAGGGCGCACCCGATGTTCCTTTATGTTGGCCGTCGTGATCCGACTAGGGTTTCGACTGAGAAATTCTCCAAGGGAGATCTCGACGGGGCCCTTCATCCGCTGCTAAAGTTCAAGGCTGGAGAGGATATCCCGGGGAAGTCGCTGACTTCTCCGTTCTCTGCTTCGCTTCTTGTTCCACAGGTGTAGATCCGTGCGCGTAGCGCTATTTTTGACTGCATTGTACTTGCACTTGTTTGCTAACAAATTTTCTTCTCTTGTGCAGGAGTTCAAAGTGTCGGGCATGTTGCCACCGCTTCCCGAATTGTTTCCGGCTGCGCCGAACAATGAAGTGGTGGATTCCATGTCCGAGCTGCCATCGGCGCGCTATCCGGCTGAAGAGGCCAACGAGTCGAGCGAGGACCACACTCGCAAGCGCACACGGAGCTCCAGCGAGTCTTCGGATGCCTCGACCCCGCCGACTCCTAGGAATACACTGTGGCTTGAACATCACAGTGATGGGCATGGAGGCTCTTCCTCTCTGATTCCTGCCGTTCTCGTGCGGGCTGTGGCACCGCATCCGCCGGCAAAGCGGAAGAAGGAAGACAAGAAGGAAGAGAAGAAAGAGGAGAAGAAGGTCCAGAGGACCCCTCCCGTCTTTGACTTGAGCGACCTTGACTCGTAAGTTTTTCTTAGTCTTGTATTACCTTTTCTTGCTTGTTTACTTTGTTCGTGTGCTAACTTGTCCTGGTGCAGCCATTCTTCCAACGATTCCTCCAGTGATGGTGCTCGGGAGATGATGGGGGAGTCGAAGGTCGTGCTTCCTCATCCTCAGACGGTGGCCACCTCTAAAGGCACTGCTCCAGATCCTTCTCCGCATGAGGTTCGGGTGGTTGCGCCTCAGAAGGCTGCAAGCGGACCTTCGGAGTCGCCATCGAATCATGTAAGTATTTTTCTTTCTGCCATGGGGGGAGCCCCCGAGCCTTTTTCGAATGATCTATTTGTCTTTCCCACCTCGGGGGGAGCCCCCGGGCATCTGTAGGGTAGTTTGTTGCTTGTTTTTCGTATCTCGGGGGGGAGCCCCGAGTATGTTTCCTGTGCGTGACTTGCTTCTGCTCATTATTTTTGGGCGTAGCCCCCGGGCCCTTATTTTACTGGTGGTTCTTGTTTTCAGCCTTTTGTGCAGGGTGCCAACCAACTGGTGCAGCAGCACCTGACGTTGGAGGCCAGCCTCAAACAACTTCAAGGTATTGTTATGCCTTGGTCTTTTGTTTTTTCTTGCGTTTTGCCCTTCGATCCGACATTTGTATTGCTTGCTGCAGAGGATCACAATGCCTCTCTTCGCGAGATTGATGCTCTCAAAAAGAACCTTGGTCAAGCGGAGAAAAAGGCTGAGGTCGCCGTTGGTGCGAAGGAGCGCCTCGAGCTGGAGATGGCCACTGCGGCCGAGGCTAAAGAGCGCCTGCAGCGGGAGGCCACAGACCGCGAGGAGCAGCTTGCCACCGCCATGGCTTCGTGCGAGAGAGAGGTGGCCGGCAAGCTTATGGCGGCTGCCAAGGCTGTTTCGGGTGAGTATCTTCACCTTCCTCTTTTGATTTCCTTGTCTTTCTTTTGCAGTGTTGTCGTTCATTCTTCTTCCTTGTTGTCTTAGATGCCGCAGGCATCGAGTTTGATCGCGATGATCTGGAGCACGGGAGTGCTCTGGATGATGCTGTTGTGGCGGTCGAAGATCGCTGCGGCACCATCGTCAACTCGCTTGCCACGTCCAAGGAGGTCCTTGGGCGCTTCTACAAGGAGCTTGTCCCCAAGGGCGAGGCCCTGGATGATGTTGATGCTCTGGCGGAGGCACTGTCGGCCAAAGCACCTGCGGCATACAAGCGCAAGCAGAAGGGCATCGGCGCATCCATCGGGCTGGCAATGGCCTTGGCGGCTGGAGCGGAGCTGGACCTTCCCCAGGCCACTTCCCGGATGACGACGACTGCTGATGGATCCGAGGTATCCTTCGCTACCTATGCTGCTCGCTGTAAGCGTTATGGGCCGAAGCTGATTGATCTGCTGGTCGAGTACGCGCTACGGCAACAGGGGGAAGCCAAGGCGAGGCAATTCGGCTCCGAGGCTACTCAGGGTGCAGCTTTGTAGGCGATGTAGTTATAGGATAGTTGTAGCTTCTTTTGTTGTAATTATTTGATGAACAATCCTGGTGCCACATAGTGGTTGTTGCTCCATTTAATGAATTTGTTGAGTTCTGTGATCCTTCGTCTGCGTGTTTATGTCTTTGCCTTTCTGTTGATCTAGGGTCCTATGGGTGCTGATCCCGTTGACACCTCGCCTGCAGCGCGGCTACGGCCATCCTTGGATGATGCGTCGCAGCTTGCGTTTCTTCGAGACCGTGTTCGTAGTATCGAGAAAGAGTTGCTTGGGGTGCGTGGCCATGCTGACGTTTGGAAATCCAAGGCGGATCGAGGTGCTGCCAGAGAGGAGTACTTGATGGCGGAGTTGCTTCGATTATCCGAGCAGCTTCTGTGTAAGTTTTTCGGGCTGTTGCCCATTTCTTCAGATGCGCCTGCTGGCCTTGCCTCTTACTTTTTTGCAAGTATTGCAGGTGCTAACCTTGCTCCAAGGAAGGAGAAGGAGCGTGTTGCTGTTCGGGTCGATTGCTTGACTCAACAGTACATGAAAGCCGGCGGGTTCTTCTGGATGGATCGTGACCGTGCTATGGTCCTTGCGACGGTGCAAGATCGTGTTCACCAAGTATCATGGGTGCTTCGTGAGGTGCAGACTTCACTCGCGTCGGTTCTGCATGTGATGTTTCCGCTGGATGCTGCACCGTCAACCCTCTCTGGTCTTCTATCGAAGTTTCGGAACCTGCATCATGTCAAGGAATTGGTGCGGCATCAGCTCGTCGCAGGGGTGAAGGATGCGTTGTCCCTTGTGAGGCTGCATCATCCTGATGTAGATCTTTCCGCTGTAGCGGCTGGGCCACCCCTTCGGCCAGATGGTGGTGTGTGGGATATGCGTCCGCATTACGCGGCTGTAAGGCAGTATGCTGAAGAGATAGTAGATCTGTTTGAGCATCGTGCTCAGGTTATTCTTCAGAGTAGGTAGTACTTGTAAAAGAGATAGATGTAAAATTTGTATATATTCGACTGGGCGTGTTTTGCCCTTTGTTATAAAGGCTTGGTTGTTGTTTGAGCACGTAGTGCTTTGTTCGCATACGTGTCCTTTTCGTTAGCATGACGTGGTCAGCTACTCAGGTGTACACGTGTTATCCTCAGTCGATGAAATCGTGAGGTGGGGGGAGCCCCCGAGTGCGTTTGTAGCATGGAGTAAAAGTTCGAATAGAAAACAAAATTTTGGGGCGAGAGACTTAGCTTTATTTATATCGTAATGGAGGAGGTACATTGTTCGGTTGGGTAGCCTTGGCTGAATAGCCTTATTGAAAGTAAAGGGGTAGGTAGCTAGGGGTAGAATCGTCGCAGCTGTGCGACGTTCCATGGGTTGGAGTATGCGACTCCATACTCCACGTGCTTAAGGCGATAGGCGCCGCCTGGGATGACTTCGGTGAAGATGTAGGGTCCTTCCCATGGCGACTCGAATTTCTTCGGTCGCTCTTGCTTGAGTCGCAAGACTAGGTCTCCTTCGACGAAGGACCTTGGGCGCAGCCGTCGGCTGTGGTAGTTGCGGAGACTCTGCTGGTACACCGCTGATCGAGCTGATGCTATGTCTCGTGCTTCGTCGAGTGTGTCGACGACGTCTTCGAGTGTAGCCGTGGATTCGGCTTCGCTATAAGCGACGACCCAGGGGGCCTGGTGGCGTACTTCGGCTGGTAGCACGGCTTCGGCTCCGTGCACCATGAAGAACGGCGTGTAGCCGGTTGAGCTGTTTGGCGTGGTGCGCATGCTCCATAGGACGGAGAGTAGATCTTTCGTCCAGGCTCCGGCGAGTCGCTCGAGTAGGCTCATGAGGCGCTTCTTGATGCCAGCCCCGATTAGGCCGTTGGACTTTTCCACCTGCCCGTTCGTTTGCGGGTGCGCCACAGAGGCGTATGTGATGTTGATTCCGAGGCCTTCGCAGAAGTCTTGGAATTCTTTGGAGATGAAGTTCGATCCATTGTCGGTGATGATGCTATGCGGTACGCCGAACCTATAGACAATGGATTCAAAGAACTTGACGGCAGTCTTGCCCTTTTGGTTAGTGACCGGCATGGCTTCGATCCACTTGGTGAATTTGTCGACTGCGACCAGGAGGTAGACGTGCCCCCCTTTCGAGGACCTTAGCAGTTTGCCGATCATGTCGAGTCCCCATTGGGCGAAGGGCCAGGCCAAAGGTATGGGCCTAAGCTCTGACCCGGGTGCGTGTGGTTTGTCGGTGAACCTTTGGCACCCTTTGCATCTTCGGACGATGTCTTTTGCATCGTTCATGGCCGTTGGCCAGTAGAATCCAGCTCGTAGAGCTTTGGCGACAAGGGAGCGACTGCCTGCGTGATGGCCGCAGATGCCCTCATGGATGTCTTGAAGTATGGTTTTCCCGTCACCGATGGTGACGCACCTTTGTAGTACACCCAAAATGTTGCGCTTGTACAGCTCGCCATTGATGATGGTGAAGGCTTTTGACCGGCGAGATATGCGCCGGGCATCCGTCGGGCTATCAGGTAGTTCTCCGCCTATCAAGTACTGGAGGTATGGCCGTGTCCAGGTTTCTTCGACTGCCATGACCTGCATCAGGTTGACCACGGCGACCTCTGTGTCCAGTTTTTCGGGTCCTTCATGACCTTCGGGTAGTGTAGCCCCCGAGTGTTTTGCTTCTTTTGGTGATCCCTTGGGGAATTTCCGCTTGATGGATGGCACGCAGATCTGTTCGAGGAACACACCTGGTGGCACCCTTGCGTAGGTGGAGCCGATGTTGGCAAGTCTGTCGGCCTCCTCGTTGCTTTCTCTTCCAACGTGCCGAAGCTCGCAGCCATCGAATTCTCCCTCGAGTGAGTTGTAGAGTGCGCCGTACGCGATCATGTTTTCGGCGTGTGCGTCACACTCATTCATCGTCTATTGGACAACGAGGTTGGAGTCACCGTAGATGACTAGGCGCGTTGCGCCGCAGATCTTTGCCATCCTCATGCCGTGGATGAGGGATTCGTATTCGGCCTCGTTATTGGAAGCTCGGAATTTCATCCGAAGGACGTACTTCATATTGTCGCCCTGCGGGGAGGTCAGTATGACCCCGGCTCCCGCTCCAGCTTCGCGCTTGGAGCTGTCGAAATGCATCGTCCATGACTGTGACATGTCTGGGATGTCTGGCAGCTGCAGCTCCATCCAGTGTACAAGGAAGTCCGGGAGGACCTGAGACTTGATTGCGAGTCGCTTCTCCTAGACGATGTCAAGAGGTGACAGCTCGATGCCCCACAGGGCCACACATCCTGTGGCCTCTGGATTGTTCAGGATGCTGTTCAGGGGTGCTTCATTGACGACCATCACCTGGTGCTCCTAGAAATAATGGCTCAGCCGACGAGCCGTCATGAACACGTCATAGGCGAGTTTCTGGTAGTGAGGGTACCTCTGCTTTGTTGGCGTCAATACCTCACTGAGGTAGTAGATTGGGCGTTGGACCCCGTGGGTCTTGCCTTCTTCGGGTCGCCCGACCACTAGTACGGTGCTCACCACCTGGTGTGTAGCTGCTATGTACAGCAGTAGGGGTTCGCGCTCCTTTGGCGTGACCAAGACGGGCGAGGTAGAGAGCAGCCGCTTTAGATCTTCGAATGCGTCATCCGCCTCAGGTGTCCACTCGAATTTGTCGGCTTTGCGCAGTAGCTGGTAGAAGGGCAGTGCTTTCTCTCCCATGCGGCTGATAAATCTGCTTAATGCCGCTATTCTTCCTGCAAGTTGCTGGACACCTTTGAGGTTTTTCGGCTTCTCCATGGCCATGATGGCCCGTATTTTCTTCGGGTTCGCCTCGATCCCTCGCTGGGAGATGAAGTAACCAAGCAGCTGACCCGATGGGACACCGAAGGCGCACTTTTCGATGAGTGTTCTCGCCTCCCTGGTTTTGATGAATATGTCATCGACATAGACTTGGACATTGTGACCGATCTAGTCCTTCAAGCATGCCTGCATGCACCGATGGTACGTGGCACCTGCGTTCTTTAGCCCGAAGGGCATTGTGTTGTAGCAGAACACTCCGAACGACGTGATGAATGCCGTTTTCTCTTGGTCTTCGACCTTGAGTCGAATCTGGTTGTAGCCTGAGTAGGCGTCAAAGAAGGAGAGTTTTTCGCATCCTGCGGTCGAATCGATGATCTGGTCGATCCGAGGAAGATGGAAGTGGTCCTTTGGGCAGTGCTTGTTCAGCGACGTGAAGTCCATGCACATCCGCAGGATGTCCGTGTCCTTTTTGGGGACCATCACTGTATTGGCGAGCCACTCGCTTTCTTTAATCTCCCTGATGAAGTCTGCGGCGAGTAGTTTGTTGATTTACATCCCGATGGCTTCGGCCCGCGGCTCGGACAGTCTTCGGATGGACTGCTTGACGGGCTTGGTGTCTGGAAAGACGTTGAGTGCATGCTCGGCGAATTCCCTAGGAACTCCTGGCATGTCCGCAGGACACCAGGCGAAGATTTCCCAGCGCTCACAGAGGAATTCGACTAGCACGCTTTCCTATGCGGGGCTGAGATCGTTAGCGATCAGCGTCATCTTGGAGGCATCCGTTGGGTGGACCTGCACCTTCTTTGTGTTGACGGTGGAGTCAAAAGACATATCAGGTGCGTTTTGTCGTGCGACTGGGGGTGCCCCATTGTCCGTCACCTCGCGGAGCCTTACGAGCTCCTCCTGCATGCCGAATGACTGGGAGATTCTGTTGAAGTCCCTATCACAGTGGTCCGATCGGGTGAAGATCCCGTGAACCGTGATGATGCCTCTGGGTCCTGGTATCTTGAGTAGCAGGTACACGTAGTGTGGTACTGCCAGGAACCTTGCGAATGCTACACGCCCGAGGATGGCGTGGTATTGTTATGGCCAGTCCACCACTTCGAACTCGAGCCGCTCGCATCGTAAGTTATCCGGTTTGCCGAAGATGACGTCGAGCCATATCTTTCCCAGGGGGAATATGCCTTTTCCTGGGACGATGTCGTGGAACGTTGTGTCTGATTGTTCCAGGCTGCACAGCGGGATCCACATTGCTGCTACAGTGCTTGCGAACATCAGGTTGATGCCGCTGCCGCCGTCCATGAAGACGCGGCTCATCTCGAAACCTTCGATCTGCGCCTCCAGCACCAGGGCAGCATGACCTGGGCGAGGGATCTGGCAAGGGTGATCCGAACGGCTGAACGTGATGTAGGACTCCAATCCGCTAAGGTACTCAGGGATGGCGGGTGGAGTTGTCACGGCCAGGTTGATCTGACGGGTGACTTTCTTCTGCACCCTATTCGTTGGGCGCCCCTTATGGATCATCAGTGCTCCTTTCGGTGGGGGATACCCGTGCCCAGCATTGTTCTGTGATGGTGCGACCGGTTGGTTCGGGCCTCCTATAGGTGGCGATGGAGGAGCTCCATTCGCTATCTCTCCTGGTGCGGGTGCATTCCGAAATCCAGAGGGTGGAGCTTGCTGCCTCATCTGAACCATGCTTTCGCTAAGCTTCTGGAACTCGCGACAGTCCTTGAGCATGTGGCTTGCCTTCTTCTTACCATCCTGCTTGTCGATGTAGAAGTGGATGGTGCATGGACCCGACAGTTTTTTGTATGCTGAGGGTCCGTCGTCGCGACCGCGGCGCTGCCCCGACTGTGTTGGGCGTCCTCCATCGCGGAAGTTGCCTCCGCGGTATCCGCCGCTGTTGCGGCGATCGGCGTAGCCGGCCACGACCATGTCGGGTCCATCGCGATCGTCGTAGACGCGCGGTCTCCTCTTGTTACGGCGCTCCCGTCGTCGGCCGTAATCGTCCTCTTCCTCCGATTGTGCCCGGTGGACAGAATCTTCGCCGTCGGCCCACCTGTTGGCGATGTCCATGAGGTGGTAGAGTGTCTTGGGCTTGACGCTCCCAAGTTCCTCCTTGAAGTCCTGGCGCTTGACGCCGTCTTTGAAGGCGTCGATGGCCCTTTCTTCCGAGATGTCCATCGCGGAGTTCTTGGTGTTGGACCAGCGCAGTATGTACGAGCGAATGGATTCGCCCGTTCGTTGAGTATAGGCTCGCAACTCCTCGATCGAGGCGGGCCTCTTGCTAGTGCCTTTGAAGTTTCGGATGAAACTGTAAGCCAGCTCCTCCCAGCTTCGGATGGATCCTGAAGATAGGCTGCTAAGCGAGATTCGGGCTGTGCTTGTCAGCTGCAGCTGAAGGCATTGCATGGCGGTTTCCTTGTTTCCACTGTGCAGCTTGACGGATGACAGGTGGTCGTTGAGCCATGCCTTGGGGTCCTGTGTGCCGTCGAACTTCGGAGTATCTGAAGGAATCTTGAAATTTCACGGCATCCGTGTCCTTCGGACAGATCTGCTGAAGCACCGGGCTCTACAGAGTTCTCCTTCATCTTCATCCATCTCGGATTTAGACGAGCATGCGCGCTTGGCTCGCGCTTTGTCGATTTTGCGCTGTGTTAGCGCATCTCTGGCGTCATAATCGCGGCCGCGATGACGCTGTAGGGTTTCGTAGCATGGAAAACAAAAAATTTCTATCGCATACAAACAAACAAGCCAAGATCTATCTACTAGATTGTAGCAACGAGTCGATGGAATAACTTACCCTCGAAGATTCCAAAGTGTTTAACAAGAGCGGATTCTCGTGGGTGATGTAGTCGTACTCTTCCCGATCTCAAGATCGCGTAGACGATCCTTCCGGCGCTGCGTTCCGGCAGCACCCCCGCAGTCGGTCACACGTTCGGTACTCGACGAAGACCTTCCTCTCCCTTGTTCCAGCAGGCAGCGGAGGTTGTAGCACTCTCCTCGAGATTCCGGCAGCACAACGGCGTGGTACCGGAAGTAGAGGGGAGATCTCGCAGGGCTTCGCCTTAAGCTGGAGCGAGTATGGTGGAGTATGAGAGAGCTCCTCGGCGATCTAGGGTTTAGACACACCAAGGAGGAGGGGCTAGAGCCGGCGGCTAGGGTTCCGGGGACCCCAAGTCGGCGGCTAGGGCAAAACCCTAGGTGGTGGCGGCGGCTATGGAGGGCTGCGGCTTCTAGGGTTTGAGGTGAGGGACTTGTGTGTCTAGAGGAGGGAGCCCTGCCCCTCCTTATATAGGTGGAGGGGCCGGCGGCCAAGGGGAGGGAGGGGAGTCCCTTCCCAACTCGGCTTGGAGGTGGGCCGCCGGTTGGAGGAGGGATTCCCTCCCCAACTCGGTTTCCCTCCTTCCTCCTCTTTTCCACTTTCCAAAACTTGCCGTTTGACTTTCAAACTAGCCGTTTGACTTTTCAATTTAGGATTTGAATAAACCCTTTATTTTGGACAGCGAATACACTTAGTACATGATGCAATCATTCCAACTTGCAATGACACACTCATGTACCCCTTCCCCTCCGGAGTGCCGGACATTCCGGAACCTTCTAGAACATTCCCGATGAAAACACCAGAATCATTCCCGAACTCCGAAACGGGACTTTCCTTATATGAATCTTATTCTCCGGACCATTCCGGATCACCTCGTGATATCCCGGATCCCATCCGAGACTCCGAACAACATTCGGTCTCTTTCTCATACTACCATAACTACTCAAACAACGTCGAATCCTTAAGTGTGTCTCCCTACGGTTTGTGAATTATGCGGACATGATCGAGACACTTCTCCGAACAATAACCAACAGAGGAATCTGGAAATTCATATGGCTCCCACATATTTCTACGATTACTTTGCGATTGAATGAACCACTTACATACGATACCAATTTCCCTTTGTCTCACGATAGTTTACTTATCCGAGGTTATGATCGTCGGTATCTCTGCATACCTAGTTCAACCTCGTTACCGATAAGTACTCTTTTCTCGTTCCCGTGATATGTGATCCCTTGTGATCCAGTCACATGCTTGCAAGCTAATTGGATGACATTCCACCGAGAGGGCCCAGAGTATATCTATCCGTCATATGGATGGACAAATCCCACTCTTGATCCATGTGTCTCAACCAATACTTTCCGAACACTCAATGCCACCTTTATAGCCACCCAGTTATGGTGTGGTGTTTGATGTCATCAAAGCATCCATCCGGTAAAGGTGATATGGATGATCTCATGGTCGAAGGAATTAGGTTACTATGTATCAGAAATCATATAGAAATTGAACTATTGAAATGACTTGATCTTTATGCTATGCTTATCTATAGGAGTATGTACACCATATCATTCTCCTAACGATATGATCTTGTTGTTGATAACATCTCAATGTTCATGAAAGGGAAACCACAATCATTTATCAACCAACAAGCTAGTGATGTATAGAGGCTATACTAGGGACTTCAAATTAAGTTTACAAATCACACAAGTATCAATGTTTCCTTGTTAATACTATTATAGCATGAATGTAAACATTTATCATAAACACAAAGACATAATAATAACCACATTTATCATTGCCTCTAGGGCATATCTCCAACAGTCTCCCACTTGCACTAGAGTCATCTAATCTAGATTACATGGTAATATACCGAACACCCATGGCAGTTTGGTGCTGGTCATGTTTTGCCCTCGGGAGAGGTTTAGTCAACGGATCCGCCACATTCAGATCTGTGTGTACTTTGCAAATCTTTATATCCCCATCTTGGATATGTTCTCGAATAGCGTGAAAACGTAGCTTGATGTGCTTCAGCTTCTTGTGTGACCTTTGTTCTTGCGCATTGGCTATGGCGCCCATGTTATCACAGTAGATAGACATTGGGTCCAGCGCACTAGGAACCACACCCAGCTCTGTAATGAACTCTTTCATCCATATCGCTTCTTGTGAAGCCTCCGAAGCACCCATGTATTCTGATTCAGTTGAAGATCTCGCCACAACGCTTTGCTTTGCACTCCTCCAGCTAACTGCTGCACCATTCAAAATAAATACATATCCGGATTGTGATTTAGAATCATCCGGATCGGTGTTCCAACTAGCATCGGTGTAACCATTAACAACGAGCTGTTCATCACCTCCATAAGAAAGAACCATATCCTTAGTTCTTGTCAAGTACCTAAGGATGTTTTTGACCGCTGTCCAATGATCCACTCCTGGATCACTTTGATATCTGCTAGTTAAACTAACAACATATGCAATGTCGGGTCTAGTACATAGCATGGCATACATTAGAGATCCTATGGCTGAGGCATAGGGAGTCTTACTCATCCTTTCTCTATCTTCTGCCGATGTCGGACTTTGAGTTTTACTCAAGGTCGTATTGGGAAACATGGGCAAGAACCCTTTCTTGCTTTCTTCCATTCCAAACCTCTTTAGAACTTTGTCCAAATATGTACTCTGTGACAATGATGTTAGGCGTATCGATCTATCTCTATAAATCTTTATGCCTTATATGTAAGCTGCTTTGCCAAGATCCTTCATTGAAAAACTATTATTCAAATATTCCTTGACACTATTAAGAAGGTCTACATCATTCCCAATCAACAATATGTCATCCACATATAGTATTAAGAATGCTACAGAGCTCCCACTCACTTTCTTGTAAATACAAGCTTCTCCATAAGTTTGTATAAAACCAAAACTTTTGATTACCTTATCAAAACGTTGATTCCAACTTCGGGATGCTTGCTTCAATCCATAGATGGACCGTTGAAGTTTTCATACCTTGTTAGCATCTTTAGGATTGAAAACCTTTGGGTTGCATCATATACAACTCTTCATCAATGTCTCCATTGAGGAATGCTGTTTTGACATCCATCTGCCATATCTCATAATCATAATATGCAGCGATTGCTAACATAATCCTCACAGACTTTAGCTTCGCTACTGGTGAGGAAGTCTCATCGTAGTCAACTCCTTGAATTTGTCGAAACCCTTTTGCAACAAGTCGAGCTTTATAGACAGTAACATTACCATCAGCATCTGTTTTCTTCTTGAAAATCCATTTGTTCTCGACAGCCTTCCGGCCATCCGGTAAGTCCACCAAAGTCCATACTTGGTTTTCGTACATGGATCCAATCTCGGATTTCATGGCTTCTTGCCATTTATTGGAATCTGGGCTCATCATTGCTTCCTCATATGTCTCGGGGTCATCGGTGTTGTCCACCAACATGACACTCATAACGGAATCATACCAATCTGGAGTGGTACGAGTTCTCGTTGACCTCCGAGGCTCTGTAGCAACTTCAACCGAAGTTTCATGATCACCATCATTAGCTTCCTCTCTTATTGGTGCAGGCGCCACAGGAACTTCTTCCGGTGCTGCGCTACTCGCAATTTCGAGAGAAGGTTCGACAACCTCGTCGAGTTCTACTTTCCTTCCAGTCACTTCTTTCGAGAGAAATTCCTTCTCTAGAAAGGATCCATTCTTGGCAACGAAGATTTTGCCTTCGGATCTATGATAGAAGGTATACCCAATAGTTTCTTTCGGGTATCCTATGAAGACGCATTTTTCCGCTTTGGGTTCTAGCTTGTCCGGCTGTAACTTCTTAACATAGGCTTCGCAACCCCAAACTTTAAGGAACGACAATCTAGGTTTCTTCCCAAACCATAATTCATACGGTGTCGTTTCAACGGATTTAGACGGTGCCCTATTTAAAGTGAATGCGGCTGTTTCTAATGCATAACCCCAAAATGATAGCGGTAAATCTGTAAGTGACATCATAGAACGAACCATATCTAAGAGAGTTCGATTACGACGTTCGGACACACCATTACGCTGTGGTGTTCCTGGCGGTGTCAATTGTGAAAGTATTCCGCATTTCTTCAAATGCTCGCCAAACTCGTAACTTAGATATTCACCTCCACGATCAAAACGTAGAAATTTAATCTTCTTGTTACGTTGATTCTCTACCTCACTTTGAAACTCCTTAAACTTCTCGAAAGTTTCGGACTTATGTTTCATGAAATAGATATACCCATATCTACTCAAGTCATCCGTGAAGGTAAGAACATAACGATAACCACCACGCGATGCTACACTCATTGGACCACATACATCGGTATGTATGATTTCCAATAAGTCAGTAGCTCGCTCCATCATACCAGAAAATGGAGTCTTAGTCATTTTTCCCATCAGACATGCTTCGCATCTTTCAAGTGATTCAAAATCAAGTGATTCAAGAAGTCCATCGGAATGGAGTTTCTTCATACGTTTCACTCCAATATGACCAAGACGACAGTGCCACATATAGGTCGAATTATCGCTTGATTTCAAACGTTTAGCCTCAATGTTGTTGATATGTGTATTTCCACTATCGAGATTCAATAAGAATAGACCATCTATCAACGGTGCATGTGCATAAAACATATTACTCATATAAATCGAACAACCATTATTCTCGGACTTAAACAAGTAACCGTCTCGCAATAAACAAGATCCTGATATAATAATCATGCTCAACGCAGGCACCAAATAACAATTATTTAAGTATAAAACTAATCCCGATGGTAGATGAAGGGGTAGCGTGCCGACCGCGATCACATCAACCTTTGATCCATTTCCCACGCGCATCGTTACCTCATTCTTCGCTAGCTTCCGTTTATTCTACAGCACCTGTTTCGAGTTACAAATATGAGCAACCGAACCAGTATCAAATACCCAGGCACTACTACGAGTACTAGTGAGATACACATCAATAACATGTATATCAGATATACCTTTCTTCTTGATGTTGCCGTTCTTCAAATCCGCCAAGTACTTTGGGCAATTCCGCTTCCAGTGACCTTCTCCCTTGCAGTAAAAGCACTCAGTATCAGGCTTAGGTCCAGCCTTGGTCTTCTTCGTCGGCGTGGTAACTTTCTTACCACCCTTCTTGAAGTGTCCCTTCTGCTTAGACTTGCTTTTCTTGAATTTGGTGGTCTTATTGACCAACAACACTTGGTGCTCTTTCTTGATCTCCACTTCTGCAGATTTCAACATGGCAAAGAGTTCTGGCAACGTCTTGTTCATGTTCTGCATGTTGTAGTTCATCACAAAGTTCTTGTAACTTGGTGGTAGTGATTGGAGGACACGGTAAATCCCCAAAGCATTAGGAATCACTATACCCAAGCTTTGAAGTTTGTTTGCGTGCCCAGACATCTTAAGCACATGCTCACTGACGGAGCTGCCCTCTCCCATCTTGCAGTTAAAGAACTTTTCAGAAGCCTCATAGCTTTCAATTGCCGCATGAGTCTCAAAAATCAATTTGAGATCCTCGACAATATCATATGGGTCTGAATCTTCAAACCTTTTCTGAAGCTCCGATTCCAAACCATACAAGATAGCACACTGAACTATGGAGTACTGATTCTTCCGTGCAAGGTAAACATTCTTTACTTCATCGGAAGCATCAGCTGCAGGTGGGTCACCCAGCGGTGCATCCAACACATAGGTCAAATTACCAGCTGTGAGGACAATCCTCAAATTGCGGAACCAATCCGCGAAGTTGCTTCCATTGTTTTTCAACTTTTCTTTCTCTAGGAACGCATTAAAATTGATGGTAGGGGCTGCCATTGATCTACAACATATTTGCAATAGTTTAGACTAAGTTTATGACAAATTGAGTTCAAATTAATTAATAAAGTTAATCTAGGTGAACTCCCACTCAAAACAATATCCCTCACATTGTTTTAGTGATCACACGAACCAAATCCACCACATCAACACCGATCATCACGAGAGTTGATATAGTTTCAATGGCGAACAATCGTCATGTTCATCATATCTACCATATGATTCATGCTTTACCTTTCGGTGATCCGTGTTCCGAGACCATGTATGTACATGCTAGGCTCGTCAAGATCAAACCTTAGTTTCCGCATGAGCAAATCTGGCTTATACACTTGCAGAATCTAACACACCCGATCATCACGTGGTGCTTCGAAACAACAAGCTTTAGCAACGGTGCTAACTAAGGGTGAACACTTTATGACTTGAAATTCATGTGCATGAGGGATCATCTTATAATGCTACCGTCGTCTACTAAGCAATACAAGATGCATAAAGGATTAACATCACATGCAATTCAATATATATGTGATATGATATGGCCTTTCTTCTTTGTGCTTCCGATCTCCATCTTCAAGCACTAACATGATCTCCATCATCACCGGCATTGCATCAAGGTCAATGACGCTTCTCCATGGTTGTCGTCCACCGGCTTCAACTATTACAACTACTTTTAATAGACACGCGGGTCTTAACATAAATTAAAGACAACCATATGGCTCCTGCCGGTTGCCAACTTACAATAAGGAACATTGCATACATCAAATATAATCACAATCATGGCCATATCACATCATTGCACACCCCTGCAAAACAAAGTTAGACGCCTCTACTTTATTTGCATATTTTACGTGGTTTGGGGCTTTCAATAAGTGTCGTTCTAACTTACGAACAAGAACCACAACATTGATACTAGTATTGTTAATCACCCGTTGTAAATTGGATCTTAACTATGCTAGGAGAAACAGGCACCCGCAAAGCCACTTATGCAATACAAGTTGCATGTCAAGCGTGGAGCAAGTCTCATGAACGATGTCATGTAAGGTTAGCCCGGGCCGCTTCATCCCAACATACCGCAAGATGCAAAGTACACAAGAAGCAATCGACAATAAAAGCATCAACGCCCACAATGACCATTGTGTTCTACTCGTGCAACAGATCTACATATAGACACGGCTCTGATACCACTCTAGGGTTTCGTAGAATGGAAAACAAAAAATTTCTATCGCATACAAACAAACAAGCCAAGATCTATCTACTAGATTGTAGCAACGAGTCGATGGAATAACTTACCCTCGAAGATTCCAAAGTGTTTAACGAGAGCGGATTCTCGTGGGTGATGTAGTCGTACTCTTCCCGATCTCAAGATCGCGTAGACGATCCTTTCGGCGCTGCGTTCCGGCAGCGCTCCCGCAGTCGGTCACACGTTCCGTACTCGACGAAGACCTTCCTCTCCCTTGTTCTAGCAGGCAGCGGAGGTTGTAGCACTCTCCTCGAGATTCTGGCAGCACAACGGCGTGGTACCAGAAGTAGAGGGGAGATCTCGCAGGGCTTCGCCTTAAGCCGGAGCGAGTATGGTGGAGTATGAGAGAGCTCCTCGGCGATCTAGGGTTTAGACACACCAAGGAGGAGGGCCTAGAGCCGGCGGCTAGGGTTCCGGGGACCCCAAGTCGGCGGCTAGGGCAAAACCCTAGGTGGTGGCGGCGGCTATGGAGGGCTGCGGCTTCTAGGGTTTGAGGTGAGGGACTTGTGTGTCTAGAGGAGGGAGCCCTGCCCCTCCTTATATAGGTGGAGGGTCCGACGGCCAAGGGGAGGGAGGGGAGTCCCTCCCCAACTCGGCTTGGAGGTGGGCCGCCGGTTGGAGGAGGGATTCCCTCCCCAACTCGGTTTCCCTCCTTCCTCCTCTTTTCCACTTTCCAAAACTTGCCGTTTGACTTTCAAACTAGCCGTTTGACTTTTCAATTTAGGATTTGAATAAACCCTTTATTTTGGACAGCGAATACACTTAGTAAATGATGCAATCATTCCAACTTGCAATGACACACTCATGTACCCCTTACCCTTCGGAGTGCCGGACATTCCGGAACCTTCTAGAACATTCCCGATGAAAACACCGGAATCATTCCCGAACTCCGAAACGGGACTTTCCTTATATGAATCTTATTCTCCGGACCATTCCGGATCACCTCGTGATATCCCGGATCCCATCCGAGACTCCGAACAACATTCGGTCTCTTTCTCATACTACCATAACTACTCAAACAACGTCGAATCCTTAAGTGTGTCTCCCTACGGTTCGTGAATTATGCGGACATGATCGAGACACTTCTCCGAACAATAACCAACAGAGGAATCTGGAAATTCATATGGCTCCCACATATTTCTACGATTACTTTGCGATCGAATGAACCACTTACATATGATACCAATTTCCCTTTGTCTCACGATAGTTTACTTATCCGAGGTTATGATCGTCGGTATCTCTGCATACCTAGTTCAACCTCGTTACCGATAAGTACTCTTTTCTCGTTCCCGTGATATGTGATCCCTTGTGATCCAGTCACATGCTTGCAAGCTAATTGGATGACATTCCACCGAGAGGGCCCAGAGTATATCTATCCGTCATATGGATGGAAAAATCCCACTCTTGATCCATGTGTCTCGACCAATACTTTCCGAACACTCAATGCCACCTTTATAGCCACCAAGTTACGGTGTGGTGTTTGATGTCATCAAAGCATCCATCCGGTAAAGGTGATATGCATGATCTCATGGTCAAAGGAATTAGGTTACTATGTATCAGAAAGCATATAGCAATTGAACTATTGAAATGACTTGATCTTTATGCTATGCTTATCTATAGGAGTATGTCCACCATATCATTCTCCTAACGATATGATCTTGTTGTTGATAACATCTCAATGTTCATGAAAGGGAAACCACAATCATTTATCAACCAACAAGCTAGTGATGTATAGAGGCTATACTAGGGACTTCAAATTTAGTTTACAAATCACACAAGTATCAATGTTTCCTTGTTAATACTATTATAGCATGAATGTAAACATTTATCATAAACACAAAGATATAATAATAACCACATTTATCATTGCCTCTAGGGCATATCTCCAACAGACGCGAGCTCTTGTGCCTTCGAGGAAGGTCATGGTCCTCTTCTTCGGATGAAGGAGTGGGGCTGTGGTCGAATCTGACCGTAGCTTTCTTTTTCGGCTCCGCAGGAGCTTCTTGATGGAGCGTAGCTCCGACGAGTCCGAGTCCGGTGAGTGCGGACTTGTGCATGGCTCTTTTCGGGTCCCCCTCCGGAGGTTGGTGGGAAGCGAGGTACGCGGTGGCTGCCATGATCGCAGCTTGCGGTGTCTTCGGGATGATGTTGCCGTCGACATCCATCTCCATGAAGGATGCGTGGAGGGTTCGGGTCACCTCACGGCGCTCCTTGGGGTCCATATTCTCCGTCCGGTAGCGGTGCTTATTGTCGTGGTTGCCGTTCGAGCTGGAGCCGATGCCCATGGCGGAGAGTGCAGCTCATCGCGCGCTGGAATCCGAGGCTGCATGCTTGTGTTTGTCAAGCACCTCTTGCATATTGACCTGCTTCTTGTGCTCCTCGATCAGGAGAAAGTGGTATGCCATCAGCATGTCTCGTGAGGCATCTGCGGGCAGGATCGTGCTGCCCGCCACGGCGGCGCGTGCCTGGGACCATCCTTCTTTGCTAAGGCAGATGACCTGGCCGGTGTTATCCCCTTCGGGTCGGGGGGACTGGCTTCTTCTGTTCCCGCTGTTTCGGTCCTACGGGTTAGGTGGCGAGTTGGGCGACGGGTTGGGCGTTTGCTGATCCACGTCGCCCTGGATGACTACGGCGCATTGGTAGCGCTCGTAGATTTGTCCGCTCTGCCGCAGCTTTCGGATCCGGAACCGTAGGTCCCTTCATCTGATGGCGGATCGCACATATCGGAGTTGCAGCTGCTGCTGTCATATGACTCGTCTATTGATGATGATGTGCGTAGCATAGGGTGTGGGGCCCATGAAGCGGGCCTGATTGATGGTAGGGGCACCCGCTCTGGGAGGCGGAGGGTGCCAGTTTGCCCCACCTGGAAGCAGAAGCTCCCGAACAGGATCTCGAGTCCGTCGCCTACGGGCTCGAAGTCCTTCATGGTGGCCGGTGAGTGGGCGGTGAAGTCGAAAGCGCCGAAGAGGAGGTGACTCTCCGTCGCCGCAGAGTTGTAGATCGCTCGGGTTGGGACCGTCACGATCGCACAATCAGCGTCCCCAGTTCCCACAGACGGCGCCAATTGACGAGGTTTGATCTCGTCAATGCCCATTGTTATGGACTTGGGTTTTGGAGAAGATGGGGATGCTGGAGATCGCGGAACGGTTAGCAAACAAGCAACACGGGACACGAGGTTTACCCAGGTTCAGGCCCCCGGAGGGAAAACCCTACTCCTGCTTGTCTGCTCTTGATTACGGCGGAACCGGTGATTACAGGGGTGCGCAGACGCAATCTTGCGTGGAGGTGTGTATGCGAAAGTAAGAGGTCAGAGATCTAGGTCGTGCCCTCCTGGCCTTTATATAGACTTAGGCAGGTCCCAGGCATAGATCTAGTCGGTTACAGGTTCTAGGGTTTACCCCTTTGAATTTCCTATCTACTCTAGTCTTGCTCTCCAAGGATCCGAAGGCGTCATGGGTCTTGGCCACCCGAAAGTATTCATGGGCCGACGTATATTTGTTGTGGGCCTTCCATGGGCTAGACCAGGTATGCTGAGGTCGTGTATCCGTGGGGTATAACCATGTCACACATAGTCCAAAGCGTGTATAGTCAAATACTAATACCTTTGGATTTTCACTTTGAAGTTGATCACCATCATCAAATGTTTGTCGTTCTTTCAAATTTCATTCCTTTTAGTAATCCTTTTAATGTAGTAAACATTTTACCTACATATTCTATTTATCCTTATCATGACAACTTTCATGATCAAGCTACTATAGCTCATAAGGATGAATCACAAATATAATGTTAGTTCCCTTGGGAGATCAGGATGCCTAGCATATCCAACCTTTGCAAATTCCCATACAATATGAGAACACGTATCTTACTAAAATTATATTCTATCATATTGAAACCAATTTTTTTTCAGATATCGCAATATCTTTCACGCATGATGGTTTCTAAAACAATTGTTTCAGCTCCTAGATAACCTTGATACTAAAACAACTTTCAAATATCAAAGATCATGGAGGTAAGCATGATACTTGGATACTAATGTTGGAACTATTACTCTTGATTCAATACTACTTATTGAATTTCGTGGAGTAAGTGTGGTTTTGCTGAAAGTTTGCAATAGTACTTTAAATTTTAGATTGACACTCATAAAACAATACGATACCAGTTTGTAAAGTACAAAATTCTAGAATCCAATAGTTATATTATTTCAATCATAGCTAAACACAAGGTAGTAAACGAATGCCAGTAACTAAAACGAACTGTGCAAATTCACTTTGATTCAGTTTATGATAAATTGAGTTCAACTTTAATCATATTACTATGTGAATTCCCACTCAAAACCAACATCCCTCAAGTCGTTTTGGTGATTACACGAACCAAATTCACTATGCCACGAATGATCATCACGAGTGGTGGCGTAGCTCCAATGGCGAGCATCGTATGGGCATCATATCATCCATATGACTCGTTCTTTACCTTCCGGTTCATGTTCCGAGGCCATGTCTATACATCCTAGGCTCGCCAAGTAAGAAACTTAGTACTCACGTGTGTAAAATTGTCTTACACCCATTGTATATCACACCCAATCATCACATGGTGCTTCGAAATGACGAACTTTCTTAATGGTGCATACTAAGGAAGAACATAATATTATCTTTATATTTAGTAGGAGGGATCATCTTATAATGCTACCGCCAAGTTTTAAGCTAGACATAAGCATAAATAAGATGCAAACAAACATCATATGTAAGAGTTACATGATATGGTTCTTGCACTTGATCACTATCTTGTGCATCATGGTATGATCTGTATCATTACATTTGTGTCATGCCAAGGTCTATGGCGCTTACACTTTTGCATTTTATAGTTTCCAATAGTATCAATCCATACTACAAATTATACCATATCATGATACAGGCCCAGCAAAAATAAATATAGACACCTCTAATTTATCTCTTGCATATTTTACGCGCCTATGGAATTTCTAGGAAAGAACCGTTCTACCTACGAACTTTAGTCACAACAGTGATAACCAACTTATTAAGCAGAACATTGTAAATCAGATATCAACTATAGTGGGAGAGACATACACCCGCTAGACACTTATGCAAAACAAGTTGCATGTTAAGCATGGAAAAGGTCTCATGTGCAAGGACATGTAAAGTTTGTCTGGGCCGCTTGATGACTGCAAGTGCAAATATCAATTGTAGCTAGTTTCGAGGTAAATATATCGAACCCACAGAGAGCTATTGGTACTTGTAAGTTGCCTTTGATATCAAGTAAGGAGTGTTTGAAAGGTTTTTGGTTGTGTGCAAAAAATTAATTAAAACAATTCAAACAAAGCAAGTAACAAGATTGTATTAAAGCGTGTTGGAATGCAATAGGGATAAAACATTCTCGGGGATGTAGGATACTCCTCTAGCATGGTGTTGTCATTATTAATAATTTAAGATAACATAATTCTTGTGTCATGAAATGTGTGGAGAGATCTCCACAATAATATGTTCACTACAAGGCTCGTAGGAAGCCACTTTGTTGAGCCAAGAGTGATCACCTCTAAATAACCACTGCGATGCCTAAGAGCAGTCACCCATACAGACCACCACAATTAAGGGTTTCCCCATGGATATCGTAATTAGCTTAGGGAGTCCCCCTTTAACCGCGTATGTCACATCCCAAGATTTTCCAAATCTTGTTATGTGAAAAATATTGAATAAAATAAAACTTTGTTGATTTTCAGGGTGAGAAGAAACTTTTTGAATCCAATTGGAAACTTTCAAAACCTATTTGGATCAAATAGAATCCTAAAGGAATTTAAAAAAATTAAATAAACAATAAAGTTAAAATATTTGGAAATACTATTTTGAAAACTTTTAATAAAAAGATTTGGTTTCAAAAGAAAAGGATAGGATTTTAAATAAGGATTATTTTATAAGCCAAATTAAAACATGGCCAAGCCCTTAAAATAAAATATTTCTATTTGACAAAAATAGTAAAGGTTTATTTAAATAAAATAATAAGGATTTAATATCCAAGTTTATTAAAAATAAAGGTTTTACTATTTTTAATTAAACATCAAAACTTATTTATTTGTTTTAAATAAGTTTTTCAAGTATTTTATAATCTTAAATAAAACCTACTGAAGTGTTTTTGGTCTTACTTTCAAATGGAGTTTTTAAATAAATCAAAACCCATTTGATTTAATAACAAAGGCCCATTTTATTTAATTAAAAATGGACCCTAAGAATAAAATTATTATTTTGTTTTGGACGGGTTATGTTGTTAAACAGAACCAAAATCATTTGCAAAGTTTGGTAAAAGTTTGATTTGTTTTGATTGTTTGATTTGTTGTTTGAATTCCAAAACATAAAATAGATTTGGAAAAAGATAAAACTATCAGGAAGGAAAAAAAATAGAAAAGGACACAGCCCAGCTGGCCAAGCCCAACAAGGCCCAGTACCAGCCCACTCCCTCTTTCCCGAGGAAAACGGTTCGCACCTGTTAACTAACCCGCACTGACACTGACTGGTGGCCCCTCTTCCCCTCTCTCTCCCCCACTAACGAAAGGACCCCACCTGCCAGGTCAGCTCATCGTCTCCACGACGACCTCTTCTCCCTCCCCTCATCGCCGTTTCCGGCTATGATTCCGCGGCTTAAATTCGCCTTAACGCGGCCACCATTACTCGCAGTGATCACACACGCTTAAACGCCCATGCCCCCTCTCCATTTCCCCTCAGTCGCCCCACCTTGCCACGCCCCCAGGCCGCCATAATTCCTCTCCGAGCACCTCTGTCTCCGACGAGCTTCCTCCTCGATTCCAGCCCAACCTCGCCACCCCTTGCCTTCCTGAGCACACCGTCGAGATCCCCACTCCTAGGCGCACCTGTCTGTGCCCTCCGTTCAACCGCGGGCGCCCCTGAGCGTCGACTTCGACAACCACTGACCGCGCCGCCGCGTCTGCCTCTCTCCGGCGAAGTTCCCTGGTAAGAACCGACCACCCCGCACCCTCTCCTTCACGCACGCAGCTTCGCCTTGATCTTGCGCATCTAACCGTATCCTCGTTTTGCTTCGGGGTGAACCACAGCGTCGCCTCCGACCACGACCAGAGCCGCCTGACGCCGTCCTTGACTCCGGTGAGGAATTCCGACGGATCCTGAGCGCCCCTCGCCCCCTCGCAACTACGTTGAGATCCCCCACGCTACTGCGATCACGGTGAGCCATTCCTTCCTTCCCCTAGCATCCTCTAGCGCCAGCTCTGCCGTTGGCCGAACGTAGCCGCCGCGCGCAGCCGTCGAGCGCCGCCAGATATTGGTCAAGGTGACGATAGCCGTTAGATGAAAATCCAAAGGATGCGATTAGATCACTTAACAGCGAAAGGGTACGCAGTCTGAGCCATGCGATGTAGTTTAATCCAACGCCCCGCAGAGGCTGATCCGCATAAAGCGGTACCGCCCAATAAAAACACGACATGTGTCACTAGTTCTGTTTTAAAACAAAGTTTGAATCTGTTTTAGATGCAGATTTGAAACCCTTGTAAATTTTGATCCACACGTCCAAAAATTGCAAACTTTATATCAATGGAATCAGTGGAACAAGCCCTAGCCAACCATGTAATTTGTTTAGTAAAAAGCCTCAGGTAAAATGTTTGTTTTTGCAGAAACATTTGTATGCTCGTTTAGATTATAAAAATTATTCAAAATTGTTTTTGATGTTGAAATCTTTGCAAAATGGTTTGTGGTGAACCTACTGACCTTAGGAACTAACCCATGGTTTTAAAAATGGATTTGGTGAAGAATAGGATGGATTAATTGAATTATCCCATTTCTAGTCAAATAAAAATATTGCTTGTGTTATGAAAATGATTTTGGAATGAAAACTTTGGGAAAATGATTTGAATCAAACCTACTGACCCTAAACACCAAGTTTTGAGAATTAACAACTTATTTGGTGAACAACATAAAGTTTTTGATTTGATAAAAATATTTTCCACCACATGAAATAATGAATGGATTTAAAAATGGTTTATAGACAAAACCCTTTTGCAAATGACTTTGCCACTTTGGAAAATGACCACTTTGAACCTTACAAAGCTTAGAGCCTAGTGGAAACTACCTTTGCAAATAAAACTATCTTTTGCATGCTTGCATGCAAGACTTAATTTCTATTATTTTATGTGTGTTTGATTGTTTGAATATTGGTTGGAATGCTAGTTGATTTTGTGTTTGCTTGATTGATTTGTAGTGAAGTTAGAAAAGTGTGAAACTAGGAAGATCAAGAAGTGAACCACCATTCCCTACCAAAAAGCCAAGTTACACTATCATCCAAAGTCCTACTATTTTCATTATACTTAGTGGATTTTGAAACATGCATGAAAGGAATTTCTATACTTATGCTATGCTAAATCCTAATAGGATACCCCTATATATTCCTTAGTGAAAACAATGTAGTTGTAGTATGCTTAGCCCAGCTATATATTGGGATGGGATACATGTTATGATTATATGAAGTATTGAAAAGACTTATGTTTTATATAATAAAACAAGTACTCAATGAACCACCTGGGTGGACAAGGATACTCAAACTTTTGGACAAGGTGGCAACAAAAGGAACCATGTTTATATGGCAATCTCTTTTTGTTGTGCACTAAAAGAAAACCACCCAGGGACTTAGAGATTGAACATGTTTCTCGTACAGTGGCTTCCGTGTACAGCCACATGCTAAATGGGCTCTGGCTTAGTCAACTACATAGTGGAAGACCCATGCATTGACATCTTCAGGTTAACTAGATTTGTGTAAGGGAGCTTGAAACCCTACATTGGTGCCTGGTAGACAAGCTAGCATTTTGTATTGGGAGGACTCCTATGGAAAGACTTTGTCACATTCTCAATCTGCCAGTACTCCATCTTGGTGAGTACTTATCCAGTGGCCACTGGTGGCATCAAGATGAGATTGTGTCATGTGGGTAAAGTGTACAACTTCTGCAGAAGATCAAAAATTCTAAGTACTTAGCCGTGTCCCCGGTTATGGACAATACTGATCAACTAAGACCTGAAGCTATGGAAGATCTCGACATTCCAATTTCTCAAAGTTAAAACTTGAGGGTGACAATAAGGGATTTTGAAACACTTGGTGGATTCCAAGGAGTTCAGAAAGATTTGACAAAAAGATCAAAACTATCTTGTAAAGATAGGATAAAACTATATTGCTTTCTGCAAATGAGCCTAAACCCCACTTGGCCAAATATGCATGTATTGATAGGATCCACTTATATTCTGCATAGTAGTGAAACTTGCCAATACAATTCAAATGTATTGACCCTTGTGGCTGTAACTTATAATGTTGCAGGTTTGTTTGATGTTAGTAAAGTGTGTTGATTAGGATTACAAGTCTACAACCAACATGACTGTATGTGGCACTTTGAAGATGAAGGACCCCATGCTTACAGATATTCTGCTGCAATGTAATGTATTAGCCAAATGAGCTATGTAAGATGTAATAAAATTATGTTATTCCTGGTTATAAAGTTGTATTATGACCTTTGTTTCTTGATATTACATCTTAACTGTGGATGCTAGCTATTGATCCAGGGACTAGCATTGTAAACACAGGGGACTCTACCTTATTAAAGGTTGGGACCCTTACAGATGGTATCAGAGCATTGTGTTGCCTGTAGGATTTGTAAACCTAGGATTGGACAAAAATCCTTAGAAGAATAGGAGTTGTTTTGTTCCAAAACTTATTTACAAACAATCTTGTAAACTCTCTCCTCAACCATTTTGGTTTCAACTCTACATCTCTTCTACTTCAACTTGATGGAAAAACCTACCCCAAGACCAAGGACTTCTTCAACTCTAATGACTTCAACATCTTCAACTCTAATGACTTCAACATCTTCAACATTTCCACCAAGGACTCAACCTTAGACACCACTAAGGACTACTTGTGAAAACCAAGAGACATTAGATTGACTACCAAAGACATTGATATCAAGTTAGAGTATGGATCATATTGTCCTATGAGGTATGATTATATTAAGTTATTATTTTCAAGAAAACTTGTTGTTTCCTTCAACTCATGAGTTAAGCTCATAAGTTGTTAAGTGGATAGTTGCTTGTTGATTGTTGATGGTTTGATTGTTTGATTGAACTTGGTTGTTTTGGGGTTGTGTGTTAAAACTTCTTAGAAACCTATTCACCAATACTTATCCCTATCAAACCAACATATGCCTCCCCGTCGTGCCAACCCCAACCAAAACAACAACAACCCCTGAGATGCAACAGATGATGGCAGCTCAGACACAGTTGATGCAGCAGATGACTACATTCATACAGAATCAGAACAACAACAACAACAACAACAACAATCGGAATAATCCTCCAGCACTTGACCTGCTCACCAAGTTTCTGAAACTTAGACCTGCAAGGTTCTCTGGAACAACTGATCTAATGGAAGCCGATGATTGGTTACGTTCAGTGAATAAAGACTTAGTGACTGTTGGTTGCACCGATGAAGAAAAAGTAAGATATGCAGCATTTCTGCTTGAAGGACCAGAAGCAACATGGTGGGACAACTTTTAGATCACCACTCCCCTTGAAGATGTAACTTGGGCTATTTTTGAAGATGGATTCAGAACCACTCACATCTCACCTGGAGTAATGTACTTGAAGAAAAAGGAATTTCATAATCTGAAACAACGTCACCTTAGTGTGGCTGAGTATATTGAAGAATTCAACAATCTGGCACGCTATGCACCAGATGAAGTTGATACAGATGCTAAGAGAAAAGAAAAATTTCTTGAAGGACTTAATGATGAGTTGAACCTGCAGCTAGCCGTTGCCTATGTCCCAACTTATCAATCACTCTGTGACAAAGCCACAATATTGGAAAACAAGATGAATCAAGTTGAGAACAGAAAGAGGAAACATAAACTCAAGAACTATTCAGGATCATCAAAGAAGAAGCATTCATACAAAAAGAGCAATGAAGATTCTGAACCACATCAGTATCACCACAACAACAATGGAAGTGAGAATAATGGAAATGATGATGACAATGGAGATAACCTTGGTCAGAACCAACATGACACCTACAGGAAAAAGGACATTAGCCAGTTGCAATGCTATAATTGTAAGGAACTTGGACACTATGCATCAGACTGTCCATAGAAGAAAAAGAAAAAGGATGCTAGAAGAGCCAATGGAAATGACTCCAATGTGACCCCAGAAAGGACATGTGAACCACATTGACATGAATGGAAACTTTGAAGAGATAGAAGAAGTGGATGTCAGGATTTAGAAAACTCAGAAGAGCCAAATAAGGATTCCTTGTCTGGTTATTGTGTTGAACTTTTAGTCAAGTGAACCATCAATGTAACCCTATGAGACTTTATTTTAAGGGTGGTAGTACCCTAGTTATTTTAAGCCTACTTATAACCTTTAGCCTTCCCAAATATCGGGACGAGATTTATTTTAAGGGTGGTAGCTTGTCACATCCCAAGATTTTCCAAATCTTGTTTTGTGAAAAATATTGAATAAAATAAAACTTTGTTGATTTTCAGGGTGAGAAGAAACTTTTTGAATCCAATTGGAAACTTTAAAAACCTATTTGGATCAAATAGAATCCTAAAGGAATTTAAAAAAATTAAATAAACAATAAAGTTAAAATATTTGGAAATACTATTTTGAAAACTTTTAATAAAAAGATTTGGTTTCAAAAGAAAAGGATAGGATTTTAAATAAGGATTATTTTATAAGCCAAATTAAAACTTGGCCAAGCCCTTGAAATAAAATATTTCTATTTGACAAAAATAGTAAAGGTTTATTTAAATAAAATAATAAGGATTTAATATCCAAGTTTATTAAAAATAAAGGTTTTACTATTTTTAATTAAACATCAAAACTTATTTATTTGTTTTAAATAAGTTTTTCAAGTATTTTATAATCTTAAATAAAACCTACTGAAGTATTTTTGGTCTTATTTAACTTTCAAATGGAGTTTTTAAATAAATCAAAACCCATTTGATTTAATAACAAAGGCCCATTTTATTTAATTAAAAATGGACCCTAAGAATAAAATTATTATTTTGTTTTGGACTTTGGGCTATGTTGTTAAACAGAACCAAACTCATATGCAAAGTTTGGTAAAAGTTTGATTTGTTTTGATTGTTTGATTTGTTGTTTGAATTCCAAAACAGAAAATAGATTTGGAAAAAGATAAAACTATCAGGAAGGAAAAAAAATAGAAAAGAACATAGCCCAGCTGGCCAAGCCCAACAAGGCCCAGTACCAGCCCACTCCCTCTCTCCCGAGGAAAACGGTTCGCACCTGTTAACTAACCCGCGCTGACACTGACTGGTGGCCCCTCTTCCCCTCTCTCTCCCCCACTAACGAAAGGACCCCACCTGCCAGGTCAGCTCATCGTCTCCACGACGACCTCTTCTCCCTCCCCTCATCGCCGTTTCCGGCTATGATTCCGCGGCTTAAATTCGCCTTAACGCGGCCACCATTACTCGCAGTGATCACGCACGCTTAAACGCCCATGCCCCCTCTCCATTTCCCCTCAGTCGCCCCACCTTGCCACGCCCCCAGGCCGCCATAATTCCTCTCCGAGCACCTCTGTCTCCGACGAGCTTCCTCCTCGATTCCAGCCCAACCTCGCCACCCCTTGCCTTCCTGAGCACACCGTCGAGATCCCCACTCCTAGGCGCACCTGTCTGTGCCCTCCGTTCAACCGTGGGCGCCCCTGAGCGTCGACTTCGACAACCATTGACCGCGCCGCCGCGTCTGCCTCTCTCCGGCGAAGTTCCCTGGTAAGAACCGACCACCCCGCACCCTCTCCTTCACGCACGCAGCTTCGCCTTGATCTTGCGCATCTAACCGTATCCTCGTTTTGCTTCGGGGTGAACCACAGCGTCGCCTCCGACCACGACTAGAGCCGCCTGACGCCGTCCTTGACTCCGGTGAGGAATTCCGACGGATCCTGAGCGCCCCTCGCCCCCTCGCAACTACGTTGAGATCCCCCACGCTACTGCGATCACGGTGAGCCATTCCTTCCTTCCCCTAGCATCCTCTAGCGCCAGCTCTGCCGTTGGCCGAACGTAGCCGCCGCGCGCAGCCGTCGAGCGCCGCCAGATATTGGTCAAGGTGACGATAGCCGTTAGATGAAAATCCAAAGGATGCGATTAGATCACTTAACAGCGAAAGGGTACGCAGTCTGAGCCATGCGATGTAGTTTAATCCAACGCCCCGCAGAGGCTGATCCGCATAAAGCGGTACCGCCCAATAAAAACACGACATGTGTCACTAGTTCTGTTTTAAAACAAAGTTTGAATCTGTTTTAGATGCAGATTTGAAACCCTTGTAACTTTTGATCCACACGTCCAAAAATTGCAAACTTTATATCAATGGAATCAGTGGAACAAGCCCTAGCCAACCATGTAATTTGTTTAGTAAAAAGCCTCTGGTAAAATGTTTGTTTTTGCAGAAACATTTGTATGCCTGTTTAGATTATAAAAATTATTCAAAATTGTTTTTGAGGTTGAAATATTTGCAAAATGGTTTGTGGTGAACCTACTGACCTTAGGAACCAACCCATTGTTTTAAAAATGTATTTGGTGAAGAATATGATGGATTAATTGAATTAGCCCATTTCTAGTCAAATAAAAATATTGCTTGTGTTATGAAAATGATTTTGGAATGAAAACTTTGGGAAAATTATTTGAATCAAACCTACTGACCCTAAACACCAAGTTTTGAGAATTAACAACTTATTTGGTGAACAACATAAAGTTTTTGATTTGATAAAAATATTTTCCACCACATGAAATAATGAATGGATTTAAAAATGGTTTATAGACAAAACCCTTTTGCAAATGACTTTGCCACTTTGGAAAATGACCACTTTGAACCTTACAAAGCTTAGAGCCTAGTGGAAACTACCTTTGCAAATAAAACTATCTTTTGCATGCTTGCATGCAAGACTTAATTTCTATTATTTTATGTGTGTTTGATTGTTTGAATATTGGTTGGAATGCTAGTTGATTTTGTGTTTGTTTGATTGATTTGTAGTGAAGTTAGAAAAGTGTGAAACTAGGAAGATCAAGAAGTGAACCACCATTCCCTACCAAAAAGCCAAGTTACACTATCATCCAAAGTCCTACTATTTTCATTATACTTAGTGGATTTTGAAACATGCATGAAAGGAATTTCTATACTTATGCTATGCTAAATCCTAATAGGATACCCCTATATATTCCTTAGTGAAAACAATGTAGTTGTAGTATGCTTAGCCCAGCTATATATTGGGATGGGATACATGTTATGATTATATGAAGTATTGAAAAGACTTATGTTTTATATAATAAAACAAGTACTCAATGAACCACCTGGGTGGACAAGGATACTCAAACGTTTGGACAAGGTGGCAACAAAAGGAACCATGTTTATATGGCAATATCTTTTTGTTGTGCACTAAAAGAAAACCGCCCAGGGACTTAGAGATTGAACATCTTTCTCGTACAGTGGCTTACGTGTACAGCCACATGCTAAATGGGCTCTGGCTTAGTCAACTACATAGTGGAAGACCCATGCATTGGCATCTTCGGGTTAACTAGATTTGTGTAAGGGAGCTTGAAACCCTACATTGGTGCCTGGTAGACAAGCTAGAATTTTGTATTGGGAGGACTCCTATGGAAAGACTTTGTCACATTCTCAATCTGCCAGTACTCCATCTTGGTGAGTACTTATCCAGTGGCCACTGGTGGCATCAAGATGAGATTGTGTCATGTGGGTAAAGTGTACAACTTCTGCAGAAGATCAAAAATTCTAAGTACTTAGCCGTGTCCCCGGTTATGGACAATACTGATCAACTAAGACCTAAAGCTATGAAAGATCTCGACATTCCAATTTCTCAAAGTTAAAACTTGAGGGTGACAACAAGGGATTTTGAAACACTTGGTGGATTCCAAGGAGTTCAGAAAGATTTGACAAAAAGATCAAAACTATTTTGTAAAGATAGGATAAAACTATATTGCTTTCTGCAAATGAGCCTAAACCCCACTTGGCCAAATATGCATGTATTGATAGGATCCACTTATATTCTGCATATTAGTGAAACTTGCCAATACAATTCAAATGTATTGACCCTTGTGGCCGTAACTTATAATGTTGCAGGTTTGTTTGATGTTAGTAAAGTGTGTTGATTAGGATTACAAGTCTACAACCAACATGACTGCCTGTGGCACTTTGAAGATGAAGGACCCCATGCTTACAGATATTCTGCTGCAATGTAATGTATTAGCCAAATGAGCTATGTAAGATGTAATAAAATTATGTTATTCCTGGTTATAAAGTTGTATTATGACCTTTGTTTCTTGATATTACATCTTAACTGTGGATGCTAGCTATTGATCCAGGGACTAGCATTATAAACACGGGGGACTCTACCTTATTTAAGGTTGGGCCCCTTACAGCGTAGTTCACGAGCCTGCGCCAATCTGTCACGGGAACATTCCGGGTACGATTCTAAAGCATGTCCAAAGGGTTTCTCCCTCCCTTTAGTCCCGAGGGAAAATGGTATATGGTCGACTTTCACATACCATTTAAAGAGAGAGATCAAACACGAATCATAAATTAATCATAGGCCGGAAAGTCATATGGACATAGGAATATATCATCTTTATTGCAAATTCATAATAGTGCTAGGGTTTCTCCAACTCCCCAAGAACAAAGGAACTACTCACACATGTAAGAAATTAACAACATCATCATAATCAAATGGATGGATGAAAGTACTGAAATAGATCTAATGCAAACCACAATTGGATCTGGAATTACAACAAGATCTAATGAATGATGGATGGGGGTAATGGTGGTGATGTAGATGCAACAGTGACGATGAAGGGGATGATGTGTTGTCCTCCAATGATCTGTGGATCAGCATGGTTTTCTCCCTAGCCAAGTTTCTCCTTCAGATCCCTTTTAGATGTGGTTTTTCGTGGTTTCTGGTGGCTGTGATTGTCGGATCCTCTTGCCGTCTTTGCCAGGATCAAGTATTTGACGAGGCGGTCCGATGGCGCCTGGTACGGGTGGACAGTACGGGAGTGCTCCGCCTGTACCACAGGTCATTATAGGCACTGGTTGCCTCTCGTTGTTTGGTATTTTCCCAGGAGCGAAGGTAAATCCATAAAATGACTTATATTACTTAAAAATATCATATTATAGTATAATATGACAACTCTAATTGATATGTTCATAATATACTTAATGATTTGGGATCTTGTTGAAATAAAGACAAAAAGGTGCACGCGAATGCCATGAAATACAAAGATCCCTACTCTATTTATGCAAAAACAAAAGGTAAATATGCTTCAATTTTGGAATCATCACCGCGTCACCCCACTATGACGCCAATATCCAAAGTGCATAAAGATTTGCAATAACAAGACTATCAACGCCCACATCTCCATGTGTTTTAACCGTACAAAGCATCTACGTATAGACATAGCTCTGATACCACTGATGGGGTTCGTTGCATAGAAAATAAAAAAATATTATGGTTTGCAACTGCCAAGATCGAATCTAGGCGATACTTTGTAACGGTTTTAGGACTCACCCTTGAAGACCGTAAGAGGGATAATGTTCCTGCAAACAAACGTGGTTGATGTATATGTACACGACCGTCCTCAAGGACATGCAGACGATCAGCTCCACAACGGGCAGCGCCTCCGTAATTGGTCACACATACGATGCACCGACGACTCTCAAACCCTCGCTACAGCCGGGCAACAGAAGTAGCGGATCCCTGGGAACTACACCAGTGCTACGCCATGTAGTGGTGCTGGAGGGGAAGGATTAGAGCAGGGCTTCACCTAAGCACCTCGCTCGTGGCCATGGACAAGCTAGTAAGAGGGGGAAGATGCCAACCAAAGGGTATATGAGAGAATGGTGAATGAGAGTGTGTAGAGAGGAGGAGGCCACCTCCTTTTATAGGTGCCATGGGGCTGCCCCCTCCACTCCTCTCATTCAATCTCCATTAAAGCACTTTAATTCCCTTAAAGGTCCATTAAAACACTTTAATTCCCTTAAAGGTCTTTCCATTAAAGTACTTTAATTCCATTAAAGCATTTTAATTCCCTTAAATATATATTCATTAAAGCACTTTAATTCCATTTTAATGCAACTCAATTTAATGAACACTTCATTTAATGAGTACTTCATTTAATGAACACATTAACATTTTGATCCCTTTGCTTTGTTTTGATATCCCGAAACTATTTCAACAGATTCAGCAGAACAATTTTCTGTGATGTCCATTGATTTCCCATGTGTTTCCTATCCGCTCAAATGCGTCGGTTTACCTTAAGTGTGTCTTCCTATGGGTTTGAGAACTATGTGGACATGATCGAGACTTTCTCCGATCAATAATCATTAGCGGGACCTGGAGATCCATAATGACTCCCACTAGTTTCTCGAAGATCTCATGATCGTCTGAACCTCTTTCGTTATAGTCAAATTCCTTTTGTCTCACGATATTTTACTTGTCCGAGATCCGATCACTTGGTATCAACCATACCTCATTTAATCTCGTTCCTGACAAGTACTCTTTTTCTCGTTCTTGTGATACGACATTCTAGTGATCAAATCACTTGCTTGCAAGGCTATGTCAATGTGATATTATCGAGAGGGCCCTGAGTATATCTCTCCATCATCTGTATGAACAAATCCCACTCTTGATCCATGATCCTCAACTAATATTTTTCAAATACCCGATGACACATTTATAATCATCCTGTTATGGTATGATGTTTGATGCAATTAAAGTACTCTTCCGGTGAAAGTGATTGACGTGATCTCATGGTCTAAGAACATTGAGTTACTATAAATGTGATAGCAATTTAAACTTAATGACATGATCGTATTGCTACATCTACTTCGGGTGACTATAAATCATATCATTCACCAATGATATGACCCTATTATTAACAACATCTAATGTTATGATCAGGAAACCTTTAATCATCTGTTAATCAATATGCTAGTATAACGAGAGGCTTTACTAGGAACCTTATCTTTTTTATAATTCACACATGTATTAATGTTTCCTTATCAATACAATTATAGCATGAAAAATAAACATTTATCATAAACATGGAATAGCATAATAACCACTTTATTATTGCCTCTCGGGCATATTTCTTTCAAATATAACACCAAACACAACCTATCTGAAGGTTTCCCCCTCGAAGACCAGTCGAGGAGGTCCTCTTGCAGAACACACACGTTGCAATTTATTTATCCAATTGTTAGTTGATAAGGCTAATTACTAGTCATATTATGAGAGGCAGAGCATTAGTGATGTTGTCCATGATCATGAAATTGTACTCCTGAGTCGTTCATAACCATGGACACACGACTTCTCGAAAATATTTACCGTGCAAGGATGCACTACTGTACCTAAACGCATGTTCAACCCTTTAGGCAACATATTACGCTTGCCTTCTAAATCTCACAACAAGAAATGTCCCAAAACTATGTGTGTATCTAGAGGCATCACCTATATTGACCCAACCAGAATGTACGGTGATTTGCAAGAGAAGTACAACATTTGCATCTACGGCTAAGGAAGACAGAGGCCATAGGTATATCCCCTTCGCCATACCGTGATTTATGTATGCAATGTCGAGACAGTCCACCAAAGTATCAAGTCCAAAGTCCAAATACGACCATGTCGAGACTTCGATATCGACCTAGCACGTGCCAGTGCCAAGGAAGCTCCGGTGTGAGTGTATGACTTTTGTGGTGCCATAGTTATCACAGGAGCTCAACACAGCTTCTCTACATGGGCAAATGTGTCCGTTAGAGGAGGCACTATTTTCCAAAGAGAGCGGAATATCCCTTAGATGACGACCTTGGCCTCTACCAAAAGGGCACACACCCGCTCCAGTTGGTCCTCTTACAACAGGACACCAGGAGTAGCATTCTCGCCGGCAAGTTTGCCCGCCAATAAACCCGACGGTGACAACCGGACATGTAGCTTAATCTTCCTTGCCTCTTCCTCCGTCTCGGGACATACAACTAGAGGAGAAATAAGGATCAGAAGCACGAAGATAGGATCAATGGAAGAAGAATGGGACAAACTTACCCAACATGGAGTTCACAACCCCTTGTAGTAAGTCCAGATTGGTCGTGCCTACGATTACCCAATAATCTACATCGGCCACACGAAGGGCCAGGTTCTTGTTGGAGATATGCCCTGGAGGCAATAATAAAAGTGGTTATTATTATATCTTTGTGTTTATGATAAATGTTTACATTCATGCTATAACAATATTAACCGGAAACATTAATATTTGTGTGATTTTTAAACTAAATTAGAGTCCCTGTTAAAGCCTCTTTATAATAATAGCTTGTTGGTTAATAGATGATTGTGGTTTCTCGATCATGAACATTGAGATGTTATTAAAAACAAGATCATATCATTAGGAGAATGGTATGATGGACATACTCCTATAGATAAGCGTAGCATAAAGATCAAGTCATTTCAATTGTTTGTTTTCTATAAGCTTTCTGATACATAGTAACCTAATTCCTTCGACCATGAGATCATGCTAATCACCATCACCGGAAGGATGCTTTGATGACATCAAACACCACACTGTAACTGGGTGGCTATAAAGGTGGCATTGAGTGTTCATAAAGTATGGGTTGAGGCATATGGATCAAGAGTGGGATTTGTCCATCCATATGACGGATAGATATCTCTGGGCCCTCTCGGTGGAATGTCATCCAATTAGCTTGAAAGCATGTGACTGGATCACAAGGGATCACATATCACGGTAACGATAAAAGAGTACTTATCGGTAACGAGGTTGAACTAGGTATGCAGAGATACCGACGATCAAAACATCGGATAAGTAAACTATCATGAGACAAATGGAAATTGGTATCGTATGTAAGTGGTTCATTCGATCGCAAAGTAATCATAGAAATATGTGGGAGCCATATCAATTTCCAGATTCCTCTATTGGTTATTGATCGCAGAAGTGTCTCGGTCATGTCCTCATAATTCACGAACCGTAGGGAGACACACTTAAGGATTCGATGTTGTTTAGTAGATATGGAATGTTAGTTGGGATACCGAATGTTGTTCGGAGTCTCGGATGGGATCCGGTATATCACGAGGAGATCCAGAATGGTCTAGAGAATAAGATTCATATAAGGAAAGTCCGATTCCGGAGTTCAGGAAACATTCCAATGTTTTCATCGGAGAGGTTTGATAAGGTTCACCAGTCCGGAAGGAGAATGGTCCATGAATGTGTCATGGGTAAGTGGAATGATTAGATCATATCCTAGGTCACTTGGTGTGGTCATTTGTGAGAGAGAATTAAAGCTCTAAATTGAAAGTCAAACTGGAGGTTTGAAAAGTCAAACTGGAACAATAGTTTCCTAGTGGAAGTAGGAGATACTCCTTCCAACTTGGGTTTGGAAGTGGATTCAAACTCACCCCTCCCAAGGATGCCCCCCTCCCATAAATAGAGGGGGAGGGCTGCCCCAAAGCACCAAGCCCAGCCCCTCTCCACACGAGCCGTCGCAGCAGCCCCGCCGCCGCCAGCCGCCGCAATCGCACCGCCGCCGCTGGCACGTCGTCGTCGCCCTAACCGCCGCCGACACCTCCGTCTCCTCCCGGTCTTCTAAACCATAGACCACCGGGAAACCCTAGATCCACCATAACTCGCACTGGCTTAGGTGAAGCCCTGCGGGATCTTCCCTCTACTTTTGACACCACGCCGTCGTGCTGCCGAAATCGCGAGGGGAGAACTACAACCTCCGCTGCCTGCTGGAACAAGGGAGAGGAAGGTCTTCATCGAGTACCGAACATGTGACCGACTACGAAGCGTTGCCGGAATGCAGCGCTGGAAGGATCGTCTACGCGATCTTCAGATCGGCAAGTGTACGACTACATCACCCACGAGAATATGCCCTCGTTAACCTCTTTGGAATCTTCGAGGGTGTGTGCTTCTATCGACTCGTTGCTACAATCTAGTCGATAGATCTTGGCTTGTTTGTGTGCATGCGTTAGAATTTTTTGTTTTCCATGCTACGAACCCCTACAGTGGTATCAGAGCCGTGTCTATATGTAGATCTATTGCACGAGTAGAACACAATGGTCATTGTGGGCGGTGGTGCTTTTATTATCAATTGCTTTTTGTGTACTTTGCATCTTGCGGTATGATGGGATGAAGCGGCCCGGGCTAACCTTACATGACATCGTTCATGAGACTTGCTCCACACTTAACATGCAACTTGTATTGCATAAGTGGCTTTGCGGGTGTCTGTCTCTCCCATCATAGTATAGCTTCAATTTACAACGGGCACTTGATAGTTCAAGCATCAACGTTGTGGTTCTTGTTCGTAAGTTAGAGCGACACTTATTGAAATCCCCAAACCACGTAAAATATGCAAAGAAAATTAGAGGCGTCTAACTTTGTTTTGCAGGGGTGTGTTGTGATGTGATATGGCCATGATTGTGATTATATATTATGTATGCAATGTTCCTTATTGTAAGTTGGAAAACGGCAGGAGCCATATGGTTGTCTTTTAAATTCTGTTAAAGACATGCGTGTCTATTCAAAGTAGTTGAAATAGTTGATGCTGGTGTACGACAACCATGAAGCGGCGCCATTGACCTTGACACCATACCGGTGATGATGGAGATCATGTTCGTACTTGAAGATGGAGATCAGAAGCACAAGAAGAAAGGCCATATCATATCACATATTATGAATTGCATGTGATGTTAATCCTTTTATACATCTTGTATTGCTTAGTTCTCGACGGTAGCATTATAATATGATCCCTCAAGCACACGATTTCAAGTTTTAAAGTGTTCATCCTTAGTAAGCACTGTTGCTAAATCTCGTTGTCTCGAAGCACCACGTGATGATCAGGTGTGTTAGATTCTGCGAGTGTATACAACGTGAGCAAGCCAGATTTGCTCACGCGGAAGCTAAGGTTTGATCTTGACGAGCCTAGCATGTACAGACATGGTATCGGAACATGGATCACCGAAAGGTAAAGCATGAGTCATATAGTAGATGTGATGAACATGTTGATTGTTCGCCATTGAAGCTACATCAACTCTCGTGATGATCGGTTTTGATGTGGTGGATTTGGTTCGTGTGATCACTAAAACAATGTGAGGGATATTGTTTTGAGTAGGAGTTCACCTAGATTAATTTAACTATTAATTAGAACTCAATTTGTCATAAACTTAGTCTAAACTAGTGCAAATATGTTGTAGATCAATGGCGGGCCCTACCATCAATTTTAATGCGTTCCTAGAGAAAGAAAAGTTGAAAAACAATGGAAGCAACTTCGCGGATTGGTTCCGCAATTTGAGGGTTGTCCTCAATGCTGGTAATTTGACCTATGTGCTGGATGCACCGTTGGGTGACCCGCCTACAGCTGATGCTACCGATGAGGTAAAGAATGTTTTCCTCGCTCAGAAGAATCAGTACTCCACAGTTCAGTGTGCTATCTTGTATGGTTTGGCATCGGAGCTTCATGAAAGGTTTGAGAACCATGACCCACATGATATTGTCCGTGAACTCAAAATGATATTTGAGGCTCACGCGGCAGTTGAGAGTTATGAGGCTTCTAAAAAGTTCTTTAACTGCAAGATGGAAGAGGGCAGCTCCGTCAGTGAGCACGTGCTTAAGATGTTTGGGCACGCAAGCAAGCTTCAAAGCTTAGGTATAGTGATTCCTAATGCTTTGGGGATTCACCGTGTCCTCCAATCACTACCACCAAGTTACAAGAACTTTGTGATGAACTACAATATGCAAAACATGGACAAGTCGTTGCCCAAACTCTTCTCCATGTTGAAGTTTGCAGAAGTGGAGATCAAGAAAGAGCACCAAGTGTTGTTGGTCAATAAGACCACCAAATTCAAGAAGCAAGGCAAGTCTAATAAAAAGGGAAACTTCAACAAGGGCGGTAAGAAAGCTACCTTGCCGGCGAACAAGACCAAGGCTGGGCCTAAGGCTGATAATGAGTGCTTTTATTGCAAGGGAGAGGGCCACTAGAAGCGGAATTTCCCTAAGTACTTGGCGGATTTGAAGAACGGCAACATCAAGAAGAAAGGTATATCCGATATACATGTTATTGATGTGTATCTCACTAGTACTCGTAGTAGTGCCTGGGTATTTGATACTGGTTCGGTTGCTCATATTTGTAACTCGAAACAGGTGCTGCAGAATAAACGGAAGCTAGCGAAGAACGAGGTGACGATGCGCGTTGGAAATGGATCAAAGGTTGATGTGATCGCGGTCAGCATGCTACCTCTTCATCTAGCATCGGGATTAGTTTTATACTTAAATAATTGTTATTTGGTGCCTGCGTTGAGCATGAACATTATATCCGGATCATGTTTATTGCGAGACGGTTACTTGTTTAAGTCCAAGAATAATGGTTGTTCGATTTATATGAGTAATATGTTTTATGCACATGCACCTTTGATAGATGGTCTATTCTTATTGAATCTCGATTGTAGTAATACACACATATAACATTGAAGCTAAACATTTGAAATTGAGTGATAACTCGACCTATATGTGGCACTGTCGTCTTGGTCATATTGGAGTGAAGCGTATGAAGAAACTCCATTCCGATGGACTTCTTGAATCACTTGATTTCGAATCACTTGAAAGATGTGAAGCATGTCTGATGGGAAAAATGACTAAGACTCCATTTTCTGGTATAATGGAGCGAGCTACGGACTTGTTGGAAATCATACATACCGATGTGTGTGGTCCAATGAGTGTAGCATCGCGCGGTGGTTATCGCTATGTTCTTACCTTCACAGATGACTTGAGTAGATATGGGTATTGTTAGACCCCTCCTTTATAAAGGAAAGGATCCCTGTGATTGCAATGCTAGTCCCTGGATCAATGCTAGCATCCACAGTTTAAGATGAAGTACACAGATACAAAGGTCGTTTATTACATTCATTCCAGAGATAAAACATAGTCTTTTACAACTCGGGCCAAAGGCCTAATACAAGAGTTTATGGAATAAGTAAATAAACACAAGTCTTCATCTTCATGTGCCACAGGCAAGCATGTTGAGTGTAGACTCATGACTCCTAATCATCATCGGAGTAACCTGCAACATCACAAGTTACAGCCACAGAGGGTCAATACTTTGGAATAGTATTGGCAAGTGATACCTTAGTACATTTTAAGTAGACTATAATACTATATGCATTTTTGGCTAAATGTAGCTTGGCTTGCTTTGCTTGAAAATAGATTTTTCTTATTAGTTGAAAACACTAAGTTTTTCTTTGTCAAAAACATTCCCAAGGAACCACCAATAGACATTGGGGTCCTTCGCCCTTGTTCACCCACAAATTTTTACTTAGAAGTTGGAGTGATGAGATTCTTGTAGCTTCCATGTCTTGATGCTCAAAAGTGTCCATTTCCTTGGACTAGGCTAAGTACTTAGGTTTTCCATCTGCAGAGGTTGTGCACTTTCCCCACCAGACTTGGTTTCCCAAGACAAGACCTTTCAGAAGCTTTTCCTTAGTCAAATGGACGCGTTCCAACCTATCATCCCATCTACCACCAACTGTCCAAAAGACTAAGTTCTAGCAACCTATATGATCAAGGCAGAGCCCATATTGCCAAGTGGTTGCACTGTAAGCTTTCTCAACACTTGGCCTCCAAATCCCTTTGTGCCTGGGTGGCATACAACAAGTGAGATACACAACCCAAGTCCATGGCCTTGTGTAACCACTCAACATAACCCAATCATTCCATTCCACCCAGGAGGTTCATTTGACTTAGTTGTTTTATTAAGAAAACATAAGTCTCTTGACTTAGAATATTTTCATCATAAACTATATAGATGTTCACCTCCCTTGTTTGCTAAGTAGCTAGACTAAGCAGAATATGACAACCTACCTTAGGATTATTTCCCTAGCATTTCTGCTATTCCATTCTACTTAGGATTTCCCATCTTAGCACTAGGCAAAATATCATGCAATAATTTTAGCAAAATATCTAATGCTAGTACAAAACATAGGACAAAAATATTGATGAAAATATCACTTGCCTTGGTAGTGGGGAGAGTAGCACTCTTCACAATCACAATCACTAGCAAAATCTACACAAGAAATTAAAGCATAAATACACACAATTATATACAACCAAAAATAATATGAATGCATGCATGCAAGAATTTACTAAGTGGTGTTTTTTGAAAATTCTACCAAGTATGTTCATGTCTACAGAAACTTAACATGTCACAAGTTTGTCAACTAAACTTATTTGGCCCCAAAATAATTTACAAAAATAAATCTATATCTAAAAATAGCCCTAAACTTGTTCCACAAATAAAACCATTTTAACTGTTACTATATGCTAAATAAATTGGATATTCAGAAAGGCCTTGTTTCACTGAATCCAACGGTATAAAGTTTGCAAAAATCTAACGTGGCAATCGAAAGTTATGAGCATTTGAATTTGGATCAAAATTCTGGTTTTTAAATCTGTTTTCAGATCTAACCTAGCCACGCGTCATGTTCTTATTCGCCTGTACCGTTTCGCACTGGATCGAACTCCACAGCCGTAGGATTTAAATGAAATCTGGCGGCTCAGATCGCGTACCTCTTCGGTTTAAGTGGATCTATCCTAGCGCTACGATACAGATCTAACGGCTGCTATCGATCTGGCCAATAACTGGCGGCGGAGCGGTGGCTACCGGCGACGGAACAGTCAGTCGACGACGGAGGCGGCGCTACAGGGGGTAAGTGAGAACGAGGAGTAGCTCACCGGGCTCAGGAGGTTACGGCGAAGCTCGTCGTAGACGCGATTGGTCAAGGGGCGCTCGGGCACGGCTGCTATTGCTCACCGGAGTTCGTGGCGGCGTCGGGTGCGTCAGGTGGTCGTCGTGGACGTCGCTGTGAATCACCCCAAGGCAAGATAGCGACACGGTTAGGTTCACAGGGTCAAGGGGAAGTCGTGTGCATGAACGGGAAGGCGAGGGGCGGTCTGTACCTACCGGGAAAACTCGTCGGAGTTGATGTCACCGTCGGTGCTCGCGGTGTCAAGTGGAACCGGCGACCTGGGGCAGTACAAGACGGACTAGTGAGGTCAGGAGGTGCGCAAAGATACACTGAGTCAGATAGCAAGAACGATAGGCAGAGGGGAACTCGAGGCTCACCTGAATCGCTCGCCGGAGAGGGCTCTGTCAGCGGCGGTGCGCGGAGGATTGAGGGCAGCCTGGTGGCGGAGTGAGCGAGGTGTTTGGGGAAAAAAGATCGCGGGGAAGAGAGGGTCTTATAGCCGGGGAATCGACATGAAACGCTCGAGGATAAATGCCCATTTACACAGCGCCATTACTGGCCATCACTGCTGCAGCGACGTGGTCGCAGGCGCGGTCTGGGGAAGACGAGGACGACGTGGACTAGACCCGCTTGTCAGCGAAACGCGCAAGGTGTTGGTGGGGTCGGGCTGTCAGCGTCTGTTTGCGTGTGCTCGCGCATGTGAGAAGGAAAAGGAGATCCCCGGGTGGGCTTGCTGGGCTTGATCCGCTGTTGGGCCAGATTCTGGCTGCGCGGCCTTTTTCTTTTGAAGTGCCCTTTTCTTTTTCTAAAATCATTTTCTGGTATGAATTTTGATATGAATTCAAATCCTTTTGAAATCAAACTGCCTTGGGAATTTTGCAGGGTTTTGTGGATTCAAAAACAGTCATATTAACTAAGTGGTTACTTTGCAAGGCTTGGTCAAGCTTGGGTTTCAGAGTAATCAGAGGCTTGCTCTAGTTTGCAAATATTTGAAAAAGGATTTTGAAACCATTTCCAAATTTGGAAACTTGGGTTAAAAGCTTCACCTAATCTATCCATCCATGGAGGCAAACAAACAAGTACTTAAACATTCAAATTTCAAAGGGTGATGGTCATTTGGGATAAATTGACCACATGAAATCATAGCTCAAAATTCTATCTCTATGTGATTTTTGAGAGAAACCCTAAATGGATGAATGATGCAAAGATGATATGAATGAGTTTTGAAACTATGATTTTTGGGATGTTACAAATCTAACCCCCTTAAGATGAATCTCGCCCTCGAGATTCGGGTTGGCTAGCAAATAGGTGAGGGTGGTCTTTCCAAAGATCATCTTCTCTTTCCCATGTTGCTTCCTCTTCGGTGTGATGGTTCCATTGCACTTTACAAAACTTGATAGTCTTGGTCCTGGTAACTCTTTCTGCGGTCTCTAGTATCTTGACAGGCTTTTCCTCATAAGTGAGATCACTTTCTAGCTGAACTTCTTCCAAAGGTATGGTATCCTTCAAAGAAGACTCTTCCATTTCTGGGTGACATTTCTTAAGTTGACTCACATGAAATACGTTATGGACTGCTGATAGAGATTCTGGCAATTCAACTTCGTATGCAACTTCTCCTTTGCGACTTAGAATCTTGAATGGCCCAACATATCTTGGTGCCAACTTTCCCTTGACTCCAAATCTTTTCACTCCACGGAGTGGTGATACTCTGAGGTAAGCTCTATCCCCAACTTCGTAGGTGACTTCTCTACGCTTAGAATCCGCGTAGCTTTTCTGTCGGGACTGTGCTATCTTCAATCTGTCTTTAACCAATTTGACTTTCTCTTCGGCGTCTTTGATAAGATCTGGTCCAAATAAGTTTCTTTCTCCCACTCCATTCCATAACAATGGGGTGGTACACTTCCTTCCGTAGAGTAACTCAAACGGTGCCATTCCAATACTAGATTGATGACTGTTATTGTAAGAGAACTCTGCGTATGGCAAACTTTCATCCCAACTTGCTCCATAGTCTAAAGCACAGGCTCTCAACATGTCTTCAAGAATTTGGTTGGTTCTTTCTGTTTGTCCATCCGTTTGTGGATGAAAAGCAGTGCTGAATTCCAACCTCGTTCCTAAGGATTCATGAAGTTGTCTCCAAAAGTGATATGTGAACTGGGTTCCTCTATCTGATACAATACTCTTAGGCACACCGTGAAGGCATACAATTCTGCTCATGTAAATTTTTGCTAACTTGGCACTTGTATAGGTGGTCTTTACAGGTATAAAATGAGCCACTTTAGTTAGGCGATCCACTATTACCCATATGGAATCATACCCTGACCTGGTCCTTGGTAATCCGGTAATGAAATCCATACCAATATTTTCCCACTTCCATTCAGGAATAGGCAGTGGTTGAAGCAAACCTGCTGGTTTTTGGTGTTCCTCTTTGACTCTGCTACACACATCACACAAAGCAATATGTTCGGCGATGTCCCTTTTGAGATTGTTCCACCAAAATCTTTCTTTCATGTCCATGTACATCTTGGTGTTTCCTGGGTGAATAGAATACGGTGAGTTGTGTCCTTCTTGTAAGATCAGTTTTCGCAACTCTGAGTCTCGTGGAACACATATACGTTTCCCGTGCCATAAAGTACCATGTTCGTCAACACGGAAACTCTTAGCCTTCCCTAGACTAATATTTTCCTTAATCTTTCCAATTTCCTCATCAGTCTTCTGAACTTCTCGGATTTTGTCCAATAGAGTGGGTTGAACATCTAAGGACATGAGATATCCTTCTGGTACAATCTCCAATCTGAGTTCTTTGAATTGCTTACACAAGTCATCTGGCAATTCTTCTTTTGTAAGGCCATTTACAACCGTCTTACGACTTAGAGCATCTGCTACTACATTCGCCTTACCGGGGTGGTATTGCAAACTTAAGTCGTAATCCTTGATAAGTTCTAGCCATCTTCTTTGTCTCATGTTGATTTCCTTCTGGGTGAAGATATACTTCAAGCTTTTATGATCGGTGAACACTTCACAACGCTTTCCCAAAAGGTAATGTCTCCATGTTTTGAGGGCATGGAAGACAGAGGCTAACTCCAAATCATGAGTAGGATAGTTTACCTCATGAGTTTTGAGTTGTCTCGAAGCATAGGCTACGACTTTACCATCTTGCATAAGTACGGCACCCAAACCTTGATGAGACGCATCACAATATACTTGGAAATATTTTTCTAAATCTGGCAGACATAGAACTGGTGCTGTCACAAGTCTCTTCTTCAATTCTTGGAAGCTGACTTCGCAACCTTCATTCCAAACAAATTTCTTGTCCTTTTTTAGCAATTCTGTCATTGGCTTAGCAACCTTCGAGAAATTTTCAATGAACCTTCTGTAGTACCCTGCTAAGCCGAGGAAACTACGAACTTCTTTCACATTCTTGGGTGATTCCCATTCTGTCACAGCTGAAACCTTTGCAGGATCAACTGCCACACCATCTTTTGTCATCACATGACCAAGAAATCCAACTTTCTCTAACCAGAATTCACACTTACTGAATTTGGCATACAGTTTATGTTCCCTTAGTTTCTCAAGTATCAAGCGTAAGTGTCTTTCATGTTCTTCCTTTCTCTTGGAGTAGACCAAGATGTCATCGATGAAAACGACAATGAACTTGTCAAGGGATTCCATGAACACCTTGTTCATCATATTCATGAAGTATGCCGGAGCATTGGTTAAACCAAAGGGCATCACAGTATACTCATACAATCCATACCTTGTGGTGAAAGCCGTTTTTGGTATGTCTTGCTCTCGTATCTTGAGTTGAAAATAACCTGACCGGAGATCAATCTTCGAGAATACACATGCTCCTTCTAGCTGATCAAATAAGTCGTTGATCCTTGGCAAAGGATATTTATTCTTGATGGTAACCTCGTTGAGAGAACGGTAGTCAATACATAATCTTTGTGTTCTATCCTTCTTCTCCACGAACAATACTGGGGCTCCCCAAGACGAAGAACTTGGTTGAATAAACCCTTTCTGCAACTGTTCTCCTAGCTGCTTCTTGAGCTCTTTCAGTTCATCAACTGACATTTTGTACGGTCTCTTAGCTATTGGTCCTGATCCTGGCACCAAATCTATCAGAAACTCCACATCTCTATCCGGTGGCATTCCTGGTAACTCTTCCGGAAACACATCCGGATACTCACAAACTATTGGCACACTGTCCATGCTAACCCCCTTAAGAGAATTCAACTTACTTCCCTTGGATTCAAAGTTTGACTTGAATTTTATTCTTTTTCCTTCTGGGGTTGTGAGTGTAACTGAACGATTGGCACAATCTAATACTCCTTCATACTTAGCCATCCAATCCATTCCCAAAATTACATCTAGTCCTTGGGAATCCAGAATTATTAGGTTCACTGGAAACTTATATTTTCCAAACTCTATGAGTAAGTCATGACATCCTGAGTTTACTAACATTTCTCCCCCTGGAGAACTTACTCTTATAGGACACCCAATGGTTTCTATCGGTAGTTCATTTCTTTCAACAAATGATTTTGATATGAATGAATGAGATGCACCGGTATCAAAGAGTACAAATGCCGAAATTGAATTGAGTCTGAACTTACCAGCCACGGCATCAGGCTCCTCATAGACCTCTTCCACATTGATGTGGTTAACCTGTCCTTTCTGAAAAGGATTTGGCTTGTTAGGTCCTTCAACTTTCTTCTCAGGGCACTCATTAGCATAATGCCCCAGCTTTTTGCATTTGAAGCACTCAACCTGACTGATGTCCTTTTTAGGAGGTTGGCCTCCACTTCCACTACCATTTCCACCATAGTGGCTCTTATGTCCACCCTTGTGGTTCTTATACTTGTCCTTGTCATGGCTGCGATGATGCTTGTTGTCATGACGGTTGTGGTTGTGCTTGCTGAATTTCCCATGCTTATGGGATCCTGAGCTGCCACTGTCATCATAGTGAGATCGTTTGTGAGACGATCCCGAGCTGTGCTTGTCGGAGTGTTTCCTCTTTCTACTCTCGACTTGCTTCATTTTACTCTCCAAAATAGCAGCCTTGTCACATAAAGACTGATAGGTTGGAACATATGCTACAGCCAACTGTAGATTCAGCTCATCATTTAAGCCTTCCAGAAATTTTTCCTTTCTTTTGGCATCTGTGTCAACCTCATCCGGTGCATAGCGCGCCAGATTGTTGAACTCCTCTATATATTCTGCCACGCTGCGGTGGCGCTGTTTCAGGTTGTGAAACTCCTTCTTTTTCAGACTCATCATTCCTGATGAGATATGAGCAGTGCGAAAGCCATCTTCAAAGACAGCCCAAGTCACCTCATCAATAGGAGTGGTGATTTGGAAGTTGTCCCACCATGTAGCGGCTGGTCCTTCCAACAGATGTGCTGCGAACCTGACTTTTTCAGCATCCGTGCAGCCCACGGTCACTAAGTCCTTGTTCATGGAACGTAGCCAGTCATTGGCCACCATGGGATCAGTTGTTCCCGCAAACTTTGCTGGCCTCAAACGCAGAAATCTGGTGAGCATATCAAAACCCGGAGGGTTGTTGTTGTTGTTGTTGTTATTGTTGTTGGGATTGTTGTTGTTATTCTGGTTTTGGATGAATGTTGTCATCATTTGCATAAGCTGTGTTTGCGCATTCATCATTTGTTGCATTTCCGGGGTGATGTTGTTGGGGTTGGGGTTTGCGCGACGGGGAGGCATCTGTGGTTTGTTCAAATAGATAATAATGAGATACCAATAGATGTTTTATGCACAATACAACATAAGCGAACACATACCAAGCAACATAAGAATAAAGATTCAACAACCACATAATAAGCTCATGAAGTAAAACACACAAGTGGCAAGCCATCCACATGTCGGATGGTCCAATAATAAGTTCACAATAACAAGTATGAATAAGAAAGGTAAACGAGTAGCCAAGTCTACTCATCAGCGTCAATCTCCTCCTCAACGAAGGTAAGACCTGCGTTCTCCATCGCGGTCTTGTTCTCCTCAATCGTAGTGGTCAAGGAATCGACCTTGGCCTTGAGAGTCCTCTTCTGGGAGCGAAGTCTCTCAATAACCATCTGCTGCTGCTCGAGCTCGAAGTCCTTGGACTTCAGTTCCTCGGTCATGTCCCGGATCCTCTTGTTCCTATCCTGGACGCGTTTCTCTTGACTCTTGAACTTGCGGTCCTAGGCCTCGAACTTTGTCTCCATTTCCTTGATCATCTCATCCTGCTGCGCAAAAAGCTTGTCCTTCTCGCGAAGCTGTACCTGAAGCTCGTCATTACCTAGCATGACGTTCGTCCTATCCGTATCCACTTGCCTGAGAAGAGTCTCTAAGTCCTGAAGATAGAGACGTATCGGCTCCGTAGTGCTCCTCGAGTCGTCCTCAAAGTCGATGGACTCTCCATCAACATCACGTCTTCCAAAGACGTGGAAGTGAGTGCCTCTAACCTGACGGGAATGACGGCCTAACAGTCGTCCTATCAGATCCTGCATGACTACCTCCATGCCTCTGTCCCTGTCGTCGTGCATCAGCTTGAAGACGATGGCCTCCGTAGTAGGCTCAGTCTGGCGTCCGGGCTGATTCACTTTGAAGCCCCAGAGGTCCTTCCTCTCGAACTTGGTGAGTGGGTACACCGTAATGGTAGGAAGAGGGAGATCAAGCAGAGTGGTAAGCTCAATGATACGGGGACCAAAACGAGTAACTCTAAACTCCTCAATGGTGCTGATGGCAATAGGCATCTATTTATAAGATTGAAAAAGTTAGAACAACACAATTCAAGGTAAACCAAGACAAACATTCATACATTTCCATGAAACATAATTGTCACACAAGTATTGCATACATAAAACCATTACATCATTCAAGGTCCATACTTATTTAAAATATCTTTTGGAAATAAGGTGATAAGTGGTGGTCCAACTAACGAAGTGTCCTTACAATCCAATCTCACGGGATCTATTATTAAACACAATGTTCCTAGAGGCAATCCACCAATCTTGCTCTCTTGATTCTATCACTAAGTCTATAACATCACCCCTTATCTCTTGGTTGGTGTCTTCCAACTCTTGAGTAAGCTCCTTCTCTTTCTCTAAGTCCTTTTGAAGGTTGAGCATTCTGCACTTGACTCTAGCACTTAGTTCTTTGATAGTCCTCCAAGCTGCATCCCTGGCTGACTCAAAGAATGTGGTGTGCATTGTTGTGTTGGTGTACATGCAGAATCCCCTTTCTTTGTGGTTGTCTTCCTTGTTTTTGTACAAGTGAAGTTGCACCCACCAATACTCTACTCCTTCATCCATCACTGGAAAGCCCTTATACACGGCTTCACCATGTGCATCCATTGCCTCCATGAGGTCCTTGAGAATATTTGGAAACTCAGTTTCACACTCCAAGGTCATGGTCATGAGTGGTCCCTTCTTCACGGCTTCGTTGATGGAGTTCATCTACAAAGGAAGTTGAAAGAGATTAGAAAAGTTTTACGAGAAGAATAGACAAGTGTAGAAGTAGTTGAAAAACTTTTTCCTTAGTGGTTTTCCAATCCTAGGGTCATAATCCTACAGGCAACACAGTGCTCTGATACCATCTGTTAGACCCCTCCTTTATAAAGGAAAGGATCCCTGTGATTGCAATGCTAGTCCCTGGATCAATGCTAGCATCCACAGTTTAAGATGAAGTACACAGATACAAAGGTCGTTTATTACATTCATTCCAGAGATAAAACATAGTCTTTTACAACTCGGGCCAAAGGCCTAATACAAGAGTTTATGGAATAAGTAAATAAACACAAGTCTTCATCTTCATGTGCCACAGGCAAGCATGTTGAGTGTAGACTCATGACTCCTAATCATCATCGGAGTAACCTGCAACATCACAAGTTACAGCCACAGAGGGTCAATACTTTGGAATAGTATTGGCAAGTGATACCTTAGTACATTTTAAGTGGACTATAATACTATATGCATTTTTGGCTAAATGTAGCTTGGCTTGCTTTGCTTGAAAATAGATTTTTCTTATTAGTTGAAAACACTAAGTTTTTCTTTGTCAAAAACATTCCCAAGGAACCACCAATAGACATTGGGGTCCTTCGCCCTTGTTCACCCACAAATTTTTACTTAGAAGTTGGAGTGATGAGATTCTTGTAGCTTCCATGTCTTGATGCTCAAAAGTGTCCATTTCCTTGGACTAGGCTAAGTACTTAGGTTTTCCATCTGCAGAGGTTGTGCACTTTCCCCACCAGACTTGGTTTCCCAAGAGAAGACCTTTCAGAAGCTTTTCCTTAGTCAAATGGACGCGTTCCAACCTATCATCCCATCTACCACCAACTGTCCAAAAGACTAAGTTCTAGCAACCTATATGATCAAGGCAGAGCCCATATTGCCAAGTGGTTGCACTGTAAGATTTCTCAACACTTGGCCTCCAAATCCCTTTGTGCCTGGGTGGCATACCACTAGTGAGATACACAACCCAAGTCCATGGCCTTGTGTAACCACTCAACATAACCCAATCATTCCATTCCACCCAGGAGGTTCATTTGACTTAGTTGTTTTATTAAGAAAACATAAGTCTCTTGACTTAGAATATTTTCATCATAAACTATATAGATGTTCACCTCCCTTGTTTGCTAAGTAGCTAGACTAAGCAGAATATGACAACCTACCTTAGGATTATTTCCCTAGCATTTCTACTATTCCATTCTACTTAGGATTTCCCATCTTAGCACTAGGCAAAATATCATGCAATAATTTTAGCAAAATATCTAATGCTAGTACAAAACATAGGACAAAAATATTGATGAAAATATCACTTGCCTTGGTAGTGGGGAGAGTAGCACTCTTCACAATCACAATCACTAGCAAAATCTACACAAGAAATTAAAGCATAAATACACACAATTATATACAACCAAAAATAATATGAATGCATGCATGCAAGAATTTACTAAGTGGTGTTTTTTGAAAATTCTACCAAGTATGTTCATGTCTACAGAAACTTAACATGTCACAAGTTTGTCAACTAAACTTATTTGGCCCCAAAATAATTTACAAAAATAAATCTATATCTAAAAATAGCCCTAAACTTGTTCCACAAATAAAACCATTTTAACTGTTACTATATGCTAAATAAATTGGATATTCAGAAAGGCCTTGTTTCACTGAATCCAACGGTATAAAGTTTGTAAAAATCTAACGTGGCAATCGAAAGTTATGAGCATTTGAATTTGGATCAAAATTCTGGTTTTTAAATCTGTTTTCAGATCTAACCTAGCCACGCGTCATGTTCTTATTCGCCCGTACCATTTCGCACTGGATCGAACTCCACAGCCGTAGGATCTAAATGAAATCTGGCGGCTCAGATCGCGTACCTCTTCGGTTTAAGTGGATCTATCCTAGCGCTACGATACAGATCTAACGGCTGCTATCGATCTGGCCAAGAACTGGCGGCGGAGCGGTGGCTACCGGCGGCGGAACAGTCAGTCGACGACGGAGGCGGCGCTACAGGGGGTAAGTGAGAACGAGGAGTAGCTCACCGGGATCAGGAGGTTACGGCGAAGCTCGTCGTAGACGCGGTTGGTCAAGGGGCGCTCGGGCACGGCTGCTATTGATCACCGGAGTTCGTGGCGGCGTCGGGTGCGTCAGGTGGTCGTCGTGGACGTCGCTGTGAATCACCCCAAGGCAAGATAGCGACACGGTTAGGTTCACAGGGTCAAGGGGAAGTCGTGTGCATGAACGGGAAGGCGAGGGGCGGTCTGTACCTACCGGGAAAACTCGTCGGAGTTGATGTCGCCGTCGGTGCTCGCGGTGTCAAGTGGAACCGGCGACCTGGGGCAGTACAAGACGGACTAGTGAGGTCAGGAGGTGCGCAAAGATACACTGAGTCAGATAGCAAGAACGATAGGCAGAGGGGAACTCGAGGCTCACCTGAATCGCTCGCCGGAGAGGGCTCTGTCAGCGGCGGTGCGCGGAGGATTGAGGGCAGCCTGGTGGCGGAGTGAGCGAGGTGTTTGGGGAAAAAAGATCGCGGGGCAGAGAGGGTCTTATAGCCGGGGAATCGACATGAAACGCTCGAGGATAAATGCCCATTTACACCGCGCCATTACCGGCCATCACTGCTGCAGCGACGTGGTCGCAGGCGCGGTCTGGGGAAGACGAGGACGATGTGGACTGGACCCGCTTGTCAGCGAAACGCGCAAGGTGTTGGTGGGGTCGGGTTGTCAGCGTCTGTTTGCGTGTGCTCGCGCGTGTGAGAAGGAAAAGGAGATCCCCGGGTGGGCTTGCTGGGCTTGATCCGCTGCTGGGCCAGATTCTGGCCGCGCGGCCTTTTTCTTTTGAATTGCCCTTTTTTTTTCTAAAATCATTTTCTGGTATGAATTTTGATATGAATTCAAATCCTTTTGAAACCAAACTGCCTTGGGAATTTTGCAGGGTTTTGTGGATTCAAAAACAGTCATATTAACTAAGTGGTTACTTTGCAAGGCTTGGTCAAGCTTGGGTTTCAGAGTAATCAGAGGCTTGCTCTAGTTTGCAAATATTTGAAAAAGGATTTTGAAACCATTTCCAAATTTGGAAACTTGGGTTAAAAGCTTCACCTAATCTATCCATCCATGGAGGCAAACAAACAAGTACTTAAACATTCAAATTTCAAAGGGTGATGGTCATTTGGGATAAATTGACCACAAGAAATCATAGCTCAAGATTCTATCTCTAAGTGATTTTTGAGAGAAACCCTAAATGGATGAATGATGCAAAGATGATATGAATGAGTTTTGAAACTATGATTTTTGGGATGTTACAGGTATATATATTTCATGAAACATAAGTCCAAAACTTTCAAGAAGTTTAAGGAATATCAAAGTGAGGTAGAGAATCAACGTAACAAGAAGATTAAATTTCTACGATCTGATCGTGGAGGTGAATATCTAAGTTACGAGTTTGGCGAGCATTTGAAGAAATGCGGAATACTTTCACAATTGACACCGCCGGGAACACCACAACGTAATGGTGTGTCCGAACATCGTAATCGAACTATCTTAGATATGGTTCGTTCTATGATGTCACTTACAGATTTACCGCTATCATTTTGGGGTTATGCATTAGAAACAGACTCATTCACTTTAAATAGGGCACCATCTAAATCCGTTGAAATGACACCGTATGAATTATGGTTTGGGAAGAAACCTAAATCGTAGTTTCTTAAAGTTTGGGGTTGTGAAGCTTATGTAAAGAAGTTACAGCCAGACAAGCTTGAACCCAAAGCGGAAAAATGCGTCTTCATAGGATACCCGAAGGTAACTATTGGGTAATACCTTCTATCATAGATCCGAAGGCAAAATCTTCGTTGCCAAGAATGGATCCTTTCTAGAGAAGGAGTTTCTCTCGAAAGAAGTGACTGGAAGGAAAGTAGAACTTGACGAGGTTGTTGAACCTTCTCTCGAACTTGCGAGTAGCGCAGCACTGGAAGAAGTTCTTGTGGTGCCTGCACCAATAAGAGAGGAAGCTAATGATGATGATCATGAAACTTCAGTTGTAGTTGCTACAGAGCCTCGCAGGTCAACGAGAACTCGTACCACTCCAGATTAGTATGATCCCGTTTTGAGTGTCATGTTGGTGGACAACACCGATGACTCTGTGACATATGAGGAAGCGATGATGAGCCCAGATTCCAATAAATGGCATGAAGCCATGAAATCCGAGATTGGATCCATGTACGAAAACCAAGTATGGACTTTGGTGGACTTACCGAATGGCCGGAAGGCTGTCGAGAACAAATGGATTTTCAAGAAGAAAACAGATGCTCATGGTAATGTTACTGTCTATAAAGCTCGACTTGTCACAAAAGGGTTTTGACAAATTCAAGGAGTTGACTACGATGAGACTTTCTCACCAGTAGCGAAGCTAAAGTCTGTTAGGATTATGTTAGCAATCGCTGCATATTATGATTATGAGATATGGCAGATGGATGTCAAAACGGCGTTCCTCAATGGAGACATTGATGAAGAGTTGTATATGGTACAACCCAAAGGTTTTGTCGATCCTAAAGATGCTAACAAGGTATGCAAACTTCAACGGTCCATTTATGGATTGAAGCAAGCATCCCGGAGTTGGAATCAACGTTTTGATAAGGTGATCAAAAACTTTGGTTTTATACAAACTTATGGAGAAGCTTGTATTTACAAGAAAGTGAGTGGGAGCTCTGTAGCATTCTTAATACTATATGTAGATGACATATTGTTGATTGGGAATGATGTAGACCTTCTTAATAGTGTCAAGGATTATTTGAATAATACTTTTTCAATGAAAGATCTTGGCGAAGCAGCTTACATATTAGGCATAAATATTTATAGAGATAGATCGATACGCCTAACATCATTGTCACAGAGTACATATTTGGACAAAGTTCTAAAGAGGTTTGGAATGGAAGATAGCAAGAAAGGTTCTTGCCCATGTTGCCCAATACGACCTTGAGTAAAACTCAAAGTCCTGCAACGGCAGAAGATAGAGAAAGAATGAGTAAGACTCCCTATGCCTCAGCCATAGGATCTCTTATGTATTCCATGCTATGTACTAGACCCGACATTGCATATGCTGTTAGTTTGACTAGCAGATATCAAAGTGATCCAGGACTGGATCATTGGACAGCGGTCAAAAACATCCTTAAGTAATTGAGAAGAACTAAGGATATGGTTCTTTCTTATGGAGGTGATGAACAACTCGTTGTTAATGGTTACACTAATGCTAGTTGGAACACCGCTCCGGATGATTCTAAATCACAATCTGGATACGTATTTACTTTGAATGGTGTAGCAGTTAGCTGGAGGAGTGCAAAGCAAAGCGTTGTGGTGAGATCTTCAACTGAATCAGAATACATAGCTGCTTCGGAGGCTTCACAAGAGGCAATATGGATGAAGGAGTTCATTACAGAGCTCAGTTTGGTTCCAAGTGTGCTGGACCCAATGTCTATCTATTGTGATAACATGGGTGCCATAGCCAATGCGCAAGAACCAAGGTCACACAAGAAGCTGAAGCATATCAAGCTACGTTTTCACGCTATTCGAGAGCATGTCCAAGATGGTGACATAAAGATTTGCAAAGTACACACAGATCTAAATGTGGCGGATCCATTGACTAAACCTCTCCCGAGGGCAAAACATAACCAGCACCAAACCGCCATGGGTGTTCGGTATATTACCATGTAATCTACATTAGTTGACTCTAGTGCAAGTGGGAGACTGTTGGAGATATGCCCTAGAGGCAATAATAAAAGTGGTTATTATTATATCTTTGTGTTTATGATAAATGTTTACATTCATGCCATAACAGTATTAACCGGAAACATTAATACTTGTGTGATTTGTAAACTAAATTAGAGTCCCTGGTAAAGCCTCTTTATAATACATGGATCAAGAGTGGGATTTGTCCATCCATATGACGGATAGATATACTCTGGTCCCTCTCGGTGGAATGTCATCCAATTAGCTTGCAAGCATGTGACTGGCTCACAAGGGATCACATATCACGGGAACGAGAAAAGAGTACTTATCGGTAACGAGGTTGAACTAGGTATGCAGAGATTTCGACGATCAAAACCTTGGATAAGTAAACTATCGTGAGACAAAGGGAAATTGGTATCGTATGTAAGTGGTTCATTCGATCGCAAAGTAATCGTAGAAATATGTGGGAGACATATGAATTTCCAGATTCCTCTATTGGTTATTGATCGGAGAAGTGTCTCGGTCATGTCCGCATAATTCACGAACCGTAGGGAGACACACTTAAGGATTCGATGCTGTTTACTAGATATGGAATGTTAGTTGGGATACCGAATGTTGTTCGGAGTCTCGGATGGGATCCGGGATATCACGAGAAGATCCGGAATGGTCCGGAGAATAAGATTCATATAAGGAAAGTCCGATTCCGGAGTTCGGGAAACATTCTGATGTTTTCATCGGAGAGGTTCTAGAAGGTTCTAGAAGGTTCATCGGTCCGGAAGGAGAATGGTCCATGAATGTGTCATGGGTAAGTGGAATGATTAGATCATATCCTAGGTCACTTGGTGTGGTCATTTGTGAGAGAGAATTAAAGCTCTAAATTGAAAGTCAAACGGGAGGCTTGAAAAGTCAAACTGGAACAATAGTTTCCTAGTGGAAGTAGGAGAGAGTCCTTCCAACTTGGGTTTGGAAGTGGATTCAAACTCACCCCTCCCAAGGCTGCCCTCCCTCTCATAAATAGAGGGGGAGGGCTGCCCCAAAGCACCAAGCCCAGCCCCTCTCCACACAAGCCGCAGCCGCAGCCCCGCTGCCTCCGCCGCTGCCAGTCGTCGCTGCCGTGTCGCCGCCTTGCGCCACCGCCGGAATGTAGCCGTCGCCCTAGCCGCTGCCGACACCTCCTCCTCCTCCCGGTCTTCTAAACACTATAACACCGGGAAACCCTAGATCCACCATAACTCGCACCGGCTTAGGCGAAGCCCTACGGGATCTTCCCTCTACTTCCTACACCACGCCGTCGTGCTGCCGGAATCGCGAGGGGTGAACTACAACCTCCGATGCCTGCTGGAACAAGGGAGAGGAAGGTCTTCATCGAGTACCGAACGTGTGACCGACTGCGGAAGCGCTGCCGGAACACAACGCCGGAAGGATCGTCTACGCGATCTTGAGATCGGCAAGTGTACGACTACATCACCCACGAGAATCTGCTCTTGTTAAATGCTTTGGAATCTTCGAGGGTGAGTGCTTCTATCGACTCATTGCTACAATCTAGTAGATAGATCTTGGCTTGTTTGTGTGCATGTGGTAGAAATTTTTTGTTTTCCATGCTACGAACCCCTACACTTCTTCACCTTGAGAAGCAATAGTTAACTCCAACCCCTACTGCAATACCACTTCCTCCAAGAGTTTGATTTGGGAAATAAGGTTCTCCCACTCCTTTTCATGCCGATCCCATCTTCATACCGAGCAGAGGCCTACTCGGCGTCCTTTATGAGAGTCTAGACCCGCCCCTCCAGGTCATGAAAATACATAGGCAAACATGAGAACATATGGGAAAAACAACAACAATATATCCCGATATAAGGTGATAAAAACATAACATTATAGTTCAAACTTTAGAATCACAACACAAGCACAAAATAACCACGGGGCATCCCACAATCAGCCACATAGCCACAATTTATTAGCTCCTAAAGTTCCCAATTTAAACACTACGAAAAAGGGATCGTACTTTGACATTTCAACACTTCAATAATAGCAAAAAAAGACCGTTATGCCATTTCTACAAATCTCAAGCAAACCAACTCCCTGTCTTCACTCTTTCCATGTCAAAATGTCAGATCCTGTCTTTGAAAATATCCTATAATAATCAAGCTCCACATGTCATATACTAAAATGTCGGATAGGTGGGTATGCGGGTGTGGGTTTTGCATTACCGCATCCCACCCCACAATACCCAAAGGGCAGAGTTTCTTAGAGCATCTTCAATAGAAGCGCTAAAACAAAACGCTCTAAAACTGGTTTTGAAAGGATCGTATGGGAACGTAGAGGGGGGGTGAATAGGTGCTACTTCAAATTTTCTTATTTTTCAATTTAGGGTTTGACAAGAAAGGTAAATTCTATAGATTATGCAACTAAGGTGAATTTACCTATATGTCAACCAAGCAACAACTATCACAATACTAAGCAAGAACAAGTAAGTAAAGTGCAGTAAAGGATAGAAGTAACCAAAGTGGTGGACGCGGAGACACAAGGATTTGTTTCCCGTAGTTCCGTACTTTTGAAGGGAAGCACGTCTACGTTTGGAAAGGGGGTGGTTTCAAACCACCAATGCCACGAGAGGCCTCCCTTGTTCTCCGATGCACCTCACCCCAAGGGGATCGATTCACCTTCCACTATATCGACACCCTTCGAGGTGGAAGCCGGCACCTTTACAACAAGTTTGGGGCACACATCCACAACTTAATTGGAGGCTCTCAAATACAAGCAAGCTGTCAAAACAATCAAAGCCAAGCTTGTAAGAACCAAATCAAAGTTAGGGTTTCCAAAGAAACACTAGAGCTTGGGGGCCCTCAAGTGAATGAGGGGGAAATGAAAATCTCTCTTGGTGAAGCTGTAGATCAAGGACTCCTCCTTCGATTCTCCAAAGATCAATGACTTTGGATGGTTGGATGGAGAGATCTTGAAGATTTGGTGGCTCTAATGGAGTTTGTGTTCTTGAGCAGGTTGAGCCGCTGGAGGAAGGGGATAAGGGTCCCTATTTATAAGCAGCCCCCTCCACGAACCATTTTCTGACCGTTGGATAAGAACCAGATCGAAGACTCTGGTCTGTACACGAGAGACTCCGGTCTACACCGGAGATTCCGGCCAATCTCCGGACTAGCCTCCGGACCGCCCAACAGACTGACCTGGGCCAGGCACGACCCATCTTGACCGGAGACTCCGGTCCTCCAGCACCGGAGACTCCGGTCTATGCTGAGACCGGAGACTCCAGAGAAGCCTCTGAACCTTGCTCCGCACCCCCATACAGAATGTCCCAACTATTATTCTGAAGCCTCCACCAGAGACACATCCGGAAACTCCGAACCGCACCGGAGACTCCGGTCTAGGCAAACCGGAGACTCCGGTCTATAATTTCTAGAACTGTGTCACACTTAGCAGGAATCTTTCCAAAGTGTGAGGGTACTTTTCACTTATCATAATACCAACCTATGGACAATGACAAACTGTAAAATGATCTACTTGTTGTTAACGAACACCAAAAGTGATTATGACAATAAATGTCCCTTCAATCTCCCCCTTTTTGGTGTTCGATGACAACAAGTAATTTTGCATGGAATAAATTATATGGGTCTCCCCCTGACTATGTGCAATAAGGTAAATAAGTAAATCATGCAAGATAGATAGTATCAATGATAGCATACATAGATCTCACATGAGTTACAATAGATAGTGCACAAGCACATAGTCACACACATAAAATGGCAAATAACACACATGAAGTTCAAAGTTCGAATATGTCAAATGAAAGCAGATAATAGAAAATCCAAAGCCCATAGCCCAAACCCATGAAAATCGATGTCTGTCTTCTCCCCCTTTGGCATCGAAACACCGAAAAAGGGAAAAGACCTAAGCTAACGCCCCAACAACTCAGTAGTCATCGTCATCCTCGGCATCCTCATCCTCATCCTCAACAAAGTCATCATCATTATCATTAGGGACTGCATGCCCTTTCCCGGGAGGGCGAGAAGAGGAGGTACCCGTATCGAGAGGTGATATCAGAGAATGTCTTCCAGTCAACAAGGCTGTCCTGTTGGGCATTCCATGCCCCAAAGGAGAGTGTGATCTGACTTCGTAGACTCCTGAGCACCATTATAATCATTGTACTCGCCCTCTCCTTCCTCATTATCCACTTCGCCTTGTGCCTTGATTTCCTTCAGGAGCTTCTCAATACGCTGGTTGCTTTGGTAGGAGACATGCTGCTGCTTGCGGATGTCAAAATTCCTGCAGCACAGAGTCCTTTCCCAGAAAGTGTCCTTCTTGACCCTCTCATGAACATAGTCCCTGGTCATGGAAGGCATAGGTGCATTGGAGGCATTCTTCCTCCGAACTCTCAGTGGAGAGGGTGCCCTCTTAGTCTCAAGCTCCTCATCATCATCGCCATAACGACACCTAGGAGCAGGCCCCATACGCCCCTTCTGCTACAGGGGGACCAAAGTATGCTCGGTGATATGCGGTGCTATGCCAAGTGGAGAATTATGCTCCTTGGAGTTGATGAGCCTCGTAACCAAAGGTGCATATGGAGGAGAATTCTTGTAAAGAATAGCATGGAACATCTCCTCAAAAATAAAATCCATCACATCTGCCTCTGGTCCAGCATTGTAGATCCGGTGGGTGTGGTAGAGAAGGTTGACTAGCCCACCCCTAATAGCATCGTCATTCCCAGCACTTGGTGCGATGGTATGACGTAATATCCTCAACATTAGGTTGTAGAGAGTCTTGAGTCCCTTGGACCCCCCTACAACACCCTCGCTGCCATACAGAGGTGCAAGCTTCATCTTGTTCCCACCCAGAGCTGCAGAGTGCATACGCAGCCCAATGGGAGTGGATACGCCATGAAAGGTCTCAAAGATGATGTTGGCAAAGTCATGGAATGTAGCTGTGCAGCGAGTGGTGCTAGACATCCAAGTCATGGTACTGTCTTGATCAGACCCAAACACAACGGTGGTGTATAACTGCTGTACTAGGTAGACATTGTAGTCTTCACGAAGCTCCATCAAGTTAAACAGTCCCAATTTCTCACAGATCCACAAAGCATCATTGAAGTAGGAGTTGAGGTGCATCTGCTCAACACTCATGAACTTCTGAGGGCAGACATGTGATTTAGTGAGCATACAATACACATCCTTCATGAACACAGCATGTTCCTTCCTCCAGAAACGAGGGTCATCGCTGGTATGAAGCAGCCCATAAAAACCAGTCTTTCTCATTTCACGGTACTCCTCTTTTGACATTTTGGCCAATGACTGAAGGTTGTCATATTTGGCCTTCTTGGCACAGTCCTCTCGTTCAGTCCTTTCCTGTTCCCTCCTCAAATAGGCCGCATCATGTGCCTGCTGTCTTTGGTTGGAAGGAGGCACGATAAACTGACCCTGGTCTTCATCATAGCGAGGAGTGCCTCTTTGTGACTTGGCCTTGGTACGACGAGGACGGATAGAACCATCACTTGTGAACAGTAGTAAGGGAGATAGCATGGAGATGAGTATATATGTCCCAACAAGGCAGTACAAGAGCTTTGATGCATTTCTGGTCTGTTTTGATTCACCCAACACCGGAGTCTCCGCACCTCATACGGAGTCTCCGTCCTGGACCGGAGTCTCCGGACCTAAGTCCGGAATCTCCGGTCGGGAGGCTCGGGCATGATATGGGGAGATGCTGGTGGGGGTGAATCTAGTAGATCGGGCAATGCAACAAGGCTAAAGTACTAGAGTGCACGCAAACAAGTGATTCCAATGGACAAATCAACACCAATCCTCAAAAACACATCTAGAGATGAAACCTAGGAGAAAAAGAAGAGGAGAGGTACCAGATCTGTCCATGGGATCAATTCCTCCGGTGGGAATGACCCAATGGAGGAGAGGAGAAGGTTGGCCGGCGGCACGACGGATCCCGGGGGCTTCTTGACCTCCGGGTAGGAGTTTTGGAAGGGTGCGACGGGTTAGAAGGAGGGGGACGGGGTAGAGAATGAGGAACTGTTGTATCATTTCACCCCATCCCCTTACTATAAGTGGCAGAAATCGTCTAGGTGCACCGGAGACTCCGCCCTCCTCACCCAAAAACTCCAGGATAGGTGTTTGGGGACATATATGAGAGATAGACAGGTTTAAGATAGGGAAAAGGCTTGGGTTGATACATCAAACTGTGAAGAACCAACAAGAGCGATAGGAATTCACAAAGACATTCAGAAAAGCTCCAAGGGACAAAAATCAAGCGAATGACAAACATGAGTAAGTGCCAACCTCTCTAGTCTGAGAGGGTGGTGGCCTAGGCCACCATATTTGAGTATACTCGGCTTGGCACCACGAAGATATATCTTGGGTCCATTACCGAAACTCATCATTTAAGCTCACATATCACAAAATGATATTAAGTGGAACGATTTTGATTGCTTTGGGCATAATGGGGGGAGGGATAGTCCAATCAATTAGGACCGCACTCCCCCTATATCCATGCCTACACCTAAACCTAATAAGGTTCAAGTCATAGGTGAGAATGTAAGATAGTCAAGTCAAGCTCCTTGAATCAATGATATTTAGTTCATTCCTCAAATAGCAAAACCTTGATTCATCAAGTGGCTTCGTGTAGATGTCGGAAAGTTGGTCTTTGGTTGACACATATCATAGATCAATATGCTTTGTCCTTGTATGATCCACCGGATTGTAGGAAATCTTGATGGCACTTTCATTGTCACATAGAAGAGGCACTTTGTCACAATGGACATCGTATTCCTTTAAAGTTTGCCTCATCCATAGCAAGTGTGTGCAAGCACTAGAAGCTGCCATATACTCGGCTTCGGCGGTGGAGAGAGATATGCAATTTTGCTTTTTAGACGACCAACATACCAAGGACCTACCAAGGAATTGGCAAGCTCTGGATGTTGATTTTCTATCATCCTTATCACTAGCCCAATCCGAGTCTGTGTATCCACACAGAGCAAATGTTGACCCTCGAGGATACCAAAGACCATAAAATGGGGTAGAACTAAATATCGAAAGATTCTCTTGACCGCCATTAAATGGCTTTATTTAGGAGCTGCTTCATATCTTGCACACACACCTAGACTCAACACAATATCGGGTCTAGATGCACAAAGGTAAAGCAAAGAACCAATCATGGACCGGTAATACCTTTTGATCCACATCTTTACCATTTGGATTTTGTTCTAGATGAGTCTTTGTAGCCATGGGAGTAGGAACTCCATTTAGATCTTGCATATTGAATCTCTTGTGCATATCTTGAGTATACTTGGCTTGGTTGAAGAATGTCCCTCCTCTAACTTGCTTGATCTCAAAACCAAGAAATACTCTCAACTCCCCCATCATAGACATCCGGAACCTACTAGTCATAAGCTTTGAGAATTCATCATTAAAAGCTTTGTTAGATGAGCCAAAGATAATATCATCAACATATATTTGGCATACAAAAATCTCCCCATTGACCTTAGTAAAAAGAGTGGGATCGATTTTCCCAACCTCAAATCCACGGTCAAACAACAACTCTCTAAGGTGCTCATACCACGTGTGTGGGGCTTGCTTGAGCCCATAGAGCGCCTTATCAAGTTTGTAGACATGGTTTGGGAAGTTGGGATCCTCAAATCCCGGGGGTTGCTTTACATATACCAACTCATTTAATGGACCATTAAGAAATGCACTTTCTACATCCATTTGTTGCAATTTAAAGTTGTGATGTGCCACATAAGCAAGAAGGATACGGATGGACTCAAGGAGAGCCACGGGTGCATATGTATCTCCATAATCAATGCCTTCAATTTGATAGAACCCTTGTGCAACCAATCTTGCCTTGTTCCTTACTATAATTCCATGCTCATCTTGCTTGTTCTTGAATATCCACTTTGTGCCAATAACATTGCGGCAATCCTTTGGCTTCTCAACTAACTTCCATACTTTGTTTCTCTCAAAGTTGTTGAGCTCTTTGTGCATAGCTTCCAACCAATCCAAATCTTCAAGATATTCCCACACTTTCTTTGGTTCAATCATGGAGATGTGTGCTTTGTGTTCACTGAACCTCTTCAATTGTGCTCTTGTGGAAATGTCTTTCCTTAGGTCACCAACCATATTTTGTAGAGAGTGGTCTCTCAATTCCAACATTCTCTCCTTTCTAGCTTCACGACGAGCATGGATCTCCAAGTTGTTACTTGGGGGACCCTCTTCATCATTTTGGTCCTCGTCTTGACCATCAACTTGACCTTGATCATCACCGGTATCATTCTCTTCATTAAGAGGCAAAGATTGACCTTGGTCTTGATCAAGCGCTCTTCTAGCATCGATTTGAGCTTGTCTCAAGGCAGTTTGTACGGATATTTCTTGAACAATTTACTTGGCACCACTTGACATCCTGGAGAATGAATCAGGCTCCTCTTGACTAGAGTCATCACTTTGACCAACATGTTGAGGGTCCACATCTTGTCTTTGGCTTGAGTCATTTCCCTCCTCGGTGGATGGAGCATGTTGAGATTGTGAAGATGAGGGCTCCACTTGAGTGGAGCATAGTTCTTCTCGATCAGCCATAAGGGGTTCCTGAACGGGACGGATATATCCCACACCCATTCTTCCTATGGCATCTTGAGGCATTTCATCATCTGCATCACAAGCATCAACACGCCCCCCAGGGGACCATCATATTCTTCGAAGGTCACACTACAAGATTCTATGACTGCTCCGGAGAGCTTATCATAGACTCTATAAGTGTGAGATTCGAGATTGTAGCCAACAAAAATACCCTCTAATGCTTTAGACTCGAATTTGGACAAACAAACACCTTTTATGAGATAGAAACACTTACAACCGAACACCCGGAAGTAAGATATGTTGGGCTTGTTACCAGTAAGTATTTCATATGGAGTCTTGTTGATTTCTTTGCGGAGGTAGAGCCGGTTTGATGCATGGCAAGCGGTGGAGATGGCTTCGGCCCAAAAGTTATATGGAGATTTAAACTCCGCCAACATGGTCCGAGCCATCTCAATAAGAGTCTGCTTCTTCCTCTCGGCCACACCATTTTGTTGAGGGGTGTATGCAGCGGAATATTGGTGTTTTATCCCCTCATCACTAAGGAAATCATTCAAGGTGTAGTTCTTGAACTCGGTGTCGTTGTCACTTCTTATAATCAACACAGGAAGATTGTATTGACGTTGAACCATGTTGATGAAGTCGATGAAGGTCTTTTGTGTCTCACTCTTTAACTTGAAGAAATATACCCATGAGTATCTTGAAAATTCATCAACAATCACCAAACAATATTTCTTCCCACCAAGACTTGCATGAGATGGAGGACCAAAGAGATCCACATGAAGGAGCTCCAATATCTTGGTGGACTTGATGCGGTTCTTTGGCTTGTGGGGAGCATCATGCATTTTTTCCTAGAACACAGGCCCTGCAAACACGATCTTTGGCAAAGGAAACATTTTCTTTTAGTCCAACAATATGACCCTCCTTGTGGAGACTTTGCAAAGTTCTCATGTTAACATGGGCTAGTCGGCGATGCCATAACCAACCCACATCGGCCTTTCCGAATAAGCACATCGCACTTGTAGTGGTTTGCCCCGAAAAGTCCACCACATACAAGTCATTGTTAGACGTACCCAACAAAAGCGACCTTGAGAGACTTGCTCCACAAGAGGACCACAATATCATCATCAATAAAGACGGCAAAGCCCATCTTTCCAAGAGCACATACTGAAAGTAAATTGTATCCAAGGGTATTAACAAGCATGACGTTCATGAGTGTAATGTCGTGAGCAACCACTACCTTGCCGAAACCCATTACCTTAGATTTTGACTTGTCGGCATATGTCACGGTGATTTTCTCATCATTCGGCCTTAAGTCCTTGACAATATACGAGCTTCCGGTCATATGACTTGTGCAACCACTATCAAGCACCCACTTTGACCCTCCAGAAGCATAAGTCTACAAAAGATCAAACTAATTTTTAGGTACCCATTTTTCAATGGGTCCTCTTTTGTTAGCAACAAGGGTCTTGGGAACCCAAATAGACCAGGCAATATAACCATCATATGGGCCAACATATTATGCATACACATCACCATAATAATCACGCATTAGAACATAGTGAGGGTTAGCACTTCCCGCAAAGTCATCATGAGACATAGTTTTACCACTTGTGGTCTTACTATCCATAATGTCCTTGTTGGTCTCTTGTGCGGGCTTAGCCTTCTTCTTGTTGTTCTTCTTCTTAGTTTTGGAGACAAAACCAATGCCCCTTTTTCACCACTAGGCATTTGCTTACTCAAAAGATCATCAATGGACTTGTTGCCTTGTGGAAATGTGGCCTTGGCTAGTTCCCCCTTCAACCTAGCATTTTATTCAAGAATAGTTTTACTATTCGATGGAATGAAGTTACTAGGTGAGGGAATATTGGCCAATTGAGTTTGAAGCGTTTCATGGGACTTTGTGAGTGACAAGATTTCACTTTCCAAAGCCTTGTGAGACTTGTCAAGCAAACTAAAGTCCTTGGCAAGTTTTTCATGAACCACACCAAACTCAATCTTGTCCTTTTTAGCCCTTTTGCATTTAGCAATAGCATGATCACGTTCTTTGATGAGTCTATTAACAATAATGTCATTGGCCTCATCAAGCCCTTCAAGTTTTAATTCAAGTGACATCCTAGTCTCTTGTTCTTCTTCTAGAGCATTGTTTAAGGCCTCTAGCTCAATCGTGTGTTCATGTCCAAGTTTACATCTTACATCTAGAAGCTCTTGTGTGTGGGAAAGTTGATCTAAGATGTTTCCAAAATGTATCTTAGCATCTCCTTGTAGGTTAGTCATAAACTCATCGAAAGAAATTAATTCCCTTTTTACATCAAGAGACATCTCATCATCAATTTCATCATTAGCTAAGGGAGTGGAGTGAGATGATGAGGATACCTCCGTTACTCTTGCCATAAGGCAAGTGACGTTCTTGATGGGAGAGTTCTCATTTGGAGAATCGAAGAGTGAGAATTTTGGAGTATAAGTAGTGGCTAGAGCATCCACACCATGAGATGTTTCTTCTTCCTCATCATCGTCATCTTCATTGTCGGAGGAGAATTCTTCATGAGTGATCAACACTATTTCGCCCGACTTCTTGTTTGTGGGATTCTTCTTGATGAAGGGTTTCTTGTAAGGAGCTTTGGGAGTTTTCTTCAACACAAGCTTACCCCCATGTTCTTCTCTCTTCTCATAAGGGCAACTTTCCACAAAGTGATAGAAACAAGTTCTCAATCTAGTGGTATTTTCTCTTCTCCCATTTGGATTGCTTTTGCGTTGCATTTCCATCTTGGCCTTGGCGGGGTTCTTCCAAAAGTTCTTGGCATAGAAGTGTAGGGGTTCGTATCATGGAAAACAAAAAATTTCTATCGCATACAAACAAACAAGCCAAGATCTATCTACTAGATTGTAGCAATGACTCGATGGAATAACTTACCCTCGAAGATTCCAAAGCGGTTAACGAGAGCGGATTCTCGTGGGTGATGTAGTCGTACTCTTCCCGATCTCAAGATCGCGTAGACGATCCTTCCGGCGCTGCGTTTCGGCAGCGCTCCTGCAGTCGGTCACACGTTCGGTACTCGACGAAGACCTTCCTCTCCCTTGTTCCAGCAGGCAGCGGAGGTTGTAGCACTCTCCTCGCGATTCCGGCAGCACAACGGCGTGGTACCGGAAGTAGAGGGGAGATCTCGCAGGGCTTAACCTTAAGCCGGAGCGAGTATGGTGGAGTATGAGAGAGCTATTAGTGGTCTAGGGTTTAGAAACACCAATTAGAAGGCTCTAAACCGAAGGCTAGGGCAATTAGAAGCTCTAAACCAAAACGGCTCTAAACCGGAGATTAGAGGATAGGAACTTGTGTGTCTAGAGGAGGAGGCCCTGCCCCTCCTTTTATAGGTGGGAGGGGCGGCCAAGGGGAGGGAGTCCCTCCCCAAGTCGGCCTTGGGTGGCGCGCCGGCTTGGAGAGGAGGGACTCCTCCCCCAAGTCGGTTTTGCCTCCTCTTGCTTGTTTCCCACAGTTTCCTGTTTTAGCCGTTTGACTTTCAAACTGGCCATTTGACTTTTCTGTTTTAGGATTCAATTTAATCCTTTATTTGGAACAGCAAGAACACTTAGTACATGATGCAATCATTCCAATATGTAATGACACATTCATGTACCCCTTCCCCCCGGAGTGCCGGACATTCCGGAACCTTCCAGAACATTCCCGATGAAAACACCGGAATCATTCCCGAACTCCGAAACGGGACTTTCCTTATATGAATCTTATTCTCCGGACCATTCCAGATCACCTCGTGATATCCCGGATCCCATCCGAGACTCCGAACAACATTCGGTCTCTTTCTCATAATACCATAACTACTCAAACAACGTCGAATCCTTAAGTGTGTCTCCCTACGGTTCGTGAATTATGCGGACATGATCGAGACACTTCTCCGAACAATAACCAATAGAGGAATCTGGAAATTCATATGGCTCCCACATATTTCTAAGATTACTTTGCGATCGAATGAACCACTTACATACGATACCAATTTCCTTTTGTCTCACGATAGTTTACATATCCTAGGTTATGATCGTCGGTATCTCTGCATACCTAGTTCAACCTCGTTACCGACAAGTACTCTTTTCTCGTTCCCGTGATATGTGATCCCTTGTGAGCCAGTCACATGCTTGCAAGCTAATTGGATGACATTCCACCAAGAGGGCCCAGAGTATATCTATTCGTCATATGGATGGACAAATCCCACTCTTGATCCATGTGTTTCAACCAATACTTTCCGAACACTCAATGCCACCTTTATAGCCACCCAGTTACGGTGTGGTGTTTGATGTCATCAAAGCATCCATCCGGTAAAGGTGATATGCATGATCTCATGGTCGAAGGAATTAGGTTACTATGTATCAGAAAGCATATAGCAATTGAACTATTAAAATGACTTGATCTTTATGCTACGCTTATCTATAGGAGTATGTCCACCATATCATTCTCCTAACGATATGATCCTGTTGTTAATAACATCTCTATGTTCATGATCAGGAAACTATGATCATATATTAACCAACAAGCTAGTTTAACAAGAGGCTTTACTAGGGACTCTTATTTTAGTTTACAAATCACACAAGTATTAATGTTTCCGATTAATACAATTATAGCATGGTATGTAAACATTTATCATAAGTGTGAAGATATGATAATAACCACTTTATTATTGCCTCTTGGGCATATCTCCAACAGTCTCCCACTTGCACTAGAGTCAATAATCTAGTTTCAAACCTTTGTGTATATAACACCTATGGCTTTCCGGTGTTGTATGTACACGATTGCTAGTGGTCAACTGATCTCCGGATCTGACACTTCCAGGTCCGTGTGTAATTGCATGTCTTTGCGTCTCTACGCATCACTCATTCTCTAATGAGATGGCTTCGTACAAATTTGGTCCTTTGGTGTGACCTTTAGTTCTTTAGGGTTAAAACATGTTGATAATATTGTCGTACAATATATCTTCATAGTATTATCCCGCTGTGAACTACATCTAGTTTGATAACAAACTACTTGACACAAACGCCCTCTTTAGCTGCTATTATAGCAGTCATATACTTAGCCTTTTGTTGTAGTATCTGTCACAATGTCTTCACTTTGGAACTCATCCAAATCCATTATGGAACTTACTTTCCATTATATTGTGCCACCCTTAGTTTAGATTGAGATAAACTTAATTTGTATTTTGTGACAAAACTAGTATCAATGTAGTACTTTTACAATGAACTAACCATCTATTTGTCACTTCTACAAATAATATACTCTTAGTTATTCCAAAAGATCATAAGAATATCCTTACTATTGTCCAATGATCATCTTATGAATTATTCTGGTATATGCTCATAACATTTAGAGCATAGGACATATCTGGATTTGTACATATCACAGTATGATTGATATAAATATTCTTTGTGATTTCATACATCAAGTATCAATCTATACTTGAATCTTTGTTTCACTTTACCAAATGTCAATACACTTGAATATATCATCAACATTTGAACTCTTTCAATCCTTTCTGTGCGACAAGAACCTTTCTTGTAGTTTCTATATTGAACTCATTCAATATCTCGTCTATGTACTTCTGGCACAACCATATTAGCGTCTATTGATGCCAAATATTTGGGTTTTGCCTAAGTCTTTCATCGGGATGAAATTCTTAATATGTGTTAATAAAAGATACATTATTTCCAATCAACAATATGTCTTCCACATAATGTATTAGAAACATGTCTTAGCGCTCCCACTTAATTTCTTGCAAATGCAAGCATCTTCATCGTTTCTAATGAACTTTTAAACTCTTTTAACAGTTTCATCACAGTGAAGATTCCAACTCCGCGATGCTCACTTTAACCATTGAAGTTTGCATATGCTTTTAGCATCCTTTGAATTAACAAAACCCTATGGACCGTGTTATGCACATGTCCTAGGTAACGATTCTATTAGAAGAACTTGTTTTGTTTATTCAACTACCATATAACAAATTATATGTAATGGTTGCTACATTAATCCGTCTAGACTAAATATCACTATGAAAGATCAAATCTTGTCATAGTCAACCTTTGAACATTGTTGTGAACTCTTTCCCAATATGTCGACTACTTCATAGATGTGAAACATCCATGTCTATTTCTTATAGATCCAAACACAATTGTAAGGTCTTACACCTTTCTCGAGGGTCCTTCAAGTTCAAAACTTGATTTCTCGTGCATGGAACTATCACGGATTTTATGGCTTCAAGCCATTTGACGGAGTCAGGGCTCATCATCGCTTCTTTGCATGTAGTCAGATCATTATTGTTAATAATGATTTAACTCTCAAATCTTGGTATTTGATTGTTCATCCGACCTACTTGTTTCAATAGGAACTTAGATCTCCGTGACCACAACCTTTGAGGCACGTGAGCCATGAGCATTGTTTGCTAACTCCGGAACACTTTTCGGCGCTGCGCAACTTTGCACATATAGCTAAGGTTCTTTTAACCTTATCAAAGTTCTATTGTCCTCCCACTTAACTTTTCACGAAAAATTCCTTCTCAAAGAAACTTAATGTTCTAAGCAACAAACACTTTTGTCTCCGGTGTTTATGGAGGAATACTTAACAGTTATTCAAAGACAGGTTCGTCCGACTTTGGTTGCACACATCTTTCTTATGCATAGCATACCAATGTTTTAAGAAAGGACTACTTGGGTTTTATCCCAAACCATAACCTTATATGGTGTCATTTCAACGGATTATGATGAAGCTCTTTTCAGTGGAAAAATGGTAATCTCTAAAGCTTTTAATCTCTAAAATATAATGGCAGTTTTATGAATTATACCTTTGATCTTACCATGTCAAACAAGGTTTAATTGCATACCTCGAACGCTCCATACCCTTATGGTGTTTTGGGAAATGCAAATCCACGTAACAATTCCTTAAATCTTAGGTATTATGCTAAACTCTGTAACTCAAATATCTTCCTTTATGATCTTTATCATAAACTATTTATATTCTTGTTACTATGATTTTGCACTTCATCTTGAAAGCCTTTGAACTTTTCAAATGTTTCATACTTCATCCTTATTAAGTAAATATTCATATATTCACTCAAAATTTCGGAAAAAGCAAATGAAGTTAAAATCCATCGCTCTTGACTACACATAATGGACTTCGTACAACAATATGTACAAGTTCCAATAAGCTAGTCATTCGTTCCCTTTTGGCCTATGAACGAAGTTTTAATTATCTCTAGGAAAGTTTCACAAGCGTCATTTGATCAAAATCAAAAGACTCCAAAATTCCATACACATGGAGTTTCTTCATGTTTTCTTTCCAATATAATTTAAACGGCGATGTCACTTCCTAAGTGATCTTTCAATCAATTTGTCTTTCGACATCTTTAGCACTAGTTTTATGGATGTGATTTCTCCAACGAGATTTGTGAATCATCCATCTTTTATGAATTATGGAAATTATTTGAACAACCCTTTTGTTCTCATAATACCTGATAAAACAAATCTTGAAGGCAAGCTTTGATGTTTAACGAGCAACACAATAACCCTTTATTTGTTCTCGATGAACATCATCACATATTCTTTTGCTAGTTACTTAGGCCATTGTAGTTCATGAATTTTGTTGTTTCGTATGACGATTCATACCAACAAATTCAGTATCAAATACTTAAGAACCATATTGTTTAATAAGCAAAGAATATAGCCATAACATGTATATCATCTATATACTTAAGCTGAACAATTCTAGTCTTTTCTTTTCTGCCACATATTTATGAGATTCTCTTTCAGTATTTCTGTTGGAAAGAATTTATCAACATCAATAGTGGAGTCATACATATGACATATAGTCCAAAACATGTATAGTTAAATACCAATGTCTTTGGACTTGCACTTTGAAGTAGATCACCATCATCAAATGTTTTGTGTTCTTTCAAATTCCTTTATTTAGTAATCTCTTGGTGTAGTAAACATTTTACCTACATCAAATATTCATCCTTATCATGGAATTATCCATGATCAAGCTACTTTTAGCTTGTAATGGTGAATCGTGAGTATAATGTTGCTCTCCAAAACCTTTTGGAGGATTAGGACAACTAGTGTCTCCAACCTTTTGCAAATTTTCATCAAAATATGAGAACATGAACTTTGCCATATTATACTCTATCATGTTGCAACCAAAACTTCATTTCATATATCACAATATCTTCCACACATCATGGTTTCTGAAACAACTCTTTCAGATCCTAGATAACCTTGATATTAAGAGAATCCTTTGAATATCAAGAATCATGGAGACAAACATGATACTTATATACTAACACTTGGAATTGTTACTCTTGATTTAATACTAATTATTAAACTTCATGGAGTAACCGGAACTTACTGAAAGTTTGCAATAGGACTTTTAAACTTTAGATTAACACTTCAAAACAATACGATACCAGTTCGTAAAGTAACTAACCAGAATTCTATAGTTCTATCATCTCAATTAAAACTAAGCGTAAGGTGGTAAACGGATGCCAATGACTACAACAACTATGCAAATTCACTTTGATTTAATTTATGATAAATTAAGTTCTAATTAATAATTAAATTAATCTAGGTGAACTCCCACTCAAAACAATATCCCTCACATTGTTTTAGTGATCACACGAACCAAATCCACCACATCAAAACCGATCATCACGAGAGTTGATATAGTTTCAATGGCGAACAATCAACATGTTCATCATATCTACTATATGACTCATGCTCTACCTTTCGGTAATCCGTGTTCCTGAGGCCATGTTTGTACATGCTAGGCTCGTCAAGATCAAACCTTAGTTTCCGCATGAGCAAATCTGGCTTGCTCACGTTGTATACACTTGCAGAATCTAACACACCCGATCATCACGTGGTGCTTCGAAACAACAAGCTTTAGCAACGGTGCTAACTAAGGGTGAACACTTTATGACTTGAAATTCATGTGCATGAGGGATCATCTTATAATGCTACCGTCGTCTACTAAGCAATACAAGATGCATAAAGGATTAACATCACATGCAATTCATAATATGTGATATGATATGGCCTTTCTTCTTTGTGCTTCCAATCTCCATCTTCCAGCACGAACATGATCTCCATCATCACCGGCATTGCATCAAGGTCAATGACGCCTCTCCATGGTTGTCGTCCACCGGCTTCAACTATTACAACTACTTTGAATAGACACGCGGGTCTTAACAGAAATTAAAGACAACCATATGGCTCCTGCCGGTTGCCAACTTACAATAAGGAACATTGCATACATCATATATAATCACAATCATGGCCATATCACATCACTGCACACCCCTGCAAAACAAAGTTAGACGCCTCTACTTTCTTTGCATGTTTTACGTGGTTTGGGGCTTTCTATAAGTGTCGTTCTAACTTACGAACATGAACCACAACATTGACACAAGTATTGTTAATCACCCGTTGTGAATTGGATCTATACTATGCTAGGAGAAACAGGCACCCGCAAAGCCACTTATGCAATACAAGTTGCATGTCAAGTGTGGAGCAAGTCTCATGAACGATGTCTTGTAAGGTTAGCCCGGGCCGCTTCATCCCAACATACCGCAAGATGCAAAGTACACAAGAAGCAATCGACAATAAAAGTATCAACGCCCACAATGACCATTGTGTTCTACTCGTGCAACAGCTCTACATATAGACACGGCTCTGATACCACTGTAGGGGTTCGTAGCATGGAAAACAAAAAATTTCTATCGCATACAAACAAACAAGCCAAGATCTATCTACTAGATTGTAGCAACGACTCGATGGAATAACTTACCCTCGAAGATTCCAAAGCGGTTAACGAGAGCGGATTCTCGTGGGTGATGTAGTCGTACTCTTCCCGATCTCAAGATCGCGTAGACGATCCTTCCGGCGCTGCGTTCCGGCAGCGCTCCCGCAGTCGGTCACACGTTCGGTACTCGACGAAGACCTTCCTCTCCCTTGTTCCAGCAGGCAGCGGAGGTTGTAGCACTCTCCTCGCGATTCCGGCAGCACAACGGCGTGGTACCGGAAGTAGAGGGGAGATCTCGCAGGGCTTCACCTTAAGCCGGAGCGAGTATGGTGGAGTATGAGAGAGCTATTAGTGGTCTAGGGTTTAGACACACCAATTAGAAGGCTCTAAACCGAAGGCTAGGGCAATTAGAAGCTCTAAACCAAAACGGCTCTAAACCGGAGATTAGAGGATAGGAACTTGTGTGTCTAGAGGAGGAGGCCCTGCCCCTCCTTTTATAGGTGGGAGGGGCGGCCAAGGGGAGGGAGTCCCTCCCCAAGTCGGCCTTGGGTGGCGCGCCGGCTTGGAGAGGAGGGACTCCTCCCCCAAGTCGGTTTTGCCTCCTCTTGCTTGTTTCCCACAGTTTCCTCTTTTAGCCGTTTGACTTTCAAACTGGCCATTTGACTTTTCTGTTTTAGGATTCAATTTAATCCTTTATTTGGAACAGCAAGAACACTTAGTACATGATGCAATCATTCCAATATGTAATGACACATTCATGTACCCCTTCCCCCCCGGAGTGCCGGACATTCCGGAACCTTCCAGAACATTCCCGATGAAAACACCGGAATCATTCCCGAACTCCGAAACGGGACTTTCCTTATATGAATCTTATTCTCCGGACCATTTAGGATCACCTCATGATATCCCGGATCCCATCCGAGACTCCGAACAACATTCGGTCTCTTTCTCATAATACCATAACTACTCAAACAACGTCGAATCCTTAAGTGTGTCTCCCTACGGTTCGTGAATTATGCGGACATGATCGAGACACTTCTCCGAACAATAACCAATAGAGGAATCTGGAAATTCATATGGCTCCCACATATTTCTACGATTACTTTGCGATCGAATGAACCACTTACATACGATACCAATTTCCTTTTGTCTCACGATAGTTTACATATCCTAGGTTATGATCGTCGGTATCTCTGCATACCTAGTTCAACCTCGTTACCGACAAGTACTCTTTTCTCGTTCCCGTGATATGTGATCCCTTGTGAGCCAGTCACATGCTTGCAAGCTAATTGGATGACATTCCACCAAGAGGGCCCAGAGTATATCTATCCGTCATATGGATGGACAAATCCCACTCTTGATCCATGTGTTTCAACCAATACTTTCCGAACACTCAATGCCACCTTTATAGCCACCCAGTTACGGTGTGGTGTTTGATGTCATCAAAGCATCCATCCGGTAAAGGTGATATGCATGATCTCATGGTCGAAGGAATTAGGTTACTATGTATCAGAAAGCATATAGCAATTGAACTATTAAAATGACTTGATCTTTATGCTACGCTTATCTATAGGAGTATGTCCACCATATCATTCTCCTAACGATATGATCCTGTTGTTAATAACATCTCTATGTTCATGATCAGGAAACTATGATCATATATTAACCAACAAGCTAGTTTAACAAGAGGCTTTACTAGGGACTCTTATTTTAGTTTACAAATCACACAAGTATTAATGTTTCCGGTTAATACAATTATAGCATGGTATGTAAACATTTATCATAAGTGTGAAGATATGATAATAACCACTTTATTATTGCCTCTTGGGCATATCTCCAACAAGAAGGCCATATATTGACTATGAGCAATCTTGACCTCATCGGGGTGGTCCATGTAGAGGCCTTCATCACTATGATCTTCATCCCCATGTTCCACAACTTTGGCCTTTAAGGCAACATTGACAACATTGCTCATACCAAGGGATCGAGCACAGGCATCTTTGGCATTCTTGGCGGCAACCTTGAAAGAGGCCATCTCTTGCATAACTTCATTGGAGGTCATGAGATGGTAGTTGTGTCTTCCTTGTAGGCTCTTAAAGTCAGTGGGCTCAAAGGGCATGAGTGCACTCACATATTTCCTTTTTATCCAAGCATCATCCACATGTGAGGCACCCACATTTCTAAAAGAGGTGGCGGTGGTATTGAGCCTATGGTACATGTCTTCATGATTTTCACCTTCCATCATGTAGAAGCCTTCAGCTTCATTGCTTAGTGCATCATACCAGTTCCTCCCCATGCTCTCATTCCCAACAAACAACACCGTGAGAGCATCCCAAGCTTCCTTGACAATGTTGAGGTGCTCAATGTGTGGGTAATCCTTTGTACCCAATCCTTGTTGAATCATGTGCAAGGCAGTAGCATTGAGTTGACTATTGACAACTTATATTCTTGTCAAGTTGTTTGGATACCCAATAAAGAGTCCATGCTCGATGATGTTCCATAGTTCAATGCAAGAGCTGCACACATGAGTTTTCATTAGAGATTGACATTGAGCAAAAATAGTAGATGCTTCAAGCTTAGGTGGGTCACCTCTATTGTATACATGAGGGTGAGGGATTGGAGGGTCGGGAGAGTACCATGAATCACGGTTCTCACCCTTCCCACCATCATTTTGTGTGGAGGGATTAGTGTTGTCTTGTTTACCCCCCACTGCCATACCCTCGGGTGATACCGGAGTATTACCCTTGGCTACCACAGATGGAGGATCCTCTTGAGGAGAAGGGGATTATGAGCCATCCTTATCTTTAACAAGTTGCTCAAGTAACTTGTGCAATTGTTTGATCTCGTTGCCCAAGGTGGAGCTCAATCTTGCTTCCAAGTTATTGAGATCATCCATGGTCACCGAGTGGATAGACTCACCATCACCTTCCCCTTCTTTGTTACCATATACTCTTAGGCGGTAAAGCCCGAATAAAGAGCCGAGGCTCTGATACCAATTGAAATGATCGTATGGGCACCTAGGGGGGTGAATAGGTGCTACTTCAAATTTTCTTCTTTTTCAATTTAGGGTTTGACAAGAAAGGTAAATTCTCTAGATTATGCAACTAAGGTGAATTTACCTATATGTCAACCAAGCAACAACTATCACAATACTAAGCAAGAACAAGTAAGTAAAGTGCGGTAAAGGATAGAAGTAACCAAAGTGGTGGATGCGGAGACACAAGGATTTGTTTCCCGTAGTTCCTTCCTTTTGAAGGGAAGTACGTATATGTTTAGAGAGGGGGTGGTTTCAAACCACCAACGCCACGAGAGGACTCCCTTGTTCTCCGATGAACCTCACCCCAAGGGGATCGATTCACCTTACACTATATCGCCAACCTTCGAGGTAGAAGCCGGCACCTTTACAACAAGTTTGGGGCACACATCCACAACTTAATTGGAGGCTCCCAAATACAAGCAAGCTGTCAAACCAATCAAAGACAAGCTTGTACGAACCAAATCAAAGTTAAGGTTTCCAAAGAAACACTAGAGCTTGGAGGCCCTCAAGTGAATGAGGGGGAAATGAAAATCTCTCTTGGTGAAGTTGTAGATCAAGGCCTCCTCCTTCGATTCTCCAAAGATCAATGACTTTGGATGGTTGGATGGAGAGATCTTGAAGATTTGGTGGCTCTAATGGAGTTTGTGTTCTTAAGCAGGTCGAGCCGCTGGAGGAAGGAGATAAGGGTCCCTATTTATAAGCAGCCCATCCACGAACCGTTTTTTGACCGTTGGAGAAGAACCAGACCGGAGACTTCGGTCTGTACACCGGACTCCGGTCTACACCGTAGATTCCGGCCTATCTCCGGACTAGCCTCCGGACCGCCCAACAGACTGACATGGGCCAGGCACGATCCATCTTGACCGGAGACTCCGGTCCTCCAGCACCGGAGACTCTGGCCTGTGCTGAGACCGGAGACTCCGGAGAAGCCTCCGAACCTTGATCTGTACCGCCATACAGAATGTCCCGGCTATGATTCTGAAGCCTCCACCGGAGACACATCCGGAAACTCCGGACCGCACCAGAGACTCCGGTCTAGGCAGACCGGAGGCTCTGGTCTGGAATTTCCAGAACTATGTCACACTTAGCAGGAATCTTTCCAAAGTGTGAGGGTACTTTTCACTTATCATAATACCAACTCGTGGACAATGACAAACTGTAAAATTATCTACTTGTTGTTAACGAACACCAAAAGTGATTATGACAATAAATGTTCTTTCAGGTTTGTAGCGTTGTTTTTAGGTTTGTAGTGTGCGGCACTCCACCGGACGTTGCAAATTGCCGCGTGCAAAAACAACGTTCCACTGGACGATGCAAAATACAGCGTGCGCGGCGACACAGACAGCAAAAACACACATAGACAGAAAAATGAAGATCAAATAGGCACCAAAAAATAAAAAAAAACGAACAAATACTAGAAATTGTAGGTTTATATTATAATGAATACACACTAGTTCATAAATCGTCAGTGTTGATCGATGGTAGCAGGAAGCTAGACTACCTAACTTCATTACTATCACCGACCAGCGTCAACGTTGCAAACTAGAAATCAACATGGTGCTACTTGTCGTCTCTGAAATCAAAGTCTGAGGACTCCGCCGTCGAGGATGATACCGGCATCAACGAAAAAAGGTCAAGCCAACACGGGTCGTCCTCGGGGATCATCGGGTTGGCCTCCTGCGCGAGGATGAAGGCACGCTTCCTCGCCTTCTCGGCCCTCCGCGTGTGCCACGCTGCCTCCCGGCCCTTCCTCTGCTGATTCCTTTCAGCATAAAAGGACACCTTGGCGGTGACGTCATCTAGGAAGGTCTGCGCTCACAGAAGGCGGTGCCGCTCCTCGGTCTTGGCAATCATCAGGCAGGCGCTGCTGGGCACGGGGGCGGAGGCGCTCCTCCCTAGTGATGAGCCGCGGTGGTGGCGCGAGCATCTCCGCCTGCTCGCGTGTGTAGACGTCTTGGAAGTTGAGGGTGAGGCACGGCCGGCCGAGGCGCCACACCGCTGAGTCGTACGCGTGTGCGCCGTCTCGAAAGTCCCGAGCCCGATGCACGAGCTGGCGAAGTGGATCTCCGCGTAGAAGATCCCCTGGGGGCGCGTGCGGACGCCGATGTAGCCAGAGGATTTTCCACGGCAGCGCGGCGGCATCTCGTCGGCATGGAGGCTACGTGGAGCGCGCAGGCGAAATGGCGACGAAGGTTGTGTGGTACACGCAAAGAAGGGAGGAAATTTCAGAGACGACTGGAGTGCGCGCGCTCGCTGTGAGTTTGTCGCGCTCTAGCGCGAGCACAATATATGGGGCTCGGGATTGTGCAAAATGGCACGCGCGACAACAAAAAATCGTGCGCGCTATTTTCGCACGTGTGCTGGAGCAGCCGAAACATGCGCGAGGTAGAACGACAATTTTTTAAGCGCGATGCTATTTTACAGCTTCTGTTAAAGATTCTCTTATCATTTTCTTATCCATGGGTTAAGTTTTTATATTATATCCTTATCCTAATAGGTAAAAATATGCAAGGTAAGCGGGTAATAAGTATCCATTACAATCCCTACCGGAGTCCTCCATGTTCTCGTGTCCTGCAATTGTAAACACCAAGGCGAGGATAGGATCGGTCTATGTATGGTTTTCGAAATAAAAGGATTAAATGAATCACAAATGAGAGGACAGAAGACAAGTCGAGAAGTGTGGGTCTAAGGTTGTAATTGTTTGGGCTGTGGCAGTTGAAAATTAGCTGTGGAAAACTAGCTCTTAGAAGTAGAGATTAGGTGTTTGACAAAAGTGTTTTTGATATCTGTTGGGGGTGGTTTTAGTTCCGAAATATCTGAAACGTCTCCAAGTGCAGAAGATGTTGTAAAAGTATTGATTTGAAATGAGTTATTTGTCTTTGACTGTCTTTTTACTTAAATTAAATACCATGAATTAGTTGGTTTTCTTTTTTTCTTTTGTCTACTATATTTACAAAATATCATCCGAATTTATCTAGTTTATGTAGCAAATTTTCCAAATACTATATTTACAAGTGTTTATCCTGTTTTATTGGAAAAGAAAATAACTACTGGCTTGGTTTTAATAGAGGAAGGAGGTGATCCCCTTCCTCTTCCATCGCCTGCGTCGGCACCTCTCCCCCATCTTCCCTGCCACCACCGCACCTTCATCGGTTTGTACCTGTCGTCGAGCACCCAACCCGCCATCTGACCACCTCCGTCGTCGAGGCCCTCGCGCCGCCACCCCCACCTCCATTCACGGCCGCCCCACGCTCAGGCGCCGACACCCCCCAAACCTCCCTGCAGCCCGGGTCGGAGAACAGACGTCGGGGTTGGAGCTGGGCTTGGGCGCCTCAGACTCGGTGACGCGGACGTAAGGGAATGTAGTACAGCAAGGTGGCGACGGCTGGAGATCTGGTCTCGGGCTGGCAACGGGGAAGAGGTCGACCCGTCCTAGGTCAGGCCCCCAACGATTGGGAGGCGGAGAGGTCCAGAACGGAGCGAGTGAGGTTGATCGATGGAGGAGCGCTTCAATGGGGCCCGACAATCGGCGGGGGAGGGGGGGGGGCGAGGGAGATGGCTGGGAAGGGAGATGTCCACAGCAATGGGGGAGAATGGGAAAGTCAGGTCGTTTCCTTGGACGCGGTGGTGGCAGGTACGTTGTAATTACATCGAAGGAGGGAACACAAACCTGTCCACTAACTCGGTAAGCGCCGGAAGCGGCTCTCGTCCCACTTCCCACTGGCCACGGTCAATAGAAGGATTTCGGGGGCGCTTCTCACCAGCACGTGGAAAAATAAGCCGTTTGTTTGATCTATCAATTTTTGGATCCAAAAGCTGAAGCGAAAGCTATAACAAACACAGCCCAAGGAGGGTCAGGATCAATCGATCCATCTACGGCCTCCAGGGAAAAAAAAATCCTCCTGCATGGTTTTGAAGATTCCTCAGTGCATGCAATGTGTCGATCAGTGAATCGGTGAAATGGCAAAGGAATGCTGCGATAACAAATTGTGTAAGGTGTGGTCTAGTATTGCACCTGATTGCATTATAAACAGGATTGCACTAGAGTCCCATATGGGTTACTATAATCGCAGCACTTCAATAATCTAAAAAAAAGTGGAGACTTGATAACAAGCGGCAATGGTAAACAAACACGAAGGCAACTCGCCGGTAGCAAATGCCAACTCGACTCAACGGAAGGATGGTCTCGGCAAAATTGGGCTCGGGAGAACAGGCAGCCCACGAAGTCAACAATCATCATCATGGCAATGCCAACTCCATTCAGTTGCACAGTTCAGAACTAGCATCTACACAACCTCAGCATCTTTTAAAGCTGGCTAAGAATAATACAAGCTCTCACTGTAAGATAAGCCGAGGCACATAAGCAGCCGGTTAGTGTCTTCTACGACTTCAGCACATGACAAGCCGAGGCACTGCAGACGGAGAATGAGTGAGCTCTCCCTCCTCAGGTGGTGAGTCTTCCAAGATTTGGTACTCAACTCCAGCTGAATGTTGGGGTGCAGACGTTGAGTCACCCAGCCTGACGTCGGCTGATGTTACCTCGTCACTATCGGCAGCATCAGCCGACTGCTCGGCAGATACACTTCCAATATGATTCCAGGCTCGTGGATCCGTGTGCACACGATACACAGTTTGGTTTTGTCTTGGAGAATCACTTAGGTCTGACGACGAAATGCTCATGTCCGATGCAGCAGCCCTTTCTGCAAGAAACTCGTGGGCTGGAGGTTCATATCTTCCTGGGACATCGTAGTTGCAAGGTTGCCCTGATCGGCCACTGGTATCTGTCCAGTAGTCACCTGGAGAACTGGTGGGATCATGGTATGTATCAGACATCAACTGGTCTATAACAGATGCTTTTGCTGGTCCTTCTCCTTGCATTTCTTCATCATGGGTGTATGTCTCCCCCTCATTACCCATTTCCAAATCGCCGCTGGTGCTCACAGATGAAATGCCTGCCATGTCCCTTTGTGAATCATTATAGCACGGTTTTCTGGTGCAGAGGTGGCCCTTTGATTTAGCAATCTCATGATGTTTCTGAGCATAATCACTACGGCTCCAGAGAGAAAGAGGAGGAGCTGAAACATTCCATTGGTCCATTTGCTGGTTATCAGCATCCAACGATCCAGGCAAATAGAATGACTGCATATTTTACAAAAGAAACTGTCAGAAGTAAGATTCTATTATCAGTCTGCAGTATGCGTGCTTTTAAGGACAATGCTGCCCTGGCGTACCTTTCCTGACAGCTCATTACAATCTTCCCATATCAGCTCATAAGGTGGGTATTTCTTATCCAATCTACACAACGTAGTGTGGGAAATGGTGTTGGAGAGCAACGGAAACCAAAAGACTACATGGAGAGAGAGACAGAGACATATGAGCACCTTTCAGTTTCCTTGGGAACAATAAGAATTATCAGCTTTGGCTTGAAACTTAGAGCTTTGTTGATGAATTGGTTTGCAAGAGAAGCTTTAAACCCAAAAGGAGGATTCAGCCCCATGATCTGCGGATAATAGCAAATACTGAATATACGAAATCTGGAAGTTTGCAAAATGGATATGAGCAAAATAACACTAGCTATACCAATCGTGATCCAGCAGGCAATTCATCTGGTTGAACTGACATCCAGTCTCGTCTCTCAAAATTGAAATCATTCTGGAGACATAGTTATAATGTTGTATCAGTCCTATGTGCCATAAAATTTGATAAGGGGGTAGCAGCAAAAGATATTAGATGAGGTGGGTAGCCTGGTCAGACCCCCACATCTGCATTTAACTATTCATACATGGAATATTAGCTAAACTATTGAAGATAAAAATGGACTATGTAAAGCGATAGGAGAAACGCAAGCACTACCTTTGGCTGGATGATATCATAATTTTTATAGAAGCAATTCTTTTCAGAGGCTTCAAGCTTTTCCTTCAATAATGTACTAAAATCATTTGAACCACAGCAGAAGTCAACAACCTAAAAGAATAAGAATAATGCATAAGGTTCACAGATTATGATAAACAGCTCTATTGATCATATTGCGCCCACTTTTGAATCTGGGTCGATAAAATAAGCGGTATTGTAAATTTTAGCACATTAACTCAGGTAGGCTCAAGAGGTCTTCTAATGGACTGGTGACTCACAGGTATGGCTCAAGAGGCCTACACATGGACACCGAGGGGGCAACAACAATTTTAGGATAAATTGCGAAAGCCAGGACTTAAACTCGAGACACTAGGCTCTGATACCATGCACTAGCCAACGCAACCAAAAGTCTGAACTGAAAAAACTAGTGCAATCCACATATACTGTAACAACCACCTGTAATTTAGCTGGTCTAAGCTTGTTATCACATGGGCACCAATGACCCTTTTTTAAAATATCGAAAATCATATTTCTGACTTCCAAAAAATTCTGAAAACAAATGTAGCCAGTGATTGTGTATCCCATAATACGAAGAATTTAGTGTAACAATTTTGCATGCTTATAGGACATATCATTGACAAAGTCCAGAGTTGTTACAAAATTTTCATGAAACTTGTAAACATGATTTTTGAATTTTGAGGGATCACTAGAGCTTGGGAAGCAAAGACGCTTTCCGCGATAACACTGTAGTAGTATCCAATAATTTTTCCATGATTGAATAACCAAAATAACAGATTTTTATGTATATCTTACATGAGTTGAAGAGGATTATAATAGGGTACATCACTTATGCATGTTCACAAATGTGTGAACTGGATGAGAACCAAAGAAGATATTTACCGTATCACCACTTTGAATATACCACTGTAGCCTATCCACAATCTGCACAAATTCATCAAAGTTACTTCAGTAAGACAATGAGAATGCAGCTAGGAACATGAAGCTAGGCTGTTTAAAAATCATCCACTGATGAAGTTTTCGTGAGCAAGTCAAATTTCAACAGAACATACCAGAATTTTACAAAGTACTCTTCTTATAATCAGAGACCCTAAAGATTAACTATAGTTTTGCTCCACCTAATTTGACCCATATCGTGCACAAAACATCGGGTATTTAGATCCTGGGTTGCACCACTGTTCAGTTCTAAGATCAGGTCCGACAAACATGTAACGAGTACAATTCCAACAATGATCGAAATACCTGCTGATTGTTCTTAAAAGTACAAAGAAATAGTAGCCTTGCTATTTTCTTCAACAGTTATCAAATTAGTAGTTACAAATAGCAAATTTACCTCAAAATAAGTTTATCTAGGTTTGAGCTAGAATTCTGTTTATAACAAACAATAATCAAGATCAAATTTACATCAATATTAGTTACATCATATTCTTGAATAAGTAATATATTGCCATGTAGAGTAACCTTGGTGTTTTGTGCAACAGGTATCAAAATTAGGTGGTTTAGCTAGAATTAGGTTTTTAACCAACAGAACCTTGCCTGAGTAGCATTTTTCCCCTTTCTCCATAATAAAAGGCTTATTATTAAAGACTACGATGAAGAATGTGCCGTTTTGTCTGGATTCTTGGCAGAATAAGATACAGGGATAGATGATTCAAGGGGAGAGGAGAAGATTCAAGGGAGAAGACTTAGTCCGTTCTTGGTTAATCCTAAAGCAACCCCTCTTTAATCATAGGGAGGCTTCTAACTGCTCGATTCAAGAGGTAAAAGACTACCTAATAAAGATAACCAGCCCCTAACCAACCAAATATTTACCAAAATCCTGACAAATGCTGCTACCAAGTGCAAATTCACACATATGAATTTCAATGCACTGTATCTTCCTTAATTTATTTATAGTGTAATTGGCAGCCGATGATTGAATTTTACCATATAATGGCAATGCCCTAGTATTAGTCGTCTGTAGATTAAAATGTGTAAGTTCTTTGATCTTTGGTATCAGGAGTAAATATCACTGAGTCAAATTTGCACGAAACTGGATTCCCAACCCCAATTCTAAAAACAAATTCGCCCTTTGGGTAATTTGAGCATTAACAAACCATGTATGAACAAAAAATGGATGCCAACTTGCGATCAAACCATACGTAGACAAGATATCATATGAAAGATTTGCACATCCAGTTGTGCACAAATGGCAGCATGACAAACAGGGAAGCTTCATGTCAAGAGCATTATTCAGAAGTGCCAACATGACAAGTTGCTACCAGAAAACAGTGAAAGGATAATAATTCTATAACAGGACATAAGCAAGACATATTTTAGATAATGTGTAGACCTACCTTCTCAAGCTTGTTCAGTTTTGTGAAATGACGCCCATAAGATGTATAGCGCATGCCATGAAGAAATGGGGCAAGGTATACACTCAGTTTGTTCTGCAGGTATTAGTTCACCATATCATGTATATTATGATTATGAGATTGCTATAAGCCTATAACAGGGAACACACTACATGCATTTAGCTCATATATGACATATCATTACGCAGAGTCATAGGTTATTTTCCAGTTCCAATGTTGCAGTCAGATTATTCAATGTCGTAGTTTATTACAAACAGAAAATTTTAAACAAGCCTAAAAATGCAAGGATGAAACAAATGCATAAATTTGCATGTGCATGACAACTATCTAGTCTTCATTTCTGATATATTCAGATTATAGCTGTTTTAAACAGACAGGAAGTGAATTCATCATTTTCATGTACCTTCCACTTTGCAAGTTGGAACAGATCATACGGTTCACATACAGATTTGGCAACTTCTATTGCTTCACCATTTTCTAACATATGAACAGCGGTTTTAACAGCCTGCCAAGAATACACATCAGAACCAACCAAATTCAGGCAACTGCTTCTAAGAAAGTGGAGCAGAGTACCTCAACAGATTTTTCCACCTTTCCCAAGTTAACTTTATCAGTATTCTTGATAAATGATGTGTACGTAGATGAAACCATGAGTTTTTTCTGTACATCCTCAATAGTTATATCTGATGATGCGTTCTGTGCAAACTCGTAAATCCTGAAAGACTACTACTAAGTTAGTCTTGGTTGCATTGCAGGTTATGGCAATGTAAGAAATATGACAGTATTGAGATTTGAGATGACAACTTGAACAAATATAGACACAACATAATGCAAAGGTAAGAGTGCCAGTGCTCCTTGTAATATTTGACATGATAGTGACCTATGAACAGTTAGGAACAAAGTAAACACTGTGATGCTACATTTCTACTATTTTGTTTTATCTTGATACACATCAGAATATACTGTGCAGTTCTATATATTAGTTGAAAGAAGGTACAAAAACATTTCAGCTTCTTAGAATAACATTCTACAAGTGTTTAAAGAACACCATTTCACTCATTCACATTAGATCATAATCTCGTCAGAAGCGATAATTGCTTTTTTACAAAGTGGCGTCCAGTGAAACGCAGATTTTCTTATTGTCATCCACTAACTTTACAACTAAATCCAAACATCCCAAATCATCTTAAAATGATAAGTACAAGAATTTTAGCGCCCCCTCCATCCCAAATACATGCCTCTGACGCTCTCCAATATATAATTTTGATTATGTTTTTATAGCACATTTTTCACTCCATAATACATAGTTTTACAAAACTAGTAAGACTATGTGCTACGCTGTGAAACTAAAAAATAATGTGAAACAGTGTACTCAAGTTATATGTCAAAATAATTCACTTTGATATTTTCATATATCGGAGACAGAATGGGGACAGAGTGGAGATGGTAGCTTGCTGCTATTCTCATAGACTTGTAGGGTCACACTTGCCAGGGTTAAGACGAAGAAGGCTAGAAAAGGAGTGAGTGAACGACAACCAACTCAAATGTTTATATGTAGGAAAGATAACTTTGTAGAAAAATCAAGTAAAATTGATTTGGCATGGCAAGTATATTTGCTATTATAATTATTTAAGTATTCAACCAGTTAGCTTGAATCTGTAACAAACTACATCTGAAGACCATAAACAGCTGAATAAAGAACACAGAAGGAAAGAGTGTATATTTACCTCCTTGCAGTGTTAATGTCAACCTCAGGAAACGAGCTAATGGGGATCACCGACGTAGCTGCTTTTTCTCCAAACAAAGGCCTATAGGAACAAACTTTTGTACCTCCAGACACAGGAACCTTCTTCTTTGTAGCTATCAAATTGATGGAGGAACCAGCCGTTGTACCAAATGGTCTTTTGCTACTGGAGAATGGGACATTGAGGCAGTCATCAAGGCGTTGTATCTTGACCCTTTTCATTCCATTCACATTGGAGGATTTTCTAGTGATAGAAGGATCATCAGGAAATTTGATATGATCTGTTGGAGCAGTCCGGAGTTTTGGATCAATATAGTGCGCTCTGGTCAAAGTAAAAGATCTAGTCACAAAGATGTACATGGATAATGAGCAAAACTAAAAATCTACAGGAAACAAATCTTACAGGCAGTATATTAAGATGCGATTGTTGGGCAGAAGACCATCCCAAGCCCTTTGGAAAAGGCAAACACCATTCTCAATTATGTCATCAAAGGCAATTTTCCTATGGTCATATGCATATTAGTTAGTAAATAGCAAACAGAAAGGCAAACTGCGCAGGCACAAATATGGTAACAAGTTTTTATTACCTTGGCAAACATCTTCTATGATATGACTTTGGGCACCGACGACAAACAGCAAACTGCAGTTCCGTAACCTCCTTGTTTTCACCATATTTGCAAACATCACATCTATGGATTGGACATGCGAATTTCGCCCCATTGATTATCTTCGTCGTGTACTCAGTTGCTTTTGCTTCATTTTCAGGGAAGAGTAACTGTGCAACACAATTAGCATGATAGAAGTGGCCGCAACTTGCTGATGCGCAAGGAAATACCTACAAGAAATATGAATTTGAGTATGTGGCCAACTAGTCTATTGAAATTCTCGAAGCTACAAGGTAAAGGCTTTAACCTCAGGAGGATCTGTTCTAGCTGAACCCAATCTGTGACAAGCAAAACATTGATATTTTTCATGTTCGCAATTCTTGCACAGAAAAACTTTCATCGCCTGTGGATATGTAAAAGTTTATCAAAATATTCCTGGAACAAGTAAAATACAGTAAAAATAGTATCATTCACAAGTGTGAGGATAAGAATAGATACATCAAACTGGTCCCTAGTATAGCCCAGTGTTTTGCAGTCTTCACCAGCATCTTTTGTTGCATGAAACGACCTCAGACACTTGCCTTCACAGCTGTAAACAGTTTAGCAGAAGCGCACATCACAAATGAGAATACCCACACAAAAAAAAAACATGAGAAACCAAGGTAGAATAGAAGAGTGGACTATTCTACATGACGCATAAAATGGCAATACACGTTTTATGATATAATGGAGGCAACAGAACACATAAATGGCACGAAAACGTGTGTATTAGAAAATGAAGATAGTTACAGATTTAATGGGACCAAAATAACACTATACATATATTTTAAGTAAGAAAAGGTATCAACAGATCACTTCCAGAGAATGCCGCTTAAGCAATTAAGACAGCTAGAAGAAATAGTGCAGAACAAAGATTCTAAAAAGTGGTAGGCAGAACAAATTACTCCAAGTGAGCACAAAGTGGAATAAAGCATCCATTTGAAATACACATGTAGCCAGGCATGATTAAACCTCCACAATTTCCCTTCAGCTTCCACACAAAACAGGCTATTTATAATAATTTGTAGATCAAGGCATCTCATTCTTGTTAAACAGCATTGGCATATTATTGCAAGAAAAAATTATTACAGCTTGGAAAAACTATGTTATGTAATAAATCCCATTCTACCCCTACTCACATAGCAAATGCATGTTAAGTGATTAACAATGGTTTTACTTGTTTCCAAAAACCATAAGTTGCTTCACATGCAATAGTTTTAGTATCAATCTAAAACCAAAAGCTCAGAATGCTGTAACAAAAATGGGCTAAGTCTATAAGTAATGCCTAACAACGGTATTACATTGCTGGGACCTTCCTTCACAGCAACTAAAATGGATTATTTCATTAAACTTTGTCCAAAGCAGATAAAACAGAAAAGAAATGAACGTGTACCTTGCTATTTCACCACCATTATCACATAAGGCACAAATCAAATCAATGCCTGTGGAACTATCTTGATCACCATTCTCAGCCATATATGGTATCAACAACTGGAATGTTCTTGTTTCACTTTTACACCTTTACAAAACCTGTTTCAGCACCGCAGAAGTATTTGTTTATCATCATTATAGGGCTGTACATGCACCACACAAATTGTTCGAGATGAAGTAATATCAAAGTAGCAAACTTAATGTTATAATAACAGTTAACGACAAAATGATGCGATGCCCCTTTCCTCAACAAAATATCCATTCGGCCATTTTGCATGTCATATGATGGCGATGGTATACTGTAGTGTTTTTTTTTTTAAATCAGTGCTCAAATCTCTTGAAAGCTGCTTAGTATTCGGTGTTGGCCTCTCTCAAACCCCACCACACCCCCGGAATACCGTCCAATTAATGCCAAAGACTGCCCCTGATCACCATCTTATTGAAGTAGAACAAAGGACTGAGAGAAACACTGGACAATACTAGTAGTAGTTCCCTTTCTGCTTCCCTGATTTCCCATAAGAGCATCTACTCTTATCATACACGCACACACCATCTTATTGAAGTAGAACAAAGGACTGAGAGAAACACTGGACAATACTAGTAGTAGTTCCCTTTCTGCTTCCCTGATTTCCCATAAGAGCATCTACTCTTATCATACACGCACACATCTGTAGGCCAAAAAGGCGTAGCGGTTACTGAGCCTTACAAGACAGGTTTCAAAAACAATACTACTAGCACGAACCCATGGCCCCGGAAATACAAGAACCGCTCCGTTGGAGATGAATCGGGAGGGAACGGAAGAAGCAGGAGATATCCGTCTCGCAAACACACCGCCGGGAAACCGCCGCCTGCCTCTGCACGACCAGTTGTTTGACTGTCTGGAGGTGGAGACGGCGGCGAACTCGAAGTCGGCGACGAGCGGCGGGACGCGCAGCGGCCAAGCTAGTACGGCGCGGTGAGCGGCGGTGGTGAATGGCCGCGTCGCGGAATCTTCTGGCGATTCTCCGCCCTCGCTAAACTCCCCAATCGAAGCAACCTCGAGCATTTTAAGCGGAAAAAATCGCAGAAAAATCGAGAAGGACGCGACGATTCGGCTCTCCCCACCAGCACGGTTACTACCACGCACAGCAAATGATACGAATAATAAATCTCGGCCTTGATTACCAACGCACGCGTCCGTACGGAAACACGCCCCAAATCATAGGCAATGCGACCAACGAACAGAATCAGAACACTACTACTACTCGCTCACCCAGCGCAGGAAGAGGGGGGGGGGAGAACATCGCACAGAAAGGGAGGCGCAAAATCTCAGCGGAAAACACCTGCAAAAAAAGTCACAGCAAAACGCAGGCATTCCCCTCGCAGATTTCTGGCCGGAGGCCGGCGTCGTGAGTCGGCCGCGTAGAAACCCCCTCCCAAACAAAATACTCACAACCAAACCGATGGCGCCGGTTCATCGAGCACGCGCGTACCTCGCTGCGCGGCGGGGATTGGAGCGGCCGGACGCCCTAGCTTCGGATCAGAAGGCCGTCGGTAGGGTTTTGATCCCCGCCTCGAGCATAACCCCCTTCCTCCTCCCGCACAAAACCCACATGAGCCAAACCACACAGGATTATTTAGGGAGGGAGGGGGGTGAATGCAGAAAACTCTCTCTCATACACGCACACACCCACGCTCTGAAGTCTGAACGGGGGAGGTATGCGGAGTGGGAGAGAGAAAGAAAGGTCACGTCCGTTTTATGCTCCTCTCTCTCTCCCACCGCCTTGCGCCACTACACACTGACATACATACCCCACTTCACGCGGGCCCGGTTGTCGTGGGAGGGGGTGGGCTGCTGCAATGTGAAGAAGCAAAAGGAGCTTTATGCGGAACCAACCTGTCAGGGAGAGCGGAGTGGTTGCACATTTGCATGTACTGCCCCGGGGCTCCGGCGCCACGTCCCACGTGAAATAGGCCGTAGATTAGCCCTGCCTTTTCGGCCTACAGATGATTCCAGCCGTCCGATACACGATAGAATATGTTTCTTGACGATACTGGCGCGTGGGGCCCGCGGCGCGGGACGCCGGAGTGCACACTGCACAGGAGTCCGTTGGAGGTGAAAGGCCCGGACGGCAATGGACTCTGATCGTACTACGACGGTGGACGTGTGGGATGGGAGGCAGGTACGCGGAGTTACCGCGCCCGAGTTACTGCGCGTGGCCTTTCCTCTGCGGGGAAAGGCTTTTTACCTGCTTTTTCGATCGCCCAGGACCCCCGTCTGGTTCAGCGAAACAGCCAAATCTCTTGGCTATTGTCACACGCAAAATTGCACGGACATCGAGATACGATTCTGCAGTGTTGATCATGGACGACTGTTTCTGTTTTTTTTGGCAGAACATAGAGGGAAAGTGTTTTGTCGCATAGTGTCACACAGTGTTACTAAACTATCTATTTTCTTCATTTTAAAATATAAGATGTTTTAGATTTGTGAAAAAATGTATTTAAATCTTTTTTTAAGTGATTTATGAAGAAAATGTATTTGGATCTTTTTTAGAGAACTCTGTGAACCAACATATTAAAAAAGGTTCAGATATATTTTCTTCATAAATCTAAAATATCTTATATTTTAAAACGGGGGGAGAGTACATGGCTATTCATGAAGCGGAAGATAGCACGGGGCAAAGGATTTGGACCTATGTTAACAAAATTGTCTTATTAACCAGTGTACATATCCTTGGGTAAAAAAATTGTACATGCCCCTTTTTTGAGAGCATGAAATCGTGTATACCCTAAGAGATCATTTGATTTTGAGAAATATGTGACAACATGGAGGGTTAGGAAATTTTTCTAAGATGATACTATTCACGCATTTCGAGAGCACGAAATCGTGCGTCCCCTAAGGGCTCATTTTTCTAAGGGCTCAGCTTGGTTCGCCAGACAGCTTAAGCCCAATCCAATGGAAAACGAGCTCCCGAGGAACCGGCGGGATGAATTTCATTTCGCCAGAAAAAGGGCTAACATGTGTGTCTTATTCATCTACAAATAGAGTGTTGCACCCAGAATGAATACTCCTCTACGCAGAACCTTAGATAACGTGAAAATCAAGTAAAATTAGGTTTTAATGTTAATAAATTTTCTAAAAAGATACACCATGAGAAGATGGTGCTCTACCAACATGTTGGTATCAAGTTCAATAAAACATTTTTTTCTGGAAGATACGAGAAACTGAATTCAGCGATGAATCAGTGACAAATAGTGGAACTTCCGTACTCCACTTTCTTAGTTGTTTTGAAATTCTTGTTTTGATACGTATAAAAGATTTAATTTCCTAGACATATGTCGGCTATGTGTATCTTCGTTATACAGAGACCACGTGTAATGTTTAATTTTTTAAAATAATAAAGTGTCTTTTATTATTAGAAAAAAATGGAACTTCTATACTCATACATAAATTTAACTTCACGCCCTGCAATTTTTTTTTACTTCTTTATCCAAAATTTAAGCATGCCTTTGTACATACTTTCCATTGTACATTGTTTTCGACCGTATAGTTTGTCCTAGCATCGGATCCTGATCAAACTCTCTCTGACACGATTGATTCTGCGGAGATGGGATAGAGATGAGAAGGCTCTGACACCCGAGGCGGAAAGCCAGTTTGCTGACGGGACCAGCGCGTGAAAGCAGTGGACGGTGTGGATTCCACGGGTACAGCGCGAGTAGACGGCGAGATGAGACCCGAGCCACGCTGAGTTTTACTGTCCGTGTCCTTTTCCTCTGCGAGGCAAGCTTTCCCTGCCGCTTTATGATCGCGCGAGATTAATTCTGTTTGAGAAACAGACAAAATTCTTGTTTGGTGGTTGGCGCGACCACAATGCACGATTCCACTAACATGGTGCCCGTACACGTGAAATGTCTATTTTTGGTTCCGATTGTATGAAAATTACAAAAGCGCTTCGAGTAGTACCGTAGCGTACGTGACGAAAATTGTGATAATTAAGTTTAAATTGTGATAATTAAGTTTAAATTGTGATAATTAAGTTTAAATTGTGATAATTAAATTGTGATAATCAAGTTTAAATTATGATAATTAGAAAAGCGCTCCGAGTAGTACCGTAGCGTACGTACTAGGAAGCTTCGTAGGAAGGCAGGAAAAAACTGACCACGGCCAGAGATAGAATGCTGCTTAAGGTCGCGCCGCAATTAACAACAAATCATCCTGTTTGAAGTAACGATTTCTGCAAAGCATACACTAGACAATACTACTAATGCTAGGGGCTCGTTTCTATGTATTGCAGGTTTGCACATACGGACTGCGTACTCCTACGGTACTCTTAAGTACGGAAACACCAGAATGAAGAATTGGAAAAAATGATGAAGACACGACTTGTACGAATCGTGTTACAAAATTCCAAACCTAAATGTGAAGCATAGAATGAGAAAGAAAATACCCAAAACTAGTTAGCTAGATCAAATCAAGATGCAATTTATGTCTGTCATCATTTCGCTAACAAACTTTTCTTTCTGGAGAAATATTAAGTTTTCCTTTTGAGTGTTTCTTTTTAGCAAATTCACTTACACCCGAGTGCAAGACCTTTTTCTACTGGTGTGAGCCATTTAAGTTTAAATATTATTCGTTTATATAACCAAACTTGTGAAGCTATCACTTATAAATGGAACAAAGCAGATATTTGATTCTTGAGTTATTTTAGTTTGTGTGTGTGTGTGTGTGTGTGTGTGCATAGTTTTAGTTCCTCACTCATAAGCGGTTAGTGAATTGATGTCAATTTCCTACCCCCAAAATTTAGAAATAAAAACTAAAAGAAGATAGAATCATTGGATTTTATTTAATTTGATAACAGAACCTGCACCCCAACATGCAGAGAAGACCCCACCGAGAAGGGAAAATACCTGCCATCACTATCACCGACCAGCCTTTGCCCGGTGGTGATCCCTAGCGGCGCCGATGGAAGACGGGAAGGGGATGCAGAGCCGCTGCACCACCGGATTTGGATCGTCGCCCGTGTCGTCTAATCTAGGGTTGTCTCCTTTTTTCGGAATATCCGAGACTCACAAGAATTTTGCCCACATATATAAGTGAAAATAGCATTGGGGCAAAGAAGTTTTTTGCATACATGTAAAAATTGTTTTATCAACCATTGTGCATGTCATCTTGTCAACAAAAAAATCGTTGTCCATGCCCTAAGTAGGAAGCTCCCTACTTTTCTATGGGCACTACATTGGTCGTCTTTTAAAAAAAAACGGTGGTTGCATTACTTAGTGAAAAGAGTCACGATTACAAAAAGGCAAGGTCTCTTTCAACACGCGGGGAGGAATCGCACCTTGCAACACACCACCACTACCTCTCATACAACTGTATTTAGTTAGTTCATGAGCCAGGACATTATCTTGCCTATAAATTTTCTTAAGTTTAAACTCTTGTAGATGTTGAAGGGTCTGTTGAATGTCTACCACATTGGTCGTCTTAAATCTCCTTTGCATTAAGTTATTTCACTTTTGTGAGAAAAAAGAAGAAGAATAAAACGGTGATGAGCTCTAGAGCCACAGCGGTTTGTATCGGTCTCCGCCGATGAATGCCGGTGGCGGAACAAAATGGTGGTTCTGCTTTTGGGGGATGAGTTATTGGACTCAAGCTTGACATTCTAGAACGAGTTGTGAGTTTTGCGATAGTACAATCACTTCTCTCCCTCTAAAAAATAACATGATTTCCAGTGTTACTCATCCACAAAACAGCACTACGTTGAGACCGAATACAGCTCTAGTGTTTTAAAAATATCCGCCAAAACATTGATATAGTGAAAATCAAATAAAAATTAGGTTTTGAGAGTTCCTAAAAATCGTGAAACGATACAGCCATGACAAGTTGGTGTTCTAGCAACATGTTAGTAGAAGGTCCGAGAAAACGAAATTCAGCCGTGAGTAGTTAAAAATAGGGGAACTTAGGTATAGTATAATGCATAATTTTTTACTTCACGCCATGCATTTTTTTTAAAAAAAAATAATTGTTTTTCACCGTATAGTTTGTCCTACCGTTCGGCATCGGATACTACTACTACGGATCAAACCCCCCTGACACAATTGATTCTGTGGAGTTGGGATAAGGAGAAGGGTCTGACACTCTAGGCGGAAAGCCAGTTCGCTGCTCACGGGACCAGCGCGTGAAAACAGTGGACGGTGCCGATTCCACGGGTACCGCGCGAGTAGACGGCGAGACGAGACCCGAGCGCGCGGAGTTACTGTTCGTGTCCTTTTCGTGTGCGAGGCAAGCCTTTAAGGCTTGTTTGATTCAAAGGAATCTCATAGGAAATTTGGAGGATTTTGATCCTTAAGAAATTTTCCTTTATGCATTGTTTGATTCATAGGATTAGAGTCATAGGAAAAATTTCCATAGGATTTCATTGCACTATATTTTGGAGGAAAATTTCCATCCACCCAAACCTCATGTTACAATTCCTTTGCCTTTCCTGCGATTCAAACAATCTTTCAAGAAAAAATCCTGTAGGCTCCAAATCCTATAGGATTCAACTAGACAGAACAGTCTAATCCTACACTTTTCATATTCCTGCATTTTTCCTATCCTGCGAATCAAACAGGCCCTTACTGGACTGGCGCTTTACGCTCGGTTGAGAAACAGACAAAATTCTTTCTTCTTCTACTTCTTCTTTGACCCACAGCACAGTACACACAGGTTTCTTTCTTCTTTTTCTTCTTTGGCACACGGTTTTCTTTCTACACCATGCACCACGGTTCCAGCAAACTGGTGTTGGTTCACGCCAGACGTCCATTTTGGGGGTTCTTCCCGATTCTGTGAAAAGGGAGGGCCGCGAGGAGTACTCGAGGTTGGGAGGGCGCCCTCCTTCGTCGAAACTTCGCACGAAGAAGAAGAATCTGTCCACGGGCAGAGTTAGGATGCTGCTGATAAGGCCGAACGGAGATTAGCGGAAAATGATCCTGTTTGAGTTCATGATTTCGGCCAACCAAGTCCGTTGCTCCGTGGTGCATGGTGCACGCTCCGTGGGAGCATGCTTCCTTCCTCGAAACTTCCTAGGAAGTAGGAAGAAACTGTACGTCCGGTTAGGTTCTTTAAACTGTGTCTTTTAAAAAAAAAAAACTCACAGAGAGCCCGGTTGCGTGTCTGGTGGAAACCGGGCAGACGTCCGTTTTAAAATATAAGATGTTTTAGGTTTGTGAAAAAAATGAATTTAGACTTGTTTTAGTATGTAGGTTCATTCATTTTTTGGAATGAATCTACACACAAGTCTAGATTCATTTTTTTCATAAACCCAAATCATCTTTATAGAATTATAATAAATCTCACGTATATTGATTGTAGCGAGTACAAGGAGTATATATAATGCTGGAGTCCCAACCGACTCAGCCAAATGTGATGTTGCGTCGGCAGCGCGCGCTGCCGCGGCAGAGGGTTCAGCAGGCTCAGGCGCGGCAGAGTTTTGCGTCATTTCATGTGCCGCGGCAGGGGGTTGGGTTGGTTCTGGCTTGACTTGGGGCTGTAAGTTGGTGACGCTGGGGTTGTATAGGAGGGGATGTAGGAAGCTAGGGGAGTGATTTGGAGGTGTTGGTGAGATAGGTTCAGGGGAAGGTGACCGAGTAGCAAAAGGAAAGGTTGTTTCATCGAAAGTGACGTGACGGGATATATGGATGCGACCATTGGAAAGATCTAGACAGCGATATCCTTTATGCTCGTCGGAATAACCGAGAAACACGCAGGGGATGGAGCGAGAAGATAGTTTATTGAGAGTGGTGGCGTATATGTTGGGGAAACAAAGGCAACCGAAAACTTTTAACTCGGAATAATTGGGGTGGCTTAGGAAAAGGGAGTAGAAGGGTGTTGTTTTAGGGTTAACAGTGGAGGGTCGGATGTTTAAAAGAAAAGTGGCCGTTTGAAGAGCTTCTGCCCAAAACTTTGGTGGCATAGATGATTGAATGAGAAGAGTGCGGACTATATCATTAAGAGTACGAAGAGATTGTTCTGTCTTGCCGTTTTGGGGAGAAGTGTAGGGACAAGAAAAACGCAACAGGATTCCATGTTGAAGAAAAAGGTTTCGATTTTTAATGTTGTTGAATTCACGGCCATTGTCACATTGGAGAAACCGAATGGGTAGAAAGAAGTGTGTGGAAACATATCGTTGAAAATGGAGGAAGGTGATGTGTACATCTGATTTGTGCTTGAGAGGAAACGTCCAAATAAATTGAGTAAAGTCAACTAGAATAACAAGATAGTATTGAAAACCAGAAATACTAGTGTGAGGAGAGGTCCATATATCACAATGTAAAAGCTCGAAAGGAAAACTGCTATAGGAACTAGAAGAACTAAAGGGAAGACGCACATGTTTGCCTTGTTGACACGACTCACACACTAAGGGATCATGAAGATCTTTATTACATGGAAGACAAAATTCACTAAGCAAATTTGTAGTGGTGACGACATTGGGGTGGCCTAGACGCTGGTGCCAAAGGTGGACGGAGGCCATCATGGAGGAGGGGGGACATGCGGCAGGAGCTCCATGGATAGAATAGAGATCACCGGAGCTATTGAAGCGTGCGATCTCCTCCTTCGTTCAAAGATCCTTCACAGATAGACCAAAATGATCAAATTCAATAGAGACAATATTGTCGGAGGTAAACTTGCGAATAGAAATTAAGTTTTTGATAAGAGCAGGAGCAACGAGAACATCGCGAAGTAAAAGGGGTTTAATGGGTGTGGGTAGTTGAGTGTGACCGGTGCTATAGATTGGAATAGTGGAACCATTGCCAAGGGCAATTGAAGAAAAAGGAGAAGAGGTGCAGTTTGACAGCATAATATGCGAATTAAACATGTGGCTAGAAGCACCAGAATCGAAAATCCAGTCCATACCTGATGCTCCCTGGGCAGCAAAATTGTTCATGGCCTGCAAGAAGGCAGATTGGTCCCAATGGGGTGTTGGTGAAGGCAGTAGAGGCGGAGCCGTCGATGGTGGCGGAGCATGCAGCGTGTAGGAGGCTGTCGGAGCAGATGGCAGCTGAGACTGCATGTGGTAGAGACCGCTGCTGTCGATGTAGTAGGGCGCAGGAGACGGAGCGCCGTAGGTGTAGGTCGACGGGGCAGCATGGTATGCCTGCGTCGGGGGACGAAGACTCAAAAGTCCTGGCGATCCCGTGTGGGGCGGAGTCCCGGCATCCAGGAGCCAGAGTATGCAGGGGGCACGCCGATCGGGGACGGTGAAGTCCAGGGCATCGGCCAGGCTTGGACAAGCCCGGTCCAAGGATCATGTGGAGGGCGCCAAGATGGGGGCACAGGTGGAGGGCCGACGCTCGGAGGTGGCGTCGGAGCTGACGGGGTTGGTGCAGCTGGTGGGCGCGGCGTTGGCGGGCGGTAGGTCGGGTTTCTACCACGATAGTTCGGGCTCGGGCGCCATCCCGCGGGGGGCTGTATTGGAGGAGCTGGAGGAGCGGTCGGTGGTGGAGGTGGTGTCCGTGGCGTGGCGACGAAGACCTGATGACGCGACTCTTTGTTGTTCATGGCGCGATCGTCCCATTGGAGTATGGACCGGACCTCGGCGAAGGAGGGTGGTGGCCGCATCATGGGGATAAAGGACGTCTGTTTCTCGAAGCGTTCGCCAAGGCCGACGAGGAAGACGTTGATGAGTTGCTTGTCGTCGATAGGATCCCCAAGCTCGCGAAGTTCGTCGGCGATGGACTTTAGGCGTTGGCAATAGACGCCAACTTGTGAGTCTCCTTGGACGGTGTTGCGGAGCTCTGTGTGAAGAGTGTTGACGCGACCATCGACGTTATCCTGGAAGAGTTGGCGTAGAGCCACCCAGAGGGCGGCAGCGTTGGTGGCGTCGCAGAAGACGAGGTTAAAGATCTCGGTGGAGACTCGTTGATAGATCTATTGGATGATCGTGAGATCGTCCTTGACCCAGCGCGGATCCGAGGGCCGAGGGACGGTGTCGGTGGCGACGTGGTCGAGAAGATTGCAGCGACCGAGGTGAACTTCGAAGAGATGGCGCCAATGGTAGTAATTATGCTTTGGTAAATCTAGGGTAATTGGGATGAACGGGCTGACATCTGAGATCGTGTCGGCATAGTTGATAGTGGGGATAGTTGGAGCTAGGGTTTGAGTAGATGGATTGGAGGAGGAAGCCACGAGAGAGGCGGTTTTGGCGGCGGCAAGGGCAGCCCGGCGTTCAAAGTAGCCGTATGGAGGCGGCGGCGGCGGTGTGGGGGGCGCGACCATGGCCTAAGAACAGAACTAATCTGATACCATGTAGAATTATAATAAATCTCACGTATATTGATTGTAGCGAGTACAAGGAGTATATATAATGCTAGAGTCACAACCGACTCAGCCAAAACCCTAACCGACTCGGTCAGCCTAACCAACTTGTATTACAAGACAAACTTATAATCTAATAATTTTATATTTTAAAACGGAGGGAGTATGTGGTACATACATACATGCATCATGGGTGTTGTGGCGTTCGGGATAACCAATGCGTGGGAATACAGCTCCCTCTTTTGTCGTTGTTGTTTCTCATAACGCTCTTTTGCTGTCATCGCCACCCACATCCATCATCTTTGTCGTAAGACTTGTTCTGTTTGGTGGAGACGGAAAGTGGGTCGATGGAGATTAAATACCTTGTAAGTAAAAACTCAAAACCCTTTAATGGGAACGACTAGCCAAAGGGTGCTTGTTGTACGAGACTATTGCACGATCGCGCTCCATGGGTCATACTGCGACCACACAAATGGCCATTATGAGCGGAAATGAGTGGAGACAGAAAAAGCAGATGCTACCCTCATTCCAGTTTATAAGGAAAATATGTATTTTAAAAAAATAGTTTGATTATAAATTTAGTTAATAATATATAAAACATGTCACAAAAAATTATACCATTAAAAACATATTTTAAATATGAATCTAATGATATAATTTTTGTTAAATATAATTTATATTTTATTGATCAAATTTACGGTCAAACTATTTTTTCGAAATACATATTTGCCTTATAAGCTGGAATGAAAGTAGTATTTGATTCTCGATTTATTTTACTCTATTTCTTGTGCATAGTATTAGTTTTTCACTCGTAAGCAGTTAGTGAACTGATCTCTATTGCTTACCCCCCTATCAAATCAAGCTGAGTGGGTCATTTAGAATCGTGGCCCAACAAAATTTGGAAGTAGAAAACTAAAATACTATTTCCGTTTCAGGGCTTAAGACGTACACGCTTTCCAAAGCAAAGTTTGACCAAAAGAATTGAGCGACAAAATCTTGATTATATTGTACATAATTAGTACCGTTGGATTCGTATTGGAAAATACTTTCCAGTGATACTAGTTTTACACCGAAACTCTTTATATATTAATTCTTGGTCAAAAAAAAAACACGTAAAACGAGGACGCCTTAAGCTCTGAAACAGAGACAGTATGATAGAACCATTGGGTTTTATTTAATTTGATAAGAAACACATGATTAAAATATGAGGATTTTTTTTGAACAAGGGGAAGGACCCAGAAGGGTCCAGAGCTGCATTAAAAGATGGGTATAATTATAAGAAGGGCCCTCAGGATGAACAAAAATACATCCCTGCCTTGGACTTTTACATAAAGGACCTTACACCAAAAAGAGAAAAAGCAATCGGGTCCAGATCCCTCTCCACCGGGAACAATGGCGAGCTCAACGCCATGGCCAGTAGCGCTCGCGCCGGGGACGAGACCACTTGACGCAGGCGAACCGAGAGTTGCCGAGGCTGAGGCCCAGGAGGGCCTCCACTAGAGGTTGAAGAAGCAAAGATTGACCACGAACCGCTGCGCGGAGCAGTCTACACGACTAAGGATAGCGATAGCACAAACTTGCCATCGCTTGGGATCTCCGCCGTGAGCAGCTACCAATCCCCTTGTACACCAACTTCCTCTCATCCTGCCCGTCACCTTGATGGGAGTGGAGGAGAGAAAAGAGAGTATACAGAGCCTTCTTCTCACCGGCGACACAAGCAACCACCCGCCGATGCAGGGAGCACTGGCTGCCATCAGACTCCGCGTTGCTGCCACAAGCCGCAGGAGACAGCCATAGATTGTGGCAGATGGCAAACAACCTTTGGGTTGCATCAACCGTTGAAGTTTGCATACCTTGTTAGCATCTTTAGGATCGACAAAACCTTTGGGTTGCATCATATACAACTCTTCATCAATGTCTCCATTGAGGAACGCCGTTTTGATATCCATCTGTCATATCTCATAATCATAATATGCAGCGATTGCTAACATAATCCTCACAGACTTTAGCTTCGCTACTGGTGAGAAAGTCTCATCGTAGTCAACTCCTTGAATTTGTCGAAACCCTTTTGCGACAAGTCGAGCTTTATAGACAGTAACATTACCATCAGCATCTGTTTTCTTCTTGAAAATCCATTTATTCTCGACAGCCTTCCGGCCATCCGGTAAGTCCACCAAAGTCCATACTTGGTTTTCGTACATGGATCCAATCTCAGATTTCATGGCTTCTTGAAATTTATTGGAATCTAGGCTCATCATCGCTTCCTCATATGTCGCAGGGTCATCGGTGATATCCACCAACATGACACTCATAACGGTATCATACCAATCAGGAGTTGTACGAGTTCTCGTTGACCTGCGAGCTTTCGTAGCAACTTCAACCGAAGTTTCATGATCAACATCATTAGCTTTCTCTCTTATTGGTGTAGGCGCCACAGTAACTACTTCCGGTGTTGCGCTACTCGCAAGTTCGAGAGAAGGTTCAACAACCTCGTCAAATTCTACTTTCCTTCCAGTCACTTCTTTCGAGAAAAACTCCTTCTCTAGAAAGGATCCATTCTTGGCAACAAAGATCTTGCCCTCGGATCAATGGTAGAAGGTATACCCGATAGTTTCCTTTGGGTATCATATGAAGACGCATTTTTCCGCTTTGGGTTCAAGCTTGTCCGGCTGTAACTTCTTTACATAAGCTTCGCAACCCCAAACTTTTAGGAACGACAATTTAGGTTTCTTCGCGAACCATAATTCATACAGTGTCGTTTCAACGGATTTAGATGGTGCCCTATTTAAAGTGAATGCGGCTGTTTCTAATGCATAACCCAAAAATGATAGCGGTAAATCTATAAGTGACATCATAGAACGAACCATATCTAAGAGAGTTCGATTACGACGTTCGGACACACCATTACGCTGTGGTGTTCCCGGCGGTGTCAATTGTGAAAGTATTCTGCATTTCTTAAAATGCTCGCCAAAATCGTAACTTAGATATTCACCTCCACGATCAGATCGCAGAAATTTAATCTTCTTGTTACGTTGATTCTCTACCTCACTTTGAAATTCCTTAAACTTCTCGAAAGTTTCGGACTTATGTTTCTTAAAATAGATACAACCATATCTACTCAAGTCATCCGTGAAGGTAAGAACATAACGATAACCACCGCGCGATGCTACACTCATTGGGCCACACGCATCGGTATGTATGATTTCCAATAAGTCAGTAGCTCGCTCCATCATACTAGAAAATGGAGCCTTAGTCATTTTACCCATCAGACATGCTTCACATCTTTCAAGTGATTCAAGAAGTCCATCGGAATAGAGTTTATTCATGCGCTTCACTCCAATATGACCAAGACGACAATGCCACATATAGGTCGAGTTATCGCTCAATTTCAAACGTCTAGCTTCAATGTTATTGATGTGTGTATTACCACAATCGAGATTCAATAAAAATAGACCATCTATCAAAGGTGCATGTGCATAAAACATATTACTCATATAAATCGAACAACCATTATTCTCGGACTTAAACAAGTAACCGTCTCGCAATAAACATGATCCAGATATAATGTTCATGCTCAACGCAGGCAACAAATAACAATTATTTAAGTATAAAACTAATCCCGATGGTAGATGAAGAGATAGTGTGCCGACCGCAATCACATCAACCTTTGATCGATTTCCAACGCGCATCGTCACCTCGTTCTTCGCTAACTTCCGTTTATTCTGCAGCACCTGTTTCGAGTTACAAATATGAGCAACAGAACCAGTATCAAATACCCAAGCACTACTACGAGTACTAGTGAGATACACATCAATAACATGTATATCGGATATACCTTTCTTCTTGATGTTGCCGTTCTTCAAATCCGCCAAGTACTTTGGGCAATTCCGCTTCCAGTGACCTTCTCCCTTGCAGTAAAAGCACTCAGTATCAGGCTTAGGCCCAGCCTTGGTCTTCTTCGCTGGCGCGACAACTTTCTTACCGCCCTTCTTGAAGTTTCGCTTTTGCTTAGACTTGCCTTGCTTCTTGAATTTGGTGGTCTTATTGACCAACAACACTTGGTGCTCTTTCTTGATCTCCACTTCTGCAGATTTCAACATGGAGAAGAGTTCTGGCAACGTCTTGTCCATGTTTTGCATATTATAGGTCATCACAAAGTTCTTGTAACTTGGTGGTAGTGATTGGAGGACACGGTGAATCCCCAAAGAATTAGGAATCACTATACCCAAGCTTTGGAGTTTGTTTGCGTGCCCAGACATCTTAAGCACGTGCTCACTGACGGAGCTGCCCTCTTCCATCTTGCAGTTAAAGAACTTTTCAGAAGCCTCATAACTCTCAACTGCCGCATGAGCCTCAAATATCATTTTGAGTTCACGGACAATATCATGTGGGACATGGTTCTCAAACCTTTTCCGAAGCTCCGATTCCAAACCATAAAAGATAGCACACTAAACTGTGGAGTACTGATTCTTCCAAGTGAGGTAAACATTCTTTACTTCATCGGTAGCAGTAGCTGCAGGCGGGTCACCCAGCGGTGCATCCAGCACATAGGTAAAATTACCAGCATTGAGGACAATCCTCAAATTGCGGAACCAATCCGCGAAGTTTCTTCCATTGTTTTTGAACTTTTCTTTCTCTAGGAACGCATTAATATTGATGGTAGGGGGCGCCATTGATCTACAACATATTTGCAATAGTTTATACTAAGTTTATGACAAATTGAGTTCTAATTAATAGTTAAATTAATCTAGGTGAAGTCCCACTCAAAACAATATCCCTCAAATTGTTTTAGTGATCACACGAACCAAATCCACCACATCAAAACCGATCATCACGAGAGTTGATGCAGCTTACTATATGACTCATGCTTTACCTTTCGGTGATCCGTGTTCCGATACCATGTCTATACATGCTAGGCTCGTCAAGATCAAACCTTAGCTTCTGCATGAGCAAATCTGGCTTGCTCACATTGTATACACTCGCAGAATCTAACACACCCGATCATCACGTGGTGCTTCGAAACAACGAGCTTTAGCAACAATGCTTACTAAGGATGAACACTTTAAAACTTGAAATTGTGTGCTTGAGGGATCATCTTATAATGCTACCGTCGAAAACTAAGCAATACAAGATGCATAAAGGATTAACATCACATGCAATTCATAATATGTGATATAATAAGGCCTTTCTTCTTGTGCTTCCAATCTCTATCTTCAAGCACGAACATGATCTCCATCATCACCGGTATGGCGTCAAGCTCAATGGTGTCGTTTCATGGTTGTCGTCCACCAGCTTCAACTATTACAACTACTTTGAATAGACAAGCAGATCTTAACGGAATTTAAAAGACAATCATATGGCTCCTGCCGGTTGCCAACTTACAATAAGGAACATTGCATACATCATATATAATCACAATCATGGCCATATCACATCACAGCACACCCCTGCAAAACAAAGTTAGACGCCTCTAATTTTCTTTGCATATTTTACGTGGTTTGGGGCTTTCAATAAGTGTCGTTCTAACTTATGAACAAGAACCACAACGTTTATGCATGAACTATCAAGTACTCATTGAAAATTGAATCTATACTATGATGGGAGAGACAGACACCCGCAAAGCCACTTATGCAATACAAGTTGCATGTCGAGCGTGGAGCAAGTCTCATGAACGATGTCATGTAAGGTTAGCCCGGGCCGCTTCATCCCATTATACCGCAAGATGCAAAGTACACAAAAAGCAATTGATAATAAAAGCACCACCGCCCACAATGACCATCGTGTTCTACTCATGCAACAGATCTACATATAGACACGGCTCTGATACAACTGTAGGGGTTCATAGCATGGAAAACAAAAAAATTCTACCGCATGCACACAAACAAGCCAAGATCTATCTACTAGATTGTAGCAACGAGTCGATAGAAGAACTCACCCTCGAAGATTCCAAAGCGGTTAACGAGAGCAGATTCTCGTGGGTGATGTAGTCATACACTTGCCGATCTCAAGATCGCGTATACGATCCTTCAGGCGCTGCATTCCGGCAGCGCTTCCGCAGTCGGTCACACGTTCGGTACTCGATGAAGACCTTCCTCTCCCTTGTTCCAGCAGGCAGCGGAGGTTGTAGCACTCTCCTCGTGATTCCGGCAGCACGACGACGTGGTGACGGAAGTAGAGGGAAGATCCCGTAGGGCTTCGCCTAAGCCGGAGCGAGTATGGTGGAGTATGAGAGAGGGCTTTGGCGATCTACGGTTTAGAGGCACCAAGGGGGTGGCTTGGCCGACGGCTAGGGCTTGGGGAAGCCCCAAGTCGGCGATTTGGAGGAGGCCCTAGGCGGCGGCAGCACTTGGAGGTGGTGGCGCCAAGGAGCTAGGGTTTTGGGTGTGAGGGGTAGGGGGCGCCCTACCCCTCCTTATATAGGTGGGAGGGAGGCGGTTGGGAGGAGGGAGTCCTCCTCCAACTCCTCCTCCTTGGCCGGCGGGTGGAGGGAGTGGGACTCCTACCCTAGGTAGGTTTCCTACTCTCCCTCCACCAAGCAAACTTCGGATTTGACTTTTCAAATTGGTGTTTGACTTTCATACTTGGATTTGATTTCTCTCATCATATTGCCCAGCCAAGTGACCTAGTACATGATGCAACCATTCCACATTTTCATGACACATCCATGTACCCTTCCCTCCAGAGTGCCGGACCTTCCAGACCCTTCTAGAACATTCCTGGTGAAAACACCGGAATCATTTCCGAACTCCGAAACAGGACTTTCCTTATATGAATCTTATTCTCCGGACCATTCCGGATCTCCTCGTGATATCCCGGATCCCATCCGAGACTCCGAACAACATTCGGTCTCTTACTCAACATTCCATAACTACAAAACAACATTGAATCCTTAAGTGTGTCTCCCTACGATTCATGAATTATGCAGACATGACCGAGACACTTCTCCGATCAATAACCAATAGAGGAATATGAAAATTCATATGGCTCCCACATATTTCTACGATTACTTTGTGATCGAATGAACCACTTACATATGATACCAATTTCCCTTTGTCTCACGATAGTTTACTTATCCGAGGTTTTGATCGTCGGTATCTCTGCATACCTAGTTCAACCTCGTTACTGATAAGTACTCTTTTCTCGTTCCCGTGATATGTGATCCCTTCTGAGCCAGTCATATGCTTGCAAGCTAATTGGATGACATTCCACCGAGAGGGCCCAGAGTATATATATCCATCATATGGATGGACAAATCCCACTCTTGATCCATGTGCCTCAACCCATACTTTCCGAACATTCAATGCCACCTTTATAACCACCCAGTTACGGTGTGGTGTTTGATGTCATCAAAGCATCCTTCCGGTGATGGTGATTAGCATGATCTCATGGTCGAAGGAATTAGGTTACTATGTATCAGAAAGCTTATAGTAAACGAACTATTAAAATGACTTGATCTTTATGCTACGCTTATCTATAGGAGTATGTCCATCATACCATTCTTCTAATGATATGATCTTGTTGTTAACAACATCTCAATGTTCATGATCGGGAAACCACGATCATCTATTAACCAACAAGCTAGTATTATAAAGAGGCTTTACTAGGGACTCTAATTTAGTTTACAAATCACACAAGTATTAATGTTTCCAGTTAATACTATTGTAGCATGAATGTAAATATTTATCATAAACACAAAGATATAATAATAACCACTTTTATTATTGCCTCTAGGGCATATCTCCAACAAGCACCACCACGACGAGAAGAGCAACCGCACCAAGATGGCATTTGTCCAACAACACCGGCCTGGAGCACCCATGGCTAACCTTATTGAGAAGGATGCAAGAGCCTTTCCTGCTCGCCACCGCCTCCACCTGCCACCGACGGAGCGCAGCAAAGCAGTAGAAGCTCAAGACGCGGCTGATCTGGCTGCCGAAGATAGCCGACCTACCCCTCAGACGCCATTGAGGCAGTCGCCACCGGGGCAAAACAAGGGAAACCTACTCTACTGCTGTACAAGGGAGGGACCCTCGCCCTACTCGACGCCGGCCATCGCCGGAGAAGAGTGGGGAGGGGCCTAGAGGCCCAAGATCTGGAGGGGAACGAGGGGGACAGGAGGGGGTCGGGTTCAGAGAAGGGGAGTTTTCCATAAAAAAAATGAGGAATAGAATTTAAACACATTTTGATAAAGGTGTCACGTTCAAACATGCCTTCCTACTTTGAGATTTTTTAGAACTTTTTAACATGTTTTTCACCAAGTTTGCATTGTAAATTCGATTCTCACCCGGTGCTATCTCCCAACGTTCGGCATTGGATTCGGATGAAACTCCCTGACTGGCGTGATTGATTCTGCGAGGGGTCTGTCACCTCCTGAAACAGAAAGCAAGTTTGCTCAGATCACCTGCGCGTGAAAGCAGTGGACGGTGCGGATTCCACGGGCACATCACGAGTAGACGGAGAGGCTGCGACCTGGGTTTTAATGTTTGTGTCTTTTCCTTCCACAAGGCAAAAGATTTTATTGCGGCCTTTACGATCACGCGAGACTCTGATCCTCTTTGAGAAGGAAAAGGATTCCGGTCCCCGAGGGATAACACTCGTCGCATCGTTCTGGTGCATCGCCGTGGAATGCGAGTCCATCCTGCGGACCACAGCAGCCCACCGCTCCAAACAAGAAAAGTCCCTGCCTTCTCCATTCGCTCCATCACCAGACCACCACATCTTCGTCTCCGCTCGTCCGCTCCAGGCTCGGCCGTCTTCAACGCCTTGCCGAACGCCGTTCCCCGTTGCCTCGCCAGTCGTCCTAGCCTCCCGCACACCGGTGCAGGACTCTACCTGGCCCACCATCTCTTCACCCGGCGCAGCAATGCCGCTGATCTCGTGACGCCCCGTTCTATGGCACCTTCCCAGCAGCCGGCGATGCTCCTTGCGCCGTCCAGTGTTTCTCCGTGCGGTTCATGGAGGATGGAGTTGCTCCTGACGGCGCCCTTGGTTGCTACGGGGTGGTGGCTGGCGTTCCTACCGAAGGTGCCCGACACGGGCAGAGGCTCCCGACGGCGGCCGGCGTTGCTATTGATGGCGCCTGCCACTGGCGCTGCTATATACGGCGTCGAGGATTGCTACGTACAGTCAGCGGCGGTGCTACATGTGGCAAGCGACCATGCTACACGCGACGATTGAATCTGCTATATACGGCTTCTTGCTACCTGCGACGAACGACGCTGCTACAATGTGATTTTTTTGCTACAACTTTTTGCTACGACGTCTCCGACGATGTCTCCGGCGAAATCGGCTTTTGCTACATTAGTATAATTATTTTGCTACATATGTTTTCTGATTTTGCTACATTAGCGTAAAGTTATTGCTACAAGGTATCCGTCGAAGTCTCCGGCAAGGTCTCGGGCGAGTCTCCGATGAGGTCGGTTTTGCTACATTAGGACAACGTTTTTGCTACACGATCGTCGGCGAGGTCCCGGCAAAATCTTCGGCGAGATCCAATCTGTTTTTCTATTTTTTAAACCGAATTCTACAACATGTAGCAAAAGCGAGACTAGTTGTAGCAAAAACAAGATTTTCTGTAAGAAAGCGAGATTTTGATAAAAAAAAGACACCGCGGTTGGCTGAGTAGCCGGGAGGGGGGGATAAAAAGCATAAATCCACAAGCGGACGCATAGGACTGCCCCTTTGAGAAAGGAACCAGCCGAAAATCTTGGTAGGTGCGACGGGCCCGGTCGCGCAACCACGGTACACTACACACGGTTTCTTCCATGCAGGATTGCGTCGAACTGATGTTCGTACACGTCATATGTCTATTTCCGGTTCCTGGTTCTATGAAAGGAAAGGGATCTGAGTACTCGGCGTTACCTAAGACTAGTCACAATGGGGAGTATCATATAGTACTATCATGCATATAATACTAGTATATGATACCATCTCTACAATGCATAGTATCATATAATAGTATCATAGTCTTGGTGTATTTATTATTTTGTATAATCTCAATGTAAAATTGTGGACAAGATTTGTTTGAGATTAATTTTTCTAGTTTTATGTGCTATGATACCGTATCTACCTATGATACCAACACAATCTCTTTTATCATTAATTGCTATGACACATAAGCATTTTGCATGCATATGATGCATGATACCACCTATGATACCCCATTGGGGCTAGTCTAAGTTGGGAGCGCGCCTCCTTCGTGGAAACTTCGTAGGGAGATAAATGCGTTCGTCGGCAATGGAGACACGGTCGAACGGCAATCAGCAGAAAATCATTTTGTTTGAGTTCATGATTTCTGGGTAGCGTCTTCATTGCTCGCTCGCCTCTTTTATTGCAGGTTTGCTCATCCGGGCTTGTACTCCCGGTACTCCAAGTACGGAGACACCATCCTGAAGATGTGAAAAAAAATGATGAAGACACGAGACTTGTATGGATCGTATTACAAAAGTATAAATCTGAATCTGAAACATAGGCTGAGAAAACCGTTGCCCTGAATAGTAGCCAAATGCAAATCCTGTGTCCATCATCACTTTGCTAGTGAACCTTTTCTTTTCCAACAAAATTGAGATTGGACTTCGTGAGTTTTTCTTTTGGCAGATTCACGGATAACCTTTTCCCGGATATTTCTTCCTCTCTTCGGGAAACCCAGTCCTCCATGATTGGGAGCCTATTGTGCCTCGTGTTCGTCCATCATGTTCCTTATTTCCAAGGGCGAGTGTGAGCTCATCATTCTCTCTATCGGGAATGAAGTCCCCATCTTTAACAGCCTTTACTGCTTTTCTCATCCTCTCGATTGGCAAGGGGTCTTCTTTATGTCGTATGTTATATATACACCTCCCTTCCGAGTCCAACGTGCCCCCATGCCCGTAAAACCAATTCGTTGCACGTTCTACCCAATCGTCTGTCTCTGGGGTGATATTTTTATCACGCAGTTCCTGCTCAAGTTTCTCCCACTTAGGAATGCCAACCTTGTAGCCACCTTGCCCCATAGTATGGTGATACTTCTTCTTATCAGCATTCAGCTTATTCGTTTCAGACATTTTCTTAGCTTTTTCTGATTTCTTGTATTCCACAAACTCATCCTAGAATGGTTTTATCTTCTCAAACTGAATATTCTTGAAATCGGGAGTCTTCTTTTTCACGACATAGTCAAGGTGCAATCTTTTCTTCCAGTTGGTGAAACACTGGGCCATCTTCTTCAAAGCCCACTCCCTGACCTTAGCCTCCATGGCTCTCCCATGTTGTAAGGCGTCCTCAACTGGATCCTCCGCATTTGGATCCAGCTCTATCTTCGGTAGTTTGAAATTAACCATGAGCCTCTTCCACATTAAATCTTTGGCGTGGTTAGGGGCAAATAAACATGTTCCCTCTTCATCCGCTTTAGCAGACCTATTCCAATTTCTAATGGTGATCGGGATTAAGTCCCTAACGATTACTCCGCATTGTGCCACAAATTTGGTTGCGACAACTTCGGGAGCTGTCGGTCTGCCGTCTTCAGCGACATCTTCGATCCTAAACCTCTCATGGTCTTGCAACTTTTTGGTTGGGCCTCGTCTGCTCTTTTCAGTAGATTCCTTCGATCCGGAGGGCTAAAAGAAGAAAGATCGTCATTACTATTTCTATATAGATAGCAGATGATTAATTAATGAATTGATTTATATTACATGCACCTCGCCGGAGCGGTCGTCTTCTCGATTACACAAGGCATCGCCTTCTCCCTCGCGGAAGGCAACACCTTCAACCTCAAACAAGTTGTCTACTCCGGTAAAAAGAGTATCACCCTCACCGGAGTTGTTCACAAACGTTGATACGTCTAAATTATCTTCCCCACGGATCACACCTTGGATCAACTCTTCCTTTTCTTCGTCTCTGACGTGTGGGTCCATATTTTCTGCATAGGTGGAAAAACGAATAAGTCAAAGCGGCTAAAGGAGAAAGTTAAGTACGGTGTTGAGAGATATAAACCTTAATTCAGAGAAACCCTAATATATACATACACAATAATAAAAATGAAGAGAAAGGGAAACCGTGTAGTAGATAGGCACATCGTCGAACCCACATGCACCTAAGTTGCTTGAAAATGTGAATCGGGTCTGGGGCTACCCACAGTGACTGACCAGTGGGGCCGAAGACCAATAATACCAAACTAATTAATAAACCTAATAATACCTAACTAATAATAAACCTAATAATCCAAACACCAAAAAGAAAGGGAAACAATCAACACATGGCATCAATGCAATGCTCAAGCAAGTATGATGATATGACAAGTTAATTTGCATTGGAATGTAACCCTAAGAAATGCTCGACGATTTAATCGGGGTTCCGAGGGGTAAAAACCCTAACTCGGAGAAACTCCGAAACACATGAGAGGGGTGGATTTGTTCTTCTAATTAAACTTGTAATTTAAGTTGTTGAACAATACATGATTATAGCTTAGATAGCTAGGTTTCATTTTTCTAAACATTTTGATATATTATTCATATTTTTATGACTTATAGATTAAAAGTTATTGAATTTATAAGATTATAATTATTTCTGAAATTATTAAAAGCTGGTTAAACTTTTTACACCGCAGGTAAACCTACCCACAGTGACTGACAGAGGGGCCCGGAGCCACCTCAGCAGCCACACAAGCAAAAGTGGTTCAGGGGGGCATTTTTCACTCGGGCTGGGGCTAGCCAGAGACGCTGACATGTGGGCCAGAGGCCACATAGGAAAGCCAAAGTGGCTCCCTGGCTGGGTCGCGCTGATGCACGGGTGACGTCACGCCGGCGGTGGCTTGCAGGACGGTGATCGGGAACGGCGTTAGGGGGCGATCTAGGGCGCGTGCGTGCGCGCGTTAGAGAGAGGAGGTTGAGGCGAGCCAAAGAGTAGCGGCGCCGCCTCCAAAAGGTCACCGTAGAGAGAGCACGACGACGGTGAGCGGCGGTGGTGGCAGGTGGTCGACGGGGGGGATGAACCAGAGCGAGAGGGGGCGAGAGAGAGGGTCCACGAGGACCAGCAGCATACCAGGTGTGCGGTGGTGGTGACGGGGAGGCGAGGCGAGGTCGGGAGCCGACGAATCGACGGCGGCGATCGTCGGGCTCGAGGGTCGTTGGCGACGATTGGGAGAGAGCGGGGCCGATTCCTTCAGGGAGAAGCCTCGGGGCGACGAGGCGAAGCTTCCTGCACGCTTGGCTGGGCGAGGGGCGGCCGGTAGGGCGTGCACGGCGGCGGGGCAGCCTGACGGCGTCGTGCGCGAGAAGAGAAGAGGAGGGGAGATGGGGAAGAAGAAGAGGAGGGGCACCCAGTTATAACCAAAGGACCTTTAGTCCCGGTTGGTGGCTTCAACCGGGACTAAAGGGTTATACGTCCCGGTTGGAGCCACCAACCGGGACCTATACTCCAATATTTTCAGCAGACCAAGGGTTGGCGCGCAGGGGCTCTTTAGTCCCGGTTGCACCAACCGGGACATATTCCCCTGTTTTCAAAAAAATTCAGGTATTTTTTCTCTGTTCCCGCCTTATTTTTTATTTTGGGGCTTAAATTTGCATTGTTTTTTAAATGATAACTAATTTGGAATTTAGAAAAACTTTAAACATAAAAAGTGTTTGGATTTGAATAAATAATTCAAAACCATTTTCTGTTTTAAAAAATAATTAATGTAACCATTTAAAATATGAACCATTTACAATTAAAAATGAATTAACTTATATTTTTTTAATATCAATTTGGAATTTAGAAAAACTTTAAACATAAGAAGTGTATGGATTTGAATAAATAATTCAAAAACATTTTCTATTTTTAAAAAATAATTAATGTAACCTTTTAAAATGAATTAACTTATATTTTTGAATATTAATTTGGAATTTAGAAAAATTTTAAACATAAAAAGTGTTTGGATTTAAATAAATAATTCAAAAACATTTTCTGTTTTAAAAAATAATTAATGTAACCATTTAAAATATGAACCATTTACAATTAAAAATGAATTAACTTATATTTTTTTAATATCAATTTGGAATTTAGAAAAACTTTAAACATAAGAAGTGTATGGATTTGAATAAATAATTCAAAAACATTTTCTATTTTTAAAAAATAATTAATGTAACCTTTTAAAATGAATTAACTTATATTTTTTAATATTAATTTGGAATTTAGAAAAAATTTAAACATAAAAAGTGTTTGGATTTAAATAAATAATTCAAAAACATTTTCTGTTTTAAAAAATAATTAATGTAACCATTTAAAATATGAACCATTTACAATTAAAAATGAATTAACTTATATTTTTTAATATCAATTTGGAATTTAGAAAAACTTTAAACATAAGAAGTGTATGGATTTGAATAAATAATTCAAAAACATATTCTATTTTTAAAAAATAATTAATGTAACCTTTTAAAATGAATTAACTTATATTTTTGAATATTAATTTGGAATTTAGAAAAAATTTAAACATAAAAAGTGTTTGGATTTAAATAAATAATTCAAAAACATTTTCTGTTTTAAAAAATAATTGATGTAACCATTTAAAATATGAACCATTTACAATTAAAAATGAATTAACTTATATTTTTTAATATCAATTTGGAATTTAGAAAAACTATGCATAATATGGGCACAACATCACAAACTATGCCGTGATTCAGCACATAACATGGGTCATTTGGACCGAAAGCCATGAAACCTCGAACATGATAGATCATTTTGTGAAGGTTTTTTCGAAACATGATCAATATACCAAGTCTGGTATTTTTTCTTTCAACTATGTAACATAATATGACACCACGCGAAGGATTTTCATTGTTCGGATTTTTTTTAAATTTATTATGCCCGTTTTGAATTATCTGAATTTCTAACTATGGTCGAACCGGTGTGCATGAAGATAGGGGACGGGCATCGTTAGAACTTGCATTGGATCTCTGAAGAAACCACATATTGCGAGTCTAAAAATGATTTTTTCAAAAAATCACGGGCGATAGATCATGTACCTGTAGTACAAACCGGACCCACTTCCTGCCGATTCGGCAGACATTTGTCCTTTTTACCCGGGATGGACGAAAAGGTTTGAGATGTACCGGTTGGGATATAGTCCATGTAAGGTGGTCTAGTATTTTAGGAAAATAGGACGGTAGCATTCTGAAACGGCATTTTGGTGGTTACTTCACAAAACGACCCTTTTTTGCGCTCGGAAAATGGAAAAGGGATTTTCCGTGCGACAAAAAGGAAAACTTCCTCCTGCAACATTGTTCTCCATACCAATGTCCACACACATGCATAATATGGGCACAACATCACAAACTATGCCGTGATTCAGCACATAACATCGGTCATTTGGACCGAAAGCCATGAAACCTCGAACATGATAGGTCATTTTGTGAAGGTTTTTTCGAAACATGATCATTGTTCGGCACACATTTAGTCCCGGATGTAGTCACAAACCGGGACTAAAGGGATTGCGGCAGAGTGGGCCAGACAACACTAATAATAGGGGTGAGTGTCGACATTATGTCGTGCGGCTTGTACCTTGTCCCGGATGGTGTCACCAACCGGGACTAAAGATGAACCTTTAGTCCCGATTGGAGACACCAACCGGGACTAAAGATGAGTCAGCACTAATAATAGGGGTGAGTGTCGACATTATGTCATGAGTGTCGACATTATGCCGAGCTGCTTGTACTATAAATATGCATCCTTGTGAGTCCAGTCCTCCAGCCAGTTTGAGGCATCTCCAAGATGGTTTTAGAGAGCAGGGACACCACTACGGCCAGTTTCAGGGAGATGCCGACGGAGCCCAGTCCTCCGGCATCTCCGAGAAACTGGTCATAGAGGCACTCCCTAATATGTGAAATTAGTTAGCTCCGAGGCGTATTGATCTAGTTAGTGAAGTTACAAGCTGCAAGATGGTTTTCGAGAGCAGGGACACCACTGCGGCCAGTTTCAGGGAGATGCCGACGGAGCCCAGTCCTCCGGCATCTCCGAGAAACTGGTCATAGAGGCACTCCCTAATATGTGAAATTAGTCAGCTCCGAGGCGTATTGATCTAGTTAGTGAAGTTACAAGCTGCAAGATGGTTTTCGAGAGCAGGGACACCACTGCGGCCAGTTTCAGGGAGATGCCGACGGAGCCCAGTCCTCCGGCATCTCCGAGAAACTGGTCATAGAGGCACTCCCTAATATGTGAAATTAGTTAGCTCCGAGGCGTATTGATCTAGTTAGTGAAGTTACAAGCTGCAAGATGGTTTTCGAGAGCAAGGCCACCACTACGACCAGTTTCAGGGAGATGCCGACGGAGCCCAGTCCTCCGGCACTCCCGGTCCAGCCACAAAATGGGACTAACACTCAAGACATTTATTAATATTAAAAACTGAGACTACAAAACCGGGACTAAAGGCCACAAACCGCGAAAGATATCCTTCGGTCAAGCCACAAACCGCGAAAGACATGAACTAGAGTTACATAATATGAGCATGAACTTCTTGGCATATGTCATTCCTTATGACCGCTTCAGACGTAACCATGGAGCATCTTCTTTACTTAACGGAATGCTTGGGTCAGTTTTCACTGTGAAGGGCGGAATTTCATCAAACTTATTATAATCTTCTGACATGTCTGTCTTGTCCTCGATTCCCACGATGTTTCTTTTCCCAATCATGGAGGACTCCTTTTTTAAATCAGATCGAACGTCTACGGGACGGTCTTCTGCCAAAGGATCGCATACGAGCAATACAGGAGGAATTGGCGGGATTCTTGGATGCAGAAGTCCTAAACAAACAAGGAGAATACTACTCGGCTGTGTATAGACAATAGGAATTGTAAAAATAGCAACTTTCAAGAAATTGGCCGGTAGCATCGAATAACAACTTTTGTATGTAGTGCATGAACTCGATCCGTGTATTGAATGTAAAATGTTGTCATGATGATCTTGTGTAATATAAGGTTCCTTCATTGATAAGTGCAAAACACTAAATAAACAATAAAACAACCTAAATGAATTCTCTGCCGCGGCACAAAAAGTGGCGAAAATGCTGCCGCGGCAACAAAATGTGCCAAAATGAATTCTCTGCCGCGGCAGAGAAATGGGCCAAATCTCTGCCGCGGCAGCAGGTTCTCGGTTCGTGTTACGAACCGGGACTAATGCTCCACCCCCCCTCGCGCTCCGATGCCGCCACGTGTGCCCCCATTTGTCCCGGTTGGTGGGGCAACCGGGACTAAAGATTAGAGCTTTAGTCCCGATTTCCCCGTCCCGGTTGGGCAACCGGGACTAATGCCCCTTACCAACCGGGACCTATAGGGCGTTTTCTACCAGTGACAGTCTGAGGGTTGTGCCACGTTGGAAAACCACCTGATCAAGACACTATTAAACTGAATATGGACGCGGGATTATTCTCCATGGACAACAATGATGGTACGACGGCTTGTGTTGTACGGGACAACGCATAGCGGCTCTATGAGTTCGCTTGTAATGGAGGCCAAGGCTCTACGTGATGGTGTTCGCCTGGCGATCGAAATGGGTCTCCGAAATATCATTATGGAGACTGATGCACTTGAGGTTGTTAACCTTTTGAAGGACTCGGGCACTAGTAGATCCAGTGTCACTAGTATATGCCACGAGATTAAGGAGCTGATGCGTTTTTTCACTAGCTTTGATGTAATTCATAGTAGTCGGTTGCCAATATGGCAGCTCATTCTTGCACTAAAAAAGCTAGCTCTAGTCGTCGGAGGTGCATGTGGATTAACTACACTCCTCTCTTCTTAGCTGATATCCTAGAGAAGGAATGTAACCTTGATGCATAATCAATAAAGCTCCTGATTCGCAAAAAAACTAATGAACGCATTTGAAGTACCTCAAAGTCAGAGAGAGTACGCCACACTCTTATGCAATTATCTCCACCCGCACCACCCTCTTCGTCTTTGGGCTTGTTCAGTTTGGTCAGGCTTAAGAGGGATTAAATACCATGCAAGTCAAAAAGATCCCCCAAATCCACTCGGGAAAGGAAATAACTGAGAGCTTGTTCGGTTTTCTCGGGTTTGAAATGTGATTGGAGGGGATTAGAGTGGATTAAATCCCATACAAGTCAAAATTTCTTAAATCCACTTCAATACTCTTTAGTCCCTTTGGGAGATGGATTAACCAAACAAAGGCTTAATAGGGCAATTAGTCGAACATTGGGACCTATAGGAGAATCTCGCACGGCTGCCCCCCCCCCCCCCCCCCTCGCACATGTCCATCGTGATTAAAATCTTGGCCTCTTGATTTTTCTCTATGCGAGACTTTCCGGTTTTCATGCAACGAAACATGTGAAGCCGTTGGTTACAAGACCTTTCACAATGATGGTTTCTTAGGGCCATATGCTAGGTATTTTGATTACCGAAAAGAAAGAGCGTTGTTGTATCTTAAACCACGTACAACAAGGACACTAATAACGTGGGCGCTAGGATGTGTGTGTCGAGCGCTTGGCATTCTTTTCCTCTATATGTAGCAAAGATCAGCTTGCAACAACAGGCCAGCAACATGTCAGTCTAGTGTTGATAATTAGCGACTACAGTTGGAAAGAGGGAACTTAGATGATTTCCTAACTTTATGATATTTTTTTTCTTTCTAAGTGTAGCAGTATAAATAGGTATCATAGGTAGTATCATGAATTTCATCTATGCAAAAAGATGATAATAAGAGAGATGATACTAGTATCACAAGTAGATACGGTATCATAGTACGTAAAACTAGAAATTTTAGTGTAAAAAATATCTTATATAAAATTTTACATTAAGAATCTACAAAACAATAAATATACTGAGACTATGATACTAATACATGATACAATACATTGTAAAGGGGGCGATAGTAACATATAGTAGTATCATATGCTTGATATTAGTGTATGATACTCTCTGTTGTGACCAGCATTCTTAGTTAAGATACAACCCTTACACGCTACCATAGACAAAATATTTTGTTAGTCCATTTGCACACATGTATGAGACTAAAATCATTAAATAGAACTTGCCTAAGAAACAATATCAAAGAAATAATGCATTATGATACTTGTTTCTAAAGTTTTAGTTGCTCATATGAAAATGTGCCAATGAAACAAATTTAATTTTGCTTCTTTTTCGCACACGTGATACTACTCTATTTTACTACCTTCTTCTTAGTGGGTAGTAACATATGATAGTATCATGCACATGATACTATTCTATGTTATCATTTTCATAGTATATAATATCACAGTGATAGTAATTCGAGTGTTCTATTTATTAATTTGTAGACTTATTCATTATTGGAAAGTGTGATATTATGATAATATAGCTAGTTACAACAAGCATGTCTCCTTATTTAATGACATATCACGTCATCAAAATGGCTAGTTAACATTGTGTGTGCGCATGTTACTTATCTAAGTTACTCCTAGTATAACTAGTCTTATTTTCTTGCTCAAAGGCAGCTATTGAGCTGATATTACCCCAATCTTATCCAGAAAAGTTTGCATTTTACTGTCGTGGCCCACCAAAAATGAAAAGTAAAAAACAAATAATATATAAAAAGAGGTGTAAGGTTGATTATGTTTCAAAGAGGAATATAATTTAACACTACTTGAATAGAACTGCAAAGACAATGTAGACACGCACCACTTCATTTTGAGGTGGAAAACAAGTACTTCCTACGTTACGGTTTGTAGGCGTCTTATAAAATCCATGTGTTCCTAAAACTTCTCTCCTCCTAGGCGCGTTAGACTTAATTACATTATTAATGCACCATTTTTTCTCTCCACTTCCTACTCCATGCAGGCAAAAAATTAATTCTTGCATGCAACTCCACCAATGCATGCGCCTAAACTCCTCGTTTTCATTGAGTAATTACGTTTAACAGGGCGCCAAATAATTAATGAGCGCTTTTTAGCACAAATCTGGTCTTAACGAGCGTTCACCTGGGTTTCAACAATCACTCTAAAACGCCCTTCAAACCGTGACAGAGGGAGTACCAAACTTTGCACTTTCCCAAATGTGCAAGAGCAAGAAAAAAGACAATGCAACTCCGGGTTGAAAAATGATTTTTTTTTTAGTGTCGGTTGGAAAATGGACCAAGATTGCGAAACAAGACGACTTAATTATTTTTTAGAGCCCATCCTACATAACTGGTTATTATCCTAAACGGGCAAACCGCAACTTCCTCCAGCCTAAATACAGCCCACCAACCCAGAATTCAGAACTGTTTTCTTTTTAGATAAAAAATACAGAATGAACTCTTGTTCGTACACTATTAGGAAAACGGCTATAGATAATTCACACATCCGTGGCGCACGTGCTAGCGGCGCCCCACGGGTAAAATAGACGTGGCGCACTGTCCACAGTTGCCCTACGGCTAACTACCGTAAGCGTGGCGCACATGGGGATGGTGCGCCACGCCTATGCGTGGGCCAGGGCACGTGTGGTCGCAGCACACATATCCGTAGCGTACTAGGTCAAGGTGCGCTACGGATGTGCAATTTAGCCATAGGGCACTCCGGCCTAGTGCGCTATGAGGTTGTATGTTGCAGCAGCTGGGTCCCTACGACTAAGTGGCATACACCAACTCCACCCACCCCCTGGATCGCCTTTTTAGGCTTTCTAAGAAATAAAAGAAAATGATAAACACTTCAAAAAATAAAATCATTTATATTTAGGTAGGTAATGTGGTATAGTTTCTAGGAAAATTAAAAAACATGATGTTCCACTTTTTCTGCAAAAAAAAAGTCATGCCACGGTAAAATGGCCGTAACTTTTGCATACGATGTCGAAAAAAATCGTATAATATACTAAAATGACGAGAACGATATTTCGCATTCGCTCGCAATGACCTCTGGTCGTTTAGAGATTTTTTAGATTTTCAAAATTCGAAAAGAGTAAAAAGTTACGGACAAAAGACCGTTTTTTCCTACAGAAAAAAATAGAGAAAACTTACCCGTAGCGCACCACCACCTAGTGCGCCACGGATAAGTTTGGGCGGGATTCAAATTTGAATCACCACCCCGCCCACCTACCCCTCAACTTTCCCTCCCCTTTTCCTTCTCCTTCTTCCTTCTCCTCCTCCTCCTTCCCATTTTTCCCCTTCACCTATCTCTGGCCACCTTGCTCCGGCGTCCTTGCTTCGGCCTCTTCCTCTCCTTCAAGTGACGGTAGCACGACGACGGCCTTCTCCTCCTCCTCGCAGCAACGACGGGCGATGGCGACCTCCTCCTCCTCGCAGCGACGACCGGCGACGGTGGCCTCCTCCTCCTCGCAGCGACGACAGGCGACGGCGGCCTCCTCCTCCTTGCAGCGACGACATGCGACGACGGCCTCCTTCTCCTCACCTACCTCTCTTCCTCCCTCTCTTCTTCTCTTCCTCCCTCTCGTCGTACCTCCCCTTCTCCAACCATCTACTTCCTCGATGCCGGGAAGGACTACCACGGCCACGGCCTCCCGCACCTCCATGCGGTGGTAGGTCGTGGCCACGACCATGCTCCGGCGAGGCGACACGACGGCGGCGCACGGACCCGATTGCTTTTGCAATTCAAAACGAGGGTGTTTTTTGCATTTTTTTTTGTTTTTTGAAAAACACATCCGTGGCGCACCCTGTACCCCTAGCCGTGGCGTAGCCTATCTCGACACAACCATCGCGCACCATGCAGTGCGCCACGGCTACGAGATAGCCGTAGCGCGAAGCCCGTGGCGCACTGCTAGTGCGCCACGGAAGGCCTTTTCAGGTGCGCCACGAACGGGCGTTTTCCTAATAGTGGTAGTACCTTATATCGTCTTTCAATTAACCACACGGTGAGCAATGTAGACAAATCAATAGTGTCTTCCAACTCATGTAAAAAAAAGTGTCTTCCAACTCCATGCTTACACTCCTCCATTGGGCTTCCGTCACAACCCCGCAGCGCCAATCTGTGTGGACGCTCCTCTTCTTTTTATGAGTTTGCCGAATCCAACATATATGTAGAAGTTCAAGCTGCGGTGGCTGCCTCGAGGTGGTGCTAGTGGCGGCAGGGGCAGTGGTTGTTGACGCTCTCCCTTCTCTGATGGCAGTGTTCCTCTGGATGGTGGTGAAGCCGAATGCTTTCATCCGCATCCACTATCTTCAGTCTAGCTCCGACAACATGTGGGGGGGGGGGGGGGGGGGAGCGCGGTGTATGGCAAGGTGTAATTCTTGCTCGACGATGACCGATCAAATTCCTGCTCAACGATGGCCGATCCTGACCACGGCAACACGTAGGGGAGTCGTTTCCTTCCTAAAGGCATGTTCATGACCTACACGGTGCCTCCCCTCCCCTCGAATGCCGGGGGAAACCCTTTGGTTTAGCCCGTCGAACCAGGCGATGGCGACACGACGACATTGTTATCTTCTTGAAGACTGTCATCTATGGAGAGGCAGATGCAACTTTTAGAGACCAGGGGCAAGGTGATGCGCTAGCACTGTTTGCCACGGCCTAGGTCTTGGGCTTCTGGTTCGCAATATACGACATGGCGTATATCCTATCGATGCGGCCACATGTATCCTATCGATGCAGAGGCTGGGGCGTTTTGTCCCCATTTCGAAAAAAATTATACGACATGGCGTCATCATCAGCTGCCAAGACCTTCTTCTCGCCGACTCCTCTAGTGCAAGCGTGGCAGGATGTTGGTCCAGGGTGCCTTGCTTGGTTCTCCGAAACCATGTGCTCCTTCTCACCATGCGTGGCAGGATGTTGGGCAAGAAAAGTCTTTTATCTTTGGGCTTGTAAAGGATGCATCTACTTGTGCAAGCTCATATGCATTACAGGTCCTGGCCATTACGAGTCTCACTGACGACTATGAAATGTTTTCGGCGTACATGCATATATATAAATCAAGTATCGAGTAGTATCAACAAGGATCAACCATAGACAGCATAATATATAATGCAAATCCTAGCACAACACCTAATACTAGTATGTCCAAAGAATCAACCCAGCAACAATTTCCATGTAGTAAAAGTTAAGCAGCACGGATGAATGAACTCAACATGCCACCGATCTCTCACAACAGGAGCATCATCAGGCCACCGGAGACAGCAGCCGCCAGGTAGCTAACGACACCGACGCCATCGCGGTGCGACGCGCTCTTCGACCCCGCCGCCTTCGACTTCGCGCTCGCGGCCTTCCCTGACGCCGGGCTATCCGCGTCGTCCGAGGCCTTGGCGTCCGCGGGCGCCGGCGCGGGCGCGGGTGCCAGCGGCGGGTCGCTCTTGAAGATCTGCATGGGCAGGAGCACCTTGTCTACCTCGTAGACGGCGACGGGGCGCGTGGAGTAGACGCTGCTGCTGATCTTGGGGTTGGACCACATGGACTTCACCCGGATGCTGCCCATGTTGTCGGTGAGGTTGAGCGTGTACTGCGCCCCGGCGAAGGTGGCCACCGGGTTCAGGCTGCTCAGCTTGTTGAACTCCGCCAGGGAGTAGTACTTGGGCAGCGCGTGGTACAGGAGCAGCGACTTGAGCTGCTCGCCCGTCAGGTTGGCGAACGTCGTCGTCCGCAGCGCCGCGAACGCAGAGTCCTTGGGCACGAACATGGTGATCCCCTCCTTGGTGTCGTTCGCCTTGCTCTGGAAGGTGTCAAGGACCTCCGTCTGCTTCAGGTACTCCAGGAAGGTGTGGAACGGGCCGGCCACGCTCAGGAGGTCCGCCAGGTCCACGTGGCCCGGCGCCGGCGCTGGAGCAGGGGACGGCGGGAGGATGTCCGCCGGCGGAGCAGGGGGGCTCGTGGCCTTCTGCGCCGCGAATGCCGGGGACGAGAGCACGGCAATGGCGACCATGGCCGCGGTCAGAAAGCTTGCTCTGAACTCCATCATCAAAGAGAGGCTGCCCCCAAAATCCCTGAAATCACGCAGCAACAAGAACCAAGACATTAATTCAGCACTCATTTTCTCTTGGCGTATTTCATAAGAATCTGAATTACCCGAGCACTGACAAAAACACAGCAATTACTGAATCTACCGACGGACAGCAGGAGATCTCAAAATTGTGGTTCATGGTATAATGTGCAAGAACAGTAACTCCTTTCGGATTTCTACAATTTCTGGAAATCAAGGCGTTTCGCAGTACTAGGAACTAGTAATATTTCAAGAAACTTCCAGTTTCTCGATCTGAAAGGAGTAGTAGATCTTTCTTGTGCAGAGTGCATATCAGTAGGAGTGAAGACGATTTCAGAAACTAATTACTGTGCCTTTCGCTGTCACCATGAGAGACAAATATATAGATAAAGATGAGGAGAAAACATTCCAGCCCGGATCTAGCAGAATTGACCAGCATTATAGAACAATGTGCTACCTTGTACCAAATAATAAAGATGGCAGCAACAAACTATACATGAGCTAAATAGTACTCCTAGCTACGTCCTGCAGATCTCGGCAATTCAGCATCATGAAATCCAATGCCCAGAACAAGGAAAACCATCAAATTAAGCATTCCTGAGTTCAAGAGCCGGGCCAAAATTACAGAGCATTTGACTCGAAAGTACAAAACACCAAACGAGCACAAAGATCTGTTCTTCTTCTTCCTTGGCCAAGAACTGGGAGAACAGATCCAAATGGAGCACGACTAAGCGGCTGTAAACTGTTTCTTGTTTTGAAAATTCGAGCGCCTCTAAGTTAACGCAAGAAACCCCAGATTGCGAACACATGGAGACCCGAAAAGGGCGAGAAAATTGGAGCATTTGCGGCACGGCATTGGATTAGGATGTGAAAGGAAGGAAGACATGTTGAGGAGGGAGACTGACCTGAGGAGTTGCAGTGCAGAGAGCTTGGGGCCTTGGGGGGGAGCAGTGAAGGCAGGAACAGGATGAGGTAGGAAGGAATGGTGGTGGAGAGAGTTTAAGACTGTTGATGAGAGAGTGCGCGTTTATATAAAGTTGGTGTTATGGGGAAGTGTAAAAGATAATGCGATCATGGGTGGCAGCTGTTGATGAGAGAGGGTGGCAGCTGGGACCTGTGTGCGAGGGAGAGAGGTCCGTAGGTGTCGGCGTGTAGCCTGAGATAAAGAGATGCACGGCTCAATAAAGCTTTGCCTAAAACTGAAAAACGTGTATCCGGGAGTTGAATATTTGTATTTGGTAAATAAAATTTTCGACAGAATAGCACCAAGTCAAACTTTGTTAAATTTGACCAACTTTTTAGATAAATATATTACATAAATTTATCATATTATAAAACTAAGTTTGAAAAATAATCTAATGATACCAATTTAGTTTATAAATATTGCTATGGTTTCCTATAAAGTTAGTCAAAGTTTATTAAGTTTGACTTAAGATAAACCTAGAGTACACTTATTTGCGAACGAAGGAAGTACTACCTCTGTTCTATAAGTAAAAAAAAGCTAAAACATCTTGCTAAAAAAGTTTATATTATAAAACAGAGGGAGTAGTAGATACTATCTATGCATACATTGGCATACAAACTACTATGAAGACCTAATCCCTCGGTTCTAAATTATATATAAGACGTTTTAAACTTTTCTAAAACATATGTATCTATATATCTTTTAGGGTGGCTAATGTTTATTTTTTTATTAAATTTTTAAAAATATATATAATTTTATAAAAATAATTTTGTCTCAGTTTGGCCCAAGTTGACAGCACTAATCGTTTTGGTTCAAATCGACTGATACTAAGAGCACCTTCACTTATTAGGCGTTTTCAGGCGAAAATCTGGCGCTAAATAGCGCCTGATGGATACAACTTTCGGCCTGAAAATAGTTGAGTTCCCACTCGCGTCCCCACGTAGTGTTACTAGGCACATCCTGTAGCTGTTAATGTATGGGGTTTCGAATCTCCTAACGCATGGCAATGAAGGCAGTCCACGATATCGGCACCTCGTGATAAGGTCCATGTCTCGCCCTCAATGATCATATTGCGCAAGGTCACACAAAGCTCATCACTGGTCACATATGATATTTTGACCAGGTCATAGCAGGAACCAAACAACTGCAAATCTTTGTTGGAGCACACCAAATATCCACTCAACATTTTTTCAGCAAGCTTCCTGTTCTTTGGCAAACTGATAATTCTTGGTATAAGATGTTTTAGTTTTGTAAAGTTATTGTATCTAGACGACTTTTGTAGGTCCCTAATATAAGATGTTTTAGCGCTTTGTGAAGGCAATGTATCCAGCAGATAAATATATTAACATATAGTATTACATAAATTTATTATATTATAAAACTAAGTTTGAAAATTATAATCTAATGGTACCAATTTAGTTTATAAATATTGCTACGTTTTTCTATAAATATTGCTGTGTTTTAGAATGGAGGAGTAGCACATGTAGTTTCTTTTAGCACAGCCGTTCTGTGCTTTCGTACAAGGCTACAACTGGTGTTCCAATGCTTAGAAGTAAGTAAGGATGCTTCTGCCTTTTTATGCGCACTAATTTGTTTCTTATTCTGTTATGTGGCTACATGTACTTCACGCTCTGCAACCTTTTACTCCATGTTCGTTTTCCTTTCTCTCAGAAGCAGACGTGTAGTCCGTAAAAGATTACTAGCGGGCAGCTCTTTTATATTTACATGATTGTGCTCGTCCTCACTTTGTTGTAAATCACACAAAAAAAAAGCAAACTGAGGTAAAAATTTAGTGACCCAAATTCCAGAAGAAAAAAAAGTTGAACCTATTCAGCAGCAGTGCACCGAGAGTGTTTCCTTTGGCCTCATCTTTTTCCAGAACAGGATTCCTCGGATTTGACAGTTTTTCTCACTCTGGCCAGAAGACAGGCGCCAGTAATTAACTCATTGTTTTATCGCGCTGTGTTTCCCAGTGTTTGGTCTGGAGAATTTTAGTCAGATGTGTGAAGCTCTGGAGGTGAAGCTCCAAGACAGAAGCTTCAGTTTTCTGAAAGCCGCACATGCATCAGCACCAACCATAGATACTGTACTACAGCCATTAGTACAAACACACAGTGCAAGACTTGTGCGGTGGTATGTATACCTACACTAAACCGTGCAAGCAAAAAATAGAATTGCAAAGATTCACATGTGCTCCTGTTTATTTTCTTAATCTCTAGGCAGTTCACATGGCAGTGCCATGCATGTTGGTCTGAACACGACATCCCTGCGCTACCACCACTTGCAATAATCTGTAGTAGGATCGGAGGAGGAGCACAACTGAGCCGGAACTTTTATAAGGCGCAAACTGATCGATGTGGTGTGTGTTTGATTACTACGTGAGCCAAGTCGTGGCCAATGATGAGATGGGGCGGAGACGGGGTGTGTCGGTGCGGCCGCTATTTGGCAACTCGGGTATCGCTGCGACGAAAACGCCGAAACATATACTTAGCTGTTCCGGCGGTAGGTAGATCCAGAGAGAGGGCTTGATCATGAACGGGCAGTGGCATCGGAGCAGTTCTTGAGCTGTCAAGCCCCGCTGGGCATGGATGCGGTTCTCATGTGCTAGCAAGATGACCCCAAGTCTTTCTCATTGCTGTCAAATATGAGTACCCACCTGAATACCAGTTCAAAGGGAAGCCACGAGCTTCTACAGTCATCGCCGGCATCATTATTTCGCATGATCACCGTGTACTTGGTTCCTTCGTTTCCAAGAATACCAAAACTGTACGAGTACACTTTAAGAGCCAGCTTTCACCTTCTTTTAGTATCGAGATATTTTAAACTGTTATAGGAAGTCTTTCTCCCCTTCCGTACGGCTTGCACCGAACTTCAGTCGGTAGGTGGCTGGGTGCTATATATGAAAAGATCCGGTTCCATGTTAAAATCATACTACATAGGCTCCCCTCCAAATGGAGTCATCATCCTTCATCACGTTGGAAGAAAGAACATGACAGCCTTTGAAGCTTCTGCATTCTGCTGATGTTTTCCTGTCCTGCATTTCGGCACATGCACATGAATGATTGGACCGGCGGCGCGCATTGTCAGATGACAGGATATATATCATGGTTCGGTAATAAGCCACGCGCCAAGAGAAAACCAAGGTGGCTAATTTGGACACACTCGTCGTGGCCTACTTGCCATGTTCACTTTGCATCCATATGTTGAGTGCATTTAAATATAGCCGTGGAGACTCGTCCGTGGCAGCGCTGACAGTGGGCGAATGCTTTTTTTAAAACAACCACGTATTTTATTAATAGAAAATCAAGTTATATAAGTAAATAAACAAACGATAGAAACTTCGATGCAAAAAAAAGAGTAGAAACTAATAGACAGAAAGTGGACTAAGGCGTAGCCCCGTGGCAGCGACATACTGATATGTTCCAGACCGCCTTAGCTTCCATGCTCACATTTCCGGTGCGTACGTACAATTACCGCTATCAATTAACAGTGTTGATGGTTTCTTTTCGTTACGGCCACCCATTTTAAAAAAAAAACTTTATAGAAATCTACCCTTAAGATTTTTTGCACTTGCCAAAGCCAACGGCCGTCGCCAAACACCAACGCCGCATAGACATGCGCTTGAATAGACCATAGCCGGATCCAAAAGAGCACCATCGCCAATGAGGCTTTGTGAGTCTATGAACAAGCCCGCGGTAAGCAGCAAGCCACATGTCGTTGTGACACGTCGACCGGGCGACGTCCATACTACCTTGAACCAAGATCTGCCGCATAACATCAACGAAGTTGAGGAATAACATCAAATCCACCACCTTCGGACCAACATCGTTGCTCTAGAGCATCCACTTCGCCCGGCGCCCAGGGCCGCCATGGATAACGACGAACACCAGCGACACGTCGAGATACAGATCTCGCTACATATGAAGATCTGCGATAAGAACAAGCCGCCGATCTAAAGGATCGATAAGCACACATTGCCATCAACTCAGAGACATCGCCGTGAAGGTCGCCGGTGTGGAGGAAGAGTTGAGGCAGATTTATTCGCATGTGTGTCGCTCCCACCACCTCAATAACACACCACAGCAAAAAGACCCTAACCCTAACTACAGAACGAGGTCCCCCTCTCTCCTGCCGCTGGAACGGCATGGAGGGAGATGGGACTCACGCTATGGCTGGTGGATATTGGGAGGATTTTGGTTGCCGCCGCCTCTCGTACGGAGGAGGATGAAGCGGTATGGTGGACAAATGTTAATTAGCCGCAAATGACACCGCAACAAACCAAATCACACGATGAGAGCGAGAGGGTTGGAGTGGAAAAACGGCACAATACCATACTTGAGTTGTTAACCCGCTTGCAATTTCTAGGTATTATGGATCACAATGCAAATTTATTGGTGGAAAAATGTTTCCCAGTTGCAACCTACTAAGAGCAACTCTGAAAGAGCATGTGGGCCCCCATGTGTGATTTTGGTAATTAATAAAAATCTTTATGGACTAATGCTTGTATCAAGTTGCACTAGTAGAAATTATCCATTGGCATCGACTGGAGCATGTGTTGGCTTCAAGGTAGAAGAAATGAAGAATAATAAATAAAATAAGATCAATGGTGTCTTGAAGAAGAATATAGAGTTCCTCATGTATATCTTCAAGACATTATCCAAATAGAGTTAGAAGAAATGTTGTGCAAGCTAAAGATGCGCCATATCTATAAGATCTCATGCTTAAAGCTTGTCATCCTCGGTGATCATGGATAGATGAACACAAGGTCAAAGAAGAGGTTTCCCCATGGTATATGGGGGAGGAAGGTGCATGTCTTCATCAAGCAAGCGCAAGGAACAACAATCAAGAAATGTGTTCCATCTTGAGGAGGACAAGATCGTCATCATCATGCTCAAATGGAATATGCGTAAGGAAAATGTATGATCTTGATAGGGTTTCTTTCTTACCAGTCTCATGGTGTTTGTTGGGGAGACCGGTTTATAGGATAGATAACCGTACTATCAAGAGGGTGAAAGGGCAAATAGCCCTTATCTAGTATTTTGGTTAACTATGACAACGGAGCTAGAGGATGGACTAATGTTTCTATTAGCTCTCTACAGGTGAGAATTCGCAGGTTGTTGGTGATAGGTGATGGGTGACCCACCATTCGTTTCTCTATGGAGAGCCGGTGTCATTGTTTATTATTCTCTCTTATTTACTCTTGAGTCAAATAGGAAACACCGCACTATTAAGAGGGGTGATCTCGATGTGCTCTTTGGGGATGTTCTACACCATATAAGCCTCTCATCATCCACCCACACACACCCGTTCGAAGAAAGAGAGAAATCTGCCTTGAAAAATGAGTCTAAAGAAGTTACTGCGAAATCGGCAAAAGCGCCGGTGGCGCCGGTGCTGTCGCCGAAATTTCCGGTCGCCACCGGAAATTCCCGGTGCACACCGATATGGCTTACAAAACAGCTTTTCGGTTGTTCGCCGAGAATTCCGGTCGCCGCCAAAAAATCCGGTGTGGGGTCCGGTTGACCGGAGCTGTCGCCGGAAATTCCGGCGAGCAACTCGGTCCGACCGGACTTATTGCCGGTTCTGTCGCAGGAACCTCCAAACGGCTCATTTTCCCCCTCACACTATATATACCCCTTTCTTCTCCACTGTGAGGTTAGGCACTTGAGTTAACATTTCATTTCTTGAAGCTCTCTCTCTCTCTCCTCCATTGTTGAAACACAAAAGCTTGAGGATCTCCCATTCTACCCAACCAAATCTAAATCCCTTTGATAGAAAGAAAGAGGAGGTACCGATCTACGTTTCCACCAAGCCAAAGTTCATTCCCCCTTGAGTTCATCGAGTTAGCTTGTTACTCTTGGGTTTGTGGGAAACCCTAGGCGGCTAGGTCGCCCAGAGGCATTCGGCTTGTGATTTGCTCCGTGGAAAGTTTGTGAGGGTTTGGAGACTACCTTAAAGTCTACCACAAGTAAGTGAGCTATTCCTTCATGGGATAGGCTCGGAGAAGAAGGTGAGCCTTTGTGGCGCGTGAGGAATCCTTCGTGGAACCTCACACCTCTCCAACGTGAAGTAGCCCCCTTCCCAAAGGTGGTGAACACGGGAATACATTTTCATCTCCGCGTGCTTCGGTTATTCCTTAACCGATATCTTACTTGTGTTGTTTACCTTGTGATAGCCTTCAAGCTTGAAGTACCTTGTACATCTTCTAGGTTGCCTCACCTAGTTTGCATTTAGGCTCACTTATATTCCGCAAAGCCTAAAACTTGCAAAAGATTATAAAGAATTTTGTAGAAACCTATTCACACCCCCTCTAGGTTAACCATCTTACACTTTCAATTGGTATCAGAGCCAAGGGCTATTTTAAGGGCTTTACCGCCTAAGAGAAAAGATGGTTTTCTCCGATGATGATGAGGAAAAACTTATTCGGTCAAGGAGCTTCGTGAAATCTTAGCCAAGGGTGCCCTTGAAAAGGCCAAGGCATATTCCGAACTCCTTGTTCGAATGAGTTACCTAGAAGGACAACTTAAGGCCATTGGCGATGGGGCTTTTCTTGGTAATCCATTGGTAGTACCTCAAGGGATACCAATGGACACCGAGAAGGATAAGGATGCGAGTCCACCCATGAGGGCGGCTCGTCAAAAACTTCCACGCCCCCTAATCAATTCCCTTATGTTTATCCTAAGCAAAAGAACATCATGCCTCATATTAATGGTTCGGGTCCTGCACCTCATTATGATGGAACTCATTTCTCTCATTGGAAAGCTTCTATGTAATCTCAACTTCACAGCCGCAGCGTTGATCTTTGGGAGATTGTATTCACCGGTTTCCACCCTCATGATCCCAACAACGTCACCCCGTTAGAGTACTACGACCGCCAACTAAATGCAATGGCTTGTGACAAGATAAGGAGTGCCATTCACCGCACTCTCCATGATCAAGTCGGCGACATCCTCACCGCAAAGGATCTTTGGGATAGGATTGTCATTCTCCAAGAGGGAACCTCTCTTATCCAAAATTCCAATTATGAAGCTGCCAAGTCTGAGATGAACATCTTCATGAACCATGATGGTGAGTCTATCGCTGAAGCATACAAGAGACTCGTTGCCCTCCGCGTGAAGATTGGTGGCCTAGGGTGTGAGAAGTATGATGATGGATTCAATTTGATTGATGAACTTATCAAGTCCAAGATTGTCTCCATGATCGCAGTCACCGACAAGAAGCTTGCCTTGAACTTGCAACTCCTTGATAGAGCTAATCAATTCACTCCTGATGATCTAGTCTCTTATCTAGTTGCCACGGATAACTTGGCGGATGAAGGGCAAAAGATCAAGGAGATCAACCGTGCTATCGGGTCTTCCCACTCTCTAGCATTAAAGGCCAAGCAAGTGCAAGAAGATGTTGCTAGTGATGAAGATAGCGCTGTTGATGGAGTTGATGATATGCTCTCTCAACTTGCTCTCTTCACCAAGAACATGAAGTTCTGAAGAAGGAGAAGCTCAATTGGATCAAGTGAGAAGAAGAGGACGTGCTACAATTGTGATGAGGCAACCCATTTTGCCGACAAGTGTCCTTATGAGAAGAGGCTTGACAAGCCTAAGTATGAATAAGGTGCCAAACCAAGATTGAAGCCCAACCCCATCAATGAAAGATACAAGAGGAACAATAGGCAAGATGGTAAGGGCTTCCTAGGCCAAGAATACATATCCGACAATGAGGAAGAGGATGAAGAGAAGGTGGTTGGAGTGGCCGGTTTGGCCTTTGCCAAACCCGGGTCTCTCTTCACCTATGACTACACCAAGGACTACACCGACGACTCTCCTAACCCCAAGGTCACCGCCACTTGCCTCATGGCAAGGAGATCCAAGGACGAGTCCGACGTGGAGTGTGGGGATAAGGATAAAGTGGTGGGTGTGACCGGTTTGGCATATGTCGAACCCGGTTCACCTCTCACCTACGACTACTCCAAGGACTACATCGAGAGTTCTCCTATTCCCAAGATCACCGGTTCTTGTCTTATGGCAAGAAGCTCCAAGGTAATTGTCTCTCCTCCATCCCTATATAGTGTCTTGGATGATCTTGAGAGTGACCATGATAGTGATAGTGATAATGATGAATTTGGTAAAGAATATATAAAAGAAATGTATGCTATCATGAAGTCTCTTCCTCCCATTGCTCGTGCTAGAGTCAAGCAATTAATGGAACTTGTTAGCTCACGCGATGAGGCAATTGATAGCTTGGAATCTCATATTGATGATGAGAAACGAAGATTCAATCTTCTTGAGCAGGAGCTTTGTGAGGAAAAGAATACCAATTCTTTCCTTAAACTACAAATTGAAATCTTTGAAATTGATAAAGCAAAATACATGGACACTATTGATAGGGCTAACTCATTGTCCCAAGAGCTTGATGCCTCAAATAAAGAGCTTGAAGTTGCTCATGCTTCTCTTACCAAGGACCTTGAGCACCTTGAGAAGGCTAGTTTGCTTGTCAAGCATGAGCTCACAAAACTTGGAGAGAACCATGATCAACTTTGGGTGTCCTATGAGAAAGCTCTTGGTACATTGAAGGATCCAATTATAGTTGAAAATGATTCTTGTACCTCTAAATCTACCTTTGATCAAGGTCACCTCATTTAGGAAAATAAGAAGTTGAAAGAGCAACTTGAGAAAGAGCGTCGTGCACCTACCTCCAAGGGAAAGATCCTATATGAGATTTTATCCCATCAAAAGACGAGAGTTTCCAAGGAAGGTGTCGGTTTTGATCCAAAGAACAACACGAGCAATGCCATTCCACCAAAGAAGATAACCTTTGTGAAAGTAGGTGACAAGGTGGTTGACCGGGTCAAAAGGAATGTGGTGAATGGGGGATCCATGAGGGGCAATCCCAATCACAAGTATGTGGGAAAGTCTAATCCTTTCCTATGTGCTATGTAAGGGCACTCAAGGAGATGTATGTGCCAAATATGTTGGCTCTCGAAATGGTTATGCTTATAGGTGGTACTCAATTTGGGTACCTAAGGATCTTGTTGCTAATGCTAGGGGACCCATTACTCAATGGGTTCCTAATTCAAAGAATTGATTTTGTAGGGTTATGCCTCCGGTGGATCAAAATGGGTGTTTGATAGTGGATGCACCAATCACATGACCAGAGGTAGGAGTGGGCTTGGCCAATTCATTCACGATGTCAACTCAATGTCAAGCATCACTTTTGAAGATAACTCAAAAGGAAAGGTTCTTAGTTATGGTAAGTTGGTAATTTACAAGGTTTTGACTCTTGAGACTGTCCTACATGTTGAAAACCTTGGTTACAACTTGCTTTCTATTAAACATCTCGCGGATGCCGGCTATGACTCCTATTTCTCTAGAACTTTTGTGAAGGTCTTTAGGGGTGATGATCTCAGCTTAGTTCTCATTGGACACGTGTAAGACGACCTTTATGTGGTCGACCTCTCCAAAGAGAGCCAATCTCTTCCTACATGTCTAATGGCCAAGGCTGACAAGGGATGGCTTTGGCATTGTCTCCTAGGCCATGTCAACATGAGAAATCTCAATCTTCTCCTAAAGGGTGAGCATATTCTTGGACTAACCGGTATCTCCTTTGAGAAAGATCGTGTGTGTAGTGCTTGCATTTCAGGGAAGCAAATTGGAAAGCATCATCCTTGCGTTACCAAGGTGGCCACGTCAAGACCCTTGGAACTGCTCCATTTGGATCTCTTCGGGCCTTCGACATATGACTCTCTTGGTGGAAGACGATATGGCCTTGTCATTGTTGATGATTACTCAAGGTATACTTGGGTCTTTCTTCTCAAGACGAAGGATGAGACCTTCAAGTAATTCATGATCTTCGCCAAGCAAGCTCAACACACTCATGGAGTGGAGATCAAGACTATTAGAACCGACAAAGACACCGAGTTCAAGAACTACACCATGCAAGAATTTGTTGAAGATGAGGGGATCAAGCATGAATTCTCAGCCCCTTATACCCCTCAACAAAAATGGTGTTGTTGAAAGGAAGAACCGGACAATCATTGAGATGGCAAGAACAATGTTGAGTGAATTCAAGTCCCCTCACAATTTTTGGGGAGAAGCTATTGCTACCGCGGTCCACTACACGAACCGGCTCTTCCTCCGTGCTCCCTTTGACATGACTCCATATGAGATTCTCATAAGTAAGAAGCCCAATGTCAGCTACTTCCGTGTATTTGGATGCAAGTGCCTCGTCAAGAACAAAAAGGAAAAGCTCGGTAAATTCGAATCTAGAACAATAGAGGGTATTTTTGTTGGTTATGCGGAAAACTCTCATGCCTATAGATACTACAACAAGACTAATGGTTGTGTTGAAGTATCTTGTGACGTGGAGTTTTTGGAGAATAATGGTCCCCATGAGGGGGCAAGTTTCTTCTCGTGATGTAGGAGATGGTGATTCTTCTCAAGTCATCAATTTGATGGGTATTGGGCACATATTGCCTACCGAGTCTCACATATTGCCTACCGAGTCTCACACTCATGATGCCTTGCAAACCGAAGAACAAGAACCAAGCCCTCAAACCTTCGAGCAAGACCAAGTAGAAGATCAATCTCCATCTCAAGGCGAAGCTCAAGATGGTGTCAATGATCAAGGCCCCTCAAAAGATGAATTTGTTGATCATGAAGGCACAATTCAGAAGATTAAGGCCGCCTCAATTGCAAGTGGTCTTCAAGTCAACAATATCCTTGGAAGCATATCGAGAGGGATCGAGACCCGTGCCAGGAAGAAGAACCTCACAACCTTTTGTGGGCATCATGCTTTTGTGTCCAACTTTGAGACCCTTAAGGTTCATGAGGCTTTGGAGGATCCGGATTGGGTCATTGCCATGCAAGAAGAAATCGAGTGTTTCACCCGCAATGAAGTATGGTCTCTAGTGGAGAGGCCTAAAGATCATCGCATCAATGTCATTGGGACCAAGTGGGTGTTCAAGAACAAGCAAGATGAGAACAGGGTCGTCACAAGAAACAAAGCAAGGTTAGTGGCGCAAGGGTATGCCCAAATAGAAGGTATTGACTATGAGGACACCTTTGCGCCCGTTGCTCGTCTTGAAGCTATTCATCTCTTGCTTGCTTATGCATCTTTCCATAACTTCAAGCTTTATCAAATGGATGTGAAAAGTGCATTTCTTAATGGCCCCTTGAAAGAGGTTGCATATGTAGCTCAACTCCCGGGTTTCGAAAACACACGCTATCCCAACCATGTGTATCTACTCCATAAGGCTCTCTACGGACTAAAGCAAGCTCCTCGTGCTTGGTATGAGCACCTTAGGGATTTTCTACTCATGGATGGGTTTAGCGTGGGTAAGGTCGATTCCACTCTTTTCAACAAACGGGTTAAAGGGGGTGGCTTATGTATTGTTCAAATATATGTTGATGATATTATCTTTGGTGGAACTAACGAATCTCATAACAAAGCTTTTGCCGAGTTGATGACTATGAAATTTAGGATGTCCATGATGGGGGAGTTGAAGTTCTTTCTAGGCTTCATCATAAAGCAACTTCCTCATGGCACTTTCATATCTCAAGAGAAGTACATTAAGTATATGCTCAATAAGCTCGAGATGGAAAAGGCTAATCCCATGAAGACACCCATGCCACTAAATGGACAACTTGGCCTTGGAGTAGGTGAGAAGGACGTGGATCAAAAGGTATATCGTTCTATGATTGGTTTCTTGCTCTACCTTTGTGCTTCTAGGCCGGATATCATGTTAAGTGTTGGAATGTGTGCTTGTTTTCAATCCGCTCCCAAGGAGTGCCACTTGATGGCGGTCAAACGGATTTTTAGGTACCTTGTTCTCACTCCTACTCTCGGGCTTTGGTATCCAAAGGGGTCAACCTTTGAGCTTGTTGGATATTCAGATGCCGATTGGGCAGGTGATAAGGTTGACCGGAAATCAACCTCCGGGGCTTGCCAATTCATTGGGAGGTCGTTGGTGAGTTGGTCTTCCAAGAAACAAAACTCCACAACCCTATCCACCGCCGAAGCCGAATACATATCCGCGGCATCTTGTTGTGCTCAATTGTTATGGATGAGGCAAACCTTGAAAGACTATGGTGTGTCTCTTGGTACGGTGCCTCTTCTATGTGACAATGAAAGCGCAATAAAGATCGCCAACAACCCCGTCCAACACTACCGCACCAAACATATTGGCATTCGCCACCACTTCCTACGTGACCATGTCGCAAATGGTGATATCAACCTCACTCATGTGGGTATGATGTTCCAATTGGCCGATATCTTCACGAAGCCTTTAGATGAAGCCCGGTTTGTCATGTTGAGGCGAGAACTCGGTATCCTAGATCCCCAAAACTTGGATTTATTTGCTTCTTGCACTATATTCTTGCTCTTAACATGCAATGTAGCTTAGTTGCGCAGCACATGTAGGGATGGTCATTTTACCATATCTTGGTTTGATGCTTACCTATGTGTGCAACATAAATTAATCTCGTGTCATGATATGGGTCCAAGCATCTATATTTGAGGCGCCATGACATGTGTTTTTAAACATAGGGGGAGCAATCCTTCGCCAAATGGTCGGTTTTGTGTATTAGATACATTATTGCTTCAAGCTAAATACTTTGTCCATGGTCGCTCTTTGTTTTTGATTTTTCATGACCTTGCCTTGTGGACAACGCTCTCTCTGGTCTTGATTTGAATCTTGTGTATATGCTCATACGATCCCTCACAATTTTTCCTCTCCAAATCATCAAACAAACCTTTTCGCAGCTTTCAGAATTTTTTCGGCAAAATTTCCGGTTCGCCGGCCTGGCGACCGAAATTTCTGGCGGCCGCCGAAATTTTCGGCAGCCAACCGAAAACCCTTACAGTACATGTTTTCGATTCGTTGCCGAACATTTCGGTCGTCACCGGTATTTCCGGTCACCAGGTCGGTTCACTGATTCTCTTGCCGGAATGTCCGGCGTAGGAACCAATCGGACCGGACTTATCGCCGATTTTTTTTGGAGTGGGTATTTATAGCCTGCGCGTGGGGTAGTTCCTTTCTCTTCCTTTCTTTCTTCCCCACGCCCCTCCCTCCTCCATGGACGCCGCCTCAAGCTTCCCCACCCCCCCATAGGCCCTTCCCTCCACCCAAAACCCTCCCCACTCCACCAAGTTGTAGATCGGGTCTCTACAAGACTTTTCACCGAAGGTTTTGCTCTCTCCCTGCACGCATTGGGAGACCGGGGAGTTCTTCCCCACTTTCTCGTGTGGTGCTTTCTTCGTGCCTATCCTTGGCAAGGGAGGGGGCATGGCTTCATCTTCGCCATCCCAGGGTATCTTTGCTCTTTCCTCTCTCCTTTCCCGTGTTTTTGTTTGTTGTTTATGGTGAAACCCTAGCCTTCATGTCTTATGCTCCCTTAGTTCTCTTTATCCCCCTAGTAGAGTAACTCGGCTCGCATCACCTTAGTTTCACCCATTATTCCCCCTCGTAATGTTGTTTGTGCAAGTACTAAGTCATGGATAGTTTCACGGTCGATTGCCCAAAATTTTCGATCCCAGGCCCGGTCGCGCCGACCCCACCGCCGGAATTTCCGATCGACCAACTTGCTCGCAGGAATTTTCGGTCGAGCTTTCGGTCCGCTGGACCCATCGCCGATAATTCTGGCGACAGGGCCGGTTCCGCCGGACCTGGCGCCGAAATTTTCCTTTCGCTTGTTTCTCTGTCCATGCGCTTGCCCAACCATCCTTATGTGTTCTTGTGAGCTCCTCTATGGCATATACACTCATTTGTTCTTCTTTGCCTTTCGTTCTTGTGTGCTTCTGTGCAGAGTCTGAACACAACGACTTTGAGCCCGACATCAGCAAAAAGAGGAAGCTCACTATTCAACGGCCTCCTCCTCCTCCTCACCTCACTCAATGTCAGCTAGAGAAAGCTGCTCTCACAGGGGGTTTTGGATCTGCGAGTGGCCAGAAGAAGAAAGCCTCGGCTGGAAGGTCCGCTATGAAAGGCAAGTCCAATCTCGGTCCTACTAGATAAGAAGTTCCTCCCAACTACAATACTGTCTCGGATATTACTGTGAATCAATGGCGGGACTTGAGGAGGCAGAATCCGTACCACTTTACCAACTGCACTTACCAAGGGGATGACAAGATGTTCTGGACTAACACTCAGAAGTGCTTCTGGGATGACTTTTACAACGAGCCAACTCGTATGTGGCGGGGTTTATTTGTTCCTCCCAAGTATCTCAATGAGGACCACTATGCTCATTACCTCTCCTCCGATTTTGAGCATGTGTATGTGCCCCTAAAGCAGATGGATGTCTTTGCTATTGCTACCATCAAGGTCAAGCTCATGCCCGATATCATTCGCCAGTTCTTCTGCACAGCTTACTTTCACACTGATGATGCTCGCACTGTCACTTGGATGACCGGCACCAAGCCATACTCGGCTTCTTTTGAAGCTTTCTGCCATGCCCTGGGTTACCCTCCTGACAGTGTCTCTGGCTTCTGCATTCATTCTAAAAAGGCATTTAGTGACAACCAGCTCCTTTTCTGCTATCCTAGTGATCCCAGCCATCAGCCTCCCAGCTTGTCAGGGATGTACTACTACTACGTGGTGCTTGCTCGGTTCTTCCGCTACAATCTTGTGAGTAAGGCTGGTGATGTTGTTGATGTCCGCGGTCACCACAAGAATCTGTTGTACTATTGTGAGCCTCGCCGTCTCCGGAAGATCAATGTATGTGACTTCATCTACAATGAGATTCAACGGTCTATTGAGAAGCGCATGACTCCCAATTTCTGTCAGTATGTTCAGCGCCTGATTGATGCCACCGTTCCTGCAGCTGCTCTCCCCAGGGGTCCGCGTGAAGATATGGAGGATTTCACCTTACCTCGTCGGGGCTCTCATGTGGAGCTCCCCCAGATGTTGCCATCTGAGCGTCGGACCAAGCATGCTCATGATCCTCTGTCTGCTAGTGGCTCGTGCTCTCGTAGGGACCTTTCCCGTGCTCTTCCTCGCAAGAAGGGTCTTGCCCGATTCTTCAACAGCTTATGGGATATGTGTCGCTCCTCCTATGATGTTGCCCACCACAGTTTGTAGCTCAATCAGGAGAACAGGAGGCAGCACAATGCTTTCTTGGCAGAGCGTGGTCGACCAGTGCCCGATTTGGGCAATGCTCTAGCTCCTGTCCCCTATGTCAACTTTGAGAAGCCCCCGCTGGATGAGGACATGTTTCGGGGGTTTTGATCCATCTATGTTCCCCGGGTTTGCTACTTCCAGCTCCTCTCAGCGTCGTGCTGTAACATCCCAGAAATACTAAACTTGGATCATCAAACTCTAATCATCAAAATTAGGGTTAACAAAAACTTTTCTAATTAAAAATATGAAAGCATTCATATGTGTATGTATTAAAATTTGGATTATTTTTAATTTCCATGGTTCTGTGTTTCTTTGCTTGTAAAATGATTCTTAGGTGAAATAAACATCATCTAAACAATCCCCAAACTTTTCCCAAAGACAAACAAATCAAAACAAACAAATCAAGTGAATGGTCACTTTGGCCAATTTAACTCCCATGCCTAATTTGGCTATCTCTAACTTTCAGAACTTAACAGAAACATGTATGGATCTTTGCACCCCTTGATAGTACTCATAATAAGGTACCAAGGCCCACTTTGTGATCATCCAAAAACATTTATGCTTAGTTTAAATGAGAGTTTAAAATTGAATTTATTTCATATGGGAAGATCCCACTATTTCAAAAACCACTCAAACAAGCTCAATTTTCAAAACCCAAGCATCCACAGTATCCCCAGCACATGCCTAGCACACCCACCAAAATTCTTTTCAAAATTCAAAACTCAAGTTCTTGCAGCCATTTCATCAAACACTTGGCAGGCAAATTTAAACCAAATCAAATTCACTGTTTTTAATAGTGTTTTGGGCCTAACTTGTTCCCTCTCTGGTTACCACTAGCCTCAATAGATCATCTAGCAACCTTAATTAATCTCTAGCACCACTGTAAGCTGGCCATTGTCATCAATGGTGAGCAGGCCGAGAGCACCCATGTCACCCCAGTGTGGACAGCAAGCTAGGAGAAGAACTAGCCGTGCCAACCTTGTCTGGGAGGTAGCCCATGCCTCACCGCCCCCTCTCGACCAGCCCTAGCTCGAAAACAGCGACCAGAACCGCCAGGAACGCCACGCCCGCGCCACTGTCGACCATGCCGACGCGCACCGCAGAGCACGCTTCGTTCCCACGCAACTCGACCACCTCGAGCCCTCGCCGCCCGCCAGCATGCACCCCATCATCCCAGGCGACCACCAGAAATTCTCATTTCACCGCCCGTACCCTGTAGCCACCGCTAGACGTGGAGTTCACCGCCTCTGCCGCGCAGAGCACCGCACGTTCCCGACCATTTGCCACCGCCCCTACACGCGCATTTAAACCTTAGAGCATCGCCAGGAGACCGCTCGTCGATCGCCAACCTCGGCCATGCCTCTAGCCGCCCGTAGCCGTGTCGCCACCGTCGCCTGCCCATCCCTCTCCGCCTCGCCGTCGAGCCTATAAAAGGAGACGACCCCCGCTCGATTTCTTCACACCATCTCACTCCCCTCATCTCACTGATCATTCCACCCCTTAGCCGGAGCACGAGGAGCAGCAGTTCACCGGAATTGCGCCGGAGCAGGCCGCCTCTAGAGAAGAAGGGAGCCATTGATTTCGTTCACCCCCGGAGTTGTCGCGACCACCCCTGATTTTGCCGTCGTCGACTTCGTCGTTTGCCCGCCTCGCCATTGTCACTGGAGCCCCGGTATGCCCCCTATGCACCCCCACTAAGCCGCTAGGGTTTGAGCTCGCCGGTGACTTGTTCATCGTCGATGACGACCCTCAGCCGTTGATCTTCATTCTAATCAACGCACCACATTGCCCCGTATCGCTTCGCGTTTAATGAGCCACTGACCAGTAGACCCCCCTGTCAGTTGCGCCCCGCGCTGCGGAGTGACACTGGGCCGGCCCAATATGTAGGGTTTCGTAGCATGGAAAACAAAAAATTTCTACCGCATACAAACAAACAAGCCAAGATCTATCTACTAGATTGTAGCAACGAGTCGATGGAATAACTCACCCTCGAAGATTCTAAAGTGTTTAACGAGAGCGGATTCTCGTGGGTGATGTAGTCGTACTCTTCCCGATCTCAAGATCGCGTAGACGATCCTTCCGACGCTGCGTTCCGGCAGCGCTCCCGCAGTCGGTCACACGTTCGGTACTCGACGAAGACCTTCCTCTCCCTTGTTCCAGTAGGCAGCGGAGGTTGTAGCACTCTCCTCGCGATTTCGGCAGCACAACGGCGTGGTACCGGAAGTAGAGGGGAGATCTCGCAGGGCTTCGCCTTAAGCCGGAGCGAGTATGGTGGAGTATGAGAGAGTCCCTCGGCGATCTAGGGTTTAGACACACCAAGGAGGAGGTGCTAGAGCCGGCGGCTAGGGCAAGGGGCAGCCCAAGTCGGCGGCTAGGGCAACCCTAGGAGGCGGCGGCAGCTGCAGGAGGTGGTGGCGCCAAGCTAGGGTTTGGGGTAGGGAACTTGTGTGTGCTAGGAGGGAGCCCTGCCCCTCCTTATATAGGTGGAGGGGCCGGCCGGCCAAGGGGAGGGAGGGGAGTCCTTCCCCAACTCGGCTTGGGTGGTGCGCCGCCGGTTGGAGGAGGGATTCCCTCCCCAACTCGGTTTCCCACTCCTCCTCCTCTTTCCAAAACTTGCCGTTTGACTTTCAAACTAGCCGTTTGACTTTTCAATTTAGGATTTGAATAAACCCTTTATTATGGACAGCGTAGACACTTAGTACATGATGCAATCATTCCAACTTGCAATGACACATTCATGTACCCCTTCCCCTCCGGATGAAAATACCGGAACCATTCTCCAACTCCGAAACAGGACTTTCCTTATATGAATATTATTCTTCGGACCATTCCGGATCTCCTCGTGATATCCCGGATCTCATCCGAGACTCCGAACAACATTCGGTATCTTTCTCAATATTCCATAACTACTCAAACAACGTCGAATCCTTAAGTGTGTCTCCCTACGGTTCGTGAATTATGCGGACATGATCGAGACACTTCTCCGAACAATAACCAATAGAGGAATCTGGAAATTCATATGGCTCCCACATATTTCTACGATTACTTTGCGATCGAATGAACCACTTACATACGATACCAATTTCCCTTTGTCTCATGATACTTTACTTATCCGAGGTTATGATCGTCGGTATCTCTGCATACCTAGTACCTCGTTACCGATAAGTACTCTTTTCTCGTTCCCGTGATATGTGATCCCTTGTGAGCCAGTCACATGCTTGCAAGCTAATTGGATGACATTTCACCGAGAGGGCCCAGAGTATATCTATCAGTCATATGGATGGACAAATCCCACTCTTGATCCATGTGTCTCAACCAATACTTTCCGAACACTCAATGCCACCTTTATAGCCACCCAGTTACGGTGTGGTGTTTGATGTCATCAAAGCATCCATCCGGTAAAGGTGATATGCATGATCTCATGGTCGAAGGAATTAGGTTACTATGTATCAGAAAGCATATAGCAATTAAACTATTGAAATGACTTGATCTTTATGCTACGCTTATCTATAGGAGTATGTCCATCATATCATTCTCCTAACGATATGATCTTGTTGTTAATAACATCTCAATGTTCATGATAGGGAAACCACAATCATCTATTAACCAACAAGCTAGTATTATATAGAGGCTTTACTAGGGACTTCAAATTAGGTTTACAAATCACACAAGTATTAATGTTTCCTTGTTAATACTATTATAGCATGAATGTAAACATTTATCATAAACACAAAGATATAATAATAACTACATTTATTATTGCCTCTAGGGCATATCTCCAACACAAGAACCTTTCCCGCGCAGCCCACTCGTTTGAATTTAACTTTTTCTATTTATATTCAAACTTAGTTCTGTACCTAGTTTCAAAAATCAACCCAGCTCGATTCAGTGAACCAAATTTCATGAAACCAAATTTGTTAGGAAGATATTGAAATGCTGAATCCAAGCCCGTTGGATTCAAATAATTTGGATCTATAGATCAACCATGGTAAAAATAACAAGTCAGAAGCTTTTCTACATTCAAACATTTTTCAAATTTCAACCATAATAGCTTTTGAGTTGATTCCAACTCTCAAAAATCACATTTGATCATACCTTTCAGAATATATAAAAACATATGGGTTTACTTATAGAAATAATGTTCAAGTAATAAAAGAATGCCACATAGATTGTGACACCACTTTAAATCACATTCTCATGTACTGAAATATGTGGTGATGACATGTGTCAACATGATCCCATGTTTGAGTTGGAGAATATTAAATCTTAACTAGTTTTTCAATGAGTAGAAATTAATTTTCTAAAAATAAATAAATAAGACAAATGTCTTAATCTTGTAATGTTAAGTGATGATGCTAGATCATCTATAGAACACCTTTGTGTGATGATTGAAAGTAGTTAAGTATTGTTTGGTGATTGTGTACCTCATATTTATTCATAGACGCTAGTACCGACCAAGGATACGAGGAGGAAGGAGGATACTACGAAGAAGAAGCCGAGGAGAACTTCAACCACTGCTCTGCAGAAGGCAAGCTTATACTGATACTGATGCAAGCCTTACTAATCAAGTTGACCTATGCAAGCTAGTACTTGATTGTTACCATGCCAACTATATGCCTTAAGCATATGTGATCATACCCACATGATACCCCCTCCTAGTTTTACTTGCAAGATTTCTACTTTATTTCTTTATCAAAGCTATTACTTAGAGCTTACCTAAGTGATTTGTAGATTCTAGGAAGATAACTGAAGGTTGCATAAAGAGCATTAAATTTGGCCTAAGCTAGATAATCCTGATGTCATCCTAAGGCATGAGATTGAACTTAGTTAAACTCCACTAGTTTACCACCCCTCATTAGTACTTACCCCCACTTGTAGATGCTAGTGCTAAGCATACAACTTGATCAACTTTAGATGGGAATACTTGGTGGAAAATGGTTATGAAAACCTTGGAATGATGGATCATTCTACTGAGATGTTTTCACATGTGTTTCTGAACACCAGATGATTTTAATGATGAAAATGTTGAGGCATGAGCCTTAGCCCTTTATAAAACTGATGGTTGTCTGGATGCGATACCATTCCAATTTTACCGTACAACCACAATACCCGAAAATTGGGTAGGGCTTGACTAGAAATTTATATACCTTAGTATGGGTTCCCTCACGGACAAGGTCTGAGATGAGGCTACCTTGTGAAGAATGTCCACCTGTGCAGTACCCAAGATGACAATTGGTCATGGTTGGGAGGCCAAAATCACAGGAGATATGCTTATACTAGGGCTTGTAATTGAAAGGTTAGGATTTATTATATGCATACTGAGTATGGTGAATTCAGGATTTGTTCCTGACGGATGTATCGAATGTTGTGGTGAAAGTGTACAATCTCTGCAGACTGTTAAACTATTCGAATAGCCGCGTCTGCGGTTATGGACAGTTGGAGTGGCCATACTGTTCCCCCGTCAGATGTTTTCAAAATGACTTGTGAAAGGAATTGAGATTTTTACTTGACCACAACAGAGTTGTGATATGAAATACAAGTTCCCACTTAGGTGTTATAAAAATTTCAACTAGCTTTTCTTGCTTCTGAACTTAGTAGAGGTAAATCTGTCTTTTTGCAAAACAACCCTAGAGCTTAGTGTCCTACTACAAAAACCCCTTTAACTGTTAGTATTAGTTTGCGAGTACTTAAAGAGTACTCATGGCTTTGTCCCTGGCTATTCCCGTGGCCAGACTATGAAGAGGAGTACCAGGATGATGGACCCCAGGAAGGTTATGACAACTAGGATCATCTCCCGTTGTCAGCATTGCCTATGACCTCGAAGATGGAGCTTCGCCTACGCTACCTTTATTATTACGTATTTTCCGCTGCTTGAGTTGTATTAAGAACTGGATCATGAGATCCTTATTCATGTAAGACCTTATGTATGGTTTGTAATGGATGATGTACTGTGGTATCCAAATCTGTTATGTCTCGCAAAAATGGTAATCCTTGGATTGTGATGTATGGCATAACAGGCATCTAGGATTAAAAATTCGGGTGTTGACACGTGCTAAAAATACAGAGGATGATGATGATGATGGTGAGGGCGAGGATGAAGAGGAGGGTGACGATGAAGAAGAAGAGGAGGAAGAAGCCTATGATGATGATGAGGAGGACAATTTCGGTGGCTAGCTCGGTCTCTCCGCTTGTTTCTTCCTTTTTGGTCTCGATGCCAAAGGGGGAGAAAGAGTAGAGTCGCTTCTTTCATGATTTGCCTCTTGCACAAGCCCCTCTTTGCTTGTTTGTCTCTCATGGGCTTGTGCTTTTATTTGCTCTTTCGAACCATTTGTGTGTGTGTGTTTGGACAACCTTGCAGTTCTCTTATTGTACTTGAATTTCCCATCAGTATGTGCTTACTATTATGTGCTAGATCTAATCGTATCATAATATTCTTTGACTCTAGCTCGGTTTGTCATCGTTAACCAAAAAGGGGGAGATTGAAAGGGCAAATAGACCTTATCTAGTATTTTGGTTAACTATGACATCAGAGCTAGAGGATGGACTAATGTTTCTATTAGCTCTCTACAGGTGAGAATCCGCAGGTTATTGGTGATAGGTGATGGGTGACCCCCCATTCATTTCTCTATGGAGAGCTGGTGTCATTGTTTATTATTCTCTCTTATTTACTCTTGAGTCAAATAGGAAACACCGCACTATTAAGAGGGGTGATATCGATGTGCTCTTTGGGGATGTTCTACACCATATAAGCCTCTCATCATCCACCCACACACACCCGTTCGAAGAAAGAGAGAAATCTGCCTTGAAAAATGAGTCTAAAGAAGTTACTGCGAAATCGGCAAAAGCGTCGGCGGCCCCGGTGCTGTCGCCGGAATTTCCGGTTGCCACCGGAAATTCCCGGTGCACACCGATATGGCTTACAGAACATCTTTTCGGTTGTTCGCCGGGAATTCCGGTCGCCGCCGAAAATTTCGGCGAGCAACTCGGTCCGACCGGACTTATTGCCGATTCTGTCGCAGGAACCTCCAAACGGCTCTTTTTCCCCTCACACTATATATACCCCTTTCTTCTCCACTGTGAGGTTAGGCACTTGAGCTAACATTTCATTTCTTGAAGCTCTCTCTCTCCTCCATTGTTGAAACACAAAAGCTTGAGGATCTCCCATTCTACCCAACCAAATCTAAATCCCTTTGGTAGAAAGAAAGAGGAGGTCCCGATCTACGTTTCCACCAAGCCAAAGTTCATTCCCCCTTGAGTTCATCGAGTTAGCTTGTTACTCTTGGGTTTGTGGGAAACCCTAGGTTGCTAGGGTCGCCCGGAGGCATTCGGCTTTTGATTTGCTCCGTGGAAAGTTTGTGAGGGTTTGGAGACTACCTTAAAGTCTACCACGAGTAAGTGAGCTATTCCTTCATGGGATAGGCTCGGAGAAGAAGGTGAGCCTTTGTGGGGCGTGAGGAATCCTTTGCGGAACCTCACACCTCTCCAACATGACGTAGCCCCCTTCCCAAAGGTGGTGAACACGGGAATACATGTTCATCTCCGCGTGCTTCGGTTATTCCTTAACCGATCTCTTACTTGTGTTGTTTACCTTGTGATAGCCTTCGAGCTTGAAGTACCTTGTACATCTTCTAGGTTGCCTCACCTAGTTTGCATTTAGGCTCACTTATATTCTGCAAAGCCTAAAACTTGCAAAAGATTATAAAGAATTTTGTAGAAACCTATTCACCCCCTCTAGGTTAACCATCTTACACTTTCAGAGGGGCTCTCGAGTGAGTAACGTGAGCATATCTTTCGAAGTGAGCTCAAACCTGTGCATACTTAGCATCATATTTCTTGGTTGTTATTTGGATCTTATCCATGTGAGGTTCTAGAGCTTGTGGTAATATTCATAACAAGCTCTAGTTCATCAAAAACATATTTCCCTTTTGTATCTTATTACTTTTTTGATCTTGGAGGTGTTCCAGTTTCTCACCAAGGGAGGCATCTCATATTGTAATACATGAAATATTCTCATTTGGTGGTATCCAATATTTTCAACAAAATTGGTTTCGGGTCAATCGGAGTTTCCAAACTCTAGATATCGCTATTTGAAGTTTGCCTCTTATTCGGTTCTATCCTCCCTTGATGGACTATTATGGTTCTCAGGCCGGATTTTGTCCGGAATCTCCAATGTAAAGTTGCAAGCCAGAATCTCTGGTGTGCAAAGACCGGAGTTTCTGGTGTACCCAGAGCCGGAGTTTCGGCACAAGTCTCTGGGGTGATCATCAAACCAAGTCCGTGCCAGTCGGGTATAGGGGTACGGAGATAGACCGGAATCGACCGGAGTCTTCGGTGTGGTTTTTCCCCAACGGGCAGAAAACATTCTGAAGTGAGTGGGCCTATATAAGGGGCCCTTCTTCCCTAATGGACTACTCCTGACTCTTGCAAGTTTCCCCTCCATTGTTGACCTTTTTGAGCTTGCTTCCCGTTAATACCTCCTATGATTTTTTCATATACTTAAGGGATTTGAAAGAGGATATCTAGATCTACAACCCCACCAATCAATCTCTCCTCTAAGTGGGGAACATATTGGGATCTAGATCTTGGAGTCTTTTGTGGATTTCCTCTATTATTCCCCCCATAAGCTTTTGTAGCATTGGTGGAATTTGGGAGAGAAGGACTTGTGAATTTCTTGTGTTCTTGCCATTGCATTTGGTGCATCGGTTTGATTTCTTGGTGAGGATTCGATTGGGTGAAACACGATAAGATTTTTTGCGGTGACCCAGCATACCACTTCATGATGTAAAACACTATAATCGTTGATATAACACCAATGGAACATCGTTCCATCCGCATTATATCTGTAACATCCCAGTATTCAGGAACTAACAAAGGGTAGATTTAGGAACATGGAATGTTGCACTCATTCATTTGTGAAAATGTTGGTAAAATTTTCGCCAAATAAAATCCTTAAGTGATCAATATTTCTTTCATACTTTAAGATTAGGTTTAGTCTTGAAGGGTGATTGCTATAGACTTTGATATGATCTTTAAGGAATGATGTGTGTTTTAAAATGAATTTGAATTTTAAACTTAAGTGTTTGAACTATAATTCAAATAAATTAGGGATAAGTTTTGAATCTTAATTTAATTAAGAAATAGATATTACAACTTAAATTCTATCCATAGAAAAACAATAATGAATATGAAACTTATTTCATATCATCAATATATAATCAAATTACCAAAATTATAAATTATTGAAATCATCCACACAATTTAGAAAAGTAAATATATAAAGAATAAGAATATTCTTTATTAATAACAATGTAATGTTTATTACAGAAGAATAAAATGAAGATTACAAAATAATAAAAAGAAAATTACAAAAGAATAAGAAAATTACATTGGATTATTCTATAACTATTCTATATCTAAACCTAAACTAAATCTTCATATTTATATCTGTACGTGCAAAACAAAACAGAAAATTAAATAGAAAAATAAAAAGGTTAGTGTTAGTAGTATTTTCTCTCAGACATGTCAGTGAAGTGCACTAGACAAATTCATCATTGAGAAATTTATAAAAAGGGGCAAGTTTCACCAATATGAAAGAATCCATCTTTCATAAATTTAAAGCCAGAAGTCAAATGACAGCCAAGAAAGGCAAATTCACCAGCCAGGTGAAAGTAACCTGGTAATAGTAAGTTTCAAAATTCTGAACATATCCACAAGTGCACAGCAAGCACACAGGCAGGACACACACCAACATGCATGTGGTGTGTTGTCAACCTCACAGCACAGTCCCAAACTCACAAAACCACAAGCACAGCCGTGGAGAGGCACTAGTGCATCACTCCACAGTTTGCACACAAGAACAGCCAGACTAGACAGCAGCTTACGAAGCACATCAGCAAAACCAAACCACCAAGGATCAACCAAACATCACCAGGAAGGTGACATAAGGAGGGGGGTGGATCAGGTGGACAGCAAGATCAAGCCCAGGAGCTAGGAGGAGCAGGTTAGCTCAAGATCAAGCACAGGAGTCCAGCAAAACCAGATCAAGATCATCATCACCAACTTACTCCACAAACATCAGAGTCTGTGCTGAGTTTCATAAAACCTTCACATGATCTAATCATCTTATTTAGAGAGAAGCATGTGTTGTTTTATAAAACAAAACCTCAGAAAGCACCCAAGTGGGGTGAATCCATCATAGGGATTTTTAAACTCTAAAAGCAAACAGCAAAGTACCAAGACCCATCCAGAGCTCATAGCAACATCATTGCTCTGGTTGTCAAACTATATTTTACAATTCAAGCATACATATATATATGATTTATTTCTAGGCACATCCCTAAAGGAAGGGTAGCACCTTAGAAACAAATATTTGGGATCCATAGAATGATCAAGCTTACTATCATTTTCCAAGCTTTGATTCAAAAACAATAGCTGGTACCACTACCAGGACTATCTATATGAATCAATTAGATAAGATCTGAATCCCTAAGCCTCAGACCAACATCATTGGTCTTAGGGAATTCAGATAAGAGCATCTCTATTTATCTTTCAAAGCCAAGTTTGTCTGAAGCATAAACCAACCCAATCAATGGATTAGAATCAAACTTGTGTGCCATACCATGATGCCGTCACAAGAACAATTTTATATGAATCAGAATAGACATTTGATCATCATAAATTCAGACAATCAACTTACTAATCATTTTCCTGTTAACACAGGAATCATAACTAGGATATTCCTATATTAAACTTCATTGTTTGAGATGATCTCAAACCACACACTAGTTCTAAGCCAACACCACTAGAACAATGATTTCATCATATCATAATCATGATCATAAACCCAAAGATGCCAGTGAAAACTTATCAAGTCACTGACTTAATCAAACATGATTCCCAAGCAACTATACCATCTGAATCAGATGCAATCCAATCATAAAATCATCTAATAAGCCACCAGAAACATCATAGATCATCTTAGGCAACAAGCCTCAGGCCAATAATCATTTAGCATGTGTACAAACCATCCAGACAAGAACTAATTCATCCAGTATATGATCAACCCCAAGAAAGAACCCTAAATGGATATGTCATTCTAATCAGAATTAGACAGTAGCCAGAAAGGTCACTGCTAGCATCTAGCCTCGGATCAGCAAGCACAGAGATCTCTAGGGGAGAGGAATCAAACTCACCGTAGGTCCTCGCTGAAGACTAGAAGAGGAAGCAGAGGGGGCCGACGACCATGGCGGCATGGGGAGCACCCCAGAGGGGGCGCTGCAACCCGCACAGCGCCACAGCAGCGACCCTGATCACGCCTAGAGGTGCAAAGCATCACCTCGACGCACGGCGACCACAGCAGCACCTGGATCCATGCCAAACCCCCAAACCCTAGGGTTCGGGACGACATCGATCCATTGCAGGAGAGTCCCAGACTCGAATCCAATTGGATGGAACGAACGGGCGTCATCGACAACCCCCTGTTGCATCACGGTGGCGACCAGAACGGCCTACGGTGGCGGGAATCGCCGGTGGCGGCATCGCCGGCCACAGGGTCGGGGTCAGAGGAGGAGAGGATGAGCTCGAGGGAGAGAGAGAGGCAGTGAGGAGTGGGCCGAGTTGGGCCAAACCCTTCGGGGTAGTTCTTTTGTCTATGACTAATGGGCCACTAGGGCCCAATAAGATAAACCAGCCCAGAAATCCTCACAGGCCTGTTTTAATAAAAAGGAAAAGACCAAAATACCCCTGGATTTAACTAAATTCTAGAAAATAAAATATAATGCCAAAAATTATAAATAAAATAATTTTGGATTCACAATAATCCATACTATCCAAATAAAATATAATATAAAATTTTAGATATTTAAATTTTTATAAGAAGTTTGTAATTTATATATTCCTTATGGAATTTTACAAAATTATTGAAAGATGATAAAAATAAATAAAAATCACTGTCATTATATATTAATATTATAGTAGTTTTGAAAAATACTAAATAAATATTTAATAACAATTTTAATGTATAATTGATAATTCCTAAGGGAATTATTAAATCAATAAAAGTCAAATAAAAAGGAAATAAAATAAAATAATTCAATATATGCTATAAATATTAAAAAAAAAATTTATAAATGCTTTATTATTAAAAGGAACCTTATATAGGGAAAATTCATATAGAATTAAATAATGCATTACATTACATGCATAACCATTTTGCTTCTTTAAATATTGTCCTTACCGGGCAATAATGATGTTTTTGTAGACATAGAAGCTCAAGGTGCAGTGCAAGCATCAGACTTCACTACCTTGCCATCACAAGGCAAGTTCATCACTTGCTCATGTCCTTTGAAGAGTCTTTATCAAAGTATTTGCAAATTGTGTGTTATCATATATGCTATAAAAGAAAGAAAATATTATTTTCACAAATAAAGAAATCATAGATATCATCCTAAGTGATGATATAATGGAGCAATAGAACTTAGGGTTCTAGTTGCAAACAATGATGATCAAGTAGGGACTTAATAACCCCTGACATCAGTGATTCTAGCTTCGTATATTATGCGTTAGCCATGATATTTGGAATGGGACGGAGAAGTCAGCTGTATCTTCTTCCTCTCGCATGAAGCCGGATGTGCTGGTCGTGGCTGTTAACCTTGTAGCATGCATATTAATTGGTAATTCGTAGAGGATATGCAGCATATGGGTGGGAACCCTCATCGTCCCACGATAGTTCTGGCATCTAACGGTTTGTATAAACCATTGCCGTAATTCATTATGTGGGCATGGTGTACACCAAGGAGGCATGCGGGTTCGCGAAGGGGGCAGTGATTGGCTTGGACCAACTACTGGGCCCCACATCATGGAATTGTGGACGGGAAAGTATGCCCGGTTGTGCAACAAGGAGTTGATCTCTCATGGGTAAAGTAACGCACCTCTGCAGAGTGTGAGAATTGTAACTTGTTACTCCCTGTTCCTGGAAGGAGCTACAAACACGACAGGAAAGGAACTCCATGAAAGTTCTGGTCAACCTGTGAAGGCTGATGGTCATAGATTTTCATAATAAAATCAATCTTTGAAGAAAGATTTACAAAATTGCATAGTGCCAAGGATTTATAATCCGAGGTGGTAGTTAGAGCATCAAACTTGCCACCTTGCATATAATGAACTTGTTGGGTAATGCTATTACTCATTCTTTCCTTTGATCCCTTGCTTAGACTCTGAGGATCCCGAAGACGTGCCAATGTATGCAGCCGAATGCCAAGAAGATGTGTTCTAAGAGGAACCTGATCTATCCGGAGGTGTTGAAGGAGTGGATTACGAAATCCGCTATGGTGTCGATGATAACGAGTCCAACTAAGTATTTCTAGTTAATAGTAACCAACGGAGCAGAGCAGCATGAACTCTATAGAATAAGCTGTTGAGCTCAACTCCTAGACGGAGTTGTTACTTTTAAATTCCGCTGAAACACTTTATATTTTGGTTTGTAAGTTGAATATTTTGGAAGTCTTGAACTTCCGGTATTGTAATAATAATTATATGTGTACTTATGTAATATGGACCCGCAATGTTTATGTTGTACCACTCTGAGGGAAGTGATATTTACGGAACGATGTTCTGTGGATGTCATGTCAACGACTATAGTGTACTACACATGCAGTGGTATGCTGGGTCACCGCAATATCCCTCAGAGTGGTACAACAGAAACATCGCGGGTCCAAGACAACACTTTAGATTACATATAACATATTACAAAAGATCCAGAGAACTTCCTCGAACAGTGAGGAATATTATACAGAAAGAACCATAAAGATCCACTTGGAGTTACTTTAGAAGTACTACTATTAATATATGTATAAGGCTTGAAAGTACTACTATAGTATTACTCTAAAGAAGTAGGTTTTAGATTCTAGGAGTTTTATTTATATTCTACGCTTCAGCTTGTCTTTGATAGATTCCGAGGTCTTCGACTCCGTTGATCTCCCTCAGATATCTTCAACTCTTCAAGTAACTTATTTCCTGGGAACTCCATTGGTTTCTCCGAGATCTAGCAAGGGTTAAGAAGATGCGTTGAGTACGAGCATACTCAACAAGTTCACTAAAGAGAAGTGTTTGATGCACTATCTACAGCCACAGACCATAGGTCGTAGGCAATGCAAGTTTTCGAAAACATTTCTTCAAAGGTTGATTTTATTCTAAAAAACTATGTCCATCAGCCTTCACGGGTTTACCAGAACTTTCATGGAGTTCCTTTCCCACATCGTTCGCAGCTCCTTCCCGGAACATGGAGTAACAAATTACAGTTCTTACACTATGCAAAGGTGCGTTACTTTACCCATGAGAGATCAAATCCTTGTTGCACAACCGGGCGATCTTTCCCGTCCACACTTCCTATGGTGTGGGGCCCAGTAGATGATCCAAACCAATCATTGTCCTTCTCCGTGACCCCGCCTACCCGATGGATTGCACATCAGCCCTAGGATAAAACTTGTTTCCATTCAGCCTAAGGTGTACAACCCTTATAGATACCAGAAGCCGTGGGACGTTGAGGGATCCCACCCATAACCTGCTAACCCTCTACAAGAGGAGTTGCAACAACGACCCGATCATCCGTTGGCATGCGAGAGAGAGCCGATCCAGCTGACTTCTCCGTCCCATTCCAAATCTCATGGTTAACGCGTAATATACGGCGCAAGAATCACTGGCGACATTGGTTGTTAAGTCCTAGATAATATGTCCCTTTACCACTGGAACTTTCATAGTAGGTTATTACCTCATGGTAAATAACCTATAATCATATTATTATGAAAATAGTGTTTTCTGACTTTTTTCAAATGCAGGTGATGACAACACTAGATTTGCAAAATGCTTTACAGAAAATAATCAAAGGACATGAGAAAGTGTGAACTTGCCTTTTGTGATTGCAAGATTATGCAGTCACGGTCTTCGAGATATTAGAAGATCCAATATCTGAAATCATCATCATTGGTCCGGTAAGGACTAATGTTTAAAGAAGCAAGATGCTATTATGCATAAATAATGCTATGCAATTTTAGAATTCCCAAAGTGAAACCCTCAGCATTATAAATGAGTTGATCTTAGGTATCTTCTTTAAGATTGGGTTTATTTTTAAGTTTATTTCATCAGCAATGGCATTGATAAGGAACTTAAGTGTTAACAATCCAAAATATACAAGTACGGATATAGTAATGTGATTGTGATTAATTGTTATCTGGTGACTAGGATAAAAATCCTTGGGTTGAGTTGTTAAGAGTTGAAGGAACTATCATAGACTTGATATTTGAAGTGGCAAAAAGAATAACATTTGAAGAAACTAGTATTTAGTTAAGGTTAATTAGTCTTAGGGTTGTTAGGTCTTACATTAGGGTTTGTAAGGGTTACAAATGATGTTGAGTTATCATATTTCAATTGCTGATACAAGTGACTAAAGTTAACTTTAAAAACATGAATAAAATTTAAATGAGATGTTTATAATTGTTTAGACCAAAGTTAACTATAAAAATAGAAGTTAATTTTAAGATATAATGAGTTTTAGAATATCATCTAGTTTTAAGGTTTTGATAAATATGATTATGAATGATCATTTTTAATGTAAGTGAAAGATGAATTTAATAACATGAAATTTATTAATGGGAGCATAATTAGATGATCTTATATATTTATTAGAGTTTAGAGTCATTTTTAAGAGTGGTTAAGAGATGGAGATTATTCACCATCTTATACATGAGTGATATATAATATTTATTTAAAAGGAATTTAATTTGAATTTAAGATTTAAAAGCATTTAAAGGTTAATAGTTATATTTAAGTTTTATTTTGATCATGGATTTAGATTTAGTACTTACACTTTAAAGGATTTAGTGTTTTATAAGAAAATGTGATTATTTCTTTCTTAAGAAATAATTTTAAAGAATTAACAAAGTGCTTATAAGTAAATGAGTTTTATTATTTAAGATTATTAAAATGTTCTTGAATAATATACATAGTATTTTTCTAGTAAAATATACTTATTAAAGATATGAAAACTGAATTTTATTTATTTATAAGTATTATTTTTATTTTTATAAAAATCTTTAAAGAATTACGTGTCTTCAAATATTTGCTTTATATTTTATTTGTAAAACTCTAAGTTAGTATTTTTATAAAATAGTAGAGTTATTTTTTATACACAAAAATGATTTTTATTTATTTTTAGGAGTTTTTCTTATTTTATTCAGGATTTAATGATGTTAAAATTTATGTGCTTTATATTTATTTTAAATAAATAAAGTTATATTTTTTATTAGATAGATATTTTTTTTTGTGAACATCTTGATATACTATATGTATTTTTAGGATTTTTCTATGATTTTTTTATTTTTGTTTTGTTTGGAAGTATTTTATAGATTTAATAAATGGAAAGTCTAATTTGTGGAGACAACAAGTTGGGTTGTGGCCCAGTTGGTCTAGTTGAATCAACCTAGTGGTCGACCCACTAGGCCCAACTCATTCGGATCAAACCGGCCCATCTCCCTCTCCACTCTATGCTCAGACTCACGCACACAGATACGAACCTTATCCCTCTCGAGTTCCTCTTCTGCGAGCGATGCGCCGCCAGCACCGCCGCTTGTCGCCCCGGCCGTCACTAGCTGTCTCCGCCACCGACGCAAGCTGGTGCTTCCTCGCCACCTCTTCCTTTTTCTTCCCCCCCAACGATTTGTCTTGCGCGCTCCTCGTGCGCACTCAGCTGAAACCCTAGCTCTGCCCTGGCACGGTAGCTGTCGATTCTGGCGGTGCTGTTGCTCGGCCGCGACGTTCTCCGCGAGATACTGCCGCTGGTGAGACGGCTCCGCGCGTTGTAGGCGCTTCGGTGCCCACCGTGTCGCCGTGTTGCTACCCACGCTGACCTAATCCCTTCTTTGGCGAGCTTGAGTTCGTCTCGGGTATGTATCCCTTCTTCCCTCTCTACTCCTTCCTACTGGGAACCCTAAAACCCTAGTAATATTTGTTGATGCTTGGTCTGTTTGTGTTGTCAAATCTTTGACCTAGGTTTTGGTGGGACGGCAGTGTATCTGCAACCCCAGCGACCTTGATCTGTTCCTATTGGACTGCTTATTGGGGTGGTGTGGTTGATGGTGTGGTATGGGAGTGATGGTGTTATGTTAGTGTTGCATCTGATGGGACTGCCGTGATTTCATCCCCGCAACCTTGCTGGTGTGTTGTGCCTTGGCTTCGTCACGCCTACGCTTCAGGTGCTCGGCACCCTCAATAAGTTCTTTCCTATGACCGGCCATCGAGCCGATGACACTGCTCAGTGGTGTGTGGTGTCTCTTTTAAGCCAACACATGATGTTGAGTGCTGATATATGATGATGATGGTTCAGTGATGTTGTCATTACTATACTTAGGATTTTCCTGGGATATATGAGATACTACTAAGTGCCTAGTGCTCCAGTTTGGATGAATTATCCATCAATGCATATGTTGGTGGATAGTTCCATATTATTTTGAGTTTAAATGACTATAGTCTAGTGGCTTGCTTCATTTGGGATGGCTTGCAGATGTGATTAGTTTAATGAATGATTCCTAGATGATGTGACTAGGGAGATGATTTGAATTCTTCTAAACTTATATGAGAGGGTAGATTTTGAATTCTAGATGATCCTATAAAATGAAGATTGTGACTTTTAGCTGTCCTTTCTTTAAGAGTTACTACTGTGGTGCCTCCATCCTGGTGTGCATAGTAGTGACCTTGGTGGCATACTGTGGTGCTTATTAGTTGGATGGTGAATGATATATGACAACCAGCTCTGAGTGTGTTAAGATATGCACTCCTCTGCCAGTGATAATAGCAGTACACTAAATGGTTCCTGGCCCATTAGCTAGGAAAATGATTTGAATTTATTTGGAAGTGAGATTTGGTGATTATGTATTTATGTTGTTAACATGACAGTAATTGATCACATGATTCTTAATTATTCTGTTAGAAATATGATGCAAGTATTTAGTTTGTTTGATGATAGATGATATACAAGCATGTGTACTTGCTGATGTTGCTAGTGTAAATTTTTAGTGATCTTTGTGGCTTGGAATTTGCTACTGTGGTGCCTCAGTCGAGTGTGCACAGTAGAAATGCATGGTTACATGATCTACTATACCTGCCCCTGTCAATGATGCAAAGACTGAGACACTAATGGTAATTGAAATAGATGCTACAGTTTATCTTTCTAACTCAACGATGAGACTAGCATAGCACTTCTACTCTAGTCTGAGAGTTCTCCAAATCTCAACAAAAACTCTATTTTTAAATATGATTAAATCATGTGTTGATTGGGTTGTGGTCTAACAACCTGATACCTGTAGATCTGCTGATATGTGGTTGTGCACCTTGTCTTGTGGATGTGCTACCAAGAAATCTCCTTGTATTGATGTTGCTCGACTTCTACTTGATAAACTTGGTCTGGTCCTGCCCCCTCCTTCTTGTGCTCCTGTCTTGGTCTGTTTTCTAAACTCCTCTAAGTAACCATGCTGGTTATAGTGGTATTGGCTGATTTGTTGGGAAGAATCTGGTGATGAACTAAGGTGAACTGGGGTGGTTTTTTTTGGGCTAAGTAAGGTGTGTGGAGATATTCCGATCAGCTTCTAGTTTATCAGCTACGCATGTGCTCTCTTCTTTGTACTCCCTGTGATGCTTCTGATGTTTAACAGCACATCAGCATGCATGTATGTGTAAGCTGCTTACAGCTGGGCCCCATATGGTGCAAGTTTCCATCTGTGGAACTTGTGCCTATGGATTGAGCTCGGTTGGAAGATATTTTCTATGGATCACTTTGCCTGGAAGTTTGGTATTATCTTGAATTGGTTTAATAATTTGATGTTGCCAAGTGGATTACTAAGGTTGGTAATGCCATCTAGCTCATCTTGGGCTGAGGACCTTATTGGCTTAAACCTAACCTGTTTAGTTGATTTAGTGCTAAACATGGTTATTCCTTTTTATTATTGTTGCCCATTTCTTTCTAATTGATTTTAGCTAGGCTTAAGAGGGTGCCATAGCATGCTAGTTGTTGCCTAATGATACAAATGATCAAATCTGTGCTGGTTTCTTTGGACCTTAACTTTGCCTCTCAAACTCAAGTGTATAGCTCACATATCAAAATTTCTACTTATGGTCTAGATTGGGTGGTACCCTCTTAGGTCATTAGTGGATTTTGGTAGTTCTTACCAGAATCCCTAAGCTATTTTCATATATCAAATTGTTTCACCATGGTGGGGCAAATATTTTAAAATTAAAACAATGTTTCTTCTCTATTGTTTATTTTACAGGAATGAAGATCAAGAAGAAGAAAAGAAGCTTAGTTAGGTTTTATTTTTAATCTTGTTGTAATTTCCTTCTTATTCACATGTGTAAAGATTTTGTATTATTATTGTGTTTGTAAATAATGAACTATTTATTTATTAATTCTTCCTTTATAAATCCTGATTGTAAAGATAATGTCATATATAAAGAATTCTTTTATTTATTTCAATAATGTAATTCCTTTTTTTCTACTTATTTGTTTCCTGATACTTTACTTTTATTTATCTATTGTAAAATAATACTATATGCATATATATTTATATTAATAAAGAATCCTTTTTATATTATTTATGTAATCATTTTATTTCAAATTATCAAATATTTCCAATTCCTATTTGTGAATTTTATAAATTCATTTGAATTTTCAAATACATGTTTGAACAAATTTTCCCTAAAACAAAGAATTCTACAAAGGTCATGTCGAAATCTATCGCACTTGCTCCGAAGTTTCCTTCAGTACAAGAAAGGTCCCGATCCCTCCATAGCTCTTTTAGTTTTGCGTGAAAATTCCCCGGATTTTCTTATGCATGAATGCAATGCACAAACCTGTGTCCTCTCTATTTTTATGTGCTAATCCTGGGATGTTACATTTTTACTCTTGGGTTCTTGGAACCCTAGACGGTTTAGTTGTTTTGCAGGTTAGTGGATTACTTAGGGCCTTCAATTAAGTTGTGGAGCTTTCCTCAAGCTTATTTGTTGGGAGCCTTCAATTGAGTTGTGGAGAAGTGCCCCAACCTTATGAGAGGTTCCAGATTGCCACCAACAAGTGCATCTATAATGGAAGTGTGGATCGATCCCGTTGGGATGAGATTCACAGGAAAACAAAGGAGGCCTTTTGTGGCATTGGTGGTTTGAAACCACCCCCTCTTCAAACGAGACGTACTCCATGTTGGGAGGAACTCGATAAAATATAATCATCTCCGCATGCCACGGTTATCTCTATACCCGAGCTCTTACTTATGTACCTTTCTCTGTGATAGCCTTCGTGCTTGAAGTCTATATCTGCTATCATATAGTTTCTTGTCTTGCTTAGCATAAGTTGTTGGTGCACATAGGTGAACCCTAGTTGTTTTAGGTTTTGTGCTTGACAAAGTAAACGCTAGTTTAATTCCGCATTTGTTGATCCCCTCTCGTAAAAGTTTTAAAATGCCTATTCAACCCTCCTAGGCGACATCCGCGATTTTTCAAACTCTAACTAAACCCCAAAACTTAGATGAGTAAAACAACTCCCTATTTTTTAAGTAGTAAATTTACTCTAAGAACACATTTCCTGCCGATTTCCTATAATTAGAGGACTATTTTTTTCTAGAAATCAAACTATTGAAAGTCAACAGTTGGCATAGTTCAAATATAATAAAATAAAATATTTACGAATAAATACAAACTAAATTTACAAATAAAATAATTCAAAGCCAAACACATGGCGGGGTTCAAAGGCAAAGAATGGCGATAATAGTTCAAACACCACTAGGTAGCACTATGGAGACTCTAGTGATGCTCAACGCGATAATGTCATGAACCGCGGCGAGTCATCTATGATGCACTCCCTCGTCCTCTTCATCTATAAAACAGCTCCTGTCAAAATTGGAAAAAACAAACATACAAAAGCACCGAGAAAGCTCACATAACGATTCAGTCGAACAATTGAAGGGCGAAGGGGGAGAGGAGGGTAGACGACAAGGTTTATCTATCTACGAGGCACCTTTAGGGGCGGCAGGGCTGCAGTACGACCGACAGTCAACAGAGAGGTTCGGCACATGAATAATCATCACCAACCACGATCTCCCATCAACACTGACCTCATCGTGGCCGCAGATCGTTGCCGTCCGGTTTGGTAGGCCTCCAGCGACTCTGGCGCAACCTAGCTCCGGTGCGGGCCTTCTACCAACCTTCTATCATCCGGCCGCTCTATTTTGCAAAGAATCGAGCTCGGTGGTAGCCGATTTACAACAAATCAGGGCGACCACAAAATCTCGATTTCCTAGTAGATTTCAGCAACACCAGATACCACACTCGTTCGACCCGAGCAAACCGGCATGACCGAATTCGCCTATCTGTGCACAAATTTGCGTTTGATGCCCAGAAAAATATTCCTCCCACCTACTACTTCGCCCATAGTACTACAAAAAAGCCCCTATGGCTTAGATATGAGATTTAGAGTTGATGATGAATTAGAGAGAGCTATGCTTCTTTCCCACTTGTGTGGAACTTCTATGAAGATGATTAGGGTTCTTCATATAGCTACTCTTTTCCCAAGTGGATTTTAGTATGCATGTGCCAATCTTGAACATCAAGGTTCTATTAATCTTCCCCCGTATTCTATTGGTTGCTATTGTTCCTTGCTAGGGTTTTATTGGATCGGTGGACCGGCTGGTAAGAAAGAATCGGTTTTAATTAGAATGGGTGTGTCTTGTCGTTTGAGTTCCGAAGGTTGCTTCGTCGGGGGTTTATTGTCGGGTTCGATTCTACGGGTTTGCCTTGTTATTTATCTCCACGTGTGTGTGTGCACGCGCGTGGTTCTTTGCTGTGTTCTTCTTGTATTCCAACTCTCCTCGAATTCCCCTCGAATCTCACGAATCTTTGAACATCGGGTCGCTTGTTGAATCTATCAAGGTGTATCGGTTCTCAGTTGCGAAGCTAGGAAACATGGCGGGTCTAGGGAATCGATTTAGGGTTCCTCGATAAGTCTCTAAGGGGATCCGGTGAGCCGGGTTGATAGCCAGAGAGTCCGAATAGACGAAGTCGGTGCTCCCATTGTCGATGTCGAGAGGTTTATAAAATTTGAGTTTTTCACGCTTATTTATGATGTTTTGATACACTAGGAGCAAGTGTGTTGTTTGTTGTGAACACATCGGCATTATATTGCATTATTATGGAGTTTGCCACAAACGGTTGATTTTATGTTGTAAATGTGTTCCTTTGCTTTTGCCTCCATTTTCTATATATTGTATGCATTGGTTTTCATGATGGATTTGTTGTGATTTTTTTTAAGATTTCAGTCGTAACAAATGAAGATTTGTTGCATACGAATAATTTTCTCTTTCGTAGACGTGGTAGAAATGTGGCAACAACTTAGAATGTGCTTTCGGATGTAGTCGAAACATTGAGGAAGGATGTTGCAACAATATTTTCATGCAAACGAAAGATGTTGCAAGGGAGAGTTTAGCATTGCAACGGCCGGACTTCCTAATTTGACACTTAAACTAGATTAGGCCCATGGGGAGGAAGTCAACCAGATGAACATATTGCGGATGCCTAGCCTTGGTCAAGTCTTTTCTACGACGGTCTCCTCTTCTCTTGGAAATATAGACAAATTGAATGAAGAGGCCGGTACATATTAGTTCTCCTTTTTCGACCAAACTATTAATTGATTTTTATGTTTCTATAATGCCAGATTTGAAGTATAGTTTTTATGTAAGTATGTCTAATTAATTAGTAAAATGACATGACATGGAAGAATTTTCCAAAAAGACACACAAAAACACAATTCATACTCCTCTATAGACTTTCGAACACACTGGTGGTCAAAGGTCCAAACAATGACCACGCGCATGATAATGTACCATATATATTTTAGGATGGAGGTAGTGTTTTTACATCCTAACGTGACTGCTGTCGAGAAATATCGCGTAGTTCAGTGGTTATGAATTTGAAAACAGCTCATGTGTTAAGTACTAACAGGAAGGGTGAAATAGAGTAGGTCGATCGGAACACCAAGTGTAGCTAGAAAGGTGCACATGTTGTTGTATACTCAGAGTTCAACTTTTTGTGTAATAAAAGCTTCAGTTTCACGAAATTATACTCCTTTAGCATAGCTGTGTATGTGAAAATTAAACTTTACATACAGATGAGAGTATAACCGGACCAGTAGTGTACTACGGCTGCTCTGTTCTTCCGGCCGTGTGCCAAGCAGCAGACCGGACCGAAGCAGGGCAGCATGCGTTCGTCTTTCCTTCTTCGCCTTCGCGCGCGCGTGAATGAGTCCCGCTCAGATCCTGGAGGGGATGAGGGGCGTGGAATTCGAGAGGTACGCCGCCGCGGCCGCCACGCCGCTGCCGAGCTTCACCGGGTACCCGATGTCCTTGAGCACCATCTCCACCCCGCTCAGGCAGCCCAGCAGTTGCAGCTGCAGGAAAGCAGAACAAGGATTGGTCGTTGTTGATGCAAATTGCAGAAAAAAAAAAAAAAAAAAAAAGTGGGTACCTCGTTGAGGTTGCCGAGGTGTCCAATCCTGAAGACCTTCCCGGCGACCTTGTTGAGCCCCAGGCCGAGGCTGAGGTTGTACCGCTTCCAGGCGTGCTTGACAATCTCTGAGCTGTCGATGTACGCCGGCACGACGACGGCGGTGACGGTGTCGCTGAAGTTCTCCTCCTTCTGGGTGCAGTTCTTGAGCCCCCACGCCTCCACGGCCAACCTGTACGTATGTTTCAGATTCCCATTCCATTCGTCAGGCTGTCATGGGACTGCAACATGAGAAGAACTCCGAGTAGAAGTACCTTGTTGCTGCGCCGAGACGCGCGTGCCTCTTGATGACGTTCTCGAGCCCCTCCTCGAAGATGAGGTCGAGGCCGGCGCGGAGGCCGTAGAGGAGCTGGATGGAGGGCGTGTAGGGCCAGTAGGTGCCCATCTTGTAGAACTTGAGGTAGTCCTTCCAGTCGAAGAAGACCCTGACGGACCTGGCCGTCTTGGCCGCCTCCAGCGCCTTGGGGCTGGCGCACACGATGCCCAGCCCCGTGGGCAGCGACAGCGCCTTCTGGGACCCCGTGAGCGCCACGTCCACGCCCCACTCGTCCATGCGGAAGTCCAGCGCGCAGATGGAGGACACCCCGTCCACCAGCAGCAGCGCCGGGTGCCGGTACGCGTCCAGGAGCTTGCGCACGGCGTGGAGGTCGTTGGTGACGCCCGTGGCGGTCTCGTTGTGGACGATGCACACGGCCTTGATGGTGTGGCCGGAGTCGCCCCGGAGCCTGGTCTCCAGCGCGGCCAGGTCGGCGCCGTAGCCCCAGTCGGACTCGATCACGTCCACGCTGAACCCCAGCCGCTGCTGCTGGTCGATCCACAGCAGGCTGAACTGCCCCAGCGAGAAGGACACGATGCGGTCGCCGGGGGAGAGGGTGTTCGTCAGCGCGCTCTCCCAGGCGCCCGTGCCGGTCGTTGGGAACATGAAGGGGGTGCCCGTCGTGGTCTTGAAGATCTGCTTCACGTCCTCCAGGAGGGTCTTGGTCAGGGCAGGGATCGCCGGCGAGCGGTAGTCCTCGTTGTTCCGGCTCATGGCGCGGATCACCGGGTCGGGGATGTTCACCGGACCAGGGACGAACAGGTGGGTACGGCCGGGCCCATACACGTAGTCCGCCATCTTGCTGCTGCGATTATATCGACACAAACATACCAAGTACGGGCTCTCTGGTTAAATTCAAAGAAAATACTACTACTAGGCCTGAAAGGCTCGATCTCTTACGAAGGGCTATGACAAGTTTTATGCTGAGTAAGTAAGGGCCCATTATCCATCCAGAAGACTCTCTCGCAAGTTGATTCTCGATTTGGTTGCTAATAACTTGTTTATTTTTTATCTAATTTTTTATCCAAAGTATATACGAATTTTGTAACTACCGAAAGTGTTAATCATCTGTCTCCTAAAAATATACCCCCTCCGTTTTAAAATAGATGTCTTAGGTATTTTTAAATTTGGATAAATCTATATACTAAATAGTGTCTAGATTTATCTAAATTTAATTAATTTGAGACATTTATTTGAGAAGGAGGGAGTATATAAATTTCCAGTATAAACATAGCAGAACACAAATTATACTCTACCTTAAAAGTCCAAGCATATACCAATTAAAAAAAAGAGTCCAGACATAACACTACTCTTGCTCTCTCAAAAATAAGACGGGGACTACTTGGCAGCCCTAGCAGAGGTGCTAACTGATCCACTACTCAAAGGAACTCCAGCTATTCTGATCAATCCTTTAGAACAAAAGAAGATTAAGCTGCACGCAAGCCCATGACATGGCACACACTGCCGCACACTTATCAGGACTACAATACTCAAGTCATACGCTACTCCTCTCCTCGGTGATGACGGAAACACAAGAGCAAAACCTTCCTGTGCTCTTCCTTACGACATACTCTAGCAATTTTCCTAGCAGCAGCAAAATTCATCTACGCACTCTACTAACATCTACTGTTAAACTCTTATTAACCGAGGAACCAACGGAATCAGTAGAACTCTGATAGCCATGATCAGGGAACACCAAGTACACAAGCTTCATCAGAGTAAGGAAAAAAAGGATGCATGCTTCATCAGAGTAAACGAAGTGTTAGAGAAATGGAGTGTACCTGTTGTGGTCGGCGAGCGGGAGGAGGAGCCGGGGGTGGAGGGGGATCCGTGCGAAGGAGAGGAGGATAGGATGGACGAAGGCTATATAGGAGCCACTGTGGCCAAGGGGCAGGCCCTTGGTGGGGCCCGCGCCCGTCCCACGTGGCAGATAAGGCGACCTGCCATGAGGCCCTCAGGGCTCGCCCATGGAGTGGCACTCCTCCTTCCGCGGTGAAGCTGATGTGATCTCTAATCTGGCCTTACACTCGACCACACGACGGCGACATCTATGGCTTGTGAGATGACTCATCATCATCAACTCGCGTTCATGAAAAATTACTAACAGAAATAGTAGAGCCCATACTCGTCTTCAGTGAACCGAATTGTTCTAGTACAGAAAATATCTTAAGTCTTTTTTACAGCGAAAAATATCCTGTTATTTGTTCAGCGCATGGGGCTCTGGGATAAAATTGACAGGTTAACTCAACTCCAACCGGAGCCAATCTGCAAGCCATGGGCGCGGACGCGTCCACGTCGGCCTCCTCTGCGCAGGATGTTATCGCCTCATCTCTGCTTGCGGTGTCCCTGGAAACCCAACAAAAACTTCGTTTCTGTTAGTTTTCATCTTTAAAGACTAGAGACAAAATGGAAAACTAATAGGCGCGAGATTGATGGGAAAAGAAAATGGGAGGGGAAGGTCGTAGCTAGGGCAGGTGAAGTGAGCTGTGTGAATGACGGTCTTGAGGTCGAAGGGCGAGATTGGAACTTGATTTGGAGGCATCCATGGTGCCTGCTTAATCGTTTGTCTCCTCTGCCACAGCCCACAGGCGAGATAAAAGTGCACACACTAGAACAAGATTAAACTTCTATATACACGGGCGAGAGTGAGATAGATTTGCCGATTTGCGATTTGTGGTAGCTTTGGTTGCCTGGCCCGGAATGATGGTTTGTTTAGTTGTGATTATGGATATACCTCTGTGGCTTTGTTGTAGCTGCACGTGATTATGCATGCAGCACACGTTGTGAGTTCGCTGAGCAGTTTATTTCTCCAACTTTGACCATTGACAGTTTTTTTTTTGATTGTTCAAATAGAAATATCATGTTAGTATCTAGTCTAGTAGTATAGTACTGTTAGAACACGAGAAAAACATTCCACCATGTTTGTCTAGTGTCTACATAACCTGCTAACATGTGCACCTAATTTGTAGCACTTGGGATAAAATCGTACCCTGCACCTGCTAACATGTGCACCTAACATGTGCACATAAGATGTTTTAGGTTTACGAAGAAAATGAATCTAAACTTCTTTTAGTGTGTAGATTCATCCCAAAGTTGAGTGAACCTAAATACTAAAACAAATCTAGACTCATCTTCTTTATAAATCTAAAACATCTTATATTTTAAAACGGAGGGAGTACGTAGTTATAACCCATCCGTCAAACAGCGATGTTCATATGCTGTCAAAAGAGGCATCCGTTTCCTAGAGCAGTTGTAATCCTTGTATGCACGTGATGACTTCATGGATGATGTCATCCATCATCAAATGATATTCCTTTTATTTGGATAAAGCATAAAAATTTAGTCGAAAGTCAATGTTCTCTATACTTGACCAACATCATAGACAAAAATTGTAACATCTACAATACGAATCAATATCAACAGATCCGTCATAAAATGTGTTTTCATATTATAACTAATGTTATTTTTACATACATATTCAGTCAAACTTAGTATGCTTTTACTATTGCCTAACGGTACACACCTTGTTTTTCAGAGACACCACCGAATGAATTGTCTCTGCGTGCTTGTTTGACTGTATAATTTTAAGATGCATAAAAGAGGCATAGCTATAAGAGCATCTCTAATGGGGCTAAAAAAGATAGAACCGTAAAATTTTGGGTTTACACCTCGGACGAGCTAGCGGTGATTGTAAAAAGGCCTAGCCTGTTAATTTGTTTTTGGTGGCCCATGAATCGGCGCGATGGGTCGGCACAAATACCGGCCGAAGGAGTGGGTGCGGGTCGAAACCCTCGCTTTCTCTCGCACCCAAACCTAGGTCCGTCGTTTCGCCGCCGCGCTCAGCAAAACGTCCAACGAGCAATCACGCGAGTTTGAGCCGCAAATCGGCGCCATGTCGTGCAACCGTGGCCACTTCGGGGTTGAGGGAGGCCGATGCGGAGGCGGGGGTGAAGGCGACTGCCTCCCACGCCGATGCAGCGACCTCTTCGAGGAGTAGAGAAAGTGCATCATGCGCTCAGTGGGGCGAAGAAGCGGGCAGCGCGGAAGTGGACGAACCACAGCACGCGCCCTTCACCATCCCTTGCCCGCTACACATAGCCCCTGGAGCGCTACCGGCCGCCATCGTGGGAGCACACCCCCTCTGCCGCAGGTATGCGTATGCCAGCACGCCGCCCTTCGGGGAGGGGAGCTCGTGCGCCGCTCCCCCGTCCCTACCTCTCCGACGAGTGAAGTTCTCCCTCCTCCCGCGTGATGTCATTGTTGTTGCTGATGACTACGCGCACGACTCTAACAAGGAGCGCCTCGTGTTCGAAATGATTTTGCACGAGTCCGAGCTTGACCGCAAGGCAGAGATCCCCCGTGAGAAGGCCGATCGGCGCTGGGCCATCGCGCTCGCCGAGGCGTGCGTGGCCAGGGAGACGGAGGCGGCGTGCACGTCCACCTTCGTCAAGTTGGAGGTGGTGAACCTCATCAACCTCTTCGAGGCGTGAGCTCCTCGCCACCCCAACGCCGCCGTGCTAAAATCTCCCGACAACAAGGAGCTCCATTTTGGTCTAGGTCACGGCAGCCCTCCAACCCTAGTTTATGCAAAGCATAGCTTTTGGATCGCCGCTATGTAGTTAAGTACAAATGTTCGGTTTCGTTTATTATCTCCGATATGTGCGAATGATTACTAGCATGCAAATCAGGATTCACTAGCCTGTCCCCGTTTCTTCAGTTCGTCTTTTTATAGGCTCCGTTAGAGATGCTCTAACGGGAATAAAAACATCTTTAAGACTCATAAGAGCTATCTGAAGTAAAAGAAGGTTCCATTTAGAAATACTCAAATCAATCAATCATTTTGTTTAATAACAATGAAAACAACAAATTTTCAAATATACTTGTACTTGTTAGAAAATTCAAAACATTAGGTAAAAGGGGATTTGTTGATGCCCAACAAATAAATATTTAAAATTTCGAGAATTTACTATGTTTCCATGAAACCGTGTGCAATCAAACGGTGAGCAGTAAGGGGCAAGAAAACATCTGCACCATAAATAAGAAGAGGATCTGGCCGCTAAGTCCCACCTGATAGTGGCACAGGGAACATTGAACGGGATGGATATTGGCGGGCTTAGTGAAACTCTAGCATATATCACAAAATAACTATTATTTGTGTTTTTGGAAAAAAATAATGTCCTCATCAGATCCTGCAAAATGGATGAAAGTATTTTCCTCTCTAAGTGTGTTTTGGGTGTTTGTCGATAACATGAGTAAGCTTAACCGTGTGATAGATGTTTTATGTAGTACAAATGAAATGCACAAGACGGTGATCGATCGATTAACCGATAATTTTTACTATCAAGAGGGGTTGCTCTAATGAAGGTTTGCGGGAAATCATGACCTTTGCAGAAAACCATATTTGCACCCACCAACCTACCTGTTAACAACGGACAAAAACCTCCCAAAATTTGAATGTAGTTTGAGCTCCTAGTCTTGAGACTCCAGTCTTAACAGATCGGAGACTCCGGGAAAGTACCCGAACAAGTCTCCGGAGTGGCAAAATCCTGAGAGACGCCAAGTGAAGATTGGATTCAACACTACTAGGAAAATCTTAATAAGTGGCGCATCCTTTTTGGTCTTCTGTGGCACATATCAGATGTCCACTGTTACGTCGCCACTAATGAGAACTTCTATGGCGCATTTCGAAATACTTCATAGAAGTCATGATACTTCTGTGGTGCATTCTGTCACATGCGCCACAGGCCATTGTTCAATGAAGCATTATGGCAAATGCGTCACAGAAGGTTAAAAGGGATGCTCCACTGGTGTATATTTCAGGTATTAAAAATAGTACTAATCCATAATCAGGTATTATACACATAGCAATAGAAATAGTATATTTTACTTAGTATATGAAAGAAAACATAATACAAACACGAATATAGTGCCATCACACTACTTAGAACATGTCACCTAAAAATTTATGATGGTGCATGTCACCTTAAAAATTAATAATACGAACATAATGAAACATGAACATAATACAAACACGAATATAGTGCCTTTTGCAAATGGTTTGATCAAGGTTATGATGGTGCATGTCACCTTAAAAATTATATCGTTTTTATCGTTTACCTACTCGAGGACGAGCAGGAACTAAGCTTGAGGATATTGATACGTTCATAACATATCTATAATTTTTGATGGTTTCATGTTATTATTCTGTTTTTGACACTTCTTTTTATATAAAGTTCATGAGTTATTTGGACTTAGTTGCAAAGTGCACAATATTCTTGTTTTACACTTTGATGTGTAGGAATTATCAAGAATACAAGTGGAACCCTTGTTGAAGTCAAATTGGGATTTTCCAGAAATCTGTCTCGAAACTCTTTTTCAAGATGGTCACGTTTTGGGTCGAATACTGCGTCAAACCGAAAACTCTTTAACTACAAAGTTGTAGGAAATTTCGCGACCATCGTTCTGGACATAAAATTTAGCTGATTCCGAGTCCGGACGGCCCCGCTAGGCCTGATTTACTGCAGCCCAAGATGGGGTGACGGGAATCCGAAAAGCTATATAAAGGGAGGAAACCTAATTCGTGAAAGACAACTCCACCAACGAATTTGCAGCCACAAAAGGCACGTTTTTGCCTCCCACATGGATCCCATCTTCATGGGTGGGGGCTTCCAAGAAGCCATGAAGGAAGGGGGCTAAGGGGCGGTGCTCCCCCACGATACCGACGGCGGGGAAGGAGTCCCCCGCGCCGCCGTCGGTGCCACCACCAACCTCTTCACCATTTTCACCGCCATCTCCACCACCTAATCTTCCTAGTATGCATTGGTTCATCCTCCCACACACCTCTGTACCGTCCTATGTAAACATGGTATTCGATGCTATAAGTTATAATCCTAAGATCTATGTCATGTTTGTGTAGTTTATTTGTCTTTTGATTGCTTGGTTGAATGTCTTCGGTTCATTAGAGTTGTATGTTGATATGGTACAGTCCTTTGGTGTCCATTATATTTGTGCGCGTATGGATTAAACATCATAGGGTTTGTAAAATGTGTAAGAGGAAGGGGGAAGTTCTGCCGGAGTGACAGAAACCTGAGGACGCGAACCGGAACATTGCATGTATGGGAGTAAGAGGACAATTAACTTAAGGCTATGGTTGGGAAAATCTTAATGGACTGTTAGTAGTTACGGATGTTTGTTAACAATCCAATCATAAAGTACATGTAATTCCAAGTAGTGAATCACATGTATATTTAGCCTCTCCCACATAGAAAAGTGCATCGAAGACAATGAACCCAATTTATTCGCCAATTAAACTTGGACAAAGCCACCACAATTACCACCACTTTTATACACTCATGGTTCTGTTAGTTTAGTGTATTTTATTATTGCGGCAACTAGTTTTACTTCTTGTTATTTATTTTCTTGCAAAGCTTTCTCTAGTAATCGTTTTGTTGCTCTAGTTTTATTTCCTAGATAATGCAAATGTTTAGTGTGCGTAGAGTTGTATCAGTGGTTGATAGAACTTGAGAGAATATTTATCCTACCTTTAGCTCCTTGTTGGGTTAGACACTCTTACTTATCAAAAAGGCTACACACGATCCCCTATACTTATGGGATATCAAGACCTTTTCTGGCGCTGTTGTCGGGGAGCAATAGCGTGTGGGTGAATATTCTTGTGTGCACTTGTTTGTTTTATCTCTAAGTAGTTTTTACTTTCAGTTTGAAGTTGGTCTCTATCTTAGTATGGATAGGGATTGCGAATTACAAAAAAAATAGTTATACTTGTTACCTAAAAACGTTTTCAAAGAGGAAAGTGATTGGAAAGATGAGTAATGGTTAAGTGGGGTCGACCTTGAACACTTGTGTTCATGCCTATGAAACCAAAACAAATCTTCCCATGGAAGATTTTCAACTGAAGGAAGGCACCATTAAATATCAATTCCCATTCAAAAAAGGTATAGAATACCTTTTGCCTCTCCTATTAAAAAAGTTGCTCTAAATGCTTCTTTATTTGAAAATACTTGAATCTTGCTTCTTATGCCTAACTTAAAGGCGTTAAAAAAAGTACTTCTTGGGAGATAATCCAATAGTTTTCTTGAGTCTTGTAAGTTATTACTTCTGTAATAACCTCTCTTTATCCTTTTTATTTGATTTTTGTGCCAAGAATAACCTCTAATGACACGGAAGTAAGATTTGGGGAGTTGATGTCCCAAATAAGATTTTTTTGCTCCACTGTAAAAATTCTTGAAAAATCTCTGTAAGTTCGATTGAGCTGTAATTTTATGAATAAATCATCCAGGTTGTTATATAACTTTCGTTAGTTCAACACTTTTTTATTTGAGTAATAGAAGGTCTTCGAAAAAATCGGTTTCTACTTGCTGGTTTGTTTTGACAGATTTCTGCCATTATTTGCATTTGTTTCTTATTGATTCCTTTTTGGGTTCTTTTTGGGAATTGAGCTTTTTGAGGGAATTGCTACAACAGCTTGTGTATTTAGTGAAAGTTTTGCTGTTTTGAAACTAAACCAAAGGTCTATTATCTTTTGAATGCACCAATGTTGCTAATGAAGATTGTGTGAAGTTTTGTATGAAGGAAAATTTTCAGGTGTAACGAAAGAATGTTGTAATGAGATGAAGAATTGACAAAAGCTCAAGCTTGGGGATGCCATCCCGTGTCAAAAAAAATATTCAAGAGGTACAAGCGTCAAAGCTTGGGGATGCCCAAGGCATCCCCTTCTTCATCAATAAAAATCCCAAGTCTTTCTAGACACTTCGTTTTTATTGTTTCATGCGCTGTTGTGTTGCTCTTGGAGCGCCTTAGTTTTCGTTTTTAGTTTTTTTTGCTTAGTTTTCTTGAATAAAGTGGTTGGACCCCCATTTTCGTTGTGTTGTTTCAAATAAGTTGATTGGTGTTGGAGAAGGAGTAGGAAGCTTCATGTTTATAAGTGGTACAAAAGGAGTTTGTTTTGACTGTGGCCTAGACCTTATCATGTCATGTTCGGTGTTGTTTTGACCCTATGATTAGTGGTTATTTATGTAGCATGACTTGTTCTAAACAATTAGGATTGCTTAATGTGCCTTGAAAGAATCATGCGTTGTTTTAGCATACAAAAGCATAATATTGTGGTATTGTCCTTTGATGCTTTGTTTGGGTTGACGTGGCACATTCTCACACCATGTTATGACTATGAAGCAGTCACCATAGCCTCTATGATCATTTAGTTTTGACTTGTGATACCACTTTATGCTTTGATTGTTAATGTTTTGTCACTCTACATGATTATGGCCATTATTGCTCTATTAGTTAGTCGCTCCCAGTCTTTTGCTGGCCTCCACTTGTATTGAGTAAGCTCTACTCATGCATCCAACTCCCAAGAAACCAAGTTATTCCAAAGTGTCCACTATAAATTCCTATGCATGGTGTGTTACACCATTCCAAGTATATTCTTGTTTTATCTATCTTTCAAATTAAACTTGTTATGTGAAAGTTAGTGACTAAAGCTCTCACAAACTTGATGGCATACTTTATTTTTCTTGCCCCTAATAAAATTTGAACCATTGTATCATCTATGTTGTATATGCTTGTACTTATAAGTTGGGATTAGCAGAACCGTGTTGTCACGGGGAATGCTTTCAACATTGCACTTGTACATTATACACAGTTGATATCATGCTCTTTTGTTTATGGATGTCGTCGGTGTGAAATAAAATGGGAGCTTGTAAGTCCATGGAGTTATGTATGTGTGTTAGAGAAACGCCTGGGCCGCTAGCCTAAGCGATACCTAATCATGGTGGAAACTTTCAGCATCACCATAGTGAGCAATCTATGAAGCTTTCTTCTTATTAAAAAAGAGAGACATTGAAAAGAGGAAAGAGATAAAAATCACAATTTTCCCATGGTAAATAAGAATATTGCTAAGATGCTCATTGTCTGCTTGCCTTGTCATTTTGATATGGGATGGCTCATGTATCATGTGCAAGGGGTACCCCGTTAGCGGTTCTCTATGATACACATATACTTACTATGACAAGAACTTACCGGTGACTAAAGTTGAGTAGTATGAGGAGCGGCCCTCGTACTCAAGGGACATGAGATTGCCAACTTATACTTTTTCAAGCATATACTCCATCTTTGTTCACTTTAACCTTAATCACTTCAAGATGATTATGATAGGGGCAATGAGAGCTGAAAGCTAACAAGTACTATAATTTTTGGAAGCTCTTTATGAGACTTGAAATCTCTGCTTCCCTTTATGAAGGGCCTTTCTTCCACTATTATATTGAGTCTCCACCTTCTATCCTTGGGCGCCAATTAAGAGAGCATAGTTGTCATTCTTAGTTCTATGTGCATTGTCTCAAAACTTATTGATTGATTCATATTATTGATATTGCTTGTTCTTGAACTATTTGTATCTAGTCACTCTTATGAACTTTGAAGGTGTCCTATGCATTTATTGCTACTCCATGAGGGACAAGCTGAATGCCATTATGCTATTTTTCTATATTTGAAACAAACAAACGTCTTTTAATGCATTGTTATTCATGAATCTTTGTTTGTATCCTTTTATGTTGCATGCATAGTTACTTTGTCTTATTGTTAGAACTTCTTCTTTCATGCTCATGTTTAGAGTACTTTGATCCCAGCTATCCATTCTTTGCAAATGGTTTGATCAAGATTATGATGGTGCATGTCACCTCAAAAATTATATTGTTTGTATCGTTTACCTACTCGAGGATGAGCAGGAACTAAGCTTGGGGATATTGATACGTTCATAACATATCTATAATTTTTGATGGTTTCATGCTATTATTTTGCTTTTGACACTTCTTTTTATATAAAGTTCATAAGTTATTTAGAATAACCTACTAATAGTTGCAAAAGTGCACAATGTTCTTGTTTTACACTTTGATGTGTAGGAATTATCAAGAATACAGGTGGAACCTTTGTTGGAGTCAAACTGGGATTTTCTAGAAATCTGTCTAAGAACTCTTTTTGAAGATGGTCACGTTTTTGGTCGAATACTGCGTCAAACGAAAAACTCTTCAACTACAAAGTTGTAGCAAATTTCGCGACCATCGTTCCGGACATAAAATTTAGCTGATTCCGAGTCCGTACGGACCCGCTAGACCCGATTTACTGCAGCCCAAGATGGGGTGACGGATGAAAGAGCATTTTCATATCCCTCCAATTTTGATGTTTGATAACAACACACTTATCGGTTTAACTGTGTGCTAAGTGTATCACAGGTTTGATAAGGGGTGGCACAAATATTGGCATATCAATTCCCTTTGCGAAAAACCACTGTGCCAACCGGTAGTACCGGAACTACGACCGGTACTACCGCTTGACACCGGTACTACCGGTTCAAGTACCGGTTGGCACTGTCCAAAACTGATAAGGGTGTGTGCTAGTCAGTACCACCCGGTACCACGGAGCGTCACTACCGGTCCAACCGGTAGTACCGCTTGAGACAAGCGGTACTACCGCTTGACACGGTCGTACCGCTCGGAAGTACCGGGCCGTTCTGAAGAACATACACTCCTCTCCGTTTTGGTCAGTACCAAGCGGTACTTGGGACCGGTACTACCGCCCAGACCGGTAGTACCGTGTTATACAACCGGTACTACCGCTTGGGGGTAGTACCGCAAGGGCGATACCGCCTAAGTCTGAAGAAGGCTAGACGAACTGAAGCATCTCCGGTACCTGGTCTGATACCTGACCGGTAGTACCGCTTGCAAGCGGTACTATCGCTTGAGGACCGGTACTACCGGTGCATTAATGACTCCAACGGCCATATTTCGTGGAGGGGTATAAATACCCCTCCACCTACCTTGGGACAAACTTCTCAGCTCATTAAAGTCAAAAACCACCATTGGAGTCCATTGGAGCCACCCAATTCCCAAGATCTCCCCATCCAACCACCCAAAGTCCTTGATCTTTGGGGAATCGAAGGAGGAGGCCCCGATCTACTACTTCACCAAAAGAGATCTTCATTTCCCCCTCATTTCATTGAGGGCCCCTTTTCTCTAGTGTTTTCTTGGAAACCCTAGTTCTTGTTTTGGTTCTTACAAGCTTGTCTTTGATTGCTTTGATAGCTTGCTTGTATTTGGGAGCCTCCGATTAAGTTGTGGATGTGTGCCCCAAACTTGTAACGGTGCCGGCTTCCACCTTGAAGGTTGCCGATATAGTGGAAGGTGAATCGATCCCGTTGGGGTGAGATTCATCGGAGAACAAGGGAGGCCACTCGTGGCGTTGGTGGTTTGAAACCACCCCCTCTCCAAACGTATACGTACTTCCCCTCAAAAGGAAGGAACTACGGGAAACAAATCCTTGTGTCTCCGCGTCCACTTTTCGGTTACTTCTATCCTTTACCGCACCTTACTTACTTGTTACTACTTTGTGTTGTGGTAGCCCTTGCATAATTGTCATATAGGTAAATTCACCATAGTTGCATTATCTAGAGAATTTACCTTATTATCAAACCTGAATTTGAAAAAGAAGAAAATTTGAAGTAGCACATGTTCACCCCCCCCTCTAGGTGCCCATACGATCCTTTCAATTGGTATCAGAGCCTCGGCTCTTTATTCGGGCTTCACCGACTAAGAGAATATGGGTAGCAACAAAGGGGATGGTGGTAGTGAGTCGACACCGGTGACCATGGAAGATCTCAAAAACTTGGAAACAAGATTGATCTCTTCCTTGGTCAACGAAGTCAAGAAGATGCTCGAGCAACTTATTAAAGACAAAGAAGGCTCATCACCCCCATCTCCTTAAGAGGATCAACCATACATTTTACCTAAAGGGAATACGTTGGTATCCCCCGATGGTATGGTGGTGGGGGGTAAACTAGACGACATTAATTCCTCCACACACAATGATGGTGGGAAGGGTGAGCACCGTGACTCATGGTACTCTCCCGACCCTCCAATCCCTCGCCCTCATGTATACAATAGAGGTGACCCACCTAAGCTTGAAGAATCTGCTACTTTTGCTCAATGGCAATCACTAATGAGGACTCATATGCGCAGCTCTTGCATTGAACTATGGAACATCATCGAGCATGGACTCTTTATTGGGGATCCAAACAACTTGACAAGAAGAGAGATTGTTAATAGTCAACTCAATGCCACTGCTCTGCATATGATTCAACAAGGTTTGGGGACAAAGGATTATCCACACATTGAGCACTTTAGCATTGCCAAGGAAGCTTGGGATGCTCTCACTGTGTTGTTTATTGGAAATGAGAGTATGAGGAGGAACCGATATGATGCTCTAAGCAATGAAGCCGAAGGCTTCTACATGAAAGAAGGTGAAGATCACGAAGACATGTACCGAAGGCTCAAGACCACCGCCACTGCTTTTAGGAATGTGGGTGCCTCACATGTGGATGATGCATGGATAAAAAGGAAATATGTGAGTGCACTCATGCCTTTTGAGCCCACCGACTTGAAGAGCCTACAAGGAAGACACAACTACCATCTCATGACCTCAAATGAAGTTATGCAAGAGATGGCTGCTTTCAAGGTTGCCGCCAAGAATGCCAAAGATGCCCGTGATCGTGCCCTTGGTATGAGCAATGTTGTCAATGTTGCTTTGAAGGCCAAAGTTGTGGACCATGGGGATGAAGATGATAGTGATGAAGGGCTTTCCATGGACCATCCCGATGAATTCAAGATTGCTCATGGTCAATATATGGCTTTCTATGCAAAGAACTTTTGGAAGAACCCCGCCAAGGCCAAGATGGAAATGGAACGGAGAAGAAATCCAAATGGGAAAAGAGAGAATACCACAAGGTTGAGAACTTGCTTCAATTGTGGTGACCGCTACCACTTTGTGGCTAGTTGCCCCTATGAGAAGAGAGAAGATCATGGTGGTAAGCTTGTGTTGAAGAAGACTCTCAAGGGACCGTACAAGAAACCTTTCATCAAAAGGAATCCCATCAACAAGAAGCCAGGAGAAATTTTCTTGATAACTCATGAAGAGTACTCCTCCGACAATGAAGATGATGAAGAGGAAACTTCTCATGGTGTGGCTGCTCTTGCCACCACCACTACTCCGACATTCTCACTCTTTGGTTCTCCAAATGAGAACTCTTCCACCAAGAACGCCACTTGCCTTATGGCAAGAGGAACGGAGGTATCTTCATCATCCCGCTCTACTCACTTAGATAATGATGAAATTGATGATGAGATGTCTCTTGATGTTTAAAAGGAATTAATTGCCTTTGATGAGTTTATGACTAACCTAGAAGGTGATGTTAAGCTACATTTTGGTAACATCTTAGATCAACTATCACATATTCAAGAGATTCTAGATGTAAGATGTAAACTTGGGCATGAACATATGATTGAGCTAGAGGCTTTAAACAATGCTCTAGAAGAAGAACAAGAAACTAGGTTGTCACTTGAAGGGCTTGATGAGGCAAATGACATTATTGTTAACAAACTCATCAAAGAGCGTGATCATGCTATTGCTAAATATAAAAGGGCTAAAAAGGACAAAGTTGAGTTTGGTGTGGTTCATGAAAAACTTGCCGAGGACTTTAGTTTGCTTAACAAGGCTCACAAGGCCTTGGAGAGTAAACTCTTGTCACTCACAAAGTCCCATGAAACACTTCAAACTCAATTGGCCAATATTCCTTCACCTAGTAACTTCATTCCATCTAGTAGCACAACTATTCTTGAAGAGAATGCTAGGTTGAAGGGGGAGCTTTCTAAGGCCACATTTCCACAAGGCAACAAGTCCATTGATGATATTTTGAGCAAGCAAAGGCGTAGTGGTGATAAAGGGGGCATTGGTTTTGTTTCCAAAACTAAGAAGAAGAACAATAAGAAGAAGAAGGACAAACCCGCACAAGAGACCAACAAGACCATTGTGGAAAGTAAGACCACAAGTGGTAAAACTATGTCTCATGATGATTTTGCGGGAAGTGCTAACCCTCACTATGTTCTAATGCGTGATTATTATGGTGATGTGTATGCATAATATGTTGTCCCTTATGATGGTTATATTTCTTGGTCTATTTGGGTTCCCAAGACCCTTGTTGCTAACAAAAGAGGACCCATTGAAAAATGGGTACCTAAAAATTAGCTTGATCTCTTGTAGACTTATGCTTCCGGAGGGTCAAAGTGGGTGCTTGATAGTGGTTGCACAAGTCATATGACCGGAATCTCGTCTATTGTCAAGGAGTTAAAGCCTAATGATGATCAAATTACCGTGACATATGCCGACAAATCAAAGTCTAAGGTAATGGGTTTTGGCAAGGTTGTGGTTGCTCACGACATTACACTCGTGAACGTCATGCTTGTTGAGACCCTTGGATACAATTTACTTTTTGTCCTTGCTCTTGGTAAGATGGGCTTTGCCGTCTTCATTGATGTATATATTGTGGTACTCTTGTGGAGCAAGTCTCTCAAAGTCGCTTTCGTTGGGCACGTCGAACATGACTTGTATGTGGTGGACTTCTCGGAGCAAACCACTACAGGTCCGATGTGCTTATTCGGAAAGGCCGATGTGGGTTGGTTATGGCATCGCCGACTAGCCCATGTCAATATGAGAACTTTGCAAAGTCTCCATAAAGAGGGCCATATAGTTGGACTAAAAGAAAATGTTTCCTTTGCCAAAGATCGTGTTTGCAGCGCATGTGTTCTAGGGAAGATGCATGACGCTCCTCACAAGCCCACGAACCAAATCAAGTCTAACAAGATCTTGGAACTCCTCCATGTGGACCTATTTGGTCCTCCATCTCATGCAAGTCTTGGAGGGAAGAAATATTGTTTGGTGATTGTTGACGACTTTTCAAGATACTCTTGGGTTTATTTCTTCAAGTTGAAGAGTGAAACTCAAAAGAATTTTATTGACTTCATCAACTTGGTTCAACGGCAATACAATGTTCCCGTGTTGATTATAAGAAGTGACAATGGCACCGAGTTCAAGAACTACACCTTGAATGATTTTCTTAGTGATGAGGGGATTAAACATCAATATTCCGCTGCATACACCCCTCAACAAAATGGTGTGGTCGAAAGGAAGAACCGGACTCTTATTGAGATGGCTAGGACCATGTTGGCGGAGTTTAAATCTCCATACAACTTTTGGGCCGAAGCCACCACCGCTTGCCATGCTTCAAACCGACTCTACCTCCGCAAGAAAATCAACAAGACTCCATATGAGATACTTACCGGTAACAAGCCCAACATATCTTATTTCCGGGTGTTCGGTTGTAAGTGTTTCTATTTCATCAAAGGTGTTTGTTTGTCTAAATTCGAGTCTAAAGCATTAGAGGGTATTTTTGTTGGCTATGGTCTCGAATCTCACACTTATAGAATCTATGACAAGCTCTCCGGAGCCGTCATAGAATCTTGTAGTGTGACCTTCGAAGAATATGATGGTCCCCAAGGGGGGCGTGTTGATGCTTGTGATGCAGATGATGAAATGCCTCAGGATGCCATAGGAAGAATGGGTGTGGGATATATCCGCCCCGTTGAGGAACCCCTTATGGCGGATCGAGAAGAACTATGCTCCACTCGAGTGGAGCCCTCATCTTCATAACCTCAACATGCTCCATCTACCGAAGAGGACATTGACTCAAGCCAAAGACAAGATGTGGACCCTCAACATAGTGATCAATGTGTGAACTCTAGTCAAAGGGAGCTTGGTCCATTCGATGGGTTGTCAAGTGGTGCCAAGTCAATTTGTCAAGGAAGATCCATCCAAACTGTTTTGAGACAAGCTCAAATTGATGCTAGAAGAGCACTTGATCAAGACCAAGGTCAATACTTGCCTCCCAATGTAGAGGATGACTCCAATGATGATCAAGGTCAAGTTGATGGTCAAGACGAGGATCAAAATGATGAAGAGGGTCCTCCAAGAAACAACACGGAGATCCACGCTCGTCGCGAAGCTAGAAAGGAAAGAATGTTGGAACTAAGAGATCACACTCTCCAAAATGTTGTTGGAGATCTAAGGAAAGGTATTTCCACAAGAGCACAATTGAAGAGGTTCAGTGAACACCAAGCACACATCTCCATGATTGAACCAAAGAAAGTGTGGGAAGCTCTTGAAGATTCGGATTGGTTAGAAGCTATGCACAAAGAGCTCAACAACTTTGAGAGAAACAAAGTGTGGAAGTTAGTTGAGAAGCCAAAGGATTGCCGCAATGTTATTGGAACAAAGTGGATATTCAAGAACAAGCAAGATGAGCATGGAATTATAGTAAGGAACAAGGCTAGATTGGTTGCACAATGGTATTCTCAAATTGAAGGCATCGATTATGGAGATACATATGCACCCGTGGCTCGCCTTGAGTCCATCCGTATCCTTCTTGCTTATGCGGCACATCATAACTTTAAGTTGCAACAAATGGATGTAGAAAGTGCATTCCTTTATGGTCCTTTAAATGAATTGGTATATGTTAAACAACCCCCAGGATTTGAGGACCCCAACTTCCCAAACCATGTCTACAAACTTGATAAGGCGCTCTATGGGCTCAAGCAAGCCCCACGCACATGGTATGAGCACCTTAGAGAGTTATTGTTTGACCGTGGCTTTGAGGTTAGGAAAATCGATCCCACTCTTTTTACTAAGAGGGTCAATGGGGATATTTTTGTATGCCAAATATATGTTGATGATATTATCTTTGGCTCATCTAGCAAAGCTTTTAATGATGAATTCTCAAAGCTTATGACTAGTAGGTTCCGGATGTCTTTGATGGGGGAGTTGAAAGTATTTATTGGCTTTGAGATCAAGCAAGTTTGAGGAGGAACATTCTTCAACCAAGCCAAGTATACTCAAGATATGCTCAAGAGATTCAAAATGCATGATTTGAATGGAGCTCCTACTCCCATGGCTACAAAGACTCATCTAGAACAAAATCCAAATGGTAAAGATGTGGATCAAAAGGTATACCGGTCTATGATTGGTTCTTTGCTTTACCTTTGTGCATCTAGACCCGATATTGTGTTGAGTGTAGGTGTGTGTGCAAGATATCAAGCGGATCCTAAGGAAAGCCATTTAATGGTGGTCAAGAGAATCTTTCGATATTTAGTTCATACCCCATTTTATGGTATTTGGTATCCTCGAGATTCAACATTTGCTCTTTGTGGATACACGGATTCGGATTGGGCGGGGGACAAGGATGATAGAAAATCAACATCCGGGGCTTGCCAATTCCTTGGTAGGTCCTTGGTATGTTGGTCTTCTAAGAAGCAAAATTGTATATCTCTCTCCACCGCCGAAGCCGAGTATGTTGCTGCCGCTAGTGCTTGCACTCAATTGCTATGGATGAGTCAAACTTTAAAGGAATACGGTGTCCATTGTGACAAAGTGCCTCTTCTATGTGACAATGAAAGTGCCATCAAAATTGCATACAACCCGATGGATCACACAAGGACAAAGCATACTGAGATTCGTCATCACTTCATTAGAGATCATGTTGCTCGAGGTGATATTGATCTATCCTATGTTTCAACCAAAGATCAACTTGCCGATATCTTCACGAAGCCACTTGATGAAGCAAGGTTTTGCTACTTGAGGAATGAACTAAATATCATAGATTCAAGGAGCTTGACTTGATTATCTTGCACTCTCACCTAATACTCGACCCATATTTGGTTTAGGTGTAGGCATGGACATAGGGGGAGTGCGGTCCTAATTGATTGGACTATCCCTCCCCCCATTATGCGCAAAGTAAACAAAATCATTCCTCTTAATATCATTTTGTGATATGTGAGCTTAATGATGAGTTTCGGTAATGGACCCAAGATATATCTTCGTGGTGCCAAGCCGAGTATACTCAAATATGGTGGCCTAGGCCACCACCCCCTCTCAATCGAGAGGTTGATGTGCGTACTCGTGTTTGTCATCTTTGATTTGATTTTTACTCATGATTGTCATCTTGTGAATTGCCTTCATCGCTCTTAGTCTCATGCACTCTAGTTTGGTTTTGAACCTATTTTTCCTCGATTTTTAGAGTGCATGTGCTTCCTAGCTCACTTGTCTTAACCCAAGACCCCTTACTCCCTCACGAAAACCCTCTCTCTATCTGCACAAGAATCACTTTTGTTTCCTGGCATTTGGAATCAGATGGGACCGGTACTACCGGATGTGGGAGCGGTACTACCGAACCTGGGTAGTTCCCAGGTCATCTCCTAGAAGAACTGCTCCAGGAACGGTACTACCGCCCACATGTCCGGTACTACCGGTCACCGGTACTACCGGTTGGGGAACCAGTACTACCGCTTACGAGCGGTACTACCGCTTCCGCAGCCGGTACTACCGGTCGGCGTTTTCCTGGTATATATTGGACACGCGTGGGGAGGCACCCCTTAGTGCCTCACTCATCCCCACGCCCCCCACTCATACCCGCGTCGCTGCCGGAGACCTTGAAGCCGTCGGAGCCCTGCCACGCTCTCCTCTCGCCAGATTCCCCTTGGATTCGGCCTCTTGGCGGGCTCCCACCTCTTTCCACCGCCATGGATCCCGGTACAACCGCCCTTTCTCTCTCGGTTTGATTTTCTCCTTAGATCTAGGTTTTGGCTTAGATTTGTGGAGAAATTGACATATTGAAAGGTTATACTGCCATATACTTCCCTTGTTACCGAGTAGAATCATCTATTTACAGTTTAATGCCGTCAATTTGGTCCGTTTCCATCAGATCTGACGAACTTGTGCCGCTCAACCGGTAGTACCGGAACTTTTTCCGGTACTACCGCTTGCAAGCGGTACTACCGGTCGTCAGGTCCGGTAGTACCGGCCCAAACTGACCGCCTTTTTCTGCTTCATATTTGACTCTCTCGTTTGCTCCTTGATTCTTGTGCCCTTACCCCCTTGCTATCCTCCCTCGTTCTTTCACAGATGCAGGTGGTTCTCGGGGTGCACGCAAGCATTCCAAGACTAGCCGTGAGATTGTTGAGGAAGAGACAGAGTCTGAGGAAGAGGTTATGCCACAGCCAAGACACCGTTCCAAGTTGCCTGCCACTCGAGGTGGTCGTGGGGGTCGTGAAGGGGTTACCAAGCGCTCTGCTGGGCGTGGAAGCGCCCCTCCCTCTCACCCCCTTCCACTGGGCGTACCAAAAGTCTCATCTCGGGGCCATCTGGGCCAAGGAAACTATCAGACATCTCTGAGTCAGAGTTTAGGGCTCTCCGGAATGAAAATGCATACTCCCGCAAGCGGAGCGAGGCCAGGGAAGACAGTCTCTTCTATGATGATTTCCAAGAGCGTGTTTATCATGAGGTTCTTTTGACCAATATCCATATGTTGGTGTCTCAGCAGTGGATTGACATGGGGCACATTGACAAGAATCTTGACTACTTTGCTGAAGCTAAGGAAATATGCTCTCACCTTGGCTTGTTCCCCATTATGGAGTTCCAGTATGACTATGATCCACTCCTTATTTGCCAGTTTTATGCCACTGCACATTTTCACATTGGTCGTACTCGGAAGATCACATGGATGACTCAAGGTGCTATCAAGGAAGCTACACTTGCGGAGTTTGCTGCAATATTGGGGTATGAAGATCGCGGCCGGGACGTTCCTTGTGGTTTTCGCTGTCACATGCGGGATCACCCCTCCAAGAAGGATGTCCTTACACCTCGGTATATCCGGGTCCATGGAATTGCTGGCAAGATCAAGGATCTTCTCCCCACATATGACATTCTCCATCGCATTTTCTGTGAGACTGTTGCTCCTCGTGCGGGCAACAAGGATGAGATACATGGTTTCTCTGTTGACTTGCTGTTCAACACCTTCCTCAACCGAGACTCCGACACTCCGCTTGATGTGTCAGACTTCATATGGAATGAGATGGTTGCTGCTGCACACTCTCGGAGGGTTCCACCATTTGCTCCTTATATTATGGCCCTCATTGTGTCAAAGTGCCCAGTCATTGCTAGGACACTCTCCACTCGCTCTCTCATTGTGCACAGGCCAAAGGCACTCAAGATCAAGACACATGCTAAACCTCGTGTTGCAGCGGGTGAGGAGGATGAGGACGACTCTGAGGATGCTGAAAGTGGACATGACACTGACTATGTTGTCTCTAGTCGCAAGAATGCTAAGACCTCTTCGGCCAAAAGGATGGAGGTCAAGCTCAAGAAGATCTTCTGCTTCCAGTTTGACAACCAGAAGCGCATGTATGAGGCGCATGTGTATGCCAAGAAAGCCAGTGCTCGGCAGAAGGAAATGATGGCTGCTCAGGGTTTGACCATCTCCGAGAGGTCCAAGAACAATATCACTCCAGAAGATCAGTGGATCTCTCATCACAGCCGTTGGGACGATGATGTCTCTTCCTCGCACCGCGCCCCACCCCCTTACGAGGATGAGGAGGACCTTGAGGATGAGGAGGAGGAGGAGGATGATTGACTGTCGGGACGGTAGTCCTGCACTTTTCCCTTTTTGGCGTCTTGATGCCAAAGGGGTAGAAGTTGCACTTTAGGCACGAGTGTTGCATGGGAAGTCACAAGCTCGTTCTTATCTTGATCCTTTTATTGCTTGTGAACTTCGATTTCCCTCTAGTTATGTATGAGACTATGTTTTATGTGTGAGACTATGTGGTTATGTCTTGGATCCATCTTATGAGACTAAGTGGTTTATTTCATTGGATCCATCTTGTGATGATATGCGTTATCTATTGTATATTTCTCATCACATGTTACTATGCAAAGGTATGATTTCACATGCTAGTATCAATAATTGTGCACCCATGTTGGGTTTGTAAAATAGAGGGGAGGTTTCTCTCGACGCATCTAGGGGGAGCCCCGTCTCTATTTTACAAATTCCATATGTTTTCTATTAAAATCATCTTGCCAAAGTGTATTGTCATCAAACACCAAAAAGGGGGAGATTGAAAGAGCATTTTCCTATCCCTCTGATTTTGATGTTTGATAACAGCACACTTATCGGTTTAACTGTGTGCTAAGTGTATCACGGGTTTGATAAGGGGTGGCACAAATATTGGCATATCAATCCCCTTTGCGAAAAACCATTGTGCCAACCGGTAGTACCGGAACTACGACCGGTACTACCGCTTGACACCGGTACTACCGGTTCAAGTACCGGTTGGCACTGTCCAAAACTGATAAGGGTGTGTGCTAGTCAGTACCACCCGATACCACGGAGCGTCACTACCGGTCCAACCGGTAGTACCACTTGAGACAAGCGGTACTACCGCTTGACACGGTCGTACCGCTCGGAAGTACCGGGCCGTTCTTAAGAACATACACTCCTCTCCGTTTTGGTCAGTACCAAGCGGTACTTGGGACCGATACTACCGCCCATACCGGTAGTACCGCGTCATACAACCAGTACTACCGCTTGGGGGTAGTACCGCAAGGGAGATACCGCCTAAGTCTGAAGAAGGCTAGACGAACTGAAGCATCTCCGGTACCTGGTCCGGTACCTGACCGGTAGTACCGCTTGCAAGCGGTACTACCGCTTGAGGACCGGTACTACCGGTGCATTAATGACTCCAACGACCATATTTCGTGGAATACCCCTCCGCCTACCTTGGGACAAACTGCTCAGCTTGTTAAAGTCAAAAACCACCATTGGAGTCCATTGGAGCCACCCAATTCCCAAGATCTCCTCATCCAACCACCCAAAGTCCTTGATCTTTGGGGAATCGAAGGAGGAGGCCCCGATCTACTACTTCACCAAAAGAGATCTTCATTTCCCCCTCATTTCATTGAGGGCCCCTTTTCTCTAGTGTTTTCTTGGAAACCCTAGTTCTTGTTTTGGTTCTTACAAGCTTGTCTTTGATTGCTTTGACAACTTTCTTGTATTTGGGAGCCTCCGATTAAGTTGTGGATGTGTGCCCCAAACTTGTAACGGTGTCGGCTTCCACCTTGAAGGTTGCCGATATAGTGGAAGGTGAATCGATCCCGTTGGGTGAGATTCATCGGAGAACAAGGGAGGCCACTTGTGGCGTTGGTGGTTTGAAACCACCCCCTCTTCAAACGTAGACGTACTTCCCCTCAAAAGGAAGGAACTACAGGAAACAAATCCTTGTGTCTCCGCGTCCACTTTTCGGTTACTTCTATCCTTTACCGCACCTTACTTACTTGTTACTACTTTGTGTTGTGGTAGCCCTTGCATAATTGTCATATAGGTAAATTCACCGTAGTTGCATTATATAGAGAATTTACCTTATTGTCAAACCTGAATTTGAAAAAGAAGAAAATTTGAAGTAGCACCTATTCACCCCCCCTCTAGGTGCCCATACGATCCTTTCAACGGAAATCCGAGAAGCTATATCTGCTTGGGACGCCTTTTATTTGGTAGTTTTTTGGATGCTAAATACCATTGGATGGGTTACTTTTTATTGGCATTGGAAACATATCACATTATGGCAGGGCAACGTTTCACAATTTAATGAATCCTCCACTTATTTGATGGGATGGTTAAGAGATTACCTATGTTTAAACTCTTCACAACTTATCAATGGATATAATCCTTTTGGGATGAATAGTTTATCGGTATGGGCGTGGATATAATTCGTGAAAGACACCTCCACCGACGAATTTGCAGCCACCAAAGCCACGTTTTTTCCTCCCCATGGATCCCATCTCCATGGGGGGCTCCCAAGAAGCCATGAAGGAAGGGGGCTAAGGGGCGGTGCTCCCCCACGATACCGGCGGTGGGGAAGGAGTCCCCCGCGCCGACGCCAGTGCCGCCACCGCCCTCTTCACCATCTTCACCGCCATCTCCATCACCTAATCCTCCTAGTATGTAGTGGTTCATCCTCCCACACACCTCTGTACCGTCTGAAAGAGTAATTGCCCCAATGTGTTGTTTTGGTGATTAATGACAATCCCTATGGACTAATGTTTTCACTTAGTTTTATATGAAGGAATATTCCATAGGTCATGCTTGTAGTCTAAGTGTTGGATTCAAATATGGATGCCATGAATATAAAGATATACCTTGAGTATTGGCATCAAGATCATCGAGTTGAAGAGAATAATATGATATGATTAAGATCTTGAGAGTGTGATCTCAATAGAAGAATTCAACATATGGCTCTAAGACAGTGTCATGATAGCCTCATTAGTTGAGCTATGCTTGACTTAGATTTAGAGCATGTAATCAAATTAAGAGTTCTTTATGTACCTCAAGATATTGAGATGTAGCATGAGAAGATACATGGTTGACCTATACAAAAAAGTGAAGATCTTATATAGCCCATGAGAGGATGACATCAAGTGGCGATCGTCATAAAGGTTGAGAAGGGCAGATTCAAGATAAGCATCTCGAGAAGATTATTTGCTTGAAGATTGCTGTCCATATTGGTGATAATGTACATGTGAAGACATGTATTAATGAAGCTATCCAATAGTGGTGTATGGGGGAGCAAATTAGGAGTCTTCACGAAGCAACAATGATCAAGTGATGCATTTCGGCTTGGATGGAGATTGAAGTGTTGTCATCAAGATCAAGCGGGATGTACAAGGCAAAGGTATGGCCTTGATAGGTTTTACTTTTACCGGTATCAAGGTGGTTGTTGGGAGACCGGGTTATAGGATACATAGCCGCACTATTAAGAGGGCTTTCGGTTGGGTAACTTGATCACATCGTCATAGGGAACTCAATACTTTGCATTCTTTGCATCTTCCTATTTTGTTGCTTCTTGGTGTTTCTCCATGTGAGGTTCTTTATCTTGTTTCTAGCTCTTCGACAAGCCCAAGATCATCAAAAACGAAATTCGTATGCATCTTCTATGGCGTTTTCGAATTTGAAGGTTTTATCGGTTCTTCTTATAGGGAGGCTTCTTAACTTTCTTCACTTGGTTCTATACTCCTCTATTTTACTATGATGTTTCTCTACACCATCTTGTAGAACTTGTTTTCCTCCTCAAAACAAGCCCAAGATCATCGAAATCGGTGTCCGGACGCAAAACTTATCGCCGTTTTCGTGTGCCCTATTTGGTTCCAGCGGAATTCCGGCGGACCGAGTCTGTGGCCGGAATTTCCGGCGGCCGCCGAAAAACTGTTCTGTATGTTGTTTCGGTTTGTACCGGAACTTTCAGTTTTGATCGGAAATTCCGGCGGCTGATCTGGCGGCGCCGGTTTCGTCGCCGGAACGTGTTCGCCAAGCGCATCTTGCTTCCAACGGTCATCCCCCTTGAAGGGGTATAAAAGGGGGGCTTCTTTCCCAAAGTTCTAAGGCTCTTGAGCACGTTTTTTACCTCCATTGTTGACCCCTTTGAGATTTCTTCCTCTCCCTTCCCTCCTATGATTCTTGCATCTTTTTGACGGCTTTGAAAGAGGAGATCTAGATCTACAATCCCACCAATAAATTCCTCCTCTAAGTGAGGGGAACCCATTGGATCTAGACCTTGGAGTCATTTGTTGGTTTCCACCATTGTTCTTTCTGTCTAATTCCTCCCTAGCACTTGTTGCTTTGGTGGGATTTGAGAGTGAAGGATTTGAGCACCCTTGGTGTTCTTTATTATCATTCTTGCATAAGTGTTGAGCTCTCCATTACGATTTGTTCGAGTGAGAGACCGTGAGCTTGTTACTCTTGGAGGGTGACCTCCTAGCTGGCTTGGCGGTTGGTACCGAGGTGTCCTCTTCATGGAAGATTGTGAAGAGACCCGGGCTTCTCCTTCATGGAGCTTGTGAAGTGGTTGTGGAGCTTGCCATCTCCGGGGTGGAGGAAAAGCTAGCCATAATGAAAAGGCCTATTTCTTCGTGGGATAGACTCGGAGAAGAAGGTGAGCCTTTTTGGCGCGTGAGGAATCCTTCGTGGAACCTCACACCTCTCCAACGTGACGTAGCCCCCTTCCCAAAGGTGGTGAACACAGGAATACATCTTCGTCTCCACGTGCCTCGGTTATCTCTATATCCGATCTTACTTTCCTTATGATAGCCATCGAGCTTGAAGCAATTATATCTTGCTTATCACTTGTGGTATATTTATCTTGTGCTATCTTGCTTAGCTTAATTTTTTGTTGGTTCACTTAGTTGAGCCTAGTTTATTTAGGTGTTGTGCTTGTAAAATAAATGTTAGTTTAATTCTGCATTCTATCAAGCCTAAACCATAATAGTTTTGAAATCGCCTATTCACCCCATCTAGGCGACATCTCTATCCTTTCAATTGGTATCAGAGCAAGGTCTATCCTTGTTTAGGCTTCACTGCCTAGAGTGTAAAGATGTCGGCTAGCAGTATAGTGCACAATGACACAATTATCTTTGATGGCACAAATTATGCTTTGTGGAGAAATTGCTTGCTTTGTAATCTTAGGACCTTGTGTCCAAATATTGAGTGATTTCTAGATGTAGGTTTTTCTCCTCCGATGGATCCTCAAAATCTATCTCTAGAGGATGAGAAAAATTTACATCCCGAATCTCAAGTATCTAATGAGCTTATTTTCTCTTTGAGACCCACAATTAATTTGTTCTTGACGATTGTAAAGTGCAAGTCGTCCCATGAGAAGTGGACCAAGCTTAAAGAAATATTTTGTGGCATCCCGCAAAACCACTACTAGAAAATAGCGTTGTTTTTGTGCATTGCATCGTCATGACCGCATGCTCATGTCATCATGCCACATTGCATTTGAGCATCGTCATGTCATCATGCATTTGTTTGTCGAAACCTATTTTCTAAAAGCCTAGTTTGGTTTTCTAAATATTCCCCGTCTCAATTTCAAATTAAAGCGCCGGTCTTTCCGGGTCTTTTATTTGTCTAAAAACTATTTACAAAAGTTTATTTTAAATTAAATAAAAATTTATATTATTTTTTTAGGGGCAGCCGTACCGGGCCGATCCGACCCAGTCGGCCACCCCTAGTACAAAAACCAGCCCCCCTAAACCCTTTTCCTACCCAGTCCTATTCTACCCACCCTTCCGCCACCTCACCCCCTCCAATCCCTTGGCGACACCTCACCACTCCCTTCCCCCTATCCTATCTCAGCCCGCCACCTCAGCCTCCCCACCTGGTCAAACCCCACGTCAGCACATACGCCACCCCACCTGCTGGCCCACCTGGCCCACAGCCCCACTCCCCCTGGCTGCCTCCACCCCGCTCCCTCTCTCACTCTCCCCTGGCCCCACCCCGACCCTGCTCCTCGTCTTGCTCCTTCTCCCTCCCCAACCCGACACTCCCTCTGGCCTCGCTCGCCCCGCTCCCTCTCTGCTTGGCCAGCGCCGCCGCCTCCACCTCCCATCCCCGATCCGCCGCGTCGCCCAAGGCCTCCTCCTCCCGCCGCTCGGGCTCGCCCCGCCGGAGCCGCCCTCGCCTCCACCTTCCGCCACAACGGGCCCCGCTCTGCTCCGGCCAGAGGCCCGCCTCGCCGCGTCCTCCATCGACCTCACCGTCGCTCTTCTTCCTTGCCTCCCTCTCGGCTGCCGCGTCTCCCTCCTCCCGTCGTCGGCCTTCTCTCCGCCTCGCCAGGAGCGCCCGCCGCCGCCAGGAGCTCCTCCGTCCCCGTCGTCCGGCCGCCGCCATGGCCTCTCTCCTCGTCGACGGCCGCCTCGAGCCCGCGCTCGCCGACAGATCCCGCCGAGGCCGCACCTGCCCTGCCTCTGGCCGGGCCCGCCTGCAACCCTCTCTCCACCGCTCGGCCCTGCCAAGCCCACCGCCAGCCTCTCCGCCGCTGCCTACCTGCCTTCGTATCCGGCCTCCCTTCGCCCGGCTGCCGTCCCCAGCGACCTCCTCCATCGCTTCCCTGCTGCCAAGGTCGCGGTGCCCTGCCCTACGTCCGCACTGCAGTCAACGGCTGCCGCCTCTAGTTTGCAGTGAGGCTGTGTGGTGACACGAAGAAGACCCGGAAATCTGGCAGGGACACTCGGATGCCCGACAAGAACTCCTGCAAGGATTGATGACCGAATGTGAGGACCCATGCCGTTGCCGATGCCTCGGGAGGAATATCGATCGACGTTCAAGACATCAATGCCCAAAGACCACCGACGCCGATCCAAGTGTGTCACTGTCAATGAACCATCGGCACCGGAACTACAAGATCTTCCGCATGGAACACCAAGACCCGTTCCCGGAGTCCGCTTGTCGAGCCCGAACCCGTGGAACCCCGAAACCCCCCAAGATCTACGCCGCGGAACAACAAGGCCTTCGAGGTGGAACCGACAAGATCTACCGCCTAACGCCAAGCTCTCCTCCATGGGACGCCAAGACACCCGTCGAACCCCGAAGACCGAACCCCGTGGACCGACATGATCTTCTTCACGGATACGACAAGTACTTCCTCGAGGATGCCAAGTTCTTCACCCCGAATGCCAAGACCGACTTGATGGCGCGGACCCGACAAGATCGTCGCAACGACAAGATCGACACCGACCAGGACGAATCCGATGCGCCCCGACGCCGAACCAAGTCCTTCTTCGCGGAACGCCAAGATCTACTCTGTTATCCGAGAACGATCCCGTCGAGACCGAACCCCAGATCCGGACCCTGAGACCTACCCCGAACCCCTCGGAGCCCAAGATCGCCGATACCCAAATGTGTGACCCTAAGCCCCTATTTTTATAATGATATATCAATTGTTGCATATTAAATTGTTCATGCTTGCACTCATATTTGTGTGGTTGTTGGGGGTATTTAGGCGATTCACCTAAATTAAATATGGAGTGTTTATGCGGGATATCTGCGTCTCATTCCGAACTCCATTTAAATTTGTGTAGCGAACCAGTGCTATCTTTTGCCAGGTTAAGACAACATTTAAATTGCAGGGTAGCTAAACAACATGAACCTATCAATTAGTTGTCGGACCCCGGTTCCGCTTAATATTGCCTAATCGCATCGCACCTTTGCCATGTCATACATCATACATGCATCATGCCCGATCTTCTGCCGTAATCTTAAATATTGCATCCGGTGTTTATTCTAGTGTTTTGGTTCTTCGCGGATAAGGCCGTTGAGTTGATGCGAGTGTCGACCCGATCATCGGATGAACCTTCGGCAATGTTTTCAGGCGAGCATCTCCCCCTTTCTACCTATCTTACTTTTATAGTATTTATTCCCTCCTGTTGATCTATTGCTATCTGTGTTGCGATGCTCTAGCTTTCGTACTCGTGATATCCCTTGCAGCCTTATATTGCCTTGGACACCTCCTATTACCTGTTGTTTGGTAGATAGTTGGACCTGCGCGTCGTAGTCGCTTGCTCAAGTGCTGTTGCGTGTCGTCAAGTACCGCAGTTGTTGGAGTATTGCCATGTGTTTATTGTTGGAGATGATCAAGACTTTAATTACTGTTTAATAACTAAAATTGAAGTAGGTAAATGCAGAGGCACAGGTGGGCAATAGATGTTATTTGGTTGTTAACCGTCCACTTGTGTCCCGTAGGACCCCGAGTACTTGATACCTGTTCCTTGAATATTCGCGCTATCCACATCCGGGAGGATTATGGGACCCCCCTTAGCCAGAGCTTGATTCAGTCTTATTTCTTGGGGCCACAAACTAGTTTGAGGTTTTATTTACTATCCTGTACTTATGCCATGCTTTACTGTTTTATTTAAATTGTGCGATGTACTGCACCTGTACTGTTTAGGGAAGCGGAGTGTTTTCGCGGTATCGACAAGCCCAGTCACATTTTCGGGTTCCCGGTCGTTTACAGCCATTGACGCAAACCTTGAGTCCGTCTCGAAGTCAGCTAACTTCGTTGCGGGTAGCTTAATGGGGTGGCCCCCTGAAATATTTCTGAATCTGGTGATTGCTTTGTCGTGAAGGCCTCGTTGGGTTTTGATTTGTTTTTTCCGAGGTTGATCGAGTGTGTGTTGCTATTTGTGCACCCCTGCAGGGTAAAACTTTCTGAAAGCCGTGTCCGCGGTTATGGACGACTTGGAGCACAGTATCTCGATCATAGACAACTATAACTAAAGTAGTGCTATAAATTTGACTTTATAATGGCTAGTAATCAGCTTCACTATAATGGAATGGCTAAATAAAATTGCCAACAAGTGCTTGTTTGGGTTGTCGCTTGCTACCATTGTACCTGACTAGTAAGTATTGCAACTATAACGGAATGGCTAAATAAAAGTACCAACAATTGCTGGGTTTTGGGATATCTCATGCTAATTGTATCTGACTAGTAAGAGTGCAACTACAACAGAATGGTTAACTAAAATTGCCCACTGCTTATTATATCAGGATGACTATCTATACCTGACTAGTAAATGCTGCAACGATAACTGTATAAATAAAACTGCCAACTGTGTGAGTTCCTCGGTTGACTTCCTCGTTTGGTCTCGAGGGGGGAAATACTAGGATGGGTATGTTTGGTGGTAGTATCAGGTTGGATCCGAATAGGTCTTTCTTATCCCACTCTGATAGCCGACAGTTATATCAAGTCTCTATAGGTTGTTTAGTGCATGCTGCGCTGCCGCTTCAGTCCACCATACCTATGTAGGTGAGGACCGCCGAATTCTAGCCTCGCCGTGTACTGGCCTCAGTACTGACCGCTCTCTCTTTTTCCTTTGCCCTTTGTCGGCACCCCTTTGTTTAAGCAGGTTTTGAGATCGACGTCGTTAGCAGGGTTACCCTTCCGGCTTGGCCTAGGCAGGGTTATGGACGCCATTGGTTATTCTTCAGGGCTCTTAGCCCCATTTGCATCTTGTCCGTAGTCGGACGCTCTATCATTTTCAAGGTGATTTGGATCTTTGTATATTATAACTGTATTCTTGACTCATTGAGTCGCTGTTGTATATATATCTGTTTTGTGGGTCCCATCGAGGACTGTTGTGTAATGTTATTACTTCGTTTTCCACCCGCACGAAAGTTCCTGGTGGGCACCTTTGAATCGTTTCTATGCGGGTTTGGCGGGAAGCGCTGAAACTTGCATAGGGTCGATTCTGAGGGTGTTACATATTTGGTGGTTCCATTTCTAATATTGTCGGTGGTTTCTCCGAGGAGATCGCTTTTCCTTCACATCATGAAGAGCTACAAGTTGCTTCCACCTCCGGCCGCGATGAGTTCTCGTCTTCACCCACTTCACCAACGTGTGGCAATACACAAGGCAAAGATATGGTGAGTGGTGTTGGGAATTGCAATGTTGATATTGTGCTCGCTAATGATGATACTTCATCTCTATCCCATTGCAATGTTTCTTCTTTGGACTTAAGCACTTCTTGCAACAATAATATATCCCCTTGTGTTGCTAGTCCTTGTATATCATCTAGAAATTATTTGAGTAGTAGTGTAGATGATATGATTGATTTGCCTTGTTCCATGAACAAAATGCTTCTATTTCCTCTAGTTGTTTATCTAACAATGTAGAGGAAATCAAACATTCTATGGAGAAATACATGATCATGAATGAAGATTCAAGAATATCCTCGTCTTCATCCTCCTGTGCTCACATGTGCCTTATGGTAAGAGGATCAAAGGTATCTCCTACTTTGGATCCCAATATATCTTCTAAATATAATAGCAATGATAATGATGATAGTGATGATGACATTGATGAGGATACTAGTGCTCTCTTGCTTGAGTTGACTTTTTTGTGTACCTCTCTTCGTGGTAATAATAAGGCCATTACTTGTCTTAAACACGTTATGGAAACCATAACTAAACAAACGGGAACCATAGAGGAGTTGGATTTCCAACTTGATGATGGGAGTCGGAGATTCAATCTCCTTAAGCAAGAGCTTGACAAGGAGAAGCACACTAATTGTCTCCTCACACAAAAAATTGAATCTTATGAGCTTGAAAAGGAAAATTCCATTAATGATTCTTGTGCTACTAACTCTACTTATTGTGAATCATCTAACCTAAAGGAGAACATTGAGCTAAGGGCTCAACTTGAGTTGCTAACTAGCAAGTACAGGAAATTGGAAGAAAGTCATCAAGCTCTCGGGCTCTCATAATGATCTTCTAATCTCCCATGATGGGATAATGTTAGCTTGTGAGGCAAGTATTACCAAGGTAACATCTTGTGAGCCTCTTTTAGACATTAGCACAACTTCTACTCGAAATGCTATTTTGCCGTGTGCTAGTCCTAGTAATCCATATATCCATACTATTGATAAACCTTGTGTTGGATTACTTGCTTTGCCTTGTTGCTCTAACAATGAAGCTTCTACTTCCTCTAGTATTTGTATTTCTACTAACCATGTAGAGGAAATCAAAGAGCTCAAGGCCAAAGTCACTTCCTTGAGGAATGACTTGGAAAAGAGTCATGAAGGGAAATCCACAATCGATAATATTTTGAGTGTGCAAATATCCCCTAATGATAAAAGTAGACTTGGATTCAACTCCAATAACAAGAACAAGTCCGATACAAACAAGAAGAAGGGCCAAAACCAAGTCAAGAATTTGGCAGGGATTATTTGCTTCAAGTGCAAGGTTGAAGGACATCATGTAAGATCTTGTCCACTGAAGAAAAAGCACTTGAGTGAGAAGCAACAAGGGAAGCGGCCACAAGTTCATGTTCAAGCCCAAGTTGAAGTTAGGCCACTTCCGAAGAAGAATCAATATAATGCTCGCCAAGCCAAGAAATCAATGAAGAAGAGAAAGGGGAGCACTTGTTGCTACATATGTCGTGTGAAGGGGCACTTTGCCTCTTCATGTTCAAACGGTACCTTATCTAACCCTATCATTGTTGATGATGATTATTCTCTTAGGAAGGATAAGGATGGCAATGTGTTTGCCAAGTTTGTTGGAACTCAAAGTAGTGTCAAGAAAAGAACCATTTGGGTTGCCAAGCCTATTGTAACTAACCTCTTAGGGCCCAACTTGGTTGGGGACCAACAAGCTCAAACTTGATCAATAGGTGTTTTTGTAGGGCATTGGAGACGTGGCTAACTCATGAAGAATTAAGGGATCTTCATATATTATATTTGATCAAGCCAAGTCATTAGGATTATATTATCCCTATCTTATATCCAATGTGCCTCTTTGCGGTAACTTGTACTAAACTCATTTATATTGTAAGTTACTTGCCCCTTTACATATTTTGGTTTTGTACCAAGTATGTGTTTGTATTTGGTGTTCCTCATGCTTGCTTATTTTGTCTATTCAAGTATGTCTAGGTGTTTGGCACATCATTTACTCGTGTGTTTCGTTTTGAGCCTCTAATGCATATTGATGATATCTTATTTGGCTCATTTTGAGTGGTTAATGGAACATCCCATCTTGGGGGAGTGATATGCCTCGCGCATCTCTCAAACCTTAAAATGTGTGTACGTGAGTACTACCACTTAGTATTGATATTGCAAGCTTATCTAGTCACTATGTGGTGTGCCATAGTCATGAGAAATTCAAATTCTAAATGTCCATTAATTCCCCCTAGTTAGGTTGCTTTGCCTCTTATTAAGAAAAAAATGAATATCACATTATGGGGGAGTAATATGCTTCTTTTGCATATCACAATCCTAGGAAATGTGGACATACGAGGTAGTGCCACTTAGAGTTGATATTGTTGATTATATTATTTCTAGGTGGCATGTTGGCTCAAACAAGGTCCTATTTTTGTTAGAATCTTTTATTGCTCGTCTTTTCGGTCTTTGTTTGAGTAAGAAATTCTTGATGCGGTCTTCCTCAAATACGTATCTCTATATCTTATTTGGTAGACCATTTGCTTCAAGTTATTATAATCATTGCTTTGCATGATTGTGTGACTAGATTGAAGCTATCAAGAATCTCTATCTTTGCATAGTGCTTAATATTTTTATTCCTATCCTACGTTTTTTTATTGTGAAGATTTATCTTTATTATCCGTGCAATATACCACCGAAAATCAATTCCAATACACTCATTCTCTTCGACAATTGATATACTTATGTGTGGTAGCATTTGTGGATCATCTTCACCTTGGATTTCACCTCTTATTGCCTTATTTTCTTTCCAAAAATTTGTTGTGGCTCCCATTGTCTTCCTTGTATTTTGAAGATCTCTTTGATGATGTTTTTGATTATTATAAAATGTGTTTTAGTGGAAGACAAAACTTTTCTTCTCGGAACCTTGTGCCATTGTGAAAAGTGTTAAGGGTTTGGTTTATTTGTTGAAACCTTGCTCTTTTGGGAGTTTGTTATCTCATTCTTTCTTCTCTATTTTATTTGCTTGAATTAGATAAATCCTTGAGTATTTTTGTTTTTATTTCATCTTTTTGCTCAATAGTTTTTGCTTAGTTCATTGGTTGAACTTCGTTGAACAAATCTTGTGTTGATTTGATTCTTTGATATAGTTTGGACAAAACATGATCATCGCATACAATATACACATCACATCTTGGGCCATACCATATCACAGAAAACACTCCCTGCAAAAACAAGTTAGACGCCTCTAATTTGTTGTTGCATGTTTTACGTGGCTTTATGGGAGTAGATGATAAGAATGATTCTTACCTACGGAAAGCCACAACGGTGATATTATGGTTTCCAAACTCCGGTGTTAATCCCATGACAACTATAGTGAGAGAAACTGACATCCACCAGCCGCATGTGTGGAACAAGCCACACGTCAAGTGCGGAGCCGGTCTCGCGAACGACGTCGCGTAAGGTTGGCCTGGACCGCTTCAATCTCACTATCCCGCGTCATAAGAAGAACACAAACAAGAGGCTTGCAACAGAACAATCAACGCCCGCAACAACCATGTTGCGTTCTACTCGTGAAACACATCTACGCATAGATCTAGCTCTGATACCACTGAAGGGTTTCGCGGCATAGTAAATCAAAATTTCTACGGAGCGAACAGAGGGAAAGCCAAGATCTAATCTAGGAGATGCAAACAACGAGAGAGATTGGATTAGATCTTCATACCCTTGAAGATTCGCACAGCGGAACGTTCGTCGGAACGTGGGTGATGTAGTCGTACTCACTTCTCCTCCTCGCGATCCGATCCGATCTAGCACCACAAGTGGCGGTGCCTCCGTGAGATGCACACGTGCAGCACCTCGACGCCTCCTCCTTCCTCGGACCAGCGAGGTAGGTGGGGAGAGATAGATTGGATCTACAGCACGACGGCGTGGTGTATATGGTGGAGAATTTCTGCTGCAGGGCTTCGCCTACAAACAGTCGGGAGGGAGAGAGGAAGGTAGCAAGGCTGCTAGGGCTTGGAGGAAGGTGTGTGTAGAGAGAGGGGGCGCACCACCCCTCTATATATAGAGGGGGGCGGCCAGCCCTTGCCCCTCCTCCAAGCCTATCTCTAGTTTAAACAATTTAAACTCTCCCTTATCTAGAAATCCTATCTCTAGTTTAAACGATTTAAACTCTCCCTTATCTAGAAATCCTATCTCTAGTTTAAACGAGTTTAAACTTATCCAGGATCGGCTGGGCCTTATGGGGCCTTGTGCCCCTGGCCCAATGCGGCCAGGACACTCCCTCATAGGCCCATGCCGCCTCCCGGAAGGTGGGGCCACGTTGGTCCCCTTCTGGAAGGTTCTAGAGCTTCCGGTACAATACCGATTAACCCGGAACAATTCCAAACTCCAAAAACTGCACTGCCTTATATGAATCTTATTCTCCGGACCATTCCGGAACCTCTCGTGATATCCCGGATCCCATCCGAGACTCCTAACAAAAATTCATAAACCAATTATCCAATCTATCCTAGCGTCGAGATACGTTAAGTGTGTGACCCTGCGGGTTCGAGAATATGCAGACATGATCTTCTATCAATAATCAACAGCGGGGTCTAGGCACCCATATTGACTCCCACACATTCATCGATGATCATATCGGATGAACCACGATGCCAGGATTCAATCAATCCCATATATATATTCCCTTCATCTCGCAATATTTTACTTGCCCGAGATTCGATCGTCGGTACCGTCATACCTAGTTCAATCTCGTTCACAGCAAGTACTTTACTCGTTCCGTAATCCGATATCACTTTGTGATTAACTCCTTAACCACATGCTTGCAAGCGGTGTTGATATCGATTACCGAGTGGGCCCGAAGTATATCTCTCCGACTTGGGAGGGACAAATTCCATCTCGATACATACAACCCAACAGATACTTTCCGATCACCTGAGAGACACCTTTATGATCACCCTATCATAGGATGACGTTTGATGACCTCAAAGCTTTCTTCCGATACCAGGGAGTTGCATTATCTCATGGTCTAAGGAATACAATATTTGACATAGGAAAAGCTTCGCAAAGACGAACACGATGACACGATCTAATTGCTCTGCTTTGTTTGGGTCTATCCACCATATCATTCTCCCAATGATATGATCTCATTATCAATTGACAACTCATGTCTATGTTTAGGAAACCTTAACCATCATTGATCAATGAGCTAGTCCATAGAGGCATACTAGGGACACGGTGTTGTTTACAAACCACACAAGTATTAAAGTTTCCGCTTATACCTAGCATGGAACATAAACTTTATCATGAACAAGAATTATAATAATAACATCTTTATTATTGCCTCTAGGGCATAATTCCAACAGTCTCCCACTTGCACTAGAGTCAATAATCTAGTTTACATTTGGCAACAATCTCACACCCATGGCACCGAGGTGTTGATCATGTTTTACACGTGGAAGAGGTTTAGTCAATGGATCTGCGACATTCAGATCCGTATGTACTTTGCTAATCTTCAGATCTCCATCTGCTATATAATCTCGGATTATATGAAACTTGCGGTTGATATGCTTGGTCTTTGGATGATATCTTGGTTCCTTAGCGAGTGCTATGGCGCCAGTGTCGTCACACAATATCTACAGTGGGTCCAATGCACTTGGAACCACGCCAAGCTCAGTGATGAAGTTTCTGATCCAAACTCCTTCACTTGACGCTTCTGCAGCAGCCATGTATTCCGCTTCTACTGTAGATCCCGCGATCACGCTTTGCTTGCAGCTTCTCCAGCTCACAGCTCCTCCATTCAAAATATAAACGTATCCTGACTGAGATTTAGAATCATCCTTGTCGGTGTCGAAACTAGCATCAACGTAACCTTTTACGACAAGCTGTTCATCACCCCCATAGACTAAGAACATTTCTTTAGTTCTATTTAGGTACTTTAGGATGTTCTTCACGGCTGTCCAGTGTTCCACTCCTGGATCACTTTGATATCTGCTCGTCAAACTAAGAGCATTGGACACATCCGGTCTAGTACACAGCATGGCATACATGATAGAACCTATGGCCGAGGCATAAGGCACTTTGCTCATAGCTTCCCTAGCATTTACTGTAGCTGGACACTGAGCCTTGCTCAATATCTTACCTGACAACATAGGCACTGAACCTTTCTTTGCCTTATCCATTCTGAACCTTTTCAGGCGTCTTCGTCTATCTCTATAGATCTTGATGCCCAATATATAAGCAGCTTCACCTAGGTCTTTCATTGAAAAACACTTTTTCAAATAACTCTTCACATCGTTAAGCATGTTGATGTCATTTCCGATAATCAATATGTCATCCACATACAGTACCAAAAACATCACCGAGCTCCCACTCACTTTCTTGTAGATGCAAGCTTCGTAGCAATTTGGAACAAATCCAAAGCTCTTGATCACTTGATCAAAACGAAGGTTCCAACTCCGAGATGCTTGCTTCAGTCCATAAATGGAACGCTGAAGTTTGCATACTTTACTAGCATCCTTAGGATCGACAAAACCCTCGGGTTGCATCATATACAACTCTTCATCAATGTTGCCATTGAGGAAAGCAGTCTTGACATCCATCTGCCATATTTCATAATCATGAAACGCAGCAATTGCTAAAAATCCGAATGGACTTAAACATCGCTACGGGAGAGAAAGTCTCATCGTAGTCAACACCTTGAACTTGTCGAAAACCTTTTGCGACAAGCCGTGCTTTATAGACGGTAACATTACCATCCGCGTCCGTTTTCTTCTTGAAAATCCATTTGCACTCAACGGCCTTTCGGTCGCTAGGAGGATCCACCAAAGTCCATACTTGGTTCTCGCTCATGGATCCCAATTCGGATTTCATGGCTTCCAGCCATTTCTCAGAGTCTGGGCTCATCATCGCTTCCTCATAGTTCGTAGGTTCACTGTCTTCTACCAACAAGACAGTCAAGACAGGGTTGCCGTACCACTCAGGAGGGGCACACGACCTTGTCGACCTGCGACGTTCAGTAGCAGCATCGTCCGAAGCTTCATGATCCTTGCCATTAGCTTCCTCTATTGTTGGTGCAGGCGGCACTGGAACAATTTCAGGTGCTGCGCTACTCTCCAATTCAAGAGAAGGTTCAATAACCTCGTCTAGCTCTACTTTCCTCCCACTCACTTCTTTCGAGAGAAACTCCTTCTCAAGAAAGGAACCGTTCTTTGCGACAAACACTTTGCCTTCGGTTCTGTGATAGAAGGTATACCCAATAGTTTCCTTAGGGTATCCTATGAAGACGCATTTCTCCGCTTTGGGTTCGATCTTGTCCAGCATCAACTTCTTGACGTAAGCTTCGCATCCCCAAACTTTAAGAAACGACAACTTAGGTTTAGCACCAAACCACAGTTCATACGGTGTCGTCTCAATGGATTTAGATGGAGCCCTATTTAAAGTGAATGCAGCGGTTTCTAATGCATAACCCCAAAATGATAACGGCAAATCAGTAAGAGACATCATCGATCAGACCATATCTAATAGGGTTCGATTCCGGCGTTCAGACACACCATTGCGCTGTGGTGTTCCGGGTGGCGTGAGTTGCGAAACAATTCCGCTTGCTTCAAGATGCGTGAGAAAATCATAACTCAAATATTCGCCCCCATGATCGGATCGTAGAAACTTAATCTTTCTGTTACGATGGTTCTCCACTTCATTCTGAAATTCTTTGAACTTTTCAAAACGTTTCAGATTTATGTTTCATTAAATAGATATACCCATATCTACTTAAGTCATCGGTAAAAGTGAGGAAATAGCGATATCCACCGCTCGTCGAAACACTCATCGGTCCGCATACATCGGTATGTATGATTTCCACAAGTCCGTTGCTCGCTCCATCATACCGGAGAACGGGGTTTTGATCATCTTGCCCATGAGGCATGGTTCGCATGTGTCAAATGATTAAAAATCAGGAGACTCCAAAAGTCCATCAGAATGGAGTTTCTTCATGCGCTTTACTCCAATATGACCTAGACGACAGTGCCACAAATAAGTAGTATTATCACTATCTACTTTGCATCTCTTAGCCTCAATGTTATGGATGTGTGTTTCATCCCTTTCGAGATTTAGAAGAAATAAACCATTCACAAGAGGTGCATGACCATAAAAGATGTTACTCATATAAATAGAACAACCATTATTCTCCGATTTAAATGAATAACCGTCTTGCAATAAACACGATCCGGAAATGATGTTCATGCTCAACGCAGGCACATAATAACATTTATTAAGGTTTAAAACTAATCCCGAAGGTAAAACTAAGGAGAGCGTGCCGACGGCCATCACATCAACTCTTGATCCGTTGCCAACGCGCATCGTCACCTCATCCCTCGCAAGCCGCCGTCTATTCCGTAGCTCCTGTTTCGAGTTACAAATATTAGCAACTAAACCGGTATCAAATACCCAGGCACTACAACGAGGGCTAGTAAGGAAAACATCAATAACATGTATATCAAATATACCGTTGATGGTGTCAGCCTTCTTATCCGCTAAGTACTTCGGACAGTTGCGCTTCCAGTGACCCTTGTCCTTGCAATAGAAGCACTCAGTGTCCGGCTTAGGACCAGACCTGAGCTTCTTCTCAGCAGGGGCATTGTGCTTGCCGCCGCCCTTCTTGAAGGGCTTCTTTGCTCCCTTACCTTTCTTAAAGGAGGGCTTGTTGACCATCAACACATGATTATCCTTCTTGATGTCCACTTCCGCAGCCTTCAGCTTTGCGAAGAGCTCGGTGATCGTATCAGTGGAACCAATCTGATTATGAGTCACTACAAAACTTTTGTAGCTGGGAGGGAGTGATTGCAGAACCCTGTAAATCTTGAGCTCCTCTGGAATCGTGCATTCCAATTGCTCAAGGCGTTGAGTGTAGCCCGACATCTTTATGGCATGCTCACTAACGGAACTCCCTTCCTCCATCTTGCAGTTAAAGAACTTCTCAGAGATCTCATATCTCTCAGAACGGGCTTGAGTCTGAAACATGGTTTTCAGCTCCTCGAGAATCTCAAAGGGCCCGGGATAGGTTTCAAAACGATTTTGAAGCTCCGGTTCCATAGCAAACAACATGGTGCTCTTAATAACACCATAATCATCTTTGCGCGACTGATAGACAGCTTTCTCATCAGCCGGCGCAGTTGCAGCAGGGGGGTTACCTAACGCTTTCTCAAGGACATAGTCCTTTTGTCCGCCAGATAGAATGATTCTTAGATTGCGGAACCAGTTGGTGAAGTTAGACCCATTGTTTCTAAGCTTTTCTTTCTCCGCAAAAACGTTGAAGTTGAAGTTGGACTTGGACATTGGATCTACAGTATTTGCAAGTACAATTTAGACTATGTTCATGATAAATAGTTCAACTTAATCAAATTACTAGATGAACTCCCACTAAATTCAACATCCCTCAAGTTGTTTAGTGAACACGATCCAAATTCACCACACCTAATCCGATCATCACGAGAAGAGATGTGGTTTCAATGGTGGACAACGAAGTGTCGATCATATCATTCATATTACTCATGCTTAACCTTTCGGTTCTTGTGTTCCGAGGCCATGTCTGTACATGCTAGGCTCGTCAAGTTAGACCCAAGTATTTCCGCATGTGCAAAAACTGGCTTGCACCCGTTGTATGTGAGCGTAGAGTCTATAGCACCCGATCATCACGTGATGCTTGGACACGACGAACTTTCGCAACGGTGCATACTTGGGGAGAACACAGTTTTTATCTTGATCTTTAAGTGAGGAATCATCTTATAATGCTACCGTCGTGATCTAAGCATGATAAGTTACATAAAAGGATAAACATCACATGCATATAACTTTATGTGACATGGTATAGCCAATCTTCGCGCAATGATCTCCATCTTGTGCGTTCCGGCATGATCTCCATCACTCCACCATGATTGCCTCCACCACGAATAGCAACTACAACTATTGCTAACTACTTAGCGATAAAGTAAAGCTATTACATGGCGTATAAGAAGTTGACTCGCAGGTCATACACAATTATAAAGACAACCATATGGCTCCTGCCGGTTGTGTACTCATCGACATGCAAGTCGTGAAACATTACAAAACATGATCATCGCATACAATATACACATCACATCTTGGGCCATACCATATCACAGAAAACACTCCCTGCAAAAACAAGTTAGACGCCTCTAATTTGTTGTTGCATGTTTTACGTGGCTTTATGGGAGTAGATGATAAGAATGATTCTTACCTACGGAAAGCCACAACGGTGATATTATGGTTTCCAAACTCCGGTGTTAATCCCATGACAACTATAGTGAGAGAAATTGACATCCACCAGCCGCATGTGTGGAACAAGCCACACGTCAAGTGCGGAGCCGGTCTCGCGAACGACGTCGCGTAAGGTTGGCCTGGACCGCTTCAATCTCACTATCCCGCGTCATAAGAAGAACACAAACAAGAGGCTTGCAACAGAAAACATCAACGCCCGCAACAACCATGTTGCGTTCTACTCGTGAAACACATCTACGCATAGATCTAGCTCTGATACCACTGAAGGGTTTCGCGGCATAGTAAATCAAAAATTTCTACGGAGCGAACAGAGGGAAAGCCAAGATCTAATCTAGGAGATGCAAACAACGAGAGAGATTGGATTAGATCTTCATACCCTTGAAGATTCGCACAGCGGAACGTTCCTCGGAACGTGGGTGATGTAGTCGTACTCGCTTCTCCTCCTCGCGATCCGATCCGATCTAGCACCACAAGTGGCGGTGCCTCCGTGAGATGCACACGTGCAGCACCTCGACGTCTCCTCCTTCCTCGGACCAGCGAGTATGGTGGAGAGATAGATTGGATCTACAGCACGACGGCGTGGTGTATATGGTGGAGAATTTCTGCTGCAGGGCTTCGCCTACAAACAGTCGGGAGGGAGAGAGGAAGGTAGCAAGGCTGCTAGGGCTTGGAGGAAGGTGTGTGTAGAGAGAGGGGGCGCACCACCCCTCTATATATAGAGGGGGGCGGCCATACCTTGCCCCTCCTCCAAGCCTATCTCTAGTTTAAACAATTTAAACTCTCCCTTATCTAGAAATCCTATCTCTAGTTTAAACGATTTAAACTCTCCCTTATCTAGAAATCCTATCTCTAGTTTAAACGAGTTTAAACTTATCCAGGATCGGCTGGGCCTTATGGGGCCTTGTGCCCCTGGCCCAATGCGGCCAGGACACTCCCTCATAGGCCCATGCCGCCTCCCGGAAGGTGGGGCCACGTTGGTCCCCTTCTGGAAGGTTCTAGAAGCTTCCGGTACAATACCGATTAACCCGGAACAATTCCAAACTCCAAAAACTGCACTGCCTTATATGAATCTTATTCTCCGGACCATTCCGGAACCTCTCGTGATATCCCGGATCCCATCCGAGACTCCTAACAAAAATTCATAAACCAATTATCCAATCTATCCTAGCGTCGAGATACGTTAAGTGTGTGACCCTGCGGGTTCGAGAATATGCAGACATGATCTTCTATCAATAATCAACAGCGGGGTCTGGGCACCCATATTGACTCCCACACATTCATCGATGATCATATCGGATGAACCACGATGCCAGGATTCAATCAATCCCATATATATATTCCCTTCGTCTCGCGATATTTTACTTGCCCGAGATGCGATCGTCGGTACCGTCATACTTAGTTCAATCTCGTTCACAGCAAGTACTTTACTCGTTCCGTAATCCGATATCACTTTGTGATTAACTCCTTAACCACATGCTTGCAAGCGGTGTTGATATCGATTACCGAGTGGGCCCGAAGTATATCTCTCCGACTTGGGAGGGACAAATTCCATCTCGATACATACAACCCAACAGATACTTTCCGATCACCTGAGAGACACCTTTATTATCACCCTCTCAGAGGATGACGTTTGATGACCTCAAAGCTTTCTTCCGATACCAGGGAGTTGCATTATCTCATGGTCTAAGGAATACAATATTTGACATAGGAAAAGCTTCGCAAAGACGAACACGATGACACGATCTAATTGCTCTGCTTTGTTTGGGTCTATCCACCATATCATTCTCCCAATGATATGATCTCATTATCAATTGACAACTCATGTCTATGTTTAGGAAACCTTAACCATCATTGATCAATGAGCTAGTCCATAGAGGCGTACTAGGGACACGGTGTTGTTTACAAACCACACAAGTATTAAAGTTTCCGCTTAATACAATTCTAGCATGGAACATAAACTTTATCATGAACAAGAATTATAATAATAACATCTTTATTATTGCCTCTAGGGCATAAATCCAACATATACTCCATCAAATCCTTAAACGGCTAAGATGTGCATGAAATTCAAATTTCATATCAAAATATGTACATATTTTTATGGAGTGTGTCCTATGTGTTGTGGTTAGTCTAACCACTTTGGACCCAATAAGTTTGGGGACCAAGATGTACTTGAATGTTGTTTTAGGTACATTGGAGATGCAATGGATGCTTGTCTCATCTATAAGGAAAGTGTTGTCACCACATGATAATTGGAGCCAAGCTAGGATGATCGACAAATTCTTATCTACTACATCATACCATTGCTATCTCGGTAACAAGTATCTTATTCATGCATACTATTCTTTCATCCAATCTCTTGTAGGTTGCATCTTGGCATGAATTTATCCGTTTGTAAATGTTGCGGTTCTTGCAAGGATCTTTAAAAGACTTCTTTATCCTTATTGCTTATGTGAGTAATTTGAGATGATGCATATAATGGGGAGTATATAACATCATGTTCATGATTCACCAATTCCAAATATGCCTTCTAGCAATTTATTGCATATTAATTCCTCAAGGTACTCTCATGTGCAATATTGTTGAAATTGCTTTGAATCCTTCCTTTTGCTACTTGTTACCTTTCTAAAAGTATCCCAACTAGAATTTGTTCCCTTAGTGTTAGTTGTGATGTTTTTGAGGTTTTTATTTTTCTATGGTGAAGTTCATTGATATACCATAAGAGAAAATAGAGCCATGGGATATATATGCACTTAAGCGAAAAATATCATGTTTGGTATATCTTATGACCTCCTCTTGGATATATTGTTTTCTTATTTTATTAACCTCTTATGTATGGTTGTTTATTTGTGGATTATTATCATGTTTTGTCTACTTATAAACTTGTATACACGAGAGTGTTAATCTCTCACTTGATATCATCGCTCTTTGCCGGCCATATCTCTTATCCTCTTGGGTTTTAATGGTATTGGTAAGGTCTTGATTTATGATTGCTTGGTTTACTTTTATTGCATCTTCACGCACTCATATCTCATATTTGGTTTCTTTTGGACTTAAGCTTGTCTTGACAAGTGTATTTATTTATATCTACTCCTTGTATCTTGGTTGTGTTCTAAATAATATAGAGGGAGTGAGGATTCCATGTTTGTGCATATTGTATTCAAACACAATAATTAAAATTTATGCACGAATCGTGGGGAGCTTCCTTATTTCATTTAGAGCACTATTTGTCCATTTGATTTTTTGGATCATTGGATTGCTTGTTTCATCCGTTGAAGTTTCTTCACCATTTTATCCTTGTAGCAAACTTTGATCCTCAATATAGCTCGATTTCCTCCAAATATTCGTCATTAGATACGTGCATTTGATTTCACTCAAATTATGAGAAATGCACACCTTGGGGATGAACTCATACTATATTGGCCTTCTAACTTTGTCATCCATTTTGTCACTTGTTGTCAATGGGGGAGAAGTTTAGAGGGTTTAAGGTAAATGGTTTTATACTTAAGATTGGTTTTATCTTAAGTGTTTTCCTTTCATGCATTTCATCTTTATTATGTTTTGCATGGTTGTATATATAGTGTAAACTCTCCCAAAACTTATTCTTGACAATGCATGCAATGAAATTCAAGTTCATCACACATGCATATATTGTGGGGGAGTTTGCTCTATATATGTTGGTTCTACTCACATCTCTTACATTAGTTGTAGTTTGTGTAAGTAGAATCATTTTTGATATGTGCTAGTAGCTTTGTGTTACTTGACCATATCAAATGCAACCTCTTGTACACAACTTATTCTCGGATAAGCTGCGTACTTGTTTCTAATATTCATTATATAAACCCTCTTGTTGTGATTGCCATCAATTACCAAAATGGGGGAGATTGAAAGAGTAATTGCCCCAATGTGTGGTTTTGGTGATTAATGACAATCCCTATGGACTAATGTTTTCACTGAGTTTTATATGAAGAAATATTCCATAGGTCATGTTTGTAGTCTATATGTTGGATTCAAGTATGTATGCCATGAAGATAAAGATATACCTTGAGTATTGGCATCAAAATCATCGAGTTGAAGAGAATAATATGATATGATCAAGATCTTGAGAGTGTGATCTTAATAGAAGAATTCAAGATATGGCTCTAAGATGGTGTCATGATAGCCTCATTAGTTGAGCTATGCTTGACTTAGATTTAGAGCGTGTAATCAAATTAATAGTTCTTTATATACCTCAAGATATTGAGATGTAGCATGAGAAGATACATGGTTGACCTATATAAAAAGTGAAGATCTTATATAGCCCATGAGAGGATGACATCAAGTGGTGATCGTCATCAAGCTTGAGAAGGGAAGATTCAAGATAAGCATCTCAAGAAGATTATTTGCTTGAAGATTGCCGTCCATATTTGTGATAATGGACATGTGAAGACATGTATTAATGAAGCTATCCAATAGTGGTGTATGTGGGGAGCAAATTAGGAGTCTTCACGAAGCAACAATGATCAAGTAATGCATTCCGGCTTGGATGGAGATTGAAGTGTTGTCATCAAGATAAAGCGGGATGTGCAAGGCAAATGTATGGCTTTGCTAGGTTTTCCTTTTACCGGTCTCAAGTTGGTTGTTGGGAGACCGGGTTATAGGATACATAGCCGCACTATTAAGAGGGGCTTTCGGTTGGGTAACTTGATCACATCGTCATAGGGAACTAAATCCTTTGCATTCTTTGCATCTTACTATTTTGTTGCTTCTTGGTGTTTCTCCATGTGAGGTTCTTTAGCTTGTTTCTAGCTCTTCAAAAATCCCAAGTTCATCGAAAACGGAATTCGTATGCATCTTCTATGGCGTTTTCGAGTTTGAAGGTTTTATCGGTTCTTCTTATAGGGAGGCTTCTTAACTTTCTTCATTTGGTTCTATCCTCCTCCACTGGACTATGATGTTTCTCTGCACCATCTTGTAGGGCTTGTTTTCCTCATCAAAACAAGCCCAAGGTCATCGAAATCGGAGTCCGGACACAAAAGTTATCGCCGTTTTCGTGTGCCCTATTTGGTTCCAGCGGAATTCTGGCGGACTGAGTGTGTGGCCGGAATTTCCGGCGACCGCCGAAAAACTGTTCTGTATGCTGTTTCGGTCTGTACCGGAACTTTCAGTTTTGATCGGAAATTTCGGCGGCTGATCCGGTGGCGCCGGTTTCATCGCCGGAACGTGTTCGCCCAGCGCATCTTGCTTCCAACGGTCATCCCCCTTGAAGGGGTATAAAAGGGGGGCTTCTTCCCCAAAGTTCCAAGGCTCTTGAGCATGTTTTTGACCTCCATTGTTGACCCCTTTGAGCTTTCTTCCTCTCCCTTCCCTCCTATGATTCTTGCATCTTTTTTAGGGCTTTAGAAGAGGAGATCTAGATCTACAATCCCCACCAATCAATTCCTCCTCTAAGTGAGGGCAACCCATTGGATCTAGATCTTGGATTCATTTGTTGGTTTCCACCATTGTTCTTTCTATCTAATTCCTCCCTAGCACTTGTTGCTTTGGTGGGATTTGAGAGTGAAGGATTTGAGCACCCTTGGTGTTCTTGCTTTGCATTCGTGCATAAGTGTTGAGCTCTCCATTACGATTTGTTCGAGTGAGAGACCGTGAGCTTGCTAATCTTGTAGGGTGACCTCCTAGTTGGCTTGGCGGTTGGTACCGAGATGTCCTCTTCGTGGAATATTGTGAAGAGACCCGGGCTTCTCCTTCGTGGAGCTTGTGAAGTGTTTGTGCAGCTTGCCATCTCCGGGGTGGAGGAAAAGCTAGCCATAAGTAAAGGGCCTATTCCTTCGTGGGATAAACTCGGAGAAGAAGGTGAGCCGTTGTGGCGCGAGGAATCCTTCGTGGAACCTCGCACCTCTCCAACGTGACATAGCCCCCTTCCCAAAGGTGGTGAACATGGGAATACATCTTCGTCTCCGCGTGCCTCGGTTATCTCTATATCCGAGCTTACTTTCCTTGTGATAGCCATCAAGCTTGAAGCACTTATATCTTGCTTATCACTTGTGGTATATTTATCTTGTGCTATCTTGCTTAGCTTAATTTGTTGTTGGTGCACTTAGTTGAGCCTAGTTTATTTAGGTGTTGTGCTTGTAAAATAAACGTTAGTTTAATTCCGCATTCTATCAAGTCAAAACCGTAATAGTTTTAAAATTGCCTATTCCCCCCTCTAGGCGACATCTCTATCCTTTCATCGTCCTATGTAAACATGGTGTTCGATGCTATAAGTTATAATCCTAAGATCTATGTCATGTTTGTGTAGTTTATTTGTCTTTTGATTGCTTGGTTGAATGTCTTTGGTTCATTAGAGTTGTATGTTGATATGGTACAGTCCTTTGGTGTCCATTATATTTGTGCGCGCATGGATTAAACATCATAGGGTTTGTAGTATGTGTAAGAGGAAGGGGGAAGTTCTGCCAGAGTGACAGAAACATGAGGACGCGAACCGGAACGTTGCACGTATGAGAGTAATAGGACCATTAACTTAAGGCTATGGTTGGGGAAACCTTAATGCACTGTTAGTAGTTACAGATGTTTGCTAAAAATCCAATCATATAGTACATGTAATTCCAAGTAGTGAAGCACATGTATATTTAGCCTCTCCCACATAGAAAACTGCATTGAAGACAATGAACCCGATTTATTCGCCAATTAAACTTGGACAAAGCCACCACAATTACCACCACTTTTCCACACTCATGGTTCTGTTAGTTTAGTGTATTTTATTGCTGCAGCAAATAGCTTTACTTTCTTGTTATTTATTTTCTTGCAAAGCTTTCTGTAGTACTCGTTTTGTTGCTCTAGTTTTATTTCCTAGATAATGCAAACGTTTAGTGTGCGTAGAGTTATATCAGTGGTTGATAGAACTTGAGAGAATATTTATCCTACCTTTAGCTCCTTGTTGGGTTCGACACTCTTACTTATCGAAAATGCTACACACGATCCCCTATACTTGTGGGATATCAAAGCCCGATTGAGGTAGATAAGTGTTCATCATATTACAATACAAGTGGCGAATATTTATACAAGTATTGGTACAAAGTTCACCATATCACATTACAAATGAAGTGGTCATCGCCTACACTAGAATCAAACAGAATACATCTGTGATGACGTTGAGCAAGAGTAAGAGCACTAGCAATATATTCATTCGGTTCTCCTTCCATAGGTGGTTCCTCCACTTGGCTACCGCCTCCTCTCGAGTCGCGTATCCTTTGTAGCTATTGCCGCTGAACTTGTTCACCTATTTCTGACAGTCCTCCCACTCATCATAGACTCCTGGAACCCAACTCTTGTACAACAAGTACCACTTCATCATCTCTATAGATAAGGCATATTAGTAAATCACGCAACAGAAAGAACTAAATCGGTTCACATGCATATATGTTCACATAAACTAAAGCAAAAGATCAGTAAACATAAAAGATAGCACACAAATCACAATCATAGAAGTTTGACGACAACAACCACAATAGTTAAGTTTACAACATACGACCATAGTAGTATGGTTTGTGACACAACACTACACACAGACATCTATGATAATTCTAGGCGCACACATCGATCATTGATGAGAACTGCTAACACTCGGCTTTGGGAACGGTAGATAGCCATCCTTCATTATCCACGTACTGTTGTGTGGCATCCCGCAAAAACACTACTAGAAAATCGCGTTGTTTTTGTGCATTGCATCATCATGACCGCATGCTCATGTCATCATGCCACATTGCATTTGAGCATCGTCATCATCTTGCATTTGTTTGCATAAAACTATTTGCGGAAAAACCTGTTTGTGTTTTCTAAACGCCCCGTCTTTAATTCAAAACCCAAAACCGGGTCCCCGGAATATTTTGTTTTGACTAACCACGGTTTGCAAACGGTCCGTTTAAAATGAATAAAATATTAAATTATTTTAGTGGGGGCAGTCGAACGGGCCGATTCGACCCGAACGACCACCCCCAGAAATAAAATCGTCCCACACATAATCCTAAAGCTACCCAACCTAATCTACCCACAACCCCTCCACCTCACCCCACCCAATCCCCTCTCGCCACCTCACCTCTCTCCCTCCCTCCACCACTCCCTAGCTGACACATCACCACCCCACTCCCCACTCAATCCCTCCCCCAGACCCACCTACCGACCCCCTCTCCTTTCCCTCTCTCTCTCTCCTGACCCAACCAACACCAGCAACCCCACCCCCCCAACTCGCTGTGCCCCGGGCCCCACTCCCCACCTCCCTCACGCGCCTCTCCCTCCCCGCACACAACACACCCGCACGCCACCCTCGTGCAGCCCCTGTCCCCGGGCCCCACCCGCTCCCCTGTCCCCGCACGCCTCCCCCAACCACCCGTCTCCTTCCTTCCCTCTCCCTCCTCGCTCGCTCCCGCCGCCGCAGGTGCCCGTACGCAGCCGCCGCACGTCCCGTGCCCTCTCCTCCTCGCCCCATGACCCGCCTCGTTCTCTCTCTGGCCAAGCGCCGTCGCCTTCTCACCGCGCTCATCGGCCGCTCGAGCTTGGCCGCGACGCCAGCGTCTCTTCTCGGGCTCCGGCGTCCTCCGTGCCTCCCCGCAGCACCGCCTCGCCTTCCGGCCGGCCACCCCCTCCTCGGCCCCACCATCCCGCGACCTCACCCCGCCGGCGAGCCGCCCTCTCCTCGCCCGCGCGCCCTCCGGCCCGCGACCGCCGTCGCCCAGGCCGCCTCCCTCCAGCGCTCGCCCGACCCGCATCGCCGGCGAGCCTCGCCCCGTCCTCCGCGCGGCCCCCCTCCTCTCTCAGCTCCGGCGAGCGCCGCCTCCTCCTCCCGCGGTGCTCCCCGTCCGTCCCCGAGCGTGCTCCACCCCTCTCCGACCTCCCTCCTCGGCCCCGCCTCACCCGCGGCCCCTCCACCAGCTCCGCTCGACCTCACCCCGCCTCGTCGAGCTGCCGCCGTCTACCCCTCTGCCGGCGCCCCCGAGCCACCCCCTCTCCGCCATCGTCGCCGGCGGCCGCGCCCAGCACCGGAGGCCGCCTCCCCGACGCCTTCTCCCCACCTCGTCCTCCCGCGCCGCCCGGCGTCTCTCGCCCTCGCCATCGTCCCCGCGGCCCGAGCCCGCCGGCGCCGGCCACCTCCTTCCCCCCCAACGCTCGCCTTCCCTTCCAGCGCGCGCCACCGCCTGGGCTCGCGCAGCCGCCGCCCTCCGTTCCGGCAGACGCCGTCTGCAAGGTGTTCGAGTTATTTCCTGTACGGTACATGGCGTCCTCGTTTGGTTCCGTCCGTTTTGGTGTATATCTGATATCGTGCGTGCTCGGTAAAAGATTACTACAAGCCACTCGAGCCCGACAAGTTCGTCACCAACATCTACATCGGTTCGATGTCGTGCCCCAGGAGACCTTTGCAAGTCACCACCGATCTCAAGCGAGGCTCTCAACAAGATCTTCTTCTCGGAGCCCTAAGAACGTCTCACGGATTCCTCAGACCGGACCCGATAACCGCCAAGGCCGCCGACACGGATGCTCCGAGTTCTCCATCGAGGAAACCAAGGTCGTCGACATGGAACCGTAGGACGCCAAGAACTTCACCCCGAATGCCAGAACCGACCCGATACGCGGACCCGACAAGTTCTTCTCGACGACAAGATCATCGACAGGGAACCCGAAGACCACATGTGCGACAAGTACTCCCTCGAGAACGACGAGTACCTCACCCCGGACACCGACACCCTGGACGACAAGTTCTTCCCCCGGAAGCATTGACGCTCGTGCGACAAGATCTTATACCCCGATCTGACGACCCTAACCCCGGAGTCCGAGAACGATCCCGCCGAACCCCGAACCCCGGAACCCCAAGATCGTCGAGACCCCCTAATGTGTGAACCCTTTTTCTCGAGCCCTATTTTATAAAGGAAATAACAACTTGTTGCATATTAATTGTCATTCTCGCATGCATGTCATTGGTTTGGGGGCCTTACGCCGATTCACCTTATAATTAAATATGGGGCCCATATGCGGGCAAATCTAGCCTTATATTGGCCTCATTTAAATTTGAGTAGCGAACCGGTGCTATCTTTTGCCATGTTAATCAACATTTAATTTGCGGGGTAGGTAAATGACTTGAACCGTTTAATTAATTTCCAGGACCCCGGTTCCGCTTAATCTTGCCTAATTGCATCGCACCTTTGCCATGTCATACATCATACATGCATCATGTCGATCTTTTGCCGTAGTATTAAATATTGCATCCGGTGTTTCTTCTAGTGATTTGCTTCTTCGCGGATAAGGCCGTTGAGTTGATGTGAGCTTCGCCCCGATCTTCGGTTGAACCTTCGACAATGTTTTCAGGCGAGCATCTCCCCCTTTCTACCTATCTTAATTTTATAGTATGTATTTCCCTCCTGTTGATCTATTGCTATCTGTGTTGCGATGCTCTAGTTTCCGTACCCGTGATATCCCTTGCAGCCTTATATTGCCTTGGACACATCCTATTACCTGTTGTTTGGTAGATAGTTGGACTTGCGCGTCGTAGTCGCTTGCTCAAGTGCTGTTGCGTGTCGTCATGTACCACAGTTGTTGGAGCCTTGCCACATGTTTGATGTTGGAGATGATCTCGGCTTTACTTATCGTTCACTTTAATTCCTGTTTAACAACTAAAATTGAAGTAAGTAAGCAGAGGCATCGGTGGGCGATAGATATTATTTGGTTTCCGACCGCCCACTTGTGTCCCGTAGGACCCCGAGTACTTGATACATGTTCCCTGATTTATCGCGCTATCCACATACGGGGAATTATGGGCCCCCCTTAGCCAGAGCTTGATTCCGTCTTATTTCTTGGGGCCACAAACTAGTTTGAGGTTTTATTTACGATCCTGTACTTATGCCATGCTACTGCTTTATTTACGATTGTGCGAGGAGCACACTGTACTGTTTAGGATCGGGACACGATTCCGCGGTGTCGACAAGCTCAGTTTTGGGTTCCCAGTCGTTCACAGCCGTCCACCCAAACCTCGGGTCCGTCTCGGAGCTAGCTTACTTCGTTGCGGGTGTACTCCAAGGGGTGGCCCCCTGAAATATTTTTGAATCTTGTGATTGCTCTGTCGTGAAAGCCTCGTTGGGTTTTGATTTGGTTTTTCCGAGGTCGATCGTGTGTGTGTTGCTATTTGTGCACCCCGGCCGGGTTAAAACTTTCTGTAAGCCGTGTCCGCGGTTATGGACGACTTGGAGCACAGTATCTCGATCATAGACAACTATAACTAAAGTTTACAGTTATAAATTGACTTGTATCTGATATGACTAGTAATCAGCTTCAACTACAACGGAATGGCTAAATAAAACTGCCAACAATTGCTTGCTTGGGTTGTCGTTTGCGACCATTGTACCTGACTAGTAAATATTGCAACTACAACGGAATGGCTAAATAAAAGTACCAACAACTGTCGGGTTTTGGGGTTATCTCATGCTAATTGTATCTGACTAGTAAGTGCCGCAACTACAACGGAATGGTTAACTAAAACGGCCCACTGTTTATTTTATCAGGATGATTATCTATACTTGACTAGTAATTACTGCAACGATAACTGAATAAATAAAACTGCCAACCGTGTGAGTTCCTCGGTTGACTTCCTCGTTTGGTCTCAAGGGGGAAACACCAGGATGGGTTTGTTTGGTGGTAGTATCAGTTTGGTTCCGAATAGGTCTTTCTCACCCCTCTCTGATTGCCGCCAGTTGTATCGAGTCTCTATAGGTTGTTTAGTGCATGCTGCCGCTGCCGCTTCAGTCCACCATACCTATGTAGGCGAGGACCGCCGAATTCTAGTCTCGCCGTGTACTGGCCTCAGTACTGACGCTCCTCTTTTTCCTTTGCCCTTGTCGGCACCCCTTTTGTTTAAGCAGGTTTTGAGATCGACGTCGTTAGCAGGGTTACCCTTCCGGCTTGGCCTGGGCAGGGTTATGGACGCCATTGGTTATTCTTCAGGTCTCTTAGCCCCATTTGCATCTTGTCCGTAGTCGGACGCTCTATCATTTTCAAGGTGATTTGGATCTTTGTATATTATATCTGTATTCTTGACTCATTGAGTCGCTGTTGTATATATATCTGTTTTGTGGGTCCCATCGAGGACTGTTGTGTAATGTTATTACTTCGTTTTCCACCCGCACGAAAGTTCCTGGTGGGCACCTTTGAATCGTTTCTATGCGGGTTTGGCGGGAAGCGCTGAAACTTGCATAGGGTCGATTCTGAGGGTGTTACATGTTGTCACCCTGCTTACGAAGAATATTTTCAATCTCCCTCTTAGTCTACCCTCTGTTATGTATTAGGACCCCTCCCCTTGTGTTGACATCATCCACGATGATTTCCGACAACTGAACCTGGATGCGATGGAAGTCTTCTCTAAGATCATCATCGTCGCTTTGCGCCAAATTTTTGTCCCATGCTCGGAGACTAGATGGCAGAGTAAGGTTCTGGCAATCCCGTACAAACCATTTAAGGTGATGCATGACGTAGAAGGCCTCTTTGGCGCTGCCAGTAGCCGGCTCCTTGACGGAGGGGAAATCGAGCACGTGCTTGGACACGTGTTTGTCATCCTTGAAACATTCACCCTTGTTGACGAAGGGGCATCCCTTTATAGTATAGCCCTCGAGAGCCTCATTCATAACGCCCCTTATTCTGGTGTAGCTTTCTTCTTATTCTTACTCCCTGAGTCGAAATACGTTGCTATCGAGTACTTTGTGGAAATGACGATGAGTGTGCGGTATTTGTCTCTGCACAACACGATTGAAACAGGATGTTGGAAAAGGTCAAAGGAAGAAATATACAAGAAAGCCTAAGTTACCAATGCTAGCGGGTGTGTGTACTTACTCGGGAAAGAAAGGCAAAAGAAGGGTGTCCGTCCCCTTGTGGTCCACCATGAAATTTTCGAGGTACACCGTCGCCTTGGCACGCATCTCTGATCCTTCCCTCAACCGGCTATCATGCATGTAGTAGGGATCCACTATCGCGATGTAGGGGGTTTGCTCTCTCTTGGTCTTCATCGCCAAATTGAGCGTGAATAGGCGGACAATGTTATAGTCCAGCCGTTTCGAGAGAAACAGCTTGAAGATGTCCTCGTACGCTATGAAGAACACGTCCGCGGGGGCTACATGGACGAAGTCCACGTCCGATGGCACCTTGGCAGTGAAAACCGGGTAATTTGGATCATTGTCTTTAAGAAGCATGCCCTCTAGCGTCTTGATACCATCATTCAAAGCGAGCATATGTCCACGAGCAAGGCGAAGCAGCTCCGGAGTCAGTATCGCTTCACCGGCTACATGCATCATGAGCAAGCCATCCTCGCAGGATGGTATGACGTCATCCTTAGCATGGATCCTCTTCGGAGGAGGTTGGCTCTCGAATTTCTTACCTCTTTTCCTGTGCTTCTTCGTCTTCTGAGAAGGCTCCTCCACTAGGGATGCTAAGTGCTCAACGGCCACCTTTTGGAGTGTGCCAGGGCTAAAGACGAATCCAGCAGGTTTCTCCTATTGATCGGCGGCCGGAGGCGTCTCTTGAGAAAAACCACAGAAGACTAGGCGTTGCGTGCATGTAGTGGGACGCCCACCTTGACTGTTGGGAGCGACGAAGGGTTCTTCATCCACAGCAGGCATGTACAATCCTTTGTCGGCACCGGTTGATACGTCCAAAATGTATCTACTTTCTCGAACACTTTTGCTATTGTTTCTCATCTAAACTTGTGTGATTTGGATACAACTAACATGGACTGACGCTGTTTTCAGCATAATTATCCTGGTGTCTTGTTTTTGTGCAAAAAATCAACTATCACGAAAAATTCCGAAAAATATGCCAAAAATTATATTTCACCAGAAGACCCATGGAGACAGAAGACGAGACGGAGAAGGGTCCTGGGGGGTCCACATCCCTGCCAGGCGTGGGCCTACCTCTGGCCGCGCCTAGGGAGGGTGCAGCCACCCCAGGCACCCCTTCGGCCTCCCTCTATGCCTATAAGTTGCCTCTCGACCTAAAAAACGGGGAGGGGGTCGATAGTTTTCCAGAAATAGTTCCGCTCCGCCGCCGCCACCAGAAACCAAGATTCGGATCCAGAAACTCCGTTCTGGCACCCTGCTGGGACGGGGAATTTGGAGAGAATCATCGCCATCGTCATCACCAACACATCTCCATCAACCACCGATGTTTCCCTCATCCATGAGTGAGTAACCCCTCGATGTAGGCTTGGGGATGGTAGTGATTGGATGAGTTCTATCATGTAATCGAATAAGATCTGTTAGGGCATAGTGCCTAGTATCTCTATTAGTGCTATTTGACTTTGTTGCAACTTGTTGTGCTTAATGCTTGTCACTAGGGCCCGAGTGCCATGATCTCAGATCTGAACTTATTATTGAATCATTATGATAGTATTGTTTGTGATCTTATCTGCAAGTTGTGTACACATATCATTGTCTGGATCCAAAGTCCCCAAAGTGACAATAATTGGGACAACCGGAGGGGATGGCTGTGGTGTGAGGATCATGTGTTCACGGAGTGTTAATGCTTTGCTCCGGTGCTCTATTAAAAGTAGCACCTTAATTTCCAGTATTTCCCTAGAGGCCCTGCTGCCACAGGCTGGCTGGACAGAAGATGTTGTGCAAGTTCTCATTGCGAGCACGTATGACTATATTTGGAGCACATGCCTAGGATTGTTTAGTACTTGGATGCTTGTTATTGTTTATCTGCAATGCCCTAGATCTTGAAGTTACATGTTTAGACTCGTCCATGCAACGCCCGTCCATCCATCCCTATGCCTACCGCACTCGAATCCCATTGTTTACCATTACTTTTACCATTGCTCTTGTTTCACTGTTGTTGCTTTGTTGTTGCTACTATCAAACTGTTGCGAGTGATAAAATTTTGTGAGCAAGAACTATTTGTAGGTGCAGCTGAATTGACAACTCAGTTGTTAAGACTTGCAAGTATTCTTTGGCTCCCCTTGTGTTGAATCAATAAATTGGGTAATACTACCCGCGAAGACTGTTGCGATCCCCTGCACTTGTGGGTCATCAAGAATATTTTCTGGTGTCGTTGCCAAGGAGCATAGCTTTATTTGTAAGTTCACTTGGATCTATTATTGTTCACTGCTACTCCGTTCATCATGGGTAAGTCTCGTGATGGAAAGTTCCCTATTTTACCATCCACTACAAGAAGAGGTACAGTCCTAAACACCTCTGTTGCTCTTGATTCACCGTCTGTTGTAAGTAAGCTTGTCACACCACCACCACATACTCATGCTACACACACTGCTACTATTGCTGAATCTGAAACTGCATTTGATGCTCATGATGTTACTTCTAATGTGCTTGATGCGAGTGGTTCATTAGGTCCTTTCCTAGATGCTAATATGGCTAGTCTAGGAAATACCGAAACTCCTAGTGAAGACACTGTTACACCTGTTATATCACCTGAGTCTAGAGAGAGTTATGATATTAATGATGGTTACATTGAGAGTGCCGAAGCACACATGGTACTAGTGCTATTAAGAGGCTCCTTGCTAGACGTACTATTATGCCTAAACTGTCCTCTGATCCTAAGTTTGCCACCTCTCCCATAGATATTAAAGATAAATATTATGATTTCTCTCTTGATTTATCCTGTTTGGACATTGTTGAGAAAGAACCTTTTTGTGGGACTAAAAATGAGAGTGTTGTGGCTCATATGAATGAGCTTTCTACTATGAGTGCTTTGTTCTTTGATGATTTTAAGATGCGCAAGTACTTCGTTACTAAGATCTTCCCTTTTTCACTAAAAGGAGAAGCTAGGGCTTGGTTTAATAGATTACCTTCTGGTTCCATTGATAGCCATGATTGCTTGATTGCTTCTTTCTTCCAGAAATATTTTCCTCCCAGTGCCAGACATGCTGCTTTGTAGAGACTTTTTGATTTTAAACAGGGAGAAGAAGATAAATTGCCTGAGTCATGGACAAGGTTCTGTGCCTTGATTCATGCACATCCTGGATGTCCATTGCCTAAGAATGAACTTCTTGATATTTATTATAATGGACTAACTGATGATTCTAGGACATACCTAGATAGCTTTGCTGATTGTGTTTTCAGGAAAAGAACTCCTACAGATGTTGAAGAATTAATGGCTAAGATAAGCAAGAATTATGATGATTGGACTTCAACTGAGCTAAATACACCTGAGCCTATTAGTCCTGAACCAGTTGTGCCTAAACCAGATTGATGTCCACGCACTTCTATTCTTGTAGATAGTTGTTGGGCCTCCAAGTGCAGAGGTTTGTAGAACAACATCAAGTTTTCATTAAGTGGATCACCCAAGGTTTATCGAACTCAGGGAGGAAGTGGTCAAAGGTATCCCCTCTCAAGCAACCCTGCAATCAATATACAAGAAGTCTCTTGTGTCCCCAACACACCTAATACACTTGTCAGGTGTATAGGTGCACTAGTTCGGCGAAGAGATAGTGAAATACAAGTGGTAACGGTGCCAGAAAAGAGCTTCTGACTTGTTGTTGACGTGGGCTAACGGTGCCAGAAAATAGTTGATGGCGTGGAGGAACAGACTAAAGGCAAACTAAAGGAAGCAAGCAAACATGCAACAGATCTAGTAGCAAACGGTGTTTCAATGTTTATAAACAAGGCCTATGGATCATACTTTCACTAGTGAACATTATCTCATATAAATATCCTCTCTTCATGATACTACTCTTAACTACTCTCCGGTTGGACACTCCAATCCACGGTAGGGCCTTCCCCAATATAGATAACCCCACACTATCACCTTGAGCGCTAGATGGTTCCAACAAACACCACAATTTCATAAAGACATCCAACTCCAAATATAACTCATAACAAATATTCAATCTAGCCAAAGTGCCACACACGGTATGCACGCTGTCACTTTCACACACGTGGGGAAAAGCATAGATCTATTAAAGCACAAGGAGTATTTATGTAGACTCAAGCCTAAGTGCCACCATGGTGTGCACGCTATCACTTTCACACACATGGGGAGAGCAGAGATCTAATGAAGCACTTGAGTAGAAAGGTAGATCTACTTGATTACAAAGCTCATGACCACAACAAGATCATGCATAGAGAGAGATGAACACATAGCTACCGGTAGAGCCCTTAGCCTCGAGGAAGAACTACTCCCTCCTCATCATGGGAATCAACAATGGTGATGAAGACGGCGATGGAGATGGCTCCGGGGGCACTTCCCCGTCCTGGCAGGGTGCCGGAACAGAGACTTTCTGTCCCCCGAATCTCCCCTTCGGTGGCGGCGCTATGGAGGTTTTCGTGGATTTCTTTTGGATTATCTAGGTTTTTTCCCATCAGAGGCTTCTTATAGGCGCAGGAATCAAGGTCGGTGGGGGTCCAGGGGGCCCACACCCCCTCCAGGCGCCTCCAGGGCTTGCCCGCGCCTAGGGGGGTTTGTCCACCATGTGGCCCCCCTCCGGCTCTGCTTCGTGGTTCCGTGTTGCTCTAGGGAAAATAATAACTTTGTCTTTTGTCCTGTCCAATTCCGAGAATATTGATTTTCTGCCTTTCTGGAACCAAAAACAGAAGAAAATAGGCAACTGGCACTATGGAAACTTTTTAATAGGTTAGTTCCAGAAAAGATATAAAAACACCTCAAAGTATAGACGAAGCAAAGCAAAGTAGATACAAAACAAGCATGGAGCATCAAAAATTATAGATACGTTTCCGACGTATCAAGCATCCCCAAGCTTAACTCCTGCTCATCCTCGAGTAGGTAAGTGATAAAAAGAATAATTTTTGAGGTGACATGCACAATTAAAATCAAGATCAACCCATTTGCAAGCATTGAAAGCTAGGATAAAATAACTCTAAACATGTGCATGAAAGATGGAGTTATAACAATAGGACATGGTAACTATGCATGCAACATGAAAGGCTACAAACAAAGATCATGAATAACATGCATTGAAAAAGTTTTGTTTGTTTCACATACAGGAAACATAGCATAGTGGCAATCAGCTTGTCCCTCACAGAGTAGCAAATAGATGCATAGGACACCTTCAAAGTTCACAAGGGTGACTAGAAACAAGTAGCACAAGAACAAGTAATATCACAATATGCATCAATCAATAAGCTTTGGAACACTGGACACAGAATGACAACTATGCTCTCTTAATGGTGCCTAAAGGTAGAAGGTGGAGACTCAAATAATGGTGGAAGAAAGGCCTTTTATAAAGGAAGCGGGGATTACAAGTTTCAAAAAGAGCTTCGAAAAATTATGGTACTTGTTAGCTTTCAGCCCTCATTGCCCCTATCATAAGCATCTTGAAGTGGTTAAGGTTAAAGTGGCAAAGATGGAGTATATGCTTGATGAAGTATAAGTTGGCAATCTCAAGTCCCTTGAATACGAGGGTCACACCTCATGCATACTCAACTTTGGGTCCAGGTAAGTTCTTGTCATTGTAAGTATTTCCATATCATTGAGAACCGCCAACGGGGTACCCCTTGCACATGGTACAGGAGCTATCCCATAACCAAAAAGACAAGGCAAGCAGACAATGAGCATCTCAGCAATCTTCTTATTTACCATGGTAATATGGTGCTTTTTTCTCTCTTTCCTCTTTTCTCAATGTGTCTCTTTTTTTATAAGAAGAATGCTTCATAGATGTCACTATGGTGATGTTGCAAGTTTCCACCATGATTAGGCATGGCTTAGGCTAGCGGCCCAGGCGTTTCTCTAACACATGATACAAACCCCATGGACTTACAAGTTCCCTCTTTATTTCACACCGGTGACATTCATAGACAAAAGAGCATGATATCAACTGAGTAAAAAGTTTAAGTGCAATGTTGAAAATGTTCCCCGTGACAACACGGTTCTGCTAATTCCAATGTATAAGTGCAATCATATACAACAAAGTTGTCACAATGGTTCAAGTTTATTAGGGGCAAAGAATAAAGTGTGCCATCAAGTTTGTGAGGACTTTAGTTACTAAGTTTTCACATAACAAAATAGTTTTTAATTGGAAGATAGTTGAAAACAAGAATATACTTGGAATGGTGTAACACACCATGCATAGGAGTTTATAGTGGACACTTTGGAATAACTTGGTTTCTTGGGAGTTGGAAGCATGAGTAGAGCTTACTCATACAAGTGGAGGCTAGCAAAAGACTGGGAGCAACCAACTAATAGAGCAATAATGGCCATAATCATGCAGTGCAACAAAGCATACTAATCAAAGCATAGAGTGGTACTACAAGTCAAGGACTAAATTATCATAGAGGCTAATGGTGACTTGTGAGAGTCATAACATGGTGTGAGCATGTGCCAAGTCAACCCAATCAAAGCATCAAAGGAGAATACCAGAATACTATGCATTTGCATGCTAAAACAACGCATAATTTCTTCAAGGCACACTAAGCAATCCCAATTGTTTGGAACAAGACATGCTACAACAATAATCACTAAGCATAAGGTCAAAACAACACCTAGCATGTCATGCTAAAGTCTAAGTCACAGTCAATGCAAGCTCCTCTTGCACTTACAAGCAAGAACTTACTACCCTTTTCCAACACCAATCAACCTATTTGAAACAACTCACAAAGATAATAATCAATAAAGACCAGTGAGCTTGTCTCACAAATCCACAAAGAATAACTAAAAAGTTCTAAGCACAAAGCAGAAGAAAACAAAAGCTAAACGCAGTGCTAGCAAAAGTGAACACTCACAAAACAATAAGAGGGAAAACTAGAGTGTTCTAGGCAATGGAAATAGAGTGTGTCTCTCTACAAAAGAAGTGTGGTGTAACCAACCAACTTACTCAAGCAAACTAAGCAAACCAAAAAAAAACTAAGATGCTCCAAGAACAACACAACAATGCATGAAACAATAAAAACGAAGTGTCTAGAAAGACTTGAGATTTTTATTGATGAAGAAGGGGATGCCTTGGGCATCCCCAAGCTTTGACGCTTGTACCTCTTGGATATTTCTTGGGGTGACACCGGGGTGGAATTCCCAAGCTTTATATTTTGTTCATTCTTCATCTCATTACATCATTCTTTCTCTACACCTGAAATTTTTCCTTCATACAAAACTTAACACAATCTTCATTAGCAACATTAGTGTATTCAAAAGATATTATACCTTAGGAAAAGCTTTGGAACAGCAAAAGTTTTCACTAAAAACACAAAATACTGTATCAATTCCCTTAAAAAGCTAAATTTACCCAAAAATAACCCAAAAAGGAATCAATAAGAAGCACATGCAAATAATGGCAAAAATCTGTCAAAACGGACCAGCAGGTAGAAACCGATTTTTTTGAAGACCTTCTGTTGCTCAAATCAAAACGTGTTGAACTAACGAAAGTTAGATAACATAATGGGGGATTTATTGTAAATTTTGAGCTCAATCCGAGTTACAGAGACTCCTCGGGAATTTTTATGGTGGACATAAATCTATTTCGGGTCAGCAACTCTCCAAATCTTACTTCCCTCTCATTAGAGGTCATTCTTGGCACAAAAAGCAAACAAAAAGGATAAGGAGAGGTCATTAATGAAGTAATAACTTCCAATACTAAAGAAAACTCTTGGGTTGTCTCCCAACAAGTACTTTTATTTAATGCCTTTAAGTTAGGCTTGATAGTTTGAAAAGATGCTCACATAAGAATATGAATTGAAGCAAAAGAGAGCATCAAGAAGCAAATTCAAAACACATTTAAGTCTAACCCACTTCCTATGCATAGGAATCTTGTAAAGAAACAAGTCATGAAAGCACAAAACAACAAGCATAGGAAAGCAAAACAAGTGCAACTTCAAAATTTTCAACATAAAGAGGGGAAACTTAATATTTTTTAGATGCATAAGACCATGTTTCCCTCTCTCATAATAACTTTCAGTAGAAACATGAATAAAATTAACAATATAACTATCACATAAAACATTCTTATCATGAGCCACATGAATAAAATGATTATTACTCTCCACATAAGCATAGTCATTCTTATTAATTGTAGTGGGAGAAAATTCAAAAAAATAGCTATGATTATTATTCTCATCACCATAATCATCAAATACAGGAGGCATATTGTAATCACAATAAATTTTCTCCTCAATAGTAGGTGGACAGAAAATATCATACTCATCATTGTAATCATCATATATTGTAGGTTAGGTATCATCATAAGCAATAGAATAGCTATCTTCCAAAGCCGGGGAACTAAAAAGATCACTTTCATAAAAACTAGCTTCCCCAAGCTTATACTTTTCCATAGCATTAGCAACAATGGTGTCCAAAGAATTCATACTAATAACATTGCTATTAGCATGCAAATAAAGTTCCATAGGTTTTTTAATTTTCTCTTCAAACACTTCATGTCCTAACTCAAGATAAACACTATAAATGTCTCTAAATTTTTTTGTTTTCCATTAAGCCTAACTAGCGAAAACAAGAAACAAAAAGATAAAACTGCAGAATCTAAAGGAAATAACTTCGAGCACTCACACCGGAGGATGTGAGTACCTTTTACCTTACCTCCCCGGCAACGGCGCAAGAAAAGAGCTTGATGTCTAGGCACTTCTATTCTTGTAGACAGTTGTTGGGCCTCCAAGTGCAGAGGTTTGTAGAACAACAACAAGTTTCCCTTAAGTGGATCACCCAAGGTTTATCGAACTCAGGGAGGAAGTGGTCAAAGGTATCCCCTCTCAAGCAATCCTGCAATCAAGATACAAGAAGTCTCTTGTGTCCCCAACACACCTAATACACTTGTTAGGTGTATAGGTGCACTAGTTCAGTGAAGAGATAGTGAAATACAAGTGGTAACGGTGCCAGAAAAGAGCTTCTGACTTGTTGTTGATGTGGGGTAACGGTGCCAGAAAATAGCTTATGGCGTGGAGGAACAGACTAAAGGCAAACTGAAGGAAGCAAGCAAGCAAACATGCAACAGATCTAGTAGCAAACGGTGTTTCAATGTTTAGAAACAGGGCCTAGGGATCATACTTTCACTAGTGAACACTCTCTCATATAAATATCCTCTCTTCATGATACTACTCTTAACTACTCTCCGGTTGGACACTCTAATCCACGGTAGGGCCTTCCCCAATATAGATAACCCCACACTATCACCTTGAGCGCTAGATGGTTCCAACAAACACCACAATTTCATAAAGACATCCAGCTCCAAATATAACTCATAACAAATATTCAATCTAGCCAAAGTGCCACACACGGTATGCACGCTGTCACTTTCACACACGTGGGGAAAAGCATAGATCTATTAAAGCACAAGGAGTATTTATGTAGACTCAAGCCTAAGTGCCACCATGGTGTGCACGCTGTCACTTTCACACACATGGGGAGAGCAGAGATCTAATGAAGCACTTGAGTATCAAGGTGGATCTACTTGATTACAAAGCTCATGACCACAACAAGATCATGCATAGAGAGAGAGATGAACACATAGCTACCGGTAGAGCCCTTAGCCTCGAGGAAGAACTACTCCCTCCTCATCATGGGAATCAGCAATGGTGATGAAGATGGCGATGGAGATCGATGGAGATGGCTCTGGGGGCACTTCCCCGTCCCGGCAGGGTGCCGGAACAGAAAATTTCTGTCCCCCGAATCTCCCCTTCGGTGGCGGCGGCGCTATGGAGGTTTTCATGGATTTCTTCTGGATTATCTAGGGTTTTCCCATCAGAGGCTCCTTATAGGTGCAGGAATCAAGGTCGGTGGGGGTCCAAGGGGCCCACACCCCCTCCAGGCGCCTCCAGGGCTTACCCGCGCCTAGGGGGTTTGGCCACCCTGTGGTCACCCTCCGGCTCTGCTTCGTGGTTCCGTGTTGCTCCGAGAAAAATAATAACTTTGGCTTTTGTCCCGTCCAATTCCGAGAATATTGATTTTGTGCCTTTCTGGAACCAAAAACAGAAGAAAACAGGCAACTGGCACTATGGCAACTTGTTAATAGGTTAGTTCCAGAAAAGATATAAAAACACCTCGAAGTATAGACAAAGCAAAGCAAAGTAGATACAAAACAAGCATGGAGCATCAAAAATTATAGATATGTTTTCGACGTATCACATATCCAACACCAACACCAAAGAAGAGGGGAGTTATTGCATTAAATGATGAAGTGATGAAGGAAGCTGGAAATTTCTAAAGGAGAAAGGTATTAGAGCTGAAGATGTGAAGAATCTACCTCCTATAGAAGAATTATGTAAGCCAATTCCCCACTCATCTATTATTGAGGTACACTCTATCCAACACTTTGATGAAGGTGATATTCCCTATGGTAAGCCTCCTGATCAATGTTTAGAGGAACTTGACATTTTTATTGTTCAGCAAGGTAATTTTAATGAACAAGTTAAGAATCATTTATTGGAAAACTCTAGAGCTATCAATGAGTTGAAAGATATTGTGGAAAGAACTTATAGTGATATTAAAATTCTTTGCAAACACTTTCAAATGGTTCAAACCCAACTTGATCAACTTGCTAAGGTACAAAAGTATATGCTAGTTAATACCTCAGGAAATAAACATGCTTATGGAATTAGAGCTAGGAGTGGTATAGCTACTCAAGATCCTTTATATCCTGAAGGACACCCTAAAAGAATTGAACAGGATTCTCAACAAGGTGAGAGTAGTGGTAGTCCTCGTAAGAGAAAGAAAAAGAAACATAAGATAGTTGAGGAACCACTTGAACCTGCTGTAGATCCTAATAGTATATATGTCTCTGATGCTGAAACTAAGAGTGGTAATAATAATGATGCTCCTCATAAGGAGGAGGTTGAGGAAGAACCTGAGAAGCACACTAAGAACACTAGGTACACTAAAGAAGATTTTATTGCTAAGAAACATGGTAGTGAGAGATAACCTTGGGTGCAGAAACCTACACCTTTCCAGGTAAGAAATACAAGTCAAAGGAGGAGGAACACTACAACAAGTTTTGTGAGTGGATGAAACCTTTATTTTTGCAAATTCCTTTGACTGATGCTATTAAGTTGCCTCCTTATTCAAAGTATATGAAGGATATTTTCTCTAATAAAAGGAAGATTCCTAATGAGGAGATTTCTACTTTGCTTGCTAATTATTCCTTCAATGGCAAGGTTCCAAAGAAACTTGGTGATCTAGGTATACCAACTATTCCTTTCTCTATGAAGAACAATTATGTTAGAACTGCTTTATGTGATTTGGGAGCTGGAGTTAGTGTTATGCCTTTTTCTCTCTACAAGAGACTACAGCTAGAAAAGTTGATACCAACTGATATATCTTTGCAAATGGCTGATAAGTCAACTACTATTCCTGTTGGTATATGTGAGGATGTTCCTGTTCAGGTGGCTCATAATTGCTTTGTTTTGACTGATTTTGTTGTGCTTGAAATGCTTGAAGATGATAATATGTCTATTATTCTTGGGAGACCTTTTCTTAATACTGCAGGTGACGAGGTTTCGACTCGTCAATGCCCATTGTTATGGACTTGGGTTTTGGAGAAGATGGGGATGTTTGAGATCGCGGAACGGTTAGCAAATAAGTAACACGGGACACGAGGTTTACCCAGGTTCAGGCCCCCGGAGGGAAAACCCTACTCCTGCTTGTCTGCTCTTGATTACGACGGAACCGATGATTACAGGGGTGCGCAGATGCAATCTGGCGTGGAGGTGTGTATGCGAAAGTATGAGTCGAGAGATCTAGATCTGTAGATCTGTTGTGGTCTAGTCTATCGGGGGGTGCCCCCCTCGTTGGACCCTCCTAGCCTTTATATATGGGGAGGCTAGGTCTCAGGTACCGATACGAGTAGGTTACAAGTTAGATTCGAACTCTAGTCTTGAGGTTTCCTTGTCTTGTGCGCTTGGGACTCCGTGTCCATATGGGCTTCGTTCCAGCCGAACCGTCATAGGCGTCATGGACCCGGGCAGGTCGTCGAGTGGGCCTTCCGTCAGGCTAGACCAGGTAGGCTAACATCGGGTACCCGTAGGGTATAACCATGTCAGTAGCCCCCGAGTGTTTAGTCGAATCGTAGATTCGGCTGAGGACTCTTCAATTTTTCTGGTGCAGATGTTTAGTAGTAGAATCCCAGTAGTTTTCGAATGATGTACCCAACGCGTCCGTCGAGATTTTCCTCGCGCTTGTTAGCACGGATTTTCACTAGTAGAGTGCAGTCATGTGCGTTGCGAGGCCATCAGATGGTATCTGTAGGTCTTATCTTTGCGTCGCAGACGCAGCATCCGAAATTTTATCACCACGGAGGTGTTTCGGGTGGCCAAGGAGAATGTTACTCACTTAGCATTGGTTGGGTCAAAGTTGCCGAAAAGTTTTTACATTCTGATCCGAAGGATCGTAGTCGAAGAATTCATACGGTGCGTGACCAGCGCTCCCTATGGGAGTAGCCCAAGAGTGTCTGTTCGAGTCGTAGACTCGAGCAGAGACTTTAATTTGGCCGTTGTTTGGCTTTAGGTCCGTATGACACAAATTTTTCGGATGCTTGAATCCATCCTCCCTATGGGAGTAGCCCCCGAGTCCTTAGTGGAGTCGTAGACTCGACGTAGGACTCGAAGAATAACTCATTCGCATAGTACGCTATTCATGCTTCGGGTGCGCGGCCAGCGCTTCTGATAGGAGTAGCCCCCGAGTGTCTGGCGGAGTCGTATACTCGGGCAGAGACTCGATTCTTGTATCATGTAGTTGTAGCCGAAAATCTCGTGGGTGTACCGCTGACCCGGAAGTACATCGGGTGCGCAACCAGCGCTCCTGATAGGAGTAGCCCCCGAGTGTCTAGTTGAGTCGCAGACTCGAGTGGAGACTCATGTGAGGAGAAACCACTGACCCGGAAGTGCATCGAGTCAGTGTCTCATGCATAAGGAGCCAGGAGTCAACGTAGCGGAGTCGTGCAACGTTTAGCCGGAAGGACTCGATGTTGCCGATGAAGTCGACACTGTTGCTTCTGTCGGGTGAGCGGCCAATGTCGCGTCTTCGTAGCATCAAGCGATGCAACCATCCAAGGAGGGACTCGACTCGGGTCTTGAGTGTATGGCGTAGCTAGCTGTTTTGTCGACTCCTGTTGGAGGACCCGATAGAATAGCTTGACGTAGTCGACATCCTTGTAAGATGCAGAAAACATAAAAATTTGTGAAGTACTTGTATCTTGTAAAGAATATTTGCCTTTCAGCTTGTAAAGTAAAATTCTGGTGCCGATTGAGTCGACACTTTTGCACTGTATGCTAGGCCTTTTTGTTAGCCTAATTACCCTTAGTCTCAGTACCTTGCCGAGGCACTTGGAGTTTAAGGATTCGACGATCAGGCAGAATCAGCTACTCGGGCTGTCGCGTTCGAGGTGCTCGAGTGCGTGGAGCCGATGGCACATTAGGTTACTCGAAGAGGGCGCATCCTCCGAGTGTTTTGAGTGCGAGTTAAAAAAGAAAACAACTCTAAGTAGAGGGAAACTTAGCTTTGTTGGTAGTTGTCGTGGATGGAGTCGACGCGGTAGCGGGTTGCACACGGACGGGGTCGACGCGGCGGACCGTAGTCGACGCGGCAGACCACGGTCATAGCAGCAACGAGTTCCTAGGGTCGATGGTGGCAGCGAGCTCCGCATCCAAAGATCGTCGCAATCAAAGACCACATTGGGTCGTCTCATCCGAACAATGCAGCGAGTCACCGCAGCTGAAGGACGCATAGTTCGCTGGAGCCGAAGACCGCAGCGTGTTGCTAGAGCCAAAGGCCGCAGCTGGTCGACGAAGCGGAGAGAGCCCTCGAGCCCCCGAGTCGTTGGAGCCGAAGATCGTAGAGGTTGACTGGGGTCGAAGGAGCCCCCGGTTTGCTGAAGCCGAAGATAGTAGAGGATCGCCGGGGGCAAAGGAGCCACCGAGTCGCCAGAACCGAAGATCTCAGCGGGTCATGCAGCGAAGTCAGCGGAGCCGCCGAGCGTAGAGCCAGCATGGTGGAGACGAAGTCAGTGTTGAGAAGGGAGTCGCCCAGCGGATGGAGTCGGTGCAATCGAAGACCATAGCGGAACGCCACGGTCGTAGACCATAGCGGGTCACGACAGTCGAAGAATCAGCAGGTTGTCGAAGCCGATGGCAATAGCGGGTCGCGCGACACAGTCGGCGTAGCCCCCGGGTGTAGATTTAGCGCGGTTGGCGGAATCTACATAGCAGACATGTAGTAGTCGACAATTTTTCTTCATCTGGAGTCAGTAGACGGGCTCGGCCGTAGTCGCCGAAACTTGCCTTTCCTGGCTCATATCGTATGCGAACAATGCGTCGCTGTCCCAATACGGCAGGCCGAACTCGATTGGCGTGTTAGCTAATCCGATGCACGCATGCTTTTTTCTATTTTCATCGCTTCACCTCCCTATGTTTTTGATCATCATAATTGAATTGCCTTGGGACTTGAAGCAATGCCACCAAGAGAATACGCCGCGTGTGCACACCATGGAGACAGGATCTGACGCCATGTTTATTTTTCTACATGTAGTCGGTGCATGCCTTGGACCAATGCCACATCCTGCTTGAAAAATTCTGCCTTGGCTTATGTGATGCGCACAAGAGGAGCACTCGTATGGGTCCGATCAAGCTTTTTACTATACAGATGAGCTCTTCAGATTCTCTCGACGGATCGCAACTGTGCTATTTTTGGTTAGCCACGAATGGATATCACGGCGACAAACAAATTATGGATGATGAAACCGAAGATGTTGGCGTAGACAAGTTGTAGATCACACATGCGTTGAGTGCAATATTGGCTTGTCGTAGATGCTAACGCCGAAGATATTCTGGGTCAGATGTGATCTGACCGGTGGCGGTGAGGGATCCCGCCGGGATATTGATTTCAGGCGCAACTTTTCTCCATGGATGGGTCGTAGATTGCAGGTGATGGGACCATCACGATCGCAATCAGCATCCCCGATTCCCACAGACGGCGCCAATTGACGAGGTTTTGACTTGTCAATGCCCATTGTTATGGACTTGGGTTTTGAAGAAGATGGGGATGCTGGAGATCGCAGAACGGTTAGCAAACAAGCAACACGGGACACGAGGTTTACCCAGGTTCAGGCCCCCAGAGGGAAAACCTTACTCCTGCTTGTCTGCTCTTGATTACGACGGAACCGATGATTACAGGGGTGCGCAGATGCAATCTGGCGTGGAGGTGTGTATGCGAAATTATGAGTTGAGAGATCTAGATCTGTAGATCTGTTGTGGTCTAGTCTATCGGGGGGTGCCCCCCTCGTTGGACCCTCCTAGCCTTTATATATGGGGAGGCTAGGTCTCAGGTACCGATACGAGTAGGTTACAAGTTAGATTCGAACTCTAGTCTTGAGGTTTCCTTGTCTTGTGCGCTTGGGACTCCGTGTCCATATGGGCTTTGTTCCAGCCGAACCGTCATAGGCGTCATGGACCCGGGCAGGTCGTCGAGTGGGCCTTCCGTCAGGCTAGACCAGGTAGGCTAACATCGGGTACCCGTAGGGTATAACCATGTCAGTAGCCCCCGAGTGTTCAGTCGAATCGTAGATTCGGCTGAGGACTCTTCAATTTTTCTGGTGCAGATGTTTAGTAGTAGAATCCCAGTAGTTTTCGAATGATGTACCCAACGCGTCCGTCGGGATTTTCCTCGCGCTTGTTAGCATGGATTTTCACTAGTAGAGTGCAGTCATGTGCGTTGCGAGGCCATCAGATGGTATCTGTAGGTCTTATCTTTGCGTCGCAGACGCAACATCCGAAATTTTATCACCACGGAGGTGTTTCGGGTGGCCAAGGAGAATGTTACTCACTTAGCATTGGTTGGGTCAAAGTTGCCGAAAAGTTTTTACATTCTGATCCGAAGGATCGTAGTCGAAGAATTCATACGGTGCGTGACCAGCGCTCCCTATGGGAGTAGCCCAAGAGTGTCTGTTCGAGTCGTAGACTCGAGCAGAGACTTTAATTTGGCCGTTGTTTGGCTTTAGGTCCGTAGGACACAAATTTTTTGGATGCTTGAATCCATCCTCCCTATGGGAGTAGCCCCCGAGTACTTAGTGGAGTCGTAGACTTGACGTAGGACTCAAAGAATAAGTCATTGGCATAGTACGCTATTCATTCTTCGGGTGCGCGGCCAGCGCTCCTGATAGGAGTAGCCCCCGAGTGTCTGGCGGAGTCGTAGACTCGGGCAGAGACTCGAGTCTTGTATCATGTAGTTTTAGCCGAAAATCTCGTGGGCGTACCGCTGACCCGGAAGTACATCGGGTGCGCAACCAGCGCTCCTGATAGGAGTAGCCCCCGAGTGTCTAGGTGATTCGCAGACTCGAGTGGAGACTCATGCGAGGAGAAACCACTGACCCGGAAGTGCATCGAGTCAGTGTCTCATGCATAAGGAGCCAGGAGTCAACGTAGCGCAGTCATGCAACGTTTAGCCGGAAGGACTCGATGTTGCGGATGAAGTCGACACTGTTGCTTCTGTCGGGTGAGCGGCCAATGTCGCGTCTTCGTAGCATCAAGCGATGCAACCATCCAAGGAGGGACTCGACTCGGGTCTTGAGTGTATGGCGTAGCCAGCTATTTTGTCGACTCCTGTTGGAGGACCTGATAGAATATCTTGACGTAGTCGACGTCCTTGTAAGATGCAGAAAACATAAAAATTTGTGAGGTACTTGTATCTTTAAAGAATATTTGCCTTTCAGCTTGTAAAGTAAAATTCTGGTGCCGATCGAGTCGACACTTTTGCACTGTATGCTAGGCCTTTTCGTTAGCCTGATTACCCTTAGTCTCGGTACCTTGCCGAGGCACTTGGAGTTTAAGGATTCGACGATCAGGCAGAATCAGCTACTCGGGCTGTCGCGTTCGAGGTGCTCGAGTGCGTGGAGCCGATGGCACATTAGGTTACTCGAAGAGGGCGCAGCCCCCGAGTGTTTCGAGTGCGAGTTAAAAAAGAAAACAACTCTAAGTAGAGGGAAACTTAGCTTTGTTGGTAGTTGTCGTGGATGGAGTCGACGCGGTACCGGGTTGCACACGGACGTGGTCGACGCGGCGGACCATGGTCATAGCAGCAACGAGTTCCTAGGGTCGATGGTGGCAGCGAGCTCCGCATCCAAAGATCGTCGCAATCAAAGACCACATTGGGTCGTCTCATCCGAACAATGCAGCGAGTCACCGCAGCTGAAGGCCGCATAGTTCGCCGGAGCCGAAGACCACAGCGTGTTGCTGGAGCCAAAGGCCACAGTTGGTCGCCGAAGCGGAGAGAGCCCCCGAGCCCCCGAGTTGTTGGAGCCGTAGAGGTTGACTGGGGTCGAAGGAGCCCCCGGTTTTCTGAAGCCGAAGATAGTAGAGGATCGCCGGGGCCAAAGGATCCACCAAGTCGCCAGAACCGAAGATCTCAGCGGGTCATGCAGCGAAGTCAGCGGAGCCGCCGAGCGTAGAGCCAACATGGTGGAGACGAAGTCAGTGTTGAGAAGGGAGTCGCGCAACGGATGGAGTCGGTGCAATCGAAGACCATAGCGGAACGCCACGGTCGTAGACCATAGCGTGTCACGGCAGTCGAAGAATCAGTAGGTTGTCGAAGCCGATGGCAATAGCGGGTTGCGCGACATAGTCGGCGTAGCCCCCGGGTGTAGATTTAGCGTGGTTGGCGGAATCTACATAGCAGACATGTAGTAGTCGACAATTTTTCTTCATCTGGAGTCAGCAGCCGGGCTCGGCCGTAGTCGCCGAAACTTGCCTTTCCTGGCTCATATCGTATGCGAACAATGCGTTGCTGTCCCAATACGGCAGGCCGAACTCGATTGGCGTGTTAGCTAATCCGATGCACGCATGCTTTTTTCTATTTGCATCGCTTCACCTCCCTATGTTTTTTATCATCATAATTGAATTGCCTTGGGACTTGAAGCAATGCCACCAAGAGAATACGCCGTGTGTGCACGCCATGGAGACAGGATCTGACGCCATGTTTATTTTTCTAGATGTAGTCGGTGCATGCCTTGGACCAATGCCACATCCTGCTTGAAAAATTATGCCTTGGCTTATGTGATGAGCACAAGAGGAGCACTCGTATGGGTCCGATCAAGCTTTTTACTATACAAATGAGCTCTTCAGATTCTCTCGACGGATCGCAACTTTGCTATTTTTGGTTAGCCACAAATGGATCTCACGCAGACGAACAAATTATGGATGATGAAACCGAAGATGTTGGCACAGACAAGTTGTAGATCACACATGCGTTGATTGCAATATTGGCTTGTCGTAGATGCTAACGCCAAAGATATTCTAGGTCAGATGTGATCTAACCGGTGGCGGTGAGGGATCCCGCCGGGATCTTGATTTCAGGCGCAACTTTTCTCCATGGATGGGTCGTAGATTGCAGGTGATGGGACCGTCACGATCGCACAATCAGTATCCCCGATTCCCACAGACGGCGCCAATTGACGAGGTTTCGACTCGTCAATGCCCATTGTTATGGACTTGGGTTTTGGAGAAGATGGGGATGCTGGAGATCGCGGAACGGTTAGCAAACAAGCAACGCGGGAAACGAGGTTTACCCAGGTTCAGGCCCCCAGAGGGAAAACTCTACTCCTGCTTGTCTGCTCTTGATTACGACGGAACCGATGATTACAGGGGTGCGCAGATGCAATATGGCGTGGAGGTGTGTATGCGAAAGTATGAGTCGAGAGATCTAGATCTGTAGATCTGTTGTGGTCTAGTCTATCGGGGGTGCCCCCCTCGTTGGACCCTCCTAGCCTTTATATATGGGGAGGCTAGGTCTCAGGTACCGATACGAGTAGGTTACAAGTTATATTCGAACTCTAGTCTTGAGGTTTCCTTGTCTTGTGCGCTTGGGACTCCGTGTCCATATGGGCTTCATTCCAGCCGAACCTTCATAGGCGTCATGGACCCGGGTAGGTCGTCGAGTGGGCCTTCCGTCAGGCTGGACTAGGTAGGCTAACATCGGGTACCCGTAGGGTATAACCATGTCAGCAGGTGTTGTCATTAATTGTAATCAAGGAAAGGTAACATTCAATATTGATGACAAAGAGCACTCTGTTTATTTCCCCAAGAAGTTTGTTAAGAGCTATTGCCTGAATTCCATTGAAAATATTGAGAGCATCAAGGTTGGATAAATATATTGTCCCATTCGACAAGAAAAATTTGAAACCATTATGATTGGGACCATTGCTATGAAGTATGAGGTAACATAATCACCTTGCGGAATACAAAGTTTTGTTTCATATAAGATTGTTTTGGTAACAAGACTTGATCAACCTTGTTAACAAGAGGATTTTAGTGAACAAAATAATGTTTTCACTATGGTTATACTTGCTTTCTTTTACTTTTCTCCTTCCTAGTCTTTCCCTTTCTTTTGCTATCTTTGGTTTTGCTAGTTGTTTGCTTGTTAGAGTGTCTTAGAACTTCTGTAGTTTGGCTTTTGGTTTGCTTTTGCTTCTTCTGAAAAAACTATTTCTGCGAGAAAATCAATTTTCATACCCTGGAAATTGGCCAAAAATAAAGGTTTCCGAAAAATCCCAAAAAATCCAAAATAAATTTTTTCTCGAAAAAAGGGAAGAGGGACACCTGAAGTGACCCAGGGAGCCACCCCAGGCCACCACACCCACGGTAGGCGCGGCCTACCTGTGGGTGGCGCCTAGGGGGGTCTGGCCCACCTAGGCCCCTTCAAGGTGCCCCCTCACAGCCATCTTCTTTCTCTCTCCCGAAAAACACCGGAAAACTTGCTCAAGCTCGAGTTCTTGCTTGCGATTTTCGATCTCCTTGCTCAGCCCATATTTGATGCTGATTTTTGGAGGGATTGCTCCTTGGTATGTGCCTCCTTCACTTGTCCAATTATATTTGTGATTGGTAGATTGTATCTTGAGTATTTTGCTGCTATAGGTGACAGTCTGTGTGAGCTTGCATGCTTGTTCTATGCTTAGACATTTTATTTTGATGCATGTGTATCCCTCTAGCAAGTTCCTATAGTAGTTTCTCATCATTTATCAACTTGGAAATCACTTGGTTTGATGTTTGACTAAAAATTTCAGAATAGAGTGGTCATGGACAACCACACATTTGGAGAGATATTTGAGAGTGATGCACCTAGAAGGACAAGGCCTTCAAGATCATCCTCTCGTTCTAGGCCCTCATACAATGAGGATCTCATCACTCCGCGATTCGGCGACGAGGGAGATGAGGGGGATGCGCAACCCTCCGCTTTTCCTTGCCAAACCTTCCTGCGGGCTGCTGGGATTCTTGATGATTTTATGACCTTGGTTCGGAGGGCTAGTGTAACAAGTCTTATGCAAGATGAGAGCGCGCAATATGCTACGCTCACTAAAACATTTGTGGAGAACTTCTCCTTTACTAACAGCATGTTCAACCCCAATGTTTCTTTCAAGATTTATGGCAGGTCTTACCATATGATGTTGAAGAAATTTTGTGAGGCTCTGGGACTTGGTACCACTGGGTCAGCAAGAAGATTCTAGCTCAACTCGCTGATTTTTTGGAGCTCTACCACGTAATAACCAATGATGATAACCGTAGAGCTCAACAGGGAAAGATAAGAAACATTCAGCTTCTAGCCATCAAGAGGAAGCACCCTCGTATGACCCCGTTATACACTACACTGGAGAGTCCTCGAGCTCGTACCAGGACGAGGGAGCCTCCTCGTCGTACTAAGGAGGTGCATCTACTTGGGCACCATGGGATTGAGCCCCACTTAGGTCAAAAGCCTAAGCTTGGGGGAGGTATACCGACATCACGCTCATCTATATATCATGTTCGATCGGTTCTTTGTATATCCATTGTTTTGCTTTCTTTTTGGTTCTTGTTGCTTCTTTCTCAAAAACACAAAAATACCAAAAATATTTTTGTTGTTTCTCTTGGTTTGTTTCTTTGCCTTGGTTTGCCTTAAAGAAGAAAAATCCAAAAATATTTTGCTTTGCTTGGTTTGTTTTTGCTTTGCTTGGTTTTGTTTTGTTGGCTTATTTAAAAAATCGAAAACACCAAAAGTAATTGTCGTTCTTATTTGGTTTTCTGAGTTCTTTGCAGGTTTCAGCCATCCTCAGTGGATTTTGGTTTTCATGTTATTATTCAAGTCACACAAGTGAAGTGCAATAATGAATATTAAGACAACTTGAGGAGTGGTAAGAGGATGGTAACAAACTCTATTTGTTTCATTTTTGTACATATACTCATCATTGTGAGCATGCTTAGTCTGTTCATGGTAAGGAGTGTGTTACTGATGGATGCTTAGTAGTTCTTGCTTGTCTATGATTAGCTCCAGCTTGCTAATAGTTTGTAGCATGTCATATGAATGTTTGCTTGCATTGTTTTATTCATATTTTGGTATGATATTGTGGTATCCTTTTCTAGAAGTTTCATTTGAATCTACTTGGCACACGCTCATGCATGCATATGACTAATCAATAGTCAGTAAGCCTCGATGGTTTATTTTGTCTCAGAGTTCTTGTATCACTTTCATGCCATAATTAGTCCCGTTTTGTTGCAAGCATGATTATGACAATTATTGCTCTCTTGTTTGTCGCTCCCTCTCTATTGCTAGACTTCACTTGCACTGAGCATGAGCTCTACCTGTGTTTCCAACTCCCGAAAACCAATATTGCCAGCTGTGTCCACCATACCTACCTATTAGCATTGTTTGCTTTTTAGTGCATATTTTATATGCCTTGTTTTCTTCCAAATAAAATGTTTGTCTGTTTTGAGAAAGTTAGTTAGTAAAGCTCTCACGAACTTGATGGCACACTTTATTCCTTGCACTTAATAATCTTGAACTATTGTGACATGTCCATGAAAGTTATATGCTTGCAAATTATATGCTGGGGGTCAGCAGAACCGTGCTGCCACGGGGAACGCTTTCAACACTTTTTGGATATCTTATCCAATTGATACTTTGTTATTTTGTTTGCGGATGTCGACGGTGTGAAATAAAAGGGGATCTTGTGAGTTCATGGAGTATATATATTGTGTTAGAGAAACGCCTGGGCCGCTAACCTAAGCTATGCCTAATCATAGTGGAAACTTGCAGCACCACCATAATGAGAATTCTATGAAGCATCCTCAATAAAAAGCTATGCACATAGTAAATAAAAAGATCGCTGAGATGCTCATTGTTTGCTTGCCTTGTCATTTTGATCACGGGATAGCTCCTGTATCATGTGCAAGGGGTACCCCGTTGGCGGTTCTCTATGATATGCATGTATGTACAATGACAAGAACTTGCAGGTGGCCAAAGTTGAGTAGCATGCGGAGTGGCCCTCGTACTCAAGGGACATTGGATTTTCAATTTATGGATCTGTCAAGCATATAACTCATACTGGACCTCACTTTCACCTTAACCACATGAAGATGCCTATGATAGGGGCAATGAGAGCTCAAAGCTAATGAGTACATTCCTTTCAGCATTAGGAAGCCTTTCAAACTTTTCAAAACCGTTTTCACAACCTTGTTGAGTCACCACGTATTCTATGAGCACCTTCTTGAGAGCATAGTTGTCATTCTTGTGTTTGTTCCAAAACTTGGTTAATTATGTCATGACTTTGATGCTTGTATCTCTGATATTTTTACCTCTAGTCTTCACTTGAACTTCAGGGGTGCCTTGTCATTTATATTGTTCTCTACAAACAAAGGCAAGCGAGATACCACTCTATCATACCTTACTATGAGCATTGCAATGTTTCTTATGTTTATGTTCCATGCTACTTATTATTATTGAGTTGGTTTCTCTTCATAGCTTGCAAGGATTATTGAGTATACTTGGTTGCATACTTCTTATTATGAATGGTTTAAGCATCTACTCCTGTGCTGAGAATATATACATCATACGAAGCAAATGTGTTCGTGAAAGTTCTTTTATCGCACTCAGTTTTAAACTGAATTGCTAGAGGACAAGCAATAAGCTAAGCTTGGGGGAGTTGATAGGTCCAAAACATATCTACTTTCTCGAACACTTTTGCTATTGTTTCTCCTCTAAACTAGTGTGATTTGGATATAACTAACACGGACTGGCACTGTTTTCAGCAGAATTACCTTGGTGTCTTGTTTTTGTGCAGAAAATCAACTATGAGGAAAAATCCCGGAAAAATGCCTAAAATTATATTTCACCAGAAGACCCACGGAGCCAGAAGACGAGACGGAGAAGGGGCCTGGGGGGCCCACACCCCTGCCAGGTGCGGGCCCACCTCTGGTCGCGCCTAGGGGGTGCATCCACCCCCAAGCACCCCTTCGGCCTCCCTCTACGCCTATAAGTTGCCTCTCGACCTAAAACCCTGGGGGTCGATAGTTTTCCAGAAAGAGTTTTGATCCGCCGCCGCCACCAGCAACCAAGATTCGGATCCAGAAACTCCATTATGGCACCCTGCCGGGACAGGGAATTTGGAGAGGATCATCGCCATCGTCATCACCAATGCATCTTCATCAACCACCGATGTTTCCCTCATCCACGAGTGAGTAATCCCCCGCTGTAGGCTTGGGGATGGTAGGGATTGGATGAGTTCTACCATGTAATCGAATAAGATCTGTTAGCGCATAGTGCCTAGTATCTCTATTAGTGCTATTTGACTTTGTTGCAACTTGTTGTGCTTAATGCTTATCACTAGGGACCGAGTGCCATGATCTCAGATCTGAACTTATTATTGAATCATTATGATAGTATTGTTTGTTATCTTATCTGCAAGTTGTGTACACATATCATTGTATGGATCCAAAGGCCCCAAAGTGATAATAATTGGGACAACCGGAGGGGATGGCTGTGGTGTGAGGATCACATGTGTTCACGAAGTGTTAATGCTTTGCTCCGGTGCTCCATTAAAAGGAGAACCTTAATTTCCAGTAGTTCCCTAGAGGCCCCTCTGCCACGGGCTGGCTGGACAGAAGATGTTGTGCAAGTTCTCATTGCGAGCATGTATGGCTATATTTGGATCACATGCCTAGGATTGTTTAGTACTTGGATGCTTATTATTGTTTATCTGCAATGACCTAGATCTTGAAGTTACATGTTTAGACTCGTCCATGCAACGCCCGTCCATCCATCCCTATGCCTACCGCACTCGAATCCCACTATTTATCACTACTATTACTATTGCTCCTGTTTCACTGTTGTTGTTGCTTTGTTGTTGCTACTATCAAACTATTGCTACTGATAAACTTCTATGTGCAAGAATTATTTCCAGGTGCAGCTGAATTGACAACTCGGTTGTTAAGGCTTTCAGGTATTCTTTGGCTCCCCTTGTGTCGAAACAATAAATTGGGTAATACTGCCCGTGAAGACTGTTGCGATCCCATACACTTGTGGGTCATCACCGGTGTTGATGAAGTCGTCGATGTTGACAAATTCTTCATCATCTTCGTTGTTGCCACCATGTGGTGATGGTAGTGGCAGGGGCGATGGCGCGACGGCTTCGCCTTGGGGCGTCCCACACGCTCCCAACAGTTGTTGGTGGCGATTGGTGGTGGCGATAACAACGGCTGGCTTCCGAGGTGGTGGCCGGACGATCGAGGCGGCGCTGGTGCGCCCCACAAGACGAATCTGAGTCTTAGGCCATGTCAAGGGCCAGCCGTGGCATTCTGCAAGGGTCTTGTGTTCGTCGGCTCCCTGAGGTTGAAAGGGGGGTCCATGTCATCGCACCCTGGAAACACCCGAGCAATCCGAACCCTCATCCCGGCATCGTCCATTGCATTGTTGTGCATCGTGCGGTTCGCCGGTTGTATGATATTTCCCTTTGCAACATCCTTCAACTCGCCGCTAGCAAATTTGTGGAGTAGTACGCAAGCAGCGTCCTGAGTCAAAACACATATGTTGGGCATCATGATCGAGGTGGTAGTCACCAAAGGCACATAAAGATGATGAAGCGGAGTAACTAATTAGTTACCTTGGTGAGGGCGTTGAGCTCGGATAATGTCGACACAAGGCCGGTCCCGGCGGCAGGCCTATCATCAGCATTCTCGCGCGGTGGTGCCGCCGCCGGCTATGGCTTGGTATCTTTGGCGGGAGCAGGAAGGACAGCTGTGCGACGACCAGCTCTTGCGGCCGCGCCGCAGCGATGGTGGCCGGCAGGGTCACCAAGTCTAGCGACGCGTTAATGTTTATGCTCGAGTTGCTGCCGCTAAAACTAGGCACGTGTATCGGCCCATGTCGACCTGCCGCATTCCAAACAACTAGCCCCTCGAACAACCCAGGGGGGATGATCGCGCGGAGCTTCTCGTCCACTAACCTGTCCATTGCTTTCTCGTCTACTTTTTCCTCTAATGTCTTCACCTTCAACTTCAGCTCTTCAACCTTGACTTTATCTTTAGCCGTTGCATTCTCTTTGTAGTACTCGGCAAACTTCATGCTCGTACCGAAGCCGGACACACAGCTAGCTGATTTTGGCAGCAAATTCTTGTCCCTAATTTTGTAAGCATTCGTCGCCCTGTTGAAAACAGTGTTCCACGGCTCCGCCGTCAAATCCTGGGACGACAAGTCACCAGTAGCGTTCAATTGCTTCTCCTGCATAGAAACAAGGAGAGGTGAACCCATGCATTTAGATTCTTGGATTAATTATTTTAATTAGAAACTCTTGAGAGATCCGCGGTAAATTCCTTACCAACTCGTCCTCAAAGGCCTTCACGTCCAGGTCGTCGGTAATAAACTCCCCTGTAATCGGGTCCAGGTAGTAGCAGGCCCGGACAAAGTTTCGGAGCTGCAGGTCCGTGATTTTATGCCATGGGTTCTCTTTACCCAGGCGTTCAAGCTCGACGTACTCCTTGTCCCAAATGGGTTGTGTCCCTCTGTATCCGCCGCTTCCAAGCCGGTGGTAACCTATGTTCTGCTCTCACATACTCTTTCCCTACGCAGTCCATGCTTTAGAGTCAGCTATAGCTAAGTCTGCCTTGAATATCTTGAACTCTTCTTCGTCGAGCATCAGACTTTTCCTACTTATAATCTCCCATCTTTCACCTTTGTCAATGTTATTCGTTACCCAGGTTTTCCAACTGCTCAAGGTGTTTCTCATCTTTGTCAGTGCCAGTTTGTTCACCGGGTTCTTTATCTCCAGGTTTCTGAACTTCTCTGGGAATGTGTATCTCTTATGAAGCTTCTTAAGGAGGTTCTCGACCAAAGCCCGATTGGCAGCTCTTCGGATGTATTTCGTGTTGATCGATATGCTTTCACGGACGATGCACCTGAGTTGCATGCCATACCCGCAGGCAATCGAAGCAGGCGCAATGGGTTGGCCACTTTCTGTGACCTTGGTGAACTCATCAAAGACGTTGGTGAGCACTTGCGGCTTACGATCCTAATCTCCTTCTTCTTCTTTTGTATAGCGGTCGGGTTGCCGCTACCGCCATCCGTGCGCTCGCCACCATCCATGGTGGTGTCACCCTCCTCACCGCCTTCACTAGTTTCGTCGTAGTCGTCATTGTACCCCTCGTAATCTGGATCTCCCGCGTTGCCCCTAGCACCTCCGACGATGGTCGCCGGTGGTGGTGTCATTCTCATCTCCTCCGCCTCCTCATGCTCTTGGGATGCCCCCGAGAATGACTTGTTGGCCTCTCGGGCTAGATCCTCGACGCTCATGTGATTAGAAGGACCGGCCTCGTCGTTGGTCGACATGTTTGCGCTTTATTATTAAAAAAGAGGCAAAAATTTAGCACAAATATCGAACAAAAATTTGGCATGACCTTTGCTAATTTTTGGACCTACGAGTGCCCATTTATCAACCGAAATGGAAGTGAATAACACTTCGGGAGAAACGAGCAACTCAATTGAAATCCCTGCAAGAAAAAATAGCCCCACAGACCCATTGACCCCATCCATCATTCACACAGAAAGAAAATATCCCCATCCATCATTGCCGCCTTCGTTTCCATCATCCATCATCAATCATTCACACAACATTATTTAACATGATACATCATTCACATAGCAGTAACAAATACAGATACAAATACATAACCATTAAACTGAAAGCCAGAACCAATTTCATGTGTTTGCTAACCCCTAAATTCAAGCACAGGCAGACCAACAATCCAGAATTCCGTGTGCTGTGTATAATGCAAAGCAAGTTGTATCTGATACACTCCACTAAGTTCAGGGTAAGAAAATTATATCTAGCATTTGCAGTTTGAAAACACCATATTCTAAATCTGATACCTCATATAGTACAATATTTCTTGCCACCAAAGTTATGTTAAGTGCATATAAGGCTCTAACTAGGGGACCAAGAGTTAACCAGATTAGTTCTGTCAGGCCATGTTTGCATCAAACAGCAGTAGCATGTTACAATAATACAATATAGTCCTAACACCAATAAAACACTACTACTACATAAAACTTTGATTGTTTGACCTTGCTCCCTATTTTGTATTACAATAATACAGTATATCTCAACACCTTTCAGGACCATATGTACAATGTTCTAACTAGAACACTGATAGAAGTCAAAGATTCCAACGAGCACATATCAGAATCACTCAAATGGGCGCTAACAGAGCATAATCATGAATCCTACTCTGTTACTGAACTACTTATTTCACAAAACGACCACTAAGAAATGAACAGATTGGTTCAACAATGTGTAGTAAGGCTGTAAATTCACAAATGAACAGATTGGTTCAACAATGTTTAGCCTTACAGCACATGATCCTACAATCTCGCCCAAGTTGCACACTTGTAATACAATTACCCTCAAGAAACCCTAATCAGAAACCCTAAGATGCTCACCTGGTGTGGACGGCGAGGTGGCGCGGTATGGGGAGGTAGTCGCCGACGGGAGCCGGTGTGTGCTGCCCTTCTCCTTCTCGGCTGGTGTGCGCTGCCCTTATTCCTCCTCGGCGGGACAGGCGCGGGATGAATGATAGAATCCTCCTAGGTTGCACGGCGGCAGGTGGATCCTCCACGGGCTCCGGCGGGGGCAGGTGGCTCCTCCTCCATGGGCTTCGGTGGCGGCAGGTGGATCCTCTTCCAAGGGCTCTAGCGGCGGCAGGTGGCTCCTCCTCCACGGGCTCCGGCGGCGGCAGTCTCGTTGGGGACACGTGAGAGGTAATTAGGGTTCGTCGGGGGAGAGATTAGGTTGGGGAAAGAAAAGGGGAAGGGGCGAACGATTATTTGGCTAAGTGCCAAGGTTCTATGGCGCATATCATTGGAACCTTGGCACTTAGTCAAAACCGCCGTGAGGCTGTAGTTGGACATCGAACAAAGACTAGCCTAGTGGTTATGATTCATAGACAAACCTGTGCCAGCCAGGTTTGAATCCTGGCTGGGTCAAAAAAAATCTTTGTTTCAAAATTATATGTTACAAATATATTTAAAACCAAGCACATACACATGTATTTTTTTAAAAAAACTCCCCGAATTATTGTATATATTGTGCTTGTCACAAACACATGTGAATTTGTAACCCATACGAATATCACGATATATGTTTAGTCTCTAACTAATACACAAAAGGGGTCACACGTTCTCATGTGATCTTTCGAGCTAGCCTATCTTCATAATCTTCTTGCCCTTTTTCTTTGCGGTTGAATACTTTAGCCCGGGCACTATGAGATTTCTTATTGTGAACGGACAACCTTTAGTAGGTAGTGTGGTCTTTCTTCTTACTGTAGTAGTAGTAGGCATGTTGAAGTACTTGTCGAATTCCTCTTCGATCTTCGGATCGTCGTTCTTGTCGAAGTCTTGCTCGTTGGCGAATCCTTCCATTCTGATGATGCTCATCTTGCCCCTCCTCACTACAACACGAATGGGCTTTGACGGGTTGCTAATAAAGAAACATTGATCAACTTGGCTAGCGAGTATCCATGGCTCATTTTTTGCGGAGGCCTTCTTTGCCTACTTGGCTTCGGGTATAACGCAGGTGGTGAAATACCGGCCTTCTTTTTCGATGTTCTGGGCCCATCTAACACAGAACATCGGTACCGTCTCTCCATAGTATTCGAGCTCCCATATCTCCTCAATCCTTTCGTAGAATCTTTCCATGACAGTAGTCTCGTCATCGGCGAAGGACATCATAGTTACTCCTGAGTTTTGATATTCGCTATTCATGTCCTTTTCCTCGGTGTAGAATCTGTAATAGTTGATGTCATACGACTGATAGGTCTTTACGTTATGTGTTGGGCCCTGTGACAAGTAGAATATGAGTTGTTGATCTTCCGTGGAAGGCGTCTACGAGGGATTGTCAAGCATCCTTTTATTGAACCAACCCGTGAAGCTGGAGTTGTGCTCTCTTGTTATGTCTCATTTCTTCCTCGGGCGGGCCCGGTCGACGTACTCCTGCTCGATCAAGCTTTTGTGCTCTTCCACCCAAGGGTTGACCAATTCAATGTGTTGTAGCACGACTCGGTGTGCCCTGCCAAAGTCGGCGCGTCGATTAGCAATGCCAACATGCAGTGAGCGGTGGCCCTCGTGGTGATCATACCCAGCGAGCCTGCCGAGGTACTTCTTGGTGGGTATTCCAACATCCTCGTTCTCGGTGGTTAGATAATTCTGGCAGAAAGAGATGCACTCGTAGGTCAGAAAGCCATTGGCTATGCTTCCATCTATACGGGACCTGTTGCGAACGACCCCTTTGATGACATTATTCAGCCTTTCAAACGGCATCATGTTGTGAAGGAATGTCGGCCCGAGCTGGATGATGGCATCCACAACATGGACAAGTAGATGCAACATGATGTCGAAGAATGCGGGCGGGAAGTAAATCTCGAGCTCGCATAGTATCACCACGATCTCTTCCTGTAGCCTGTCGAGCTGCTTCATGCCGATCGACTTCCTAGAGATGACGTCGAAAAAGTTGCACAAGCCAAATAGCGTCTCACGCACGTGCTCGTCCATTATCCCTCGTATGGCAACTGGAAGTATCTGTTTCATCAGCATGTGACAGTCGTGGGACTTCATACCACTGAACCTATTCTTCGCTACGTCGAGATATCTGCTTATCTTTCCCGAGTAACCATGAGGAACTTTGACTCCTAGGAGGCACCTGAAAAACTGCTTGATCTCCTCCTGACACAGAGTGAAGCAGGTAGCGAGAAGCACAACCACCTCATTCTTCTTAACCCTTTTGCGGTGACCCTGAGTCCCTTCCATTTGATCATCATCATCATCACTATCAGGGTACTAAAGCTCCTTCTTGATGCCAAGAAATTTTAGGTCGTTTCTTGCTTTCGGCCCATCCTTGGTCCTCTCCCGCATGTTGAGCAGAGTGCCAAGCAGACTCTCGGTAACGTTCTTCATGATGTGCATTACATCGAGGCTATGGGGCGTGTGGAGGACCTTCCAGTACGACAGGTCCCAGAAAACAGACCTCGCTTTCCATACACCCAGAAGCGGATTTTTCATTGGTCGCTTCTTTCCTGGCGCAGGGCACTCTTCCCAATTATTCAGAAGCTCCTCGATTTCTTTGTCGCTCCTCGTACGCGGAGCTCTATCGAGCTCGTCTTTACCATTGAACATGTCACCGCGTTTTCTCCACGGGTGATCCATGCGAAGCCACTTTCGAGTCCCTTCGAACATAGTTTCTGAAGACCCGGGATCCTTGAGTAGCTGGAGATGGGGGTATTATCCATGCACTTGACATATGCATTGTGTCTGTGGTTCACCTGGGCCGATACATATGTGTAACCAGCATAGTCATGCACCGTCGTGAGCAACGCGGCTCTCAGAGGGAAATATTCTTTACTGTAGGCGTCCCACGTAAGGGCTGGCGTTAGGGCTGGAATTCGAGCCGAGCCGAGCCAACTCGGCTCGACTCGCTAAAGCTCGTTCAACTAACGAGTTAGCTTGACTCGGCTCGTTTACAGAATGAGCTTATATTTAAAACTCGGCTCGACTTGGTAAACTCACGAGTAGCTCGCGAGCAGCTCGTTTAGATTGTTATAAGTTATAAATATGAGCACATATAAGAAAAACTAGTAATTATTCTACTAGTTTGAAACTAGAACAACAATAGTACTTCAATAATAACACTCGAAGGAAGATCAATAAAAAATATAGTAGCTCTACACCATTACAGGTTCAAGAAACATTCATAGTATGTCACTTATCTATGAAAATTTTTAAACTCTATATTTGAACAAGTTTAACGAGCTAAATGAGTAGGTCGCGAGTAGCTCATTTAGCTTGGGTGAACAAACAAGCTCAAATCAAAAACTTGGCTCGACTCATTAGACATCGAGTTCGAGTCGAGTCGAGCTGTGTCACAAATTACTCATTTAGCTCGCGAGTTTCGAATTATAATTCCAGCCCTAGCTGGCGTCTCCCACAACGTGGCTAACTCCTCTTTCAATAGCCTGAGATAAAGATGCATGTCAATACCTGGTTGTTTTGGCCCCTGAATAAGAATGCTCATGTGTACATACCTTTGCTTTGTGTAGAGCCACGGGGGGATGTTGTACGACCATACAAACACGGGTCAGGTGCTACGCGTGATAGTCTGGTTGCCAAAAGGATTGAGTCCATCGGTGCTCATAACCAGCCTGACGTTCCTTGCATCGCCCCCGAACTCTTCAAACTCGATGTCCAATGCATTCCACTGGCTAGCGTCTGAAGGGTGTGTTAGGATCTTGCCCTTCTCCGGATCATTTTCGGTTTTCCCCCTTTCCGTGTGCCATTGCATTAGCTTTCCTTCCTTAGGATCTATGAAATATCTCTGTAGACGGGGAGTGATAGGAAAGTACCATACCACTTTTTGAGGAACTTTCTTATTCCCTCTCTTGTACCATCCATGGCCGCACACTGGACATGTGGTTCTCTCCGCGTACTCGTTACGATAAAGTGCACAATCATTGATGCATGCGTGGTATTTAACGTGCGGTAGGTCGAGAGGGCACATGATTTTCTTGGCCTCCTCTATACTTGTTGGCAATGTGTTCCTGTTAGGAAGATGATCACACCAGAATTCCATGTTAGCATTGAAGCTCACGTCGGTCCATTTGTGTTCCGCTTTCATCTCTAGAGCCTTGAGCGTTACACTCATGCGTGTATCCTTGGGCCGACACCCAGGATACAATGGAGTCATCCCATCTATCTCCATTTGCGCCATCTTGGCTTTCTCTCTGGCTACAGCTTTGGTGTTGCTCGTCTCTTTGAGAAGCAGTTCCTGAACATGAGGGTCCCTTAACACCAAAGTTAGCAGCGTCTGGGTGTTCGCTTCTTCCCCTTCTTCATGATGGTCATGCCCGTCGAAATCTCCTTCTTCGTCATGATGATCATGCCCGCCGGTATATTCTTCGTCATCATGACCATGCCCATCGGGAGACTCTTCATTTTCTCGCCCGCCCACGTCTTCATGATGACCACCACCATTTACTGCCATCTCCTCATCGAAGTCGTCGTGCATGAAACCACGCTTGAGCAGGTGATCCTCCAATTGTCCAGAATCAGGGTTAATCCAGCACTGGAGTTTGCATGTTCGACATGGACATCTTATTTGGGTCTTGTTGTTCTGAATAATGTCCGCCTTTGCCTCTTTCTTATACCTAGTAACTCGACCTTCGCTCATCCTGACGACCATGGTTGCCTGCGCGGTATGCACGTATAGAGCAAAAGACAGAGTAGGTTAATTAGAAAGCACACCTTATGCACACACAAACACACATGCATGGTCGCCGGAAAAATTCGGCATGACCTTTCCTAAAAGTAGGACATATAGGTGGTGCAAAAATTTGCCGAAATGGAAATGAATCAACATTTCGACAAACATCCATTCACCACACCGGGGCAGACAAGCAACAACAAGAAACTTATTCCCATGCAAACATTCATGCACCACACAAGCTTCATGCACAGACATCATCTTGGCGCCATGCATCGCATGTACATGATACGTTCAATTTGCATCACCATTCTTTATCATAATTTGCCTCTATTCATTGATATATGTCTTATTATGAGGTATTACTTATGTCTTTTCCACTATTTATGCATGTTGGATGATTCTTGGAGGATGAACTGCTGGAGTCTGAATTCTGATGGAAAAGAAGAAGTTTTGATGCAATTTCGCAAAGAACAGAAAAATACCAGAAAAATATGAGAAAATATTATTTTTCTAGAAGATTGAGGAAGCCAGAAGGAGGAGCGAAGAAGGGCCGCAGGAGGCCCACACCCCCTAGGCGCGGGCCCACCTGACCCCGCGCCTAGGGCAGGTGTGGCCCACCCTCGACTCCGCCCCTTCGCCTATATCTTCCCTATGGAACCCTAATACGAAGGGGCGGCCACAGATAGATTTCCGCCGCCTCTGCGGGGCGGAAAACACCAAGAGAGAAAGATCTCTCCGGCAGACAGATTTCTATCGGGGAAATCCCTTCCCGGAGAGGGGAGATCGTCGCCATCAACACCGTCATCAAGCTAAGCTTCATCAGGATCATCATCATCATCATCCACACCATCATCTCCACCAGCACCATCATCACCACTCAGTCTCGCTGTAACAGTTGTGTTAGATATTTCTTTAGTTCTTAGGGGAAACTTTCCTGGTGTTAATTATTATTGTAGTTGATGCTTGTGAGTGGAACCATTGGATTATTGTTTATGTTCAGATTGTTATTCATCACCATATCATCTTTGATCTTGATCCATATGATGTCTTGTGAGTAGTTCGTCTAGTTCTTGAGGACATGGGAGAAGTCATGTTGTTACTAATGGATCTTTCTTGAGTTATTATTCAATGGTTTAGTATTTAAGTTGTGGTGCTATTCTTCTAGTGGTGTCATGTGAACGTCGACTACATGATACTTCACCATTTATGGGACTAGGGGAATACATTGTGTATTTGACTACTAATTGTGGGGTTGCCGGAGTGACAGAAACGTGAACCCCCGTTAGGACACCATTGCATAAGGGAGCGTAGGATCTCAGAGTTTAAGGCTGTGGTTAGGTTTATATCTTAATTACTTTCCTATAGTTACGGATGTTTGCAGGGGGTTTAATCACAAGTATGTATTAGTCCAAGTAAGTTCAGTACATTAGCACAGGTTCACCCACACAACACTTACAACACCAAAGAAGAGTACTCAACTATTTGAAGCGAAAGCACTTGATAGAATTCCCATGTGTCCTCGAGAACGTTTGGTCTTTATAAGTATTTCCACCGGCTTGTCCTTTGCTAAGAAAGGATTGGGCCACTTGCTGCATTTGTTCTTTGTTAATTGCTCTTTGTTTTGTTGCCTTATCAGAAAACCACTAAAAATCTGTTTGCTAAGTATTTACAAAGATTTCCTGCTCCATACCACTAGTTAACACCTTCTGCTCCTTGTTGGGATCGACACTCCTATTTATCGAAAGTACTATGATACACCCCCTATACTTGTGGGTCATCTGTTGGAGATATGCCCAAGAGGCAATAATAAAGTGGTTATTATCATATCTTCATACTTATGATAAATGTTTACATACCATGCTATAATTGTATTAACAGGAAACATTAATACTTGTGTGATTTGTAAACATAAAAGAGTCCCTAGTAAAGCCTCTTGTTAAACTAGCTTGTTGGTTAATATATGATCATGGTTTCCTGATCATGAACATAGAGATGTTATTAACAACAGGGTCATATCATTAGGAGAATGATGTGATGGACATACTCCTATAGATAAGCGTAGCATAAAGATCAAGTCATTTTAATAGTTCAATTGCTATATGCTTTATGATACATAGTAACCTAATTCCTTCGACCATGAGATCATGCATATCACCTTTACCGGATGGATGCTTTGATGACATCAAACACCACACCGTAACTGGGTGGCTATAAAGGTGGCATTGAGTGTTCGGAAAGTATTGGTTGAGACACATGGATCAAGAATGGGATTTGTCCATCCATATGACGGATAGATATACTCTGGGCCCTCTCGGTGTAATGTCATCCAATTAGCTTGCAAGCATGTGACTGGCTCACAAGGGATCACATATCACGGGAACGAGAAAAGAGTACTTATCGGTAACGAGGTTGAACAAGGTATGCAGAGATACCGACGATCAAAACCTCGGATAAGTAAACTATCGTGAGACAAAGGGAAATTGGTATCGTATGTAAGTGGTTCATTCGATCGCAAAGTAATCGTAGAAATATGTGGGAGCCATATGAATTTCCAGATTCCTCTATTGGTTATTGTTCGGAGAAGTGTCTCGATCATGTCCGCATAATTCAAGAACCGTAGGGAGACACACTTAAGGATTCGATGTTGTTGAGTAGTTATGGAATGATGAGTAAGAGACTGAATGTTGTTCGGAGTCTCGGATGGGATCCGGGATATCACGAGGAGATCCGGAATGGTCCGTAGAATAAGATTCATATAAGGAAAGTCATGTTTCAGAGTTGGAGAATGGTTCCGGTGTTTTCATAGGGAATGTTCTAGAAGGTTCCGGAATGTCCGGCACTCCGAAGGGGAAGGGTACATGAATGTGTCATTGCAAGTTGGAATGATTGCATCATGTACTAGGTGTCATCGCTGTACAAAATAAAGGGTTTAATCAAATCCTAGTTTGAAAAGTCAAACGCCAATTTGAAAATTCAAACGGCTATTTTGGAAAGTGGAGAAGAAGTGGGAAACCGAGTTGGGGAGGAGTTCCTCCTCCACCGCTGGCCCACTAGGGATCCGAGTTGGGGAGGGACTCCCTCCCCTTGGCTGGCGCCTCCCCCCACCTATATAAGGAGGGGCAGGGCTCCCCTCCTAGACACATAAGTTGCCTCCCTCTAAACCTAAACCCTAGCCACAGCCTAGGGATTTCTCCCAAGCCGCTGAGTTAAAGCTTCTAATTGCCCTAACCGATGGTTTAGCCCCTTCTAATTGGTGTGTCTAAACCCTAGATCACCAAGGCTCTCTCATATTCCACCATACTCGCTCCGGCTTAAGGCGAAGCCCTGCGAGATCTCCCCTCTACTTCCGGTACCACGCCGTCGTGCTGCCAGAATCGCGAGGAGAGTGCTACAACCTCCGCTGCCTGCTGGAAGAAGGGAGAGGAAGGTCTTCGTCGAGTACCGAACGTGTGACCGACTGCGGAAGCGCTGCCGGAACGCAGCGCCGGAAGGATCGCCTACGCGATCTTGAGATCGGCAAGAGTACGACTACACCACCCACGAGAATCTGCTCTCGTTAACCACTTTGGAATCTTCGAGGGTGAGTTCCTCTATCGACTCGTTGCTACTATCTAGTAGATAGATCTTGGCTTGTTTGTTTGCATGCGGTAGAAAATTTTGTTTTTCCATGCTACGAACCCCTATAGTGGTATCAGAGCCGTGTCTATATGTAGATCTGTTGCACGAGTAGAACACAATGGTCATTGTGGGCGTTGATGCTTTTATTGTCGATTGCTTCTTGTGTACTTTGCATCTTGCGGGATGGTGGGATGAAGCGGCCCGGGCTAACCTTACATGACATCGTTCATGAGACTTGCTCCACGCTTGACATGCAACTTGTATTGCATAAGTGGCTTTGCGGGTGCCTGTTTCTCCCAACATAGTTAAGATTCAATTTACAACGGGTGATTGACAATACTAGTATCAATGTTGTGGTTCTTGTTCGTAAGTTAGAGCGACACTTATTGAAAGCCCCAAACCACGTAAAATATGCAAAGAAAATTAGAGGCGTCTAACTTTGTTTTGCAGGGGTGTGCTGTGATGTGATATGGCCATGATTGTGATTATATTTGATGTATGCAATGTTCCTTATTGTAAGTTGGCAACCGGCAGGAGCCATATGGTTGTATTTAAATTCTGTTAAGACCCGCGTGTCTATTCAAAGTAGTTGTAATAGTTGAAGCTGGTGGACCTCAACCATGGAGCAGCGTCATTGACCTTGGTGCAATGCCGGTGATGATGGAGATCATGTTCGTGCTTGAAGATGGAGATCGGAAGCACAAGAAGAAAGGCCATATCATATCACATATTATGAATTGCATGTGATGTTAATCCTTTTATGCATCTTGTATTGCTTAGTTCACGACGGTAGCATTATAAGATGATCCCTCAAGCACACAATTTCAAGTTTTAAAGTGTTCATCCTTAGTAAGCACCGTTGCTAAAGCTCGTTGTTTCGAAGCACCACGTGATGATCGGGTGTGTTAGATTCTGCGAGTGTATACAACGTGAGCAAGCCAGATTTGCTCATGCAGAAGCTAAGGTTTGATCTTGACGAGCCTGGCATGTACAGACATGGTCTCGAAACACGGATCACCGAAAGGTAAAGCATGAGTCATATAGTAGATATGATGAACATGTTGTTTGTTCGCCATTGAAGCTACATCAACTCTCGTGATGATCGGTTTTGATGTGGTGGATTTGGTTCGTGTGATCACTAAAACAATGTGAGGGATATTGTTTTGAGTGGGAGTTCAACGGCAATATGATTAAAAGTTGAACACTATTTATCATAAATTAAATCAAAGTGAATTTGCATAATTGTTGCAGTCATTGGCATCCGTTTACCACCTTGCGCTTAGTTATAATTGAGATGATAGAACTATAGAATTCTGATTAGTTACTTTACGAACTGGTATCGTATTGTTTTGAAGTGTTAATCTAAAATTTAAAAGTCATATTGCAAACTTTCAGTAAGTTCCGGTCACTCCATGAAGTTTAATAACTGGTATTAAATCAAGAGTGAAAATTCCAAGAGTTAGTGCATAAGTATCATGTTTATCTCCATGATTCTTGATATTCAAAGGATTGTCTTAATATCAAGGTTATCTAGGATCTGAAAGAGTTGTTTCAGAAACCATGATGTGTGGAAGATATTGTGATATCTGAAACGAAGTTTTGGTTGCAACATGACAGAGTATAATATGGCAAAAGTCATGTTCTCATATTTGATGAGAATTTGCAAAGGGTTGGAGACACTAGTTGTCCTAATCCACCAAAAGGTTTTGGATAGCAACATTATACTCACGATTCATCTTTATAAGCTAAAAGTAGCTTGATCATGGATAATTCCATGATAAGGGTGAATATTTGATGTAGGTAAAATATTTACTACACCAAGAGATTACTAAAGAAAGGAATTTGAAAGAACACCAAACATTTGATGATGGTGATCTACTTCAAAGTGCAAGTCCAAAGACATTGGTATTTAATTATACACGCTTTGGATTATGTGTCATATGTATGACTCCACTATTGATGTTGATAGATTCTTTCAAACAGAAAAGGAAATACTGAAAGAGAATCTCATAAATATATGGCAGAAAAGAAAAGACTAGAATTGTTCAGTTTAGGTATATAGATGATATACATGTTATGGCTATATTCTTTGCTTATTAAACAATGTGGTTCTTAAGTATTTGATACTGAATTTGTTGGTGTGAATCGTCATACGAAACAACACAATTCATGAACTACAATGTCCTAAGTAACTAGCAAAAGAATATGTGATGATGTTCATCGAGAACAAATAAAGGGTTATTGTGTTGCTCGTTAAACATCAAAGTTTGCCTTCAAGATTTGTTTTATCAGGTATTATGAGAATAAAAGGGTTGTTCAAATAATTGCCGTAATCCATAAAAGATGGATGATTCACAAATCTCGTTGGAGAAATCACATCCATAAAACTAGTGCTAAAAATGTCGAAAGACAAATTGATTGATAGATTACTTAGGAAGTGGCATCGCCGTTTAAATTATATTTGAAAGAAAACATGAAGAAACTCCATGTGGATGGAATTAGGAGTCTTTTGATTTTGATCACATGACGCTTGTGAAACTTTTCTAGAGATAATTAAAACTTCGTTCATAGGCCAAAAGGGAACAAATGACTAGCCTATTGGAACATGTACATATTGTTGTACGAAGTCCATTATGTGTGGCATCCCGCAAAACCACTACTAGAAAATCGCGTTGAATTTGTGCATTGCATCGTCATCATCATGCATTGTTTGCATAAAACTAATTTACAAACCCCGATTTGTTTTCCAAACGCCCCATCTTTTATTTAAACGCCAAACCCCGGATGTTCCGGAGAAATTGTTTGTCTAAAACTAGTTATAAAAGCTATTGAAAAATAAATAAAATAGTAAATTATTTTAATAGGGGCAGTCGAACGGGCCGATTGACCCGAACGACCGCCCCAGAAAATATAAACGGTCCAACTACACCAATCCTAAATCCTAGACTTACCCAACTTTCTACCCTCTCTCCCCCTCCACATCACTCCACCCTATAGCTGCTTGCCACCTCACCCCTCCCCTATTCCTAGCCTATCCCTGCATGCCACATGGCCCAACCTCTCCCTCACACCCTCTCAGCCCCACCACCCCCTGGCCACCAGCACACAGCATCACCCAACCCACGCACAGCAAGCCACGTCCTGGGCCCCACACCCGCGCCCGACCCCACCTGTCCCCTACCCGACCCGCGCGCAGACGCCTCTCCCTCCTCCCTTTCTTCCTCCCGTGACCAGCGCACGCGACGCCAGCGCCTGCCATCACCGCCCCCTGGTCCTGTCCCCTTTTCCTCCTTCCCCGGCGTCCCCCCCCTCGCCGCCGGCGACCCTCCTGCCGCCGCGCCGCTCCTCCTCTCTGCAGCGCGCGAGCGCCGCCTCCCCTCGCGACCACCTCCCCCTCCTCTGCTAGCGGTTCCCCTCCCCCAGCGACCCTCTGCCCGCCTCGAGCCTTCCCCAAGCAGCCCGCGCCGCCGCCGCTCTTCCCTCGCTCGCCGCTGCGGCCGCTCCTCTAGCCCGCTCCCCACCTACCCTGCCGCGCTCGCCCCGCCTTGCTCCCCTCCGGCGCCGGCCGCCAACCACCAGCAATCGCCCCGCTCGCCCTCCCCCAAGTCCGAGCCGCAGCGCCGCCGGTTCCCCTCCCTTCCGCCCGGCGCGCCCGCGCCGCCGCCGCCAGCGAGCCCCTCCCAGCGAGCCTCCCCGCCGGCCACCTCCAACCGTCGCAGCCGCCGCTTCCGCGTCGCCGCGCCGGCCCGCGCCCCCCGTGGCCTCCAAGCACGCGCCCCGCCGGCCCCGTCGGGCCTCCTCCGCGGCGCATCCATCGAGCCCCGCGCCGCCAGCACCTGCTCGACGCAGCCGGAGCCGCCCCTTCTCCCGCCGCGTCTGCCCCCGGGCCTCTGGCCTCGTCGCCGGAAAACGCGCGCCGCCCCTGGAGCCGACCCACCGCCGCGGTCCTGCGAGTTTTCCCCAGCACGCGAGCCGCTGCCCGGCGAACGGTGCCTTCCTCCTCGTCGCCGACCCTCTGCGCGCGCCGCCCCGCACGACCTCGCCTCCCCAGGCCGTGCCCCTGTATCCGTTGGTGTTAGATGTGAGGCAGCCTTGATGCGTTGTGGGTACCGCCCTCCAAGACAAGGTCGACACCGACACGACGATCGGAGCCGCGAGAGACCCCCAAGTTCCCTACATGGACAAGAAGATCGCCTACCCAAACCCAGGGTCGACAAGCACGACTTCACGGAACCCGAAGAGTGACACCGGTACCCCAAGACCTACACACGGACGTGCCGCGGATTCGGAGGAACCCCCGGATGCCAAGATCACCGTCTCGGAACAACACGACCTTCTCCTCGGACGCCAAGAACTACAATCGGTACCCTAAGGCACCGCGACCCCGGCGCGTCAAGTACTTCATCCTTGGGACGCCATGACTGGGACCCCGGACCCGAAGGCCAAATGGGGCGGCAAGTACTCCACATGGACCCGGTTGAAGCAAACCCGGAGACGGTAGACGCGACAAGTACTTCCCCGATCCGAAAATCCTAACCCCGGAGTCCGAGAACGACCCGTCGAACCCTGGACCCTGTCGAACCCTGAACCCCCGGATCCCCAAGACCGTCGAGACCCCTCAACGTGTGAACCTCTCCCCGAAAACCCTAATTTCATAACATAATAACAACTGTTGCATATTAATATTTCATCTCACATGCATATCTGTGGTTTGGGGGCCTTATGCCGATTCACCTTATAATTAAATATGGGGCCCATATGCGGGCAAATCTAGCCTTATATCGGCCTCATTTAAACTTGTGTAGAGAACCGGTGCCATCTTTTGTCTTGCTAATGCAACATTAAATTGCGGGGTATCTAAACAACTGAACCACCTAATTAATTGTCGGGACCCCGGTTCCGCTTAATATGACCTAATTGCACCGCACCTTGCCATGTCACTCATCATGCCTGCATCATGCCGATCTTTTGCCTTAGTATTAAATATTGCATTCGGTGTTTCTTCTAGTGTTTTGCTTCTTCGCGGATAAGGCCGTTGAGTGGATGTGAGCTTCGCCCCGATCTTCGGATGAACCCTTCGACAATGTTTTCAGGCGAGCATCTCCCTCCTTCTACCTATCTTACTTTTATAGTATTTACTTCCCTCCTGTTGATCTATTGCTATCTGTGTTGCGATGCTTTAGTTTCCGAACCCGTGATCTACCCTGCAGCCCTATATTGCCTTGGACACACCCTATTACCTGTTGTTTGGTAGATAGTTGGACTCGCGCGTCGTAGTTGTTTGCTCAAGTGCTGATGTGTGTCGTCATATGCCACAGTTGCTGATGTATTGCCGCATGTTGATGTTGGAGATGATGCTAGTTTTACTTATCGCACCCTTTAATTCTTGTTTAACAACTAAAATTGAAATAAGCAGAGGCATCGGTGGGTGATAGAAAATATTTGGTTTCCGAACGCCCACTTGTGTCCCGTAAGACCCCGAGTACTTGATACATGTTCCTTGATTTATCGCGCTATCCACATCCGGGAGGTATATGGGACCCCCCTGAGCCAGAGCTTGATTCAGTCTTATTTCTTGGGGCCACAAACTAGTTTGAGGTTTTATTTACGATCCTGTACTTATGCCATGTTTTACTGCTTTATTTACGATTGTGCGAGGGGCACACTGTACTGTTTAGGAATTGTGACCCGTTTACGTGGTATCGACAAGCCCAGCCACACTTTCGGGTTCCCAGTCGTTTACCGCCGGCCCCACAAACCTTGAGGCCGTCTCGGAGTCAGCTAGCTTCGTTGCGGAATCTACTTAAGGGGTGGCCCCCTGAAATATTTCTGAATCCTGTGATTGTTCAGTCGTGAAAGCCTCGTTGGGTTTTGATTTGGTTTTTCCGAGGTTGATCGAGTGTGTGTTGCTATTGGTGCACCCCGGCCGGGTAAAACTTTCTGAAAGCCGTGTCCGCGGTTATGGACGACTTGGAGCATAGTATCTCGATCATAGACAAGCATAATTAAAGTTTACTGCTATAAATTTGACTTATAATGACTAGTAATCAGCTCCACTACAACGGAATGACTAATTAATACTGCCCACAATTGCTTGTTTGGTTGTCGCTTGCGACAATTGTATCTGACTAGTAAGTATTGCAACTACAACGAATTGGCTGAATAAAAGTATCAACAACTGCTGGGTTTAAGGGTTATCTCATGCTATTCATATCTGATTAGTAAGTGTTACAACTATAACGGAATGGTTAACTAAAATGACCCACTGCTTATCTTATCAGGATGATTATGTAAACCTGACTAGTAAATGCTGCAACGATAACTGAATAAATAAAACTGCCAACGGTGTGAGTTCCTCGGTTGACTTCCTCGATTGGTCTCGAGGGGGAAACACCAGGATGGGTTTGTTTGGTGTTAGCTTCAGGTTGGATCCGGATAGGTCACTCTCACCCCTCTCTGATAGCCGCTCAGTCCACCATACCTATGTAGGCGAGGACCGCCGAATTCTAGCCTCGCCGTGTACTGGCCTCAGTACTGACGCTCCTTCTTTTTCCTGTGCCCTTTGTCGGCACCCCTTTTGTTTAAGCAGGTTTGAGATCGACGTCGTTAGCAGGGTTACCCTTCCGGCTTGGCCTGGGCAGGGTTATGGACGCCATTGGTTATTCTTCAGGGCTCTTAGCCCCATTTGCATCTTGTCCGTAGCTGGACGCTATATCGTTTTCAAGGTGATTTGGATCTTTGTATATTATATCTGTATTTTTGACTCTTTGAGTCGCTGTTATATATATCTGTTCTGTGGGTCCCATCGAGGACTGTTGTGTAATGTTATTACTTCGTTTTCCACCCGCACGAAAGTGCCTGGTGGGCACCTTTGAATCGTTTCTATGCGGGTTTGGCGAATTTTGCTCAAACTTGCATAGGTCCGATTCTGAGGGTGTTACATTATGTGTAGTCAAGAGCGATGGATTTCAACTTCATATGCTTTCTCCGAAAATTTGAGTGAATATATGAATATTTACTTAATAAGGATGAAGTGTGAAATATTTGAAAAGTTCAAAGACTTTCAACATGAAGTGCAAAATCATTGTAACAAGAATATAAATAGTTTATGATAAGATCATAAAGGAAGATATTTGAGTTACAAGTTTAGCATAATACCTAAGATTTAAGGAATCGTTCCGTGGATTTGCATTTTCCCGAAACACCATAAGAGTATGGAGCGTTCGAGATATGTAATTAAACCTTGTTTGACATGGTAAGATCAAAGGTATAATTCATAAAACTGCCATTATTTTTTAAAGATTAAAAGCTTTAGAGACTACCGTTTTTCCCACTGAAAAGAGCTTCATCATAATCCGTTGAAATGACACCATATAAAGTTATGGTTTGGGATAAAACCCAAGTAGTCATTTCTTAAAACATTGGTATGCTATGCATAAGAAAGATGTGTGCAACCAAAGTCGGATGAACCTGTCTTTGTATAACTGTTAAGTATTCCTCCATAAACACCGGAGACAAAAGTGTTTGGTGCTTAGAACATCAAGTTTCTTTGAGAAGGATTTTTTCGTGAAAAGTTAAGTGGGAGGACAATAGAACTTTGATGAGGTTAAAAGAACCTTAGCTATATGTGCAGAGTTGCGCAGCTCCGAAAAGTGTTCCGGAGGCAGCAATAATGCTCATGGCTCACGTGCCTCAAAGGTTGTGGTCACGGAGATCTAAGTTCCTATTGAAACAAGTAGGTCAAGTAAATAATCAAATACCAAGATTTGAGGGTTGAATCATTATTTGAGAATAATGAACATACTGCATGCAAAGAAGCGATGATGGGCCCTGACTCCGTAAAATGGCTTGAAGCCATAAAATCCGTGATAGTTCCATACACGAAAAATCAAGTTTTGAACTCGAAGGACCCTCGAGAAAGGTGTAAGACCTTACAATTGTGTTTGGATCTATAAATAAATAGACATGGATGTTGCACATCTATGAAATAGTCGACATGTTGGGAAAGAGTTCACAACAATGTTCAAAGGTTGACTATGACAAGATCTGATCTTTCATAGCGATATTTAGTCTAGACGGACTAATATAGCAACCACTACATATAATTTTGTTATGTGGTAGTTGAATAAACAAAACAAGTTCTTCTAATAGAATTGTTACCTAGGACATGTGCATAACACGGTCCATAGGGTTTTGTTAATTCAAAGGATGCTAAAAGCATATGCAAACTTCAATGGTTGAAGTAAGCATAGCGGAGTTGGAATCTTCACTATGATGAAACTGTTAAAAGAGTTTAATTTCATCAGAGACAATGAAGATGCTTGCATTTGCAAGAAATTAAGTGGGAGCGCTAAGACATATTTCTAATACATTATGTGGAGGACATATTGTTGATTGGAAAAGATGTATCTTTTATTAACACATATTAAGAATTTCATCCTGATGAAAGACTTAGGCAAAACCCAAATATTTGGCATCAATAGACGCTAATATGGTTGTGCCAGAAGTACATAGATGAGATATTGAATGAGTTCAATATAGAAACTACAAGAAAGGTTCTTGTCGCACTGAAAGGATTGAATGAGTTCAATATTGATGATATATTCAAGTGTACTGACACTTGGTAAGTGAAACAAAGATTCAAGTATAGATTGATACTTGATGTATGAAATCACAAAGAATATTTATATCAATCATACTGTGATATGTACAAATCCAGATATGTCCTATGCTCTAAATGTTATGAGCATATACCAGAATGATTCATAAGATGATCATTGGACAATAGTAAGGATATTCTTATGATCTTTTGGAAGAACTAAGAGTATATTATTTGTAGAAGTGATAAATAGATGGTTAGTTCATTGTAAAAGTACTACATTGATACTAGTTTTATCACAAAGTACAAATTAAGTTTATCTCAATTTAAACTAAGGGTGGCACAATATAATGGAAAGTAAGTTCCATAATGGATTTGGATGAGTTCCAAAGTTAAGACATTGTGACAGATACTACAACAAAATGCTAAGTATATAACTGCTATTATAGCAGCTAAAGAGGGCATTTGTGTCGAGTAGTTTGTTATCAAACTAGGTGTAGTTCACAGTGGGATAGTACTATGAAGATATATTGTACGACAATATTATCAACATTATTTAACCCCAAAGAACTAAAGGTCTCACCAAAGGACCAAATTTATACAAAGCCACCTCATTAGAGAATGAGTGATGCGTAGAGACGCAAATACATGCAATTACACACGGACCTGGAAGTGTCAGATCCGGAGATCAGTTGACCACTAGCAATCGTGTACATACAACACCGGAAAGCCATAGGTGATGAATACACAAAGGTTTGAAACTAGATTATTGACTCTAGTGCAAGTGGGAGACTGTTGGAGATATGCCCAAGAGACAATAATAAAGTGGTTATTATCATATCTTCATACTTATGATAAATGTTTACATACCATGCTATAATTGTATTAACAGGAAACATTAATACTTGTGTGATTTGTAAACATAAAAGAGTCCCTAGTAAAGCCTCTTGTTAAACTAGCTTGTTGGTTAATATATGATCATGGTTTCCTGATCATGAACATAGAGATGTTATTAACAACAGGGTCATATCATTAGGAGAATGATGTGATGGACATACTCCTATAGATAAGCGTAGCATAAAGATCAGGTCATTTTAATAGTTCAATTGCTATATGCTTTATGATACATAGTAACCTAATTCCTTCGACCATGAGATCATGCATATCACCTTTACCGGATGGATGCTTTGATGACATCAAACACCACACCGTAACTGGGTGGCTATAAAGGTGGCATTGAGTGTTCGGAAAGTATTGGTTGAGACACATGGATCAAGAATGGGATTTGTCCATCCATATGACGGATAGATATACTCTGGGCCCTCTCGGTGTAATGTCATCCAATTAGCTTGCAAGCATGTGACTGTCTCACAAGGGATCACATATCACGGGAACGAGAAAATAGTACTTATCGGTAACGAGGTTGAACTAGGTATGCAGAGATACCGACGATCAAAACCTCGGATAAGTAAATTATCGTGAGACAAAGGGAAATTGGTATCGTATGTAAGTGGTTCATTCGATCGCAAAGTAATCGTAGAAATATGTGGGAGCCATATGAATTTCCAGATTCCTCTATTGGTTATTGTTCGGAGAAGTGTCTCGATCATGTCCGCATAATTCAAGAACCGTAGGGAGACACACTTAAGGATTCGATGTTGTTGAGTAGTTATGGAATGATGAGTAAGAGACTGAATGTTGTTCGGAGTCTCGGATGGGATCCGGAATATCACGAGGAGATCCGGAATGGTCCGGAGAATAAGATTCATATAAGGAAAGTCATGTTTCAGAGTTGGAGAATGGTTCCGGTGTTTTCATAGGGAATGTTCTAGAAGGTTCCGGAATGTCCGGCACTCCGAAGGGGAAGGGTACATGAATGTGTCATTGCAAGTTGGAATGATTGCATCATGTACTAGGTGTCATCGCTGTACAAAATAAAGGGTTTAATCAAATCCTAGTTTGAAAAGTCAAACGCCAATTTGAAAAGTCAAACGGCTATTTTGGAAAGTGGAGAAGAAGTGGGAAACCAAGTTGGGGAGGAGTTCCTCCTCCACCGCTGGCCCACTAGGGATCCGAGTTGGGGAGGGACTCCCTCCCCTTGGCTGGCGCCTTCCCCACCTATATAAGGAGGGGCAGGGCTCCCCTCCTACACACATAAGTTGCCTCCCTCTAAACCTAAACCCTAGCCACAGCCTAGGGATTTCTCCCAAGCCACTGAGTTAGAGCTTCTAATTGCCCTAGCCGATGGTTTAGCCCCTTCTAATTGGTGTGTCTAAACCCTAGATCACCAAGGCTCTCTCATATTCCACCATACTCGCTCCGGCTTAAGGCGAAGCCCTGCGAGATCTCCCCTCTACTTCCGGTACCATGCCGTCGTGCTGCCAGAATCGCGAGGAGAGTGCTACAACCTCCGCTGCCTGCTGGAACAAGGGAGAGGAAGGTCTTCGTCGAGTACCGAACGTGTGACCGACTGCGTAAGCGCTGCCGGAACGCAGCGCCGGAAGGATCGCCTACGCGATCTTGAGATCGGCAAGAGTACGACTACATCACCCACGAGAATCTGCTCTCGTTAACCACTTTGGAATCTTCGAGGGTGAGTTCCTCTATCGACTCGTTGCTACTATCTAGTAGATAGATCTTGGCTTGTTTGTTTGCATGCGGTAGAAAATTTTGTTTTTCCATGCTACGAACCCCTACATCATCAGTATACACCGCTCGCGCTACAAGCTTTATACCTACAAAACATGCATATTCATGGTCAATTACTCACCGAGTAGATTGAATACCGAGTCGAGAGCGCGATGTGAGAGAGTGTAGACCAATAGATCTATGGAGAGATAATGGTACACAAATAGAGATGTGGAGGAGAAAAGTAAGTGTGTTTTAGATCTACAAGTTGGAGAAAGGCTTTCCCTAACCAATCTATCAACTATAGTAGGTTTAAATACAACAAAATATAGAAAATTATTGGCATAATGGGGTGGGAGAGAGGAGGAAGACAAGCTGGGAGGAGGGGGAGAAGGATGTGAAATGGATGGTGGTAGATAGAGGGGTGCAAAGCTGCCACCTTTTTGTGCAGATCTGGACGCAGGGTTTTGTGGCGCATATGTATGATATGCGCCATAGAACTTCAATCTTCGGTGGCGCATATCGCCCATATGCGCCACATAACCTTGGCCATAGGTGGCCAGACTGTGGGCCCACATATGGTCGGTCAGAGCCTAGTCAAAAGCAGGTCTGGACTCAGGGTTCTGTGGCGCATATGGGTGATATGCGCCACATAATATAGAACTTATATGGCGCATATAGGCCATATGCGCCACAGAACCCTGCATCCAGATCTGCACAAAATTAAAGGTGGCATCTAGCTGCTTTAATGACACCCCTCTATATATATACCACACTCCCTGTCAAAAGCATCGTCCCTGCCCCTGATGGCTTCTTCGTCCCACAACTCATCGGAAGACTCGCTGGAGAGCACATCCCGCTCGCGTTTCCTACAGCCTACTCGCAGTGGAGGGGTGAGGTTGAGGGGCAGTGCTCGGAGTCAGCCGCCGCTGGATTCGAAGGTCAACCTAATCGAGGAGGAGGCCAGGCTGCGGCATGAGGCCCTCTACAACAAGGCCATGAGGTTGTACGCTGTGCTCGCGTCCGCGGAGGAGAGGAAACGCATGGTGGAACCAATCGGGTGGCGGCCGGTGCTCGACCCCAACGTGTCCATGGAGGAGCATGTCTGCAGGCTGCAGGCGTGTGTGAACAGGGAGGTCTGACATCTTCCACCGCCATCGCCCCCAGCTCTGTGAAGGAATTTTCAATGTTTGTTGTAGTTTGTGCATTTGCAATGATGTATGCCATTGTTGTTTTGCTGTTCAAGGGCTATGCTTAGCATGTGCATTTGCAATGATGTATGCCACTGTCTATCTAGTAGAGTGTCTAGTATTCTACCTATTCCACTGGTACTTGTTTAGTTGGGAAAAGCAAGAACAAAATGTACTGGAAATTCTCAACATATTCTGAGTAGCACGCACCATTCTGTGGCGCATATTGTAGATATGCGCCACAGAAGATTTGGTCATAGGTAGCCAGATAGTGGGTCCACATCCTTGTTCTGTGGCGCATATGGTGATATGCGCCACAAAATATATAAACTTATGTGGCGCATATAACCATATGCGCCACAGATGGTTGGTCAGAGCACGGTCAAAGCCCGCATGCTGTGGGTCCCACCTGATGATTATGTTGCGCATCTGTGTATATGCGTCATAGAACCGACAACTTCTGTGGCGCATATGCTCAAATGCACCACAGATGTTTCGTAGACCAAGGCCTGGTGTGGGTCCCATCTCACTTCTGTGGCGCATTGCCAAATTCCATGCGCCACAGAAGTTTGAGGGTTCTGTGGCGCATTGGAAGGGATGCGCCACTGGACATATTTTATGGCGTATGGTCAGAACCATGCGCCACAAAAGGTGTGTCTATCTATAGTTAGTTTCCTAGTAGTGCAAGTTGCAACACATAAAGCATAAATAATGTACAACATGGGATTTTATGGTATGGTAAGCTTTATCAATTATGCTTCATGAACTATCCCATTAGATATGTGACTTTGTGTTATCTATGTGGGTTTAGGTATATTTTCATAGGTATGCATGAAAAGTAAATATTTTATATAACCCATGAGAGGATGACATCAAATGATGATCGTCGTCAAGGTTGAGAAGGAAAAGTTCAAGATAAACATTTTAAGAAGAACACATGCTTGAATCTTGCCGTCCATTTGGTGATAATGGACACGTGAAGATGTGCCTTAATGTCTCTATCCCAAAGTGGTATATGAGGGAGAAAATTATGAGTCTTCACGAAGAAACAATGATCAAGAAGCATTTCGGCTGAAATGGAGCTTAAAGCGTGGTCATCAAGATCAAGAGGGTTACGCAAGACAAAGGTATGGACTTGCTAGGTTTTCCTATTACCGGTCTCAAGGTAGTTGTTGGGATACCGGGTTATGTGATAGACAGCCGCACTATCAAGAGGCGCTTTCGGTTTAGTAACTTGATAATATCATCTTAGGGAGCTTAATCCATTGCATACTTTGTATCCCCTTATTATAGTTGCTTCTTGGTGTTTCTTCGTGTGAGGTTACTCACCTTGTTGGTGCCTCTTCAACAAGTCCAAGTTCATCAAAATGAAATTTGTATGCATATTCTATTGTATTTTCGAGTTCAAAGGTTTTACCGGTTCTTTATTTAGAGAGATTTCAGACATCTCCTTATTTTGCTATTAGATATAGAATATTCTTATAGCTTTAAAAAAGGTTCAGGTTTTCTAAAATAAGATTTCAGATGCAAAAGGTATCCTATTTTTGTCAACATTGTTTTCTTTATAAAAAACTGGCGTGCAAACCGGCGACGGCGGTTTTCCCACCGGACCATCCGGTGCCTGCTGATTTGATCCGGTTATATCGAACAGCTATTTACAATTATAGTACCATAAGAGTCTATTCGACAAGGACTCGCATGTAACCGACAAAGCATTTGCAAGTATATCGCAAAACCACTTCTATTTTAACCATTTTTTAGGTATCTGTACTAGAGTTGCTCGCTCTTATATTAATGGGCGAGGAACTAGCCCATTGAGTTAGGTGATTTATCTGAACTTTTATTGTTTTGATGAAATATACTAGATAATAGTTCAAAATAAGATTGAATTATGCCCTAATTTTGATTTTTTAATATTAATTTGGTGAAATATTACTACATAATAAATAACACAAAGTTGATCGCCTAAGCGTCTGTCTAAGCGCTTTGCTTTCTATATGCCCTTAGACCTTCACGAATAGCAATAGGTTAGAAAGCTATAACCATAACGCGGACTTTTGACTATCGGATGCTACACACCCCCATACTTAAAAAATAAAAAAAAATTAAAAAAGGTTATATTTTTTTGATTTTTTTTAAATCAAAGATGATCAGGTATTGTACTCGTGTAAAAATATTTGGAAATGAAATGATTCACATGGTATTCATGGCAAAAAACAAAAACATGACGAATCAAAGGTGAATGGTATCTGGTCATGGGGCGTTTTGAATTTGTCTTTTTACCCAAGATGCAATGAAAGTAATTCCCTAGGGGAATATTTTTATACAAGTAGCATACCTGATCATCTTTTGATTTCCAAACAAGTTCGATTTTTTTAAAACTTTTTTTAATTTTTCCAGGTATGGGTGTGTAGCAGCCGGGAGCCACAGTATAATTCTGGCTATAACCATCTCTATTTTCGAATCCGTACGTGGGCTATGGAGATCGTGGCAGCTGCCTAAAAACCCATCTAAGGTTTCCTATTTCTCTCATTGGTGACGCCATCGTTCCGTTCCGCCTACGGTGGCCTTTGGGGCCTCGGAGGTGTGATGGACCGCGCCCTCTCGCTGGCTGGAGGATTTTTTTTTTGTTTAGACTGTTTTTCGTATCTTCTTCGGGATGCTGAGGTGACAGCTATATCTTGCAATCAGAATAAAGTTCTTCCCGCACTATCCTTGCTCCGTTGGTGCGTCTAGTGCTGACGGAGGGTGCATGGAGTCGTTTGTCCAGCGGATCTCTTGGGATCTAAGTCAACCTCTTCCGATCTACGATTGCCATTATTGATGATGGTTGCTGCTTTGATGCGTTGGTCCTTTGGCCTTAGCACTACCATCTTCCGTCTGTCTATTACAATAAGCTCTACTACGGGAAATTTTGCCCGGCTCCGGATGGAGGGGCGAGGACAGTAGCGCGCCTTCGGCTCACGTTAATGTGTAGTCGTCGGTCCATATATCTATTTGTATTTTTTATTAATTATAATCTCTTTATACTGCTATTGATAATTAATAGATAGGTGTAATTTTCGAGAGAGAAAAATAACGATTTGTTTTTTTTTTTCAGCGGAACGAATAGCGATATGTGTGTTATCGTGTCTTTCCGCTCACCAATTGGGCTGACAGCCCGGCTCGTCTAACTGAAGTCCAATCCCATGTTCGCAGAATCGACGAGTCTCGGAAACAAAAAAGAGAAATTTGTGAGATTCGGTACCGGCTCGGCCTTGTACTAGGCCTGTACAGTACGAATCTGGCACGGAGTGGCGTGCTCTGTCCGGTCGTCGTCATCATCTAGACCCCATAGCATCTCTGGATGATGGGATCGATATGACACGGTCGTAGTCCTGGAACGAGCACAGCAAAAGGCCACAGGCCTCCCCCATTTGGCAGCCAAGCAAGTCTCCGTTTGACGAGCCAAACCCAAACGTGACCCGAACCTGTTCCACGAACCGGGAAAATCGTTACACCTACAGCTACAGAGCCAAACCCAATCGATGATTGCACGGACGTCTCGGACACTCCGATGTTTTGGAATCCTGACACGCAGAATCGCTCTTGTCTCGGTTCACGGGAAAAGAGGAGGGGAAAAGGGGGCGAGAAAAGAGAAAGGCAGGGGCAGCAGTAGGCGAGTCCGTAGACCAGGACTCGGCGCCCGAACTGGTCATGTAGCAGGCTTTGCAGAAAAGTTTTTTTTTTACTGTTATACCATTGCGCGGTGTAGCTGTTCGTGCGAGGTAGTAAAACTATAGCTTGCGCTATCAGGATCTGATGGCCAAAAACGTATGTTCAAGTGCTGGCCAAAGCTAGAAATCACGGAGTTTCGCCGAGGGGCAGAGTTTTTCTTGCGAGGCCAAGGAACCGAACAGCCCCGTGGGTGAGACGACAAAGCTTGGCCACCAGGAGCGAAAAAGGAGGAGAAATTCCACGGCGGGGGCACGGGACCAGCGCGCCTCCGACATCTGTCTCCCACTGCCTCCGATCCACGGCTTCTTTTCTTTTCATCGTTGACGCCTCCTGGTCCTGTGGGTGGGCGACGCATGCACCGCAACCATGTGCCGAAATCTCTGGAGTTTATCCAACACGTTCTCCTACGATCTAAACGTCGCGTCACGTTTTCTGCTAGAGTCGCCGTGATCGAGCGGCGCGTTCTTGAGATCGTCGCATCGGATGCTCTCCTCGTCGCAGGAAGAAGGCGCAATTGATGCGAGCTGATGATGTTGCAGCCAGCCGGTGCCGGTCAGAGTTCACAGCGCGGCAGGCAGTAGAAGCGGGTAACCGCGGCAGAGGGAGCAGGCAAAAAGCGACGCGGCCCAGTTGCCCGGAACCGCCCCGCGCGTGCCTGGCACGTGAGCGGAGCGAGGCCCCGCGCGCGCGCCCGGTGCGGTGCCGAGTGGTGGTGCGCGTACATGATAAGAGGAGGCCGCCGCTCAGGGTGTGGGGGGTGTTGGCGTGTTGCACGGCGCAGGCCGCAGGGGAGGTTGCTTCCACTAGGGGCAGCCCGAGGAGAGGCGGTACGGTCTGTCCGGGCTGCGATGCAATTCTGCGGAATTGGGAGGGGATAGAAGCGTATTTTGGATGTCACGAGCCTGCTCTTTATCGGAGGTTCTTTTATGGTTGTCGCGGTGGAAAAACTAGCCCGTCACCGTCAGTCCAAATTGTCTGCTCATGTTTATTTACACGTACTACTGCTCTAGTACTTACTTGTGAGTCGTGACTGACATGGTAATACAGCCAACAATGCAGAGAAAATGAGAAAGCAGATGAGATCCCTTGACTCGCGAGGAAAGTCGCGGGAGCTGTTCTATTCTGCCATGGTCAATCTGTCAGCTGTTGCCTGTTTGCTAAGTAGAATCAGTGGCGTACGTCACGTGCTCTACAACAAATCGTCCAATGCAGTGCGGCGTTTTTTCTTCTTGCCGCATTTCACACGGAAATTCAGTTTTGGTCCCTGAGTGCATATGCCTCTTTATTAAAAACATATTTCAGGATAATGTAAAAAAAACATATTTCAGGATTGTTAAATAAATTACAAAAAAGCCGCATGTGTATCTCCATGTTCTACGTGGTCACATAAAGTTTCGCAAAAAAAAGATAATTCTTGTGTGGACAATGTAAAAACAACAAGAAAAAGTTTGGCGATTGACGAGGTTTGATCTCGTCAATGCCCATTGTTATAGACTTGGGTTTTGAAGAAGATGAGGATACTGAAGATCGCGAACGGTTAGCAAACAAGCAACACGGCGACACGAGGTTTACCCAGGTTCAGGCCTCCAGAGGGAAAACCCTACTCCTGCTTGTCTCCTCTTGATTACGACGGAACCGGTGATTACAGGGGTGCGCAGATGCGATCTGGCGTGAAGGTATGTATGCGAAAGTATGAGGGAGAAATCTAGGTCGTGCCCTCCTGGTCTTTATATAGACTTAGGCAGGTCCCAGGCATAGATCTAGTCGGTTACAGATTCTAGGATTTACCCCTTTGAATTTCCTATCTACTCTAGTCTTGCTCTCCAAGGATCCGAAGGCGTCATGGGCCTTGGCCACCCGAAGATCTCCATGGGCCGGCTTATATTTGCCGTGGGCCTTGGGCTGGACCAGTTATGCTGAGATTGTGTACCCGCGGGATATAACCATGTCAGCGATATGTCTTATTTTAGTAGTAGCAAATTTTGGTTTCTTCTAATCATTGTTGTGAGGAAAGTTTGAACGAGATAAGCACGATCCTAAACCACCAAATCTCTAAACTTCTGTAATTGGGGCTCCCCTTCCACTTCAGGAAAGCTAGAAAGGACGACTTCCAAATCCCAATTGATAAGATAAGGAAAAGATTAGCCTCATGGAACACATTTATGTTTACACACGGTGGTAGATTGATTCTTGTTCACACTGTGCTAAGTGCGATCGCCATATTTCATCTAATATATCTTGATCATCCTACATGGGTTTTGAAAGCAATTTGCAAGATTAGAAGAGCTTTTCTATGAAAGGGCAAGCGTACTGTGTGTCACCAAAAACACTTTGGTGGACTAGGCATTCTAAACCTGCAGATCATGAGCATGGTGCTGCAGGTGCGCTGGCTTGGAATATACGGGTCACTAAAGTCGGGGCATGGAATTCACTTGCGTCCTCTCTAGATGACCAAATTAGAAAAACCTTTAACACAACAACTCGAGTTACAGTTGGTAATGGCAAGAGGGTCTATTTCTAGATAGATAAGTGGCTCAACGAGAAAACGATTGAACAATTAGCGCCTGAGGTTGTTTCCAGGATCCACCTCATCACTAGAGCTAGGAGAACTCTACCTGAAGCTCTAACTAGAAAAAATTGGATTGGTGACATTCAAAAACCAATTACATAGGGCATTTTTCATATGTTGATAGTATATGAAGAGATCATGAATTTTTAGCTTCAGACTGATACAATGGACAATTGGACATGGCTCTTGGAAACCAATGGTACATACTCAGCTAGATCGGTATACCAAGCGCACTTTGTCAGATGCATTACTTGTGATTCGGTGGAAGCAATATGGAGTTCTTGGGCACCTCTGGTTTGTAAACTTGCGATTTGGTTGTTCATTAGAAACAAAACATGGACACGAGATCAGTTAGCTAAAAGAGGTCTCCCACACAATGAAATTGCATCTCTTGCAATTCTGCCGAAGAAGACGGTGAACATTTGTTTGTGGGATGTGCGGTGGTAAAAATCATTTGGGGATGTATACTGAGTTGGAATGGTTTTCCTCATGTCATACCATCAGCTAATCAAAACCTCAAATCATGGTGGATGCAGGCGAGAGATGTGTTGGAATTTTGGCCCAAATAGTCTAGCCCATTTTCCATTTTAATAATTCCTGAAAATCCTAGAAGCCCATGCGGCCCATTCATGCAAGGCAAAAGCTGGGACAAATGTTTAGTCCCATATTGCTAGTTGAGTAAAAGTTGGACCAGCTTATAAGGTGAGCTATCCTACCACTTGGTAAAAGAATGAGAAGGAGAAGAAGAGAGTTCCACACGCGCGCTCCTCCTCCTCCTCGCTCGCCTCGCCACGCCTCGCCACGACGCGCCGCGCGCGCACCGCGGGTTGCGGGTTGCGGGAATCTCGCCGAGCCGAGCTTTATTTTGCCATGCATGAATGGTATATGAACAGATGTACAGAAGTTGAAACGTTTGCTTTGAATGGACTTTTAATACGAGTTAAATGAATACGAATTGAGTGGAGGACTTTTAATACGAGTTAAATGAATACGAATTGAGTGGAGGCTGTCCGATTTCATCTTCTGTGCAGTCTGTCTACCTTCCCCTCTGTGCCTATAAGAGAGAGAGGTCGCGCCTCCTCTCAGTTACACCGCCACACATCCTTTGCGCCTCCAGTTTCAGAGCACTGCGCTACCTAGATCTTCCCCTTTCCGTCTTGCGACGTGCACCGTGAGCCGGGACAGTAGGCCTCCGAGACCCCGCTGCTTCGAGTCCTGTACGGGAGAAGGGCGATAAGGTTTTTGGGGAGCGCTATCAGCGCGACTACTGGCTTCGTCACGGACTCCCTCACTGATAGCGACTGCGGCGACGTCTTCCCCGACGAGGACTTCTTCCCCGACATCAGCACCCTCTTCCTCGACGACATGGCCAACGACGGTTCCAACGCCGGTGGTTCCTCTTCTGCAACTACCGTGTATATCTTCTGTCTCAATCTTGTTCTGATCATATCCAAAGTTTTATGCCTTGTAGTCTGTTTGGTTATATGCCTTAATATGTATTCGCTATTTCACATGATTAGTATACTGCCTATTATTCTAATATGTTTTATCTAGCGTTTATTATAGAAAACTCGCTTGATAAATTGCTCTATTATTCAATAATCCAAAACCTTATTTCAGGCAATTTGCCCCAAGTAACTTTGTTGCTTCTATGAAGCCACCTGTGTTTGAAGGTGTGAATTACAAACGATGGCGTGCGAGAGCAGTGCTCTGATTTCAGACCATGAGCTGCTATAACGCCATCTATGGCGCACCTGAGGGAGAACTTAATCCCGCTCAGGAAGAGGCGTTCCAAAACTTGATACCACTTTCAAGGCTGCCTTGATCAGCATCCTTGGCGACAATATTGTCGATTCATACCTGTCATTTAGCAATGGCAAAGATATGTGGGATGCGCTCGAGAGAAAATTTGGAGTCTCCGATGCTGGCAGTGAACTGTATGTCATGGAATAATTCTATGACTATAAGATGGTTGATGACCGCTCCATTGTGGAGCAGGCTCATGAGCTACAGTCACTTGCCAGGGAACTTGAGCACTTCACTTGTGTTACCGGACAAGTTTGTTGCCGGAGGCATTATTGCCAAACTTCCTCAGTCATGGAGGAATTTTGCTACTTCTCTAAATCACAAGAGACAAGAGTTCTCCGTGACAGATCTCATTGGGACTCTTGATGTGGAAGAGAAGGAGAGAGCAAAATACACACGTGCTCGAGGTACCGAGGGAGGTTCTAATGCCAATCTGGTACAGAAAAGGAACTTCCAGCCTCACAAGTTCAAGAACAAAGGCAAGTTTAACGACAAAGGAAAGTTTGATGGAAAGAACAAGGCCTCACAGTCCACCCGCTTCAAGAAGAAGACTGATAAGAGGAAAGGTGCTTGTCATGTGTGCGATGATCCTAATCATTGGGCTCCTGCTTGTCCCAATCGCTTTGACAAGCGCCAGCATGGGAAGGGCAACAAGACTGCTAATGTTGTCATGGGCGACGTTGAGATGAAAGATGTTGGGTCAGAGGGACTCAAACCATGCTGATGGGGAACGGCTCGCATGCTTCTGTTCATGGTGTTGGTACAGTCGATCTGAAGTTCACTTCGGGAAAGACCGTGCGCCTGAAGAACGTGCATCATGTTCCCTCAATAAATAAAAATCTTGTTAGCGGATCTCTTCTGTGTCGAGATGACTACAAGATTGTATTCGAGTCCAATAAATTTGTAATTTCGAAGTATGGAACTTTTGTTGGTAAAGTCTATGAGTGCGAAGGCTTGTTCCGCTTATCTCTGTCAGACATTTGTAATAAAGTTGTTAATCATATTTACATGAATTTTGAATCAAATGTCTGGCACTCTCGTCTTTGTCACATTAATTTTGGTTGTATGACGCGGCTAGCCAAAATGAATTTAATCCCTGATTTCTCAACTGTTAAGGGATCTAAGTGCCAAGTCTGCGTGCAAGCGAAACAACCTCGCAAGTCACATACGACTGCAGAAATGAGAAATTTAACACCACTAGAGCTCATACATTCTGATCTTTGTGAGATGAATGGTGTGTTGACAAAAGGTGGAAAGAAATATTTCATGGCTTTGATCGATGACTCTACGAGATATTGTCATGTGTATCTTCTGAAATCAAAAGATGAGGCTTTGAGTTTCTTTAAAATCTATAAAGCTGAGGCAGAAAATCAACTTGATCGAAAGATTAAGAGGCTTAGGTCTGATCGTGGCGGAGAGTATTTTTCCAACGAGTTTGATTCCTTTTGTGCGGAACATGACATAATTCATGAGAGGACGCCTCCCTACTCACCCCAGTCAAATGGAGTAGCCGAAAGAAAAAACCGTACTCTAACAGATTTGGTTAACGCCATGTTAGACACATCGGGTCTTTCTAAGGAATGGTGGGGGGAGACACTATTGACCGCGTGTCATGTCCTAGACCGAGTTCCCACAAAGAACAAAGAAATTACTCCATTCGAGAATGGGAGAAGAAAATATTAAAACTCTCTTACTTACGTACTTGGGGTTGTTTGGCAAAGGTTAATGTACCAATCCCTAAGAAGCGCAAGCTTGGACAAAAACCATTGGTTGTGTTTTTCTGGGCTATGCTTTTCATAGCATTGGTTATAGATTCTTGATAGTCAAATCTGAAGTGCCTGACATTCTGTCGGTACAATCATAGAGTCGAATGATGCGACTTTCTTTGAGGATATCTTTCCAATGAAGGATAAACCTAACTCATCAAATCCGGAGATACCTAGTTCATCTAATCAGGAATTTGCTATATTCTCTGAACCTGCCATTCCGATTGAACACTCTGAAAGTCCTAAGGAGGATGATAATGAAATTCCTAAAAGGAGCAAGAGATAAAGGACTGCAAAGTCTTTTGGTGATGATTTCATTGTGTACCTTGTGGATGACACTCCCACTTCCATTTCAGAAGCTTATGCATCTCCTGATGCTGACTACTGCAAGAAAGCTGTTCATAATGAGATGAATTCCATCTTAACTAATGAAACATGGGAGATCACTGATCGTCCTTATGGGTGCAAACCTGTAGGATGTAAGTGGGTGTTCAAGAAGAAACTAAGGCCTCATGGTACTATTGAGAAGTACAAGGCAAGGCTTGTGGCCAAGGGTTATACCCAAAAGGAAGGTGAAGACTTCTTTGACACTTACTCACCTGTAGCAAGGTTGACCATCATTCGAGTACTACTTTCTCTGGCTGCCTCACACGGTCTTCTCGTTCATCAAATGGACGTTAAGACGGCTTTCCTAAATGGAGAGTTGGATGAGGAAATTTATATGGATCAACCAGATGGTTTTGTAGTAAATGGTCAAGAAAGAAAAGTGTGCAAGCTACTGAAGTCTTTGTATGGTCTTAAACAAGCACCTAAGCAGTGGCACGAAAAATTTGATAGAACCTTAACCGCTGCAGTCTTTGTTGTAAACGAAGCTGACAAGTGTGTATACTATCGCCATGGTGGGGGTGAGGGAGTCATCCTTTGTTTGTATGTTGATAACATACTGATTTTCGAAACCAACCTTAATGCAATTAAGGAGGTCAAAGATTTCTTATCTCGTTCCTTTGAGATGAAGGATATGGGAGTAGCTGATGTCATCCTGAACATCAAGCTATTGAGAGATGAGATGATGGTGGGATTACACTGCTTCAGTCCCACTATGTGGAAAAGATCTTGAGTCATTTCGGGTATAGCGACATCAATTTTTCTCCTACACCGTATGATCCTAGTGTGTTGCTTCGAAAGAATCGAGGAAATGCTAGAGACCAACTAAGATACTCTCAAATCATTGGCTCGTTTATGTATTTAGCTAGTGCCACGAGGCCTGACATCGCCTTTGCTATAAGCAAACTCAGTCGATTCGTTTCAAATCCAGGAGATGATCACTGGCATGCTCTTGAGAGAGTTATGTGATATCTAAAAGGCACTGCAAGCTATGGCATACACTATACCGGGTATCCGAGGGTACTAGAGGGTTATAGTGATTCAAATTGGATATCTGATGCTGATGAGATAAAGGCCACAAGTGGATATGTTTTCACACTTGGTGGTGGCCCTGTTTCTTGGAAGTATTGCAAGCAGGCCATCTTAACGAGGTCAACTATGGAAGCAGAACTCACAACACTAGACACGACCACTGTTGAAGCAGAGTGGCTTCGTGAACTCTTGATGGACTTACCTGTGGTTGAAAAACCTATACCCGCAATTCCAATGAACTATGATAATCAAACTGTGATTATTAAGGTGAACAGTTCGATAATATGAAGTCCTCAAGACATGTGAAGAGGATACTAAAATCTGTTAGGAAAATGAGAAACTCCGGAGTTATTGCATTGGATTATATCCAAACATCTAAGAACCTGGCAGATCCCTTCACAAAGGGACTATCACGCAATGTGATAGAAAATGCATCGAAGGAGATGGGTATGAGACCCACACTATGAGTTTTCCACAGTGGTAAACCACTCTATGTGATCGGAGATCCCGTGACTTAGAATTGGGAGACAAGCTGTTGGTTAGCGGAGAGGAAAGTATCCCTACTTTAATAAACACCACTCCATAAAAATGCAATACTTTCCTATTCTGCATGGCAGGTTGATTTATTATCTTAATGTGTTCTAAGTGGCTTATCCTAAGCAAAGATGTTGTCCTACAGAACATCTTTTGAAGAACACACCTATATGAGTCTGACTGTTAAAACGTCGCAGTCTATGAGAGTTGGGTGCTCTCTAATAAACTCATGAAAGGCCATGGAGTATGACGCATAAGCTCCACCCGCGGGGAAGTCCCACGGTAGTCCAGTATCGGTCAAGGCTTCGTGTGAAGCTAGGTTGCAGCAAACTTGCAGTTCAAGGCATAGTCCACTGTACAAGTCGCAACCTAGTGTAGCATAGAATTCTAGGTGGAAGTTCAACTTAACAGTTTTTACTACAATACCGGTATATAAACAGTATTTTGGAACCAAAGTAAAATTACATGTGCCTCTAGGATCTGGTGGGGGATTGTTGGAATTTTGGCCCAAATAGTTTAGCCCATTTTTCATTTCAATAATTCCTGAAAATCCTAGAGGCCCATGTGGCCCATTCATGCAAGGCAAGAGCTGAGACAAATGTTTAGTCCCACATTGCTAGTTGAGTAGAAGTTGAACCAGCTTATAAGGTGAGCTCTCCTATCACTTGGTAAAATAATGAGAAGGAGAAGGAGAGAGTTCCACACGCGCGCTCCTCCTCCCCCTCGCTCGCCTCGCCACGCCTCGCCACGCCGCGAGTTGCGGGAATCTCGCCGAGCCGAACTTTTATTTTGCCACGCATGAATGGTATATGAACAGATGTACAGAAGCTGAAACGTTTGCTTTGAATGGACTTTTAATACGAGTTAAATGAATACGAATTGAGTGGAGGCTGTCCGGTGGGCTGCCGCCTGTTCGCTTCATCTTCCGTCCATTCGTTTCATCTTCTACGCAGTCTGTCTACCTTCCCCTCTGTGCCTATAAGAGAGAGAGGTCGCGCCTCCTCTCAGTTACACCACCACACATCCTTTGCGCCTCCAGTTTTAGAGCACTGCGCTACCTAGATCTTCCCCATCCCGTCTTGCGGCGTGCACCGCGAGCCGGGACAGTAGGCCTCCGAGACCCCGCTGCTTCGAGTCCTGTACGGGAGAAGGGCGATAAGGTTTTTGGGGAGCGCTATCAGCGCGACTACTGGCTTCGTCACGGACTCCCTCACAGATAGCGACTGCGGCGACGTCTTTCGCGACGAGGACTTCTTCCCCGACATCAGCACCCTCTTCCTCGACGACATGGCCAACGACGGTTCCAACGCCGGTGGTTCCTCTTCTGCAACTACCGTGTATATCTTCTGTCTCAATCTTATTCTGATCATATCCAAAGTTTTATGTCTTGCAGTTTGTTTGGTTATATGGCTTAATATGTATTCGCTATTTCACATGATTAGTATACTGCCTATTATTCTAATCATGTTTTATCTAGCTTGGTAAATTGCTCTATTATTCAACAATATGCTCTTCAGGGTACCAAGAGGAAACGATTAAATTCCAACGTAATGCTTATAGCCTGGATGATCCGAATAGAGAGAAATAACCGTGTTTAAAAAAAGAGAAATAACCATATTTTTTAAAAAAGAATGCAAATAAATTTGGATGGTTATTGAATAGATTAAAGCAGAAGCACAACAATGGACTTGGGACCGTGCGAGTTCTCTCCTTCTTCAAGCAGTATGACTAACTAGGCAGGTTGCTTGGGTCGGTCGTTTTAGCCTTCACGATTTTTCTTCTCTTTTGCTTCTCTGTTTTTATTTCTTGTTTAGTCGTATATATGTCTATGTCCGTGTGTGTTTTAAGTTCGGACCGAAGGCCGTGTTGGTTTGTTGTAATTGGTCGTGTACTCCGCCCTTCGTGGCTTTCTTCTTTTTCTAATATATTACATGCAACTCTTCTGCATGGTTTTAAAAAATTCTTACATAGGCCACACAAAATATTAATTTTCCGGTGAAATTACTTTGTGCGCGCTAGAATACGGAGATGTACTTGCAGATACTTATTTTAATATTCTTTGAGACATCAAAATGATTTAAACCATATTTCAAACGAAGACAACATATGCACCTAGGAGACAAAACTCGCACACCGTTTTACATGCAATGTTAAACAGTTATTCTTCATGATGTTTTCATGTCTCACCATTTTATTTCACATACATTATTGAACAACCATTCATCATGATTTTTTCACGTCTCTTGTGTTTTATTTTGCGTGCACTGCATAAGAGGGCCTTGCTTTCACGTAGAGAACCACCTCCATAGGAGTCAGTAGGTTCTAATAACATGTTATATTAAGGAGTAGTAGAATTCAAATTTTAGTGTTCATTCATATTTGCACACGCCATATTTGTAATCATAAAAAAGACTGTTTGGACTGTTTGATTGGACTTAAATCTGGCTTTGAATTTTGGCTTATATGTCACAAGTATTTTTTTTAACATGATGACATAGTCATAGGATAATATAAGCCAAAAGCCCAAACCATCTAGATATTTTTATGATTTATAAGCCAAAATATAAAAGTGACAAATAAGTCCAACCAAGCAGTCCTCTATATGGAACGAACACAGGAGAAAGGTGTATAGGTAATACGCTACCAAATGAGGGACCCAAAGTCAAAAGGAGTCCCAGCCCTATCCATCCCTATCGCAGACGCCAGCCGAGGAGGAAACCACCAAATCAGAAGAGGAAGAGAACGGGGGAGCGGTGCTCGCTCCGAACCACCGCGACCCAACTCCCCTTCCCAAAAACAAAACCGCGCCTCCCCAAACCCGAGAGCGGAGTCGATTCCCCATTTCAAAAAAGCCGACGAGAGGAGGGCACCGCGCGCCGCCGCCGCCGCCTCGAGTCCCCCCGATGGTGTCCGACCAGGAGCTCGCGCGCTACGTGGAGACCTTCGTCCGCCAGGCCGCCGCGCTCCCCGGCGCCGCCACGGCCGGGATATCGCCGCAGGAAGTAGCGCGGCAGCTCGGGGCGCAGCTCGGCGTCGACCTCGCCCCCAGGGCGCCGCTCATCCGCGACATACTCGTCGCCCTCCTCTCCCCCTTCGCCCCCGCCTCGCGTAGAGACCCTTTTGCCCTCGATTCTTCTCCCCATGCCCATCAGCCCCACTTCGCCACCACCACCACCACCACCTCCACCACGGCCTCCGCCTCCGCTCCCGCCAACACCGGCGTGCCCCACTTCTTCTCGCAGCACCTGACGCCGCAGCAGCTGCAGTCCTACTACGCCGCCTCGCAGCAGTACCAGCAGCAGCACCGCGCCAGCCCGCCCGCCGGCTCGCAGCAGTACCAGCAACAGCAGCAGCAGCAGCAGCAGCGCGCAAGCTCCCCCGCTGCCTCGCCCTACGACGCCCCAGGGTCGTTCGGCTACACGCAGCCTGGCGGGGCGCAACTGCAGAGTTTCGTCCAGATGCAGCAGTACCACCACCAGCAGCAGCAGCAGATGGCCGCGGCTGCTATGGCGGCGGCCAATGCGGCCACGGCGGGACAGAGTCCGCGTGGGCCGGTGTCCGAGAGTCCGCGTGGGGCCGCGTCCGCAAGGCCGAAGAAGGAAAGGTGATGCCTTGTAGCTTTGCTTCCTGATAATTTTCTCACCTTCCTGCTAGGGTTTGGATTAGATGATGTTTGTTGCGTACGCCTGCCAGTGTACTTTCGATTAACTTCTACGCGAAGCTATACTCCAAATCACTACATGTTCGTTTAGCTCCTTATTTTTACAGATTTGTTTGGTGGATAGAGGTTGGGTTAAGTCCTAAATTTTTTGGTGGTCACATAATATTTTGTGCCTGTTGTGAGTAATTAGTGGGGTGGTGTAAACTACAAGCAATTGGTTTCAGAGTGGGTCAGTAGGTTCATGGCAACTTGCACCAGATTTTTAATGTCCATGGACTCTTGCGAGATTACTTCTTGTGTACTTGAGGAAATCTTTGAATACTGCCGTAGTTATGTCAACCTGACCTGCAGAGCTGAAGCCTCTGAACCTGTACTAATGGATATGGACATCCACATCAAAGTTGTTGCTTAAAAAAGCATCCTCCTTTGTAGAACTAAGAACGTCTGCTAACCATAATGTTTATTGCGCCTAACAAATGTCTGCTTTACTTAACTTTTGTTAAACTAATTATATTTGTATGCCTGATGACAACATTTAGCATGGGTTTATGCATGTTTCCCTCAAAAACCATTTATGCATGTTGTACGGACTATCCCTTCTTGACTAAATGAATAGGCAGCGCTCCCTTTTGTGTCTTGATTAAGGAAAATATATATTAGCACACATCAATATTCCTTAAATGAAATCTGGAGGGGTGTACTTCTCCTATGATTACAGCAGATAAAGATTTATCCCTTTTTTGGTTCTCAAATTGTCAGCTATCTTTTACTGTTGTCCAGTCTGTTTATTTAATTTATTGTTTCTGTTCATCTTCTAAATCAGTGCTAGTACTGGCGTAAAACGAAAAGGTGGTACAGGGGGATTAAACAAAGTCTGTGGTGTTTCGCCTGAACTGCAAGCTATTGTTGGTGAACCTACAATGGCTAGGACTGAGGTTTGTTATACTGGTCCATCTTTCTACTATCTTCCCTTGTCTTGATATATCATGGAAGTAACCCTTGTACTGTGAATTGAATCAATTGCAGATCGTCAGGCAACTTTGGGCATACATTCGCAGAAATGACTTGCAGGACCCAAACAATAAGAGAAAGATCATCTGCAATGATGAGCTACGATTGGTTTTTGAGACTGATTGCACTGATATGTTCAAGATGAACAAGCTTTTGGCGAAGCATATAAGACCACTGGAGCCAGCAAGTAGGCCCTGCTCACACACAGTTGTTATGTTCTCCATAGTGATTAATTTTTAGAATAATACTCCCTCCATTTCAAAATATAAGATGTTTTAGCTTTGTGAAGCGAATGTATCTAGACTTCTTTTAGTATGTAGGTTCACTCAGGTTTGGAGTGAATCTACACACTAAAATAAGTCTAGATACATTTTCTTCAAAAACCTAAAACATCTTATATTTTGAAACGGAGGGAGTAATATGCAATATAAATTCTTGCAGAAGATTCAAATCGAGATTTGAAGAAGATGAAGCCTGTGGAAGATGAACCCAGTCTTCCTTCTGAAGCTGATGCTACAAACCAACTTCCAGTTATTGTGTCTGATGCTCTTGCTAGCTTTTTTGGAACTGGAGAAAGAGAGATGCCCCATTCTGAGGCTGTCAAGCGTGTTTGGGACCACATCAAGAGCAATAATCTAGAGGTTAGTGGATGATTAATATCAGGTCTTTGATGTGCTATACTGTTCTTGTGTGAAATGCCCTGCGTGATATTAAACTTGTAGTGGGCCTCGCAAATTAATTGTGTCCAACCATGGAGAACTACAGTAAGGAGAAGTGATCTTTCATTTCTATTTAGTTAGTACCTATATATATCTTTTGAAGGTAGAAGCATTTATGGTTGATATATGATGTTAGACTTAGAATTGTTATCTCATAAGAAAGCATCTTTAAGTGCACACATTTTAGGATGTTAGGCTTCGAATTACTATCTCTCAAGGTAGCTTATTTAAGGGCACATAATAATTGCACTCCTTTCTCTTTGGATTTTTCTGTCTAAATCTTGACAGGTTTTGTTGACTGGACACTAGTGGATATTTTTATTTGGCAGTTCGCTCACTTTCTTTTTTATCCTTTATCTGTTAGATTTGGTAGGCAACATGGTTGTTGGTGGTTGATCAACTAGAGGTATATGGTGGTTGTTCTTAGATATAAGTTGTTGGGTGTATATTCTCCTGTGCTCTCATTTTTTAACTTGAAGAGCTGCTACATGGAACCAATGTGCTTTTCAGGGCATACAGTTACCCTTGTATCTCGAGAAGTGATAAGCCAGTATTTGCAGATTGCTTTATACACAAGTTGGTTGGTCGTCTATTCTCTTTGAACCTATGACAAGAGTGAAGCATAAGCAAAGCATGTGTGGTTGATCAACTATACGCATATGGTGGTTGTTTTGGATATAAGTTGTTTTAGTGTATACTCCCCATTTTTTATTTTCTAACTTAAAGAACTAGTCACAGGGTCAAAAGGCTTTATAATACCCCACTATCCCCTTAGTCCTTGCATAAATCCTTGGCAGCCGTATGTGTGTACTTTCTGATTGCTTCTGTATGCAAGTTGGCTTATTGTCTGTTTCTCTTTTGACTTGTCACCTATCACTTATGACATGACAAGAGTGAAGCATAAGCAAAGCATTCCCACAAAAGTCCCCTTTTCACTCTCGTTAGTGTTTTCATACATAACTGAATAGTTGCAGTTTTGTCATCTAAGACATTTGCTAATGATAAATCAACTTATATGATTCTGTAGTATGTTAATGAAATTACTCACAGCTCTCAGCTTGCGAACTTCTTTATTTATGGTGCTAAATAATTCATGCCACTAACCCTTGCCCACCATGTGATTTTCATTATTCGTTTTGTTGATAATAGAGATGTTTCATTAGTAGATATTCTGTTCTGCATGTCGTTGCATCTGGATTTAGTAGGGATGCAAGTGGGATCCCACTTGTATTCCACTTCTAAGTCATTTGAAGATATCTAGTTCAAATTTGAGCAAAACATTTTAACTAGAAATCTTGAAATGACTTAAAAGTGGGACATAGGTGGGATCCCACCTCACAACCTAAGATTTAAGGTAGTAGTAGTTACTGCTAGATGCACAATTTATATTTGGCTGGTCGGGAAGAGAGTCTGTTTTATTTTATTTTGACATTTTCGAACTAAAATAGAAGTAGACTGTAAATTGCCTCTTCTTTTTGTGCAGAGTTCCCTTCCTTACTGAAACCACTTCCTAAGATTTACTCTTGTGTACAGACAAACGGTGATCCGATGTAAACCTAGGCCTTCCTAAAGTACCTCATTTACATTCTTGCGTGTTATATTGCAGGATCCATCAAATCCCACGATGATACTATGTGACTCAAAACTTAAAGATCTCTTTGGATGTGAAAGCGTAACTGCTCTGAGTGTTCCACAGTTGGTGTCACACCACCTTTTCGATCAACCTAACAAGATTTAACTGGTTGGTTATTGACTCCTCTTAAGAACATCCTCATGTTTATCTATCTTGCACCGCAAGTCCCTAGTTTTTCCAGTGTTGCTATTTAAGTACTCCCTCTGTTCACTAATGTAAGACATTCTAGCTTTTTTCTAAAACACATGTATGTGTACGTATTTTAGTGTATAGGTTCACCCATTTTGGAATGTATGTAGTCCACTTTGAAATATCTAAAAGGTCTTACATTAGTGAACGGAGGGAGTACATAAATAGCGTGATACTTGGTACAAAGATATTGTTTATAGCTGTTATAGTGGTGTTGGTTTGCTTCTCTAATGATTGTCCAAATTTGCCTGCAGATGAAACGTGGCTGGACTCTAGTTGGTCTAACATTCTGGTAATAGGAACTGATGAAACGACAGAAATTCACTGAAGTTATTAATTGCATCTTTTGGACCCAACAGACTGATGTACCCACAGAGAAGGGCTGTAGGCTAATCGCTTCATAGTAGCAATCAAAAAGTAATGGTAGTTCTGTATGTTGTTTAGTTTGATCTTCCGCTTGTTGAATAGGAAAGCAGCACTGAAGCAACAGTAAGAGAAAGTGAAAGCTGATTAACTTTGATGTAAATTCAGCAACCATAGATGCACCTTTATGGTAACAAGTAGCTTTCTCCTTTTTTTTACCCAGAAAACCTTTACTTTGCTTGTTAAAGAACACCTGTACGACATTGTAGGTGATGCCTAATCATATACTCTGTGTTTTAGATTGTCACCAGAATGCTGATGACATGCTCCAGTTCGTTTATAATTGTGGTTCCATTTCATCTCATTCATGATTCTTGGTTTTGTTTTCATCTTTTTTCTGCAACTAATTTTGCTCATCTTTTTTCTGCAACTGTTTTTTCTGCGTGTTGATTGTTGTCACTATGCACGGAGAATGGAGATATGGTGTTTTCTGTGGCCAAGCATAGCCATGTTGCATCATCATTAGCACTGTTCCATGTCACAAGTCGTGCGTCTAAGTGCTGACCATTTACAACAGATTTCTGGTATCTGTACAGAACACTTTAGAACATCAATGCGATCTGGACGCGCTAACGAACCTACAAGTTGGTAAACATGGCGTAGAACAGGACCATGACCACCAGGCCAATGATGGCACAGACAATTATGTTGCTTCTCTCCTTCTCTTCCAGCGTGCCTTCAGGTAGAAACTTGTTCGCCACGATCAAAACTACAGCATCCAAATTCTGTGGTGGTGAAAAGATACGACGAGCTGTAAGTTGTGTACATAACCAGGATCTGTGGTTCATCGTGGGGGTATGAAGCTTGCCTGGTAAACCATCTGAAGAATCCTCTGTAGAAGCGGCGCGCAAGCCTTGTTCACCTGGCTAAAAGAACAGAGAACAATGTGAGTTTTTGTCAGGACCAATGCGTTTTTAGTAGCTGTCTAAATGTGCCTATTCGGAGTTGAGCCAAATTTTAGAGAGTTGGAGGATGTTTCATACTACCTGATGAGCAGTAGGCCTGTGTAGGCGTGGGTGGTGGACACGGTGCAGTCTACGTCCCATGGCAGCTTCTGGCCCTTCCATTCTGCAAAGGAAACATTTGGGTATGAACTGATCTAGACCGTGGTTGCCACGTTATTACAACCGAGAAGAGTTCTGAACAGACCTAGAGACCATTTGACGCCCAGGTCGAAGCCTCCGTTCTCCGCGGGCTTGAGCACGAACGAGACATGGTGCCGCAGCATCAGCTCGTGTAGAAGCAGGAACATATTCTGCAATCAAGCGCATGTCAGAAACCAGAATGTTCATGCTGCCGACTAGTCAGCGTTTCAGTTTTCAGACACCGAATTTAGGCAGGATCCTCCCGGCACTTTACCTTGCTCATCTGGGAAACACTGACGGATGGAAGGTGGCTGAAGAAATACTGGCACTCCTCGGCGATCAGCTCCATGAGCTCCTTGACGCTCCGGTTTTGGATGGCAGAGTTGAGCTTCACGATCCTCATCATCGCCCGGAACCCGTCCCCTCCGCCGTCGCCGAACAGAGCCTTCACGCGCAGCCCGCCGCCATTTCTCCTCTTCCTCTCTGCACCTCTACGGCGCCATGAACCCGAAGAACACCCCGGCCTGCTAATCCTGCCGCCGTTTCGGCGCAGGCGGGTCGGCGAAACAGTAGGGGCAAGAAGGCATGACAGAGTCGAATCCATGGCGCGCAGAGTCGAAGTTTGGATGTGGAATGCATGGATGGATGTGCACGGTATATGAGGCTGGGCTTTTGGTTTGCGAGGATGCATGTCCGGCTGACAAGGAAGGGATTGTATGGGCCGGAAGCCATGTAATGTCCCTGATGTGTTGCAGACTTGTAGCTTAGCATGATCAGGTTGCGATGTTGTCAAGGTAAGTAAGGAAGGATACTCCTCTTGGAAACTTGGCTCGAGGTCCATACCCTACAATGCTATAAATAGCTATGCTCACGACATGCTCCAGAAGCTTGATCGGCAGGCTTTGAATGGGTTAAATAGTAGAGTAGTAGCTACATTATCTGGGTAATGTTTACAATTTAGATAAGGGACGCGCCTTCAGGAAGTTTGTAGCGTTCAATAAGAGAGATCTCTCCTGGGACAGCAAAAAAAAAAAAGCTTGTTCATGGAACATAACTGTCATGCCTTGCATGCCATACTAGTCGAATTTGTTGCACTAGTTCAAATTGATACTCCAACCAGAAGCCGAGCACTCTTCACTTTTTTTACTCTTCTCTTGTGAAAATAACCATCCTGGCATCTTGGGGCTAACTTAGGGAGCATTTTGGATGACCAGGCCTAATAATCTCGGCCCATCATGCTCTGCCTCCTGAGTCGTCGATTTACCCAATGTCTGGCCCAAGCGAGAGCGATATCCGGAGCGAGCCAACTGCCACACAGGAGGCCGGCCAAATGTGCAGGACCAGTGGACCACCTATTCCTTTTGCTCCCCTAAAATAACCCAACTTTTTATTTGTGGGGATAAAATAAACCAACTCTTTTGCTTTTCCTTAAAAATGAAACAAAGGTTTTGGCTCCCCTTTTAATATTACAGATTTATTTAAAACAGGTTTACTATATACCTGCAAAAGAAAATACTACCTCAAGTTCTATCAGTGTCTTAAGTGAAACTGAAATTGACCAAGTTTATTTAAGAATATATAAACACCTAAAACACCAATTCAGTTTCATCAAATCATGGTAAAGTTTGTTTTTCATATAATGCAGATTTCACGTTGTATATAATACCATATTTTTCTATAAAATCATCAAAATCAAGAATTTCAATTATTTTGGAACAGAGGAACTATATCTTTGCATAATTCTAAAAATTATACTCCCTCCGTCCTAAAATAGATGTCTTAGATTTTTCAAAATTTGAATAAATCTAGACACTATTTAGTATATAGACTTATCCAAATTTTGACAAATCTAAGACATCTATTTTGGGACGGAGGGAGTACAAAGAATGTTCATAAAATATATACCATCTTAACAATTTTTATATAGTGACTTTAAAATGTTATATTTTTGGCAGTCTATTATAATTTTATAAGATATGGACCTAAATTTCAGATTTTTAAAGTACATGAAACAAATAATCTTCCCTTTTTTGAAAATTACTGTAACAGATAAAATGATTTATATTTAAAAAATTAATTAAATTTATGATTCACGGTACATGAAATAGGTTCATGTATTTTTGAACTAAAGTACATCTAGTTTGCTACATGCTTTCCATTTTCTTATTTTACCGAGAAGTGTTGTGTACACTCCACAAACAAACATGATAAATTCATGTGTGTTGAGTCTTTCCTTTTGTGCCAATATAATTGTATAGAAAATCACATATTATTTCTCGATCGTATATGAAATAAGAGGAAATGTGAAAAAAGCAGTTAGGTTTATACAATTTTGTGTCAATGACATGAATTATTATACGAAAATGTCCACGGTCTTCTGAGGAACTAGACCGAGATCCAACGTGTCGCCCACACTCAACAGCTTAATATAAATTCTGGACAAGGCTCCGGTGTACCGCCCATGCTTAACAGCCGCTACTGCTGCTCCTATCAGCCAGGCTGTGCCATATGCATGGTGGATCACCGTCCATATCCGATTCCAGCGATTAGACACCGAATCAGCCTATCCATCCTACTGGGCATATGCATGCTGGACCTGTGGCAGGGAACCAGGGACACATCGACATCGCTTTCCGTATATTCTCTGTCCTATCATCCTCACATGACACCCCTCGCCATTGCGGTATGCGCTTTAGTAAATGTTCAAAGCGACGAAAAGGACGTGCACAACGCTGCGCCAGCGCCACCCTTGCAGATTCACGCGAGAAGCTAGGCTGTCAACGCACGATCAGTTGGATATACTGTTAAAGAAAAATGACCAGCCAGGTCTGCGTGCACACGTACTCTAGTTAAACTACACCATGCATAAAGGGATCCCAACTTGACGAAATAATCGGTCGGTCGATCTATGCACGGCCAATTTTGTGTGGTGTGGCATGAACTAGAGAGCTGGAACTGAAGCATAACAAATCAACTAGAGGGAGAACATGGCCTACATGTGCCGTAATTATTGTTTCGGAAGGAGATGAGCACATCACACATGGCGGCACTAAGCTCGAAAGATTAGCATGAGCTATAGCTCCCAGCTGTTAGCTGTAAAACTAGCTCGTCCAACGTTGCTGTGATGTGCTCTGCTTTCAGAGCATGCATGCACGCGTAAGTGTGCATGTACTAGTACTAGTGCAAGTACCGTAATTTGGTTTGGTTAGTTTATTAGACACTCTTCGATAGTATAATTTTAAAACATCATCGTTCATCAGACTCTTAGCGTTAGCTTGATGACGAGCAGTGGATAGTAGTAGTATAGTGCTAATAATAACGCATTCTGCGTTCAAATTATAGCTAGGCATGGACAACTCCATGCTGCTATATACTGCAACGTTCGTGGCTAGCTAGCGTCCGCGCACATCATCACTGCACTATTGGACACACTATTTGGGTCATTTAGACATCACATCCAACGACCAACGTTCGGGGCTACCAATGGTTTCTTTAATTTGCCTGTGATCCAAGTCAATCCCAACAGTATCTTCACTCCCACGCCAGCTAGGGCAAATATTAGAGCCAACCGTAGATGTAGAGTAATTCATTGCGCGCGGAAGAAATGTTAACTAAATTCCAAATATACACATCCCACCACACGATCGATCGCATCACATCACGCGGCAACATAATACACGTCTACGCAGGACCTTAGTTTGCACATAGCTAGAGGTAGCTGCGCCCCTTTCAATCTCAGATCTACCTACGTAAAAGATACATACTCGATCCATGGATCATGTCACGACCTTCAATGGCGGCATTTGAGCGCACATTCTTCGGCTCAAGTTGCACTGTCCCTACGCCACCATCGAGTGCACGCTTGGAAACCGAGATATATCGATAACACCGATCTCTGGTGCTTGCAAAAGAAGATCTCTAGATGTGCACACATAAATATACCTAGATTAACTTAAAAAAGAAATGTCTGGATTGTTAAAGCACGCCTAGTTTTTTTCATAAGTTCGGATTTTTTGGTCTAGATGGCTAGTGCATCAATTTAATATGGTATCAGAGCCAAGAGGTCTCAAGTTCAAGACTCTGCTCACGCAGTATTAAACAAAAGATTCTGCGGCCTGCACCGAATCCACGCTAGGGACTAAAATAGTCTAGACGTTAGGGGAAATATTAAGAATATTAATATGCGTCTAGCCCTTTACATCAGTTTGGACTTTTAGTTCAGATGGCTAATGCATCAATTCAATATGGATCAGTAGAAACTTTAGGTAGATATGGCTTAAGCAAGACGAAGAAATGGCTCAAAAAATGACAGGCATCAGGGACAACTCTAACTAGGCTATGGCTTAAGCAAGACGAAGAAATGGCTCAAAAAATGACAGGCATCAGGGACAACTCTAACTAGGCGACCCATTTGGTCCGAATGTGTCACACGGACTGAGAGCAAGGCCCAACGGAACGACCTTTGTCTGTTTTGGTATCCGTCTGAACCTATTTTAAACCAAAATCGAGCTGGATCTACGTCCGACCGGACACGGCGTGGAGACATCTCTCATGTCCTCCATTGTCCTACTCTATCCCACAAGTCGGTGACCCAGACACCATGCCAGTCCATCTCGTCCACCCTCTCCCAGCGAGTTGCCCTAGAAATCTATGGCCGACGCGCCTCCAGTCGCACCCACCACTGCCCCAGCTCCGGCTGCACCCCTGCGAAAGCCCAAGAAGGATCTCAAGCCGGAGCAGAGGACCGCCATGAGTGAGAAGCGGGCAGGTCACGGGACTAGGTAGAACTGCCGAGAGTCCATGACTACTTCCATGAGCATATATGCTTTGATCCCTACAACTTTGAGAGCGATCGGAATGAGTTGTCCATTCAAAAGAGGTGGGGGTTTATCCGAGCGAAATGCAACGGGTTTTGTGGTGCGTATGACCATGTAAAGGACTGGCTGATGAGTGGCAAGATCTCTATGCCTCTTACAGAATAAGTGGAGGCAACAATTCATCCCAAGGAAAGAAGAGTGGCAACGATTCATCGATCATTGAACTTGACGAGGCCATCCCAAGTTCTGCCAATTGTGCGGTCCTACCTCCGGGAAGGACCAACTCCAAACTAAATACAAAGCATGAGGCGTCCAGACTCGCACTGTACGAGAAATTGAAGGGCTTGATATCCGGGGATGAGTAGTAATATGAGAAGAGAGGAGGGAGGAAACACTGGGACTAGGAGGAACAAATGAATAAGCTCCTTGATTACAAAAAAAGGAAGCTTAAACTGATGAGACCATTGCCCAGTCAAGAGCCAAGAAAATAGAGCTCAATGCATTGGCAAGGGGCAACGACTAGTGATGAAGCAAAAGTGCAACTCAAGATACTCACCAAGGAGACCATGATTATGATGGCTGACCTGAGCCTCATGAACTCAACTGGAAGGGCTTGGTTCGAGAATAAGCAAACGATGATCGATCCAATATCGAGATGAGCGACTTGTGTTTGTTTGTTGATGAACTATGTCTTATTTGCGATTCTTTTGGAACTTTGGTAAGTACCAAGTAGTGGACATCTATTTGCTACTTTCTCCGGCCCATATTAATCGACTCAAATTTGTCTAGATTTGAATGAATCTAAACACTATTTAGTATATAGGTTCATCTAAATTTTGACAAATCAACAATTAATATGGATTGGAGAGAGTATTATTTTTACTCCCCCTGTCCCAAATTACTCTGCATTCTGGGTTTAGTCAAAATCAAACTTTATAAATGTTGACTATGTATAAAAGAAAAAATATCAACATCTAAAATGTGTAATAAATATAATTATACTCACCATAAGACATAGTTTTATATTATACGCAATAGATAATATAAATGTTAGTATTCTGTTGAATATGCTCGGTCAAATTTAAAAATGTTTGACTTTGATCAAACCTATAATGCAAAGTAATTTGGAAAAGAAGAAGTATTGATATTTAGCTATCATTTAGAAAACTACTTAAAATGGATAAGTAAATAAAAATAAACAACCTGGATCAAATGGGTGACGCCGTTCTGTGTCATGCCCTATCCATGACAAGCATAGACCTCTAGCATGTCCGTGGGTTCACCGACGAACCAAAATTAACAATTTTCGTGTCAGTTTTGGATCGTGGAGTATAAGTAGCCCTAAGAGCAACTCTAACAAATCTCACTTAACTGAAACCATAAAAACACAAGTTCAGTGGTTTCAAGTTTAAAACTTGTCTAAACAGAATAGAAACCGTAAACATGAACTGAATTTTTTAAAATTAAGCAAATGATCCCTTCACGGCAAAATTCAGACGAGAAAGACGGTGAGCTGATCATACATAGGATCAATATTGGAGGTCTCAGTACTCCTCGCCCCCCATCATCGCTGGTGAAGTTCCACCAGTGGAGAGAGGCCGACGACATCACGCCCCTGTTCGTCCACTTCCATGATGCGCCTTTCTTTGCGCCTAGTAGCGATGCCACGCGAGCCCGCCGCTCCTTACCATCGGAGCTCGTGGCGGTGGCGATTCTATGATCTCTTGTGGGCGTGTACCGGCCCACTTGGCCGTCCCAACCCCGATTGACAGCGTCCTCAATATCTACGCGTCGTCGATTGGAACTATCTGTGGCCGGCGACGGCTTTAGGTCGCCGGAGCGCGATGGATTTGATGCCGACGAGGGGGGAGGGGGAGTGTGAGGGTTCCGTACGGATTTTCACCCATATCCGCCCCCCGCGCGGGGTATTTAAACCGCGCGCGTGGGCCGATATGCGGTGCACGAAACTTTTTCTACGGGCCCGATCCGAAGTTCGATTCTGCAGCAAGCATTTATTTTTACGCCGATCTGGACCAACGGTAGTATAGATAGTTAAGGGATTGGTAGCTAGGATACAAGGCCGTCAATCGTTAAACCCCGATTGACAGCGTCCTCGGCATCTACACATCGCCGATTGGAACTATCTACTGCCGACGGCGACTTTAGGTCATCGGAGCGCGGTGGATTTGACTCCGGCGACGAAAGGGAGAGGGCGAGGGTTCCGGCCGGATTTTGACCCGTATCCGCCCCCACACGCAGTACATAAACCACGTGCGCGGGCTGTACGTGGTGCGCCAAACTTTTTTCATAGGCCCGATCTGAAGTTCGGTTTCTGGCTCGAGCCCAAATTTTGCTAGCAAACTGAAAAACGGCCAATAGTTTAATTTTTTTGCATTTCTATGGGATCTGTTAGAGTTGCTCTAAGGATGCAAATGGTTAAAAACTTGACTAATTTGTCTGAACAAAACATGTAATCATATATTTTGAGCCACTCCAAACCGAATACTACTAGTAAACCAAGTTCGATTCTGCCAGCATTTATTTTGCGCCGATCTGGAGTACAGCTAGTTAAGGGGGGATTGGTAGCTAGGATACAAGGCTGTCACTATAGAACGTGCAGGGACGTGACGCGATGCACACACACACACACACACACACATGCATGTGTACTGATTACTGGTCAGGTCGGTGCATCGTCACTGAGCGCGATGGCCCCCTCTTTACAACGCAAAAGGTACGTTCGCCCTCGTGGCCTCGCCAGCTCTGCCCTCGGCCTTTTCCCTCCATCCGCTTAACAGGGTCGTACACACTCCATAAATTAAACTCGTACTAACACAACAGTTTGGACCATAGCTAGCGCTTCCGTGTCACGCATGCGTGCGTCCATGGCCACCACCTTAATCTCGATATAGTGCATAGTTTTGTATACTACGCAACTTGCTCGATCGCATTCATTTACGTGTACTATAGTTTTGCGACGTACACGGGGCTCGGATTCCCACGACATCAGAATGATGCAGATCAGATGTTTGATTCCCCGATCGAGATTTATTTTTCTTTTTCGCATCCTATAGATGTGATTGAATAATCTTGTGACCTTTTCGCCCCCGGCCGGGAGCCGCTATATATAGCCCCCCTCCACCAACACATTGCCTCACACAGCAACAGTCATCGACCCGATCACATATATACTCTCGGTCGCTTCCAACAAGCTCTGTCGTTATATCCTCTTCGGAGTTCAGTGATCCAGTTTTCTCCCATGGCCGCCGTCCAGGTAGAGATCTACCCCCAAGCATCGTGCACTTTGGTCGTCTCGTTTCGTTTGCTTTATGTATGTAATCGTTTTGTTGCGGCGTACCTCGCGATCGCGATTGGTTTGTAAATGGCGAACCTGATCGTCGCGCGATCGCAGCTGTGTAGTACTGGTATTTACGTGACATGCATGCTGACGTGCGTGCATCGGTGGAAACTAACACAGGTCCAGACCGTGACTCACGCGATGCCCGCCGAGGAGGTTCCGGCGCCTAAGGTGGTGGAGGCTGTCGAGACGGCCGTCGTCGTTGTCGAGGAGATCACTCCGGTGGTGGCGGCGGAGGCAGCTCCAGTGGAGACCAAGGTGTCCGAGACAGAGACCAAAGAGGCCGAGCCGGAGGCTGTCGCCGCCGAGGAGGCGTCGGCCCCTGCTGCGTCGGCAGTGACCGAGGTTGTCGAGCCTGTCGTCGTCGCTGTCGAGGTGGCTGCGGTAGAGGCTGCCGAGCCGGCCGTCGTCGCTGCCGAGGAGGCCGTGACCGAGCTGGAGACGGAGACCAAAGCGGCCGAGCCGGAGACGGTCGCACCGGCAGTGGCTGAGATCACAGAGCCGGAAGCTGCCCCTGTCGAGACCACAGAGGTCGCAGTGGTGGAGCGTGAGGCGGCATCGGCTGAGACCAAGGAGCCAGTGCAAGAGGCTGCTCCGGTTGTGACCGAGACCAAAGAGGCGGCACCAGCCATTGCCGAGACCGTGGCCGAGACCAAAGAGACGCCGGCCGTGGAGGAGGCAGCGCCGGAAGCACCCACCCCAGAGGTCGCTGCGCCAGTGCAGGAGGAAGCAGCAACCACCGAGGCCCCCGTGGAGGAGAAGACGGCGGAGGTGGCCGCGGGCGTAGAGGCGGCGGCGGCAGAAGCAGAGGCACCAGTCGCTGCTGACGCTGTCCAGGCGCCCGAGGCCAAAGAGCCCGCGGTAGAGGCACCGGTCGAGGAAGCGTCGGCCGTGGAGAAGCAAGCAGCGCCTGCCGAGGCACCCGTGGAGGTTGCTCCGGCCGTCGAGGCGGCGGCGCCGGCAGAGGCACCAGCAGTTGCTGCTGCCGACAAGGCCACCGAGTGAATGATCGAGTTGACGCATCGGTCAGGGTAATGATCGTGAGCTAGCCTCTGCTTGGGTCCCGTGCGCGTGTCGTGCCATGCCACGGCGCGGTACGGTACGTAGTTCGTTTATCATTGTATCCGTATGTGTGAGTATTTTGGAAGTCTTGGTGGTGTATGCGTGGGGCATTGTACGTGAGGTAGCTACGTACAAGTCTTGTGTAGTCGTACGTTTGTCATTGTCGTTGTGAGGTGGGTCAATAATTGTACTGCGAGTTCCCGGTCCCATTGTCAGTCCTGACGTGGCCGCACTGGCTTTGGACCGGGATTGTTTCTTTTTCATTTAAATATGTAGCAATTGTACTGTATTTGTTTCCCACAAAAAGTAAATTCTACTGCATTTGCACATTTTTTTTTGGTAAAGGCAGTCGTTCTGCTATCGATTAGATTAGAAAAAATTGTTATATACAGAGGGTTGGAACAACCAAAAGAAATCCGGCACAAAAAAATCTAAGTCCTGGCAACACCTAGACCGCAAAATGTACATCTCCAGGGTCATGGGTGTGAGCGTACGCCCTTTGCGCGATCTCCTCGCAAACCATCTGAGCCACGGCGTCTAGCAAGATAGCCGTGTTTCGAAACACGCGCCTATTCCGCTCCTTCGAAGCGCCCCACATGGCGTAGATGAAGGCGCCACTAGCTTCTCTTTTCTTTACCTTAGGCAATGCCATAATGGTTTTCTCCCACCATTGATTTAGGCTTCGCCCAGCCGGAGGCGTAGACACCCCTATTGTGCCATTCCAAGAGAAAATTTGCTCTCTCTCACAACAGAGGAGAAGGAGCAGTCGAGAAGGAGGTGTTGAATTGTCTTGGGGTGGAGCATGCAAAGCTTGCAGACCGGATCATGGGGCCATCCTCTCAACGCCAGGTTGTCAGCTGTGAGGATTTTCTCGTGTAGAACGAGCCACGCGAAAAACCGATATTTCGGTTCCACCTGCGCCTTCCAAACCTTGTTAGTTATGAATGGTGCGCATGAGCCAACAAATTGGCAACGGTAAGCCGACGACGTCGAGTAAATACCGGAAGCTATCCATCTCCATGTGATCGAGTCTAGCCCTTGTTGAAGGGCCACGCCCTGCAATAGGCTCCAAATCTTGACAAATTGGGACAGTTGCGTCGGCGTCGCGATATGTACCAAGGAGCGCATCCAATTTCTGCCCGTAAGCTCCTTTTGCACCGTCCTTCCTTTGCGTGTTGCGATTGCGATGAGGTCCGGGGCCTGTAACTTGAGGGGCCCTCCTGGAAGCCAACGATCGTGCCAAAATAGGCAACGAGCCCCGTCCCCAATGACGATGTCAGTGGAAGCCCAAAAGAGCTCCATATCAGCGGCATAACACGGTAAGGCAGTACCGAGCCAAGGCTTAGAAGGATCAGTCCAAGCAATCCATGGCCAGCGAAGCCTCATGGCCCTCCCAAATTTTTCAGTGTCAAAAATTCCAAGGCCACCTAATTTCTTTGGACGACATACTGTGCTCCAGTTGACTAGAGGATGTGGGCGAGACCCCCGCGCCGCTCCTGGCTTCATCCAAAGAAAGGCTCTCTGAATCTTTTCAATCCTATGAATTATCCACTTGGGCAATTTGAATAATGCTAGATGGTACAACACCATGGAGGAGAGGACATCACGACATAGAAGCACCCTCCCTGCTCGCGTGAAATGCTTTTCCAACCATCCAGCAAGCCGCACTCCTAACTTGTCCAAGAGAGGCTGGAAGTGGATGGCCTTGAGACGTGCATAGTGCAGTGGAAGGCCAAGGTACGTGCATGGGAAAGAGCCTCTCTTTGTCGGGAAGATTGCCAAAGCTGCGATGATTTGCTCCTCGGAGCAAGCTATCGGAAAAGCTTCCAACTTCGCCAAGTTGGTACGCAGTTCGCTTGCATCACCGAAAGCCCCAAGAATGCGACAGACCGCCGCCATGTCCTCGCTCGAAGGCCCCACAAAATACCCGCATCATCCGCGTAAAGGGAGACTGCAAAGCGGACCGTCCTGGTCCGGATCGGCTGAAGCACTCCCTCCTTTGAGGCCACGCGGAAAAGGTGGTGTAGGGGGTCAATCGCGAGGATGAAGAGCATCGGTGATAAAGGGTCACCCTGCCTCAGGCCCCTGGCATGCGAGATGGAAGGCCCTAGCTTGCGTTAAGAAGCACGTTGGAAGAGGCCGTCGACAAGAGCAAGCAAATCCATCTCCTCCATCTTGGCCCAAAACCCAATACCTCCAACACCACCACCAAGAACGGCCAACTCACTGTGTCGAAGGCCTTCGAGATGTCCAGCTTTAGGAAGAACACCGGAGTCTTCTCCTTGAATAGCTCCTTAACTAACCCTTGCACGTGAAGGAAGTTGTCATGTATGCAACGTTTTTTTATGAATGCCGACTGGCTAGGAGAGACGAGCTCTGGAAGAAGAGGAGTAAGCCGCATAGCTGACATCTTGGAAAATATCTTGGAAACACTATGAATAAGGCTAATCGGTCTAAAGTCCGCAATCTCCCCTACATCCGCCTTCTTTGGCAGCAACACGATGCTAGCTTTATTTAGGAGGCCAAAATTTGCCCCCATGCTCGGAGAGCGCAATGATAGCTGCATGTAGATCCTCGCAAATCGTCTCCTAACTCTTCCAGAAGAACAAGCCAATGAAGCCATCCGGTCCTGGTGCCTTCTTCGCAGGTATGTTTGTAGTGAAGAGTGATTTTGAGTTGTGACCCATGTCGTCGGCGGCCCGTGTATGCAAACAAAAAAACACTAGAATTTCAAAAACACGTATATTATGATAGTTTAGGAGCTATGTGGGAGGTAAAATTTAGTACTCTCTCCGTTCCAAAAAAAGATGTCGCGGATTTATAGGGTGCACTGATACCCAGGTGTACTATTTTTTCGACCTCATTCACTCTCACTCTAAGAGTGGGAAAGAAGTATATGCGCATTCCTCCGATGTCCTACTCCCTCTAACACGTGTGACGCGTTTCATGGATCTAATTTTGTCGAAGACTGGATTTTTTCATACTGCACCAACAGTTTAGGTGCTTGATAACATGTTTGGAGTGTGTCCACGATCTTCCACCATGTAACGATTCGGTTGGCTCATCTCCAGGGGGCGGAGAGGGGGGGGGGGGGGCTAGCAGGGGCTAGCCCTCCCCTAATGGTTGGCCCCCTAACAATTTTCAGTAGACAATACTAGTAATAAACTATTATATATGTGTTAATGGCCAGAAGTAATCACTTAATTAGTCTGTTATTGATTAATTAGTCCATTTTACTAAAAAGCAAGAAGCCTAAATACCTGTAACATCCCAGCATTAGAGATTAGAAATAAGCTGAACCCAGATGTGTGCATTTCATTCATGCATAGAAAATCCGAATAATTTCCGCGCTTTTGAACAAAACTTGTCAAAGTGATTGAAGCCTCTCTCAACTTGATGGAATTGAAGTAGATCATCAAGTTGATTGTGATAAGTTTCAGAATGACCTTTGCTAAAACCCTATTCGAGACAACATGATTTGATCTAAGGGTAGACCAAATATAATCAAATTCAATCTTAATGCATTTCTTAATGATTAATATCTGATCCTTAAGGGATCATATCATAATATTCATCACAACAACTCATGAATACAAAGTTATAAATATAACTTAAATAATAGGAATGTAACAAATAAATCTTGGTCTATCTTAACCTCATCTACTTATACCATGAGTATCATGGTAATACCTAATATGAACCCTTTAGTGAGTTTCAGTAGCAAGGAAATCAAGTTAAGATCAGTTACCACATATCTTTCTTTCCATAAGAATCTTTATCCTCTCTATTGAACCTTATTCTAATAGTTATGGTTCATCAATGTTGAGTAATCAACTATTGATTCACCAATCCTTAACCTATCACTTCCTGAGCTATTAACTCTTGTTCTTATCATCCATTTAAAATCCTTTAGAGAAAGAAATAAGAAGAGATAGGTGGTAATGCTAGATTCAAATATCATCTATAGGATGGGAGTGTTGGAAGAGAATTAAATCAATATGATTATTGCTGGAGTTAAATCACTCCTGAAATGATAGAAGAGTATCTGAGGTAAAGATTACAAGGATGAATATTGAAGATAGTTAATAGGAGTAATCCTATAGGATCAAGTATGTATACTCAATGACTTAGAGCTAGTATGATTGTATGATTAAGATGATGTTAGAGTAACATTGGATTTTAGAGCTAGTATTTCTCTCTTGGAAAATAGTAAACACTTGAGGTGAAGTTGGATTTGATGTATATCTAATTATAAATACATTTACTGAAGTAATGTTGGTAATGGATGATTAAGGAAGGGTATTAATAGAGTTAGAAGTAGCTATTTGTTGGATTAGAGGTTATCAGCAGTAGAGTAGTTGATATAACCAAGTATGAATTTGAGAAGATTATGAAAAGTCTTAGTGTCAAGCTCATTGGAATTATCAATGGGTTTAGAAGAATAAAAGATGGATAAGAATATTCTTGTGTAGCAAAGCCCATCATGTTAACACATGATGATGGACATAAAGAAGTAGTATATCTAGTAAAGGAATTCCTTAATCAGAAGTCCAAAATTTTTTACTCACATCAACAAAAAGATATAAGTATAGTAAGGACCCTAAACCCTAGGGGAAACATTTTAAATTCAAACCTTAACCCCTATATGAGTTGTAATAAAACATATACATTGCTATTTCTTAAAATTCATGGGAATAATATTAAACCATATTAGTTCCCTAGAACTTTATGTACCAAATCATAATATAGGACCATTATATATAAAAATTTCCATCCAAACTATGAGCTAACTAGAATTAAGCTTTATAAACAAATAAGGAAAGATCATTTAATAAATCCATGGTTTAATATGGAAAGAAAATTAATAATAAAGGTTGTTACAAAATATTAAAAAAGGGGTTCATATAAAGAAAATAAAAGAAATATAAAATATTTATCATAAAGGTTTACAAAATAAATCCCAATTAATATCAATTTTTGCTGCAAGTATTCAGCAAATAAACTTTATTAGAAAAGTTCAAATTAAAGATGCAAATTCAAATCTATAAATAAAAGAAAATATAGAAAAAAGAAGCAGGAGAAAAAACAGAAGGAGATAAAATCTAGCCCATGGCCCAACTTCCTTCTCCTTATCCACTGCTCACGAGCAACCCGCAGCAGCCCACCTCGGCTGAGTAACCAGCTCGACTCATCTCACTCAGTGACTGGCGAGTGGGCCAACGTGGGGACTGCGGATCAAGAGAGGAAACGTTCCAGCGTTTTTTTCGCAAATGTCGCATCGTCGTCTACCTCGCCTATTGGAAGCAGCTCGCTGGCCGGAGCTTCGCCGTTGATAGACCGCCGCGCTGAAAGAAGGGATAAAAATGCCACGACGCCGTCTGTTCGTCCTCATCCCCATATCCCCTCTGAAGCTCTCTCTCTCTTTCTCCATTTCTTCATCAGAGCCGAAACCCTAGCTCGCCTCGCCGTCGAGCCACACCTCCCCACTCTCTTCCAACTAGCCATGGAGATGCCCCGTGCTCCGTAGATCCTCTGGGTGGAATGCATCAAGGGGAGCACTAGAGAGGGCGAATTTTGCCGTTCCTCTTTGCGGCAGTTCGTCGGAATCCTCGTCAAAGAGCTCGTCTCCGACCGCACTAGTCCTCGCCGACACCACCACTACAACTAGGGTGAGCCACTGGTTCTTCCAGTACCTTTTACTCTCTGTATTTCGCTCTAGTTTGTTCACACCATGAGCGCCCGACACCGTCGCCGTTGTCCACCATCGTTGACCATCCTCCGACGACCATTTGCTAGCGGCGCCACCACTCCTAGACTCCTCGCATCGTCCTCTTTCCAACAAGCCTAACCGTAGCCCCGCGCGCGCACCAAATCGCAAGATCAACTATCGATCTGAGAGGATCAAGCTCCGATGACGTCATGCTTACATCACCCTCTGTCTAGTTAGCCAGTTTGACCTAGTCTTTGCACACATGGATGATGATGTGGCCACTGGCCCACTAGTCAGTGACCTTGGGTAGGTTTATCCTCGGTACAAAAAGGTATTCTCGGTTTAGCAAATTGATAAAACAATATTAATCCAAAACCAAATATTCCAGAAATGTAATAAAATGATTAAAACCTATAAAATCAATAACTTTTGTTTCATAAATTAGAAAAATATGTTTAATATATGAATTTTTTCAGAAAAATATACAACTTAAAACTAAGATTAAATATTTATATGGTAATTATCTAAATCATTATTATTTAGTAAAGGTTTTAATAAGTAATAGTGCTTTGATAATTCATATTTCAATATTGATAAGTATTAAAAATATAAATAAAAGGCTATAAATCTTAGAAAAATAATAACTATGATTTAAAAACTATAATCATGCATTATTACTTCACCTAATTAAATATTTATTATTTATTAAGTGTCTATAAGGTAATAAATCTTATAAAAATCATATCTTATTATTTAGAAATCATAAAAATAAATGTAATGTACCAAGATGCCTACATGTTAAAAATATAATACTCCACTATTGAGTTAAATAAAAATTTAAATACCTTAATAACTTGAAGTTAAACTTATTTCCTTAATGAATAGTTCCTATAAAGGTAAATAAAATTTGCTAATATTCCTAAAAAAATAGCCAATTGAGTCTAAATAAATAATATTAGTCTTAAGTGTTGATATTATGAAGTCATAATGGTTCAAAACATTATAAATACAATTTTATTGAATTATCCTTTAACCATATGTGTAGTTATTTTCTAAAAATATTTTTAACAATTATAAAATCTTCAACAATGATATTTTAATCAAATACAACCTTTTACCAATATTCCACTCACAACCTTATAATGGACTGAATCCAAAGGTAATTCATGAGCAGTCACTAGTACTAATTACTATCCACAAACTATAATCACACCTTTATAAGGAAAGAAATGATCTTGTTCCATTATAAAATTAAGAAACCAATACTTAAATAGGAGAATAACCATTCTTAAGTAACTTTAAGGAAACATTACAAGATACACAAGGTACAAATATCATAAGCATTACACTTTCAAACCATCCATGTTTTAAAGTTAACTTTAGTCCACAAGACTTTCAGTATAAGATTAAAGACTTTGTTACATGTTTTATAGTTAACTTTGGTCTGTTGTAATTAAGTTATAAAGCATCTCAAGTCCACACTATTCAATCAAGCACAAACAACCTCGACCAGGTTTGATTAACCACAAAGGTTGTTCAGACCTTAGAAAATAAATCTATTCTTCAAATGTTATTCTTTTTGCCACTTCAATCCATAAAATTTATAATAATATCTCCAACTCTTAACAAATAAAATTCAAGGAATTCTCATTATAATCAACAGATGATAATTAATCACAATCACATTATTTCCAACTTTACCTGTATACATAGGATTGTAAACACTTAAGTCCTTTATCAAGGTCATTACTTGTAAAGTAAAACTTAAAGTTAAATAATTATAATGTAAGCAATCTTGAGTAATATTTCATGTTGGTGTGTATCTCATTGTTATATGTTATTACAATTACATGTTATTTCACACACTCACGAGCCCTAACAAGAAGCACAAGTGTGAAACTTAACTAAAAGTATAACACATTCCAAGGAAACCCTTTCCACTATCCAAACCCTAGAACAATGTTATCCCCAGGATTCTCGTTTATCAAGTGTATCATATTACTTATGCATAAGAGCATATATATTCTTTAAACATTAGTCCTTACCGGACCAATGATGCTGATTTTAGATATTGGATCTTATATTGTCTTGAAGACCATGAGTGCATAGTCTTGCAATCACAAAAGGTAAGTTCACACTTGCTCATGTCCTTTGATTATTTTCTGTAAAGTATTTTGCAAATCTATTGTTGTCATCACCTGCATTTGAAAAGGGTCAGAAAACACTATTTTCATAATAATATGATTATAGGTTATTTACCATGAGGTAATAACCTACTATGAAAGTTCCGGTGGTAAAGGAACATATTATTTAGGACTTAACAACCAATGTCGCCAGTGATTCTTGCGCCATATATTACGCGTTAACCATGCGATTTGGAATGGGACGGAGAAGTCAGATGTATCCTTTTCCTCTCGTATGGAGGCAAGACGACCTTAACGTGACGTTGTGATTCCTTGTGCGGATCCAACATATGGGTGGGAACCCTTACGCCCCACACTTTCGGTGTCTAGATTATCTATGAATCGTGTTTAGGGATATAGTCCATTTAAATGGTACTCGTCCGTACATCACCAGGTCATAGAGTCTTCGGGAACTCATCAGGGTTTAGCTTACCCGAAACGGGGCTTAACGGAGGTGAGACGGCCCCAAAGGATCATGCAGACATATGAGGTCGCGGAGAGGGCAGTGATTGGCTTGGATCATCTACTGGGCCCCACAACATAGAATTGTGGACGGGTCAGTTGCCCGGTTGTGCAACAAGGAGTTGATCTCTCATGGGAAAAGTAATGCACCTCTGCAGAGTGTAAGAAGTGTAACTTGTTACTCCCTGTTCCGGAAAGGAGCTGCGAACGTGGCGGGAAAGGAACTCCATGAAAGTTCTAGGCTGACGGACATAGCTTTTCAGAATAAAAGCAACCTTTGAAGAAATTTTTACGAAAACTTGCATTGCCTACAACCTACGGTCTATGGCTGTAGATATAGTGTATCAAACACTCCTTTTATAGTGAACTTGTTGAGTACGCTCATACTCAAAGTATCTTATTAACCCTTGCTAGATTCTGAAGCCAGTACAGATAACATCTACATCAAGTTATGCTCCAGGAATCCTCATCCAAAGCTAAAGCTCTTCAATGAAGACAAAGAAGTCAACATATACATCAACTCAAGTGAAGACGAAGTTACTGATTAGATAGGAATATACTCTCTAGCCAAAGAACCTATTTCTGTATTGTATTGCAATAGCAGCAATGCCAACCCTTAGTTAAAATACTAGTATTAATAGTATGATAGTTTTTGCGTTGTTTATCTTTGGTTCTTCTTTGTAAGAAGTTCTTTCTCTCTCTTAAACCTAGATTGTTCTCTGGATCTTGTGTATAGAGTGAGTTGTAACCTTTAGACATGTATTGGACTTGCTGTGTTTCTGTTGTGCCACTCTGAGGGGTGTAAGACTAATGAACGGTGTTTCATTGGTGTTACATCAACGACTATAGTGTACTACATCATGCAGTCGTATGCTGGGTCACCGCAGCTGGTATCAGAGCATATGCTTTAACCTTAGGTTGGAAACCTAGTAAATGGGTAGAACCTGTAGGACACATACCTGCAAGAATAAAGAGTTCTCTAGTGATATGAGGATTATTCACTTGAGAATAGTCCTGTCATGTTGCTAGTGCGATAATTCTTTAGTATGATTGCAATCCTGAACACTACCAAGAGTTTTAACTCTATGTGACTGATGATAATTTCTTATCTACAGTTCCACATGGCACCTTGATATCCACCCCGGAATGTTCAAGTGATGAACAGGACGCTGAATGACTACGGAGGGGATTGGACAGATAATCTTCGACAACTTCTATGGAGTTTGGAATGTGAATCGAGACTTTTGGTCAAGATTACAGTTACTATGATGGACAGGTATTAGCTAAATACCGTGTCATGATCATGTTACCCAAGAAGTTAGGACTTAAGGGGGAAATTCCATCAGGAGAGGCAAGGTGCATGGCATCTGCATATCAGATTGCTATAGCAGCAGCCATAACTATGATCCGAGAACAGAAATCCCAAGCTCTAGAAGGTAGTACTCACACCATTATACCCCATGAAACCTCAAACAAAGAGCATGAGTTAGATCACTCTAATCTAGTCCAAACTGAACGTACTTTAGTCGTAGAGTATATGGATCGTTATCGGTCTTTGCTAAACACTTATCATAACACTCACCAAGTCTTAGTTCAGGAACTGGATACGTGTCAACACCCGGGTTTTTAATCCCAGATGCCTGTTATGCCATACATCGCAATCCCAGGATTACCATTTTTGCGAGACATAACAGATTTGGATATCACAGTACATCATCCATTACAAACCATACATCAGGTCTTACACGAATAAGGATCTCATGACCTAGTTCTTAATACAACTCAAGCAGCGGAATAACGTAATAATAAAGATAGCATAGGCGAAGCTCCATCTTCGGGGTCACAGGCAATGCTGACGATGGGAGATGATCCTAGTTGTCATAACCTTCCTGTGGTCCATCATCATGATACTCCTCTTCATAGTATGGCCACGAGAATAGCCAGGGACAAAGCCATGAGTACTCTTTAAGTACTCGCAAACTAATACTAACAAGTGAAGGGGTTTTTTGTAGTACGACACTAAGCTCTAGGGTTGTTTTGCAAAAAAGCAGATTTACCTCTACTAAGTTCAGAAGCAAATAAAACTAGTTGAAGTTTTATAACACCTAAATGGGAACTTGAATTTTCATATCATAACCCTGTTGTGGTCAAGTCAAAGTCATAATTCATTGCACAAGTCATTTTGAAAACATCTGACGGGGGAACAATATGGCCACTCCAACTGTCCATAACCGCGGACACGGCTATTCGAATAGTTTGACACTCTCCATAGATTGTACACTTTCATCACAACATTTGATACATCCGTTAGGAACAAATCCTGAATTCACCATACTCAGTATGCGGATAATCAATCCTAACATTTACATTACACGCCCTAGTATAGGCACCTCTCCTGTGAGTTTGGCCTCCCAACCATGACCAACTGTCATCTTGGGTACTGCACAGGTGGAAAATCTTCACAAGGTAGCCTCAGCTCAGACCTTGGCCGCGAGGGAACCCATACTAAGGTATATAAGTTTCCAGTCAAGCCCTACCCAAATTTCGGGTATTGTGGTTGTACGGTAAAATTAGAATGGTATCACATCCAGACAACCATCAGTTTTATAAAGGGATAAGACTCATGCCTCAACATTTTCATCATCAAAATCATCCGGTGTTCGAGAACACATGTCAAAACATTTCAGTAGAATGACTCATCATTCTAAGGTTTTCATAACCGGTTTCACCAAGTATTCCCATCTAAAGTTGATCAAGTTTTATGCTTAGCACTAGAATCTACAAGTGGTGGTAAGTACTAATGAGGGGTGGTAAACAAGTGGGGATTTGCTAAGTTCAATCTCCTGCCTTAGGATGACATCAAGATTATCTAACTTAGGCCAGATTTAATGCTCTTTATGCAACCTTCCATTATCTTTCAAGTATCTACAATTCACTATGTAAACTCTAAGAGAAAACTTTGATAAAGAAATAAAGTATAAAGCTTGCAAGTAAAACTAGGATGGTTTATCAAGTGGTATAAGCTTGCTAGGTTAATAGCTTGCATAGGTCAACTTGTGTAGTAAGGCTTGCATAGGTAAAGTCTCTTGCAAGTGTTAGCTTGCCTTGTGCAGAGGAGTGGTTGAAGTTCTCTTCGGCTTCTTCCTCGTAGTATCCTCCTTCCTCCTCGTATCCTTGGTCGGTACTAGCGTCTATAAATAAATACGAGGTACACAATCACCAAACAATACTTAAATATTTTCAATCATCACACAAAGGTGTGCTATAGATGATATAGCATCATCACTTAACATTATAAGATTAAAGCTTTTGTCTTATTTATTTTAATTTGAGAAAAGTAATTTCTACTCATTGAAAAACTACTTAAGATTTAATATTCTCCAACTCAAACATGGGATCATGTTGACACATGTCATCACCACATTTTTCAGTACATGGGAATATGATTTAAAGTGGTGTCACAATTTAATAAGGTTTAACCTTTTATTTTAAATAAATAAAGTGACTAGAAATGCCTATGTGGCATTCTTTTGTTATTTGAACATTATTTCTGTAAGTAAACCCATATGTTTTTATATATACTGAAAGGTATGATCAAATGTGATTTTTGAGAGTTAGAATCAACTCAAAAGCTCTTATGGTTGAATTTTGAAAATTTTTTGAATGCAGAAAAGCTTCTGACTTGTTATTTTTACCAAGGTTGATCTATAGATCCAAATGATTTGAATCCAATGGTCTTGGATTAAGCATTTCAGTACCTTTCTAACAAAATTGGTTTCATGCAATTTGGTTCATTGGATCGAGCTGTGTTGCTTTTTGAATCTATGTACAGAACTGTGTTTGAATTAAAATAGAAAAAATCTAAATTCAAATGGTTGGGTCACGCGGGAGAGGTTAATGGGCCGGCCCAGTGTCACTCCGCAGCGCGGGGCTCAGCTGACAGGGGGGTCTACCAGTCAGCGACTCATAACGCGCGAAGCGGTACGGGGCTACGTGGGTCGTTGGATTAGAAGGGAGATCGACGGCTGGGGATCGTCGTCGCGGCGAACCTGTCACCGGCGAGCTCGAACCCTAGCGGCTCAGTGGGGGTGCATAGGGAGCAAACCAGGGCTCCAGCGACGACGGCGAGGAGGGAAAACGAACGAGTGGTCGACGGTGGGCTCATGGACGGTCGAGGCAGCTCCGGGGGTGGTAGCAATCAGCGCCCCCTTCTCCTCCAGAGGCGGCCTGCTCCGGTGCAATTCCGGTGAGCTGCTGCTCCTCGTGCTTCGGCTAGAGGGTGGAACGATCAGTAAGGTGGGGGGAGTGGAATGGTGTTCTTCAAACGACTGGGGGTGGCTTCCTTTTATAGGCTCGACGGAGAGACCGAGAGGGATGGGCAGGCGACGGTGGCGACATGGCTACGGGATGCTAGAGGCATGGCTGAGGATGGCGATCGACGCGCGGTCTCCTGGCGATGCTCTAGAACTTAAATGCGGGCTTAGGGGCAGTGGTAATCGGTAGGGCGAGGCTGGCGCTCTGAGCGGCAGAGGCGGCGTCTTCGACGGCGAGCGGTGGCTGTGAGGCATTGGGCGACGAACAGGGATGTCTGGCATGTTCCTTGGATCATGGCAAAGCGGTGGGCACGGGCTGCGGTCGAGGGGTGGCGTGTGTGCGCATGCCGGGTGCGGCGCTCTAGCGCGTGCTCGGCATGTCGCAGTAGCCCTGGGCGCGGGGCGTGCTCGGTGGTCTACGACTTGCCTTGGCTCGGGGAGGGGACAGTGGGTGGCGGTGAAGTGCTGGCTAGCTCCTAGACATGGCGAGAGAGGGGGAGGTGGTCTGCTGCGGCGGCGACCAAGTTGGCCGGCGATGTGGCTCGGCTTATTCACCATTGATGAAAATGTTCAGCTCATAGTGAGGCTAGGGGTTTCCAATTAAGCTAGATGATCTACTAAATGGTTGCTGTGAGCTAGAGAGGGAACAAGTTAGGCCAAAACACTATTAAAAAACAGTGAATTTGATTTGGTTTAAATTTGCCTGCCAAGTGTTTGATGAAATGGCCGCAAGAAACTTTTTTTTGAATTTTTAAAAGATTTTTGGTGGGTGTGCTAGGAATGTGCTGGAGACTCTGTGGGTGCTTGGGTTTTGAAAATTGAGCTTATTTGTGTGGTTTTTGAAATAGTGGGATCTTCCCATATGAGATAGATTCAATTTTAAACTGTCATTTAAACTTAGCATTTGAATGTTTTTGGAAGATCACAAAGTGGGACTTGGTACCTCATTATGAGTACTAACAAGGGGTGCAAAGATCCACAAATGTTTCTGTTAAGTTTTGAGTGCTTGGAATAGCCAAAGTAGGCATGAGAGTTAATTTGGCCAAAGTGACCATTCACTTCATTTGTTCATTTTGAGTTGTTTGTCTTTAGGAAAAGTTTGAGAATGATTTAAATGATGTTTATTTCACCTAAGAATCATTTTACAAGCAATGAAACACAAAAGCATGGCAATTCAAAAGTATCCTAATTTTAAATACACATACATATGAATGCTCTTATATTTTTAGATAGGAAAGTTTTTGTTAACCCTAAATTTGATGATTAGTAATTGATGATTCATGTTTAATATTTTTGGGATGTTACAAACCTTCCCCCCTTAAACAAAATCTTGTCCCGAGATTTGAAAAAGGATGGAAAAGATTTCCTAGGATTTGAAGAGATCTAGGAACTCCGTCCTGATGTGATCTTCGCGCTCCCAGGTAGCTTCCTCTTCCGTGTGGTTGCTCCACTGGATCTTAAGAAACTTGATGCTTCGGGTTCTGGTAGTTCTGAAAGCTTCTTCCAAAATACGGATGGGTACTTCAGGATAGGTCAGGTCATTGTTGATCTCTATGGTCCGGTGATCAATGTTCTTGAACACTTCAGTCTTCTCCGGAACTTCGAGGCACTTGCGAAGTAATGAGATATGGAACACATTGTGCATGGCTGACATCTCTTTTGGCAGTTCCAATTGACACGACACTTCTCCTTGATGGTTCAGAATCTTGAATGGTCCGATATATCTGGGAGCTAACTTTCCCTTTAGTTGGAAACGCTGCATTCCCTTCAATGACGACACTTTCAGATACACGAACTCTCTGATGTTGAAGGCAAGGTCTCGATGTCTCTTGTTGGCGTAACTCTTCTGTCTTGACTGGGCGGTCTTGAGGTGCTCACGAATCTTGTGAACTTTCTCTTCTGCTTCTCGTAGGATGTCGGGTCCGAAAATCTGACTCTCTCCTACTTCCGACCAGTTCAAAGGGGTGCAACACTTCCTTCCATACATGAATTCAAATGGGGCCATTTGCAAACTAGCTTGATAACTGTTGTTGTATGAAAATTCTGCGAACGGCAGATAGTCTTCCCATTTAGATCCATAATCTAACACACATCCTCTCAACATGTCTTCAAATATTTGATTTACTCGCTCCGTTTGTCCGTCGGTCTAGGGGTGATAAGTTGTGCTGAAATCTAATCGGGTTCCTAAACCTTCTTGGACTTTCTTCCAGAATCTCGAGGTAAACTGAGTTCCTCGATCAGATACGATGTTCTTGGGGACTCCGTGCAAACTGACGATTCTAGCGATGTATAACTCTGCTAGCTTCGAACTCTGATATGTGGTCTTGACTGGTAAGAAATGGGCAACTTTGGACAATCTGTCAACTATGACCGAGATAGAGTCATTTCCCCTACTAGAAGTAGGCAATCCGGTGATAAAGTCCATTCCAACGGAATCCCATTTCCATTCCAGAATCTGTAGAGGTTGCAACAATCCTGCGGGTCTTTGATGTCCCGCCTTGACTCTCTGACATATATCACACTTGGCGATATAGCTTCCGATTTCTCTCTTCATCTTATGCCACCAGAATTGTTCCTTCAAATCCTGATACATCTTTGTTCCTCCGGGGTGGATAGAATAAAGAGTATCATGAGCTTCCTTCAGAATAACTTCTTTCAACTCTGAATCTGCTGGTACACAAAAGCGTCCTTTGTACCACATAACTCCTTCTTCGTCTTCTAAATCCGGGTACTTTGCCTGTACTAATACGACGCTTGATTCCGTCGATACTAGCATTCCCTTTCTGCGCCTCTTTGATCGAGCTGATCAAAGTGGGTTGAAGCTCTATGCTATCCAAAAATCCTTCACTCACTAATTCCATTCGGAAATCTTCCATCTCTTTGTGCAGGTTTGGTTGCTCCTTCAAAATCATGGAGTTCAAGTGGCACGACAATCTGCTAAGGGCATCTACTACCACTTTTGGCTTTACCGGGGTGATAGTGAATGTCCAGGTTATAATCCTTGATTAGATCAATCCATGTTCTCTGTCTCATATTCAGCTCCTTCTGAGTGAATATATACTTCAGGATCTTGTGATCCAAATAAATCTCACAACGGTTTCCCATCAGGTAATGCCTCCATGTCTTCAGGGCTAGAACTACGGCTGCGAGCTCGAGGTCATGGGTTGAATAGTTTTGCTCATGCTGTTTCAGTTGTCGGGATAGATAGGATATAACTTTGCCTTCCTGCATTAGCACACATATGAGACCGATCTTGGATGCGTCACAATAGACGTCAAAGGGCTTCGTGATATCCGGCATGATTAAGATTGGGGCTGAAATCAATCTTCTCTTGAGTTCTTGAAAACTCGCTTCACATTTGTCCGTCCATTCAAACTTCTTGTCCTTCTTCAGAAATTGGGTCATGGGTCTGGCGATACTCGAGAATCCTTCTACGAACTTGCGGTAGTATCCCACCAATCCAGGAAATGCACGAACTTGGGTTTGAGTGGTTGGGGCTTGCCAATCTTCGACATCTTTCACCTTTGCAGGGTCAATGGGAATTCCTCCGGCTGATACAATGTGGCCGAGGAATCCTACCTCCTGTAACCAGAATTCACATTTGCTAAACTTGGCATACAACTGATGCTCTCTAAGGGTTCCAAGAATGGTCCTTAGGTGTAGCTCATGTTCTTCTTCTGATTTGGAATAAATCAGAATGTCATCGATGAAAACAACGACAAACTTATCTAGGAAGTCCATAAAAACCTTATTCATGAGATTCATGAAATAAGCGGGGGCATTGGTTAATCCAAAATACATGATATTATACTCGTATAATCCATATCTGGTGGTAAAGGTAGTCTTTGGAATATCCTCTGCACGAATCTTGAGTTGGTGATAGCCAGTTCTAAGATCAATCTTAGAAAACACCTTGGCACCGGTCAACTGGTCAAACAGATCTTCTATCTTGGGAAATGGGTACTTGTTCTTAACAGTGACATCATTCAACTTCCGATAATCCGTACACAAATGGTTACCTCCATATTTCTTGTCCACAAACAAGACAGGTGATCTCCATGGTGACGCACTTGGTTGAATCAATCCAATTTCCAACATGGCACCCAGTTGCTTCTTTAGTTTGGCTAGTTCAGACGGGTTCATACTATATGGTCTCTGGGATATGGGTCCTGTTCCAGGGATTAGTTCAATGATAAACTCGATATCCCGATCTGGGCATACCAGGCAAAACATCTGGAAATACATCGGGGTATTCACAGACTATCTGGACTTGGTCAATGGTAGGTTGGGCTATACTCTTGTTGCACTTGAATTGACGAGGTAAAGTTTCAAATACATGCTCGACGAATATTCCGGCTGTACTGGTCATGGTGATGGCTTTCTTGGCACAGTCAATTAATCCTTTATGTTTGGACATCCAATCCATTCTTAGTACTACTTCCAAACCTTTAGTTCCGAGTACTATCAGATTAGCATAAAAATCTATGCCATGGATTCGGATAAGGACGACTTTGCAAATTTGCCTAGCTTTGGTCGTTGAACCGGGGATTTGAATAATCATAACATGCTTCAGTTTGGTTGGTTGAATCTTACTAGTGCATGCAAATTCTTCGGTGAAAAATGAGTGCGATGCACCAGAATGAAACAACACTCTAGCAAGTACTGAATTAACAGAAAACATACCCAGCACGCCATCTGGCGCTTCCTGGGCTTCTTCAGCATGCATGAGAAAAAGACGGCCGTTGCGGTTGAGCGAGTTCCCTGGGGCAAACCTTCTTCCAGGCTGAACACGACGTTGTGGCTGAGCTAGGGCATTTGCATTGGGGGCTACGGCATTCTTCTTGGGCCACCCATTGGAGTAATGACCCTTATTTCCACAGTCATAACAAGTCACTTGCGACTTGTCCTTTGCTGCAACAGGCCCAACATTGCTTCCAGACCTCGGGGCAGTGTTGGTGTTGGTGGCGACATTGTTGTTGTTGAACTTGGGTGGTGCACGGTTGAAATTTCCAGAGTTGCCGGGGTTGTTGTGATTTCCTCCGGGCCTTGGGTTTCCACGGTTGGGATAGGTCGGACGGTTCATCGGGGGTCTGTTGGTTCTCGGGGCAAATCCTGGAGATGGGTTGGAACGATACTTTGGTGTATGATGGGTTCCTGGCTGATGCATCATGCGGCACTTGCGTTTCTCATTGGCTTGGTTGATATTTCCTTCCATCTGAATGGCAGAGTCGACGAGGGCTTCAATATCAGCAAAGGGGATATTGACCAACACCGTCTGCATCTCATCGTGTAGACCTTTCAAGAATCTCTCTTTCTTCTTGGCTTCAGTGTCGATTTCATCCGGGGCATACCTAGCTAATGACAAGAATTTGTCACGGTATTCCACTATGGTCATCCTTCCTTGCTTCAGTTCTCTGAACTCATCTCTCATACTTTTGATCAAACCTGGTGGCACATGGGTTCTGCTGAATTTGACCTTGAATTCATCCCAGGTCATCATCTGTCCTCCGTTCATTGCAAGAACGCTGTTCCACCATGCTCTTGCATCTCCGGCTAGATAGTGGGTGGCGAACAGAACCTTCTCGTTAGCTTCCACTCCGGCGACTTCCAGGTTGTTTTCCATGGTTTGCAGCCAATCATTTGCATCTAGGGGCTCTTCTGACTTAGTGAAAACAGGTGGGTTGGTGTTCTGGAAATTCTTGAGATTAGATCCATGGTTGTCCTGATTTCCTTGGCCTTGATTGCTGTGGGCCAGCTGAGCTATCTGCTAAAGGGTGGCTAAGTTGGCTTGACGTTCTGCTCTTTCAGCTTCGCGATCAGAAACCAAAATTTGCAGGATCTGCAACATCGGGTTCGGGGATGAACCACTTCCTCCGCGAGGCATCTGAAGATTGAGAGAGATCATGAGAAAAGAGGGAAATTTCTAAGGTTCAGGGACTTTGAAAAGTTTTTAAAGTTTGACTCGGATTTTCTAGCAACCTAGCAACTTGCTTTTCATTCATTCATTCATTCATAGCACACGATACAACACACACCACAACAAAGGAAAATAGATGGTTTTAAGAACCATTCTGGAAACTACGATACAATGGGACCAAATACAGCTCACTAACGCTAGTGCTCAGGTGCTACTACTCCTAGGAGTCGGTGTAATCATCATCATCCTTATCATCATCGTCGTCATCGATGAAGGCGAAATCCTCCTCATCTGTGAAGAAGTCCATGGCCTGATCTTCTAGAAAGTCATCATCATCGCTGAGATAGGAGTAGGGGTCTCCACGCAGATCTTCTCCGGCATTCTCCCTTTCCTCCAACTGCATGTCTCTCTCGTGGATGGTCTCCTCCAAATCCGTGATACGGTGGCGAAGACGGGCAATGATGCGCTCCTTCTTATCGAGCCGACGGCGACGAGAATTGCGATCCTTTACTAGCATGGCGATGGTCTGATCCTTCATCTTGACGATGGCGGACTTGTGTTTGGAGTAGTCACGGGCATTGTCCAGTTCCTGCTAATGATCATACATCATGAAGCTGAGGTGGTCCAACTGAGTCTTTAGCTCGGGGTGATGTGGGGCTTCTAGTGGCTGTCCCATAGCATCACGCCTTAGATAAAACTCAAAGCGGGTATCCTTGATCTGATTGATACTCTGCCCATAGAGACGGGCAAGAGCTTCCTGCATGGACCTGGCAAGTCCATCGAGCCAGTTGTTCTCTCTTGAGGTGAACTGAATTCCCTCTGCAGTGGGAGGTTCAATCTTTCCTCTGAGACTTGCAACAACTAGCCACTGCAGATCTTCTCCTCCTTGATCATTGAGCTGAGCTCCAAAGAACTCGGGGTGCGGACGCTCCAGAAGTTCCGAAAGCTGGTCCATGTCATGCTCAAACATAAGTTCTCCTCCATTCCCCAACTGATAAAACTTGTTGTACTTCACGTCCATCTATAAGAATATAGGATGAGTAAGTTAGTAGAGTGATCAAGTGTGTCCAATGTTATGTATTTTGCAAGAGTTTGTGAGGAACATGAATTTTCATGAAAGAATCAAGGTGATAAGAATGGGAATAAGTTTTTGTAAATACTCACTTCCTTGGGTTTTGAAACTAAGTTTTTGATTCAACGTCCAGTCTAACTAGGGTCTCCTATGGTCAGGATGGCTCTGATACCTACTTGTCAACACCCGGGTTTTTAATCCTAGATGCCTGTTATGCCATACATCGCAATCCCAGGATTAACATTTTTGCGAGACATAACAGATTTGGATATCACAGTACATCATCCATTATAAACCATACATAAGGCCTTACACGAATAAGGATCTCATGATCCAGTTCTTAATACAACTCAAGCAGCGGAATAACGTAATAATAAAGATAGCGTAGGCGAAGCTCCATCTTCGGGGTCATAGGCAATGCTGACGATGGGAGATGATCCTAGTTGTCATAACCTTCCTGTGGTCCATCATCCTGATACTCCTCTTCATAGTCTGGCCACGAGAATATCCAGGGACAAAGCCATGAGTACTCTTTAAGTACTCGCAAACTAATACTAACAAGTGAAGGGGTTTTTTGTAGTAGGACACTAAGCTCTAGGGTTGTTTTGCAAAAATCCAGATTTACCTCTACTAAGTTCAGAAGCAAAGAAAACTAGTTGAAGTTTTGTAACACCTAAATGGGAACTTGAATTTTCATATCACAACGCTGTTGTGGTCAAGTCAAAGTCATAATTCCTTGCACAAGTCATTTTGAAAACATATGACGGGGGAACAGTATGGACACTCCAACTTTCCATAACCGCGGATGCGGCTATTCGAATAGTTTGACACTCTGCAGAGATTGTACACTTTCACCACAACATTCGATACATCCGTCAGGAACAAATCCTAAATTCACCATACTCAGTATGTGGATAATCAATCCTAAACTTTCCATTACACGCCCTAATATAGGCACCTCTCCCGTGAGTTTGGTATCCCAACCATGACCAAATGTCATCTTGGGTACTGCACAGGTGGACAATCTTCACAAGGTAGCCTTGGCTCAGACCTTGGCCGCGAGGGAACCCATAATAAGGTATATAAGTTTCCAGTCAAGCCCTACCCAATTTTCGGGTATTATGGTTGCACTATAAAATTGGAATGGTATCGCATCTAGACAACCATCAGTTTTATAAAGGGCTAAGGCTCATGCCTCAACATTTTCATCATCAAAATCATTTAGTTTTCAAGAACACATGTCAAAACATTTCAGTAGAATGACTCATCATTCTAAGGTTTTCATAACCGGTTTCACCAAGTATTCCCATCTAAAGTTGATCAAGTTTTATGCTTAGCACTAGCATCTACAAGTGGTGGTAAGTACTAATGAGGGGCGGTAAACAAGTGGGGATTTGCTAAGTTCAATCTCCTGCCTTAGGATGACATCAAGATTATCTAACTTAGGCCAGATTTAATGCTCTTTATGCAACCTTGCATTATCTTTCTAGTATCTACAATTCACTATGTAAACTCTAAGAGAAAACTTTGATAAAGAAATAAAGTATAAAGCTTGCAAGTAAAACTGGGATGGTTTATCAAGTGGTATAAGCTTGCTAGGTTAATAGCTTGCATAGGTCAACTTGTGTAGTAAGCCTTGCATAGGTAAAGTCTCTTGCAAGTGTTAGCTTGCCTTGTGCAGAGAAGTGGTTGAAGTTCTCCTCAGCTTCTTCCTCGTAGTATCCTCCTTCCTCCTCGTATCCTAGGTCGGTACTAGCGTCTATAAATAAATACGAGGTACACAATCACCAAACAATACTTAACTATTTTCAATCATCACACAAAGGTGTGCTATAGATGATCTAGCATCATCACTTAACATTATAAGATTAAAGCTTTTGTCTTATTTATTTTAATTTGAGAAAAGTAATTTCTACTCATTGAAAAACTACTTAAGATTTAATATTCTCCAACTCAAACATGGGATCATGTTGACACATGTCATCACCACATATTTCAGTACATGGGAATGTGATTTAAAGTGGTGTCACAATTTAATAAGGTTTAACCTTTTTATTTTAAATAAATAAAGTGACTAGAAATGCCTATGTGGCATTCTTTTGTTATTTGAACATTATTTATATAAGTAAACCCATATGTTTTTATATATACTGAAAGGTATGATCAAATGTGATTTTTGAGAGAAGGAATCAACTCAAAAGCACTTATGGTTGAATTTTGAAAAACGTTTGAATGCAGAAAAGCTTCTGACTTGCTATTTTTACCAAGGTTGATCTATAGATCCAAATGATTTGAATCCAACGAGCTTAGATTAACCATTTCAGTACCTTTCTAATAAAATTGGTTTCATGCAATTTGGTTCATTGGATCGAGCTGGGTTGCTTTTTGAATCTATGTACAGAACTATGTTTGAATTAAAATAGAAAAATCTAAATTCAAACGGTTGGGTCGCGCGGGAGAGGTTAATGGTCCGGCCTAGTGTCACTTCGCAGCGCGAGGCTCAGCTGAAAGGGGGGTCTACCAGTCAGCGGCTCATAACGCGTGAAGCGGTACGGGGCTACGTGGGTCGTTGGATTAGAAGGGAGATCGACGGCTGGGGATCGTCATCGACGACAAACTTGTCACCGGCGAGCTCGAACCCTAGCGGCTCAGTGGGGGTGCATAGGAGGTATACCAGGGCTCCAGCAATGACGGCGAGGCGGGCAAATGAACGAGTGGTCAACGACGGGCTCATGGACGGTCGAGGCAGCTCGGGGGGTGGTCGCAATCAGTGGCCCCCTTCTCCTCCAGAGGCGGCCTGCTCCGGTGCAATTCCGGCGAGCTGCTGCTCCTCGTGCTCCAGCTACAGGGTGGAACGATCAGTGAGGTGAGGGGAGTGGAATGGTGTGCTTCAAACGACTAGGGGTGGCTTCCTTTTATAGGCTCGATGGCGAGACCGAGAGGGATGGGCAGGCGACGGTGGCGACATGTCTACGGGCTGCTAGCGGCATGGCTGAGGATGGCGATCGACGCGCGGTCTCCTGGCGATGCTCTAGAACTTAAATGCGGGCTTAGGGGCGGTGGTAATCGGTCGGGAGAGGCTGGCTTCCTGAGTGGCAGATGCAGCATCTTCGACGGCGAGTGGTGGCTGTGAGGCATTGGGCGGCGAACGGGGATGTCTGGCGTGTTCCTTGGATCATGGCGAAGCGGTGGGCACGGGCTGCGGTCGAGGGGCGGCGTGTGCGCGCATGCCGGGTGTGGCGCTCTGGCGCGTGCTCGGCATGTCGCAGTGGCGCTGGGCGCGGGGCGTGCTCGGTGGTCCACGACTTTCCTTGGCTCGGGGAGGGGATAATGGGTGGCGATAAAGTGCTAGCTAGCTCCCAGACATGGCGAGAGAGGGGAAGGTGGTCTGCTGCGGTGGCGACCAAGTTGGCCGGCGAGGTGGCTCGACTTGTTCACCATCGATGACAATGGTCAGCTCACAGTGAGGCTAGGGGTTTCCAATTAAGCTAGATGATCTACTAAATGGTTGCTGTGAGATAGAGAGGGAACAAGTTAGGCCAAAACACTATTAAAAACAATGAATTTGATTTGGTTTAAATTTGCCAGCCAAGTGTTTTGATGAAATGGCCGCAAGAAACTTCTTTTTGAATTTTGAAAATATTTTTGGTGGGTGTGATAGGCATGTGCTGGAGACTCTGTGGGTGCTTGGGTTTTGAAAACCGAGCTTGTTTGAGTGGTTTTTGAAATAGTGAGATCTTCCCATATGAGATAGATTCAATTTTAAACTATCATTTAAACTTAGCATTTGAATGTTTTTTGGAAGATCACAAAGTGGGCCTTGGCACCTCATTATGAGTACTAACAAGGGGTTCAAAGATCCACAAATGTTTCTGTAAAGTTTTGAGTTCTTGGAATAGTCAAAGTAGGCATGGGAGTTAATTTGGCCAAAGTGACCATTCACTTCATTTGTTCATTTTGAGTTGTTTGTCTTTGGGAAAAGTTTGAGAATGATTTAAATGATGTTTATTTCACCTAAGAATCATTTTAAAAGCAATTAAACACGGAACCATGGAAATTCAAAAGAATCCTAATTTTAAATACACATACATATGAATGCTCTTACATTTTTAGATAGGAAAGTTTTTGTTAACCCTAAATTTGATGATTAGTAATTGATGATTCATGTTTAATATTTTTGGGATGTTACAATACGGTCATTGAGGATTTTACTGATCCTGATAAGGCAATGGCACGTAGGAAGAAGTTAGATAAAGAAGCTAGGCATCCCAAATACATACCTTCAGGAGAAGTGTATGAGGAAATTGAGTTTGATGATCCACACTCAGAAAACTATGCCTACTACCAAAATGAACCCCATCCACCTGAAGATCTATGGACCAAGTACAACTCCGAACAACAGGAATGGGCTGGAGTTATTCCAAACAACCCTGAGCAAAACCAGTATGAATGGGGAGTAGAATCTCAAGGTGGAACCATAGGGAATCCTATACCTTGTGATACGGGTATTGGAGAAAAGACCAACTATAACCATAGAGAGCCGTATGGACCATATGGAGGAAATACCAATCCAATCGACTTAGAAGAGTATTCCGATAGCTACTATACCAATATGTAAGAATGTATCCAAGAAAAGGCTAAGGAGCCATCTTACTTCGATGAAGCATTGTCGGAAACGCAGGTATATCCTGTAGAAGACTATGCCAACTCTAGTCATTTTTCAATGACTAATCTCAGTCTCGGTACTTCTAATCAAGAATACGCACCTCCTGGATGCTCTTACGCTCCATAAGGCAGTCGTAGGACTTCATGTCATCATGGACGGAACTCCAGGAAGCACTAGAGGAAGATGAAAGTAAGAAAGGAACGACAATCCAAGGGATGGGTGCTTGAATAATGTACATAGAGGGTAATGCGTATTGTAGTTTGAAAGATTTGCCAAAATAAGTGAGGATATACTCACAAGATCAGGAAGCTCTTGTAAGGTAGTTGTGTAATGTATGTGAGGGGCAAACCGTCGGAACGTTTAGTATAATTGTAAATTATTGAAAACCTATGTATAATACATGGTATATGTTTTGTTGTTTATCGACTTTTGGATTTCCTTGCATCTTTTTGATTGGCTAGATCTGTACATGAAGTTTAATTAGGTGTGCAAATGCATGATGTAACACCCAGTTATTACTTGATGCTATAGACCTAGATAGGAATGGGAATCCGTGTAAGGGAGTGACGAATTCCATATACTAAGGAGGTTTACATGTAGAATAAAACAACAAGAAGTAGTGAAAATAAGTTCTCTAGAAATAGGTGGTATTCAAACTCGAATAACTTAGAGTGAATGCCAGAAATATGTCAGAAATCGTAGGGTAATACATACACCCTAGGATAGTCCACAATCGGTAACTTGCCACAACAAGTATCGGTTTAAATAGTTAATTAGATCATTTTAAAGATTGCATAAAGAGCATAAAATTTGTCCTAAGTTAAGTAAGACATAGAGAAGTATAAAGCTTAAAAGCGATCGTCATTCGAAGCGTTTCGCGAAGTCAGCCCTATCAAAGCGAAAATATACAAATAGTAAGTAAGACTAACATGCTAAAAGATTAGCTTCGGAGATCCACAATTGTGTGGATACATCGTACAATCTTTCATAAAACCCTAATTATGTAGAGTATAAGCTGAACAAAGACCAACATTCTAACTAAACAACCAATGGTTACTATAAGGTAGTTTGAAAACTATTAGTAAACCCTAAGGGGGAGAGTAAACGGTAAACATAAGTACTGTTCTCTGAATTACAAAGTAAAGGTTGGAGAAGAAGTACTTAAGGTAGTAATAAGAGATTATCTAAAGCTCAGTAAAGTAAATATTTGTAGTAGATAAAATAGAATAATCTTATTAGGCTAATTCTAAAAGAAACAACTCTTAAGTGAACCTTAAGAAGTAATAGAGCACATCCAATTGAACATGTGTAGAGAATAAGAACTTCTGATGGGTATGGACAAAATGAGTTCAAATCCAATTCTGGAAGGAATACTAGTATCAACCATACTATGACAGAACAAAAATATAGTCTTTTGACCACAACTATTGGCAAATAGAAATTAAAAAATCTTTTTAGTAAGACTTCCTAGACCTTATATAATATAGTAAGAAAGTTCAATGATTAAGTGAAAGAGTTGGATTAGGATGCCTAATCAGGATATGGAACTGAAGAAGAGACTCCAAAATAAGGAGTTAGAATTAGTACATATCTCTCAAGGAGGATTGTAAAAGAAACTTTGAAGGATTGAGACAACAAATTGGAGATTCCAAGTATGCAAACAATACAAGAAAACTATATGGATATGGAATACTACAATTATTTCCATTTAAGGTTACCATGGAGTTGAGAAATACCGTAACCAACACAAGTCAATTCCTTGCTCCGAAACGTGAGAGTATACGAACTTTGAGGACGAAGTTTATTTTAAGGGGGAGAGTCTATAACATCCCATCATTAGAGCTAAGAAATAAGCTGAACCCATATGTGTGCATTTCATTCATGCATAGAAAATCCGAATAATTTCCGTGCTTTTGAACAGAACTTGTAAAGTGATTGAAGCCTCTCTCAACTTGATGGAATTGAAGTAGATCATCAAGTTGACTGTGATAAGTTTTAGAATGACCTTTGCTAAAACCCTATTCGGGAGAACATGATTTGATCTAAGGGTAGATCAAATATAATCAAATTCAATCGTAATGCATTGCTTAATGATTAATATCTGATCCTTAAGGGATCATATCATAATATTCATCACAACAACTCATGAATACCAAGTTATAAATATAACTTAAATAATAGGAATGTAACAAATAAATCTTGGTCTATCTTAACCTCATCTACTTATACCATGAGTATCATGGTAATACCTAATCTTAACCCTTTAGTGAGTTTGAGTAGCAAGGAAATCAAGTTAAGATTAGTTACCACATATCTTTCTTTCCATAAGAATCTTTATCATCTCTATTGAACCTTATTCTAATAGTTATGGTTCATCAATGTTGAGTAGTCAACTATTGATTCACCAATCCTTAACCTATCACTTCCTAAGCTATTAACTCTTGTTCTTATCATAGCATCCATTTAAAATCCTTTAGAGAAAGAAGTAAGAAGAGATAGGTGGTAATGCTAGATTCAATTATCATCTATAGGATGTGAGTGTTGGAAGAGAATTAAATCAATATGATTATTGCTGGAGTTAACTCACTCCTAAAATGATAGAAGAGTATCTGAGGTAAAGATTACATGGATGAATATTGAAGATAGTTAATAGGAGTAATCCTATAGGATCAAGTATATATACTCAATGAATTATATCTCTTAGTTCAATAGAGATAAACAAAAGACAATTATAATACAACTGTAATATTGTAAGAATGAAAGCCTTGATTAGCCAACTTGAAACCTAAACCATAAAGGATCAAAGGATTATCATGATCATGCTTTAGTCACCAAGATTGAATGCTTATATCTAGTATAAGTGACATTGGTGGGTAAAACATGGCTGGACTCTAATATGAGATATTGGAGTCAAGTAAAGATAAGATTGTATGATTAAGATGATGTTAGAGTAACATTGGATTTTAGAGCTAGTATTTCTCTCTTGGAAAATAGTAAACACTTGAGGTGAAGTTGGATTTGATGTATATCTAATTATAAATACATTTACTGAAGTAATGTTGGTAATGGATGATTAAGGAAGGGTATTAATAGAGTTAGAAGTAGCTATTTGTTGGATTAGAGGTTATCAGCAGTAGAGTAGTTGATATAACCAAGTATGGATTTGAGAAGATTATGAAAATCCTTAGTGTCAATCTCATTGGAATTATCAATGGGTTTAGAAGAATAAAAGGTGGATAAGAATATTGTTGTGTAGCAAAGCCCATCATGTTAACACATGATGATGGACATAGAGAAGTAGTATATCTAGGAAAGGAATTCCTTAATCAGAAGTCCAAAATGATGAATTATGGAAGATAGGAAATCTTGGTAAACACTAAACCCTATGTAACACCACGGTTCTGAAAAGACCGTGGCTTCTATGTGACATGCCAATCCCTGGATCGGTTCATTGGCCCACAATAGAATAAGATGAATAACATAGCAAAATATCCGTGTATCATAAACAACGAAGATCCAGAGTACCATTATTACAATAAAAGCTTAGCTCAAGGCTAGCTCAAATTATTCAGGTAGCAACATAAATAAAGCAAATCCTCCATTCTTCAAATTGCCCACAAGTGAACAAGTGCCGATTGGAGTACCATGGCCTATATCAATTACTCAAAATCGGAATATCCTGCAACATGAAACGTAGCAGCCCCGAAGGGTCAATACATGGAATGTATGGCAAGTAGAGCTAGTAAAGGAGACAATAGTGCTAACATCTACATGCATATTTGGCAAGTGGAGCTGTGGCTAGCTTGCATTTGCAAATACCTTTGTCCTACTTTCATAAACAGTTTTTGATTTTCTTTGAAAAGATCCTAATTAAGTTAACCCAACAGCATTAAAGCAATTGTGAAATTAGAATGAGCGAGAAACATGTCATGGAATCAATATCAAGCAACTCAGATGTCCATAACCGGGGACACGGCTAATCAATTAGATTATACACCCTGCAGGGGTTAGTACACTTTACCCATGTAACTTGGCCAGCCCAGCTCGTACCATCACTCTCATTTTGGGTGATGATAGGGAGAAGTCCAAGAAGAGAATGTTTGAGAAGTAGCTCCCCAATCCCGACGCGCACCGGTCCAACCTACCAAAATTCTACATCTCTGGATACGCGGGTTCGAGTTAACACAACCTACTAAGTCCAACCAACCGCCCATTCCATTATTGGCACATGGTTGTACACGTAAGCTACATCATAAAGAAGCCAATCATTTTCTCTCGATACCTGGGTGCCTTTCCGCAATGATACCACCAAAATTTATCAATCCCATCACACCCAGGAGATTCATTGATTAAGTTGTTTTAGCTTTCGCAAACCAACACATTTAGAAACAAATTTCAGTGATGTAACCCAGCCCTCGTTCATCATAGCATGGCTAAGCATATCTACCAATGGTGGTTCATCTACAAGGAGAGCCCTACCACATAATAGGACATAGCATAGCGATAGTATCTTCCTACACATGCATCTACAAAATACACGACAATGCATTTGAAAATAGTAGGACGATATCATGAACAAGGTAGCATCTACTTGCCTTGGTTGTAGCGGTCGGAAGAACAATCCACACACGAGCAAGCGTTGCACTCGTCACAATCTACACGATACAATTGCAATCATAAACGAACCATCCACAAGCATATGCAAACAAATATGATGCAAGATGCATGCATGACAAGTGGATTGATGCTACAGCAGCTCCACATAATCTTACTCAGTAAATCTACTGAATGTATGCATGGGAAATAATTTTAGAGCAAGGAAAACTATTATGCAATTTATTTCGCTCAATAGTAGAGCTAGAAACTAAATAATTCACTACTGTTAACATACTGTTTGTAAAAACTGGGGAAAAATCTAATGTATAGGCAAAGCTATTTAGGAACAGTACCAATTGGAATTTCTCAAAAAGGAATTATATAACTCCCTGAGTAATTAAAATACTGCAGAAAGCCATTAAATAGTTTCTGCAAAAGTTTTTACTGTAACCCTAACCTTTTAATTCACTTTGAGATTCCCCTTGTTCTACTGATTCCAGGGACATGTTATTTGCAATTTTTGGAGTTACAAATCTTTTTCTATGAATTAATTACTCCAAAAAGGGCATTAACTCATTTAATTAATCTGGACAAAATCTTGGAGCAAAAGTGTAAAACAATGGTACAGCAAGATTCTACATGACTTACTGAGTCTACACATATTTTATTTACAATTTTTGGCCCAGTAGATTAATTTCTATGCAATTTACAAGTTTTACCTAGAATCTGCCAATTAAATTTATTTAAGCAATCGCCCAGTCAAACTTTGACTTTGACTGGCCGACGTGGCGGCTGACTGGGCGCTGACTGGGCGGTTGACCGGTTAGTGCCTGGGCTGACCAGTCAACGGCCGATCTGGGCCATTCGTGGCAGATCGTGCGGGAGGGAGAGGTGGCGCTCACCGGTGAGGTCGGCGGCAGCGACGACGGCGCTTACCCGGCAGCGGCGGCGGGCGGGACGGGGTCGGCGGGGTCGGGGCGGTCCTCCTCGCAGCAGTGGCGTAGGGCGGCGAGACGCGGGGCGACGGCGGCGAGCGGCTGGGGCGGCGAGTGGTTGGGGCGGCGGCGTTCGCTCGCGTAGGCGACGGCAGCGGTGGCGACCTGCGGGGGAGAGGAGGCGGCGGTTCAGCGGGAAGGCGAGCTCGCGGACGCGGCGAGGCGGGGGGAAAGGAGAGGGCGGCAGCGGCGGCGGAACCGGGAGGCGGCGACGGCGGCTCGCGATGCGGCGGCGCGATGCGGGAGTGGCGGCGGGGTCGTGAGAGGCAGGGCGCGCGTGCGGGCTAAGAAGGGGAGGGGGTCCCACGCGGGCCCGAGGCGGAAACGGCGGCGGCAGTTGGAGTCCGCGTCGGACGCGGCAGGCGGCGGCGATATCGGCGCCGACAGGTGGGCCCCACCTGTCGGTGGCCGGGCGCGGAGCAACGGCGGATACCATCTGCCGCGCGGGCGGCGGCGGCTGCGCGCGCGCGTGCGCTGGCTGGGCCGGCGCGGCCTAGCAGGCTGGCGCGGCTGCACTGCTTTCCCCTTTTTTTTGTTTTTTTTCTAATTTCTGTTTAGTATTTCCACAGTAACCTTTTCATACGAACTCCGAATTGGGTGAAACTTGTTCCTAAATTTTTATAAAATCTAGGAGATCAACCTAGGGTCAAGTGGTATTTGATTCCACTAGTTTACAACGGTGGAAAACACAAGTCTTAGTATACCCTCTCGTAGGAGCATTTTAGTAAAATAAAATAGGGTTTTGAAAATAGTGTTTTGCCGAATCATCTCAATCGAAAGTTTTGCAAGGATGATTATGATGCAATGACATGAATGATATGCGGAACCAAATCTAAAATTTGGGATGTGACACCCTAAATCTATAATCAAGCTTAATATCCATTTCATCTATTGGACAAATCATTTTGTTTTCACAATGTTTAATGGGAATATTTTCCTATAGCAAATCACTTAAGCACATATCTGTCATTTCTAGATATCATAACCATTTGTGCTTAGAAGTTACTTGTATCAATTCTTTTCCATCAGACAGTCCAGTTAATAATTTCTGTTTTAAAAGGGTGATATCATTTAAGATTACAAACATAAAAACAATGTATATTAACCATTAATTTTTACTCACATCAACAAAAGGATATAAGTATAATAAGGACCCTAAACCCTTGGGGAAACATTTTCAATTCAAACCTTAACCCCTATATGAGTTGTAATAAAACATATACATTGCTATTTCTTAAAATTCATGGGAATAATATTAAACCATATTAGTTCCCTAGAACTTTATGTACCAAATCATAATATAGGACCATTATATATAAAAATTTCCATCCAAACTATGAGATAACTAGAATTAAGCTTTATAAACAAATAAGGAAAGATCATTTAATAAATCCATGGTTTAATATGGAAAGAAAATTAATAATAAAGGTTGTTACAAAATATTAAAAAAGGGATTCATATAAAGAAAATAAAAGAAATATAAAAATATCTATCATAAAGGTTTACAAAATAAATCTCAATTAATATCAATTGTTGCTGCAAGTATTCAACAAATAAACTTTGTTAGAAAAGTTCAAATTAAGGATGCAAATTCAAATCTGTAAACAAAACAGAATATAGAAAAAAAGAACCAGGAAAAAAACAGAAGGAGATCAAATCTGGCCCATGGACCAACTTCCTTCTCCTTACCACTGCTCACGAGCAGCCCGCAGCAGCCCACCTCGGCCTAGTAACCATCTCGGCTCATCTCACTTAGTGACTGACGAGTGGGCCAGCGTGGGTGCTGCGGATCAAGAGAGGAAACGTTCCAGGTTTTTTTTGCAAATGTCGCATCGTCGTCTACCTCGCCTACTAGAAGAAGATCGCTGGCAGGAGCTCCGCCGTCGATAGACCATCGCGCTGCGATGCGTGCTACCGCTCCTAGAAGAAGGGATAAGAACGCCATGACACCGTCTATTCGTCCTCATCCCCATTTCCCCTCTGAAGCTCTCTCTCTCAATTTCTTCATCAGAGCCGACACCCTAGCTCGCCTCGCCGTCGAGCCACACCTCCCCACTCTCTTCCAGGTAGCCATGGAGATGCCCCGTGCTCCGTAGATCCTTTGCGTGGAATCTTGCATCAAGGGGAGCACTAGAGAGGGCGAATTTTGCCATTCCTCTTTGCGGCAGTTCATTGGAATCCTCGTCGGAGAGCTCGTCTCCGACTGCACCAGTCCTCGCCGACACCACCACTACAACCAGGGTGAGCCACTGGTTCTTCCAGTACCTTTTACTCTCTATATTTCGCTCTAGTTCGTTCACACCACGAGCACCCGACACCGCCGTCGTTGTCCACCGTCATTGAGCATCCTCTGACGACCATTTGCTAGCGGCGCCACCACTCCTAGAATCCTCGCATCGTCCTCTTTCCGACAAGCCTAACCTCGGCCCCGCGCGCGCACCAAATCGCAAGATCAACTATCGATCTGACAGGATCAAGATCCGATGACGTCATGCTTACATCACCCTCTGCCTAGTCAGCCAGTTTGACCTAGTCTTTGCACGTGTGGCTGATGATGTGGCCACTGGCCCACTAGTCAGTGACCCTGGGTAGGTTTAGCCTCGGTACAAAAAGGTATTCTCGGTTTAGCAAATTGAAAAAACAATATTAATCCAAATCCAAATATTCCAGAAATGTAATAAAATGATTAAAACCTATAAAATCAATAACTTTTGTTTCATAAATAAGAAAAATATGTTTAATATATGAAAATTTTCAGAAAAATAAAATCTACAACTAAAAACTAAGATTAAATATTACTATGGTAATTATCTAAATCATTATTAATTAATAAAGGTTTTAATAAGTAATAATGCTTTGATAATTCATATTTCAATATTGATAAGTATTAAAAATATTAATAAAAGGCTATAAATCTTAGAAAAATAAGAACTATGATTTAAAAACCATAATCATGCATTATTACTTCACCTAATTAAATATTTATTATTTATTAAGTGTTTATAAGGTAATAAATCTTATAAAAATCATATCTTATTATTTAGAAATCATAAAAATAAATGTAATGTACCAAGATGATCACAAAAATAATACCTACATGTTTAAAATATAATACTCAACTATTGAGTTAAATAAAAATTTAAATACCTTAATAACTTGAAGTTAAACTTATTTCCTTAATGAATAGTTCCTATAAAGGTAAATATAATTTGCTAATATTCCTAAAAAATTAGCCAATTGAGTCTAAATAAATAATATTAGTCTTAAGTGTTAATACTATGAAGTCATAATGGTTCAAAACATTATAAATACAATTTTATTGAATTATCCTTTAACCATATGTGTAGTTATTTTCTAAAAATATTTTTAACAATTATAAAATCTTCAACAATGATATTTTAATCAAATACAACCTTTTACCAATATTCCACTCACGACCTTATAATGGACTGAATCCAAAGGTAATTCATGAGTAGTCACTAGTACTAATTACTATCCACAAACTATAATCACACCTTTATACGGAAAGAAATGATATTGTTTCATTATAAAATTAAGAAACCACTACTTAAATAGGAGAATAACCATTCTTAAGTAACTTTAAGGAAACATTACAAGATACACAAGGTACAAATATCATAAGCATTACACTTTCAAACCATCCATGTTTTAAAGTTAACTTTAGTCCACAAGACTTTCAATATAAGATTAAAGACTTTGTTACATGTTTTATAGTTAACTTTGGTCTGTTGTAATTAAGTTATAAAGCATCTCAAGTCCACACTATTCAAGCAAGCACAAACAACCTCAACCAGGTTTGATTAACCACAAAGGTTGTTCAGACCTTAGAAAAGAAATCTATTCTTCAAATGTTATTCTTTTTGCCACTTCAATCCATAAAATTTATAATAATATCTCCAACTCTTAACAAATAAAATTCAAGGAATTCTCATTATAATCAATAGATGATAATTAATCACAATCACATTATTTCCAACTTTACCTGTATACATAGGATTGTAAACACTTAAGTCCTTTATCAAGGTCATTACTTGTAAAGTAAAACTTAAAGTTAAACAATTATAATGTAAGCAATCTTGAGTAACATTTCATGTTGGTGTGTATCTCATTGTTATATGTTATTATAATTACATGTTATTTCACACACTCACAAGCCCTAACAAGAAGCACAAGTGTGAAACTTAACTAAAAGTACAACACATTCCAAGGAAACCCTTTCCGGTATCCAAACCCTAGAACAACGTTATCCCCGGGATTCGCGTTTATCAATTGTTTCACATTACTTATGCATAGGAGCATATTGCTTCTTTAAACATTAGTCCACACCGGACCAATGATGCTGATTTTAGATACTGGATCTTATATTGTCTTGAAGACCATGAGTGCATAATCTTGCAATCACAAAAGGCAAGTTCACACTTGCTCATGTCCTTTGATTATTTTCTGTAAAGTATTTTGCAAATCCAGTGTTGTCATCACCTGCATTTGAAAAGGGTCAGAAAACACTATTTTCATAATAATATGATTATAGGTTATTTACCATGAGGTAATAACATACTATGAAAGTTTCGGTGGTTAAGGAACATATTATTTAGGACTTAACAACCAATGTTGCCAGTGATTCTTGCGCCGTATATTACGCGTTAACCATGAGATTTGGAATGGGACGGAGAAGTCAGCTGTATCCTTTTCCTCCCGTATGGAGGCAAGATGACCTTAACGTGACGCTGTAATTCCTTGTGCGGATCCAACATATGGGTGGGCACCCTTACGCCCCACACTTTTGCTGTCTAGATTATCTATGAATGGTGTTTAGGGATATAGTCCATTTAAATGGTACTCGTCCGTACATCACCAGATCATAGAGTCTTCGGGAACTCATCAGGGTTTAGCTTACCCGAAAGGGGGCTTAATGGAGGTGAGTCGGCCCCGAAGGATCATGCAGTCATATGAGGTCACGGAGAGGGCAGTGATTGGCTTGGATCATCTACTGGGCCCCACAACATGGAATTGTGGATGGGTCAGCTGCCCGGTTGTGCAACAAGGAGTTGATCTCTCATGGGAAAAGTAACGCACTTCTGCAGAGTGTAAGAACTATAACTTATTACTCCCTGTTCCGGGAAGGAGATGTGAATGCGGCGGGAAAGGAACTCTATGAAATTTCTAGGCTGACGGACATAGCTTTTCAGAATAAAAGCAACCTTTGAAGAAATGTTTACAAAAACTTGCATTGCCTACGACCTACGGTCTGTGGCTGTAGATATAGTGCATCAAACACTCCTTTTCTAGTGAACTTGTTGAGTACGCTCGTACTCAAAGTATCTTCTTAACCCTTGCTAGATTCTGAAGCCAGTACATACAACATCTACATCAAGTTATGCTCCAGGAATCCTCATCCAAAGCTAAAGATCTTCAATGAAGACAAAGAAGTCAACATATACATCAACTCAAGTGAAGACGAAGTTACTGATTAGATAGGAATATACTCTCTAGCCAAAGAACCTATTTCTGTAGTGTATTGCAATAGCAGCAATGCCAACCCTTAGTTAAAATACTAGTCTAATATTATGATAGTTTTTGCGTTGTTTATCTTTGATTCTTCTTTGTAAGAAGTTCTTTCTCTCTCTTAAACCTAGATTGTTCTGTGGATCTTGTGTATAGAGTGAGTTGTAACCTTTAGCCATGTATTGGACTGCTGTGTTTCTGTTGTTGAATAAAAGAGCAATTTACCAAGTGAATTATCCATAATAAACGCTAGATAAAACATGATTAGAATAGTAGGCAATATACTAATCATGTGAAATAGCGAATACATATTAAGGCATATAACCAAACAAACTGCAAGGCGTAAAACTTTAGATACGATCAGAACAAGATTGAGAAAGAAGATATACATGGCAGTAGCAGAAGAGGAACCGCTGGCGTTGGAACCGTCGTTGGCCATGTCGTCGAGGAAGAGGGTGCTGATGTCGGGGAAGAAGTCCTCGTCGGGGAATACGTCGCCGCAGTCTCTATCCGTGAGGGAGTCCGTGACGAAGCCAGTAGTCACGCCGATAGCGCTCCCCAAAAACCATATCGCCCTTCTCCCGTAAAGGACTCGAAGCAGCGGGGTCTCGGAGGCCTACTGTCCCGGCTCGCGGTACACTCCGCAAGACGGGATGGGGAAGATCTAAGTAGCGCAGTGCTCTGGAACTGGAGGCGCAAAGGATGTGTGGCAGTGTGTCTGAGAGGAGGCGCGACCTCTCTCTTATATAGGCACACAGAGGGAAAGGCAGACAGGCTGCACAGGAGATGAAACGAACGGACCTCCACTCAGTTCGTATTTATTTAGCTCGTATTAAATGTCCACTCGAGCAAAACGTTTCAGCTTCTGTACAACTGTTCATATACCATTCATGCGTGGCAAAATAAAGCTCAGCTCGGCGAGATTCCCGCAACACGCGGCGCGCGCGTCGTGACGTGACGTGACGTGACGAGGCGAGGCGAGGCGAGGCGAGGCGTGGCATGGCGAGCGAGGAGGAGGAGCGCGCATGTATATGTCTTCTCTTCTCAAGCTCGTACAAGTGGTGGAAGAGCTCACCTTATAAGCTGGTCCAACTTCCACTCAACTAGCAATGTGGGACTAAACATTTGTCCCAGCTCTTGCCTTGCATGAATGGGCCAAATGGGCCTCTAGGATTTCAGGAATTTATTGGCATATAATAAATGGGCTGGGCCTATTTAGGCCAAAATTCCAACAATCACCCACCAGATCCTAGAGGCACATGAAGTTTGCCTTTGGTTCCAAAACATTGTTTATAGACCGGTATTGTAGTGGAGACTGTTAAGTTGAACTTCCACCTAGAGCTTTATGTTATACTAGGCTGCAACTTGTACAGTGGACTATGCCTTGAACTGCAAGTTTGCTGCGAACCTAGCTTCACAAAAAGTCTTGACCGACACTAGGATACCGTGGGACTTTCCCACGGGTGGAGCGTATACGTCATACTCCATGACCTTTCATGAGTTTATTAGAGAGCACCCTACTCTCATAGACTGCGACGTTTTAACAGTCAGACTCATATAGGTGTGTTCTTCAAAAGATGTTCTGCAACACAACATCTTTGCTTAGGATAAGCCACTTAGAACACATTAAGATAATAAATCAACCTGCTGTGCAGAATAGGAAAGTATTGCATCTTTATGGAGTGTTGTTTATTAAAGTAGGGATACTTTCCTCTCAGCTAACCAACAGCTTGTCTCCTAATTCTAATTCACGGGATCTCCGATCACATAGAGTGGTTTACCACTGTGGAAAGCTCAAATTGTGGGTCTAATACCCATCTCCTTCGATGCATTTTCTATCACGTTGCGTGATAGACCCTTTGTGAAGGGATCTGCCAAGTTTTTAGATGTTTGGACATAATCCAATGCAATAACTCCAGAGTTTCTCATTTTCCTGACAGATTTCAGTCTCCTCTTGACATGTCTTGATGACTTCATATTATCCTTAGAACTATTTACCTTAAAAATCACAGTTTGATTATCGCAGTTCATAAGGATTGCGGGTATCGGTTTTCCAACCACAGGCAAGTTCATCAAGAGTTCATGAAGCCACTCTACTTCAACAGTGGCTGTGTCTAATGCTGTGAGTTCTACTTCCATAGTTGACCTCGTTAAGATGGTCTGCTTGCAATACTTCCAAGAAACAGCGCCACCAGCAAGTGTGAATACATATCCACTTGTGGCCTTTATCTCGTCAGCATCAGATATCCAATTTGAATCACTATAACCCTCTAGTACCCTCGGATACCCGGTATAGTGTATGCCATAGCTCGCAGTGACTTTTAGATATCGCATAACTCTCTCAAGAGCATGCCAGTGATCATCTCCTGGATTTGAAACAAATCGACTGAGTTTGCTTACAGCAAAGGTGATGTCAGGCCTCGTGGCACTAGCTAAATACATAAGCGAGCCAATGATTTGAGAGTATCTCAGTTGGTCTCTAGCATTTCCTCGATTCTTTCAAAGAAACACACTAGGATCATACGGTTTAGGAGAAAACTTGAAGTCGCTATACCCGAAATGACTCAAGATCTTTACCACATAGTGGGACTGAAGCAATGTAATCCCACCATCATCATCTCTCAATAGCTTGATGTTTAGGATGACATCAGCTACTCCCAGATCCTTCATCTCAAAGGAACGAGATAAGAAATCTTTTACCTCCTTAATTACATTAAGGTTGGTTCCGAAAATCAGTATTTCATCAACATACAAACAAAGGATGACTCCCTCACCCCCACCATGGCGATGATACACACATTTATCAGCTTCATTTACAACAAAGACTGCAGCAGTTAAAGTTCTTTCGAACTTCTCATGCCATTGCTTAGGGGCTTGTTTTAGGCCATATAAAGACTTCAACAACTTGCACACCTTTCCTTCTTGACCATTTACCACAAAGCCATCTGGCTAATCCATGTAAATTTCCTCATCCAACTCTCCACTAAGGAAAGCTGTCTTAACGTCCATTTGATGAACGAGAAGGCCATGAGAGGCAGCCAATGAGAGTAATAATCGAATGGTGGTCAATCTGGCAACATGTGAGTAAGTGTCAAAGAAGTCTTCACCTTCTTTTTGAGTATATCCCTTGGCTACAAGCCGTGCCTTGTACTTCTCAATAGTACCATCAGGTCTAAGATTGTTCTTAAACACCCACTTGCACCCTATAGGTTTGCACCCATAAGGGCGATCAGTGATCTCCCATGTTCCATTAGCAAAGATGGAATTCATCTCACTATGGAGGGCTTCCTTCCAGTAGTCAGCATCAGGAGATGCATATGCTTCTGAAATGGAAGTAGGAGTGTCATCCACAAGGTACACAATGAAATCATCACCAAAGGACTTTGCAGTCCTCTGTCTCTTTCTCCTTTTAGGAATTTCATTATTATCCTCCTTAGGACTTTCAGAGTGTTCAATTGGAATGGTAGGTTCAGAGAATGTAGCAAATTCCTGATTAGATGAACTAGGTATCTCCGGATTTGATGAGTTAGGTTTATCCTTCATTGGAAATATATCCTCAAAGAAAGTCGCATCAGTTGACTCCATGATTGTACCGACATGAATTTCAGGCACTTCAGATTTTACTATCAAGAATCTAGAACCAATGCTATGAAAAGCATAGCCCAGGAAAACACAATCAATGGTTTTTGGTCCAAGCTTGCGCTTCTTGGGGATTGGTTCATTAACCTTTTCCAAACAACCCCAAGTACGATAAGTAAGAGAGTTTTAATCTTTTCTTCTCCCATTCTTCGAATGGAGTAATTTCTTTGTTCTTTGTGGGAACTCGGTTTAGGACATGACACGCAGTCAATAGTGCCTCCCCCACCATTCCGTAGAAAGACCCGATGTGTCTAACATGGCGTTAACCAAATCTGTTATAGTACGGTTCTTTCTTTCGGCTACTCCATTTGAATAGGGTGAGTAGGGAGGCGTCCTCTCATGAATTATGCCATGTTCCGCACAAAAAGAATCAAAGTTGTTGGACAAATACTCTCCACCACGATCAGACCTAAGCCTCTTAATCTTTCGATCAAGTTGATTTTCTGCCTCAGCTTTATAGATTTTTAAGAAACTCAAAGCCTCATCTTTCGATTTCAGAAGATACACATGACAGTATCTCGTAGAGTCATCGATCAAAGTCATGAAATGTTTCTTTCCACCTTTTGTCAACACACCATTCATCTCACAAAGATCAGAATGTATGAGGTCTAGTGGTGTTAAATTTCTCACTTCTGCAGTCATATGTGACTTGCGAGGTTGTTGATCTTGCACGCAGACTTGGCACTTATATCCCTTAACAGTTGTGAAATCAGGGATTAAATTCATTTTGGCTAGCCGCGTCATACAACCAAAATTAATATGACAAAGACGAGAGTGCCAGACATTTGATTCAAAATTCGTGTAAATATGATTAACAACTTTATAACAAATGTCTGACAGAGATAAGCGGAACAAGCCTCCAAACTCATAGCCTTTACCAACAAAGGTTCCATACTTTGAAATTACAAATTTATTAGACTCGAATACAATCTTGTAGCCATCTCGACACAGAAGAGATCCGCTAACAAGATTTTTATTTATTGAGGGAACATGATGCATGTTGTTTAGGCGCATGGTATTTCCTGAAGTGAACTTCAGATCGACCATACATGCGAGCCGTTCCCCATCAGCATGGTTTTAGTCCCTCTGACCTGATATGAAGAAAACATGGAAATATCAGAAGAGACATGTACATTAGCGCCCGTGTCAAACCACCAATCAGGAGAATGACATAATGAAAGAACAGTAGGTAATATACCATACCCAACATCTTTCATCTCAACGTCGCCCATGACAACATTAGCAGTCTTGTTGCCCTTCCCATATTGGTGCTTGTCAAAGCGGTTGGGACAAGCAGGAGACCAATGATTAGGATCACCGCACACATGACAAGCACCTTTCCTCTTATCAGTCTTCTTCTTGAAGCTGGTGGACTGTGAGGCCTTGTTCTTTCCATTGAACTTTCCTTTGTCGTCAAACTTGCCTTTGTTCTTGAACTTGTGAGGCTGGAAGTTCCTTTTATATACCAGATTGGCATTAGAACCTCCCTTGGTACCTCGAGCACGTGTGTCTTTTTTGCTCTCGCCTTCTCTTCCTCATCAAGAGTCCCAATGAGACCCGTCACAGAGAACTCTTGTCTCTTGTGCTTCAGAGAAGTAGCAAAATTCCTCCATGACTGGGAAAGTTTGGCAATAATTCCTCCGGCAACAAACTTGTCCGGTAACACACAAGTGAAGTGCTCAAGATCCCTGGCAAGTGACTGTATCTCATGAGCCTGCTCTACAATGGGGCGGTCCTCAACCATCTTATAGTCATAGAATTGTTCCATGACATATAGTTCACTGCCAGCATCGTAGAATCCAAAATTTCTCTCGAGCAAATCCCACGTATCCTTGCCATTGCTAAATGACAGATATGAATCGACAATATTGTCTCCAAGAATGCTGATCAAGGCAGCCTTGAAAGTGGTATCAAGTTTTTGGAACGCATCTTCCTGAGCGGGATTAAGTTCTCCCTCACGTGCGCCATAGATGGCATTATAGCAGCTCATGGTCTGAAACCAGAGCACTACTCTCACACGCCATCGTTTGTAATTCACACCTTCGAACACAGGTGGCTTCATAGAAGCAACAAAGCCACTTGGGGCAAATTGCCTGAAATAAGGTTTTTGGATTGTTGAATAAAAGAGCAATTTACCAAGTGAATTATCCATAATAAACGCTAGATAAAACATGATTAAAATAATAGGCAATATACTAATCATGTGAAATAGAGAATACATATTAAGGCATATAACCAAACAAACTGCAAGGCGTAAAACTTTAGATACGATCAGAACAAGATTGAGAAAGAAGATATACACGGCATTAGCAGAAGAGGAACCGTCGGTGTTGGAACCATCGTTGGCCATGTTGTCGAGGAAGAGGGTGCTGATGTCGGGGAAGAAGTCCTTGTCGGGGAATACGTCGCCGCAGTCGCTATCCGTGAGGGAGTCCGTGACGAATCCAGTAGTCGCGCCGATAGCGCTCCCTAAAAACCTTATCGCCCTTCTCCCGTACAGGACTCGAAGCAGCGGGGTCTCGGAGGCCTACTGTCCTAGCTCGCGGTGCTTGCCGCAAGACGGGATGAAGAAGATCCAAGTAGCGTAGTGCTCTGGAACTGGAGGCGCAAAGGATGTGTGGCAGTGTGTCTGAGAGGAGGCGCGACATCTCTCTTATATAGGCACATAGAGGGGAAGGCAGACAGGCTGCGGAGGAGATGCAACGAACGGATAGAAGTTGAAGCGAACAGGCGGCAGCCCACCGGACAGCCTCCACTAAGTTCGTATTTATTTAGCTCGTATTAAAAGTCCACTCGAGCAAAACGTTTCAGCTTCTGTACAACTGTTCATATACCATTCATGCGTGGTAAAATAAAGCTTGGCTCGGCGAGATTCCCGCAACCCGCAACCCGCCGCGCGCGTCGCGCGTCGTGACGTGACAAGGCGAGGCGAGGCGAGGCGAGGAGGAGGAGAAGCGCGCGTGTATATATCTTCTCTTCTCAAGCTCGTACAAGTGGCGGAAGAGCTCACCTTATAAGCTGGTCCAACTTCCACTCAACTATCAATGTGGAACTAAACATTTGTCCCAGCTCTTGCCTTACATGAATGGGCCAAATGGGCCTTTAGGATTTCAGGAATTTATTGACATATAATAAATGGGCTGGGCCTATTTAGGCAAAAATTCCAACATCTGTTGTGCCACTCTGAGGGGTGTAAGACTAATGAACGGTGTTTCATTGGTGTTACATTAACAACTATAGTTTACTACATCATGCAGCAGTATGCTGGGTCACCGCAATACCCCAGTCCATGTACCTGTACAGATTTAGGCCATCGTATGTGAACTTTGTTCCCGCGATCCATTGATCGAAGCTGTGTACGTGATTGTCGCCTCTATCTCGTCATCAACAGCTAGAGCTCTAGGGTGTTTCCTCTTGCCGTCGTTCGCCATGCAATTTTGCCGGTCACCGTTCAATTCTACCTCTCACTGACGCCTGTGCGGCGCTATTTCGACTGTATTTCGTGTTTTAGTCAAATTATCTATTAATTTTCATCTTCGGGTTTCACCGATCTAGGGCATGAGCAGACGCATAGTCAGAATTGCCCCCGAAGAGCCTGAGAACAATTGATCATGGGAACAAGCTGCAACAAATGCTAGTAAATAGCGATGAATTTTCCTGCACGCTTGTCACCAATCGTTTTCAACCTCTAATTCTACTCAGTTACGGAAGGGACAACCATGAACCAGATTTAATTCTCTCAAGGTATGTATTCCCACAACATTCTTTGCTAGTCATTATGTACTACTAATAATTTAATAATCCTATTTGATTGTGTATGTACACGCTTTCGTAGTTATCAAGCCTAATTTGGGTGCTGGTCCAACCAATAATTTCACAACCAAACCTATGTAGTCGCTAGCTAAATACAACAATTTAGTTAGAATGATTAATATTAGCTATATATTTTAAAACTTTGATATGATATGTTTTTGTGGCAAGGTAATTCGTGCAATATAACGGAGTAGCTTGATACCAACCTCGTCAACATCGTATATAGATTTATTAGCTATGACATATACCCTTGTAATTGTTTTTTGTGTAGGGGCAAAATTTAACATGGGTGGTACATAGATATAAAACTTCTAAGTTAGTTTGAGAAAGGAAAAACTTTAGCTTCGTTTCTACCTTGACCCCTTATACCTAAATCCTCGCTCTGCCCTGCTCACCTCCCATGCTAATAGAGGAGAGACGGCACTGATATATTTTTGCATCTCTCTTGCCCAAGTTCCTTTCCAGTGCGCTACTCTCTAGGCTCCTCTATCCAAGTGACTGCATACACGTTCATCCGGAAGAATAGGCCTTCGAAACCCTGTCCGTTGAGATCCTACACCAGAAGACATGCGACAAGATTTTTGGGGACATCTTGGCGTGATTGTTGGCCTTCATTTCTCTGCATCAACGTTGCTCGTACATCTTCCTCTCAGATCTGGCAACCTCGACAACAACGCAACGTATGTGCTTAACATCTTTTTTTTTCACTAGTACTTGTTCCATATGCAGATCTGCTACATGTGGTTAGACCATCTCCAAGTGCTCACCTATATATATGGGTAAGAAAGGAAATAACCGCTTTTTTGGTTAAGATGGGGCAAAAACACAACTCCAACAGCTTACCCAAAGTGGCACCCCACCAGAAATTTTGGGTGACACCCACTTTTTAAACCCTCCTACCCATTTTTGGGTAAGACTAAACAATTTTTGGGTAAGACGCCACGTCAGCGAAACCACTACGGTAAGGCCCAACCGCTGACGAGATCGCTTCTCGTAGATGATGTCTAGAGGTGATAGCTTGATTCCCCATAGGGCCACGCGTCCCGTGGCCTCCGGGTTGTTCAGGATGCTATTCAGTGGTGCCTCATTGACGACCATCACCTGGTGTTCCTGGAAGTAGTGGCTCAGCCGATGAGCCGTCATGAACACGCCATAGGCGAGTTTTTGGTAGTGAACGTACCTCTGCTTTGTCGGCGTCAATACCTTGCTGAGGTAGTATATTGGGCGTTGGACCCCATGGGTCTTGCCTTCTTCGGGTCGCTTGACCACCAGTACGGTGCTTACCACCTGGTGTGTGGCTGATATGTATAGCAGTAAAGGCTCGCGCTCCTTTGGCGTGACCAAAATGGGCGAGGTAGAGAGCATCCGCTTTAGATCTTCGAATGTGTCGTCCGCCTCGGGCGTCCACTCGAATTTGTCTGCCTTGCGCAGCAGCTGATAGAACGACAGGGATTTTCGCCCACGGCTGATGAACCTCAATGCCGTGATTCGTCCGGCAAGCTGTTGGACGCCCTTTAGGTTCTTCGGCTTCTCCATGGCCATTATGGCCCGGATTTTCTTCGGGTTCGCCTCGATCCCTCGCTGGGAGATGAAGTAGCCTAGTAGCTGACCAGATTGGATGCCGAAGACGCATTTTTCTGGGTTTAACTTGATCTTGTATCGATCGAGGTTATCGAACGTCTCGCGGAGATCGTTGATGAGTGTCTTGGCCTCCCTTGTTTTGATGACTATGTCGTTGACATAGACTTGGATGTTGCGGCCGATCTGGTCCTTCAGGCATGCCTGCATGCATCGTTGGTACGTGGCGCCTGCGTTCTTCAGCCCGAAGGGCATTGTGTTGTAGCAAAACACTCCGAACGGTGTGATGAACGCCGTTTTCTCCTGATCTTCGACCTTTAGTCGGATCTGATTGTAGCCTGAGTAGGCATCAAGGAAGGAGAACACATCCTACAGTCGAATCGATGATCTGATCGATCCGAGGGAGAGGGAAGTGATCCTTCGGGCAATGCTTGTTCAGCGATGTGAAGTCCACGCACATCCGCAGGATGTCCGTGTCCTTTTTGGGGACCATCACGGTGTTGGAGAGCCACTCGCTCTCCTTGATCTCCCTGATGAAGTTTGCGTCGAGTAGTCTATTGACTTCGAATCCGATTGCTTCGGCCCGTGGTTCGGACAGTCATCGGATGGACTGCTTGACGGGCTTGGCGTCTGGAAAGACATTGAGTGCGTGCTCGGCGAATTCCCTGGGAACTCCTGGCATATCCGCAGGACACCAGGCGAAGATTTCCCAGCGCTCACGGAGGAATTCGACGAGCGCGCTTTCCTATGCGGAGCTGAGGTCATTGGCGATCAGCGCCGTCTTGGAGGCGTCCGTCGGGTGGACCTGCACCTTCTTTGTGTTGACGGTGGAGTCGAAAGACATGTCCGGTGCGTTCTGTCTCGCGACTGGGGGTGCCCCGTTGTCTGTCACGTCTCGGAGCCTTATGAGCTCCTCCTGCATGCCGAATGACTGGGAGATTCTGTTGAAGTCCCTATCGCAGTGGTCCGATCGGGTGAAGCTCCCGTGGACCGTGATGACGCCCTTTGGTCCTGGCATCTTGAGTAGCAGGTACGCATAGTGCGGTACTGCCAGGAACCGTGCGAATGCCACACGCCCGAGGATGGCGTGGTATTGTGATGGCCAATCCACCACTTAGAACTCGAGTCGCTCGCATCGAAAGCTGTCGGGCTTGCCGAAGATGACGTCGAGCCATATTTTTCCCAGGGGGAAAATGCCCTTTCCTGGGACGATGTCGTGGAACATTGTGTCAGATGTTCCAGGCTGCATAGCGGGATCCGTATTGCTGCTAAGGTACTGGCGAACATCAGATTGATGCCGTTGCCGCCGTCCATGAAGACGCGGCTCATGTCGAACCCTCCGATCTGCGCCTCAAGCACCAGGGCAGCATGACCTGGGCGAGGGACCTAGCAAGGGTGATCCGATCGGCTGAACATGATGCAGGACTCCGATCCGCTGAGGTACTCAGGGATGGCAGGTGGGGCGGTCACAGCCAGGTTGATCTGACGTGTGATTTTCTTCTGCACCCTGTTCGTTGGGCGCCCTTTTTGGATCATCAATGCTCCTTTCGACGGGGGATACCCGTGCCCACCGTTATTCTGCGCAGGTGCGACTGGGTGGTTCGGGCCTCCCGCAGGTGGTGGTGAAGGAGCTCCATGTGCGATCTCGCCTGGTGCGGGGGCGTTCCCGTATCCAGGGTTCGGGGTTGCTGCCTCATCTGGGCTATGCTCTCGCTGAGTTTCTGGAACTCGCGTGAGTCTTTGAGCATGTGGCTTGCCTTCTTTTTACCATCCCGCTTGTCGATGTAGAAGTGGACGGTACATGGACCCGACAGTTTTTCGAATGCTAAGGGACCGTCGTCACGGCCAAGGCGTTGCCATGACTGCGCTGGGCGTCCTCCATCACAGAAGTTGCTTCCGCGGTATCCGCCATTGATGCGGTTGCCATCGCTGCGGCGGTCGACGTAGCCAGCCGCGACCATGTCGGGTCCATCGCGATCGTCGTAGACGCGCGATCTTCTCTTTCTACGACGTTCACGTCGCCGGTCGTAGTTGTCTTCCTCCTCCGAGTGCGCTTGGTGGACGAAGTCCTCGCCATCGGTCCACCTGTTGGCGATGTCCATGAGGTGGTCGAGTGTCTTTGGCTTGACGCGCCCTAGCTCTTCTTTGAAGTCCTGGCGTTTGACGTCGTCCTTGAAGGCGTCGATGGCTCTCTCCTCGGAGATATGCGCCGCGGGGTTCTTGGTGTTGGACCAGCGCAGTATGTACGAGTGAATGGATTCGCCCGTTCGTTGGGTACAGGCCCGCAGCTCCTCGATCGAGGCAAGCCTCTTGTTGGTGCCCTCGAAGTTTCGGACGAAGCTATACGCCAGCTCCTCCTAGCTTCAGATGGAACCCGAGGATAGGTTGCTGAGCCAGATCCGGGCTGCGCCTGTCAGCTGCAGCTGAAGGCATTGCATGGCGGTTTCCTTGTTCCCGCCGTGTAGCTTTACGGACGACAGGTGGTCATTGAGCCACGCCTTAGGATCCTGTGTGCCGTCGAACTTCGGAGTGTCCGAAGGAAGCTTGAACTTTAGCGGCATCCGCGTCCGCCGAACGGATCTGCTAAAGCATCGGGCTGCGCAGAGTTCTCCTTCGTCGTCATCCTCTTCGGATTCGGACGAGCATACGCGCTTAGCGCGCGCTTTGTCGATCTTGCGCTGGGTTAGCTCGTTTCGAGCGTCGTAGTCGCGGCTGCGACGGCGCGAGCTCTTGTGCCTTCGAGGAAGGTCATGCTCTTCGTCCTCGGATGAGGGCGTGGGGCTGCGGTTGAACCTGACCACAGCCTTCTTCTTTGGCTCCGCGGGAGCGTCTCCGTGGAGCGCGGCTCCAACGAGTCTGAGTCCGGTGAGCGCGGACTTGTGCATGGCCCTTTTTGGGTTCCCCTCCGGAGGTGGATGGGACGCGAGGTACGCGGTGGCTGCCATGATCGCAGCTTGCGGCGTCTTCGGGATGACGTTGCCGTCGGCATCCATCTCCATGAAGGACGCGTTCAGGGCTCTAGTCACCTCGCGGCGTGCCTTGGGATCCATGTTCTCTGTGCAAGAACGGTACTTGTTACCATGGTTTCCATGCGAGCTAGAGCCGATGCCCATGGCGTAGAGCGCAGCTCGCCGTGCACTGGACTCTGAGGCTGCTTGCTTGCGCTTGTCGAGCACCTCTTGCATCCTCAGTTGCTTCTTGTGCTCCTCGACGAGTTGCATGTTGTATGCCATCAGCAGGTCCCGTGAGGCATCTGCGGGCAGGATCTTGTTGCCTGCTACGGCTTCGCGTGCTTGAGCCCATCCCTCCTTGCTGAGGTGGATGACCCGATCAGTGTTATCCCCGTTGGGTGGGGGGACTGACTTCTTCTGTTCCCACCGTTTCTACCCTGCGGGTTGGGTGGAGGGTTGTGCTCCTGATCCTGTATGACTGCGGCGCACTGGTAGCGCTTGCAGATCGGATCGCTGCTGCCGCAGCTTTCGGATCCGGAACCGTAGGTCCCTTCATCCGATGGTGGACCGCATAGATCTGAGTTGCAGCTGCTGCTGTCATAGGACTCATCTGTCGATGGTGATGTGCGTAGCACGGGGTGTGGAGCCCACGAAGCAGGCCTGATCGATGGCAGGGGCACCCGCTCTGGGAGGCGGAGAGTGCCGATCTGCCCCACCTGGAAGCAGAAGCTCCCGAACAGGATCTCGAGTCCATCGCCAACGGGCTCGAAGTCCTTCAGGGTGGCCGGCGAGTGGGCGGTGAAGTCGAAGGCGCCGAAGAGGAGATGACTCTCCGTCACCGCAGAATTGTAGATCGCTTTGGTTGGGACCGTCATGATCGCACAATCAGCGTTCCTGTTTCCCACAAACGGCGCCAATTGACGAGGTTTAATCTCGTCAATGCCCATTGTTATGGACTTGGGTTTTGGAGAAGATGGGGATGCTGGAGATCGCAGAACGGTTAGCAAACAAGCAACACGGGGACACGACTTTTACCCAGGTTCAGGCCCCCGGAGGGAAAACCCTACTCCTGCTTGTCTGCTCTAATTATGGTGGAACCGAAGGTTACATGAGTGCACAGATGCAATCTGGCGTGGAGGTGTGTATGCGGTGGTATGCGAAGGATTGTAAGAGAGCCTCCTCGTCGTGCCCTCCTAGCCTTTATATAGAGATAGGCAGGTCCCAGGCACAGATCGAGTCGGTTATAGGTTTTAGGGTTTGCCCCTTTGAATTTTCTATCTACTCTAGTCTTGCTCACCAAGGATCCGAAGGCATCATGGGCCCTGGCCACCCGAAAGTCTTCATGGGCCGGCATATATTTGTCGTGGACCTTCCTTGGGCTGGACCAGGTATGCTAAGGTCATGTACCCGTAGGGTATAACCATGTCAACCGCTCCACGCGAAAACTTTCTCGTGATATTCCTGACGCCATCACCGCCATTTGCGTGCGCCAGTGACCTTCGGCCGCACCGCTCAACCCTGGCCCCACCTCCCACAACACCTGACGCCCTCCTGCCGTCCCAATTTCCCCTCCTCCTGGCCGAGATCGAGCCACAACAGCCACATGCGCCGGCGTGGCGGTGGCTCGATTCGGCCAAGTCGGGGCCCTATTTGGTGTTCGCACAGCTCCCCCGCCCCGAGCTTCGAGCTCCACCACCCGCCCCTTTTCGCGCGCGGCCTCATGAAGAAGAGGATCTGGCGCGCGGGGGGCACTGCTCAGGGACAAAGGCACGGTGGACATGGAGGAGAGCGACGACATCTAGGGCCTCTCTGGTTTGGGGCGATGGTGGATGGGGCTTCTCCGGTGAGGGGCACTGGTGGCGGGGAAGGATGTATCGAGTAGGTGGGGATGGACAGGGAAGAAGAAAGGCCAAAAAAGGATGAGAAAAATAGACCATGGACATGTGGGTCCTACATGTAGATTTTTAGGTAGGCTGGTATAGGTAACCTGAAAAAGCAAATTAAAAATCTCCTTACATGTACCTTGTCTCTCCTCTTACCCATATTTTTTGCTTACCCATATATGGGTAACCAGTTGGAGTTGCTCCTAGTGTGATGTATGTGGTTAAGTTTTCTAGTGCATTTGTTGTGTTGATTTCTTTAATTAAACTTAGCCAAAAATTGCTTAATAACCTAACAAGGAGTGTGGTTTCTATAATGTCTCACTTGTGCTTCTGCTGCTGGTGTTTGGGACTCTAATTCTGATTCACAACGAGTCACAACTTACAGCACAATTAGGTGGCCTTGGTCTGTTTGAATTTTTCTTTTCTTTTTTGAGGATTTTGCATTTTTTAGCAACTCGTGTAGTCTTGCCCAACTCATTTGCTCGATTGACATGGTGAACCGCTAAATATTCAGTCTCTATTTTTTTTAATTTAAATAGCAACCTCGATCATGGCTATTTTTTTTAAATAATACGAAATATTTAATCAATATCACGAATAACACATAAAATTAGTTATTTTTAAAAGTAACACTGCCTCAATACTTAAACTACTGATAAGTAATAGTCGCTAGTTAAACTACTAACTAGTACTCTCTCCGTTTGGAAATATAAGATGTTTTATGTTTGTAAATGAGATGTATCTAGACATCTTTTAGTGTCTAGATTCGTTTGAACCTATATACTAAAAGGTGTCTAGATACATCTGCTTCACAAACCTGCTTCACAAACCTAAAACATCTTATATTTCTAAACGGAGGGAGTACTAGTCTGTCGTTAAACCACCCACAACTACCGACTAGTACTACTTAAGTAGTTATATTTTAAGTAGTTATATTTTACCTGCCAACAAGTACTAGTTATTAGTTCAACTACCAATTAGTACTAGTTAGTAATTCAACTACCAACTAGTACATATCGGTAGTTTAAGTACCGAGGCCGCGTTACATTTGAAAATTTCTAATTTGTGTATTATTTGTGATCTTGATTAAATATTTTGTATAATTTAAAAAAAATAAGCTCGATCATGTCTCTTGAAACCCACAAATAAGTACATGATCATGATAATATTACCTTGTAGCCAATATAGGTAATTTTTCTTTTTTCTTTTCCATTTTTTCATATTTTAATATTTCTACTCTTCCATTTCCTTTTTATTTATTAACATTTTTTGTCTCTAAGTACATTTATTTGACTTTTCTAATTTTCTTTTTACTCATTTTACTAAGTGGCAAGAGAGACCCCCACGCCGAGTGATTATTGAATACGTTTGCAGGAACTTAAACTAAATGACTCCGTTGTACATGAACTCCCCTACCTGAGCTAGACTCACTTAGTTTTGTAATATTTTTTCCCTTTTTAGCAAATACTTAGTCTTTTTTAAACATGATTTTCTTTTGTCTCCATAAAACACTATTTTACAGTTTGGCAGGGGCCCGATTTCATGCTAGATGCGTGCACTAGGGGAGTGACGCACGAATACGGCCCAAGATAACATGTACAATTTTTCTTTTTTCTTTTCACTTTTTCATTTCTGTTTTTCTTGTTCTATTTCTTTTTTTTTTTGGTAAATATGATTTTTTTCCAAATGTGAACATCTTTTGAATGAGAACAAAATTCAAATTTGATATTTTTTGAAATATGACTATTTCAAATTTCATTTCATAAATCTGGAATTTTTAAAAATTGTAACATTTTTGAATTCTGAATATTTTCAGTCCAAACTATTTTTGAATCTAATTATTTTTCAGATATTTTTTTAAATTCGGCAATCATATAAAAAGGAAACAAAAAATAAAAAAATATGATATGAAATAGTAGAAAAAGAAGAAGAATAATAAACCACTAAAAGGACCAGCCCAACGCGCGCGCCGCAGCATGAGCTGTCACATTGGGCGGCAATCCTATTTGCGGTTTTGGCAGGCCACCTATTTATAGTTGTGCTTTCAGCTTGTTGGGACTGACCGACGACATTCTTCTGTTTTATTTGTCTAACCCCTTAATGAGGCCGAACTTTTAATTAATTCATCACCCATACAAAAAGTGGGTTTAAAAAGGTTTTGCCAAAATGCGGAAGAAACATTAGTCGTTGGACCACCAAAGATTTGTTTAGATCTCCAGCGTCTTGGAGCTAGTTTTTCTTTTCAAAATTCGAAAATCACACATTTTAAGTTTTCAAAGAAATAGAAAAAATGGAAACAAATACTACATGTTGACAATGATGAATTCTGCCAAGTGCAAAATCTCAACTCCAAATACTATGTACTCCATCCGTCCCGGTAAAGATGCCGTGACTCATCCCCTCCCAGTTCAATTTTGATTTTGCAAAAAAACTCCCCGAAACAGTCAAATCGTTTTAAATTTGACCAATTGAAAATCAAATCTTGTCTGTCCCTACAGTCCGCCACTCCCTTTAGTATCCGGCGTCTCCGCCGTCCGGCCATCCACCGCACCCCAGCAGTGTCTAGCATCCCCGGTGTCCGCCGCTCCCCTCAAAGTCCTCCGCTGCTTCGGTCGCCCTTGGAGGGATCCTGTGTGGGCCGTCCAAAATCACAGAGGTGGAGTTCGGGCAAGACGGTGGCGCCTCCCTCGGGAGTGGTTCGGCTACCCCATCGTCGTCTGAAGATATCGCTGGGCGAGCTCATCGGCGCCAAGTTCGTGGCCGCATACAGCTCAGTGACGTCCATGGAGTTGAGGTGACACCGGACGATGGAGTCGTTCCGCTGCCCCGCTTGTCATGTGATGCCGGCGCTAGGAGAGCTCGCCGGTGTCCGGCTCCGTGGCCGCGTCCAGCTCCTGGCCGCAAGCTCCCGGCCCTGTCCAACTCGCTAGCATCTGTGTACCACGAAATTGCTCTGCTTAAATTGACTGGAACAGTCAAATTTATCTGAAATGTATATGTTCGGTGGTACTACTATCTGAATCAACAGAAAAGAATGATCACAAGTTGTATCACAGAATTGTCTTTTGTTGTTTCCTGAATACATCTACATATACATATGCATATTTCTACAGATAAGATTGTCTTCTTTGTATTGAATCAACATGAAAAAATGATCACAAGTTCGAACCTTCATGTCCAAGCAACTGTTCCTTTCAGTGCTTGTTGACCACTGCTTCTAGGCCTTTTGGGCAGCAGAGGAGGTATAAGACAACCATATCCAGACTGCATAAACCTGATAAGAATAGAGTAAACACAAAACTGTTATTGCTGGGGCAGTGGTTCTACTCTTTCAGTGATAAGACAAGATTAACTATCCAGTGGATTAATATATTCTTGTGGTTCAGCAACCTAAAAAAAGATTAACACATATTCTTATGCAAAAAGTAGCACATAGATTATTGTTCAACAACCATAAGAAAAGATAACTGTTTGCTATCGGCATATTCCCCTGTTTGCTATTAGCATGTTCAGTAGCACATATATTGGTACATTGAACACGGAAAGAGTAGAACCACATATATTTGTATGCTTCCCTGTTTGCTATCAGCATGTTCAGTATTCAGCATGACAAAGGGTGCTATCAATATTTGTATGCTTTGCACAGATCTGGAACAACTAAGATGCTACCAGTAACACATATATTCAGTAAAACCCTTCTGTCTCACGGCTAAACCAACATTTTGAATTTGTAAGATACATTGGACAATATAGCATATATCATATTGCATATATTCAGTAACTGAAATATATTGGACATGAAATAGCAAGCTAGTTGTTCAATCTCCTGGAGTTTCAGAAATGCCTCCGGTAGTTCAGTAATGATGATGAGCAGGAAGTTAAGATGAGCTTACAAAAGACATACATCTAGCTCTATTGTTTCTTACTGAACGTCCTTGGATCCTTAAACCTTTTGAAGGCTCATCGACGGATGTTATCGGAGCACATCCACAGCATCCAAGGCAACTTCTGCTGTATAGGAAAACAGTATTGAGCAGTAAAAGATTAGCATCGGGTATCTTAGAGTCGAGATATGGGGCATGGCAGGGATAGATGTATAAACCCAACACCTAAGTTCAAATCCTCACGAAAGAGAATTAAGATTCCTATTTATACTTGAGGACCAGGCTCTCCTGGTACTCATGCAATTTATCTTGAGGACTAGACTTGGTGTTTAACCAAGTTTAAAAATCCTGATACTCATGCTTAATGGCTGTGTGCATTCCTAGTTGGTGCAGAGGCCGGAGAAGTAAAATCCTCCCTCCATTTTAAGGCGCGTACCCCCTGGTCGCTCTCGCCCAGGGCGACTCGGGGGCGACCTCCAAGGCAACTTCTGCTGTATAGGAAAACAGTATTGAGCAGTAAAAGATTAGCATCGGGTATCTTAGAGTCGAGATATGGGGCATGGCAGGGATAGATGTATAAACCCAACACCTAAGTTCAAATCCTCACGGAAGAGAATTAAGATTCCTATTTATACTTGAGGACCAGGCTCTCCTGGTACTCATGCAATTTATCTTGAGGACTAGACTTGGTGTTTAACCAAGTTTAAAAATCCTGATACTCATGCTTAATGGCTGTGTGCATTTCTAGTTGGTGCAGAGGCCGGAGAAGTAAAATCCTCCCTCCATTTTAAGGCGCGTACCCCCTGGTCGCTCTCGCCCAGGGCGACTCGGGGGCGACCTCCAAACCCTAGCCCCCAGCCACCGGTCCCTCTCCTCCCCTGCGCTGCCGTCGGAGGAAGCCGTCGGTCAAAGCCACTGCGGCCGACGGCGGCGGCGCGGGGCCTCTCCTCGTGTCCCTCTTGAGTGCCTGGGCGGAGGTCCTTGGGAGGGTCCGGTGACGCGCGAATGGGCTGCCTCCGGCGTGGCGGTCGGGGTCTGGCGCACAGCGGCGTGACCTGGCGAGCGGTGGTGGGGTGGAGTTCACCGGCACTGGATGGGGCCCCCTCGCCATCATGGATCTGGCCGGCGGTGGGAGCTCGGATCTAGAGGCGGCAGCCTCTGCCGGAGTGGGGTGGGTGGCGATCTGGTGGAGGAGGTGCCGGCGATGGGATTCCGTTGGAAGTCCTAGATCGGCTCTCTTTTCCTAATTGCCTGCTCGATCCGTTCTTCGGAAACCGGCCGGCGGTGTGGGGATCGCTGTGTCAGATCTAATAAAGGTGGTGGTCCTTTGGTTTCTTCCGCACGAAGACGAAGATCTGCTTGATGTCTGCCCTCGTTGATCTGGTCTGTAGAGGCGGGTTTCGATGGCTCCGCCGACGAACTCCCATGGGCATATCATGCCTGGAGATTGCTGGATAGGAAGGTATTCCGTCGTGCGCATCTTGTTTTTCTGGCCGTTTGGTTCCAGCGGGAGCGTTGCGAAGCTCTGTTGTTTGTTCCCACCAAGCGCCATTCTTAGAGTCATGGTGAAATCAGACGCGGAGAATGTTAGGATAGCGGAAATATGAGGGTAGCGATGGTGATTTTTGTTCTTGTGACGATGGAGATCTGGCTGCATGATCTGGGACTCGTTGCAGCGACTGTTGGTGCGGGAAGACAACACAGAGAGAGTTCTCAGTCTTATCTTGCAGGGTGAAAATCCAAGGTCTGGTCTTAACTGGTTGTGCCTGGCAATGATCTTGTTGAAGACATTGTTTTGTGAGTATGGACTTTTTTCAGGGTGAAAACCTATGATCTTTGATCGGGCAACGACGTCGCTTGGGCACTGTTTCCTTCTTGAAGGCGTTGTTATTGGAGTGGAGAACTTCTGGTGTTGTTCTGATGGTATCACTGTCGTTACTTTGTGGACTAGTTCTCTGTAGCGGGACTTTTTTTTTTAATTCTTTTTTCTTTTTTCTAGGCTGTGTGCATCCGTAGAGCCGCTAGGGCATGCGTTGTTGCAGAGACCGGGTGTAATTGGTATCCATGTGATATTAATATATACTCTTTTTTTAAAAAAATGGGGTGTGGCATAACAAAACAAGCAAAAGGCCTGAAAATTAATGAGCATTTGTTTCTAGATAGCTTTCGACATTGGACCGACACAACAAGCATAAATTCTACAACCTCAGTGATCATAAGAAAGAGCATTTTGGTAGAAGATTACAATATATTTTACTCCCTGGTTACGAGAGTTTAACAACAATTCCAGAACTTGTTCTAGGCTTCTAGCACTTGTTATAGCAAAATCATTTGAGAGGCCTAAAGTGATAGGACGTGTCATGCCATACCGACAATAGTCTGATAAAAAGCAGGTACCTATATCTTGTGGGGTGTTACCAGTGAAGCTGCATCCAAGCAAAATCGTGAAAAATTAGGAAGAAAGGGATTAACACTAGGAAGATTAGGAAGAAATCGTGAAAACTTAGGAATAAAGGGATTAACTGCATTCAAGTAGTTACAATAAGTAACACTAGAAGTAATGCCAGTATGTTACCACAACCCTAACTTGGTCTAGCAGACAAATTTGTCTAGCAGATAGCATAGAAGTAGTTTCAAAATTAACATGCTACCACAAGCATGAAAAAATGATCATCGCATCAACAACAAACACAGATGACAACATGCTACCACTGCAGGTTTGGTTCTTGGGTTCAGACTTCAAGAGAAGAAAGAAATTAGTTACATCATTTCAATAGGTGTTATGGAATTCAAGAACTTTATTGTGTGTACTCTGGTAAGTATTTACCTTCTGTACCAACAGGAGATAAAAATCATCCAAGCATACAGAAAAGTTTAAATTGTTTACTGTACTTACCTGTCATATATGGTATATACAAGAAAGAACCAGTTAAAAGCTGGATACAATATCACAAATATAGTATGGTGTGAAGTATTAAATGGTCCACATGATTGCATCAGAAATACAGACCGTCAAACTTATCTCATCTAGAGATAAACATCTGTGTCTACCGGAAATTAATTCATCACCCTAGCAAAAAGTAGGTTTATAAAAAGTTTTGCCAAAAGGTGGAAGACCAGCAAAATTTTGTTTTAGAGCTCCAGCGTCATGGTGCTAGTTTTTCTTTTCAAAATTCGAAAATGATATTTCAAAGTTTTCAAAAAACATGGAAAAGAATACAAGATGTAGACAATGATAGAGGTTATGATGCATGTCTGGGCGACATCAAGGCAGCCAAGATAGAGGTTAACATGACATAATAAACAGACTACATGCTTCAAAGTTCTGACAACCATCAAGCTTTGACCAAATGAAACCCCACAGTTAACTATTATACTGCCTAATCTAAATAGTTGCATTACTAGCATAAGGTCATTAGCTAAGCAACACAAGCAACTAAATGATCATCGGATCGATCAGGCGGCGCCAGCTTTGTCAATGTAGATCATGAGGACCATCTCCTTGTACGCCTGAGGTCCAGTCATCATGGTCGGCGGCACCGCCAAGAAGTCGCCCGCATCCATGTCGACCTTGCCAGGCGCCGCGCTGCTCGTGACGTCTGTGTTCAGCATGACGGCGCGGTCGCCGCTTTGGTGTGCCCAGAGCTTCAGCACATACTGCTGCCCTGCGTCGCCGTTGGCCCTCAGGCACGCCACTTAGACGGCCATGGCTGAGCCAAACGTGCCAAGGGACGGGAGGAACACGGCCCCGTCCTCCTCCGCCGCGATGAGCAGTACCCGAGGCTCTGACGCCCGAACGCCTAGGCCGAGGTGCTCTCGGTAGCGGATAGTGTGCACGGGCCAGGAGTGCGCGGAGGCGAGGTGGCCCAAGAGGTTGGGCGGCGAGGCGAGGAAGGCGCAGCCGCGCACCGTGCAGGATGTATTTGCAAGGATCTTTTAGTGGTGAAATTGTAAAGGAAATCAGAGAGGATGAGACAGAGTTTGCGCTGCAAACTGGTGAGCAACTTTTCTGGTTTCTGTTATTTATCTACTAACTCGCTCGAGTTCGGCCAAAATACATGGATAAAATGGTCATGCATCCGAGCCTACAAGCCGTGCCATCCCACAACGCCTGTTGTGCACGATCTCAACTAAAACCCCGCGTAGATCACGTGATCCATGCCATCCCATGGCGCTAATCCAGCAGGGAATCTACTGCTTATGCTTAACAGAAAAGCTATTGGAGCAATATTAGAGTGGTTATTATCATATCTTTATGTTTATGAGAAATGTTTATATATCATGATATAATTGTATTAACCGAAAATATTAATACTTGTGTGGTTTGTAAATATAAAAGAGTCCCTAGTAAAGCTTCTTGTAAACTAGCTTGTTGGTTAATATATGATCATGGTTTTCTGATCATGAACATTGAGATGTTATTAACAACAAGGTCATATCATTAGGATAATGATGTGATGGACATACTTCTATAGTTAAGCGTAGCATAAGATCAAGTCATTCAAATAGTTCACTTGATATAAGCTTTCAAATACATAGTAACCTAAATCCTTCGACCATGAGATCATGTTAATCACCATCACCGGATGGATGCTTTGATGACATCAAAAACCACTTCATAACTGAGTGGTTATAAATGTGGCATTGAGTGTTTGAAAAATACGTGTTGAGGCATATGGAACAAGAGTGGGATTTGTCCATCCATATGACTGATAGATATACTCTAGGCCCTCTCGGTGAAATATCATTCAATTAGCTTGCAAGCATGTGACTAGCTCACAAGAGATCACATATCACAGGAACGAGTAAATAGTACTTATTGGTAATGAGGTTGAACTAGGTATATAGAGATACCAACGATCAGACCTTGGATAAGTGAAGTATCGCGAGACAAAGGAAAATTAGTACAGTATGTAAATGGTTCATTCGATCACGAAGTTCTCTTCATGATACTACCCTGAACTACTCTCCGGTTAGACACTCTAATCCATGGTAGGGCTATAATAGCACTCCTCAAAGGTTGCCTTTGCCATCTAGATAACCCCACACTGTCACCTTGAGCGTTAGATGGTTCCAACAAACACCACAATTTCATAGAGAAATCCAACTCCAAATATAACTCATTATAAATATATATGTAACCTAGCTTAAGTGCCACACACGGCGTGCACGCTGTCACTTTCACACACGTGGGGAAAGCGTAGATCTATTAAAGCAATTGAGTATTTATGTAACCTCTAGCCTAAGTGCCACCACGGTATGCACGCTGTCACTTTCACACACATGGGGAGAGCAGAGATTGGTTAAGAACTTGAGTAGAAGAGTAGATCTACTTGATTACAAAGCTCATGACCACAATATGATCACACACACATAGAGAGAGAGAGAGAGAGAGAGAGAGAGAGAGGGAGAGAGAGAGAGATGAACACATAGCTAACAGTAGATCCCTTAGCCTCGAGGAAGAACTACTCCCTCCTCATCATGGGAATCAGCAACGACTATGGAGATGGTGGTGGAGATCGATGGAGATGGCTCCGGGGGCACTTCCCTGTCCCGGCAGGGTGTCGAGACGGAGACTTTCTGTTCCCCTAATCTCTCCTTCGGTGGCGGCGGCACAATGGAACTTCTCGTGGATGTATGATGGATGATTTAGGGTTTTATCCTCGGGGGCTTCTTATAGGCGAAGGAGGCAAGGTCGGTGGAGGCCTAGGGAGCCCACACCCCCTGGTGGCACGCCTAGGGTGGGCCTGCTCCACCATAGAGGGTGGTCACCCTGGTGCCCTACTCCGTCTCTGCTTCGTGTTTCCGTATTGCTCCGGAAAAAATAGTAACTTTGGCTTTTGTCCCGTCCAATTTTGAGAATATTCATTTTCTGGCTTTTCTGGAACCAAAAATAGAAGAAAACAAGCAACTGGAACTGTGGCATCTTTTTAATAGGTTAGTTCCGGAAACTGTAAAAAATACCTCAAAGTGTAGACAAAACATATGACAAATGATACAAAACAAGCATGGAGCATCAAAAATTATAGATACGTTTACGACGTATCAGGTACATGGATATGTCATGACAAAGTGGAATGGTTGCATCATATCCTAGGTCACTTGGCTGGACACTTGGAAGAGAGAAATCAAACTCTAATTTAAAAGTCAAAATGGAAGTTTGAAAATGTCAAATCGGGACAATGTTTCCAAGTGGAGGGAGGGAAGGATTCCTACCTAGGGAAGGAATCCTCCCTCTCCCTTGCGCCGCCACATGAAGTGGAGTTGGGGGAGGACTCCCTCCCCCTAGCGCCTCCCCACCTATAAAAGGAGGGGTAGGGATCCCCCTTGCCCACACAAGAAACCCTAGGTTGGCTGCCGCCCCCTCTCTAGTTGCGGCCAATCTAGATCTCCTCTAAACCGTTACCGACGAGCTAAACTCTAGTTGCTAGCTGCCTCTAAACCTCGACCCTCTAAACCCTAGATCACCGGGGCTCCCTCTACTCCACCATACTCAATACGGCTTAGGCGAAGCCCTGCGGGATCTCCCTCTACTTCCGACACCACAGCATCGTGCTACCGGAATCACGAGTACCGTACGTGTGACCGAATGTGGGAGCGCTGCCAGAACGCGACGTCGGAAGGATCGCCTACACGATCTTGAGATTGGCAAGTGAATGATTGTATCACCCACAAGAATCTGCTCGCGTTCACCGCTTTGGATCTTCGAGGGTTAGTACTCTATCGACTCGTTGCTACAATCCAGTAGATATATCTTGGCTTGTGTGTGTTCATGCGATAGAACTTTTTTGTTTTCCATGCTACGAACCCCTACAGTGGTATCAGAGCCATGTCTATATGTAGATCTTTTGAACGAGTAGAACACAATGGTCATTGTGGGCGTTGATGCTTTTGTTGTCGATTGCTTCTTGTGTACTTTGCATCTTGCGGGATGGTGGGATGAAGCGGCCCGGGCTAACCTTACATGACATCATTCATGATACTTGCTCCACGCTCGACATGCAACTTGTATTTCATAAGTGGCTTTGCGGGTGTCTGTCTCTCCCAAAATTGTGAAGATTCAATTTATAACGGGTGATTGACAATACTAGTATCAATGTTGTGGTTCTTGTTCATAAGTTAGAACGATACTTATTGAAAGCCCCAAAACACGTAAAACATGCAAAGAAAATTACAGGCGTCTAACTTTGTTTTGCAGGGGTGTGCTGTGATGTGATATGGCCATGATTGTGATTATATATGATGTATGCAATGATCCTTATTGTAAGTTGGCAAACGACAGGAGCCTTATGGTTGTCTTTTAATTTTTTCAAGACCTGCGTGTCTATTATTCAAAGTAGTTGTAATAGTTGATGCTGGTGGATGGCAACCATGGAGCGGTGCTATTGACCTTGACACCACGCCGGTGATGATGGAGATCATGTTCGTGCTTGAAGATGGATATCAGAAGCACAAGAAGAAAGGCCATATCATATCACATATTTTGAATTGCATGTGATGTTAATCCTTTTATGCATCTTATATTGCTTAGATCACGACGATAGCATTATAAGATGATCCCTCTCACAAAATTATCAAGTAAAGTGTTCATCCTTAGTTAGTACCATTACCAAGACTCATCATTTCGAAGCACCACGTGATGATCGGGTGTGATAGAATCAACGTGTGTATACAACAGGAGCAAGCCAAATTTGCTCATGCATAAATTAAGGTTAATCTTGACGAGCCTAGCATGTACAGACATGGTCTCGGAACACGGAATACCGAAAGGTAAAGCATGAGTCATATAGATGATATGATGAACATGATGATTGTTCGCCTTTGAAACTACATCATGTCACGTGATGATCGGACTTGGTGTAGTGGATTTGGTTCATGTGATCACTAAAACAATGTGAGGAATATTGTTTTGAGTGGGAGTTCAACAGTAATATGATTAAAAGTTGAACACAATTTATCATAACTTAAATCAAAGTGAATTTGCATAGTTGTTGTCGTCATTGGCGTCCGTTTACCACCTTGCGCTTAGTTATAATTGAGATAATATAACTATAGAATTCTGGTTAGTTACTTTACAAACTGGTATCGTATTGTTTTTAAGTGTTAATCTAAAGTTTTAAAGTCCTATTGCAAACTTTCAGTAAGTTCCGGTTACTCCGTGAAGTTTAATAATTGGTATTAAATCAAGAGTAACAATTCCAGTGTTAGTATATAAGTATCATGTTTATCTCCATGATTCTTGATATTCAAAAGATTGTTTTAATATCAAGGTAATCTAGGAGTTGAAAGAGTGTTTCAGAAACCATCATGTGTGGAAGATATTGCGATATCTGAAACAAAGTTTTGGTTGCAACATGATGGAGTATAATATGGCAAGGTTTATGTTCTCATATTTGATGAGAATTTACAAAAGGTTAGAGACACTAGTTGTCCTAATCCTCCAAAAGGTTTTTGAGAGCAACATTATACTCGCGATTCATTGTTATAAGCTAAAGTAGCTTGATCATGAATAGTTCCATGATAAGGATGAATATTTAGTGTAGGTAAAATGTTTACTACATTAAAAGATTACTAAAAATGGAATTTGAAATAACACCAAGCATTTGATGATGGTGATTGATACATCCAATTTGCATCACCTTTCTATATCATAGTTTGCCTCTATTCATTGATATATGTCTTAGTATGAGGTATTACTTATGTCTTTTCATCTGTTTATGCATGTTGGATGATTCTTGGAGGATGAACTGCCGGAGTCTGGATTCTGATGGAAAAAGAGGTATTTTGATGCAATTTCGTGAAGATCAGAAAAATACCAGAAAAATATGGGAAAATTATATTTTCCTAGAAGATAGAGGAAGGCAGAAGGGGATGCGAAGAAGAGCCGCAGGGGCCCCACACCCCCTAGGCGAGGGTCCCCCTGGGTCGTGCCTAGGGCAGGTGTGGCCCAGCTACCCGGCTCCCGACTCCGCCCTTTCGCCTATATCTTCCCTACGGAACCCTAACACTAGGGGAGCGACCACAGATAGATTTCCGCCGCCTCTACGGGGTGAAAAACACTGAGAGAGAAAGATCTCTCCGGTAGACAGATTTCTGCTGGGGAAATTCCTTCCCGGAGAGGGGAGATCATCGCCATCAACACCATCGTCAAGCTAGCTTCATCTGGATCATCATCATCCACACCATCATCTCCACCAGCACCATCATCACCACTCCATCCCGTTGTAACAATTGTGTTGTACATTGCTTAGTTCATTAGGGGAAACTTTCTCAGTGTTGATTACTATTGTAGTTGATGCTTTTGAGTGGAACCATTGGATTATTGTTTATGTTCAGATTGTATCCATCATCATATCATCTTTGATCTTGATCCATATGATGTCTCGTGAGTAGTTCGTTTAGTTCTTGAGTACATGGGAGAAGTCATGTTGTTAGTAGTGGATTTCTGTTGAGTTATTATTCAATGCTTTAGTATTTAAGTTGTGGTGATATTCTTCTAGTGGTGTCATGTGAACATCGACTGCATGATACTTCACCATTTATGGGCCTAGGGGAATGCATTGTGTATTTGGCTACTAATTGTGGGGTTGTCGGAGTGATAGAAACCTGAACCCCCGTTAGGACACCTTTGCACAAGGGAGTGTAGGATCTCAGAGTTTAAGGCTGTGGTTAGGTTTATATCTTAATTACTTTCGTGTAGTTGCGGATGCTTGCAGGGGTTTTAATCACAAGTATGTATTAGTCCAAGTAAGGTCGATACATTAGCACAGGTTCACCCACACAACACTTACAACACCAGAGAAGAGTACTCAGCTATTTGAAGCGAAAGCACTTGACAGAATTCCCATGTGTCCTCGAGAACGTTTGGTCCTTATATGAATTTCCACCGGCTTATCCTTTGCTAAGAAAGGATTGGGACACTTGCTCCGCCTGTTCGTTGTCTTTATTACTTGCTCTTTGTTTTGTTTCCTTATCAGAAAACCACTAAAAATCTGTTTGCTAAGTATTTACAGAGATTTCCTGCTCCATACCACTAGTCAACACCTTCTGCTCCTCGTTCGGATGGACACTCCTATTTATCGAAAGTACTGCGATACACCCCCTATACTTGTGGGTCATCAAGACTATTTTCTGGCGCCGTTGCCGGGGAGTGAAGCGCTATTGAAGAGTGGAACTAGTAAGGAAATTTCTACTGTGAGTATTTGTTTTTGTTACTGCTTGTTACTTTGTTTCCAATATGGATAACCCACTTGGTTTTCTATTTGGGAAAACTACTACCACTGTTAGGGTACTAGATGAACCACCACCTGTTGAGATAGATCCTTTTAAGATACCTACAAGTATTGTTGATCGTGTTATGTATAATGATTATTTAGGGGATGGAACTTTCCACCCTGGTGATCATTTTCTTTTTATCCATGAATTATGCGGGTTGTTTAAGTGTGCAGGTATCACAACTAAACAGTTAAAGAAGAAGTTACTCTCCATATCCTTGAAAGAGAGAGCTGAAGAATGGTATACGCTGCTGAAGAATGGACAATCCATAGAATGGGAGGAAATGACATCTCTCTTTTACTCTAAATTTTATCCTCCCAGTGAGATTCATAAGGACAGAAATCTTATATATAACTTTTGTCCTTGTGATGGATATAGTACAACTCAAGCTTGGGGGAGATTGAAGTTACTAATGCTTAAATGTCCTATTCATGAACTCCCTAACAATATTATTATTAATAACTTTTATGCTAGGCTTTCTCGTCATGATAAAGATTTACTAGATGCTTCTTGTGCTGGATCATTCACACGTATGACGGAAGAAGCTAAATGGGATCTCCTAGACCATATTCAAGAGAACACCGAAGCTTGGGAGAATGACAAATGAAGAAAGTCAGGTATAAACTATGATTGTGAATGCATTAAATATTTTATGGGAACTAATGACTTCCGTGTTATTAGTAATGAGTTTGGTATTGATTCGCAAATTATTGCCAACTGTTTTAAGGTCTTTGCCTCTTACATATAAATTCCCAAGAAGAAGTGGAATAAGTACAGTGCACCTTATAAATATGTTATTAGTCATGTTCCTGTTAGAAGTGTTGAAGTTTGTACTACTAATCATATTGTTCCTGAACCTCATGTTGATAAAATACCTTTTCCAGCTAAGGTAAAGGAGTATTCTATGATTATTAGTGAAAATAACAAAGGTACAAAGAAAACCGTGGAGCCTGATGAGCAAATGAGTGTTGAACCTGTGGTAGCTATTGTGAAAGACCCCGTCACTAGAAATATAGAGGATGAGCACATTGTCTTCTGTGAAGACGCTTCTAATATTTTCTCTCATCCTAGTAAAGCTAGAAAAGCTAGTGTTCTTGTGCTTTCTGTTAAAATTAGTGATCATTGCTACTATGGTTTATGTGATATTGGTGCTAGTTCGAGTGCTATTCCTTATGAGCTTTACAGGGAAATTATGCATGAGATTTGTCCTTGTGAGCTTGAGTACATTGATGTGGTTATTCACCTTGCTGATAAGGAAACCTTTTGCCCCATTGGCATTGTAATAGATGTGGAGGTTCTCTGCGGTAAGATTAAGTACCCTGCTGATTTTCCAGTAATTAATTCAGCAGCTAGCAAAACTTGTCCTATCATTTTTGGTAGACCTTTCTTGAGCACTTATGGAGCTATTATAGATTGTAAGAAGGAAAAAGTTTTAACTAAGTTTTATGGAGATTCTTATGAGTTTAACTTTTCCAAATTTGCTAAAGCTCCTTGTGAAAATAGCTTGCCTAATAAAGATTTCAGGATGGAACAACTTGCTTCTATTGATCTAGTCTATGACCTTGGACCTGTAACATCCCAAAAATATTAAACTAGAATCATCAAACTCTAATCATCAAATTTAGGGTTAAAAAAAACTTTTCTAAATAAAAACATGAGAGTATTCATATGTGTATGCATCCTAATTTGGATTCTTTTGAATTGCCTTGTTTATGTGTTTCTTTGCTTGCAAAGGATTCTTAGGTGAAATAAACATCATCTAAACCATCCCCACACTTTTCCCAAAGACAAATAAATCAAAACAAACAAAATAAAGGAATGGTCATTTTGGCCAATTTAACTCCCCATGCCTACTTTGGCTGTCTCAAACTTTCAGAACCTAACAGAAACTTGTTTGGATCTTTACACCCCTTAATAGTACTCATAACAAAGTATCAAGGCCCACTTTGTGATCATCCAAAAACTTTCAAATGCATAGTTTAAATGACAATTCAAAATTGAATCTTTATCATATGGGACGATCCCATTTTTTTAAAAACCACTCAAACAAGCTCAACTTTCAAAACCCAAGCATCTGTAGACTCACGAGCACTAATCTAGCACACCGCGTTAGGTTTCTGTCTCGTCGGCGTTGCCCAACATCGACGATGACCCTCAGCCGTTGGATTAGAACTAGATCGAACGCACCACATCGCCCCATACCGCTTCGCACCCCCTCGTCTCACTGACGCGTGGGGACAGAAACTTAACCAGCCCGCGTAAGCGCTGTGCTTAGCAGGCCGGCCCAGTATCGTTTTCCGCGCAGCCTAGTCATTTGAATTTAACCTTTTCCATTTTATTTCAAACTCACTTCTGCACCTAGATTCAAAAATCAACCCAGATCGATTCAGTGAACCAAATTGAATGAAACCAATTTTGTTAGAAAGGTATGTAAATGCTGAATCCAAGCCCGTTGGATTCAAGTCATTTCGATCTGGAGATCACCCTTGGTAAAAATAAGAAGGCAGAACCTTTTCTGCATTCAAACATTTTTCAAATTTAAACCATAAGAGCTTTTGAGTTGATTCCAACTCTCAAAAATCACATTCAACCATACCTTTCAGAATATATAAAAATATATAGGTTTACTTACAGAAATAATGTTCAAGTAATAAAAGGATGCCACATAGGCATTTCTAGTCACTTTATTTAATTAAAATAAAAGGGTAAAACCTTATTAAATTGTGACACCACTTTAAATCATATTCCCATGGACTAAAATATGTGGTGATGACATGTGTCAACATGATCCCATGTTTGGTTTGGAGAATATTAAATCTTAAGTAGTTTTTCAATGAGTAGAAATTACTTTTCTAAAAATAAAAGGAATTAAACCAAGCTTTAATCTTGTAATGTTAGTGATGATGCTAGCTCATCTATAGGACCCTTCTGTGTGATGATTGCAAGTAGTTAAGAATTATTTGGTGATTGTGTACCTTGTATTTATTTATAGACGCTAGTACCGACCAAGGATACGAGGAAGGAGGATACTACGAAGAAGAAGCCGAGGAGAACTTCAACCACTGCTCTGCACAAGGCAAGCTAACAATTGAAATTTAGCAAGCTTATACTGATATTGTGCAAGCCTTACTAATCAAGTTGACCTATGCAAGCCAATACTTGCTTGTCACCATGCCAACTATATGCCTTAAGCATAGATGATCCTACCCACTTGATAAACCAATCCTAGTTTTTACTTACAAGCTTTATACTTTATTTCTTTATCAAAGCTCTTACTTAGAGTTTACTTAAGTGAATTGTAGATTCTAGAAAGATATTTGGAGGTTGCATAAAGAGCATAAAATTTGGCCTAAGCTAGATAATCTTGATATCATCCCAAGGCATAGGATTGAACTTAGTTGAAACTCTACTAGTTTACCACCCCTCATTAGTACTTACCCCCACTTGTAGATGCTAGTGCTAAGCATAAAACTTGATCAACTTTAGATGGGAATACTTGGTGGAAAATGGTTATGAAAACCTTAGAATGATGGATCATTCTATTGAAATGTTTTGGACATGTGTTTCCGAACACCAGATGATTTTGGTGATGAAAATATTAAGGCATGAGCCTTAGCCCTTTATAAAACTGATGGTTGTCTGGATGCGATACCATTCCAATTTTATCGTACAACCACAATACCTGAAGATTGGGTAGGGCTTGACTGGAAACTTATATACCCTAGTATTAGTTCCATCACTACCAAGGTCTGAGCTGAGGCTACCTTGTGAAGATTGTCCACCTGTGCAGTACCCAAGATGATAGTTGGTCATGGTTGGGAGGCCAAACTCACAGGAGAGGTGCTTATACTAGGGCGTGTAATTGAAAGGTTAGGATTGATTATCCGCATACTGAGTATGGTGAATTCAGGATTTGTTCCTGACGGATGTATCGAATGTTGTGGTGAAAGTGTACAATCTCTGCAGAGTGTCAAACTATTCGAATAGCCGCGTCCGCGGTTATGGACAGTTGGAGTGGCCATATTGTTCCCCCGTCAGATGTTTTCAAAATGACTTGTGAAATAAATGGAGACTTTGACTTGACCCCAACAAGTTGTGATATGAAATACAAGTTCCCACTTAGGAGTTATAACATTGTGACTAGCTTCTCTTGCTTCTGAACTTATTAGAGATAAATCTGGTGTCTTGCAAAACAACCCTAGAGCTTAGTGTCCTATTACAAAAAAAACCTTCACTTGTTAGTATTAGTTTGCGTGTACTTAAAGAGTACTCATGGCTTTGTCCCTGGCTATTCCCATGGCCAGACTATGAAGAGGAGTACCTGGAGGATGGACCCCAGGAAGGTTACGACAACTAGGATCATCTCCCATCGTCAGCATTGCCTGTGACCCCGAAGATGGAGCTTCACCTACGCTACCGTTATTATTACGTATTCTGTTGCTTGTGTTGTATTAAGACTGGATAATGAGATCCTTATTTGTGTAAAACCTTATGTATGGTTTGTAATGGATGATGTACTGTGGTATCCAATTCTGTTATGTCTCGCAAAAATGGTATTCCTGGGATTGCGATGTATGGCATAACAGACATCTGGGATTAAAAATCCGGGTGTTGACAAGTTGGTATCAGAGCCATCCAGACCATAGGAGACCCTAGTTAGAATGAACGTTTGAATCAAAATCTTAGTTTCAAAACCAAAAGAAACAATTATTTACAAAAACTTATTCCCATTCTTATCACTTACTTCTTTCATGAAAATTCATGTTCCTCAAAAACTCTTGCAAAATACATAAAAATTTGACACACTTGATCACTCTACTAACTTACTCATCTTATATTCTTCTAGATGGACGTGAAGTACAACAAGTTTTACCAATTGGGAAATGGGGGAGACCTTATCTTTGAGAGGGATTTGGACCAGCTTTCGGAACTTCTGGAGCGTCCGCACCCCGAGTTCTTCGGATCTCAGCTCAATGATCAAGGAGGAGGAGATCTGCAATGGCTAATTGTTGCAAGTCTCCGAGGAAAGATTGAACCCCCCCACTGCTGAGGGAATTCAGTTTACCTTAAGAGAGAACAACTGGCTCGATGGACTTGCCAGGGCCATGCAGGAAGCTCTTGCCCACTGTGTGGGCAGAGTATCAACCAGATCAAGGGTACCCTCTTTGAGTTTTGCCCAAGGCGTGATGCTAATGGACAACCACTGGAAGCCCCATACCATCACGAGCTGAAGACCCAATTGGACCACCTTAGCTTCAAGATGTACGATCGTCAGCAGGAGTTGGATAACTGTCGTGATTACTCTAACCACAAGTCTGCCATCATCAAGACGAAGGACCAAACCATCGCCATGCTAGCGAAGGATCGCAAGTCTCGCTGCCGTCAGCTCGACAAGAAGTAGCGCATCATTGCCCGTCTTCGCCACCATATCTCATCTTTGGAGGAGACCATCCACGAGAGAGACATGCAGTTGGAGGAAAGGGATAATGCCAGAGAGGATCTTCGTGGAGACCCCTACTCCTATCTCAGCGACGATGATGATTTTCTGGAGGATCGGGCTATGGATTTCTTCACCGATGAGGAAGATTACGCCTTCATCGATGACGATGAGGATGATGAGAATGACGACTACACCGACTCCGAGGAGTAGTAGCACTTGAGCACTAGCGTAGTGAGTACTATTCAGTCCCAGTGTATCGTAGTTTCCAGAATGGTTCTTAAAACCATCAGTTTTCTTTGTTGTGGTGTGTGTTGTACTGTGTGCTATGAATGAATGAATGAAAAGCAAGTTACTAGAAAATCTGAGTCAAACTTTAAAAACTTTGCAAAGCCCCAAAACCTTAGAAATCTATCTCAACCTTCAGATGCCACGCGGAGGAAGTGGTTCATCCCCGGACCCGATGTTGCATATCCTGCAAATGTTGACTTCTGATCGTGAAGCTGAAAGAGCCGAACGTCAAGCCAACCTAGCTACCCTGCAACAGATAGCTCAGCTTGCTCACAACAATAAAGGCCACGGAAATCAGGACAACCATGGATCTAAGCTCAAGAATTTCCAGAATATCAACCCACCTGTTTTCACTAAGTCAGAGGAACCCCTTGATGCCGACGATTGGCTGCAAACCATGGAAAATAACCTAGAAGTCGCCGGAGTGGAAGCCAACGAGAAAGTCATGTTCGCCACCCACTACCTAGCCGGAGATGCCAGAGCATGGTGGAATAGTGTTCGTGCAATGACCGGAGGCCAGATGATGACCTGGGAGGAATTCAAGGTCAAGTTCAGCAGAACCCATGTGCCACCGGGTTTAATCAAGAGGATGAGAGACGAGTTCAGAGAACTGAAGCAAGGAAGGATGACTATAGTGGAATACCATGACAAATTTTTGTCATTAGCTAGGTATGCCCCGGATGAGATCAACACTGAAGCCAAGAAGAAAGAAAGATTCTTGAATGGTCTGCACGATGAGATGCAGACTGTGTTGGTCAATATTCCCTTTACGGATATTGAAGCCCTGGTCGACTCTGCCATCCAAATGGAAGGAAAGATCAACCAAGCCAATGACAACCGCAAGCGTCGCATGATGCATCAGCCAGGAACCCATCAGATCCCAAAGTATCGCCCTAACCCATCTCCAGGATTGCCCCGAGAACCAACAGACCCCCGATGAACCATCTGACCTACCCGAACCGTGGAAACCCTAGGCCCGGAGGAAATAACAACAACCCCGGCAACTCTAGCAATTTAAACAGTGCCCCACCTAAGTTCAACAACAACAATGCTACCGCCAGCCCCAACACTGCCCCGAGAATTGGAAGCAATGTTGTGCCTATAGTAGCAAAGGACAAGTCGCAGGTAACTTGTTATGACTGTGGAAATAAAGGCCACTATTCCAACGAGTGCCCCAACAAGAAGAATGCCGCAACCCCCAATACCAATGCCCCAGCTCAGCAGCAGCGTCGTGTTCAGCCAGGAAGGAGATTTTCCCCAGGGAATTCACTCAACCGCAATGCCCGTATTTTTCTCATGCATGCTGAAGAAGCCCAGGAAGCGCCAGACGTCGTGTTGGGTATGTTTTCTGTTAATTCAGTACTTGCTCGAGTGTTGTTTGATTCTGGTGCATCGCACTCATTTGTCACCGAATAATTTGCATGCACTAGTAAAATTCAACCAACCAAACTGAAGCATGTAATGATCGTTCAAATTCCCGGGTCAACCACCAAAGCTAGGAAAATTTGCAAAGCCGTCCCTATCCGAATCCATGGCATAGATTTTTATGCTAATCTGATAGTACTCGGAACTAAAGGTTTGGAAGTAGTACTAGGAACGGATTGGATGTCCAAACATAAAGGATTGATTGACTGTGCCAAGAAAGCCATAACCATGACCAGTACAGCCGGAATATCAGTCGAACATATATCTGAAACCTTACCTCGCCAATTCAAGTGCAACAAGAGTATAGCCCAACCTACCATTGACCAAGTCCAGATAGTCTTGAATACCCCGATGTATTTCCAGATGTTTTGCTCGGTATGCCCCTAGATCGGGATATCGAGTTTATCATCGAACTAATTCCCGGAACAGGACCCATAGCCCAGAGACCATATAGTATGAACCCATTGGAACTGGCAGAACTAAAGAAGCAACTGGATTCCATGTTGGAAATTGGATTGATTCAACCAAGTGCGTCACCATGGAGATCACCTGTTTTGTTCGTGGACAAGAAAGATGGAGGTATGTCACATCCCTAAAATCATGTTTCAAACTCATGCATATCATCCATGCATTCAAGATCATTTAGGGTTTCATTACGAAACCATTTCAAAAACATGAGCATATATGGCTCATTATTTTATGTATGAACACTCTAGCCTTTGGGCTACTTGATATTGAGTGAGATGCAAATATTAATTCAGTAGGGTTTTGAATTCAAATATAAGTGGTTACAAAAGTTTGAATAAAGTTTCCAAACAAAGTTTGAGATAGAACCAAGTTTATGCCTATTATTATATCACATAATGGCTTGGTTTTATTTTTAATTTCCAAATAACCCAAGTTGGTTTTTGTAAACAGAGTGTTTGACACTTATTTGAGTACAAGATTTATTGTACAAAAGTCCATAAAAGTTTTGAAATCAAACAGATTTGAATTGGAGTTTGAAAATCCTTTTTAGAAAAACAAACAGAAAAAGATAAAGTTTAAAAGAGAAAAAATAAGCAAACAGTCGAATCTGGCCTAACCAGCCCAACTAGCCCAGCAACCCCCCCCCCCCCCCCCCCCCCCGCGAAGCGTTTTCTTTACTCACACCTGCACCCACAGAGTCGCTGACGCAAGGTGTCGTGGGAATGACCACGGCAGATGCTGCAATTGGCAGCGAGTAGTAGAACGAAGGGCAAGGGCGGCCAGCCATCTGCGGTGCGAGATGAGGGCAAAGACACAGGGATTTACCCAGGTTCGGCCCCCCCGGAGGGTAAAGACCTACTCCTGCTAGATTGTATTATGGAGGTGATTACAATGGGCGAACTCGGCGACTAGGCGGCGAGTTGCTCAGGTGTATGAGGGAACGTGTCTCTACTCACCCCTTAGGGAGGTTTATATAGGCTCACCTCCCCTAGGGTTTACATATCTCAACCGATTCGGTTACAACTTTGTCGATCGTTTAAGTCAAACCGACTGGGCCTATCTACTCGCGTGGGCCTTTGACCTTCAGTCGCCTGGTGCTTTGACAGGCTTTGATCCAGTCGCCGTTCTGCAGGCCCACTCGCCAGCCCTTGGGCCAGTCGGAAACGTCCCGCTGTGGATACCCCAATAGGCATATCCCCATCAGTAGTCCCCGAGGCCGTCGTTGATTAGGCGCGGGTGGCTGCTGGCAGTCGGAGTATACGGCTTCAAGTTGGCATCCAATCGAATCGTCGGCGGGCTCCTGCACGAAGGAAAAAATCCGGCGAACCGAGTCGTGTCTTGGGTGAGTCGAATCAACGGGTCGCGGCCTCGGCGAGTAACTCAGCGAGCCGGGTGGCAGGAGGCGGACCGTCGGGCGTGGTCAAACTAGCCGTTAAGGTAACTCAACGGTAACTTTCGGCGTAATCATCGCGCAGTAACGGCCCCCTAATTTGGCGGGCAGCTCCCGCTATATAAGAGGAATGGTAGGCTATCGGAAAGCCAACCGCCCACCATTTCTTCCGAGTACGCACATCTTCCGTTCATTGAACCCGCGATCTGATCGACCCGCAATCTTCCGCCCTCCAAGCAAATCCTCGGCCATGGCCCTCTCTACTGAACCTTGGGGTAGATCCAAATGCACCAGGGCGCAACTGGCCTCCTTCGAGGAGGCCGGAATCCTGCAGGCCGGCTGCTGGCGAATTCCCGCAGCCGGGGAAACGACCCCGAACCCGCGCGAGAGAGAGTTCATCTGTTTCACTAGTCACCTCGAGCGGGGTTTAGGATTTCCCACTTCTCTGTTCTTCCGGCGCTTCTGCGCCTACTACGGGATCCAGCCCTCGGATCTGGGTCCCCATAGTATCGAGCAGCTCGCCATCTTCGTGGCGTTCTGCGAGTGCTACTTGGGCTGCAGGCCCTATTTTCCTTTGTGGCAAGATCTGTTCCATGGACGGATCAGCCGCGAGGAGGCGGGCGGTCCAATGCTAGCCGCAGGGGGCTTAACCTTCCAGCTCAAATCCAAAGCCTCCTTCTTCGACCTGATGCTGCCGGCCAAAGCGGCGAGCGATTGGAAAAAGTCTTGGTTTTACGTGGCCGAGGCGACCCCGAAGGATGAGGCGGCGATCCCGCGGTACTCGGCCAACCGTCCCGAGCCGCGCAACCTCCAGGTCGTCAAGCTCCCCGATGACCAACGGATGGTCGTCGACGAGATGCTCCAGACCATTCGTGGTCTGAAGAAGAAAGGGCTCCAGACGGTGAATTTATACAATTGTTGGCTTGGGCGACGGCTTGTTCCACTCGCCCAACGCGAGCACTACATGTACCAGTACACGGGCCGAGAAGACTCGACGAAGGCCTGCCTCGCCGAGTGGAAGCTGGAGGACTACCTCCTGGCGCTGAAGAGGATTACCCAGGCGGCATACACGGATGCGCAGGCCGGGGTCCCTCCCTACACCGCGAAGCGTCCGGCTCCAACGGTAATTATTTTATCTTGTTCGCAGTCGCAGCATGTGCAGTCGCGGTAATCTTAACTTTGTTTCGTGTTTACACAGCTATTCCAAGTGGTGGAGGGGTGGCTACCACCCGCCGAAGACGAGAGCTCCGGGCCATCCGCCCAGGACACAAGCGAGTCGCCACCCGCCAAGGGTAACGCGGACGACGACGACGAGTCCGAAGAGGAGATTGCCCCACTGGTCCGAAAGACCCGCGGGCAACGTCAGCGCGAACTCGAGGCAAGCAGGAGCCTCGAGCGTCATGATGATGACGAGGAACTCCCGGAGACCACCTCGCTCCGTCAGGCCACTCCCGCGAAAAATAAGAAAGAGGCGAGGGCCCCCTTGAGGAGGAAGACGAAGCCGCCGAAGGTGGCCTCACCGCCGCGCTCGGCGAGCAGCTCCGATGCCCACAGCTCGGCCGGTGACGAGGCGGCCCCGCCAACAACCGCGCTAGATGCGCCATCCACGGAGGCACCGCTGGCCTCAATACCTCCGCCCTTCGCGCCGGTCTCCGGGCTAGGGAAGGCTCCAACCGAGGCGACTTCACCTCGCAAGGAGGTCCTGAGCGTAGCGGACTCGCCTCGCAAGGAGGCTCCGGCCGCGGCAGCCCCTCCTCGCAGAGAGGTCTCCGCCGAAGGCGCCCCGGAGGCACCAACCGCTACCTCGACATCGAAGAAGCCATCCGTATCCTGGGCCCCTGGCGTCCTGGAACTGGGGCTCAGTCGCCGGTTGGGCCCCGAGCTAGAGAAACCAGCCGGCCTTCGTACAGGGCTGCGTTTCATTCCAGTCGCCAAGTAAGCGCACTCGGCCTTCACCTTTCTTTTCTTAGTATTTTGACTGTTTTTACTGAGTTGTCTTGATGCGTAGGACCGGAGTGAAGAAGATGGGCCACCCGACGGTGGCCAAGGTGCCCTCCGCCGCTAGCGAGGAGGACCCTTCCCGTAAGAGGAAGGTGGACGAGGTTACCACCTCCACGGAAGGCAGCAAGAAGGCCAAGGGCGACGACATCGTCGCTGTCTCTGACGACACAGCGATCGCGCCGGCTAGGCCCGCTGTGGAAGTGACCGCGTCCACGAAGGGGGGCGTTTCGTTGCCTAGACCGGAGGAAGCGAGTTCCCTTGGGGCGGGCGCGTCAATCGCTACCTTCCCTCGCTTCATGACCAAAGCGGCCTCGGCGAGTGAGGCTGTGGCTCCGAGCCCCGCTCCAGGGACTGCCGATGCTGAAATTGATCCGCGTCGCGGGCACACACCGGCGCTGCTCGCGTCTGTGGACGCGGTGGAACTACACGGCATGCTTGGCGCAGCCATCCAGGTACCTCCAGTCCCCGAGGATCAGGTCGGTGTTTAGCAGCGGCGTGATTCTTATAATTTCTCGTTTTGTACTTTCGCATCCAGTCCCCGAGTGCATACGCGCTTAATTTTAGCGGGTATGCACTGAGGAATTTTCGTGATCGCCAGTCCCCGAGTGCGCACTCGCTAAATTTTAGCGGGTGGGCACTGAGTGATTTTCGTGTTGCTGACTTTGAAATTGTACAGGGTCTGCGACTGGAGTCGGCCGAGCGATTGGCTGCGAAGCAGCGTGCGGAGAAGGAGTTAGCCACTCTCCAAGAGGTTAACAGGGACCTGCAGGCTGTTGCTGCGCAGGCAGAGGCGGCTTGCCAAGAACTTGTCCCAGCTGGCGAGCTGATGGCGGCAAAGTCTGCGTTAGGCACTGCCGAACAAAGGATCGCCGACCTCGAGCGCGAACTGCGGGAGGCGAAAGAGGAGGCGAGCTCGGCGAACGGGCGAGCTAAGGCCGCTGTTGCGGCCGCTGAAGAAGACCGGAAGGTGTCGGAGGCCCTTATTGTTGGGCTTCAAGACGATCATTCATCGCTTCAAAATTTCATCACGGAACTCGCTCGCCCGTTGCTTGGTGAGTGCGCCTTCTCAGTCTTGCAGTCATATTGTTTGTGGTTTCCGTGGTGCTCACAACTGTTTCCGTCTAGCAGGCCGCGTGATTGGCAGCCATGAGGAAGCGAGCTCTCTTGATGCGAGGGAGTGCGTGAGCATGCTTGTCGACTCAGCAACGCTGTCGGCGACGAGCATCCGCGCCTACCTTCAGGAGATGTCGCCCATGGAAGTTATTCCCAGTGACCTCGTTGAGGTGTGGGAGTACTTGGAGAAGGCGCCCGCGGTCGTAGAGTTCATGACGCGATCGGCGTTTCGGCGTGGAGCGTCGACAGCTCTTAGCCTTGGACTCGCCCACTTCCCCGAGGATTTCGACCTCGACGATGTGACGAGTGGGTATCCTTCGTCGACTGGCGTGGTGGACCTGTCGGAGGTCCTCAAGCTGCAAGAGCGAGCTGCCGCGTACTCGGAACGTGTCTGGGCGATGGGCGACCTCCTTCCTTATCAGGAAACGGTCGTCGCGCCGAACGACCCCGAGCCGCCACATCGCGACTTCAAGGTCGAGCAGCCCTTCCGCGCGGCGATGGCGGGCGAGCTGACGACGTATCCATCGAACCCGTATACTCCGTTCATTCGGAAGCGGCGGGATACTGGTGCATCATCGTCGAAGCCTGCAGAGTAGTGTAGTATGCCTGGATAAGTTAGTAGCAATTCTGCCGAACAGGCATAGTTTGTAATGTAAGACAATGCGATGTGCGATTGAATCGGATGTTGTGTTTATTTTGCGAAATCGTGTTTTGGATTGATTTTGGGTGAGTCCCCGAGCGCGTCCGCCCTTTTATGGGGTTCACCTTGTACATGATGTTTGTTGTTATCGTGTGTTTTGTTTAGTTTAGTCGACTCGCCCGAGCTCGGAGAGCCAGTCGCACGGCGACTCCCTTGGGTGCTCTTTACTTTACCGTTTTCCCGGACGCGAACGGGGTCGGGTGGCCGAGTCCCCGAGCGTGGTACTTGGTATTTCGAGGCGCGACTCGAGTGTGGTTGAGGACTTAGCGCGTTGGTGTGGGCGCGTCACTCCTGCCTGGCCCGGGGGGTCAGTCGCGTGGCGAGTCCAGGGCGTGCTCTCTTACTTGACGTTTTCCCTGACCGATCGCGACGAACTGGTATGCAGTCCCCGAGCGTGGTACTTGGCCGTTCGAGTCGCTACGCCGAGGATGCGGAGGACAGAGGTCGCTGTGAGAAGCGAGGGCAGTTGTCTTGGTTTGCAAAACCAGTCGAGCTAGGCGACTCCAATGGGGCTCCGGATTGGCGTTTTTCGTGGACGACGCAGGACCTGAGGTGACTCAGTGCTCCCACATCGCACTACTTGGCCGTGCCGGTCGCTGTACCAAAGGTTGACTTCTGCATGCTAGCGTGATGCTGTTATTACAAGTGCGAGTGGCACAGGGCATGGAGAGTAGACGCAATTTGCGGTAACTGTTTCTTTTATTTCATAGCGACTGGAGAGTACATATGTGGGGTTCTAGGAGTAGAACTTCCGGAGGAGATTTACATTCCAGGGCCGCTTGACATCGAGTTCGCCGTCCCCGCGGACGTCGATGAGGTAGTAGGCATCGTTGCCGAGTACGCGTCCGATGGCGAACGGGCCTTCCCACGGAGGAGAGAGCTTGTGCATGCCCTTCTTGTCCTGGATGAGGCGTAACACCAAGTCGCCTTCCTGGAAGGTGCGGGTTTTCACCCGTCTGCTGTGGTAGCGGCGGAGCCCTTGCTGATAGATAGCGGTACGCGATCGGGCGAGGTCGCGTGCTTCATCGAGTTGGTCGAGCCCGTCTTGGCGGGCCAGTTCGTTTGCGGCCTCCGTGTAGTGGACGATCCGCGGCGAGTCGTGTTCGAGGTCGGTGGGCATGACAGCTTCGGCGCCGTAGACCATGAAGAAGGGGGTGAATCCGGTCGACCTGTTGACCGAGGTGCGGATTCCCCAGATGACGGAGGGAAGCTCTTCGACCCAGCATCCAGCGGTGCGCTCGAGTGGTACTTGGAGTCGCGGCTTCAGGCCGTGGAGGATGCTTTGGTTGGCTCGTTCCGCCTGGCCGTTGGATTCCGGGTGTGCGACTGACGCGAGGTCGAGCCGGATGTGGTGCTCCTCGCAGAACTCGGCCATTGCTCCCTTGGCGAAGTTTGTGTCGTTGTCCGTGATGATGCTATTAGGGAAACCATAGCGGTATATGAGCTCGCGTAGGAACTTGGTGGCAGTCTTCCCATCGCACTTCCGGACTGGCTTGGCTTCTACCCACTTTGTGAATTTGTCGACGGCGACCAGCAGGTGGGTGTAGCCGGAGGGGGCCTTCTTGAAGGGGCCCACCATGTCCATGCCCCATACGGCGAATGGCCAGGTGATGGGGATGGTTTTGAGCGCCGAACTTGGAACGTGCGTCTGGTTGGCGTACTTCTGGCACCCGGCGCATCGCTGGACGATGTCGACGGCGTTGGCGTGTGCGGTGGGCCAGTAGAAGCCGTGTCGCATAGCCTTGGCGACTAGGGAGCGCGCGGCAGCGTGGTGGCCGCAGTCGCCTGAATGGATGTCGTGTAAGATTTTGCGTCCTTCAGCCGGTTGGACGCAACGTTGGAACACGCCGGTGACGCTGCGTTTGTGTAGCTCGCCGTCGATGATGGTGTAGGACTTGCATCGGCGAGCGATCATTCGAGCGCTTGTCTCGTCTGCGGGCAGGTTGCCTGTCTCCAGGTAGGCGATGTAGGGCTTGGTCCAGTCGTCTGGGTTGGTGACGAGTGCGACCAAGGTTGCCTCTGGTTGGAGGGGGACTCCGATGTCGATCTCCCTCGGGGGAGAGACTGATGGCTTGGAGATTGTATCGAGGAACACGCCGGCGGGTGGTGCGAGTCGAGCCGACCCGATGCGAGAGAGGGCGTCGGCCTCCTCGTTTTTCCGCCTGTCGATCCACTCGACGGAATAGCCGGTGAAGTGGCCGCCCAGCTTGTCCACCTCTTGGCGGTACGCCGCCATGGTAGGGGAGACGGCGTCGCAGGTGCCGGCGACTTGTCCCGCGACGAGGTCGGAATCACCGTAGCATCAAAGGCGATTGACACTCATCTCCTTTGCGGCTCGCATGCCGTGGAGTAGGGCCTCGTATTCGGCCATGTTGTTGGTGCAGGGCGTGAAATCGAGGCGAAGGATGTAGCGGAGCTTGTCGCCCTTTGGTGAAGTCAACACAATCCCCGCGCCTGCACCGTCCGCGTTCTTGGACCCGTCGAAGTGTAGGTTCCAGTAGTGGAGGTACGGCGGCTTGTCTGGCTGCTGGGCCTCTTCCCAGTCGGCGATGAAGTCTGCCAGTGCTTGGGACTTGATCGCCCTTCGTGGCTCGTACTTAATGTTGTGGACGCCGATCTCGACGGCCCACTTGGCGACCCGCCCGGTCGCCTCGCGATTGCGGATGATATCTTGTAGTGGGGCTGAGGAGACGACCGTGATGGGGTGCTCCTGAAAGTAGTGCGGCAGGCGCCGTTGAGCCCTGAAGACCGCGTATACCAGCTTTTGGTACTGTGGGTATCGCTGGCGCGACTCGGTGAGGACCTCGCTGATGTAGTAGACCGGCCGCTGGACTGGGCGCTCCTTTCCTTCCTCTGGTCGTTCGACGACCATTACAGCGCTGACGACGCGCTCGGACGCCGCGACGTAAACCAACATGGGCTCTTTGTCGACGGGTGCGGCGAGTAGTGGTGCGGCGAGTAGCACCTTCTTGAGGTCGCGGAGCGCGTCGTCCGCCTCCTTGTCCCACTGGAAGGTGGGGTTCTTGCGCATCAGGCGGTATAGGGGCATCGCCTTTTCGCCCAGGCGGGGGATGAAGCGACTGAGAGCCGCTACACGCCCGGCCAGCTTCTGGACGTCGCGCAGGCACTCGGGTTTGCCGAGCCGGGCGATCGTGTCGATCTTCGTTGGGTTTGCCTCGATCCCGCGTTTGGAGACGACGTACCCTAGTAATTGCCCGGCGGGTACACCGAAGGTGCACTTGCCTGGGTTGAGTTTTATCTTGTACCTCCGCAGGTTGGCGAAGGTCTCCGCTAGGTCGGCGAGGAGGTCTCCTTGGCGAGCGGATTTTACGACCACGTCGTCGATGTAGACGTGGATGTTGCGGCCAATTTGGCTCGCGAGGCATTCTTGCATGCACCGCTGGTAGGTCGCCCCGGCGTTCTTGAGGCCGAAGGTCATGGCGGTGTAGCAGAATGCTCCGAATGGCGTGATGAACGCCGTCTTCTCCTCATCCTCGACAGCCATTTTAATCTGGTTGTACCCGGAGTAGGCATCGAGGAAACACAGCGACTCCGAGCCCGCGGTTGAATCGATTATCTGATCGATCCGCGGGAGGACGAACTGCTCTTTTGGGCAGGCGCTGTTCAGGTTTGTGTAGTCGATACACATTCTCCAGGTCCCGTTTTTCTTCTCGACCAGGACTGGGTTTGCCAGCCACTTGGAGTACTTGATTGGCCGGATGAAGCCGGCAGCGAGCAGGCGCTGCACTTCCTCGGCGATTGCTCGACGGCGCTCTTCATTGAAGGGCCGTAGCGACTGCTTGACTGGTCGCACTTTGGGGTCGGCGTTTAATTTGTGCTCAGCGAGCTCCCTAGGGACACCAGGCATATCGGAGGGTTTCCACGCGAAGATGTCCCTATTCTCACGAAGGAACTCGATGAGCGCGCCTTCCTACGCTGGGCTCATGCCCGTCCCGATCGTCACCGTCTGGCTGGGGTCGCCTGGGACCAGCTCGACGGTGCGGGTGTGCGTCGTGGCCTCAAAGGTTGAGGGGTTTGTGCCCTCTGAGTTGGGCTTCTTGAGTATTGTGGGGTCGTCATTGTTAACCCCGCTCGCGTATTTGGCGAGTTCATCGGCGTGACTAGCTTCCGCCGCGATGACGGCGTCGGCGAGTTCGGCTCCTTTGGCCTCGCATTCGGCGGCCATGTCGGGGTCGCCGTTAATGGTGATGACGCCGCACGGCCCGGGGAGCTTCATCGCGTTGTACGCGGAGTGGGGTGCCGCCATGAATTTGGCGAACGCCTGGCGCCCCAGGACGCAATGGTAGGGGCTGTCGAAGGGCACCAGCTCGAAGACGATCCGCTCGGTGCGGAAGTTTGCCGGAGTGCCGAAGGTGACGGGTAGCGTGACCTTGCCGATCGGGTAAGCCTTCCGACCGGGGACAATGCCGTGGAACGTGGTGTGGGTTGTCTCGATCATCGACTGCGGGAGCCGCAGCCGCCTGAAGGTGTCGAGGTAGAGGATGTTGATGGAGCTGCCGCCGTCCATCAGAGTCTTGGGAAGCCAGTAGTCGCCGACCTTGGGCTTGACCACCAGGGCGACTCGTCCTGGATACTCGATGCGTGGCGAGTGGTCTTGCCGGCTCCAGGTGATGGGCTGTTCCGACCAGTTCAGGAACTGGGGGACGTCTGTCTGGGCCACCACGTTGACGGCGACGGCGCGGGCGATGACCTTCTTCTCGCGCTTCGTGTTGAAGCCGGTGAAGGTGTGGAGCGAGCCGGCTACGTTGCCGAATTTTCCGCCATTTTGCGGGTTGTTGTCGGTGTCCTCCCGCGCGTGCCGTGCCTTCTCGATTTCCCTGAGGGTGTGGCAGTCGGCGGTGGTGTGCGTGGCGGGCTTCCCTTCCCTGCTGTGATACGCACATGGTTGGTTAAGGAGGGCCGCGGGATCGAACCTTGGCTTGTTCTTGTAGTTGCCGCCATCGCGTCGTTGCCCTCCGTCGCGGCGGTAGCTCTTGGGCTCGCGTTGTGCGTGCCCGGCGTTGGCGACGAAGTCGACTCGCCCGTCGTTGCGGCGCTTGCCTGTGAGGCGGGTGCCGCTGTAGCGTAGGTCGGCTCGACGTCCGCCGTCGTTGCCGCCCGTGCGGCGTTGCCCCCCTGACTCGTCGTCGACGTCTTGGTTGGGATCTTCCTCGGCGTACCGCTTAGCGATCTCGAGGAGGTCGGGGATGTTGTCGAGTGTGCGGGCGTGTCGCTTGAGCTTGGCGACTAGAGGCTCGTAGCGGCACGAGGTCCTGAAGCAGTGGATCGCGGTGTCCGGGTGGATGCCGACCGCGTTGTACCAGAGCTCCTGCCACCGTTGGACCCAGTTGCGGGTCGACTCGCGGGGTCCCTGGACGCAGCGTTCCAGGTCCTCGATGGTGGTGGCCCGAGTGTAGGAACACTCGAAGTGCCTGACGAAGGCGTCTCGCATTTCCTCCCAGGAGTCGATACTGTCCTGGGGGAGTGTGTTGATCCATTGCCTGCACGTCCCCTCCATCATCAGTGGGAGGTAACGGGCGGCGAGTAGGTCAGTGTGACCCGCGATCCCCATTGCCATGAGGTATGTGTCGAGCCAGACTGCGGGGTCATACGAGGAGTCGTATTTTTCGATCTCCTTTGGCGCCTTGAAGTTTGGCGGGTACTTTTCGCCGCGGATCATTGGTCCGAAGCACTTGGGCCCCAGTCGACTGAGCGACCCCATGGGCTCGCCATCGCGGCGAGTATTTAGGGTGTGCCGCAAGTCGTCGGGCTGGCGTGCGCGCCAGTTTTGGTTGTTGATGATGTGAGTGCGGGCGTCGACGGGTTCTCCGTTGGCGGCGACAAAGTTGGTCGCCGGCCTGGGATCGTTGGTGGAGAGTGCCGCGTTCGCGGGTCGGCGTTGGAGCTGCAGTGGCTCCGGCGGCGGGCAAGTGAGGGTATTTGCCGCCGCTGGGCGGCCGCTTGAGGCCGCCCTGCTTCCTGAAGAGCGTGAGTATACTCGCCCTTGCGAGTCGGCGCCCGCCTTTTGCTGCTCCACGGCCTTTGCGAGCAGGGCCCGAACGTACTGGATTTGCAAGGCGCCGTCGCCGGTGGCCGTGATGCTGTCGGCTGCTGCTCGGCCTGCCACCAGGTTGTCCATCGGGGTGGAGAACAGTGGTAGGCCGTTCGCGTCTCGCTCTCGTGAGGAGACGACTATGCGCGGCTGGTCCCTGGGAGGGGTGCGGTTGGGTGGTGGTGGGGCACCCATCGCCGTTGATCCTGGCGGGGGTCGAGCGCTTCCGCCTGGTGGCGCGTTTTCGCAGATCGCGCGCTCGGCTATGCGCGCCGGGTCGTTCTCATCGTCGAAATTCAGGGCGCGCCCCTGAACGGTGGGGTTCAGGCGCGACCTGATCCGCTGCTGGTGGTAGCGTGACAGTTCTTGCGCTGTCACCTGCTCGAGGCGAAATTTTTCGCGCTCGGCCTGCTCCTTGCGTACTGCCTCCGCCAGTTTCAGGCGGAGTTCCTCGACCTCCGTTGCCGTAGCGTTGGGAGGGATCGGGGTGGAGAAAGGGTCCTCCGGCGGATCGGCGCCGGTGGCCATGTAGGTCGCAGCATGGCGACCGGTTCCGTCGTGGAGGTCGGCGGAGTTTTCCGACCCGGAGTCGAAGTCGAAGATCCCGAGGATGGAGGGGTCCTCGAAATCTTCCGCGTTGGAGACCTGAACGATGGAGCCCGCGGACGAGGCCGCGGTGATGGATCCGGCGAGTGACGCCGGCGTCGCCGAGTCGGCGTCGTCTGTGACGGCCGCGTCTTCTGCGGCCGCCGAGTTCTCGGCCACGTTGTTATGGGCCGAGTCGTACTCGGAGGCGAGGCGGTGGATCGTGCGGACCTGGCTCTCAGAGAGCCGATCGCGTGGTGGCGACTCGCGGATGCGAGCCGAGTCCTCCGAGGTGGTGATGTCGGTGAAGCCGACGAAGAGGCTGATCGTGCCGATCGGCAGGATCACGCTGTGCGTGACGGGTCGTGCCGCCGGGACGTAGCTGCTCGGCAAGATCTGGAGCATCTCGCCGATCGCTATCATGCGGCCGGTGGCGACCGTCTCGTTGATGGGCAGATTGGATCTCGCCGCAGAACACCGGCCAGACCGGCCAGGCCCCACGGTGGGCGCCACTGTCGTGGGAATGACCACGGCAGATGCTGCAATTGGCAGCGAGTAGTAGAACGAAGGGCAAGGGCGGCCAGCCATCTGCGGTGCGAGATGAGGGCAAAGACACAGGGATTTACCCAGGTTCGGCCCCCCCGGAGGGTAAAGACCTACTCCTGCTAGATTGTATTATGGAGGTGATTACAATGGGCGAACTCGGCGACTAGGCGGCGAGTTGCTCAGGTGTATGAGGGAACGTGTCTCTACTCACCCCTTAGGGAGGTTTATATAGGCTCACCTCCCCTAGGGTTTACATATCTCAACCGATTCGGTTACAACTTTGTCGATCGTTTAAGTCAAACCGACTGGGCCTATCTACTCGCGTGGGCCTTTGACCTTCAGTCGCCTGGTGCTTTGACAGGCTTTGATCCAGTCGCCGTTCTGCAGGCCCACTCGCCAGCCCTTGGGCCAGTCGGAAACGTCCCGCTGTGGATACCCCAATAGGCATATCCCCATCACAAGGGCACCACCTTCTCTCTCGTTCACTCGCTGACAGCCGCGGCCCACACGGCGTCATCGTCTCCACCCCGGCGACGTGTTCTTCCCCAAATCAAGCGAGTGTTTCCTGTTTAATATCGCGTCGTCAATTCCCGTTGATTGCAGGAGTGATTCACGCCCCCGTCTCGCCTACTTAAACCCCCTCTGCCCCCTCTCCATTTCCCTCCTAGACTTCAAGCACAGAGCGCCCCCAGGCTGCCCGCAATCGCTCTTGCACCGCCGCAGACAGAGCTCACTCCGGCGACCAATCCCGGTGAGCCTCGTGCGCCCCTTCCCCTCTAGTTCATGCAGACAGCCTCGCAACTTCCTTGCGCACATTCTGACACCATTAGTTCATCCTATACTGCCCCAGGTCGTCGACTTCATCAAGCACTGCAAGCTCCCGATGACGTCTTCAACTCCGGCGACTAAATTCGATGAGCCCCGTGTTCCCCTTCGCTTCTGATTCACACGAGCGTGTTCGCCGTAACCTTGCGCACCCCCTGATGCCTTTGATTCATGCTAGGGTGACCCGGAGCGCCGCCAACGACTTCGTCACCGAACACCCGACGCTATCTTCAACTCCGACGAGCCCGTGCCGCCGTTTCCGTGCGCCCCTTGTCAAGCCGTCGCCACGTTGAGCTTCAGTACACCGTTGCGAGTTTGGTAAGCACCTCCGACGACCCCAGAGCCCCCTGTAGCCATCGCGCCACCGTAGACAGAGCAGCCGCCGCCAGTCGTCGCCGCTAGCGCCGCCAGAGTGTGGTCGTTTGATCGCGCACCGTTGGATCCAGATCTGACAGGCTAGATAGAACACTTAAGCGAAGGGGTATGAGTAGATCTGGGCCGTGCAGATTAATTTAGATCTAACGGCTTGTGTGCGTGATCCTGAGAGAACCGGTACGCACCAATCAGAACGTGACGCGTGGCTAGGGATTAGATTTAAAAACAGAATTTGAATCTATTAGTTGTTTGATTTTGTTTTAGCCATAACTTTTGATTCCCACTTTCAAATTTGACAAATTTTATATCAATGGAATCAGGAGAGCAAGCCCTTTCCAAATATGCAATGTGTTTATTGTTTTGTTTATGTTAAAATGTTTTTATTTACAGAAACATGTGTAGGCCTATTTTGTGTATAAAAATTATTTGAGAAATGTTTTAGTGTTTAAATAAATGTTGTTTGGCAAGTTTTGAACTTGTTTATGAACCAGTACTATGCACTTGTCTTGTTGAGTTTAGAAAATCATCACATATCATATTGCATGCATCCATATATTTTTGCTTGTATTTATTTGGTATGTGATTTGTGGCTATGATTTTATGTGTAGATTTTGGTGCCAATAGTGATTGTGATTGTGAGGAGTGTAGATACTCTCCAAACTACCAAGGCAAGTGGTGCTTCATGATTTTATCCCTATGTTTTCTACTATGCATTATAAATATCTTGATAGTCTTGCATGATTATATTTTTGCTTATATGCTATGATGGGAAAACCTAGTAGTTGTAGAATTGCTAGAAATTTCTAAGTAAGATGTTATCCATGCCATGCTTAGCCTAGCTAGTAGCAACCAAGGGTGGTGATATAATCATGATATGATAAAATATTTCTAAGTCTTTGGACTTGAGTTTTTACTTAATAAAACAACTAAGTGAATGAAACACCTGGGTGGAATGGAAGGAATGGTTTATGTTGAGTGGTTACACAAGGCCCATTTCTATGGTTTACCTTGTGTATCTCACTTGTGGAAAGCCACCCAGGAACAAAGGGATTTGAGAGGCCAAATGTTAAGAAGCTTCTAGTGCAACCACTTGGCAATATGGGCTCTGCATGGATCACATAGGTTGCAAGAACTTAGCCATTTGGACAGTTGGTGGTAGTGGGATGATAGGTTGGAACGCGTCCATTTGGTCTAAGGGAAGGCTTCTGAAAGGTCCTGTCTTGGTGAAAATCAAGTCTTGTGGGGAAAGTGCACAACCTCTGCAGATGGAAGAATCTAAGTACTTAGCCATGTCCCTGGTATTGGACAACTTGAGCATAAAGACATGGAAGCTATCAAGAATCTCCTCATCCCAATTTCTAAGTAAAACTTGTGGTTGAACAAGGGTGAAGGACCCCAATGTCTATTGGTGGTTCCTTGGGAAAAGTTTTGACAAAGAAAAACTTAGTGATTTCAACTAATAGGCAAAACCTATTTTGAGCAAAGCAAGCCTAAACTACACTTAGCCAAATTGCATATAGTATCTAGTCCACGAAAATTATACTAAGGTATCACTTGCCAATACTATTCCAATGTATTGACCCACTGTGGCTATAACTTGTGATGTTGCAGGTTACTCTGATGAGGATTAGGAGTCATGAGTCTACACTCAACATGTTTTCCTGTGGCACATGAAGATGAAGACTTTTATCTATTTACTTATTTAAACTCTTGTACTAGGCATGTGGCCTTGGAGTTGTAAAGACTATGTTTGTCTCTGGAATGACTGTAATAATGACCTTTGTTTCTGTGTACTTCATCTTAAACTGTGGATGCTAGCATTGATCCAGGGACTAGCATTGCAATCACAGGGATCCTTTTCCTTTATAAAGGAGGGATCTTACAAGGTAACCGTTTGTGTACGGATTATCGGAAGTTGAATGATGTCACCATCAAGAACAAATACCCTTTGCCCAAGATAGAAGATTTGTTTGATCAGTTGACCGGTGCCAAAGTGTTTTCTAAGATTGATCTTAGAACGGGTTATCATCAACTCAAGATTCGTGTAGAGGATATTCCCAAGACTGCCTTTACCACCAGATATGGATTGTACGAGTATACAGTCATGTCTTTTGGATTAACCAATGCCCCCGCTTATTTCATGAATCTCATGAATAAGATTTTTATGGGCTTCCCGGATAAGTTTGTCGTTGTTTTCATCGATGACATCCTGATTTATTCCAAATCGGAAGAAGAACATGAGCTACACCTAAGGACCATTCTTGGAACCCTTAGAGAGCATCAGTTGTATGCCAAGTTTAGCAAATGTGAATTCTGGTTACAGGAAGTAGGATTCCTCGGTCACATTGTATCAGCCGGAGGAATTGCCGTTGACCCTGCCAAAGTGAAAGATGTAGAAGATTGGCAAGCCCCAAGTTCGTGCATTTCTCGGATTGGCAGGATATTACCGCAAATTTGTAGAAGGATTCTCGAGTATCGCCAGACCCATGACCCAATTGCTGAAGAAGGACAAGAAGTTTGAATGGACCGACAAATGCGAAGGAAGTTTTCAAGAACTCAAGAGAAGATTGATTTCAGCCCCAATCTTGATCATGCCGGATATCACTAAGCCCTTCGATGTGTATTGTGATGCATCCAAGATCGGTCTCGGATGTGTGCTAATGCAAGAAGGCAAAGTTATATCTTATCTATCTTGAAAACTGAAGCAACATGAGAAAAATTACCCAACCCATGACCTCGAACTCGCAGCCGTAGTTCTAGCCCTGAAGACATGGAGGCATTACCTGATGGGTAACTGTTGTGAGATTTATTCGGATCACAAGAGCCTGAAATATATATTCACTCATAAGGAGCTGAATATGAGGCAGAGAAGATTGATTGAGCTAATCAAGGATTACGAATTGGACATTCACTATCACCCTGGTAAAGCCAATGTGGTAGTCGATGCCCTTAGCAGATTGCCGTGCCGCTTGAACTCCATGATCTTAAAGGAGCAACCAAGTCTGCACAAAGAGATGGAAAATTTTCGAATGGAATTAGTGAGTGAAGGATTTTGGCTAGCATAGAACTCCAGCCCACTTTTATTAGTCAGATCCAAGAGGCGCAGAAAGGAAATGCTAGTATCGACGGAATCAAGCGTCGTATCGGTACAGGCAAAGTACCCGGATTCACCGAAGACGAAGAAGGAATTCTGTGGTACAAAGGACGCCTTTGTGTACCAGCAGATTCTGAGTTGAAAGACGTTATTTTGAAGGAAGCTCATGATACTCTTTATTCTATCCATCCTGGAGGAACTAAGATGTATCAAGATTTGAAAGAGCAATTTTGGTGGCATAAAATGAAGAGAGAAATCGGAAGCTATATCGCCAAGTGTGATATATGTCAGGGAGTCAAGGCAGGACATCAAAGACCCGCTGGATTGTTGCAACCCTTGCAGATTCCGGAATGGAAATGGGAATCCGTTGGAATGGACTTTATCACCGGATTGCCTACTTCTAGTAGGGGAAATGACTCTTTCTGGGTCATAGTGGACCGATTGTCCAAAGTCGCCCATTTCTTACCCGTCAAGACCACATATTAGAGTTCGAAGCTAGCGGAGTTGTACATCACTAGAATAGTTAGTTTGCATGGAGTCCCCAAGAACATCGTATCGGATCGAGGAACTCAGTTTACCTCGAGATTCTGGAAGAAAGTTCAAGAAGGTTTAGGAACCCGCCTAGATTTCAGCACCGCGTATCACCCTCGGACCGATGGACAAACAGAGCGAGTAAATCAAATACTCGAAGATATGTTGAGAGCCTGTGTGTTAGAATATGGATCCAAGTGGGAAGACTGTCTGCCGTTTGCAGAATTTTCATACAACAACAGTTATCAGGCTAGTTTGCAAATGGCCCCATTTGGATTCATGTACGGAAGGAAGTGTCGCACCCCTTTGAATTGGTCGGAAGTAGGAGAAAGTCAAATTTTCGGACCCGACATCCTACGAGACTCAAGACAGCCCAGTCCAGACAGAACAGTTACGCCGACAAGAGACGTCGATACCTCGCCTTCAACATAGGAGATTTTGTGTATCTGAAGGTGTCGCCATTGAAGGGAATGCAGCGTTTCCAACTCAAAGGAAAGTTAGCCCCTAGAGATATCGGACCTTTCAAAATTCTGAACCATCGAGGAGAAGTGTCGTATCCATTGGAACTACCCGAAGAGATGTCAGCCGTGCACAATGTGATCCATATCTCATTACTTCGCAAGTGTCTCGAAGTCCCAGAGAATACCGAAGTGTTCAAGACCGGACCATAGAGATCAATGATGACCTGACCTATCCCGAAGTACCCATCCGTATTTTGGAAGAATCTTTCCGAACTACCCGAACACGAAGCATCAAGTTTCTCAAGATTCAGTGGAGAAACCACACGGAAGAGGAAGCTACCTGGGAGCGCGAAGATCACATCAGGACGGAGTTTACCGATCTCTTCAAATCCTAGGTAATCTTTTCGTCCTTTTTCAAATCTCGGGACGAGATTTTGTTTAAGGGGAGAAGTTTTGTAACATCCCAAAAATATTAAACTAGAATCATCAAACTCTAATCATCAAATTTAGGGTTAACAAAAACTTTTCTAAATAAAAACATGAGAGCATTCATATGTGTATGCATCCTAATTTGGATTCTTTTGAATTGCCTTGTTTATGTGTTTCTTTGCTTGCAAAGGATTCTTACGTGAAATAAACATCATCTAAACCATCCCCACACTTTTCCCAAAGACAAATAAATCAAAACTAACAAAATAAAGGAATGGTCATTTTGGCCAATTTAACTCCCATGCCTACTTTGGCTGTCTCAAACTTTCAGAACTTAACAAAAACTTGTTTGGATCTTTACACCCCTTGATAGAACTCATAAAAAAGTATCAAGGCCCACTTTGTGATCATCCAAAAACTTTCAAATGCATAGTTTAAATGACAATTCAAAATTGAATCTTTATCATATGGGAAGATCCCATTTTTTAAAAAACCACTCAAACAAGCTCAACTTTCAAAACCCAAGCATTTGCAGACTCACCAGCACCAATCTAGCACACCCACCAAAAATCTTTTCAAAATTCAAAACTTGAATTCATGCGGCCATTTCATCAAACACCTTGCAGATTCAAATCTAACAAAATCAAAACACTATAGTGTGCAATGTTTTGAGCCTAACTGGTTCCCTCTCTAGCTCACAATAGCCTTAGTAGATCATCTAACGAACTTAACTAATCACTAGCACCACTGTGAGCTCTCCAATGCCATCAATGGTGAACAGCCGAAGCACACCATGCCACCCCAGTGTAGACAGCAAGTTAGGAAAGAAACTAGCCGTGCCAACCTTGTCTGGGAGATCACCCATGCCTCACCGCCCCCTCTCGACCAGCCCTGCCTCAAATACATCGACCAGAGCACCCAGGAACGCCGCGCCCGTGCCTCTGTCAACCATGTCGAGCGTGCGCCAGAGCGCTACCCTCGACACACGCCCACAGACCGCGCGCCGCCCTCGCCGCGTGCATACATGATCGCCAGGAGACCGCCAGACATCCCCGTTCGCCGCCCCATGCCTCACAGCCACCGCTCGCCGTCGAAGACACCGCCTATGCCGCGCAGAGAGTCGCGTGTTCTAGACCGTTTGCCACCGCCCCTACGCGCGCATTAAAGCCGTAGAGCATCGCCAGGAGACACCAAGCGATCGCCATCGCCGGCCATGCCTCTAGCAGCCCGTAGCCATGTCGCCACCGTCGCCTGCCCATCCCGTTCGGTCTCGTCGTTGCCACTATAAATAGAGGCCACCCCCAGCCGAATTGATCACACCATCTCACTCCCCTCTCCTCACTGATCGTTTCACCTCGTTCCCGAAGCAAGGCGAGCAGCACTTCGCCGGAGCCCGCCGCCTCTGGAGAAGAAGGGAGCCATCGATTGGAGCCGCCCCAGGAGAAGCTGCCGGTACCAGGAGGTTCGCCGTCATCGACTTTGTCTTTCGCCCGCCTCGCCGACCCTCGACCGAGCCCCGGTGAGCCCCCGACGACCCCCACCTGCCGCGTTAGGTTTCTGTCTCGTCGGCATTGCCCAACGTCGACGATGACCCTCGGTCGTTGGATTAGAACTAGATCGAACACACCACATCGCCCCATACCGCTTCGCACCCCCTCGTCTCACTGATGCGTGGGGACAGCAACTTAACCAGCCCGCATAAGCGTTGTGCTTAGCAGGCCGGCCCAGTATCGTTTTCCGTGCAGCCTAGTCATTTGAATTTAACCTTTTCCATTTTATTTCAAACTCACTTCTGCACCTAGATTCAAAAATCAACCCAGATCGATTCAGTGAACCAAATTGAATGAAACCAATTTTGTTAGAAAGGTCTGTAAATGCTGAATCCAAGCCCGTTGGATTCAATTCATTTGGATCTGGAGATCACCCTTGTAAAAATAACAAGGCAAAACCTTTTCTGCATTCAAACATTTTTCAAATTTAAACCATAATAGCTTTTGAGTTGATTCCAACTCTCAAAAATCACATTCAACCATACCTTTCAGAATATATAAAAATATATAGGTTTACTTACAGAAATAATGTTCAAGTAATAAAAGGATGCCATATAGGCATTTCTAGTCACTTTATTTAATTAAAATAAAAGGGTAAAACCTTATTAAATTGTGACACCACTTTAAATATTATTACCATGGACTAAAATATGTGGTGATGAAATGTGTCAACATGATCCCATGTTTGGTTTGGAGAATATTAAATCTTAAGCAGTTTTTCAATGAGTAGAAATTACTTTTCTAAAAATAAAAGGAATTAAACCAAGCTTTAATCTTGTAATGTTAGTGATGATGCTAGATCATCTATAGGACCCTTTTGTGTGATGATTGCAAGTAGTTAAGAATTGTTTGGTGATTGTGTACCTCGTATTTATTTATAGACGCTAGTACCGACCAAGGATACGAGGAAGAAGGAGGATACTACGAAGAAGAAGCCGAGGAGAACTTCAACCACTACTCTGCACAAGGCAAGCTAACACTTGCAATTTAGCAAGCTTATACTGATATTGTGCAAGCCTTACTAATCAAGTTGACCTATGCAAGCTAATACTTGCTTGTCACCATGCCAACTATATGCCTTAAGCATAGATGATCCTACCCACTTGATAAACCAATCCTAGTTTTTACTTACAAGCTTTATACTTTATTTCTTTATCAAAGCTCTTACTTAGAGTTTACTTAAGTGAATTGTAGATTCTAGAAAGATATTTGGAGGTTGCATAAAGAGCATAAAATTTGGCCTAAGCTAGATAATCTTGATATCATCCCAAGGCATAAGATTGAACTTAGTTGAAACTCTACTAGTTTACCACCCCTCATTAGTACTTACCCCCACTTGTAGATGCTAGTTCTAAGCATAAAACTTGATCAACTTTAGATGGGAATACTTGGTGGAAAAATGGTTATGAAAACCTTGGAATGATGGATCATTCTATTGAAATGTTTTGGACATGTGTTTCCGAACACCAGATGATTTTAGTGATGAAAATATTAAGGCATGAGCCTTAGCCCTTTATAAAACTGATGGTTGTCTGGATGCGATACCATTCCAATTTTATCGTACAACCACAATACCCAAAGATTGGGTAGGGCTTGACTGGAAACTTATATACCCTAGTATTAGTTCCCTCACGGCCAAGGTCTGAGCTGAGGCTACCTTGTGAAGATTGTCCACCTGTGCAGTACCCAAGATGACAGTTGGTCATGGTTGGCAGGCCAAACTCACAGGAGAGGTGCTTATACTAGGGCATGTAATTGAAAGGTTAGGATTGATTATCCGCATACTGAGTATGGTGAATTCAGGATTTGTTCCTGACGGATGTATCGAATGTTGTGGTGAAAGTGTACAATCTCTGCAGAGTGTCAAACTATTCGAATAGCCGCGTCCGCGGTTATGGACAGTTGGAGTGGCCATACTGTTCCCCCGTCAGATGTTTTCAAAATGACTTGTGAAATAAATGGAGACTTTGACTTGACCACAATAAGTTGTGATATGAAATACAAGTTCCCACTTAGGAGTTATAACATTCTGACTAGCTTCTCTTGCTTCTGAACTTATTAGAGATAAATCTGGCTTCTTGCAAAACAACCCTAGAGCTTAGTGTCCTATTACAAAAAAAATCCCTTCAATTGTTAGTATTAGTTTGCGAGTACTTAAAGAGTACTCATGGCTTTGTCCCTGGATATTCCCATGGCCAGACTATGAAGAGGAGTACCTGGAGGATGGAACCCAGGAAGGTTACGACAACTAGGATCATCTCCCATCGTCAGCATTGCCTGTGACCCCGAAGATGGAGCTTCGCCTACGCTACCGTTATTATTACGTATTTCGCTCCTTGTGTTGTATTAAGACTGGATCATGAGATCCTTATTTGTGTAAAACCTGATGTATGGTTTGTAATGGATGATGTACTGTGGTATCCAATTCTGTTATGTCTCGCAAAAATGGTATTCCTGGGATTGCGATGTATGGCATAACAGGCATCTGGGATTAAAAATCCGGGTGTTGACATGACCTCTTTTTGACGACTGTAAGTATGCTCATTCTGATGATAAAGTTGTTGCCAGTGACAGTTATATTGTCAACTTTATTCAAAGTGCTACTGAAAGTTATTATGAGAGAGGGAAACATGGTTTTATGCACCTCAATAATGTTAAGTTTCCCCTTTTTTGTTGAAAGCTTTGAAGTTGCATCTGTTTTGTCTTCCTATGCTAGTGGATTTTTGTTTCAATAATTCATTTTCTCATGATACCCCCATGCATAGGAAGTGTGTTAGACTCAAATGTATTGGTTATTTTCTTCTTCATGATCTCTTTCACTTCAAATATTTATCTCCTATGTGAGCATCTTTGAAAGTTTCAAGCCTAACTTAAAGGCATTAAATAAAAGTACTTGTTGGGAGATAACCCAAGAGTTTTGTCGAGTCTTGGAAGTTATTACCTCTGTAATAACCGCTCCTTATCCTTTTTGTTTTGGCTTTTGTGTCAAGTTCAACTACTTTTGTGAAGTAGAGGAGTTGTGAAAAGTGGTTGTCCTGGGACAGATTTTTGTGCTGCATTGTAAAAATTCTTTAGGAAGCTCAGTACGTCGGATGGAGCTGCATTTTTCTGTGCTTGTTTTCCAAGTTGTTACCCAACTTACAATAGTTCTGCACTTTTTGATTTGAGCAACAGAAGGTTTTCAAAAAAATTAATCTTTACCTGCTGGTCTGTTTTGACAGATTTCTGCCATCATTTGCATTTGCCTCTTACAGGAGCCTTTGTTTTGATGGGTTTTCAGTTGAAGTATATACCTAAAGGTTTATTGTTTTTGCTTACACTAATGTTGCCATTGCGGTTTGTGTGAGACCTTTGTAGGAAAGGAAATTCCAGGGGAAGGAGAAAAGGAGTCTGCAGAGTTCGTTTTCGAATAGGTAAAAGTGGTGAAAACAGAAGGTTCGTGAAAGTCCAATATTTTTATATTTTTGATGTTTTTAATACGTAATGGAAGTTACGAGACGGAACAGAGGAGGAAACGGAGTCCGGGGTGGCCAAACCCACCCTAGGTGCGAGACCTGCCTGGCCGCGCCTGGAGGGGGTGTGCCTCCCCCGAGCTCCGTCTCCGCCTCGTTTTCATATCCAAACCTTCCTTATGCATTGAAACTTCCTAATTTATAACCCCCCAGGTTCCCCTAGGTTCGTGAATCGTGTTCTCATCGTTTTTTCATTTTGATCTGTTTCTGTTAGGAAATCTTCTCAAGTTTAGAGCACCATGGTCTACGACAACGATAAAGGCAAGAAGCCCGAGGAAGATGATCCTCAAAATACCAAGGAGGAGGAGATTTTGGTAGGGTATGAAGGAGACATGGAGGAGGACAAGCATCCGGACACCCGCACTACCGTCGCAAGCATTGGAGTGGTGGCAAAACCTACCAAGCTTAGGAGGACAGCACGGATGTCTACAGGAGGGAGAGCTCCGCACCATACCCTTGCTCCACGGTCATCACCTCCACGTACCAAGAGAGCCTTCCATACTCTTATTCATGAGCATCAATATTAACATGTGCCCAAAGGGAACTTGCCCTTGGTTTGGGATATGCCTCGTTCTAACAATGCAGGGAAGGAACACTCTAAGGAGGAAGAGTGGGGAAAGAATAACAAGGACTGGGATTCTCGGTCCGACATGATCATGAACCGCATTGAGCAAAACTCGGAGCTGATTCGTACTCTGACCTTCGAGTTTTAGGATTTGAAGAAACTTATTGAAGAGCTTATCAAGAAAACACCACCACCACTGAAGGAGTAATTCGTCATCAGGTTTGGCATCCCCTTGGTTTGTTCCAAGCTTGGGGGAGTGTCGCGGTATCACCATCATTATCTTTTATCTTTTACCTTTTTAGTGGATTCATATCTTTGGTAGAGAAGTTATCTGATAGTTTGGTTTGCATGTGGAAGTATCTCTCCTTTAGTTGATTATCTATGTATCCCTTGGTGTGAGTGCCCTTATGAAATATTAATGAGAAGTCTCATCTTTTACTTTTTGTAGTTCTTATTTTTAGTTTGCAATCTCTATTATATGATGGATCTTGTTGATCAGTATTGGCATCACTTTGGGAGTATCAAGTAACTCTAAATTGGTTTTGGCAAACCAATCTCTGGTGTAAGGTTCCCAACCTTTAATAAGGTAGAGATCCATGTGTTTACAATGCTAGTCCCTGGATCAATAGCTATCATCCACAGTTAAGATGTAATATCAAGAAACAAGGGTCATAATACAACTTTATAACCAGGAATAACATAATTTATTACACCTTACATAGCTCATTTGGCTATCTCATTACAATGCAGCAGAATATAACAATAGCATGGGGTCCTTCATCTTCAAAGTGCCACAGGCAGACATGTTGGTTGTAGACTTGTAATCCTACTTCACTAATATCACACAAACCTGCAACATAACAAGTTACAGCCACAAGGGTCAATACATTTGAATTGTATTGGCAAGTGATACCATGGTAGTATAGTGGAGTCTATCATCTATATGCATTTGGCCAAGTGGAGCTTAGGATTGCTTTGCTCAAAATAGATTTTCCTTATCATTTGAAAACACTAAGTTTTTGTTTGACAAAATCATTCCCAAGGCATCTCCCAATAGAAATTGGTGATCCTTCAATCCCTTGTTCACCCACAAGATTTTAACTTAGAAATTGGGATGAGGAGATTCTTGATAGCTTCCATGTCTTGATGCTCAAATTGTCCTTTGCTAGGGACATGGCTAAGTACTTAGATTTTACACTCTGCAGAGGTGGTGCACTTTCCCCACAAGACTTGGTTTCACCAAGACAAGATCTTTTAGAAGCCTTCCCTTAGACCAGAATGGACGCGTTCCAACCTATCATCCCCTACCACCAACTGTCCATTTGGCTAAGTTACTGCAACCTATATGATCCAGGCAGAGCCCATAATGCCAAGTGGCTGCACTTGAAGCTTCTCAACATTTGACATCTCAAATCTCTTTGTTCCTGGGTGGCCATCCACAAGTGAGATACACAAGGTAAACCATAGAAATGGGCCTTGTGAACCACTCAACACAAACCATTCCTTCCATTCCACCCAGGTGATTCATTCACTTAGTTGTTTTATTAAACAAAACACAAGTCCACAGACTTAGAAATTTTCCATAGCATGAATATATATTCCACCCTTGTTTTCTACTTGCTAAGCTAAGCATGATAGTAGTAGGAATCTTAACTTAGGAAATTTTTACTAAGGTTTCATCTACTAGGATTTCCCATGGCATAGTTTATACTTAGCAAAAATTCCATGCAAGTCCTACTTAGAAACATCACTAATGCATAGTGAAAATAATGGGACAAAAGCATGAAGCATCACTTGCCTTTTTGGTAGAGAATAATAGTTCACTCCTTGTCTTTGCAATGATCACACTCTTCAAATCACTACAATTCAATCAAGCAAGGCACAATCTCAATCTACCATTCAAGCAAAACATCACATAAAATGATAGAAACAAAACAATGCATGCAAGCATTTCCCAAAGATTTTTAAATCATAAAACTTGGTGCTTGGGGTTAGAGAGTTTATTCCAAAACATTTCCCAAAGATTTTCTCCCAAAAGAATTTTTAATAGATAAACATTATTTTTATTTGACTAGAAATGGTTTAAATCAAAATTTTATTCTTTTGCTTCACCAAATATATTTTTGAAACCACAAATTGATTCCAATGGTCAGTAGTTCAAAACAAACCATTTTCCAAAGATTTTATCCCCAAAATCATTTTAGAACAAATTTTATATTCTAAACATGCTTACATAAGTTTCTGCAAAAACAATCAATTTAACAGAAGCATTTTACTGAACAAAGTGCATGGTCAGAAAGTACTTGTTTTGATGAATCCATTGATATAAAATTTGCAAAATTTGGACGTGTGGTTTGAAAGTTATGAATTTTTCAAATTAGAACATCTAATAGATCAATTCTGTTTTTAATCAAACGAACAGGGACACGTGGCTGCTTGCTACTGGCTGGTACCGGTTCGTTCGGATCACGCATTGAGGACCGCTGGATTTAAGTTACATCGCACGGCACAGATCGCATACCCCTTCGGCTTTAAGTGACTCTATCGCATCCATTAGATCAACATCTAACGGCTATCAACACTCTGACCATGTTCTGGCGGCGCTCGACGGCAGCGCGCGGCGGCGACGCTCGGCTAGCGGCGGAGCTGGCGAAATAGGAAGCAAGGGAGGAAGAGGAGTGGCTCACCAGGTTCGGGAGATCACGGCGATGCTCAACGTGCTTGCGGTTGGTCAAGAGGCGCACGGTGGTGACGGCAATCGCTCGCCGGAGTTGAGCTGCGCCTCGGGATCGCTCAGATGTCGTCGGGGGCGAGGCTAGAGGTCACCCTACGGCAAGTAGATGGTACGATTAGACGCGCACGGTACCAGGGAACATGTGCGCATCAAAGATAAACACCGGGGCGGTCTAAGCTTACCAGGAAATCTCGCCGGAGGAAATGGCAGGCGGTGGTGCTACTGGTCGTCGTTGTTGCCAACGCTGTAGAGCACGTGCGGGCGAGCTGGCGCTACAGGGAGGTTCGCCAGGAGGTGGGGAGCATGTGAGCGTGGTCGAGGATGCAAGGGGCGGCAGGGTTCGGCCGAAATTGTCGCCGGAGTGTCGTCGGACAGAGGAGCTTCGAGGTAAAAATTGTAGTAGCCTGGTGGCTCCTGTGGGGTGTGGTATGGGGGAGAAGGGAGAGGGAAGCCTGGCGTTTAATACAGTGTGGTCACTGTGAGGCATTAACGCGGCATTAAGGCGGATTCAAGCAGAGGAATTAGTGCAGCAACGGCAACGGCGTTGGGGGAAGAAGGGGTCGTCGCGGGGTAGGAGAGAAAGCTGACAGGTGGGGCGTGTCTGTCTGCGTGAGAGAGAGAGGGGGAGTGGGGTCTAGTAGTCAACGAGTGAGCGGGTGAGAGTAGTGGTGAGAAAACGATTCGCTCGGGGTGAGAGGGAGAGGTGGGCTGGACTGGGCTTAGTTGGGCCTGCTGGCTGGGCTGCACCTTTTCATTTTTTTTGATCTGATTGTTTTTCTTTTTCCTTTTTCTAATATTTTGTTTTGATTTTTATTTAATTAATTCCACATCAATTTGAATTCAAAACTCAACCAAAATTTGTGTAGGTTTAAATACTGATTAGTAGTATAATCTGAAGTCAATTTTGAAATAAAATTTTATTCCTTTTGGGGTCTTTTAATTATTTAATTAGGCCCTTGTTTTAAATCAATTAAGATTTAATAATATTTCCAAACACCATTTGAATTTCCAAAAACCTTCCAAAACCTTTTAGTAACTTTTATTTGATTATTTGGGTGTCAAATAATTCATCTTGAATTATTTGGAAAAGTTTTTAATATGATTTATTAATCATTTAAAATTGGATTTGTCTTTATTCCAATAGAATTAAATATAGTTTTAATTCCCTAAATTTTATTTGGAAGATTTATTTTATTTAAATTAATTAAACAACTTTTATTCCACTTGGGTAATCTGAAATACTATTTTCTCATGAATTATATAATTATTCTTATTAGAGATTTGTCTTTATTCAAATGGAATTTGGTTTAAACCATTTTATTTTATTTTGGAAAAAAATTATCGTTATGTTTTATTTGGATTTGGATTATATCTTATTCCATTTGCTTATGGTCTTTGCCAAGATTTAATTTGGTCTTTAAATATTCCTTATTTAATATTTCTTTCTTCATCTTATAAAATCCATATCTTTTTATTTAGAGATCCAAACTTGGTGATTCCAATTTGTAAAATCTTGTTTAATATTTGTTTATCACTTTAAATATTTTTAGGATTAATTGCTCACCATTTGGTTTGGATTTATAGATAGGTTCTTTATTATCCTTGAAAATTTAATTTCCTTATCTTATTAAATTCATAATATTTTATCTATGGTTCCAAATTGGATGAAATCAATTTATATGGTTTTATAATATTTCCATTTGTCATTCTTGATCATTTTGAAATGTTTGTTTGACCAATTTTTATATGGATCAAATCCATAGACTTGGAGTTAACTTGGAAATGATTTTATTCCATTAGGGTTTAGGGTTTGGTTTTATTTTCTAAATTTCCAGATGCATTTTATGAGGAATGCATTTCTTTTGATTTGGGTTTTGTTGAATTCAAACTTTAATTAAAGTTTGTTCAAGACGGGATTTTAAGTTTCCATTTAGAAACAAAAGTTTCTTTTCACCCTAATTTTCAACAATTAATTATTTTGTTTATTTATTTTTCACATAATAAGATTTGGAAAATCTTGGGATGTGACATCTGGTCAGTAGCAACAATTTTGAGGTTTGAAAGAAAAAGAGAAAAAAGCTTACAGGTATTTTGTACCATCTATTTTCTTTCTTGATTGGCTCATTGATGGTGCTTGACGTGGAGCACTTCGTTGGAAACCCCAAGAGCAAGGTGTGATGAGCACAAAGCTAGTCTTCCCTTAGTAGAGACCAAGGTGGAGAACAAAAATCTGTTTCGGGACAGCAACTCCCCAAATCTTACTTCCCTCTCATTAGAGGTCATTTTGGCACAAAAAGCAAACAAAAAGGATAAGGAGAGGTCATTACTGAAGTAATAACTTCCAAGACTCAAGGAAACTCTTGGGTTATCTCCCAACAAGTACTTTTCTTTAACGCCATTAAGTTAGGCACAAGAAGCAAGAAAATCAAGTATTTGCAAATGAGGAAGCATTAACATCAATACTTGCAAAATCTTCAACTATGAAAGGTATCTCATCCAAATGGGTTTTGGAGGATCCCTTCTCATCTCTCTTTGGCCTACTACTTTCATCAAAAAGATTTTCAGGTGCAATCCAATCAAAATTCTTTTCAAAGGCTTCATGCATTCCAACAAGCTTAAAGGGTATGGGTATCTTAAATTCCTCTCTAGGCTTAGTTTTATCAGAAGTACCCACAACATCCACACTTGAACCTAGCATATTAAAACGCTCAAAGACCTTTCTGGCTTCCCTAGCAACATCATGGAATTCGTTTAATAAAGTTTCAATGATGAATTCCCTCTTTTCAGCATTATTTTCGTCTTTTAGTTTTAGGAACAAGAATTGTATGAAGGGGTTAAGGCTAACAAACCTAGCCTCCAACATATGAACTAAAGAAGCTGCATCAATCTCATAATTAGGAGCAAGCTCTGCTATAGATTTATCCTCAGTATCCTCATGCTTGCTAACATGATTAAAGAATTCTTCAATATTATCTTTCCCAATTATGGAGCCACTACCTATTGCAAGATCTTTCAGGGCGAACTTGGGTAACAACATGGTGAGCTAGAGTACGAACTAAAACTTTTGTCTTCTTGAATAAAGCAAGCAAACCAAGCTAGACTAATTTTTTGGTTTTTTTTGAAAAGAGGCAAACAAAACCAAGCAAAAGAAACTAAGTAAACTAAAAACAAAGTAAAGAGAAAGGAAGTGAAGGATTCCCCTTGTGAAGATGTCCTTAGCCTCCCCGACAACGGTGCCAGAAAACTTGTTGATGGTGCTTGACGTGGAGCACTTTGTTGGAAACCCCAAGAGCAAGGTGTGATGAGCATAGCAGCAAGTCTTCCCTTAGTAGAGACCGAGGTTATCGAACTAGAAGGAGGAAGGAAACGTCACACAGGTGTTGCTAGCAACGCGGAGACCTGCACAACACAAACTCAATACTTTGTCCCAACGAATCAGTGACGTTTTCAAGCTCACCGGTTTGCTATAACAAATGATTAAACGTATGGTGTGTAAGGTAATGGTTTGCAGCAAGTAAACAAGTGAGAGTGGAAGATGTATCAAAGGTAAAGATTGGACCGGGGTCCATAGTTCACTAGAGGTGCTCGCCTTAGATAAACAACATGGCATGAAGGGTAAACAAATTATAGCAGGGCAATTGACAAGAACTGAGCAAGGCATAACAATGCAATTACTAGTCAGAAAGATCCTATGAGATTCGATTGGGCAATACAAAAAGATACATAGACCACCATCCAAATGCATATATGACTAGAAGTCCACCTTCAGGTTATCATCCGAACCCCCTCCAGTATTAAGTTGCAAGCAACAGACAACTGCTTTAAGCAAAGTGTGTAAGGTAAACAGTCCACATGTTCCATGAACAAGAGACCGTTGTTTTCTCCCTAGTGGCAACGGCACATCTACAACCGAAGAGATTTATGTCACTTCCCTTGGAAACTAGAGGCATGAACCTACTATCGAGCATAAATACTACCTCTTGGAGTCACTATCAACTACTCGTCCAAGATAGCTACTAACAACAAAGAGCATGCAAGATCACAAACAACACAGACATGATAGAATCATAAAGACAAAACCATTAATCAAACCAACATAATAATATCAATATCCATCGGATCCCCGCAAACACAACATTCATGATTACAAATAGATTAGATCTTGATCATGAATGGAGCTCACAAGATCTATACATGAAAGCACAAGGAGGAGATACAACCATCTAGCTACTACATGGACCCATAGTCCAAGGTGGAACTACTCACGCATCATATAGGAGAGAAGGCCTCCGGGATGATCTCCCCTCTGGAAGGGCGTCGGGAAGAACTTCAGATCACCCCTGATACAGGTACGACGGTGGCGGCGGCTACAGGAGGTTTCGTGGAATATTGATCGGGTTTTTAGGGTTTCTGCATCGGGGGATTCTTATAGGCGAAGGGGGAGGCCGAGGAGGCGGCCAGGGGCCCCACACCCTACCTAGGCGCAGGGCAGGGCCCACCCGCGCCTAGGGAGGTCTAGGCGCCCTGGCCCGCTTTTCGTCTTCCCTCTAGACTTGTTCCCTACGAAAAGTTATTGACTTTGACATTTCTCCCGTCCAATTCCGAGAATATTGATTTTCATCCTTTCTGGAACCAAAAACAGAAGAAAACAGGCAACTGGCACTGTGGCAACTTGTTAATAGGTTAGTTCCAGAAAAGATATAAAAACATCTCAAAGAAAGACAAAGCAAAGCAAAGTAGATACTAAACAAGCATGGAACATAAAAAATTATAGATACGTTTCCGACGTATCAAGCATCCCCAAGCTTAACTATTGCTCGTCCTCGAGTAGGTAAGTGATAAAAGAATAATTTTTGAGGTGACATGCACCCTCACAATAAAGATCTAACCATTTGCAAGCATTAAAAGCTAGGATCAAAGAACTCTAAACATGTGCATCAAAGATGGATTTCTAACAATAGTACATAGTAACTATTCATGCAACATGAAAGGCTACAAACAAAGATCATGAATAACATGCATTGAAAAACGTTTCTTTGTTTCACATACAGAAAACATGGCATAGTGGCATTCAGCTTGTCCCTCATAGAGTAGCAAATAGATGCATAGGACACCTTCATAGTTCACAAGGGTGACTAGAAACAAATAGCACAAGAACAAGTAATATCATAATATGCATCAATCAATAAGCTTTGTAACACTGCACACAGAATGGCAACTATGCTCTCTTAATGTTGCCTAAATGTAGAAGGTGGAGACTCAACATAATGGTGGAAGAAAGGCCCTTCACAAAGGGAAGCAGGGATTTCAAGTTTTAAAAATATCTTCCAAAAATTATGGTACTTGTTAGCTTTCAGCCCTCATTGCCCCTATCATAAGCATCGTGAAATGATTAAGGTTAAAGTGAACAAACTATGGAGTATATGCTTGACAAAGTATAAGTTGGAAATCTCAAGTCCCTTGAATACGAGGGCCACACCTCATGCTACTCAACTTCAGTCACCTGTAAGTTCTTGTCATTGTAAGTATATGCATATCATAGAGAACCACCAACGGGGTACCCCTTGCACATGGTACAGGAGCTATCCCATTACCAAAATGACAAGGCAAGCAGACAATGAGCATCTCAGCAATCTTTTTATTTACTATATGCATAGCTTTTTATTGAGGATGCTTCATATATAGCTCACTATAGTGATGTTGCAAGTTTCCACCATGATTAGGCTAACGGCCCAGGCGTTTCTCTAACACGATGTATAAACTCCATGAACTCACAAGCTCCCCTTTTATTTCGCATACTCACCATGATTAGGTATGAAGCGTGATTAATTCCACCTTAGACTACGGGTCCATGTAGTAGCTAGATGGTTGTATCTCCTCCTTTGTGCTTTCATGTATAGATCTTGTGAGATCCGTTCATGATCAAGATCTCATCTATTTGTAATCATGCATGTTGCGTTTGCGGGGATCCGATGGATATTGAGATCACTATGTCAGATTGATTAGTGGTTTTGTCTATTTGATTATATCATGTTTGTGTTGTTTGTGATCTTGCATGCTCTCCGTTGTTAGTAGCTATCTTGGCCAAGTAGTTGCTATTGACTCCAAGAGGGGTTATTTATGCTCAATAGTGGGTTCATGCCTCTACTTAATCAAGGGAAGTGACATAAATATCTATGGTTGTAGATGTGCTGTTGCCACTAGGGAGAAAACAAAGGTCTCTTGTTCATGGAACAAGTGGATTGTTTACCTTACACACTTTGCTTGAAGCAGTTGTCTATTGCTTGCAACTTAATACTGGAGGGGGTTCGGATGATAACCTGAAGGTGGACTTCTAGTCATAGATGCAGTTGGATGGCGGTCTATGTATCTTGTTGTATTGCCCAATCGAATCTCATAGGATCTTTATGTCTAGTATTGCATTGTTATGCCTTGCTCAGTCCTGTCAATTTCCCTGCTGTAATTTGTTTACCCAGCATGCCATGTTTGTTTATCTAAGGAGAACACCTCTAGTGAACTATGGACCCCGGTCCAATCTTTATCATTGATACATCTTCCACTGTTACTGTTTACTTGTTGCAAACCACTTTCACCTTCCACACCATACATTTAATCCTTTGTTACAGCAACCGGTGAGATTGATAACCTCACTGTTAGTTGGGGCAAAGTCTTGAGTTTGTGTTGTGCAGGTTTCCACGTTGCTTGCAACACCTTTGAGACGTTTCCTTCCTCCTAGTGGTTCGATAACCTCGGTTTGTTACTCAGGAAAGACTTGCTGCTGTGCTGCATACCTTGCTCTTGGGGTTTCCCGATGAAGCGCTCCACGTTGATGCAGCGCCATCAAGATTTTCTGGCGCCATTGCCGGGGAGGCTAAGGACATCTTCACAAGGGGAGTCCTCCTCAAACTTTCTCTTTACTTTGTTTTTTGTTTGCTTAATTTATTTTGCTTGGTTTTTTTGCCTCTTTCTATAAAAAACTCTAAAAAAATAGTTTAGTTTGGTTTGCTTTCTCTTATCAAAAACACACAAAAAAATTAGTTCCTGCTCTAGCTACTGCTACTCTTTTTGGCTTGCTCAACTTTTGCCAAAATGAACTCTGCTGAGAACACCAAGTTGTGTGACTTCACTAGCACAAACAACAATGATTTCCTAAGCACTCATATTGCTCCACCTGCTCTTGATGCTACCTTTTATGAAATTAAGCCTGCTTTGTTGAATCTTGTGACGAGAGAGCAATTTTCTGGTGCTACTTCTGATGATGATGCTGCTGCCCATCTCAATAACTTTGTTGAACTTTGTGAGATGCAAAAGTATAAGGATGTAGATGGAGATATTATTAAACTCAAGTTGTTTCCTCTCTCCTTGAGAGGAAAAGCTAAAGATTGGTTGCTATCTTTGACTACAAATAGTATTGATTCTTGGATTAAGTGCAAAGATGCTTTTATTGGAAAGTACTACGCTCCTGCAAAGATTATATCTATGAGAAGTGATATTATGAAATTTAAACAACTTTATAATGAACATGTTGCTCAAGCTTGGGAAAGAATGAAATCTTTGGTTAAGAATTGTCCCACTCATGGACTTACTGCTTGGATGATTATCCAGACTTTTATGCAGGTTTGAACTTCTCTTCAAGAAACCTGTTGGATTCAGCTGCTGGAGGTACCTTTATGAATATCACCTTGGGTACTGCAACGAAACTACTTGATAATATGATTGTTAACTATTCTGAAAGGCACACTGAGAGAGCTCCACATGGTAAGAAGGTAAACTCTGTTGAAGAAACCTCCTATTTGAGTGATAAGATTGATGTATTATTGCTATGCTTGTTAATGGAAAAGCTCCTTTAGATCCAAACACTGTTCCCTTAGCCTCTTTGGTTGCTCAAGAAGAGCAAGTTGATGTGAACTTCATTAGAAACAACAATTTCAACAACAATTCCTATAGGAATAATTTTGGTGGTAACAACAATTATAGGCCTTATCCTCCTAATAATGGCAATACCTATGGAAACTCCTACAACAATGCTAGAAGTGCCCCCTCTGAACATGAAGTCATGCTCAAAGACTTTATTAGTAAACAAACCACTTTCAACAAGAATGTGGAGGAAAATATTTTAAACGTAGAGAAAAATATTTCCTCTTTGTCTGAAGCACGGTCCTCTTTTATTAATAAAATGACTGCTAAACCTGAAACCATGGAAAGTACCTTTGGTGCTACTCATGCCATACAAGTTAATATTTATGAAAATGTTAGACTGTTAGCCCAACTTCATGCTAAGTGGGAAAGGGAAGCTGAAATTGATAGAAACAATAGTGTGTGCACCATCACCACCACCCATTTGGATGCCACTAAACCACAAGAAGTCCCTATTCCTCCTCCAACAGTGCCTAAGCCTAATGAGTCTAGTACTAGTGATGCTAAGTTTGATTTTGATCTTGATGGTTGCAATATTTCTAAAGTGATTATGTTCCTGCAAAAACTTTCTAGAAGTCCTGATGCTAGTGATATGCATGTTGCTTTCACCAAACACATTACAGATGCTCTTGTTAAAATTAAGGAAGAGAAGTTAAAACACAAAGCTTCTATTCCTAGGAAAGTAGAAGATAGTTGGGAACTGATGACCCACAAGTGTAGGGGATCGCAACAGTCTTCGCGGGTAGTATTACCAAATTTATTGATTCGACACAAGGGGAGCCAAAGAATACTTACAAGCCTTAACAACTGTGTTGTCAATTCAGCTGCACCTAGAAATAGTTCTTGCTCACAGAAGTTTATCAGTAGCAACAGTAAAGCAACAGCAACAATAGAGCCAGAGCAATAGTAACAGTAACAGTAAAAAGTGGGATTCGAATGCGGTAGGCATAGGGATGTATGGACGAGCGTTGCATGAACAAGTCTAAACATGTAACTTCAAGATCTAGGGCATTGCAGATAAATAATAACAAGCATCCAAGTACTAAACAATCCTAGGAATGTGCTCCATATATAGTCATACGTGCTCGCAATGAGAACTTGCACAACATCTTCTGTCCAGCCAGCCCGTGGCAGCGGGGCCTCTAGGGAACTACTTGCAATTAAGGTTCTCCTTTTCATAGAGCACCGGAGCAAAGCATTAACACTCCGTGAACACATGTGATCCTCACACCACAACCATCCCCTCCGGTTGTCCCAATTATTGTCACTTCGGGGCCTTTGGATCCGGACAATGATATGTGTACACAACTTGCAGATAAGATCACAAACAATACTATCATAATGATTCAATAATAAGTTCAGATCTGAGATCATGGCACGGGCCCTAGTGACAAGCATTAAGCACAACAAGTTGCAACAAAGTCAAATAACACTAATAGAGATATTAGGCACTATGCCCTAACAATCTTATTCGATTACATGATAGAACTCATCCAATCCCTACCATCCCCATAGCCTACTACGAGGGATTACTCACTCATGGATGAGGGAAACATTGATGGTCGATGGAGAGGCATTGGTGATGACGATGGTGATGATCCTCCCCAAATTCCCCATCCTGGCAGGGTGCCAGAACGGAGTTTCTGGTTCCGAATCTTGTCTCTAGTGGTGGAAGCGCAGCGGAACTCTTCTCTGGAAAAAGTCGAACCCTCCTGTGTTTTTAGGTCAAGGGGTAACTTATAGGCACAGAGGGATCCCAAGGGGGTGCCTGGGGTGTCCGTACCCCTCCTAGGCGCGGGCAGGGCCCACCAGCGTTTGGTAGGGGTGTGGGCCCCCTAGGCCTCCACTCCGCTTCGTCTTCTGGCTCCGTGGATCTTCTGGTGAAATATAATTTTTGGCATATTTTCCGGGATTTTTTCCTGATAGTTGATTTTCTGCACAAAAACTAGACACCAAGGTAATTCTGCTGAAAACAACGTTAGTCTGTGTTAGTTGTATCCAAATCACACAATTTTAGAGGATAAACAATATAAAAAGTGTTCGGGAAAGTAGATACATTTTGGACGTATCAATTACCCCAAGCTTAGCTTATTGCTTGTCCTCAAGCAATTCAATTGAAAACTGAGTGCGATAAAAGAACTTTCACGAACACATTTGCTTCATATGATGTAAATATTCTCAGCACAGGAGTAGATGCTTAAACCATTCATAATAAGAAGTATATAACTAAGTCTACTCAATAGTCATTGCAAGATATGACGAGAAACCAACTCAATAATAAGAAGTAACATGAAACATAAACATAAGCAACATTGCAATGCTCATGATAAGGTATGATAGAGTGGTATCTTGCTTGCCTTTGTTTAAAGAGCACAATATAAATGCCAAGGCACCTCTAAAGTTCAAGTGAAGACTAGAGATAAAGATATCAGAGATACAAGCATCAAAGTCATGACATAATTAACCAAGCTTTGAGACAAACACAAGAATGACAACTATGCTCTCAAGAAGGTGCTCATAGAATAAGTGGTGACTCAACAAGGTAGTGAAAACGTTTTGAAAAGTTTGAAAGGCTTCCAAATGCTGAAAGTAAGGTACTCATTAGCTTTGAGCTCTCATTGCCCCTATCATAGGCATCTTCATGTGGTTAAGGTGAAAGTGAGGTCCAATCTGAGTTATATGCTTGATAGACCATAAACTGGAAATCCCATGTCCCTTGAGTACGAGGGCCGCACCACATTCTACTCAACTTTGGTTACTTATAAGTGTTGGAGATATGCCCTAGAGGCAATAATAAAAGTGGTTATTATTGTATCTTTGTGTTTATGATAAATGTTTACATTCATGCTATAATAGTATTAACAGGAAACATTAATACTTGTGTGATTTGTAAACTAAATTAGAGTCCCTAGTAAAGCCTCTTTGTAATGCTGGCTTGTTGGTTAATAGATGATCGTGGTTTCTCAATCATGAACATTCAGATGTTGTTAACAACAAGATCATATCATTAGGAGAATGGTGTGATGGACATACTCCTATAGATAAGCGTAGCATAAAGATCAAGTCATTTCAATAGTTCGTTTGCTATTAGCTTTCTGATACATAGTAACCTAATTCCTTCGACCATGAGATCATGCTAATCACCATCACCGAAAGGATGCTTTGATGACATCAAACACCACACCGTAACTGGGTGGCTATAAAGATGGCATTGAGTGTTCGGAAAGTATGTGTTGAGGCACATGGATCAAGAGTAGGATTTTTCCATCCATATGACGGATAGATATACTCTGGGCCCTCTCGGTGGAATGTCATCCAATTAGCTTGCAAGCATGTGACTAGCTCATAAGGGATCACATATCACGAGAACGAGAAAAGAGTACTTATCGGTAACAAGGTTGAACTAGGTATGTAGAGATACCGACGATCAAACCTCGGATAAGTAAACTATCGCGAGACAAAGGGAAATTGGTATCGTATGTAAGTGGTTCGTTCGATCGTAAATTAATCGTAGAAATATGTGGGAGCCATATGAATTTCCAGATTCCTCTATTGGTTATTGATCGGAGAAGTGTCTCGGTCATGTCCGCATAATTCACGAACCGTAGGGAGACACACTTAATGATTCAATGTTGTTTAGTAGATATGGAATGTAAGTAGGGATACTGAATGTCATTCGGAGTCTCGGATGGGATCCGGGATATCACGAGGAGATCTGGAATGGTCCAGAGAATAGGATTCATATAAGGAAAGTCCGATTCCGGAGTTCGGGAATGATTTCGATGTTTTCATCAGAGAGGTTCTAGAAGGGTCTAGAAGATTCATCGGACCGGAAGGGGAATGGTCCATGAATATGTCATGGGTAAGTGGAATGATTGGATCATATCCTAGGTCACTTGGTTTGGGCATTTGCGAGAGAGAATTAAAGCTCTAAATTGAAAGTCAAAAGGGAGGTTTGAAAAGTCAAACTGGAACAATAGTTTCCTAGTGGAAGAAGGAAAGAGTCCTTCCTTCTATCCAACTTGGGTTTGGGTATGGATTCAAACTCCACTGTCCCAAGGCTGCCCCCCTCTCATAAATAGAGGGGGAGGGCTGCCCCAAGACCACAAGCACTAGCCCTCCCCACCGTGCGCCAAGCCACCGCCGCCGCCGCATGCCGCCGCCAGCCGCCGCCGACCCGTCGACGTTGCCCTAGCTGCCACCGACACCTCCTCCTCCTCTCCGGCCTTCTAAACCTAGATCGTCGAAAACCCTAGATCCACCATAACTCGTACCGGCTTGGGCGAAGCCCTGCGGGATCTTCCCTCTACTTCCGACACCACGTCGTCGTGCTGCCGGAATCGCGAGGGGAGAACTACAACCTCCGCTGCCTACTGGAACAAGGGAGAGGAAGGTCTTCATCGATTACCGAACGTGTGACCGACTACGAAAGGGCTACCGGAATGTAGCGCCAGAAGGATCATCTACGCGATCTTGAGATCGGCAAGTGTACGACTACATCACCCACGAGAATCTGCTCTCGTTAACCGCTTTGGAATCTTCGAGGGTGAGTACTCTAATCGACTCGCTACAATCTAGTAGATTGATCTTGGCTTGTTTGTGTGCATGCGGTAGAATTTTTTTGTTTTCCATGCTACGAACCCCTATAGTAAGTTCTTGTGATTGTAAATACATGCTATCATAGAGAACCGCCAACGAGGTACCCCTTGCACATGATACAGGAGCTATCCGTGATCAAAATGACAAGGCAAGCAGACAATAAGCACCTCAACAATCTTTTTATTTACTATGTGCATAGCTTTTTATTGAGGATGCTTCATAAATGCTCATTATGGTGATGCTGCAAGTTTCCACCATGATTAGGCATGGCTTAGGCTAGCGGCCCAGGCGTTTCTCTAACACAATGTATAAACTCCATGAACTCACAAGCTCCCCTTTTATTTCACACCGACGACATCCGCAAACAAAAGAGCTAGGTATCAACTGGATAAAATATCCAAAAAGTGTTGAAAGCGTTCCCCGTGATAGCACGGTTCTGCTGACTCCCAGCATTTAATTTGAAAGCATATAACTTTCATGGATAGGTCACAATGGTTCAGGATTATTAAGTGCACGGAATAAAGTGTGCCATCAAGTTCGTGAGAGCATTACTAACCAACTTTCTCAAAACAGACAAACATTTTATTTGGAAGAAAACAAGGCATAATGAATATGCGCTGAAATAGCAGATGGTGCTAATAGGTAGGTAAGGTGGACACAATTGGCAATATTGGTTTTTGGGAGTTGGAAGCACAGGTAGAGCTCATAATCAGTGCAAGTGAAGGCTAGCAATAGAGAGGAAGCAACCAACGAGAGAGCAATAATTGTCATAATCGTGCTTGCAACGAAACATGACTAACTATGGCATGAAAGTGATACAAGAACTCTGAAGCAAAATAAATCATCGAGGCTTACTGACTATTGTTTAGTCATATGCATGCGTGAGAATGTGCCAAGTCGATTCACATGAAACTTCTAGAGGAGGATACCACAATATCATACCAAAGTATGAATAAAACAATGCAAGCAAACATTAATATGACATGTCACAAACTATTATCAAGCTGGAGCTAATCACAAGCAAGCAAGAACTACTAGGCATCCATAATAACATACACCCTACATGAACAGACTAAGCATGCTTACAATGATGAGTATATGTACAAAAATGAAAACAAATAGAGTTCGTTACCAGCCTCTTACCACGCCTCAAGTTGTCTTAATCTTCATTATTGCCCTTCACTTGTGTGACTTGAATAATAACATGAAACCAAATCCATTGAGGACGGTTGAACCCTGCAAAGAACTCACAAAACCAAAGAATAAGAACAAATATTTTTGGTGTTTTAGAATTTTTTAAAGAAAGCAAACAAAGCAAAAACAACAAAACAAAATAAAACCAAACAAAGCAAAATATTTTTAGATTTTTCTTTTAAGGAAAACCAAAGCAAAGAAACAAACGAAGAGAAACAACAAAAATATTTTTGGTGTTTTTGTGTTTTTGAGAAAGCAGCAACAAGAACCAAAAAGAAAGCGAAACAATGGATATACAAAGAACCGACTGAACATGATATATAGATGAGCGTGATGTCGGTATACCTCCCCCCAAGCTTAGGCTTTTGGCCTAAGTGGGGCTCAATCCCATGGTGCCCAAGAAGATGCACCTCCGTAGTACGCCGAGGAGGCTCCCTCGTCCTGGTATGAGCTCGAGGCCTCCCCCGTGTAGTACACAACGGGTTCATATGAGGGTGCTTCCTCCTAATAGTATCCATGGAAGCTAAGAGAGGGCAGCTTGTCATCCATCTCCTCCTTGGATCGTGACAAAGGTCCCTGAGAAATACTGAACAAAGTGGTTTGGGGGAGAGGGATCTCTCTCTTCCCCGTCAATAAACAACATTCTATAAACCAAGTTCTCAAGGGTACAACTAGTGGTGACAAAGTGATGTGCTTTCATAGCAGCGAGATCAAGCCTCTGAGGAGCCAAGACTGTATCATTTGGATCAACAGCAATGTCCAAGGCAGTAGCAACACGCGTAGCAATAATTCCCCCATAAATGGGTCCCTTAGCAGTTAAGCGACGAGCAATGAGAGAACCAAGATTGTACTTAGTTTCATTGTTGAGCGCAGCAGCTAAGAAAGCCAAATGATAGCTTGAAATATTACTAGTGTTCTCCCTAGCAAGAACACTAGTGGCAAGATAGTAAGCAAAGTACCTGATGGCTGGAAGTTGAATGTTTCTTATCTTTCCCTGTTGAGCTCTACTGTTATCATCATTGGTTATTCCTCAATAGAGCTCCAACAAATCAGCGGGTTAAGCTGGAATCTTCTTTGCTGACCCAGCTGTACCTAGTCCCAAAGCTTCACAAAATTTCTTCAATGTCATATGGTAAGACCTGCCATAAATTTGGAAAGAAACATCTGGATTGAACATGTTGTTAGTAAAGGAGAAGCTCTCCACAAATGTTTTAGTGAGCGTAGCATATTGCACGATCGCATCCTACATAAGGCTTGTTAGTCTAGCACTCCGAACCAAGGTCATAAAATCATCAAGAATCCCAGCAACCCGCAAGAAGGTTTGGCAAGGAAAGGTGGAGGGGTGCGCATCCCCCTCATCTCCCTCGTCGCCAAATCGCGGTGTGATGAGATCCTCATTGTATGAGGGACTAGCACGGGAGGATGATCTTGAAGTCCTTGCCCTTCTAGGTGCATCACTCTCAATTAATTCACCAAATGTGTGGTCGTCCATGACCTCCTTATTTCTGAAATTTTTAGACAAACATCAAACCAAGTGATTTCCAAGTTGATAAATGAGGAGCAACTACTATAGGAACTTGTTAGAGGTGTATGCATCAAAATGAAATCTCTAAGCAAAGAACAAGCATGCAAGCTCACACAACCTAACACCTATAGCAGCAAAATACTCAAGATACAATCTACCAATCACAAATCTAATTGCACAAGTGGAGGAGGCACATACCAAGGAGCAATCCCTCCAAAAATCAGCAGCAAAGATGGGCTGAGCAAGGAGATCTAAAATCGCGAGCAAGAACAGCAAGAACTCGGGCTTGAGAAAGTTTTTCGGTGTTTTTCGGGAGAGAGAAAGAAGATGACTTTGAGGAGGCACCTAGGAGGGGCCCAGGTGGGCCATACCCCTCCTAGGCGCCACCCATGGGCAGGCCGCGCCTACCTGGGGTGTGGGCGCCTGGGGTGGCCCCCTGGGTCACTCCAGGTGTCCCTCTGCCCCTTTTTTCGAGGAAAAATTTATTTTGAATTTTCTGGGATTTTTTGGGAAACTTTATTTTTGGCCAATTTTCAGGGTATGAAAATTGATTTTCTCGCAGAAACAAACTTTTCATAAGAAGCAAAATCGAACAAAAGCCAAACTACAAAAGTTCTAAGACACTCTAAAACAACTAGCTAACAAGAGCAAAAGCAAAGACTAGGAAGGAGAAAAGTAAAAGAAAGCAAGAATAACCACAGTGAAAACATTATTTTGTTCATTAAAATCCTTTTGTTAACAAGGTTGATCAAGTCTTGTTACTAAAACAAACTTATATGAAACAAAGCTTTGTATTCCACAAAGTGATTATGTTACCTCAAGCTTAATATCAATGGTCCCAATCATAATAGTTTCAAAATTTTCTTGTGGAATGGGACAATATATTTCTCCAACCTTGATGCTCTCAATATTTTCAATGGAATTCAGGCAATAGCTCTTACCAACCTTCTTGGGGAAATAGACCGTATGCTCTTTGTCATTAATATTGAAAGTTACTTTTCCTTGATTACAATTAATGAAAGCACCTGCAGTATTAAGAAAAGGTCTCCCAAGAATAATAGACATATTATCATCTTCAGGTATTTCAAGCACAACAAAATCAGTTAAAACCAAGAAATTATGAGCCACTTGCACAAGAACATCCTCACATATACCAACATGAATAGTAGTTGACTTATCAGCCATTTGCAAAGATATATCAGTTGGTATCAACTTTTCTAGTTGAAGTCTCTTGTAAAGAGAAAAAGGCATAACACTAACTCCAGCTCCCAAATCACATAAATCAGTTATAAAATAATTATTCTTAATAGAGCAAGGAATAGTTGGTATACCTGGATCACCAAGTTTCTTTGGAACCTTACCATTGAAGGAATAATTAGCAAGCAAAGTAGAAATCTCCTCATTAGGAATCTTCCTTTTATTAGAGACAATATCCTTCATATACTTTGAATAAGGAGGTAGCTTAATAGCATCAGTCAAAGGAATTTGCAAAAATAAAGGTTTCATCCACTCACAAAACTTTTTGTAGTGTTCTTCCTCCTTCGACTTGTTTTTCTTACCTGGAAAAGGCATAGGTTTCTGCACCCAAGGTTCTCTCTCTTTACCATGTTTATTAGCAATAAAATCTTCCTTTGTGTACCTAGTGTTCTTAGTGTGCTTCTCGGGTTCTTCCTGAACTTCCTCCTTATCAGGAGCATCATTTTTATCAATACCACTCCCAGTTTCAGCATCACAGACAGATATACTATTAGGATCTACAGCAGGTTCAAGTGGTTCCTCAACTATCTTATGTTTCTTTTTCTTTCTCTTACGAGGACTACCACTACTTTCACCTTGCTGAGAGTCCTTCTCAATTCTTTTAAGGTGTCCTTCAGGATATAAAGGATCTTGAGTAGCTATACCACTCCTAGTTATAATTCCATAAGCATGTTTATCTCCTGAGGCATTAACTAGCATATCCTTTTGTACCTTAGCAAGTTGATCAAGTCGGGTTTGAACCATTTGAAAGTGTTTACAAAACATTTTAATATCATTAGAAGTTCTTTCCACAGTATCTTTCAAATCTTTAATAGCTCTAGAGTTTTCCAATAAATGATTCTGAACTTGTTTATTAAAATTACCTTGCTTAATAATAAAAATGTCAAGTTCCTCTAAACATTGATCAGGAGGCTTACCATAAGGAATATCACCTTTATCAAAGTGTTGGAGAGAATGTACCTCAATAATAGATGAGTGGGTAATTGGCTTACATAATTCTTCTATAGGAGGTAGATTATTCACATCTTCAGCTCTAATACCTTTCTCCTTTAGACACTTCTTAGCTTCCTTCATCACTTCATCATTTAATGCAATAACTCCCCTCTTCTTTGGTGTTGGTATTGGAACTGGTTCAAGAACATCTGGTTTAGTTGTAATAGGCTCAGGTGTATTTAGCTCAGTTGAAGTCCAATCATCATAATTCTTGCTTATTTTAGCCATTAATTCTTCAGCATCTGTAGGAATTATTTTCCTGAAAACACAATCAGCAAGCTATCTAGGTATGTCCTAGAATCATCAGTTAGTCCATTATAATAAATATCAAGAAGCTCATTTTTAGGTAATGGACATCCAGGATGTGGATGAATCAAGGCACAGAACCTTTTCCATGACTCAGGCAATTTCTCTTATTCTCCCTGTTTAAAATCAAAAAGTCTCTGCAAAGTAGCATGTCTAGCACTGGGATGAAAATATTTCTGGAAGAAAGAAGCAATCAAACAATCAGGGCTATCAATGGAACCAGGAGGTAATTTGTTAAACCAAGCCCTAGCTTCTCCTTTTAGTGAAAAAGGGAAGATCTTAGTAACAAAGTACTTGCGCATCTTAAAATCATCAGAGAATAAAGCACTCATAGTAGAAAGCTCATTCATATGAGCCAAATCACTCTCATTTTCAGTCCCACAGAAAGGTTCTTTCTCAACAATATCTAAATAGGATAAATCAAGAGAGAAATCATAATCTTTATCTTTAATTTCTATGGGAGAAGTGGAAAACTTAGGATCAGAGGACAACTTAGAAATAATGGTGCGTCTAGCAAGGAGACTCTTAATAGCACTAGTACCATGTGTGTTTCGGCACTCTTCAACAAAATCATCAGTAAACTCAATGTAACCATCGTTAATATCATAACTCTCACTAGACTCGGGTGAGCTAACAGGTGTAACAGTGTCTTCACTAGGAGTTTTGGTATTTCCTAGACTAGCCATAGTAGCATTGAGGAAAGGACCTAATGAACCACTCGCATCAAGCACATTAGAAGTAACATCATGAGTATCAAACGCAATTTCAGACTCAGCAGTAGTAGTAGTGTGTGTAGCATGTGTATGTGGTGGTGGTGTAACAAGCTTACTTATAACAGACAGTGAATCAAGAGCAGCAGAGGCGTTTAGGGCAGTACCTCTTGTAGTGGATGGTAAAATGGGGAACTTTCCATCACGAGACTTCCCCATGATGAAAGGAGTAGCAGTGAACAATAGTAGATCCAAGTGAACTTACAAATAAAGCTATGCTCCCCGGCAATGGCGCCAGAAAATAGTCTTGATGACCCACAAGTGTAGGGGGTCGCAACAGTCTTCGCGGGTAGTATTACCCAATTTATTGATTTGACACAAGGGGAGCCAAAGAATACTTGCAAGCCTTAACAACTGAGTTGGCAATTCAGCAGCACCTGGAAATATTTCTTGCTCACAGAAGTTTATCAGTAGCAACAGTTTGTAGTAGCAACAGTAAAGCAACAGGAGCAAGAGAGCAAGAGAAATAGTAATAGTAACAGTAAACAGTGGGATTCGAGTGCGGTAGGCATAGGGATGGATGGACGGGCGTTGCATGAACAAGTCTAAACATGTAACATCAAGATCTAGGGCATTGCAGATAAATAATAACAAGCATCCAAGTACTAAACAATCCTAGGAATGTGCTCCATATATAGTCATACGCGCTCGCAGTGAGAACTTGCACAACATCTTCTGTCCAGCCAGCCCGTGGCAGTAGGGCCTCTAGGGAACTACTGGCAATTAAGGTGCTCCTTTTAATAGAGCGCCGGAGCAAAGAATTAACACTCCGTGAACACACGTGATCCTCACACCACAGCCATCCCCTCAGGTTGTCCCAATTATTGTCACTTCGGGGCCTTTGGATTCGGACAATGATATGTGTACACAACTTGCAGATAAGATCACAAACAATACTATCATAATGATTCAATAATAAGTTCAGATCTGAGATCATGGCACTCGGGCCCTAGTGATAAGCATTAAGCACAACAAGTTGCAACAAAGTCAAATAGCACCAATAGAGATACTAGGCACTATGCCCTAACAATCTTATTCGATTACATGATAGAACTCATCCAATCCCTACCATCCCCATAGCCTACCACGGGGGATTACTCACTCATGGATGAGGGAAACATTGATAGTCGATGGAGAGGCACTGGTGATGACGATGGCGATGATCCTCCCCAAATTCCCTGTCCAGGAAGGGTGCCAGAACAGAGTTTCTGGTTCTGAATCTTGTCTCTGGTGGTGGCGGTGCAGCGGAACTCTTCTCTGGAAAACATCGAACCCCCTTGTGTTTTTAGGTCAAGGGTAACTTATAGGCGTAGAGGGAGCCCGAGGGGGTGCCTGGGGTGGCCGCACCCCCTAGGCGCAGGCAGGGGCCACCCGAGGGGGTGCCTGGGGTGGCCGCACCCCCTAGGCCCTGGTAGGGGTGTGGCCCCCCAGGCCTCCACTTCATTTCGTCTTCTGGCTCCGTGGATCTTCTGGTGAAATATAATTTTTGGCATATTTTCCGGGATTTTTCCTGATAGTTGATTTTCTGCACAAAAGCTAGACACCAAGGTAATTCTGCTGAAAACAATGTTAGTCTGTGTTAGTTGTATCCAAATCACACAAGTTTAGAGGAGAAACAATAGCAAAAGTGTTCGGGAAAGTAGATACGTTTTGAACGTATCAGGAACCTTTTATTAATATGCAAGTGAATGAGTTTGATTTCAAAGCTTCATGTGATCTTGGTTCTAGTGTCTCTATTATGCCTAGGAAGATTTATGAAATGCTTGATTTGCCACATTTGGAAGATTTTTTATCTGGATGTCCCACTTATTGATAATGCTAAGAAGAAACTCATGGGGAGTGTTAATGATGTTCTCATTATGGTTAAAAATGCTTATGTCCCTGTTGATTTCTATATTTTGGATGTTGAATGCAATGCTTCTTGCCCTATTACTTTGGGAAGACCTTTTCTTAGAACTGTTGGTGCCATCATTGATACGAAAGAAGGCACCATTAAATATCAATTCCCATTCAAGAAAGGTATTGAACACTTCCCTATGAGGAGAGAGAATTTGCTTTTTGCTCCTCCTTTGAAACCAAGGTTTGATATTAATGCTTCTTCATTTGAAAATACTTGATTTCTTGCTTCTTGTGCCTAACTTAAAGGTTTTAAAGAAAAGTACTTATTGGGAGATAACCCAAGAGTTTCCTTGAGTCTTGGAAGTTATTACTTCAGTAATGACCTCTCCTTATCCTTTTTGTTTGCTTTTTGTGCCAAGAATGACCTCTAATGAGAGGGAAGTAAGATTTGGGGAGTTGCTGTCCTAAAACAGATTTCTATCCTCCACCTTAAAAATTCGTGAGGAGTCTCTGTAAGTCGGATTGAGCTGAAAATTATGAATAAATCCCCCAGTATGTTAGCTAACTTTTGTTAGTTCAACACTTTTTGATTTCAGCAACAGAAGGTCTTCGAAAAAATTGATTTATACCTGCAGGTCTGTTTTGACAGATTGCTGCCATTATTTGCATTTGCTTCTTATTGATTCCTTTTTGGGTTATTTTTGGGAAATTGAGATTTTTGAAAGAGTTGCTACAGTAGCTTGTGTTTTTAGTGAAAAGTTTTTCTATTCTAAAGCTAAACAAAAGGGTCTATTATCTTTTGAATACACTAATGTTGCTAATGAAGATTGTGTGAAGTTTTGTATGAAGGAAAATTTTCACGTGTAGAGAGAGAATGATGTAATGAGATGAAGAATGGACAAAAGCTCAAGCTTGGGGATGCCACCCCGGTGTCACCCCAAGAAATATCCAAGAGTTACAGGCATCAAAGCTTGGGGATCCCCAAGGCATCCCCTTCTTCACCAATAAAAAGCTCAGGTCTTTCTAGACACTTCGTTTTTATTGTTTCATGCACTTTTGTGTTGTTCTTGGAGCGTCTTAGTTTTCGTTTTCTTTGGTTAGTTTGTTTAGTTTGCTTGAATAAATTAGTTTGGACCCCTGTTCTCGCTGTATTGTTTCAAATAAGTTGATTGGTGTTGGAAAGGAGTAGAAAGTTCTTGCTTGAAAGAGCAAGAGGAGCTTGCTTTGACTGTGACTTAGACTTTAGCATGTCATGCTAGGTGTTGTTTTGACCTTATGCTTAGTGATTATTGTTGTAGCATGACTTGTTCCAAACAATTGGGATTTCTTAGTGTGCCTTGAAGGAATCATGCGTTGTTTTAGCATACAAAAGCATAGTATTGTGGTATTCTCCTTTGATGCTTTGTTTGAGTTGACTTGGCACATGCTCACACCATGTTATGACTATGAACAAGTCACCATAGCCTCTATGATCATTTATTCCTTGACTTGTATTACCACTCTATGCTTTGATTAGTAATGTTTTGTTGCTCTGCATGATTATGGCCATTATTGCTCTCTTAGTTGGTTGCTCCCAGTCTTTTGCTAGCCACCACTTGAATGAGTAAGTTCTACTCATGCTTCCAACTCCCAAGAAACCAATTTATTACAAAGTGTCCACTGTAAATTCCTATGCATGGTGTGTTACACCATTCCAAGTATATTGTTGTTTTCAACTATCTTCCAATTTAAAAGTATTTTGTTATGTGAAAACATAGTGATTAAAGCTCTCACGAACTTGATGACACACTTTCTATTTCTTGCCCCTAATAAACTTGAACCATGTTATCTTCCACTATGTTGTATATGCTTGCACTTATACGTTGGAATTAGCAGAACCATGCTGTCATGGGGAACGCTTTCAACATTGCACTTGTACATTGTACATAGTTGATATCATGCTCTTTTGTCTATGGATGTCGTCGGTGTGAAATGAAAGGGGAGATTGTAAGTCCATGGAGTTATGTATTTTGTGTTAGAGAAACGCCTGGGATGCTGGCCTAAGCCATGCCTAATCATGGTGGAAACTTGCAGCATCACCATAGTGACATCTATGAAGCATTCTTCTTATAAAAAAAGAGATTGAGAAAAAAGAGACATATTGAGAAAAGAGGAAAGAGATAAAAAAGCACCATATCCCATGGTAAATAAGAAGAATGCTAAGATGCTCATTTTCTGCTTGCCTTGTCATTTTGGTTATGGGAAATCTCCTGTACCATGTGCAAGGGGTACCCCGCTGGCGGTAATCTATGATACACATGTACTTACTATGACAAGAACTTGCAAGTAACTAAACTTGAGTAGCATGAGGAGCGGCCCTCGTATTCAAGGGACATGAGATTGCCAACTTATACTTCGTCAAGTATATACTCCATAGTTTGTTCACTTTAACCTTAATCACTTCAAGATGCTTATGATAGGGGCAATGAGGGCTGAAAGCTAACAAGTACCATATTTTTGGAAGCTCCTTTTGAAACTTGAAATCCCTGCTTCCCTTTATGAAGGGACTTTCTTCCACTATTATATTGATTCTCCACCTTCTATCTTCAGGCACCAGTTAAGAGAGCATAGTTGCCATTCTTAGTTCTATGTGCATTGTCCCAAAACTTATTGATTGATGCATATTGTTGTATTGCTTGTTCTTGTGCTATTTTCATCTAGCCACTCTTATGAACTTTGAAGGTGTCCTACATCTACTTGCTACCCCTTGAGGGACAAGCTGAATGCCACTATGCCATGTTTTCTGTATGTGAAACAAACAAACGTTTTTCAATGCATGTTATTCATGATCTTTGTTTTGAGCCTTTCATGTTGCATGCATAGTTACTTTGCCTTACTGTTAGAACTCCATGTTTCATGCACATGTTTAGAGTTATTTGATTCCAGCTTTCAATGCTTGCAAATGGTTTGATCTTGGTTTTGATGGTGCATGTCACCGCAAAAATTATTCTTTTATCACTTACCTACTCGAGGACGAGCAGGAGTTAAGCTTGGGGATGCCTGATACGTCGGAAATGTATCTATAATTCTTTATGTTCCATGTTTTTAGTATCTACTTTGCTTTGCTTTATACACACTTTGAGGTGCTTTTCATATGTTTTCTGGTACTAACCTATTAACAAGTTTCCACAGTGCCAGTTGCATGTTTTTTGCTGTTTTTGGTTCCAGAAAAGCTAATAAGGAAATATTCTTGGAATTGGACGGGACAAAAGCCAAAGTCAATATTACACCGAGGAGAACACGTAGTCCAGAGGAGAGACGGAGGGGCGCCACAGGGCGGCCACACCCCCCAGGCGCGACCTAGGGTGGGCCCGTGCCTGGACAGGGTATGGGCCCCCTGGTCGCCTCCCAGCCTCGCCTATTCGCCTATAAGAAGCCCCCGATCAATATTCCACGAAACCTTCTGTAGCCGCCGCCATCATCCCTAGATCGGGGGGATCTAAAGCTCTTCCCGGCACCCTGCCAGAGGGGAGATCATCCCAGAGGCCTTCTTCTTCATCATGCCAGCCTCTGGGATGAAGCATGAGTAGTTCCACCTTGGATTACGTGTCCCTGTAGTAGCTATATGGTTGTATATCCTCCTTTGTGCTTTCATGTATAGATCTTGTGAGCTCCGTTCATGATCAATATCTCATCTATTTGTAATCATGCATGTTGTGTTTTTAGGGACCCGATGGATATTGAGATTACTATGTCATATTGATTAATGGTTTTGTCTATTTGATTCTATCATGTCTGTGTTGTTTGTGATCTTGCATGCTCTCCGTTGTTAGTAGCTATCTTGGCCAAGTAGTTGCTAGTGACTCCAAGAGGGGGTATTTATGCTGGATAGTGGGTTCATGCCTCTACTTAATCAAGGGAAGTGACAAAAATATCTACGGTTGTAGATGTGTTGTGCCACTAGGGAGAAAACAACGGTCTCTTGTTCATGGAACAAGTGGATTATTTACCTTACACACTTTGCTTAAAGAAGTTGTCTGTTGCTTGCAACTTAATACTGGAGGGGGTTCGGATGATAACCTGAAGGTGGACTTCTAGTCATAGATGCAGTTGGATGGCGGTCTATGTATCTTGTTGTATTGCCCAATCAAATCTCATAGGATCTTTATGTCTAGTATTGCATTATTATGCCTTGCTCAGTCCTGTCAATTGTCCTGCTGTAATTTGTTTACCCAGCATGCCATGTTTGTTTATCTAAGGAGAACACCTCTAGTGAACTATGGACCCCGTCCAATCTTTACCATTGATACATCTTCCAATGTTACTGTTTACTTGTTGCAAACCACTTTCACCTTCCACACCATACAGTTAATCCTTTGTTACAGCAACCAGTGAGATTTACAACCTCACTGTTAGTTGGGGCAAAGTCTTGAGTTTGCGTTGTGCAGGTTTCCATGTTGCTTGCAACACCTTTGAGATGTTTCCTTCCTCCTACTGGTTCGATAACCTCGGTTTCTTACTGAGGGAAGACTTGCTGCTGTGCTGCATCATACCTTGCTCTTGGGGTTTCCCGACGAAGTGCTCCACGTGGACGCAGCACCATCAATGACATCGCCACGATCTTTTGTTTCTGCGATGACCAGGTGACCACACTTGATCCAAAAAGAACACTAGTCCCATGGTGCTATTCCGATCAACATGATCTCTAGCATGATCACTGTCGCTAAAGCCAGTGAGCATTGCATCTTAGCTCTCTTCTCTGTATGTGCAGCCCAAACCCAGCATCCCACGCACATATATCAGCACTTGATTCAGTGCATCCCAGTGCTCTCTGCCAGGTGCCTCCATGAATCTACTCAGCACCCCCACAGCATAGGCAAGATAAGGTCGAGTATTCACCAAGTACCTCAAACTCCCGATCATGTTGCGATATTTTGTTGCATCTATCACTTCCCCATTCTTATTCGTCAATTTTAGAAGATTTTCCATGGGGGTATAGCAAGGATTGCATTGGCTCATGCCTGTATCTTCTAGGATCTTGGCAGCATAGCTGGACTAACTGACCCTGATCTCTCCTTGAACTGATCAACTAGTAGCTAAGTAATCCAAGATCACTCATCTGAAACAGCTTCTGCATCCGCCCTTCGAACTTATCAATGGAATTTGTCATGGTACCTGTGATAATCAGATCATCAACATACAACCCCACCAGCAGGAAATCATCACCATCACCGCGTCGATACAAGGCATGATCAAGCTGACAATGCTCAAATCCAAGGGACACCAGTGAGGCATCTAACTTGGCATTCCAAGCACGTGGTGCCTAATGAAGACCGTATAACGCCTTCCGAAGCTTCATCACCTTGTTTGCATTGTCACCATCAATCAAACCAGCTGGCTGATGCGCATACACTTCTTCCTCCAAGTCGCCATTCAGAAAAGTGGAGCGCACATCCATGTGATGCACCATCCATCAATGATGTGCGACTACTGCCAACATCATCCAAACTGTTTCCAGACGCGCAACCGGAGCAAACACCTCATCAAAATCAACCCCTTGCCACTGCGCATAGCCTTTTGCGATGAGTCTTGCCTTGTGCTTCACAATGTTGCCAGCAGGATCCATTTTCACCTTGAATACCCACTTCAAATCAATTGCTCGGTGTCCAGCACGAAGGGAAGATGATACGTTGGAAACGTATCTATAATTTTTGATACTCCATGCTTGTTAATTATCTACTTTTCTTTACTTCTCCACACTTTGAGGTGGTTTTTACATGTTTTCTGGTACTAACCTATTAACAAGTTGAAACAGTGCCAGATGCTTGTTTTCTGCTGTTTTTGGTTTTAGAAAAGTTAGTAAAGAAATATTCTCGGAATTGGACGGGACAAACGTTAAAGTCAATTACTTTCCGTGGGGAACAAGAAGTCTAGAGGGGAGCCATAGGGGCCATCCAGGAGGGCCAGACCCACCACAAGCGCGGGTGGGCCCTGCCCCGCGCCTGGCTAGGGTTTGGCCGCCCTGGCCGCCGCCTCGGCCTCCCCCTCGCCTATAAGAATCCCCCAATGCAGAAACCCTGGGCACCCGATCAAATATCCACGAAATCGTCTATAGCCGCCGCCACCATCGTCCCTAGACTGAAGGGATCTGAAGTTCTTCCCGGCACCCTGCCAGAAGGGAGATCATCCCAGAGGCCTTCTCTCTGGTATGATGCGTGAGTAGTTCCACCTTGGACTATGGGTCCATGTAGTAGCTAGATGGTTGTATCTCCTCCTTTGTGCTTTCATGTATAGATCTTGTGAGCTCCGTTCATGATCAAGATCTAATCTATTTGTAATCATGCATATTGTGTTTGCGGGGATCCGATGGATATTGAAATTATTATGTTGGTTTGATTAATGGTTTTGTATTTATGATTCTACCATGTCTATATTGTTTGTGATCTTGCATGCTCACCGTTGTTAGTAGCTATCTTGGCCAAGTAGTTGCTAGTGACTCCAAGAGGAGATATTTATGCTCGATAGTGGGTTCATGCCTCTAGTTTCCAAGGGAAGTGACAATAATCTCTTCGGTTGTAGATGTGTTGTTGCTATTAGCGAGAAAACAATAGTCTCTTGTTCATGGAACATGTGGACTGTTTACCTTACACACTTTGCTTAAAGGAGTTGTCTGTTTCTTGCAACTTAATACTGGAGGGGGTTCGGATAATAACCTGAAGGTGGAATTCTAGTCATAGATGCAGTTGGATGGAGGTCTATGTATATTGTTGTATTGCCCAATCAAATCTCATAGGATCTTTCTGACTAGTAATTGCATTATTATGCCTTGCTCAGTTCATGTCAATTGCCCTGCTATAATTTGTTTACCCTTCATGCCATGTTGTTTATCTAAGGAGAGCACCTCTAGTGAACTATGGACCCCGGTCCAATATTTACCATTGATACATCTTCCATTGTTACTTGTTTACTTGTTGCAAACCATTACCTTCCACACCATACGTTTAATCCTTTGTTATAGCAAACCGGTGAGCTTGACAACCTCACTGATTCGTTGGGGCAAAGTCTTGAGTTTATGTTGTGCAGGTCTCCGCGTTTCTTGCAACACCTGTGTGACGTTTACTTCCTCCTACTGGTTAGATAACCTCAGTTTATTACTGAGAGAAAACTTGCTTCTGTGCTGCTTCACACCTTGCTCTTGGGGTTCCCAACGAAGCACTCCTACACCAAATCAGCGCTGCATCAAGATTTTCTGGCGCCGTTGCCGGGGAGGCCAAGGACGTCTTCACTAGGGGAGTCCTTCACTTCCTTTCTCTTTACTTTGTTTTTAGTTTGCTTTGTTTATTTTGTTTGGTTTTTTTGCCTCTTTTCAAAAAAAACCAAAAAAATCAGTTCCTACTCTAGTTGCTGGTCTGTTATTGCCTTGCTTGGTCATGCTTTCTATCAATGGATGGTTTCTTTGAAACTAGTTCTTATTGGCAAGGTGGGACCACATAAGAACAAAAGTATTATTATAAGGAACACCGTTTGTCACAAAAAGGGAAACACTTATGGGAACAAATTGATAAGTTGAATACTATTGCTAGAGAGGTGTGCTCCACTTATAGTGTTACTTATTGCTTTGATAAGTCTTGTTGCTGTAGGAGGTTTAAACACCTTCCTTTTCAGTGTGAGTATAATGATAATGTTACCATATCTTCTTATGTTAAAGGAAATTATGACTTTTATGATGTGGAACAGATTGAATAATTTATTGCTTTCAAGGGTGCATTTGAACTTGCTAGTTTGCATGAAAATACTGATGATGCACCTTATGATTTTGAGGTTTATGAGATACTTAATTTTTTTTTAATAATTACAAGGAAGACAACGACTATATTCTTGAATATTTTAATAAGTGTTTTCCACAAATGGAAGAAACTAATGCCTTGCAGGAGCCTATGGAAGAAGAAATTGTTGAAACTGGGAGCTCATTAGATGAAAAAGAAGAGGAAAGTGATGAACAAAAGGAGGAAGAATGGATCTACCCATGAATACCTTCTAATGAGAGTAACTCTTTACCTCTTATATTATTTGATTGTCCCCCATGCTTACCAAAGGAGGATGAATGTTATGTTCCTGTGGATCCTTTTGAAATATCTACTTTGGGTAAAACCTGTGAAGGTTTTAATCCCACTATTTTTGAGCTTGAAAGAAATTATGTGTTTGTAGATCATGAAAAGCATGCTTTATGTGATATATATATATTATTGAGTTTATTCATGATGCTACTGAAAATTATTATGAGAGGGGAAAATTTGGTTGTAGAAGTTTTTATGGTATTGAAACACCTCTCTTTGTGCTGAAAGTATTGAAGTTACTCTTGTCTTATCTTCCTATGCATGTCACTTTGTTCTTCATGAATTTATTTGTGTACAAGATTCCTATGCATAGGAAGAGGGTTAGACTTAAATGTGTTTTGAATTTGCTTCTTGATGCTCTCTTTGACTTCAATTCATATTTTTCATGAGAGCATCTTCTCAAACTTTCTGTGCCTAACTTAAAGGCATTAAAGAAAAGTACTTGTTGGGAGATAACCCAAGAGTTTCCTTGAGTCTTGGAAGTTATTACTTCAATAATGACCTCTCCTTATCCTTTTTGTTTGCTTTTTGTGCCAAGAATGACCTCTAATGAGAGGGAAGTAAGATTTGGGGAGTTGCTGTCCTGAAACAGATTTCTGTCCTCCACCAAACACATTCGTGAGGAGGCTTTGTAACTCTGATTTAGCTAAAATTTACGAATAAATCCCCCAGTAATGTTAGCTAACTTTCGTTAGTTCAACACTTTTTTATTTGAGCAACATAAGATGTTCGAAAAAATCGGTTTCTATCTGCTGGTCTGTTTTGACAGATTTTTGCCATTATTTGCATTTGCTTCTTATTGATTCCTTTTTTGAGTTCTCTTTAGGTGAATTGAGCTTTTTGAAGGAGTTACTACAGTATCTTGTGTTTTTAGTGAAAATCCTTGCTGTTCCAAAGCTTTGCCAGAGGTCTAATATCTTTTGAATACACTAATGTTGCTAATGAACATTGTATGAAGTTTTGTATAAAGGAAAAATTTCAGGTGTAGAGAAAGAATGATGCAATGAGATGAATAATGGACAAAATCTCAAGCTTGGGGATGCCACCATAGTGTCACTCCAAGAAATATCCAAGAGGTACAAGCGTCAAAGCTTGGGGATGCCCAAGGCATCCTGTCACATCCCAAGATTTTCCAAATCTTGTAATGTGAAAAATAAATGAATAAAATAAAACTTTGTTGATTTTCATGGCCAGAAGAAACTTTTTGAATTTAAATAAAACCTCAAACCCATTTGAATTAAATAAAGTCCTAAAGGAATTTAATGAGTTAAACATTTAATTAAAGGAAATTAAAAATGTTTTGGAATTACTATTTTGGAATCATTTAATAAAAGATTGGTATTCAAAAGAAAAGATGAGTTTATAAATAAAGAATATTTTATAAAGCCAAATTAAAACCTTGGCCAAGCTTTTGAATTAAAACATTTTATTTTAAATAAAATTAGCAAAGATTTGTTTAAATAAATTAATAAGGATTTAATATCCAACTTTATTTAAATAAAAGGTTTTACCAATTTAATTGAAACATCAAAACTTATTAAAATTATTTAAAATAAGTTTTTCCAAATATTTTATATTCTCCAATAAAACCTACTAAAAGTGTTTTGGCTTTATTTTAGATTTCAAAATAAATATCTCAATAAAACAAATCCTATTTGAATTAATAATGAAAGTCTATTTTATTTAATTATTAATGGACCCTAAAATAAAAGATTATTTTATTTTAAACAAGTTTTCCAAATATTCTTTATTTCCAAATAAAATCTACTGATTGGATTGAAAGTATTTGGAGTTCAAATGAAGATTTTATTAAATAAACCAAACCCTATTTTATTAATAAACCATGGACCATTTTACTTAATTAATAAATAGAACCTAAAGAGATTTAAAATATTATTTTTATTTTGGATTTTGGTTCATGTTACTAAACAGAACTAATTTCAATATTACAAAGTTGAGTGTTGTTTGAATTGATTTGAACCTTGTTTGATTGTTTTGAAATTCAAAACAGGAAATAAATTAGAAAAAGGAAAAAGATTCAGAAATAGAAAACAAATATGAAATGGATCTGGCCTAGCTGCCCCAGCCCAACAGCCCACTCGCAGCCCACCCCCTCTTATTTCCCGAACCGTTTTTCTCACTCAGTCTCGCACCCGCTAAGCAGCTGACCGGTGGACCTCCCCCTCTCTCCTTTTCCCACTGACTGGTAGGCCCATTTTCCCTGTTCATCGTCTCCTGCACCCCTCCCTCGCAGACCAGTTCCTCTCTTCCGTTTCTGCGATGAATTTGCGAGGATCAATTCGAGTTAACGCCACAGTTAATTCCTCCTGCAACCACGTTGTTTTAAGCGCCAGCGCCTTCTCCTCCATTTCCCCCAGACCACTCCCTCTCTCTGCCCCCAGGCTGGACGAATTGCGCCGCACACCGCCCACTGTCCGATGATGTTCCGGTGACGATTCCGGTGAAACCAGACCTCCCCTTGCCTCATTGACCAAGCACGCACATTCCCCACTCCCAGACGCTTCTCCCCGTGCCCTTCCTTCAACCGCGGGCGCCCCAGAGCTTCGGCTTGGACTAGCTCTGATAGCGCCGCCGCCTGGTTCTTCTCCGACGACGACCCCCAGGTAAACCAGACCGCCCCGCGTCTTTCCGATCACACAAACGTCTTCGCCTTGGTCTTGCGTACCTAACTACGCTCTCTGTTTGCCTCCGCATGATCTGCAACGTCGACTTCGACCACCAACAGAGCCGCCCGACGTTGTCTTCAACTCCGGCGAGCAATCAAGCCCGACCCAGTGCGCCCCTTCACCAACCAGTACCACGTTGAGCATCAACGAGCGTCATCAAACCCGGTGAGCACACTCCCCCTCTGCTTCGCTTCCTGTATCGCCGGCGCCGCCGTGAAACAGAGTCGCCGCCGCCAGCAGCCGTCGTAGCGCCGCCCGACTATGGTCGAGCACCCAACAGCCGTTCGATTCAGATCGGACGAATAGGATAGGTTCACTTAAACGCGAAAGGGTACGCCTCCAGAGCCGCATGATTTATTTAGATCTAACGCCCAGCAGCACGCGATCCAGACGAACCGGTATCGGCCAATCACGACGTGACGCGTGGCCAGGTTTAAAACTAAAAACAGATTTGAATCTGATTTAATTGCAAACTTCAAACCCTTGTAACTTTCAAACCATACTTCCAAAAATTTCAAATTTTATGTCGTTGGATTCAGGAGGACAAGCCCTAGCCAACCATGGCCTTAGTTTGGAAAATAGTATCTGTTTGTTTGCTTGTTTTTGCAGATTCTTTTGTGAGCTAGTTTAGAGTATAAAAATTGTTTAAAATTGAATTTAAGGATAAGACCTTTGCAAAATGATTTGTAGTGACCATACTGACCCTAGGAACCAACCCTTGGTGTTAAAAGTGATTTTGGTAGAATTTAGGTTGAATTATTTAACTTAGCCATTTTCTAGCCAAATAAACTCATTGATTTTATGATGGAAATGTTTTTGCAAGGAAAACCTTAGGAAAAATGTTTTGGACAAAAACTTACACCAAGCTTTGCCAAGAGCAACTCACTTGGTGAAAAACATAAAGTTTTGGGTGATAAAAATAATTTTCACCACATAAAATGATGAATGGATTTTTAAAATGGTCTTGAGATAAAACCCAAATTGCAAAGGACTTTGCCATCTTGGTAAATGACCAATTTGGAACTTACAAAGTTTAGAAACCTAGTAGAGACCATCCTTACCATAGAACCAACCATTGCATACTTATACACGACTTAGTTTCCATTACTTGTGTGTGTGGAATATTGTTTGAATATTGGTTTGGAATGCTACTTGATACCATGCTTGTTTGATTGATTGTAGTGAAATTAGCAAAGTGTGAGACTAACAAGATCAAGAAGTAAACCCTCATTCCCTACCAAAAAGGCAAGTTACACTATCATACAAAAGACCTACTATTTTCATTATACTTAGTGGATTTTGAAAACATGCAAGAAAAGATATTTTATACTTATGCTATGCTAATCCTAATAGGATTCCCTATACACTCCTTAGCAAAAATATTGAAGTTGTACATGCTTAGCCATGCTATGTTTTGAAAAGAGATACATGTTGAGATTTTACAAAGGTTGAGAAAAGGACTTGCGTTTTACATAATAAAACAAGGACTCAATGAACCACCTAGGTCGAAGATACTTGAAGTTTTGGAGAAGGTGGCAACAAAAGGAACCATGTCTATGGCAATCACTTTGTGTTGTGCTCCAAATGAAAACCACCTAGGAAACTTAGAGATTGAACATGTTTCTCCAATTGTGGCTTTCGTGTGCAACCACATGCTATTATGGCTCTAGCTTAGTCAACTACATTAGGAAGACCCATACATTGTCTTTAGTTACCGGACATGGGGATCTGGAATGCTTCATGGGGGCTGAAGACAAGCTAGCAATGATGTATGGGAGGACCTTTTGGAAAGACTTCGTCACACTCTCAGTCTGCCAGTACTCCATCTTGGTGAGCACTAATCCAGTAGGCCACTGGTGGCAACAAGATGGGATTGTGTCATGTGGGTAAAGTGTACTCCTTCTGCAGAAGTTAATAAAATCTAAGTACTTAGCCGTGTCCCCGGTTATGGACAATACTGAGCAACTAAAGTTTGAACCATGGGAGATCTCGACATTCCAACTTCTAATATAAAAACTTGATGCACTTGGGGGTACCAAGGAATTCAAAGAGATTTTGCTAAGCTTGTTGCACTTGGGGTTACCAAGGTGCTCAAGAGCATGATGTACTTGGGGATTACCAAGGGACTCATGAGATTTTGATAAAAACTTGATGCACTTGGGGTTACCAAGTAGCTCAAGGGATTTTTGACAAGGACTTGAACACTTGTGTTTCTACCAAGGAGTTCAAGGATCTTGGAAAAAGGATTTGACAGAGGACCAAAACCATTTTGAAAAGATAGGATAAATATTGCTTTATGCAAACAAGCCTTAAACTCTACTTAGCCAAATATGCATGTAATGATAGGATCCACTCATAATATACAAAGTAGTGAAACTTGCCAATACAATTCAAATGTATTGACCCTTGTGGCTGTAACTTGTAATGTTGCAGGTTGATTGTTCTTAGTGAAGATTGTTTGATTAGGATTACAAAGTCTGCAACCAACATCTGCCTGTGGCACTTTGAAGATGAAGGACCCCATGATTATTGTTATTCCGCTGCAATGTAATGTAATAGCCAAATGAGCTATGTTTGATGTAATAAACTTATGTTATTCTTGGTTATAAAGTTATATAATGACCTTTGTTTTCTTGATATTACATCTAAACTGTGGATGCTAGCTATTGATCCAGGGACTAGCATTGTAAAACACAGGAGGCTCTATCTTATCTAAGATTGGGACCTCTACAGATGGTATCAGAGCATTGTGTTGCCTGTAGGATTTGTAAACCTAAGATTGGACAAAGACCCTTAGAAAAATAGGAGTTATAATTGTTCAAAAACTTATTTACAAAAACACTTGTAAACTCTTTCCTCAACCATTTTGGTTTAACTCTACACCTCTTCTACTTCAACTTGATGAAAAAACCTACCCATGGCCAAGGATTACACCATGTGCAAAGGACTTCTTCAACATCTTCAACTCTAATGACTTCAACTTCTTCAACTCTAATGACTTCAACATCTTCAGCATGTTCACCAAGGATTTCCAACATGGAAACTACTAAGGACCACAAGTAAGACAAGGAAATCTTACTTAAGAATTAGAGACTGAGGGAATGCAAAATAAGAAGAAACCATCAACAACTTTGAAGTATTGTGACCATGAGTTTTTTTTCAAGGAAACCATGATCTCATACAAGAAGAAGCAACCAAGAAGGAAGGAAAGATCACAAGTGAACCATATAGATGGACCACCATAATTTAGTTAATTCAAAACCACCAACTTATGTGGTGTAACAAAAATATTTTTTTGCCTAAGTATGTGCTTGAACATTGTTTGAGTGAAATATTTGGTTGTGATTGCATGCACATTGTTTGTGTAAATTGTGGTGTGTGAGATTAGAATTGATTCCTTAGAAAAATCTTGCCTATTCTAACCTCCCTTCAACCCAAACAGATGACTACTCCAAAAGACTCCAAGGTTGATGACATCAACACCAACCAAGCTGACAGCATGAAAGAGCTCCTAGCAACCCAACACCAGTTGAATCAACTGACAGCTCAGTTCATAGTCAACAATAGTGATAAAGATCCAGCACTACAAAAGTTTTTGGAAGAGCGGTCTCAACTGATGCTTAAGGTGACTAATCAAATGATTAGCATGGAAGAAAACTATCCGAAGAGAGTTTATGATAACAAGGATGAAAAGAATATTATTCTAGATGGAGCCCCAGCTTGCACTATTTGTGGAGACAAGGATCATACTTCCAAGGAGCATGAAGGGCAATGCCCCAATTGTGAAGAAGATCATCCTGTTGGACAATGCCCCACCTCTCAAGCTACTTGTTACCTTTGTGAAGGAAGTGACCATACTCCTGGCCAATGTCCCATCTATGCCATGGTGGAACAAAGGAAACAAGAAGTATCCAAGTCTACCAAAGGAAAATGACCACTCCTACCTCCTAACAAGACAACCCAATTCAAAGGACTAAAGAAATTTAAGAAACAAAAGCAAGACATGAGCCTTGCACAATGTCGTAGATGTAAGGAAATGGGACACTACTCCAGTGGATGCCCAGAGAACAAGAAGAATAAAGAGATCGACCAAGTGTGGTGCAACAACTGCAAAGAACCAGGCCATTATGTAGCCACTTGTCCACAAGAACAACGCAAAGAACTCAAGGACATTCATTGTTTCAACTGCAAGAATCCAGGGCATTATGCAAGCAACTGTCCAGAAAGGATGAAGAACAAGTTGAACAAGCCTATGGAGAAGCTCAACCTTGGTCCATGAGTCAAGCATAGGAACAAAACAAAAGTTTAACTTAGAGAAATTTCCAGGACCCAAGAAGGCCAATATGTAATTTTTGTTTGAAAATTTTTAAGGGTGGTAGAACCCTAGTTGTTTTGAACTTGCTTGTACCCCAGCCTTCCCAAATCTCGGGACGAGATTTATTTTAAGGGTGGTAGTCTGTCACATCCCAAGATATTCCAAATCTTGTAATGTGAAAAATAAATGAATAAAATAAAACTTTGTTGATTTTCATGGCCAGAAGAAACTTTTTGAATTTAAATGGAACCTCAAACCCATTTGAATTAAATAAAGTCCTAAAGGAATTTAATGAGTTAAACATTTAATTAAAGGAAATTAAAAATGTTTTGGAATTACTATTTTGGAATCATTTAATAAAAGATTTGGTATTCAAAAGAAAAGATGAGTTTATAAATAAAGAATATTTTATAAAGCCAAATTAAAACCTTGGCCAAGCTTTTGAATTAAAACATTTTATTTTAAATAAAATTAGCAAAGATTTGTTTAAATAAATTAATAAGGATTTAATATCCAACTTTATTTAAATAAAAGGTTTTACCAATTTAATTGAAACATCAAAACTTATTAAAATTATTTAAAATAAGTTTTTCCAAATATTTTATATTCTCCAATAAAACCTACTAAAAGTGTTTTGGATTTATTTTAGATTTCAAAATAAATATCTCAATAAAACAAATCCTATTTGAATTAATAATGAAAGTCTATTTTATTTAATTATTAATGGACCCTAAAATAAAAGATTATTTTATTTTAAACAAGTTTTCCAAATATTCTTTATTTCCAAATAAAATCTACTGATTGGATTGAAAGTATTTGGAGTTCAAATGAAGATTTTATTAAATAAACCAAACCCTATTTTATTAATAAACCATGGACCATTTTACTTAATTAATAAATAGAACCTAAAGAGATTTAAAATATTATTTTTATTTTGGATTTTGGTTCATGTTACTAAACAGAACTAATTTCAATATTACAAAGTTGAGTGTTGTTTGAATTGATTTGAACTTTGTTTGATTGTTTTGAAATTCAAAACAGGAAATAAATTAGAAAAAGGAAAAAGATTCAGAAATAGAAAACAAATATGAAATGGATCTGGCCTAGCTGCCCCAGCCCAACAGCCCACTCGCAGCCCACCCCCTCTTATTTCCCGAACCGTTTTTCTCACTCAGTCTCGCACCCGCTAAGCAGCTGACCGGTGGACCTCCCCCTCTCTCCTTTTCCCACTGACTGGTAGGCCCATTTTCCCTGTTCATCGTCTCCTGCACCCCTCCCTCGCAGACCAGTTCCTCTCTTCCGTTTCTGCGATGAATTTGCGAGGATCAATTCGAGTTAACGCCACAGTTAATTCCTCCTGCAACCACGTTGTTTTAAGCGCCAGCGCCTTCTCCTCCATTTCCCCCAGACCACTCCCTCTCTCTGCCCCCAGGCTGGACGAATTGCGCCGCACACCGCCCACTGTCCGATGATGTTCCGGTGACGATTCCGGTGAAACCAGACCTCCCCTTGCCTCATTGACCAAGCACGCACATTCCCCACTCCCAGACGCTTCTCCCCGTGCCCTTCCTTCAACCGCGGGCGCCCCAGAGCTTCGGCTTGGACTAGCTCTGATAGCGCCGCCGCCTGGTTCTTCTCCGACGACGACCCCCAGGTAAACCAGACCGCCCCGCGTCTTTCCGATCACACAAACGTCTTCGCCTTGGTCTTGCGTACCTAACTACGCTCTCTGTTTGCCTCCGCATGATCTGCAACGTCGACTTCGACCACCAACAGAGCCGCCCGACGTTGTCTTCAACTCCGGCGAGCAATCAAGCCCGACCCAGTGCGCCCCTTCACCAACCAGTACCACGTTGAGCATCAACGAGCGTCATCAAACCCGGTGAGCACACTCCCCCTCTGCTTCGCTTCCTGTATCGCCGGCGCCGCCGTGAAACAGAGTCGCCGCCGCCAGCAGCCGTCGTAGCGCCGCCCGACTATGGTCGAGCACCCAACAGCCGTTCGATTCAGATCGGACGAATAGGATAGGTTCACTTAAACGCGAAAGGGTACGCCTCCAGAGCCGCATGATTTATTTAGATCTAACGCCCAGCAGCACGCGATCCAGACGAACCGGTATCGGCCAATCACGACGTGACGCGTGGCCAGGTTTAAAACTAAAAACAGATTTGAATCTGATTTAATTGCAAACTTCAAACCCTTGTAACTTTCAAACCATACTTCCAAAAATTTCAAATTTTATGTCGTTGGATTCAGGAGGACAAGCCCTAGCCAACCATGGCCTTAGTTTGGAAAATAGTATCTGTTTGTTTGCTTGTTTTTGCAGATTCTTTTGTGAGCTAGTTTAGAGTATAAAAATTGTTTAAAATTGAATTTAAGGATAAGACCTTTGCAAAATGATTTGTAGTGACCATACTGACCCTAGGAACCAACCCTTGGTGTTAAAAGTGATTTTGGTAGAATTTAGGTTGAATTATTTAACTTAGCCATTTTCTAGCCAAATAAACTCATTGATTTTATGATGGAAATGTTTTTGCAAGGAAAACCTTAGGAAAAATGTTTTGGACAAAAACTTACACCAAGCTTTGCCAAGAGCAACTCACTTGGTGAAAAACATAAAGTTTTGGGTGATAAAAATAATTTTCACCACATAAAATGATGAATGGATTTTTAAAATGGTCTTGAGATAAAACCCAAATTGCAAAGGACTTTGCCATCTTGGTAAATGACCAATTTGGAACTTACAAAGTTTAGAAACCTAGTAGAGACCATCCTTACCATAGAACCAACCATTGCATACTTATACACGACTTAGTTTCCATTACTTGTGTGTGTGGAATATTGTTTGAATATTGGTTTGGAATGCTACTTGATACCATGCTTGTTTGATTGATTGTAGTGAAATTAGCAAAGTGTGAGACTAACAAGATCAAGAAGTAAACCCTCATTCCCTACCAAAAAGGCAAGTTACACTATCATACAAAAGACCTACTATTTTCATTATACTTAGTGGATTTTGAAAACATGCAAGAAAAGATATTTTATACTTATGCTATGCTAATCCTAATAGGATTCCCTATACACTCCTTAGCAAAAATATTGAAGTTGTACATGCTTAGCCATGCTATGTTTTGAAAAGAGATACATGTTGAGATTTTACAAAGGTTGAGAAAAGGACTTGCGTTTTACATAATAAAACAAGGACTCAATGAACCACCTAGGTCGAAGATACTTGAAGTTTTGGAGAAGGTGGCAACAAAAGGAACCATGTCTATGGCAATCACTTTGTGTTGTGCTCCAAATGAAAACCACCTAGGAAACTTAGAGATTGAACATGTTTCTCCAATTGTGGCTTTCGTGTGCAACCACATGCTATTATGGCTCTAGCTTAGTCAACTACATTAGGAAGACCCATACATTGTCTTTAGTTACCGGACATGGGGATCTGGAATGCTTCATGGGGGCTGAAGACAAGCTAGCAATGATGTATGGGAGGACCTTTTGGAAAGACTTCGTCACACTCTCAGTCTGCCAGTACTCCATCTTGGTGAGCACTAATCCAGTAGGCCACTGGTGGCAACAAGATGGGATTGTGTCATGTGGGTAAAGTGTACTCCTTCTGCAGAAGTTAATAAAATCTAAGTACTTAGCCGTGTCCCCGGTTATGGACAATACTGAGCAACTAAAGTTTGAACCATGGGAGATCTCGACATTCCAACTTCTAATATAAAAACTTGATGCACTTGGGGGTACCAAGGAATTCAAAGAGATTTTGCTAAGCTTGTTGCACTTGGGGTTACCAAGGTGCTCAAGAGCATGATGTACTTGGGGATTACCAAGGGACTCATGAGATGTTGATAAAAACTTGATGCACTTGGGGTTACCAAGTAGCTCAAGGGATTTTTGACAAGGACTTGAACACTTGTGTTTCTACCAAGGAGTTCAAGGATCTTGGAAAAAGGATTTGACAGAGGACCAAAACCATTTTGAAAAGATAGGATAAATATTGCTTTATGCAAACAAGCCTTAAACTCTACTTAGCCAAATATGCATGTAATGATAGGATCCACTCATAATATACAAAGTAGTGAAACTTGCCAATACAATTCAAATGTATTGACCCTTGTGGCTGTAACTTGTAATGTTGCAGGTTGATTGTTCTTAGTGAAGATTGTTTGATTAGGATTACAAAGTCTGCAACCAACATCTGCCTGTGGCGCTTTGAAGATGAAGGACCCCATGATTATTGTTATTCCGCTGCAATGTAATGTAATAGCCAAATGAGCTATGTTTGATGTAATAAACTTATGTTATTCCTGGTTATAAAATTATATAATGACATTTGTTTCTTGATATTACATCTAAACTGTGGATGCTAGCTATTGATCCAGGGACTAGCATTGTAAAACACAGGAGGCTCTATCTTATCTAAGATTGGGACCTCTACACATCCCCTTCTTCATCAATAAAAATCTCAGGTCTGTCTAGACACTTTGTTTTTATTGTTTCATGCAAAGTTGTGTTGTTCTTGGAGCGTCTTAGTTTTAGTTTGCTTTGCTTAGGTTGTTTATTTTTCTAAAGTAGTTTGGACCCCTGTTCTCGCTGTGTTGTTTTGCAAATAAGTTTGCTTGGTGTTGGAAAGGAGTAGTAAGTTCTTGCTTGAAGTGCAAGAGGAGCTTGCATTGACTGTGACTTAAACTTTAGCATGAAATGCTAGGTGTTGTTTTAGCATTATTCTTAGTGATTATTGTTGTATCATGTATTTTTTCAAACAATTGGGATTGCTTAGTGTGCCTTGAATAAATTATGCGTTGTTTTAGCATGCAAAAGCATAGTATTATGGTATTCTCCTTTGATGCTTTGCTTGAGTTGACTTGGCACATGCTCACACCATGTTATGAACTATGACAAGTCACCATTAGCCTCTATGATCATTTAGCCCTTGACTTGTAGTACCACTCTTTGCTTTGATTAGTATGCTTTGTTGCACTGCATGATTATGGCCATTATTGCTCTCTTAGTTGGTTGCTCCCAGTCTTTTGCTAGCCTCCACTTGTATGAGTAGGTTCTACTCATGCCTCCAACTCCCAAGAAACCAAGTTTTTCCAAAGTTTCCACTATAAACTCCTATGCATGGTGTGTTACACCATTCCAAGTATATTCTTGTTTTCAACTATCTTCCAATTAAAAACTATTTTGTTATGTGAAAACTTAGTGATTAAAGCCCTCACGAACTTGATGGCACACTTTATTCTTTGACCCTAATAAACTTGAACCATTGTGACAACTTTGTTGTATATGCTTGCAATTATAATTTGGAATTAGAAGAACCGTGCTGTCACGAGGAACATTTTCAACATTGCACTTGTACTTTGTGCTCAGTTGATATCATGTTCTTTTGTCTATGGATGTCACCGGTGTGAAATAAAGAGGGAACTTGTAAGTCCATGGAGTTTGTATTCTGTGTTAGAGAAATGCCTGGGCCGCTAGCCTAAGCCATGCCTAATCATGGTGGAAACTTGCAGCATCACCATAATGAGCTATCTATGAAGCATCCTCAATAAAAAGCTATGCATATGGTAAATAAAAAGATTGCTGAGATGGTCATTGTCTGCTTGCCTGGTCATTTTTGTTATGGGAAAGCTCATGTACCATGTGCAAGGGGTACCCCGTTGGCGGTTCTCAATGATATGCAAATACTTATAGTGACAAGAACTTACCTCGACCCAAAGTTGAGTATGCATGAGGTGTGGCCCTCGTATTGAAGGGACTTGAGATTGCCAACTTATACTTCGTCAAGCATATACTCCAGCTTTGCCACTTTAACCTTAACCACTTCAAGATGCTTATGATAGGGGCAACGAGGGCTAAAAGCTAACAAGTACCATAATTTTTGGAAGATCTTTTTGAAACTTGTAATCCCTGCTTCCTTTACAAAAAGGCCTTTCTTCTGCCATTATTTGAGTCTCCACCTTCTACCTTTAGGCACCATTAAGAGAGCATAGTTGTCATTCTGTGCGCAGTGTTCCAAAGCTTATTAATTGATGCATATTGTGTTATTACTTGTTCTTGTGCTATTTGTTTCTAGTCACCCTTGTGAACTTTGCAGGTGTCCCATGCATCTATTGCTACTCTATGAGGGACAAGATGATTGCTACTATGCTATGTTTTCTGTATGTGAAACAAACAAATGTTTTTCAATGCATGTTGTTCATGATCTTTATTTGTAGCCTTTCATGTTGCATGCGTAGTTACTATGTCCTATTGTTAGAACTCCATTCTTTCCTACACATGTTTAGATTTCTTTGTTCCCAGCTTTCAATGCTTGCAAATGGTTGGATCTTTATTGTGAGGGTGTATGTCACCTCAAAAATTATTCTATTTATCACTTACCTACTCGAGGACGAGCAGGAGTTAAGCTTAGGGATGTTGATAAGTTGGAAACGTATCTATAATTTTTGATGCTCCATGCTTGTTTAGTATCTACTTTGCTTTACTTGTCCACATTTTGAGGTGCTTTTTACATGTTTCCTGGTACTAACCTATTAACAAGTTGCAACAGTGCCAGATGCATGTTTTCTGCAGTTTTTGGTTTCAGAAAAGTTAGTAAAGAAATATTCTCGGAATTGGACGGGACAAACGTCAAAGTCAATTACTTTTCGTGGGGAACAAGAAGTCCAGAGGGTAGCCAGAGGGGCCAGACCCACCCCAGGCGCGGGTGGGCCCTACCCCGCGCCTGGCTAGGGTTTGGCCGCCCTGGCCGCCGCCTCAGCCTCCCCCTTTGCCTATAAGAAGCCCCCGATGCAGAAACCCTGGGCACCCAATCAAATATCCACGAAACCGTCTGTAGCCGTCGCCACCATCGTCCCTAGATCGGGGGGTCTCAAGTTCTTCCCGGCACCCTGCCGGAGGGGAGATCATCCCGGAGGCCTTCTCTCCGGTATGATGCGTGAGTAGTTCCACCTTGGACTATGGGTCCATGTAGTAGCTAGATGGTTGTCTCTCCTCCTTTGTGCGTTCATGTATAGATCTTGTGAGCTCTGTTCATGATCAAGATCTAATCTATTTGTAATCATGCATGTTGTGTTTGCGGGGATCCGATGGATATTGAGATTATTATGTTGGTTTGATGAATGGTTTTGTCTTTATGATTCTATCATGTCTGTGTTGTTTGTGATCTTGCATGCTCTCCGTTGTTAGTAGCTATCTTGGCCAAGTAGTTGCTAGTGACTCCAAGAGGGGGTATTTATGCTCGATGATGGGTTCATGCCTCTAGTTTCCAAGGGAAGTGACAATAATCTGTTCGGTTGTAGATGTGATATTGCTACTAGGGACAAAACAACGGTCTCTTGTTCATGGAACATGTGGACTGTTTACCTTACACACTTTGCTTAAAGGAGTTGACTGTTGCTTGCAACTTAATACTGGAGGGGGTTCGGATGATAGCCTGAAGGTGGACTTCTAGTCATAGATGAAGTTGGATGGCGGTCTATGTATCTTGTTGTATTGCCCAATCGAATCTCGTAGGATCTTTCTGACTAGTAATTGCATTGTTATGCCTTGCTCAGTTCCTGTCAATTGCCCTGCTGTAATTTGTTTACCCTTCATGCCATGTTGTTTATCTAAGGAGAGCACCTCTAGTGAAATATGGACCCCGGTCCATTATTTACCATTGATACTTCTTCCACTGTTACTTGTTTACTTGCTGCAAACCATTACCTTCCACACCATACGTTTAATCCTTTGTTACAGCAAACCGGTGAGCTTGACAAACTCACTGATTCGTTGGGGCAAAGTCTTGCGTTTGTGTCGTGCAGGTATCCGCGTTGCTTGCAACACCTGTGTGACGTTTCCTTCCTCCTACTGGTTCGATAACCTTGGTTTCTTACCGAGGGAAAGCTTGTTGTTGTGCTGCTTCACACCTTGCTTTTGGGGTCCCAACGAAGCGCTCCTACAACAACTCAGCGTTGCATCAGAAGACAAAGTACATGTGTCATTCTGTAGGATCAACTCCATCTCTGTTTCCATGGCATTTCGGCATGCAGGCTCACCGAGCGCTTCTTCCACCGACGCGGTCTCTTCTGCTGCAGAGAAGCAGAGCCAGTTGTACTCGAGTGTACGTGTCGGTGCATGCTCCAACAGCTGCTCCATGCTTTTGTACTTGAGGGGAACCCCTTCTGAATGTTGACTCTCACCAGCAGGTGGTGAGACCCACCCATCGTTGGCCTCTTCTGGTGTTGCTATTGTAGACGAAGACGATACCGGTGTTCCTAGTGTCGGAGTGACAAAGCCTGGTGGTGGTGGGCTTGCGGGAGCTGCTGGTGCTGTAGTTACACGGTCGGAGCTGGGGCAAGCGCGGATGTCTCTGGCATGCCGATGTCAAAGTACACCACCATAAACTCGCTGGATGTGTCTTGCACACCCCCGTCACCCCTGGAGCTCTAGTCCCAGCGGAGATCCTCCTCTGACCGTATGTCACGGGTGATGTAGAGGCATTTGCCGATCGGGTCATACACCCGATAGCCTTTTGTCCCTGGCCCATAGCCCAGGAACACGCTGGTGCACGATATTTCGGAGAGCTTAGTCACGCCTGGCCCGACGATCTCGACATGAGCAACGCATCCGAAGGTGCGTAGGTAGTCCACCGTCGGTTTCTTCTTCCGCCATGCCTCGTAAAGAGTGATTCCTTGCAAGCTCCTCGCCGGCGAACGATTCAGGATGTGCACCGCCGTGAGCACTGCCTCGCCCCAGTACGTGTTCGGCATGCCCATGCCCTTCAGCAGGCTGCATGCCATCTCGATGAAAGATTGATTCTGCCTCTTGACTACCCCATTCTGTTGGGGTGAGTACAGTGATGTCGTGCACCTCTGGATCCCCATCTCCTCGCAGTAGGAGGCGAACTCGTTTGAGTTGAATTCGCCGCCCCTGTCAGAGTGGCCCTGAGCTTGGCGCCACTCTCCAATTCCATGTGCACCTTGATCTTGTGGAAGAAACGGCATGCCTCGTCCTTCGACTTGAGTACCTCGATCCACATATATCTATTGTTGTCATCGACAATCAACATAAAGTATTTGTTACCGGACGTGGTCACTAGCGTGATGGGACCTTAGAGGTCGCCATGTACGAGGTCGAGGACGTGCTCCGCGCGGTACGCCGACGCGCACGGAAATAGTGTGCCATGCATCTTCCGATCGTGCACCCCTGGCAGAACTGATCTGTGTGCTGGATGGTTGGCATCCGTCGGTCCATGCCCTTCGCGCCCATATCATGCAGGGAATGGAAATGCAGGTGTCCAAACCTCATGTGCCATCGCCACTTCTCATAGATGTTACCAGCAAGCAGACATACAGGTGCTGCCAAATTCAGGGACACGGCATAGAGCCGGTTGCTAGTCCACCGAACTCGCGCGAGCAGTTGTCGTTTCCTGTCGTAGAGGTAGATCTCGCCGTTCTTGATGACGGATTTGCACCCGTTTTCATCGAGTTTTCCAAGGCTGACAATGCTGGTGCGCAGTTGCGGGATGAAGTAGACATCTGAGAGAGCTCGCTGCTCGCCGGTCTTGCACGAGAACACCACGACGCCATGCCCATAGATTTGAACGACTGAGCCATCGCCAAACTTCATCGTGCCCCTCACTGATTCATCGACTTGGGTGAGCATGTCCTGGCGTCCAGTCATGTGATTGCTGGCGCTTGTGTCCAGGTACCAGCGGTCGTCATTGGTTGCGTCCAGCACCACTCAGTCCTTGTGGAGGAAGACTTGAGGCTGTGGAACCGGGGCGCCCTCTTGTACGTCGTAGTCTGCAGCCACGACGTCACACGTTGCGAGCAGCAGCCCAGGCTGTTCCACATTGGCTTGCCCAGATTTTCCTGTGGCGCCTTCTTCTCCCGTTGCGCGTGATCTCGGGCCTTCTTCCTGCACTCCTTGGCCTAGTGGCTAGGGATTGCCATAGTAGCGACACTCTCCCTTTCGCCTTGGTGTTGGTGCATCGCCTCCGCGGCTGCTGCCGCCCCGGTCTCCACTCCCAGTGCCTTGCTCTATGCCGCCCTAGAAGTTCTTTGTCACATCCCAAAATTCTCCTAATTTTGGAATGTGAAATTAACATAATAAGTTTGATTGTTTGACTTTGTTGAAAATTCTCAAAGAAAAGAAACTCTCTGAATTGAAAATATTCTCAACCTTGATTCAAAACCTTATGTTGTTTTGTTCTGGCCTAAGTAGCCATATAGTCAAAAGGTCATGGATTGATTATGGATTATAGTATTGGCGTGCAAGATTTAAAAACTCAAAACCATGTTGCATGCATAAGCGCCACTACACTTAAAACCTAAGAAACAATTCTATCATCCAATACCCTAAATGGGATTTCCCAATTCTTAAGTACAAAATTATCTATGGCTTTTGTCCATACTGTAATTGAGAAAAATTATTACTAAATAACAAACAATTATTTTACAAGACCGTAGGAAGAAGTTTGAACCAATTTCGAATTCAAAAATAAAAGTTATGAACTATACAATATGGGGAATAAAGAAAATAGAATAATTACCCTATAGGCCAATTCATTGTTTAATTGTTGAACTTTTGAAATGGACAATAAACACTATAATAGATATCCTATATAGTAAAAAGTGATTTTACAAAAATTTAGGAAGAAGTTTCATCTGAATTGGAGCCTCAAATCAAAAGTTATAAACAAATAAAGGAAATAAAAAAATAAAAAAAATAAAAAATATAGCTAAACCTAATCTACCAGGCTACCTAACCCAAGGCCCAGCCCACCTAGCCGCGTGCTATCCGCCGCTCACCCAACATTCGCGCAACACGCCGCAGCCGCAGCCAGTAGGGCCGGCCCAACTACCACCGGCGCAGCCCGCACACTCCCTCTCCCCTCTCTCTCTGACCACCGGGGCCTACCTGGCCTCCTTCTTCCTCGCGTCAGGAGGACGACGCCCGCACGCCGACGCGTCCCTGATCCAATCCCCCGCGGATTCGTCGCGAATCCGTTCAATTCCTTCGCCCCTTCTCATATATACCCTCTCCTCCACCTCGTCTTGTTTTTTTTTGTGTTTTAGTCAAACCTAGCCCAACCGTCGAGGTCCCGATTTCTCCGGCGCCGGAGGACCTTCCGATCGAGGTCGAACTCGAAGTTCTCGAGCGCCCCGACGCCTCCTTTTGCCCTTGTTCTCTTCCCCTTGAATCACTAACTCGCCTTGACCCTATCCTCTCGACTACAGATCATCGGAGCGCACAAGATCGCTCGCCGGAGCCGTGGCAACCCGCACCACTCCGGCCACCCTTCATCGTCGCCTGATGAATCAAAGGACGAATCCTACGCCACCATTGAGATCACCATCCTCGACCGCTTCTCGTCGACCTACTATCCAGGCCAGGAGATCACCGGAGCACTGCCAACCATCGTCACCGAACCGCCGCCGTCCACCGTCGTCGTTGCCACGCCACCGGCTCGCCATCGTCAACGACAGTCGTCTGATCTGCAGTGAACGTCCCAGATCGCTTCAAGCCAAGCCCGAGCCTGGACTTGGGCCTAGCCGCGTCGAGCCGCCTCCTCTCCATCTTCAGATCGCGATCCAACAGCAGCAATCATGTCACTTAAGTGAAGAGGTACCGACGAACCGGAATGCGCCACGTCGCGGGAATATTCCAGGAATATACTTTGCAAATTCCGTAATAGAAATAAAAGTCAGAAATTGATTAAATGTTGCAAAAATCATATCTAGAGTTATGTAAGTCCAAATTTAGCAAATAATATATGTATAGATTCAGAAAAATATGTAGAATAGTAACATGCTGATACACCCAACTTTTATAGTATATATTTACTGTAGTAATTTAAATGATTTAATAGCCTTTTTGGAGTAAATAAATTATAGTAAATTATTTATGGATCATAAAAATACAAATAATATGTCTATGGAGTCTCTATTTCATGAAGAACGCTGATCTGGCCTTAGATACAATTTTTGTCGAAGAAAATAAATTAAAAGATTTAAACCCTTATAACTAGTATTTAAGTCACAGAAAATTAACCAGAACTCCAAAATTAGTGAAACCAGTTGGTACTGTTTTGTATTGATAATATCTATCCAAAGAAATTTCGTGCCAAATTATTCATACAGTTAAAATAGAAATTCATACAGAAATATTTAAACCCATTGAAATAGTGTTTTAATCATAAGAAAATATCTATAACTCCTTTTTAGGTGATTCAAATTGCTACTGTCTCTAAATTGCATTACCTCTATCTAGTAGCATCTAGTTCACAAATTAATATGACATAAACATATTTAGTTCAATTAAAGTGGTATGCACCATATTAAATCGATACAACTTTAGTAATAAAAGCTTTAGTGCATTAAATGACTTTCCACGTGCATCATGTAATCTAATTATGTTCAGAACACTAAATGCAACCATTGTGACTTATTAAATCGTCATGCATGCATCTGTTCATCATTGTTTTCTTGTAATGTCGCATTGTTGTATGTTTACAATGTTTTGAATGGTGTTTGTTGTGTTTGCTTCAAACGTTAGATTGCGAGGAGTGCAACTACTGTGGTTGCAGCTACTATGATTGCAAGTATTGTGTTTATGACGAGTGCAACCATTATATCTATGAGGATTGTGAGGATTATCTAATCGACTACATCTACAACAAAGGCAAGTGGTGCTATCTTGGTTATAAATGTCCTATTGTTTTTCTATGCATTGTAGATGTTTTGTAGAATTGCATATGTAGGAATTGATGTGTATATACTATGATATGTCCCATATTATTCCCTATAGTCCTTGTTTATGAGCCATCGTATTGGTAGATTGCTTATCTATGCTATTTAGACGAGGAAGGGAATCATACCATGAAAAGTTATTTGTTTTGAAAGGATTTTATTTTGTTAAATGACAAACCAAAATGATTTTAATGAACCACCTGGGCGGAATGGCATTGATTGGGTCATCAAGTGTGGATTATGGTGGGGAATGCCGCCCAGGACACTAAGAAAGGATTGGTTTCTTTGTTTGGTAGCTTTCGTGTGCAACCATATGCCAATAATGAAATGGGTGGTTGGTTGAACTCATTAGGTTGTGGTAACTCGAACCCACGTATTCAGAGATGTAGATAGTGTAGGTTGGACCGGTGCGTGTCGGGTTTGGGGAGCTACTTCCCGAACGGTTCCTTCTTGGACTTCTCCCTATCATCACCCAATATGAGAGTGGTGGTACGAGCTGGGCTGGCCAAGTCACATGGGTAAAGTGTACTAACCCCTGCAGGATGTATAAACTAAGTGCTTAGCCGTGTCCCCGGTTATGGACAATTTGAGCGACCTGATACTGATGCTATGATATTTCTCACTCATCCTTATTTCTTAATTACTTAAAACTTGTTGGGTGAACATAATTGGGTAGGAGCACCTGGGAGTGAACCAGAGTGTCCTATTTATCGTATTGGAAAACTACTTTGTTACAAATGTTAGGATAAAGTTGTTGCTTTATACAAATGATCCTGAACTCCACTTGGCCAAATAAGCATATAGTTGATAGATCTGTTGTTAACCACCTTAGCCTACTTGCCATACATTCAATGTATTGACCATTCGTGGCTTCAACGTTTCATGTTGCAGGTTATATCGTATCTGAGTGATCGTTCATAGGTCGCGAGACTCCACTCAACAATTGTTCGCCTATGGCACATTTGAAGGATGGAGATCTACCTTGTATTCGTTTTCCGCTGTGTACTTGAATAAATAATGTAAATTCTGGATCATATTCGTTGTATTTACGATGCACAGTTATATTTGGTATCATTTTGTACTGTGTGTGCAAGTGAACCGATCCAGGGATTGACACTATACACATGAACTCAGCCTTATCAGGCGAGGGTGTTACAAGATGGTATCAGAGCCGTGTGTTGACTGTAGGATCGTGACCTTACAAATGGATTAGTAATATAAGACCTCTATTAGAAGAACTATCATATTTTCTGCTTACTAGAGTTCTTATATTCCTTATCTATCTTTTCTAGAACCTCTTCCTATTCAAACATTTATAGTTGTCCATTCTCATGATACCTACATGAGAGTTAGATAAGTAAAAAAACAAATAGTATGACATAAATAAACATGTCATCAAGTTTGGCTAGGTCTAGACCACCATGCTCTATCTCTTTAGGAGATCATCGCTATCGTGTTAGCATATTGTTCTTACCAACTTATGTGGTATGACAATATAGGTTGCTTGCTTGTTTGTACTGAGCCATATCGTGTGATGCCTTGTTTAGGATATGTTGTTTTGAAACTCTAAAGTTTCTGGAGTTTTCGTGTGGTTTTAAAATTATTTTAATGGTGTGAATTGATTGAAATTCGTGGGATTACTGCTGCAGTTTTCTGCCTGACCAGTTGTACCGCGCGATTTTTCATATTTTATTGGTAACTCAGAAAAATCTAAAAAAAATAGGATCTGGAGAGTAATTACCTGTAGTACATGCAAAAAATTGGCTAAAATTCCTGACGAGATTAGGTCGGTCAGAAAAATTCGTGAAGTCTGCTGTACCGTTTTGACAGATTTTGTTTATTGCTTATATGTTGCTATGTTTTACTCTAGTATTGTTCCCAATGCTTTCAAACTATTTTGTGGTTATATACTACTAAGTTTATACACCTGTAATGTTATTATACAAGTGTTTTCTTGTGTGTTGATTCCTTATGATTGTTTGCTTATTTGTGACATTGATTGCTTCATATAGTTATGGGCAGGATTATTTTCTTAGTTGTTTCTTTCCTATAGAATCTATTCTTCCCTATCTTGAACCCTTGGAGATTTAATGATGTGTTAAGCGGAAGGTTTGACAACACAATGCATTTAGGAAAGAGAATACTTCAACTAATGGAAAAAGGATGTGGAAGTATGAAGTGTTAAAATGATGTTATGTAGTAGATTACGCAACCTGAAAGTTGAAGTATCGATCGATAGTTTAGTTTTAGTAGTAGCCTTGTTGATTGAATACATGGGAGTCTACATCGAGCATTATTGTGTGCCCATGTAAACCTTCTCCAAGGCAAGTGAGGATGCCCGAGTGATAGAAAAACGTGATTCACCTATCCTCATAAAGGTTAATGATTTGGGTGTAGGATGGATTGATCACCATTCCTACTACTCTTGTTATTCGCTCTTGTACTGTTGGCTTTGCAGATCTTGAGTGTCTTTTCAACCTTAGCAAAGAGCAGGCGTTAAGCCTAGACCTTAGAATGGTATATTTCCCCTTTATAAAAGCACCCAGTGCTTAGCATAGGAATATACGGTAAGAATGAATCTCAACCATGATTAATGGGTACCGTGAAGTAAACATCCCCTAATTGACCACCATGAGAGTTTTGCTAGTTTAAGAAGAGCTTTCTCGGAAACTAACAATCATGATGTTTAGGATGTGATAGAGACATTGTGCCAATAAAAGTCTAAAGGAGAACCAATCTGAGCTAAGTGAATCCTCGAGAAATGACCTAGTCAATTTTATTTTAAGGGCGGTAGCACCTTAATGGATCCCAAACCTTTCTTTCTTTCTAGCCTTCCTAAATATCGGGACGAGATTTCTTTTAAGGGTGGTAGTCTGTCATATCCCAAAATTCTCCTAATTTTGGAATGTGAAATTAACAGAATAAGTTTGATTGATTGTTTGACTTTGTTGAAAATTCTCAAAGAAAAGAAACTCTCTGAATTGAAAATCTTCTCAACCTTGATTCAAAACCTTATGTTGTTTTGTTCTGGCCTAAGTAGCCATATAGGCAAAAGGTCATGGATTGATTATGGATTATAGTATTGGCGTGCAAGATTTAAAAACTCAAAACCATGTTGCATGCATAAGCGCCACTACACTTAAAACCTAAGAAACAATTCTATCATCCAATACCCTAAATGGGATTTCCCAATTCTTAAGTACAAAATTATCTATGGCTTTTGTCCATACTGTAATTGAGAAAAATTATTACTAAATAACAAAGAATTATTTTACAAGACCGTAGGAAGAAGTTTGAACCAATTTCGAATTCAAAAATAAAAGTTATGAACTATACAATATGGGGAATAAAGAAAATAGAATAATTACCCTATAGGCCAATTCATTGTTTAATTGTTGAACTTTTGAAATGGACAATAAACACTATAATAGATATCCTATATAGTAAAAAGTGATTTTACAAAAATTTAGGAAGAAGTTTCATCTGAATTGGAGCCTCAAAACAAAAGTTATAAACAAATAAAGGAAATAAAAAAATATATAGCTAAACCTAATCTACCCGGATACCTAACCCAAGGCCCAGCCCACCTAGCCGCGTGCTATCCGCCGCTCACCCAGCAGTCGCGCAACGCGCCGCAGCCGCAGCCAGTAGGGCCGGCCCAACTACCACCGGCGCAGCCCGCACACTCCCTCTCCCCTCTCTCTCTGACCACCGGGGCCTACCTGGCCTCCTTCTTCCTCGTGTCAGAAGGACGACGCGCGCACGCCGACGCCTCCCCGATACAATCCCCCGCGGATTCGTCGCGAATCCGTTCAATTCCTTCGCCCCTTCTCATATATACCCTCTCCTCCACCTCGTCTTGTTTTTTTCGTGTTTTAGTCAAACCCTAGCCCAACCGTCGAGGTACCGATTTCTCCGGTGCCGGAGGACCTTCAGATCGAGGTCGAACTCGAAGTTCCCGAGCGCCCCGACGCCTCCTTTTGCCCTTGTCCTCTTCCCCTTGAATCACTGACTCGCCTTGACCCTATCCTCTCGACTACAGATCACCGGAGCGCACAAGATCGCTCGCCGGAGCCGCGACGACCCGCACCACTCTGGCCGCCCTTCGTCGTCGCCTGAGGAATCAAAGGACGAATCCTACGCCACCATTGAGATCACCATCCTCGACCGCTTCTCGTCGACCTACTATCTAGGCCAGGAGATCACTGGAGCGCTGCCCACCATCGTCACTGAAACACCGCCGTCCACCGTCGTCGTTGCCACGCCACCGGCTCGCCATCGTCAACGACAGCCGTCTGATCTGCAGTGAACGTCCCAGATCGCTTCAAGCCGAGCCCGAGCCTGGACTTGGGCCTAGCCGCGTCGAGCCGCCTCCTCTCCATCTTCAGATCGCGATCCAATAGCAGCAATCATGTCACTTAAGTGAAGAGGTACTGACGAACCAGAATGCGCCACGTCGCGGGAATATTCCATGAATATACTTTGCAAATTCCGTAATAGAAATAAAAGTCAGAAATTGATTAAATGTTGCAAAAATCATATCTAGAGTTATGTAAGTCCAAATTTAGCAAATAATGTATGTATAGATTCAGAAAAATATGTAGAATAGTAACATGCTGATACACCCAACTTTTATAGTATATATTTACTGTAGTAATTTAAATGATTTAATAGCCTTTTTGGAGTAAATAAATTATAGTAAATTATTTATGGATCATAAAAATACAAATAATATGTCTATGGAGTCTATATTTCATGAAGAACGCTAATCTGGCCTTAGATACAATTTTTGTCGAAGAAAATAAATTAAAAGATTTAAACCCTTATAACTAGTATTTAAGTCACAGAAAATTTACCAGAACTCCAAAATTAGTGAAACCAGTTGATACTGTTTTGTATTGATAATAACTATCCAAAGAAATTTCGTGCCAAATTATTCGTATAGTTAAAATAGAAATTCATACAGAAATATTTAAACCCACTGAAATAGTGTTTTAATCATAAGAAAATATCTATAACTCCTTTTTAGGTGATTCAAATTGCTACTGTCTCTAAATTGCATTACTCTCTCTAGTAGCATCTAGTTCACAAATTAATACGACATAAACATATTTAGTTCAATTAAAGTGGTATACACCATATTAAATCGATACAACTTTAGTAATAAAAGCTTTAGTGCATTAAATGACTTTCCACGTGCATCATGTAATCTAATTATGTTCAGAACACTAAATGCAACCATTGTGACTTATTAAATCGTCATGCATGCATCTGTTCATCATTGTTTTCTTGTAATGTTGCACTGTTATATGTTTGCAATGTTTTGAATGGTGTTTGTTGTGTTTGTTTCATACGTTAGATTGCGAGGAGTGCAACTAATATGATTGCAGCTACTATGATTGCAAGTATTGTGGTTATGACGAGTGCAACCATTAAATCTATGAGGATTGTGAGGATTATCTAATCGACTACATCTATAACAAAGGCAAGTGGTGCTATATTGGTCATAAATGTCCTATTGTTTTCCTATGCATTGTAGATGTTTTGTAGAATTGCATATGTAGGAATTGATGTGTATATGTTATGCTATGTCCCATATTATTCCCTAGTAGTCCTTGTTTATGAGCCATCGTATTGGTAGATTGCTTAGCTATGCTATTTAGACGAGGAAGGGAATCATACCATGAAAATTTATTTGTTTTGAAAGGATTTTATTTTGTTAAATGACAAACCAACATGATTTTAGTGAACCACCTGGGCGGAATGGCATTGATTGGGTCATCGAGTGTGGATTATGGTGGGAAATGCCGCCCAGGACACTGAGAAAGGATTGGTTTATTTGTTTGGTAGCTTTCATGTGCAACCATGTGCCAATAATGAAATGGGCAGTTGGTTAAACTCAGTAGGTTGTGATAACTCGAACCCACGTATCCAGAGATGTGGATAGTGTAGGTTGGACCGGTGCGTGTCGGGTTTGGGGAGCTACTTCCCGAACGGTTCCTTCTTGGACTTCTCCCTATCATCACCAAATATGAGAGTGGTGGTACGAGCTGGCTGGCCAAGTCACATGGGTAAAGTGTACTAACCCCTGCAGGGTGTATAAACTAAGTGCTTAGCCGTGTCCCCGGTTATGGACAATTTGAACGACCTGATACTGATGCTATGATATTTCTCACTCATCCTTATTTCTTAATTACGTAAAACTTATTGGGTGAACATAATTGGGTAGGAGCACCTAGGAGTGAACCAGAGTGTCCTATTTATCGTATTGGAAAACTACTTTGTTACAAATGTTAGGATAAATTTGTTGCTTTATGCAAATGAGCCTGAACTCCACTTGGCCAAATAAGCATGTAGTTGATAGATCTGTTGTTAACCACTTTAGCCTACTTGACATACATTCAATGTATTGACCATTCGTGGCTGCAACGTTTCATGTTGCAGGTTATATCGTATCTGAGTGATCGTTCATAGGTCGCGAGACTCCACTCAACAATTGTTCGCCTGTGGCACATTTGAAGGATGGAGATCTACCTTGTATTCGTTTTCTGCTGTGTACTTGAATAAATAATATAAATTCTGGATCGTATTCGTTGTATTTACGATGCACAGTTATATTTGGTATCATTTTGTACTGTGTGTGCCAGTGAACCGATCCAGGGATTTGCACTATACACATGAACTCAACCTTATAAGGCGAGGGTGTTACATTCTTGGTCTTTCCCTTCTTGCGAGCCCTGTCGCCTCCGGACAACCCTCCTGCCTGCTCACGGGACATACTGGCACACCATTCCTCCTTCGTGAGAAGTATTCGACTGCCCGCATCCCCCTCAGGCTCGTCGCACCCCTCTGATGCAGAGAGACGGCCGCTGAGCTCCTCGAGCATCATGTCTTTAAGAATGAGGAGAGTCTCGATCGAGCATGCCATTTGTGCGTACTTGGACGGGACCACGTGCAGGAACTTCTGCACAGCCGCGGGCTTGCTGTAAGTGTCGTCCCCGAGAGAGTGCAGCTCATTTATGATGCTTGAGATGCGCAGGGAGAATTCCTCGATCGATTCTTCTCCTTTGAAGGCGAGATTATCGAAGTCTTTCCGCAGCTTCTGGCGACGTGCCTCGCGGACACGATCCATGCCGACGCGCATGACCTTGATGGCGTCCGAGGATGCCTTGGCGTTGTCCTTCACGACGAGGACCGGCACCATCTCCGGGGGTACGGAGCGCATTATAGCGCCTAGCACCAACCTCTCTTGCTGCTCGGTGGCGTCGTCATTCTCGACGGCGTCCCATAGCCCCGCGCCCTGCAGCTGCACACACATGATGATTTCCCACTCGCAGTAGTTCGTCTTTGTGAGGGTGGGATAGCTGACGGCACCGCCGCCACCGCTCTCCCGCACCACCTCGCGGACCACGATCTCACTGCCACCACGTCTTCCCCTACTCCGCCCGCGGCTATAGGAATGCTTGATGTCCGGTGTCACCAACCTGCTGGAGGTTCGAACCGGCGCAACCCTCGATCCCCTGCCGTCGCCGTCCCGGCGTCCTCTGCAGGCAACGTAGTCCATGCAGCCGTGCTGGTGGTGGGCGCACGGGACCCTGAAGGAGCAGGGCCGGTCCATAGCATGGGGCAGAGGGGCAGCCTCCCTGGGCCCTCAGCAACAAGGGCCCCAAACCATGTACTATATTAGGATAGTAGGCTAGTGTTCCATTAAGTATTTTTTTAATTATTCGCATTTAATTCTTTAACTTAGCGTGCTCTCGTCTAGGTTGACAAGTGTTTTTTACTTCTTAATAATAGCACACATGCAACCTACTAAATAAGTTCACTATTCTCTTATGTATTCTTTGCATGAAAGTATTTCCCTAAATTTTGACTATGTAAGTAGATATCGGAAGACATAAACAAGCGAGAGAGTTTATATAAAAGATATAAAAATCAAACCAAACTCGTAACTATTTAGCTTTTTGTATAGTAACTTCTTTTGAGATTTTTACACACATCATTGATAGCCATATCTTTTAAGAAACATTCTCAATACTAAGTTTCCACTCAATATCTAGGCACATGACATATTTATTTATATTTTAGAAGTACGTCCATATGTACTCATATCTCATCATTCTTTTTTCTTAAAGTTTAATTTTGGGAAAGTTTCTCTATTTGTTTAAAAATCATTTTATAATGGTGTTGTAATTTTTAAATTCACTCTTCGATATCTGAGATTTTTTGAAATTTTGAAACCTTTAGGTTTGTGAGAATTTTCTAAAAGTTTATAGAAACTTAAGCATGGATTAAACTTTTGAAAATAAAATTGTAAGATATATATATTCAAATAATACACTAGAACCACCCCTAGTTAGGATATTTAAAGATCTCTATCTTTATATTTAATGATATTAATATATATATATATATATATATATATATATATATATATATATATATATACCGATAGACACAAATATACAAAGACTTATGCATCTACTGCATGATTTAATACACCATGATAATTAACTAAATAGAATTTTTATTATAGCATAGAATTTAAATTAGCTCAAGAAAACCATTGAGGGATACAATACAATTTAATAACAAACAATACTATGGCTATTTTTCACAAACATTGTTATATGGTTGATTATGATATCTAACTAAATAAAATTGTACTTATCAATGCTAGAGTAGAAAACATAAGTACATGTTTAAATAAGTATAAATATTTAGTATAAAATATATTTATTTGCACTGGGTTTATTTTTGTTCGGAACGGACATGTGAAGGAGCAGACGACGACGTCCATGAGGTGGCAGCGTACCTAGGTGTAGGCGTCGCTGGTGCCGCCAACGCCATGGTCGCATGAGTGGTATCGCTTGCTCTGGCAGCTGCTGCAAGCTTTGTGCAAGCCCGCCGCGCACTGCATGAACAGGTCAGATAAAGTTTGCCATGCCGTGGATGCGACATGCGAGGGCAAACAACAAGCGACCGTTCGAGATACCTGAACGGGAGGCCTGAGGTGCTCAGAGCAGACGTGGCAGTGGAGCACGGTCGGGTCCAAGGTGTCGTGTATGGGCGCTTGCTTTCCGGGGGTGTCGTCCGCCACTACAACCGCACGTTCTCCTCCGTCTGGCTTTTACACCGGTTCCACTTTCTTGCTTCACCTGGACATTGGGTGGCAGTAGCAGAGGCTCGTCCACCCTCGCCTTCTTGTTGCCGCTTTTGCGCTCCATTTTGATATAAGGAAGGTTAACAAGGATGTTCAATTCACAAATCAGCTACATTTGTCCAAGGAAATGACCGGACATACACTTTCTAGATGATTTCTTAACACACAAGCAGAAACAAACACTACACGAATAAGTAATACATGACATCAAAAGTTGGAACAAATATACCTAGAGCAAGGTTGAAGATTGTCTCGCTCGCTGCAGCTTGTCGCCGCTGCGCTGGTCCTTGCCCTACACTGTTGGTTGAAGAAGGAGATCTGCCGGTCTGCCTTTCTTCAATCTTTTGTCTCTCTGAACCCTACGAGAAATGGGGAATGAAGAAGGAGAATTGGAAAACGAATCAAATCAAGATGGATGAACAAGAACATACTACTACCCTAGAAGAATATATATGAGGGGATTGTACTGACTGTTGCAAATCCGAGGGATTTATTGGGAATCAATGAAGCATGATCTTCTCCTTCATTAATTTCTTCAAAACGACTCGAAATCTCGACAGGGGAGCTCGTCGGCGGTGTTTTGGTAGCGGGAAAGGAGAACGAGGAGGCGGGAGGCAGCGCCCTGGCGGAGTTAATTGGATAAAACTATCACAATTGGGGCTGTCGGGACGAGATAGTACCATTTTCGGTAATTCTCGCACGTCAGTACCAACATTGGGACGCCGACAAGCTGATTGCGCAAATTCTAGGTTAGACGATGCTGGCCCACGTGGCCAAACGGCCGTTTCCCTCACCGTTCTGGGTGTTTTTGTAAAATTTTAAAAACCCCACATGTCAATGCACTCTCCTCTCTTTTCTCTCCCTTGCAAGTGGACCCCACTGGCCCACTCGTCATCCCTAACCTACATCCACACATCCGAGCGAGCTCGTGGGCAAGGAGGTGAGGGGCTCGCTGGCCGTCGCGCCCAGCATCCACCGCGCTTTGCCGCCCTGGGCCCTCGCCAGCAACGCGCGCTTGCCATCCCACGCCCTCGCCGACACACGCGCTCGCGGACCCCGTGCCCTCGCCGGCCACCGTGCGCTCGCCGATACCTTGCGCTCGCTGCCCCCGCAGCAGCTCGCCCTCGCCAGCCTGCAGTTCACCGATGTCGCGCCCTCACCGACCTCCCTCGCGACCCCGCGCCCTCGCCGACACACATGCTCGCCGGCCACCGCCCTTGCTGCCCCGCAACAGCTTGCCCGCCCCGCGCCCTCGCTGGCCACCGCCCTCGTTGGCCCCGCACGCGCCGGCCCTGCAGCAGGTCGCCCATGGCAAGGCAAAGCCGGCCACCGAGCTCACGGGAAGGAAGGGGAGGGGCTCGCCGCCGTCGCGCTCGCCGCCCCTGCCCTCTCTTTCCCCATAGCAGCTCGTCCGCCCCGCACGTTCGCTGGCAGCCCTGCGCGTGCTGGCCGACCCACGTGCTCGCCGGACAAGCCACCGGTCGCTGCCTTCCCGCTGGAGAATCTTTGCAAGGAGCGGTGACGAATGGAGGGGGCGGAGCAGCTGTGTCTGGCGGTAGGGAGCGACGACCGGAGGCGAGCCAGAACAGCGGTTGCTGGCAAGAACCCCGGCCACCCTTGCGTGCTAGGGGAGAGGACGGGGACCTCCTCAGGATTTGGTCAATCGTGGCTGTGTTAGAATTTTTAGAGAAAATAAAGGATAGAAAAATAATAAGTAAATGAGTGGCTGCCGGTCCGACCGCATCTGGTCGTGTTCTAAACGGCGGGGAAACGGCCCTCGCCAAACATGGGCTAGGCTCATCAGAAACACGTTTAACCTAGAATTTGCGCGATCAGCTTGTCGGTATCTGAATGTTGGTACTAGCGTGAGAAAATTATCGAAAATAATATTGACCCGTCCCGACAGCCTTAATTATGATAGTTTTATCAATTAACTCATCCTGGCGAGACGACGAAGAAGTTGATGCAGACTGGAGTCAATGCGTCCGGTTCTTTCTTTCCAGAGGGAATGGGCGAGTAGCAAAAGCAGGGGAGTTGGACCTGAGAATTCTTTTCAAGTTTCGAACCGGGGACGGGGAGTCCCTGTTGATTAAAAAAAAAGCAGGGGAGCCGAACAATGCTAGTAGCTGCTCCGTTTTAACTCCTGCGGTACTGCCCAGCTACCGGCGGAGGCTACTGGAAGGTGGAGGTGTACTTCGGAGTAAAATGCTACTAGTAGCTGCGCCCAGTGATGCGAGGCCAGACTCTGCAAACCTCAGTAGGCTTTGCAGAGCTTATCAGCTAGCAAGATGCTCGCCTACATCTGCAGATTGATTTCCCCTAGGGCCTAGGACTGGAGAAATAGTAGTAGTACTATGTCAACAACCAGGAAAATAGACTAACAAAACAAACTTACATCCTTTCTCCGTCCATAAATAAATGCATTTTTAGGATTATCTTTTTTAAGTCAAAAGAACTAAATTTGACCAACTTTATTATATAGAGTAGCAACATATATGACATCAAATTGATCTATTACGAAACTTCACCTCAAGACGAATCTAGTGATACTATTTTGGTATCATAGATATGATTATATTTTTTGAAATAGTTGGTGAAATTTTAAAAGACTTGACTTATGATAAAGGTAGAAGTAGACTTATTTGTCTCCACCGACACTATTTTGATACTACATTCGGTCCAGTTTATTAGACACGCACGTAATTTAATAATAACTTAAACTATTAATTTTAGTCAATAATTTTTATATAATATATGATAAAAATTAGACTATCGGATTCATCTTTAAAACAAGTTTACAACGGTATATTTTTTGGAACAAATATTGCATATTTTATTGATTAAACTTGATAGTCAATTTTTTTAAAATTGTGTATGCCTAATAAACTGAACCAGGGATTATCATAAATCGCTGGGCCGACAGGTGGACCAGAGTACTGATGAGTGAACGGACTGGCCAAAGTAATCGCACGCGCGCCGTCGCTCCGCTCCACTGCATAAGAGCATCTTCACTAGTTGTTGGATATTTCTTAGACGCAGTAAAAGTTGAATGCAGGACACGCTATTAGGATGCAGTGCGCGGACGATGACGAAGCCATGCTCGCAAAGCACGGTTGGCGTTTGATGACGAAGCCGGATTCCCTATGTGCCAAAGTCCTAAAAGGTAAATATTACCGTAACTCTGAATTTCTTTGTGCTACAAGGAAAAGGAACTCTTCGCATACTTGGAGAGCTATCCTTCATGGGAGAGAGATTTTGAAGAAGGGCTTAATAAAACGTGTTGGAGATGGGTCATCTATTCGTGCATTTGACGACCCATGGATCCCAGATAATATGAATGGAACGCCATTGTTTAAACGCCCCGAGGCCAAAATAACAATGGTTGAGGAGCTTATTAATAAGGACCTGATGACCTGGTCCGAGGAGAAGCTTGCGGCAAACTTCTTTGATACAGACAGACAAGCTATCCGTCGAATTCCTTTAGGCAGATTTACAGAGGATGACTGGGCGTGGACTCAGAAAAAAAAAATGGGTGCTTCACTATTAGATCGGCTTATCGGCTGTCTGTAGCATTACAGAGGGCTGAACGAGCTTCTAGTTCTAACTTATCAATAAACCCATGCTGGAAGAAGCTCTGGAACATGCCAGTGCCCCCCAAGGTTCGCTCTTTTTGGTGGAGAGTGATCAAAAAGTTCATTCCGTCGCGAACGATTCTGAAACAGAGGCATATGGAGAAGATGGAAAGATGTGAAGCATGTGGAGCAGAAGAGGAGACAATTTATCATGCCCTCTTTGAGTGTACATGGGCGAAATTGGTCCGGAAGGAACTGCGTGGTGCAGCTAACCTGAAACTGCCAACGTTCCATCCAGAGTCTTGGGCAATGGACATGGTTGACAACTCTGCCTTGAAGGAAGAGGAAGTTGCGATCATCTTATGCAGCTGTTGGGCGATATGGAATGAGCGTAATGCCAGAAGACATGGAGAAGGTGGTCGTTCTGTGTCAGAATCAGCTCGGTGGGCTCTTCAGACATCAATCGACCTGGAAAATTCTGGCAAAGAGAAAAGGAAGAAAACTCCAAGGGCCAAGGTGCGTTGGAAACCACCCCCTGATGGTGTCCTAAAAATAAACACTGATGCAGGATTCCTTGACGAGACAATGTCAGGAAGCACTGGCATGGTCGTACGAGATCATAACGGGGCTCTCCTAAGGGCACAAGCTAAATGGTACGATAATGCAGAAAATTCCTTGATAATGGAAGCCCTAGCACTTCGCGACGGGATTAGACTTGCTACGGAAAGAGGCTTTGAAGCCGTTATTTTGGAGAGTGATTCTAAGGTCGCAACTGACCTATGCAACGATGCGAAAAACAACATATCAGAACTAGCACCAATTTGCAGGAAATTAGGGAGTTGAGCAGAGCTTTTACTAGCTTTAGCATGAATTATGTTGGGCGTGACGCCAACCAGGCGGCTCATTTATGTGCTAAACAAGCTAGCCTAGATAGGAAGAGGTGCCTGTGGCTAAACTATATCCCAGGTTTCCTTGCCAATACTCTTAGGAGTGACTGTAATCCTATCTGAAATTAATGAAGCTTTGAATTCGCAAAAAAAGGATGCAGTGCGCGGCGACGACGGCACGTACTTCGCTAGAGGCGGCAAAGGCGCAGTAAAATAGAGCGCCAAAACATCCATCCACACGCATGATATTTTAGCGCGTCTAAAACCGTGCGCACACACATTTGCAAACCAAAACAAGATATAGAAATAGCATATGAAACATTTTGGATGAACATATATTACATCAGACGAACGACTTCAACACATGCAACTAAAACATAAATTAAACCTATAATCTACTCTTCATCCTCCGAGGTGGTGGTGTTGTCGGAGCCGTCCAGAGATCGGCCCACCTCGGGTCGTCATCCGAGATGGTGGTCGGGCCGGCGAGCTGTGCGTTGATGAACGCCTTGCGGCGGAGGCGGCGGGCCACCCAGTACGCCCTTCTCTTGGCCCTCTTGGCGGCGTAGAACTCATTCTCGTCTTGGACGTCCTTCGGGAAGAGGCACCTCCACTCAGACATGGTCGTCTCATCGCGCTCGGCAATGAGGAGGCGCCGCTGCGTCTACCGGTGGTGACAACGTTGCTCCTCGGTGACGAGGCCTGGCGCGGGCGTGACGAACTCGGCATCTGCTAGCGATTCGGTCTCGGTGAATTTCAAGTCGTGTCGCTGGCAGCCGATGCGCCGCACCGCCGCATCGAACGCGCGTGCGGCCTCCTCCGACGAGTTGTACATGCCGAGGATGAGCCGAAAGTCGGCGGAGCGGAGCTCGGTGTAGAACGTCCCTTTGGGGCGTGGGCGCACGCCCCAGAAACCAGACGCGTTGTGGAAGCATGCCGGCACCGGAAGGGGGTGGGGACGAGCAGCGAGTGCGTGCGAGGGAGTAGGAGTGGAAGTATCGGTGGGGAGGGAAATTTTCCAGGCGTTGGCGCGTGGCGGTTGGTGGCACACGCGCGCTTCAATTGGGGCGCAATATTTGACGATTCGGATAGCGCAATCGCCCGCGTGCGACACAATATGCAGCGCCAGCGCTATTTTCCCGCGCCCGCTGGAAGAGCGCGCGCACACGCTAGTTGCGGTACAATAGCGCCACTTCTGGAGATGCTCTATCCCCCGTTGCTCGCGACCTTCCACTGCCTAAGAGCAACTCTAGAAACTACCATATATCTCGAACCGTAAACGCGCGAGTACATGATGCGGTAAACCGAATCCTGACGATTTTTGTGCTGCACCGAGCAGTCCCCACGCGTAGGCCCCAACACAAAAACCGAACCGGCAAATGGAAAGGAAGACAACAAATTTTGACGGATGTTTTAAACATCACGGTATATAATTATCAAATCATTACAGTATTCCTCAATTCAAATTACAACAATTGTTTAAATCGAATAATTCATACAATAATACATCGTTCAACTCACACACCCTCGCAGCCACCCCACTCTTTCGCCCTAGATCTTCCCACTACACACTACACCAACACCACCTCTGCCGCCGTTTGTCGCCGATTCTCGCTTCCTCTTGGTGGTGGGGGAATCGCTCGTGGTCGTCATGTCGTTGCTCACGGACAAACTCTAGCTCCGTGGCCTGAGGCGCTACAATGAGGATTAGGGAGGAGTCGGTAGCGATGAGGAAGTGGGAAGGAACATGGTGTGGGTTTGGTTGGTGGGTGAAAGAACATGTGTGCCCCCATGTGTGGTTTTGGTAATTAATGACAATGTTTTATGGACTTATGTTTGCATTGAGTTTTACTTGTAGGATTTGTCCGTAGACAATGCTTGAACCATATGGTGGCTTCAAGGTTGGAATAATAATAAAGTGAAGAAGATCAAGTGTTGATCAAGGTTTCATAAGATGATATCAAGTGTATTGCCATCCTTATGGTGATCATGGATATGTGAAGATATGCCTAAAAGAGAGGCTCTTCCATAGTGGAGTATGGGGGAGCATCTTCACCAAGCTAGTGCAATCAAGAAAGGTGCTCCATCCTAAGGTGTGGAATATATAAGAAAAAGGTTTGATATTGATAGGGTTTCTTTCTAACTGGTCTCGTGGTGTTAGTTGGAGAGACCGGTTTATAGGACAGATAACCGTACTATCAAGAGGGGCTCTCAAGTGAGTAACTTGATCATATCCCTCGGTGAGAGCTCAAACCTTTGCATACTTGGCATCATATTTCTTGGTTCTTATTTGGTTCTTATCCATGAGAGGTTTTAGATATTGTGTCAATCTCTATGACAAGCTTAAGTTCATCGAAAACGGATTTCATATGCATTCTCTATTGTGTTTTCGATATTGGAGGTTTTACCGGTTTGTATTTTATAGATAGGTTAAACATTTCATCATTTGGTTCTATCCTCCCTTGCTGTACTATGATGGTTCCCTTCATGATATTGTAGAGCTCGTTACTATCTTCGAAACGAGCCCAAGATCATCAAAATCGGAGTCCAAATGAAAAAGTTATGATGGTTTCAGTTTTGTTGTTCCTGCCAGTTTTCAGGAGGGCGGATTATCCGGCCATGGGGGCAGATTATCCGGCCCAATTTTTGGAAAACGGCTAAGGACTTTGAGGCGTGGCTCCCAGTAATGGGGGCGGATTTTCTGGCCCTTCGGGGGTGGATTATCCGCCCCAAATATCCGCCCCTATACTGAGAGTCGCGCCGCGAAGTCCTTAGCCATTTTTTTTGGCCCAGGGAAACCGGAATATCCGAGAGGGGGCGGATTATCCGGCATGGAAGGTCCCAAACGGTCATATTTCGTTGGGGAGGGGTATAAATAGACCCCTTCTTCCTCCTTAGGCCTGTTGCTTGCATTCTCTCTCTCCTCCATTGTTTTGACCTTCAAGAGCTTGCAAATACTCTCAATCCCTCCCATATTTCTTGAATCTTTTGGGGGTATTTGAAAGGGGAGATCTAGATCTACAACTCCACCAATCCATCTCTCCTCTGTGTGAGGAGAACATATTGGGATCTAGATCTTGGGGTTTCTTTTGTGGATTTCCTCTTGTGTTCTTCCTCTCTTATTCTCCCACTAGCTTTTGTAGCTTTGGTGGAATTTGGGAGAGAAGGACTTGAGCACTTCTTGTGTTCTTGCAATTGCATTTGGTGCATCGGTTTGAGTTATCGTTGAGTATTCGATTGGGTGAAAGTTGAGAAGCTTTTTACTCTTGGGTTCTTGGAACCCTATACGGTTTGTTGGTGTTGCAGGTTGTGGCCTTGGTGGCGTTTGTTGGGAGCCTCCAATTAAGTTGTGGAGAAGTGCCCCAACCTTGTGATAGGTTCCGGTTGCCACCGACAAGTGCACCGATAGTGGAAGTGTGGATCGATCCCATTGGGGTGAGATTCACCGGAGAATAAGGGAGGCCTTTTGTGGCGTAGGTGGTTTGATACCACCCCCTCTCCAACGAGACGTACTCTCTTTATGGGAGGAACTCGGTAATAAATCATTATCTCTGCGTGCCTCGGTTATCTCTATACCCGAGCTATTTACTTATGCACTTTACTTTGTGATAGCCTTCGTGCTTGATTTATTATATCTAGCTATCACATAGTTGCTTGTTTTGCTTAGCATAAGTTATTGGTGCACATAGGTGAACCATAGTTTATATAGGTTTTGTGCTTGACAAAGTAAATGCTAGTTTTATTCCGCCTTTGTTAAGCCCTTCTCGTAAAAGTTTTAAACCGTCTATTCACCCTCCCTCTAGGCGGCATCAGTATCCTTTTCAATTGGTATCAGAGCCCGGTCTCTCATTTTAGGCTTCACCGCCTTGAGAGTAAAGATGTCGGCTAGGGAATTAGTGCACAAGGACACTCTCACATTCGATGACACAAATTATGATGTTTGGAAAATTCGCATGCTTAACTTATTTCGGAAAATTCACCCAACTATGGAGGGATATCTATATGTGGGTTTCTCTTCTCCCATGGATAACCAAAACGAATCTTTAGAGGAGAAGTTGAACTCTCATATAGATGTTGTAACTACTAAAATTCTTTTGCATGTTATGAGCAATGTAGTTCTTTCTTCTATCATGCCTTATTCAAGCGCTCGTGAGATATGGACCAAGCTTCAAGATAAATATAGCAAGTCCAACATTATTGAGGATGATTGTGTTGCTTCCACTTCCGGTCGAGATGAGTTCTCATCGTCTACCACCTCACCAACATGTGATGTTTCACTAGGTAATGATACGGTGAGTGGTGATAAAAATTGCAATGTGGATAGTGTGCTTACTATTTGTAATCCTTCATCCCTATCTAGTTGCAATGATCTATCTTCGGACCTTAACACTTCTAGCACTCACAACTCCTTACATGCTAGTGTTGATAGTCCTTGCATATCATGTAGTAATGGCTTGAATAAATCTCATGGTGATATGCTTGTGTTGTCTTGTTGCCATAATAAAAATGCCTTTATTTCCTCTAGTCCTTGTGTTTCTAACCATGTAGAGGAAAATGAAGATTCTATGGGCCAAGACAAGGTCATGAATAGAGCTACAAGTGCAATCTCATCATCACCTTCCTCCGGTTCTCACATATGCCTTATGGCTAAGGGAATAAAGGTAACCTCTTTGGATCCCATTGTATCTCATGATGATGAGGTTGAGAATGATAATGATGATTATCGAGGCAAGTATGATATTACATCTATTAAGAAAATGGGAGAGGTTGTCTATAGCGCTCTCTTCAAACATAAAATTGCTTCCTCCAACTTTATTGAAATATTGCATTATGCTATAGAAGGCAATGATCTTATTGAGGAGCAAGAAAACATAATTGATGAAAAGTTTGCGCTTGAGCTTGAGTATGCTAATGAAATTGCTCAACTAAAGGACTCCCTTGAAGAAGAACAAACCACCAAAGAATCTCTTGAGGATACTTTTACTCTAGAATTATTTAGAGTAAAGGAATACCATGATAGAGAACTTGCGGTGGCAAACTCCTTCAAGATTAAATATTATGAACTTGAAGTTTCTTATGCTAAACTTGTTGAGGATTTTAAGCACCTCGAAAGTGGATCTCGGGTCATTAAGAGGGAGCTCATCAAACTCACCGAGTCGCATGAGCAACTTAAAGCTTCATATTCAAAAGAGCTTGCCAAGTTGCCCTCACCTCTTGCTAATAATGATGATGCTTGTGCTACTAACTCTATTTCTTGTGAATCATCTATTTTAAAGGAGAATGTTGAGCTCAAGGCTCAACTTGCGTTGCTAACTAGCAACTATGGGAAATTAGAAGAAAGTCATGTTAAGCTCTCGAGCTCGCATGAAGATCTTCTAGTCTCCCATGGTAGGCTAAAGTTAGCTCATGAGGCCATCGTGTCAAAGGTAACATCTAGTGAGCCTCATGTGGACATTAGCACTATATCTACTCCAAATGTTATATTGTCATGTGCTAGTCCTTGTAATTCATCCTCTCACAACCATGTTATATCTCGCGACGAATTACATTTCGTGCCTTGTTGCTCTAACAATGTAGCATCTACTTCCTCTAGTACTTTTGTTGAAACTAACCATGTAGAGGAAATCAAGGAGCTCAAGGCTCAAGTCACTTCTTTGAAAAATGACTTGAATAAGGGTCATCAAGGGAAGGCCGCACTCAACAAAATATTGAGTGTGTAAAAATCCCCCAATGACAAGAGTGGGATCGGATTCAACTCCAACGTCAAGAACAAGTCCACTATCAAGTTGAAGCACAAGGATAACAAGAAGAATGGACAAGATCAAGTAAAGAATCTGGCCAACATTGTTTGCTTCAAGTGCAAGGAAGAAGGGCATCATGTCAAACATTGCCATTAAAGAAGAAGTCCCTTGGCAAGAAGCAACAAGGGAAGCGGCCTCAAGCTCTACATCTTGTTAGAGCTGGGTCTCCTCCCAAGAAGACTCAAGCTCTTCCTCAAGTTTTTGCTTCATCCAAAAATAAAGATGGCAAGAGTAGAACTTGCTACATATGCCGTGAGAAGGGGCACATTTCTTCGTCATGCACTATTGGTATCTCCTCATCCAACCCTATCATTACTGATAATGCTTATTCTCTTTGTAAGGATGAGGTTGGTAATGTGTTTGCCAAATTTGTTGGTGCCCAATGTGGTGTCAAGAAAAGAACCATTTGGGTGGCCAAGCCAATTGTTACTAACTTCTTAGGACCCAACTTGGTTGGGGACCATCTAGCTAAAACTTGATCAATAGGTGTTGGTTGGAGGGCATTGGAGACTTGGTTACATTATGAAGAATTGAGGGATCTTCATCTAGTATAATTGTCAAGTCAAGTCATGTGGATTATATTGCCTCTACTATATATCCAATGTTTCTCCTTGCGGTAACATATGCTTAACTCATTACATTGAAAGTTACTCGCCCCCTTGTGCATGTGTTGGTTTTGTATCTTCCATGCTCTTGTACATGTTGTGATTTCCACTTAATTATCTTGAGGAATCAAGCATATTTTTGTGTATAATTAGGTGGCACACCATGTATGTGTGTTTCTTATGTTTGAGACTTTCTTGGTTATATTTGGTATCTTATTTGGCAATTACTACATAATATGCAAGGACTGTCAACACTAGCATGTAAGGAGTTGTGAGTGCTAGAAGTGTTAAGGTCCGAAGATAGACCATTGCAACTAGATAGGGATGAAGGATTACAAAAAGTAAGCACACTATCCACATTGCAATTTCTAAATACATGCAAATATTATGTAGTAAAACATGTCTAAATACATACAATTCAAGACATCTTATTTGGACGAAGAGAGTTATTTAAAATCATTTTGACAAGAGGTTATTTTTGTGGATTTTGCCGAGAAGTGTCCAAAAGTAAAAGCACGGAAAACGGTCCGGCGTGAACTAGTTAAATCATGTCCGTCCATTTTCATCTAGACCGATATTGGATTTTTAAAAAAGATTGAAAAAATTCGTCAAAATACATGCTTGTAGCTAACGACCTGCACCATAGGTTTCAATAAACAATTACTTGTATTTTTGGTGCTGCAAAAAAGACAAATTTGACATATTTCGTACCTGTGTTGTTCACAAAATCTTAAAAATTGTCTTTTTCGCCGAGCCTACAATACAAAGTATGTTTACACACTATTTTTGGCACTCTCGTATCGTAAATCATTATCTATATGCTGGTATTTTTCCTTGTATTATTTCGGAACTTCAAATTCGAAAATTTGAAAGTTTGTAAGCAAAAAAAGAAACCAGGCTACATGTTGGCCGGATACCAAAACGCCTCACTCTCCTGGCGTGTAGTATCAGTTCGCTCCATGCCTTTTCACTTGTGAGGAGTGTATTTATTCAAACTTTAAGAGAGATACAGCTTTTGAGTCTGTGTACCTTGCTTGCAGAGGTTGTGATGAGTGGAGGAGCGGGGTACCTCCCTCGAGTAACCAAGCAGGAGGATAAGGTCGAAGAACATCTACGGAGAAGTGAAAATACACAAGCATCGCCTCCTCCTGCGCACATATCCCGCCGATTGCGGTCCTGCAATAATACTCCGATCCTGCAGCAGAGGAGTAGTACTCCCATCCTGCACCTAGTACGTACAGTATTTCCTAGCGCGGGGACCACGGAGTGCTGCAGTGGGAGCAAAATTTCCCATGCTACCCCTTGCAGAAACGCACTGTTTTGTCTTGCTCTCCTCGTCCCATCCCAACTCCCAGCGAGCCTGCGCACAACGTCCACCGCGGGGCTGCAGTCTCGCAGAGGGGAGCTCCTATATGCTGTGAAAAGATGGGTGATTTTCTTCTTCTTCCATTTATGCATGAGCCTGTTTATAGATTTTGTTGGAAAAAAACTGCGGTAGACAGAAGCTTGTAGATACTCTTGTGAAACTTCTTTTAGGCTTATGCTGTTTTGGTTTATTTGCTGCTGTTAGATTATAAGTCAGTTTAGGTTTGCTTGTGTCTCAAGTTAGGGTTAGCCGCATTGGTCCCTATATATTCTTTGTAAAACCGAACGTATCAATTTGGATAATTTATGAGACAAAACATATTCTTTCATGGACACCGATCCGATCTAGGGTATGGCCCCTCCTTCCAGGCCGCCGCCGCTGCCGCCTGGCTACTTCAAGCGCCGCGCCGCCATTATCACCTCCAAAGCCAAAGCTCTTGCCTGCCAACCCTCCACCTCTCTCGTGCTAGCCCCTCCTTCCTCTGCTCTCTCCTACACAGATACAATAGCTGACGTTACACCTTTTATCCCAATTACATTAGATCTTGCTACTCACAACTATTACCATTGGTGCCATTTGTTTGAAGTTTATCTAGGTCGCTGCAATCTCCGCGCGCATGTCGATGGCTCCGTTCCGCCTCGTCCCAATAATCCGCAATGGGTTAAGGACGATCTCGCCATCATCCAGCGGATCTACACCCGCGTCTCCACCGAGATCTTCAACCTCGCCTTTCGTAGCACCGCCACTGCCTCCGCTCTTTGGTCGGCTCTTCGGCAGCTCTTCCAGGACAACATCGACGACCGCGTCACTAGCCTCAACAACTGTCACATCCCAAGATTTTCCAAATCTTGTAATGTGAAAAATAAATGAATAAAATAAAACTTTGTTTGATTTTCAGAGCCAGAAGAAACTTTTTGAATTCAATTGGAACTTCAAACCCATTTGAATTAAATAAAACCTAAAGGGATTTAAAAAGATAAACATTTAATAAAAGGAAAAATAAAAACATTTGGAAATACTATTTTGAAACAATTAAATGAAAAGATTTGTTTTTGAATAAAATAGAAGCTTATAAATAAGGAATATTTTATAAATCCAAATTAAACCTTGGCCAAGCTTTGGGAATTAAAACATTTTATTTTTAATAAAAATTAGCAAAAGTTTATTTAAATAAATTAATAAGGATTTAATATCCAACTTTATTTAAATAAAAGGTTTTACCAATTTAATTGAAACATCAAAACTTATTAAATTATTTAAAATAAGTTTTTCAAATATTGGATATTCACAAATAAAACCTACTAAAGTGTTTTGACATTATTTTAGATTTCAAAATAAATATCTCAATAAAACAAATCCTATTTGATTTAATAATGAAAAGTCTATTATATTTAATTAATAATGGACTCTAAAATAAAAGGTTATTTGTTTTAAACAAATTTCCAAGTATTCTATATTTCCCAAATAAAACCTACTGATTTGGTTTTGAAAATATTTAGGTTTCAAATAAAGATTTTATTAATAAAATCAAACTCTATTTGATTTAATAACTAAGGCCCATTTTATTTAATTATTAATGGACCCTAAAATAAAAGGTTATTCTGTTTGAAACAAGTTTTCCAAACATTCTTTATTTTCAAATAAAATCTACTGATTGGTTTTGAAAGCATTTGGATTTCAAATGAAGATTTTATTAAATAAACCAAACCCTATTTTATTAATAAACCATGGACCATTTTACTTAATTAATAAATGGAACCTAAAAAGATTTAAAATATTATTTTATTTTTGAAGTTGGTTTGTGCTACTAAACAGAACCAAATTCTTAGTGCAAGGTTTGGTGATTATTTGATTTGATTTGGACATTGTTTGTTTGTTTGAAAATTCAAAGTAGAAATTAGAATTAGAAAAGGAAAAAGAATTCAGAAAAAAATAAATAGAAACTGGACGACCAATCAGTTTGCTACTCGTCGTCGTCGCAATCGTCTGTTTGCTACTCCGACGACCTCCCGAGGTAAATCCCGACCTCCCCTCTCAATCCCGATGATGCTCCCTTACTCGCGACCCTCGTGCGCACCTAACCATGCCTCTATTTTGTCCTAGCGCGGTCCTAAACGACGCCGGCAACAACAACCCGAGAGCACCGCCGCCGAAGCAACTCCGGCGAGCCATTGTCCTCACCCACGAGCGCCCCTCGTCGAACCATCGGCACGTTGAGCATCGCCGTGACCTCCTGAACCCGGTGAGCATCCTCCCCCTCTTCCTCGCTTCCTGTATCGCCGGCGCCGCCGCGAAGCAGAGCCGCCGCCGCGCGTCAGAGTCCAGAGCCGCCAGCTTATGGTCGGGGCACTGAGAGCCATCCGATCTTGATCCGATGGATAGGATAGAAAGTAGAACGAAGGGGTAAGAGAGAAACTGAGCCGTACGATATCAGTTAGATCTAACGGCCTGCAGCGTGTGATCCGTGCGAACCGTTTTCGTCAAATCAGAGTGTGCCACGTGTCCAGATTTCGTTTTAAAAACAGATTTGAATCTGTTATAGATTCAATTTTCAAACCTCTATAACTTTCAAACCACATGTCCAAAAATTACAAATTTTATATCAATGGATTCAGTGGAACAAGACCTAGCCAACCATGCCCTTGGTTTAGTAAATAGTATCTATTAAATTGCTTGTTTTTTCAGATTCTTTTGTGTGCTTTTTTAGAGTAGAAAAATTCTTTAAAATTGATTTTGGGGTCAAAACTTTTGCAAAATGGTTTGATGTGATCTTACTGACCCTAGGAACCAACCCTTGGTGTTGAAAATGATTTTGGTAAAGTTTAGGTTAGATTATTTGACTTAGCCATTTTCTAGCCAAATAAAATTATTGATTTTATTATGAAAATGTTTTTGTAAAGAAAACTTTGGGAAAATGCTTTAGACCAAACCTACTGACCCAAAACACCAAGTTTTGCAATAGCAACTCAATTTGTGAAAAACATAAAGTTTTGCTTTGATAAAAATGTTTTCCACCACATGAAATGATACTTTGTTTTGAAAATGGTTTTTAAAAGTGAAACCTTTTGCAAATGACATTGCCACCTTACAAAATGACCATTAGGTGCTTTCAAATGCTTATGAACTATTAAGAACCTATTTTTCAAACAAAACAAAACAAAACTTGGCATGCTTGCATGCATTTCTTTGACTTTGTCATTTTATGTGTTGTTTTCTTGATTGGTAGATTGAACTTGTGCCTTGCTTGATTGATTTGTAGTGACTTGAAGAGTGTGATTGTTACAAGGACAAGGAGTGAACCTATACCCTCTACCAAAAAGGCAAGTGATGCTTCATACTTTTTGTCCCATTACTTTCACTATGCATTAGTGATTTTGCTAAGTAAAAACTTGCATGGATTTTGCTAAGTATAGACCTTGCTATAAGAAAACATAGTAGATGAATCCTTAGTAGGATTTTACTAAGTTAAGATTCCTACTACTATCAAGCTTAGCCTAGCTAATAGAAAACATGGGTGGAAAATATATTCACACTATGGAAAAATCTCTAAGTCTGAGGACTTATGTTTTTGTGTAATAAAACCACTAAGTTAATGAATCACCTGGGTGGAATGGGCTTTCTTGGTGGTTTTTGGTTGAGTGGTTCACAAGGCCCATGTTTATGGTTGACCTTGTGTATCTCACTTGTGGTATGCCACTCAGGAACAAAAGAGATTTGAGATGTCAAATGTTGAGAAGCTTCAAGTGCAACCACTTGGCAATATGGGCTCTGCCATGATCATATAGGTTGCAAGAACTTAGCCATATGGACAGTGGGTGGTAGTGTTTGATAGGTTGGAACGCGTCCATTTTGGTCTAAGGGAAGGCTTCTGAAAGATCTTGTCTTGGGAAACCAAGTCTTGTGGGGAAACTGCACCACCTCTGCAGAGTGTAGAATCTAAGTACTTAGCCATGTCCCTGGTAAAGGACAATTTGAGCATCAAGACATGGAAGCAATCAAGAATCTCATCATCAAATTTCGAAGTTAAAATCTTGTGGTTGAACAAGGGTTGTTTGAAATCTTCAATCTTTGATTGGTAGATGCCTTGGAAAGGATCTTCAATCTTTGATTGAGAAAAATGATTTTATCAAAGCAAAAACTTAGTATTTTCAAAATGATAAGAAAAATCTATTTTGAGCAATGCAAGCCTCAACTCCACTTAGCCAAATGCATATAGATGATAGACTCCACTATACTATCATAGTATCACTTGCCAATACAATTCAAATGTATTGACCCTTTGTGGCTGTAACTTGTATGTTGCAGGTTTGATTGACTTTAGTGAAGATTGATTGTTTAGGATTACAAAGTCTACAACCAACATCTTCCTGTGGCACTTTGAAGATGAAGGACCCATGACTATAGATATTCCGCTGCAATGTAATGTAATAGCCAAATGAGCTATGTAAGATGTAATAAAATTATGTTATTCCTGGTTATAAAGTTATATTATGACCTTTGTTTCTTGATATTACATCTTAACTGTGGATGCTAGCTATTGATCCAGGGACTAGCATTGTAAAACACAGGAGGCTCTATCTTAATAAAGATTGGAACCCCTACAGATGGTATCAGAGCATTGTGTTGCCTGTAGGATTTGTAAACCCTAGGATTGGACAAAAACCCTTAGAAAAATAGGAGTTGTATTTTGATCCAAAAACTTATTTACAAAAACACTTGTAAACTATTTGCTCAACCATTTTGGTTTCAACTCTACATCTCTTCTACTTCCACTTGATGGAAAAGCCTACCCCATGACCAAAGACTACACCATGTGCAAAAGATGACTTCAACATCTTCAACTCTAATGACTTCAACATCTTCAGCATATTCCCTAAGGACTTCCAACTTGGATACCACTAAGGACTACAAGTAAGACAAGGAAATCTTGCTCAAGATTTAGAGACTGAGGGAATGCAAAATAAGAAGGATCCATCAACAACTTTGAAGTATTTGCAACCAAGAGTTTTTTTTCTCAAAGAAACCAAGATCTCATGCAAGAAGAATCAAGAAGGATGGAAAGATCACAAGTGAACCATATAGATGGACCACCATATTTTAGCTAAGACAAAACCACCAACTTATGTGGTGTAACAAAAACATTTTGTTGCCTAAGTATGTGCTTGAATCTTGTTGTTTGAGTGAAATGTTTGGTTTGTGATTGCATGCACATTGCTTGTGTGAATTGTGATGTGTGTGATTAGAATTAAGTCCTTAGAAATATCTTGCCTATTCTAATCTCCCTTCAACCCAAACAGATGACTACTCCAAAAGACTCCAAGGTTGATGACACCAACACCAACCAAGCTGACAGCATGAAAGAGCTCATAGCAACCCAACACCAGTTAAACCAGCTAACAGCTCAGTTCATAGCCAGCAATAGTGATAAGGATCCAACACTTCAAAGGTTTTTGGAGGAACAATCCCAACTGATGCTTAAGGTGACTAATCAAATGATCAGCCTGGAAGAAAGCTATCCCAAAGGAGTTTATGATAACAAAGATGACAAGAATGTTGTTCTAGATGGAGCCCCAGCTTGCATTATTTGTGGAGACAAGGATCACACTTCCAAAGAGCATGAAGGTCAATGCCCTAACTGTGAAGGGAATCATCCTGTTGGACAATGTCCTACCTCTCAAGCCACTTGTTATCTTTGTGAAGGAAATGACCATGTCCCTATCCAATGCCCCATCTACTCCATGGTAGAACAAAGGAAACAAGAAGGATCCAGGTATGCCAAGAATGTTGATGGCAAAGGAAAAGGACCACTTATACCTCCAAACAAGACAACCCAATTCAAAGGATCAAATAAACCCAAGAAGCAAAAGATTGACAAAAGCCATGTGCAATGTCATCAGTATAAGGAAATGGGACACTATTCTGGCGAATGCCCAAAGAACCCGAAGAATAAAGAGATTGGCCAAGTAGTGTGCAACAACTGCAAAGAGCTAGGCCACTATGTAGCAACTTGTCCACAAGAGCTATGTAAAGAACTCAAGGACATCCATTGTTTCAACTCCAGGAATCCAGGACATTATGCAAGCAACTGTCCAGAAAAGATGAAGAACAAGTTGAACAAGCCTATGGAAAAATTAAACCTTGGCCCATGAGTCAAGTATGGAAACCAAGGACACATGCAAAGTTTGCTTAGAGAAGTTTTTCCAGGATCCCAAGAAGGCCAATATGTAATTTTTGTTTGAAAATTTTTAAGGGTGGTAGTACCCTAGTTGTATTGAACTTGCTTGTAACCCTAGCCTCCCCAAATCTCGGGACGAGATTTATTTTAAGGGTGGTAGCCTGTCACATCCCAAGATTTTCCAAATCTTGTAATGTGAAAAATAAATGAATAAAATAAAACTTTGTTTGATTTTCACAGCCAGAAGAAACTTTTTGAATTCAATTGGAACTTCAAACCCATTTGAATTAAATAAAACCTAAAGGGATTTAAAAAGATAAACATTTAATAAAAGGAAAAATAAAAACATTTGGAAATACTATTTTGAAACAATTAAATGAAAAGATTTGTTTTTGAATAAAATAGAAGCTTATAAATAAGGAATATTTTATAAATCCAAATTAAACCTTGGCCAAGCTTTGGGAATTAAAACATTTTATTTTTAATAAAAATTAGCAAAAGTTTATTTAAATAAATTAATAAGGATTTAATATCCAACTTTATTTAAATAAAAGGTTTTACCAATTTAATTGAAACATCAAAACTTATTAAATTATTTAAAATAAGTTTTTCAAATATTGGATATTCACAAATAAAACCTACTAAAGTGGTTTGACTTTATTTTAGATTTCAAAATAAATATCTCAATAAAACAAATCCTATTTGATTTAATAATGAAAAGTCTATTATATTTAATTAATAATGGACTCTAAAATAAAAGGTTATTTGTTTTAAACAAATTTCCAAGTATTCTATATTTCCCAAATAAAACCTACTGATTTGGTTTTGAAAATATTTAGGTTTCAAATAAAGATTTTATTAATAAAATCAAACTCTATTTGATTTAATAACTAAGGCCCATTTATTTAATTATTAATGGACCCTAAAATAAAAGGTTATTCTGTTTTAAACAAGTTTTCCAAACATTCTTTATTTCCAAATAAAATCTACTGATTGGTTTTGAAAGCATTTGGATTTCAAATGAAGATTTTATTAAATAAACCAAACCCTATTTTATTAATAAACCATGGACCATTTTACTTAATTAATAAATGGAACCTAAAAAGATTTAAAATATTATTTTATTTTTGAAGTTGGTTTGTGCTACTAAACAGAACCAAATTCTTAGTGCAAGGTTTGGTGATTATTTGATTTGATTTGGACATTGTTTGTTTGTTTGAAAATTCAAAGTAGAAATTAGAATTAGAAAAGGAAAAAGAATTCAGAAGAAAAAAAATAGAGACTGGCCGACCCAGCCCAGCTAAAAGCCCATCCCAGCCCAGTATCAGCCCAGCTCCCCCTCCCCGAAGTGTTTTCTTCTCCACTCAGAACCGCACCCACACAGAAGCTGACTGGTGGTCCCAAACCCCTCACTCTCCCCCTCACTGCCAGGTAGGCCCACAAACACTGTCGTCGTCCTCACCCGCATCGACCGTTCTCCCCCGCCCCTGCCATTGATTTCTCGGGCTTAATTCGCCTTGATGCCGCGATTAAAACCTCGCAGTGATCATGTGTGATAACCACCTCCCTCTCCTCTTTCATTGCCCCCAAACCCCACGCCTCGAGAGCCACCAGGCTGTTGCAATTTTCTTCTGCACCGCCGCCGTCTCCGACGAGCTAAACTCTCAATTCCAGCCATACCCTGCCTCTCCTTGCCTTCCCAAGCATGCAGACAAGTTCCCCATATCCTGGCAAACCCCCTCGTAGTTTCAGCTCGCCCGCGAGTGCCCTGCAGGCTCGGCAACGACAACTACCGCCGTCGCCATCGTCTGTTTGCTACTCCGACGACCTCCCGAGGTAAATCCCGACCTCCCCTCTCAATCCCGATGATGCTCCCTTACTCGCGACCCTCGTGCGCACCTAACCATGCCTCTATTTTGTCCTAGCGCGGTCCTAAACGACGCCGGCAACAACAACCCGAGAGCACCGCCGCCCGAAGCAACTCCGGCGAGCCATTGTCCTCACCCACGAGCGCCCCTCGTCGAACCATCGGCACGTTGAGCATCGCCGTGACCTCCTGAACCCGGTGAGCATCCTCCCCCTCTTCCTCGCTTCCTGTATCGCCGGCGCCGCCGCGAAGCAGAGCCGCCGCCGCGCGTCAGAGTCCAGAGCCGCCAGCTTATGGTCGGGGCACTGAGAGCCATCCGATCTTGATCCGATGGATAGGATAGAAAGTAGAACGAAGGGGTAAGAGAGAAACTGAGCCGTACGATATCAGTTAGATCTAACGGCCTGCAGCGTGTGATCCGTGCGAACCGTTTTCGTCAAATCAGAGTGTGCCACGTGTCCAGATTTCGTTTTAAAAACAGATTTGAATCTGTTATAGATTCAATTTTCAAACCTCTATAACTTTCAAACCACATGTCCAAAAATTACAAATTTTATATCAATGGATTCAGTGGAACAAGACCTAGCCAACCATGCCCTTGGTTTAGTAAATAGTATCTATTAAATTGCTTGTTTTTTCAGATTCTTTTGTGTGCTTTTTTAGAGTAGAAAAATTCTTTAAAATTGATTTTGGGGTCAAAACTTTTGCAAAATGGTTTGATGTGATCTTACTGACCCTAGGAACCAACCCTTGGTGTTGAAAATGATTTTGGTAAAGTTTAGGTTAGATTATTTGACTTAGCCATTTTCTAGCCAAATAAAATTATTGATTTTATTATGAAAATGTTTTTGTAAAGAAAACTTTGGGAAAATGCTTTAGACCAAACCTACTGACCCAAAACACCAAGTTTTGCAATAGCAACTCAATTTGTGAAAAACATAAAGTTTTGCTTTGATAAAAATGTTTTCCACCACATGAAATGATACTTTGTTTTGAAAATGGTTTTTAAAAGTGAAACCTTTTGCAAATGACATTGCCACCTTACAAAATGACCATTAGGTGCTTTCAAATGCTTATGAACTATTAAGAACCTATTTTTCAAACAAAACAAAACAAAACTTGGCATGCTTGCATGCATTTCTTTGACTTTGTCATTTTATGTGTTGTTTTCTTGATTGGTAGATTGAACTTGTGCCTTGCTTGATTGATTTGTAGTGACTTGAAGAGTGTGATTGTTACAAGGACAAGGAGTGAACCTATACCCTCTACCAAAAAGGCAAGTGATGCTTCATACTTTTTGTCCCATTACTTTCACTATGCATTAGTGATTTTGCTAAGTAAAAACTTGCATGGATTTTGCTAAGTATAGACCTTGCTATAAGAAAACATAGTAGATGAATCCTTAGTAGGATTTTACTAAGTTAAGATTCCTACTACTATCAAGCTTAGCCTAGCTAATAGAAAACATGGGTGGAAAATATATTCACACTATGGAAAAATCTCTAAGTCGAAGGACTTATGTTTTTGTGTAATAAAACAACTAAGTTAATGAATCACCTGGGTGGAATGGGCTTGCTTGGTGGTTTTTGGTTGAGTGGTTCACAAGGCCCATGTTTATGGCTGACCTTGTGTATCTCACTTGTGGTATGCCTCCCAGGAACAAAAGAGATTTGAGATGTCAAATGTTGAGAAGCTTCAAGTGCAACCACTTGGCAATATGGGATCTTCCATGATCATATAGGTTGCAAGAACTTAGCCATATGGATAGTGGGTGGTAGTGTTTGATAGGTTGGAACGCGTCCATTTTGGTCTAAGGGAAGGCTTCTGAAATATCTTGTCTTGGGAAACCAAGTCTTGTGGGGAAAGTGCACCACCTCTGCAGAGTGTAGAATCTAAGTACTTAGCCATGTCCCTGGTAAAGGACAATTTGAGCATCAAGACATGGAAGCAATCAAGAATCTCATCATTCAAATATCTAAGTTAAAATCTTGTGGTTGAACAAGGGTTGTTTGAAATCTTCAATCTTTGATTGGTAGATGCCTTGGAAAGGATCTTCAATCTTTGATTGAGAAAAATGATTTTATCAAAGCAAAAACTTAGTATTTTCAAAATGATAAGAAAAATCTATTTTGAGCAATGCAAGCCTCAACTCCACTTAGCCAAATGCATATAGATGATAGACTCCACTATACTATCATTGTATCACTTGCCAATACAATTCAAATGTATTGACCCTTTGTGGCTGTAACTTGTATGTTGCAGGTTTGATTGACTTTAGTGAAGATTGATTGTTTAGGATTACAAAGTCTACAACCAACATCTGCCTGTGGCACTTTGAAGATGAAGGACCCATGACTATAGATATTCTGCTGCAATGTAATGTAATAGCCAAATGAGCTATGTAAGATGTAATAAAATTATGTTATTCCTGGTTATAAAGTTATATTATGCCCTTTGTTTCTTGATATTACATCTTAACTGTGGATGCTAGCTATTGATCCAGGGACTAGCATTGTAAAACACAGGAGGATCTATCTTAATAAAGATTGGAACCACTACAACAACGAGTTCCGCAACACCGTCCAGGGCGACACCTCTATCAGCACCTACTGCCAGCACCTTAGTGCTATCGTCGACGAGCTTCGTGAACTCGGCGATCCCGTGTCCGATCGGCAGCTCATCAACATCCTCGTCACTGGCCTCAGCAACGACTTTGACAAGCAGGCGTCTTTCATCCCCATGATGCGCCCACGCCCCACCTTCGTCGAGGTCTGCTCCCTGCTGCAACACGCCGACACCACCCAAACTCGCAAGGCGGCCCGTCCTCAGGCCTTCGTCGCCACTTCTCGCCCGCCTCCTCAACCTCCCGCGCCAGTGCCACCACCTCCCGCGCCTGCGCCGCAACCCCCTTCTGGGTGGCGCCCAAGTCCCAACTATAGGGGCAAAAACCCCATCTGGCGCCCTCCACGATCGCCGCCGCCATTTGCGCCCGTCTACAGCACGCCGCCAGCGCCCGTCTATAGCACCCCACCGCCCTCGGCTCCTTCAGGGTGGCGTCCCATGCAGGATCCATGGACAGGCATGGTCCAAGCCTGGTCGATGCCATGGACAGCTCCTTCTCCGGCCGGCACTCCGCTGACATACTTGGGCGGCTGGATGCCCGGCATGCGCCCTAACACCGGCTCTCCAGGGCTGCTCGCACCACGGACTCCTCCGCAGGCGTACTATGCTGCTCTGCCACCCATGTACGGTGTGCCCTCGTCGCCAACCTTCGCCAATCCGTATGGTACCGTACCGTCCTCCCTCTACACCAACCCGGGAGGAGGACTCGCTCCGTGCCAGCTGCCAACCGTGCCCCTCGCGCCATCATCGTCAACTGCCCCACCTCTCCTTCCTACTCCAACGCCAACCTGGGATCAAGCCGCCTTTCTACAGGCCATGAACAATTTTGCTGCTCAAGGGAACTCAGGTACGGACTAGATTTTCGACTCTGGTGCTTCTAGTCACATGTTTTCATCACATAATATGCTATCAAATTGCACTTCGACACCTTTTTCATCCATTACATTAGGAGATAGTTCCACTATTCCAATCTATTGTGTCGGTCACACAAATATACCATCACCCACCAAACCTCTACTCCTCCGTGATGTCCTAGTAGCACCAGCTCTTATCAAAAACCTAATCTCCGTTCGACAATTCACCCGTGATAATCTTGTCTCTGTTGAATTTGACTATTTTGGTTTATCTGTGAAGGATTACCTGACCAAGGCGGAGATCACTCGATTCAATAGTTTTGGAGACCTCTACACCATCCATGGAACCTCCACCGCCGCCCAGCCCTCTTCCATGCTCGCCTCGGTAGAGCTTTGGCACCAGCGTTTAGGACATCCCAACACCGCCACCATGTCATCGCTCCTTAGTGATTTGTCTATTCCATGTAATAAAGACACTTATGAGTCTTCAACTTGTGAATCGTGTCAACAAGGAAAACATGTCCGCCTTCCCTTTAGCTCATCCACCTCCTTTAGTACTTTCCCTTTCGAATTGCTACATTGTGATATTTGGACATCTCCACATAAAAGTATTTCAGGTTTTAAGTATTATCTCGTTATTTTAGATGATTTCACTCATTATACATGGACCTTTCCTCTCCAAAATAAATCTGATGTTCACACTATTTTTCTAAACTTTCAACGCTATGTAGCCACACACTTTTTCCTCCCCATCCGTTTCATCCAATGCGACAATGGCCGTGAATTTAATAACTTTAGCAATAGAGAATTCTTTCTTAATCACGACATCCTTTTGCGTTTTTCCTGTCCATATACATCCCTCCAAAACAGCAAAGTTGAACGGTCCCTTCGCACTATCAATGACATTATCCGCACTCTCCTAATACACTCCTCCCTACCACCAAAATTTTGGGCTGAAGCACTTAGAACAGTCACCTATCTTTTAAACATACGACCCTCTAAAGCCAACCCCAATACTACACCATTCTTATCCCTTTTTCTCTCTCACCCAAACTACTCTGAACTTCGAGTCTTTGGCTGTCTTTGCTATCCCAATTCCTACGCCACCTGTCCACACAAATTAGCTCCTCGTTCTGTGGCCTGCGTTTTCCTCGATTACTCCGATGAACACAAAGGTTACCGATGTCTAGATATGCTTTCGGGACAAATCCACATCTCTCGCCATGTTACCTTCGTAGAACACGTTTTTCCCTATGCTACTCGCACAAAACCTACTTCCCCTACACCAAATCCACCATCTCATCGTGCCACTTTAACATCGCTTCACCTCACACCCCTTCCAGACCTGCCCCGGCATCCACTTCTCCCAAAACCCCTGCCCCGGCAGACACCTCAACCCCCCATCCTACACTGCCATGCTCACCCTCCCCTCCTACGCCCGCATCCTCCGCTACGCCGGGCAACTCCGCTCCACCACTGACGAGGTTTAATCTCGTCAATGTCCATTGTTATGGACTTGGGTTTTGGAGAAGATGGGGATGCTGGAGATCGTGGCACGGTTAACAGACAAGCAACCAGGGGACACGAGATTTACCCAGGTTCAGGCCCCCGGAGGGAAAACCCTACTCTTGCTTGTCTGCTCTTTGATTACGGCGGAACCGAAGGTTACAGGGTGCGCAGATTCGATCTGGCGTGGATGCGTGTGCGAAAGTATGAGTCTAGTTGTCCTAGGACGTGCCCTCCTGGCCTTTATATAGACTTAGGCAGGTCCCGGGCATAGTCCTAGTCGGTTACAAGTTCTAGGGTTTTACCCATTTGAATTTCCTATCTACGCTAGTCTTGCTCTCCAAGGATCCGAAGGCGTCATGGGCCTTGGCCACCCGAAAATCTTCACGGGCCAGCGTATATCTGCTATGGGCCTTCCTTGGGCTGGACCAGGTATGCTGAAGTTACGTACCCGTAGGGTATAACCATGTCAACCACCCTCTGATATACAACACGCCTACACCCCTCCGCCTCACGCCGTTCCTACAACTCAACCCCAAAACGATCACGGCATGCGTACACGTGCCAAATCAGGTTTCCGTCTACCTAAAACCCGTCTTAACCTCTCCGCCACCATCTCTATTTCACCAATTCCTAAAACTTACAAATCTGCCCTCTTAGATCCCAATTGGAAAACAGCCATGCTCGACGATTTTAATGCACTTATTCAAAACCACACATGGCAACTAGTTCCTCCTCCCACAGGTGCAAATATTGTTTCTGGCAAGTGGGTCTTTCGCAAAAAAAATCATTCTGACGGTTCTCTCTCTCGCTACAAAGCACGTTGGGTCTGTCGTGGTTTTTCACAACAACACGACATTGACTACGATGAAACCTTCTCTCCCGTTGTCAAACCAAGCACAATTCAAACCGTTCTTAGCATCGACATCTCTTCATCTTGGCCTGTTCATCAACTAGATGTCAAAAATGCATTTCTCAATGGTAATCTCAATGAAACTGTCTATTGTCAACAACCCTTAGGTTTCGAACATTCCACCTATCCCTCTCATGTCTGTCTCTTACAGAAATCCTTGTATGGTCTTAAACAAGCTCCTCGTGCCTGGTTTCAGTGTTTCTCCACTTTTATTCAAACTATAGGATTTTCTCCATCTTATTCCGACTCCTCTCTCTTTGTCTTTCACACTGACACGCATACCGCCTACTTGCTTCTCTATGTAGACGACATTGTTCTCACTGCCTCTACGCAAAATTTCCTTGATCATATCATCTCTCTTCTTAGCACCAAATTTTCCATGACTAGCCTAGGTCTTCTTCATCATTTTTTGGGTATTGTTGTCACTAGAGATACTCACGGCCTCTTTCTATCTCAGCGTCAGTATGTTCTTGATCTCCTCACACGTGATGGTATGCTCGACTGTCAGCCCTCTCGCACTCCAGTAGATACTACTTTTAAACTTTCTTCCATGGGTGATTCTTTTTCTGATCCTTCACTTTACCGTAGTCTAACTGGTGCACTTCAATATCTCACTATCACTCGTCCTGAAATTTCTTTTGCCGTCCAACAAGCGAGATTATTCATGCATGATCCTCGCATTCCACACTTTAATCATGTCAAACGCATTTTGCGATATCTCAAAGGTACACTCGATCATGGTCTCCACATAAATTCTTCCTCTCCTACCACTTTGACAACATATTCTGATGCAGACTGGGCTGGTTGTCCGGACACTCGTAGGTCCACGTCTGGATACTGTGTTTTTCTTGGCAACAACTTGGTTTCTTGGTCTTCGAAACGGCAGGTCACAATTTCGCGTTCGTCAGCAGAAGCAGATTACCGTGCAGTTGCGCATGTTGTCGCTGAGACGGTATGGCTACGCCAGTTGTTATCGGAGCTTCACAGTCCTATTCACCAGATGACCATTGTTTATTGTGACAACATTTCAGCATTTTACATGGCAAGCAATCCCGTGCAGCATCGGCGCACCAAGCATATAGATATTGACATTCACTTTGTACGGAAAAAGGTGGCTTTGGGGCAAGTTCGAGTTCTGCATGTCCCATCCTCCGCTTAGTTCGCGGACATCTTCACCAAAGGACTACAGATTACACCTTTTGTTGATATTTTTTTCAGTCTCAACGTTGTTGAACCCCACGTTGATACTGCGGGGGGGTGTTAGATTATAAGCCGGTTTAGGTTTGCTTGTGTCTCAAGTTAGGGTTATCCACATTGGCCCCTATATATTCTTTGTAAAACCGAACATATCAATTATCAATTGCAAATTAACTCTATGTCATGGGTGGTAGATGCACATGCTATATCAGCACAACACGTGTAAAGGAAGCAAACTATCCTGTACCAGCTTCGACAGACGAAAGGACGGTTTATGTGCAGGTATACGTACAGCAGGGCCGTATATCCGATGACCAGCTAAGGGAGAGGCGATCTGGCCCAGCAAGGGCCGGTGTCCTTGCCGCTGAATGGGCCCTTTTTTCAGGCCCACCAAAAAGCAGATTACGCTCATACATGCCCATTTTTGCATCTACATATTTGCACAGCGGCTGCACGATGCCTTCATCCACACCCCACTTTTTCACAATGGAACAATCTGGTTGTCAAAGCTGCCCGAGCTCCGCGAAGGGGAAATCCGCTGCTAGCGAGTCGTCGTCAGCTACCCACCCCACGCGGGGAGCTGTTGCCAGAGTCGGCGGTGCATCTGAAGGGTACCACGACCGGAGCACGGGCGCAGACGACATGCCGCCAGTGATGCTTTGTGCACGCCTCCGGCCAGCTTCGGTGTTCGTGGCCAACACTATGAGCAATCCTAATAGGACCTTTCTCAGGTGTGGAAATCCAGCCCGCCAGCTCATTAGATGCAACTGTTTCAGAGGAATCCAGGTAACAAACAGTCTATCATTCTTGCGGACATGATCTTTGTGTCGTTTTTTATGCCTCTAAAATGTTCAATGGGGACAACACGCATGGATGTTTTCTTTGGATCTGGGAGGACTTGTTAAAGCAGTATGCCAATGCGGTGGCGTCACAGCGATCAAGGAACTTGGAGGACATAATTAAAGCATACGAAGCAATGGAAGAGGTCTCAGATTCGGAGATAGCAAGGCTGGCGGAAGAACTGTCGAAATCTGCATGCAATCTTGGGATGGTAGAAGCTTCTGAAGAACTAGGCAGAAGGAGCCTGAAGGCTGCTGAAGCCACCATCCTCAAACAGAAGATCGCAATAGCAATATTAGTGTTCATCCTTCTAGCAAGATTTGCATCTTACTAGCTTTAATCCCTTAGCGCATGTAGCGCAGTATCATGTATCCCTCAGCAGCGCACCTTGTATTTTTATTAGCCTCCCCCTTACCAATGTTATTAGCCTTAGTGTAATCGTGTACTAGATGCACCACCTTTGTATTTCATTGAGCTAAATAAATATTATCCTAAAACTAGACCCGACACATGCATGCAAGGCTCTCCCCTCCCGCTAATGGGAACACGTCATCCAATCCATTCCAGTCATTGGACAGTGTGCTAAGGCTTTGCTACCCATGCTATGTGACACATACCCATGCAGAATCCTAGCTTTGCAAGATTCTCTAGAGGGCAGCAGGCAGTGCACAGTCCGCGTAGCACGCAGGCTCACGAGATTCGCAAGGACCGTAGCCGCATAGCACGCAGGCACGACATGTGCTACTGGTACATTGTCATTATCTTGTGCATTGATTTTTATTCAGTAACAGGCAATCGCTGGCAACATAAATACAGGAGGCGAGGGGAAAGCGATACGTGAACACTACTCCCCCAACCATAGAAACTGAAACCTTGCCACAAATGCCCCAAGAGAAAGCGCCATGGGAGTGGTCCTCAACATAGAGGTCGGGATCAACGACCTCGAAATGGTCGACCCCGTGTTCAAGTGCGCTTGCGGGAAGCCCACCATTAGGAAAGTCTGCAACGAGGTCGGGCCCAACGAAGCTAGAGACTTCCTCAGGTGCGACGTTGGCTATGTGGAGAACAGCACGTCGTCCGTCTTCAAAGACCCGAAATGCAAACGAGTAAGTACAGTTTTTTTACTGTTTTAATTAACATACTAGCATACACCGAATAAGATCCAGGACCTACTAACTTCTTTTTTTGCTGCAAGCCAGCATCTGGAATGCGATGTATGGATATGGGAGGACGTCATCACTCGCTTCGCCAGGGACGTGTTCGAAGAAAATCAGCTATCAGATGCAGATCTCAGGGATGCACTACTCGGCATCGACATACGTGCTCCCAGGCAGCAAGGAATTTAGCCATAGCGTGGATGAAATAGTTGGCATGGCGTAGCTGATCATCAGCTACTGTCTTATCTTGCAACAAATCGTAGCCTTTTTCTTTTTCATGTGGAATAAACGTTTCCCTCCCATGTTTTTTGTTCATTGTTCACAAACATCTCGATAAATCTTCTTGTTGACAAATAGGGGATTGTATCCCAGGCAGGCAACGGATTAAGAATGAAGCACAAATAATTAAGATGAACTATTCTTTTTCCAACGCGGAAGAACCGTAGTTGGAAAATTAATAGAGAAATAGAACAAACTTAACACAAGATAGCCAATCTGAATACAAACATGTCCACACACTACAAGGCAACGAACCCAATAACTCCACGACTCACATGAAAGAAACTATTAACTAGCATTTGCGCATCTCGATCTTGCCGGATCACAATGAACAGGTGCCCGTGTTCCCCGCGACGAAACCAAAAACCCTGGGAATCAACCAAACAGTCCAGCAGGAAGGTGCGAGCAGCTTGCATCAAAGTCCGGCCGACCACGTCACCAACAACTCGGAAAACATTTTCGTCGGCAGCAGGGCAAACCTGGCTCCTTGAACGCCGAGGCATGGCTAAGAGGGAGTATATGTGTAACCAAGTGGAGTGTGAGCAGCCAAGGGCAATGCGTGTATGGTACTGATATTTATATAGCCACCAGTGCGAACAACTTTTTTTTCTGGATTTATTATTTATCTAATGGTTAGACCAGACATTAAAACCAAAATACAACATCAATAAAATTTTTCTGATAAACACAATACGCACCATCCAGAATCGATAAAAAAACATGTGAAAAAAAACTAAAACAGAGTGCATGCATACAACAGCAGAGAGCACACCGATTCTAACTAATCACATAACATTAGACGGTCTACTCTCAGTTTCTTCATCGTCGGAGGAAATGTCGATGACCTCATCGAAGCTCCATGGCCCTCTAAATACAACATCGATGGCGACCGCACCGCCATCGCCTTTCCCACCTTTGCCATGGACTGCACTTGTCCTCAATGACTTTTCTGCCTTGAACGACTTTTCAGCCAGCTCGTCGGAAATGTACTCGGGGTCGCCGACGCCATCACTGTGCTCCACATCGGAGTCAGAGTACTCTATCGGCCAAGAGCCCAAGAGAAGAACTCATCCCTGTGAAGGACCGCCGGAGCCGTCGTGTTCTTGGGTGGAGTAGGATGCATGCCGAAACAAGAGAGAAGTTTGTTCAATGGCAGACGTTAGCTCATATATTTATACAGGGACCAATACGACAGTGGCCACGGGGTATCAAATAAAATTCACGCGAGCAGCAGAGCGTTAGAAACCACGAGAGTGACAACAACAATGTACAACACGGGACCAGCAGCACCAGAGGACAGAGCCCCATACACGCCTGCCACCTATACTCTGCGTATGCCTCCTACTCCATAGTACTAAGAGGTCACATGCAATAGTATGATGCCTCATTTATTGTAGTATATGAGAAAGGATATGTCACAACGAATATAACAAGGACGGAACCCCATGCCTGCCACGCTGCAATCGATAATCGGTCAAAACCTAGCACTAGCCATAGCCTGCCGCACCGCCCCCTACGTGACCAAATCGACCCCACTAGAATTTGACCTGGAAAAAAACATAAATCATGAGAGGTTTTATTATTTTGCTAATTGCAACGACATCTGGCAAATGTGTCGGTCACCCTAAACCCTAAACCCGCCACCCTCCCCCCTCACCATGTCTCTTCCCCGACACCCCCACCCCCGTGATCAAAATTTGCTCGAAATGCCTCCCCTTCTCGAGTAAGCCGCGCCACCACCAGACACCCCCTTCTTGAGTAAGCCGCGCTGGCACGGCGTAGACGCCGGCCCACACACGATGGGCCATTCGGAAACGGACGCGCCAAATTTCCAACCAGAGTTAGTCACACATGGCACTCACATTGACAGGGCACGTCCATTGACATGTTTTTATTATTTTCCTCGTTCAAAACAATTTTGCCGATTCACAACGCCATCTAGCAAATGTGCCGTGGCCGCCCCGCCACCCCCTCCCCCCATCCGTTACCCCCTACACCCACCCCGCGATCAAAAATTAGCTTCAAATGCCGCCCCTTCTTTTGAATGGTGTCCCAGCCGCCACCACACAACCCCCTTCTCCGAGTAAGCCATGCTGCCACGACGTATACGCTGGCTCACACACGACGGCCCACTCGACAATGGGACGTGCGGGTTTTCCCAACCAGATTCAGTCGCACGTGGCACTGACATCGACAGTCCATCGTCGACCCGCCACCCTCCCCCTCCCCTCCCATTCGCCCCCCTGACACCCGCCCCCGTGATAAAAAATAGCTTGAAATGTTGCCCTTTCTTTTGAATGGTGACCCATCCGCCACGACACGCCCCCCTTCCTTGAGTAAGCTGGCCCACACACGACGGCCCACTCGCCAATGGGACACGCGGGTTTCCCAAATAGAGTCAGTCGCCCACACACGACGGGCCACTCGAAAACAGATGCGCCGGATTTCCAACCAGCGTTAGTCACACACGACACTCACATTGACAGGGGCACGTCCATTGACATGTTTTTATTCTTTTTCTCGTTCAAACAATTTTTTCCGATTCACAACGCCATCTGGCAAATGTGTCGTGGCCGCCCCGCCACCCCTCCCCCCATCTGTTCCCCCCTACACCCACCCCCGCGATAAAAAATAGCTTCAAATGCCGCCCCTTCTTTTGAATGGTGTCCCAGCCGCCGCCACACAACCCCCTTCCCCGAGTAAGTCGTGATGCCACCACGTATACGCCGGCTCACACACGACGGGCCACTCGACAATGGGACGTGCGGGTTTTCCCAACCAGATTCAATCGCACGCGGCACTAACATCGACAGTCCATCATCGACCCGCCACCCTCCCCTCCCCTCCCATCCGCCCCCCCTGACACCCGCCCCCGTGATAAAAAATAGCTTGAAATGTTGCCCCTTCTTTTGAATGGTGTCCCCCGAGTAAGTCGTGCTGCCACGGCGTATACGCCGGCTCACACACGACGGCCCACTCGACAGTGGGACGCGCGGGTTTTCCCAACCAGAGTCAGTCGCACGCGGCACTGACATCGACAGGCCATCGTCGACCTGCCACCCTCCCCCTCCCATCCCATCCTCCCCCCACCCCCCGACACCCGCCCCCGTGATAAAAAATAGCGTGAAATGTTGCCCCTTCTTTTGAATGGTGTCCCATCCGCCACACACGCCCCCCTTCCCTGAGTAAGCTGGCCCACACACGACGGCCCACTCGCCAATGGGACACGCGGGTTTCCCAAATAGAGTTAGTCACACACGCTGATTGAACCCATGGCCCCCCTCGAACCTCGACAATGGGAAGTGCGGGTGTCCCAACTAGAGAAAATCGCACACCCCGATCAACCCACGGCATCCCCTAGAGACACAGGACGTGCGGGTTTTTCGACCCTAGAGCTGTGGCGCAGAAACTAACACACACACGGACGTGTTGGTTTTGAAACCCTGTAATCCGCATACCAAGACGCATACCAATGAGTACACAAGACTCGTTTTTGTAAGAGGACGAAAAAGGATAAATTCAGTCACAACATACATGGAACTTACTAGAGACAATCAGCCCCACATGCCAACACAGCAAAATAACAAGTAGCAGCTAACTAAGATCCAGCAAAATAATAAGTAGCAGATAACTAAGCCCCACATGCCAAACCACATAACTAACATCCAGGAATACATCTTGTCATCTTAAATAACAAGTAGCAGATACTAATAACTGACAAAGAAAATCAGCCCCTCGAAGTTTGGCAAAAAAAAACTTGTTGTCCGGGTGCTTCAGAAGCGTGTAAATCACGTCCCTAGTGCAATTCATCATGCCAAAATCGTCCACACAGACTGATCCAGTTTTGCAATCAATAGCTCGAGCACACAACAGAAAACACACCAGTATTGTTCCTGCATTTATTTAAAAGGAAACACTGTCGGGTAGAAGGAAATAACCGACGACGAAAGTACCAAAATACAGCCAATGGACCGAAGGAAGCAAGGAACTTACGGCCAGCACCGCGCACCCAGTCGAGTGTGCACAAAGTGAGACCACCTCCCCTCGCCCACCTTAGCACACCTAAGGTGCTTCAGCTCTGGCAGAAGACAGCCTCGCAGCCTGCGAGCAGGTGCTTCATGCTTCTGCTGCACTTCTTCATCCGTTTTACCGTACCCGGTTGGATCCAGGACAGTGAAGCAAAGCTTGTCAACATCCCAAGAATAACAAGACCACCCTTGATCTCCAAGAACCAAAGCAATGAACTGCATGTGCACAATAGTAAGAGATACAGATAGGACAAAGAAGGAAATAACAGTTAAGGAAGTTACCTCACTGCTAGAGTGAATATCAAAGCCAATAGCTTCCTATGTTAGCATCTCAGGGACAGTCAGACTGGTATTAGTTTTACCGAGGCAGTGTAGCTGCGGAGCAAAAAAAGAACATCAAGCAAAATCATAATTAAGAAAAGAGATAGAAATAGCGAGGTACATGAAACTGACCACAAAAGTGGGAGACAAGCAAACACGTCCAGGCACCGAATCGTTACCAGCCCGCACACAATATGCCTCAACATGATTGAGCACACGAGATGAAGTGTCGCACATAGAGCGATCAAAATCAACCTGCCCAGTAGCTACGGATATAAGCATCTCCCCGCTTATCTCAGCAACTGGATAGACGTCCATGCGAATCCAGCATCTAGACAAATAGGCAAAGATAGAAGATCAGATTAATGCATGTCGCATGTTAGTTCTAAAACGTAAAAAATTATCATGATCTAAAGTCCACGAACTCTGCCAGCTGCTTCCGGTCAACTCCATCGACAAGCCATGAAACAATTCGAGTGTCTTGAGCAGTAAGCATGTAGTCAAGAGTATGTTCAGGGATTGTCGGTAGCGTGGCCACCGGCTCAGGCTCCTTATGCTTACCCGACAATGAGCTGGAGTACAGGGGCAAAGCACCTTGAGGAGGACGAACAGCAGAGCCAGCCGGTGCACCGGCAACCAAGCGCGCCACTTGAGTAGTAAGAACAACCCGGACAGCCGCCTTGAAATGGTCCCAGCTGGTAACAAGCAACATGTTAGCCTAGAGGTGAGATGCATATAAAATTTGAAATCTTGAACATAGTTTTTTTACAAGCACCTAACGATTGGCAAATTGATGGCTGATTGCAAATTGGAGGACGCAAAAAGGGAATCGTAAGCATTCTGGATAGTCCCCATAGAGAAAGCGGATTTCTTTTCATGTAGCAGCTTTAGAACATCAGCTATCAAACAACGAGCCTCCAGGAGTGCAGCCTTGTTCCTCTCTGCAACCTCTCAGTGGCGACGGGAAGATTCAGCTGAATCTTTAACAAGCTCAGCAATCTCACGGCGAGCCTCAAGCATTGCCATCTGGTTCGTATCAGCAGCCTCGGATTGGCGACGAGTATTATTGGCGCAAGTCTTCACAAGTTCAGTTATCTGGCCGCGAACCTGCATGAGGGCAGCCTCGTTCCTCTCTGCAATGTTGGAGGCGCGATGAGCAGCATCAGCACCAGCTCCAACAAGAAGGAATAGATGATCAAGGGGCAAAGGGGAACCCATTGGGAGCTGCGGTTGTCCCTTCAATTTTCAGAGAACAAAAAATGAGTCCCAATACAAAACGCTCACATTCTCAACAAAGAAAGGAAAAGAAATGAACACAACAAAGGAACAGTACCTGCTGACAAGAATCAGGAACAGGAGCAAGCTCGCAATGAAATGCATCTCCATGATGCGCGCTAGCCTGTAGAATGAACAAATCGGTTGAGATAGAAAGAACAAACCGAACAACAAAATTGCTAGAAAAATAAATAAAACAACCTCCACATTTTCGCTACCAGTACCACTAACACTAGGGCTAGATGGGTCAGGAACAGACATCGCAGACACCGCCGAAGATTAATTTCTTTCAAATCTCGTAGAACAAAGAAAGAAAAGATACGGAATAGGCTAAACTAGAGGCCGAGAAGGGGCACGCTTTTTGTAAAGGGAGAGGGAGGGGTGCGTGCAACTGGTGGGCCTAAGGCGACGTGGGCCAGCACATATTCTCCTTTTTTACAGGACGACCGTGTCTAGGAGCAAGAGAATAATATCAATATCAGAAGAGAAAGCACATTTCTAGACCTTATTCACGATCAAACGAAAGGGAATCAAAGAGATTATTTTCTTTGAATATAAACAAACATGTTACCATATCAGGGAAGGTTGCATGCACGTGCGTCGGTCCATGGAGAGTGCCACTACCTAGAGACTGCGGGCTAACCTGTTCATCTTCTTCAACCGGAATCTGTAAGAAGCAAAAACATAGGATTAGAGAGAAGAAATAAACTAGAAAATACACATCAAATGAACTAACATGTTCAGTGCACTGCCACCCCGTGTGAAGGCCATGGCCAGCAGCAAGTCGATCGTCAGCAGAAGTCTCAGCGTGCCCACCCAGGTCTGGCAGCTAGAAGCCAAAAAAGAGAAGAACAAAAATCTCAACAACAAGCAAATCAATGGCGCGAGGGACAGAGATGAAGAGCCAAAAATGCTAATGGCTGCATTAATATTGTAGAAAACGAAGACAGACCTGGAGGCTGCATGCACGCGGGACGACAGCACCAAGCGTGTCATTAATGGCATCGTCGCCAGCAAAGCACCACTCGGAAAGGTTGAAGTCGAAACTACCTTTATAAGCTGCCATTGCTAAGACTAGGAAAGAAACAACGTGGACTTTATAGGATGCTACAAGGACGAGGAAGAAGAGAACAGCAGGAGGAATAGTAGTAGGAAGAAAGGAATGGCATCGAAGAGTCGGATGCGGAAGTAATATAGCCGACCGAAATAATCTGACACACTTTCTAGCACGGGAACCCCAGCAAGCGTCCTCTACGCTTGGGCTCGTTGGGAATCGTTGCCCAACAGTGTCATAGGCAGCAGCACGCTAGCACATAGCAGTCTCAAAGACACCCGCGCACGGCATCAGCTTAATATTTTCTCAAAGCACGCTAGCACTCTGCCACCTATGATATGTACAATCTAGAGCCAACAGTGGCACAACCGCCGCCTATGAAACTATGGTGCAGAGCATGGACACGCTTTGAGCAGTGACTGATGCGAGCGTTGACTGATGCGAGCAGTGAACGAAGGTTCAAGTTTTATTTTTCAGTGGCAAAGCATGGCCACATTTTTATTTTTCTTGCATGCATTTTTCACAAAAGTATTAATTGAACAGTTTGGACAATCAGTGTTGACCGTTTGTGTTATCCAATTATTTTTTAATTGAACAAAGTTAATTATTTTTGGAAAACCATTTTTCTTTGTTGGAAGCAACATCTATATGCGATTATTTCCTTTTGTATATTTTTTAGCAAAGTTAATTATCTTTGCAACCCATTTTCTTGTTGGAACCAACATTTTTGTTGCTAAACCGACTGCCACTAGGCCACTCATAGCTGACGCTATTTGATCGTATTCCATTTTTTCGATGTCGCTGCCCTCCCTCCCCGATGCCGTGGCGTTTCCTGCAGCATCCTGGTCCGTCTGTCGTAAGGATTACGTTGTCCGGGATGCTAAACCCTAAACCCGAAACCGCCTCTTCCACCCACTCTAGGTGGGTTTGGTGTACGTCTATGTTTTAGTAATGTCGGGAGAGGGGCATAACTGTCGCCCCCTTCTCGCCCGATCTCTCGCGCGACAGCAGCGCCAAAGGGTTCGAACCTTGTGTAGGGAGATCCCAATACTATAGCCCATAGGCACGGCGGAGGTGGCTTTGTGCAACGATGAAAGCGGTTACCGATGCAGCTCACATCGTATAGCTGGGAGGAGGGTTAGCGCCCATGCTGCCGACATCGAATGGGGTATAGACGGTGGAGAGGGTGCCGCCGGCAACACCTACTATGGGCAGACAGGGGGGCACAATAGTGATAGGAGGCTAATCCACTGATACACCGATCTATGCAAACCGGCATGCCCCGGGTCAATGAATAATTCCATGGGCTGCCGAGAGGCAGGTGTACCTCTCAACACAAGCAGAAAATAGTCATTGGGACCTCGGGTCAATGAACAATGCCACCGACATCGGATGGTGCATAGGGCGGCGGAAGGGGGAGGCTGAACAGTGTACTCGAGTGACGCCACTGAAATAGGAGAGAACTCCACCGATAGGTCAGACCCTGTCCCCCGAGACGGTAGTGTGGCACTGAACAACTAAGCGCAAGAATGATGTGGGTGCAGGGGCGGTCGATCCTCCTCGAAAGGGAGCACCACGACATGGTCGTAGCCGTTCCATTTTTTTTATGCTGCAGCCCTCCCTCCCCCTGGCGCCGTGGTGTTTCCCGCATCATCCTGGTCCGTCCGTCGTAAGGACTACATTGTCCGGGCTGCTCCATGCTAGGGGCACTTTCTTTTCCACCCGCCTCACACCGCGCCAACCGCCGCGGGATATCCAGCTCTCTCTAGTTCCGTGCGCCATATGATAGTTGGTGGCCGGCCTTCCACCCACTCTAGGGGTCCTAGGTGTACGTCTATGTTTTCGTAATGCCGGGAGAGGGGCATAATTGTCGCCCCCCTCTTGCGCGATCTCTCGCGCGATAGCCGCGCCAAAGGGTTCGGACCCTGTACAGGGAGATCCCAGCACTATAGCCCATACCCTGCCACCCGAGACGGTAGTGTGGCGCTGAACAACTAAGCGCAAGAACGACGTGGGTGCATGGGCCCGCCCCATTGTAGGAATGAATAATTCAAGCACTGCCGAGAGGAAGGCATAACCTAGAGGGACGACGACGCGCCGGATGGTTCGAAGGGGGCAAATGAACAGGGACGGTCGATCCTCCTTGGAACGGAGCACCACGACATGTTTAGGATTGTCAACACCCCACGATGGCAACTCTCACTACACTACGTGCGGCGAATGGTACGGCCCACAAACTTGCAAGGGGGGATCTGACAAAGCGGTGAGTTTTTCTTTGGACACATTTTTTATTCGCATAAAACAATATAAGAAGGGTCTCATAACTACTAACACATAATACATAGTGAACGATACACGGTACATCAAGGCCTCAGGTCTCCTTAAAGTGATCCTGGTCAACTGTCATGTAGACTTCTCCCACGAAAGCAAGATCCATTAAGAAGGGTCTGCAAAAACAAACAAACAAACTGTATTAGACATACCCCAAAACAATATATAATTGATACAAAGTGTCCGAGTTCATAACGAAACAAACCTAATGACTTCAGGAGTTGTCATTAGTAGCCTACTTATCTCGTTTATATGGGTACCGACAGAAGCAGCACTGTGTTGTCGTTTTAGCAAAAAAACACCAAGTAAGATACTAGAAACTCTTATAATGAAAGGGATAACAAAATACAACTATTTAGAACAAGGCAAAACCTTTCAGAGAGACATCGCATCGTACCAATAACTGCATGAGATATGGGCGTGCCGATCGAAGGAGGCTGCAATAATGAAAAAAATCAAAAAACAAAATAAAAACATCTATGTTGATAACGGCCTGGAAATGGTGAAGAGCAAACCCTAACTAGTGTAGAGCCAGGTGAACCGGCCTGGAATGGTAAAGTCGGGACCTCTATGTTGATAACGATATCGTGTCCTGGCGCCATCGAAATAGGAATGGGCTGTGGCGATGAGACAATGGAGGTGCGAGGGCTGCTCAAGTCAACAACCGGCAGGACACGTGGCGTCTACACGGATTTGAATAAAAAATCGGCGTCCAGGGATTTCGAGATTAAAAAATAAGACAAAAAAGAATAAAAATTCGGCATCCGGAGATTTCGAGATTAAAAAATAAGACAAAAAAAGTACCTCTGATAGCCGCATTAGTTCAATGTGAGTACTGATAACAGTCAAGAAGTGAAGCGTTATATTATTGAAATCGATGACCTGCCTGGATATTGTTGCGAAGTAAACAAATCATAGAAAATGTCATAGTAATTTCAAAAATAATAGAAAATGGATTTTTTTTCACTAAAATGACTTGCCTGCAAGCATATGCACTAAGTTGAGTATTAGTCCTCAATGTAACGTGTCCAACAAATGTACCGTAGCCACCCTCTCTGAAACAAAATTAATGTCCCTTCATAAGATAGGACACATCACGGGAAAAAATAAAAAAAATAGATCACAACATACTAACTGAATCGCGGAGAACTGATTAAGCAACACTTGCTCGCCTCCAAACCTAGAGAAAAGCCAGCATCAGGAAAAAAATATAGGCAGGGACATATCGTTTCCTATGACATACCATATTGTCCTGTTCATTCTGCTAGTGCCATCGTCTAGATCAAAAGATGTCATTTCCTCTTTGATGACTAGGTCCAGAAAGCGACCTACGATACGCACCTTCAAACGAGAATGACAATATTAAAATGACAATTTGATAATTAGGAAGGTTTTAAAGACTTTCCAGAGAATGACAAAACAATAAGTACTTACACTGGAAACAACCGTATTATTGATAACTAAACCTCGCTGACGATCACCATATAGCCCATCCTTGATCATTTTTATAGTCAGAGGCATCAGATTAAATCCACTGTTTGGAACCGAGTTAAGCGTACGCATCTGAAAAGATAGGGAACCAGCTAAATATAGACAGCTCAATCCATTTAAGTAGAAGATGCAAGAAATACGAAAAACAAAACAAAACCTGCACATCAGTTTGCTCACTAGCAAAACTATGACCACCGGCGTGGCCATGCCCTGGCGCAGCAACGGTCGACGAAGACGGCCGGTCCATGCAGCAGTGGGTGAACGGGATGCGTGGGGATGGCGAGAAGACAAGCGGCGCGGGGGGAATGGAAGGGGGGAGTGGGCGAGAGGCAATGCATGGTACCCCATTGGGCATTTAAAGAGGAGACGATAGAAATCAGAGAACAATAAAACAAATATTCAAAATGCACCTAGCTCGCAGGCTAGTAAACATAGCGAGCAGATAAGATTCGTAACAGTCTGCAATATAGTAAACTGGCGCCCAGGACTGTCAGACACGAATGCTATGGCCTATGCCCCCTATTTAAGCTATCTCTTCCCTGAAAAAAATAAGTTACCTCCAGCACGGCCACATGGCATGCAAAAGGAAATGCCTGTTAGCTAAAAGCTAGGGGCATCTTTCATCGGACCGACGCATCTCGTACGAAAAACCCACCCGTTTGTCTAATCCGACAATGTTTGAGTCGGCCCGGTCACTACCGCAGACTCGTCCACTCGGCCATTAGTCAGACACCACTTACCGGCGGCATTGATTTAGACGGTCAGCGGCACCGATTCAGACGCAACCGCAACAATAATTTAGAGGCGTCGCGCGGAAGTCCGAAACAGCACGCCGACCCGCCGGTGCGCCCATAACCACTCCGGTGCTGACATCGGGAGGGATGACAACAACAACAACGACGCCGTCGTCAAGAAGGAATCGGCGGACGACGTTGCCAGGAAACTTGCCCCCGGGCTACGACGAGGGCGCCTTCACCGAGCAAGTCATTGTGGCCAGCACGCGCGAGGAGGACGCCCACTACCGTGGGTACTAGGAGACCCTCCAACTCACCGCCACGGTGGTGTAGACTAACGCCCAGCTACCTCCACCGCCGATGCTACCTGGATGGGAGCCTCCCGATCGTGCAGGAGGTGGTCAACCCGCCTGCTCCCGCTTTCGTCATGGGCCTGGCGCTGCCCAACCTCTGGACGCCGCCAGGAGTACATCGACCTTGACCCATAAATGTACGAGGCGACACGCGAAGTTCAATACCTAGGGCTAGTAGTTCAAATTAAGTTTTTGTTCTTATATTTCGAATGTAAATTAAGTTTGAAGCTTGCTAGTTCTATGCCGCAAACAGTTTGTGTATGATTTTTTGCAAAAAAAACCGCAACTGTGCAAACGCGCCCAGCTCAACCCAATCTGTTCATCTAATCTAGCCAACGATTGGGTCGCCGCCGATATCGCCGCATCCATCACCCCATACGAAGCCATCTCTGTGATATCGCTTTCATTATCCACGAGAAGTTTTGTCGCCGCGAGAAGTGAGGTGCGCGTGGGAAACACCGGCGCTGACAGCCGATGTCGCATCGCCATTAACGTCACATTGCGAGGGTGTCAACCAGTAACCCTAAAACCCTAAAATCGGCAGCGGGAGGGAGACAGACATATGGGTCGGGCCGCAGGGCCGGACATTACGGGCTTGCTGGACAACGTTCTATGTCGGCCATGTTGTACCAACGCTGGCGCCCGCCGGCATATCGACCGCGACCCGACTCAAACAGATAAAAACGGACAGTTTAGGGCGACCGGATGGGTCAGAACTGTTGAGAATGCCCTTAGGACATGCCTGGCCGCCAGCATATCCTCGGCAAGAGCCCCACCACCATGTCTAGTAGCCGGAAACCCCGACGCACTCAAAGAATAGGCGCATGAGAGACCCACCACGGCACATTTGCCGCGTGGTGGTTGCCACATCCCGCCGTTGCCACGTCGGTCCCAATACATCTAAGATAGAAGGTGATCCACCCTGTTGGTGCACGAGACTGGTTCTAGGTACCACCCCCGGCACAAACAGGGGGCACGGCATGTCTGCCTACACAAGCGCACACGCGGAATCAATACCGAGGTAGATGCGCAGTTTGTAGCACGCAAACATTGGGGAAAGGAGTAGCAAAAACTCTAGTATGTTCTAAAAACATACTTTATTTTGCGTGTTGCACGTTTAATATCAACGAATGCTCATCAGACGTGTCCAGTACAGTGCGAGTAGCAACACACAGTACAATTACATGGACAAGACCACTTTATTGTCAAGGACATCAACCACACGGTTTTGCATAATAAGAAAAAATATCTATTGCCAATTACTTCGAAGACGAACTACAACAGAGCAAAATAATAAAATATCTAACGGATTTTTATTTTCCAAACATTCCTAATCATCAATTTGCTGGACAAATTCCTTAGGAGGCCGACCACGATTTTCAGCAATGTGCATTAGAGTGTACAATAGTCCAGCCCTGTGGCCCACGTAGGATTCTGGCCCAACAGAAGAGGCACCATGATTAACGCCATCCCAAGTCCTAGAGAACAACACGACATGGACACCACTTTCAGACCTGTAGAGGAAGAAATAATTAAACCAGCAGACATAATACTAACTAAAAAGAGAAACAACTAATCTAGGTGGTTAAAGATAGGTACCAGATTGCCGGTAACTTCGGCGTTAAAGACCGCTGACGGCCAGCGTCGATGAAAACGTGACACCATCCATCCGAGACGAACTCCCAATCTTCAAAAAGATCTTCCGCTGCATGCCCAAGAGCTGTGTGCAGCACGTCAGCAATCTTCCTGTGCGAGCCCCAAGGATCAGTAGTATCTGAACTAGAGGTCAATCCATATACAGTAATCTGTCTCCGCTTGACGTCAAAGGCAAAAGCATTGAGGTTACCAGATACCAGAGCCAGACAAAAAAACTGGAATCAGAAAGCAAACGGATAATCAGTATAAATTTGAATTTTAATCAATTAGCGTAGGAGAACGAAAAACCCACCATCTGACAACGACTAACATCATAATGAATGTGAGATCCAACGAACTGTTCAAGGAAAGTCTGACTGTGCATGTAGTTTTCGTCGTTCAGGACAATACGCTGCGAGATGAAAGCACGCTAACTTTTATAAGAAAACGGAAGGATCAAAAACATATAGAAAACAGATAGTTTATAATGCTTGTCCATACCGCGAACGAGGAGGACATGAAATGCCTCTAAACATTTGAAGATTGCAAGCCATATAACTTGACATCGATCTGAAAAAACACCCTGAACAGAGCATCGCAGACAACCGGAGACAGAATCCCACTCGGACAGAACTGCTCAACAATGGACCAAGCCGATAGCTCAATACAGTGAGGCGCATTGTGGCGAACCCAAATACTGTTTTCAACAGAAGACTATATTCAGAAGAACGGACAACCAAGAAACTAATTCTATGAATAAAAGAGAACAAAAAACATCAGTACCTGACACCGTCTGCAGGTTGCCTTGTAGCCCAATCGTAGAACTTTTTTGCATCCCCAGGAGAATGCACTAACTTGTCAACACAAAGATCCCATGGGGTAGGGCAGAACTTCACACGAATATGCCTACGCTTGCGTGGTGGAGAAAGTACATTTTCAGAACCAGGAACTTGTTCATTGAGATCGATAGATTATATTGGTCACTTTGCTAAGACGAAGGCGGTCGACGAAAGGCGAGGAGATAGCATAGTTCTCTGGGATATAGGGTCGGCGCAACGCTCGCCGCGGCGCGGTCCGAAACAATAGTCGCCTGAAACAAGGGAAATAGAAGTTCAGAAAAAGTAAAACTATAACCGGACACATCAGAAATTATTTAGCAGTGCAACCAATTAAGCAGGGCTAAGAGAAGGCACCTGTCGACGATCTCCGACCACCAGCGGTGAACATGGGAGGTGTTACAAACGCGCTGTTAGGAGTAATATCCCCGAGTGGTGCCCGAGCAGAGATGTCATCCTCAATAATTGATTCAAGCAGAAGCTTCGTCTCGGTCTCTATCTGGAGACGAGCCTGCGTCAGTATTTTAAGACAATGAGCCCGATGATTTTTCATAGCCAGCACAACATGAACCTGGTATATAAATGAACTAAAGATTTTAACACATGAAAGAAAATAACAAACAAAGACAGGGGATTCACCTGACAAACCTTGGAATAAATTGTCTTGGACTGACAGGAGCCATTATCAGTAGAAAGACTAGAGAAATCCAAACCTGACTAAGAAACACCAGGAGGTGCACCTGACGGACTGTCAGCGGGAAAGGGGGAGGCGACTGTATTTTTGTCGGATGGTTCAGCAGAACAACAAAATGGAAGGTCAGCTCTGATCGAGCTAAAAGAAAAATCATCTGTACCATCAACAATGATTAATTTTGCATCAACGTGTTGTGCACACGAACTAGTATGCTCATTGTGACATATATCAACGAGTACAGGAGCTGTTGGGCCCTCGGCGCTGCATGTGTTTCCGGTAACACATGGGACATGGCTAACCAGCCCAATGCCGGTGGAATTTTTTAATGGGTCAACTTGTTTATCAGGAAGTAGAATGGGAGTTTCGGTTTCTAGGACAGGAGACAGAACAGCGTGTGTCTGATGTGGACATCCCATCTATTGATACAACCGTTGTACCTACAGCTACACACATACAAGGACCTATCACAAGATCTCGTGCCAAACAACTTAACTATCAGGTACTTTCGTTTCTTGGAACTATTCCTCACATACATGAGAATATGATGCTGCCTAAATTAGATGTATTTCTTACTCTTAGGAATGATGGACCAAACATAGATGAGAGGGACAAGCATTGGAGCATGGCCATGCATGGAGATGGCAGCAAGCATGTGATGATTCAAGAGAAGTCCATGGATGAAGATTTCAGAACTTTGAGGCCACCATAATGAAGAAAGAAGGCTTGGATGAAATATTCAAGATTAATACTTCACAAATTCGTTCATAGCTTAATATGGTGTTGTGACACCTTTATTTTGGGCCAGGCCCATGTAATTTTCACAGGATTTTAATTAGCCACTTTTTAGAGTCTGTATTTGAGGAGAAAAGGACTTCTAGGGTTGGATTCGGCCACCACTTCTATGACTGGCCGAAACCCCACCTTTTCCTCCTTAAATACTCCCCATAGCCGTCACCGTAGACTCGGATTTTGTTTAGACATTAAGTTAGCCATCATAGCAACTTCGCCAAGGCTCGAGCGTCGCATCGGCTTCTTGTACTTCGCACCTATACAGGATCCCACCTTTTCAATAAAGCTTTCATCTTAATCCGCAATATCTTGATTGCAATATTAGTTCTTACTTGTTGTCGATTTCAGGTAGGAATTAAGACCCTCGCTGGTCAGGCTGATCGTGTTCCCGCAGAATCGGTAACCTCCAGGAGATTGGCCTAGCGATTGTATTGGCGCTCGTGCTCGCACGTGTAGTCGGATCGTCAAGCCCGAACTCCACCAAATCGACTATCACCATCTCATCGAAAGATCGGACACCTTTGCCCTATCAAGTGGTATCAGATTTCAGGTTGCTCGGTGAGATTTTACGGTTTTCGTAGATTAGATCTGTTTTACCTATAACCCACGAAAAAGCCAAAAACACAGTTAGAGTTTAGATCCATCCCATCACCAATTTACGCCTTGCATTATCTTTTCAGTTTTGCATTGTTGAATTTGTGTCTGCATCGTCGCGTCGAGTTGCTGGTCTTAGTGTCTCGTCCCTTAGAGTTTCGAGTTCTGATCACAATAGTCACCGCCACCCTCGCAGATCACCGCCACCATATTCATCCACCATATTCCGCCGCCATACACCCAGCCACCATAAACCCTACAACTCTGCCACCGCCTTCCTACCGCGACACGGATCCGATCACCTTTCCTGCCGTGGCACGAGTCCGAGTTGAGTTATTGTTTCCTAGTTATTTATTTTTACTTTCCTTCTTTGTTGTTTCCGTGTTGAGCTAAAGTCCGTGTCGAGTTAAAAGTTCGGTCGTAAGTCCAAAAGGAGAGCAAAAAAAGTCTGGAACCGCCTCCGAAAAAAATTCTGGCTGTACTAATTTTCGGCTCCGGGGATCACTTTTCTCCATCGGCCGTTATAGCGATATTGTTTTGGTGCCCGTGCGCTTTCTAGAGCATATTACAAAAATTTTGAAAAAATTTTTAGGGCTAACCTGTTTTTAGACACCGTAGATCAGTTCTAGACACTTGCCATCATAGTGATTTTCGACATCTCGGTTCGCTTTTCAGGGTGCCATATCATCATACATTGCTTGTTGTGTCGCGTCGTGACATCGTTGGTGATCTAGGCTCGTGTCTCTAATACGGTCTAGCCTAGGACCAGCACAGTACCGTCGTTGAGCATTCTTTCAACATTTGCATTGTTGTTTTGATAATTGCTAACCCCCTTTTCTAAGCCTTCCCAGAGCTCCACAGATTTCTCCACGTGCGATGTCTCGAATCCTGGTAATCGCTCGGTTCAATCTCTGGACCCACTGCTCCTCGCGGTTGCACATCGCCCTTTCCTGCTGTTTGGTAAGAACTTGTAAGAGCTTCGTATATTGCTTGACGGATTACGCGTGCCTTCCACCATATTTTCGTAGTTATAAGCATATATACCTGTGCTTTTTAAAGGACTAACCATGACAGATACTTCACGGAACCCTGCCACAATGACGAACCAAGAACTACATGCCCACTTCTCTGAGCTCTTGGTCGGTCGCGCTGAAGATGTGGATGCACGACTAGGGGAGTTTGACACCAAGCTCTCCAACTCCATGGACAAGATCGATGGACTTGAGAAATCCTTCAACGACAAGACTGACGCTTGGTTCAAGGAGGTTTTGGACAGATTGCCGGCACCCGCACCCGCCCCATTGGAACCTCGGCATGGCGCACGGCGCATTCCGATCACGGGTCGTACTGCTGGTTCGGCTGCCGCTGCACCTCAGCTGGCTACCGCTGCAGCTGAGGCACCTCAGACTTCCACCGCGGCTGCTGCTGCGACATTGGGGACAGACGATGGGTACTACTACGACGCCGACGATGAAGATCTATTTGACGAGGAGGTTGAACAACCTCCGCACCCTGCCGGTCGTCCCCGACATTACCACTGCAACACTCGACCACCGGTACGTGATGATGATCATGTTGCAAAGCTTAAATTAAATATTCCATCTTTTGAGGGTAAATATAATCCTGATGCATATCTTACATGGGAGATGGAAGTAGAACAACGTTTTGCATGTTTAAAATATCCTGAGAATATGTGTGTTAGTGCTGCTACATGTGAATTTACTAAATTTGCTTCCCTTTGGTGGTCTGAGTATTGTTGTTTAAATCCTACTACTATTCCTAGTACTTGGACTGCTTTAAAAACTGCTAGGCGTGTTCGTTTTGTGCCTCCCACTTATCAACGTGATTTACTAAAGAATCTGACACGTTTGGAACAAGGGAAAAATTATGTAGAAGAGTATTATTAGGAATTGCAAACGGGGATGGTTCGGTGTGGTCTTGTTGAATCTACTGAACAAATGCTTGCATGTTTCTTTGGTGGATTAAACAAGGACATTCAACACATATTAGACTATAAGGAATATAATTCCATCACTCGTTTGTTTCATCTTGCTTGCAAAGCTGAACGTGAAGTGCAGGATCGCCAAACACCATGGAGGAGGACTACCAATTCTGCAGGTCACACATCCACTTGGACATCCCGACAATCAGCGCCTCCTTCTCGTGATTCTCCACCAGCTACTACCACATCCAAGGCTACCAAAAGATTTCTGCCAGCTGCTCCTCCAGCATCATCCAATGCCCCTGCTCGTAGTGCATCTTCTATGGCTTCCACGGGTAAAACAAAGGATATACAATGCCGCAAGTGCTGGGGTTTTGGTCATATTGAGAGATAGTGCACAACACAATGTGTTATGATGGTGCGTGATGATGGTCAATACGATTCAGCGAGTGACTTTGATGAAGATACATTAGCCCTTATTTCTGCTCGAGATGGATACAATTGTGATTCTGATGAAGAGACAGAGGTAATGGGAGCTGAAACTGCTGATCAATACAAGAGCTTAATTACACAACGTGTGTTGAGTGTGCAATTGAGCAAATCTGAGAAAGATCAACGCCACAACCTGTTCCAAACACGTGGTGTTGTCAAGGAAAGAGCTATAAGGATCATCATTGATGGAGGGAGTTGTAATAATCTGGCTAGTGTTGACATGGTAGAGAAGCTTGCACTTCAAACAAGACAACGCACACATTCATATTACATCCAATGGTTTTAGAGTTCTCGCAAGATCAAGGTAACAAGAACGGTACGCGTACATTTTACTATTGGTACATATTCTGATTTTGTTGATTGTGATGTTGTACCTATGCAAGCTTATTCTTTGTTACTTGGTAGACCATGGCAATTTGATAGAGAATCTGTTCATAATGGCAAAACTAATCAATATTATCTTATGCATGATGGAAAGAAAATTGGTCTAAAACCTATGACTCCCGAACAGATTTTAAAAGATGATCTTGCTAGAGCTAGTAGAGCTAAAACTGAGGAGAAAAATAAAAGTGAGAATCAGATTGTTGCTGCAGATTTTGTACCACCAAAGAACACTAAATCTGATTCTAAACATGCTACTGAAATTCGTTTGAAGAGTCCATGTATGCTTGCAAATAAAATTGATATTGATGAACTAGATGTAAACACTACTCAATGTTATGCAATTATCTGCAAAGAGGTTTTGTTTTTATTTAAGGATATGCCTCCTTCTTTGCCACCCGTTGTTGCTAACCTTTTGCAGGAGTATGAGGACGTCTTTCCCGCTGAGCTGCCACCAGGACTACCTCCTATTAGAGGAATTGAGCACCAAATTAATCTAATTACTGGTGCTACGTTGCCCAATCGTGCGCCATATAGAACCAATCCAGAGAAGACAAAGGAGATACAACGCCAAATTCAGGAACTACTCGACAGAGATCATATTCGTGAGTCCCTTAGCCCCTGTGTTGTTCCTATTATTTTGGTACCTAAGAAAGATGGTTCTTCGCGCATGTGTACTGATTGTAGAGCTATCAATAATATTACTATTCGATATCGTCATCCTATTCCACGTTTGGATGACATGCTTGATGAATTGAGTGGCTCTACCATGTTTTCTAAAGTTGATTTGCGTAGTGGTTACCACCAGATTCGTATGAAATTGGGAGATGAATGGAAAACAGCATTTAAAACTAAGTTTGGTTTATATGAGTGGTTAGTGATGCCATTTGGTTTAACTAATGCACCCAACACTTTTATGAGATTAATGAACGAAGTTTTACGTGCTTTCATTGGACGTTTTGTGGTAGTCTACTTTGATGATATTCTGATTAATAGCAAATCTTTAGAGGATCATTTGGACCATTTACGTGCTGTTTTCAATGCTTTACGTGATGCACGTTTGTTTGGTAATCTTGAGAAGTGCACCTTTTGCACCAATCGAGTTGCATTTCTTGGCTATGTTGTTACATCACAGGGTATTGAAGTAGATCCAGCCAAGATTGAAGCTATTGAGAATTGGCCGCAGCCCAAGACGGTCACACAAGTGAGGAGTTTTCTTAGCCTCGCTGGTTTTTATAGGCGCTTTGTCAAAGACTTTGGATCAATTGCCGCGCCGCTGAATGAACTTACCAAGAAGGATGTGCCCTTTGTTTGGGGCGATGCACAACAACAGGCCTTCGTCATATTGAAAGATAAGCTAACACATGCTCTCTTACTACAACTTCTTGATTTTAATAAGACTTTTGAGCTTGAATGTGATGCTAGTGGAATTGGTTTGGGAGGTGTGTTATTACAATAGGGAAAACCTGTTGCATATTTTAGTGAGAAATTGAGTGGGACTAGTTTAAACTATTCTACTTATGATAAATAATTATATGCGTTGGTTCGGACATTAGAAACTTGCAACATTATTTATGGCCTAAAGAATTTGTTATACATTCTGATCATGAATCTTTGAAGCATATTCGTAGTCAAGCTAAGTTGAATCGTCGTCATGCAAAGTGGGTTGAATTTATTGAGTCTTTTTCTTATGCTATCAAACACAAAAAGGGCAAAGATAATATTATTGCTGATGCTTTGTCGCGCCGTTATACTTTGTTATCTCAACTTGACTTCAAAATATTTGGATTGGAAACTATTAAGGAATAATATGTGCATGATGATGAATTTAAAGATGTGTTGCAGAATTGTAGAGATAGTAGAACATGGAACAAGTTCGTCTTCAACGATGGATTTGTGTTCCGTGCTAACAAACTATGCATTCCAGATAGTTCTTTTCATATTTTGTTGTTACAGGAGGCGCATGGAGGAGGATTGATGGGACACTTTGGTGTCAAGAAAATGGAGGATGTTCTTGATGCACACTTCTTTTGGCCACGTATGCGTCGAGATGTTGAGAGATTTGTGGCACGCTGCACTACTTGTCAAAAAACTAAGTCTCACCTTAATCCACATGGTTTATATATGCCTCTTCATGTTCCTAGTGTTCCTTGGGAGGATATTTCTATGGACTTTGTTTTGAGATTGCCACGTACACAGAAGGGGAGGGATAGTATTTTTGTTATTGTGGATCGGTTTTCTGAGATGGCACACTTTATTCCTTGTCATAAAACGGACGATGCTGCCCATATTGCTGATTTGTTCTTTCGTGAAATTGTTCGTTTACATGGTGTGCCAAATACTATTGTTTCTGATCGTGATACTAAATTTTTTAGCCACTTTTGGAGATGTTTATGGGCTAAGTTGGGGACTAAATTGCTGTTTAGTACTACATGTCATCCCCAAACTGATGGACAAACTGAAGTAGTAAATAGAACTTTGTCTACTATGTTGCGGGCTGTTTTAAAGAAGAACTTAAAATTGTGGGAAGAGTGTTTACCTCATATAGAATTTTCTTATAATCGTTCGCTGCATTATACCACAAAGATGTGCCCGTTTGAGATCACGTATGGTTTTGTTCCCCGTGCACCTATTGATTTATTGCCTTTACCTACTTCGGTGAAAAATAATTTGGATGCTACACAACGCGCTGAAATGATATTAAACTTGCATAAGACTACTAAAGATAACATAGAAGACATGAATGCTAAGTATAAACTTGCTGGGGATAAAGGGAGAAAGCATGTTGTGTTTGATGTTGGAGATCTTGTTTGGTTACATTTGCGTAAGGATCGTTTTCCTGATTTACGCAACTCTAAGTTAATGTCGCGTGCTGCTGGTCCCTTTAAGGTATTAGAGAAAATAAACGATAATGCATATAAACTTGAGTTGCCTGCAGACTTTGGTACGGTTAGTCCTACGTTTAACATTGCAGATTTGAAGCCTTACTTTGGTGAGGAAGATAAGATTGCATCGAGGACGACTTCAATTCAAGAAGGGGAGCATGATGTGGACATCCCATCTATTGATACAACCGTTGTACCTACAGCTACACATATACAAGGACCTATCACAAGATCTCGTGCTAAACAACTTAACTATCAGGTACTTTCGTTTCTTGGAACTATTCCTCACATACATGAGAATATGATGATGCCTGAATCAGATGTATTTCTTACTCTTAGGAATGATGGACCAAACATGGATGAGAGGGACAAGCATTGGAGCATGGCCATGCATGAAGATGGCAGCAAGCATGTGATGATTCAAGAGAAGGCCATGGATGAAGATTTCAGAACTTTAAGGCCACCATAATGAAGAAAGAAGGCTTGGACAAAATATTCAAGATTAATACTTCACAAATTCTTCCATAGCTTAATATGGTGCTACGACACCTTTATTTTGGGCCAGACCCATGTAATTTTCGCAGGATTTTAATTAGCCACTTTTTAGAGTCCATATTTGAGGAGAAAAGGACTTCTAGGGTTGGATTCAGCACCACTTCTATGGCTGGCCGAAACCCCACCTTTTTCTCCTTAAATACTTCCCATAGCCGTAACCCTAGACTCAGATTTTGTTTAGACATTAAGTTAGCCATCATAGCAACTTCGCCAAGGCTCGAGCGTCGCATCGGCCTCTTGTACTTCGCACCTATACATGATCCCACCTTTTCAATAAAGCTTTCATCTTAATCCGCAATATCTTGATTGCAATATTAGTTCTTACTTGTTCTCGATTTCAGGTAGGAATTAAGACCCTCGCTGGTCAGGCTGATCGTGTTCCCGCAGGATCGATAACCTCCAGGAGATTGGCCTAGCGATTGCATTGGCGCTTGTGCTCGCACGTGTAGTCGGATCGTCAAGCCCGAACTCCACCAAATCGACTATCACCATCTCATCGAAAGATCGGACACCTTTGCCCTATCAGTGTCCCTCTGACAGACCAACTAGGTGCAACCATCGTAAACACAGCCCGATCAGCAGCCCTCGGCTACAAAGAATTTTAAAACATAGACTAATAAGTACACGGACAAGGCCAAGGCATATTTTGCAGAATAGAATACTAAATACTTACCTTGCCTTTGCCAAAAACTCTGCTCGGGACAGCACCGCCCAAACCTACAGTGTCTGCCATTATCAAGTCCGACACAAGTGAGATGTCGTATACAGATACCCTTGGACGAGCAATAGGGCAAGGCGAAATTTTGTTCGTACTCCATGCTATCCAAGTAGAAAATCTACAAGTAAATTATTGTGTAAGCACCCTAGAAAAATGATTTTAAAATTGACTAGTTTTTAGGATTAAGAACCTGGAGGAATAGCGCAACACCGACTGGAACATAGACAGTCTGCTTCTGCCGGATGCTACGCGGTACGTCCGCGCATGAAGATATAACCTCGGACAGAAAGAAAGAACACCTATTGAACGATGAAATGTCACGTTTGCTATCCAAGGCAGGCCAGAAGTAAGTAGAGTCACGGCATTCGGGCGAGTCATCGTCTAAGAGGATGCCTATCAAGTATATCATGAACGAGGTCTTGAAAGTAGAAGGATCGAGTAGGCCATCAAAAGAAAAATCAACCGTCGAATCAACAACACGGTAAGCGGCTGCACTAGGAGTGTCGTCATCGCCAAGCAAACCGATTGTATCCGCAACACGATCATGGACGGATGCAGATTTGTCAAGGGTATGGTCCAAAACTTCGGAGCCGGTACAAGGAAAACCAAAAACAGTACCCACGTACTCTGCCAACAAACTCAGGCACACACTAGGACTAATCTTACTAGATCGACTCATAGTATCAACCTTAAAGATTATCCAAAGGATAAATGGTTTATCAAAACAGTCGGCATGTATGCTAGGAAGAAAACAGCCAAAGCCGCAATCACGCACTAGTTGCTTATGGGCATTGTTGAAACGAGAAACCAACTCGTTGAATTTTTCTACGATAGTGGAACGATCAAAAGAAACATCAGAAGTGGGTGAGGCCTGAGCAACGACATGAGATGTAGAGCGAGTACGCTTGGCTTTGTTTTGCCAGGAACTCATGGACGTCTAAGGAAGTAGAGAACTAGATCAAGAAAAGGAAACTAGGAAGAAAAACAACTCAAGAGGAAAAGAGGAGAGGGAAGATGCGAATGGAGCAAAACACGATGGATTTTTTTGAATACTGGAAGGGGATGAAGGGAGAGTGAATGAGGAAGAGACTTGTGGTTGGGATCTGGTTCTAATACACCAAGCCACAAGGCAGATGACCATACATGCAAGTTCAAATTTTTGAATCCACTCGACCTGCTCAGCACGATGTGACATGCCTGCAAATCTGCCAGGACACAATTTCAAAAAAGGTACCACTGGCTTACTAGGAAGCACGAAGAGAAGGGAGCGGGGCCAAGCACAAAAAGTACATCACATGCATGCAGCGGATGCACGCAGCATGCCTAGCATGCAGAAACCAACAATGCATGGCACGCAAAACCTAGCAAGTAGACCAGTACCATGAGAGAGGACAAATAATGCTGGTAACTAAGATTTTATTCAAACACATAGGGATACAGCTGGCAGCACACACAGGGATACAAGTACATGACAGACACAGGGTACACGACTTCGAAGGAAAGGGGTAAAATACTAGGGGATACATGTCGAAAGAGCAACAAGGGAAATCAAAGGAGTCAAATATCAAACCCTAGAACGAGCATAAGAAGACTTGCAGCCACATGTGCTCCTATTGTGCCCGCCAGCCCCGAAACTTGTACATTTGCGGCTAGAAGGCCCCGCAGGCTCGGCCACGTTGTTCATTGGGCATTTCGAGGCGAAGTGATCAACGGACTTGCAGGTGCGACATTTAGAACCGTTTTTCACCGGTGTCGGTGTTGCGGAGGTAGACCTTCGAGACTTTCACGTCGGTGTAGTGGAGGACGACGTGGCAGGTGCTGCACGCTTCTTCTTGCGTGCACCAGGGCTCTCTATAGGAGACTTGAACCTGGTAGCCTTCATCCTTCCACGGGAACGAACATGAGGTGGAGCCAACACAACAGACTCGTTCTCCGGCTCTTCAACTTCCAGGGATTCATCCAAGGTGACAACGTCCCGCGCACAACGACGAACACGAGCCGGAGCTAACACAATAGCACCCTCCTGGACTCCTAAACGAGTCAACTCCACAGCAACGCGAGGAGCAGCGGCTGGCTCAACAGTCATGGCAGAGACCGCTAGCTTCGCACGATTAACATAATCGACGGCTAGCTCAAAGGCTGGCCTTGACGATGTAGCAATCGAAACAAGTTCCATTGCTGAAGCGTATATAAAGCAATGCATGGCAGCCTTGTCAGTGCACTCTCCGTTTGCGCGGAGAACAGCTTCTGAATCAATTGGCAGGCCATCACGAGCTGCACGGGTCCACCTTTTGAGTAGAAGCCCCCTGGGCAGTTCAGCACAACCAAGGCTAACAAGAACCTGCACAAAATTGCGAAAGAAAAGTCAACAACCAAAATCTACAAGCAATCCAAAAAAAGATTTAATCACATGAATTCTATATAGACTTCAACAGGCACGTACGCATAAAATGTGTCTACAGGCATGCCGGAATGTTCAAACTTCTTGCACTCACAACGATACGACTCTCCTCCTCCATCACGCGTCACAGCGAATATAGTGTTGCCGAGGTCTGTGTAGCCTGGGCGACTAACAAGGACCGCTGAAAAAACACTGTTCTCTTCATCTTCTTTCCGACAGATGAACGAACCGGCCCTAAAAAGCTCTTTGTCAAATCTCGCATACCAACCAAGGCAGGGCTATGGCGCAGGTTGAAAACCAGGTACTTCACCAGCCAACTACGTCATACTAAACGAAGATGGGATCCCTTCAAGTATATCCTGCAAGGGAAGGCGAGGCATGCAGAGACCACGCGGTACGGGGGCGACCTTTGTGCCACATATGGCGCACGGGACATCTCACGACGGTGAGACCAATGCGAGGCGGTTATGATAAAGTGGTTCGACAGGTGGCCAAGAAAGTGCCCGAGCGGGTAGACAAGAAAGTGCCCGCACCGAGGGACGGATGGCAGCGCCAGACTGGCAGAATGCCCGCACCGGTGGAGGGAAAGGCTTTGCGCCCCTAGAGTGGGTGATATCTCACGACGGTCAGCCCATACCGGAAAACATAGATAGACCAGGATGCAGTGTGAAACATCGCGGCGAGTGGGTGATATCTCACGGCGGTCAGCCCGTACCGTGGAGCAGCCCGGAAAACATACACATACCAGGATGCAGCGTGAAACGTCGCGGCGCCGGGGAAGGGAGGGTAGTCCCGGACTGGCAGCGACATCGAATAATGGAACGGCTACAGTAGATTGCGTCAACTATGAGTTTTTGCAAAATGATTATCTTTGTTCAACTAAAACAATGTTCGCTTCCAACAAAAAATTGGGGTTCCCAGCATAATTAACTTGGTGCAACTATAAAAAAACTATATTTTTCTAACTGGGGGAATACGTAGGGGTAGGGAGCAGTTTCGTCAGTGCAGGGCTAGTGCTATAGCTATCGAGTAGTTGCCAGGGTAGCAGCCAGGTCTGCGTCTGCCCCCATGCGATGCTCTCTAGTGCGGTCTCTGCAAATGCTATCAGACCTATCAATTCTATCGGAATATTCTATCAACTCCAGGAACTACGAGACAGAAAATGATTAAGACAGCAAATTGAAGATAACCCAGTAGTACTAATTAACTCGACTTTTATTCAAGAATCCATTAACAGAAAGATATATCATAGTCTGTAAACACTGCAGACGGATTCAGAGCTAGTAGATTCAGACCTAAGTGACTAAAACGGCTCTACAGACAGAAAGATACACTAAGGGTGTGTTTGGTAGCCCGGGTGTGCTTTCTTGTCTCATACAAGCTGAGCATAGCTATGTGGAGCTCATACAAGTTGCATTATTGTGTCGTGTTTGGTAGGTCGGGTGAGTTGAGATGAGCACAGCTGAGATCATGTTTGGTAAGTCGGACCAGTTGAGCCTAGCCATACAACAATAAAAGCAATAGGGTCCCTAGATACAAAATAATAAAAGCAATCAGGTCCTTGGAGAGCCACCGTCGACGGGAGGATCCGTCACCGGCGCTCTAGGAGGCCAAGACCCTCGCGCTCGAGGTCCTCGTCAACAGGACGCCACCGGGATTTCATGGTCGAGGTCCTCCTCAACGGGCCGCCGCAGGGAAACGAGCCGATGCGGCCAGGGCGCCCGTCTTCTCCGTCGACAGGAGCTGCCCCCACGCGCCTTGGCCACTGTCGCCGCGTGCGGCCGCCGCCAGGAGACCAAGGTCCTCCTTCCCCGCTGCCAGGAGACCGAGCTCCGACGAGAATGCGCGCCTCCAGGACCTCGACGGGGCTGCAGCGGTCAAGGACGGGAAAGGCAGCAGGTGGCCTCCACACGCGCCACCAGGACCTCGACGGGGATGGGAACGAGGACGGCGGAGCTCGTCGGGGACGGCGACGAGGGCGGTGGATCTCGGACGGGGAGGGTGAAGGTCAAGATCGAACGGGGGCGGTGGAGCTCGAGTCAGGACGAGGCTTCACATCGTGCGAGGAGGGGTGAAATGAGGGCGCGGGCCGTCGACCCCTATCGGGCTGGAGCGCTGGCGTGGGACGGACTCAGCACTGCCCGGTTGTGAAGCTCGATTCCAGCTTCCCAACTGGGCAGGGCCGAGGGGGCTTTTTCGTATAAGGTGGGCACTGCCGGTTGCAGCCGAGCCGATCTAACAAACAACAAAACACAGGATGAGGTGAGAATATCTGGGTTGCCCCAATCTACAAAACACACCCTAAGTGTAAACACTGCCGATAGATTTCTACAGAGAATTAAGATAAAGGATGCAAATCAATGCTCATAAGCAAAGAACTTGATGGCCGCAGCTTCGCCCTTGGCGAAACGGTACTCGCGATCGATGTTGCCGACCCGGTGGAAGGTCACAACGGAGCCAAACGCAGAGTACACCTGCATATGGAGCATGACGGCGTCCGCTTTCGAACGGGTTGCGACATACATCACGCCGCGCGGGGACTCAACTATGTCGTACTGCTTGTGGCCGAGCAAAGTCATCAGAGCAGTCGTATCCATGAAGAGCTTGCCGCAAAGCTTGGGCTCGGTGCCGAAGTTCAACCTGAGGAGGTTCTCCGCTGGAGTTGTCTCGTTGATGCAGAAAAAGGTACGCAACGCCATCGCCATGTCAACGATGACATCGTCGTCCTCGGGTGGGTTGCTGTGGCGGAACAACGGCACAGTTATTGTGCCTGAAGCCTGGCCTATGGTACGGGCCTTCTTACTTCCATCCTCGGACCTCAAGAAATTGATAATCGAATCAATACGCGAAGGACGAGGAAGCGAGCTAAGTTGACACAAGAAAAAACAACAAATAAACCTAGCCACCAGAGGCTTCTCCACAGGCTTCTCCTCTGAAGAACTGCTGAATTCCTCGGAAGAGGATGGAGGCATGGACGAGAGGGTCTTGCAAGAAAATCAGAGCAGGCAGACTGGGAGACAACGGTTCGCTAGCTGTGAGGTTAGACATATATATAGAGAGATATAGCATGTCATGAAAGTGCAAGCTGAGATGGCTCGGTAAAGCCCACAACGGCCCAGGAATTCAGGAATCGGTGTAGAGCTGACAAAAGGACAACTGTTCGCTACAGGTACGGGCGCATGCAGGTGTGCCGTGGCCAGCTAGGGGGTACGGTTCCCGGGTGGTCAACCGATCAGTGAAACCCGCATCGCACGTGAACCGTAGATATGTCAGGATCCGACGGAGGAAACATGGTGCGTACCTGCCACCATGCATGCACAGCTGCCACCATGTATACATATTCTCCTCTCATTATCAATTTATGAGACAAAACATATTCTTTCAGCTGCAATAAGTTGTGAGATGTCTGTTATGCCCTTGGACTTGATCTGGCCACTTAATAAAACATGGAGTTGTAGTAATACTTTAGGACATGCCAGAATAATACAAAATATCATATGATTTTAAGAATTACAATAGAAAATGTCCCTCTTGTGCTTCAGACTGAACACAACCATGGCATCATCTAGCAGGGAAAACTTTGAATAGGCATCCGGTAGAACAATCTGCATATAGGTACAGTGAACTTCCTGATTTGACTATAAGACCAAGAATTCAATGTCTGACCGCAATGACAACACACCGAGGAACAAAACAAATGGCGGTAGGATTGGCTTTAGGGAGGAATATCTCATCTTACTAAGATTACCCAGCCTTGCATATCCTTTGATCATTGCAACTGTAAAAAATTGCGTCAATTTCACTCGAGGCTTAAAATACCTCTCTTGTTGTGAGATGCTGTGACAGCGCTCTAGTGGAGCCAGGACTTGGAGTATTAATTTTGCTCAAGTGAATCAAACATAACTACAATCAGGATAGCTTGTAATCAGAAGACATATATTGTTAGATTCTAAAAATGCAATATTTATAGACACATCACACTAAAGTATAGTTTGTACTGTTGAGAAATAGAGCAATTTACCAAGCGAATTATTCAAAATAAACGCTAGATAAAACATGACTAGAATAAAAGGCAATATACTAATCATGCTAAATAGCGAATACAAATTAAGGCATATAGCCAAACAAACTGCAAGGCATAAAACTTTGGATAGGATCAGAACAAGATTGAGACAGAAGATGCACACGGCAGTAGCAGAAGTAGAACCGCCGGCGTTAGAACCGTCATTGGCCATGTCGTCGAGGAAGAGGGTGCTGATGTCGGGGAAGAAGTCCTCGTCGAGGAAGACGTCGCTATCTGTGAGGGAGTCCGTGACGAAGCCAGTAGTCGCGCTGATAGCGCTCCCCAAAAACCTTATCGCCCTTCTCCCGTACAGGACTCGAAGCAGCGGGGTCTCGGAGGCCTACTGTCCCGGCTCGCGGTGCACGCCGCAAGACGGGATGGGGAAGATGAAAGTAGCGCAGTGCTCTGGAACCGAAGGCGCAAGGGATGTGTAGCAGCGTAACCGAGAGGAGGCGCGACCTCTCTCTCTTATAGGCGCAGAGGGGAAGGCAGACCGTGCAGAAGATGAAACGAATGGACGAAAGATGAAGCGAACAGGCGGCAGCCCAACGGACAGCCTCCACTCAATTCGTATTCATTTAATTCGTATTAAGTTTCACCTTCTGTACATCTGTTCATATACCATTCATGCGTGGCAAAATAAAGCTCGGCTCGGCGAGATTCCCGCAACCCGCAACCCGCCGCGCGCGCGCGCGTCGTGACGAGGCGAGGCGAGGCAAGCGAGGAGGAGGAGGAGGAGCGCGCGTGTGGAACTCTCTCCTTCTCCTTCTCATCCTTTTACCAAGTGGTAGGAGAGCTCACCTTATAAGCTGGTCCAACTTCCACTCAACTAGCAATGTGGGACTAAACATTTGTCCCAGCTCTTGTCTTGCATGAATGGGCCACATGGGCCTCTAGGATTTTCAGGAATTATTGAAATAGAAAATGGGCTAGACTATTTGGGCCAAAATTCCAACAATCCCCCACCAGATCCCAGAGGCACATGTAATTTGCCTTTGATTCCAAAACACTTGTTTATATACCGGTACTATAGTGGAGACTGTTAAGTTGAACTTCCACCTAGAATTCTATGCTACACTAGGTTGCGACTTGTACAGTGGACTATGCCTTGAACTGCAAGTTTGCTGCAACCTAGCTTCACACGAAGTCTTGACCGATACTGGGCTACCGTGGGACTTCCCCGCGGGTGGAGCTTATGCGTCATACTCCATGGCCTTTCATGAGTTTATTAGAGAGCACCCAACTCTCATAGACTGCGACGTTTTAACAGTCAGACTCATATAGGTGTGTTCTTCAAAAGATGTTCTGTAGGACAACATCTTTGCTTAGGATAAGCCACTTAGAACACATTAAGATAATAAATCAACCTGCCATGCAAAATAGGAAAGTATTGCATTTTTATGGAGTGGTGTTTATTAAAGTAGGGATACTTTCCTCTCCGCTAACCAACAGCTTGTCTCCCAATTCTAAGTCACGGGATCTCCGATCACATAGAGTGGTTTACCACTGTGGAAAACTCATAGTGTGGGTCTCATACCCATCTCCTTCGATGCATTTTCTATCACATTGCGTGATAGTCCCTTTGTGAAGGGATCTGCCAGGTTCTTAGATGTTTGGATATAATCCAATGCAATAACTCCGGAGTTTCTCATTTTCCTAACAGATTTTAGTATCCTCTTCACATGTCTTGAGGACTTCATATTATCCTTAGAACTGTTCACCTTAATAATCACAGTTTAATTATCACAGTTCATTGGAATTGCGGGTATAGGTTTTTCAACCACAGGTAAGTCCATCAAGAGTTCACGACGCCACTCTGCTTCAACAGTGGCCGTGTCTAGTGCTGTGAGTTCTGCTTCCATAGTTGACCTCGTTAAGATGGTCTGCTTGCAAGACTTCCAAGAAACAGCGCCACCACCAAGTGTGAAAACATATCCACTCGTGGCCTTTATCTCATCAGCATCAGAAATCCAATTTGAATCACTATAACCCTCTAGTACCCTCGGATACCCGGTATAGTGTATGCCATAGCTCGCAGTACCTTTTGGATATCGCATAACTCTTTCAAGAGCATGCCAGTGATCATTTCCTGGATTTGAGACAAATCGACTGAGTTTGCTTACAACAAAGGCGATGTCAGGTCTCGTGGCACTAGCTAAATACATAAGCGAGCCAATGATTTGAGAGTATCTTAGTTGGTCTCTAGCATTTCCTTGATTCTTTCGAAGCAACATACTAGGATCATACGGTGTAGGAGAAAAATTGACGTCGCTATACCCGAAACGACTCAAGATCTTTTCCACATAGTGGGACTGAAGCAATGTAATTCCACCATCATCATCTCTCAATAGCTTGATGTTCAGGATGACATCAGCTACTCCCAGATCCTTCATCTCAAAGGAACGAGATAAGAAGTCTTTGACCTCCTTAATTGCATTAAGGTTGGTTCCGAAAATCAGTATGTCATCAACATACAAACAAAGGATGACTCCCTCACTCCCACCATGGCGATAGTATACGCACTTGTCAGCTTCGTTTACAACAAATCCTGCAGCGGTTAAGGTTTTATCAAATTTTTCGTGCCACTGCTTAGGTGCTTGTTTAATACCATACAAAGACTTCAGTAGCTTGCACACTTTTCTTTCTTGACCATTTACTACAAAACCATCTGGTTGATCCATATAAATTTCCTCATCCAACTCTCCATTTAGGAAAGCCGTCTTAACGTCCATTTGATGAACGAGAAGACCGTGTGAGGCAGCCAGAGAAAGTAGTACTCGAATGGTGGTCAACCTTGCTACAGGTGAGTAAGTGTCAAAGAAGTCTTCACCTTCATTTTGGGTATAACCCTTGGCCACTAGCCTTGCCTTGTACTTCTCAATAGTACCATCAGGCCTTAGTTTCTTCTTGAACACCCATTTACATCCTACAGGTTTGCACCCATAAGGACGATCAGTGATCTCCCATGTTTCATTAGCTAAGATGGAATTCATCTCACTATGAACAGCTTCCTTCCAGTAGTCAGCATCAGGAGATGCATAAGCTTCTGAAATGGAAGTGGGAGTGTCATCCACAAGGTACACAATGAAATCATCACCAAAAGACTTTGCAGTCCTTTGTCTCTTGCTCCTTTTAGGAATTTCATTATCATCCTCCTTAGGACTTTCAGAGTGTTCAATCGGAATGATAGGTTCAGAGAATATAGAAAATTCCTGATCAGATGAACTAGGTATTTCCGGATTTGAGAAATTAGGTTTATCCTTCATTGGAAAGATATCCTCAAAGAAAGTCACATCAGTCGACTCCATGATTGTACCGACATGAATGTCAGGTACTTCAGATTTTACTATCAAGAATCTATAACCAATGCTATGAAAAGCATAGCCCAGAAAAACACAATCAATGGTTTTTGGTCCAAGCTTGCGCTTCTTGGGGATTGGTACATTAACCTTTGCCAAACAACCCCAAGTACGTAAGTAAGAGAGTTTTAGTCTTTTCTTCTCCCATTCTTCGAATGGAGTAATTTCTTTGTTCTTTGTGGGAACTCGGTTTAGGACATGACACGCGGTCAATAGTGCCTCCCCCCACCATTCCTTAGGAAGACCCGATGTGTCTAACATGGCGTTAACCAAATCTGTTAGAGTACGGTTCTTTCTTTCGGCTATTCCATTTGACTGGGGTGAGTAGGGAGGCGTCCTCTCATGAATTATGCCATGTTCCGCACAAAAGAAATCAAACTCGTTGGAAAAATACTCTCCACCACGATCAGACCTAAGCCTCTTAATCTTTCGATCAAGTTGATTTTCTGCCTCAGCTTTATAGATTTTGAAGAAACTCAAAGCCTCATCTTTTGATTTTAGAAGATACACATGACAATATCTTGTAGAGTCATCGATCAAAGTCATGAAATATTTCTTTCCACCTTTTGTCAACACACCATTCATCTCACAAAGATCAGAATGTATGAGCTCTAGTGGTGTTAAATTTCTTACTTCTGCAGTCGTATGTGACTTGCGAGGTTGTTTAGCTTGCACGCAGACTTGGCACTTAGATCCCTTAACAGTTGAGAAATCAGGGATTAAAGTCATTTTGGCTAGCCGCGTCATACAACCAAAATTAATATGACAAAGACGAGAGTGCCAGACATTTGATTCAAAATTTGTGTAAATATGATTAACAACTTTATTACAAATGTCTGACAGAGATAAGCGGAACAAGCATCCGCATTCATAGCCTTTACCAATAAAAGTTCCATACTTCGAAATTACAAATTTATTGGACTCAAATACAATCTTGTAGCCATCTCGACACAGAAGAGATCCGCTAACAAGATTTTTATTAATTGAGGGAACATGATGCACGTTCTTCAGGCGCACAGTCTTTCCCGAAATGAACTTCAGATCGACCGTACCAACACCATGAACAGAAGCATGCGAGCCGTTCCCCATCAGCACGGTTTGAGTCCCTCTGACCTGATATGAAGAAAACATGGAAATATCAGAACAGACATGTACATTAGCGCCCGTGTCAATCCACCAATCAGGAGAATGACATAATGAAAGAACAGTAGGTAATATACCATACCCAACATCTTTCATCTCAACGTCGCCCATGACTACATTAGCAGTCTTGCTGCTCTTCTCATGCTGGCGCTTGTCAAAGCGGTTGGGACAAGCAGGAGCCCAATGATTAGGATCACCGCACACATGACAAGCACCTTTCCTCTTATCAGTCTTCTTCTTGAAGCTGGTGGACTGTGAGGCCTTGTTCTTTCCATCGAACTTTCCTTTATCATCAAACTTTCCTTTGTTCTTGAACTTGTGAGGCTGGAAGTTCCTTTTCTGTACCAGGTTGGCATTAGAACCTCCCTCGGTACCTCGAGCACGTGTGTCTTTTGCTCTCGCCTTCTCTTCCACATCAAGAGTTCCAATGAGATCCGTCACGGAGAACTCTTGTCTCTTGTGCTTCAGAGAAGTAGCAAAATTCCTCCATGAATGGGGAAGTTTGGCAATGATGCCTCTGGCAACAAACTTGTCCGGTAACACACAAGTGAAGTGTTCAAGCTCCCTGGCAAGTGACTGTATCTCATGAGCCTGCTCCACAATGGAGCGGTCATCAATCATCTTGTAGTCATAGAATTGTTCCATGACATACAGTTCACTGCCAGCATCAGAGACTCCAAATTTTCTCTCGAGCGCATTCCACATATCTTTGCCATTGCTAAATGACAGATATGAATCGACAATATTGTCGCCAAGGATGCTAATCAAGGCAGCCTTGAAAGTAGTATCAAGTTTTTGGAACGCCTCTTCCTGAGCGGGATTAAGTTCCCCCTCAGGTGCGCCATAGATGGCGTTATAGCAGCTCATGGTCTGAAACCAGAGCACTGCTCTCGCACGCCACCGTTTGTAATTCACACCTTCAAACACAGGTGGCTTCATAGAAGCAACAAAGCCACTTGGGGCAAATTGCCTGAAATAAGGTTTTTGGACTGTTGAGAAATAGAGCAATTTACCAAGCGAATTATTCAAAATAAACGCTAGATAAAACATGACTAGAATAAAAGGCAATATACTAATCATGCTAAATAGCGAATACAAATTAAGGCATATAGCCAAACAAACTGCAAGGCATAAAACTTTAGATAGGATCAGAACAAGTTTGAGACAGAAGATGTACACGGCAGTAGCAGAAGTAGAACCGCCGGCGTTGGAACCGTCATTGGCCATGTCGTCGAGGAAGAGGGTGCTGATGTCGGGGAAGAAGTCCTCGTCGGGGAAGACGTCGCTATCTGTGAGGGAGTCCGTGACGAAGCCAGTAGTCGCGCTGATAGCGCTCCCCAAAAACCTTATCGCCCTTCTCCCGTACAGGACTCGAAGCAGCGGGGTCTCGGAGGCCTACTGTCCCGGCTCGCGGTGCACGCCGCAAGACGGGATGAGGAAGATGAAAGTAGCGCAGTGCTCTGGAACCGAAGACGCAAGGGATGTGTAGCAGCGTAACCGAGAGGAGGCGCGACTTCTCTCTCTTATAGGCGCAGAGGGAAGGCAGACCAAGTGGTGGGAGAGCGCGCGTGTGGAACTCTCTCCTTCTCCTTCTCATCCTTTTACCAAGTGGTAGGAGAGCTCACCTTATAAGCTGGTCCAACTTCCACTCAACTAGCAATGTGAGACTAAACATTTGTCCCAGCTTTTGTCTTGCATGAATGGGCCACATGGGCCTCTAGGATTTTCAGGAATTATTGAAATAGAAAATGGGCTAGACTGTTTGGGCCAAAATTCCAACATGTACATGCTCTCAATCTCAAACTGGATCTAGCGAAAGCTTTCGATTCGGTGGCCTGACCTTTCATCGTATTTTAAATTCTGCACCGTGGCTTTCGAGCGAAGTGGCTAGCACGGCTGGATACACTCTTTTCAACTGGGATCACACGAGTACTCCTAAATGGGCACGCCAGCGATGAATACTGGCACGCCAGAGGACCGAGGCAGGGGATCCTATATCCCACACCATATTCATCCTCGTGGTGGATGTGATGATCACGGCTTTCAAATTGGCAAAGGAGAAAGGGCTATTCGAACGATTTCACCGCATCGGATTTCGCCACCGGCTGTCTCTGTTCACGGACGATGTGGTCCTATTCGTCAAGTTGATCACTGGGAAAGCGGAGGTCGCGCTGCAAATCTTGCGCGCATTTGGAACAGCTTTAGGCCTCCATTGCAACCTGGCGAAGAGATCCGCCTCGCCGATCAGATGAAAGGGTTTGGATTTGCAGTCAATCACCGATCAACAACTGGCGCGCTACATCAAGAATTTCCATATTCGGTGCCTTGGGCTCCCCTTATCTCTTAGTACTCTCCAGCCCATGGGGGATAAGGTGGCTAGGCATGTTCCAACATGGAAAGCTTCACTGCTGGAGCGGAGCGGCAAAGCTCATTCTCCTAAACTCAACACTCACGGCAACTACCATCTACTACCCGAAACTGTCCCTTGACCTTCCTCCTTGGTTCATCAATTCTATGAATATAAACTAATTGTGTGGCTTCTTCTGGTCCGCTACAACTGAACCGTGGCACGCACGGGAAGTGCACCTGGCCTAGGATATGGTTTGCCCACCGTCACCGAAGATTTTTGGCGGGTTTTAGGAATGAAGAGCATGCATGTGGCTGCTCAATATGGCTCTTCGTACGTATACAGTGGCGCGTGATGGTCAGAAGAGATGACTGACAGAGACAAGTCGTTGCAAGGTCTGAATGTACAGTAACAATTCCGGACGAAGCTAAGAACATGTGGCAAATTAAATAAAAATAACCTAAAGTCGTAACAAAGATTAATCCTATTTAAAAAGAAATTTAATCTGAATAATTCTTTTTTATTGCTCCCGCCCGCGCGGCGCCGCATGTACTTATGCAGCACTGCGCATCACTGCTCGGGACTGGATTTTTTTACAAATATAACCGCCTGCAACATTCCATAGCTAAAACTGCCTACCCGCTGAATCAATTGGCAAAAATAACCCGGCGGGATGCTGAAATAGTGCCACGTGGCACATCGCACCACTGTAAGAGGCGGTTCACAAGTCCCGCCATTGAGAAAGGCCAAAGGTCCTTCCCGTCATGGCGACCGGCGAGAGGTTGGTGGGGCCCTGTCGGACAATGGCGGAAGGTTGATCTAAACATACGGCACCGAGTCGATGCTCAACTGATTGATTTCTACCGCTGTCTAGCTTAGGCCTTGTCACTGCTTCCTAAGCACAACCACTCGCATGCAGATTTCTGTCATGCTGAGAAAAAAAACGTAGAGTTGTGAAAATAATTACTCTGCTTGGCATTTATTTTGCCCCTAACTTTGCTGCTAATTATAGAATATTACGTAGGCATTTTTTAAAATAATATGTTTTTTAATAATTTTCACGAATAATACCCGAATTCAAGAAATTACATTTCTAGCGCAGCATCAGGAGTTGAAAAGCCGACTGAGACACGTCGACACTTGACAAGCCAACTAGAGTTGTCGGCTTTTGAAGAGCTTACCGGCGTGACAGCGGGGCCCACCCGGCCGGGTTGTCGGCTGACAGGGGAGGAGCAGGGCAACATCGGCTATTGAAATGCCGACCTGTGCTGTCGGCTTTTGAAATGCCGACGATGTCGAGGCCGCGCTATATTTGTAAATTCCTCAATTCATGTATTATTTATGGAAATGATGAAAAAATGTACTATTTAAAAAATAGCCTATTACATACTACATTAATGAAAACAAAAGTACTTGTTGCATTTCGAAACAAAGATAGACACTCTAAGGCCAACTCCAATGGCCCGCCGAATTTCGGTCATCGAATCTATCCGATTCGACCCGTTTGCAGGGTGGAGAATAGGTCGTCCGGACTGAACCCGTTTGTAGTGGCATGTGCCCCCAACGGCCACTGCCCCTCAAAAAAAAACATTGCAGAAAAAAAAGGAGCGATCGAAAATAACTATACATATTACATACATAAAAAGGTTCTCGTCACAAAATATCTATAGAAAAAACCCAATATTATGGGGTGCCATAGTGTGGAGGGGAACCGGCATTACTGCTGGTTGGCCGGCGCCCGGCCCGGCTGCTGCGCGCCACCTACTCGTCGTCATCGATGACGATGAAGACCGGCGGCGGTGGCCACGCGCTGCTCGGGAGTGCGGGCGGCGAAGTGGACATCTAGGCCTACGCGGCCACCCATCAATGGCCTCGCGCACCGCCGCCTCGACCACCTCTTCTAGCGCCTTCTCGGCCACCTCGCCTTGGCGCTCGAAGCGGCCTACCTCCACCTCGGCGAAATGTCGGGCCATCTCGCTGGCCTACAACTCAACATCCTCCTCGGAGGGCTACGAGAAGCGGCCGTGGCACATGTGGCATCCCGCAAAACCACTACTAGAAAATCGCGTTGTTTTGGTGCATTGCATCATCATGACCGCATGCTCATGTCATCATGCCTCATTGCATTTGAGCATCGTCATGTCATCATGCATTTGTTTGTCGAAACCTATTTTCTAAAAACCTAGTTTTGTTTTCTAAATATTCCCCGTCTCAATTTCAAATCAAGGCGTCGGGCTCTTTCGGGTCTTTTCTTTGTCTAAAAACTAATTACAAAAGTTATTTTAAATTAAACAAAAATTTATATTATTTTTAGGGGGCAACCGTACCGGGCCGATCCGACCCAGTCGGCCACCCCCAGTGCAGATCAGCATATCTAGTCCTAATTCCACCCAGTCCTAATCTACCCAGCCTCCCTCCACCTCACCCCAGCCTATCCCAGGTCGCCACATCACCCTGACCCAAACCCCACCCAATCCCCATCTGCCACCTACCCTGGAGCCAACACACCCACACACACGCCACACACGCAGGCCCTGCCTCCAACCTGTTCCACCACCATTTCCACCAACCGCCGACCCCACCTGTCTCGTGCTCCACCCCGCGGAACCCACCCCGGCCCCACCATCCTCCTTCTCCTCTCACCCCGTGACCCCATCGCCCCGCTCCCGCTCCCTCACCACCGCCTGCCTCCACCCCACCTCGTCTCCACCACCCCACACGCCGGCGTCCCCTCCCGACGCGCCCGTGCCTCCGCTCCTCTCCCACCTCGCCTTCCTTCCCCCCGCTTGTTTCCGCCGCCAAGGAGCCGCTGGGCCGACCTGTGGCATCCCGCTAAAACCACTACTAGAAAATCGCGTTGATTTTGTGCATTGCATCATCATGACATCATCATGCATATTATTTTTACTTGAAACTATGTTGCGAAAGACTATTGTTTTCTAAAACTAGCCCTCCTTCTATTTCAAATTAAACCCCCGGATGTTTCCGGATATTTTGTTTGTCTAAAACTAATTATAAAAGTTATTTTTAAATTAAATAAAAACCTATATTATTTTTAGGGGGCAGTCGAACGGGTCGACCCGACCCAGTCGACCACCCCCAGTACAAAAACGGTCCATCCCAAACCCTTTTCTACCTAGTCCTAACCTACCCAGCCCCCTCCACCTCACTCCCTCCAACCCCATGCCGCCACGTCACCCTGGCCATTCCCCCACCCTATCAAACTTTGCCACCTCATCCTGACCTCTCCCCACACCCGCCGCCTCTCACCCCCTGAAACCCACTCACGCACACACACAGCACGCACACCACGCACGGCCCCACCCTCTGCCTCTCTCCCTGGACCCACCTTCCACCTGCCCCAATCCCCTCCCCCACCGACGCGACCCCCACGCGCGACCGCACCTCACCCCGTCTCCTTCCTCCCGGCCCGCAGCTCCCTCCCTCATCTCTGCTTGCTCCCTCTCCCTCCCATGGCCGCGCCGCCAGGCCCCCCCCCTCCGCCCTCGCCCTCCTCCCGGCTTTGAGCCCTGTCCCCGCGCCTCCTCTGCGATCCCCCGCCACCGCCTCCTCGAGCAGCGCCGTCGGCCTCACCTTCACCCCGTCTCCCCCTGTCGCGCCTCCACCCGGAACCACGGCCACCGCCGCGGGCACTCCCGTCGCCGTCCTCCGCCCCTGTCCACCGCAACGTCGGCCTCGCCCCGCCGCCGGGCCGAGCTCCGCACCGCCACCGACGTCCCTCATCCCCGCGAGCTTTCCACCGCCTCCTCCACCGGCTCCCCGTGCGCCGGCCCGTGTCTACTCCCTCCGCAGGACCCGTCACCGGCCGCCCTCTCCAACCCGCTGCCCACCTGCGGCCGAGCTCGCCGGCCCTTCCTCGGCCGCCTCTGGTCTCTGCCCCTGCGCCCTGCGCCGTCCTCCTCGCCCTCCACTTCTGGCCGCCAACATCCGTCACGAGTGCCGCTGCCGTCGGCCCCGACATCGTCTGCAACCGCCGCCGGCCTTGTTGTCTGCAGTATCGGCCTCGTGCCTGCATCCATGTCTCGATGTTGGTCATGTTTCGGCCGTGTGCTGCTGTTTTTGGACATGTTGCTGTTTAATCCATAACCGCTTGTTGTCGTCTCATGATCATCTTCCGCGGTCACCGTTCAAGTGCCTCCACGACAAGTCCCAACACTAATCGGGAGATCCGGAAACCAAATTCATAGCATTGTTGGTTTTGTTCCGCCAAGGATCCCCGGGGCCATAGTGCGTCGCCGTCATACAAGATCTTCACCAACGAATTTCGGCACCAACAACGTAACCGCGATGCCCCAAGGTCTTCATCCCGGTGCGTCAGGCACTTCGCCGCGGAACGCCAAGATCTTCATCCCGAATGCCAAGACCGACTCGATGGCGCGGACCCGACGAGATCTTCGAATGCGACAAGATCGACACCGACCAGGGCGAGTCCGATGCGCCCCCGACGCCAACCAAGTCCTTCATCTCGGATGCGACAAGATCGACTTCCGTTGTCCGAGGCCGATCCCGTCGAACCCTGAACCCTGAGACCGACCCCGAACCCCTCGGAGCTCAAGTTCGTCGAACCCTAACAAGATCGCCGAACCCTAATGTGTGACCCTGATCCGAGCCCCTATTTTATAAATGCCATCTATATAAATTGTTGCATATTAAAATGTTCATATTTGCACACATATCATGTGGGTTTGGGGGCATTATGCCGATTCACCATATAATTAAATATGGGGCCCATATGCGGGCAAATCTAGCCTTATATTGGCCTCATTTAAATTTGTGCATCGAACCGTTGTCATATCTTGCCTTGTTAAAACAACATTTAAAATATGGGGTATTTAAATAACATGAACCTATTAAGTAATTGTCGGGACCCCGGTTCCACTTAATATTGCCTAATTGAATCGCATCTTTGCCATGTCATACATCATACATGCATCATGCCCGATCTTCGGCCGTAGTATTAAATATTGCATCCGTTGTTTATTCTAGTGTTTTGGTTCTTCGCGGATAAGGCCGTTGAGTTGATGCGAGTGTCGACCCGATCTTCGGATGAACCCTCGGCAATGTTTTCAGGCGAGCATCTCCCCCTTTCTACCTATCTTAATTTTATAGTATTTATTCCCTCCTGTTGATCTATTGCTATCTGTGTTACGATGCTCTAGCTTTCGTACCCGTGATATCCCTTGCAGCCTTATATTACCTTGGACACATCCTATTACCTGTTGTTTGGTAGATAGTTGGACCGCGCGCCGTAGTCGCTTGCTCAAGTGCTGTTGCGTGTCGTCAAGTGCCACAGTTGTTGGAGTATTGCCGTGTGTTTATGGTTGGAGATGATCAAGACTTTAATTACTGTTTAACAACTAAAATTGAAGTAAGTAAGCAGAGGCACAGGTGGGCAATAGATGTTATTTGGTTGTTAACCGTCCACTTGTGTCCCGTAGGACCCCGAGTACTTGATACCTGTTCCTTGAATATTCGCGCTATCCACATCCGGGAGGATTATGGGACCCCCCTGAGCCAGAGCTTGATTCATTCTTATTTCTTGGGGCCACAAACTAGTTTGAGGTTTTATTTACTATCCTGTACTTATGCCATACTTTACTGCTTTATTTACGATTGTGCGAGGAGAACCTGTACTGTTTAGGTAAGCGGAGTGTTTTCGCGGTATCGACAAGCCCAGTTTTGGGTTCCCAGTCGTTTACAGCCATTGTCGCAAACCTTGAGTCCGTCTCGGAGTCAGCTAGCTTCGTTGCGGGTGTACTCAATGGGGTGGCCCCCTGAAATATTTCTGAATCTTGTGATTGCTTTGTCGTGAAGGCCTCGTTGGGTTTTGAGTTGGTTTTTTCGAGGTTGATCGAGTGTGTGTTGCTATTTGTGCACCCCTGCAGGGTAAAACTTTCTGAAAGCCGTGTCCGCGGTTATGGACGACTTGGAGCACAGTATCTCGATCATAGACAACTATAACTAAAGTAGTGCTATAAATTTGACTTTATAATGACTAGTATTCAGCTTCACTATAATGGAATGGCTAAATAAAACTGCCAACAACTGCTTGCTTGTGTTGTCGCTGGCGACCATTGTATCTGACTAGTAAGTATCGCAACTATAACGGAATGGCTAAATAAAAGTACCAACAACTGCTGGGTTTTGGGTTATCTCATGCTAATTGTATCTGACTAGTAAGTGTTGCAACTACAATGGAATGTATAACTAAAAGTGCTCACTGCTTATTTTATCAGGATGATTATCTATACTTGACTAGTAATTGCTGCAACGATAACCGAATAAATAAAACTGCCAACAGTGTGAGTTCCTCGGTTGACTTCCTCGTTTGGTCTCGAGGGGGAAATACCAGGATGGGTTTGTCTGATGGTAGAATCAGGTTGGTTCCGAATAGGTCTTTCTTATCCCTCTCTGATAGCCGCCAGTTGTATCGAGTCTCTATAGGTTGTTTAGTGCATGCTGCCGCTGCCGCTTCAGTCCACCATACCTATGTAGGCGAGGACCGCCAAATTATAGCCTCGCCGTGTACTGGCCTCAGTACTGACGCTCCTCTTTTTCCTTTGCCCTTTGTCGGCACCCCTTTTGTTTAAGCAGGTTTTAAGATCGACGTCGTTAGCAGGGTTACCCTTCCGGCTTGGCCTGGGAAGGGTTATGGACGCCATTGGTTATTCTTCAGGGCTCTTAGCCCCATTTGCATCTTGTCCGTAGTCGGACGCTCTATCATTTTCAAGGTGATTTGGATCTTAGTATTGTATATCTGTATTCCTGACTCATTGAGTCGCTGTTGTATATATATCTGTTCTGTGGGTCCCATCGAGGACTGTTGTGTAATGTTATTACTTCGTTTTACACCCGCACGAAAGTGTCTGGTGGGCACCTTTGAATCGTTTCTATGCGGGTTTGGCGGGAATCGCTGAAACCTGCATAGGGTCGATTCTAAGGGTGTTACACGACCTCTGCCTCTACGCCCTCCGGCCACAAGCCCTGGTGCTGCCAGGCGCCCCGCATCCTCTCCTCCCTGGCGCCGATCCCCGCTGCAGAGACCCCTCGCGAGCGTCGCCACCGCCTCGTCCTGCGAGCTGGGACTTCCCCGCCTCGCCGGTCCCGTCTCCCGACCGCTGCCGCCCCTCCGGCGAGCCGCCGTCCTCCCCCTCGACCTCGCCCTCTCCAGCGTCTTCGACCCCGCCGCCCCGGAGCCATCTCCTCCGCCCCGCCGCCTTCGGCCACCGCCACCGCTAGCGGGCCCTCAACCCCCGTCGGCCCCGAGCCCGTCGCCATCCCCGCTCTCGCACGGGCCCGTCGCCCCGTCTCCACCCTCCTTGAACCATGCTCGGCCTCCCTCATATCCTCCCTATAGCGCCGCCGTCCTCGCCGTCAACGCCTCTGGCCTCGAGCTTCCTGTGTCTCTCCTCGTGTTCCCCCGGCCGTGTGGTCTCTCTTCCTCCCTGCCGCCGTTGGCGCCCCTGCACGTCGTCGCGGGAACCCCTATGTCCGTCGGCACGCGCCCTCCCGCGTCCGTCTACCACCCCGCCGGCCCCATCTCTGTCCCGTGAGCGCGCCCATAACCGCTGCAGCACTCTGCTTCAGCTCTTTTCCTCGAGCCACCAGCACGGACCAGCTCTGTGGCTTTGGCCGGGACCCTCGCCTCGGTTCGCAAAGTCGCTCCCATGTCGTCTACCTCGCTTCCTTCCCGACGCCACCACCTAGTCCGTCTCTGCCGAGCCGCCCGCCCGCCTCTATTTTTGTGTTGTTTTATGCGGGCCACATCCCTTGCAGCAAGCAAGGACCTGGCCAGTTTGGTTGTCATCATGGCAAGTCCATCGGTTGATCTGTGCTCGAATACATCAACAAGCATACCTCCAGCTGCTGCGTGTCCCCAATCCAAGGCCTCGTGCAACATTTTTTTTGTCTTGATGACACGGCCAGTAACGCAAGTATGTTTCCTGATTCAACAAGATCGCCACCGGCAATGGAACCACGACACACCAAGATCTACCACACAAAAACCAAAGACCGATCCGAAGCGCCAAGGCCTTCGACAGGGAATCGACAAGATCATCGCGGAACTCCAAGGTCTACTTCGTAGGTTGCCGAACGCCAAGGACGCTGACTCGGAACGCCAAGTACTTCACCCCGAAGGCCAAGACCAACCCGGAACGCGGACCCGACGAGATCTTCGCGACGACAAGATCGGCACCGACCAGGGCGACTCCGATGCGCCTCGACGCCGAATCAAGTCCTCCTTTTCGGGTGCGACAAGATCTACTTCCGTTGTCCGAGACCGATCCCGTCGAACCCGGAACCCTGAGACCGAACCCCGAACCCCTCGGAGCCCAAGTTCGCCGAACCCTAATGTGTGACCCCTTTCTCGAACCCTATTTTTATATGTAATGTAAACTTGTTGCATATTAAATCATTCATGCATGCATACTTGTCTGTGGTTTGGGGCCATTATACCGATTCACCTCATAATTAAATATGGGGCCCATATGCGGGCAAATCTAGTCTTATATTGGCCTCATTTAAATTTGTGCATCAAACCGATACTATATTTTACCTTGCTAATACAACATTTAATTTGCGGGGTAGATAAACAACTAGAACCATATATTTAATTATCGGGATCCCGGTTCCTATTGCCTAATTGCATCGCATCCTCGCCATGCCATACCTCATACATGCATCATGCCCGATCTTTTGCCGTAGTATTAAATAGTGCATCCGGTGTTTATTCTAGTGTTTTGCTTCTTCGCGAATAAGGCCGTTGAGTTGATGCGAGTGTCGACCTGATTCCGGTGAACCTTCGACAATGTTTTAGGCGAGCATCTCCCCCTTTCTACCTATCTTACTTTTATAGTATTTATTCTCTCCTGTTGATCTATTTCTATCTGTGTTGCGATGCTCTAGTTGTCGTACCCGTGATATCCCTTGCAGCCTTATATTGCCTTGGACACCTCCTATTACCTGTTGTTTGGTAGATAGTTGGACCTGCGAGTCGTAGTCGCTTGTTCAAGTGTCGTTGCGTGTCGTCAAGTACCACAGTTGTTGGAGTATTGCCGTGTGTTTATTGTTGGAGATGATCAAGACTTTAATTACTGTTTAACAACTAAAATTGAAGTAGGTAAATGCAGAGGCACAGGTGGGCAATAGATGTTATTTGGTTGTTAACCGTCCACTTGTGTCCCGTAGGACCCCGAGTACTTGATACCTGTTCCTTGAATATTCGCGCTATCCACATCCGGGAGGATTATGGGACCCCCCTGAGCCAGAGCTTGATTCATTCTTATTTTTTGGGGCCACAAACTAGTTTGAGGTTTTATTTACTATCCTGTACTTATGCCATGCTTTACTTCTTTATTTACGATTGTGCGAGGAGCACCTGTACTGTTTAGGATCGTGACCCGTTTACGCGGTATCGACAAGCCCAGTTTTGGGTTCCCAGTCGTTTACAGCCGGCCCCACAAACCTTGAGTCCGTCTCGAAGTCAGCTAACTTCGTTGCGGGTATACTTAATGGGGTGGCCCCCTGAAATATTTCTGAATCTTGTGATTGCTTTATCGTGAAGGCCTCGTTGGGTTTTGATTTGGTTTTTCCGAGGTTGATCGAGTGTGTGTTGCTATTTGTGCACCCCTGCAGGGTAAAACTTTTTGAAAGCCGTGTCCGCGGTTATGGACGACTTGGAGCACAGTATCTCGATCATAGACAACTATAACTAAAGTAGTGCTATAAATTTGACTTTATAATGACTAGTAATCAGCTTCACTATAATGGAATGGCTAAATAAAACTGCCCACAATTGCTTGTTTGGGTTGCCGCTTGCGACCATTGCATCTGACTAGTAAGTATTGCAACTACAACGGAATGGCTAAATAAAAGTACCAACAACTGCTGGGTTTTGGGATATCTCATGCTATTTGTATCTGACTAGTAAGTGTTGCAACTACAACGGAATGGTTAACTAAAAGTGCCCACTGCTTATTATATCAGAATGATTACCTATACCTGACTAGTAATTGCTGCAACGATAACTGAATAAATAAAACTTCCAACTGTGTGAGTTCCTCGGTTGACTTCCTCGTTTGGTCTCGAGGGGGAAATACCAGGATGAGTATGTTTGGTGGTAGCATCAGGTTGGTTCCGAATAGGTCTTTCTTACCCCTCTCTGATAGCCTCTAGTTGTATCGAGTCTCTATAGGTTGTTCTAGTGCATGCTGCGCTGCCGCTGCAGTCCACCATACCTGTGTAGGCGAGGACCGCCGAATTCCAGCCTCGCCGTGTACTGGCCTCAGTACTGACCGCTCTCTCTTTTTCCTTTGCCCTTTGCCGGCACCCCTTTTGTTTAAGCAGGTTTTGAGATCGACGTCGTTAGCAGGGTTACCCTTCCGGCTTGGCCTGGGCAGGGTTATGGACGCCATTGGTTATTCTTCAGGGCTCTTAGCCCCATTTGCATCCTGTCCATAGCTGGACGCTCTATCGTTTTCAAGGTGATTTGGATCTTTGTTCTGTATATCTGTATTCTTGACTCATGGAGTCGTGTTGTATATATATCTGTTCTGTGGGTCCCATCGAGGACTGTTGTGTAATGTTATTACTTCGTTTTCCACCCGCACGCAAGTGCCTGGTGGGCACCTTTGAATCGTTTTTATGCGAGTTTGGCGGGAAGCGCTGAAACTTGAATAGGGCCGATTCTGAGGGTGTTACAGCACATCTCCCTAATCCTCGTCCAATTGGCGGGAAACATGAGCTAGTGAGTGCGGGAAACACCGGCCGCACGGGAAGCCGATGGTGGTGAATGACGACGTCCCGTCGCTATTAGAGAGAGGTCGTCTAGCTTTGACAGTGGGCGGGGCCGTCAAAATGCATCAGGCCACTGGGAGCACCGCTCGACCTAGCCGGCAGCGACCCATTTTTTGTCTGCGAGCTGACCTATCCAGACTAAATCGAACGATTTGAGTCGCCGGTTTGCGTCGGTCCGTCGAAGATGGACTAAGACTTAATGAAAGAAAAAACACAATATGAATGTAACAAAAAAATTATTGTCTGAAATTCTACACCTTGATTTACAATTTCTACCGGTGACCTAAGCTAGACAACGATAAAAATCAATCTCTATGTTTAGATCAACCGCATGCGTACGGTAGACAGGCTTATCCCGCCAGGCCCTATGACGGTAGCAACCTTCCGCCATTGCCCGACAGGCCCCACCAACCTCTCGCCTGTCACCATGGCGGGAAGGACCTTTGGCCTTTCTCAATGGCGGGACATGTGAACCGCCTGTCACAGTGGCAGGATGTGCCACGCAGCACTATTTCAGCATCCCGCCAGAATAATTTTGTTAATTGATTCAGCAGGCGGGCAGTTTTAGCTATGGAAAGTTGCAGCCGGTTATATTTATAAAAAAATCCTGGGACCGTAGGCTGAGGTCGAGGTGTTTCTAAGTTCTGACAACCACTCTGACATCAAAGCAACCAAGATACATAAAATAGACCGATGACTAAATGCTTCCAAGTTCTCACACCCATCAACCTTTGACACACAGTTAACTCTTAACTAACTAATCTAAATAGTTGCATTAGTAGCATAAGCTCGTTAGGTGAGGAACAGAACCATGTCAATTCTGTGGCGTTCATGCATGTCTGCATGCATGATCATTAACCAAGATCATGGGATCGATCAGGCTTCGTCAATGCAGACGGTGAGGGCCATCTCCTTGTCCGCCTGAGGCCCAGCCATCATGATCGGCGGCACAGCCAAAAACTCCATAGCATCCAGGTCGACCTCGCCGGGCGCCGCGCTGCTCGCCACCTCCGTGTCAAGTATGACGGTGCGGCCACCGGTTCCTTGCGCCAAGATATTGAGACCGTACTGCTGCCCCGCGTCGCCGTTGGCCCTCACGCACACCACCGAGACGGCCCTGGCCGAGCCGAGCGCTGCCACCGACAGGAGGAAGACGGCCCCGTCGTCCTCGGCCGCGACGAGCAGCACCCGCTGCTCGGATGCCGCCACGCGGAGCCCGAGGGGCGTGCGGTAGCGGACGTTGTGCGCGGGCCAGGCGTGCGCGGAGGCGAGGTGGCCCAGGAGGTTTGGCGGCGAGGCAAGGAAGGCGCAGCCGGGCACCGTGCAGGAGCAGGGCGCACGCGGGCACGCGCTCTCGTGGTCGGGGGCCTCGAAGTAGGCGACGTGGTCCGTGCAGCCGTGCTGGTGGTGGGCGCACTGTACCCTGGCGGAGCAGACGACATTGTCCATCAGGGGGAGGTGCACGTAGGCGCCGACGACGCCAGCGTGGTCGCACGAGTGGCACCGCTTGCCGGGGAGCTTCCCCTGGCAGGTAGCGCAAGCTGTGTGCAAGCCCGCCGGGCACTACATGAACAGATCGAATTTGCACTTGTAAATTGCTCAAGTTGGATCGCAATGCGAGAAGAAAAGGTCGACCGAATTGATGACACGAAGAGAAAGTGAGAAACCATGAAGACGGGAGGCCTGAGGCGATCGGAGCAGACGGGGCAGTGGAGCACGGCCAGGTTGAACTTGCAGTCCGTCTCTATTCGGGGGACGCCTTCCGCCGCCACCACAGCTACACCCTCTTCTTGCTTCACCTGGTCGGTGGGTGGCAGCAGCAGCAAAGGCTCCTCCATCCTCGCCTTCTTGACCCTCGCATTCTTGTTCCCGCGCTCCATCTTGATCTGAGGGAAGAAACGACTGGAGAGAGGGAACACTAACCGGTGGAACCAGCAGCGGGAAGAAGTGGAGGGCTGGAGGAAGAGGAGAGGCGGAGAAGAGGGACACACCGTTTATGAGAATGCAAACTGCGCCTCATGATGTACACTAGGACGCGAGAAACGATCCAAAAACACCGTTTTGGGCGTGATAGGCAGGTAATTATGCATAGTGCCGAACTACGGGTTGGAGATTTTTTACAAATATAACCCTCTGCAATTTGCCATCGCCAAAAATACATCCTCCCACAAAAAATTGCTCTGGCGGGAGGCTGAAAAGGCGACACGTGTCACCTCCCGCCATGGGGGGTGGCGGGATGAGGGGGTGGCGGGATGTTCCTTCCGCCAGGAGGAATGGCGGGATGAGATGGGCCCCACGGACGGGCCAGCAGGGAGGTTCGACTTGACGCTGGCGGGAGGTTCGACTTCGCGCTCGCGCTGGTGGGCCCCATGGCGTCATTACGCCACCGCCAAAGGTGGAAGGAACATCCCGCCACCCCCTGTGGCAGGAGGAACATCCCGCCACCCCCCGTGGCGGGAGGTGACACGTGTAGCCTTTTCAGCCTCCCGCCAGGGTATTTTTGGCTTTTGCGTTGCGAGAGGGGTATTTTTGGCGATGGCGAATTGCAGAGGATCGTATTTGTAAAAAAATTCGGGTTGGGCTGGGGGCGACGACAAGGCAGAAGAACATAATCATTGAGAAGTGAAAGAAGTTATAAGCATCACCTTTTGCCTGCGCACAACGGTTTTTTAACAAATATGATCCTTTGCAATTCGACATCGTCAAAAATACCCCTCTCGCGCCGCAAAAGCCAAAAAGGCTCTGGCGGGAGGCTGAAAAGGCGACACGTGTCACCTCCCGCTACGGGGGTGGCGGGATGTTTCTTCCGCCACAGGGGGTGGCGGGATGTTCCTTTCGTCTTTGGCAGTGGCGGAATGACGCCATGGAGCCCACCAGCGCGAGCACGAAGTCGAACCTCCCACCAACGTCAAGTCAAACCTCCCCGCTGGCCCGGCCGTAGGGCCCACCTCATCCCACCATTTCTCCTGGCGGAAGGAACATCCCGCCACCCCCGTGGCGGAAGGTGACACATGTCGCCTTTTCAGCCTCCCGCCAGGGTTTTTTGGTTTTTATTTTACGGCATGAGAAGGGTATTATTGGCAATAACAAATTGCAGAGGGTCATATTTGTAAAAAATCCCTTCCTTTTTAGATCGGAGTACTACTCATCTGCTGCAGGATCGTAGTATTATTGCAAGACCGCAATCAGCGGGATATGTGCGCAGGAGGAGGCGATGCTTCTGTACTTTCACTTCTCCGTAGATGTTCTTCGACCTTATCCCTCCTGCTTGGTTGCTCGGGGGAGGTACCCCGCTCCTCCACTCATCACAATCTCTGCAAGCAAGGTACACACTCTGAAAAGCTGTATCTCTCTTAAAGTTCGAATACTCCTGACAAGTGACAACTGACAAGGCATGGAGCAAAACTGATACTACACGCCAGGAGAGTGTGAGGCGTTTTGGTATCCGGGCAACATGTAGCCTGGGATTTTTTTCAAACTTTCAATTTTTTGGAATTTGAAGATCCAAAATAATACAGGAAAAATACCAGCATATAGATAATGATTTACAATACGAGCGTGTCAAAAATAGTGTAGACATACTTTGTATTGTAGGCTCCGCGAAAAAGAATTTTTTTCAGATTTGGGATGTGAACAACACAGGTACGAAATATGTCAAATTTGTATTTTTGCAGCACCAAAAATACAAGTAATTGTTTATTGAAACCTATGGTGCGGGTCGGTTTTTTTTTGTGAACTATGGTGCGGGTCGTTAGCTACAAGCATATATTTTGACGATTTTTTTCAAGCTTTTTTAAAAATCCAATATCGGTCCAGATGAAAATGGACGGACAGGATTTAACTAGTTCACGCCGGACCCTTTTCTATGATTTTACCTTTGGACACTTCTCGGCAAAAGCCACAAAAATAACCTCTTGTCAAAAGGATTTTAAATAACTCTCTTCATCTCGAATAAGATGTCTTGAATTGCATGTATTTAGACATGTTTTATTGTATATATACATACGAATTTAGACAAATATCTGAATTTATTTTAATTTAAGATAAACTCAATAATAAATTCCTGACTAAACAATTTCACATAAACTATCCTTTTAGATAGCGCATGTCTCAAACATTATGTTAAGGGCATCTTCAGCGAACCGATCTATTTTAGACAAGGAATATATCTATTTTGATCCGTTTGGTAAGTTGCATAGAGCAAACAAAACGAACATCCGTTTCCCATTTTGGCGGGGTTAGGACATCTCTACCGGGCCGGTCCATCCGGGCAAAAGGGTCCGGCTTAACCCATTCATGCATTTAATATGGGGCATACTTTCGTCAGCCCGGACGAGCGCGGACGTTCGTTCTCGCGCGTGCTACTGGCCCATCCGTCAGTCACCTTGACCCGCGGCATTGATTCAGACGCGGTCAGCGGCACCTATTCAAATGCAACCACGGCAGCCATTCAGAGGCGCTGGTGGAAGGCTGACCGGCGGCAGCCTGCGACATCAATGGCAACACGACGACACGCTGGCTGATTGGACGACACGCTCTCCACCGCTGCTGCAGGCGCCGCCCTACGCCTGTCTACTGACTGGACACTTCAATGCCCCTCTTCGGCCTCCGCGTCGGCATCCGATGTCGGCCCTTTTTAACCGTTCACCCGCGGCCATCTTCTCCCACGCAGAACACCATCTCTCTCCTCCTTTCCCTTTTCCTTTTCTACTGCTTGTATCTAGCCATGCCTGGCGGTGCTGGGTCGAGGGGAGGCCGTGGACGCCGAGGGAGGCGTGGAGGACGCAGCCAACTCACTGCGCCACCACGCTTTCCCTCAACACCATCGTCGCCCGAAGATTTCGACCAATGCACCCAGTTCGCCGTGGCCATCCACATCGGCATGTCGCGTGACAGGCTGCTCCTGCCCCGCGGGTTCGTGACGTTGATCGGCGACGCGCTGCCCCCGCTCGCCATGCTACGGGAAAACGGCTTCAGGACCGGCAGATACCTAGTCGATCTGCAGTTCGACCACCTCGGCCAGATGTACCTCGGCAATGGCTGGGAGTGCTTTGCCCGCTCGCACCAGATCGAAGCGGGAAACATCGTCGTTTTCAAGTACGATGACGAAGGAAAGTTTGGCGTCAGCGTCTTCGACCACACCATGTGCTGCCGCTGCTACCACTCTGACTCCTCCGACTCAGGCGGGTAGGCTAGGCTGTGCGCGCGCCATGTATGGTGTATGAATGTAGACATTGGCCATTTGCAATGAAAATCTTTATTTGACCATCACATATATTTACAAAACAAGAGTACAACGGATAGCCTACGGATCGACCGACATTGGCCATTCTAGCTAGGCGCCGCCTACGGTTCGGCAACGCCCCATTCTACGCCGAGGGAGCGGTAGATCGCGTCCTATGTCTGCAGCTCTTCTTCGGCTTGGGACAGACGGGCACGCAGGTGTGTCGTCAGGATTGGCCTGCAATGTTTCGCGGAGTTCGCCACGCACTTCCCTGAGTGCAAAACGCCGGCAGAAAGACGTGGTTCATCACCTCCAACGAGAAGTGCTCGCCGGTGGTCATGTTGTAGTTGTAGTGAGAGCATCGTGGCAACGGCGGGTTTGGCAACCACCATGGCCGCTCAGACCCCCTCTTCTCTGCCGGTGTTGGGGTTGGGACGCTCGATGGGTCGACGCCCGCGACCAGGCATGGTGTTTTTTTATGCTGTCGGTGGTGCAGGTCTGGTTGTAGATAGCTCGGCGGCCTCTCCTATTTATGGCTGCGCCTGGATGCGGTGGGAAACACCCAACTCGCGGGAAGCAGCGGGAAAGAAAGACGGTAGATGGCCTGGTGGCGGGAAGCCAATGGAAATACGCCGGCGTTGTCGATGGCCAGGCACGGACAAATGACTTAGCATTTGGATTAAATGGGTTGCATGAGATACGTCGACGAACGAAAAAACATGGGTCGGACCGCTGTACGCGGTCGGCCGGACATGCCGGACCCCTCCCCAAATCGACTGTGGCCGTTTGGGTCGACCGAATGGATCGGCCCGGTGGAGATACCCTTACAACAAGTGGACTTACATATTTTATGATTACTATTAAAATAATCCATGTATCGTTGTAACGGGTAACTTTTTCTATGGGCATACATTCCAAGAAAATTTTCTATGAGAACCAATTCATAGATTTCTTTTTCAAATTCCAAAGTGTGATATTTTGAGCTTATGGCAACCAATTTTCATTGCCATGACATCTCCTCTATTCAAGTGTTGGATGCTTCCGTGTTTACCTCGTCACTTCGTTTGCTACTCATTTCCTTGAACAATGTTCCTAGAACATAGCTTTTGTGTTTTGGTGACAGACATGGAATATGTATATTAAAACTGGAAAGATTCTCGAGCTGTTAACGCCGTTCCGTTCAGCTACGATTGAGTTCGCTTACCGTCGATTCTCGGTTTTGTCCAATCACTGTCTGCCGCGCCGCCACGCGTCTCGGGTTTCACGATCCTTCTCCAAGCGGTGCCGCTTTAATTCCGTTCTTTCCGTCACATGCCCATTAGTTTTCCGTTCAAAGTGGTGAGGTTGTTGCCCCATGAAGCAAACCCACGCCATGTTCCTTTCCACTTCCTCATCGCTACCGACTCCTCCCTAATCCTCATCGTAGCCCCTCAGGCCACGGAGCTAGAGTCTGGCCGCAAGCGATTCCCCCACCACCAAGAGGAAGCGAGAATCGGCGACGAACGGCAGCGGGGATGGTGTTGGTGTAGTGTGTAGTGGGAAGATCTAGGGCGAAAGAGTGGGGTGGCTGCGGGGGTGTGGTGCAGCAGGGAGACGTGCTGGTGTGGAGGCCGTCCTGGTCAGCAGCTACGCGGTGGTGTACCACATCGGGCTTCTCAACGATTGGCTGTTCTCGATGAGTTTACTGATGAACCCTCGGTTCAACCATCGTTTGCATCTTGTTTCTGATGTTCTTCTGCCCATGCTTCTCTCCTTTGTCTTCACTTTTTCCATTCACATATGTTTTATGTCTTTCCTTGGATCGGGCCTGGATGGTCTTTTTCGGTTTCTGCTTTGGATCGAGTCTACATAGCACGCGGCTTGCAAGTTTGCAATAATTTGATTCTTTCAGTTGGATGCGATTTTGCTTCTTCGTGTTGTCTTTGTTTGTTTGATTATGTTTTATTTGTTCTATAATGCGTGTGTTTTATCCTATGCATGTTGCAGTACAGGTCAACTCGTTTCCTCCTGCTCAGCGTTACCTTAGCGGCCGACGGGATGTTAGGGCATCTACACCGGGCTGATCCAAATAATCTGTTTTTGTCCATTTTTGGTTGGGTCGTGGTCCGGCCGACCGCGTCGAGCGGTAAGTTCCATTTGTCCGTCCTGGCGCGTTCTTTGGCGCCATGACTGGGCAAGGGATTGCCAATCAATTTAAACTGTTAAATTGACAAGCTAAAAACACACAAATTGACTATCAAACAACATGGCAGGTGTGTGTCATCGTCCTTTGGGAATCGCCAACACGTGGCTAGTGGATCTGAAATGTGCAAAAGGGGACAATATCATAAACAATGTCAAAAAATGACAGCTTCTTTGCAAAAAAGTTGCATCCACCGTCGCCATTGCTCTTCAGGCATCGCGAGCCCTGATGGTCTTCTGCCTCTTCATGACCCAAGACTTGCTATCGGGGTCGGCGATGCTATCCAGGTTGGTGAGCATGATGGCGTTCTCCTTGGCCATGATCTTGGCTTCGGCCTTCTTGGCATTCGCCTCTGCCTCCAGCACCCTAGACCTGGTCTCGGCCTCCTTGGCCTTGGTTTCGGCCTCCATCGCCTTTGTCTTGGCCTCGATTTTCATTAGCCTAGCCTTGACGTTGGCCTCCTCCACCTCGATAAACCTCGTATGCATCTCGACAAAGGTCTTGGCGGCGGTCTCTTTCTCTTTACGCCGCCTCTCCTCCCTCTCGGTGATCGCCTCTTCTTTCTTCTCCAGGATCTTCTTCAAGGTCTTCTGAAACGCCAAGGAACCAGCCTGGCGGGCGAGGTTGGCCTTCATGGCATTGTGGCCACTAGGCCGGTGGGCACGGCCGACAATCCCATCGCTTGCTAAGTTGACGAAGCCTTCGTCATTGTCGTCATCTAGGTGGAAGGAACATCCCGCCATCCCGTGTGGCGGAAGGTAACACGTGTCGCCTTTTCAGCCTCCCGCCAGGGCATTTTTGACTTTTACGGCACGAGAGGGATACTATTGGCGATGACAAATTGCAGAGAGTCATATTTGTGAAAAAACATCCGCACAACGTCGACCAGTTGCAGAGTTGCAGAGCAGAGGAGGAATCTGTCGTAGTACACATTCAGAAAAGGTTCCTCTGTTTTTCTTTTTGCGGGTGAGAAAAGGTTCCTCTGTTCACAACGCCACATCACCAATTTTCTGTGCACAACGTCAAAATTTGCAAGAAGGGGAACGGGGCGGAGAGCACTTTTCTGTTCTTTTAGCGGAGATGTTTAGATCTAAAAAGTTCACATTCAGAAAAGGTTCAGACTAAAGAAAGTTCAGGTTCAAAAAAAGTTCACGTTGAGAAAAGGTTCACAAGGTGTAGAAAAATTCACGAGATTTATTCATCAGGTAAAACGTTTTAGCTAAAAAATGAAAATGACAAATTTTAAATTTGTTCACCGGGTCAAACTCTTCATGATTTAAAAACTGATCGTTTTTAAAAGGTATTTATAAATTTAAATTGTTTACCGGGTAAACAGAAAAAGGGAAACAGTAAAAAAACAGAAAGAAACAAAAACAAAAATGAGGAAAAAGAAACAGAAACAGAAAAGTAATGGTATAGATGGGCTGGCCCATACGCAGACACAGGCACACAGCGAGTCCTTGTAGAAATCTCTATAACAAAAAATCAAAACGAAGTTCGGTTTACATGGATCCCGGTTTTTTTTTCAGATTTTGAAAACTTGATTTCAAAGTAACAAAAAATTATGAAAAAAAATCCTTCACGTAGATATTAATATACTCTATCCAATACACATAGTCTCTCCCTGAAATACCTTGTATTCTAGGCTCAACAAAATTCACAAAATTTGACAGATTTTAATGGTTTAAAATTTGGCACCGTTCACTACTCCATATGCCAGTTCTTTTTACAGCCCAGAATACAAAGTATTTCGGAACGAGACTTTGTGTATTGATAGAGTATATTAATATCTACATCTAATATTTTTCATGAATTTCTTTTGAAACTTCAAACTGACATTTTCGAAAGATTCAAAAAAGAAGCCATGTAGCCCGAGCTCCAAACATATGCATTCTATTTTGCTATAAGCAATGCATAGTGGATGCGGCTCAATTGTAGGTATACACGATTCATGGGCCGTATTTTATAACTTCATGTAGAGAAAAATCATACTCCAACATAGTAGGATAAAATGGAAGTTTATACCTATCCATAAAGGAAGAGCCGAAATCCTCCAAACTCAAAAGTCAAATAATTTTTTCATCCAAAATCTGTTTTTGATGACCTTAAGTTTGTCATGAAGATAAACACAAGATCTAAAACCTCACATGGATAAGAGACAAATAAGAATCAAGAAAGTTTATGCCAAGGAGGCAAAAGTTTGATATCCCTACAAACGATGCGATTAAGCTACTCACTCAAGAGCCCAGTTGATAGTATGGCTCTATCGTATAACCCGGTCTTCCACTAGCAACATGACGCGGTAAAAGATAAAACCTATCAAGGTCATATCTCATTCTACTTGAGCTTGATGATGACGAATTTGTCCTTCTTAAGTTGGAACACCTTTATTGATTGTGCTCGCTCGTCTGAGACCGGCTTGCACGGCGGGGTGGAGCGCGACAACCCTAGTTGCAGATATGGATGATGTCGTCGATGGTGTAGAACCTCTACTATGTCTTCCGTTTGGATTGATTGTGGCAGTCCTATGGATAGGCGCCAAAGTAGCACACCATATCCACCACATGCTCCTCGACAAAAGAGCGTCGGCCATAAGTTGCTATCGGCGGCGAACAAAGGTTCGCCCATCTCCTCCTCCGAGAGGGTGCTACGGCGCTGGTATATTATCGTCTCCAGACGCTTGACGACGTGAACGAGGGCACTGCCAAGCCTCCCGCGCTGATGTTTAGCCATTCGGGTGGCACAGTTCGTGCTTGGAAAAATCGTCCTCTTGATCCATGGTTAGGCTCCACGGTAACCGTCGCCGCCATCTGCCTTGGTGTCGCGTGCCATCTGCTTGGAGGAAGGGGAGAGGCAAAGTGGGTGGTGTTTAGGAGGACTACTTAGAATGCTGGTGAAGATGGGAGGTGGTGTTTCGGCTTGCCGGTGCAAATGAACTTATTATACAAAAATAAATTATAAAAAAAATTCCGAAAGAAAATTTTGCGTGCACATCCGGAGAGGGGAAAATGTTATTTTTGGCGAAAGTTTGTGTGCGGAGATAGAATGTCTAGATAAACATGTAAAATATTTTTTTTCTAATTTTTTTACATTTTGAAATATGTTTTTAAAAAATGGGTTTATCAGAAGCCGGATGTATATTCCCCGCAAAAAAAAAAAAAAGAAGCCGGATGTATTAGTACTTTTTTTTTAGAACGATCCGGATTGTTACTGGGTGAAAGAAGGATGCTCCCAGCGGCCGTAGGCCCATATCCGCCTCTGCGTTCACTAACCCAAAATACCTTTTGTTGCGTCTATAATTGTGGACACGCCATTGAGACTGAGACGTCGAGCAGTTATCTATCACGAAATTGATAAAGATATTCGCAAAAAAAACTACTTTGGAGCTGCTTTGTAGCTGCATGTATACCAGTACGAACGACTGCATTTGGTGCCTTCGGATGGAGCGCGAGTCCCGAACCATGTGAGATTGCCGTGTTCGCGGAGGCACGCAACGCAGAGATGCGCGCGTGAGCCAACACCTCCACTCCACGTCTGCCTGTGGCTCGTCGGAATAACGCCGTGGCACATCAGATGTGACACGCCCCGACGATTTGTCTAGGAGTCTCGGTCGTCTGAGGCTTGGTACTGCATGCGCGCCATCTTGTGCCGTGGAGACGGAATGGCATCCCGACGACTGACGACGACCAGAGCAGACACTACACCACCAGGCCACTCGCCCTCGCACGGTCGACTTCCGGTGCCAGCGCTCGCACGGCGACCATGGTGCGTAGGAGCCGCGTAAGACTGGCAGCGAATGATGCTTTCTCTTCTTTTTTTTCTTTTCTTCTGAAACTGCTCGCCTGATGGTTTTCAGGTGCCAACAATCAAGCCGCTAGCCCAACCAACTGCATTTCCTAGGGTTAAGCCGCTGATGACGCCCTGTCGGGCGTGACACCATGACAGCCATATCACGTTATCCATCCCACCTTCAAAAACAAAAAGGCCGTGTGAGAGCCCTCGAGGAGAAGAGCGCTTTCCTCGATTCTCCATTTTATGGACGGACACTAACACTTCCGCCACTTGGAGGCATGCCGGCAGCCAGCGATGACGACCGCGTCGCCGTCGTCTTTTCCCGTCGGCGGCATTTGTTTTTTCGAACACTGCCGTGGAAAACCGGGTTGATCCGACCCTGCCCGAGAGGAACTTGCGACGTCGCCATCCATGCCTCTTTGGCTGGCCGCTGATGGACTTGGAAGAGTACCGTTAGCTGGTCAACCTGAGGCGGTTTCTATCCTCATAAATAAATCGGATGTTATCATTCAAGGCGATCATATCCGCACAGCGATTGGCTGCCATATCTCCCTGTCGCTAGTGCTGTCCATTAGCACTACCAGTACCATTCCACCGTTCTAGAAAAACGATACTCCTTCTGTCCTAAAATATCATGCAGGTTCAAACTTTGACCAAACATATTGAAAATTTATGTATATCTATAATACAGCATAAGTATTATTAGAATCGTCATAAGATATATTTTCATAATATATATACATTCGGTGCTATAGATGTTTATAGTTTTTTTATATATATTCTACCAAACTTTATAAAGTTTAATTTCGACTAAACCCAGAATGCAGGGTATTTTAGGACAGAGGGAGTAGATTGATTCAACGGCACTTATATAGCTAAGAATGGTCAAGGAAAAAACAAGGAGTCCTGGCACTTGGAGATTCGCGGCCTAGCAAAAAAACGAAGACATGATTTTCGACGACGACATGGAGCAAATGATTCTCATCATCGCGTAAGAGGAGGAAGAAGCGACGAGGCTCGACCGTCGTCCACTTGTGCATCCTGTGCAACCGGGTCATGAGATGCTCATGCGTTATTATTTCACTGAGGTACCGGTAAATCATAGCCATCTTTTTCGCCGCCGTTATCGAATGCCTCGCAAGCTGTTTGTTGTGATTGTAGAGGCTTGCGATGCCAATTGTTGTTTCTTTACAAGCTGGTGAAACGCTGTCGGTCAGATTGGTTTTAGCCCCTAACAAAAGATCTCTGCAACTATGTGGATGATAGCTTATGACATTTCTACGGACTACGCCGACGAATACCTCCGCATAGGCAAGGACACCACTCTCGAGTGTGTTTGTATATTTGCGAAGGTGATCATTCATGTGTTCGATCCGGCTTATCTCAAGCTCCAAATGAAGAGGACAGGAAGAGATTGATGGCGCAAAATGGGAACAGAGGTTAGCCAAGGATGCTCGGTAGCGTAGATTGTATTGTTAGATCGATCTCCACCCATTGAGCCCAACGGCCCAAACGGAACCCTTTGACCGCGCCCTGATCGGGGGCGCCCAACCCTTATCTGGTTGGTGGGCCCCTGTCGCCAGCGCCATATAAAGAGGTGGGGCGCAATAGCACGCGTCACGAGGTTCGACTGTGCGTCGCAACCCCCACCGACACCCCCTACCGATCTAGGGTTAGCGTTGTGCCGACGGGAAGCTCCGATGTCGCCGCCTTTCGCCCACACACCCCTCGCTCACGTCGTCACCCCTCCACCATGGCCAACGGCTCGAGCTCGTCGAGCCAGAGCGAAGGTACCTCTCTCTCAGTTACCCTCTAGTATCGTCGCTTGATCCACAACACAAGGTGACATGGTTATACCCTACGGATACACAACATTAGCATATCTGGTCCAGCCCAAGGAAGGCCCACAAGAATATACGCGGCCCATGAAGATTTTTGGGTGGCCCAAGCCCATGACGTCTTCGGATCCTTGGAGAGCAAGACTAGAACAGATAGAATATTCAAAGGGGCAAACCATAAACCTGTAACCGACTCGATCTATGCATGGGACTTGCCTATCTCTATATAAAGGCTAGGAGGGCACAATAAGGAGATCTCTCTCACCTCACCGCATACACACCTCCATGCCAGATTGCATCTGCGCACCCCAGTAACTTTCGGTTCCGCCGTAACCAAGAGCAGACAAGCAGGAGTAGCGTTTTCCCTCCGGGGGCCTGAACCTGGGTAAATATCGTGTCCCCTGGTTGCTTGTCTCTTAACCGTTCCGCGATCTCCAGCACCTCCATCTTATCCAAAACCCAAGCTCATAACAATGGGCATTGACGAGATTAAACCTCGTCAATTGGCGCCGTCTATGGGAATCGAGCACGCTTATTGTGCGATCGTGACGGTCCCGACCAAAGCGATCTACAACTCCTCGGCGACGGAGAGCCATCTCCTCTTCGGCGCTTTCGACTTCACCTCCCACTCGCCAGCCACCCTGAAAGACTTCGAGCCCATAGGCAACAGGCTCGAGATCCTGTTTGGAAGCTTATGCTTCCAGGTGGGACAGACCGGCGCTCTCCGCCTCCCAAAGCGGGTGCCTCTGCCATTGATCAGGCCTGCCTCGTGGGCCCCGCATTCTAGCGTGCTACGCACGCCCACATCGATAGATGAGTCATATGAAAGCAGCAGCTGCAACTCAGATCTGTGTGATCCCCCGTCGGATGAAGGGACCTATGGTTCCGGATCCGAAAGCTGCGGCAGCAGCGATCCAGTCCGCGGACGCTACCAATGCGTCATGGTAATCCAAAGTGAAAATGAGCAACAACCAGCAGGTTCAGGTGCTCACGTACCGTCGCCCAACCCACGGGGTAGAAACGGAGAAAACAGGAGGCAACCATCCCCCCTACCCAACAAGGATGACCCTGACGCCAGTTGAGTAATCCACCTCAGCGAGGAAGGATGGAACCAGGCACGCGAAGCCGTGGCGGGCAACAAGATCCTGCCTGTGGGTGCCTCACGGGACCTACTGATGGCATACCACCTGCTCCTCATCGAAGAACACAAAAAGCATGTGAAGATGCAAGAGGTACTCGACAAGCGCAAGCAAGCGGCCTCAGAGTCCAGCGCGCGGTGAGCTGCACTCTCCGCCATTGGTGGCTCCAGCTCGCACGGCAATCAAGCCAACAAGCATCGCTCTCGCATGGACAACATGGATCCCGCTGCACGTCGCAAGGTGACCCGAACTCTCAACACGTCCTTCATGGAGATGTACGCCAACAGCAACGTCATCCCGAAAACGCCACAAGCTGCGATCATGGCAGCCACCACATACCTTGCGTCCCATCCACCTCCGGTGGGGGACCCTAAGAGGGCCATGCACAATTCCGCACTATCCGGACTCGTACTCGTTGGAGTTGCGCTCCACGAGGAAGCTCCTGCAGAGCCGAAAAAGAAGGCTGCGGTCAGATTCAACCGCAATCCTACACCCTCATCCTGATACTTCTCTTCATAGTCTGGCCACGGGAATAGCCAGGGACAAACCCATGAGTACTCTTTAAGTACTCGCAAAGTAGTACTAATAAGTTAAGGGGGGTTTGTAGTTAGGAGAGTAAGCTCTAGGGTTGTTTTGCAAAAATCCAGATTTACCTCTACTAAGTTCAGAAGCAAGAAAGTAGTTGAAGTTTTATAACACCTAAGTGGGAACTTGAATTTCATATCAGAACCCTGTTGTGGTCAAGTCAAAGTCTCAATTCATTTCACAAGTCTTTTTGAAAACATCTGACGGGGGAACAGTATGGCCACTCCAACTGTCCATAACCGCGGACGTGGCTATTCGAATAGTTTGACACTCTGCAGATATTGTACACTTTCACCACAACATTTGATACATCCGTCAGGAACAAATCCTGAATTCACCATACTCAGTATGCGGATAAACAATTCTAACCTTTCCATTACACGCCCTAGTATAGGCACCTCTCCTGTGAGTTTGGCCTCCAAACCATGACCAACTGTCATCTTGGGTACTGCACAGGTGGATAATCTTCACAAGGTAGCCTCAGCTCAGACCTTGGTCGCGAGGGAACCCATACTAAGGTATATAAATTTCCAGTCAAGCCCTACCCAATTTTCGGGTATTGTGGTTGTACGGTAAAATTGGAATGGTATCGCATCCAGACAACCATCAGTTTTATAAAGGGCTAAGGCTCATGCCTCAAAATTTTCATCATCAAAAATCATCTGGTGTTCGAGAACACATGTCAAAACATTTCAGTAGAATGACTCATCATTCTAAGGTTTTCATAACCCGTTTCACCAAGTATTCCCATCTAAAGTTGATCAAGTTTTATGCTTAGCACTAGCATCTACAAGTGGTGGTAAGTACTAATGAGGGGTAGTAAACAAGTGGAGATTTGCTAAGTTCAATCTCCTGCCTTAGGATGACATCAAGATTATCTAACTTAGGTCAAATTTAATGCTCTTTATGCAACCTTCCATTATCTTTCTAGTATCTACAATTCACTATGTAAACTCTAAGAAAAAGCTTTGATAAAGAAATAAAGCATAAAGCTTGCAAGTAAAACTAGGATGGTTTATCAAGTGGTATAAGCTTGCTAGGTTACTAGGTTGCATAGGCCACTTTGTGTAGTAAGTCTTCCATAGGTAAAGTGTCTTGCAAGTGTTAGCTTGCCTTATGTAGAGCAGTGGTTGAAGTTCTCCTCGGCTTCTTCCTCGTAGTATCCTCCTTCCTCCTCGTATCCTTAGTCGGTACTAGCGTCTATAAATAAATACTGAGGTACACAATCACCAAACAATACTTAACTATTTTCAATCATCACACAAAGGTGTACTATAGATGATCTAGCATCATCACCTATCATTACAAGATTAAGGCAATTTTCTTATTTGTTTTAATGTGAGAAAAGTAATTTCCACTCATTGAAAAACTACTTAAGATTTAATATTCTCCAACTCAAACATGGGATCATGTTGACACATGTCATCACCACATATTTTAGTACATGGGAATGTGATTTAAAGTGGTGTCACAATTTAATAAGGTTTAACCTTTTTATTTTAAATAAATAAAGTGACTAGAAATGCCTATGTGGCATTCTTTTATTACTTGAACATTATTTCTGTAAGTAAACCCATATGTTTTTATATATTCTGGAAGGTATGATCACATGTGATTTTTGAGAGTTGAAATCAACTCAAAAGCTATTAAGGTTGAATTTTTAAAAATGTTTGAATGCAGAAAAGCTTATGCCTTTTTATTTTTACCAAGGTTGATCTATAGATCCAAATGATTTGAATCCAACAGGCTTGGATTAAGCATTCCAGTACCTTCCTAACAAAATTGGTTTCATGCAATTTGGTTTATTGGATCTAGCTGGGTTGGTTTTTGAATATGTGTACAAAACTGTGTTTGAATCAAAATAGAAAAATCTAAATTCAAACAGTTGGGTCGCGCGGGAGAGGTTAATGGGCCGGCCCAGTGTCACACAGCAGCGCAGGGCTAAGCTCACAGGGGGGTCTACTAGTCAGCGTCTCATAACGCGCGAAGCGGTACATGGCAATCTCGACCGCACGATCTAAATCTAATTGAACGGCTACGGCTCATCGTCCACGTCGGGCAGCGCCGGTGAGACAGAACCCTAACGTGGCAGATGGGGGTCATGGGAGGCTCACCGGCGCTCAGGCGAGGGTCGGAGATGGGGGCGAACGACGAAGTCGACGACGGCGATTCTCCTGGTATCGGCATCCTCTTGGGGCGACTCCAATCGATGGCGCCTCTCCTCCTTTGCAGCGGCGAACTCCGGTGAAATTACGGCCACCTGGTGCTCGCCTTGCTCTGGGGGTGAGTGGGTGTGATCAGTGAGAGATGGGGAGCGAACTGGTGTGAAGAAATCGAGCGGGGAAGTCTTCTATTTATAGTGGCGAGAGGGGACAGACGAGCGCGGACTGAGCTCATCGTGGTCGACGGCACAGACAGCTATCGGCGTGGGCGACGGTAGGGGGCGGTTCTATATTCCCTGGCGAAGCTCAACGACATGGTGGCGAGGTGTGGGGTGGTGCTGATTGGTCGGAATACTTCGACGCTCTGGGCGGGTCTGACAGGGGTTTTGATGGCGCACAGCGAGCGTGGTCCGCGCGGCGGCGAACGGGCATGTCTGGCAGGGTGCTGGGGTGTTGGCGATCACTTATGCACGCGGCGAGGGCGGCACGCGGTCTATGGGTGCTGGTCGAGCGTGGCGCACGGGCGCGCTCTCGGCATGGTCGCAGAGAAGTTTGGCATGAGTGTGGCGTGTGGTCTAGTGGCTGGTATTGCTCGAGGCTGGGACAGGGAGTGGCGGTGGAGTGCTAGCTAGCTCCTAGACAAGGTTGGCGAGGCTAGTGTGGCCGCTAGCTCGCCGACGACAATGGGGTGGCAAGTTTTCTCTCGGCATGCTCACCATTGATGGCTAGGCTTGCTGACAGTGGTGCTAAAGATAGTTAAAGGGGCTAGATGATCTACTAAGGGATAGTTGCAACCATAGAGGGAACAAGTTAGGCCAATTTTACTGCACACTATAGTGTTTGTGGTTTGTTTGGGTTGAATCTGCAAGGTGTTTGATGAAATGGCCGCAAGAAACTTACTTTTGAATTTTGAAAAGATTTTTGGTGGGTGTCCTAGGCATGTGCTGGACACTCTGTGGTTGCTTGGGTTTTGAAAATTGAACTTGTTTGAGTGGTTTTTGAAATAGTGGGATCTTCCCATATGAGATAGATTCAATTTTGAACTGTCATTTAAACTTAGCATTTGAATGTTTTTGGAAGATCACAGTGGGCCTTGGTACCTCATTATGTGTACTAACAAGGGGTGCAAAGATCCACAAATGTTTCTGTTAAGTTTTGAGTGCTTGGAATAACCAAAGTAGGCATGAGAGTTAATTTGGCCAAAGTGACCATTCACTTCATTTATTCATTTTGAGTTGTTTGTCTTTGGGAAAAGTTTGGGTATGATTTAGATGATGTTTATTTAACCTAAGAATCATTTTACAAGCAATGAAACATAGAACCATGGCAATTCAAAATAACTCCTACTTTAAATACACATACACATGAATGCTTTCATATTTTTAGATAGGAAAGTTTTTGTTAACCCTAATTTTGCTGATTAGCATTTGATGATCCATGTTTTATGTTTTTGGGATGTTACAATGAGGATGGCCAAGATCTGTGGCACAACGCGCCTAGTCATCTACGGTGACTCAAACCTCGTCGTCCAGCAGACGATGAACGAGTGCGACGCACACGCCGCAAACATGATCGCGTACCGCGTGCTCTACAACTCACTCGAAGGAGACTTTGACGGCTGCGAGCTTCGGCACGTTGGAAGAGAAGGCAACGAAGAAGCCGATAGACTCGCCAATATTGGCTCCACTTGCACGCGGGTGCCACCAGGTGTGTTCCTCGAACAAATCTGCGTGCCATCCATCAAAAGGAAATTCCCCAAGGGATCACCCGATGGGGCAGACTACTCGGGGGCTGCGCTACCCGAAGGACAGGAAGGACCCGAAAAGCTCGACACAGAGGTCGCAGTGGTCAACCTGATGCGGGTCATGACAATCGAGGAAACATGGATGCAACCGTACCTACGATACCTGATAAACAGGGAACTGCCTGATGACCCGGCAGATGCCCGACGCATATCTCGCCGGTCCAAGGCCTTCACCATCATCAATGGCGAGCTGTACAAGCGCAACATTTTGGGTGTACTCCAAAGGTGCGTCACAATCGGTAAGGACAAAACCATCCTCCAAGACATCCACGAGGGCATCTGCGACCATCACGCGGGCAGCCGCGCCCTTGTCTCCAAAGCTCTACGAGCTGGGTTCTACTGGCCAACGACCATGAACGATGCCAAGGACATCGTCCGAAGGTACAACGGGTGCCAGAGGTTCGCAGACAAACCGCACGCACCAGGATTGGAGCTCAGGCCCATACCCTTGGCCTGGCCCTTCGCCCAATGGGGCCTCGACATGATCAGCAAACTACCCAAGTCCTCGAAAGGAGGCCACGTCTACCTCCTGGTCGCAGTCGACAAGTTCACCAAGTGGATCAAAGCCATGCCTGTTACCAACCAAAAGGGTAAAACAACCACGAAGTTCTTCGAATCCAGAGTCTACAGGTTCAGCGTGCCGCACGGCATCATCATGGACAACGGGTCGAACTTCATCTCCAAAGAGTTTTAGGACTTCTGCGAAGGCCTCGGGATCAATATAACATATGCCTCTGTGGCACACCCGCAAACCAACGGGCAGGTCGAAAAGGACAACAGCCTCGTAGGCGACGGCATCAAGAAACGCCTACTGAGCCCACTCGAGCGGCTTGCGGGCGCATGGGCAGAAGATCTACCCTCTGTCCTCTAGAGCTTGCGCACAACGCCAAACAGCTCAACTGGCTACACGCCTTTCTTCATGGTGCATGGAGCCGAAACCGCGTTGCCTGCAGAAGTGCGCCATAAGGCCCCACGGGTCATCGCCTACAGAGAAGCTGAATCGACGTCCGCACTCAAATATGTCGTCGACACACTCGACGAGGCGCGCGACATCGTCGCAGCTCGCTCGACGGTCTACCAGCAGAGCCTCCACAACTATCACAGTCGTCGGCTACGCCCACGGTCCTTCGTCGAAGGATACCTAGTCCTACGACTCAAGCAAGAGCGCCCAAAAAAGCTCGAGTCACCCTAGGAAGGACCATACGTCGTCACTGAAGTCATCCCAGGTGGCTCCTATCGCCTCAATCACGTGGAGTCTGGAGTCGCATACTCCGACCCATGGAACGTCGCACAATTACGATGCTTCTACCCCTAGCTATCCCCCTTTACTTTCAATAAGGCTACTCAGCCGAACAATGTACCTCCTCATTACGATATGAATAAAGCTAAGTTGCCTCGCCCGAAAATTTACCTTTTCCTTGCATTTCTTTATACTAAAACACACTCGGGGGCTCCCCCTCAGCTCACGACTTCGTTGACTGAGGATAACGCATGTACACCTGAGTAGCTGATCACGTCAGGCTAACGAAAAGGACATGCATACAGCCAAGCACCACGTGCTAATACAATTAACCTTTACAACAAAGGGCACAACATGCCTAGTCAAAATACATACAAGTTTTACATTTATATTTTTTACAGGAACTACCCATCCTGAAGGATCACCTACGCACGATGCTCAAAGAGATCTACATCTTCTTCCGCATACTTCCTAACAGCCGCTAGTGCGGTCGCATGTCCCATAGGCCACCATCTGGCCGAGGGGGCGGCCTAGCCGCCACAGACGCAAGATTCACATCAGGGTGATGTAGTCGCACGAGGGAAAAAGCAGCCTTCACCCCCGTAACCAACTGGTGCCGCACCAACTCCCTAACGTGACGCATGTCCCGAAACTTCGCCAACAAGCCCTAGAGAGTCGAAGGCGCTTCATCAAGGGGAAACATGACGTGCAGAATCGACGTCAGGGAAGTCTTCGCCTGCCGCAGCACCCGTGACACCTGATGAACATGATTCTGCACAGTCGCAAGGACCGTGGCATGGTCGTGGTCCATCTAGAAAAAGCCACCGGCTTCCATATCCTGCTGGGTCAAGCAGTTGATCCGAACTGCAACGCGCCCCTTCTCCTCCCTTGGAATAAGGTTGGCACCTGCAGCAACCACAAAGTAAGATGACCTGCAAAACAGACGCATCCGAAACTGAGCAGCAGCTCGAAGAAACTTACACTGCAGCTGCTCGGCTAACTGCCGCAACTCTCCCATCAAATATTCCTCTCTGGCGGTACCTCGCCCCGCCTTCGACTTCCAAACGTCTACATGGCCTCGGATGCCGAGTAACTCCTTCTCAAGACTGCGAACGTGGTCACGAAGAAAAACAAGCTACGACGCATCATCCAAAGATGGTCGCGGCTGCGAAGCAGACGAAGTATCGACGGGGTCCTCACCCGAAGGTCCCTAAAGAAAAACAGACAAGGATATGAACAACACACGATTGAGCAACAACTCGAAGACCGATTATATACAAAAAAAAGCCACTACGTGGCACAGGAAACTGTTCATCAAGATATTACAACGAAGGTAGAAGACAACTATCCTATAGCTACAACGGCAAAAGCCTAAGCATCTGCATCCTGAGTAGCCTTGGAGCAAGATTGCATGCTCTTGACCTCCTCCTGCTGCTTCGCCGCATACTCCGCCAGAAGGTCAATAAGCTTCGGCCCATAGCGCTTACAGCGAGGACCGTAGAGAGCGAAGGCTACCTCGGAACCGTCGGGAGCCGTTGGCATCTGGGAGGTGACCTGGTGAAGATTCAGCTCCGCCCCGGACACCATGGCCATGGCTAGGCCCATGGAAGCGTCGATGCCCTTCTTCTTGCGCTTGTAGGCCGCAGGTGCATCCACGGACAACGCATCCGCCAAAGATTTGACATCCTCAAGGGCAGCGCCCTTGGGAATGAGCTCCTTGTAGAAGTGCCCGAGGACCTCCTTGGCCTTGGCAAGGGATCCAACCACAGTACTGCAGCGGTCTTTGACCGCCGCAGCGGCATCATCCAGAGCACTACCGTGCTCCAGGACACCGCAATCAAACTCAATGCCCACGGCATCTGAAGCAAAAGGAAAAAGTACAGTAAAAATCGAATAAGGACATGGAGACGAAGAAGCCGAAAAGAAAAACCAAAGAAAGGCAAAGCACTCACCAGAGACGACCTTGGCACCAGCCATTAGTTTTTCGACCACCTCCTTCTCGCGCGCAGCCACAGCGGTGGCGAGCTGCTCCTCGCGATCTGTGGCTTCCCGCTGTAGGCGCTCCTTGGCCGCTATGGCATCAACCAACTCCTGTTCGAGGCGCTCCTTTGCCCCAACGGCATCCTCAGTCTTCTTCTCCGTTCGCCCAAGGATCTTTTTGAGAGCATTAAGCTCACAGAGGGCAGTATTATTCTCATCTGCAAAAGCAACAAGAATGCACATGAGCTCAACAAGTCAGCAAGCAAACGAAAAGGTAGAGGATCAGTTAAGCATGTACCTTGAAGCTGCCGCAGGCTGGCCTCCAACGCCAGGTGCAGCTTCACCAGCAGGTTTGCACCTTGCACAAAGGGCTGCAAGACGAAACAAATTATCAAGAAAAGGGCTCGGGGGCTACACCTAGGAAATGAGCAGGACATCAAACACATGAAAAATGCTCGGGGGATCCCCCCAAGACACGCAGAAAGGAAGCAAAGATCAGCAGATCATAGGAAAATATGGCTCGGGGGCTCCCCCAACAGCAAGAGAGAAAACACTTACATGATCAGACGGAGACTCCGAAGGTCCCGGTGCAGTCTTCTGGAAGACGATCGCTCGAGCCTCCTGCGGAGAGGGGTTCGGAGCAGCGCCCCGAGAGTTGGCCACCGTCTGAGAGGGAGGAGACGTCATCTTTGACTCCCCCACCGCCTCCTGAGTGGCATCGCTAAAAGATCCCTTAGAGGAGTGGTTGCAAAGGAAAACACCAGTCAAAAGGCACGAAGACATGAAGACAAGAAAAGTAGCAAAAGGCATCCGAAGGCACTTACGAGTCCATGTCACTCAAATCAAAAACAGGCAGCGCCCTCTTGCCTTTCTTCTCTTCCTTCTTCCTCTTCACCGGCGGCTGCGGCGCCACAGCCCGCACAGGAATGGCCGGGATGGGAGAGGAAGAGGCACCGTCACCTCCACTGTTGCGGGCAAGGAACAGCGGGTCCCTAGGAGTTGGCGGAGTTGAGGCATCCGATGATCCGCTCGAGCTCCGTGCTCGTTTTTGGGTCTGCCCCTCGCTCGCCTCGGGAGCCTCCTCAGTAGGCAACTTCGCCGGCGGAAGCTCGGACTCGGATTCCATGACTTTGTTGTCCGGCACATCCGGAAACCGTTCGGGCAGCGGAGGCACCATACCAGGCACTCTGAACTCCTGCACAATGAAGACGAATTTTCAGAACAGAAAAATACAAGGAAACACACACGAAAAAAGCGCTACGCGCACGTCGCAGATCTACACCTGCGGAACCGGTCGAGAAGCACTGAACGAGGGGGGTCCGCGATTTCCCCGAAATGTCCTCGTCGGTCTTGAACTTAAGCAACGGCCGAAGAACTCTGTCAAGGTCACCCTTGGAGAGCTCCTCAGCCGCAACTCTCGTTGGGTCGTGGCGGCCAGAATAAAGGAACATCGGATGCGCCCTAGCCTGGAGAGGCTGCACCCGACGTTTGAGGAAGGTGCGGATGATATCCACACCGTTCACCTCCTTCTCCGGAATCACCCGGAGGTCCTCCACCCGACGGTAGAGCTCCTCTATCTCCTCCACCTCGCCCTCCAGGATATGGTTTTTCCAGGATCTCTTCGGCAGGATTTTCTGGGTGGAGACGAAAGGGGCAAGGCCAAAGTTTTGCCCGTCCACTGTGGAGTCGCGGATATAAAACCACTTCCTCCGCCAGTATTGGACGGACTCAGACATAGAAAAAGAAAAGAAAAGAAAAGAAAAGTGGATCGAAGGGAAATGATGCATCTACCGATGGGATAACCTCCGTCGGAGCCGGACTGTATCTTCACGGAATAGAGCTTCCGGAAGAGGCCAAAGTGCGGCTCGATACCGAGCCAGCACTCGCAAAAAGTGATGAAGAAGGCGATGTGGAGAAGAGAATTGGGCGAGAGATGGTGGAGTTGGATACCATAGAAGAACAACAGTCCACGGAGAAAATCGTGGACTGGGAGCGAAAGACCCCGAAGAACAAAGGCAACAAACATGACCCGAAACCCTGCGGGTGGACGGGGAATTACCTCGTCGCCGGGGATCTTGACGGCCTCCTTGTCGTGCGGGATTAAACCCGCTTCGCGAAGCTTGCGCGGGTCACCCTCGCGCGTCTCCGTGCGCCGCCACCCATCACCGGTGACACGAGCGGCGAAGGTACTTTTCTTGCCGCCAACAGCAACATTGGTGCCCGCTTCGGTGGAGGACTTCTTTGATTTCCCCATCGCGGCGCGACGACGACGGCGGTGCGAGCGCAGAAAAGAAGAAGGGAATGGTCGAAGAACTTCCAGCATGCGGCGAGAAAAGATCGAGAAAATGGAAGCAGTAGAAAGCAAGTGGCTACGGTGAAAACAAACTACAATTTTTCCCCACAGTTATAAGGACGAACAAGATGAACAGAGACCATTCATCTGGAAGCCCTAGCGCCAAAATCAAATCCAACCGTCCACGTGTCATCACAGCAGCGAACCGTCGCTCGCACCCCATCCACTATGCACGGAAATCGAGGAGGCGCCGTAATTCTCGACACGTCGCGCCTGACCAGTCAACCCAAGTCAGAAAGAGGGACCCACGTCCATCTAGTCACATCATCTCTGGCACCGCAGATGGTTGAGGTCACCGATCGTCAGCACTGACGTCATTAAAACCACACTAGCAACGGTTAAAAAATTTCGGCCAAACAACTAAAGTACTCGATCGAATCTACGATTCGAACAACTACTGGGGGATAGTCCTATCAGGAGCGCTGGCCGCGCACCCGAATCATGAATAAGGTACTATGCCAATGATCTATTCTTCGAGTCCTACATCGAGTCTACGACTCCACTATGGACTCGGGGGCTAATCCCATAGGGAGGATTGATACAAGCATCTGAAAAAATTGTGTCCTACGGACCTGAAGCAAACAAAGGCTGAACTAAAAGTCTCTGCTCGAGTCTACGACTCGAACATACACTCGAGGGCTACTCCCATAGGGAGCGCTGGTCGCGCACCCTATGAATTTTTCGACTGAAATCCTTCGGATCAGAATGCAAAAACTTTTTGTCAACTTTGCCCCAACCAACGCTAAGTGAGTAACGTCCTTCTTGGCCACCCGAAACACCTCCGCGGTGATAAAATTTCGGATGCTGTGTCTGCGACGCAAAGATAAGACCTACAGATATCATCTGATGGCCTCGTAACGCACCCGACTGCGCTCTGCTAGTGAAAATCTGTGCCAACAGGCGCGATAAAAATCCTGATGGATGCGTTGGGTACATCATTCGAAAATTACTGAAATTCAACTCCTGTAAGACCTCAACGGCCTGAGTCAAATTACGCCAGCATCTGTTCCGGGTTCGAGTCTAGGGACTCGAATCTGAAGAAGATCGTGTTGTTTTGTCCTAAGACAGTTAACCAACCCTGATCCATCAGGAGAGTCATACACACGCATCAACAATCCCTACACACTAAAATCATTCTTTCCTGAACAGAAACAACGACACCTGAAAGATTGAAAGAGTCCTCAGCCGAATCTGCGATTCGACTGAACACTCGGGGGCTACTGACATGGTTATACCCTACGGGTACACGACATTAGCATACTTGGTCCAGCCCAAGGAAGGCCCACAAGAATATACGCGGCCCATGAAGATTTTCAGGTGGCCCGAGCCCATGACGTCTTCGGATCCTTGGAGAGAAAGACTAGAACAGATAGAATATTCAAAGGGGCAAACCCTAAACCTGTAACCGACTCGATCTATGCCCGGGACCTACCTATCTCTATATAAAGGCTAGGAGAGCACGTCGAGGAGATCTCTCTCACCTCACCGCATACACACCTCCACGCCAGATTGCATCTGCGCACCCCTGTAACTTTCGGTTCCGCCGTAATCAAGAGCAGACAAGCAGGAGTAGGGTTTTCCCTCTGGGGGGCTGAACCTGGGTAAATCTCGTGTCCCTTGGTTGCTTGTATATTAACCGTTCCGCGATCTCCAGCACCCCCATCTTCTCCAAAACCCAAGCTCATAACAATGGGCATTGGCGAGATTAAACCTCGTCACAAGGAGCTACCGAATAGATCTAGAGCTAGATGATCTCATAGATCAAACATTTATGCATTGGAAATGGAAGAATTTCCCTAGAGCATGGCATGGAAAGTACACTGGCAAGAGCCATGATCCAACCATTATTCTCAAAGTTGTGTCTTTGGAGGATTTATAGATTTGGCATTGCTTCTTTGGACTTCCGGGATCTCTCAGTAACATCAATGTCCTGCAGAGGTCTCATCTTTTTGCTAGGCTAGCGACTGGAGATGCACCGGCTTGCAACTACACTGTCAATGGACATGCCTACACAATGGGGTACTATCTTGCCGATGGCATTTACACTTCTTGGTCTATATTTGTGAAAGCCATCTCAAATCCGGCAACAAGGAACCATGTTGAATTTTCCAAGGCATAAGAGGCATGCCGGAAGGACAATGAGGTTTGCTATTGTTTAAGGTCCGGCTCATTTTTGGGACGAGAAAACTCTCAATAGGATAATAAAAGCATGTGTGATCCTTTACAACATGCGAGGATGAGAGATGGACTTGGACTTGGAGTTCTTCTACGACAACGTTGGTAGCCGTGTGAAACCAACAAGAAATTCCGACGCATTCAAGCCTTTTTTTGAGACGCCACTCATACCCATCTCTGTGATGCTCATTGGGCACCATTGGAATTACATGGGTTGTAGGGTACGTTTGGTTTTGAGCCTATGCTGGCCTTACCAAAATTTTGGCAAAACCATGACCCACGACTCCTCTTTGATTCGTATCCAATTTTTTAGTTAGCCCAGTCCACACAACACGGTATAGTGCAATTTTTAGCCAAATCACGGGCGTTTCGAGGACGGCTGTCTCGTTCTCCCAAAAATTGGTCATGCCCGCGAATTGGTAGGGCGTGTCAAGGCATAAACCAAACGCACTCGTAGTTCCCATGTGTTCATTTGATTTCATATATTCATTCATATGTGCTGAAACTATTGTTTATTTCAGATTATTCTTTATTTTGTTTAATTATTTGATTTGAGCTGTTGTAATGGGGATTATTGTTGTATCGTGTGATGCTCGAGACATTAATACTTTGGAATATTTGTGTCATATGTGGTTTAATTTCATTATTATGTGAGATATATGCCGAATTGGAAATGTTGAATTTGAATTTGTTTTTGCGGTATCTGTCAGGGTACTCTTAGCCGTCCCCCGAAATATGTTTGATAATTGGCTTAATGGGATGGAGGTCGTTTGGCATCCAGATATTCATTTCATTTAGTAGAAATAAAATGAATACATGGATTTATTTCATTTATATTATGATTCCAAAAACATCCATATGTTTGGCTGCCACCGGAATTTGGAAATGACAGGCCTGAGGGATATTTTAATGGATTTGCCAAATAAAATGACAGCTCAATTACGTGCCAATCAACAACATATGAATGGAACTGCAAAATGAATTCCAGGATTTCAGGCTCAAATGATGGATACCAAACGACCTCTAAGAGAGATAATGCACAAATACACATTGGCATTTCTGTTTTATGCTGGCCTGTATGAATCGTGTAGAAACAATATTGTTTTTCACATACAACATGACACAAATTCTATACATGTTATTTGACTGACGGTGCACTGGATTCAACTTTGGTTATGCAAACTCCCGGTGGATCAGCGGATACCCATGGTTGTTGGATGTGGTTGGCTGCCGATGATTACTCATGATTTCTATTTACATGCTACTGGGTGGCAGCCTATTAGTAGACTTCTAAACTAAATGGATATTTTTGTTGCTCTTCGTTTTCCACTTGTTGATACTACTTCTCTGAAGCAACGCTGATCCTTGATTCTAATAATTTGGAGTATAATAAATCGGTTGTGTGCATCGCTTGATGGACATCGAGACGGGGGACCGAGCTCCCTATTCAAAAAAAATAAGCATTCCCAGAAGACCATATGTCCACATGGTGTAGTTGTCACGCCCAAAGTCCCACTCGGCGGCCTTGCACTTCCTCGCTGATCATTGCAGCCAATTCCGGTAAGAGTTCAGCTGAAGTGCGCATGGTTGCTTTACAACTGTGCAGCACCCGCATCTCGGTCTATTAGCAGGTCAAACGCGCTATGCAAAAAGAACCGAGCTACCGAACCAAACGACGAACACAGTAAACAAAGACGGAGAACGCGCAAGCACGAAGCGCCGCAACGCAAGAATACTCCTATCCCCCGCCGCCGGTAGTGGCTGCCTGCCCGGGTGGTGCTGGCTGTGGAGTACTAGACGCCAGCCAAGTCGCGACTCGCGAGTTTCCAGCAGCACGCGGGTTCACGAGCCTCTCACTGCTACGTGGGCCCACCCTCGCTGACTGTTCTTGGACTCACACTCACAGGGGGAGGCGGGCTACTGCTCCATACTCCTATATGGCTGCTGTACAGGCTGTATTGCCTTCTTCTGCCAGGGCACACCAGAGCATTTCAGTGCTCTGCTTTCTCTGACTCTGAGCGCCCTCTCATTCTTCTTCTCCTTCTCTCTCTTCCACCTCGCCTCTTCCCAATTCCCATCCTCTGCAATCCTCTGCGGGAAGCTTCGAGGGAGATGAGGAGAGGTAGCAGAGTCTACGGAGACAGAGGAGGGGGTGGCGGTGGTGCCGCCTTCCTCGCTGCGGCGCTGTGCGGCCTCCTGCTCCTCGCCGGCGCCGCCGACGCGCAGGGCATCCAGCGCCCCACCGCCTACAAAACCCTAAAAGGTAATTGGCTCCCCCCGACCACCCCTTCTACAAGTTTCTGGGCGGCCCTCTCGGCCCCGTCTCCTCCATCCGGTTTTTGGGGGGGCAGGTGCTTGTGCCTGTTCGTGTTCACCAGCGGTACGGTAACCCGATGATGTGGGTTTGGCTGCTTCTGGAATCTCGCAGAACCCCCGTTCTGGGATAGCTTTTGCTGCCCAGTTTTATCGAATTTCGTTGTAGCTTCTGTCAAAATCATCTTTTATTTATTTATTTATTTATCTGAGGAGGAGTTCCTTAGTTCCCAATTGCTCTTATGTGCTTCCCCTAAATAATTACTTCCATGATTCACAAGGTTGGCTGAGAATCCTGCAGAGTTAATCAGCGGAACGACTTGAGCAGATATTCAGTAATCTGAGTTAATCCTACTCGCTGTGTGTGCAGGTCAAACCCCCCTTGTCATAGCGAAAGGCGGATTTTCAGGCGTGTTTCCTGGCTCCAGCGAAGCTGCCTATTCTTTCGCGTCCATCGCCAGTGCGCCTGATACGAGCTGGTGGTGCGACGTGCAACTCACAAAGGATGGTGTTGGGATCTGCCTTGGGGACATGGACTTGAAGAACAGCACCATCATTGCCACAGTCTACCCTGCGAGAAAGAGAACGTATGTCGTCGATGGTGCGTCTAAAGTCGGGTGGTTTTCTGTGGACTTCAACATGTCTGAGCTGGAGAATGTTACATGTGAGTACCGCCATCGGCTTTCGGTTGAACCATGCTATCATTTACTGCATACAAGATCTGCACATCTCAATTAAAAATATATGTTTATATTATAGTCGTCTGCTCTTTTATCAGATTGTGCGCTTTAGATTGCCTACTACTAGTACCTCTAAAGGCTTGAGCCGATGATATATTTGTAGCTATTCTTATTAACTGATTATCAATTATTTTGAGCAGTAACACAAGCAATCTGGTCTCGCACTGACAAATTTGATTACTACGGGTATCCTATCCTATCTGTCACCGACTTGCCGGCCGTAGTCAAAGACTTGCCGACCCCAGTCACACACCCATCCATGTGGTTGAATGTTCAGGTTGCAACCTACCCACCCTTGATAAGCCATTGTTGCTAGTTCTTTGTCGCATCCTGCAAAAGCTAACTTCTTATTTCTATGTGTAGCATGACATCTTCTACAGGCAGCATGGTCTGAACATGAGAAGCTACATACTTTCCACCCTAAAGAGTGTCTCTGTGAATTACATTTCATCACCTGAACTGGGCTTCCTCCAAAGTATATCTCGAAGAGTTAGTAGCAAAACAAAGCTTGTGTACAGATTTCCTGATAAGATCACCTCTGATCCTTCTACCAACAAAACTTATAGTTTAATGTTGAGTAACTTAACATTAATTAAGGAAACTGCTGCTGGTATTATGGTCCCAAAGAGCTACATTTGGCCAGTGACAGGCGACAACTATCTGCTGCCTCCCAAATCTATTGTCCAAGATGCCCACAAAGCAGGGCTGGAGATATATGCATCGGACTTTGCAAACGATAGAATTATCCCGTATAACTACAGTTATGATCCTTTGCAAGAATACCTGTCATTTGTCAGTAACGGTGACTTCTCTGTGGATGGTGTATTAACAGAGTTCCCAATTACTGCATCCGAGGCCATTGGTAAGTTACATGCTGTTTGATCCTGTACCTATCAAATCACTGAAAACACTACATTTTTGACTTTCATCTTCACCTTCCATCATAGTTTGTTTCTGTAAACTCAACTTAATTTATAACATATAGGAATAACTCTGTAACGCTGACGCAGTCAATGCCACATAATGCAACACAAGTACATTGGCCTATCTTCATCATGTATATATGTTCCCTTTGTACATATATTACTCTTCCAGTTTTTTAGCACGAACCCAAAGCAATATTAGTTAATAACTGTGAATAGCAACTTAGTCATTGTTTATGTATCCCCGTGGGCCTAAGGCATGCTTTAGCGCTTTACCCCCACGATTACCCGGGCACTACTCTTTCTGTTACTCCCTTCATATCACAAATAGATGATGTTCTGGACATTGACATGGTCCTCAAGAAGTAACTTTGAACACTAATTCTATTGTACTATGGTGCAAAAAAATTAATAAAATCATAAAATTCTAGAAAGATTTTCTCGGAACAATCTACACACATGATTTTTGGAATTTAATTATGAATAACTATAATCATATTCTTAGTCAAAATTTTAAAATTTTGACTGAAGGCATGTCGAAAACGTCATCTATTTTTTCTATAAAGGGAGTATGTTTTAAACCTGCAATCACTAATCAAGCATGCAGTAGATTACCACAATATCCCTAATCTGTCCGACTTTAGTCCTAATGACAAATCAGCACAGGGATTGAACTTTGCACAATGTGACATAAATTAAATAATCCAAGGGAATTAGGGGAAATGTCTGTCTCGACTAAGGAATGAAGAACCTTAATTAATCGTTTATACAGATATAATCAATATATATTTTTCAGTTTTAATTTGTTGAATCTCCTCCTATTCAGGTTGTTTCACTACTCTGAATGCAAGTAAGGTGGATCATGGTATGTATATCTGGGCGTAAATCCTGGTAATGCTGTCAGTCATGAGGCTTGAATGCCTACAAGTTCAACTCAGCTTAATTATTGTAGTGTTTCTCTACAGGGAAGCCGTTAATTATCTCGCATAACGGTGCTAGTGGGGACTACCCAGACTGTACTGATCTGGCCTACCAGAATGCAATTAAGGATGGCGCTGACATGATTGATTGTACCCTTCAAGTGACAAGCGATGGAGTTCTTATCTGCATGAGCTCCACAAACCTGCTTGATACTACCAATGTTCAGACGACAAGTTTCAGTTCCCTTGCAACTGTTATTCCCGATATTCAGGGTGCGGCAGGAGTCTTCACATTCAACCTTACTTGGAACAACATTAGCGATGGTGCTTTGAGGCGTGAGTTCCTTTATCATATCATCGAGAAAAAATGTTAATGTTGTTTTCATTGAGTATGTGGATGGAAAAAACAAAACGCTAATTCATCTAGTTGCCCTTTACCTGCCCTTTTTGTCCAGCCAAGATATCTAGCCCGTTGAGTCAGTATTATCTTGTAAGAAACCCGAAATACGCAAATCAAGGAAAGTTTGTCAAGTTCTCTGATTTTCTGGATTATGGAAATGACAAGGACTTATCTGGCATCATGGTGATTATCGAGGTGATACTTCTTCCTTTTACCAGCTGATGATTTGCAAAACCTCTATTGGAAATCCCTGATATGCAAAAACGTGAATTAACTACGATAATTAACTTTTCAGTGATCTCTGAATAAAAACAAGTATGGAGTATAACAAATATAATCCATTTGTTTGTTGGCTTTACTCTCAGCTATTATTGGAGTATATATTTTAGTCTTTGTAGAAGTCAAATTTCTTGCAATAAGTGGAGTTTTTTGCTCATTGACTAATAGATATATCTTCTGTACCGCAGCATGCCGCGTTTATGGCAGAGTCATTAGGATTCGACATTATCGAGTCTGTAACCACTGCCTTAAGTGATGCTGGTTACAGTAATGGAACTGCCAAGGAAGTCATGATTCAGTCGGAAGATAGCGCCCTTCTTGTCAAATTTAAGCAGCAGAACACAAAATACAAGCTTGTTTACACTCTCCCGCAAGGCATTGGAGATGCCTCTAGTTCCTCGCTAGCAGATGTTAAGGAGTTTGCTCATGCTGTAGTTATTGACAAGAGCTCTGTTTTCAAACAAAGTTTGCACTTCATCATCAATCAAACCAATCTTGTGCAAGATCTGCAGACCGCGGGACTAGCGGTTTACGCACAGGTGTTCCGCAATGAGTTTGTATCACAGCCGTGGGATTTCTTCTCAGACGCAACAGTGGAAATCAACAGCTATGTCCAGACGGTTAAGGTTGATGGCTTAATAACTGATTTCCCAAAGACAGTGAGAAGATACAAAAGTAAGTCCCCATTTGCGATTTTCATTTGACCTCCCTTGCGTCGCCGCCTGCATCTTTTGCGCATGCTGAAATCAGCATGGCGCTGTTCCTAGTCCTTACTTTATCTGACCTTTGTTATATCGTGTTGGCAGGGAATTCTTGTACAGGTTTGGGAAATGACGCGCCCGCCTACATGCAGACCGTTAATGTTGGCGACCTTGCAAATCTGATAAAAGCCCAAGGTGTGCCTGACGCCCAGCCACCAGCTGTGGCACCAATGCCAGTATTGAACGAATCAAGCGTGGATCAGCCCGCGTTCCCCCCTGTCACGCCCAAGAATGCGCCTCCTGGTTCAAAGCCTTCTGACGCTTACGCAGTCGCTGCGAGTGCTTGCAGTCTGCTGGTGCTGGCTTGTGCAGCTCTGTTGATCTAAGCAGGCTCATGAGGCTCCATGCTACTAGGTTAAGTTACTAGAGGTGGCTATCGGATTTGCACAAGCTATCGTCTCGCGATTTTGTGTCACTGGGTATTCGTTTCTGTAGCTATTGGGGGGTGTATTGGTGCATTTGTTCCCGCTGTATAAATCCATCCATTAATAGAGGAGGTTGCAAGTTCTAGCAGGCGCCGAGTGCATGATCCAAGTGATTGCTGATTGCTGATGGGAACCAGTTTTGTATAGGACTCATTTCTTAGCTGAAAAACAAGCGCATGCGCATCGTATACTTGCAGATGAGACGGGTATATGTTTCTTCAAAACTAATACCACCCCAGAATGATGACATCTGGATTCAGGTTTAGGATTTCTGTAGTATTAGGGGTGATCCTATTTTCACCGAAGAAAAATGTATGCAGCACCTAGGCGATGCACATCGTAGCTGGGTATATGGCACAGATGAAATCTTCATGCGATTTTATCCCTCCGGTTATTGTAATTCCTATCTTCTCTTCTATCTATATCTATACTACTAGTATTAAATTGATTGAGGTGATAATGGTCTGGTAGGTCGGTCCTAAACTACCCCACCTTTTCTCAATATTTACGTCATATGCCAATCCGACTTCGATCGCTAAAAAACAATGCATCAAATCATGATTGGTTTCCTTAATTGCACCAAAAACAGTGCATCTACTATATTTGAATGTATGTATCTTCTCTTTTGTCTTCACTACGGGCTCCTAGTAATTGAAGTTGTTGTGTTACTGCATTTGAAAATTACCCAACGCCCCAAATCCTATATAACTAAGCCACTAACCTATTTATCTTGACATGCAGGCTATCCACCTCACCAAATTGCCACATCAGCATTTTTGCCACCTCAGCTGCCGTTTGTTCGTTTCAGTTACCCTCGGCGATTCCATGCAGTTTTCTTGACCTTCGCCCCCGCGCTCAGCAAACGGCCCAGGTGAGGCATATGTTACTATTATTTTTTTCTTTTCTCTCAATCTCTTCAGCTACCGAGCATATAATAATTGTCTAAAAGAAACTACCGAGCATATAAATTCTAAGGAGAATTCTAGACCCTACATCTGCTCTAGAGACGAACCGATCCGACGAACGAGCGAGGGCACGCGAGCGGACGGCTGCCTATTTATTTTCCTTCACCCACCACTTCCATGCATGATGATTCTCGGCCCTCCTCGGCTATGGCTACTACCTACAGCAAGCTCAGTTTTAGCCGCCATCCTATGACTCCATGCCACCATCGAACCACGACCGGCGCGCTTCTTCACCGAGACACGTCTCTCCTAGACTCCTAATAATTCTCTCCATACTGTGCGCCTTCTTATCAGCGCCGCCATCACGCTGCACACTACCCAGACCCATCGACCACCCTCTGATTTTGATTTCCACCTCATCGCGCGTATACATGGATACATCCGAAAAAAGAAGCGGCGGCGGAAGCACGTCAGCACACTAGATCGTCATGTTGATTTCTATATCACTAGGGTGTCTGCTTTCTATTTCAGGAGAGCTACATGCTGGGTCATGGCGAGATGCTATCCCCACGACTCCACCAATGGACAATAGCAGCCTCACTAATCTTCTTGAAAACTTAGCACGTAAGTTTTGCTAAAGAAATCAAGATAGCTAGAACCAAGCAGTGCCCCTCGACCAAATCTACAAAGCAGAGCAGCGCCTACTGTTGTTGGTCGCAGAGGACGCGCTCTATTTATATCTCAACGCCTGGCTCATATATATGTATGAAATAATGTTGATTTTCTTTGTAGCAAGATATCTAATCCCATATTTCAAGTTGTTTGTGCAGCAACTGTGGTCTTGGTCATCTGCTAACCGATCCATACTTTCCATAGTGTCTCACACTCCTAATTATGAAGTACTGTACAAAATTTGTAAGAAAATCTCAGCATTGTTTTTATCCACCATACAACATACTTTTCATCCCTTTTTAGGAAGATGTGCTTTCCATGTGTTAATTCTCGGTGTATTAGGGGTATTAACAAACGACAGTATTATCTTATGTACATGCCTCGACAATTGGGTGCACTTTCTGTTGATTTACATACCACCCTGCCAGCATGTTACAACAATTTTTTAATTATTTGCATCTACAGTTTCGTCACTTTTACCCTTCGATTTCACCTCTATTACAAGCATATGATATACTATTACGACATGTGTGTACTTCTTTGAAGATTTTCTTTTGTCACGTACAAATAGGATGTGGGGGCAAGAGTGAGTTCTTCATGTAAAGAATCAAGAAAAAATGATTGGCAAATTATTGATATTTTCATTGGGTACTATCAAGTTCTGTTAAATTTGTTTATGTATCATCACCAAAGGTTGAGATAAAGCATGCTCTCTACGTACTTAACAGATTTGTTGTAATTAAGAGGAATTACCTGGTCCATATTCCTACAATATTTCAGTACCTGCTCTTTTCCTTTTGCTGATGATTAGGGAGGGAGAGAGCACATGACAACAATATTGTATTTCAATCTGCCGTTGAATGAGAAGCAATAGCTTCAGACTTCATTATTTCACCCTCTCTCTCAAACAATCTATTTTTTTTAATTGGGTGCACTTTCTATTGATTTCAACAAACATTATTTTCAAAGGTATGGCTTTGTTCTTCCCATTACTACTCTTAGTGATCCCCTGTTGGTTTTTGTTTGGGCAACATAGGGACTTGATGTCCATATGTGTATTTCCATCTAAAGATTTTTTTCTTCAAATATTGTTGTGCTATTTTGGTAAAACCAATTGTACTTTGCCCATACATGATGCCTATCGTATTGCTCTAACATTTAAACTTTTTTTGTTTATGTTTACCAGGAAGGTGCGAAGACACTCATAGTTCGTGTGGCATGTGGATGAGGAAGGGAATTTTCGATCTATGCATACTATGACTCACTGTTAATAACATATTTTCTGACAAATGGATGTTTTATTTAATCCAAAATGTATCAAATTATGATATGATATGTGTCGTTATCATTTTTTGCATTGACATGTTGAGAGCAGTGCTTTACCGCTAAACATGGTCGTAAGGCATATCACTATGATGTATGCTCCTTGCTTCATTTTAGCCGGCATATATTTCTACAAACATGTTTTGTTGTCAGAACATCTATTTGAAGAAATTTACTTGTTTTGCAACAAGTATTTCCGCAGCAACGCGCGGGGTATTTTCTAGTTATAACTAGTCCATACGTTGACGAGAGCGGAAAAAAGTCCTTTGTTGTATTGTATCAGAGTTCTTCAGTTTATGCTTGCTGCCTCTCCGGACGCTAAAACCTGTATCTTGAGCATACTGGTTATAGAAGGAATAGGCTTCTTCTTCGGATAAAAACTTCATGTGAAGCTTTGGTACCCTTTTATTATTAGAGTCTGTTGCATTGGTCCCTGCATATCATGTTGTCAAAGTTGGGCTGAACATGGAGAGAAAATACTAGTTTCATCAGGTTTGTGTAAGATATACTAGTGAGTGAATGAAAATCATGAAGGATACTAGTGAGTATTCTTACTTTTTGTGCTTCTGATCCAACAACATCCTCATGGTTTCCATGACCAACTTGTGCAGGATCCATCATTTACTTCGCCACCTCGAGAGAGCCGCCAGATGGAGCGAGGAGACACTCCGGGAACAACAATTACAGGGCGTCAGGTAGCTGGCATCCGCCGGGCCGATTTATCCTAGGAATTCCGATCACAAATTACTGGATGATTGTGGAGCTGGCGCCCAATGTTTTTTCCTCTATTTTTGTTTGCAGTAGCAGTAGATTATCAGATTTGGCGTGCACTGATGTGTTTGCTATAGATGTCATCGTGCGCCAAGGCGCCAATTTCCCTTTGGAAAATGACATGTATGTTAGCAATAATTTTTGATTAGGATATTTTTTGGAGTTTTTTGGTACATGATGTACCCGACTCCTAGACGAGTTGTTTTTCTTAGCAAACCTTGAGTAGTACTTTGTCCGTTTCTAGTGCTAATAGGGTCAGCTTGGTAGGTGTACGTGTGAGTACTATTCGGTTTAGAATCAGAGTCGGTTGTAGTAGTAGTCGGGCTTGCTTGCCTGTATAAAAGCAAGGACAGGGTTACCAGAAGATTGAACCGTGTGTGTGAGATATTGAGAAAAATAAAGAAAGTTCGAGGGCACGATACGTGCCCGTGGCCACAAGTTTTTTCAAGCGTGTTTGTTTGTCTAGTTTGATGTAGTCGATCTGTGGGCAAATTCCAACAATTGGTATCAGAGCGAGGTCGAAGATTTGAAGCCGCGCTTACCCCGGGGAGGCGATCCTACTAGCGCCTCGGGGCGGGCAACCGGGTGGAGGCGGCGAGCATGCCATCATCGGTGAGGCGGCGAGTGATCGTCGTTCGGAGGGCGGAGAGGAGGAAGATGGCGGGCGATATTGTTGCTCGGTGGAGCGGCAAGGAGGAATATGGCGGGCGGTGGTGGTCCGACGGAGCGACACGAGGGAGGCGGCAGGGCGCTGACGTCGAAAAAGTGGTGGAGGTGGATGATCGTTGATGGGAGAGGAGGTGCTGAGGTACGGTGCCGGGAGTCTCGTCAAGATCGTCAATCGGGGAGTTAGAAGAGTCAAGGAGTCATGGGCGTGTGGGTTGGCACGTTGAGTCAGCGTCGTGTCTGTTAGTCGTCGTTGTGTCCAAGTGCTCGTCTTTGTGAGGATCTGTTGCAGTTGAAACGTGTCACGTCGTGTTGCTGTCTGGTGCTAGGTGCGACCAAGGGTCTCGACGTGAGGATGAAGCTCAAGCGTATAGTAGGACGAGGACCAGTGAAGGGGAGTCTTTTTAATGAGGACCTGTCTCTACATGAGACGATGTGGTGATCGTCGTTGGCATGTATTGCGTTAGGGGTGGACGATGGTGTCTGCCTGGCAGCGTGACTGGGAGTCTGGATCATACTTTGAGTTAAGTCAAGATGTCGTGAAGCTGCGAGGAGTCAAGATCAGGGGGAGCGTGAGGAGACGGCAATTCAAAATTAGGGAGAAATTGTTAGCAATAATTTTTGATTAGGATATTTTTTGGAGTTTTTTGGTACATGACATACCCTAGTCCTAGACGAGTTGTTTTTCTTTACAAACCTTGAGTAGTACTTTTCCGTTTCTAGTGCTAATAGGGTCAGCTTGGTAGGTGTACGTGTGAGTACTATTCGGTTTAGAATCAGAGTCGGTAGTAGTAGTAGTCGGGCTTGCTTGCGTGTATAAAAGCAAGGACAGGGTTATCAGAAGATTGAACCGTGTGTGTGAGATATTGAGAAAAAGAAAGAAAGTTCGAGGGCACGATACGTGCCCGTGGCCACAAGTTTTTTCAAGCGTGTTTGTTTGTCTAGTTTGATGTAGTCGATCTGTGGACAAATTCCAACAATGTATCCCCCGGAAGACCGTGTCGTCCTGCTCGCGCGCCATTGGATCGGACGCGATCCAACCGTCCAAATCGCGCCACGTGCACAAGACCCGGACGACCCGGAAGATTGCCCAAACTGTCGGCCCGCTCTTCATTCGGACAGTTTCCAGATTAGGCGTAGACGAAGGCAACCGAGACGGCAACGGAGGGGAGCGCAGAGCGAGGCCCCTCGTCGACGGCGAGTGCTGGCCGGGGATGGCGCCGCCGGCGGTCAGAACAGCCAGTTCGTATCCCTCGCCTCCGTATTGATTTCCCCTTGCTGCTTTCTCTCCCAGCGCTCTCCCTTGTTTTCCCCTTCGGATCTCGAATCTCGATAGCAGCCACCGTGTATTGCAGGGCCGTTGAAGAAGAAGACCTGTCGGAAGGGGAAGGCAACCGGCGCGGCCTTAGCCATGGCGTTGAGTTCATCCTCGTTTTCGCCAGTTAGGGTTTCCCTGCATTTTGCTGCGTTCACCTTGCTATGTTTCCTGTGTTGAGATAGCTACTCTTGGATAATTGCTACAGGAAACAATGACCTTTCCTGTGGTGTTGTGTCTGTGAGATTTGCTGCTGTGATGTTTTAGTGTCTGTGATAATTGCCGCTGCAGCTACTAATTTTGATATGTTTTGCTAGGATACAGCTTATGGAGCTACTAATTAGAGCTATTAATTTTGATATGTTTCCTTTGATAATTACTGCATACAGCTTATAGATCTGTATTTTTTATATGTTTTACTACTACAGCTACTAATTATGTAAGGAATTGCTCCTACAACTAGTGTCTGTAATGAATTGCTAGGAATCTTTGGTTGATTTTTGTTTTTTGCTGCAACCATTGCTTAATGTGGTGCCCCATACAACTAGCTATTCAAGAAATTTCAGATGGAATTTGGTACAGTAGCTTTTATAGGCACAGTTTTCCTTTTTTGCTACATTGTTGCTTGTGATGGTGTCCCATTCCAATCTGTTTGCTACATATGCATGTTTTGCTACAATGTTTTTTTATGTGGTGCCCCATAAAACTACTTTTTGCCCTACTCTTTTAATTGTTTCAGTAACTTTTCTAGGAAGTTTTTGTCCTTACCTTTTGTTTTTTGTTTTTGCTACTGTGCATCTATCTATTTTAGATTTGTTGCTTTAATGCAGCTGCTACATTGTCAACTAGTGTTGCTGCACTGAGTTTTTTTTTCGTGTTTGATGTTGTGCAGGAGGATAGGGCGAAGACATGGATGTCTAAAAACCGCCTATCTGCGAAGCGTTTGCTCACCCTGGCAAAAGGTCTTAATCCCGAAAAGCGTGCAGTTATTGCTTCGAAGAGTGCGTTCAGATCATATTTAGATGTGTCGCCATTCAGGATTCCTAGTGGGTTAATAGATTACATTGCATTGCACACTGCTCCTAATCCGCGGGAGTATAAAACACGCAAAAACATTATGGTTTTCACAAGAGATACAATGAAGAAGGTGTTCGGAATTCACTGCGGCAAAAAACCTGTAGAGCTACTGAATAAAAATGACCCCTGTGAGCTTTGGGACATTTACAAAGCTGGCAGCACCAGGGCTGAGATAGCTACTGCAGTAGCTTTGCTCGAATCGTGTGCCAACACTGATGAGGCAACGATAATCCGGACATGGGACCTTCTTTGCTTGGCTCTCGTGGTTGCTCCTAAGAGCTCCAACAACATTAGCATTGAATATCTTGCTTCCATGGTTGACCCCACCAAGACCTATGAGTATGCTTGGGATGAACACCTTCTGGATTTAGCTATGGCACAAGTGGATCATATTCGGAAGCAATAAGGCGATGCCACTGAAGCTCACCGAGGGAGAGACCAAATATGAGTTCTGGATCGCTGCCCTTTTGCTTTTCTTGGTGTACGTTACTCCTCTTCATACTTTTTTAGTTTGGATTATGATTTGTTCTACTTCGGATTTCTGTTCCTTACTAGTTTATTGTTCCATTGCCTATAACAGATTTCATACATGGACCATTTGAGCTTCCCACGAAACTACGGCCATGTATTCAACAAGTCACTGCCAAGAGTATGCTTCGTGACAAACAGCGACTTTGAATTTGTTGTGAAACACGACCTTGAGCTTAAGATATTGAACAATACTACAATTTTCGGTTGGCGCCCGGTACGGCATTTCTGGCAGCATTGAATGGGTTATCTTGTTTGTTTTTTTGTTTGTCATCTGACTATATCGTCATTGTGTGCAGTTTCTCCCCCTATCAGAAACTCCATACAATACTGATCTTGGTAATGAGCAAGTAAACGAAGCTCCTCCAGCTCCTACTTTATATGAATCTGAAGTCAATCTTTCTGCCTCGTTGAATGAATGGCTAGTGTTTCCCAGTAGCCAAGAACTGGAGGTATAGAATCTGCTGCATTAATGTTTCAGTTTTGCTACATTGCCTTAGATAGGTTGCTTACTTATCTAAAATATTTTGCTGCCTTGTATGCATCATATTGCTTCATGATTCTATAACATTCTTGCAAAACTATAACATTCTTGCTACATTAGGTTTAATAGTTTGCTTCATTAGTTTTCTGTAGTTGCTACATTGGTGTACATATTTTGCTTCCAGATTGCATACAAGATTTTGTTTCCCTTGCAGAACTATAATTTTTTTGCTACATTAGTTTCTATATTTTGCTTCATTAGTTTTCTGTAGCTGCTAACATGGTGTAGATTTTTTACTGCCATGCTTATGTTTAGTTTTTGATGTTTTTGTTTCTTTTGTTTCCTTTTTATTACTATCAGGTACCTGCTCGCTTCAAGCACTTGGACGAGAAGCATAAGGCCTTTTGGGCGTCTGATGTTGAAACTGCAATGAAGAATCTTGCTGTTGGGTTGAAACGGATGCATTCCCAACACATGGTTGCGCTATTGGTCGACATTGATGCACAACTGAAGGATGGGGCTGGTCCTAGCGTCGTGTTTCCATCTGATGCAGGACCGGACAATGAAGAAGAACGTGAAAATGTTTTCGAGGAGCAAGAACCATTTGACGGTTTGAACAAGTCTGATGATGTTGAAGCAAGTGTGTATGCAGCAAAAGAGGATTTTGCTGAAGCAAGAAGGGATGAAGCAAAAGAGGATGATACAGAAGCAATAGAGGATGAAGCAAAAGAGAATGAGGCAGCAGATATTTGAGGTGAGAAGCAGCAAGAGTCTGAGTTGCAAACACATGTTCACATACTGGATATGCCACATTCTGCTATAGTTTTGGATTCATCACACATGGGAGGAATTGATGTGCCAGAGCAACAACCTGTTGATAGCCCGGTCACGTCACCGCGGCGTCGTGACCCGTCACCTTGTCCTGCACATATAGACCCTGAAGCATGGAATCGTGCTCCTGAAGCTCTAGGTTTTGAGCTATTTTCGCAAGATTCTGATGATGTTGAAGGAGACGTGGGTAAAGTGGCTGCAGGTATACCAGCTATGGAGGTACCAGATTCCGCTCCCTCAGTTGCTGTTGAGACACCTAGTGCAGTGGATCAAACTGAACCATGTATGTACCTTTATCCCTTTCGTAGCATTTTTACCTTTATGCATAGCTTTTGCTTACTTTTGTTTTGCTACATTTTTGTTCCTGTTGGCCTCCCATACAAGCGTCGTTTGTGCTAAAAACGACTTTTTTTGTCTTTTGCAAGGTGTCGTGCCTATTGATTCTATTGCCAAGGGTGATGGAAGCTCTGGGATGGTGACACATGAGAAGAAGACGAGGTTCAAGCGGGCAGCAAAGGAGGAACTTACACCTCCAAAGAGCAAGAATATAAAGGTGTTGTAGGGTTCGCAGCATAGAAAACAAAAATTTTCCTACGATGTGAACTATATACCAAGATCTATCTACTAGATACAAACAACAGGCGGATGTATATCCGTAGAGAACATACCCTTGAAGACCGACAAAGCTTAACGAGTTTAACTCGTGGTTGATGTAGACGATCTCTTGCCGATCTCAAGATCGAGAGGAAGTCCTAGCGCCGCAAATCAGCAGCGCATCCGTGCTCGCACACACGTTCGAGGCACCGAGCAACCTCCGCCTCCTCGCTCCAGCGATGCAGCGGAAGCACAACTCTTTCTTGCCGAATAGCCACCGGGAACATGTATCTCGCTAGTCCGAGACCATGGGGGATAAATTCTAGAGGGGGGGAGAGATCCTTCACGAGGAGGTGTGAGAGACAAGTGAGGAGGGGGGCTCCTTTTATAGGAGGAGGGGGGCACCCAAGGGGGTGTCCGCCGGCCATGGGGGCTGCCCCCTCCCCTCCTTCATTCATGTGGGTGGACACTCCACTCACAAAATGCCCTTTAAAACCCTCCACTCAAAAGTCCACTCAAATTCCCATTAAATTTCCACCAAATTTAATGCAAACTCTCATTAAATAAAACTCTTTTATTTTATTCAGAATTTTGTCAATTACTTTAATGACAAACATTCACAAATAACCCCTTGCTAGAATTCTATTTCACATGCATAACCACTTTATGCAATTTCACCCGAAAACCTGTTTCGGTATCTAGTGAAATAAATTCCTGCGCTTGTTCATTCTTTCGGCATGAAACATTTGCTCCAATTGGATGTCGGTGTCTCTTAAGTGTGTCACCCTACGGTTCGTGAATAATGTGGACATGATCGAGACCCCTCTCGGATCAATAATCAGAAGCGGGATCTGGAGACCCATACTGACTCCCACACATTCAACGATGACTTTCTTGTGATCGTCGGAACCTTTTACGCTAGTATCTTAATCCCTTTGTTTCACGATATATTACATGTCCGAGATTCGATCATCGGTATCTCCATACCTAGTTTGATCTCGTTACCGACATGCACTCTTTTCTCGTTCCTGTGATATAACATTCTAGTGATCAAATCACTTGCTTGCAAGCTAATCAATGTGATATCACCGAGAGGGCCCAGAGTATATCTATCCGTCATCGGGATGAACAAATTCCACTCTCGATCCATGAGCCTCAACATAACACTTTATTAGTTCTGAATCCATCTTTATAATCACCCTGTTAAGGTGTGACGTTTGATGTTATCAAGAAACTCTTCCGGTGTTAGTGATTGGCATGATCTCATGGTCTAAGGATTAGGATCACTTCGTAAGTTGTTATAGCAATATAAACTCAATGACTTTGATCATAATGCTATACTTCGGATGAATGTTCATCACACCATTACACTAATGTTGTGATCCCGTTTATTAACAACATCCAATGTCCATGATCAGGAAACCTTGATCATCTTGTTAATCAACGAGCTAGTTTATGAGAGAGGCATAACTAGGAAATTTCTGTTTGTTTATTAAACACACATGTATTAACGTTTCCGTATTAATACAATTATAGCATGCAAAATAAACATCTATCATATACTTGGAATACACATAATAAACACTTTATTATTGCCTCTCAGGGCATATTACCTTCAGTCTCCCACTTGCACTAGAGACAATAATCTAGTTACATAGTGATAAATCTAACACCCATTGAGTTCTGGTGTTGATCATGTTTTGCTCTAGGGAGAGTTTTAGTCAACGGATCTGCTACATTGAGATCCGTATGTACTTTACAAATCTTTATATCTCCATCCTTGACATGCTCGCGGATGGAGTGAAACCGGCGCTTAATATGCTTGGAATGCTTGTGAGACCTTGGCTCTTTGGCATTGGCAATGGCACCATTGTTGTCACAATAGATCACCATTGGGTCCAACGCGTTTGCCACCACTCCTAGTTCGGATATGAACTCCTTCATCCAAACTGCTTCCTGAGCCGCTTCTGAAGCAGCAACATATTCGGCCTCCGTTGTTGATCCCGCTACCACAGGTTGTTTGGAGCTCCTCCAACTAACCGCTCCGCCATTCATGAGAAATACGTATCCGGATTGAGACTTAGAGTCATCCGGATCGGTGTCAAAGCTAGCGTCGACATAACACTTAGCGACGAGCTCTTCTTCACCTCCGTATACAAGAAACATATCCTTAGTTCTTCGTAAGTACTTAAGGATATTCTTGACCGCTATCCAGTGTTCCGAACCTGGATCCGATTGGTACCTACTAGTCAAACTAATAGCATGTGCCACATCCGGTCTTGTACATAGCATGGCGTACATTATAGAGCCTATGGCTGAAGCATAGGGGACTTTGTCCATTATCTCTCTTTCTTCCGCCGAAGCCGGACTTTGAGTCTTACTCAATGTCTTGCCTTGCAACATAGGTAAGAACCCCTTCTTACTTCCGTCCATTTTAAAATTCTTTAAAATCTTATCAAGGTATGTACTTTGCGATAGCCCTATTAGGCGCCTAGATCTATCTCTATAGATCTTTATGCCTAATATGTATGACGCTTCACCTAGGTCCTTCATTGAAAATTTGCTGTTTAGATAACTTTTAACACTGTTTAAAAGATCTATATCATTTCCGATCAATAATATGTCATCCACATATAATATCAGAAATGCCACATTGCTCCCACTCACTTTCTTGTAAATACAAGCTTCTCCATAAGTTTGGACAAATCCAAACTCTTCGATCACCTCATCAAAGCGGAGATTCCAACTTCGTGATGCTTGCTTCAATCCATAGATGGATCGCTGAAGCTTGCACACCTTGTTAGCATCCTTAGGATCGACAAAACCTTTTGGTTGTATCATATACAACTCTTCTTCAATATTACCATTGAGAAACGCGGTTTTGACATCCATCTGCCATATCTCATAATCGAAATATGCAGCAATTGCTAACATAATCCTAACTGACTTTAGCATCGCTACGGGAGAGAAAGTCTCATCATAGTCAACTCCTTGAATTTGTCGAAACCCCTTTGCGATAAGTCGAGCTTTATACACGGTCACATTACCATCAGCATCAGTTTTCCTTTTGAAAATCCATTTGTTCTCCACGACCTTTCGGTCGTGAGGTAATTCCACCAAGTTCCAAACTTGATTTTCATACATGGATTCCATCTCGGATTTCATGGCTTCTAACCATTTGTTGGAATCCGGGCTCATCATCGCTTCTTCATACGTCGCAGGGTCATCATTTTCATCAACCATGAAATTCATGACAGGATTTCCGTACAGCTCGGGAGCTGCACGCGTCCTGTTGGACCTGCGAGGTTCGGTAGTACTCTCTTTCGGACCTGCAATCATTCCAATATGTAATGACACATTCATGTACCCCTCCCCCCCCGGAGTGCCGGACATTTCGGAACCTTCTAGAACATTCCCGATGAAAACACCGGAATCATTCCGCAACTCCGAAACGGGACTTTCCTTATATGAATCATATTCTCCGGACCATTCCGGATCACCTCGTGATATCCCGGATCCCATCCGAGACTCTGAACAACATTCGGTCTCTTTCTCATAATACCATAACTACTCAAACAACGTCGAATCCTTAAGTGTGTCTCCCTACGGTTCGTGAATTATGCGGACATGATCGAGACACTTCTTCGAACAATAACCAATAGAGGAATCTGGAAATTCATATGGCTCCCACATATTTCTACGATTACTTTGCGATCGAATGAACCACTTACATACGATACCAATTTCCCTTTGTCTCACGATAGTTTACTTATCCGAGGTTATGATCGTCGGTATCTCTGCATACCTAGTTCAACCTCGTTACCGATAAGTACTCTTTTCTCGTTCCCGTGATATGTGATCCCTTGTGAGCCAGTCACATGCTTGCAAGCTAATTGGATGACATTACACCGAGAGGGCCCAGAGTATATCTATCCGTCATATGGATGGACAAATCCCACTCTTGATCCATGTGTCTCAACCAATGCTCTCCGAACACTCAATGCCACCTTTATAGCCACCCAGTTACGGTGTGGTGTTTGATGTCATCAAAGCATCCATCCGGCAAAGGTGATATGCATGATCTCATGGTCGAAGGAATTAGGTTACTATGTATCAGAAAGCATATAGCAATTGAACTATTTAAAATGACTTGATCTTTATGCTACGCTTATCTATAGGAGTATGTCCATCACATCATTCTCCTAATGATATGACCCTATTGTTAATAACATCTCTATGTTCATGATCAGGAAACCATGATCATATATTAACCAACAAGCTAGTTTAACAAGAGGCTTTACTAGGGACTCTTTTATGTTTACAAATCACACAAGTATTAATGTTTCCTGTTAATACAATTATAGCATGGTATGTAAACATTTATCATAAGTATGAAGATATGATAATAACCCACTTTATTATTGCCTCTTGGGCATATCTCCAACAGTCTCCCACTTGCACTAGAGTCAATAATCTAGTTTTAAACCTTTGTGTATTCAACACCTATGGCTTTCCGGTGTTGTAAGTACACGTTCGCTAGTGGTCAACAGATCTCCGGATCTGACACTTCCAGATCCGTGTGTAATTGCATGTATTTGCGTCTCTACGCATCACTCATTCTCTAATGAGATGGCTTGGTATAAATTTGGTCCTTTGGTGAGACCTTTAGTTCTTTGGGGTTAAAACATGTTGATAATATTGTCGTACAATATGTCTTCATAGTATTATCCCGCTATGAACTACACCTAGTTTGATAACAAACTACTTGACCCAAATGCCCTCCTTTGCTGCTATAATAGCAGTCATATACTTAGCCTTTTGTTGTAGTATCTGTCACAATGTCTTAACTTTGGAACTCATCCAAATCCATTATGGAACTCACTTTCCATTATATTGTGCCACCCTTAGTTTAGATTGAGATAAACTTAATTTTTACTTTGTGACAAAACTAGTATCAATGTAGTACTTTTACAATGAACTAACCATCTATTTGTCACTTCTACAAATATTATACTCTTAGTTCTTCCAAAAGATTATAAGAATATCCTTACTATTGTCCAATGATCATCTTATGAATCATTCTGGTATATGCTCATAACATTTAGAGCATAGGACATATCTGGATTTGTACACATCACAGCATGATTGATATAAATACTCTTTGTGATCAAGTATCAATCTATACTTGAATTTTGTTTCACTTGCCAAATGTCAATACACTTGAATATATCATCAATATTGAACTCATTCAATTCTTTTTGTGCAACAAGAAACTTTCTTGTAGTTTCTATATTGAACTCATTCAATATCTCGTCTATGTACTTCTGGCACAACCATATTAGCGTCTATTGATGCCTAATATTTGGGTTTTGCCTAAGTCTTTCATCGAGATGAAATTCTTAATATGTGTTAATAAAAGATACATTATTTCCAATCAACAATATGTCTTCCACATAATGTATTAGAAACATGTCTTAGCGCTCCCACTTAATTTCTTGCAAATGCAAGCATCTTCATTGTCTCTGATGAAATTAAACTCTTTTAACAGTTTCATCATAGTGAAGATTCCAACTCCGCTATGCTTATTTCAACCATTGAAGTTTGCATATGCTTTTAGCACCCTTTGAATTAACAAAAACCTCTATGGACCATGTTATTCACATGTCCTAGGTAACAATTCTATTAGAAGAACTTGTTTTGTTTATTCAACTACCATATAACAAAATTATATGTAGTGGTTGCTACACTAATCCGTCTAGACTAAATATCACTATGAAAGATCAAATCTTATCATAGTCAACCTTTGAACATTGTTGTGAACTCTTTCCCAACATGTCGACTATTTAATAGATGTGAAACATCCATGTCTATTTCTTTATAGATCCAAACACAACTGTAAGGTCTTACACCTTTCTCGAGGGTCCTTCAAGTTCAAAACTTGATTTCTCGTGTATGGAACCATCACGGATTTTATGGCTTCAAGCCATTTGACGGAGTCAGGGCCCATCATCGCTTCTTTGCATGTAGTACGTTCATTATTCTCAAATAATGATTCAACCCTCAAATCTTGGTATTTGATTGTTTACTTGACCTACTTGTTTCAATAGGAACTTAGATCTCCGTGACCACAACCTTTGAGGCACGTGAGCCATGAGCATTGTTGCTGCCTCCGGAACACTTTTCGGTCCTGCACAACTCTACACATATAGCTAAGGTTCTTTCAACCTTGTCAAAGTTCTATTGTCCCCCCACTTAACTTTTCATGAAAAATTCCTTCTTAAAGAAACTTGACGTTCTAAGCGACAAACACTTTTGTCTCCGGTGTTATGGAGAAATACTTAACAAAGACAGATTCATCCGACTTTGGTTGCAAACATATTTCTTATGTATAGCATACCAATGTTTAAGAAAGGACTACTTGGGTTTTATCCCAAACCATAACCTTATATGGTGTCATTTCAACGGATTATGATGAAGCTCTTTTCAGTGGAAAAACGGTAATCTCTAAAGCTTTTAATCTTTAAAATACAATGGCAATTTTATGAATTACACCTTTGATCTCACCATGTCAAACAAGGTTTAATTACATATCTCGAATGCTCCATACTCTTATGGTGTTTCGGGAAATGCAAATCCACGGAATGATTCCTTAAATCTTAGGTATTATGCTAAACTCTGTAACTCAAATATCTTCCTTTATGATCTTTATCATAAACTGTTTATATTCTTGTTACAATGATTTTGCACTTCATCTTGAAAGTCTTTGAACTTTTCAAATGTTTCATACTTCATCCTTATTAAGTAAATATTCATATATTCACTCAAATTTTCGGAGAAAGCATATGAAGTTGAAATCCATCGCTCTTGACTACACATAATGGACTTCGTACAACAATATGTACAAATTCCAATAAGCTAGTCTTTCGTTCCCTTTTGGCCTATGAACGAAGTTTTAATTATCTCTAGGAAAGTTTCACAAGCGTCATTTGATCAAAATCAAAAGACTCCAAAATTCCATACAGATGGAGTTTCTTCATGTTTTCTTTCCAATATAATTTAAACGGCGATGTCACTTCCTAAGTGATCTTTCAATCAATTTGTCTTTCGACATCTTTAGCATTAGCTTTATGGATGTGATTTTTCCAACGAGATTTGTGAATCATCCATCTTTTATGGATTACGGCAATTATTTGAACAACCCTTTTGTTCTCATAACACCTGATAAAACAAATCTTGAAGGCAAGCTTTGATGTTTAACGAGCAACACAATAACCCTTTATTTGTTCTCGATGAACATCATCACATATTCTTTTGCTAATTACTTAGGCCACTGTAGTGCATGAATTCTGTTGTTTTGTATGACGATTCATACCAACAAATTCAGTATCAAATACTTAAGAACCACATTGTTTAATAAGCAAAGAATATAGCCATAACATATATATCATCTATATACTTAAACTGAACAATTCTAGTCTTTTCTTTTCTGCCATATATTTATGAGATTCTCTTTCAGTATTTCCTTTTCTGTTTGAAAGAATCTATCAATATCAATAGTGGAGTCATACATATGAACATAGTCCAAAGCGTGTATAGTTAAATACCAATGTCTTTGGACTTGCACTTTGAAGTAGATCACCATCATCAAATGTTTGGTGTTCTTTCAAATTCCTTTCTTTAGCAATCTCTTGGTGTAGTAAACATTTTACCTACATCAATTATTCATCCTTATCATGGAATCGTCCATGATCAAGCTACCTTTAGCTTATAATGGTGAATCGCGAGTATAATGTTGCTATCCAAAACCTTTTGGTGGATTAGGACAACTAGTGTCTCCAACCTTTTGCAAATTCTCATCAAATATGAGAACATGACTTTTGCCATATTATACTCTATCATGTTGCAACCAAAACTTCGTTTCAGATATCACAATATCTTCCACACATCATGGTTTCTGAAACAACTCTTTCAGATCCTAGATAACCTTGATATTAAGAGAATCCTTTGAATATCAAGAATCATGGAGACAAACATGATACTTATACACTAACACTTGGAACTGTTACTCTTGTTTTAATACCAATTATTAAACTTCATGGAGTAACCGGAACTTACTGAAAGTTTGCAATAGGACTTTTAAACTTTAGATTAACACTTCAAAACAATACGATACCAGTTCGTAAAGTAACTAACCAGAATTCTATAGTTCTATCATCTCAATTATAACTAAGCGCAAGGTGGTAAACGGATGCCAATGACTACAACAACTATGCAAATTCACTTTGATTCAGTTTATGATAAATTGAGTTCTAATTAATAATTAAATTAATCTAGGTGAACTCCCACTCAAAACAATATCCCTCACATTGTTTTAGTGATCACACGAACCAAATCCACCACATCAAAACCGATCATCACGAGAGTTGATATAGCTTCAATGGCGAACAATCAACATGTTCATCATATCTACTATATGACTCATGCTCTACCTTTCGGTAATCCGTGTTCCTGAGGCCATGTCTGTACATGCTAAGCTCGTCAAGATCAAACCTTAGCTTCCGCATGAGAAAATCTGGCTTGCCCACGTTGTATACACTTGCGGAATCTAACACACCCGATCATCACGTGGTGCTTCGAAACAACAAGCTTTAGCAACGGTGCTAACTAAGGGTGAACACTTTATGACTTGAAATTCTTGTGCATGAGGGATCATCTTATAATGCTACCGTCGTCTACTAAGCAATACAAGATGCATAAAGGATTAACATCACATGCAATTCATAATATGCGATATGATATGGCCTTTCTTCTTGCGCTTCCGATCTCCATCTTCAAGCACGGACATGATCTCCATCATCACCGGCATTGCATCAAGGTCAATGACGCTGCTCCATGGTTGTCGTCCACCGGCTTCAACTATTACAACTACTTTGAATAGACACGCCGGTCTTAACAGAAATTAAAGACAACCATATGGCTCCTGTCGGTTGCCAACTTACAATAAGGAACATTGCATACATCAAATATAATCACAATCATGGCCATATCACATCACTGCACACCCCTGCAAAACAAAGTTAGACGCTTCTACTTTCTTTGCATATTTTACGTGGTTTGGGGCTTTCAATAAGTGTCGTTCTAACTTACGAACAAGAACCACAACATTGATACTAGTATTGTTAATCACCCGTTGTAAATTGGATCTTAACTATGCTAGGAGAAACAGGCACCCGCAAAGCCACTTATGCAATACAAGTTGCATGTCAAGCGTGGAGCAAGTCTCATGAACGATGTCATGTAAGGTTAGCCCGGGCCGCTTCATCCCAACATACCGCAAGATGCAAAGTACACAAGAAGCAATCGACAATAAAAGCATCAACGCCCACAATGACCATTGTGTTCTACTCGTGCAACAGATCTATATATAGACACGGCTCTGATACCACTGTTGGGTTTCGTAGCATGGAAAACAAAAATTTTCTATCGCATACAAACCAACAAGCCAAGATCTATCTACTATATTGTAGCAACGAGTCGATGGAATAACTTACCCTCGAAGATTTCAAAGTGTTTAACGAGAGCAGATTCTCGTGGGTGATGTAGTCGTACTCTTTCCGATCTCAAGATCGCGTAGACGATCCTTCCGGCGCTGCGTTCCGGCAGCGCTCCCGCAGTCGGTCACACGTTTGGTACTCGACGAAGACCTTCCTCTCCCTTGTTCCAGCAGGCAGCGGAGGTTGTAGCACTCTCCTCGCGATTCCGGCAGCACAACGGCGTGGTACCGGAAGTAGAGGGGAGATCCCGCAGGGCTTCGCCTTAAGCCGGTGCGAGTATGGTGGAGTATGAGAGAGGCTATTAGTGGTCTAGTAATTAGACACACCAATTAGAAGGCTCTAAACCAATTAGAAGGCTCTAAACCGAAGGCTAAAGCAATTAGAAGCTCTAAACCGAAACGGCTCTAAACCGGAGGTAGAAGATAGGAACTTGTGTGTCTAGAGGAGGAGGCCTGCCCCTCCTTTTATGGGTGGAGGGGCTTGGCGCGCCAGGGGAGGGAGGGAGTCCCTCCCCGACTCGGCCTAGGGCTGGCCGCCGGCTTGGAGGAGAGGAACACCTCCTCCAAGTTGGTTTCCAACTCCTCTTGCTTGTTTCCCACAGTTTCTTGTTTTAGCCGTTTGACTTTCAAACTGGACATTTGACTTTTCTGTTTTAGGATTCAATTTAATCCTTTATTTGGGACAGCAAGAACACTTAGTACATGATGCAATCATTCCAATATGTAATGACACATTCATGTACCCCTCCCCCCCGGAGTGCCGGACATTCCGGAACCTTCTAGAACATTCCCGATGAAAACACCGGAATCATTCCGCAACTCCGAAACGGGACTTTCCTTATATGAATCTTATTCTCCGGACCATTCTGGATCACCTCGTGATATCCCGGATCCCATCCGAGACTCCGAACAACATTCGGTCTCTTTCTCATAATACCATAACTACTCAAACAACGTCGAATCCTTAAGTGTGTCTCCCTACGGTTCATGAATTATGCGGACATGATCGAGACACTTCTCCGAACAATAACCAATAGAGGAATCTGGAAATTCATATGGCTCCCACATATTTCTACGATTACTTTGCGATCGAATGAACCACTTACATACGATACCAATTTCCCTTTGTCTCACGATAGTTTACTTATCCGAGGTTATGATCGTCGGTATCTCTGCATACCTAGTTCAACCTCGTTACCGATAAGTACTCTTTTCTCGTTCCCGTGATATGTGATCCCTTGTGAGCCAGTCACATGCTTGCAAGCTAATTGGATGACATTACACCGAGAGGGCCCAGAGTATATCTATCCGTCATATGGATGGACAAATCCCACTCTTGATCCATGTGTCTCAACCAATGCTTTCCGAACACTCAATGCCACCTTTATAGCCACCCAGTTACGGTGTGGTGTTTGATGTCATCAAAGCATCCATCCGGCAAAGGTGATATGCATGATCTCATGGTCGAAGGAATTAGGTTACTATGTATCAGAAAGCATATAGCAATTGAACTATTTAAAATGACTTGATCTTTATGCTACGCTTATCTATAGGAGTATGTCCATCACATCATTCTCCTAATGATATGACCCTGTTGTTAATAACATCTCTATGTTCATGATCAGGAAACCATGATCATATATTAACCAACAAGCTAGTTTAACAAGAGGCTTTACTAGGGACTCTTTTATGTTTACAAATCACACAAGTATTAATGTTTCCTGTTAATACAATTATAGCATGGTATGTAAACATTTATCATAAGTATGAAGATATGATAATAACCCACTTTATTATTGCCTCTTGCGCATATCTCCAACAGAGGGAACTAATGATAATGATCATGAAACTCCGAAAGAGAGTACTACCGAACCTCGCAGGTCAAACAGGACGCGTGCAGCTCCCGAGCTGTACGGAAATCCTGTCATGAATTTCATGGTTGATGAAAATGATGACCCTGCGACGTATGAAGAAGCGATGATGAGCCCGGATTCCAACAAATGGTTAGAAGCCATGAAATCCGAGATGGAATCCATGTATGAAAATCAAGTTTAGAACTTGGTGGAATTACCTCACGACCGAAAGGCCGTGGAGAACAAATGGATTTTCAAAAGGAAAACTGATGCTGATGGTAATGTGACCATCTATAAAGCTCGACTTGTCGCAAAGGGGTTTCGACAAATTCAAGGAGTTGACTACGATGAGACTTTCTCTCCCGTAGCGATGCTAAAGTCAGTTAGGATTATGTTAGCAATTGCTGCATATTTCGATTATGAGATATGGCGGATGGATGTCAAAACCGCGTTTCTCAATGGTAATATTGAAGAAGAGTTGTATATGATACAACCAAAAGGTTTTGTCGATCCTAAGGATGCTAACAAGGTGTGCAAGCTTCAGCGATCCATCTATGGATTGAAGCAAGCATCACGAAGTTGGAATCTCCGCTTTGATGAGGTGATCGAAGAGTTTGGATTTTTCCAAACTTATGGAGAAGCTTGTATTTACAAGAAAGTGAGTGGGAGCAATGTGGCATTTCTGATATTATATGTGGATGACATATTATTGATCGAAAATGATATAGATCTTTTAAACAGTGTTAAAAGTTATCTAAACAGCAAATTTTCAATGAAGGACCTAGGTGAAGCGTCATACATATTAGGCATAAAGATCTATAGAGATAGATCTAGGCGCCTAATAGGGCTATCGCAAAGTACATACCTTGATAAGATTTTAAAGAATTTTAAAATGGACGGAAGTAAGAAGGGGTTCTTACCTATGTTGCAAGGCAAGACATTGAGTAAGACTCAAAGTCCGGCTTCGGCGGAAGAAAGAGAGATAATGGACAAAGTCCCCTATGCTTCAGCCATAGGCTCTATAATGTACGCCATGCTATGTACAAGACCGGATGTGGCACATGCTATTAGTTTGACTAGTAGGTACCAATCGGATCCAGGTTCGGAACACTGGATAGCGGTCAAGAATATCCTTAAGTACTTACGAAGAACTAAGGATATGTTTCTTGTATACGGAGGTGAAGAAGAGCTCGTCGCTAAGTGTTATGTCGACGCTAGCTTTGACACCGATCCGGATGACTCTAAGTCTCAATCCGGATACGTATTTCTCATGAATGGCGGAGCGGTTAGTTGGAGGAGCTCCAAACAACCTGTGGTAGCGGGATCAACAACGGAGGCCGAATATGTTGCTGCTTCAAAAGCGGCTCAGGAAGCAGTTTGGATGAAGGAGTTCATATCCGAACTAGGAGTGGTGGCAAACGCGTTGGACCCAATGGTGATCTATTGTGACAACAATGGTGCCATTGCCAATGCCAAAGAGCCAAGGTCTCACAAGCATTCCAAGCATATTAAGCGCCGGTTTCACTCCATCCGCGAGCATGTCAAGGATGGAGATATAAAGATTTGTAAAGTACATACGAATCTCAATGTAGCAGATCCGTTGACTAAAACTCTCCCTAGAGCAAAACATGATCAACACCAGAACTCAATGGGTGTTAGATTTATCACTATGTAACTAGATTATTGTCTCTAGTGCAAGTGGGAGACTGAAGGGAATATGCCCTGAGAGGCAATAATAAAGTGTTTATTATGTGTATTCCAAGTATATGATAGATGTTTATTTTGCATGCTATAATTGTATTAATACGGAAACGTTAATACATGTGTGTTTAATAAACAAACATAAAGTTCCTAGTTATGCCTCTCTCATAAACTAGCTCGTTGATTAACAAGATGATCAAGGTTTCCTGATCATGGACATTGGATGTTGTTAATAAACGGGATCACAACATTAGTGTAATGGTGTGATGAACATTCATCCTAAGTATAGCATTACGATCAAAGTCATTGAGTTTATATTGCTATAACAACTTACGAAGTGATCCTAATCCTTAGACCATGAGATCATGTCAATCACTAACACCGGAAGAGTTTCTTGATAACATCAAACGTCACACCGTAACAGGGTGATTATAAAGATGGATTCAGAACTAATAAAGTGTTATGTTGAGGCTCATGGATCGAGAGTGGAATTTGTTCATCCCGATGACGGATAGATATACTCTGGGCCCTCTCGGTGATATCACATTGATTAGCTTGCAAGCAAGTGATTTGATCACTAGAATGTTATATCACAGGAATGAGAAAAGAGTGCATGTCGGTAACGAGATCAAACTAGGTATGGAGATACCGATGATCGAATCTCGGACATGTAATATATCGTGAAACAAAGGGATTAAGATACTAGCGTAAAAGGTTCCGACGATCACAAGAAAGTCATCGTTGAATGTGTGGGAGTCAGTATGGGTCTCCAGATCCCGCTTCTGATTATTGATCCGAGAGGGGTCTCGATCATGTCCGCATTATTCACGAACCGTAGGGTGACACACTTAAGAGACACCGACATCCAATTGGAGCAAATGTTTCATGCCGAAAGAATGAACAAGCGCAGGAATTTATTTCACTAGATACCGAAACAGGTTTTCGGGTGAAATTGCATAAAGTGGTTATGCATGTGAAATAGAATTCTAGCAAAGGGTTATTTGTGAATGTTTGTCATTAAAGTAATTGACAAAATTCTGAATAAAATAAAAGAGTTTTATTTAATGAGAGTTTGCATTAAATTTGGTGGAAATTTAATGGGAATTTGAGTGGACTTTTGAGTGGAGGGATTTTAAAGGGCATTTTGTGAGTGGAGTGTCCACCCACATGAATGAAGGAGGGGAGGGGCATCCCCCATGGCTGGCGGCCACCCCCTTGGGTGCCCCCCTCCTCCTATAAAAGGAGCCCTCCTCCTCACTTGTCTCTCACACCTCCTCGTGAAGGATCTCTCTCCCCCTCTAGAATTTATCCCCCATGGTCTCGGACTAGCGAGATACATGTTCCCGGTGGCTATTCGGCAAGAAAGAGTTGTGCTTCCGCTGCATCGCTGGAGCGAGGAGGCGGAGGTTGCTCGGTGCCTCGAACGTGTGTGCGAGCACGGATGCGCTGCTGATTTGCGGCACTAGGACTTCCTCTCGATCTTGAGATCGGCAAGAGATCGTCTACATCAACCACGAGTTGAACTCGTTAAGCTTTGTCGGTCTTCAAGGGTATGTTCTCTACGGATATACATCCGCCCGTTGTTTGTATATAGTAGATAGATCTTGGTATATAGTTCACATCGTAGGAATTTTTTTGTTTTCTATGCTGCAAACCCTACAACTTTTGCACATACAAGGGTTTTAAAGAATCTCTAAAACCATGTGCATTTCTTAGCACCGAGGCGATGGATGTGTGGATTGAGAAGTTCAACCACGAGGCTATGATTATCTGCAAGAATAGTGCAAGCCAGAAAAGAAGATATGCATTCACGCATAACATTGTGGTGAGCAACAACTTGTTGCGTAGTTTTTTTTCTGTTTTCTATTTTATTTGCTTCGTATTATGGTGAGCAAGATCTTGTTGTTATCCTCGATAACAGGAAAAAATGGTTGCTGATCCGAAGACATTCAACGCAACTTGTTTGGATGAGTTCAATGATCAGTGTGCAAAGTACAAGATCCTAAAGTGTGATATTGTGAGTTGTTTTTTCTTGCTACATGTACTGCTACATGCTACATCCTGTTTAATCTTGTTTTTGTTTACATGCTTCGATGTAGCTTTTATTTCCCTGCTATGAGGAATGAGCACTGGGTTGTACCTACTGTCAACATTATGATGAAGCAATACCACATCTTTGATTCAATAAAGATGGACAAGGGGGCTGGTCTCTTGGATGAGCTTGCACGAAACTTGGTATGATGAAGCAAGAAATGTTCATGCTATTTTTAGTAGCTTCTGTCTTTTCTTTTTTGCTTCATTTAATAATCAACCTTTTCTTGTTTGAATGGTGCAGTTTTTGAAATTCACCACTCTTGTTGATGCATCAAAGTTAGCACCTAAACTTGCTAAATACATGGAGCTATACCTTCTCAAGACTCCTGATCACCCGCAGCAAGTAACATTGTAAGTTTGCATCCTTTGAGTCTAGCTTCTCCTTTTTCAAATTCTTCCATCATTAGTTTATTGCTCACATTTAGCTTCTTGTTTGCTTCTTTTCTGCATTTTCCAGATTTGACTATGGATTCTTTGGCATCCTCTTCATAGAGAATTTCAACGGCAAGGTCATGGCGGAATTCGACAACAACTACTGCCCGGATCTTCGCAGGACTCTTGCAGCAGATCTCATTGAAGCAAGGGAGAACCAAGATTCGGTGGAGAAGCTTATGGAAGAGGAGTTGAACCCAAAGTAGATTAGCTTATGTAGTAGCAGTAGTGTGATGGAAGCAAGTTGTTAGCTAATGGAAACTTTCTTTTGTAGTGCGATGTAACCGTGAATGATGGTTCGGTGTAATCGCATACTAGTTCTTCTGAAATTAAGACAAATGTTAATGACAATTTGGTGTTGATGGTCCTCCTCCCTTTTTTTATGTTTGCAGTATAAAGATCATTTTTGCTACATTAGTAGTAAATATTTGCTACAAACTAATATATTAGCAGCTGCAACAGTGCATAAGAAATGATACATGTCATCCTGCAGATTTTTTGCTCTCAAATTCAGGACACCACATGCCAGCTTATTATTTTGTTTTTGTTACCCATCACACCAGATATGCTGCCAGAAACAAAATTTTGAATATCTGGACATAATTGTAGTTTTGCTGCATTATAAGAGCAAAAATGCTAACATGGTTGAAATTTCTTGCTCACAATGTCATAAAAATTTGCTACCACAAATGCTACAGGAATGACAATATGGAAAAATCTGAAAAGTTGATACAACTGTTCACACATATTGCTGCACACACACTCAATATGAACTTTTACTATATGTATGGAAGCACTTTACAAGGCAATGGTGACTGTATGTATGGAAGAAAAAATAGGTACTCAAAACTAGAGATTCAAATCTATCTTCGCAGCATTGCCCGACATCATAGCTTGGAATAACACACATTGTTGCACCGTGTGACCCTCTTTATGGTAGTACGGGCACTTATGCGCCCTTGGCTTCCGCTTGGTTGTTGCCTTCTTTGTCTTCTTCTCTGTGGGATGTAGTTCGCCTTCTTGTGCTTTCTTCCTTCGTTTGCATTCTTTTCATCCCGAATCTCAACCAGTTGCTTTCTTCTAACTGACTTTTCTTTTGGACGCCCCTTTGGCTTAACTCGTGACGGGTTCTTCAACATGCTACTGGGAACATCATCTGGAGCATCTTGCTGTTGCTGCTGTGTGTCTATAGGTTGTTGTTCACCTTGGTGTGGAGGCAAGCCTTGTTCATGAGCCACAGAATTTTGTTGCGCATCATCCGGAGCACTCCTCATGGCAGCAACAAATTTTCTAGCTTCATCAATCATTGTTGACACAACACGATATGTTTCATTGTTGAAACATGCATCCGATGCCAAGTCATTAAACTTCCTGCACAATGAGTTGTATTTGAGAGTATTTGTGCCCAACACACCAAATATTGCTGCATTGGAGCCAGGATCAGGGGCAGGTGTTGTTGCTGCAGCAGACCAATGTTGGAGCATGTATCGGTCTGGTATTCTCTGGATGTTCAATTGCACCATCACCCTGGCGATGTGCGGGCATATCAGTCCACACATCTCAAATGAGTTGCAGCCACCCAAGTATATCCCCTCTTCAATGTTTGCTTCAACCCGATATGTCTTGAGATCGAATCCGGGGTTTGGTACAAGATCGAAACAATGCATTTCTGCTTCTGCCCGGAGTGGATAAAACCTTGTTGATGCTTCAAGAATCTTTTGGAACCTGCCAAAAACCTCCCTTGTGTAGAATTCAAGGACCTGCTTTTCAATGCTCCAACTGCAAAGAAAATAAGTTTCACACATTGTCAGGGAATGCTATCAAATTTACTTGAAGAAAAACATATTTTGTAGCAACAAACACACTACTGAAGCAAAAACACACTTCTGAAGCAACAAACACACTACTGAAGCAAAAACATACTTCTGAAACAAACAAGACACTTCTGAAGCAAAAACACAATTTCTGAAGCAAAAAAACACTACTGAAGCAACAACATACTACTGAAGTAAAAACATTATAGCACTCACCTGCCCCAAAGTGGCGATGTTGTCGTATCCATTGTAAAACCTGCATTGTCTTCACGATTAAGCATCAGGTTCTGGCACAACTCATATTGCTGCACAAATTTCCATATTGTGTCACTTGGACGAACTAGTGTTTTGAAGTAGCTGTTTAGACCTTTAGATCTGCCAGTTGTGCTGGTGAATGGGAAGAAACTTTTCCTGAAATATACAGGTGCCCATGTGTTCCTTGTTTTCCACATGTTTTGCAAGTGAGTGTTCTCAGCAATCTCAAAGGTTTGTAGCATTGTCTGCCAGCAGACCTCGAACTCAGCAACCGTGTTAGTGCCATAGATACATGCATAGAATGCTTCTCTGAATGGATGACCTTCTCTCAAGTGAGGTCCGAGTTTCGTTCTTGCAAGACACAGCACATGGAATAGGCAGCATTTGTGAACAACATTAGGAAACACATTTTTGATCGCCCTGCCCATTGCTTGGTCCTGATCAGTCATGATATGGTCAGGGCACAACCCATTTGCAGCTTTCTTCACTTGTTTGAAAACCCGTTCAAAAGTTTCAATTGTTTCATCAGGCATGAGAGCACATCCCAAAACTATTGTGTGTGTGTGTGGTTGTTGATACCCACAAGCGGAGCAAATGGAAGGTTGTATTTGTTGGTGCAAAATGTCGTGTCGAAGAACACACAGTCTTTGTACTTGGGGTATAGTGCCCTTGTACTTCCATCAACCCAAAAGAGTGCCTGCACAGCATTGTCCTTATCTACTTGCTTCTCAAAGAAGAACTGAGGGAATTCCGCCTTTCTCATCTTGAAGTATTCAATTTTCATGCTCAAATCACGCTCTGAAACTTCTTCTCGCAGCATTGTTCTAATGTTGGAAACATCACGCTTCACATACCCAAGGCATCTAGGATCACCCCCATGAACACTGCCGAGGCACCCCATCATCTGCGCTGTCGTTATGTTTTGCTCATGTAAGGTCTTTATTAGCTGGAAATCCTCTTCGGAAACTTTCCTATGAGAACGATAATACCTACGCTTGCCAATTTGTTGCACCATTGGATGGGTATGCTCCTCGTTGAAAACTGTTACAGTCCACTTCCCGTCTCGCTTCCCAACAAGCATCTTTGCTTTACAACCAAGCCGCAGCAATATGTTTCTTTGCCTTCAGTCAGTGACATCCTTCTTCAAACCTGCTTGCTTGCTACGAGGTTTCTGTGCAGAAGTGTTGCTCATGTCGATTGTAGCATCTTCTCCGTTAGCAGCAAGACCAGTTGTGCTGCAATATTGTTTTGCTTCGTCAACAGGATTTCCGGTGTGCACACACTCAAACACTCTGCTCAGAATAGTGTCCTTTGATGCTCCCCTTGCCATGCTGTATTTTGTATTACCTATGTGTATCCCGAAGCCAAGTTTGAAAGCATAGTATTATACACGTGCTGCGCCACGTCAAGGCCATCAAAGGTCATACCAACATAAGGAACAACTGGGTGAGAGCAAATCTCTTCCCCATGATTTTCAGCAGCAATTGAAGCATTGTCACTTGCTACGCTTTGAAGCCCAGGTTGAAATTCTGTCCTCTGTTGTCCTCCATCATTGCTTTCTCCAATGTCCGCAGCATAAGATTCCGGAGGCTGGTTCAGGTTAAAACCTCCAACCATACTATCAGCTACAAGTCCCTGCATTTCAGAATAATCTTCAGAGATGGAAAATCACAAGATAGCAAAATTCTACAAAATCAACATATATTGTTGCTATCAAATTAACGTAGCATATAAAACTATTTTTAGTATGAACCAATTCATAAGCTTCTCCCATGTGAGCAGCATGCTTTCTGAATCAATTGCTACAAGAATAAATTGCTCCCATAATCAATTGCTACCATAATTGCTACATGCAGCAATACTAATTTTCTAGCAAATCAACTAAATAATACAACAATATAGTAAATACTAATTTTTATACTTTTTTTGCTAACAGCTTTGCTACATTGATTTTTGCTACTTAAGCTAGCTGTTGTAGCAAGTTGAAAGCAAAAATTGCTGCCATGGACTTCAAACCCTAGGTGCTGCCATTGACTTCAAACCCTAGCTTAAAAATTCTTACCGATGAAGGAGCTGGGAGATCAGTCTCGGGGTCTTGATCGAAGAACACACCGGGATTGTTGTACCTGCCGCGCAACTGCTGCTGCAACTGAGTTCCGGCGTCGCAGCTCGCCGAATCTGATCCATGGCGCCTCCGTGCTGCAGGGTTCGAAGAATTGCTTGAGGCGACGATTGGCGGTGGATTGGCGTGGTGAGGATGAACAGGTGTAACACCCTCAGAATCGGACCTATGCAAGTTTGAGCAAAATTCGCCAAACCCGCATAGAAACGATTCAAAGGTGCCCACCAGGCACTTTCGTGCGGGTGGAAAACGAAGTAATAACATTACACAACAGTCCTCGATGGGACCCACAGAACAGATATATATAACAGCGACTCAAAGAGCCAAGAATACAGATACAAGATACAAGACCCAAATCACCTTGAAAGCGATATAGCGTCCAGCTACGGACAAGATGCAAATGGGGCTAAGAGCCCTGAAGGATAACCAATGGCGTCCATAACCCTGCCCAGGCCAAGCCGGAAGGGTAACCCTGCTAACGACGGCGATCTCAAACCTGCTTAAACAAAAGGGGTGCCGACAAAGGGCAAAGCAGAAAAACAAAGAAGGAGCATCAGTACTGAGGCCAGTACACGGCGAGGCTAGAATTCGGCGGTCCTCGCCTACATAGGTATGGTGGACTGAGCGGCAGCGGCAGCATGCACTGACAACCTATAGAGACTCGATACAACTGGCGGCTATCAGAGAGGGGTGAGAAAGACCTATTCGGATCCAACCTGATACTAGCATCAAACAAACCCATCCTGGCGTTTCCCCCCTCGACACCGATCGAGGAAGTCAACCGAGGAACTCACACAGTTGGCAGTTTTATTTATTCGGTTATCGTTGCAGCAATTACTAGTCAGGTTAAAGATAGCCGTCCTGATAAAATAAGCAGTGGGCACTTTTAGCTAACCATTCCGTTGTAGTTGCAACAATTACTAATCAGATACAGATAGCATGAGATAAACCCAAAACCCAGCAGTTGTTGGTACTTTTATTCAGCCATTCCGTTGTAGTTGCAATTACTAGTCAGGTACAATGGTCGCAAGCGACAATCCAAAACAAGCAATTGTGGGCAGTATTAATTAGACATTCCGTTATAGTGAAGCTGATTACTAGTCATTATAAAGTCAAGTTTATAACAGTAAACTTTAGTTATGCTTGTCTATGGTCGAGATACTGTGCTCCAAGTCGTCCATAACCGCGGACACGGCTTTCAGAAAGTTTTAACCCGGCCGGGGTGCACAAATAGCAACACACACACGATCAACCTCGGAAAAACCAAATCAAAACCCAACGAGGTCTTCACGACAGAGCAATCACAAGATTCAGAAATATTTCAGGGGGCCACCCCTTAAGTAGAACCCGCAACGAAGCCGGCCGGCTCCGAGACGGGCTTAAGGTTGTGGGGACGGCTGTGAACGACTGGGAACCCGAAAGTGTGGCTGGGCTTGTCGACACCGCGGAATCGTGCCACTATCCTAAACAGTACAATGTGCTATCTGTCGCACAATCGTAAATAAAGCAGTAGCATGGCATAAGTACAGGATCGTAAATAAAACCTCAAACTAGTTTGTGGCCCCAAGAAATAAGACGGAATCAAGCTCTGGCTAAGGGGGGCCCATAATTCCCCATATGTGGATAGCGCGATAATTCAAGGAACAGGTATCAAGTACTCGGGGTCCTACGGGACACAAGTGGGCGTTCGGAAACCAAATATTATCTATCACCCACCGATGCCTCTGCTTATTTCAATTTTAGTTGTTAAACAGGAATTAAAGTGAACAATAAGTAAAACTATGATCATCTCCAACATCAACATGCGGCAATACATCAACAACTGTGGCACTTGACGACACGCAACAACACTTGAGCAAGCGACTACGACGCGCAAGTCCAACTATCTACCAAACCATAGGTAATAGGATGTGTCCGAGGCAATATAGGGCTGCAAGGGATATCACGGGTACGGGAAACTAGAGCATCGCAACACAGATAGCAATAGATCAACAGGAGGGAAGTAAATACTATAAAAGTAAGATAGGTAGAAAGGGGAAGATGCTCGCCTGAAAACATTGTCGAAGGGTTCATCCGAAGATCGGGGCGAAGCTCACATCAACTCAACGGCCTTATCCGCGAAGAACCAAAACACTAGAATAAACACCGGATGCGATATTCAGTACAACGGCAGAAGATCGGCATGATGCATGTATGATGTATGGCATGGCAAGGTGCGATGCAATTAGGTCATATTAAGCGGAACCGGGGTCCCGGCAATTAATTAATAGGTTCATGTTATTTAGCTACCCCGCAGTTTAAATGTTGTTATAACAAGGCGAGATAAGATACCGGTTCGCTACACAAGTTTAAATGAGGCCAATATAAGGCTAGATTTGCCCGCATATGGGCCCCATATTTAATTATGAGGTGAATCGGCATAAGGCCCCCAAACCACAGATATGCATGCGAGATGAATGATTAATATGCCACAAGTTGTTATTATGTTATAAAATAGGGTTCGGAAAAGGGGTCACACATTGGGGTTCGGCGAACTTGGGGTTCCGGGGGTTCAGGGTTCGACAGGGTCCAGGGTACGACGATCTGGGGTGCGGGGTTCGACGGAAGCGTTCTCGGATTTCTGGGGTAGATCTTGGCGTTCCGAGAAGCCGGACTTGGTTCGGTGTCGGGGTTCATCGGACCTTCCGGGTCGGTGCCGTTCTTGTCGTCGTGCAGATCTTGTCGGGTTCCACGGGTTGATCTTGCCGTTACGAGGATCTTGTCGGGCTCGCGCCATCGAGGCGGTGTTAGCACTCGGGGGCGTCCTCGTGGCAATCTTGGCGTCCTGGGGCGGTCCTGTCGCATCCGCGGTCGTGCCGGCGGTCTTATCGTTCGGTGAAGCACTTGTCGCATCCATGTGGGATCCTTGACGATCTGTGGCGATGATCTCAGGTTCGGGTCTCCGGGGTTCGGGGTTTCGGCGTCCGGGGCGAAGATCATGGCGGTCATCGGGTTTGGGAGGGAGAACATGGCGTCGGTGTGGCGGTCTTGTTGTTCCGTGTAGAAGACCTTGGGGTGATCCTCGTACCACTTATGGTGTTGGTCGAGCTTGGCGAAAAACTGCGTCGCGAACTTGGAACGGCCACGGGTAAACGACTCCCGCAAAAACTCGCAGACATACACTGACAGGAACAAACAACGCGAGGAGGTCGTGTCTCATCCGGGCATTGACCCGAACACCTGGTGAGCATACAGCCGCAGCAAAACCTGCAGAGGACGGTCGGCGACGGGGGGCGGGGCGTGAAGAGCGGTCGCGCGAGGCTCGGCGGAGGCGGAGGGTCGCCGGGACGCACGGCCCGAGGCGGCGGCGCGCCGGAGGTTGGTGGAGGAGGGGTCTGGCGGCGACGTGCTCGCGGCCGGGGTTGCCGAGCGCGGCGGCGGAGCGAGGTTGGGGGCGGGGCTTGGGCGCGCTGGGGCGCGTCTCGCCGGAGGCGGCCGGAGCAGAGCGCCTGGCGACGGCGGGGCCCGGGGAGCGCCGCGGCGTGGCGGGGCTTGCAGGGGTGAGTGCGGGGAGAAGGGCCAGGACGCGGGGTCGCGCGGAGCGGCGGGCGGCTGGCGGCGGAGCTCGAGCCGGAGGCGGCGCGGGGTGGAGCTTGGCGCTCCGGGGCAGGACGCGGGGCGGACGGCGAGGTCGCTCGCCGGCGACGCGGGCCAGGAGGAGGTGAGGGCCGCGCGTGGACGCGGGCGCGCCGGCGACGGCTGCTGGCGCAGGCGGGGCAGGGGCGCCGGTGGCGGCGGGGTACGGCCTGGGGCGGCGACGACAGACGCGGGATAGGGGCGACGGGGCGGCGGACGCTGGGGCGGGTGACGGGGCGGCGAGCGGAGGCGAAGGGGCGATGGCGACGGTTGGCGAGCACGGGCGCGCGCGTCGGCGCGACCGCGGGGGGGGGGGTGGGGAAGGGGAGGCGCTGCGAGCCGGCAGAGGGGCGGCTGCGTCGGCCATGGGAGGCAGAGAGGAAGGATAGGAAGGAGAGGGAGGCACGCGTGGTGGGGCGCGCGGGTGGGTCCCGCGTGGGGCGCGGTGGGGGTGTGGTGTGCGCGGGCAGGGGCCAGGGGGTTGGTGGGTACAGGCTGGCGGGGTGGGCCGCACTGGCAGGGTGTGGGGGTAGGCTAGCTGGGGGGGTTGGTGGTGGCTGGGGCGTGCGTGTGTTGAGAGGGGGACGGGTGGGACCCAGAGAGAGAGAGGGGGAGAGAGAGAGGAGGGTTGAGGTGGCGTGAGCTGAGTGGTAGGAGGGGTGGGCAAGGGTGATGTGGCGTGATAGGATAGGTTGGGGTGATGTGGAGGGTTGGGTGTGGGTAGGTAGCTGGGTAGCTATAGGATTTAGGGTGGGACAGGTTGGGCCGTTTTAATTTCTGGGGCGGTCGTCCGGGTCAATCGGTCCGTTCGACTGTCCCGCTAAAAATAATTATAATTTTTATTTATTACAACAAGGCTTTTGCAAACCGATTTCGGCAAAACAAAATATTCCGGGGACCCGGTTTTCGGTGTTTGAATAAGATGGGGCGTTTAAGAAAAACAAAACGGGCTTGCGAACATGGTTTTATGCAAACAACACATGATGCTGACGATGCAATGCACAAATTCAACGCGATTTTCTAGTAGTGGTTTTGCGGGATGCCACAACAGGGTTGGGGTACTTGATGGATGGGCGCAGGTGAGCCATGGGCGCCGCCGGGTTTTGCTGCGGCTGTCGCCGCGGCGTCGTCGTGCGCCGAGCGGCGAGGAATAGCCGCGGGGATCTGCGGGCTTGGTCCTGGTATCATTTTGTTGCAAGTAAACCGTTTTTTGCTTCTAAAGCTTCTGCGGGGTTATAACAGACTGGTGATTGGAAGGCTATGATCTGGCCGATCGGACGGCTCCAGACCAAGACAATGGATCGCACGCATTGTCCAAGGGACGCTTAGTGTCATCCTTTCCCTTTTGGGACTAGACCTTCCTTTCTATAGATCCTCCCTTTTCTTTTTTCTAGTACTATATACCCGGATCGATCGACCCATCTTTTTTTCCTACCCCTCCCGTCTAAATTAATTAACTTGGATTTATATATATTCAGATATATTTAATACTAAAACATATTTAAATACATTCGAATGTTGACAAATCTGAGTCAATTTTAATTTGGATAAGAGTTTCTGTCCGGCCGCGGGATCGATCGACCCACCTTTTTTTTCCTTAAAAAAAAATCGACGCACCTTTTTTTCCTCACGACCTACTATTGATAAAGCCTCGCAGCTGGACGGTTTCCCTTAAAAAACAAATCTGAGGCCCCGTTCCTCGTTCCTTTGGAGTTTTTGGTTCCTATATTTTCTTGACCTGGGAACCGAACGGAGCCTGACTATTGGGTTCGGCCCTAGCAACGAGCAGACTCGATCGGCGGTGAGGCTTCTCGGATTCCCCGCTCTAGATCCCAATGGCGTCGACGCCTCGAGCCCGGCCGACGACGCTGCTCAACCTAGCAGATGAGCTCCTCGAGGAAATCTTCCTCCGTCTCCCCGCCGCCGCTGACCTCGCCCGCGCCTCCATGGCTAGCGTCTCCTTCCGCCGCCTCATCACCGACCATCGCTTCCTCCGCCGCTTCCGCGCCGGCCACCCGCCGCCTCTTCTAGGCGTTGTTTGTGACCACCACGGGAAGGACCAGCCGCCGCGTCTAGCCCAGCCGCCGCACCCCTCCGCCGCCGCCGCAAGCACCTTCGCCGGATTTCACGCCGCCGACTTCTCGTATTCCTTCCTCCCCTCCCCCAAGCGCTGGCATAGGCGTGACTTGCGGGACGGCCGCCTCCTCCTCTCGGGCGCACCAGACGATGGCGGATTCAGTTGCCTCATCTTGGTCAGGGACTTTGTAGTCTGCGACCCCCTCTACCGGCGCTATATCCTGCTGCCTGCCATCCCCGACGACCTAGCCGCTTTAGCGCAGCCACCGGACGTGTTGCGCTTCCAGCCCTTTCTCGCTCCTCCGGCCGCCGAGGATAAGGAGGACCTGTCGTTCAGAGTTATTTGCTTGACACAGTGCACAACCAAGCTGGTCCTCTTCATCTTCTCTTCGGCTGCCAGACAATGGCGTGCTGTTACATTCGACAATTGGACCACTCTGATGGCAGGATCGGACAGCCCGGCTCCAGGAGAGTCCTACTGGTGGCCTCGCCTACGCCATTACGCACACGGAAGCTTCTGTTGGGCATTTTATCCAGAGGCCAAGTTGATCATGCTCGACACAGGTACCATGGATTTCTCCGCTATCAACCTCCCACCCGGCACAAATATGACGCAGGCTGTCATCCTGGAGGCAAGTAACGGAATGCTTGGGATGTTTATTAATGAGTACAAGACAAATGTACTGAGGTATGCAGTTCTTCGAAATGATGGAGACGGTGCAAACCAGTGGCAATCAGAAGCAGTGTTCAACTTACCCTTAAACAATCGGTATATGCTCATGGGCGTAGCTGGGGGATATTTAGTCCTACAAGGGATTCCACAAAACACATATTCATTCGCTTCAGGAGAAAAGGAAGACTTGGATGTGTTTACGCTAAATCTGAAGACTTTACAGCTTGGGTTGTTTTTTGCATCCAAGTACTGCAACCTGTATGAATATCTGTTTGCCAGTTTCCCACCATCCTTGTCTCCACCAACTATTTGAGATGGTAACCTTGCTCTCACTATTTGCATACTTGTATCTTGCATACTATATGATAGTTTGCTATGTCGCTATAGTTATATTTGTCAGACAGTTGCCGTGCAATTGTAAAGCTGCGGAACTCAATTTGTTTCTCATCTTGGAGATATAATTGCCATAATTTCTATACTAGCATACAAATAAAACAAAGCAGCATCATAATGTCCAACTGAGGTGAATTTGTGCTTCTATTGGCTCCTTTCTCTGAAGTTATTTGGGCCTTGTATCTGGCAAACTATATTTCTCCAATTGGAGTTATACTTCTGAACCCCTTTCACTTGTATTAGGTCCTTCTCCTTCCCCATGGATTGCATTTGCTTGTATCTTTGTAAGCACATGGTATTTTCACCTCAGTAGTAGTTACCACCTTTTACCAAAATCTATTATGGTTGAGTGTTTGTCGTGTGGAGCCCGACCTACAGCCTGTGCAAGTTTAAGCCTAGTTTTTTCATTTACATGATATGTGAGACTGAGAAAATGGGACGCTGCTTATGCCAATTGGTTTATTTAAAGTTTATGCTCTACCCCAAACCTGTTTAAGCTACATTTAATATTTTTTTTATTTCTTCCATAACATGGAAACAGTAGGGTGCCTTAAGATTCAAATTCCATGTTAACTTTTATGCCATTAAAATGTTTGTATTAAACTGCAATAACATAGTTACTTGGTTAGAGAACTTTGAAGGCATGCTTGGGCAGCTTTGCACATTTTTTGACTTCACGCCTTTCAACCAAACTGCACATTTAACTTTTCAGCAACGTGACTCTTAATGAGTGTCTGAAGGTTGATGTTTATTGCATCTAACAACGGCGTTTTCTTGCTATATCCAGTTGCAGGAATTAATCTGCATTTGATGGTGTCTTCTGTATCAGGCTGCTGGTTTTGATTGATGTCTATCGCGCTGCACTTTTAATGGGCTAGTTGACCTAACTGGCTGTTATCTACGCTTATGATGGCATATATGTTGACAACATGTTACCTATTTATTTGTATTTTCAGAACTTATGTGCTTTATATGCTTAATGCTACTATATCCTATTATCTATGTACTAGCTAAATGTCCGTGCGTTGCCACGGTCCAAAAAATTTATTGGCACATATTTCGTACATAAACATAAACATAAGAACAAACCTCTATTGAAAAGATTGCCACACATAATTGGTTGTGCGTAAAACTTTCGCACCATTAGCGATTGCCAGCACATGGCGCTGCATCAGTCGCCTTATAGGTTATGTAGTGCTGGCAATCCTCTAATTCTTTCTTCTTTTTCTTTCGTCTTTTAGAGGTTTGTCGTAACATCTCAACCCTTTTTCGTTGATTCATTCTGAAGATGTTAATCCTACTTTAAACCTATTTTTGTCTTTCCAAATGTTTGAAGCAAAGGGTTTGTAAAATAAAAACAAAAAAACTACCATCTTCGAGACCTCTCACCTCTCTCAAACCCGCACCAAAATTCTCATCCCTGAGCTTCCCATCGGCGACCGCCGCCAAGTCCTCCTATCCCGCTCGCTCAATCTCACCACTCTCTCCTCCGCAAGCCCGTCACCGCCACCATGCACGTCGGCCACCATGACCCTTGTTATTGGCGGTTCATGGCACTGAAGCGGCCAGACTCCACATACGGCAAGCGAAGCTTTGGCAAGATGTAATTTTTAACAACTCATTCTTTTTTATCTTGTTATAGTAGAAAGATACGGCTATTCCTTTTGGTTTGGTAATATTTGGCATCCATGTGCTATCCATTGACTCCATGTCATATTTATATAAAGTTTTATGTAATAAACATTAAGATTGCGAAGCATTGAGCATATTATGTGCAGTTTTATACACAAAAGGATGATGTCCATTAAGAATCCATAGCTTGAAAGACCCACTATGTATGCTCAATGCTTCGTGCAAAATCGTGCAAAATAGCATTGAGCATAGCCGAAGTCTTCGTGCAAAATCGTTCCTAAGCATATATATATCTTCTGATTTCCAACCTTATCCAGCACCAACACACATTAATCCCAGGCCGAGTAGCATCATCAGTAACCTCGCCTGTGCATCGTTACCATCTCCCGGCACCCACCGGGTTGGCCTATTTCCCGCATCCACCAAATTGCAGCTGCACAGAGTGAGATCCGTAAGGAGGCAAGATTCCAGTGCATAAAGATTCAGTTGTCCCAGGTCGCACCATTCAGATCTGATCATCTCAAACATCCCGAGAACAAGAGAAAATAGAGATGAAAAGCTTCCTCCTCCAATCGGTTCAATAACACATGAACAATCTATGTAAACAAAGCCCAAGGAGAAAGATCATAGTTGCCGCAGCTGCATGAGGACGAGCATGTCACCATATCCACATCATGACAGCCACCAACAACATCCACCGATGGCCAACGTCCGCGGTACGAACCAGAAACAATCATCAACGCTTGGAACCACCAAAGCCCAATCCAGAAAATCACCCATCCAAACAAACGGAATTAAACCAGGAAAAATCCTAGACCAGGGCGGTGGCGAGAGCCCTGCAATGCGGCGGCGCGGCCTTAGCCTTCCCCTGCACCCCGATGGAACGGGAGGGGAAATTGAGCGAAGGCCAGCGCGCACCCGCTCCGGCGACTCGTCCCGCGTTTTGGGGTCACGGCCTGTGCGACCTGGCCGGGGAGGCAAGAGGGAGGGGGAGGGGACGGCGGCCTCGCAAGCGGCGGTTAGAGGAGAAGATTCGTTCCCAGAGAGAGGTAGCGGTAGGTGGCTCCCGGAGAGAGGTAGCGGTGCAGGCGGAAATTCTAGGGTGCGAAGTTGAAAACGTACTTTTGGCTGACGGAAACGTACAGAGCGAACCTACCTCTAGAGAAATTAGTAGATAGATACCCTGTCGTTAGTTAAGCCTTTATTTAGAATCATTAAATTCCATTGCAAACATTGTCATGTTGCTCTAAGGGCTGTCTTCTGTAATATACCATCCAAAACACGTTTTTCACCTGTGCCTGCCACAAATTTAACTTTTTGGTGTTTGCGAAAGAAAACTTTCCCCAGACACCAGATATTTTTGTGTTCATAACTAAATCTGATAGTACATGACTATGCTTTTTTTCCTTTGTCTTCAAAACATCCGGTACCTCTCAGATCTCGTCAAAGTAAAACCCCATTTAATTCAGTCCCCATGGGGACTTGAACCCGGGTGGGCTAGCTGGGCACTTAGTTCTCATGAAGGTATGGCATAGCAGGGCAGGTTGAGGCGGTATACACAAGTGCACGACGAGAGATGGGTCTGCGTCTGCAATTTCTTCCGGAGTGATGATCATCGTCCGGTGAAACAAAATGCCAACCTGCACGTTGTGCGTCAGGGCTAATCTGATCATCTGTTCTGCGAAACAGAAGTACGCGAGGTGCGGTGGATCCGCTCCAGATGCTGCTGCTTCCACAAACACATGAAAAATGGCATTTTGTCTGCACAATTCTGAATGTGCATATTCAAATACTACTGAAAGGAAGCAGATTAAGTTTGCTTGGATTCAGGAAGAACCTTCGCCGGTCACACGGATTCAAATACTACTGAGGTCAAACAGCGCACCAGAGCATGCTCTCGGAACCCTCTTTTCAGATGAAAAGGCCTACGCCCCTGCTTATCGTTAAGCCAAAACAAAATACAGAAGTTCTGCTGGGGATACCAGCTTTACAAGACAGCTCAGGATTCAACCCAAAGCACACACGCCCACCAGGATAGACTCAAACAACAAACAAAGACTACTCCCCCACGTCACCAAAAAGTAAAACACATCTAGTAGAGAATAACAGAAGATAGCGCGCAGGCATTTGCCGAGAACAGTGAATGTTTGTTTTTATCAGGATCACAAACATAAGCCACCAAAACCCACTTTGTATCATCTCCTCACTCTTCTTTTTATGGCGCGCATACTTCTTTTGCATCTGGAAATCGCCCAACCAAACACACCATGCATCATGTACCATGACTGTAAGAATTAAATCATACGGAAAACGGCATCAGTAGGTTTCTTTATACATTTGCCTTCAAACATCAGCTTGTTGCGAATGGTCCACAAACTGACCACATCACAGCTGCTGCTCCTACCCAAATCACATCAAAATTATCCAACACTCCGTGCCTGGTTAGGGACAACGGGTCTAACATAGAATGGCGATTTGCGGGCTGAGTTAACAGATTTTCTAGTAGCGAAATCCACAAAAACTCGGCAATGGGACAGTGAGAAAATGATCCACAGATTCAACTGAATCGCACATGGGACAGGTACCAGAAGAATAAGGGCGCTTCAATAATTCGTGATGTTTCTGAAAAGAACTCGTCATGCCCTCGAAAATAACATCGTGATACAATTATCCACGACCACGTACTCAATCACCATGAAGACCGTCACATCACAGTTTCATCATCAGACTGCATCACCCTATCTGGACCTCGACCGTGATGTCGTAAACAAAATGAAGAACATATGGTACTACCTTCGTTCCAAAATGTAAGCCTTTTAAGCAGTGCAATTTGAACAGAGGTATTAGTAGCCAATCGGTGCATATTCAAAAATAGGACGATTGGGTTTTCCAATGTTCAACAGATATTCCTCTGATTAGCAGTAGCAGTTAAGGCAGCAGGACCAAAAGGGTGTGACTTGACCTAAACCGGTCTCGGTCAGCAAGTCCTCAGAGTGGGCCAGTTTCAAAACAAAGTCTTCCATGTTCACTCTATTGGATCAATTTATTTCAAAGCTAATGACCTATTTACTGCACTGACCATGACCAAGATGGTCCAGTGTAGTACTGCCAGTCCAGTGTACATTCAAGTCTCAGTTAAGTTGTGCAGCAACTAACCATCCACTATTTACCATTAATTCCTGTGTGTACACTGAAAGAGATAAGCAACTATACTACACTACATAGGAGGCCCAGAGCTAGATAGCTAGTGCACAGCAGAAAGATTCTTAGTAGCTATCAACTGTCATGCATCCATCACACTCAAGGAAGGAATGATATGTGCTGCAATGGATGTTGAATAAATTCCTCTTCTCTTAAGAGGTTGCTTACTGGCTGTTGGTTGAGCATACATGGCCATGGACAGCCCTTCGCCTCCGCCATCACCATTGCCGCCGCACCTGTCCCCCTGGTCGCCACGGCCCGAGGTGGATAGGATGTTCTTCACGCATGGAGGGAGCGGGCCATCGCTGTCCGACACCGGCGGGACTAACAAGGAGATCGACAATGAGGAGGCTGAGGCCATCTCGGAGCCAGAGGAGGAGGAGGAGTACGGCGGTGGAGGGAAGCTGTACGTGGCTGTTGGGAAGAACCTCAAGGACGGCAAGTCCAACCTCCTCTGGGCCGCCCGGAACCTCCTGGCCGGTGATCTCAAGCTTGTCCTTCTGCATGTCCACCAGCCCGCCGAGAGAATCATGACTGGTAAAGGCATCAAACTTCGGTTGCTTCAGCTTGATTTTTGTCTCATCTGTATCAACTCATGGATATTAGTCTTGTTATTTCTGTCTCACATTTCCATCATTTCGGAAGCAGCTTATGGTATTTGTTTCTTACTGGATTCAATCCCCATCTCCTTGTTCTTTTCCATCCTATGCTTGCCCTGCTCTGCAAAAATAATACAAATGGACTTGGCAAGAAGCAAACCTTAATCGTAATGAACTCCACAGTAGTATCTGTTCCTGTCACATGATTTTTAGAAGCACTCATCTATTTCCAATGCACCTACTTGTTCGGTAATCTTTCTGATTACCTATAGCATCACCGTATGCGCAGGATTATGCAAGGTTTCTGCAAGCCAGCTCGAAGAAAAGGAACTCAAAGCGTACAGAATGATTGAGAAGGAGGAGATGTCCACACTTTTAAACCAGTACCTCAACTTCTGCTCAGTATCTCTGAAGGTCAGTTAACTACTTCGCTTAAGTTGTATGAATTATGAAATAGTATTCAACTCAGCACAAAAATACAGGTGCAAGCTGAAACATTGGTGGTCGAGAAGAAAAATCCTGCAAGTGGCATTGTTGAGCTCATTGATCAACACCACATCACAAGGCTTGCCATGGGAGCCTCTCTCGTCTCAATGTATGTCCAGATGCATGTTCCAGCCCTATAGCTAAGCTTCCTGAATGAGCATACATCACAGTTTATTCCTAACTGCCATGTTTCTGTAAAACAAGGCACTCTATAACTCGTAATTATACGGTCGACTCATGTATCTGTATATTTCTCAGTTCATCTAAATGTCTTATGTTTGTCTTTCTTGTGCATTTATTTGTAGCAAATGACAATTACAGCTTCACATTATTATTCCAATAACAATCTATGGCTTTACTAGTTACTATATCTTCCTCTGTCTAAAGTCTGAACTACAAGTCAAACGTTCAAATTAATATAGAATCTGAGTTCTGTATGTTGACTATGAATCTTTCATGAACAGGAAGAGGAAAGCACCAAAATCAAAAGTTGCAGCCATTGTGCATCTACAGGCTAAACCATATTGCAATATCTTCTATATTTGTAAAGAGACTCTTGTTTGCTCTAGGTATGAATGGCATGCAGTCCTCAAGCCAATACTCCCTCCTTCCCAAAATAGGATGCATATAGTTTTCGTTCAAAGTCAAACTTTTTAAAATTTGACCAACTATATTGAAAAGAATATGAATATCTACAACACCAAATGCACACAAAATGAAAATATATTTCATGATGGTCTTAACAATACTGATTTGAGATTAGAAATAGTCACAATTTTTTCTACGTAGTTGGTCAAACTTTAGAAAGTTTGACTTTGACCAAAAACTATATGCATCCTATTTTGGGAAGTAGGGAGTATATAGCAAATGCTACATATAATTGGCAAATTTTCATCTCGAGCATACTCAGAATTGTTTCTAGCCTGACAAAACTGCGGTGTCATGGTTCTTAATCATTTTTTAGGGAAGCCACTCAGCTTTCAGCAAAAGGAGAGTCACCCCAAAGCTGCTACGCGAGCTCAGTCTCAGATAAGCCTGAGTTTCCTCTAAGATCCTTATCACTGCCGCCAGGGCATCCAGGTTTCTTAGGCTCTACAGATGAACAAGCCCTTCCACGAAGGTCTAGACTGGTAGCAAATAGCGTGGAGAACATGTCAGTTACACGGCCACAGTCGATTGATATGTCACCAACTGGTTTCTATCTGAATTCCAGCCAGCAAAGCACTGGAGGATCCTCATGGGGTCTGAATGATTTCGAAAGCATGGATGGATCACCAGCACCTGTTTCAGTTGCAAACTGTGAGGAATATCAGCATTCCATGGTAAGCCGTATTGGACTGAGAAGAATTCTCGAAGCATAACACGTATTACTGCTACTAGTTGAACAAGCAAGGCCTTTGGTTTTGGTCTCAGTTGTAATAGTTATTGGATAATGTTTTCGCACCTATTAGATTCAAATCAAACCTAATGTTTTACAGGTAAAAACCGTCATACAAAATGAAGAGTTTGAGGAACTGCACCAAGTGCGCAATGAGCTAGAGCGCTCAAGAAACGAAGCATCCGAGGGACGGCAGAAAGCCGAGAGAGATCTGTTTGAAGCTTCTAAGATTGTATGTTACTGCTACAGACTTTTAGTTATCCGTTAGTCAATGGTACATGTGTCTTATCAAATAAGAAAACTTTTTTCTTGCAGTTCAAAGCACGAGAGAGTTCACTACGCAAAGGAAAAAAGGAGTTAGAGGAAACACTGACCAGAGAAAAGACTGACTTCGAAAAAGAGCTCCTCCATATATGCAGCGACCTGCAGAAAGCAAATGAACAAAGGGCACAACTGGAGAATAAGCTTCTCCAGGCCAATTCCCTAATTGAAGAGCTCAAACAGTTGCAGGTAGAGCTGCAGGGCAAGAAAGACCATGCTGTTAGACAAGCTGAAGAGATGTGTCAAAAAAACGGTAACACTGTATTTGGTGGTGCAGTTGCCTTGACAGAGTTCAGGTACGAAGAGATAAAAGAAGCAACCAACAACTTTGATGACTCCAAAAAGATTGGGCAAGGTGGATGTGGAAGCGTCTACAAGGGTTTTCTCCGCCATACTACTGTGGCTATAAAGAAATTCAACCGTGAAGGCGCAACAGGAGAGAAAGAGTACAATGACGAAGTAAGTTTCATCATCATTCCTTAAAACATACAGTCATTGCATCAGATTAAGGTTAAGATTAACATGTGTTGTCATATGAGAAAGAATAAAAAGTGGCATCTAAAGATTTGATTTCCCAACATATTGCAGGTAGAAACACTGTGTAGGATGAGGCATCCAAACCTCATCACTCTAATAGGAGTGTGCAGGGAGGCCAAAGTGTTGGTTTTCGAATTCTTGTCGAACGGAAGCCTGGAGGATTGTCTGCACTGCAAGCACCAAACGAAGCCACTGCCATGGCGAACGCACATCAGGATTGCTGCCGACATTTGCACGGGGCTTATCTTCCTCCACTCCACCAAACCAAAAGGCATTGCCCATGGCGACCTGAAGCCTGACAATGTCCTTCTTGACACTAGCTTTGTCTGCAAACTGGCAGATTTTGGGACCTCTCGTCCCTTGAATCTGACAAACACCACCGTCACCCCTTACCACCAGACAAACCATATTAAAGGCACAGTGGGATACATGGATCCAGGATACTTGGCCACGGGGGAGCTCACAGCGCAGTCTGACGTCTACTCGTTTGGAATAATTCTCATGCGGTTGCTAACTGGCAAGAACCCCATAGGCCTTCCAAATGTGGTGGAAGCAGCCTTGAGCAATGAAATGCTGCACGATATAATTGATACTTCTGCAGGGGTATGGCTACCTGAGTACACTGAGGAGTTGGCAAGACTAGCACTGAGATGTTGCCGGCTTGACAGAAAGGAACGGCCTGATCTTGCAAAGGAGGTCTGGAGTGTCCTGCAAGCTATGATGATAGACTATGACTGCAAGCCCCCAACATTTTTCATCTGCCCGATGACACAGGTCCGTTAACAAATCAAGGAAATTAAGTAGTTGAGTTGAATCATGTGATGCCGTAGTTCGCACCAACAGTTACTTTCTATTTACCTGATTAATCACCTTAAACCTTATAGTTCAGTCAGCAACATAGTTAATGTCTACTCCGCTATAATGAGGTTTTTATTTGCTTTCAACTAGGTGATTCGCATGGTCGCCTTTAGTTTGATATAACCTTTGCATCTTTATAATGATTTCAGGAGATCATGAGGGATCCACACATTGCTGCTGATGGATTCACATATGAAGGCGACGCCATCAAGGACTGGCTTCAAAGGGGCCATAAAATGTCCCCCATGACCTACCTCAGTTTGACACAGCATGAGTTAATACCGAACATTGCCCTTCGTTTTGCAATTCAAGAATGGCAAATGCAACAGCAACCATGATTTCCACCTTCCATTCGATGTGTGCAAAGTCATATGCTTGTGAAGTGAAGCAAACGGTTATTTTAAGTTTGTAAGTACAAGTCTAGAGATTTGTTCTTCGTTTAGCAGTTAGTGCCCTCTCAATATCTGGGCCCATAAATAAGAAGTGATGCTTTCAATATCTTGCTGTGTTGATTGTTCTAGTGTTTGCTACTGAGGGACTTATCTTCCTCCCCGGCGATTCTGCCGAACTAAGCTAATGGAATATCAGTGTTCCATGTAAAAAAAAAAAATCCCATCATGATCTGAAGCCCGACAATATTATTCTTGGCACCAACTTTGTTTGCAAACTGGCAGACTCCTTAAATCTGACAAACACTGTCACCCCTTACCACAGAACAAAACAACTTAAAGGCACAACGAGATTCATGGATCCCGTATACATTGCCTTAGGGGAGCTCACAGCACAGTATGACGCCTAGTCCTTTGGAGAAGTTCTGCTGAGGCTGGTAACTGGCAAGAGGGTTATCAGTGAAGAGAAGGATTTGTTGGCGGCACAATGAGCCAAGTAGGAACTAGAGCAATCGTGGGTCCATTGCGACGAGGGCAGAAGATCGCGCCATAAAAGAAAAATCACTAGACTCTGTTACGCCGTCATCCTTGGGTTGATCGAGAATGCAGGCTAGGCATTTAGACAAACAGGTTGTGGGCAACAAGAGCTGTTTGGCGATAGTGTAGGAAGAAGCAACCATGTAATGCAGTTATGGGACGAGAAGACTAGAGGAGAGGAGAGGAGAGGAGTGGAGAAGAAGACTTACAGTACGGATGGTCGGAAATTGGGATCAATATCCAAGAGGGAGCTGAAGGTGTCTCACAGAGTAGAGACGAGGACTTGCACTAGTCGTCCACAGCTTTAATCGATTTCAGCTCAACAACATTAGCAGTACATAGCTTAATCGATTTCAGCTGTCTGTTTTGGCAAAAACGAGAAGTCAAGCCGAAAGCAGGTGCGTGTGTGTACAGCTAGTATAAGGAGTCAATCTATGGATTAATATATAATGAGCCGGATTTTTTTTTTTTGATGAATGAACAAGTAGGCAGGTATAAAATGGCAGAGCAGACAAGCGCGGTGGGCGAATCCAAAGCTGGCACGACCCGAGCTGCCGAGCACCAGGACACCAAGGAAGGTAGCCGCCATGGACGCCATGGACGCCATGGCCGGCGGCTCGCCCGTGTTGCACGCCGGTGAATGGCCGGAGCCGTCCTCCTCCGGCGAGCAGCGGGAGAAGAAGAAGGTGTACGTGGCGGTGGGAGCGGGGGAGTCCAAGGCCATGGTGCTGTGGACGCTGCACAAGTTCCCCGATAAAGACACAGCCGCCTTCGTGCTGCTCCATGTCTACTCCCGCCCCAGATTCATCCCCATCAGTGCGCTCCTGCCCTTTCCCCATTTGCCCTCCATGTTCAGTTATCCCTTTCCCGTAAAAAAAATTGAAAATTATCTCTGCAAAATCATATTTTCCTTTTGTTGACATGATCTTGCACTCCCTTTGTGCAACAAAAACCGACTAAAACAGGAGTCTTCTTTGGGTGAACATTGGATCGCTAGAATTTTGGTTACTACTCCCTCCATTTCTTTCAGTAGGCGGAGATATAGATTTTCCGTGATTTGAAAATCTGCGTCGTTACTCGTTAGATCCGAATCAACATGTTTCGCAAAGGAGGGAGTAGAAAACTATGGATGCAAAATGTTTCATGTCAACAATGTTGTTTTACAGTGGGCACCAGGATTCCTGCTAGTCAGGTGCAAGAGCAGCAGCTGATTGCGCACAAGAGGATGGAGCTGCAGAACATCAGTGACATCCTGGACCAGCACCTGCTCTTGTGTGCACAGGAAAAGGTCTTTCTTGCTTAGCACATAATCACCTCTCGCTCTCGGAATGCAAACAAAAAATTAATATGTAACATGATTTACATTGCTGGAACATAACAAATTTACCTACATATTTTTGTTCCAGGTACAAGCTGAGAAGCTGGTGGTTGAATCGGATGATGTCGCAGAGGGGATAGTGCAGCTCGTCTCCGAGCAACATGTCACGGAGCTTGTCATGGGAGCAGCAGCCGATAAGCATTATACAAAGTACGTCACGAATTTCTCGAGTGATACGTTTATAACTGAACACTTGGCAGTCATTAGTATTACCACACAAAAAATAAAACCCTAAATCCTTGTTTCAAGAGTTCAGGAATATGAAGGCCCTCAAGTCCAAGAAAGCACAGGTTGTAGAACAGCAGGCGGATCCTTTCTGCAGAATATGGTACATTTGCAAAGGAACGCTCGTTTTCCGCAGGTACGGTTGGTCGACCGCGGGTAATCTTCACTTTGTGTTCTTATTAGGATTACAGCCCGTTTGAAATGTTTGCCTCCCTGTCTTTGCCGTCTCTGTTCTAGGAAGGATGTTTCCCTTAGCAATGAAGCAATGAGAGGAGATAGGCGAAAGTCTGGTGATCAACAGTTTTCAGTGGATAGATCAACTAGCTTGTCAGACCTTGGACCAAACCTCGGACCGCAGACAGGAAGGACTAGTCTGTGCAGATCATATGATAATGAAAAGGTAATCCATGATGTAAATTTGCTTGGTAAATACACAAAGTAGATGAATTGTTACATCATGCTGTTTTATCTGGTAGTCCATCAGTTCCTCACCTATAGTGCTGAAATCTAATTTTACTCAAACTTCGAGACAAGGACAATTAATTTTTGTAAAAAAAACTTGATGTGAAGTTCTTACCTTATCGCATGCAGGACATTGTTAGAGAATTTGAGGAGCCTGACAATAAGTTCCAGCATATGCTCTGGGAGTTAGACAGTGTAAGAAAACAAGCTTATGAAGAAAAATGCAGTCGCCAGAAGGCAGAAAGGGAGTTACTTGAGACCTTCCAAAAAGTAAGAGTAGCTTAATTTTCATTTAACAGACATATCAAGTATACTACTGTTAACAGTTAATTTAGTTGCATGGATGTAAGAAGCGCTTGCTACTGTGCTTGTGCAGCACCTTCACAAACTTTACCACCAGTAATAAATTTTTAAACAAAATGCCCATTGTGTTGGATAACTGCCTGCTACATATTCGAATGAAATACATTCTCACATTTAGTCTATCCAACAGGCACGAGACTCCGAGAATCTGTACTTAAGAGAAGTGAAGCAAAGGAATGAAACAGAGGAAAAGTTGACAACAACAATGGAGGAAGTTGAGAGACTCACAGAAAGAACTGATGAACTTTGCGCAAAGCTTCAGGAAGAACACAAGAAAAGATTGTCCCTGGAGAAGAGAACTGCCCACTCAGACCGTATCGTCAAGGATTTGATGCTGCAGCGTGACAAAGCTGTAAGAGAGATACAAGCCCTACATGCAAAGAAAGGAGAGTCTAGTGCAACCGCAGAGGGACAAATGCACATCACAGAGTTATCCTGCTCAGAGATTAAGGAAGCAACCAACAACTTTGACCACTCATTAAAGATTGGAGAAGGTGTTTACGGAAGTGTGTACAAGGGCTTTCTTCGGCACACAAATGTAGCAATAAAGAAGTTAAATCCCGAAAGCACACAGTCACAGTTCAATCAAGAGGTTGAATTATTGGTTCTAGTTAATTGTCTGGTATTTTGCTAGTTCAAATAAGTTACCGTGTTGCGGAAAGTTAAGTTTGTTCATGATGCCTACTTTGCAGGTAGAGATTCTCAGCAGGGTGCGGCATCCAAACCTGGTTACTCTTATAGGAGCTTGCAAGGAGGATCAAGCTTTTGTCTATGAATACATGCCCAATGGAAGCTTGGATGACCGCCTGGCTTGCAAGGACAATTCTAAACCTCTTAGTTGGCAGTTGCGCACCCGCATCATTTCTGATGTTTGCTCTGCGCTGATCTTCCTCCATTCTAATAAACCTCATAGCATTGTTCACAGTGACCTGAAAGCTTCTAACATTATTCTTGACAGGAATAATGTAGCTAAGCTCAGTGGTTTAGGTGTGTGCCGAATGTTCAATGATGAGTTCAGGAACACAACCACTCTATATAGGCATACCCACCCAAAGGGATCCTTTGCGTACATTGATCCTGAATATGTCATGACTGGTGATCTGACACCCCAATCTGATGTATACTCTTTCGGAGTCGTGCTCCTACGCCTCTTGACTGGAAGACCAGGATTTGGGCTGTTGAAAGATGTACAACGGGCGACGGAGAAGGGTTGCTTGGAAGCACTACTGGATTCATCTGCTGGGGATTGGCCAGCTATGCAGGCTGAGCAATTGGCTCAGGTAGGTCTGAGGTGTTGTGAAATTAGAAGAAAAAATCGCCCTGACCTGAAAACGGAGGTTTGGACTGTGCTTGAACCAATGTTGAAATCTGCTACCAATATGCTATGTTCCCTGTCATTTAAATCAGTATCAGAAGACCTTGGTGGTGTGCCATCCTACTTCATCTGTCCAATACTACAGGTGAGTCATACATTTCACTTGGTTGATATCATTTTCTTCTACTGTCAGTTTTGATACATTAAAGTATGGATGACTATCTGTAAAAGATACAGAGCATGTTTGATTAACCTTAAATTTCCCCTGCATTTTGTTTCCAATAACCATTCTTAGTAATTTTAGACAAAGTCAGTCGGTTTCTTGCATAGACAGCAATTTGTAATTTCAGGTTGTTTCACCTTTTACATTTCTATGGTGCAGGATGTGATGAGGGAGCCTCTAATTGCTGCGGATGGTTTTACCTATGAAGCAGAAGCTATAAGGGAGTGGATTGACAGTGGTCACCATACATCACCCATGACAAATCTTGAACTACTCCACCGTGATCTTTTGCCGAACCATGCCCTCCGCTCTGCGATCCAAGAATGGCTGCAGACAAATGCAAATTAACATGTTAGCTTTATCACCATGGAACTTTGAAATGGAAATTTGCTGTGTGCTTAACTCCTTAACTCGGATTAATCTGCACAAACCAAACGCTTCCGTGTTATTCTGAAAGAATGACTTAAGATTAATCTGCACATACTTTTTGTTTCGTATCTTGAGCTAGGTAAAATGCAATAACTTGGGGCTTCATAAGTGGGATGCTGGACTTTGCACATGGATTTATAAAGAGAAAACTGTTTTTGGTGATGATACCGCTGTTACATGCTCACACTGCTTGATTGAACAATCAATAATGTTGTTCTACTGACTGGCCTCTGAATGTCGATGGCTCATGAAAGATTGCATGAAAATGCTGGGCCGGCAGCACGTCTCACGAGGTTAGCCGTGCCCTAGCCGCCCCCACCTACAAGCCCTACCCGATCTAGGCTAGCGCTGCGCCGATGGGAAGCTCCACCCCCGCCACGCTCACCTCTCGCTCGCCCCACACCCACGCCGTCGCCCCTTTTCCCCATGGCTAACGACGGAGGCTCCAGCTCCGGCACGAGCTCCGGCATCCCCTCTGGCTCGTGTTTGTCGAGCCAGGGCGCAGGTGGTACCTCTCTCCCTCTCCTTCTCTCTCAAATCATCTAGATCCAACCCTATAGTGCATCTACCGAGAGTGTTTTAGGTTTAACATTGGTATCAGAGCGATCTATTCCTAGATCTTATCTATTCCTAGATCTTTTCGGTAGAAACAGAAATCAAAAGCAAAAGAGAAAAAGACCTAGATCTAAAGAGCGCCTGTCCTATGGCCACGCCTTTCCTCTCAATCTAGATGGGCATCCCTTTTGGGAGACATCTAGAAGAAGAAATACTCCTTCGGGGGCAAAGAAAACTCTAGATCTAAGCCCCAAAATCAGAGACAACCCCAAAAACAGCGCCAAATCCCGCATGCAAGGAAAACCCCAAAGAAATCCCTAACCCTATTTTCCCCACAGATGCATCCCCAAAAGAGACTCAAAAAAGGGAGGGGGGGGGGTGAACCCACCGGCCGCCGCCGCGCGCCGGCCAAAAGGCCCCACCACTGCGCCGCTTGACGGGCGTGCGCCCACCCTCGGGTGGACGCACCGCCGCCAAGGGGGGCAGAAGGGGGGCAGCTCGTCACTCCTCTCTGGCTCGTCGCTCGCGGCGTGGGGGAAGAGGATGGACGAAGGGGGAAGGAGTGGTGGCGCTGTAGAAGGGAGGGGACCGTCGCCGGCATAGCTGCCGTACGGATGACCGCCTCCCCTCCCCAACGCCGCCGGAGAGGAGCTCGCCGCCGGCCCCGCCGCTCGCCGCGCGTGGGGCAACAGCCACCACTGCTACGGACAAGGGAGAGGGAGGGGCGCGCCTCGGGCGGCCACCTCGCCTCAAGCCTCGCGTGCGCCGCCGGAGCAAGGGAGAGGGAGGGGCGCGCCTCGGGCGGCCACCTCGCCTCAAGCCTCGCGTGCGCCGCCGGAGCAAAGGGAGAGGGAGGGGCGCGCCGAGGACGGCCGCCTCGCCTCGGCCTCACGCGGGCTGCGCCGCCAGAGCGAGAGGGAGGGGCGCGCCGAGGGCGGCCGCCTCGCCTCGGCCTCGCGCGGGCTGCGTCGCCAGAGCGAGAGAGAGGGGGCTCGCGGGGGGAGTGGGGGGAAAATGATTAGGGTTTGGAGGGGGGCGGCGGCCTGGGCGTTTTTATACGGCCGAAAGGCGCACTCAGCCATCCGATCTAGGGCAACCGCGATGAACGGCCGAGATCGCGCGGCGCGAGTGGCCGCGGGCGTTTCGCGGGCCACGCGGGCGGCGCCGGGCCAAGCAGGCCTCGCTGGCAGGCCGATGCTGGGCTGGAGCGGGTCCGATGCTGGCCAAGCGTGCGTGTTAAGTGGCTGGCCGCAAGCGGGCCGCTGGCTGGGCAAGTGGGCCGCGGCAGCGCAGTCAGCAACCGCGCGCGCGTTAGATAGCAAGTGGACCGCCGTTGGCCGTGGGCCACGCTCAGATCCAACAGTGCAGAGTAGTCTTTTTTTTTCTGTCTTATTTTTAAGAAGCTGTTTTATTGTTTTCTGCTTAGATTTTTAAGCAATTTCCAACAGTTTTTTCTCTAGCCATTTTATTTCAAGTGTATTTTGACTAGAGAATGATATTAAAGCAGAATTTTTTCTGTAAAGATTAAAGTTTATGAAAGTTATTATTAATGTTTCCGCTGCAAATAGTTGATTTAAATTGCAATAATGGAATAAAGTTTGTTTAAATTTTGTTATAAAGATGTGACAAAGTAATTAAAGATGATTGTGTCCCATGTTATTAATTGACCAACGTTATTAATAAGCATGATCATGATCCTTTTCATTGAGTATTAAAGGTGCATTTAACTTTATTTCTACCCAACGGTGATGTAATTTTAAATAGCACAAACAATTGCATGCTTAATTTATACCAACGTTGGATTAATGCATACAGTTTTTTTTTGGTGATCTCACATCTTTTGTGGTTTTCAGGAGGTCTCAACCTCATGAGCTGTTTGAAGGACATCCCGCTGCTAAGGGGGGACAACTACTCCGAATGGAGGAAAAAGGTTGATCTGGCGTTTGTATGCGCCGAAGTGGACTGGGTGGTTGACACCAAGCAACCGGTCAAGCCTGCTGACCCTATCAGGGGCGATGCTGAGGAAAGTGCTGCGTTTGAGAAAAGGAAGAGGGACCATGCTCCATTGGAGCTAGCCTACTCGATTGATAATCAAAAGTGGGTGAACGCCAACAAGAAATGTTTGGCTTTTGTAAATAACACAATTGAGAACGCCATAGTGGGCTCAGTTGGAGAATGTGCCTCCGTGGGCGAATACCTTGCCAAGATAAAGAGCCAGTTACTGGCTCTTCAAAGATGTATGCGACCCAGCTGTTAAAACAGCTGGTGACTGAAAAGTACACGGGAGGGCCACACGGAATAAGAGAGCACATCTTGAGGATGTCAAACATGGCAGCCAAGCTGAAGCCCATGGATGAGGACCTCGAGCTAAAGCCTGCACTTCTGGTGCACCTGGTGATGGCCTCTCTTCCACAGCCATTTGAGAACTTCGTAATAAACTATAACATGTCCCCTGAAAAGTGGGACATAGAAAAGACCATTAGAATGTGCTCCCAAGAGGAGGAAAGGCTGAAGGCCCTTCACGGTGGTTCCTTGAACTTCGTGAAGGACAATAGGAAGAGGAGCTTCACAAACAGTAATCATGGTGGCTCACCTTCCAAGCCACAAGGCAAGGGCCCACAGCAGCACCAGTACCAGCACCAGCAATCCACCCCTGGGGAAAAAGACCAGTGCCACCACTGTAAGAAGGTTGGCCACTACAAGAAAGATTGTCCAGTTCGGCTGAAGTACATCATGGCCAAAAACGGTAAAGATATAGTCTCTTTTGTTAATGAATCTCTGTATGAAAAGTTTTCTAGATCTACTTGGTGGATTGATTCTGGTGCAACTGTTCATGTTGCCAACTCTTTACAGGGGTTCCATTCGACAAGGATTTTGCCAAAAAGAGAAAGACTCATTGAAGTGGCGAATGGGATTGAAGCAGAAGTGGAGGCCATTGGTGACATCCCTCTGGAGCTGGCTGATGGCTCTTCTCTTTTGCTTAAGGATGTTCTTTTTTTTCCTTCAATTCATAGAAATTTAATAAGTGTGTCGTGCTTGGACAAAGATTCTTATGAGTGTTATTTTGGAAATGGCAAATGTGCCATTTGGTTAAAAGATATTTGTGTGGGTGTTGCTACCTTACATGACAAGCTATATTTATTATCCTTGCATGAGAAAGTATTTTCTGTGTGTGATGTGAATGAAAAAGTTTCCTTGTCGAACAAAGAATAAAAGAAAAGAAAGCGAACACTTGACTCGTCGAAATTATGGCACTGCAGATTAGGCCATATTTCGAGGGGAAGAATAGAAAGCCTCGTTAAAAATGACATTCTTCATCCGTTAGAGTTTTCAGACATAGAACAATGCATAGATTGCATTAAAGGAAAGTATGTAAAACAAATTAAAAAGGGTGCAAACCGAAGTATAGCTACACTAGAAATAATCCACACGGATATTTGTGGACCGTTTCCGGTGAAAAGTGTGGATGGCTATGATTCATTGATAACATTCACGAATGATCACTCCCGATATGGTTATATTTATCCAATTAAAGAAAGATCTGAAGCATTGGATAAATTTAAAATTTTCAAAGCTGAAGTAGAAAATCAGCATGATAAAAGAATCAAGATAGTTCAATCCGATCGTGGGGGGGGGGAGTACTACGGTCGGCATACTCCATATGGTCAAGTACCAGGACCTTTTGCAAGGTTCCTGCAGGAAAATGGAATAGTCGCCCAGTATTATATGCCAGGCGAACCTCAGCAAAACGGAGTAGCTGAAAGGCGTAACCGTACCCTTATGGATATGGTGCGCAGTATGATGAGCTATTCCACCCTCCCATTGGGATTGTGGATGGAGGCGCTAAAAACCGCCATTCACATTCTCAACAGAGTACCAAGTAAGTCGGTGCCCAAAACACCGTATGAATTGTGGACAGGCAGATTCCCCTCTCTGCACCACTTGAGGGTCTGGAGGAGCCCAGCTGAGGCAAAAGTTTTCAATCCAAACATTGCAAAGTTAGACCCAAAAACAGTATCTTGCCACTTCATTGGCTATCCAGATAAGTCAAAAGGTTATCGTTTCTACTGTCCTGACAGATACACAAAGTTTGTAGAAACGAGACATGCAGTCTTCTTGGAGGACGAATTGATGAGGGGGAGCACGGTAGCTCGGGAAATTGATCTTGAGGAGAAGAGGGTGCATGCACCTAATCCGATGACTCAGGAGCCATTTTTCTCGCTACCTGTTGTGCCACCATCTACAACCCCTGAAGTTGTGGTGTCGGCACCTGATGTGACTCCACATGTGACAACAATGGGCGAAAGTTCAGAACCTGTCCATCAGGAGCCACCTGAACCCACTGTTGAGCACGAAAGGGAGCCAGAACAGCCTCATACAGTAAATGTGCCTGAACCCGAGGCAAGAAATGAGCAAGAGTCTGATGAACTCAGAAGGTCTAAAAGAGAACGAAGACCAGCCATTTCCAAAGAAATTTACAAAGTCTACAATGTAGTTCATATGGAGGGAGATCCTACCTCATATAAAGAAGCCATGAGTAGCCCTCACTCAGCCAAGTGGGTGGAGGCAATGGAAGATGAAATGAAATCAATGAGTTCCAACAATGTTTGGGACCTAGAGGAAATTCCTAAAGGAGCCAAAACAGTAAGATGCAAATGGGTCTACAAAACAAAGTATGACTCCAATGGGAATGTAGAAAAGTACAAAGCTAGACTTGTGGCAAAAGGCTTTACGCAAAGAGAAGACGTAGATTACAATGAGACTTTTTCTCCGGTCTCATGTAAGGACTCCTTCAGAATCATCATGGCACTAGTTGCACATTTTGATTTAGAGTTGCATCAAATGGATGTTAAGACAACATTTCTAAATGGAGATTTAGAAGAAAATGTTTACATGAAACAACCCAAGGGTTTTTTCATGGAGGGGAAGGAACATATGGGATGCCGCCTAAAGAAATCCATTTATGGGTTAAAGCAAGCCTCTAGGCAGTGGTATTTAAAGTTTAATGATACAATTAAAAGATTTGGATTCAAGGAAAATGTTGAGGACAACCGTATTGATGCAAAGTTCAAAAGTGGGAAATATATTTTCCTAATTCTGTATGTGGATGACATTCTGCTTGCCAGCAGTGATGTTAGTCTACTACTAGAGACAAAGAAATTTTTGTCATCAAATTTTGAGATGAAAGACCTTGGTGAAGCTTCTTATGTTTTGGGCATAGAAATTCACTGAGATAGAAAGAATGGAGTGTTAGGACTGTCGCAGAAAGCGTATTGTGAAAAGATTTTGAAGAAATACAATATGCATGCGAGTAATGCAACACCTGCTCCCATAGTCAAGGGCGATAGTTTTGGGAAATCCCAATGTCCAAAGAATCAATATGAGATCGATCAAATGAAGTCAGTACCATATGCTTCGGCTGTTAGAAGCTTACAGTATGCACAAGTGTGCACTCGCCCTGACTTAGCATTTATCACCGGGGTACTCGGTAGATATCAAGAGAATCCAGGCATAGAGCACTGGAAGATGGTAAAGAAAGCTTTGCGTTATGTGCAAGGCACAAAAGGCCTCATGCTAACATATAGAAGATCTGATTCCCTAGAGATAAAAGGGTATTCATATGCGGATTTTGCGGGAGATAAAGACGACAGAAAGTCCACGACAGGGTATGTCTTTACTCTCGCAGGAGGTGCTATTTCGTGGAGAAGCGCCAAACAGTCGATAGTTGCATCATCTACGATGTATGCAGAATTTATAGCATGTTATGAGGCCATGGGACAAGCATTATGGTTAAAGAAATTTTTGCCCGACTTGAAAGTGGTTGACTGCATCAGCAGGCCACTAAAGATGTACTGTGACAACGAGCCCGCAGTATTCTATGCTCACAACAACAAGTCGAGTAATGCTACAAAGTCTATAGATATAAAGTATTATATTGTGAAGGACAAAGTCCAAGATCAAACTATAAGACTCGAGCATATAAGGACAAAGGATATGCTTGCGGATCCGCTAACGAAAGGCTTACCACCCAATGTGTTTAAGGAACACATAGCCGGCATGGATTTAATGGGAAGTCTATGATTCCTGGACTACAGAGGCCCAAAAGTAACAGGATTTGTTTCAAAACATGAAGTATATAGTGGCTGTCTGATTCTATCGGCAATTGAGCTGAGACGATGAAACATGCTCTATGTATCGTTCTGTGATGGAATAAGTAAAGAACAAGGTTAAAAGTAAAGTCGAGATCAAGGGGGAGAATGTTAGATAGATCTCTCCCCGTTCGAGCCCAACGGCCGAACGGAGTCCCTTATCCGCGCCCTGATCGGGGGCGTCCCACCTCATCTGGTGGGTGGGCCCCTGTCGCCAGCGCTATATAAAGAGGTGGGGGGCTGGCAGCACGCCTCACGAGGTTAGCCGTGTCCTAGCCGCCCCCACCTACAAGCCCTACCCGATCTAGGCTAGCGCTGCGCCGACGGGAAGCTCCACCGCCGCCACGCTCACCTCTCGCTCGCCCCACACCCACGCCGTCGCCCCTTTTCCCCATGGCTAACGACGGAGGCTCCATCTCCGGCACGAGCTCCGGCATCCCCTCTGGCTCGTGTTTGTCGAGTCAGGGCGCAGGTGGTACCTCTCTCCCTCTCCTTCTCTCTCAGATCATCTAGATCCAACCCTATAGTGCATCTACCGAGAGTGTTTTAGGTTTAACAAATGCATCTGAGAGTGGAACTATCAATTTGTACAACCATATATGTTGCACGTCATTCTACATGTTACATCCATTCTAAAATCTATTATTCACAGCATCCATGTATCTATTCCGAAAGTCCACAATGATCAAAATTTAACTCTTCAGAACGTAAATCAATTCTCAATGACCTTTTATCAGCTTCTTTTGTCCTCTTGTCAATTACACAAATCCATAAAGTTGAACAGAAGCTTCTCTGGGAAATGTTCGACATACCAGGTCTGTTGAATTTTCTTACCAATGCAGGTTGCTAATTTTTTTTTAAAGGTATGATGTCCTTGTATCAAATGACCGACCAAATTGCCAGTACAATCTGACCAGGAACTTGCGAAACGAAATATCAATTGGTATCCTCAGAAGTCAGTAACCAGAAAGAAACTTGTTTCTCCTTGCAGACGCGATCTATCCATCTTGACTTTGATTTTTAGCAGGAGCTAGTTCATCAGTATGTCAGGATATCACTATGTCAGGACTGCGAGCATGCAATTTCTTATTGACAGGCACTTCCATCCAAATGAGTTCGATGGAGATTCCAATGGATACAAGCTGCATCCTCAACCTTCAGGTATTGTAGTTCCAAGGTATAATGCCCGTATATGCTGGTCAACACAGACTAACAAACCGGAGATGTCTTGATGTACATTACTATGTTGACAGCTTGAGAGCCATCTTCAGAGAAAGAACAATACTGCAGATGTTTAATCACATCAGAGTTATATGTCCTGGACAACAATTCCACATCTTGAAAGCAACCATTTGTTGGGCACTGCCGGCCAGGGAGACATTACGGCCTATGATGATTTAAAAATATTGAGATGGAACGTCCTCCATCTAATGGGACGATTTCATTGCTAAGTATTAAAAGACAGTTATTGAGGGCAGGCCTGTCAAACAGCTTGTTGGAAGCAGTGGAAACTTCAAAAAAACACACCAAAATATGAGTCTTTTCCAAGAATGGAGGACAAGTTTTCAGCTAATGTCTGAAGGGTAAACCGACCTTTCCTAAACGGAAACCACATTTTCTTATTGGACTGGACTTGGGACCCAAAGTAAGAGGAAGACTAAATCCAAGGCCACTCTTCAAAATCGCCACCAGACCCTCTCGTTCAGACCTTCTGTGAACTGACACTTCCAAGGAAAAGCAAAGGGACAAAAGGGCCAAGGATGACGTTGATATTGATGCCCATGGGTTGATGAGAAGTGGTGCAGCACAATTAGGCACTTCCATAAGCCTTCTAGACCAGTTCCATATTCTATTTGAGGTGGGGCTTCTGTGGTTCAGGTTCTGCTGAACCAGATAGCAAAAGAAGAATCTAGATTTGATGATGTTACTCTTGGTTTTAAACGGTATATAGGGAGCAACAAAGATGGATGAAGAAGAGGTTCACATCGCGGTCGGAAAGAACTTCAGGAAAGAGAAGGCTAATATACTGTGGGCTACCGCAAAGTTCCCAAGGGCCACAATAGTTCTTGTCAATGTTCACTGGCCATCCAAGTGGATGCCCTTCAGTAAGATTTCTTTAGCCAAATATTTTCCATTATTTGTACAGATCTAAGGGTCACCCATGTGCGAATTCAGTGTACTATATTTCAATTTGTGTGTGAATAGAAAGTAAGATGCCTAATCAAACTTCTCCGGTATGATAAACAGCCTTTTCCTTATCTCCTGTTATTCTGGAAGATACACACAGAGCAGTTGTGGGTAGTAAAAATGTTGTAGAAGATTACACACACAACTTATTGCAACAAATAGTTATATTGATAACAGATAAAGTACTCCCTCCGTCTCAAAAAAGATGTCGCAAATTTTTCTAAATTTGGATGTATCTAGACACTAAATTTAGACAAACTTCCGAATCTATTTTGAGACGGAGGGAGTATAACTTTATTTTATGAGCTGTATAAAATAGTTGTATGTTTCTACCCAACAACTGCAGTGGGTGGCAAGCTGCTATACAGGTTTGCAGATGAAAAGGAGAAGGAGATGCACAGAGGCAGAGAGACGGAAGCAATGGTCAGGATGTTATCACAATACAAAAGCCTGTGTGACACAAGAGAGGTAAAGCTATCTATCATGAGAGCTCAACGCAAATTTTTTGCAAACGAATGGACATGATAGCTCCCGTACCCATATGTGCATGTACATTTGTATTTCCGATCTACCGGAGTTAGATTGTAGTTCAGATGAAGATAATTCAGGTTACAGCGATGCTCGTGAGTTCAAAAGGCTCTGTACTTATCTGATATTTGTTTGAGAACGTGGGTGAACACGGATTAGCAATAATAACATAAGCTGAATAACTGTTTTATTCAACACTAATAGCTAACCAGACATACCATGTGGAGATGGATCAAATTAATGTTAAATTAAGTTCTGTATGATGAGGGTAACAGATAACTATTTCGCATAAGACATGTTTGGTGAACAGGCATGTACCTTTGCAGGTGAGGGCGCATTACATCACACACGATGACATTCTTACTGGTCTTGTGAACCTGATAAAGAAGCTCAAGATTAAGAGAATCGTCATCGGTTCAAGGTGAGATCGTAAAAGTGAACTCATCCCCCAAAAGAGGGCATTTCCCTCTTGGTATATGTTACTCGAGGTAGCATGTTCACCACAAATGAACAGTAGCTTAGCGCATACAACAGTGTAACACTGAACCAAGTTATGCAGGAATATGGCAAAGCAAGAGGTGCTTCGCAAATGCTGTCAGGTTTGGGTGGTGATCAATGGCAAATACGTGTCCACTAGGTATAGTTTTCTCTCAAGTCCACAACTGCATTTGAACTATTCTCAGTAACATATGGATCAAATCCAGTGATTACTTGATGGATGAGATCATTCTTAAGTGCAGTAGTGATCATCTAAGGCATACGGGAAGCATTGGGTACGGGGGGAGCTCTGAATTGTTGGCATCTACACATGAGCTGAGCGACGAATCTGATGGATACACAACACCACCCAGTGATTTTGTAAGTAACTTTTTAGTAAAGTTTTACACACATGCAAACAATAACTGTTTCGGTTTACAAGTTTATGACCATGGTTCAGAGTTTGGGTCCTGAACCAGGTTTGAGCACGTAGAATTAGAGACAGCTCTCGCGACCCGCGTCGTCCCCCGCGGACGACCGGGCCGCACCTCCGTTCCCCGTCTCTCCGCCACCCCTTGCTCCTCTCTCCCCCGCCGTCGCCGGCGGTCATCGCAGGGCTAGGCCCGGACGGCGCTGGTGGCGGCGGCCCCTCGACTTTCCGCTCTCGGCGGAGCTCTGCGCTGGGTGGGGCGACTCTGGGTGGTGCTCTCAGGCGGCAGCAGGTCCTGCTCGGCGGCGGGGCTTCCCGGCGCGGACCAGCGCGGACTGCAGCGCGGTGGGGCAGCCGTTGGCGGCGGCGCCTTGCAGCGGCACGGGCAGGCGGCGATGGTGCCCGCTCGGCCCAGATCTGGGCCCATTTGGGCCCCATCTGGGCTTGGGCGGGTCAGCACCCCTCCTGGCGGCGGCTTGGCTTCCTGAAGATGGACATGGATCGTCGGCAGCCATTTGGGATGGCGGAGCTGCGCGTTGGCTTGTTGCAGCGGGGCGACAGGGCTTTACGGGCCCGATTTGGGCTCGGCCGGGCCCGATGGGGCCTGGTGTGCCCTTGTTGCCACGTCCGGTCGGCTACCGCGAAAGCGGTGGAGGCAGTTCCCTCCCGCTCGACAGCGGCGCTGCCGTCCCTGACTACTGCTGCACCATCCTATTCCGTCTTCAGACCTCGGGACGACGTCCGCAGGGAGACGGCGAGGGTGACTACAAGACCGTGGTAGCGCACGTTGGTGGACGGCAAGTTGGAGGAAGTGCTACGGAGCAATCGGGGTTGTTGTTTGGGGTCGGGCGAAATCCCTGCTAGCTCGACTGGCACCGACGTGGTGCCGCCTGTGGGTGCCGCCGTTCCTTCCTGAAGGACGTTGGGTGTACCCCTCCTCACCCCCCCTCCGAGTACCGGGGGAAACCCTAGGATCAGTCCGGGCAACAGCGTCGTTGACGTCGCATTCCTTATTGAGGGTGTTGCTTGGTACGCGGCGACTCGAAGCACTAGGTTCGCGGTGGGACAAGTCCAGAGGGCGCAGCGGTTGCGGGTCATCTTTGCTTAGTCGATCTACTGTTGTTGTCATTGTTTTCTTTTTTTTGTTTCTCTTTGTTTTCGTTTGGGTGTGCTGGTGCTGAGGCTCCCAGCTATATCATTGTATCTGTTGTTTGCTATATTAATATAGCGGGGCGAAAGCCTGATTTGAGAGTTTGGGTCCTAACTCGTGGCATATTCTCAAGTATGACTCATTTGAGGCAGATGATATCATGGATGGGAATGGGGTGATTCAGATGGATGGTGCTGATCAATCAGCAAAGGTATAACTTGCCTTGGTTTTGCTTTTAACGAAACTACTAAAACATGTGCATTAAGAATTTATACCTAAGTTTGTCCACACATACAGGTAAACAAATGACATCGTATTTGAATTCATTCTGCGCTTAAGTATGTTTGACCAAAATGATACTTACCACTGTTGCCATAAAGGCAGGTTGTTGAACTGTTTTATATGGACAGAGTGTTACATATAACTTCCAAAATGTGCAACTTGTGTTCATAACGTTAAGATTTGCTTCATTTCCGGTATGACGTGCAGGAAGCTGAACAAAGCATTGAGGAATCTAACAGCTATGAGGAGCTGGAATTTTTTCCAGAAGAGGGCGCTGATGAATCTGATGAGATACAGAGTTCCAGAAATATTTCTGAAAAATCTGCAAAATTGATGGTACGCATGACACAAACTTTTTCATAATCCATCCCGTTTGAAATCAGAACCAGTAGAGCTTGGACAGAAAAAACATGGCTAGGTGAAGGTTCCAACATATGACCATGATAGGTGATAGAAAATCACGGGACACAAAGTGTGTGTCACACAACATCGGTACATCATTGAATCTCTTGATTACTTCTTCAGTATGTGGAATTATTTATTTTTTTGAGAAAAACGCAAAGGAGTCTTTGTGTTTTATTTTATTGAAAAGATAGGGTTTGATACACGCCTCCTAGGAGGTTTCAAGTCCATTACAAATTTATTAAGTTCCTAGTGTACATCCCAGGTAGTTGGCCAGACGTCTCTTAGGCCTCTAGCGCCTACTGTGATCCATGGGATTTTTGTTTTGTTATAACAGGAAATGGAGGAACTCCGAAGGAGATTAAAATATCTGCAGGATGAGGGCCATGATTATGAAGAAAACATCCCGTCACCCAGGAAAAAGAATGATCTGCTGAGGGAGAAGACCTTATTGAAGAAAAGATACCCACATCTACAAATTCCAGATCACATTGCGGAGTTTCCCATGTCGCGTATCACGAAAGCGACCAACAATTTCTACTCGCAAAATCTCATAGGAGAAGGAGGCTATGGCCCAGTGTACAAAGGAAGACTAGGTGGCGTCACAGTGGCTATCAAGTTGTTGAGACCCCATGGTAAACTCCATGGAAGACAAGGTTTCCCAGAGTTTCAGCAGGAGGTAAATATAATAGACATTCTATCAGGCCATTCATTTACTGTTTGAGTATGCACACAACATAGCCTACCAATAACTATAAGAGGAAGAGGCAAACACTGATTCAGTACAGAGTAATTTAGGCTGGGGCTTTTCCCCTTTTCGAAAAAAAAGTACAGAGTAATAAGCAAGTATTCCTATCTGAACTGTAGTAGAATCCCGATAGGATCCCTGTTTCCGGACTTTTTTTAAGAGAACTGTTATTACAAATTTTAACACCATGTTGATCGATAATCAGTTAAGTAGCTGGAACAAGTATCAGGCTTGCATACCTTACTACTTGGAGAAGCATCTCCTGAACTGCATTATCGTAACCGGAGGAAATGGCAATCACGTTTGGAACTCTCCAGGTTGTAGTGCTGAGCAGAATCGAGCACCCACACATCGTGAAGCTGATCGGCGTGTGCCAGGAATCATGCGCCCTCGTTTACGAGCACCTCCCCAACGGCACGCTCATGGATGGGCTCTCCAAGGGGCTCCCATGGAAGGACCGCATCAGGATCCTCGCCGAGCAGCGGTCAGCCCTGGCGCACCTCCACTCCAGCCGCCCCCAGGCCATCATCCACGCGGACCTGAAGCTGACGAACATCCTCCTCGACGCCGGGAACACGAGCCGGCTAGGGGACTTCGGCACCGCGCGCGTCGTGCAGATGAAGCCGCTGGAGGACACAATCTGCCGGCGGACGAACCCGATGGGCACAATGGGGTACATGGACCCTGTGTTTTTCACGACCGGCGAGCTTACCGCGGAGTCGGACGTGTACGCGTTTGGCGTGGTGATCCTGCAGGTTCTCACGGGGCTGCTCGACCTCAACATTGCCGAGCAGGCGCAAGAGGCGATCAGGATGGACGCCGTGCACAGCCTGCTGGACGCGTCGGCCGGGAGCTGGCCCGGGGTGCAGGCAGAGCGGCTCCTGAGGCTGGCGCTGAGGTGCTGCCACATGGAGCGGAACCGGCGGCCAACCATCACGTCCGACGCCGACTGGAGACCACTGGACATCCTACGGACCATGGCGACTGGAAGTAAGCCCTGGAGATGGAGTCAAGGCAGCTGAAGAATAGACTTGCAGCGCAATTGGCAACTTGCAGCAAAATGATAATAAACAGTACAAGCATTTCTCTTGCAGACGGAGTACTATCTATTGATGCGTAGTAGTAAGAACACATAAGGTACAACATAACCGAGCATTATATTCTCTTACTGTAATTTTAGATCATTGTAAACTGGAGTGGCAACTTATAGATAGGCGTGCGCGGTGTTTTTTTTGGAACCGTGCACCAAACATGTCTGTAATAGTATTAGTGTATACGACTTCTGATCCGATTTAATTGTCACAATAAAACAACAACAATTAAATCGGATCGGAGGAAGTACTAATTGTCGATTCATGATCCTACTAAATCGAAGTAGTACTATAAAACCTAGATCAATGCACGGAGAAGACTGGTCTTTTGTAGAGTACCTATTTCGAGTGGAGATTTGGTGCACATGGGCATCGATGATCCCGCTTTAAAAAAAATCAAAAATCATATTTTTGAGTTCCAAAAAATTCTAAAAATAAATTATGATGTAGCCTGTGGTTTATACCTCAAACGTGCAAAATCTTAAACCCTAAACCCTAAACCCTTAATCTAAAAGTTCAGGCTTTGTCGTTTTTGTGCAGTTCTAAATACAAAGCACTTCGAATTGAGATTTTACACGTTTGTGGGATACATCATTAGCAACTTTTAGGATTTTGTTTCATGATTTTGTGAAACTTATAAATTTTATTTTTTAATAAGAAAGGAGCACCGGAGCTTGGGAGACAAAAGGACTTTCCGACCAATTTCCACATTTTGAGCCAACCTATAACTTCATATTTATATGAATTCTGCTTCTTACTCCCTCCATTTAGAAATATAAGATGTTTTAGATTTATGAAGAAGATGTATCTAGACACCTTTTAGTGTTATATGTTCAAATAAATCTAGATACTAAGATACATCTCATTTATAAACCTAAAATATCTTATATTTTGAAACGGAGGAAGTACATTAGAAGAATGAATTTACTTGAGCTGCGATATAAGGCGAGTGGTTGGACTTCGACGGTGGCCACCCATGAGGATGCAGACCACGCATCCACCCGCTACTACGAGAGAAGACAACGTGCAATGCGATTACAGCTAATCGAGAAGCACATATCGATGGGGATTTGATCGCGGCGGCATCAATCGAACACGAGTAGATTAAGAGCATCACTAGTAGTAATTCTAAACCCTCAAATTTTTAAAGCAGTTTAAGGGTTGAGAAATGACATTTTTTGGCACTTTTAAGGGTTAAAAAACAAGGGCAAATACTAGAACCCTTAAACCCTTAAAACTGAGGGTTGAGGGCAGAGACTAGAACCCTTAAACCCTCAAAACTGTCATACCTCGGGGCAGCGCGGCGGGTCGGCGAGGAGAGCTCGGGACGGCGCGGCTACCTCTGGCCCGCCTGGCTCGGGGAGGTCGGGGGGCGGGGCGCGGCGGCTCGGGGGAGGTTGGCGAGGCAGCAGGCGACAAGGGGGCGGGGCGCGGCGGCTGGGAGAGCTCGGGGCGACGGCGGCACGGCTCGGGAGCGCGCTACGGGGACGGGAGGCGGCGAGGAAAGGCGGAACCGACAACGGGAAGTGTGGGGCAGCGGGCGGAGGGAGGCGCGCGTTGACGGGAGGCGGGGGCCGACCGGAATGGCGGCTGGCGGCTGCCGGCGGCTCGGATGGGAGGAGGCGGGAGGAAGGAGGCGGTGAAATTTTCCACCCGCACGCGCGTGGTCCATGAATAGGGTTGGATGGGTTGGGGCCTCCAACCCTTATTTGTACAGGTTGGGAGGGGGAGTAGGGATTGGGCATGTAATTTTTTTTTGAGGGTTTGAGAGTTTAGGGGTTTTAATCTACGGGATTTTTCGGTCGCAATCTAAAAAAAGCGGCTATTTTCGAGGATTTAAGGGTTTAGGGGCTCTATTAGTGATGCTCTAATAGGGTGAAAGGGAGGACGGGCGGGTGACTTGTTAATACCTGCCTGCGTGACCTTACGCCCGCCGCATCCTGGATCCATCGCCGGCTTGCCGCCACCGCCTCGGTACTAGTACAAGGGAGAGCGCCGCCGTGCATTCCGATTTCCGACTACCGCACACGCCCACTGGGTCTTGACTCCAAGACGAGCCAGGCAGCCATGTTACCATGTACACTTCTCTTGCGCTTTGGGCCTCCATCTCGGAAAAAACCTATGGTCTCCTACCAAAGTATGCCACTGCCGTTGGCCATTTGCATGCAAAATGGGCCGAGGGCCTATTAAAAAAACTTAGAGCTGCTTGATTCATGGTGTTAGAGCAACTCTAATATGGTCAAAACCCTAAAGTAACTTCTATTTTATAGGAAATCCACTTTGGCTCGATGCACACCTATTGTCTACGCAGTGTTTGGATGTAGGAATTTTACCTTGAAATTGAATTGAACTGAAAATTCCAAATCCAAGATGGAAATGAAATGGGCTCAATTTCCAATTCCGGTGTTTGGATGTGCATAAAATTTGCTGTTGAAATCATAGTGTGACACCCAATTCCAAATCTTGTTTGGATGTACAAACTATAGAACTGAAAGTCCAGGGCCAAGAAATAAATAAGAAATATAATATGGCAGGGAGAGGCCAGCTCGAGACAGTCCAGGGCGTGGCCGCTTTTCCCCTCCGGCCGTCGTTGGTCTCCCGCCGCCATTCCCCTTCTTCTGCATCTCCTCCCGCCGTCGCTCCTCCTCCCGTCGATCTAGGGTTTGGGGCGAGGCATTGGATGGGGAAAAACACCATGGCCACCGCTAGCTTGCTCCGAGGCCTCAGCGAAGAGAAACAAGAGCATCTGAGGAGGGCAAGGAAGAGGAGGTGGAGGGGAAGACTAACCGGAGCTGCCGGAGCCGCCTTCCTGTAGGTCCCCGTGGTGTGCTCCTGTTGCGCGAGCTTCTTCCGTCGATAGAGGACGAAGAGGTACGCATGGGCTTGTTTCCGAGCCTTTCCGAGCACGCAATCTCGGAAACGAGCAACGTCGAGTTACACGGGGCACGGGCCTCGCGTGGAATTGTTTCCAGTTTCCACGCACCAATTCATAAGCCACCCAAACAACCGAATTCGGCTGGGCCATTTCCAAAAGGCTAATTCCGAGGCCCAATTCGTACATCCAAACACTGCATAAATATATATTTCAAAATGTGAAAAGAAAGTAAAAAAAAATGTATACGGGTCTGCATGTTTCATGTTCGCACACGAAGTTTCGGCAAGCATTTTTTGTGGTTTAGGTAAAAATGACAATTTCCGGTGCTACAATATGACTATTCACAAGTCATTTTTCTAATTTTTTGCACAAGTCACAATTTTTTGCCAGACTTTGTGTGCTACAATAGAATGTTCAGATGTATATATGAAATTTTCTTCGAATTTTTGGCAGCTGCCAATAGGGAGAATTTTCGTCATAGTGGATGGGTACCTCTAAAATTAGGGTTTTCTCTCAATATATAGAGATAGAGATGCAATCTAGGTCACCGGATGTATGCCCCTTTGATCCAACGTTTTTTGGCACCTATAGAACCTTCCTAGGACTCCTCTCAATACTTTATGAGTCTATCAAGCTGTGGCTTGACCGAATCCCTCAAGTATGGAAAGAGTTTGAGTTAATCACATCACAAACTTTTGAAATTCCAAAACTGCTTATGTACCCTCTTGAGGACAAGTCTGGAGTCCGTTTGGGATGAATTGTGAAGCAGCCCAACATATGGCAAACACCATTGGTCCACATCATGTCACGCCAACCATTCCTACAAAGATGACTTCCTTCCATATTTCACCCTCCCTTGGCCATCATGAGAATGGGATCCTACTTGAGACAAGTGCCAATGCTATGACCAGGCCCATGACCATGACGCCAAGAGGAGAAGGCAAGGATACCATAGGAGCCAAGACGTCCAAGCAAGAAGCATGGAAGAGAAGATGGAAGAAGGAGGATTTTGGCACCAAAACCAGCACTGCCGGATCCACCGCCGAACCATACCGGTGGTCGCCAAAGCAAATTGGCGCCCCGCTGAAACCAACGCCAGAACCTCCTCCCGGCTAAGGCCAAAACCAACCCGGAAACATTAATACTTGTGTGATTTGTAAACTGATTAGAGTCCCTAGTAAACCCTTTTTAATACTAGCTTGTTGGTTAATAGATGATCGTGGTTTCCGGATCATGAACATTGAGATGTTGTTAACAACAAGATCATATCATTATGAGAATGGTGTGATGGACATACTCCTATAGATAAGCGTAGCATAACGATCAAGTCATTTCATTAGTTTGTTTGCTATAAGCTTTCTGATACATAGTAACCTAATTCCTTCGACCATGAGATCATGTTAATCACCATCACCGGAAGGATGCTTTGATGACATCAAACACCACTTCATAACTGGGTGGTTATAAAGGTGGCATTGAGTATTCAGAAAGTATGTGTTGAGGCACATGGATCAAGAGTGGGATTTGTCCATCCATATGACGAATAGATATACTCTGGGCCCTCTCGGTGGAATGTCATCCAATTAGCTTGCAAGCATATGACTGGCTCACAAGGGATCACATATCACATGCCTCACTATGTATAAAGTGAATTCATGTGCTATAATTATCTTGTGATAGCTTGATAATCTTGTTTGGTCAAGGTAGCATATTTGTGATTCAAACATCATGTCAAAATACAGAAGGTTATACTTTGTTGATTCTTAATTCAAGATTGCTTGGATTTTTCCATTTCTAGAGGAGTATAAGAGACATGTGTTGCATCATCTCTATGTTAGGACGTGATGCCCATATGAATTCTTATCAAACACATGTTGAAGTTCCATCAATATTATGTCTTTGATGAATTGTTTGTGTCCATTGCAACCCAAAAAGAGAGTAGACAAGTGAACCCATGAACCCTGGTGTATTTTAAACCATTATAAATACCTTTCCAACACCACTATCACACTCTATATTTTCTTTAATTTATTATTTCGAGAATACAAAAATACATTCTTCACTTGCACACACACACAAGACCCCAAAACAACCATCCTTTTATTGTTCTTACTTTGCTTGCCTAGTTTTGATTTGTTTTACTTTATTTATATTGTTATTTCATATTACTAATATGAAAACTTGTGCTTGACAACCACATGATGGATTTGGGGACACAAGAAGAAATTTTTCTTTGTAGGTTGCTTGAAGAGGACAAGAATAACCTCTGAGCCAATTCCTCGAGAGTTAGATATTAACCCACGAGTCATTCTTGTGGGGAAAAGATGCTTGCTACTACACTCTACACTTGGAGTCCCAACGAGTTGGTACACGCGGAGTTGTTGCCATCATACGCCCCCTTTTTTTTCTATGAAGGCCTCAGATGCCTTCGAAGCGTGTACCAAGGGCGCATTCGTAATCTCGCTGCAAAGGGGGAGAAATTACAAAGCCTAACGGGCATACCCACAAGCTTGTGGACCACCCGGACCGCCTCAGTAAAGAGGACACGGTCTGGCCTCTTCGGTGTTAAGGCCGGGCAGATGACTTCAGCGCTAGCAGATATCTCTTTGTCGCTTTGGTGCAAAGGAGGTCGCAGGAGGCGTCGTGTAGTGGGAGGCGTCACCGACAACTTCAGCTTTATGGAAGACCGACGAACTCCAAAAGACCCTGGACCGAGTTCACGAAAAGCAGTCTAGTAGACCATCTCTCCCTTGGGCGACCATGTGGTAGCCCTTCCCGCTCAAAGATTGGGGGAAGATGCATGTCACCACTATAAAATGGGAGGCACCCCTACCTTAGAAGGGGATCAGTCCCTGCGATCTAAACCATAGATATTCATACACCATTATACCCTCGTGAAGCACCATGAGCAATACAACAAAGCATGAGTAGGGACTCTACCTCCTCACGAGGGTCCCGAACCTGGGTAAAGAACCACCGTGTTCACTCTATGTCATGTGTGAGATCCGTCGCTGCCTTCGTTGCGAAGGAGCTCCGAACGCGTGTTCAGCCCCCTCACGAACTCATGACGTGTTGGACTCCTTGTTCCTTCACGGGACGCAAGTCTCCGATAGTTGTTGCACATTTCGATTACGAAATATGGCAGATGGATGTGAAAAATCCCTTCCTGGATGATAACATTGAGGAAGAGTTGTATATTATGAAACTGGAAGGTTTTATTAATCCAAAGGATGTTGGGAAAGTGTGCAAGCTTCAATGTTCCATTTATGGACTGAATCAAGCATCTCAGAACTAGAACCTTTGATTCGATCAAGTTATCCAAGGTTTTGTATTTGTCTAAAATGAGGAAGAAGCCTGCATTTATAAGAAAATGAGTGGGAGATCGATGACATTCCTGTTACTATATGTGGATGACATATTGCTAATAGGGAATGATGTGAATCTTCTAAATAGTGTAAAAGATTATTTAAATAGTAAATCTCTATGTAGGACATGAGTGAAGCTGCATATATATTAGGCATTAAGATATGTAGAGATAGATCAAAGCAATATAGAGATAGATCAAAGCGCTTATTAGCACTAGGCCAGAGCACTTACTTAGAGAAAGTTCTGAAATGGTTCAGAATGGATGAGGCAAAGAAAGACTTCTACTATAAGAAATGTTTCCTTCCGCAACGACTGGGCCCGTCGGTCGTCGTAGAAAGCGCTTCTTCCGTAACGAAAATCTCGGCTCGACCGTGGCCTATGCAAAACTTTTTTATTCCGGTTTCGCGCCCCTCTACTACGATGAAACCGCTAAAACATGGAGGAAGATCGACATGCACGTGACAGAAGTAAGATTTCCGCTTCCTCGCGATTTCTTGACTCGCCAAAGTATTTTTTTATGTGTGGATCCCGGACATCGGTGACTATAGCGGACCAAACTTTTCGGTCGCGCCTCCCTGATTTGAACTTGATAACGTTGTCCGATGCCTCATTAGAGGAATCGTGTGTATGATAGAATTTTTTCTTTCCTGTTCCAAACTTGATAGCGTCGCTCGATGCATTTATCGTTTAATTAGGTTGCTGGGTTCCATGTTTCATCCTCACACTAAAAGAAACGTGTGCATGATGGATTTTTTCCTTGGCTCATGCCTCCCTGATATGAACTCGATAACGTTGCTCAATCTATATGCCGTTAATCACGATGCTGGGTCCCACATGCCAGCCTCTCATTACAAGAATCGTGTGTATGATGGAATTTTTTCCTTCGCTCTCGCTACCATGTTCCGAACTTGATAGCGCTGCTAGATGCATCTACAGTTTAATCACGCAGTTGAGCCTCACATGTCATTCTCTCATCAGAATAAACATTTGCATGATAAAAAAATTCCTTGGATCGTGCCTCCCTAATTTGAACTCGATAACGTTGCTCGAACTATCTGCCATTAATCACGATGCTCGGTCCCACATGCCAGCCTCTCATTAGAAGAATCGTGTGTATGATGGAATTTTTTCCTTCGCTCCTGCTACCCTGTTTCGAACTTGATTGCGCTGTCGTTTAATCACGCATCTGGACCCACATGTCATCCTCTCATCAGAAGAAATGTGTGTATGATGGATTTTTTGCCCTCGGTCGCGCTATGCTGTTTCGAACTTGATAGCGCTGCTAGATGCATAATCATGCAGCTGGGCCCCACGTGTCATACTCTTATTAGAAAAAACGTGTGTATGATGGAATTTTTTCCCTCGTTCGCTTCTCCATGTTAACTTGATAGCGTTGCTCGCTGCATCAGCCGTTTATATAGGCTGGTGGGTCACATATGTCAGCCTCACGTTAGAAGAATAGTGTGTATATGATGGATTTTTTTATTCTCTAGCGTTACCCTGTTTCGAACTAGATAGCGTTGCTTGACTAATCTGCCGTTTGGTCAGGCTGCTGTATATGTCAGCATCTCATTATAAGAACGTGTGCATGTTAGACTTTTTTCTCGCTCGCGCCTACCTTATTCAAACTTGGCACCGCTGCTCGATGCAGCACCTATATAAGGTCTCTCTGGTGGGTCCCACATGTCAGCCTCTCCATAAATTAAACGTGCTATGATGGACTTTTTTCGGCCGCCTCCGTTGTTCTGAATTTGGTCCGTAGCTGGGTCCCAGATGTCAACAACCTCTATGCAGAAAACGTGTCTATGTTGGGTCCTAGATGTCAGTCTCTATTTGAAAAAACGTGTGTATGTTGGAATGTTTTTTTGAGTTGAGTCCGCTGTTATGACCTTGGCAAAATTGATGGATTTTTTTAGCGGAAATGTGTCTGTGATGCAGCAGTAGTTTACCTCGGCCCCAGATGTCAGCCTTATAAAATACAAAAAATGTTAATCCACACTCTGATTCTGGGTCCCACATGTTAACATTCTATGTACAGGAAACATGTTTATGCTGGGTTCCATATTGCAGCCCTCTCTGTATAGGAAACGTGTCTATGCTAGGTCCCACATGTCAGCCACTATTTCAATTAAACATGTTCATGTTGGGTCCCACATGTGTATATATGTTGGAATATTTTTTCGGGTCGAGTCCGTCGTCCTGACCTTGGCAACATTGCTAGATGCAGCAACAGTTTATCTGGGTCCCACATGTCAGCCACTATTTGAATTAAACGTGCCATGTTGGGTCCCATATGTCAACCTCTATTTATATTAAACGTGTGTATATATGTTGTATTATTTTTCAGGTCGAGTACGCCGTCCTGAACTTGGCAACATTGCTAGATACAGCAGTAGTTTATCTGGTCCGAGATGTCAGCCTGAGATTACAAAAAGTAACTCTATATTTTAACACAAATTTTCGAGAATTCGAACTCGAGACCTCACCACCGGTTGACTGGGTGCCTTACCACTACAATAGAAACAACTAAATGAATAGAATCACTAACCTTTGATATTATAACTTATTGACTTGTCTCCTTAAAAGACTTTTTTTGAACATTTTTATCTCCCATCAAATAATAAGGCGGCGCTCCTCACAGCCAAACTAAAAACTACAGGCGCTATAAAAAATCTGCAGGCGGAGTTTTTAAAAAAATATTGAGAGGTAGGGGCAATGCCCAAAAGGCCGAATTAAAAAGAATTTGGCTATTCTACATGGGCTGCTCTACATGGGCTATACTCCATAGGCTATTCTCCATGGGCTAGTTTCTCAAATTTCCCTGGGCTATGGTCAGCAATCCCCTTATACCCCTAAAAGGCCGAATTAAAATGTTCTAGGCTAAAGAGGGGACGAATAAGCTAGATTTCTTCTCCTGGTATATAAAAATTGCATTTTGATATGGTTCAGCCGGATTCGAAACAAGGATCTCAGAGAGGGAGGGAAAGAAATCGATAATTCTTTTTGGCAGCTATTTATATAAACTCTATAGTAAAGAATAAGATAGAAAACATATCGACGAATTCGTAGTTCACATTCGGCAACACTTGAACAATTCAGCAACATTTCAAAATGAGCGATTCAGCAATACAGACACTAAAACACAATAGCAGTACAGAGAGAACCAGTTCTTGTTTCAGCTCTTAAAACCTTGTCGCCCGATCAGTTTGTCCTTTTCTCCAAAAACACTCGACCAATGGAGCATGCAAAACTGACGATCGAGTCTTTTTTGAGTACCTTCTTCTCACATCAATGCCTGTGTGACCCATGATGCAACCCAAAATGCCCAAGCCTCATCAAGATTGTGACAAGGCCATTTTTAAAAGAAAATCTAGACTTTCGACTGCCCTTGATTTAAACAAGTACCAGTATATCAGTATTAGTTCCACAAAATGCTTTAATAATAGCAACGACAGAACATTTGAGAGATTCAGTAGCTTCCCCACTTGAAATTCAATAGTAGTACAGAGAGAACAAGTTCTTGTTCCATCTCAAAAAACATGGCGCACGATCAGTTTGCCATGTTCTCTGAATAGACTCGATCATTGGAGCAAGCAAAACTAACGATCAAGTCTGCTTCTGTGCGAATACCACCTCATTTCGTCAATGCCTGTGGCAATCCCCATATACAACCCAAAATGCCCAAGACTCATCTAGATAATTATGACAATGCTAGGTTTCTATAGAAAAGCAAGACAATCTACTGCACTTGATCTAAATAGGTAACAGTACATCACTATTAGTTCAACAAAATACTTTGTTAATAGAAAACAACGGAACAAAGGCAAAGCAAGACCATCTCCTGCCCTTGACCTAAACAAGTACTAGCAGTATATAGTACAAAATACTCCGAAATACAAGAACTGATACTATACTAGTACTACTTCATGGCTAGCCTCACTTTCTTCCAATTCTTTGTCAATTGGGAATTCTACCCCTCAATTGATGCATATTGAGTAATGCACTCCCTGGATAATATAAGTTGTTTCATGGTACAACAACATGGAATGATTTTTCTTCTGCATGATGGCCGGCATCGCCCTGATCCTAGGCGTGGAGGAACTGCAGATTATATCCCAAAACTCCAGCTTTACTGACGGGGTATAGACAGTGAGGTTCATATTGTATAAGGGCGACAAGCACACGTCCTGCCTGACGCACACGATGGATACGACAATGATGCCCGACTCGCGTATGTCAAATAGCATAGCAAATACCGTACCATTGTTCCCTGATCCGATCTTCTCTACTCTCGATGAGCGTGGTGCCAACAACGGCTAAGAGATGAACCTAGAGTTACTAAAGGAAGTAAGAATCGGTGTACTAAATTGCAGCATGCGAAATATTATAAGAAAAATGATAAATTAAATATAAGTAACCTGACTGCAATAAAACATACGTAGTACTCCCTCCGTTTCAAAATATAAGATGGTTTAGCTTTTGAGAAGTGTATCTAGACCCCTATATAGCATGTGTTTACTCCAAACTACACACTATTAGAGAGTCTAGATACACTCATTTCACAAAAGCTAAAACATCATAGGGCATGTTTGATTCAAAGGATTTCTAAAGGAATTATATATCCATAGGAATTATCCTAGAGTGTGTTTGAAAGGAATGAATCCTACAAAATTCCTATACATTTCTTTCCTACACTACAATTCTATAGGATTTCTAAGAAGAGGTGAGACATCTTGGAAAAATTCCTATATGCCATGTACTTAAATCCTACAAATTTACTGTAATTTTCCTACGGTGCAAGGAAATAGCTATTTTTACTAATCCCTAAAGTTTTTATTCCAATAGAATATCAAGTGTCATGCCATTCTATTTCTGCATGTTTCCCTATTCATGTGTTGCGCAAATCTTTTGAATCTATTTTCAAAACGGAGGGAGTACCTACGGACTACATGTGCAAGGACGTTGTTTCAAAGGAAAAGCTACTTGATCTCAAGCAAGTAGTGCTAGCTCCTAGTACAGAGCCATGTTTGAAAGGAAATACTAGATCATATTCAGCGATTTGATCCAAACAAGTACACCAGTACATACTACAAAATACAATAGTACAAGCAGAACTACAGAGCCATGTTTGAAAGGAAATGCTAGATCATCTCGAGAGATTTGATCCAAACAAGTACTACCAGTACATACTGCAAAATACAATAGCACAAGCAGAACTAGAAACAATATACTCCCAATTACAAGACCTAATACACTAGTATTGTACTGTACTATTTTGTAGCCAAAATCCATATTTCTGACACACTAAAACCCCTCTGACTAGAATCAACATCAATACCTAATCCCAAATTTGAATGTCATATCATCAGAATCAAGACGGTCATATATTTCATCTACCACCTTGTGGATGCAGAATGAGTAATCCAGGATGAACCTATCATGTTTATTAATCAGAAAATTCCGTAAATCTTTAGTCATCCTGGCGGCGGTCGGTGACACGCTGCTCTTCGACTCGAATAACAAGCTATATTAGGCGAACTCCTCCAGATCCTCTCCCATCATTGAAGGTTTATATAAGTGCAACTCCACCATATACCGTGGAAACTTGCATGCTGCCGACCTGACGCACTGGACGGATATGACGAGGCCAGAGTGGAGCATGTCAAATCACACGGCGAACATTGTACCATCGTCCCCGGATAAGGAGGTATCTACTCTCTATGAGCCAGGTGCCAGCAAAAGCTGAGAGATGTACCCGTGTTCCACGTTGTAGTGGAAACAGTGCACTTCCATCGAGTGGGATTTTTCGAGGTGGGCGAGGAGCGCTGTGGGCGTGGCGGCAAAATTGCAGCCAGGCTCAGGGCAGTAGCACGGGCCGTGCGGGAACGCCATCTTGTGGTTGAGGAAGTCGTGGAAGACGACCAATGTCCCGCAGCCGTCGTTGGGGCATCTGCTACCTTTTCCGCCAGCGACTTGGCGGCGCAACTCTTTGGAGCATGCGGCCAGCCGGACGGTGCTGGTAGTTTCCATACGCATAGCGATTTCTTCGAAGGTGTCGTCCCGGAACTTGCTCCAGCCACCGTACCGAATCTTGTGCATCGAATCCACTATTGAGTCCCGATGAACTGGGGGCGAGGGAGGATTCAAATATTATTGTTGGGGTTTCTTGGAGGAGAGTGATGACGGCCTACAAGAACCGATTATGCGGGCGAGAAGTGGCTAAGGAAAATTTGTGAAGTGCACACTAAATGGAGAAGATGGGAGGCTCTTTGATCGAGGGGTGTTTTCGTGTTTCCTCATCAGTCTTCTATAGTGCGCAACTATATCGAGGACGCCGACCAGAGCTATAGCTAGACTAGCAAGCGGTCACGTCCTGGCTCAATATTGTATTGTCTCATCACATAGACTAGCTATAAATAATATCATAAATAAGTTTTATTATGTTTCAGAAAAGGATGTGAACCCACATTTGTCGAGCAAATTACATTTATTAGTACCACAATTGGGGCCAGGATAATAGGTTAGTGCCCTGCGATTTTTTGCGGATACGTACCTCTTTTGGGGCGAGCTGTTACAAGTAGGTAAATATTTTTTGGCTACTCGTGTTTTTACAGCTAAACTAACATGATGGGCCCATAATTAAGCAATTACATGGACCTAGGGCCCACATGTCATCCCTCTCATGTTCTTCCCCTCCTCCCTCTCTCTCTCATATCCTTCTTCTGCGGCAGCTTCTCTCTTCATCATTCATTGTTTATTTTTTCCCAATCTGGTAGCAAATCTAACCAGCACATTCAGTAAACAAAGCAGATATAGACAAATATAACATAGGATATGTAGTACAATACTAAACAAGGTTCGAAAATTAGGCTGCTCAGCAGCAGCAGCGGACAAGTTCAACACCGAAATACAAAAGAAGCTGCTTGACATCAGCAACATCACACAAGATCAGCGGCATCTCCTGGCCTCCGCCTCCTCTCTCTGACGCTTTCTACACTTATTGCTACCCATTCCCTTGACGTTTTGCTCCTTGGGTTTGATCGGGGGCATGCGACCCTCTTTGATGGCCACCTTCTAGAGATTGCGGAGGTGGTCACGTCCTCGGCATGCTTCACGAGGCGGTTGAAGTCGGTGGCGTGGAGTCTCCTCTCGCAGAAGGGGCACCTGTAGATGTCGCCGGCGAAGTAGTGGTTGTACTGGCCGGACTTCAGCCTCCTCAACACCTGACGAGTCTTGGTGTCCTTGCACTCATCGTCGCTGCAGATGTCGCTACTATCCACCTGTTGAAAAAAATAGTAGACATTATTGAGATACCTTTGGTTATTGGGATTGATTATTTGCATAAATTAACCGATTGAGATCCCATGATTATTTTCATAAGTGAAGCGGGTGGGTTAAATTCCCCAATCCCCAAATCTCAAACAAAATCAAATACTGATCCCAACTACAGATCGACGCTAGTACCAACTAGGGAATTCCTTAACTACAACTCAGAGGACAAATAAAATAGGATTGAAATACGAACATGAGGATTCATCGAAACACAAGAGCATTAGCTTTTGTAAAAAGATCTAGCGTCCAACGATTGAAAATGCGAACAACCGAACCCTAATAACAAACGATCTAGTATCCAACGATGGGAATGGGGGGAGAACAAGGGAAGGGAAGAAAACATTAGTTACCTCCGACCATGGGTCGACGATGCTGGTGTCATAGGGGTTCTCTAGGCGTATGTACTCCTGCTCCTCGTAGGGGTCCCAATCGAGCGGGAGCTTCCCGTGACCAGTGAGGGCCTCCTCACCGGCGGCTACGCCGTTAGCAGGGACGGGGACGGCGGCTGACGGCGATGCCTCGACGGGGGAATGTACGAGGAAGACGGCCTCCTCGCCGGCGGCCTTGGAGCCGACGATGGCCAACACGCCTTTCTTCTCCATCGCCGGCGCGGTTGGGGTTTTCCTAGGGGTTTGTAGAAGGTGATGGGATAGTGGAGACGGTTACTGAGTGATTGAGAGTAGGAAGGCGGAGAGGGAGAGGGCATCTATAATAAAGGTGAAGGGAACGATTGTTTCATTGCACCACCGTGCACCACGTAACCTGCGAATGCTATTGCACCGTGCACGGCCACGCGCGTCTGCTAATAACGCCCTGTGCACCGCGACATGCGTACTATGGTTATGTTTTTTACTCATGTCTAAAACTATGGCGAGGTAGGTGTACTCGGTTATACTCTCGCGAGTAACACTGAAAATTTGGTTGTACTCAGTTTTGCCCTATAGTACTAACATTGCGCATGCAATATACTCAGTTTTACAATCCGGTGGCTGAGCCATGTTCTTCCTAGTACTACTAGTAAGTTGCATGTGACTTGCACGTAACACATGCATAATTTACATAAGTATAACATATCATCACTATATTTAATTATAATAGGTAAATCTCAAAACATTTACTCCTAGCTATAAAATATGGGTGTATATTTGGTTCTTTGTACATCTATAAACCTTGGTCGTTCCGCTTGAAACCCAATAGTGTCTATACATGGAAGAACAATACTGTGAAGCTGTTTTTTCCAAAACTTGTCAAATCCCATGGTTAACATGTTCATGGCATATAACGCACACGACATGCATGATAGGGCGTGTCATGCCTAAATCTTTTAATTTATTTTTTCTTTATTTCATGTGGTAGTTTTCAAGAGGGGTTCAAAATTGCCAAGATGCAAAACCTTAGCAAGAAATCAAACTAGTCGTCAAAACCCCGGGTGGTTTCAGATATATGAATTGACTGCCCGATGTGGGTACCTCCAAACACCATTCATAAAACTAATGGAGCAGCCTACGATTTACTAGCGGTAGTCAAATTTGACCTAATTTCGATAAGTCGACATAAAGTCATTCAAGTGGGTGGAGTTAGCTAGAAAGTTTGAGAACTCATAAAACATGGAAAATTGTAAGTACAACATGTTGGTCCACTGTGTATGTCTAAAAACTTGTCTTTTGGTATTCAGATCCATGTTCTTCGGACTTTCTTTACGGGAAAGAATAATCTCATCATCACTCAGAAAATTGAGAATGTTCTTTCCTTATAGTTGGAAACCCACACCCACATCATTGTTTAATACAATAAGATGCACCCAAAAACCTCCTAAAAGACATTTAAATCAAGAGCAATCTATCACGCTTACTGGTAGCTCAAGTTTGACCTTATTTTGTTAAATTGTCAAGATGCGAAATCTTAGCAAGAAGTTGAAGCCATCGTCAAAACTCTCGGTGGTTTGATATATTAATTATGCCCCCGGTGGTGGGTACCCCAAAAGTTTTTTCGTAAAATTTCAAAGCAACCTGCAACTTACTTGTATTTTCAAATTTGACCTAATTTCTATAAATCGACATAAATTTATTCAAGTGAGCTCAGTTAGCTAGGAAGTTTGAAAAGTCATAAAACATGATAATCATAAGTACAACATGTTGGTCCAATATATATGTATGTAAACTTGGCTTGTGGCATCCAGATCCAATATTCTTCGAACTTTTATTTACGGAAAAGAACTATGTTCTCCTCACTCAAAAAAATAGAGAATTGAATGTTCTTTCCTCATAGTTCAAAAAACTCACACCCATGACGTTGTTTATTGCAAGAAGATGCACCCATTTACCTCTCAAAATACATTTAATTCAAGATAAAAATATCACGCTTACTTGTGTAGCTCAAGTTTGACAAAATTTCGTTAAATTGTCAAGATGAAAAATCTTAGTTAAAAGTTGGACGTGTCATCTAAAATCTCGGTGGTTTCTGATATATTAGTTCTGACTCCCTAGTGGGTACTTTCCAAAAGCTTTTTCGTAAACTTTCAAAGCAACTCACAATTTACTTGAAGTTCAAAATTTTCACCTAATCTCGGTAAATAGACATAAAGTCATTCAAGTGGACATAGTTAGGTACTCCGAAGGTTGAAAACTCCTAAAACATGAGAATTAATCAAAAGTACAAACATGTCGGTCCACTATATATGACAGCTTGGCTTGTGGCATCCAGATCCATATTCTTCAGACTTTCTTTTCGGAAATGAACAATCTCGATCGCCATCACTCAGAAAAATTAGAATGTTATTTCTTGGTAGTTGGAAACTCAGACCGACGGTATTGTTTACTACAAGAAGATGCACCCATCTACCACTGTGAAATTACATTTAATCCGAGATCAATCTATCACGCCTACTTGTAGCTCAAGTTTAAGACCTAATTTCATTAAGTTATCAAGATGAATAATCTTAGCAAGAAGTTGAACATGTTGTCAAAACTCTCGATGGTTTTTGATATATTAATTGACCCCCCGATGGGTACCTCGAAAATCTTTTTCGTAAAACTATCAAAGCAGCCTAAAATTTACTCGTTGTTCAAAATTTGACCTAATTTCGATAGATCGTCATAAAGTCACTCAGGTGGGCAGAGTTATCTAGGGAGTTTGAAAACTCATAAAACATGGAAATCTCAATTACGTACAACATGTTGGTCCACTTAATATGTCTATAAGCTTGCTGGATTGTGGCATTCAGATCCATATTCTTTGGACTTTATTTCTTTACAGAAAAGAACAATCTCGTCATCACTCGGGAAATTGAGAATGTTCTTTCAAGATAGTTTAAAACTCACACTGACAATATTATTTGCTACAAGAAGACGCACCCATCTACCTCTGAAATTACATTTAATTTAAGAGCAATTAATCTACCGCGCTAACTTGTAGCTCAAGTTTGACATAATTTCGTTGAATTGACAAAGAAGTAAGTGAAGTGTGCGAATTTAGCTAGGAAGCTTGAAAAATGGAATTATATAAGAAACTGTGGTCCACTTTGTGTGATAATTGGGAAGGTTGCATTTTCTTCTAACTCTCGTAGGTCCCCCCGAAGCGAGGTGCTTCAGTTAACATGGTCGATGGAAGTACAAGTTACATCAAGAACCTCGTAAAAAATGAAAATCACATACAAGTCCATGCATTTAGCACAAGGTCCCTAAAACTAAGAAATGAAGTGTGTTTTGAGGTTTGCGCACAAAAGCATTCATTGGGCTAAAGACTATCAATAGAATCTTCTAGATGCTAAGAATGGAAAATAAGATCTGACGGTTAGCAATGTTTGGATTTGCCAGTCTTGATCCAACGGTCCATGTTCAAAGTTATTTGTACACTATATATTTTTTTGGACGAAAATATAAGATAAGAAGTACTACTACGAATGGCCGGTCTTTTGAATAACCTCTCCCTTCCAATGTCTGGGAAGCAAGTGAAAATTTTAAACCAGAAAATTTTGAATCTTTTTGCCGCCAAGGACCAAAGTTGTTTCCTTCCTATGTATAGTACTACAACAATTAAGTGTGTTTCCAACATAAGCCAAGCCCCCGATGGTGGGTAGATGCCATAAGCCATATACCGCTGTGAAAGAAAGTTTGAAACATGTCGGTCCACGACATGCATGATAGGGCCTTGACAACCTTGGTATGTTTACTACAAGAATATGCACACATCTACCGCTGTGAAATTACATTTAATTCGAGAGCAATTAGACCAAAATTTAGTTTAAATATCAGATGAAATGCAAGAATCAAAATTTAAACTTTGAAACGAAATTTGGCTAAAATTAGACCAAAATTTAGAGTTTCAGATAAAATTCTACCAAATATAAAATATTTTAGATAATTCAACAAAAAATCCCCAAATTTAGAAAGTTTTCGTTCGGTAAATTCTCTTACCGATCCTGGCTGAAATGGCTGGATTTTGGTGAAATGTCGGTAATCTCGAGCAAAATTCGAAACCTTGAGTTAGATAGGAAGCATGATCCAATATATGTCTGAAAACTCCCACGGTCAACAATGCTTACTACCCCAGGATGCACCCATCTACTGCGGGAACTCCATCAGGTCATAAACTACGATGTTGATCGGTATGGCCTTGACAACCTTGGTCGTTCCGTTTGGAACTCCATCAGGTCGTAAAATTGAGAATTGAATGTTGTTTCCTCATAGTTCGAAACTCACACCGATGACATTGTTTACTGCAAGAAGATGCACCCATTTACCTCTCAAAATACATTTAATTCAAGAGAAATCTACTGCGATTACTTGTGTAGCTCAAGTTTGAAAAAATTTCATTAAATTTTCAAGAAGAAAAATCTTAGAAAGAAGTTGGACCTATCTTCTAAAATATGGGTGGTTTCTGATATATTAATTGTGACTCCTGTCGTAGGAATGGCCACGACAGATGCTACGATTGGCAGCGAGTAGTAGAACGAGGGGCAAGGGCGGTGATACGTTGGAAACGTATCTATAATTTTTGATGCTCCATGCCTTTTTTGTATCTACTTTGCTTTGCTTGTCTACACTTTGAGGTGCTTTTTACATGTTTTCTGGTACTAACCTATTAACAAATTGCAACAGTGCCAAATGCCTGTTTTCTGTTGTTATTGGTTTCAGAAAAGTTAGTAAAGAAATATTCTCGGAATTGGACGGGACAAACGTCAAATCAATTAATTTCCATGGGGAACAAGAATCCAGAGGAGAGCTGGAGGGGCCATCCAGGGGGGGCCAGACCCACCCCAGGCATGGGGGTAGGTGGGCCCGTGCCTGGCTAGGGTTTGGTGGCCGTGGCCGCCTCCCGGTCTTGCCCCTTCGCCTATAAGAAGTCCCCGATGCAGAAACCCTGAGTACCCGATCAAAAATCTACAAAACCGTCTGTAGCCGCTGCCACCATCGTCCCTAGATCGGGGGGGGGGGATCTGAAGTTCTTCCCGGCACCCTGACGGAGGGGAGATCATCCTGGAGGCCTTCTCTCCGGTATGATGCGTGAGTAGTTCCACCTTGTACTATGGGTCCATGTAGTAGCTAGATGGTTGTATCTCCTCCTTTGTGCTTTCATGTATAGATCTTGTGAGCTTCGTTCATGATCAAGGTCTAATCTATTTGTAATCATGCATGTTGTGTTTGTGGGGATCCGATGGATATTGAGATTATTATGTTGGTTTGATTAATGGTTTTGTCTTTATGATTATATCATGTCCGTGTTGTTTGTGATCTTGCATGCTCTCCGTTTCTAGTGGTTATCTTGGCCAAGTAGTTGCTAGTGACTCCAAGAGGGGGTATTTATGCTCGATAGTGGGTTCATGCTTATAGTTTCCAAGGGAAGTGACAGAAATATCTTCGGTTGTAGATGTGTTATTGCTACTAGGGAGAAAACAACGGTCTCTTGTTCATGGAACATGTGGACTGTTTACCTTACACACTTTGCTTAAAGCAGTTGTCTGTTGCTTGCAACTTAATACTGGAGGGGGTTCGGATGATAACCTGAAGGTGGACTTCTAGTCATAGATGCAGCTGGATGGCGGTCTATGTATATTGTTGTATTGCCCAATCAACCTCATAGGATCTTTCTGACTAGTAATTGCATTGTTATGCCTTGCTCAGTTCCTGTCAATTGCCCCGCTGTAATTTGTTTACCCTTCATGCCATGTTGTTTATCTAAGGAGAGCACCTCTAGTGAACTATGGACCCCGGTCCAATCTTTACCATTGATACATCTTCCATTGTTACTTGTTTACTTGCTGCAAACCATTACCTTCCACACCATACGTTTAATCCTTTGTTACATCAAACCGGTGAGCTTGACAACCTCACTGATTCGTTGGGGCAAAGTCTTGAGTTTGTGTTGTGCAGGTCTCCGCATTGCTTGCAACACCTGTGTGACGTTTCCTTCCTCCTTCTGGTTCGATAACCTCGGTCTTAACTGAGGGAAGACTTGCTGATGTCCTCTTCACACCTTGCTCTTGGGGTTCCCAACAAGACTCCACATCAATCACCAACTTCTCTAGCGCCATCAAGGAGTCACCAACAAGTTTTCTGGTGCCGTTGTCGGGGAGGCTAAGGACGTCTTCACTAGGGGAGTCCTTCACTTCCTTTCTCTTTACTTCGTTTTTAGTTTGCTTTGTTTCTTTTGCTTGGTTTAGTTTGCCTCTTTTCAAAAAACCCAAAAAAATTAGATTAGGTTGTTTTGCTTGCCTTATTAAAAAACACAAAAAAAATTAGTTCCTGCTCTAGTTGCTGCCATGTCGGGGTCTGCCTTTATTTCCCCTATGGTAGAAATCTCCACTTTTAAGCAAAAAAGTGAATAAAGTTTTAAGGAAGCTTGGTCTAGAATCTCTGCTTTCCAGAGGGAAACTGAGCCTGAGGTAAGCCTCAGATTGGTTATTGATAGTTTCTACCACGGTATTGCTCTTCGTTATAGATATGCTTTGGATGTTGTGGCTGAAAAAGATTTTTTTCTTTGTACCGAGGATGAAGCTTATGATGCTATAAGGAAATTAATCATGATCTATGGTACACCTGGCAAGTCTGATTCCTCTTTCACATGTATTTTTGCTAGGTTGAACCATCTTGAGACTAGTATTGATGCCATGAATAGTTGCTATCACACTCTTAGGGCTTACCATGATTATGTTCCCATAAATTCTGAGCCTTCAAATTGGTTTCCCACAATTAAAGTCTCAATAAACACTACACTTTTTGATGCTCGCTGTGATATGATGTCTGAATTTTGTCTCATGCCTAAAGATATTTTTGATTCCTTGAGTCTTTGGGGGATTATTGAAGGAGGAGAGGAAATCTCTCTTACAAACAATGACACTATATTTCCCATTAGAATAGCTAAAGGTGTGTTTACAAAAATCTCAGGGAAAATGGTGTCTACTGATTATCTTGTTATTGAATGTGTAGGCAAAGGATAGATCACACTTGGAAGATCTATACTAAAACACCTTGGGGCAGTAATAGATGTGGGAGAAGGCATCATGCACTTTACTCCCCTGGTAAGCAATCATATCTTCCCTAAGAATAAAAAGAAAGGTAAGAAAAGAAGGAACAAGAGGGGCAATTCTTCATTTGAAAATACTTGATTCTTCTTGCTTCTTGTGCCTAACTTAAAGGCGTTAAAGAAAAGTACTTGTTGTGAGATAACCCAAGAGTTTACTTGAGTCTTGGAAGTTATTACTTCTGTAATGACCTCTCCTTATCCTTTTTTGTTTGCTTTTTGTGCCAAGAATGACCTCTAATGAGAGGAAAGTAAGATTTGGGGAGTTGCTGTCCCGAAACAGATTTCTGTCCTCCATCAAAACAATTCGTGAGGAGGCTCTGTAACTCGGATTGAGCTCAAAATTTACGAATAAATCTCCCAGTATGTTAGATAACTTTCGTTAGTTCAACACTTTTTAATTTGAGCAACATAAGATGTTCTAAAAATTCGTTTATACCTGCTGGTCTGTTTTGACAGATTACTGCCATTATTTGCATTTGCTTCTTATTGATTCCTTTTTGAGTTCTCTTCAGGTAAATTGAGCTTTTTGAAGGAGTTACTACAGTATCTTGTATTTTTGGTGAAAATACTTGTTGTTCCTAAGCTTTGCCAGAGGTCTAATATCTTTTGAATAAGGTAATGTTGCTAATTAATATTGTGTGAAGTTTTGTATGAAGGAAAAATTTCAGGTGTAAAGAGAGAATGATGTAATGAGATGAAGAATGGACAAAAGCTCAAGCTTGGTGATGCCACCATGGTGTCACCCCAAGAAATATCCAATAGGTACAAGCATCAAAGCTTGGGGATGCCCAAGGCATCCCCTTCTTCATCAATAAAAAGCTCAGGTCTGTCTAGACACTTCGTTTTTATTGTTTCATGCACAATTGTGTTGTTCTTGGTGCTTCTTAGTTTTCGTTTGCTTTTCTTAGTTTGTTTAGTTTGCTTGAATAAAGTAGTTTGGACCCCCGTTCTCGATGTGTTGTTTTGCAAATAAGTTTGCTTGGTGTTTGGAAATGAGTAGTAAGTTCTTGCTTGAAGTGCAAGAGGAGCTTGCATTGACTGTGACTTAGACTTTAGCATGACATGCTAGGTGTTGTTTTAGCATTATGATTAGTAATTATTGCTGAAGCATGTCTTGTTCCAAACAATTGGGATTACTTAGTGTGCCTTGAAAAAAATTATGCGTTGTTTTAGCATGCAAAAGTATAGTATTGTGGTATTCTCCTTTGATGTTTTGCTTGGGTTGACTTGGCACATGCTCACACCATGTTATGACTATGAAAAGTCACCATTAGCCTTTATGATCATTTAGTCCTTGACTTGTACTACCACTATTTGCTTTGATTAGTTTGCTTTGTTGCACTGCATGATTTTGGCCATTATTGCTCTCTTAGTTGGTTGCTCCCAGTCTTTTGCTAGCCTCCACTTGTATGAGTAAGTTCTACTCATGACTCCAACTCCCAATAAACCAAGTTATTCCAAGTGTCCACTATAAATTCCTATGAATGGTGTGTTACACCATTCCAAGTATATTCTTGTTTTCATCTATCTTCCAATTAAAAACTATTTGTTATGTGAAAACTTAGTGATTAAAGCCCTCACGAACTTGATGGCACACTTTATTCTTTACCCCTAATAAACTTGAACCATTGTGACAACTTTGTTGTATATGCTTGCACTTATAAGTTGGAATTAGCAGAACTGTGCTGTCATGGGGAACGTTTTCAACATTGCACTTGTACCTTGTTGTACTCAGTTGATATCATGTTCTTTTGTCTATGGATGTCACCGGTGTGAAATAAAGAGGGAACTTGTAAGTCCATGGAGTTTGTATCCCGTGTTAGAGAAACGCCTGGGCCGCTAGCCTAAGCCATGACTAATCATGGTGGAAACTTGCAGCATCACCATAGTGACATCTATGAAGCATTCTTCTTAAAAAAAGAGAGAGACACATTGAGAAAAGAGGAAAGAGTGAAAAAAGCACCATATTCCCATGGTACATAGGAAGAATTGCTGAGATGCTCATTGTATGCTTGCCTTGTCATTTTGGTTATGGGAAAGCTCCTGTACCATGTGCAAGGGGTACCCCGTTGGCGGTTCTCAATGATATGCAAATACTTAAAGTGACAAGATCTTACCTGGACCCAAAGTTGAGTATGCATGAGGTGTGGCCCTCGTATTTAAAGGGAATGAGATTGCCAACTTATACTTCGTCAAGCATATACTCCAGCTTTTCCACTTTAACCTTAACCACTTCAAGATGCTTATGATAGGGGCAATGAGGGCTGAAAGCTAACAAGTTCCATAATTTTTGGAATCTCTTTTTGAAACTTGTAATCCCTGCTTCCTTTACAAAAAGGCCTTTCTTCCACCACTATTGAGTCTCCACCTTCTACCTTTAGGCACCATTAAGAGAGCATAGTTGTCATTCTGTGTGCAGTGTTCCAAAGCTTATTAATTGATGCATATTTTGTTATTACTTTCTCTTGTGCTACTTGTTTCTAGACACCCTTGTGAACTTTGAAGGTGTCCTATGCATTATATTGCTACTCTACGAGGGACAAGCTGATTTCCACTATGCTATGTTTTCTGCATGTGAAACAAACAAACATTTTTTAATACATGTTATTCATGATCTTTGTTTGTAACTTGCCATGTTGCATGCATAGTTACTATGTCCTATTGTTAGAACTCCATCTTTCATGCACATGTTTAGAATTCTTTGATCCCAGCTTTCAATGCTTGCAAATGGTTGGATCTTTATTGTGAGGGTGCATGTCACCTAAAAAATTATTCTTTTTATCACCTACCTACTCAAGGACGAGTAGGATTTAAGCTTGGGGATGTTGATACGTTGGAAACATATCTATAATTTTTGATGCTCCATGCTTGTTTTGTATCTACTTTGCTTTGCTTGTCTACACTTTGAGGTGCTTTTTACATGTTTTCTGGTACTAACCTATTAACAAGTTGCAACAGTGCCAGATGCCTGTTTTCTGCTGTTTTTGGTTTCAGAAAAGTTAGTAAAGAAATATTCTCGGAATTGGCGGGACAAACGTCAAAGTCAATTACTTTCCATGGGGAACAAGAAGTCTAGAGGAGAGCCGGAGGGGCCAGCCAGTGGGGCCAGACCCACCCCAGGCGCGGGGGCAGGTGCGCGCACGCCTAGCTAGGGTTTGGTGCCCCTGGCCGCCTACCGGTCTCGCCCCTTCGCCTATAAGAAGCCCCCGATGCAGAAACCCTGATTACCCGATCAGAAATCCACGAAACCGTCTGTAGCAGTCGCCACCATCGTCCCTAGATCGGGGGATCTGAAGTTCTTCCTGGCACCCTGCCAAATGGAAGATCATCCCGGAGGCCTTCTCTCCGGTATGATGCGTGAGTAGTTCCACCTCGGACTATGGGTCCATGTAGTAGCTAGATGGATCTTGTGAGCTCCATTCATGATCAAGATCTAATCTATTTGTAATCATGCATGTTGTGTTTGCGGGGATCCGATGGATATTGAGATTATTATGTTGGTTTGATTAATGGTTTTGTATTTATGATTCTATCATGTCCGTGTTGTTTGTGATCTTGCATGCTCTCCGTTTCTAGTGGTTATCTTGGCCAAGTAGTTGCTAGTGACTCCAAGAGGGGGTATTTATGCTCGATAGTGGGTTCATGCTTATAGTTTCCAAGGGAAGTGACAGAAATATCTTCGGTTATAGATGTGCTATTGCTACTAGGGAGAAAACAACGGTCTCTTGTTCATGGAACATGTGGACTATTTACCTTACACACTTTGCTTAAAGCAGTTGTCTGTTGCTTGGAACTTAATACTACAGGGGGTTCAGATGATAACCTGAAGGTGGACTTCTAGTCATAGATGCAGCTGGATGGCGGTCTATGTATATTGTTGTATTTCCCAATCAACCTCATAGGATCTTTCTGACTAGTAATTGCATTGTTATGCCTTGCTCAGTTCGTGTCAATTGCCCCACTATAATTTTTTTACCCTTCATGCCATGTTGTTTATCTAAGGAGAGCACCTCTAGTGAACTATGGACCCCGGTCCAATCTTTACCATTGATACATCTTCCACTGTTACTTGTTTACTTGCTACAAACCATTACCTTACACACCATACGTTTAATCCTTTGTTACAGCAAACCGACGAGCTTGACAACCTCACTGATTCGTTGGGGCAAAGTCTTGAGTTTGTGTTGTGCAGGTCTCCGCATTGCTTGCAACACCTGTGTGACGTTTCCTTCCTCATTCTGGTTTGATAACCTCGGCCTCAACAGAGGGAAGACTTTCTGCTCTGCTCTTCACACCTTGCTCTTGGGGTTCCCAACAAGACTCCACATCAAGCACCAAGTTCTCTAGCGCCATCAAGGAGTCACTAGGAGGCCAACCATCCGCAGTGCGATATGATGGCGAAGACACAAGGGTTTACCCAGGTTCTCCCCCTCGGAGGGTAAAGACCTACTCCTGCTAGATTGTATTACTAAGAGATTACAGTGGTGGCGATCTTGGCGGCTAGGCCGCGATTCGATGGGGGGGTATGATGGAACGTGATTACAAAGGGTAACCTATGGAGGTTTATATAGGGGTGCCTCGCTAGGGTTTACATATCTACAACCGAGTTGGATAAGGACTCGGAGGGTTTTGACCTAATTCGACTGGGCCTAGCTACGCTTCTGGGCCTTCAGCTTGCAGTCGCCTGGCTCCTTCTTGGGTCACGATCCAGTCACCGTCTTGCAGGACCACCCGCTGGGAGTTGAATCCAGTAGGGAACGTCCTGCTGGGTATGCCCCCTTCGGCATATCCCCATCAGTAGTCCCCAAGGCCATCGTTGATTCGTTGTAGGTGTTCTTTGGCAGTCGGAGTATACGAGTCCAATTTGGACGCTCAGTCGAATCGGCGGTGGACTCCCTCAATGAAGGAAGGAATCCTCAGCGTATATCTCCAGTCGCAATATTGACAAGCAGTCGAATCGCCAATTTGGCGAGTAGTCAAGTCGCGGCTCTGGCAAATGGGTTGGCGAGTCGAGTAGACGAAGTTGGACCACCATTCTGGTCAAACTAGCCGTTGGTTAATCCAACGGTAATATCAGCGTAATCACCGCGGGGTAACAGCTCCTCCGAAACTGGCGGGAAGCAACTTTTATATAAGGAGAGTGACAGGGGAGTTTGCGAGTCTTCCTCACATTTCCCCCGATCCCGCGCAACCTTAAATCTTCCATTTCCTCCTGATCCAGAATTTCCAGAGGAAGCGAGAGAACCTAGATCCTTCCCCCGATGGCGCCTCCGGAGGAGCAGTGGGGCAAATCCAAGTGCACCACGATGTCGTTGAAATTGTTCCAAGATGCAGGGATCCTATGCAAGGGGAAGTGGCGGATCCCCACAGCCAGGGAGACGGAGCCGGATCCTCGTGCCAGCGAGTTCATTTGCTTCACCAGCCACCTCGAGAGGGGGCTCGAGTTTCCCACATCGATATTTTTCAGCAGTTCTGCGCCTACTGTGCCATCAAGCCCTCAGATCTAGGGCCCCATAGCATCGAGCAGATCGCCATCTTCGTGGCATTTTGCGAGTGCTATATGGGGTGTCGCCCATACTTCCCCCTGTGGTAAGAATTGTTCCACGGGCGCATCAGTCGCGAAGAGCAGGCGGCCTGATGCTGGCGGCGGATGGCCTCACATTTCAAATGAAGAACAAGGCCCCCTTTCTCGACCTCATGCTGCTAAAGAAGGCTACCAGCAAATAGAAGAATTGCTGGTTCTATGTCTGCAAGTCGACACCAGACGACGAGGTGTCTCTCCTAATGTTCACCATTGACAGGAGCGAACCGCGTCGGCTGCAGGTGACCAAGCTCCCCCATGACCAGAGGATGTTCGTGGACGAGATGTTGACGCAGACCTGTCAGCACAAGACAGATGGGCTTGAAACCATCAACTTGTACAACTGCTGGCTCGGAAGCGGCTGGTGCCGCTGGCGAGTCGATCCCACTGGATGTATGAGCACATCGGCATGGATGATGCAACGAAGGCCTGCTCGGCCGATTGGAGCACCGACGATTACGCCGCCACGCTGAGGAAGATCACTGATGCGGAGTACGTCAATCCGAAGGCCAGGATCGCCCCGTACACCGCCAACGGAAAGCGCTAGGCGCCGACGGTGAGTTTGTCTTTTCTGACTTCGCAGCCGCAGGAGTGCAGTCGCGGTTTATTGACATTTTCTTATCTTTTTCAGACGTTCAAAGTTTTGTAAGGTTGGCTCCCTCCCGCCAACGAAGAGAGCTTCGAGGAGGTTGGAGAAGATTCTGAAGAATCCTCTGACGATGACGATGATACGGTGGAGGTCGCCGCACCTCCGCCCGCGGCTCGGAAGACCCGCGGGAAGAAGCAACGCAAACTCAAGGCCAGCCGGAGCCTCGAGGGGCATGCAGGCGACGAAGGCGACGCGCAAGAGCATATCTCACGGCGTGTGGCCACGCCAGCGAAGAAGAAGTCGCCCGCGAAGAATAAGGCACCTAGAGAAGCATATCTGCCCCGTTCGACGACCAACTTTTAGTCGGACAGCAGAGCCAATGACGCGGAGGCCGAAGCTTCAACAAAAGCTCCGGAGACGACAGACCCAAGAGTCGAGGATATGGTGGAGGATGAGGCGCCCCTCGTGGCAATCGCACCGCCATTCTCGGCGGTCTCGGGGCTTGGGGCTGCTCCGACTGTGGAGGCCTCTCCGCCAAAGGAGGCACCGATGTCGACTAGATCAAAGGTCCCTGTGGCCACGGCCTCGTCATCGAAGAAGGCTTCGATGTCATGGGATCCAGCCGTATTCGAGACAGTTCAGTCGCAGACTAGGTCCGGAGCTGGAGAAGCCAGCACACATCCGCACTGGTCTGCGCTTCATCCCAGTCACTAAGTAAGTTCTCGCCGAACCGATTTGGAGTAGTTTTTCATAGTCGTTGACTGAGTTACTGATTGTGTCTTTTTGGAGGACTAGCATGAAGAAGATCGGGCATCCTTCGATGGCCAAAGTGTCGCCAGTCACCACGGGAGGGGAGGTTGACCCCTCGAAGAAGAGGAAGGGCGATGAAGCCGAGGCGCCCGCTGAGGGCACGAAGAAGAAGAATAAGGGCGATGAATCTGTTATATACGTGGACAAGCCAGCCGATGCACCGAGCGAGGCCACGAAGGCCAACGTGGTCCCGGCCGTGGGGTCGCATCCGGGCGAGACGACCGCGCTGGCTAAGGCGTCAGAGCCCGCGACTAGTGCTTAGGGGTAATGGCAGCGACGTTTCCCCACTTCATGGCGAAGGCCTCCGCCACGGGAGTTGTGGTGCAGTCGCCTTAGATGCCTGAAGTTTTAGACGCAGACATCGGGCAGCGTCGCGGGCGAACACCCTTTGTGCTGTTGTCAGTGGACATTGTCGAGCTGCACAACATGCTTGGCGCAGCTATCCAGGTATGTCCAGTCCCCGAGGATCTACTCGCTGAATTTCAGCGGGTGGATTCTTATTTCTTTTGTTGTCCAGTCCCCGAGTAGCTGGTCTCTGAATTTCAGCGGCTAGGCACTTAGGAATTTTTGGTGTCCAGTCCCCGAGTGGTTAGTCACTGAATTTCAGCGGCTAGGCACTTAGGAAGTTTTGGTGTCCAGTCCCCGAGTGGCTAGTCGCTGAATTTCAGTGGATAGGCACTTAAGGAATTTTGGTGTCTTCTTACATGTGTTTCCTCTTTGCAGGGCCTTCAGTGTGAGTCGTCGGAGCGACTAGCCATGAAGGAGCGCCTAGAGCGTGACCTCCGATCCTTACAGGAGGTGAACCAGCAGCTTCATGCGACTGCAGGTAGGTGTTCGAGTTCCCGAGTAGTTCCTTTGCTTGTGTCATGTGGAAACTCAATTTGGTTTTTCGTTGCAGAGGATCAATCTGCTGCCATTGCCAAAGCCCGCGAGGGTTTCATCCCGTTCTTCGAACTGGAGACTGCTAGGTCTTCAACGACCGCCGGGGAGAGGCGGGTCGCCGAGCTGGAGAAGGAGCTGAAGGCCACGAAGGCGGAAGCGACCTCATCGGAGGAAAGGTCCAAGGACGTTGTCGCAGTGGCAGGGAACGAGCGGAAGCTCTCTGACGCGCTTGTTGCAGGTCTTCAGGATCAATTGACGGTTCTTCAGGACTTCACCACGGGGCTCTGCCGTCCCCTCCTTGGTAAGCGTTTCATCGAGTCTTTGTCGTAGTAGCTGGTGGGTTCCGGAGTGGGCGATTCGCTACGCTGGCGAGTCCCCGGGCAGGTGGAGCTGAAGTTGTGTACTCCTTTGATTCTGACTTGGTGTTGTCTGCCGGAAAAATATGTGGCCAAGACCCTGAGGTGCAGTCATATGACGCCAAGCGATGCGTGTCCACGCTGGTGGAGTTGGTCGCCCTTTCGGCGACGTGCATTCGTGCTGTTCCCCAAGAGATCTTGCCCACCGAGGTGATCCCTTGCGAGATGACGGAGGTATGGCGTTATCTTGAGAAGGCACCAACGATGGTCGAGTACATGGTGTGGTCGGCGTTTCGCCACGGGGCCATGACTGTGCTAAGTCTCGGGCTCACGCACTTCCCTGATGGCTTCTACCTCGATGACGTCACCAGCGGGTATCTGTCTGTGACCGGCTCGGTGGAGATCTCCAAGGTCTTGAAGCTGACCGCGAAGGCGGCCACATACTCTGAGCGGGTGCTGGCGATGGGCGACCTGCTGTCATACCAGGAGACGGTGGTGGCGCCGAACGACCCTGAGCCAGCGCACCGCAATCTCAAATCGGAGCAACCATTCCGGTCGGCAATGGCAACTAGCCTGACGACGTACCCGGCGAATCCGTGGGAACCCTTCATCCGGGTCCGTGTTGGTGGCGACACGTCGACCTTGAAGCCTGCGGAATAAACATTTCCCGGTTGGCCTTTTGTATTAGTATAAGTAGATCTGTAAAAATCCTTGCCTGCGAACAATATATTTTGTTGCTAAGGAAATGAGAATATGTAATCGATTCGACTTTGACTTATGATTTGTTTGTGGAGTGAGTCCCCGAGCGCGTGCGCCCTTTAATGGGGTTTACCTCGCGTTCTGTATGTTTGGTTATTTTTAGACTGTTAATTAGTTAGGGTCGACTCTCCGTGGCTTGGAAAGCCAATCGCTTGGTGACCCCAAGGGGTGCTCTGTACTTAGCCATTTTGTCGGACGCGAGCGAGGTCGGTTAGGCGAGTCCTCGAGCGTGGTACTGGGCCATTCTAGTCGCATGCCCAAGGTAGGTGAGGAATAGGAGAGCCAGTCGCGTGGCGAGTCCGGGGCACGCTCTCATACTTGGTGTGTTCCCGAGCCGCGTGGGTTTAGACTTGGGCGAGTCCCCGAGCGTGATACTTAACCGTTCGAGTCGTTGTGCCGAGTATGTGGAGGACTGTTCGCTGTATGTAGCGTGTATGGTTTTCTTGGCCCGGCGGGCCAATAGAGCAGGGCGACTCTGACGGGGGCTCCGGGTTGGCGTGTTTGTGGATGACGCAAGGCCCAAATTCTTTCGGTGCCCTTGCGCCGCACTAATTAGACGTGCTAGTCACTCAGCCAAGGGTTGACTTCCGTGAGTAGCATATTGATGTATTTACGAGTGCGACTGGCACAAGACTTGGAGAGTAAGCACAATTTGTGCGAGTCAGATGTATTATATTGCATGGCGGGGGGGAATATAGTTCAGAGTTATACGTGTAGAACTTCCTTAGGATATTTACATTCAATGTCCGCTTGACGTCGAGTAACCGTCGCCTCGGACATCGATGATGTAGTAGGCGTCATTGCCGAGGACTCGCCCTATGTGTTGGGCCACGCGGAGATAAAATAAAATTTTCCTCTAACGTGGAGATCCCAAGATCGAGCTGAGGTAGAAAGCCACGAGGTTTACCACTAGACGCGCGGTTGCGGATTACTGATGAAGCGCGTCAGCTGATGCAGTGCAGTCCTCACGATCCGATCGTCTTGGTGCTGATCGCACAGCACCTCTGCTGGTATCCACACGTACAAGGAGGAGCACCGGCGGCGAACTGCTAGGTTCGTTATGGCGGCTGGACTGCTGTGGAGCTAGGGTTTCCAACACATGGAATGACCTAACCGAACAACGATTAACCTTTCTGGGTTACTGTGCTCCACTATATATAGGGAGTGAACGTGGGCTCTGCTCGCGCGACCCATTCACTAAAGCCCATATAACACTAGTCACCGTGAGTCCAACTCACTAACTCAGTCCTAATCCGGTTTAGGTCCAACCCAACCAGATTATATGTTCAGATCCAATCCGAACTTGCTCCCGCTTTTAAGTGTGTGACCCCGCAGGCTCATGGTTACTTGGACACGATTAGAGTCCGACTCACAATCGATCAATCGGCATCGGCTCCTAGCAGAACGTGCCGACTCCCAAGTACCAAAGAGTCATGACGACTTGCCTTTCCAATGCGACTTACGTCCGAGTCCCTTTTGCCTCATGATATACCTTGTCAGACTATAGGCGAATATATGTCATCCCTTAAATAGTTCGACTCTCTTCTCGATCCGAGATAAGTGATTCACCCGACTAACTCTTAGCCGATCGCCTCGGTTAACACTTAACCGAGTCGTGCATGGCCATGCTTTCCGAATCATATCTCACGAGAGGGCCCAGAGAATATCTCTCCGAGTGGAGGGGCAAAATCCCATCTTGGTTATTCACATCACGCAGCTTGATTCTCAGTCGACCCGAACCCTGCCTTTATAACTGCCTAGTTACGGATCAGCGTTTGACATAACCTAAGTCGGTGATCCTCAACTCGGACTATGCAACAACCTCAGGTCTAAGGATTACATTGATTGAGATATACAAATGACAGCTTAGTTCGTTGTACCTCAATATGGGTCAATCCGACTCGCTAAACTCTTTAGCCTAGTCTGTGTAAGTTGGAATAGCATCTCCATGCCCATGACAAGTGGAACCGAGTCATCAAGCCAACTTTCACATTGGTCTAAGTTGTGTGTCCAGCACAACCTCAATGACCAAGGATATTTAGTACAAACAACATGAATGCATAGTTCCACAACTGAATCACATATTCAATGATACACATCAGATGTTTATACAAGGACTACTTAATAACTTTATGAATACAATGGGAAATATCATCATACATGATTGCCTCTAGGGCATATTCCCAACAGTCTCCCACTTGCACTAGAGTCAATCTTCCGACATCACATGTCTAAGCATCTAATGCCCATGGCTCTCAGGTGCGCCTCATGCTTCGGCTGGGGTAACGGCTTTGTCAACGGATCCGCAATATTTGCATCCGTGTGTACCTTGCATAACTTGATATCACCCTGATCCACGAACTGGCGAATTAGGTGGTACCGCATGAGTATGTGCTTGTTCTTCTGGTGTTGTCTAGGTTCCTTGGCTTGTGCAATAGCACCATTGTTGTCACAATATACGTCCAACGGATTGGACGAGCCCTGAACCACACCAAGATCCATGAGGAAATTCCTCATCCAAACAGCTTCCTTTGCTGCCTCCGAGGCGGCAATATACTCAGCCTCTGTTGTAGACGCAGACACAGTCTCTTGCTTGGAACTCTTCCAGCTCACAGCACCTCCGTTTATAATAAACACGTATCCGGATGGCGAGCGAGAATCATCAGAGTCGGTGAGATAACTCGCATCCGTGTAACCCTTTACACTGAGTTCATCTTCACCACCATAAACCAAGAACATATCCTTAGTCCTTCTCAAGTACTTTAGGATATTTTTAGCCGCTGTCCAGTGGATCTCTCCAGGATCAGCCTGGTATCTGCTCACAACACTTAGAGCATAGGAAACATCCGGCCTAGTACAAATCATGGCGTACATGATGGATCCGACTGCAGAAGCATATGGAATCGCACTCATCCGACTTCGCTCATCAGTTGTCGAAGGACACTGAGTCTTGCTAAGTTTTACACCATGGGACATCGGTAAGAACCCCTTCTTAGACGATTCCATGTTGAACTTTTTCAACACTTTGTCCAAATAAGTACTCTGACTCAATCCAATGAGCCTCCTTGATCTATCTTTATAGATCCGGATTCCGAGGATGTATGTTGCCTCACCCAAGTCTTTCATTGAGAAACTCCTTTCCAATGATTCCTTGGTTTCTTGCAACATCTGGACATCATTTCCAATCAGTAATATGTCATCCACATATAAGATTAGAAAATTTACTTTGTTCCCACTAAACTTCTTGTACAAACAAGAATCATGATCACTCTTGATGAAGCCAAACGATTTGACTACCTCATCAAAGCGAATATTCCAACTCCGAGATGCTTGCTTCAACCCATAAATGGATTTCTGAAGTTTGCATACCTTGTCAGCATTAGCCGGATCGACAAAACCCTCGGGCTATATCATATACACGTCCTCGGTTAAATTTCCATTAAGGAAAGCCGTTTTGACATCCATCTGCCATATCTCATAGTCGAAATAGGCCGCTATAGCTAACATGATCCGAACTGATTTAAGCATCGCTACGGGCGAGAAGGTCTCGTCGTAATCAACTCCTTGAACTTGTCGGAACCCCTTCGCGACAAGGCGTGCTTTATAGATTGAAACATTTCCATCCATATCAGTTTTCTTCTTAAAGACCCATTTGCACTCGACGGGTCTTGCACCGTCTGGCAGATCAACCAAGTTCCAAACTTGATTTTCATCCATGGACTTTATCTCAGATCTCATGGCTCCAAGCCATGACTCGGAATCAGATCCCACCATCGCTTCCGAATAATTTGCCGGCTCATCACTGTCTAACAGTAACACATCACGAACACTTCGTAATCTTGCCGATCTTCGTAGTACAGGTGCCGCTGTCGGCTCAGCTGCCACGATCGGCTCAACCTCTAAGGTTTTTGCCGATTCGCTACTAGCCGATTCCTCTCGAATTTCTTCGAGTTGCACCGTGCTCCCACTTACTCCCGACTGAGAAACTCTTTCTCAAGGAAGACACCGTTCCGAGCGACAAACACTTTGCCCTCTTCTCGGTTGTAGAAGTAGTAACCCAAGGTTTCCCTCGGATACCCCACGAAAATACATTTATCCGACTTGGCCGTAAGCTTGTCCGACTGAAGTCGCTTGACAAAAGCTTCACAACCCCAAATCTTAAGAAAAGACAAACTCGGCTTTTTGCCTGTCCACATCTCATGCGGTGTCTTCTCTACCAACTTTGATGGTACTTTGTTTAGTGTGAACGCCGCTGTTTCTAGACAATAACCCCAAAATGATAAAGGCAGATCTGTCCGACTCATCATTGATCGTACCATGTCCAACAAGGTCCGATTCCGCCTTTCCGAAACACCATTCCTTTGTGGCGTTCCTGGCGGAGTAAGTTGAGGAACTATTCCACAACTTTTCAGATGGTCATCAAACTCATGGCTCATGTACTCGCCTCCTCGGTCCGACCGAAGAAACTTTATTTTCTTGCCGAGTTGATTCTGTGCTTCATTCTGGAATTCTTTGAACTTTTCAAAGGCTTCCGACTTATGTTTCATTAAGTAGATATATCCATACCTACTCAAATCATCAGTGAAGGTAATGAAGTACTCATAACCACCCCTGGCTGTCGTGCTCATTGGTCCACATACATCACTATGTACTAGTCCCAACAAGTCGGACGCCCTTTCGCGACTCTTTGCAAAAGGTGTCTTGGTCATTTTGCCGAGTAGGCAAGATTCGCATGTCTCAAATGACTCCAAGTCGAACGAAGTTAGGAGTCCATCATCATGGAGCTTATTCATGCGTTTCCAACTTATATGACCAAGCCGACAGTGCCAAAAGTAAGTCATATTCAGATCATTTGGTTTCAACCTTTTAACATTTATGTTATAAACCGACTCACCATCAAGATTCAAAATAAATAACCCGTCCTGGACGGGTGCAAAGCCGTGAAACATATCATTCAAATACAAAGAACAACCATTATTCTTGATATTCGACTCATAGCCTTGCCTCATCAAACATGAAGCAGAAATAATGTTTCGACTGAGCACTGGAACATAATAACAATTATTTAGTTCCATAATGAATCCGGAAGGTAAATGAAGTTGCATCGTGCCGACTTCCAACGCAGCAACTCTTGCTTTGTTGTCGACTCGAATATCAACCTCGCCTCTTGCTACGCTCCTAGTTCTTACCAGTCCCTGCAACGAGTTGCAGATGTGAATAACTGATCCGGTATCATATACCCAAGAACTATTAGGTGCATCAGCAAGATATATGTCTATAACATTGCAAACAAGTGTACCTGAGTTGGAAGTCATACCTCCACTCTTGGCTTTGTCGGCCAAGTACTTGCTGCAGTTCCTCTTCCAGTGGCCATCCGCCTGGCAGTAGAAGCAAGTGGATCCGGCTGAAGGAGATGGCTTAGTCCCTGAGGAAGCGCTTGGGACAGGGTCCTGAGCCTGCTTTCCTCCTGACTTAGCCTTCTTCTTAGTCCAAGAACTTTTCTTGAACTTAGCCTTCTTCTGCACCATCAACACTTGACTGGTGCCCTTCTTGAGATCCGCCTCTGCCTACTTGAGCATCCCATGCAATTCAGTGAGCTTCTTATCCATACCATGCATGTGGTAGTTCGAAATGAACTGCCCATATGCACTAGGAAGAGAGTTCAGAATTATATCCGTAGCGAACTCTTCGCTTATGGGGTAGCCAAGCCTCTCCAGAGACTGCACGTAACCAACCATTTTGATCACATGCGGACTCAGTGGATCACCATCCTTAAGCTTGCAACTCAGCAAAGCCTGAGAGACTTGATACCTCTCAGTCTTCGCCTGAGCCTGGAACATACTTTTGAGGCTTTCGATCATATCGTAGGCCTCAACATGCTCGAACTGCTTTTGCAAGTCCGGTTCCATGTGAGCAAGCATAAGACAGCTGATATCCGTGGACTCATCCTTAGCCCGACGGTAGGCATTGGTGGCTGCGACAGTCGCATTCTCATTCGGCTCATCTGGAAGTGGGTTGTCTAGGACATGGTCCTTCTTTTCTTGTTTGAGAACAATTCTCAGATTTCGATACCAGTTGGTAAAATTAGTGTCGTTCAGTTTATCTTTCTCAAGAATGGTTCTCAACGCAAAACCGGATATCTGAGAGTGACTGCTACTTGGTGCCATGATCTACAACAGAAAATATGCAAAGCACTTAAGACATGTATTCATAAAAGAGCAAGCATATTAAACATTTTAATATTTTATGCTCCCACTAGAACCAACACCCCTCCGATGGTTACTTAGTGATTCAGGATCCTAAATAAGCAAGTCGGCTAGTGAGCTTTAGCATCACCGCTAGCCGCCAAGTGATCTAGGTAGACAACTCCTTGTCAATCGCATCTCATGCGACTCCTGTTGGACGGGTGGCATCACATGCCCCGGCTCCCATCCGACTTTTCCCCGAGTCCCACAACCATTGTGATAGACCCGTCTAGCTTACCGAGTGTTTCTGCAGTAAGAGTCCGACTCGAACCCACCTAGTCGGAAAGAATTGGCAGCACCTCAATTTTATGAGCCCACTACCAAAAATGTCCGACTTGTGATGGTGCAAACACTGGCGGGAAAACCGACTAGACCTTCTTTGAGGGATTAAATTTTACCGACTATCTAATAGAGGTAAAAACTGAGACATAACAATAACACAAAATAAAGCAATTATAATGTGAAATGGTATGGCTCTCTTCATGGCGATCTCCATCTCCACAAAGCCTGTAATCCGACTCGTGCCAACTCTTGTCACTTGCCGTCTTACTCCATGTCGCCGACATGTATAACGCCTTGCAAGCCTTCCGGGTTCTCAAACAGCTATACTAGCTTAGTAAAGTAAATTACATAGAGAATCCGACACGCATGTCGTTATACAATAAAAGGACAGCACCTAGGCTCCAGCCGGCTGACAAAAACCGTGATTCGCAGATCACGTATGGATTACACACATACATCACATGCATATGAACCATACCATTCACAACTTCCTGCAAAAACAAGTTATGCATAGATACAATATCTACCGGCGTTGTGAAACTCGCAACGACATCTAAGGCGCTACGACAGGGCGAAGCCGGCGGTCCCGCTAGCCGGATAGCGGGCGGGGATCGAAGGGGCAGCGCCCGACGATTTTTCCAAAAACATAGATCTCATCTACGATCCGAACATGGATTCCGACCATCGTTCCAATTCGATCAAACCTTTTGATCTTCGATCACCGCTTCTGGATTTACGTGTCACAGTCTACCCCGATGGCGGAAGCCGACCGGTAGGGGTATGTCGTTCCACGACCTCAGCAGAATGATCACGGAAATCAGATCTACCATTCCCCGAGTACAGTTGATCCAATCAACCTCGTACAAAACCGATCTATCTCATAGATCGACCACCAAACAGCACATAGATCTCATCTACATCCTACCGCATATCACATATGCGAGATCTCGAGCCTAAAACCAGAAGCTATCGCTCTGATACCACTGTTGGGCCACGCGGAGATAAAATAAAATTTTCCTCTAACGTGGAGATCCCAAGATCTAGCTGAGGTAGAAAGCCACGAGGTTTACCACTAGACGCGCGGTTGCGGATTACTGATGAAGCGCGTCAGCTGATGCAGTGCAGTCCTCACGATCCGATCGTCTTGGTGCTGATCGCACAGCACCTCTGCTGGTATCCACACGTACAAGGAGGAGCACCGGCGGCGAACTGCTAGGTTCGTTACGGCGGCTGGACTGCTGTGGAGCTAGGGTTTCCAACACATGGAATGACCTAACCGAACAACGATTAACCTTTCTGGGTTACTGTGCTCCACTATATATAGGGAGTGAACGTGGGCTCTGCTCGCGCGACCCATTCACTAAAGCCCATATAACACTAGTCACCGTGAGTCCAACTCACTAACTCAGTCCTAATCCGGTTTAGGTCCAACCCAACCAGATTATATGTTCAAATCCAATCCAAACTTGCTCCCGCTCTTAAGTGTGTGACCCCGCAGGCTCATGGTTACTTGGACACGATTAGAGTCCGACTCACAATCGATCAATCGGCATCGGCTCCTAGCAGAACGTGCCGACTCCCAAGTACCAAAGAGTCATGACGACTTGCCTTTCCAATGCGACTTACGTCCGAGTCCCTTTTGCCTCATGATATACCTTGTCAGACTATAGGCGAATATATGTCATCCCTTAAATAGTTCGACTCTCTTCTCGATCCGAGATAAGTGATTCACCCGACTAACTCTTAGCCGATCGCCTCGGTTAACACTTAACCGAGTCGTGCATGGCCATGCTTTCCGAATCATATCTCACGAGAGGGCCTAGAGAATATCTCTCCGAGTGGAGGGGCAAAATCCCATCTTGGTTATTCACATCACGCAGCTTGATTCTCAGTCGACCCGAACCCTGCCTTTATAACTGCCCAGTTACGGATCAGCGTTTGACAGAACCTAAGTTGGTGATCCTCAAATCGGACTATGCAACAACCTCAGGTCTAAGGATTACATTGATTGAGATATACAAATGACAGCTTAGTTCGTTGTACCTCAATATGGGTCAATCCGACTCGCTAAACTCTTTAGCCTAGTCTGTGTAAGTTGGAATAACATCTCCATGCCCATGACAAGTGGAACCGAGTCATCAAGCCAACTTTCACATTGGTCTAAGTTGTGTGTCCAGCACAACCTCAATGACCAAGGATATTTAGTACAAACAACATGAATGCATAGTTCCACAACTGAATCACATATTCAATGATACACATCAGATGTTTATACAAGGACTACTTAATAACTTTATGAATACAATGGGAAATATCATCATACATGATTGCCTCTAGGGCATATTCCCAACACTATGGAGAATGGTCCCTCCCATGGGGGGAGAGCTTTGCATGCCCTTCTTGTCCTGGATTAGTCGTAGGACCAGGTCGCCTTCCTAGAAGGTGCCAGTCTAGACTCAGCGGATGTGATAGAGGCGGAGCCCCTGCTGATAGATGGTCATGCGGGAGCGAGCTAGGTCGCGTGCCTTCTCAAGCTGGTCGACCCCGTCTTGGCGTGCGAGCTCATTGTTGGCCTCCGCGTAATTGACGACCCGGGGTGAATCGTGCTCCAAGTCAGTTGGTATGATGGCTTCAGCGCCATATACCATGAAGAAGGGCGTGAACCTAGTCGACTGGTTGATGGAGGTGTGGATGCCCCATATGACGGAGGGGAGATCATCGACCCAACACCCCGGAGTTTGCTCAAGGGGAACTTGTAATTGCGGCTTGAGGCCATGGAGGATGCTTTGATTGGAGCGTTCTGCCTGGCCGTTGGACTCCGGGTAGGCGACCGAGGCGAGGTCGAGCTGTATGTTTTGCTCCTCGCAGAATTCGGTCATGGCGTCCTTTCCGAAGTTGGTGCTGTTGTCCGTGATGATGCTATGCGGGAATCCATAGCGGTAGATGAGCTCGCGGAGGAATTTGGTCGCGGTATTTCCGTCGCACTTCCAGATTGGCTTGGCTTCCACCCACTTGGTGAATTTGTCGACTGCGACTAGAAGGTGGGTATAGCCGGAGGGGCCTTCTTGAAGGGCCCACCATGTCCATGCCCCAAACGGCGAATGGCCAGGTGATGGGGGTCGTCTTGAGCGCTGAACTGGGGACGTGCATTGTGAGACCCTAGCACATGGCTCAATAGGATTGATAGGAAACACATACCAACAAGTTGCAACTTCTTTTTCGGAAGTCCATCTGAAAAGAACTCTAAGGTTAAGCGTGCTTGGCCTAGAGCAACTCTAGGATGGGTGACCGACTGGGAAGTGGATACCGGGTGCGCATGAGTGAGGATAAAGTGCGCAGAAAAGACTAGTGTTGGTCTGTGGGGTGAGTCTAGAGATCCTGTTGAGCTGCCAGAAGTGACAGCCATCGGTCCGGAGTGACTGGGGGTGTTACAAGTGGTATCATAGCCGATCATCGCGGTTACATGGGAGTGTGCGGGTCAGTGGCGGACATGTGTAGCATGGCGCGTTTGGCTCGGAGTGGACACGCCATGGCAATGTGCCGGCACTGGACGCACAGACATGTGCCAAGAGGGGACGTTCCTGGCTTGTGGTTGATTGACGAGGACGTCGATATTCTAAGGGTGGGTGTATGTGAGACCCTGGCACATGGCTCAATAGGATTGATATGAAACCCATTCCAACAAGTTGCAACTTCTTTTCCAGAATCCCATCTGAAAAGAACTCTAAGGTTAAGCGTGCTTGGCCTAGAGAAATTCTAGGATGGGTGACCGACCCGGAAGTGGGTACCGGGTGCGCATGAGTGAGGACAAAGTGCGCAGAAAAGACTAGTGTTGGTCTATGGGGTTAGTCTAGAGATCCTGTTGAGCTGCCAGAAGTGACAACCGTCGGTCCGGAGTGACCGGGGGCCCATCTGAAAAGAACTCTAAGGTTAAGTGTGCTTGGCCTAGAGCAATTCTAGGATGGGTGACCGACCGGGAAGTGGGTACCGGGTGCGCATGAGTGAGGACAAAGTGCATAGAAAAGGCTAGTGTTGGTCTGTGGGGTTAGTCTAGAGATCCTGTTGAGCTGCCAGAAGTGACAGCCGTTGGTCCGGAGTGACCGGGGGTGTTACATGCATCTGTTTGGCGTACTTCTGGCACCCGATGCAGTGTCGGACGATGTCGACGGTGTCGGCGTGCGCGGTGAGCCAGTAGAAGCCGTGTCGCATGGCCTTGGCGACTAGCGACCGGGCGCCAGCATGGTGGCCGCAGTCGCCGGCGTGGATGTCTTGGAGGATCTTGCATCCTTCCCCAGGTTGCACGCAGCATTGGAACACGCCTGTTACGCTGCGCTTGTGGAGCTCGCCGTTGATGATGACGAAGGATTTGCAGCGGTGCACGATCATGCGGGCTTCTGTCTCTTCCGCTGGCAGGGTCCCTCTCTCGAGGTAGGCGAGGTATGGCACGGTCCAGTCACTTGGTTCTGCAACGATGGAGACCAGGGTGGGATCTAGTTGCAGCGGGATCCCGAGGTCGATATGCTTTGGAGGAGAGACGGAGGACTTGTGGATTGTGTCAGGGAATACGCTCGCGGGTGGGGTTTGTTGAGATGACCCGATGCGGGAGAGGACGTCAGCCTCCTTGTTCTTGGCTTGTCGATCCACTCGACGAAGTAGCCCGCAAAGTGGCCCCCCAGATGGTCCACTGCTTGATGGTATGCCGCCATGGTGGGGGAGACAGCGTCGAAGATACCGACGACTTGCGCGGTGACGAGGTCGGAGTCGCCGTAGCACCATAGGCGATTGACGTTCATCTCCTTGGCGGCCTGCATGCCGTGAAGGAGGGCCTCGTACTTGGCCATGTTGTTGGTGCAGGGGTGAAGTCGAGGTACAACATGTAGCAGAGCTTGTCACCTTCGGGCGAGGTGAGTATGATTCATGCTCCTATGCCATCCGCGTTCTTGGAACCATCGAAGTGGAGCGACCAGTAGTGGAGGTATGGCATCTTCTCTGGCTGTTGCGCCTCTTCCCTGTCGGCGAGGAAATCTGCTAAAGCCTCAACTTGATCGCCTTGCGCGGCTCGTACTTGATGTTGTGGACGCCGATTTCGACGGCCCACTTGGCGACCCACCCTGCCGCCTCGTGGTTGTGGATGATGTCTTGCAGTGGCACGGAGGAGACGACTGCGATTGGGTGCTCCTGGAAGTAGTGCGGTAGCCGTCGCTGGGCTCGGAAGACTGCGTACACCAGTTTCTAGTACTGCGGGTAGCGCTACCGTGAGTCCATGAGGACTTCGCTGATGTAGTAAACCGGGCGCTGTACAGGGTGCTCCTTGCCCTCCTCTGGTTGTTCGACGACCATGACAGCGCTGACGACTCAATCGGATGCCACGACATAAATGAGCATCAACTCCTTGTCGACCGGGGGCAGCGAGTAGGGGTGCAGCGAGTAGCACTTCTTTAAGCGTGTTGAGCGCGTCGTCTGCCTCCTTGTCCCATTGGAACGTGGGGTTCTTGCGCATGAGGTGGTAGAGAGGCATTGCCTTCTCGTCTAGCTGGGGAATGAAGCGACTGAGAGCCACGACTCGCCCAGCCAACTTCTGGACGTCGTGGAGGCGCTCGGGTTTTCCGAGTCGTGTGATTGTATCGATCTTGGTGGGGTTCGCCTCAATGCCTTGCTTGGAGACTACGTACCCCAGGATCTATTTTGTAGGTATGCCGAAGGTGCACTTCCCTGGGTTGAGCTTGATCTTGTACCTCCACAGATTTGCGAAGGTTTCGGCCAGGTCGGCGAGTAGGTCACTCTGGCGATTGGACTTGACCACCACGTCATCGATGTAGACGTGGATGTTGCGGCCAATTTGGCTCGTGAGGCACTCCTGCATGCACCGCTGGTAGGTTGCGCCGGCGTTTTTGAGGCCGAAAGTCATGGCGGTGTAGTATTAGGCACCAAATGGCGTGACGAACACCGTCTTCTCCTCGTCCTTGATCTCCATCTTGATCTGGTTGTAACCAAAGTACGCGTCGAGGAAGCACAGCGGTTCCGAGCCCGTGGTATCTGATCGATGCGCGGGAGGACGAACTGCTCCTTTGGGCAGGCGCTGTTGAGGTTGGTGTAGTCGATACACATCCTCCAGGTCTTGTTCTTTTTCATGACCAGGACTGGGTTTGCCAGCCACTTGGAGTACTTGATTGGCCGAATAAAGCCTGCAGCGAGTAGACGCTGCACTTCTTCGGTGATTGCTCGGCGACGCTGCACTTCTTCGACGATTGCTCGGCGACGCTCTTCATTGAAGGGCCACAACAACTGCATGAAAGGTCGCGCCTTGGGGTCGGCATTAAGTTTGTGATCAACGAGTTCCCTCAGGACACCCGGCATGTCAGATGGCTTCCATGCAAAGATGTCGCGATTCTCACAGAGAAACTCGATGAGCGCGCTTTCCTATGCGGGGCTCATGCCCGCCCCGATGGTGACTGTCTGGCTGGAGTTGCCTGGGACCAGCTCGATGGTGCGAGTGTGCGTGGTGGCCTCGAACGCGGTCGACCCGGCGTTATCCATGTTGGACTTCTTCAGGATTGTGGGGTCGTCTTTGTCGAATCCACTCGCGTATCTGGCGAGTTCCTCGGCGTGGTTGGCCTCCGCGACGATGACGGAGTCCGCGAGTTGGTTGCCTTTTTCCTCACACTCAATGGCCATGTCGGGGTCACTGTGGACGGTGATTATGCCGCATGGTCCTGGGAGCTTCATCATGTTGTACACGTAGTGTAGTGCCGCCATGAATTTGGCGAGCGCCTGTCGCCCCAGGATGCAGTGGTAGGGGTTGTTGAAATTCACCAGCTCGAAGACGATCCGCTCGGTGCGGAAGTTGGCTGGTGTGCCAAGGTGACTGGCAGCGTCACCTTGCCGATCGGGTACGCCTTCTGATCAGGACGATGCCATGGAAGGTGGTGAGAGTCGACTCGATCATCGACTGCGGGAGATGCAGTCGCCAGAACGTGTCCAGGTAGAGGATGTTGATGGAGCTCCCGTCGTCCATCAGTCTCTTGGGGAGCTAGTAGTCGCCCACTTTGGACTTGACTACCAGGGCGACTCGCCCGGAGTACTCGATCCGCGGCGAGTGGTCCTCACGGCTCCACGTGATGCGCTGCTCGGACCAGTTGAGGAAGCGAGGGACATCGACCTGAGACACCACATTGACGAAGACGGAGCAGGAGAGGACCTTCTTCTTGCGCTTGGTGCCGAGACTGGTGAAGGTGTGCAGCGACCCGACGTCGTTGCTGAATGCCCTGCCGTTTGGCGGGTTGTTGTTGGGGTCCTCCCTTGCTCGCCGTGCCTTATCTATCTCCTTCAGAGAGTGGCAGACGGCAGTTGTGTGTGTGGCGGGTTTCCCCTCCCTGCCGTGGAAAACATAGGGTTGGTTGAGGAGAGCTGTGGGGTCGAATTTCGGCCTCGCTTGGTAGTTTCCTCTGTCGCAGTGCTGTCCTCCATCGCGGCGGAAGCTCTTGTGGTCGCGTGGCGCATAGCCGGCGTTGGTGACGAAGTCGACTCACCCGTCACTATGGCGCTTGCCGGTGAGGCGAGTGTTGCTGTAGCGCAACTCTCGCTACCTACCATTGTCGTGACCGCTTGGGCGGCAATTCCAACCCGACTCATCATCGATTTCCTGGTTTGGATCTTCCTCTGCGTATCGCTTGGCGATTTCTAGGTGGTCGGGGATGTTGTCGAGCGTCTTACACACCCTATTGATCTTGGCGACCAATGGCTCGTATCAGCATGAGTTCTTGAAGCAGTGTCTCGCCGTGTCGGGGTGGATGCCGGCGGTGTTGATCCATAGGTCCTGCCATCGTTGGACCCAGTGGCGGGTCGACTCGCGAGGTCTCTAGACGCATCGCTCCAGGTCCTCGATGGTGGTGGCTCGGGTGTAGGAGCCCTCTAAGTGCCTGATGAAGGCCTCACGCATGTCCTCCCAGGAGTCGATATTGTCTGGGGGGAGGGTGTTGATCCACTGTCGAGTCACTAACTCCATCATCAGGGGGAGGTAGCGAGCAACGAGGAGGTCGGTGTGGCTGGCGATTCCCATCACCATGAGGTATGTGTCCATCCACACAGTTGGATTGTACATAGGGTCATACTTCTCAATTTCCTTCGGCGCTTTGAAGTTGGCCGGGTATTTATCGCCTCGGATCATTGGTCCGAAGCATTGGGGGCTGACTCGACTGAGGGAGCCCCTTGGCTCGCCATCACTACCGTTGGTGAGGGTGTGCCTCAAGTCTTTGGGATGGCATGCGCGCCAGGTTTGGTTATTGATGATGTGGTGATACATCAACAACGTATCTATAATTTTTGATGGTTTTATGCTATTATTATGCTTTTGACACTCCTTTTTATATAAAGTTCATGAGTTATTTGGACTAACCTACTAATAGTTGCAAAAGTGCACAATGTTCTTGTTTTACACTTTGATGTGTAGGAATTATCAAGAATACAAGTAGAACCCTTGTTGGAGTGAAATTGGGATTTTCCATAAATCTGTCTCTCAACTCTTTTTGAAGATGGTAACATTTGGGTCGAAGACGGTGTCAAACGGAAAACTCTTCAATTACAAAGTTGTAGGACATTTCACGACAATCGTTCTAGACATAAAATTTAGCTGATTCCGAGTCAGAACTGGCCCACTAGGATCGATTTACTACAGCCCAAGATGGGGTGAAGGGAATCCGAGAAGCTATATAAAGGGAGGAAACCTAATTCGTGGGAGAAACCTCCACCCATGAATTTGGAGCCACCAAAGCCACGTTTTTGCCTCCCATGGGGGAGGGCTCCCAAAAAGCCATGAAGGAAGGGGGCTAAGAGGCGGTGCTCCCCCATGATACTGATGGCGGGGAAGGAGTCCCCCGCGTTGCCGTCGGCATCGCCGCCGCCCTCTTCACCATCTTCACCGCCATCTCCATCACCTAATCCTCCTAGTATGCAGTGGTTCATACTCCCACACACTTCTGTACCGTCCTATGTAAACATGGTGTTGGATGCTATAAGTTATAATCCTATGATCTATGTCATGTTTATGTAGTTCCATTGATAAGATCAGGGATAGACTGAAAATAGCTCAGAGTAGGCAAAAAATTATGTTGATCAAAGTCGAAGATCATGGCATCCAGAAGTGGGAGATATGGTATATTTGAAAGTAAGTCCAATGAAAGGGGTTAAAAGGTTCAGAGTTAAAGGAAAATTTAGTCCAAGATATACCAGACCATTCAAGATACTGAGTCAGAACAGGACTATAGCTTATGCTTTAGAGTTACCATCAAGATTGGCTCAAGTGCATAATGTTTTCCATGTGTCACAACTTCGTAAATGTTTGAAAGTTCCAAATGATGCAATCACACATCAAGAGATGGAACTACAAGCAGACTTGACCTATGTTGAAAAACCCTATAAAATTTTAGAAGAAAACTGGAAAAGGTTGAGAAATAGGGCAATCAAGTACTGCAAGGTACAGTGGGAACATCACCCTAAAAGGGAAGCCACTTGGGAGAAAGAAGAGGATTTAAGAAAAGCCTATCCAGAACTATTCAGGTACATCTCAACAAACTTTGGTATGAAGTTTAATTTAAAGGGGGAAGTCTGTAACATCCCAGCATTTAGGAACCAACGAAGGGTAGATTTAGGAATCTGTAAAATAGCATGCATTCATCTGTAAAAATGTGGGTAAATTTTTCGCCAAATAAAAAACCTAAAGTGATCAAAGTTTCTTTCACTCTTTAAGATTAGGAATAGTCTTGGAGAATGATTGTAATAGACTTTGATATGATCTTTGTGGATTAGTATGTTTTGGGAAATGAAATTTGAATTTGAATGTTGGATTTATAATATAGAAGTATTTAGAATTAAGTTTGAGTAATTTGATTTAATCAAGAGTTAACAAATATAACTCAAACTTTAAATGAAAGAAAATAATCAATAAAATGAATATTAATTTATTCAATAAATGAGTTACAAAAGGTAACTTAATCAAGAATCTTTACAATAGTAAAGGAAATAAAAGAACGTTTATTTATTGAATAATAGTACAATCTTTATTACAAAAGAATAAAAATAAAATTACAAAAGAATAAAAATAAAATTACAAAAGAATGAAAGAAATATTACAAGTTACTATTCTATAAAGAAAATAAAACCTAAACTAAAGTCTTGATCTTCAAGTCTGGTACCTGCAAAATAAACATAAACTAAAAAGAAAGAAAGTTAAGGATTAAAATTATTTTACTCTCACACTTGACAGTGAGTTGCACTGTTCAAGGTTCATCATTGAGTAAATCTTTTAATGGGTAAGTTTCACCGATATGAAAGTATATATCTTTCATAATTTCAATCCATGAGCCAAATCAACAACAAGGAGGGGCAAGTTTCACCATCCAAGTAAAATGTAACTAGATAAAAGTAACTTCATAATCAGAACATATCCACAAGGTGTGCAGCAGGCACACAAGCAGCACACACACCAAACTGCATGGTGTGTGCTGTCAGCACCACAACAATAGATCCACACACACACACAAAACTATCAACACAGCCGTGGGAGGCATGCCCACACCATTTCCTTGTTCATACACACCAAGAACAACAGCTCAGCTAAACCAAATCAAATCCAAGCAAGATCACACCAATCAAAACCCTAGATCACATCACCAAAAATGGTGACATAAGGAGGGAGTAGATCAGGTGGATAGCAAGGACAAGATCAAGCCACCAGGACCAGGAGGTGGAGAGCTAGAACAAGGACAAGTCCAAGAACTGGAAATACCAGGAGGAGCACCAGATCAAGCTAGCCATAAGATTCACCACTTGCAACCCAACAACACCCAAGTGTGGTGAGTATCATAAAACACCCATATATTCTGTTCATCTTAGTCCAACATAAAAGCATGTGATGTTTTACAAGTTAAACCTCTCAGTGATCACCCAAGTGGGGTGAACCTATTATAGAGGAAGTTTAAAATATAAAGGCCAGTAGTAAGCCCTACCAAATCCACCAGGACCTCAGACCAGCATCATAGGTCCTGGTAATCATAAACCACTCATATATTCCAAAATGTTCTCAAATAGCATATAAAATTTGGGCACATCTCATGATGGAGTAGAACCTCAGATTTTATAAACAATATGCACCAACATTAAGCTACAAGCAAACCAATCATTTTATTACACTAGGATTCAAGGTTCAGTGAACAACCTTGATATTTAAGCATATCTATAAGGGACAGTAGGATAGGAATTTAATTCCTAAGCCTAAGACCAACATCATAGGCATAATCTTTTAAAGAAGGAAGCTTACAATTTATTTTAACAGACATCCAATCTTAAGCACTGCTAAGTAAAAGCCCAGCTGTAGAATCACTACTTGTGTGCCATCCTAGGATGGTGTCGCAAGAACCAATTCTAAAACAAGCCAACAATCATTGAACTTTCATAAATAAACCACTAAATTAATCACTATCATCTTCCTGGAAGGAATAATCAGGAATCAGGATCAGATTTACATGTGTGCAAAGTGTTACTGTAAGAAACTAAGTAACTTCCATCAGCACATCTCCACTGACAGTGCTACTATCAGTACTGGAGTACTAACAGTAGAGAAACTCACCAAGCCTCAACTTAATTAACCAGGTTTCCAAGTTAAATCATCAGCTTAACCAAGATTTGTCACCAGTTCTAAGCAAAACTACTAAATCACCAGCAACAGATCAAGAATATCATCAGATAATCAAATCATGACAGAAAGAACTGAAGTGGAGTAAGCACAATCTTCACTAGTCATCACCACCAAATCAAACCATCATCTTACAAGCACAAATAGGGATGAATCCTAGAACCAGGGAAGAACCCTAGAACAGAGATGAACCCTAATGAGGAATGTCCACTAGTTACACACATATGAACTCAGAGGAGGTAGAGGCACGTGGAAAAACCCAAGGATCAACTCACATGTGGTCCTCGCTATAGATTAGAAGAGGAAGCAGAGGGTCGTCGATGAACACGGCGGCATGGGGAGCACCCCCAAGGGGGAGTTGCAACCCACACAATGCCACGACAGTGACCACAGTCTCGCCTGAAGGCGAGGAGCACCACCACAGCCCACGACAGCAATGGCGGTGGCAGTACCCGCATCACCCCAAACCCTAGTGTTCGGGATGAGGCTAGAATGGCCATATGAAAGCTCCTAAGACAAATCGAATTGGAAAGGAGGGTAGCGCATTGTAGACAACCTCGCCATGCATCATGGCAGTGGCCAGGAAGGACCACGGCGACGAGCCAAGCACGGTGACGGCGCCATCGACCACGGGGTCGAGGAGGAGAGGATAGAGGTGAGGTTGAGCGAGTGACAGAGGGAGTGGGTTGGACTGGGCCAAAACCCCTTCGGGGTGTGGTTTTGGTTCTATCCTATTGGGCCACAAGGGCCCAATAAACCAAACAGGCAGCCCATTTACCTAAAGGCTATTTTTAATAAATAGGAAAAGACCAAAATACCCCTGAACTTAAATAAATTCCATAAAATAAAATAAAAATCCAAAAATTATAAATAAAATATTTCTGGATTCACAATAATCCAAACTATCCAAATAAATTAGGAAATAAAATTTTAGACATATAAATTTTATTAAGAATTTTTAAATATAAATATTCCTTACTAAATTTTACAAAATTATTGAAAATTGATAAAAATAAATAAAAATCACTTTCATTATACATTAATATTTTAGTTTTTTAGAAAAATACTAAATAAATATTTACTAACAATTTTTGGTGTTTAAATGATAATTCTTAAAGGAATTATTAAATTAATAAAATTCAAATAAAAGGAAATTAAATAAAAATAATAATAATATTCAATAAATATTAAAAATTAATATTTATAAATTCTTTGTTATTAAAAAGAATTCTTATAATTTAAATAATGGGGAAGAATACACATAAAATTAAATAATGCATTACATTACTTTGCATAATCATTTTGCTTCTTTAAATATTGTCCTTACGGGGCAATAATGATGTTTTTATAGACATAGAAGCTCAAGGTCCAGTGCAAGCATCAGACTTCACTACCTTGCAATCACAAGGCAAGTTCATCACTTGCTCATATCCTTTGAAGAGTCTTTATCAAAATATTTGCAAATTGTGTGTTATCATATATACTCCAAAGAAAGAAAATATTATTTTCACAAATAAAGAAATCATAGATACCATCCTAAGTGATGATATAATGGAGAAATATAACTTAGGGTTCTATTTGCAACAATGATGATCAATTAGGGACTTAATAATCCCTGACATCAGTGATTCTAGCGCCGTATATTACACGTTAGCCATGAGATTTGGAATGGGACAGAGAAGTCAGATGTATCTTCTTCCTCTCGCTTGTAGCCGGATGTGCAGGTCGTGGTTGTTATCCTCGTAGCGTGCATATTAATTGGTAATTCGTAGAGGATATGCAGCATATGGGTGGGAACCCTCATCGTCCCACGATAGTTCTGGCATCTAACGGTTTGTACAAACCATTGCCATAATTCAATGTGTGGGCATGGTGTACACCAAGGAGGCATGCGAGGTCACGAAGGAGGTAGTGATTCGCTTGGACCAACTACTGGGCCCCACATCATGGAATTGTGGATGGGAAAGTACGCCCGGTTGTGCAACAAGGAGTTGATCTCTCATGGGTAAACTAACACACCTCTGTAGAGTGTAACAATTGTAACTTGTTACTCCCTGTTCCGGGAAGGAGCTGCGAACACGGCAGGAAAGGAACTCCATGAAAGTTCTGGTCAACCTGTGAAGGCTGATGGTCATAGATTTTTGTAATAACATCAATCTTTGAAGTAATATTTACAAAAACTGCATAGTGCCAAGGATTTATAATCCAATGTAGTAGTTAGAGCATAAAACTTCCCACCTTGCATAAAATGAACTTGTTGGGTAACGCTGTTACTCATCCTTTCCTATAATCCCTTGCTTAGACTCTGAGGATCCCGAAGACGTGCTAATGTATGCAGCCGAATGTCAAGAAGATGTGTTCTACGAGGAGCCTGACCTGTCAGGAGGTGTTGAAGGAGTGGATTACAAAATCCGCTATGGTGTCAATGACAACGAGTCCAACTAAGTATCCTAGTTAGTAGTAACCGACGGAGCCGAGCAGCATGAACTCTATAGAATAAGCTGCCGAGCTCAACTCCTAGTGGGAGTTGCTACTTTAAAATTCCACCGAAAACACTTTATATTTTGTTTTGTAAGTTGAATCCTTTTGAAGTCTTGGACTTCTGGTATTGTAATAATAATAATGTGTGAATGTTTGTAATATGGACCCGCAATGTTTCTGGTGTACCACTCTGAGGGATGTGATATTTACAGAACAATGTCCTGTGGATGTCATGTCAACGACTATAGTGTACTACACATGCAGTGGTATTATGGGTCACCGCAGTTAGCTAACTTTTGTTAGTTCAACACTTTTTGATTAGAGAAACAGAAGGTCTTCGAAAAAATCGATTTCTACCTGCTGGTCTGTTTTGACAAATTTCTGCCATTATTTGCATTTGTTTCTTATTGGTTCCTTTTTGGGTTCTTTTTGGGAAATTGAGTTTTTTGAGGGAATTGCTACAGTATCTCGTGTCTTTAGTGAAAGTTTTGTTGTTTTGCAACTAAACCGAAAGGTATATTATATTTTGAATGCACTAATGTTGCTAATGAAGATTGTGTGAAGTTTTGTATGAAGGAAAATTTTCAGGTGTAAGGAAAGAATGATGTAATAAGATGAATAATGGACAAAATCTCAAGCTTGGGGATGCCACCCCGTGTCACCCCAAGAAATATTCAAGAGGTACAAGCGTCAAAGCTTGGGGATACCCAAGGTATCCCCTTCTTCATCAATAAAAATCTCAGGTCTTTCTAGACACTTCGTCTTTATTGTTTCATGCACTGTTGTGTTGTTTTTGGAGCGTCTTAGTTTTTGTTTTTGGTTTTTGTTTGCTTAGTTTGCTTGAATAAAGTGGTTGGACCCCTGGTTTTGCTATGTTGTTTCAAATAAGTTGATTGGTGTTGGAGAAGGAGTAGGAAGCTTCATGTTTATAAGTGGTACAAAAGGAGTTTGTTTTGACTGTGGCCTAGACCTTATCATGTCATGTTCGATATTGTTTTGACCCTATTCTTAGTGGTTATTGCTGTAGCATGACTTGTTCCAAACAATTGGGATTGCTTAATGTGCCTTGAAAGAACCATGTGTTGTTTTAACATACAAAAGCATAATATTGTGGTATTCTCCTTTGATGCTTTGTTTGGGTTGACTTGGCACATGCTCACACCATGTTATGACACCAGTCACCATAGCCTCTATGATCATTTAGTTTTTGACTTGTGGTACCACTTTATGCTTTGATTAGTAATGTTTTGCCACTCTGCATGATTATGGCCATTATTGCTCTCTTAGCTGGTCGCTCCCAGTCTTTTGCTAGCCTCCACTTGTATTGAGTAAGCTCTACTCATGCATCCAACTCCCAAGAAACCAAGTTATTCCAAAGCGTCCACTATAAATTCCTATGCATGGTGTGTTACACCATTCCAAGTATATTCTTGTTTTATCTATCTTACAAATTAAACTTGTTATGTGAAAGTTAGAGATTAAAGCTATCACAAACTTGATGACACACTTTATTTTTCTTGCCCCTAATAAACTTGAACCATTGTGTCATCTATGTTGTATATGCTTGCACTTATAAGTTGGGATTAGCAGAACCGTGCTGTCATGGGGAACACTTTCAATACTTGTAAATATCTACCCAGTTGATATCATGCTCTTTTGTTTATGGATGTCGTCGGTGTGAAATAAAAGGGGAGCTTGTAAGTCCATGGAGTTATGTATGTGTGTTAGATAAACGCCTGGGCCGCTAGCCTAAGCCATGCCTAATCATGGTGGAAACTTGCAGCATCACCATAGTAATCAATCTATGAAGCATTCTTCTTATAAAAAAAGAGATAGAGATTGAGAAAAAAATAAAAAAAAAGAGATGGGAAAAGAGGAAAGAGAGAAAAAGCACCATTTCCCCATGGTAAATAAGAAGATTGCTGAGATGCTCATTGTCTACTTGCCTTGTCATTTTGATATGGGATATCTCTTGTATCATGTGCAAGGGGTACCCCGTTGGCGGTTCTCTATAATACACATGTACTTACTATGACAAGAACTTACCGATGACTAAAGTTGAGTAGCATGAGGAGCGGCCCTCGTACTCAAGGGACATGAGATTGCCAACTTATACTTTGTCAAGCATATACTCCATAGTTTGTTCACTTTAATCTTAGTCACTTCAAGATGCTTATGATAGGGGCAATGAGAACTGAAAGCTAACAAGTACCATAATTTTTGGAAGCTCTGTATGAAACTTGAAATCCATGCTTCCCTTTGAAGGGCCTTTCTTCCACTATTATATTGAGTCTCTACCTTCTATCCTTAGGCACCAATTAAGAGAGCATAGTTGCCATTCTTAGTTCTATGTGCATTGTCCCAAAACTTGTTGATTGATTCATAAGGATGATATTGCTTGTTCGTGAACTATTTGTCTAGTCACCCTTATGAACTTTGAAGGTGTCCTATGCATTTATGATTTATTATACCATGAGGGACAAGCTGAATACCACTCATATTATGTTTTCTTTATGTGAAACAAACAAACGTTTTTCAATGCATTGTTATTCATGATCTTTGTTTGTAACCTTTTCATGTTGCAACTTGGTTCCTATGTCTTATTGTTAGAATTACATATTTCATGCTCATGTGTAGAGTACTTTGATCCAGATATCCATGCTTTGCAAATGGTTTCATCAATATTATGATGGTGCATGTCACCTAAAAAATTATATTGTTTTTATTGTTTACCTACTCGAGGACGAGCAGAAACTAAGCTTGGGGATGTTGATACGTCCATAACGTATCTATAATTTTTGATGGGTTTATGCTATTATTATGCTTTTGACACTCCTTTTTATATAAAGTTCATGAGTTATTTGGACTAACCTACTAATAGTTGCAAAAGTGCACAATGTTCTTGTTTTACACTTTGATGTGTAGGAATTATCAAGAATACAAGTAGAACTCTTGTTGGAGTCAAATTGGGATTTTCCAGAAATCTGTCTCACAACTCTTTTTGAAGATGGTCACGTTTTGGGTCGAAGACGGCGTCAAACGGAAAACTCTTAAACTACAACATTTCATGAAAATCGTTCTAGACATAAAATTTAGCTGATTCTGAGTCTGAACAGGCCCGCTAGGCCCGATTTACTGCAGCCCAAGATGGGGTGACGGGAATCCGGAAAGCTATATAAAGGAAGGAAACCTAATTCGTAGGAGAGACCTCCACCCACGAATTTGCAGCCACCAAAGCCACGTTTTTGCCTCCCATGGGGGAGGGCTCCCAAAAAGCCATGAAGGAAGGGGGCTAAGGGGCGGTGCTCCCCCAGGATACCGGCAGCAGGGAAGGAGTCCCCCATGCCGCCGTCGGTGTCGCTGTCGCCCTCTTCACCATATTCACCACCATATCCATCACCTAATCCTCCTAGTATGTAGTGGTTCATCCTCCGACACACCTCTATACTGTCCTATGTAAACATGGTGTTTGATGCTATAAGTTATAATCATATGATCTATGTCTTTTTGTAGTTTCGTTGTTCTTAGATTGAATGGTTGAACGTCTTTGGTTCATTAGAGTTGTATGTTGATATGGTAAAGTCCTTTGGTGTCCATTATATTTGCGTGCGCACGGATTAAACATCATAGGGTTTGTATTAGGTGTAAGAGGAAGGGGGAAGTTCTGCCGGAGTGACAGAAACCTAAGGACGCAAACCGGAACGTTGCACGTATGGGAGTAAGCGGACCATTAACTTAAGGATATGGTTGGGGAAACCTTAATGCATTTTTAGTAGTTACGGATGTTTTCTAATAATCCAACCATATAGTACATGTAATTCTAAGTAGTAAAGCGCATGTATATTTAGCCTCTCCCACATATAAAACTGCATCGAAGACAATGAACCCGATTTATTCGCCAATTAAACATGGACAAAGCCACCACAATTACCACCACTATTCCACACTCATGGTCTATTTGTTTAGTGTATTTTATTGCTGCAACAACTAGCTTTACTTTCTTGTTATTTATTATCTTGTGAAGATTTCTCTAGTACTCGTTTTGTTGCTCTAGTTTTATTTCCTAGATAATGCAAATGTTTAGAGTGCGTAGAGTTGTATTAGTGGTTGATAGAACTTGAGAAAATATTTATCCTACTTTTAGCTCCTCGTTGTGTTTGACACTCTTACTTATCGAAAAGGCTACACACAATCCCCTATACTTGTGGGATATCAAGAACTTTTCTCGCGCTGTTGCCGGGGAGCAATAGCGTGTGGGTGAATATTCTTGTGTGCACATGTTTGCTTTATCTCTAAGTAGTTTTTACTTTCAGTTTTAAGTTGGTCTCTTTCTTAGTATGGATAGGGATTGTGAATTTCCAAAAAAATAGTTGTACTTTTTACCTAAAAACATTTTCAAAAAGGAAAGTGATTGGAAAGATGAGTAATGGTTAAGTGGGGGTCGACCTTGAACACTTGCGTTCATGCCTATGAAACCAAAAAAAATCTTCCCATGGAAGCTTTTCAACTGAAGGAAGACACCATTAAATATCAATTCTCATTCAAGAAAGGTATAGAATACCTTTTGCCTCTCCTATTAAAACAAAAGTTGCTCTTAATGCTTCTTTATTTGAAAATATTTGAATCTTGCTTCTTGTGCCTAACTTAAAGGCGTTAAATAAAAGTAATTATTGGGAGATAACCCAATAGTTTTCTTGAGTTTTGGAAGTTATTATTTCTGTAATAACCTCTCCTTATCCTTTTTATTTGATTTTTGTGTCAAGAATAACCTCTAATGAGAGGAAAGTAAGATTTGGGGAGTTGCTGTCCCGAAACAGATTTTTGCGCTCCATTGTAAAACTTCTTGAAAAATCTCTGTAAGTCGGATTGAGATGTAATTTTCTGAATAAATCCCCCTGGTTGTTAGATAACTTTTGTTAGTTCAACACTTTTTGATTCGAGCAACATAAGGTCTTCGAAAAAAATCGGTTTCTACCCGCTGGTATGTTTTGACAGTTTTCTGCCATTATTTACATTTGCTTCTTATTGATTCCTTTTTGGTTTTTTTGGGAAATTGTTCTTTTTGAGGGAATTGCTACAGTATCTTGTGTCTTTAGTGAAAGTTTTTCTGTTTTGAAACTAAACCCAAAGGTCTATTATATTTTGAATGCACTAATGTTGCTAATGAAGATTGTGTGAAGTTTTGTATGAAGGAAAATTTTCAGGTGTAAAGAAAGAATGTATATTTAGCCTCTCCCACATACAAAACTACATAGAAGACAATGAACCCGATTTATTAGCCAATTAAACTTGGACAAATCCACCACAATTACCATAAATATTCCACACTCATGGTTCTGTTAGTTTAGTGTATTTTATTGCTATAGCAACTTGCTTTACTTTCTTGTTATTTATTATCTTGCAAAGCTTTCTCTAGTACTTGTTTTGTTGATCTTATTTCCTATATAATGCAAACGTTTAGTGTGCGTAGAGTTGTATCAATGGTTGATAGAACTTGAGAGAATATTTATACTACCTTTAGCTCCTCGTTGGGTTCGACACTCTTACTTATCGAAAAGGCTACATACGATCCCCTATACTTGTGGGATATCATGTGGGTCCGTCCGTCGATCGGCTGCCTAGTGGCGATGACCGTGTTGTTTGGCGGTCACGGGTCGTTGGTGGAGAGCGCAGGGTGCGCGACCCGTGGTTGGTGTTGCAGGGGCTCGGGTGGCGGGCAATTGAGGGTGGCCATCGTTGGGAAGCCGCTCGAGGCGGCCCTTCTTCCGGAGGAGAGGGAGTACATCCATCCTTGCAAGTCAGATCCCGCGACTTGCTGCTCGACAACCTTGGCGAGTAGGGTCTGTGCGTACTTGATTTTCAATGCGCCTTCCCTAGTGACGTTGAGGTTGGCGACCTCTGCCTTCCCCGCGATGACATTGTCCATCGGGATGGAGTACAGTGGAAGGCCATTCGTGTCCCGCTCTTGCGGAGAGATAAGGACTCTCGGCTGGGTGGGAGGGGGCATGTGACCGGGCGGTGGGGGGCTCTGCTTGTTGGCGCTCCTAGTGGAGGACGGGCGTTGAAGCCTGGTGGCACATTCTCGCAGATCACGTGCTCGGCCGCGTGAGCGGGATCGTTGTATTCGTCGAAGTTCAGGGCGTGGCCCTGAACACTAGGGTTCAGGCACGTCCTGATGCGGCGCTGGTGGTAGAGCGAAAACTCCTACGCCGTTTCCTGCTCGAGGTGAAGTATTTCTCGCTCGGCTTTCTCCTTGCGGGCCGCTTCCTCCAGGCGCTGGCGGGCTTCCTTGACCTCCGTCGCCGTCGCGGTTGGCGGGATCGGCGTGGAGAAGGGGTCTAGCGGGGAGCTTGTGCCAATCGCCATGTAGGTCACGATGAAGCGACCGGATCCGGCGTGGGGGTCGCCGGAATTCTCCGACCCAAAGTCGAAGTCGAAGATCTCGAGGATGGAGGAGTCCTCGAACTCCCCTGCGTTGGAGACTCGCGCGATGGAGCCTTCTGGCGATGCAGCGGTAATGGACCCGGCGGAGGCGGGGGTCACCGAGTCGGCGTCGTCGTGGAGGGTCGCGCCGTCCACGGCCGTGTTGGTCTTGGCCACATCACTGTTGGCCGAGTTGTACTCGAAGGTGAGGAGGTGGATGGTGCGGACCTGGCTCTCGAAGAGCCGGTCGCGTGGCATCAACTCGCCGATGAGCACCGAGTCTTCAGAGACGATGACATCTGTGAAGCCGACGAAAAGTTTGATGGAGCCGACCGACATGATAACACTGTGCGTGACCGGGCGTGACGCTAGGACGTAGATGCTGGGCAAGATCTGGAGGATCTCGCCGTATGCGATCATGCGGCGGGTGGCGATCGATCGGTTGATCGGCAAATAGGGTATCGTCGCAGAACTCAGGCTAGACCGGCCAGGCCCCACAGTGGGTGCCAATGTCGTGGGAATGGCCATGAAAGATGTTGTGATTGGCAGCGAGTAGTAGAATGAGGGGCAAGGGTGGCCAGCCATCTGCGGTGCGAGATGAGGGCGGAGACACAAGGGTTTACCCAGGTTCGCCCCCCTGAGGGTAAAGACCTACTCCTGTTAGATTGTATTACTGAGATATTATAGTGGTTACGAGCTCGGTGGCTAGGCGGCGAGTCGATGGGGGTAATGATGGAACATGATTACAAAGGGTACCCAAGGGAGGCTTATATAGGGGTGTCTCGTGATACGTTGTAAACGTATCTATAATTTTTGATGTTCCATGCTTGTTTAGTATCTACTTTGCTTTGCTTTGTCTACACTTTGAGGTGTTTTTATATGTTTTCTGGTACTAACCTATTGACAAGATGCCATAGTGCCATTTGCCTGTTTTCTGCTGTTTTTGGTTTCAGAAAGCTAAAAAATGAATATTCTTGGAATTGGACAGGACAAAAGCCAAAGTTCATATTTTTCCCTGAACAATACGGAAAATTGAAGACGAGACGGAGGAGGACACAAGGGTGGACACACCCTAGGTGGGCGCGGGCCCGCCCTGGCCACTCCCACAGGGGTGTGGGCCCCTAGCCCTCCATCGACCTTGCCTCCTTCGCCTATAAGAAGCCCCCGACTCAGAAACCCTAGATCATCGACAAAAAAGCCACGAAAACCTCCACAGCGCCACCACCACTGAAGGGGAGATTCGTGGGACAGAAAGTCTCTGTTCCATCACCCTGCCGGGACGGGGAAGTGCCCCCGTAGCCATCTCCATCGATCTCCACCACCATCTTCATCACCGTTGCTTATTCCCATGATGAGGAGGGAGTAGTTCTTCCCCGAGGCTAAGGGCTCTACCGATAGCTATGTGTTCATCTCTCTCTATGCATGATCTTGTTGTGGTCATGAGCTTTGTAATCAAGTAGATCTGCTCTGCTACTCAAGTGCTTCAATAGATCTCTGCTCTCCCCATGTGTGTGAAAGTGAAAGCGTGCACTCCATGCTGGCACTTAGGCTAGAGTCTACATAAATACTCATCGTGCTTTAATAGATCTATGCTTTTCCCCATGTATGTGAAAGTGACAGCGTGCACGCCGTGTGTGTGGCACTGATGGTGCTGACGTGGAGCACTTCGTTGGAAACCCCAAGAGCAAGGTGTGATGAGCACATAAACAAGTCTTCCCTCAGTAGAGACCGAGGTTATCGAACCAGAAGGAGGAAGGAAACGCCACACAGGTGTTGCAAGCAACACGGAGACCTGCACAACACATACTCAAGACTTTGCCCCAACGAATCAGTGAAGTTGTCAAGCTCACCGGTTTGCTGTAACAAAGGACTAAACATATGGTGTGGAAGGTAATGGTTTACATCAAGTAAACAAGTAACAGTGGAGGATGTATCAATTGTAAAGATTGGACCAGGGTCCATAGTTCACTAGAGGTGCTGTCCTTGATAAACAACATGGCATAAATACCCCCTCTTGGAGTCACTAGCAACTACTTGGCCAAGATAGCTACTAACAACAGAGAGCATGCAAGATCACAAACAACACAGACATGATAGAATCATAAAGAAAAAATCATTAATCAAACCAACATAATAATCTCAATATCCATCGGATCCCCGCAAACACAACATGCATGATTACAAATAGATTTAGATCTTGATCATGAACGGAGCTCATAAGATCTATACATGAAAGCACAAAGGAGGAGATACAATCATCTAGCTACTACATAGACCCATAGTACAAGGTGGAACTACTCATGCATCATACCGGAGAGAAGGCCTCCGGGATGATCTCCCCTCCGGTAGGGGTGCCGGGAAGAACTTTAGACCCCCCGATCTAGGGATGATGGTGGCGGCGGCTATAGAAGGTTTCGTGGAGATTTGATCGGGTGCTTAGGGTTTCTGCATCGGGGGATTCTTATATGTGAAGGGGGAGGCCGAGGAGGCGGCCCGAGGGGCCACACCCCTCCCAGGCATGGGGAAGGGCCCACCCATGACTAGGGGGGTCTGGCTGCCCTGGCTCGCTTCTCCGTCTCCCCTCTGGACTTCTTGTTTCTCACGGAAAGTTATTGACTTTGACGTTTGCCCCGTCCAATTCCGAGAATATTTCTTCACTAGCTTTTCTGGAACCAAAAATAGCAGAAAACAGGCAACTGGCACTGTGGCAACTTGTTAATAGGTTAGTACCAGAAAACATATAAAAAGCACATCAAAGTGTAGACATGCAAAGCAAAGTAGATACTAAACAAGCATGGAACATCAAAAATTATAGATACGTTTTCGACGTATCAAGCATCCCCAAGCTTAACTCCTGCTCGTCCTCGAGTAGGTAAGTGATAAAATAATAATTTTTGAGGTGACATGCACCCTCACAATAAAGATCTAACCATTTGCAAACATTGAAAGCTGGGATCAACGAACTCTAAACATGTGCATGAAAGATGGAGTTCTAACAATAGGACATAGTAACTATGCATGCAACATGAAAGGCTACAAACAAAGATCATGAATAACATGCATTGAAAAACGTTTGTTTGTTTCACATACAGAAAACATAGCATAGTGGCAATCATATTGTCCCTCATAGAGTAGCAAGTAGATGCATAGGATACCTTCAAAGTTCACAAGGGTGTCTAGAAACAAATAGCACAAGAACAAGTAATATCACAATATGCATCAATCAATAAGCTTTGGAACACTTCACATAGAATGAAAACTATGCTCTCTTAATGGTGCCTAAAGGTAGAAGGTGGAGACTCAATAATGGTGGAAGAAAGGCCTTTTTGTAAAGGAAGCAGGAATTACGAGTTTCAAAAAGATATTCCAAAAATTATGGTACTTGTTAGCTTTCAGCCCTCATTGCCCCTATCATAAGCATCTTGAAGTGATTAAGGTTAAAGTGACAAACATGGAGTATATGCTTGACTAAGTATAAGTTGGCAATCTCAAGTCCCTTGAATACGAGGGCCATACCTCATGCATACTCAACTTTGGGCACATGTAAGTTCTTGTCGTTGTAAGTATTTGCATATCATTGAGAACCACCAACGGGGTACCCCTTGCACATGGTACATGAGCTATTCCATAACCAAAATGACAAGGCAAGCAGTCAATGAGCATCTTAGCAATGTTCTTATGTACCATGGGAATATGGTGCTTTTTCTCTCTTTCCTCTTTTCTCAATGTGTCTCTTTTCTATAAGAAGAATGCTTCATAGATGTCACTATGGTGATGCTGCAAGTTTCCACCATGATTAGGCATGGCTTAGGCTAGCGGCCCAGGCATCTCTAACAAAGGATACAAACTCCATGGACTTACAAGTTCCCTCTTTATTTCACACCGGTGACATCCATAGACAAAAGAGCATCATATCAACTGAGTACAAAGTACAAGTGCAATGTTGAAAACATTCCTCATGGCAGCACGGTTCTGCTAATTCCAATGTATAAGTGCAAGAATATACAACAAATATGTCACAATGGTTCAAGTTTATTAGGGGCAAAGAATATAAAGTGTGCCATCAAGTTCGTGAGGGCTTTAAAACAAAATAGTTTTTATTTGGAAGATAGTTGAAAACAAGAATATACTTGGAATGGTGTAACACACCATGCATAGGATTTTATAGTGGACACTTTGGAATAACTTGGTTTCTTGGGAGTTGGAAGCATGAGTAGAACTTACTCATACAAGTGGAGGCTAGCAAAAGACTGGGAGCAACCAACTAAGAAAGCAATAATGGCCATAATCATGCAGTGCAACCAAGCATTACTAATCAAAGCATAGAGTGGTACTAAAAGTCAAGGACTAAATGATCATAGAGTCTAATGGTGACTTGTCATAGTCATAACATGGTGTGAGCATGTTCCAAGTCAGCCCAAGGAAAGCATCAAAGGAGAATACCACAATACTATGCTTTTGCATGCTAAAACAACGCATAATTTTTTCAAGGCACACTAAGCAATCCCAATTGTTTGGAACAAGACATGCTACAGCAAAAATTACTAAGCATAATGCCAAAACAACACCTAGCATGTCATGCTAAAGTCAAAGTCATAGTCAATGCAAGCTCCTCTTACACTTCAAGCAAGAACTTACTACTCCTTTCCAACACCAAGCAACTTATTTGCAAAACAACACAGCGAGAACGAGGGTCCAAACTACTTTATTCATGAAAACTAAACAACCTAAGAAAAGAAAACGAAAACTGAGACGCTCCAAGAACAACACAACTATGCATGAAACAATAAAAACGAAGTGTCTAAACAGACCTGAGCTTTTTATTGATGAAGAAGGGGATGCCTTGGGCATCCCCAAGCTTTGACGCTTGTACCTCTTGGATATTTCTTGGGGTGACACCATGGTGGCATACACAAGCTTGAGCTTTTGTCCATTCTTCATCTCATTGCATCATTCTCTCTCTACACCTGAAAATTTTCCTTCATACAAAACTTCACATAATCTTCATTAGCAACATTAGTGTATTCAAAAGATATTAGACCCCTGGCAAAGCTTAGGAACAGCAAGGGTTTTCACTAAAAACACAATCTACTGTAGTAACTCCTTCAAAAATCTCAATTCACCTAAAGAGAACTCAAAAAAGGAATCAATAAGAAGAAAATGCAAATAATGGCAGAAATCTGTCAAAACAAACCAGCAGTTAGAAACTGATTTTTTTGAACATCTTCTGTTTCTCAAATAAAAAAGTGTTGAGCTAAATAAAGTTAGATAACTTACTAGGGGATTTATTCGTAAATTTTGAGCTCAATTCTAGTTACAGAGACTCCTCACGAATATTTTTTTTGGAGGACAGAAATCTGTTTCAGGACAGCAGCTCCCCAAATCTTACTTCCCTCTCATTAGAGGTTATTCTTGGCACAAAAAGAAAACAAAAAGGATAAGAAGAGGTCAATACTGAAGTAATAACTTCCAAGAATCAAGGAAACTCTTGGGTTATCTCCCAACAAGTACTTTTCTTTAACGCCTTTAAGTTAGGCACAAGAAGCAAGTAGAATCAAGTATTTTCAAATTATGAAGAATTAACATCAAACCTTGCTTTCAAAGGAGGAGAAAAAAGCAACTTTTCTCTCCTCATAGGGAAGTGTTCAATACCTTTATTGAATGGAAAATAATATTTAATGGTGCCTTCTTTCATATCAATGATGGCACCAACTGTTCTAAGAAAAGGTCTTCCCAAAGTAATAGGACAAGAAGCATTGTATTCAACATCCAAAACATAGAAATCAACAGGGACATAAGCATTGTTAACCATAATGAGAAAATCATTAATACTACCCATGAGTTTCTTCTTAGCATTATCATTGAGTGGGACATCCAAATAAAAATCTTCCAATGGTGGTAAATCAAGCATTTCATAAATCTTCCTAGGCATAATAGAGACACTAGAACCAAGATCACATGAAGCTTTGAGATCAAAGTCATTCACTTGTATATTAATGATGGGTTCCCAACTATATTCTACTTTACTAGGAATAGAAGCTTTTTGTTTCAGCTTCTCTTCCTTAATTTTCACAAGAGCATCTGTAATGTGTTTAGTGAAAGCAACATGCATATCACTAGCATCAGGACTTGTAGCAAGCTTCTGTAGGAACATAATCACTTCTGAAATATTGCAACCATCAATATCAAAGTCAAACTTAGCATCACTAGTAGTAGGCTCAATAGGCTTAGGCATAGTAGGAGGAGGAATAGGGACTACTTGTGGTTTAGTGGTGATGGTGCACACACTATTGTTTCTATCAATTTCAGCTTCCCTTTCCCATCTTGCATGAAGTTGAGCTAACAGCCTAACATTTTCATCAATAGTAACTTGTATGGCATGAGAAGTATCAAAGGTGTTCTCCATAGTTTCAGGTTTAGAATCCATTTAATTAATCAAGGAAGACTGAGCTTCAGAAAAAGAGGATATATTTTTCTCCATAGTTTACTAATAAAGTCCTTGAGCATGACTTCAAGTTTCCTCTATAGCCTATAATTGTTGTTGCTACCAAAATTATTCCTATAGGCATTGTTGTTGAAATTGTTGTTTCTAATGAAGTTCACATCAACTTGCTCTTATTGAGCAACCAAAGAGGCTAAGGGAACATTATTAGGATCCACAGGAGCTTTCCCATTAACAAGAATATCCATAATAACATCAATCTTTTCACTCAAAGAGGAAGTTTCCACAACATAATTTACCTTCTTACCATGTGGAGCTCTCTCAACAGGCCATTTAGAGTAGTAAACCATCATATTATCAAGGTGCCTTGTTGCAGCACCCAAAGTGAGCCCCATAAAAGTACCTCTAGCAGCTGAATCCAACAGATTTCTTGAGGAGAAGTTCAAACCTACATAAAAAGTCTGGATAATCATCCAAGCAGTGAGTCCATGAGCAGGGAAATTCTTAACCAAATATTTCATTCTTTCCCAAGATGGAGCAACATGTTCACTATCAAGTTGTTTAAATTTCATAATATAACTTCTCATAGATATAATCTTAGCAGGAGGATAGTACTTTCCAATAAAATGATCTTTGCACTTAGTCCAAGAATCAATACTATTTTTAGGCAAGGATAGCAACCATTCTTTAGCTTTTCCTCTCAAGGAGAAAGCAAAAATCTTGAGCTTAATAATATCTCCATCTACATCCTTATACTTTTGCATCTCACAAAGTTCAATAAAGCTATTGAGATGGGTAGCAGGATCATCAGAACTAGCACCAGAAAATTGCTCTCTCATCACAAGATTCAACAAAGCAGGCTTAATTTCATAAAAGGTAGCATCAGGAGTAGGTGGAGCAATAGGTGTGCTAAGGAAATCATTGTTGTTAGTGCTAGTGAAGTCACACAACTTGGTGTTCTTAGCAGAGTTCATTTTGGCAAAGGTGGGCAAGCCAAAAACAGCAGCAACAGCTAGAGCAGGAACTAATTTTTTTGTGTTTTTGAATAAAGCAAGCACAACAAACTAGACTAATTTTTTGGGTTTTTTGAAAAGAGGCAAACAAAACCAAGCAAAAGAAACAAAGAAAACTAAAAACAAATTAAAGAGAAAGGAAGTAAAGGACTGCCCTAGTGAAGACGTCCTTAGCCTCCCCGGCAATGGTGCTAGAAAACTTGTTGATGGTGCTGACATGGAGCACTTCGTTGGAAACCCCAAGAGCAAGGTGTGATGAGCACAGCAGCAAGTCTTCCCTCAGTAGAGACCGAGGTTATCAAACCAGAAGGAGGAAGGAAACGTCACACAGGTGTTGCAAGCAATGCGGAGACCTGGACAACACAAACTCAAGACTTTGCCCCAACGAATCAGTGAGGTTGTCAAGCTCACCGGTTTGCTGTAACAAAGGATTAAACGTATGGTGTGGAAGGTAACGGTTGGCAGCAAGTAAACAAGTATAAGTGGAGGATGTATCAATGGTAAAGATTGGATCGGGGTCCATAGTTCACTAGAGGTGCTCTCCTTGATAAACAACATGGCATGAAGGGTAAACAAATTACAGCAGGGCAATTGACAAGAACTGAGCAAGGAATCACAATGCAATTACTAGTCAGAAAGATCCTATGAGATTTGATTGGGCAATACAACAATATACATAGACGGCCATCCAACTGCATCTATGACTAGAATTCCACCTTCAGTTTATCATCTGAACCCCCTCCAGTATTAAGATGCAAGCAACAGACAACTGCTTTAAGCAAAGTGTGTAAGGTAAACACTCCACATGTTCCATGAATAAGAGACCGTTGTTTTCTCCCTAGTAGCAACAACACATCTACAACCGAATAGATTATTGTCACTTCCTTGGAAACTGTCACATCCCAATATTTTCCAAATCTTGTAATGTGAAAAATAAATAAACAAAATAAATAATTGTTGAAATTTAGGGTGAAAAGAAACTTTTTATTCCTAAATGGAAACTTAAAAATCCCATCTTGAACAAACTTTGGTTAATATTTGAGTCCAACTAAATTCAATCAAGTGGAATGCATTCATCATAAATGCATCTGGAAATTTAAACACTTGGAAAACAAACCAAAATCCTAAAACCCTAATGGAATAAAATCATTTCCAAGATATCTCTAAGACCATGGATTTGATCCAGATAAAAATCTGTCAACAAACATTTACAAATGATCAAGATTGACAAATAGAAATGTTCTAAATCCATAGAAATTGATTTCATTCAATTTGGAGCCATAGATAAAATCTTATGAATTTAGTAAGATAAAGAGATTGAATTCCCAAAGCTAATAAAGCACCTGTCTAAAAATCCATTCAAAATGAATGTTTGAAATGATTAAACAAAATCAAAATAGATAAATAGAAAAGAAAAAGGGAAAATCAATCAGTACAAAAAAATGAACTAAACCAGTCCAGCCCAGCAAAGCCCACTGGCCCAGCATCAGCCCACTTCCCCCTCTCTCTACGCGCGAACCGTTTTTACCGCAGAAGAAACCCGCAGTGTCGCTGACGACATGGACCCACTCTTCCTCTCTCTCTCTCTCTCTCTCTCTCTCTCTCTCTCTCTCTCTCTCTCTCTCTCTCTCTCTCTCTCTCTCTCTCTCTCTCTCTCTCTCGCAGACAGCCAGGCCCCACCTCCCCAGTCTTCTTCCTACCCGCGAAGACCACGCCTCGTCGCCGTTTCTGCCGTCTTAAAAATTGAATTAATACACGTTAATGCTGCGACGATTACTCCCGATGAACAAGCTCGTTTAAACACCTCCCTCTCCCCGCTTTCCCCTCAGAAACCGCTGCAAGATCGCCCCCAGGCCGTCCCATTTTTCGTTTACACCGCCGCAGCCTCCGACGGACTCCGACGTCGATTCTGGCGAACCCAAGCCGCGCCTCGCCTCCTAGACCACGTGTAACACCCTCAGAATCGGCCCTATGCAAGTTTCAGCGCTTTCGCCAAACCCGCATAGAAACGATTCAAAGGTGCCCACCAGGCACTTGCGTGCGGGTGGAAAACGAAGTAATAACATTACACAACAGTCCTCGATGGGACCCACAGAACAGATATATATATACAACAGCGACTCAAAGAGTCAAGAATACAGATATACAATACAAAGATCCAAATCACCTTGAAAATGATACAGCGTCCGACTACGGACAAGATGCAAATGGGGCTAAGAGCCCTGAAGAATAACCAATGGCGTCCATAACCCTGCCCAGGCCAAGCCGGAAGGGTAACCCTGCTAACGACGTCGATCTCAAAACCTGCTTAATCAAAAGGGGTGCCGACAAAGGGCAAAGGAAAAAGAGAGAGCGGTCAGTACTGAGGCCAGTACACAGCGAGGCTAGAATTCGGCGGTCCTCGCCTACATAGGTATGGTGGACTGAAGCGGCAGCGTAGCATGCACTAAACAACCTATAGAGACTCGATATAACGGTCGGCTATCAGAGAGGGATAAGAAAGACCTATTCGGAACCAACCTGATGCTACCATCAACAAACCCATCCTGGTGCTTCCCCCTCGAGACGAAACGAGGAAGTCGACCGAGGAACTCACACAGTTGGCAGTTTTATTCATTCCGTTATAGTGGCGGCAATTACTAGTCAAATATAGATAGCATGAGTCATCCTGATAAAATAAGCAGTGGGCAGTTTTAGTTAACCATTCCGTTGTAGTTGCAACACTTACTAGTCAAATATACGATTAGCATGAGATATCCCAAAACCCAGCAGTTGTTGGTACTTTTATTTAGCCATTCCGTTGCAGTGAAGCTGACTACTAGTCATATCGGATACAAGTCAAATTATAACAGTAAACTTTAGTTATAGTTGTCTATGATCGAGACCTGTGCTCCAAGTCGTCCATAACCGCGGACACGGCTTCTCGAAAAGATTTAACCCTGCAGGGGTGCACCAAAGTTTCCACACGCACCTACACCCTTGTTGTCGGATCAGGTAGGTACAAGATCACAAAACATACACCCAACGGTATGTCGACGGGGTTTCGGACACGACGTTTCCTAGACCCAAAGCAAGCACGGGGGGCCACCCCACTAAGTACACCCGCAACGAAGTCGGCCGGGCTCCGAGACGGACTCAGGGTTTGTGGAGCCGGCTGTAAACGACTGGGAACCCGAAACTCTCGGGCTTGTCGATACAGCGAAAACGGGTCACGATCCTAAACAGTACAGGTGCTCCTCGCACAAACGTAAATAAAGCATTAAAGCATGGCATAAGTACAGAATAGTAATAAAGCCCCAAAATACTTGTGGCCCCTAGTACAGTACTTGGAATCAGGTACTAAATCGATGGGGGTGCCCATACATCCCACATGTGGTTAGCGCGCTCGATCTCGGAACAGGTGTCAAGAACTCGGGGTCCTACGGGACACCAGTGAGCGGTCGGAAACCAAATGTTATCTATCACCCACCGGTGCCTCTGCATTTACCTACTTCAATTTTAGTTATTAAGCAGTAGTTAATGTAAACGATAATTAAAGCCATGATCATCTCCAACATTAAACATGCGGCAATACTCCAACAACTGTGGTACTGGACGACACGCAACAACACTTGAGCAAGCGACTACGACGCGCAAGTCCAACTATCTACCAAAAAACAGGTAATAGGGTGTGTCCAAGGCAATATAAGGCTGCAAGGGATATCACGGGTACGAAAACTAGAGCATCGCAACACAGATAGCAATAGATCAACAGGAGGAAATAAATACTATAAAAGTAAGATAGGTAGAAATGGGGGAGGTGCTCGCCTGAAAACATTGCCGAAGGTTCATCCGAAGATCGGGTCGTCACTCGCATCAACTCAACGGCCTTATCCGCGAAGAACCAAAACACTAGAATAAACACCAGATGCACTATTTAATTCTACGGCAGAAGATCGGGCATGATGCATGTATGATGTATGACATGGCAAATGTGCGAGGCAACTAGGACACATTAAGCGAAACCGGGGGTCCCGACAATTAAATATATGGTTCAAGGTGTTTAGATACCCCACAATTTAAATGTTGTCTTAACATGGCAAAAGATAGCACCGGTTCGCTACACAAATTTAAATGGGACCAATATACGACTAGATTTGCCCGCATGTGGATCCCATATTTAATTTAGGTGAATCGGCATAAGGCCCCCAAACCACATAAATATGTATGCAAACATGTATGATTGAATGCAACAAGTTTATATATAGCATTTATAAAATAGGGGCTCGGGAAAAGGTTCACACATTAGGGTTCGGCGATCTTGGGGGTTCGATGTGGTTTGGGGTTCGGTCTCAGGGTTCAGGGTTCGACGGGATCGGTCTTCGAAGGTCGGATACAAGATGAAGAGCTTGGCGTTCCGGGAAGAAGGACTTGGTGTGGCGTCGGGGGCGCATCGGACTCGCCCTGGTCGGTGTCGAACTTGTCGGGCCCGCGTATCAGGTCGGTCTTGGCGTCCGGAGTGAAGAACTTGCGTGCGACGTCGTCGGCATCGGTGCGGGAAGGGGGTCTTGTCGTTCTGTGTCGGTGATCTTGGCGTCCGGGTTCTCGGCGAACTTGGCGTCCGGAAAGGGTACTTGTCACACCGGGGTTCGGTCTTCGGATCCGGATCTTGATGTCCATGTAGAAGTACTTGGTGCTCCGTGACGGAGTTCTCGAAGTACGAACATCGGATTCCGGGTGGAAGAACTCGGGGTGTCGTGATGAAGATCTTGTTATAGTTCCACGTCTTCACCTCAGTGCATCCATCACCACCGTCTCTTCACATATCCCATACCACAACCACCCAACAACACTGCTAGCACCTGAGGTACCCACGCTGCCAAGGCGTGCAGGCTCGGGCGCCGAGGACGCTGGAGAAGAAAACCGGAGACGGCTCGCGGCGGGCCCCTGGCGACATCCACGGCAGAGCTCGAACCGAGCGGCCGAGGGTGCGCGACCGCAGGCGGAGGTCGGGGATGGCAACGGCGGACAGAGGGCCGGTAGAGGCGGCGGTTGCCGGGCGATGGAGGAGGCGCGGGCCAGCGAGGGAGCTCGGGGATGGGGAGCGGCACCGGGGAAGCGGGGCTGCGCGGCGGCGCTGTCGACGGGCGGCGGACGTTGGCACGGGGAGGCGGGCCTGCGCTAGGTCCGGCCGGCGGCGGACGCGGCCGCAGACGAGGCGAGCCCGGTCGAGAGAGAGCGAGGCGGCGGGGCTCGCGGGGAGGGCGGTGAGCGAGAACGCAGGGGCGGCGCTGGAGGAGAGGAGGGTCATGCGGCGGCGGGCTGCCGGAGAGAGGCGGTTGGCGCGATGCGGCAGGCGGGGGAGGGAGCTCGGGGAGGGAGAGGCGAGGCGGTGGGGAGGGCGAGGGCGGTAGGGTCCCGCGGCGGCGGTAGAGAGCAGAGAGGAGGCGGCGGCGGGAGGAGGGAGATGCGGGGCGGGGGTCGCGTGGTGGTGGGAGGTGAGAGGAGCAGGGTCGGGGTGGGGAAGAGGAACAGAGGAGAGGAGGCTGTCGGGGTGAGGAAGATCGAGAGAGGGGAGCGGGGTAGGCCAGGTATATGTCGGGTGGGCCAGGTGCTAGGTGGGAGGTGGGGCCAGACGGGGAGAGAGAGAGGGTTGGGTGCGGCTGCTGTGTATGAGTGTGTGTGGGGGAGGGAGGGGAGGTGAGGTGGCGGGTGGCTATTGGTGGGGATTTGGGGAGAGGTGAGGTGGCGACATGTGATTGGAGGGGGTGAGGTGGAGGGGCTAGGTAGATTAGGATTAGGTAGGTTAAGATTTTTGGGTAGACTGATTTGTACTGGGGGTGGCCGACTGGGTCGGATCGGCCCGGTACGGCTGCCCCCTAAAAATAATATAAAATTTTATGTATTGTTTAAAAGACTTGTGCAGTTTATTTTTAGACAAACAAAATATCCGGAAGGGTCCGGGGATTATTTTGAAATAGAGAGGGATCTTTGTAGAAAGCAAAAGTAGGTTTGAACAAAATAGTTTTAGTCAATGAGATGCATGATGATGTCATGATGATGCAATGCACAAAAACAACACGATTTTCTAGTAGTGGTTTTAGCGGGATGCCACAATTCGACACCACTAATAATGGATCTCGCCCTCGAGATCCGCCTCATGGTACCGGAGAGAAGGTCGGTGATCTGAATCTTCTCGCGTCGTGTAGATCCTCGCGACACCACTAACAAGAGGTCGTTGTCCGTGATCGTCGAGAGAACACTCCGGGAACAAAAGGTCGAGGGTAGAGGTATCAACAAATAAAGCCACCTCTAGCTTCGATAGAAAGAGAGAACCGATGCATTCTCATCCACTTTAATGTACACAAGCGAATAGAGTGAGTAGTCGGCATGGGGGCCAATCCATCACGCACCCAAACTATTACTCTGCACAATCAGTAGAAAAGCGTGCAACCCTTCTCGGAATCAGACTGAAGATCTCGACAATCGAGGTCCAGGAACAAAGGAGTGATGCAGACTCTGCATCGGATCTGGCATAGATGATGTCGTCGCGTCGGAAAACACCGGAAGGCACGAGAAGGAACAAAGAGAAGTCCACCAGACGAAGGATTCCTCGGATAGCATGAAGACCGGATGTAGCAACACCGTTACCAAAGGAGGAAGCGAAACCCTGAAGGTACGATGGAACCCAACCACGATAAATCCTGGACTCAAAGAGAGATAAGAGAGCAGATCCAAAACACGCAGAGGTGAGAGGAGAGCAGCAGAGGGGTAAGGAGTAAAATCAGACCTAATCAGAACTATCCAACCGATTTTGCAAAAATAGTTTTGACACTCTACTTCGGCCGTTAGCTAGGTTATCCTACAGGCTGGACTTGTGGGGTATCGCAACTGCTGAGCTCTGATACCACTCTGTAACACCCTCAGAATCGTCCCTATGCAAGTTTCAGCGCTTTCCGCCAAACCCGCATAGAAACGATTCAAAGGTGCCCACCAGGCACTTGCGTGCGGGTGGAAAACGAAGTAATAACATTACACAACAGTCCTCGGTGGGACCCACAGAACAGATATATATACAACAGCGACTCAAAGAGTCAAGAATACAGATATACAATACAAAGATCCAAATCACCTTGAAAATGATACAGCGTCCGACTACGGACAAGATGCAAATGGGGCTAAGAGCCCTGAAGAATAACCAATGGCGTCCATAACCCTGCCCAGGCCAAGCCGGAAGGGTAACCCTGCTAACGACGTCGATCTCAAAACCTGCTTAATCAAAAGGGGTGCCGACAAAGGGCAAAGGAAAAAGAGAGAGCGGTCAGTACTGAGGCCAGTACACAGCGAGGCTAGAATTCGGCGGTCCTCGCCTACATAGGTATGGTGGACTGAAGCGGCAGGGTAGCATGCACTAAACAACCTATAGAGACTCGATATAACGGTCAGCTATCAGAGAGGGATAAGAAAGACCTATTCGGAACCAACGTGATGCTACCATCAACAAACCCATCCTGGTGCTTCCTCCTCGAGACCAAACGAGGAAGTCGACCGAGGAACTCACACAGTTGGCAGTTTTATTCATTCCGTTATAGTGGCGGCAATTACTAGTCAAATATAGATAGCATGAGTCATCCTGATAAAATAAGAAGTGGGCAGTTTTAGTTAACCATTCCGTTGTAGTTGCAACACTTACTAGTCAAATATACGATTAGCATGAGATATCCCAAAACCCAGCAGTTGTTGGTACTTTTATTTAGCCATTCCATTGCAGTGAAGCTGATTACTAGTCATATCGGATACAAGTCAAATTATAACAGTAAACTTTAGTTATAGTTGTCTATGATCGAGACCTGTGCTCCAAGTCGTCCATAACCGCGGACACGGCTTCTCGAAAAGATTTAACCCTGCAGGGGTGCACCAAAGTTTCCACACGCACCTACACCCTTGTTGTCGGATCAGGTAGGTACAAGATCACAAAACATACACCCAACGGTATGTCGACGGGGTTTCGGACACGACGTTTCCCAGACCCAAAGCAAGCACGGGGGGCCACCCCACTAAGTACACCCGCAACGAAGTCGGCCGGGCTCCGAGATGGACTCAGGGTTTGTGGAGCCGGCTGTAAACGACTGGGAACCCGAAACTCTCGGGCTTGTCGATACAGCGAAAACGGGTCACGATCCTAAACAGTACAGGTGCTCCTCGCACAAACGTAAATAAAGCAGTAAAGCATGGCATAAGTACAGAATAGTAATAAATCCCCAAACTACTTGTGGCCCCTAGTACAGTACTTGGAATCAGGTACTAAATCGATGGGGGTGCCCATACATCCCACATGTGGTTAGCGCGCTCGATCTCGGAACAGGTGTTAAGAACTCGGGGTCCTACGGGACACCAGTGAGCGGTCGGAAACCAAATGTTATCTATCACCCACCGGTGCCTCTGCATTTACCTACTTCAATTTTAGTTATTAAGCGGTAGTTAATGTAAACGATTATTAAAGCCATGATCATCTCCAACATTAAACATGCGGCAATACTCCAACAACTGTGGTACTGGACGACACGCAACAGCACTTGAGCAAGCGACTACGACGCGCAAGTCCAACTATCTACCAAAAAACAGGTAATAGGGTGTGTCCAAGGCAATATAAGGCTGCAAGGGATATCACGGGTACGAAAACTAGAGCATCGCAACACAGATAGCAATAGATCAACAGGAGGAAATAAATACTATAAAAGTAAGATAGGTAGAAAGGGGGGAGGTGCTCGCCTGAAAACATTGCCGAAGGTTCATCCGAAGATCGGGTCGTCACTCGCATCAACTCAACGGCCTTATCCGCGAAGAACCAAAACACTAGAATAAACACCGGATGCACTATTTAATTCTACGGCAGAAGATCGGGCATGATGCATGTATGATGTATGACATGGCAAATGTGCGAGGCAACTAGGCCACATTAAGCGAAACCGGGGGTCCCGACAATTAAATATATGGTTCAAGGTGTTTAGATACCCCACAATTTAAATGTTGTCTTAACATGGCAAAAGATAGCACCGGTTCGCTACACAAATTTAAATGGGACCAATATACGACTAGATTTGCCCGCATGTGGATCCCATATTTAATTTAGGTGAATCGGCATAAGGCCCCCAAACCACATAAATATGTATGCAAACATGTATGATTGAATGCAACAAGTTTATATATAGCATTTATAAAATAGGGGCTCGGGAAAAGGTTCACACATTAGGGTTCGGCGATCTTGGGGGTTCGATGTGGTTTGGGGTTCGGTCTCAGGGTTCAGGGTTCGACGGGATCGGTCTTTGAAGGTCGGATACAAGATGAAGAGCTTGGCGTTCCGGGAAGAAGGACTTGGTGTGGCGTCGGGGGCGCATCGGACTCGCCCTGGTCGGTGTCGAACTTGTCGGGCCCGTGTATCAGGTCGGTCTTGGCGTCCGGAGTGAAGAACTTGCGTGCGACGTCGTCGGCATCGGTGCGGGAAGGGGGTCTTGTCGTTCCGTGTCGGTGATCTTGGCGTCCGGGTTCTCGGCGAACTTGGCGTCCGGAAAGGGTACTTGTCACACCGGGGTTCGGTCTTCGGATCCGGATCTTGATGTCCATGTAGAAGTACTTGGTGCTCCGTGACGGAGTTCTCGAAGTACGACCATCGGATTCCGGGTGGAAGAACTCGGGGTGTCGTGACGAAGATCTTGTTATAGTTCCACGTCTTCACCTCAGTGCATCCATCACCACCGTCTCTTCACATATCCCATACCACAACCACCCAACAACACTGCTAGCACCTGAGGTACCCACGCTGCCAAGGCGTGCAGGCTCGGGCGCCGAGGACGCTGGAGAAGAAAACCGGAGACGGCTCGTGGCGGGCCCCTGGCGACATCCACGGCAGAGCTCGGCCCGAGCGGCCGAGGGCGCGCGACCGCGGGCGGAGGTCGGGGATGGCGACGGCGGACAGAGGGCCGGTAGAGGCGGCGGTTGCCGGACGATGGAGGAGGCGCGGGCCGGCGAGGGAGCTCGGGGATGGGGAGCGGCACCGGGGAAGCGGGGCTGCGCAGCGGCGCTGTCGACGGGCGGCGGACGTCGGCACGGGGAGGCGGGCCTGCGCGAGGTCCGGCCGGCGGCGGACGCGGCCGCAGACGAGGCGAGCCCGGCCGAGAGAGAGCGAGGCGGCGGGGCTCGCGGGGAGGGCGGTGAGCGGGAACGCAGGGGCGGCGCTGGAGGAGAGGAGGGTCATGAGGCGGCGGGCGGCCGGAGAGAGGCGGTTGGCGCGATGCGGCAGGCAGGGGAGGGAGCTCGGGGAGGGAGAGGCGAGGCGGTGGGGAGGGCGAGGGCGGTAGGGTCCCGCGGCGGCGGTAGAGAGCAGAGAGGAGGCGACGGCGGGAGGAGGGAGATGCGGGGCGGGGGTCGCGTGGTGGTGGGAGGTGAGAGGAGCAGGGTCGGGGGTGGGGAAGAGGAACAGAGGAGAGGAGGCTGTCGGGGTGAGGAAGATCGAGAGAGGGGAGCGGGGTAGGCCAGGTATATGTCGGGTGGGCCAGGTGCTAGGTGGGAGGTGGGGCCAGACGGGGAGAGAGAGAGGGTTGGGTGCGGCTGCTGTGTATGAGTGTGTGTGGGGGAGGGAGGGGAGGTGAGGTGGCGGGTGGCTATTGGTGGGGATTTGGGGAGAGGTGAGGTGGCGACATGTGATTGGAGGGGGTGAGGTGGAGGGGCTAGGTAGATTAGGATTAGGTAGGTTAAGATTTTTGGGTAGACTGATTTGTACTGGGGGTGGCCGACTGGGTCGGATCGGCCCGGTACGGCTGCCCCCTAAAAATAATATAAAATTTTATGTATTGTTTAAAAGACTTGTGCAGTTTATTTTTAGACAAACAAAATATCCGGAAGGGTCCGGGGATTATTTTGAAATAGAGAGGGATCTTTGTAGAAAGCAAAAGTAGGTTTGAACAAAATAGTTTTAGTCAATGAGATGCATGATGATGTCATGATGATGCAATGCACAAAAACAACGCGATTTTCTAGTAGTGGTTTTAGCGGGATGCCACAATTCGACACCACTAACAATGGATCTCGCCCTCGAGATCCGCCTCATGGTACCGGAGAGAAGGTCGGTGATCTGAATCTTCTCGCGTCGTGTAGATCCTCGCGACACCACTAACAAGAGGTCGTTGTCCGTGATCGTCGAGAGAACACTCCGGGAACAAAAGGTCGAGGGTAGAGGTATCAACAAATAAAGCCACCTCTAGCTTCGATAGAAAGAGAGAACCGATGCATTCTCATCCACTTTAATGTACACAAGCGAATAGAGTGAGTAGCCGGCATGGGGGCCAATCCATCATGCACCCAAACTATTACTCTGCACAATCAGTAGAAAAGCGTGCAACCCTTCTCGGAATCAGACTGAAGATCTCGACAATCGAGGTCCAGGAACAAAGGAGTGATGCAGACTCTACATCGGATCTGGCGTAGATGATGTCGTCGCGTAGGAAAACACCGGAAGGCACGAGAAGGAACAAAGAGAAGTCCACCAGACGAAGGATTCCTCGGATAGCATGAAGACCGGATGTAGCAACACCGTTACCAAAGGAGGAAGCGAAACCCTGAAGGTACGATGGAACCCAACCACGAGAAATCCTGGACTCGAAGAGAGAGAAGAGAGCGGATCCAAAACACGCAGAGGTGAGAGGAGAGCAGCAGAGGGGTGAGGAGTAAAATCAGACCTAATCAGAACTATCCAACCGATTTTGCAAAAATAGTTTTAACACTCTACTTCGGCCGTTAGCTAGGTTATCCTACAGGCTGGACTTGTGGGGTATCGCAACTGCTGAGCTCTGATACCACTCTGTAACACCCTCAGAATCGTCCCTATGCAAGTTTCAGCGCTTTCCGCCAAACCCGCATAGAAACGATTCAAAGGTGCCCACCAGGCACTTGCGTGCGGGTGGAAAACGAAGTAGTAACATTACACAACAGTCCTCGATGGGACCCACAGAACAGATATATATATATACAACAGCGACTCAAAGAGTCAAGAATACAGATATACAATACAAAGATCCAAATCACCTTGAAAATGATACAGCGTCCGACTACGGACAAGATGCAAATGGGGCTAAGAGCCCTGAAGAATAACCAATGGCGTCCATAACCCTGCCCAGGCCAAGCCGGAAGGGTAACCCTGCTAACGACGTCGATCTCAAAACCTTCTTAATCAAAAGGGGTGCCGACAAAGGGCAAAGGAAAAAGAGAGAGCGGTCAGTACTGAGGCCAGTACACGGCGAGGCTAGAATTCGGCGGTCCTCGCCTACATAGGTATGGTGGACTGAAGCGGCAGCGTAGCATGCACTAAACAACCTATAGAGACTCGATATAACGGTCGGCTATCAGAGAGGGATAAGAAAGACCTATTCGGAACCAATCTGATGCTACCATCAACAAACCCATCCTGGTGCTTCCCCCTCGAGACCAAATGAGGAAGTCGACCGAGGAACTCACACAGTTGACAGTTTTATTCATTCCGTTATAGTGGCGGCAATTACTAGTCAAATATAGATAGCATGAGTCATCCTGATAAAATAAGCAGTGGGCAGTTTTAGTAACCATTCCGTTGTAGTTGCAACACTTACTAGTCAAATATACGATTAGCATGAGATATCCCAAAACCCAGCAGTTGTTGGTACTTTTATTTAGCCATTCCGTTGCAGTGAAGCTGATTACTAGTCATATCGGATACAAGTCAAATTATAACAGTAAACTTTAGTTATAGTTGTCTATGATCGAGACCTGTACTCCAAGTCGTCCATAACCGCGGACACGGCTTCTCGAAAAGATTTAACCCTGCAGGGGTGCACCAAAGTTTCCACACGCACCTACACCCTTGTTGTCGGATCAGGTAGGTACAAGATCACAAAACATACACCCAACGGTATGTCGACGGGGTTTCGGACACGACGTTTCCTAGACCCAAAGCAAGCACGGTGGGCCACCCCACTAAGTACACCCGCAACGAAGTCGGCCGGGCTCCGAGACGGACTCAGGGTTTGTGGAGCCGACTGTAAACGACTAGGAACCCGAAACTCTCGTGCTTGTCGATACAGCGAAAACGGGTCACGATCCTAAACAGTACAGGTGCTCCTCGCACAAACGTAAATAAAGCAGTAAAGCATGGCATAAGTACAAAATAGTAATAAAGCCCCAAACTACTTGTGGCCCCCAGTATAGTACTTGGAATCAGGTACTAAATCGATGGGGGTGCCCATACATCCCACATGTGGTTAGCGCGCTCGATCTCGGAACAGGTGTCAAGAACTCGGGGTCCTACGGGACACCAGTGAGCGGTCGGAAACCAAATGTTATCTATCACCCACCGGTGCCTCTGCATTTACCTACTTCAATTTTAGTTATTAAGCAGTAGTTAATGTAAACTATAATTAAAGCCATGATCATCTCCAACATTAAACATGCGGAAATACTCCAAAAACTGTGGTAGTGGACGACACGCAACAGCACTTGAGCAAGCGACTACGACGCGCAAGTCCAACTATCGACCAAAAAACAGGTAATAGGGTGTGTCCAATGCAATATAAGGCTGCAAGGGATATCACGGGTACGAAAACTAGAGCATCGCAACACAGATAGCAATAGATCAACAGGAGGAAATAAATACTATAAAAGTAAGATAGGTAGAAAGGGGGGAGGTGCTCGCCTGAAAACATTGCCGAAGGTTCATCCGAAGATCGGGTCGTCACTCGCATCAACTCAACGGCCTTATCCGCGAAGAACCAAAACACTAGAATAAACACCGGATGCACTATTTAATTCTACGGCAGAAGATCGGGCATGATGCATGTATGATGTATGACATGGCAAATGTGCGAGGCAACTAGGCCACATTAAGCGGAACCGGGTGTCCCGACAATTAAATATATGGTTCAAGTTGTTTAGATACCCCACAATTTAAATGTTGTCTTAACATGGCAAAAGATAGCACCGGTTCGCTACACAAATTTAAATGGGACCAATATACGACTAGATTTGCCCGCATGTGGATCCCATATCTAATTTAGGTGAATCGGCATAAGTTCCCCAAACCACATAAATATGTATGAAAACATGTATGATTGAATGCAACAAGTTTATATATAGCATTTATAAAATAGGGGCTCGGGAAAAGGTTCACACATTAGGGTTCGGCGATCTTGGGGGTTCGATGTGGTTTGGGGTTCGGTCTCAGGGTTCAGGGTTCGACGGGATCGGTCTTCGAAGGTCGGATACAAGATGAAGAGCTTGGCGTTCCGGGAAGAAGGACTTGGTGTGGCGTCGGGGGCGCATCGGACTCGCCCTAGTCGGTGTCGAACTTGTCGGGCCCACGTATCAGGTCGGTCTTGGCGTCCGGGGTGAAGAACTTGCGTGCGACGTCGTCGGCATCGGTGCGGGAAGGGGGTCTTGTCGTTCCGTGTCGGTGATCTTGGCGTCCGGGTTCTCGGCGAACTTGGCGTCCGGAAAGGGTACTTGTCACACCGGGGTTCGGTCTTCGGATCCGGATCTTGATGTCCATGTAGAAGTACTTGGTGCTCCGTGACGGAGTTCTCGAAGTACGACCATCGGATTCCGGGTGGAAGAACTCGGGGTGTCGTGACGAAGATCTTGTTATAGTTCCACGTCTTCACCTCAGTGCATCCATCACCACCGTCTCGTCACATATCCCATACCACAACCACCCAAAAACACTGCTAGCACCTGAGGTACCCACGCTGCCAAGGCGTGCAGGCTCGGGCGCCGAGGACGCTGGAGAAGAAAACCGGAGACGGCTCGTGGCGGGCCCCTGGCGACATCCACGGCAGAGCTCGGCCCGAGCGGCCGAGGGCGCGCGACCGCGGGCGGAGGTCGGGGATGGCAACGGCGGACAGAGGGCCAGTAGAGGCGGCGGTTGCCGGGCGATGGAGGAGGCGCGGGCCGGTGAGGGAGCTCGGGGATGGGGAGCGGCACCGGGGAAGCGGGGCTGCGCGGCGGCGCTGTCGACGGGCGGCGGACGTCGGCACGGGGAGGCGGGCATGCGCGAGGTCCGGCCGGCGGCGGACGCGGCCGTAGACGATGCGAGCCCGACCGAGAGAGAGCGAGGCGGCGGGGCTCGAGGGGAGTGCGGTGAGCGGGAAGGCAGGGGCGGCGCTGGAGGAGTGGAGGGTCATGCGGCGGCGGGCGGCCGGAGAGAGGCGGTTGGCGCGATGCGGCAGGCGGGGGAGGGAGCTCGGGGAGGGAGAGGCGAGGCGGTGGGGAGGGCGAGGGCGGTAGGGTCCCGCGGCGGCGGTAGAGAGCAGAGAGGAGGCAACGGCGGGAGGAGGGAGATGCGGGGCGGGGGTCGCGTGGTGGTGGGCGGTGAGAGGAGCAGGGTCGGGGTGGGGAAGAGGAACAGAGGAGAGGAGGCTGTCGGGGTGAGGAAGATCGAGAGAGGGGAGCGGGGTAGGCCAGGGATCTGTCGGGTGGGCCAAGGTGCTAGGTGGGAGGTGGGGCCAGACGGGGAGAGAGAGAGGGTTGGGTGCGGCTGCTGTGTATGAGTGTGTGTGGGGGAGGGAGGGGAGGTGAGGTGGCGGGTGGCTATTGGTGGGGATTTGGGGAGAGGTGAGGTGGCGACATGTGATTGGAGGGGGTGAGGTGGAGGGGCTGGGTAGATTAGGATTAGGTAGGAAAAGATTTTTGGGTAGGCTGATTTGTACTGGGGGTGGCCGGCTGGGTCGGATCGGCCCGGTACGGCTGCCCCCTAAAAATAATATAAAATTTTATGTATTGTTTAAAAGACTTGTGCAGTTTATTTTTAGACAAACAAAATATCCGGAAGGGTCCGGGGATTATTTTGAAATAGAGAGGGATCTTTGTAGAAAGCAAAAGTAGGTTTGAACAAAATAGTTTTAGTCAATGAGATGCATGATGATGTCATGATGATGCAATGCACAAAAACAACACGATTTTCTAGTAGTGGTTTTAGCGGGATGCCACACCACGTGAGCCTGCTCCCCTCTTCCATACGCATCTCCCAGTGGCCTCAACTCGCTCGTGCGTGCCCTATATCCTCGGCAACGACTTCGACTGAGCTCCACCACCGTCTGCTCGAACTCCGGCGACCATCCCCCGTAAGCCCCAGCTTTCCCTCTCCCTCTGTTTGATACGTGTGTGATCCCCAGCATCGTGCGCACCTAACGCAGCCCTCATATTGTCTTAGCGCGGTCTAAAACGTTGCCCACGACGACAGCCAGAGGAGCCCGACGCGGGCACGAACTCCGGCGAGGAATCGCCAACAGCTTTGTGCGCCCCTTCAGCAACGACAACCACGTTGAGCTTCAGTACGACGAGACGAACCCAGTGAGCATCATCTCCCTCTCTCACGCTTGCTAAATCGCCGGCAACCTCGCTTGCCGAGCGCGCGCCGCCAGTCGCCGCCACCAGCGCCGCTCGCTTTAGGTCAAACGCGTAGCAACCGTTGGATCTGAATCAGACGCGTATGATTAGAACTAACTCGAAAGGGTATGGGTGAACCTGAGCCGCGTGATTAAACTTAGATCCAACGCACCAGATAGGTCGATCCGCACGAACCGTTATCGCCCAATAAGAATCAGACACGTGGCCTGGAGTTTGTTTTTAAAATAGAAACTTATCTATTAGTTGTTTGGTTTTGTAAAATTCATAACTTTCAAACCACACGTCCAAATTTTGCAAATTTTATATCAATGGAATAAGCAAGACAAGTACTTTCTGACCATGCACTTTGTTTAGTAAATTGCTTCTGGTAAAATGATTGTTTTTGCAGAAACTTGTGTAGGCATGTTTTGAATATAAAATTCTTTGTAAAATTATTTTGGGGATAAAATCTTTGGCAAATGGTTTGTGTTGAACCTACTGACCATAGAAACCAACTTGTGGATTCAAAAACATATTTTGAGAAGCAAAAGAGAAAATCTTTGATTTAATACTTTTCTAGTCAAATAAAAATATTGTTTATATGTTAAAAATGCTTTTTTGGAGAAAACCCTTTGGGAAAATGTTTTGATTTAAACTCTCTGACCCCAAACACCAAGTTTTAGAATTAAAAATGTATTTGGTGAACCCTATAAAGATTATTACTTTGCTAAAGGCATTTTCAACCACATAAAATATTGATTTGGTTTAAAATGGTTTATAAGTACAATCTTTTGCAAATGATTTTGCCACTTATATAAAATTACCAATAAGGTGTTTTCAAATGTTTATAACCTATTAGAAACCACTTTTCCAAATAAAACAATCTTTTGCATGCTTACATGCATTGCTTTGTTTCTATTATTTTATGTGATGTTTGCTTGAATGGTAGATTGAAATATTGCTTGCTTGATTGAATTGTAGTGATTTGGAGAGTGTGAGTATTTCAAGATCAAGGAGTGAACTTATATTCTCTACCAAAAGGCAAGTGATGCTTCATACTTTTGTCCTATTATTTTCACTATGCATTAGTGATATTTCTAAAGTAGGACTTGCACGGAATTTTTGCTAAGTATAAACTATGCCATGGGAAATCCTAGTAGATGAAACCTTAGTAGAATTTTTCCTAAGTTAATATTCCTACTACCATAATGATTAGCTTAGATAGTAGAAAACAAGGGTGGATTATATTCATACTATGGAAAGTTTCTAAGTCAAGGACTTGTGTTTTGTTTAATAAAATAACTAAGTGAATGAATCACCTGGGTGGAATGGAAGGAATGGTTTGTGTTGAGTGGTTACACAAGGCCCATTTCTATGGCTTACCTTGTGTATCTCACTTGTGGATGGCCACCCAGGAACAAAGAGATTTGAGATGTCAAATGTTGAGAAGCTTCAAGTGCAGCCACTTGGCAATATGGGCTCTGCCTGGATCATATAGGTTGCAATAACTTAGGCAAATGGATAGTTAGTGGTAGGGGTTTGATAGGTTGGAGCGCGTCCATTCTGTTCTAAGGGAAGGCTTCTGAAAGATCTTGTCTTGGTGAAACCAAGTCTTGTGGGGAAAGTGCACCACCTCTGTAGAGTGTAAAATCTAAGTACTTAGCCATGTCACTGGTAAAGGACAATTTGAGCATCAAGACATGGAAGCTATCAAGAATCTCCTCATACCAATTTCTAAGTTAAAACTTTTTGGTTGAACAAGGGTTGAAGGATAACCAATTTCTATTGGGAGATGCCTTTGGTGATTTTGTCAAGCAAAAACTTAGTGTTTTCAAATGATAAGAAAATCTGTTTTGAGCAAAGCAAGCCTAAGCTCCACTTGGCCAAATGCATATAGATGATAGACTCCACTATACTACCATAGTATCACTTGCCAATACAATTCAAATGTATTGACCCTTGTGGCTGTAACTTATTATGTTGCAGGTTTGTTTGATGTTAGTGAAGTGTGTTGATTAGGATTACAAGTCTACAACCAACATGTTTTCCTGTGGCACTTTGAAGATGAAGGAACCCATGCTATTGTTATATTCTGCTGCATTGTAATGAGATAGCCAAATGATCTATGTAAGATGTAATAAATTATTTTATTCCTGGTTATAAAGTTGTATTATGACCTTTGTTTCTTGATATTACATCTTAACTATGGATGCTAGCTATTGATCCAAGGACTAGCATTGTAAACACAAGGATCTCTACCTTATTAAAGGTTGGGAACCTTACAGATGGTATCAGAGCACTGTGTTGCCTGTAGGATTGTAACCCTAGGATTGGACAAAACCCCTTAGAAAAATAGGAGTTGTATTTGTTCCAAAACTTATTTACAAACAATCTTATAAACTCTTTCCTCAACCATTTTTTTGATTCTACATCTTGTCTATTTCAACTTGATGGATAAAGACTCCACCATGAGCAAAGACTTCAACATAAGCAAAGGACTTCACCAACTCAAGTGATTTCAACCTTAGTCTCAACAAGGACTTCAACTTGGATATCACTAAGGACAACAAGTGAAACAAGAAATATTACTCAAGACTTGAAGACTAAGGAAACACAACCTAGAGGGAACCATCATCACCTTTAAAGTTTTGTGACCAAGATGCAAGAAATTCTCCAAGGATACAAAGACATTGATCAAGAAGAACCAACTAATAAGGAAAGAATGATCTCAAGTGAACCACATAGTTGGACCACCATATTTAGATAAAAGCAAACACACCAACTTATGTGGTGTAGGAAAAATATTTTGTTGTCTAAAAATGTGCTTGAAATCTTTGATGTTCGATTGGAATGCTTGTTTGTGATTGCTTGTACATTTTTTGTGTGAATTGTGTTGTTTGTGATTAGAACTATTTCCTTAGAAATCTTTTGCCTATCCTAATCCCAATCCAACCCAAACAGATGACTGCTCCAAGAAACTCCAACATCAAGAATGGTGACAACAACAACCAAGAGATGCACATGAGAGAACAACTACTAGCAAACCAAACCCAGTTGAACCAGGTGACAACTCAGTTTTTAGCCAACAACAATGAGTTAGACCCAACCATGCAAAAGTTTTTGGAAATCCAATCCCAATTGTTGCAAGGGATGGCCACTCAAATGATCAACATGGGAGACAACCTTTCCCAAGGAGTTTGTGATAACAATGATGTCAAGGATGATATTTTAGAAGGAACTCAAGCTTGCAATGTGTGTGGAGACAAGGATCACACTTCCAAAGAGCATGAAGATCAATGCCCCAATTGCGAAGAGAAACATCCAACAAATCAATGCCCCACATCTCAAGCTACTTGTTTCCTATGTGAAGGAAATAATCATGTCCCTATCCAATGCCCCATCTATTACATAGTTCAACAAAGGAAACAAGATGGAGTGCAACAACAGTTTGTAAACCCTCATGAAGGAACAACTTCTACCAAGAAGGATGAAGGCAAAGTCAAAACTATGCATCATAAGGCCAAATCTAAAGTGACCACAAAGTGTTGCTACTCTTGTGGAGAAGAAGGTCATATCTCTAGTAACTTCCCCAAGAAGAGAGAAAGATTTCCCACCTTTGTGGTGAAGTATGAAGAGCATGAACTAGAAGAACTCCTAGCTTTGGAGAGACCCAAAAAGAATAAGAAATGCCCCAACCCTAGCAAAAAGGATATTACCCAAGAGCAATGTTACACTTGCAAAGAGATGGGACACTATGCTAATGAATGCCCAGAAAAGAAGAAGAATCAAAGTAACAAACAGGAGGCAAGGATACCAAAGGAAAAGAAGGATTATAGCCAAGTGATGTGTTTCAAATGCAAAGAGCTAGGCCATTATGCAGACAAGTGTCCAGAGAAGCTTCATCAAAATCACAAGCAAGCCAAGATGTAATCTAGTTGGAAAGTTTTAAGGGTGGTAGTACCCTAGTTGCCTTGATCCAACTTGTAACCCCTATCCGAGATTTATTTTAAGGGTGGTAGCCTGTCACATCCCAAGATTTTCCAAATCTTGTAATGTGAAAAATAAATAAACAAAATAAATAATTGTTGAAATTTAGGGTGAAAAGAAACTTTTTATTTCTAAATGGAAACTTAAAAATCCCATCTTGAACAAACTTTGGTTAATATTTGAGACCAACTAAATTCAATCAAGTGGAATGCCTTCATCATAAATGCATCTGGAAATTTAAACACTTGGAAAACAAACCAAAATCCTAAAACCCTAATGGAATAAAATCATTTCCAAGATATCTCTAAGACCATGGATTTGATCCAGATAAAAATTTGTCAAAAAATATTTACAAATGATCAAGATTTACAAATAGAAATGTTCTAAATCCATAGGAATTGATTTCATTCAATTTGGAGCCATAGATAAAATCTTATGAATTTAATAACATAAAGAAATTGAATTCCCAAAGCTAATAAAGCACCTATCTAAAAATCGATACCAAATGGTGAGAAAATAATCCTAAAGATATTTAAAAGGATAAATAAATATCAAATAAGAGTTTACAAATTGGAATCACCAAGTTAGGATCTATAAATAAAAAGATATGGATTTTATAAGATAGAGAAAGAAATATTAAATAAGGAATATTTAAAGACCAAATTAAATCTTGGCCTAAACCATAAGCAATGGAATAAAAGTTGTTTAAATGAATTAAATGAAATAAAAGAACCATTTAAATAGAGTTATATGGAATTAAAACCATATTTGAATCTCTTTGGAATAAAGACAAGTACCCAATTTAAAATGATTAATAAATCATATTAAAATTATTCCAAATAATTCAAGGTGAATTATTTGACATCCAAATAAACAAATAAAACATACTGAAAAGATTTGGAAAGATTTAGAATTCAAATGGAGTTTGAAAAACATTATTAAATCTTATTTGAATTTAATACAAGAGCCTATTTTAAATAATTATTATACCCTAAAAAGAAAAAATATTATTCTAAATTAACCTCAGAATATATTATTAAACAATATTTGAATACACACAAAGTTTTGTTGAGGTTTGAATTCAAATGAATGTTTGAAATGATTAAACAAAATCAAAACAAATAAATAGAAAAGAAAAAGGGAAAATCAATCAGTACAAAAAAATGAACTAAACCAGTCCAGCCCAGCAAAGCCCACTGGCCCAGCATCAGCCCACTTCCCCCTCTCTCTCCGCGCGAACCGTTTTTACCGCAGAAGAAACCCGCAGCGTCGCTGACGACATGGACCCACTCTTCCTCTCTCTCTCTCTCTCTCTCTCTCTCTCTCTCTCTCTCTCTCTCTCTCTCTCTCTCTCTCTCTCTCTCTCTCTCTCTCTCTCGCAGACAGCCAGGCCCCACCTCCCCAGTCTTCTTCCTTCTCGCGAAGACCACGCCTCGTCGCCATTTCTGCCGTCTTAAAAATTGAATCAATACACGTTAATGCTGCGACGATTACTCCCGATGACCAAGCTCGTCTAAACACCTCCCTCTCCCCCCCTTTCCCCTCAGAAACCGCTGCAAGATCGCCCCCAGGTCGTCCCCATTTTCGTTTACACCGCCGCAGCCTCCGACGGACTCCGACGTCGATTCCGGCGAACCCAGGCCGCGCCTCGCCTCCTAGACCACGCGAGCCTGCTCCCCTCTTCCATACGCATCTCCCAGTGGCCTCAACTCGCTCGCGCGTGCCCTGTATCCTCGGCAACGACTTCGACTGAGCTCCGCCACCGTTTGCTCGAACTCCGGCGACCATCCCCCGTAAGCCCCAGCTTTCCCTCTCCCTCTGTTTGATACGTGTGTGATCCCCAGCATCGTGCGCACCTAACGCAGCACTCATCTTGTCTTAGTGCGGTCTAAAACTTCGCCCACGACGACAGCCGGAGGAGCCCGACGCGGACACGAACTCCGGCGAGGAATCGCCAGCAGATCTGTGCGCCCCTTCAGCAACGACAACCACGTTGAGCTTCAGTACGATGAGACTAACCCAGTGAGCATCATATCCCTCTCTCGCGCTTGCTAAATCGCCGGCAACCTCGCTTGCTGAGCGCGCGCCGCTAGTCGCCGCCGCCAGCGCCGCTCGCTTTAGGTCAAACGCGTAGCAACCGTTGGATCTGAATCAGACGCGTATGATTAGAACTAACTCGAAAGGGTGTGGGTGAACCCGAGCCGCGCGATTAAACTTAGATCCAACGCACCAGATAGGTCGATCCGCACGAACCGTTATCGCCCAATAAGAATCAGACACGTGGCCTGGAGTTTGTTTTTAAAACAGAAACTTATCTATTAGTTGTTTGGTTTTGTAAAATTCGTAACTTTCAAACCACACGTCCAAATTTTGCAAATTTTATATCAATGGAGTAAGCAAGACAATTACTTTCTGACCATGCACTTTGTTTAGTAAATTGCTTCTAGTAAAATGATTGTTTTTGCAGAAACTTGTGTAGGCATGTTTTGAATATAAAATTCTTTCTAAAATTATTTTGGGGATAAAATCTTTGGCAAATGGTTTGTTTTGAACCTACTGACCATAGAAACCAACTTGTGGATTCAAAAACATATTTTGAGAAGCAAAAGAGAAAATCTTTGATTTAATACTTTTCTAGTCAAATAAAAATATTGTTTATATGTTAAAAATGCTTTTTGGAGAAAACCCTTTGGGAAAATGTTTTGATTTAAACTCTCTGACCCCAAACACCAAGTTTTAGAATTAAAAATGTATTTGGTGAACCCTATAAATATTATTACTTTGCTAAAGGCATTTTCTATAGGGTTCGCAGCATAGAAAAAAAAATTTCCTACGATGTGAACTATATACCAAGATCTATCTACTAGATACAAACAACGGGCGGATGTATATCCATAGAGAACATACCCTTGAAGACCGACAAAGCTTAACGAGTTCAACTCGTGGTTGATGTAGACGATCTCTTGCCGATCTCAAGATCGAGAGGAAGTCCTAGCGCCGCAAATCAGCAGCGCATCCGTGCTCGCACACACGTTCGAGGCACCGAGCAACCTCCGCCTCCTCGCTCCAGCGATGCAGCGGAAGCACAACTCTTTCTTGCCGAATATACACCGGGAACATGTATCTCGCTAGTCCGAGACCATGGGGATAAATTCTAGAGGGGGAGAGAGATCCTTCACGAGGAGGTGTGAGAGACAAGTGAGGAGGGGGGCTCCTTTTATAGGAGGAGGGGGGCACCCAAGGGGGTGGCCGCCGGCCATGGGGGCTGCCACCTCCCCTCCTTCATTCATGTGGGTGGACACTCCACTCACAAAATGCCCTTTAAAATCCCTCCACTCAAAAGTCCACTCAAATTCCCATTAAATTTCCACCAAATTTAATGCAAACTCTCATTAAATAAAACTCTTTTATTTTATTCAGAATTTTGTCAATTACTTTAATGACAAACATTCACAAATAACCCCTTGCTAGAATTCTATTTCACATGCATAACCACTTTATGCAATTTCACCCGAAAACCTGTTTCGGTATCTAGTGAAATAAATTCCTGCGCTTGTTCATTCTTTCGGCATGAAACATTTGCTCCAATTGGATGTCGGTGTCTCTTAAGTGTGTCACCCTACAGTTCATGAATAATGCGGACATGATCGAGACCCCTCTCGGATCAATAATCAGAAGCGGGATCTGGAGACCCATACTGACTCCCACACATTCAACGATGACTTTCTTGTGATCGTCGAAACCTTTTACGCTAGTATCTTAATCCCTTTGTTTCACGATATATTACATGTCCGAGATTCGATCATCGGTATCTCCATACCAAGTTTGATCTCGTTACCGACATGCACTCTTTTCTCGTTCCTGTGATATAACATTCTAGTGATCAAATCACTTGCTTGCAAGCTAATCAATGTGATATCACCGAGAGGGCCCAGAGTATATCTATCCGTCATCGGTATGAACAAATTCCACTCTCGATCCATGAGCCTCAACATAACACTTTATTAGTTCTGAATCCATCTTTATAATCACCCTGTTATGGTGTGACGTTTGATGTTATCAAGAAACTCTTCCGGTGTTAGTGATTGACATGATCTCATGGTCTAAGGATTAGGATCACTTCGTAAGTTGTTATAGCAATATAAACTCAATGACTTTTATCGTAATGATATACTTCGGATGAATGTTCATCACACCATTACACTAATGTTGTGGTCCCGTTATTAATAACATCCAATGTCCATGATCAGGAAACCTTGATCATCTTGTTAATCAACGAGCTAGTTTATGAGAGAGGCATAACTAGGAACTTTCTGTTTGTTTATTAAACACACATGTATTAACGTTTCCGTATTAATACAATTATAGCATGCAAAATAAACATCTATCATATACTTGGAATACACATAATAAACACTTTAATATTGCCTCTCAGGGCATATTCCCTTCAGTCTCCCACTTGCACTAGAGACAATAATCTAGTTACATAGTGATAAATATAACACCCATTGAGTTCTGGTGTTGATCATGTTTTGCTCTAGGGATAGTTTTAGTCAACGGATCTGCTACATTGAGATCCGTATGTACTTTACAAATCTTTATATCTCCATCCTTGACATGCTCGCGGATGGAGTGAAACCGGCGCTTAATATGCTTGGAATGCTTGTGAGACCTTGGCTCTTTGGCATTGGCAATGGCACCATTGTTGTCACAATAGATCACCATTGGGTCCAACGCGTTTGCCACCACTCCTAGTTCGGATATGAACTCCTTCATCCAAACTGCTTCCTGAGCCGCTTCTGAAGTAGCAACATATTCGGCCTCTGTTGTTGATCCTGCTACCACAGGTTGTTTGGAGCTCCTCCAACTAACCGCTCCGCCATTCATGAGAAATACGTATCCGGATTGAGACTTAGAGTCATCCGGATCGGTGTCAAAGCTAGCGTCGACATAACACTTAGCGGCGAGCTCTTCTTCACCTCCGTATACAAGAAACATATCCTTAGTTCTTTGTAAGTACTTAAGGATATTCTTGACCGCTATCCAGTGTTCCAAACCTGGATCCGATTGGTACCTACTAGTCAAACTAATAGCATGTGCCACATCCGGTCTTGTACATAGCATGGCGTACATTATAGAGCCTATGGCTGAAGCATAGGGGACTTTGTCCATTATCTCTCTTTCTTCCGCCGAAGCCGGACTTCGAGTCTTACTCAATGTCTTGCCTTGCAACATAGGTAAGAACCCCTTCTTACTTCCGTCCATTTTAAACTTCTTTAAAATCTTATCAAGGTATGTACTTTGCGATAGCCCTATTAGGCGCCTAGATCTATCTCTATAGATCTTTATGCCTAATATGTATGACGCTTCACCTAGGTCCTTCATTGAAAATTTGCTGTTTAGATAACTTTTAACACTGTTTAAAAGATCTATATCATTTCCGATCAATAATATGTCATCCACATATAATATCAGAAATGCCACATTGCTCCCACTCACTTTCTTGTAAATACAAGCTTCTCCATAAGTTTGGACAAATCCAAACTCTTTGACCACCTCATCAAAGCGGAGATTCCAACTTCGTGATGCTTGCTTCAATCCATAGATGGATCACTGAAGCTTGCACACCTTGTTAGCATCCTTAGGATCGACAAACCCTTTGGTTGTATCATATACAACTCTTCTTCAATATTACCATTGAGAAACGCGGTTTTGACATCCATCTGCCATATCTCATAATCGAAATATGCAGCAATTGCTAACATAATCCTAACTGACTTTAGCATCGCTACGGGAGAGAAAGTCTCATCGTAGTCAACTCCTTGAATTTGTCGAAACCCCTTTGCGACAAGTCGAGCTTTATAGACGGTCACATTACCATCAGCATCAGTTTTCCTTTTGAAAATCCATTTGTTCTCCACGGCCTTTCGGTCGTGAGGTAATTCCACCAAGTTCCAAACTTGATTTTCATACATGGATTCCATCTCGGGTTTCATGGCTTCTAACCATTTGTTGGAATCCGGGCTCATCATCGCTTCTTCATATGTCGCAGGGTCACCATTTTCATCAACCATGAAATTCATGACAGGATTTCCGTACAGCTCGGGAGCTGCACGCGTCCTGTTTGACCTGCGAGGTTCGGTAGTACTCTCTTTCGGAGTTTCATGATCATTATCATTAGTTCCCTCTTCAACAGGTGGAGCCAACTCCGGAACAACTTCCGACGCTGTGCTACTCGCCATACTTTGAAGAGAAGGTTCCACAACCTCTTCGAGTTCTACCTTCCAACTACTCACACCTTTCGCGAGAAACTCTTTCTCTAGAAAGGATCCATTCTTGGCAACAAAAACCTTGCCCTCGGATCTGTGATAGAAGGAATACCCAATAGTTTCTTTAGGGTATCCTATGAAGACGCATTTTTTTCCGCTTTGGGTTCGAGTTTATCCGGTTGAAGTTTCTTCACATAAACATCGCATCCCCAAACTTTAAGAAATGAGAGCTTAGGTTTGTTTCCAAACCACAATTCATACGGTGTCTTTTCAACGGATTTAGATGGTGCCCGATTTAAAGTGAATGCAGCAGTTTCTAGTGCATAACCCCAAAATGACAACGGCAAGTCCGTCAGAGACATCATAGATCGAACCATATCTAATAAAGTACGATTACGACGTTCCAACACACCATTTCGCTGTGGTGTTCCGGCAGGTGTGAGTTGTGAAACAATTCCACACTCTTTCATGTGAGTGCTAAACTCGTAACTTAGATACTCACCACCACGGTCGGACCGTAGAAATTTGATCTTTCTATTACGATGATTTTCCACTTCATTCTGAAATTCCTTGAACTTTTCAAAGGTTTCAAACTTGTGTTTCATCAAGTAGATATAACCGTATCTACTCAAATCATCCGTGAAAGTAACAAAATAACGATATCCACCTTGCGCCGATACACTCATTGGACCACATACATCAGAATGTATGATTTCCAATAAATATGTCGCCCGTTCCATTGAACCGGAAAACGGTGTTCTAGTCATCTTGCCCATAAGGCATGGCTCACATGTATCAAATGATTCATAATCAAGTGATTCCAAAAGTCCATCCGAATGGAGCTTCTTCATGCGTTTAACGCCAATATGACCTAGACGGCAGTGCCACATATATGCGGATATATCATCATTAAGTTTAATCCTTTTAACATCAACATTATGAATATGTGTAACATTATCATCGAGATCTAATAGAAATAAACCATTCATCATCGATGCATGACCATAAAAGATTTCATTCATATAAATGGAACAACCATTGTTCTCGGATTTAAATGAATAACCACTTCGCATCAAACACGATCCAGATACAATGTTCATGCTCAGTGCAGGCACCAGATAACATGTATTCAAGTTTATAACTAATCCCGACGGTAAGTGGAGAGGCAGAGTTCCGACGGCGATCACATCAACGCTTGATCCATTGCCGACACGCATCTTGACCTCACCCCTTGCCAGCGGTCGCTTGTTCCGCAGCCCCTGATTCGAGTTACAAATATTAGCAACTAAACCGGTATCAAATACCCAGGTGCTACTGCGAGCACTAGTCAAGTACACATCAATAACATGTATATCATATATACCTTTGTTTGCCTTGCCGACCTTCTTGTCTGCCAGATACTTGGGGCAGTTGCGCTTCCAGTGGCCAGTCCCCTTACAATAGTAGCACTCGGAATCAGACTTAGGTCCAACTCGGGGTTTCTTTTCAGGCGCGGCAACAGGCTTGCTGCCCTTACGTCCCTTCTGTTTTCCCTTCTTGTCTTTCTTGAAACGAGTGTTCCTATTGATCATCAACACTTGATGTTCCTTTTTGATCTCCACTTCTGCAGTTTTAAGCATTGACAGAAGCTCGGGGAGAGACTTCTTCATGCCTTGCATATTATAGTTCATCACGAAGCTCTTATAGCTAGGTGGCAGAGACTGCAGAACACGATGGATGCCTAAGTCAATGGGAATCGATATTCCCAAGGACACAAGCTTATCGGCGTAACCCGACATCTTGAGTACATGCTCACTAACGGAGTTGTGCTCTTCCATCATGCAGCTAAAGAACTTTTCTGAAGCGTTGTAGCTCTCTACAGCAGCATGTGTGTCGAAAATCATTTTCAACTCACCCATTGTATCAAATGCATTGCCGTTTTCAAAACGCTTTCGAAGTTCCGGCTCTAGCCCATACAATATGCCGCAATGAACTAAGTTGTGGTCCTCCTGACGAGTCTGATAGACATTCTTCTCCTCGTCAGGGGCATCATCTAAAGGTGGGGGGCCTAATGGCGCTTCTAGCACATATTGCTTTTGTCCAGCAGAGAGGAGAATTCTCAAATTCATGGCCCATTCGGTAAAGTTGCTACCGTTCGTTGCTAGTTTCTCCTTCTCCATGAACACATTGAAATTAAAAGCAGGTGGTGCCATCTACAACAGAATTTGTAAAGTTTAGACTAAGTGTATGATAGATTGAGTTCAACTAATCTATATTACGAATGAACTCCCACTCAAAAACGACATCCCTCGTGCCTTTTTGGTGATTACATGAACCAAATCCACTACACCAAGTCCGATCATCACGTGAGTCGGTATAGCTTCAAAGGCGAGCATCAAATGGGCATCATATCAACTATATGACTCATGCTTAACCTTTCGGTCCGTGTTCCGAGGCCATGTCTGTACATGCTAGGCTCGCCAAGTTAGAACCTTAGTATTCGCGTGTGTAACTGTTTTACACCCGAAATATGGTCGTGGATCCAAGAACACCCGATCATCACGTGATGTCTTGGAGCGACGAAAACATAATCGGTGCATACTAAAGGAAGAACACATTCTTATCTTGATATTTAAATGAGGGATCATCTTATTATGCTAACAAAGCGCTAAACAAGCAATATAAGATGCTATCAAACATCATATGTTTATTAGTGAAATTATATGGTTCCCGCATATGATCTCTATCATGTGCATCGTGGTATGATCACTATCATACCTATATGTGTAAATCCAAGGTCTATGGATTTTACACGCTATGTGTGTTGTAAGAGTATCATCTCATACTTCTACTTACAACACTACCATATCATAACACTAGCCTAGCAACAATCTAAACTAGACGCCTCTAATTTATCCATTGCAAGTTTTACGTGGCTTAGGGCTTTCGAGATAGAACCGTTCTTACCTACGAACATGAACCACAACGAGGATAATCAAATTGTTGACCACTCGCTTGCAAAATAGATATTGACTATAGTAGGAGAGACAGACACCCGCTAGCCACTTATGCAAACTCATGTGCGAGGACATGTAAAGTTTGTCCGGGCCGCTTCATCCCACTATGCCACCAATATCCAAAATTACAACAAAGGAGCAACAACATGATCATCATCGCCCACATACTCATATGTGTACTACCCGTGTAAAGTATCTACGCATAGATCCGGCTCTGATACCACTGTAGGGTTCGCAGCATAGAAAACAAAAATTTTCCTACGATGTGAACTATATACCAAGATCTATCTACTAGATACAAACAACGGGCGGATGTATATCCGTATAGAACATGCCCTTGAAGACCGACAAAGCTTAACGAGTTCAACTCGTGGTTGATGTAGACGATCTCTTGCCGATCTCAAGATCGAGAGGAAGTCCTAGCGCCGCAAATCAGCAGCGCATCCGTGCTCGCACACACGTTCGAGGAACCGAGCAACCTCCGCCTCCTCGCTCAAGCGATGCAGCGGAAGCACAACTCTTTCTTGCCGAATAGCCACCGGTAACATGTATCTCGCTAGTCCGAGACCATGGGGGATAAATTCTAGAGGGGGAGAGAGATCCTTCACGAGGAGGTGTGAGAGACAAGTGAGGAGGGGGGCTCCTTTTATAGGAGGAAGGGGGAACCCCAAGGGGGTGGCCGGCGCATGGGGGCTACCCCTTGCCCTCCCCTCTTCATGTGGGTGGACACTCCACTCACAAATCTCCTTTAAATTCCCTCCACTCAAAATTCCACTCAAATTCCCATTAAATTTCCACCAAATTTAATGCAAACTCTCATTAAATAAAACTCTTTTATTTTATTCAGAATTTTGTCAATTACTTTAATGACAAACATTCACAAATAACCCCTTGCTAGAATTCTATTTCACATGCATAACCACTTTATGCAATTTCACCCGAAAACTTGTTTCGGTATCTAGTGAAATAAATTCCTGCGCTTGTTCATTCTTTCGGCATGAAACATTTGCTCCAATTGGATGTCGGTGTCTCTTAAGTGTGTCACCCTACGGTTCGTGAATAATGCGGACATGATCGACACCCCTCTCATATCAATAATCAGAAGCGGGATCTGGAGACCCATACTGACTCCCACACATTCAACGATGACTTTCTTGTGATCGTCGGAACCTTTTACGCTAGTATCTTAATCCCTTTGTTTCACGATATATTACATGTCCGAGATTCGATCATCGGTATCTCCATACCTAGTTTGATCTTGTTACTGCCATGCACTCTTTTCTCGTTCCTGTGATATAACATTCTAGTGATCAAATCACTTGCTTGCAAGCTAATCAATGTGATATCACCGAGAGGGCCCAGAGTATATCTATCCGTCATCGGGATGAAAAAATTCCACTCTCGATCCATGAGCCTCAACATAACACTTTATTAGTTCTGAATCCATCTTTATAATCACCCTGTTACGGTGTGACATTTGATGTTATCAAGAAACTCTTCCGGTGTTAGTGATTGACATGATCTCATGGTCTAAGGATTAGGATCACTTCGTAAGTTGTTATAGCAATATAAACTCAATGACTTTGATCGTAATGCTATACTTCGGATGAATGTTCATCACACCATTACACTAATGTTGTGATCCCGTTATTAACAACATCCAATGTCCATGATCAGGAAACCTTGACCATCTTGTTAATCAACGAGCTAGTTTATGAGAGAGGCATAACTAGGAACTTTCTGTTTGTTTATTAAACACACATGTATTAACGTTTCCGTATTAATACAATTATAGCATGCAAAATAAACATCTATCATATACTTGGAATACACATAATAAACACTTTATTATTGCCTCTCAGGGCATATTCCCTTCATTTTCAACCACATAAAATATTGATTTGGTTTAAAATGGTTTATAAGTAAAATCTTTTGCAAATGATTTTGCCACTTATATAAAATGACCAATAAGGTGTTTTCAAATGTTTATAACCTATTAGAAACCACTTTTCCAAATAAAACAATCTTTTGCATGCTTACATGCATTGCTTTGTTTCTATTATTTTATGTGATGTTTGCTTGAATGGTAGATTGAAATATTGCTTGCTTGATTGAATTGTAGTGATTTGGAGAGTGTGAGTATTTCAAGATCAAGGAGTGAACTTATATTCTCTACCAAAAGACAAGTGATGCTTCATACTTTTGTCCTATTATTTTCACTATGCATTAGTGATATTTCTAAAGTAGGACTTGGATGGAATTTTTGCTAAGTATAAACTATGCCATGGGAAATCCTAGTAGATGAAACCTTAGTAGAATTTTTCCTAAGTTAAGATTCCTACTACCATCATGCTTAGCTTAGCTAGTAGAAAACAAGGGTGGATTATATTCATACTATGGAAAATTTCTAAGTCAAGGACTTGTGTTTTGTTTAATAAAACAACTAAGTGAATGAATCACCTGGGTGGAATGGAAGGAATGGTTTGTGTTGAGTGGTTACACAAGGCCCATTTCTATGGCTTACCTTGTGTATCTCACTTGTGGATGGCCACCCAGGAACAAAGAGATTTGAGATGTCAAATGTTGAGAAGCTTCAAGTGCAGCCACTTGGCAATATGGGCTCTGCCTGGATCATATAGGTTGCAATAACTTAGGCAAATGGACAGTTGGTGGTAGGGGTTTGATAGGTTGGAGCCCGCCCATTCTGGTCTAAGGGAAGGCTTCTGAAAGATCTTGTCTTGGTGAAACCAAGTCTTGTGGGGAAAGTGCACCACCTCTGCAGAGTGTAAAATCTAAGTACTTAGCCATGTCCCTGGTAAAGGACAATTTGAGCATCAAGACATGGAAGCTATCAAGAATCTCCTCATCCCAATTTCTAAGTTAAAACTTTGTGGTTGAACAAGGGTTGAAGGATCACCAATTTCTGTTGGGAGATGCCTTGGGTGATTTTGTGAAGCAAAAACTTAGTTTTTTCAAATGATAAGAAAAATCTGTTTTGAGCAAAGCAAGCCTAAGCTCCACTTAGCCAAATGCATATAGATGATAGACTCCACTATACTACCATAGTATCACTTGCCAATACAATTCAAATGTATTGACCCTTGTGGCTGTAACTTATTATGTTGCAGGTTTGTTTGATGTTAGTGAAGTGTGTTGATTAGGATTACAAGTCTACAACCAACATGTTTGTCTGTGGCACTTTGAAGATGAAGGACCCCATGCTATTGTTATATTCTGCTGCATTGTAATGAGATAGCCAAATGAGCTATGTAAGATGTAATAAATTATTTTATTCCTGGTTATAAAGTTGTATTATGACCTTTGTTTCTTGATATTACATCTTAACTGTGGATGCTAGCTATTGATCCAGGGACTAGCATTGTAAACACAAGGATCTCTACCTTATTAAAGGTTGGGAACCTTACAGAAACTAGAGGCATGAGCCCACTATCGAGCATAAATACCCCCTCTTGGAGTCACTAGCAACTACTTGGCCAAGATAGCTAATAACAACGGAGAGCATGCAAGATCACAAACAACACAGACATGATAGAATCATAAAGACAAAACCATTAATCAAACCAACATAGTAATCTCAATATCCATCGGATCCCCGCAAACACAACATGCATGATTACAAATAGATTAGATCTTGATCATGAACGGAGCTCACAAGATCTATACATGAATGCACAAAGGAGGAGATACAACCATCTAGCTACTACATCGACCCATAGTCCAAGGTGGAACTACTCACGCATCATACCAGAGAGAAGGCCTTCGGGATGATCTCCCCTCCGGTAGGGTGTCGAGAAGAACTTTAGATCCCCCCGATCTAGGGACGATGGTCGAGGCGGCTACAGAAGGTTTCGTGGAGATTTGATCGGGTGCTTAGGGTTTCTGCATCGGGGGCTTCTTATAAGCGAAGGGGGAGGCCTAGGAGGCTGCTAGAGGGGCCGCACCCGTCCCAGGCACGGGGCCGGGCCCACTCGCACCTAGGGGGGTCTGGCTGCCTTGGCCCGCTTCTCCTTCTCCCCTATGGACTTCTTATTCCCCATAGAAAGTTATTGACTTTGACATTTTTCCCGTCCAATTCTGAGAATATTTCTTTACTAGCTTTTCTAGAACCAAAAACAGTAGAAAACAGGCAACTGACACTGTGGAAACTTGTTAATAGGTTAGTACCAGAAAACATGTAAAAAGCACCTCAAAGTGTAGACAAGCAAGGCAAAGTAGATACTAAACAATCATGGAACATCAAAAATTATAGATACGTTTCCGACGTATCAGGCACTTAGGCTAGATTACATATATATTTCATGAGTATATTTTGAGTTGGATGTCTTTATGAAATTGTGGTGTTTGTTGGAACCATCTAGCGCTCAAGGTGACAGTGTGGGGTTATCTTGATTGGGAAAGGAGGACTTTGAGGAGTGATGTTATAGCCCTACCATGGATTAGAGTGTCCAACCGAAGAGTGGTTCAGGGTAGTATCATGAAGAGAATATATTTATTGAGAGTGTTCACTAGTGAAAGTATGATCCCTAGGCCTTGTTTCTAAACATTGAAACACCGTTTGCATCTAGATCTGTTACATGTTTGCTTGCTTCCATATTTTTGCCTTTAGTCTTTTCCTCCCCGTCAGAAGCTCTTTTCTGGCACCGTCACCACTTATAATCATCCATACCACTTGTATTTCACTATCTCTTCGCCGAACTAGTGCGCCTATACACCTAACAAGTGTATTGGGTGTGTTGGGCACACAAGAGACTTCTTGTATCTTGATTACAGGGTTGCTTGAGAGGGATACCTTTGACCACTTCCTCCTTGAGTTCGATAAACCTTGGGTAATCCACTTAAAGGAAACTTGCTGCTGTTCTACAAACCTCTGCACTTGGAGGCCCAACAACTGTCTACAAGAATAGAAGTGCGTAGACATCATCTCGCTAGGGTTTACAGATCTACAACCGAGTTGGATAAGGACTCAGAGGGTTTTGACCTAATCCGACTGGGCCTAGCTACTCTTTTGGGCCTTCATCTTCCAGTCGCCTGGCTCCTTCTTGGGTCATGATCCAGTCGTCGTCCTGCAGGCCCACTCGCTGGGAGTTGGATCCAGTATGGAATGTCCTGCTGGGTATACCCCGTTTGGCATATCCCCATCAACTCCCTAGTGGGTACCTTCCAAAAGCTTTTTTGTAAACTTTCAAAGCAACCCACAATTTACTTGAAGTTCAATTTTTTTACCTAATCTCGATAAATAGACATAAATTCATTCAAGTGGACGGAGTTAGCTAGGCCAATGGTTGAAAACTCCTAAAAATGGGAATTAATTATAAGTACAAACATGTCAGTCCACTATATATGTCAAAAGCTTGGCTTATGGCATCCAGATCCATATTCTTCAGACTTTATTTTCAGAAATAAACAGTCTCGATCGTCATCACTCAGAAAAATTAGAATGTTATTTCCTGATAGTTGGAAACTCACACCGATGGTATTGTTTACTACAAGAATATGCACGGATCTACCATAGTGAAATTACATTTAATTCGAGAGCAATCTATCGCGCCTACTTGTAGCTCAAGTTTAAGACCTAATTTCATTAGGTTGTCAAGATGAATAATCTTAGCAAGAAGTTGAACATGTTGTCAAAACTCTCGATGGTTTTTGATATATTAATTGACCCCCCCGATGGGTACCTCGAAAATCTTTTTCGTAAAACTATCAAAGCAGCCTAAAATTTACTCGTTGTTCAAAATTTGACCTAATTTCAATAAATCGTCATAAAGTCACTCAAGTGGGCAGAGTTAGCTAGGGAGTTTTAAAAACTCATAAAACATGGAAATCTCAATTACGTACAACATGTTGGTCCACTTAATATGTCCATAATCTTGCTGGATTGTGGCATTCAGATCCATATTCTTCGGACTTTTTTCTTTACGAAAAAGAATAATCTCGTCATCACTCGAGAAATTGAGAATGTTCTTTCCAGATAGTTCGAAACTCACACTGACAATATTGTTTGCTACAAGAAGTGGCACCCATCTACCTCTAAAATTACATTTAATTCAAGAGCAATTAATCTACCATGCTAACTTATAGCTCAAGTTTGACCTAATTTTGTTGAATCGACAAAGAAGTAAGTGAAGCGTGCGAAGTTAGCTAGGAAGCTTGAAAAATGGAATTATATAAGAAAAGGTGGTCCACTTTGTGTGATAATTGGGAAGGTTGCATTTTCTTCTAACTCTGGTAGGTCCCCCAGACCGAGGTGCTTCAGTTAACATGGTTGGTGGAAGTACAAGTTACATCAAGGACCTCGTAAAAAATAAAAATCACATCCAAGTCCATGCATTTATCACAAGGTCACTGAAACTAAGCAATGAAGTGTGTTTGAGGTTTGCGCACAAAAGCGTTCATTGTGCTAAAGACTATCAATAGAATCTTCTAGATGCTAAGAATGGACAAGAAGATCCAACGGTTAGCAATGTTTGGATTTGCCAGTATTGATCCAACGGTCCATGTTCAAAGTTTTCCGTACACTATATAGTTTTTTTTGGACGAAAAAGATAAGATAAGAAGTACTACTGCGAAAGGCCGGTCTTTTGAATAACCTTTCCCTCCTGATGTTTGGGAAGCAAGTGAAATTTTTGAAACCGGAAAAGTTTGAATCTTTTTGCCACCAAGGACCAAAGTTATTTCCTTCCTATGTACAATACTACTCCTACTCCACACCAACATGGCTGCCGAACACGCCAGAGAAACAGAGCCGCCCTCTCTCTCTCTCAAAAAGAAAAAACAGAGCCGCCATACCGAGGCACACGTGCGCAGCGCCACGCTGTGGACGAGGGAGAGATCAGCCGGGCCGGTGCGCGAGCGGAGAGGGGTGGATATATGAGAGGCAGCAAAGGAGAGATAAAACACACTTCCATTTTTTGCGTGCATAGGTCCTGACATTTACTATGCTAGTACAGTCAAGAGTATCTCGTTTCAGGAAACCATCATAAACTTTTCTCTGACACGGAACCGCCTTAAACTCTTCTTCTCTCTTCACCGCTGCCCTCTTCCCTTGCCTACATTTTATTCTCTCTACAAGTACAACGCATGGACAGAGATTAGCATATAGTACTTATGTCTAAGAAACAGAAATACTATTGTACTTACAAGTAATAAGCTCCACCAGTGTCTAAATGAGATGATTCATGGGATCCACTAAACTGAAGAAATTTTGCATGGGAGTTTTATAGCTTTGTCATACACTGCCAAGTTAGCCCATTATTTATTTTTTACCTTAGGGCATCCGTAATGTGTAAAAAATGCACACCTTAAGGAATATAGGTGTACATTGTGGAGAAAATAAAGTTACCTTAAGCCTGTGGGTTGCCCATAGAGAATAGAAAAATCATTTCCCCTCCCTCCTCTCTCTAGCATGGAGGAATATGACCAAGCGTTGTGGGTCCTACATTGTGGCAAATGTTGACCTATAAATTGTGGCAATTCTCATAAGCTGGGTGGGTCCTACATTACGGATGCCCTTAGACACTCGTGCTTTGTACTCTCATCTCCACCGCGCTAGACCTGATTTTTTTGTGAAATTCATTTAACCGGTGTAGTTAGATCAAGGTTTTGGATTTTGGTTTTGGTTTTGGTTTTTTACCGGGTCCAAGCAAAACGGCCAAAATTCGGCTATTTCGGTGAATTTTGGTCAAATATCATATGAAATGCAAGAATCAAACAAAAATTTAGGGTTTTAGATAAAATTCTACCAAATATAAAATATTTTAGATAATTCAACAAAAAAATCCCCAAATTTAGAAAGTTTTTGTTCGGTAAATTCTCTTACTGGTCCTGGCCGAAATGGCTGAATTTTAGTGAAATTTCGGTAATCTCGGCCAAAATTCAAAATCTTGAGTTAGATAGGAAGCATGATCCACTATATGTCTAAAAAGTCCCATGGTCAACAATGCTTACTACCCCAAGATGCACCCATCTACTGCGGGAACTCCATCAGGTCATATACTACGATGTTGATCGGTATGGCCTTAACAACCTTGGTCGTTCCGTTTGAAACCCAATAGTGTCTATACATGGCAGAACAATACTTTGAAGCTGTTTTTTTCCAAAACTCGGCAAATCCCATGGTTAACGTCTTCATGCCATGTAGCGCACACGACATGTAGGATACGGCGTATCATGCGTAAATCTTTTAATTTCTTTTTTCTTTATTTCATGTGGTCGTTTTCAAGAGGGGTTCAAAATTTCCAAGATGCAAAACCTTAGCAAGAAGTCAAACCAGTCATCAAAACCCCCGGTGGTTTCAGATATATTAATTAACTGCCCGATGTGGGTACCTCCAAATGCCATTTCATAAAACTAATGGAGCAGCCTACGATTTACTAGCGGTAGTCAAATTTGACCTAATTTCGATAAGTCAGCATAAAGTCCTTCAAGTGGGCGGAGTTAGCTAGGAAGTTTGAGAACTCATAAAACATGGGAAATCATAAGTACAACATGTTGGTCCACTATGTATGTCTGCAAACTTGGCTTGTGGTATTTAGATCCATGTTCTTCGGACTTTCTTTATAGGAAAGAACAATCTTTTCATCACTCGGAAAATTTAGAATGTTATTTCCTCATAGTTGGAAACCCACACCCACACCCACGACATTGTTTAATACAATATATAAGATGTGCACCCAACAATCTCATAAAAGACATTTAATTCAAGAGCAATCTATCGCGCTTACTGGTAGCTCAAGTTTGACCTTTCGTTAAATTGTCAAGATGCAAAATCTTAGCAAGAAGTTGAAGCCATCGTCAAAACTCTCGGTGGTTTGATGTATAATTATGCCCCTGATGGTGGGTACCCCCAAAAGCATTTTCATAAACTTTCGAAGCAACTTACAATTTACTTGTAGTTTCAAATTTGACCTAATTTCGATAAATCGACATAAATTCATTCAAGCAGGCTTAGTTAGCTAGGAAGTTTGAAAAGTCATAAAACATGGGAATCTTAAGTACAACATGCTGGTCCAATATATATGTATGTAAACTTGTCTTGTGGCATCCAGATCCAATATTCTTCGAACTTTTCTTTACAGAAAAGAACTATGTACTCATCACTCGAAAAAATTGATAATTGAATGTTCTTTCCTCATAGTTCGAAACTCACACCGATGACATTGTTTACTGCAAGAAGATGCACCCATTTACCTCTCAAAATACATTTAATTCAAGAGAAATCTATTGCGCTTACTTGTGTAGCTCAAGTCTGACAAAATTTCGTTAAATTTTCAAGAAGAAAAATCTTAGCAAGAAGTTGGACATGTCGTCTAAAATCTCGGTGGTTTCTGATATATTAGTTATGACTCCCTAGTGGGTACCTTCCAAAAGCTTTTTAGTAAACTTTCAAAGCAACCCATAATTTACTTGAAGTTCAAATTTTTCACCTAATCTCGGTAAATAGACATAAATTCATTCAAGTGGACAGAGTTAGCTAGGTCGAAGGTTGAAAACTCCTAAAACATTGGAATTAATCATAAGTACAAACATGTCGGTCCACAATATATGTAGAAATCTTGGCTTATGGCATCCAGATCCCTATTATTTAGACTTTCTTTTCAAACATGGGTCGGGGGAGTAGTAAAAATACTTGAAAAACTCGTTTGACGGTATGTCCTACTATACCACGTACTCCGTGTGTACTTTCTTGGGTTTCAGGCCAAATGATCAAGGTAACGTCTACTTTTTTTGAAAACCGAGTGGTTGCACATTTTTTTCTGACCGGGGTATGTCCCGAGGGAGCGAGATGTTTCAATTAACACGGTCATAGGATGTGTACATATATGTTACACGAAGAACCTCACAAAAGATAAAATTACTTCCACGTCCAAACATTTAGCACAAAGGACCCTAAAACATTTAGCGTAATATATAGAAGTTTGACATATCATTTCAGAGAACACTTAAATCCTAAATATAAATATTATCAATAAACTTACTTTACATCCAAAATACACCTTTCCTAGTGCCAAAATAGACCTTGTCTCCGAGTACTACTACAATAACAAGTAAACGAGTGGAACTCTAGAACTAAATTAACTAGAAATACATCATTACCATCGCATTGGGATCATTAGCGGAATTTTAAGATCAATTCTTTCAGTCGATGCAAACGGCAAAAGAGAACACCTTCTGGTACTATCTAGCAGTCGCGGTTATGTACCGTGGAGGCACAGTGAGGAACGTCAGATCTTTGAGGACGACACTGCGGGGCGATGCACAGCTCGTCGGTTCCATTACCACATTAATGGTGTTTGTCGAAAAGTCTGTCAGCGACTGCGACCCAGTCGCGCATAGCTTCACCCTGGACCGGGGCCACAAGCACGTAACCGCCCTGACGCACACCAAGGAAATGGCGATGGCCTGGCCGAGCTCACCGATGATGAGGCTGAACACGCTAGCGTCATCACAGTAGACGATGAACATGAATGGCGGAAAGGACGGTAATGGAATCATTGTTGTAAACTCCATGGGATGGCTGTATTATATCCTATGCACTCGTACCTTATGGTATCCGTTGAGGTGCATAAGGAGCTCGACCGGCGAGGCGGTGAAAATGCAGCCCACCTCCATGCAGCCGCACGGGCTGTATGGTCATGCAGTCTGGTGGCCGTCGAGCTCGTGGTAGGCGACCATGATGAGACAGCGGTCGTGGGGGCATGGAACAGTTATCGGTGGTAGCTCGTCGAGCTTGTGGTAGACGACCATGGTGAGACAGGCGTCGTGGATTCATGGAACAGTTATCAGTGCTAGCTCGTCTTTGTCCATCGTTGGCGAGCTCTTGGTGGAATCCACCTATATGCGCGATTGGAGTGGTTCCCTAGAAGCTCGGCTCGCCGATGTAGTGCCCGCATTCTAGAATTTTTATGCACATTGAATATGGGGTCCCTTGATCCATCCTAGATCCATCCTAGAGCCATGCTCCTGCATAAAAATGGAGTAAGTAGGTATCGCTACTTCAACACCATGCTTCACACTGGTCGGTCAAAACAAGGCTGCATGATGTTGATAGGTGATAGTAAAGCAGGTATCACGTTGTACAGTAACAGATCCTACCCACATGAAGGTCTACTCCTAGAGAGAGATAGAGAAGCCTGGGGTCTGGCGCAAAGTGTATAGTGCTGCAGGGGAAAGATTGGGGACTGCATGCATGTCTTCAACATGATCTGTATTTTATTCTATTTGCATGTCTCTTCTGGCTCTTTCGTCTCTCTCTCTTTTTTAGAGGCAAAGGGCATCTGCCCCGGTTGAAACCAAGTTTACAGCATTCTGGTCCACATGGAAAACGTTAGGATCTATGCCCCGTTACACAAAACCTCAGCACAGTTCCATTTCTTTCTTGTGTTTAAGCTTGTATAGATACATTTACTAGGATTAATTTAGAAAAAACAGGTCCAGATTTTGGAAACTCCATGTAGTAGTAACCAGAGTAGAACAGTAGAAGCAGTAGTTGTACAGTTGTACTAATACTCCGGTAATACATGTCTTTTTATACTCGAGTAGTACATCGCTTTTTGCAGTACTCCGGTAGGTATAGGCATTTGTGATGGGCGGGTGGTGGTAGCTATTTACGGCTTTTTACTAGGTGGTACTCGAGTGCTCTCGTGACTTCATGAAGCGAGACTACAGAACAGTATTGTACTACTCAGATGCTTGCTTGATTTTGCAGGTGATGCAGCCTTTTTTTACGTGTTGTGGTGCCGGCCAGGGATAGCATGTTGGACGCAGTCGAGTTTTCATATCAATGTGACATTAAATAATTTAATTCAATGTCGAGCAAGGAGATGATTTACGTGTAAGTATGTTGTACAGAAGTTGTTTTTTATCCAGGGACAATGATAGTAGTACTTTGTATTTCACTTAATCACTATGAATACATGCGGTTTCTCAGGTTTCTTATTTTTATTATGAGTATTAATTACCTGAAATCACATGAGTATTAATTGACGTCGCTTTCTCTATATTGGCACCCCTCTTTCCTAGAACGCATGCAAAAATTAAGGGGAGGAAGTAATACGGAGTAAAAGAGGTTTTATTGTGTGGAAGTGAGGGAGATGAAATGACAAACGTAGTACTTGTGCTAGATCCCAACACCGTTCCAACTTGCACTTGATGATATTCAATCTCCAAACCTTATTACAGATAAGTAGTACTAGAGGTTAAATTAATCATAAGACTTTTTCTTCTTCTTGGACCTGGATCCTTCCGCTGCGACCTTCCTATTGGCATCGTCCTTCTGCTTCCTGTGGCATCCCCCAGCTATCGCCTTCTTCTTATTCAAGCCTCCCGCATCCTTCTCCTTCCTCTTCTTATTGCCAGTGAAGAAGGGATCGAGTGCACTCTTCTTGTATATGATTTCCGACCCCTCATCCTCTTGCTTCCTCTTCTTCTTGCCAAAGAAGGGTGGATCGATTGAACTCTTCTTGAAGATGACAGGTCCATCATAGATGAAAGATAAACCATCTTCCTCATCCTCCTCCTTTGTGATCTCTGGCGGCGTCCCCTCCATCAGATGACGGTAAGCAGGGTCCTCGTCAGAAAAACTACCTTCCGGATTGTCGGAATAGTACGGCCCATCAACGGACTCCCCGCTATCACCATGGTAGGGATTGTTATCCCTGTTGGCCAATGCCTTGGACTTGTCAATGGAGGTGCACTGATCAGTGCAGCTGCGCGGCATTTGTGTGTGTGTGGTGGCTTGGCCAACCTAGAGGGAGGGGGAGGCAAGGGAGAGACAGAGAAAGTTCTTCGTTGTGTGCGTCGTGCCTCGATGTGGAGCGTTGGTCGTTGTTGATGGCCCCTTAGAAGGGCTTCCTTGGTACATCCAAACATCCAATATGAGCCATGGATGATCAATGCCTAATGGGCCTTAATTTCTGAACATGGGCGCGTGACTGCCTTTGATTCTAGGGAGTACAACCTAGAATTTGTCGAGCAGGAAAATCTCCCGCTATCCCCAAAATATTTCGCGCCCCAGAGTTTCAAACATACCGGAATTCCCTTTCCATCCTGATACGTTGGAAACGTATCTATAATTTTTGATGCTCCATGCTTGTTTAGTATCTACTTTGCTTTGCTTGTCTACACTATGAGGTGTTTTTTACATGTTTTCTGGTACTAACCTACTAACAAGTTGCAACAGTACCAGATGCCTGTTTTCTGCTGTTTTTGGTTTCAGAAAAGTTAGTAAATAAATATTCTCGGAATTGGACGGGACAAACGTCAAAGTCAATTACTTTCCGTGGGGAACAATAAGTCTAGAGGGGAGATGGAGAGGCCGTCCAGGACGGCCAGACCCACCCTAGGCGCGGGTGGGCCCTGCCCCGCGCCTGGGAGGGGTGTGGGGCCCATGGCCACTGCCTCGGCCTCCCCCTTCGCCTATAAGAATCCCCTGATGCAGAAACCCTAAGCACCCGATCAAATCTCCACGAAACCATGTGTAGCTGCCACCACCATCGTCTCTAGATCGGGGGGATCTAAAGTTCTTCCCGGCACCCTGCGGAGGAGAGATCATCCCGGAGGCCTTCTCACCGGTATTATGCGTGAGTAGTTCCACCTTGGACTATGGGTCCATGTAGTAGCTAGATGGTTGTATCTCCTCCTTTGTGCTTTCATGTATAGATCTTGTGAGCTCCGTTCATGATCAAGATCTAATCTATTTGTAATCATGCATGTTGTGTTTGCGGGGATCCGATGGATATTGAGATTATTATGTTGGTTTGATTAATGGTTTTGTCTTTATGATTCTATCATGTCTGTGTTGTTTGTGATCTTGCATGCTCTCCGTTGTTAGTAGCTATCTTGGCAAAGTAGTTGCTAGTGACTCCAAGAGGGGGTATTTATGCTCGATAGTTGGTCCATGCCTCCAGTTTCCAAGGGAAGTGATAGAAATCTCTTTGGTTGTAGCTGTGTTGTTTCCACTAGGGAGAAAACAACGATCTCTTGTTCATGGAACATGTGGAATGTTTACCTTACACACTTTGCTTAAAGCAGTTGTCTGTTGCTTGCAACTTAATATTGGAGGGGGTTCGGATAATAACCTGAAGGTGGACTTCTAGTCATAGATGCAGTTGGATGGCGATTTATGTATCTTGTTGTATTGCCCAATCGAATCTCATAGGATCTTTCTGACTAGTAATTGCATTGTTATGCCTTGCTCAGTTCCTGTCAATTGTCCTGCTATAATTTGTTTACCCTTCATGCCATGTTGTTTATCTAAGGAGAGCACCTCTAGTGAACTATGGACCCCGGTCCAATCTTTACCATTGATACATCTTCCACTGTTACTTATTTACTTGCTGCAAACCATTACCTTCCACAGCATTCGTTTAATCCTTTGTTACAGCAAACCGGTGAGCTTGACAACCTCACTGATTCGTTGGGACAAAGTCTTGAGTTTGTGTTGTGCAGGTCTCCGTGTTGCTTGCAACACCTGTGTGATGTTTCCTTCCTCCTTCTAGTTCGATAACCTCGGTCTCAACTTAGGGAAAACTTGCTGCCTGCTCTTCACACCCTACGCTTGGGGTTACTAACGAAGTGCCACGTCGAGCATCATCAAGACTTTCTAGCACCGTTGCCGGGGAGGCTAAGGACGTCTTCACAAGGGTAGTACTTCACTTCCTTCCTCTTTACTTTGTTTTTAGTTTGCTTTCTTTATTTTGCTTGGTTTTGTTTGCCTCTTTCCAAAAAAACCAAAAAAAATTAGTCTAGTTTGGTTTGCTTTCTTTATTCAAAAACACAAAAAAATTAGTTCCTGCTCTAGTTGCTACCATGTCTGGTTTTGGACCAACCTTTATTTCCCCTATGGTATAAATCTCCACTTTTAAGCAAAAAAGTGAAGAAAGTTTTAAAGAAGCTTGGTCTAGAATCTCTGCTTTACAGAGGGAAACTGAGCCTAAGGTGAGCCTTAGCTTGGTTATTGATAGTTTCTACCATGGTATTGCTCTTCGTTATAGATATGCTTTGGATGTTGTGGCTGAGAAAGATTTCTTGCTATGTACTGAGGATGAAGCTTTTGATGCCATAAAGAAATTGATCATGATTTATGGTACACCTGGCAAGTCTGATTCCTCTTTCACAAATATTTTTGCTAGGTTGAACACTCTTGAGACAGGTATTGCTGCTATGAATAGTTGCTATCACACGCTTAGGGCTTACCATGATTATGTTCCCATAAATTCTGAGCCTTCAAAGTAGTTTCCCACAATCAAAGTCTCAATAAACACTACACTTTTTTATGCTCGCTGTGATATCATGTCTGAATTTTGCCTCATGCCTAAAGATATTTATGATTCCTTGAGTCTTTGGGGGCTTACTGAAGGAGGAGAGGAAATCTCTCTTACCAACAATGCCACTATATTACCCATTGGAATAGCTGAATGTGTGTTCACAAAAATCTCAGGAAAAATGGTGTCTACTGATTATCTTGTTATTGAATGTGTAGGCAAAGGACAGATCACACTTGGAAGATCTCTACTGAAACACCTTGGGGCAGTAATAGATGTGGGAAAAGGCATCATGCATTTTTCTCCTCCAGTAAGCAATCATATTTTCCCTAAAGAGAAGAAGAAAGTTAAGAAAGGAAAGAACAAGAGGGGTAATGCTTCATCATTTGAAAATACTTGATTCTTCTTTCTTCTTGTGCCTAACTTAAAGGCGTTAAAGAAAAGTACTTATTGGGAGATAACCCAAGAGTTTCCTTGAGTCTTGGAAGTTATTACTTCAGTAATGACCTCTCCTTATCCTTTTTGTTTGCTTTTTGTGCCAAGAATGACCTCTAATGGGAGGGAAGTAAGATTTGGGGAGTTGTTGTCCCAAAACAGATTTATGTCCTCCACCAAAAAAAATTAGTGAGGAGTCTCTGTAACTTGGATTAAGCTAAAAAAAATTACGAATAAATCCCCCAGTATGTTAGATAACTTTCGTTAGTTCAACACTTTTTGATTTGAGCAACAGAAGATGTTCGAAAAATCGTTTTCTACCTGCTGGTCTGTTTTGACAGATTTCTGTCATTATTTGCATTTGCTTCTTATTGATTCCTTTTTGAGTTCTCTTTAGGTGAATTGAGCTTTTTAAAGGAGTTGCTATAGTAGCTTGTGTTTTTAGTGAAAATCCTTGCTATTCTAAAGCTTTGCCAGAGGTCTAATATCTTTTGAATAAGATAATGTTGCTAATGAAGATTGTGTGAAGTTTTGTATGAAGGACAAAGTCTTGAGTTTGTGTTGTGTAGGTCTCCGCGTTGCTTGCAACACCTATGTGATGTTTCCTTCCTCCTTCTGGTTTGATAACCTCGGTCTCAACTGAGGGAAACTTGTTGATTGCTCTTCACACCCTACGCTTGGGGTTACCAATGAAGTGCCACGTCGAGCATCATCATATCCCTAGTTAAGGCGGTTCGTTAGGGCTTCAATCATAATTTCCCGGTTCACCACCTCTACATCCCTCCCTACTCCCCCCACACCCCACGCACACACAATCCTCGCCCCACGGATGGGCAAGATCTGCGGAAAACCCTAGATCTAACCTTCACCACCTTACCCTAAATTTGTTTCTTCACCGCTTTCGTCCAGCGCTCGGAGAAACCCCTATTCTGCTTCCACAAGCACCGCCAGGAATATGGTTCTTCGCCGCTATCGTCCAGCGCTCGGAGCAACATGTGCAGGATGCCTAGATGTCGTCCTGACCCAGGTAACTAGATCTCCTTTGATTTTCGTATGATAAATATGGAGCAGTTAACTGTATTTTGTATTGAAGCTACTTTCGTAGTAACTTACACGTGCTATACTTGTTATCCTAATCTTCCCAAATAAACTCTTTGTAGTCATGTTTAACTATAACGAGTTGAACTATGATTTTGGTTTTCATGGCGAAATATGAGTTAGCGAACGGTGAACACATTTGTTTCCATTATCTCCTTTATTAAAGTGCCTGCCCATTAGTGATTCTATTGTAATTTCTCTCTGTTTTGGCGTAGGCTATGGAACTAACTGTTATTTACTGCCTGATGTTGTTCTCTTATCTGTGCAGTACACGTTTACATTCATTATATTGCTTCTAGTAATAGGTCGGGTTTATTTGATTCTGCTTACCCCATGATTCCTAACAGTTTGTTGTTGTTACACAATGAGCAGGTGCAGTTTACACTAGAAATCATAGAATGAAGGGCCCATATAATCTAGTAAGTATATATTCCTTTCCTATCACTTCATCTATCAGATTGGAACCTTTTTGTGTTTGCTATCCGCTGCACCTTTATGTAGAGGCCCAACATTGAAGTATGGAGACCACCAGTCCAATTACATGATGCAGCGGACATTGTCAACGAACATACCTGTAACAAGATAAGAAACTGTGAGACTCTACATAGAGCTACTGTATGCACCCCTTACCCCCCCCACAGACACATACACACAGTTTTTAAGGTTTAAGTCCCCTCGTTTCAGGCCATTTAGTCTTGTTCGGTTTTATTTTTGTCGGAGGAACTAGGATGATTAGAACAAGGCCAGATTTGCAACGTAATCTAATATAACAGAAAGAAAAGGATCATAATCAACCATTCACTTCAAATCTCACTCTGGTATCTGCCACTTGTCTAGCAATTTTAATACGAGGCACACGATAGTTCAATTGGTCTTTGGGCAGACAATCAAAAAATTTAAATCTAAATGTTTATGTATCAAACTATTTGATAGATTGTTTCACCATTTCTCTGAAATGATCTGGCTAGTATATTAGAGGCATAGTATTGTTCTATTTGTAATTTGACTGAGTTACTATAGTAATTCGTCGATGATTACACCAATTCCACCTACCTAAGATTTAGATCCAACTGCACATTGAGTAGGCTAGTTAATATCAGCCACAATGGTTAAATGCTTATTTTGTTCTTCAGTAAATGCTTCTCTATCAGTTTAAGGAGATCTCAGTCGATGGATGATGGTGCTCGACGTAGCACTTTGTTGGTAACCCCAAGCGCAGGGTGTGAAGAGCAAGCAGCAAGTTTTCCCTCAGTTGAGACCGAGGTTATCGAACCAGAAGGAGGAAGGAAACGTCACACAGGTGTTGCAAACACCGTGGAGACCTGCACAACACAAACTCAAGACTTTTCCCCAACGAACATTGAGGTTGTCAAGCTGACCAGTTTTTTGTAACAAAGGATTAAACGAATGGTGTGGAAGGTAATGGTTTGCAGCAAGTAAAAAAGTAACAGTGGAATATGTATCAATGGTAAAGATTGGACCGGGGTCCATAGTTCACTAGAGGTGCTCTCCTTAGATAAACAACATGGCATGAAGGGTAAACAAATTACAGCAGGGCAATTGACAGGAACTGAGCAAGGCATAACAATGCAATTACTAGTCACAAAGATCCTATCAGGTTGATTGGGCAATACAACAAGATACATAGACCGCCATCCAATTGCATCTATGACTAGAAGTCCACCTTCAGGTTATCATCCAAACCCCCTCCAGTATTAAGTTGCAAGCAATAGACAACTGCTTTAAGCAAAGTGTGTAAGGTAAACAGTACACATGTTCCATGAACAAGAGACCGTTGTTTTCTCCCTAGTAGCAACAACACATCTACAACCGAAGAGATTTCTGCCACTTCCCTTGGAAACTAGAGGCATGAACCCACTATCGAGCATAAATACCCCCTCTTGGAGTCACTAGCAACTACTTGGCCAAGATAGCTACTAAGAACGGAGAGCATGCAAGATCACAAACAACATAGACATGATAGAATCATAAAGACAAAACCATTAATCAAACCAACATAATAATTTCAGTATCCATCGGATCCCCGCAAACACAACATGCATGATTACAAATAGATTAGATCTTGATCATGAACGGAGCTCACAAGATCTATAAATGAAAGCACAAAGGAGGAGATACAACCATCTAGCTACTACATGGAACCATAGTCCAAGGTGGAACTACTCACGCATCATACCAGAGAGAAGGCCTCTGGGATGATCTCCCCTCCGGCAGGATGCCAGAAAGAACTACAGATCCCCCCGATCTAGGGACGATGGTGGCGGCGGCTACAGACGGTTTCGTGGATATTTGATCAGGTACTCAGGGTTTCTGCATCGGGGGCTTCTTATAGACGAAGGGGGAGACCGAGGCGGCCGCCAGGGCAACCAAACCCTAGCCAGGCGCGGGGTGGGGCCCACCTGTGCCTGGGGTGGGTCTGGCCCCTTTGGCCGGCCCCTCCGGCTCTCCTCTGGACTTCTTGTTCCCCACGGAAAGTAATTGACTTTGTCCTTTGTCCTGTCCAATTCCAAGAATATTTCTTTACTAACTTTTCTGAAACCAAAAACAGTAGAAAACAGGCATCTGGCACAGTTGCAACTTGTTAGTAGGTTAGTACCACAAAACATGTAAAAAGCACCTCAAAGTGTGGACAAGTAAATCAAAGTAGATACTAAACAAGCATGGAGCATCAAAAATTATAGATACGTTTCCAACGTATAAATGGATTCATTACATTCGTAAATCACGCATTCTACTTTAATCAGTTTGCTTGAGGTGCTTGGTTTGAGTGCTTAAATTGCTATATCAGACCAAAATAATCTTTTGAGAATGAATAGGTAGTTTTGTTCCTTCGTATGATGTTGTAACTTTTTATCTTAGTTTCAGCCTTCATAAAGTAGAGCAGTCATTTCACAGAGCAGAAGTCACAGTTGCACATGATCTCATCCCTCTATGAAGTCGACTGTTCTAGTTATTCCAGAAGATGGAGATGTATGAGGCCCTGCTGCTACTAGTTGACTGGTTTGAAATTCTTTTGTTTTTATTTTCCTTGGTAATGATGATATAGGACATTTCTTTTTCTTTCAGTTTGCAAACATAAATATGAAGGAAGAACATAAAACAACTACTTCAAGTGCATATCTCTTTGCACAGAGCAGTAGTAACAGTGTGTATTGTTCACGTAGGTACATGATGTCGATTGTTCCATACATTCCAGCAGAAAGATTTTTTGGAGCTGGACTCCGAGATGCACTTGATGTAGTTGGACAGGAAGCCAGCAGAACAAATGCAGTAGTCTCCATAGCATGGAATGAGTTATCTGAGTTGAAGAACATGCAAGCTTTGATGGAGAAACTAATCAATAATCTCCTCAGTAAGTCATGTGGTAAGCCCGTCGTTACATGTGAGGCCATGTGAGTTTCCTAAAAGGGAAATTTTTTGAGCCGAGATTCTTTGTGTTTATTAGTTGCGTTGTACTATGATAATGTCGTTTTAGCTATGGATTTTGTCTGGTCTGTAATAATTTAATATTTTTACAGTTATAAGTTCTCTTCCACAACTCCAGAATTCTTTTAGTACTGTGGATAATCTAGTACTGGGAATATGCCCCCAATTTGCTTAGTTTTGTACCAGCCCTTGATGGGCCGCCAATCAACAGTGACGGACCTTCTGTGCCGCCATGTGGTAGTGGGTCGTTTAACCTGTACACTCTAAATAGTAAAAGGCTAAAACAGTAAAAGGCCAGAACAGTAAAATGCTAAAATAGTAAAATGCCAAAATAGTAAAAGGCCAAAACAGTTAAAGGATAGAACAGTAAAATCCCAAAATGCAACGATCCTCTAGTGCGTGTAGACTATCCTTCTATAGGCCAGAACAGTAACAGGCCCAAAAGTCTATGGGCCACCGCAGGCTATATAAATGGGCCCACTTCAAACAATATAGGAATATACAGTAACATGCCAAAAGGCAGGCTATCCAAAGGGGCCCAATTAGAACAGTGCAGGGCGGAACAGTAACATGCCCGATCTCTTATGGGCCACACAAACGGGCCAATTTCAAACAGTGTATGTGAAAACAGTAACGGGCCAGAAAGTTTACGGGCCGCCTACGGCTGCACCAGTGGGCCCATTTGTAACAGTGCATGGTGAAATAATAACGGGCCATGATTCTGTTGGGCTTCCTTAATAGGCCGGCCCACTTAATAATTACCAGGCCTTGGCTAGGCCTGGCTTCTACCACGGTTTCATTGATAGTTAACGGCATTAACTGGCCGTTAACGACGCTCGCCACGTGGCACTTTGCATGATGTCAGCAGTCAACATGGCTGGCGAACTGATCTATGATGAAACGACTTTTTGTGGCTAAAGGGTGCGATCAGCCACGGTCGGAAAAAAAAACGTGGTAGAATCATTTATGACGGGGCTTCTACCATGATGGTCATCTGTCGTAGAAGGCTTTTCAGCCACGAAAAATGGACCTTCAACCACGAAAATCGGCCGTTGTAAAAGGACATTTTTCTTGTAGTGTTCTTTCCCATCATGAAAGGTAAACCATTGAGTGTGACTCAATGCCCAGAAACGGAACATGATAAGGAAACAATGAAAGGCGTTCTCTATGCATTGGCCATTGGTTCTATCATGTATGCCATGTTCACCACTCAACCAGATGTGGCCCTGGCTCTTAGTTTGACGAGCCGTTTCCAAAGTAACCCTGCAATGGTTCATTGGACTGCAATTAAGAACATCCTCAAATATCTAAAAAGAACTAAAGATATGGTTATTTTCTTTGGAGGACGCGATGAAGAACTTGTTGTAACTGGTTAGGTGGATGCAAGCTTCAGCACTGATCCAGACGATTCGAAGTCTCAAACAGGGTATGTGTTTTTGGTGAACAGTGGCATGGTAAGCTGGAGGAGCGCGAAGTAATCCTCGGTGGCTCAATCTACAATGTAATCGGAGTACATTGATGCTTAGGAAGCAGAAAATGAAGCTGTGTGGCTGAGTAAGTTCATCGCCAAACTTGAAGTGTTCCCAAGCGTGCAAGATCCTGTGTGCATCTACTGCGACAACATGGGGCCATTGCGTACGCGAAAGATCATAGGTTCCACTCCACTGCCAAGCACATACTCCAATGTTACCATGTAATAAGAGAGTTTGTTAGCGAGGTTAGCATTAGATTTTTCAAATTACATATAGATGTGAATGTAGCGGATCCATTCACAAAGCCTCTACCACGAGTTAGGCATGATCAATACCGGGATGCTATTGGTGTTCGATTATTTCCAATGTAAACTAGTTTATTTGTACTCTAGTGCAAGTGGGAAACTAAAAGAGATATGCCTACAGGCCAATAATAATGTTGATTTTATTGATATATGTCATATGTTCATAATAGTTTTGTATCATGATATAACTATATTAAGTGTAAACATTAATACATGTGTGGTACATACAAAGCAAGTCCCTAGTATTATCTAGAAGACTAGTTCGTTAGGAAGACGATGATCGAGTTTCTCGATCATGGACTTTTACGTCAACTGACAACAAGGTCACTTCATTAGATGAATGATGTGATGGACACACACCCAACCGTAGTATTGCAATGTGATCCAGTCACAAAAGTTCAGCATTGCAATATCATCAAATCATAGCAACTTGGTCCTTTAACCGTGAGATCATGTTTAATCACTATCACCCGCTGCTGCTTTGATCACATCAACCGTCACACCATAATAGGGTTATCATAAAGGTGTGTATTGGGTATTTCAAAGGAATATGTTGAGGCGTATGTATCAAGATCGGGATTTTCCTATGCGAGTGACAGATAGATACTCTGGGCCCACTCAGTGAGATTACATCAATGGGCTTGCAAGCATGTGACTAGGTCGGGAGGATATTATATCACAGGAAGGAGTAAATGTGTTTTTTGATAACAAGATCGAACTAGGTATGTCGATACTAGAGATCAAATCTTGGAAAACCCAGGTATCGTAGTGCAAAAGGAATGGGACTCAATGTTTAAGGTTCAAGCGAACAATTATTTCGTGGAATGCAAAGGGGACATCATGAGTTTCCAGACACCAATATTGGTCATTGGTCAGAGAGAGTTCTCGATAACGTATGAGTATTCCCGAACCATAAGGGTGGTAGAGACGCTTAGGTTTGATTCGTGATCGTAAGAGAAATAGAAGAGAGAGTACCAGAATCATTTGGTGAAAGGGCATTTATGCCCTTCATATTTTTTTGATATTTTTGACAACACTTGGATAGCTTTAATCTGTTGTTAAATGTTTCACGAGATATCAGCTACATTATTGTAAATTGTACCTAAGGAAAAAGAGCTCCCCAAGATCAAATATGTGCAGAGTCAAAGTCCTGTCAGACTATCCGGCAGATGTGCGCCGGAGTGTCCGGCCTCACCAGACTATCCAGCCGGTTTCTGCCAGACTGTCTAGCCCTAAGGATTCGCCAAGTTTTATTCGCCCGGTGTGATACGTCCAATTTGCATCACCATTCTATATCATAATTTGCCTATATTCATTGATATATGTCTTATCATGAGGTGTTACTTATGTCTTTTCATCTGTTTTTGCTTGTTGGATGATTCTTGGAGGATGGACTGCCGGAGTCAGGATTCTGATGGAAAAAGAGGTGTTTTGATGCAATTTCGTGAAGATCAGAAAAATACCAGAAAAATCATGGAAAATTATATTTTCCCACAAGACGAAGGAAGCCAGAAGGGGAGGCGGAGTTGGGCCACATGGGGCCCACACCCCCTAGGCACGGGCCCCCCGGGCCGCGCCTAGGGTGGGTGTGGCCCACCTGGCCGGCCTTCGACTCCGCCCTCTCACCTATATCTTCCTCTCAAAACCCTAAAACACGGGTGTAAGTGCAATGGATGTCGCCTAGAGGGGGTGAATAGGCTTTTAAAAATATTACAGTTTAGGCTCTAATAAATGCGGAATAAAAACTAATGTTTAATATATAGAGCACAAAACCTAACCACTAGCAAGATAACTGATGGCTATCACAAAGTAAAGTACATAAGTAAAGGGCTCGGTTGAGAGATAACCGATGGACGCAGAGACGAATATTTATTTCATGAAGTTCACTTCCAAAGAAGCTATGTATCTATTGGAGAGGTGCGATGGTGCAATGCTCTCCGAACGTCACAAATGGCTCACCTCGAGGTGTGGTGGCTCGATGCTCACCAAACACCACACAAGGCCTCACCCCGGATGCGGAAGCACGCAACTCACCGACTCCACAAAAGACTCACCCTATTCTCCCGAGTGCGCACCACAAAAGGTGGGCACTCGCTCCACTATGGGACTCTTGAGGGCGGTCACCAAACCCGTACAAGATTGGGGATATCTCCACAACTCAATTCGAGGCTCCCAACAACAAAGCCACAAAAGGCTACAATGCCACAAAAGGACAACAAAACCACAAAAGGCTACAAGACCACAAAAGGTCAACAAGACCACAAAAGGTCAACAACCCAACCACACAACTGTCTAGGGTTCCAAGAACCCAAGAGAAACAAGCCCACAAGCTTGAACTCACCAAATCTCCGAGGAGAACTCGAACCTATGCACCAAATGCAAGGGCAAGTCCTTCTCTCCCAAATTCCAACAAAGCTACAAAAGCTATTGGTGGAATAAGGGAGGAAGAACACAAGAGGAGAACACAAAACTCTCCAAGATCTAGATCCCAATGATTCCTTCACAAAAAAGGGATTTGACTTGGGGGGATTGTAGATCTAGATCTCCTCACACTTTTCCCTCAAAAAGATGTAAGAATCATGGGAGGGAGAGGGAGTAATAAAGCTCAAATAGGTCAACAATGGTGGGCAAAAACAAGCTCAAAAGATGGGGAACCATTGGGGAATAAGCCCCCCTTAAATAGGACAAGGAAAAACTGACCGTTTGGACCAGATTCGCGCACCACCAGAACTCCCCCCCCCCCCCCGCCGGAACTTCTGGCAAATATGAACACAAAAACAGATGAATACAGTACGTCACCGGAACTTGGGTCGGAATTTGGAGCGGAACTTCCGCTCAAGCAAAAATGCTGGACAACATTGCACGAAAACTTCAATAACTTTTGATTCCGGACTCCGTTTTTGTTGACCTTGGGCTTGTTTTGAAGAGAACAAAAAGCTTTACAAGATTATGCAAAGAAACATCATACTCCATAATGGAAGGATAAAACCAAATGGAGAAAGGTAAGACCTCTCTAGAAGCGATGAACCGGTAAAACCACCAAAACCCAAAACATAAGAAGTTGAGCTTGGAAACTCCGATTGAGATGAAACCAATTTTGTTGGAAAGATAAAACCAAGTAGAATCCAACAAAAGGTGAAATATTGGATACCACCAAGGGAGACAATATCAATTATATATATGTGAGATATCTCCTAAGGTGTGGAGCCAGAAAAACCCGTACGATCAAAAACCGCAATAAGATATGCAAGTGAAATCCTTATTTGATGAACTAGAGCTTGTTATGAAGATGACCACAATATATATATCCTCTCATGGACAAGAACCAAATAACAACCAGGAAATATGATGCTATGCATGCAAAGGTTTGAGCTCTCTCCGAAAGATGCGATCGAGACACCCGCTTGAGAACCCCTCTTGATAGTATGGCTATCTATCCTAAACCCGGTCTCCCAACTAACAACACGAGACCGGTAAAAGAGAAGCACTATCAAGATCATACCTTTGCCTTGAGCATTCCACCTGAACTTGATGTAGACCGTTTTGTTCTTCTAAAGTGGGAACACCTTTCTTGTTTGCTCTTGCTCGATGAAGCCTTGCAAATTTCTCCCCCATAATCCATGGGGAAACCTCTTCTTTGAGCTTGTCTTCATCACCCCATGATCACGAGGATGGAAAGATTCAAGCATGAGAACTTATAAAGATGGCGCATCTTGAGCTTGCCCTTCTTCATCCCTTCTTGAGGTTGATCCATCTTGATGCAACTATTGGCACTTGTCTTGATCAACCTTCAAGATCCTTCTTTCTTCATGATTCCAATGGCACAAAGCCCTTGGATATTTCTTCATCTTTGAACCTTGAGACCAACACATGGCCCAAGCGATGCAAATGGACAAACCTAAAAATGAAACTCAATTTACACATTAGTCCATAGAGATTGGGGGCATACATGCCCTTTCAGTCTCCCCAATTTTGGTAATTGATGACAATCCCTTAACGAGGGTTTAAATATGACGATTAATGACCAAAGAGGTTGCCCCAACATCAAATACTACACAAGTATGTGATGTTGGTACAACCACAATATATAGAGCAAACTCTCCCACAATCTATGCATGTGTGATGAACTAGAATTTCATTGCATAGATTGCCAACCGTTACCGTTGGTTGAGTTTCCTCTATATATTCAACATGCAAAGCAACCACAAAGATGCAAGAGAATGAGAGGCAAATGCTTAAGAACACACCCAAAGCAAATGCCAACTTCCCTTAAACCCTCCAAAACTTCTCCCCCATTGGCATCGATTGCCAAAATGGGTGGAAAGTTCTAGACGACCAATATAGTGGGGATTCCTCCAACGGTGTGCCTATGCACAAGTCAAATGATGAGTACTTGGGAGGAAGTAAAACTATATTGAGGACCCAAAGATTGAAAAAAAGGAAAATAAAAAGAAATAAACTTCAACAAATGAAGCGAGCAACCAAAAGATCCAAAAGAACCAATTGAAAAACCAACAAATGGTATCAAAAGGAAACAACAACAAAAATGAGTGTTTAAATAAAAAATAGATAAGCTCTCAAAACTTTGTGCAAATTTTATAATACTTGTATTTTAATACAATATGCACAAATATGGAATCCTCTGTAATACCCCACCTTTATAAGGTAAAAGTCCATGTGATTGCAATGCTAGTCCCTAGATCAAAAGCTAGCATCCACAGTTTAAGATGAAGTACACAGATAGAAAGGTCTTTATTACACCGTCATTCCAGAGATAAACATAGTCTTTTACAACTCCATAGCCAAAGGCTAGTACAAGAGTTCATAACATAAGTAAATAAAGTAAAGTCTTCATCGTCACGTGCCACATGCAAGCATGTTGAGTGTAGACTCATAACCCTAATCCTCATCGGAATAACCTGCAACATCATAAGTTACAACCACAGTGGGTCAATACATTTGGAATTGTATTGGCAAGTGATACCATATATCATCTATATAAATTTGGCTAAGTGTAGCTTAGGCTTGCTTTGCTCAAAATAGGTTTTTCCTATCAGTTGAAAACACTAAATTTTTGTTTGTCAAAAACTCCCAAGGAACCACCAATAGACATTGGTGAACCTTCAACCCTTGTTCAACCGCAAGTTTTTAACTTAGAAATTGGGATGAGGAGATCCTTGATAGCTTCAATCTCTTGATGCTCAAATTGTCCGTTGTCGGGGACACGGCTAAGTACTTAGATTTTTCCTTCTCGAGAGGTGGCGCACTTTCCCCACAAGACTCGACATGCATCGAGACGAGATCTTTCAGAATCCTTCCCTTAGAACAAATGGAAGCGTTCCAACCTATCACCCTACCACCATCTGTCCATCTGGCTAAGTTATTGCAACCTATATGATCAAGGCAGAGCCCATATGCCATGTGGTTGCACTAGAAGCTTCTAAACACTAAGTATCTCAAATCCCTTTGTTCCTGGGTGGCTTTCCAAAAGTGTGATACACAAGGTAGACCATAGACATGGGCCTTGTGTAACCACTCAACAAAACCCAATCATACCATTCCACCCAGGTGATTCATTCACTTAGTTGCTTTGTTAAGTAAAAACATAAGTCAAATACTTAGCAAAATTTCCATAGCATGTATATAATCAACCCTTGTTTGCTTCTAGCTAGGCTAACCATGATAATATAAATAGTATCTTAACTCAGAGCAAATATACCAAGACTACAACTACTAGGATTTCCCATGGCATAGCATATATATACTTAGCAAAAATTTCATGCAAGCCCTATACAAAATATCACTAGTGCACAGTAAAAAATAATAGGACAAATACATGAAGCACCACTTGCCTTGGTAGTTGGGGTAGTAGCAACAATCCTCACAATCACAATCACCACTAGCACCAAAATCTACACATAAAATGATATCACCAAATTTACATTCAAATAATCAAGCAAAAATATATGAATGCATGAAAATGCAATGAAATGAATTTTTACAATAAACCATTCAAACCAAATAGTACTGAACACCAAAACTAACTATATAAAGTTTAAACAAACTTAAATTTGCTTTAAAATCATTTTCCAAATAATTTATATAGCCAAAATAAGCCTATATTTTATTCTGTATAAAATCCCATTTTTACAGAATCAAAATACAAATTCAAGACTACATTAGTGTAGGATTTATTTTTATGAATCCAATGATATATTATTTGCAAAATTTGGCCAAACAGAACTGAAGATATGAATTTTACAAGTTTGAATCTCTAATAGATATAAAAATTGATTTTAAATCAAAATCCCAGACACGTGGCTGTGTCTGATTGGCCCATACCGCTTCGCGTGGATCGGACAACGTGGGCCGTAGGATTTAAGTTAGATCCTGTGGCTCAGATCTAGGTGTACCCCTTCATTGAGTGAACTAATCAGATCCGCTGGATCCAGATCTAATGGCTGCGACACAAGCGACCATAGTCTGGCGGCGCGCGTGGCTACAGCGGCAGCGAGGCTACTGGCGGTGGCGTTCCGGCGATTGTAGAGGGGAATAGGGGTTGTGCTATGGCATACCGGACTCGCGAAGATGCAATGAAGCTCGTCGTGCAACTGGCTTGGACAGGGGCGCACGGTCACGGGCTCAAGAACTCGTCGGAGTTTAACCTAGCTTCGGGTGTTCACTGCCGGAGACAAAGGCGACGAAATAGGTCACCGTAAATCAAATGAAATACAACAGCAGATGCACAAAGACACTGCGAACCTAATCATATGAAGCAGAGTTCGAGGGGCGCTTAGAAATTACCGTGATTTCTCGTCGGAGTCGAGCGGCACTTCGGTTGTTTGCGAGGGTTGGCGGGGACGACGACCTGGGGTGATTCAGAACAAACCAAAGGTGTGAGAAGGTGCAAAAGCATTTGACGAACAAGCTCATATGAACGAGAGGTGGAGGGGATCATGGAGCTCACCGGAATGTGTCGCCAGAGGTGCTCGGGCAGCAGCGTTGCAAGTGCAAATATGCCTAGCCTGGGGGCGTTCTGGTGCTGGTGATTGAGGGGAAATGACCACGGCGGTGAGGGGTTAAGTAGACAGCGGGGGCGAGGAAATCACGCAGAGGATCAATGGCTATTAAGCCCGTAATCAACGCGACATTGATGGGGGAGAAAACGGCCGGCGACTGCGTCTGCGTGCGCGGTGGGGAAGAAGGTGCTGAGCTAGACGGGGCCATTGGGCAGTGACAGCGGGGTAGGCTAGCGCACGTGAGAGAGAGGGGGAGGGGGATGCCCCGGGTGGGCTTGCTGGGCCTGTTGTGGTGTTGGGCCAAAAGGGCAATGACTGATTTTATTTTTTTCCATTTGCTTTTTCTTTTTCTATTTGATTTTCAGGAACCATTTTCAAACCAAAAACAAATGAGTTTGATTTCAAACTTTCTCTAAATTGTTATACAGTGAACATTGCACTTATTTGTATATAAAACAGTACTGTTCAATCAAATACACTTTGATACTTTGAAAAATAAAATAAAACCATGCCTTAATGATATATAGATAATATGGATAAAAATGGTTTTATTTGGAATTTTGATTTGAAATTTTTTGTGCAAGCCAAGAATTCTATGAATGCATGAATGAAATGCAAGCTTTTGTAATTCATGAGTTTTGGGATGTTACAAATCTAACCCCCTTAAGGTGAATATCGCCCTCGAGATTCAAATTGGCTAGCAAATAGGTGAGGGTGATCTTTTCGAAGGTCGTCTTCTCTTTCCCAAGTTGCTTATTCTCCGGAGTGATGGTTCCACTGAACTTTGCAAAATTTGATAGTCTTGGTACGAGTAACTCTTTCTGCGGTCTCAAGAATCTTGATAGGTTTCTTCTCATAAGTGAGATCACTCTCCAACTGAACCTCTTCCAAAGGTATAGTATCCTTTAAATAAGTTTCTTCCATTTCCGGATGGCATTTCTTCAACTGACTCACATGAAACACATTGTGAACAGCATACAGAGACTTGGGCAATTCAATCTCATAAGCCACTTCTCCATTGCGACTCAAAATCTTGAATGGTCCAACATACCTTGGAGCCAATTTTCCTTTGACTCCAAATCTCTTCACACCACGAAGTGGTGAGACTCTAAGATAATCTCTATCACCTACCTCATAGGTGACTTCTCTACGCTTTGGATCTGCGTAGCTCTTCTGTCGGGACTGTGCCATCTTCAATCTGTCCTTTACCAATTTGACTTTCTCTTCAGTTTCCTTGATCAGTTCTGGTCCGAACAAATTTCTTTCTCCAACACCACTCCATAGCAATGGTGTAGTACACTTCCTTCCATAGAGAAATTCAAACAGTTCCATCTCAATACTGGCTTGATAGCTTTTATTGTAAGAGAATTCCGCATAAGGCAGACTTTCATCCCAACTAGCACCATAGTATAGGGCAAAAGCCCTTAGAATATCCTCTAAAATCTGATTGGTACTTTCTGTCTGTCCATCAGTCTGGGGGTGAAAAGCTGTGTTGAACTCTAACCTTGTTCCTAGTGACTCATGCAATTGTCGCCAAAAATGTGAGGTGAATTGAGTTCCTCTATCAGACACAATACTCTTGGGTACTCCATGCAGGCATACAATCTTGTTCATATAGATTTTGGCTAACTTAGCACTTGTATAAGTAGTCTTCACAGGTATGAAATGAGCCACTTTAGTTAGGCGATATACAACAACCCAAATGGAATCATATCCAGATCTAGTCCTTGGCAGTCCGGTGATGAAATCCATACCAATCTTTTCCCACTTCCAATCCGGAATAGGTAGTGGTTGTAATAACCCTGCCGGTTTCTGATGTTCCGCCTTCACTCGACTACACACATCACACAAGGAAATATGTTCTCCTTCTTGAGATTATTCCACCAAAATCTTTCCTTTACATCCATGTACATTTTGGAGTTACCTGGATGAATGGAATATCGTGAGTTGTGTGCTTCTTGCAGAATCAGTTTCCGAAGCTCCGGATCTTGCGGTAACTAAAGTTGAGTAGCATGAGGAGCGGCCCTCGTACTCAAGGGACATGAGATTTCCAACTTATATTTCGTCAAGCATATACTCCATCCTTGTTCACTTTAACCTTAATCATCTCAAGATTCCTATGATAGGAGCAATGAGGGCACAAAGATAGTAAGTACCATGATCTTTTGGAAGCTCTTTTTAACTTGAAATCTCTGCTTCCCTCTATGAAGGGACCTTTCTCCTATTTCTAAGTTGAGTCAGTAAACCTACTTCCTCTCTATCTCCAGCAATCATTTGAGTTGTTGTGTTGCAAGCATTCATATGATGATTTATTCACTCATGTTCTCTATCTTCCTTGTTTGCACAAGACTTTTATCTATTGAGTATTACTTTGAAAACCATCATTGTGAAAAACCTTTTTGAGAAAAGAGTGCTCCTGTTTTGAAGACTTCTACAAAAGATTTTTGTGAAACAGTTTGTCAGCTGTTCTCTGACCAAGAACAAGAGTTTGCCAATTCCAATTATGATTTATCTTTATGCATCTATATTGTGACTCATGTACTTGTTGCAAGCTAAGTTATATAATGGTGAGTTTCTTTCTTCTATGAGTTGTGTAATGGTAAGTGTGATGCTTCTTGTCTGTATTCTTTTATTGACACTTCACTCCATAAACCTGTGGACATGTTTACTGAGCTCAGTTTTCGCTTGGGGACAAGCGAAGGTCTAAGCTTGGGGGAGTTGATACGTCCAATTTGCATCACCATTCTATATCATAATTTGCCTCTATTCATTGCTATGTGTCTTATTATGAGGTGTTACTTATGTCTTTTCATCTTTTTTTGCATGTTGGATGATACTTGGAGGATGGACTGCCGCAGTCAGGATTCTGATGGAAAAAGAGGTGTTTTGATGCAATTTTGTGAAGATCAGAAAAATACCAGAAAAAGCATGGAAAATTATATTTTCCCATAAGACGAAGGAAGCCAGAAGGGGAGGCGGAGTTGGGCCACAGGGATCCCACACCCCCTAGGCGCGGGCCCCCTAGGCCGCACCTAGGGTGGGTGTGGCACACCTGGCCGGCCTCCGACTCCTCCCTCTCGCCTATATCTTCCTCTCGGAACCCTAAAACACGGGGAGCAACCACAGAAAGATTCCGCCGCCTCTGCGGGGCGGAAAACACCGAGAGAGAAAGAGCTCTCCGACAAACAGATTTCTGCCGGGGAAATTCCTTCCTGGAGAGGGTAGATCGTCACCATCAACACCATCATCAAGCTAGAATTCATCGGGATCATCATCATCATACACACCATCATCTCCACCAGCACCATCATCACCACTCCATCCCCCTATAACAGTTGTGTTGAATACTTGCATAGTTCTTAGGGGAAACTTTCCCGGTGTTGATTACTATTGTAGTTGATGCTTGTGAGTGGAACCATTGGATTATTGTTTATGTTCAGATTGTTATCCATCACCATATCATCTTAGATCTTGATCCATATGATGTCTTGTGAGTAGTTCGTTTAGTTATTGAGGACATGGGAGAAGTCATGTTGTTAGTAGTGGATTTGTGTTGAGATATTATTCAATGGTTTAGTATTTAAGTTGTGGTGTTATTCTTCTAGTGGTGTCATGTGAACGTCGACTACATGATACTTCACCATTTATGGGCCTAGGTGAATGCATTGTGTATTTGGCTACTAATTGTGGGGTTGTCGGAGTGACAGAAACCTGAACCCCCATTAGGACACCATTGGACAAGGGAGTGTAGGATCTCATATTTTAAGTCTATGGTTAGGTTTATATCTTAATTGCTTTCCTGTAGTTGTGGATGCTTGCAGGGGGTTTAATCACAAGTATGTATTAGTCCAAGTAAGGTCGTTACATTAGCACAGGTTCACTCACACAACACTTACAACACCAAAGAAAGGTACTCAGCTATTTGAACCGAAAGCACCTGACAGAATTCCCATGTGTCCTCGAGAACGTTTGATCCTTATAAGTATTTCCACCGGCTTGTCCTTTGCTAAGAAAGGATTGGGCCACTTGCTACAGTTGTTCGTTGTCTTTATTACTTGCACTTTGTTTCTTTGCTTTATCAGAAAACCCCTAAAAATCCGTTTGCTAAGTATTTACAGAGATTTCCTCCTCCATACCACTAGTCAACACCTTCTGCTCCTTGTTGGGATCGACAATCCTATTTATCGAAAGTACTAGGATACACCTGCTATACTTGTGGGTCATCACGGTGCAGACATTCTGTGTGCCCAATCGGACACTATCCGGACACTGGCCGGACTCTGGCCCGAAACTCTGCCAGACCAGAGTGTCTGGCGGTGAACAGCCGGAGTGTCCGGCTGGGCCGGACTATCCGATTGCATTTTGCCAGACTGTCCGGGGTAAGTGGATCCCAACGGCTCTAATTCCAGGGTACCTATATAAAGTCCCCTTCTTCTACCTTGGGAGCTGCTCGACCAGGTCAAGAACAACATTACCATTTGAGCCACCAAATCCTCAAGATCTCTTCACTCAACCATCCAAAGTCGTTGATCTTTGGAGAATCGAAGAAGGAGGCCTTGATCTATGCCTTCACCAAGAGAGATCTTCATTTCCCCCTCATTCATTTGAGGGACCCTTGCTCATGTGTTTCTTTGGAAACCCTAGATTTTGATTTGGTCTTACAAGCTTGTCTTTGATTGTTTGAGAGCTTGCTTATATTCGGGAGCCTCCAATTCAGTTGTGGATGTGTGCCTCAAACTTGTTGTAAAGGTGTCGGCTTCCACCTTGAAGGTTGCCGATATAGTGGAAGAGGTGAATCGAACCCTTTGGAGTGAGGTTTATCGGAGAACAAGGGAGGCCTCTCGTGGCGTTGGTGGTTTGAAACCACCCCCTCTCCAAACGCAGACGTACTTCCCCTCAAAAGGAAGGAACTGCGGGAAACAAACCCTTGTGTCTCCGTGTGCTACACTTTGGTTACTTCTATCCTTTACCACACTTTACTTATTTAGGTCTTGCTTAGTGTTGTGCTAGATTGACATATAAGTAAATTCACCATAGTTGCATAATCTAGAGAATTTACCTTTTGTGTCAAACCCTAATTTGGAAAAGAGTAAAATTTGAAGTAGCACCTATTCACCCCTCCCTCTAGGTGCCCATACGATCCTTTCAATTGGTATCAGAGCCTCGACTCTTTATTCGGGCTTTACCGCCTAAGAGTAAATGGGGAGCAAAAGGGATGAGGTAGGGGATGAGGCAAGTACCACGGTGTCCATGATGGACCTCAAGAATTTGGAAACAAGCTTAAGCTCCACCTTGGGAAACAAAATCAAACAATTGTGCGACCTAGTTGAGCAACTTGTTAAAGATAAACTTGCCTCACCTCCTCCCTCTCCTCAAGAGGGACTGCCACCACCTCCAAAGGTGAATGCCTAGTCATCGCCCGCGAGTGTGGTGGTGGAGGAAAATGAAAACGCTAATCCCTCCACCAAAAAGGATGGTGGGAATGGAGAGCACCATGAGGCTCAAGGATGGTACTCTCCCGACCCCCAATTCCTTACCCTCATATAAACAATAGAGGAGACCCACCTAAGCTTGCTGCATCTTCTTTTGCTCAATGGCAATCATTAATGAAATCTCATGTGCACAGCTCTTGTATTGAGTTGTGGAATATCATTGAAGAAGGACTCCTTATTGTGGATCCAACCAACTTGAAAAGAAGAGAAGGTTTCAATAGTCAACTCAATGCCACCGCTTTGCACATGATTCAACAAGGATTGGGTATAAAAGATTACCCTCACATTGAACACCTCAACACCACCAAGGAAGCTTGGGATGCTCTCACGGAGTTATATGTTGGAAATGAGAGCATGAGAAGGAACCGATATGATGCACTGAGCAATGAAGCTAAAGGCTTCTATATGAAGGATGGTGAAGGTCATGAAGACATGTATCAAAGGCTCAAGTCCACTGCCACCGCCTTTAGGAATGTGGGTGCCTCACATGTGGATGATGCTTGGATAAAAAGGAAATATGTGAGTGCACTCATGCCCTTTGAGCCCACTGACTTGAAGATTATACAAGGAAGACACAACTACCATCTCATGACCTCCAATGAAGTCATGCAAGAGATGGCCTCTTTCAAGGTTGTCGCCAAGAATGCCAAAGATGCCCGTGCTCGAGCCCTTGGAATGAGTAATGGTGTCAATCTTGGATTAAAGCCAAAGTTGTGGAGTATGTGGATGAACATGAAAGTGATGAAGGATTATCTATGGGCCATCCTGATGATGTCAAGGTTTCTCATGGTGAATATATGGCCTTCTATACAAGAAACTTTTGGAAAGACCCCTCCAAGGCCAAGATGGAGATGCAACGAAGAAGCAACCCTAATAGGAGAAGAGACAATGGCTCTAAATTGATAACATGCTTGAATTGTGGTGACCGCTATCACTTTGTTGCCGGTTGTACCTATGATAAAAGAGAAGATCATGGGGGTAAACTTGTGTTGAAGAAAAATTCCAAAGCTCCCTTCAAGAAACCCTTCATCAAGAAGAATCCCACCAACAAGAAGTCGGGTGAAATTGTCTTGATAACACATGAAGAATTCTCCTCCGACAATGAAGATGATGAAGAGGAAACATCAAGTGGTGTGGCTGCTCTTGCCACTACTTCTACACCCACATTCTCCCTCTTTGACTCTCCAAATGAGAATATCCCCAACAAGAACGTCACTTGCCTTATGGCAATAGGAAAAAAGGTATTATCATCGTCACACCCCTCCTCCTTGGTCGATGATGAATTTTATGATGAGATATCTCTTGAGGTCAAAAAGGAACTAGTTGGTTTTGATGTGTTCATGACTAACTTGCAAGAGGAGCACAAGAGACATTTTGTGGACCTCTTAAATCAATTTTCTAACACACAAGAGCTTCTTGATGAGATATGTAAACTAGGGAGAGAGCACTTGATTGAGGTAGAAGCTCTCAATAATGCTCTAGAAGAAGAATAAGATACTAGGATGTCTCTTGAAATAAAACTTGAAGGGCTTGATGAGGCAAATGACCTAATTATTAATAAACTCATCAAGCAACGTGACCATGCTATTGCTAAATATAAAAAGGCTAAAAAGGACACGATTGAGTTTGGTGTTGTTCATGAAAAACTTGCCGAGGACTTTAGGATGCTTGACAAGGCTCACAAGGCCTTGGAGAGTGAACTCTTGTTACTCACAAAGTCTCGTGAAAATATTCAAACTCAATTGACAAATATTTTCACCTAGTACTTTCATTCCTTCTAGCTGTACAAATATACTTGAAGAAAATGCTAGGTTGAAGGGGGATCTAGCTAAGGCCACATTTCCCAAAGGAAACAAGTCCATTGATGACCTCTTGAGTAAGTAGAGGCCAAATGGTGAGAAAGGGGGCATTAGCTTTGTCTTCAAAGCCAAGAAGAACAACAACAAGAAGAAGAAGGCCAAGCCCGCACAAGAAAAAGACAAGGCCAATGTGGGTAGTAAGACCACAAGTGGCAAAACTATGTCTCATGATGACTTTGCGGGAAGTGCTAACCATCACTATGTTTTAATGCGTGATTATTATGGTGGTGTGTATGCACAATATGTTGGCCCATTTTATGGTTATATTGCTTGGTCTATTTGGTTTCCTAAGACCCTTGTTGCTAACAAAAGAGGACCCATTGAAAAATGGGTACCTAATAACTAGTTTGATCTTTTGTAGACCTATGCTTCTGGAGGGTCAAAGCGGGTCCTTGATAGTGGATGCACAAGTCATATGTCCGGAAGCACATCTATTGTCAAGGAGTTGAGACCAAATGATGATCAAATATCTGTGACATATGCCGACAAGTCAAAGTATAAGGTAGTGGGTTTCGGTAAGGTTGTGGTTGCCCATGATATTACACTCATGGACGTCATGCTTGTTGAGTCCTTTGGATATAATTTACTTTCATCCCGTGCTCTTGGAAAGATGGGCTTTGCCGTATTTATTGATAATGATATTGTGTTCCTCATGTGGAGCAAGTCTCTAAAGGTCTCTTTTGTTGGGTACGTCGAAAATGACTTGTATGTGGTGGACTTTTCAGGAAAAACCACTACAAGTGCGACGTGCTTATTCAAAAAGGCCGATGTGGGCTGGTTATGGCATCGCCGTCTAGCCCATGTCAACATGAGAACTTTTCAAAGTCTCCACAAGTATGGCCATATTGTTGGACTAAAAGAAAATGTTTTTTTCCAAAGAACGTGTATGCAGGGCTTGTGTTGAAGGAAAGATGCATGATTCTCCTCACAAGCCGAAGAACTACATCAAGTCCAAGAGGATCTTAGAGCTCCTTCACGTGGATCTCTTTGGTCCTCTATATCATGCAAGTGTTGGTGGGAAGAAATATTGTTTGGTTATTGTTGATGACTTCTCAAGATATACATGGGTATATTTCTTCAAGCTGGAAAGTGAGTCCCAAGGAAACTTCATCGACTTCATAAACATGGCACAACGTCAACACAATGTTCCTGTGTTGATAATAAGGAGTGACAACGGCACTGAGTTCAAGAACTACACCTTGAATGGATTTCTTAGTGATGAGGGGATAAAACACCAATATTCCGCTGCATATACCGCTCAACAAAATGGTGTAGCTGAGAGGAAGAACTGGACTCTTATTGATATGGCAAGGACCATGTTGGCGGGGTTTAAATCTCCATACAATTTTTGGGCCAAAGCAATCTCCACCGCATGCCATTCATCAAACCGTCTCTACCTTCGCAAAGAATTGATCAAGACTCCATATGAAATTCTTACCGGTAACAAGCCCAATGTTTCATACTTCTGGGTGTTCGGTTGTAAGTGTTTCTATCGCATAAAGGGTGTTCATTTGTCCAAATTTGATTCCAAAGCATTAGAGGGTATTTTTGTTGGTTATGGTCTCGAATCCCACACGTATAGAATCTATGACAAGCTCTCTGGAACTATCATAGAATCTTGTAGTGTAGTTTTCGAAGAATATGATGGTCCCCAAGGAGGACGTGTTGATGTTTGTGATGTAGATGATGAAATGCCTCAGGATGCCATAGCAAGAATGGGTGCAGGATGCATCCACCCCGTTGAGTAATCCCTTGTGGCGGATCAAGAAGAACTATGCTCTACTGAAGTGGAGCCCTCATCTTCACAACATCAACAAGCTCCTACTTTGAGGAGGATAATGACCCAAGCCAAATACAAGCTATGGACCCTCAACAAGTTGATCAGGGATAAGCATCTAGCTAGGAGGAGCATGAGTCTCCATTTTGCAGATTGTTCACCGCTGCTCAGTCTATTGCACAAGGAAGATTTGTACAATCAGCCATAAGATCTGCTCAATGTCTGTCTAGACGTTTGCCTGATCAATAACAAGGTCAATCTTTGCCTCTTGATGAAGATAATGATTCTGATTATGATCAAGGTCAAGTTAATGGTCAAGACAAGGACCAAAATGATGAAGAGATCCCCACAAGAAATAACAAGGAGATTGAAACTCATCGCAAAGCTAGAGTGGATAGAATATTGCAATTAAGAGACCACACTCTAGAGAATGTGGTTGGGGATCTAAGAAGAGGGGTGTCCACTAGAGCTCAATTGAAGAGTTTTGGTGAACACCAAGCACACATTTCCATGGTGGAGCCAAAGAAAGTATGGTAAGTTCTTAAATATTCAGATTGGTTGGAAGCAATGCATAAAGAGCTCAACAACTTTGAGAGAAACAAAGTATGGAAGTTAGTTGAAAAGCCAAAAGATTGTCGCAATGTTACAGGCACCAAGTGGATATTCAAGAACAAGCAAGATGAGCATGGAATTGTTGTGAGGAACAAGGCTAGATTGGTTGCACAAGGGTTCTCTCAAATTGAAGACATTAATTATGGAGAGACATATGCACCTGTAGCACACCTTGAGTCCATCTGTATCCTTGTTGCTTATGCAGCACATCATTACTTTAAATTACAACAAATGGATGTAGAAAGTGCAATTCTTAATGGTCCATTGCATGAGTTGGTATATGTAAAACAACCCCCAGGGTTCGAGGATCCAAACTTACCAAACCATGTCTACAAACTTGATAAGGCGCTCTATAGGCTCAAACAAGCCCCACGCACGTGGTAGGAGCACCTAAGAGAGTTGTAGTTAGACCGTGGGTTTGAGGTTAGGAAAATCGATCCCACTCTTTTTACTAAGAAGGTCAATGGGGAGCTTTTTGCATGCCAAATATATGTTGATGATATTATCTTTGGATCATCTAACAAAGCTTTTAATGATGAATTCTCAAAGCTTATGACTAATAGGTTCTGGATGTCTATGATGGGGGAATTGAGAGTATTTCTTACTTTTGAGATCAAGCAAGTAAGAGGAGGAACTTTCTTCAACCAAGCCAAGTATAATCAAGAGATTAAACATGAAAGATCTAAATGGAGCTCCTAATCCCATGGCAACAAAGACTCATCTTGAACTAAACCCAAATGGTAAAGATGTGAATCAAAAGGTATACCAGTCTATGATTGGTTCTTTGCTTTACCTTTGTGCATCTAGACCCGATATTGTGTTGAGTGTAGGAGTGTGTGCAAGATATCAAGCGGCTCCTAAAGAAATCCATTTGATGGTGGTCAAGATAATCTTTCGATATTTGGTTCATACCCCAAACTATGGAATTTGGTATCCTAGGGGCTCAACTTTCTCTCTTTGTGGATACACGAATTTGGATTGGGTTGGTGATAAGGATGATAGAAAATCAACCTCCGGGGCTTGCCAATTCCTTGGTAGGTCCTTCATGTGTTGGTCTTCTAAGAAGAAAAATTGTATATCTCTCTCCACCGCCGAAGCCGAGTATGTGACAGCTGCTAGTGCTTGTACTCAATTGCTATGGATGAGGAAAACTTTAAAGGAATGCGGTGTCCATTGTGACAAATTTCCTCTTCTATGTGACAATGAAAGTGCTATCAAGATTGCCTATAACCCGGTGATCATACAAGGACAAAGCATATTGAGATTCGTCATCACTTCATTAGAGACCATGTTACTCGAGGTGATATTGAGCTATCATATGTGTCAACCAAAGACCAACTTGCTGGCATTTTCACGAAGCCACTTGATGAAGCAAGGTTTTTTTATTTGAGGAATGAACTAAATATCATAGATTTAAGGAGCTTGACTTGATCACCTTGCATACTCACATATGTCTTGACTCTTATTTGGTTTAGGTACATGCATGAATATAGGGGGAGTGCGGTCCTAATACATTGGACTATCCCTCCCCCATAATGCCAACATTAAGAAATTCAATTCTCTTAATATCATTTTGCGATATGTGAGCTTCATTGATGAGTAGTGGCTATGAACCCAAGGATAATTCTTCGCGGTGTCATGCCACAAACTCTTACATGGTGGCCTCGGCCACCGACCTCTTCTTATTGAAGAGTTGGTTCTTGGTTCGTTTTATTTGGAACTAAATTTGTAATCTTCTTGGATATCTATGATTTCTTAGTTCTTCACAGTACATCTTCTGAATCCCAGGCCTATTCTCACCTTTAAACCTGCTCCTATTGCCACACATTTGTCCACTACTTGAAATTGGGCTTTCTGGTCGCAGGGGGGCGGACAGTCCGCCCTGAACCAACTGGAGTATTCGGCCAGACTGGACTCTCCGCTTGATTCAGACCGGACTTTCTAGCCGGGCCGGACACTCCGGTGAATTTCACCCGGACACTCCGGCCCCAGCAGTTTCAATCTCGTAAAAGGGGTCAGAGAGAAGTGGACAGTTCAGTCCTCTTCTCCTCCCCGACTCCCTCTTGCACACAGCCTGCTGTCCCCGACCAGTAGCACCACAGGAGGGTTCCTCCACCCTGGATCCTGCCATTTCCATCGGCCATTGCCTTCCCTTTGCCGCTGGGATCCTTTCCCCTCTAGTGAAGGTCTCCATGGATGTTGGTATAGTGCCCCTCCCCTTATCCATTTCTAGCGTTTGCACTAGATGAATTTTTGAGGACTATGTCTTGCCTAAATCCATGGATACATCATATTTGCATGCAACACTCGTCCTAGTAGTAGTTCTAGCAATCCTGATCTGCTCCGATTGAATACTCCCGAACTGCTCCAATATCACCAAGGCTCCAGCCGGATTGTCTGGCGTGTACGGGTCGGACACTCCGGTCCAGCCGAAATGTCTGGCGCGTACGCACCGGAATGTCCAGGCAGGGCGGAGTGTCCGGGGTGATTTTGCCGGACAGTCCGGGGTTTTTAGCCAGAACATCTCATGTATTACTTTGACTACTGCTATGTGTTTGAATCTCCAGGACAAATGTGCTTTCCCCATATGATATCCTTCTACTCTGATCTCACGGGTGGTTCTCGTCCTCGTCGGTCTCGGGCTACTCAAAAGCCTCGTCCTCACAGGTTCGGTTATGATGAAGAACGGGACATTCATGTAGATCCTTCTGTGGTCAGACAAGCTGCTCGTGACCATGATGCATCAAAGCAATAAAAGATTAGACAACTGAAAAGGGATGAAGCCAAGCGCATGAAGTTTGAAGCATTGACTACTATGGCAGATTTGGGTACCAAGGAGTTTGTGGAGATGAGAATCCAGCAGTTCTATTCACTGCCACGCACCTCGCCTGATGATCTCTTTTGGATAAATGATCAAGTGCTACTATTCTCTGAGTTGTTTTCTGGGTTTAGGACTCCTGTTTGCCCCATGCAGTGGTTGTACATCGAGAAGCTTCGTGCTCACAGCTACATTGAGGATGCTCTTTGGGTGACTGAGAAGATGGGGTTGCACACCATCTTTTAGGTAAAAGAAGACTACAATATTGAGTTGGTCCAGTAGTTCTATGCCACAGTGGTCTTCAGGGACACTACGGATATTCCCCTTGAGTGGATGTCTGACACTATCAGGTGTCGTTCTAGCATGGTTTAGTTTGCACACATTCTTGGATTGCCTTTCAATCCCAATGCTCCCAATGGCCTCAGAATGCATGTACATGGACAAGCGTATGACAAGAAGAGGTTGGCCCCAATTTACTCTCAGCATGGTGTGGTTGGCCAAACCACCAACATCAAGCTCATCTACAACATTCTGCTTCGCATGTGCCGCCACACACTCACTCCCAAGGAGGGAAATAAGGATGATATGAGAGGTGCAGAAATCAATCTTATGGCCCATGCTCACTCAGTGTATACTCATGGTCCAGACCATCCAGGTGGTGCTACTGATGTCATGGATTTCATCTATCAGGACTTGTACAAGTGCATCACAGACAAGAAGTGTCATATGTTTTCTCCTTGTGTGATGAAGCTCATTGCTGCCCACACTCCAGCAACTCCCTTGCTCTACAATGATCTTGTTCCAGACCTTGCTTCCAAGCTACAGAGGAAGGGTGCCCCTACCACCAAGGCTCCTCGAGGCTACCCTCTTGCTCAGGACATCTCTGAGGATAATGAGATGGATGCTGGTGCTACTGACAGTGATGATGGGTCTGAGGAGGTGCAGGAGGTTGTGACCCGTGGCCCTCGCATGAAGCATGCTAGAAACGCATATCGCTTCGACACCTCTAGGGAGGAGGTGCACAAGAAGGTGAAGAAGGCCTCTTGGTGGAAGAAGCTTCTCCTATGCCAAAACATTGACATTCGCCATGGACAGTATGATGCATACAAGGCTAACCGGAATGTCATGAAGGAACTCAAGCGGATCAACCAGCCCATGGATGTTGATCCTTCTTAGCAGCAGGCATCAGATGGCACTCTTTCCTATGTTCACTAGAGTCAGGGACGTGTGGACTGGTCCATGTTTGAGGACGTGACATCTTCTTCTCGCCCTCACGATTAGAGATCGACTCAGGATGTGATGATGATTATGAGGAGGATGAGGATAAGGATGAGGACGCCGACGATGACGACTTCCGTGGCTAGAGTTGGCTTGGGACGCTTTCGTAGTGCTATTTTCCCTTTTTGGAGTCTAGATGCCAAAGGGGGAGAAGTAGTCCCTTCTTAGGTTACTACCGGGGATTTGCATGGGTACACGAGCTTCACGTTATTTCGATTTGCCTCTTTGAAGCTTCATGTCTTTATCTTATTTGTTTGAGAACTATGTTGTGTTATGTTGTGTTGAACTCCATTCTGTGTGTTAAGACATGCGTTACCAGTTACGTTAAAGACTATGTTATGCTCTAGTATTTATTATATCATGTCATAACTTGTTATCTATAAAATCTAGTGAGGATGTGATCCTAGGGTGTGTGGTCTTGTATTCAAATGCAAAGATAAATTGGTCACACATCTAGGGGGATCCTTACTATATTTTGTAATATCCTATTGTGAAAATTATTACCTATCCTATATGAAAATCCTTGGGTTGTCATCAAACACCAAAAGGGGGAGATTGAAATGGCATTTATGCCCTTCATGTTGTTTTGATGTTTGTTGACAACACTTGGATAGGTTTAATCTGTTGCTACATGTTTCAGGAGATATCAGCTACATTAAATTGTACCTAAGGAAAAAGAGCTCCCCAGGATCAAATCTGTGCAGATGTGCACTGGAGTGTCTGGACTCACCGGACTATCCGGCCGATTTCTGCCGTACTTTCCGGCCCTAAGGATTCGCCAAGTTTTCTTCGCCCGGTGCGGACATTCTGTGTGCCCAATCGGACACAACCCAGACACTGGCCGGATTCTGGTCGGAAACTCTACCAGAATGGAGTGTCCGGTAGTGAACAACTGGAGTGTTCGGCTGGGCCGGACTGTCCGGTTGCATTTTGACGGACTGTCCAGAGTAAGTGGCTCTCAGCGACTCTAATTCCAGGGGCCCTATATAAAGGACCCTTCTTCTACCTTGGGAGCCGCTCGACCAGATCAAGAATAACATCACCATTTGAGTCACCAAATCCTTAAGATATCTTCACTCAACCATCCAAAGTCGTTGATCTTTGGAGAATCGAAGGAGGAGGACTTGATCTATAGCTTCACTAAGAGAGATCTTCATTTCCCCCTCATTCATTTGAGGGCCCATTTCTCATGTGTTTCTTTGGAAACCCTAGCTTTTGATTTGGTCTTACAAGCTTGTCTTTGATTGTTTGAGAGCTTGCTTATATTCGGGATCCTCCAATTCAGTTGTGGATGTGTGCCTCGAACTTGTTGTAAAGGTGTCGGATTCCACCTCGAAGGTTGCCGATATAGTGGAAGAGGTGAATCGAACCCTTTGGGTGAGGTTTATCGGAGAACAAGGGAGGCCTCTCGTGGTGTTGGTGGTTTGAAACCACCCCTCTCCAAACACAGACGTGCTTCCCCTTAAAAGGAAGGAACTGCGGGAAACAAACCCTTGTGTCTCCGCGTGCTCCACTTTGGTTACTTCTATCATTTACCGCACTTTACTTATTTAGTTCTTGCTTAGTGTTGTGCTAGATTGACATATAGGTAAATTCACCATAGTTGCATAATCTAGAGAATTTACCTTTTGTGTCAAACCCTAATTTGGAAAAGAATAAATTTGAAGTAGCACCTATTCACTCCCCCCCTCTAGGTGCACATACGATCCTTTCACGGGGAAATACCGAAGATGTCCGGAGGGCTTCGAAAGGTGTTTTGAAGTGTAAGGAATGAATTAATATGTATTTATTATTAATTAAATGAATGAATTAATAAATATACATTTAATTATTAAAAAGGGAGAAAACTCCACCTAATGGGCCTTCTGGGAGGGAAGGGCCCAAGAGGGAAGAGGGGCGCGCGGGGTGGGGGCCCTTCCCCACCGTCGGTCGGCCCTAGGCCAAGGCGCGCGCGGGGTAGGGCCCACCCACCACCGGTGGCCAAGACCCTCCGCATCCACCTTGTTTAGTCCCACCCCGTGACTTTGAGGGAAGGAGTGCTTCCCCTTCCCCTACATAAGGGAGACCCCTATCCCATTCTTCATCCAATTGAATTGGCTTTGCCTTCTCTCTCTCTCCCTCTCGTGTGTGTTCCCCAATTAGAAACTTGCGCAGCGAGGTAGATATTTCTCCACCATATGCACGTCTTCGTGCAATTGGAGTCGGTGCAGATCTTCTTATTCCACTATCTTGCTGGACTAGGACCCCGGGGACGTCTTTAACCGGACGTGTGTAATACTTTGGAGGCACCTCCACTTATGGTGCTGGATGCTTAAAGCCTTCTCGACCTTGAGGTCGGCTATGCCTCGGCTATGTTTGTGCAGGAACGTAATTCCGCTTTCGGTCTTCAAATGTATGAACACCATATCCCTTTCGTTACTATACATCTGCATAGATAGGTCTTGGCTATGGTGTTCGTCTTTAGTAAATTTTATGTTTTCCGCCACGGAACCCCTTCAAGAAGGGCACTCATTCTCACATTTTCTTTGTCTCTCCTACGTATTCCTTTCATAGTCATCTTGTTCTCCCGACACCCCTCCTCTTCCTCTCATTTGGCGCCCTGAACAGAGTAGGGTTGGGAGAGGAGGCCAGGCTTCCACCGTGTCAAGTAGGTGCAGGTTCTCGTCTCGGAATAGGTCTAGCTTTGCCTATATGGCTAATGGCGTCATGTCGGTTTCTAGTAGTCAAACTTCGCCGCTAACGTGCTATGACATGGGATGGCTAGCGAACTTCTTTGATCGTCGTTCTCCACGATCGAGGATAAAGGAGGGGCGTCGATCTAACGATAACTTCACTAATAAGCTCGGTGGCACTCCGGTTCATGGTTCTTCTTCTAAATATGGTCATTGTGGTAGCAAAGGAGGAGATAGGGTTGAAAACAGAACGAAAACAAATAGAAGCATGTGTTATCGTTTTCGTTCCTTGTGTCGCCGGAATCGGAAACGAAACAAATAACTCCAGAAATGAACACGGAATCGAAAATCATCGGAGACAAATATGGAATGGATACGGACGAATATGATACAAAAACGGACATTTGTCGAAATATAATACTGGCACAATACCATGATCTATACACCAAAAGAAACATATAACAAATAAAGAATAGTTCACAACCTCGACAAGTGACAATTGAACATAAATTAACACACAAAATTCAACACTTCAACAAGCACATAACTTAAAAAAAATAGTTTCACATAAACAATAAAACGTTCACTTGATTAGTATGTAGACTGGACCGGTTGCATGTATTACGAAGACCATGCATATATTCTATGACCTGACAAGAGCAAGAAAAATGGCTGGCGCAAAGTACTATTTCGTAGATGGGCTTGGCTGGTTATATATCCGGAAAGTTTCTGTATTTATTTATCCGAAATTTTCTTACCGTTTCTATTTCCGCCGGAAATGGCTCCCTCATTTCCTTTTCCGTTGCCGGAAATGGCTCCCTCATTTCCTTTTCCGTTTCCCTTTAGAATATACCAGTTCCGTTCCTTTTCCGCAAAATGCTATTTTCATTTCGTTTTTAGCTCTTCGTTTTCTTTTTATTTCCTTTTTCTTTGAAAGCGGACAAAAAGTTTGCTTACCGTTTTCAACCCTAGGAGGAGAGGAGAAGCAAGGATCTTGATCCCCATGGGAGGATTTGGAAGTTCTGTCGTGTTTCTACGGAGTTCATCAATGACTGCCATGTCTTGCAGGTGTTATCTTTGGTCGAAGGGAGGCAACTCCATCTTTGGTTGCCATGAGCAGCTGACTGTTTTCTTCCTCCTGGACGACGAGCAATATAGGAATAACTTCGACTTCGGTAAGGCCCTTCAAGACGGCCCCACCGCAAGTGGTGATATCCCTGGCGGCATTGTGAGTCTCCATGCCTTGAGGTCTTGAAGCAGCAACAACGCTGGAGAAGGAAATTGTTGCACTTTTACTTTTCATGTTGGGGTCATTTTCTGAAGTTTGTGTAGTATATGTTATGTTTCCTTTTTATTTTGGGTTCCTCTTTGTAATTATTATCCACCAATATAAGTAAAGCATTTTCCAGGTCTTTCGTGGTCCCGCATCTGTAGTTTAAAGAATAGCATCATCATCATCCCGCATCTGTAGTTTAAAGAATAGCATCAATTAATTAGACAAGTTTTCATGTGGCCAGGTAAAAAAAAGGGAGCCACGACAATCCCATGATTAAATTGCAACTGCAGGAACAGTAGGGCAATATATGTGTTTTGCGAACATTTGATGTCCTTCTATCGATCTTGCCATTACCCCACTATATTTAGACTTGATAAGTAAGGCTGGTCATAGTGGAGAATAACATAGGCTAATAACATGCATAAGTTACTAGTCTATGTTACTACCTTCATAGTGGAGAGTAACAGACAAATGGTGTCATGCAAAGGAGTATTATTTATTAGGTGATAGACTCATTTCACCTTGGTATGTGTGATGTTACAATAACCAAATATGTTACTCTATCTTCCTTTCTCTTCATTAAATCACTGCCACATAAGCAATTTTGCTGAGTTGAACCCTTAGTTAATCATGAAATTATTTGCACTATGACTAGACTAAGGAGATAACAAGAAATAGATAAATGCTTCGTATTCTCTTTGTCCCAAATTAATTGTCCCAAATTAATTGACTGAACTTTGTCTAGATACAACACATTTTAATGGCTAGATACATGTATATCTAGATAAAGTTGAGTCAGTTAATTTGGGTACATACCAAAAAAAGACTGCTACTGTGAGTATTTTGCTTGATCCGAAAGACCTACAATTATGTGCACCTATATATCACCATGAAGAAAAGTACTCCCTCCATTCACTAATGTAAGACCTTCTAGCTTTTCTTTAAAATGCATGTCTCTAGACATGTTTTATTGTTTAGGTTCATCCATTTTAGTCCGAATCTAGTGTACTTCGAAATATTTGGAAGGTCTTACATTAGTAAACTGAGGGAGTAGTATTTTCCACTAACCTTGGAACAAGGAAAGGTAGAATCTTGCAGTATGCTTGTCAGACATCCAAGGCTTTGATACGGATTAAGTGGCACAACACAAGATCATCAGGTTCAGATAAGCTGAAGGTGACAGGCTTCTTCTCTCTCCTGATCCAATCACACATCTTCTTAGCCTCATTTGCCATACCCTTGAATCCAAGACATTCATCATTTTGCATCAGTGCCAATATGAATAGGTAATTTTCATAAAAGAAATGATAGATATACATGTTAAAATTCAGCATCATTTTGGCAGCAGGAAAATGCAGGCAGGCACGTACCACCATCACAGCAGCGGCATAAATAGATTGTTGTCCTTCGAGGTTAGCAAGGCCCAAGGCGCACATGCGGACCACGTTGCTCTGGTCGATGATGTCATCAAAAGGCTTGGCGCCATGGTTGAGGAACTCACACATCAGGTCAGCCTCCTTGGTGATGCACTAGAATCGAATGTTTTACATCAGTCAAGTGACCACGGAAAGAATCAAACGAAATGCACCTATATTCTACCCAAAGAACTACTGCTTTACTGAAGGTGTATGTATGAGCTGAGTTGTAATACTAGTCCAAGGTATCCACCCAGACGACAAGTGAAACAGCAAGCATGTAAGACCTGGGTTCATGTGCAATTACTCCTACACCACACCAGTCAATATGTATGCCACATTAAATTAGAACTGAATGTTCACAGTCAAGCCTTCAAGGGTAACCATTGTTTAAAAAGCAGCAGATAAAGAACAACAGACATGCTGCTTGTCAACTCGAAAAGAACTCAACATAGATCGGCCATCAAGATAGGCAATGATTTCAACTACTACTCAGGTTGAAATTGTTATGAACTCAACATTAATTGATATTGTTATGAACTCAACAGTTTCTGTGTGATGTTTCATACATTTGGCTATCCACAACGCAAACAAAGAAGATTGAAATGTCGGTATGATTGAATGGGTAAAAACATTGGGGTGAAACCCTACATATGTATATTTAACTAAAATCAGGTTGAAGCAAAAGATATTCGAGTTTCATGCCTCAGTTTAGCTTATTTTGGTCACTAGGATTCAGCAGCACACATTTAGTCACTAGGATTCAGACAGGAGTAGAATTCCAGTGGTAGGATACAAAAAAGAATGTTTTGTTTGCTTTGTTCAGGCAAGGTAGGCACATACCAGAAAAGCAACTTCAGAAGAAGCAAACAATTCACCCCCTGTGAGGCAGATCGGAAGTACTAACTCCTTAATAAGGCTACTCTGAATGATAGTGCTGACTGGTAAGGTTTCTACCAGGTTACGGGCCTTCCACTTGGACAAGAGTTCCTCTTCCATCTTGAGACACTGCTTGAAAAAAAATGTAGAGTTTGAAATATGCTAGTGCAAACAGTTCCATTTAGGCAATCGATGTTTTAGTAAAGAAGCAAGAGGTTACTTACAGATTTGGCAATAGCAGCACCCAAAGCATTATTGACGATTTGCAGGTTAGCAGGAGCACTAGAAACAAACTCAGAAACATTGCGTTTGTAATACTTCTCAAGATAGCTGCAATAGTCGGCCCAATCAACAGAACGGGAGAGTGGTAGCAGAGTTTCCCACCCCCATAGTTTCTCCAAGGGATCTTACGAAACAAAACAATACCAAAAATAATATTACATATGAAGCATATTGCAAGGAAAATATGAAGAGCCCATAGTAATCATAATTATGGCAATTATCTTCTCTCACCACCATCAATATTTTTCTTATAGTGAGAATCCAGTACATCAGAAATGCCACCCCTGTCAATGATACAGTGAATCCTGTAGTAACAAAATGTTTATCATCAACAGGTAACAAACTAATTCTCTTGAAACCACACATAGCTGCATCAAGAAGAAATAACAAATGGAATGTCCATACCCTAAGGTGTTTGCTGCTCCATCAGCAGTAATACCATTTCCATCAGCACGAGGACCATTTCTACTGGCAGGTCCTTCCTTATCACTCTTGTGCCCAGCAGCAGCAGCAGCAGAAGACTCTTCTAGTATGTTGATCATAACATTTGCTCCAGCAGTAATGCAAATCCCATCAGCACCAGGACCATTTCTACTGGCAGGTTCTTCCTTATCACTATTGTTCCCAGCAGCAGCAGCAGCAGAAGACTCTTCCAGTATGTTGATCATAACATTTGATCCATCAGCGGTAATAACATTCCCATCAGCACCATGACCATTTCTAATGGCAGGTCCTTCCTCATCACTCTTGTGCCCAGCAGCAGCGGAAGCAGCAGCAGAGGACTCTTCTAGTATGTAGATCATAACATCGAAGGTTCGGTACCGGATTCTGTGGCTGTACCCAATCTCGTCGGGTACGAGATCATCAGAGAAATCAACAGGCTCTTTATTTTCACTCATCCACGCATGCACCATTTCAGCCTCCTTTGCCATACCCTTAAATTGAAACCACCCATTAGTTTGCAGTAAGTGCCCATACAAATAAAATTGTTCAAAGTACAGTTCATACCAAGTGTATGGATGATAATATTAAGTTTAAGAAGGGACGTACGGCTCATAAGTGATCATTATTTTGACAGATGGATGGATGGTAATATTAGGTGTTTTTTCTAAGGCAGGCACTTACCAACATGACAGCAGACGCAGCAACAGAATTGTCCGAAGTGCAGTTCATAAGGCTCAAGGCGCACATGCGTATCTCTCTGCACTGGTCGATGAAGTAATCATCATCGGGATCAGCACCACACCTCAGCAACTGGCACGTCAGGTCAGCCTCCTTCGCAATACACTTGAAACCATCGTTTTGCATTAGTACAATGGCAATAAAAAAAGTCAAGCAAAATAATCCATATATCATCCAAGAAAAATATTTGGTGACAGGTGAGGAACATACCAACAAAGCTTCCCGGGAAGGATGAGAAGAGCTGCAACCCGCGCGGATGAATGAACATACCCTCTTGTGGATCAGGCAACTTAGAACAATTAATTTTCTCACAGGCAAGTTTTCAGATTTCATCTGGATCTTCAACTCAGACAAAAGTAGCTCCTCACTTTTGAGGCACTGCTTGGAAGTCATCAAAATTGACGTTAGCAAACAGGACAGACTAATTAAGAATAAAATAGAAGTAGGATATAATTGGTGATTTGGTAATGGGGCAGGAGGTTGACTTACAGCCCGAGCGAGAGCAGCTATGCTGCTAACTGCATCAACATTCCGACAGTGATACTCTTTAGTGTAGGTTTTATATTCAGACCAGGAGACATCCCCCATTGGTACCAATCTGTCCCATCCCCATAACTTCTCCAATAGATCTGTCGAAAAAACAGAAGAAAATCGCCATCAGAATAGATATGGTATCCATTCAAGTTTGTCGAACAGATGCCGATAGTAAGAAATATAACGAGCGAGCAAATAATCACTAGGAGGGGAAGGCAGCGCAAGGTAAACAGAAAGGCGGGGGGGGGGGGATCAAGACATTTCGCACGAAAGCGCAAATAAGGTGAGCAGTAACGAACAAAGGAAGAAGCTAAACTTTACCAGGGTGCTTGACAATTTTTGGCCGCGGAATCTCCTTTGTAAATGTGCCGTCCTCCTCGAGGTCCTTCTCCATCTTTTCGATGCAACGCGTAAAATACCTCCTTTCCTGTGCTTCCCTGCTCTGGCGCCCCATGGTCGTGGCCCGGCTCCAAAGTTGCGGCAAAAACGACCCCGGTCTGGTATAGGGTTTCAACATGGAAATTTTACAGGAGACTTTACCTATCGTAATAGTATCTTTTGTTGTTGATGATCTTTTGTCGTTGATGAGTGCTTTGAGATTTGTACTGATTTTAGATTCAAGCACTCACTTGGTTTACACTTACCACCCTGAGTTTTACCAAATTAACCCGCGGTCCACCTACACTCTTTCCCATCATTTAATGCATGCATTTAAATTCTTAGCCCAACTAAAAAAATACTATATCTTTTAAACCGGGTGTCCAATTTGAAATCGGTTTTCACCATCTTCTTTGACTCGGCGAGCTCTTCAAAACAAGATCAACTTTCAATATGTTTTTGAAAAATAAAATTTCAGTTTTCTGAAACTTGAATGAAACAATTATGAAAATCTTAAAAACATTCATTTGTACATGTAGGTTTCATATCGGTTTCATACTGGTTTCATGATTTTATAAAATTTTCATATGAGTTATAGCTGAGTTCCGTTATGATTTTCATAAGGTTCATGTAGGTTTCAGTCTAGTTTTATGATTTCATAAAACTTTCGTATGAGTTACAACCGAGTTTCATTGTGATTTTGGTTTCACTTGGACGAATTTTACAAAATCAATGTGGAATATACTCAATTTTAATAGAAAAAGTGAAGCCAACAAAAATATAGTCAAACATTTGACAAGAGTGGTCAACCTGAATCCTATATGATATCATGTTATTCTTTCTAAAAACACATAACTACAAGGGGTTATAAGGAAATGTAAATGAGTTGTCCTACATGCATGAATAGCTACAGGTGGTAGCTTCTAACTGGCTAAGATGACTCCGGTAGGTAGCGGTTCCTGTAAAAATGCATTCGCCGAACCTTTTAGCTTTTGTAGGATACTGAACAGTGGTTTCAGTATGTTGCCCGTAAGGAGTTTGCTTTGTAGTACTTCATACGACTCAGCAAACGGATTTGTACAAGGTGACCGTGTATAAATATATCTATAAACATGTCATTGTGCTCGCATTTCCCTATCTGCAACTTAGTCTGTCAAGAAGTTCAAAAAATGGGGAAGTGGGGGAGGCCTCCCAAGCCCTCATCCAAACCCTCGACGGTTGGTAGGGTTCGATCCATCCGTCCCCCAGAAGTTCCCCCATGATTGAGGCAATTTCCATGTTCATCTAGAACATCAGGGGTTTCGGCCATGATGGCCGGAGGCAATAGCTTCGAGACTACCTGAGGCAAGAAGATGTCGATATCGTGGGCCTCAAGGAGACGATTAGGCAGGACTTATCAATCCTTGAGTTGCAGTGATTGAGTCGCCATAGGTTTATTGGCACTGGTTGTCGGCGAACGACCACTCGGGTGGTATCCTCCTTGATGTGAAGGAGGAGACCTTCGAGGTAGAGGACATGGACCACGGGGAATTTTTCATGAGCATGTACCTCACCAATAGACGGAATAACCTCAGATGGGAGATCATTATAATCTATGGCCCTGCGGACCATCGTAGGTCCCCGGCCTTCGTAGCGGAGCTATCTGCCAAGGTAGAGAGGTGCACCACCCCGGTGGTCGTGGGAGGGGATTTCAATTTGATTAGATCACCTGAGGATAAGAGATCGGATAATGTGGACCTCCCTAGGATGCGGTTGTTCAATGATTGTATTGCTGACCTGGCCCTTCGAGAGATCACCGTGTGTGGGGGGATACACGTAGACAAACAACCGGGTTGCCCCTGTCCGGAGCGTGCTGGATAGGATCCTGGTCTCGGTTGATTGGGAATTGCCCTATCCTCTGTGCTCGCTGCGTGCTATCACAAGGATTGGGTCGGACCACTACCATGAAGCGGCGTCATTGACCTTGACACCACGCCGGTGATGATGGAGATCATGTTCGTGCTTTGGAGATGAAGATCAAAGGCACAAGAACAAAGGCCATATCATATCACATATTATGAATTGCATGTGATGTTAATCCTTTTATGCATCTTGTATTGCTTAGATTGCGACGGTAGCATTATAAGATGATCCCTCTCACTAAATATCAAGTAATAAAGTGTTCATTCTTAGTAGGCACCATTGCTAAGACTCATCGTTTCGAAGCACCACGTGATGATCTGGTGTGATATATTCTACTTGTGCATACAACGGGTGCAAGCCAGATTTGCACATGCGGATTCTAAGGTTAACCTTGACGAGCCTAGCATGTACATACATGCTCTCGGAACACGAAATACCGAATGGTAAAGCATGAGTCATATGATTGATATGAAGAACATGTTGATTGTTCGACTTTGAAGCTACATCATCTCTCGTGATAATCATACTTGGTGTAGTGGATTTGGTTTGTGTGATCACTAAAATAATGTGAGGGGTATTGTTTTGAGTGGGAGTTCACCTAGTTAATTTAAGAATTAAATATAAACTCAATTTATCATAAAATCAGTCTTTGTAAATATGTTGTAGATCATGGAGGCTCCTACCATCAATTTTAATGCGTTCCTAGAGAAAGAAAAAATGAAAAACAATGGAAGCAACTTCGCGGACTGGTTCCGCAACTTGAGGATTGTCCCCAATACTGGTCAGTTGACCTATGTGCTTTATGCACTATTGGGTGACCCGCATGTAGCTGATGCTACCGATGAGGTGAAAAATGTTTACCTCACTCGAAAGAATCAATACTCCATAGTTTAGTGTGCCATCTTGTACGATTTGAAATCAGAGCTTCAAAAGCGCTTTGAGAACCGTGACCCTCATGATATTGTCAATGAGCTCAAAATGATATTCGAGACTCACGTGGCCGTGGAAAGCTATGAAGCCTCCGAAAAGTTTTTTAACTTCAAGATGGAAGAGGGCAGCTCCATTAGCGAGCATGTGCTTAAAATGTCTAGGCACACGAATAAACTCGCAGATTTGTAAATAATGATTCCTAATGCGTTGTGTATTCATCGTGTCCTCCAGTCACTGCCACCTAGTTACAGGAACTTTGTGATGAACTACAACATGCAGTGCATGGATAAGTCGTTGCCTGAAATCTTCTCCATGTTCAAGTCTATGGAATTGGAGATCAAGAAAGAGCACCAAGTGTTGATGGTCAATAAGACCACCAGTTTCAAGAAGCAAGGCAAGCCTAAGAAGAAGGGTAACTTCAAGAAGAGGGGAAAGAAAGCTGCCGCGCCTACTAAGAATCCCAAGGCTGGTCCTAAGCCTGATACTGAGTGCTTTTACTGCAAGGGCGAAGGTCACTGGAAGCAGAATTGCCCCAAGTACCTGGCAAATATAAAGAACGACAACATCAAGAAGAATGGTATATTCGATATACATGTTATTAATGTGTATCTTACTAGTAGTCGTAGTAGTGCCTGGATATTTGATACTAGTTCGATTTCTCATATTTATAACTCAAAACAGGTGCTGCAGAATAAGCGAAGACTAGCAAGAGACGAGGTGACGATGTGCGTTGGAAATGGATCAAAGGGAGAGTGTCGGGGGGACAATCCCCGGTAGGGTCATAAAGGGTAAAACATTGCCCAGCTTGGCTTACACCGAGTAAATAAAGAACTAGGCCGAGTAAGAACGGTCGGGTAAGATAGTCATGTGTGGCCGACATAGGAATCATGTCGGCCCATATAAGACAAGTATGTTAATCTTGCAGAACCAACGAGCCGAGTCTCACGAGGAAGGGCCGAGTCAGATGGAACGCGTGGCACCTTTCCGGGTGAGGTTCAGGAGGGACCATGGCAAAGCACAGTCAAAAGAGAAGGGCGACGCCGGATGACACGAAAGGAGCCAGGTGACGCCTAAAGTAAGGGATGACGTACAAAGTTACTACATGACGCCAAAGGGAACTAGAGGCTACGTACGTGAAGACCGTTAGCTGTCAAGCTTTATGGACTGGGCCACTAGGCTTAGTACAAGCCCATGACCCAGCCCGTACAGTGAAGACCAAGATCCAAACAGTAACCCTAGGACCCAAAGGGGTGTAACCTAGCTAGCCATCGCCTATATAAGGAGGGGTATAGCTAGGGTTAGAGAAGGGGGGATAGTAGGCAACTAAGGCACTAAAGCTTTGTTCATATAGCTCAAGGAGCACTTGTAAACATATAGGATCAATAAAATTCCCAAGTGTGGAGAGTTCATCTTGTTCTTCGTGTGCGGCAAGACCGTGTACACCCTCCCCGGTGACCTCAAGCATCCATTCGGCCCCCAACTTAAGCCTACCCATGGCATCTGTCATGACACCATGATGACCCACAAGTATAGGGAGTGTATCGTAGTACTTTTGATAAATAGGAGTGTCGATCCCAACGAGGAGCAGAAGGTGCTGAACAATGGTATGGAGCAGGAAATCCCTGTGAATACTTAGCAAACGGATTTTAGTAGTTTTCTGACAAGGCAACAAAGCAAGGAGCAAGTAACAAAGGTAATGAACAAATGGATCAAGTGGCCCAATCCTTTCTTAGCAAAGGACAAGCCGGTGGAAATACTTATAAGGACCAAACGTTCTCGAGGACACATGTGAATTTTGCCAAGTGCTTTCGCTTCAAATAGCTGAGTACCCTTCTCTAGTATTGTAAGTGTTGTGTGGGTGAACATGTGCTAATGTACCTACCGTACTTGGACTAATACATACTTGTGATTAAACCCCCTACAAACATCTGTAACTATAGAAAAGTAATTAAGATATAAATCTAACCACGGCCTTAAACTCTGAGATCCTACGCTCCCTTGTGCAAAGGTGTCCTAACGGGGGTTCAGGTTTCTGTCACTCCGGCAACCCCACAATTAGTAGCCAAATACACAATGCATTCCCCTAGGCCCATAAATGGTGAAGTATCATGTAGTTGACATTCACATGACACCACTAGAAGAATAGCACCACAACTTAAATACTAAACCATTGAATAATAACTCATCACAGATTCACTACTAACAACATGACTTCTCCCATGTCCTCAAGAACTAAACGAACTACTCACACGACATCATATGGATCAAGATCAAAGATGATATGATAATGAATAACAATCTGAACATAAACAATAATCCAATGGTTCCACTCACAAGCATCAACTACAATAGTAATCAACACCAGGAAAGTTTCCCCTAAGAACTAAAGCAATATCCAACACAATTGTTATAGCAGGACGGAGTGGTGATGATGGTGCTGGTGGAGATGATGGTGTGGATGATGATGATGATCCCGATGAAGCCTAGCTTGATGACGGTGTTGATGGCGACGGTGTCCCCTCTCTGGGAAGGAATTCCCTCGGCAGAAATCTGTCTGCCGGAGAGATCTTTCTCTCTCGGTGTTTTCCGCCCCCAGAGGCGGCAGAAATCTATCTGTGGTTGCTCCCCGAGGCTTAGGGTTCCGTAGGGAAGATACATGCGAAGGGGTGGAGTCATAGGCCAGGCAGGTGGGCCACACCTGCCCTAGGCGTGGGGTTAGGTGGGCCCGCGCCTAGGGGGTGTGGGCCCCCTCAGGCCCTTCTTTGTCCCTCCTTCTGGCTCCCTCATTCTTCTCGTAAAATAATATGTTTCCATATTTTTCTGGTATTTTTCTGATCTTTGCGAAATTGCACCGAAGCGCCTTATTTTCCATCAGAATCTAGACTCCGGCAGTCCATCCTCCAAGAATCATCCAACATGCATAAACAGATGAAAATCCATAAGTAATACCTCATAATAAGACAAATATCCATGAATAGAGGTAAATTATGATATATAAAGGTGATGCAAATTGGGCATATCAACTCCCCCAAGCTTAGACTTCGCTTGTCCCCAAGCGAAAACTGAGCTCAGTAAACATGTCCACAGATTTATGGAGTGAACTGTCGATAAAAGAATACGAACAAGAAGCATCACACTTACCATTGCACAACTCATAGAAGAAAGCAACTCACCATTATATAACTTGGCTTGCAACCAAGTACAACATTCACAATAGAGATGCATAAAGATAAATCATAATTGGAATTGGCAAACTTGTTCTTGGTTAGAGAACACCTGGCAAATAGTTTCACAAAAGCTTTTTGTAGAAGATTCAAAATAGGAGCACTCTTTGCTCAAAAGGTTTTTCACAAGTGAAGGCTTTCAAAGTAATACTCAAGGCTTTCAAAGTAATACTCAATAGATAAGAGTTTTGTGCAAACAAGGAAGATAAAGAACATGATTGAATAAATCACCATATGAATGCTTGAAACACAACAACTCAATTGCTTGCTGGAGATAGAGAGGAATTAGGTTTACTGACTCAACTTAGAAGTGGGAGAAAGGTCCCTTCATAGAGGTAAGAAGGGATTACAAGTCATAAAGATCTTACAAAAGGTTATGGTACTTACTAGCTGTAAGCCCTCATTGCCCCTATCATAGGCATCTTGAGATGATTATAAGGTTAAAGTGAACAAAGATGGAGTATATGCTTGACGAAATATAAGTTGGCAATCTCATGTCCCTTGCATACGAGGGCCACTCCTCATGCTACTCAACTTTGGTCATAGGTAAGTTCTTGTCATTGTAAGTATTTGCATATCATTGAGAACCACCAACGGGGTACCCCTTGCACATGGTACATGAGCTTTCCCATAACCAAAATGACAAGGCAAGCAGACAATGAGCATCTCGGTGATCTTTTTATTTACTATGTGCATAACTTTTTTATTGAGGATGCTTCAGATAACTCACTATGGTGATGCTGCAAGTTTCCACCATGATTAAGCAAGGCGTTTCTCTAACACAGGATACAAACTCCATGGACTTACAAGTTCCCTCTTTATTTTATACCGTTGACATCCATAGACAAAAGAGCACGATATCAATTGGGTATAGAGTGCAAGTGCAATGTTGAAAACGTTCCCCGTGACAACACAGTTCTGCTAATTCCAACGTACAGATGCTAGCATATACAACTTCGATCTTCACAATGTTTCAAGTCTATTAGGGGCAAAGAAATAAAGTGTGCCATAAAGTTCGTGGGAGCTTTACTAACTAGTTTTCACATAAGAAAATAATTTTTAATTCGAAAGGTAGATGAAGCTTGAGAGTTTGCTTGGAATAGTAAAAGCTACTAGGTAGATATGGTGGACACAAGTGGCAAGAGTTTTGGTTCAAAGGGATTTGAAAACATGAGAAGTATGCCTTCTCAAAACAGGTTTTTGGCTAGCAAGGCTGGGTAGCAAGCAAGAGAGTTGAAATAAACAAGCAAACATACAAGTAATAAAGCCAAACATGCAATCTTCCTTGAAGACACAAAAGAATCTTAAATAAAGAATACTAAGCTTATGAGCCAACAAGAAAGAAAACAAATGATACAAAATACATGTAAGATTTTTATCTTTCTCTTTCAAACCTCAAAAAGTATTGCTACTGACCAGAACTCGGTTTGCCAAAACCAATTTAGATCCACTTGATGATCCCAAAGTGGTGCCAATACTGATCAACAAGATCCATCATATAATAGAGATTGCAAACTAAAATAAAAAGTGCAAAAAGTAAAAGATGAGACTTCTCATTAATATTCCAGTAAAGGCACTCACACCAAGGGATACATAGATAATCAACTAAAGGAGAGATACTTCCACATGCAAACCAAACTATAAGATAACCTCTCTACCACAGATATGAATCCACTAAAAAGGTAAAATATAAAAGGTAATGGTGGTGATACCGCGACACTCCCCCAAGCTTGGAACAAGCCAAGGGGATGCCAAACCTGATGACGAATTACTCCTTCGGTGATGGTGGTGTTATCTTGATAAGATCTTCAATAAGTTTCTTCAAATCCTCCATATCGAAGATCAGAGTACAAATTAACTCCGAATTATGCTCAATGCAGACCATGATCAACTCGGACCTAGGGTACCAGTCCTTGTTATTCTTTCTCCATTCTTCCAAATTAGAGTGTTTCTTCCCTGCACGGTTAGAACAAGGGGTATGAGGAGGAGATGACCGTGGAGAGAGGATATGGCGTGGAGTTTTCCCTCCTGTAGACATCTGTGCTGTCCTCTTAAGCTTGGTAGGTTTTGCCACCAATCCAATGCTTGCGACGGTAGCGCGGGTGTCCGGTTGCTTGTCCTCCTCCATGTCTCCTTCATAACCTACCAAAATCTCCTCCTCCTTGGGTTTGTGAGGAACATCTTCCTCGGGCTTCTTGCCTTTGTCGTTGGCGGAGACCATGGTGCTCTAAACTTGAGAAGATTTCCTGACAGAAACAGATCGAAATGAAAACACGACGAGAACACGATGCACGAACATCGGGGAACCCGGGGGGTTATATATTATGAAGTTTCAATGCATAAGGAAGGTTTTGACACGGAAACGAGGCGGAGACAGAGTTCGAGGGGGGAACACCCCCCTCAGGCGCAGCTAGGCTAGGCCCGCGCCTGGGGTGGGTTTGTCCACCCCGGGCTCCGTTTCCTATTCATTTTTGTCTCGTAACTTCCCTTATGTATTAAAAATGTTAAAAATATAAAAAGATTAGAGTTTCACAAACCTTCTGTTTTCACCACTTTTACCTATTCAAAGACGAACTCTGTAGATTCCTTTTCTCGTTCTCCTGGAAATTTTCTTCTTACAAAACCCCTTGCACAAACTCAATGACAACATTACTGTAAGAAAAATAATAAACCTTTGGTAAACACTTCAACTGAAAACCCATCAAAACAAAAGCTTCTGTAAGAGGCAAATGCAAATGATGGCAGAAATCTGTCAAAACAGACCAGCAGGTAAAGATTGATTTTTTTGAAGACCTTTTGTTGCTCAAATCAAAAAGTGCAGAACAGATGAAAGTTGGGTAACAACTTGGAGAACAAGCTCAGAAAAATGCAGCTCCATCCGACGTACTGAGATTCCTCACGAATTTTTACAATACATCACAAAAATCTGTCCCGGGACAGCCACTTTTCACAACTCCTCTACTTCACAAAAGTAGTTGAACTTGACACAAAAACCAAAACAAAAAGGATAAGGAGTGGTTATTACAGAGGTAATAACTTCCAATACTCGACAAAACTCTTGGGTTATCTCCCAACAAGTACTTTTCTTTAATGCCTTTGAGTTAGGCTCGAAACTTCCAAAGATGCTCACAAAGGAGATATATATTTGAAGTGAAAGAGAGCATCAAGAAGCAAATGAACAACACACCTGAGTCTAACCCACTTACTATGCATGGGGGTATCATGAGAAAACGAATTGTTGAAGCAAAAAGCCACAAGCATAGGAAGACAAAACAAATGAAACTTTAAAGCTTTCAACATAAAACAAGGAAACTTAACATCATTGAGATGCATAAAACCATGTTTCCCTCTCTCAAAATAACTTTCAGTAGAACTTTGAATAGAGTTGACAATATAACTGTCACTGGAAACAACTTTATCATCAGAATAAGCATACTTACAGTCATCAAAAAGAGATCCAAGGTCATAAACCGGATCAGTAGAAGCAAGTTGTTCCATCCTGAAATCTTTATTAGGCAAGCTATTTTCACAAGGAGCTTTAGCAAATTTGGAAAAGTTAAACTCTTAAGAATCTCCATCAAACTTAGTTAAAACTTTTTCCTTCTTACAATCAATAATATCTCCACAAGTGTTCAAGAAAGGTCTACCAAAAATGATAGGACAAGTTTGCTAGCTGTTGAATTAAGCACTAGAAAATCAGCAAGATACTTGATCTTACCACAAAGAACCTCCAAATCTCTTACAATGCCAATGGGGCAAATGGTCTCCTTATTAGCAAGGTGCATAACCACATCAATGTCCTCAAGCTCACAAGGACCAATCTCATGCATAATTTCCATGTAAAGCTCATAAGGAATAACACTAGAACTAGCACCAATATCACATAAACCATAATAGCAATGAACACCAATTTTAACAGAAAGCACAGGAACACTAGATTTTCTAGCCTTACTAGGATGAGAGATAATATTAGAAGCATCTTCACAGAAGACAATATGCTCATCCTCTATATTTCTAGTGATAGTGTCTTTCATAATAGCTACCACAGGTTCAACATTCAATTGCTTACCAGGCTCCATAGTTTTCATTGTACCTTTATTATTTGCACTAATAATCATAGAATACTCCTTTACCTTAGATGGGAAAGGCATTTTCTCAACATGAGGTTCAGGCATAATATGATTAGTAGTACAAACTTGAGTACTTCTAACTGGAACATGATTAACAACATCTTTATACGGGGCATGGTACTTATTCCACTTCTTCTTGGGAGTTTCTATGTAAGAGGCAAAGGCCTTAAAATAGCTGGCAATACTTTGGGAATCAAGACCAAACTCATTGCTAATATCACGAAAGTCATCAGTTCCCATAAAAGATTTAATGCATTCATAATCATAGTTTCCTTTGTCATTCTCCCAAGCTTCAGTATTATATTGAATACGGTCTAAGAGATCCCATTTAGCTTCTTCCTTCATACGTGTGAATGATCCAGCACAAGAAGCATCTAGTAAATCATTATCATGAAGAGGAAGCCTAGCATAAAATTTATTGAGAATAATATTGTTAGGGAGTTCATGAATAGGACATTTAAGCATTAGTAACTTCAATCTCCCCCAAGCTTGAGTTGTACTCTCTCCATCAAGAGGCCAAAAGTTATATATAAGATTTCTATCCTTATGAATCTCACTAGGAGGATAAAATTTAGAGTAAAAGAGAGATGCCATCTCCTCCCATTCCATGGATTGTCCATTCTTCAGCAGTTTATACCATTCTTCAGCTCTCCCTTTCAAGGATATGGAAAGTAACTTCTCCTTCACCTGTTCAGTTGTGATACCTGCACACTTAAACAACCCGCATAATTCATGGATAAAAAGCAAGTGATCAATAGGATGGACAGTTCAATCCCCAAAATAATAATTATCCATAACACGATTAACTATACTTGTAGGTATCTTAAAAGGATCTATCTCAATAGGAGGTGGTTTATCTACTACCCTAGCAGTGGTAGTAGTTTTCCCAAACAGAAAACCAAGTTGATTATCCATATTGGAAACAAAGTAACAAGCAGTAACAAGAGCAATACTCACAGTAAAAGTTTCCCTGACCAGTTCCACTCTTCAATAGCGCTTCACTACCCGGAAACGGCGCCAGAAAATAGTCTTGATGACCCACAAGTATAGGGGGTGTATCGTAGTACTTTTGATAAATAGGAGTGTCGATCCCAACGAGGAGCAGAAGGTGCTGAACAGTGGTATGGAGCAGGAAATCCCTGTGAATACTTAGCAAACGGATTTTTAGTGGTTTTCTGACAAGGCAACAAAGCAAGGAGAAAGTAACAAAGGTAACAAACAAACGGAACAAGTGGCCCAATCCTTTCTTAGCATAGGACAAGTCGGTGGAAATACTTATAAGGACCAAACGTTCTCGAGTGACACGTGTGAATTCTGTCAAGTGCTTTCGCTTCAAATAGCTAAGTACTCTTCTCTGGTGTTGTAAGTGTTGTGTGGGTGAACCTGTGCTAATGTACCGACCGTACTTAGACTAATACATACTTGTGATTAAACCCCCTGCAAACATCCGTAACTACAGGAAAGTAATTAAGATATAAATCTAACCACAGCCTTAAACTCTGAGATCCTACGTTCCCTTGTGCAAAGGTGCCCTAATGGGGGTTCAGGTTTCTGTCACTCTGGCAACTCCACAATTAGTAGCCAAATACATAATGCATTCCCCTAGGCCCATAAATGATGAAGTATCATGTAGTCGACGTTCACATGAAACCACTAGAAGAATAGCACCACAACTTAAATACTAAACCATTGAATAATAACTCATCATAGATTCACTACTAACAACATGACTTCTCCCATGTCCTCAAGAACTAAACGAACTACTCACAAGACATCATATGGATCAAGATCAAAGATGATATGGTTATGAAAAACAATATGAACATAAACAATAATCCAATGGTTCCACTCACAAGCATCAACTATAATAGTAATCAACACCTGGGAAGTTTCCCCTAAGAACTAAAGCAATATCCAACACAATTGTTACAGCGGGACGGAGTGGTGATGATGGTGCTGGTGGAGATGATGGTGTGGATGATGATGATCCCGATGAAGCCTAGCTTGATGACGGTGTTGATGGCGACGGTCTCCCCTCTCCGGGAAGGAATTCCCCTAGCAGAAATCTGTCTGCCGGAGAGATCTTTCTCTCTCGGTGTTTTCCGCCCCTAGAGGCGGCGCAAATCTATCTGTGGTCGGTCCTCGAGTCTTAGGGTTCTGTAGGGAAGATATAGGCGAAGGGGCGGAGTCGGAGGCCGGGCAGGTGGGCCACACCTGCCCTAGGTGCGGGATCAGGTGGGCCCGCGCCTAGGGGGGTGTGGGCCCCCTGAGGCCCTTCTTTGTCCCTCCTTCTGGCTCCGTCATTCTTCTGGTAAAATAATATGTTTCCATATTTTTCTGGTATTTTTCTGATCTTTGAGAAATTGCACCAAAACACCTTCTTTTCCATCAGAATCCAGACTCGCGCAGTCCATCCTCCAAGAATCATCCAACATGCATAAACAGATGAAAAGCCATAAGTAATACCTCATAATAAAACAAATATCAATGAATAGAGGTAAATTATGATATAGAAAGGTGATGCAAATTGGGCGTATCACACCACCACGACAATTGGCGCCCACCGTGGGGCAGGAGCAGGTGCTTGATGGAGTCTTCATCCGGACGGGCAACATCATCGCCAAGACCGGCGAGCGCATCTATTCCGGCCTCATCCAGAGGTTTGGAATGCTCAACTTCGTCTGCGATAACACGGGATGCTTCAGGACCAAGTCATTCCCTAGGGTCGGTCGTTTCATCAAGTTCGGCGAGCATCAGGTCTACGTCGCGGTGCGCGTGGAGCGCGTGTATCCGGAGTGCGTCATCCTGGCGTCAGATCCACCTGCGGTTCCTGCCGCAGGAAAACTTCACCAACTCGTCTCCTTCGAGGTAATGATGATAGCTCCTAACCCGGCAGCACCTCCGGTAGCTCCCGTGGTGAACGAGGATCCAGAGAGAGGAAATCAAGAGGAAACGCCAAGGCCTGCAAGAACAACAAAGGAACCGCTAGAAAAGCTAGAGAACATAGCTAGAAGTAAGAGAGCCAAAGAGCTGCAAGAGGCAATAGACAAGTTGGCAGAGCCAGTAGCACAAGCAAATGATCCGGCGCCGTGTGTAGGCCGAGTTAGAGGAGGCCAAGATAAAGGTTCTAGAGAAGGCAAAGGAGTTAGCACAGTTACAGCAAGATGTGGATATCACAAACCGAGAGCTCAACTCGGCAAATCGAGTCAAGGGCGCAAAGACCTGGCTTGATGCAACGAGGTTAAGAGGGAGAAACCTCAATGAGGAGTTGGCAGATGCAACGTCAAAGAGAACACCAGAAAATAGCAACGAAACAGCCATGCGGCCAACATACAATACTACAACAGCGAACCTGAGAGCCGCAGAGGCAGCCATGGCAGAGCTCCCCCATTTGACGGGAGAAGCAAAGAAAAAGCAACAAGAGCGAGTCAATGAGCTGGTAAGAGCAACAGGGATGCTGAATGAAGCATACTATAGGGAGAATCCGGGTGTAGCTGGGAAGTCACAACTGGTACACTCGGCAACTCCAATCCCGGCAATGTCAGCAGGTCATACGGCTTCCTCACCCGGAGTGGCGCCAATACAAAGAAAAGAAAAGAGTGTGGATTCAGGGAGTAACAAGCAAATGGTTACCTATGACCCAACAATGGCTTAGGGAAACCTAGCACATGCGCAGGGAGCAAGAAGGAATAATGTTCAGGGAAATGAGAACCACAAAAATGCGGGCCGAGAAAGGTAAGAAGGATAAAGGAATGACAATGGAGGGCAAAATTTTGCGCCTCAACCTAGACATGGAGCTCACTCGGCAGGAGGAGGAAACCCAGCTCCGAATAATGCGCCAGCTCAACCTAAAAGAAGACAGCAAAGCGGGGAAAAGCAGTACAGCAACCTGCAGACCCGAACGCAAACAGGTACAACAATGGTTACTCGGCGATGGTGAATGACGAGTATGAATTGTCGGATCACACATACCAAGCAATGGGAGACAGACTCGGAGGCAGAAACCTTCAGCCGGATGATGCAAGACTAAAGCTTGATCGAATAAGATGGCAGAATTGATCGAATCCCAAGGTCCACAGGGTCCACCATGTTTTGGTGCGGTGACCCAGCATACCACTGCATGTGTAGTACACTATAGTCGTTGACATGACACTCACAGAACACCGTTCTATAAATATCACATCCCTCAGAGTGGTACAATAGAAACATTGCGGGTCCATATTACCAACATACACACATTATTATTATTACAATACCGAAAGTTCAAGACTTCCTAAAGATTCAACTTACAAACCAAAATATAAAGTATTTCAGCGGAATTTTAAAAGTAGCAACTCCGACCAGGAGTTGAGCTTAGCAGCTTATTCTATAGAGTCCATGCTGCTTGGCTCCGTTGGTTACTACTAACTAGGATACTTAGTTGGATTCGTTATCATCGACACCATATCGGATTTCGTAATCCACTCCTTCAACACCTCCGGACAGATTAGGTTCCTCGTAGAACACATCTTCTTGACATTCAGCTGCATACATTGGCACGTCTTCGGGATCCTCAGAGTCTAAGCAAGGGATCAAAGGAAAGGGTGAGTAACAGCGTTACCCAACAAGTTCATTATATGCAAGGTGGGAAGTTTGATGCTTTAACTACCACCTCGGATTATAAATCCTTGGCACTATGCAATTTTTGTAAATCTTTCTTCAAAGATTGATTTTATTATGAAAATCTATGACCATCAGCCTTCACAGGTTGACCAGAACTTTCATGGAGTTCCTTTCCTGCCGCGTTCGTAGCTCCTTCCCGGAATAGGGAGTAACAAGTTACAGTTCTTACACTCTGCAGAGGTGTGTTACTTTATGTCACATCCCAAGATTTTCCAAATCTTGTAATGTGAAAAATAAATAAACAAAATAAATAATTGTTGAAATTTAGGGTGAAAAGAAACTTTTGTTTTTAAATGGAAACTTAAAAATCCCATCTTGAACAAACTTTGGTTAATATTTGAATCCAACTAAATCCAAATCAAGTGGAATGCATTCCTCATAAAATGCATCTATAAATTTAAACACTTGGAAAATAAATCCAAACCTTAAACCCTAATGGAATAAAATCATTTCCAAGTTATCTCCAAACCTATGGATTTGATCCATAAAAAAATTTATCATCAAACATTTATAAATGATCAATAATGATAAATAGAAATATATTAAAACCATATAAACTGGTGTCACTTAATTTGGAGCCATGGATAAAATCTTATCAATTTAATAAGATAAGGAAAAGTAAATTCCAAAGCTAATAAAACACTTATCTAAAATCCATACCAAATGGTGAGCAAATAACCCTAAAGATATTTAAAAGGATAAATAAATCTCAAATAAGATTTTACAAATTGGAATCACCAAGTTTGGATCTCTAAATAAAAAGATATGGATTTGATAAGATGAAGAAAGAAATATTAAATAAGGATTATTTAAAGACCAAATTAAATCTTGGCCTAATCCATTAAGCAAAAAGAATGAATAGAATCCAAATCCAAAAAAAATAAAAGGATAAAGAATTTCCAAAATAAAATAAAATGGCATTAACCATTCTAGCCCTATTTTAATAAAGACAAATCTCTAATAAGAATGATCATTTAAATCATGAGAAAATGATATTTGGAATTTACCCAAGTGGAAGAAAATTGTTTAATTTACTTAAATAAGATCAAAGAAATTTCCAAATAAAATTTATGGAATTAAAACTATATTTAATTTCATTGGAATAAAGACAAGTACCCAATTTAAAATGATTAATAAATCATTTTAAAATTATTCCAATTAATTCTAGGTGAATATTTTGACACCCTATTAAGTAAATAAAACTTACTGAAAGGTTTTGGAAGGATTTAGAATTCAAATGGAAATTAAAAACATTATTAAATCTTGAAGGAATTAATACAAGGACCCATTTTAAATAATTAAAAAGGCACTTAAGGAATAAAAGTTTTGTTCTAAATTTGACTTCAGAATGAGGCAATAAACAGTGTTTGATTATTCACAAAATTTGGCAAAGGTTTGAATCCAAATTGATTTTTGAATTGATTAAATAAAATCAAAACAAAATATTAGAAAAGGAAAAAGAAAAACAATCTGAATAAAAAAAATGAAACAGAGTGACCCAGCCCAGCCAGCCCACTAAGCCCAACAGTCCAGCCCATTCCCCAGCTCAACTTCCACCCGCAGCGAGTCGTTTTTCACTCGCGAACGAACCCGCTGAGTCTATGACGCGTGGACCCCACCTCCCCTATCTCTCTTTGCTGACGAAACGACCCCATCGCCAGCTCCCTTCGTCCTCACCCGCGCGCTAACCTCGCCAGCGGTTTCTGCCGTTAATAGCTTGCTTGAATTCCTCTTCAATCGCGCATTGATTCGGCCCTGCGACCACGCCTTTTTAATCACCTCTCCCTCCTCTCTCTTTCCCCTCTCTCGCCAGACCCTCTACGCCCCCAGGCCGCCCTGATTTGCGCCTAGACCCCGCTCTGCTCCGACGAGCTCGCAATCAAATTCCGGCCAGCCTCCTCCGCCCCTCACCTCTTCGAGCACACGGGCGTGTTCCCCAAACCCCTGCGTGTCTCCCAGTAGTCTCCCCTCGCTCGCGCGTGCCCCCCAGCATCGGCAACGCCGTTGTCTGCCTTTTCTCCGACGACGCCTCCAGGTAGTCTGACCGCGCTGCCCCTTCTCTGTGATGCTCCCGCACTCCCTAATCTTCTACGCATCTAACGCTACCGTTATTTTGCCTTCTCGCGCGCTGTAGCTTCGCCCCCGTCGACGTCTGCGCGCAACCGACGGTGACCACGACTCCGGCGAGCAATTGTCGACCACCCTGAGCGCCCCTTCGCCAGCAAGGACCGCCTTGAGCTTACCCATGCCACGGCAAACTCGGTGAGCATCTCCCCACCCTCTCTCGCTTCTTGTATCACCAGCACTGCCACCATCTGACCGCGCGCCGCCAGTCGCCGCCGCCAGCGCCGCTGCTTAATGGTCCAAGCGATTACGTCCGTAGGATCTTGATCTGACGATTAGGATAGAAACTAACTCGAAAGGGTAAGCAGTGCTCTGAGCCGTGCGATCCCACTTAAATCCAACGGCTCACATCTGTTGATCCAACCAAAGCGGTACCAACAAATAAAAACACGCCACGTGGCATTGTCGTTTGATATAAAAACAGAAATGTCTATTAGATGTCCCAATTTGAAAAATTCATAACTTTCAAACCACACGTCCAAATTTTGCAAATTTTATATCAATGGATTCAGCAAGACAAGTACTTTCTTACCATGCACTTTGTTTAGTAAATTGCTTCTGTTAAATTGATTGTTTTTGCAGAAACTTGTGTATGCATGTTTAGAATATAAAAATTGTTCTAAAATGATTTTTGAGATAAAATCTTGGGAAAATGGTTTTTTTTGAACCTACTGACCATAGGAATCAATTTGTGGTTTAAAAAATATATTTGGTGAAGCAAAATAATAAACTTTTGATTTAAACCATTTCTAGTCAAATAAAAGTAATGTTTATTTATTAAAAATGCTTTTGGGAGGAAATCTTTGGGAAATGTTTTGGAATAAACTCTCTGACCCAAGCACCAAGTTTTATGAATTAAAAATGTATTTGGTGAACCACATAAAAATTGTTACTTTTGCTAATGGCATTTTCAACCACATAAAATAATGACTTGGTTTAAAAATGGTTTATGAAGTGAAATATTTTGCAAATGATTTTGACACTTTATAAAATGATCATTAGGTGTTTTCAAATGTTTATAACCTATTAGAAACCACTTTTACAAATAAAACAAAGTTTGGCATGCTTGCATGCATTGTTTTGTTTCTATCATTTTATGTGATGTTTGCTTGAATGGTAGATTGAAATTGTGCCTTGCTTGATTGAATTGTAGTGATTTGAAGAGTGTGATAATTGCAAAGACAAGGAGTGAACTTATATTCTCTACCACAAAGGCAAGTGATGCTACATACGTTTGTCCCATTATTTTCACTATGCATTAGTGATATTTCTAAGTACGACTTGCATGGAATTTTTGCTAAGTATAAACTATGCCATGGGAAATCCTAGTAGATGAAACCTTAGTAGAAACTTCCTAAGTTAAGACTCCTACTACTATCATGCTTAGCTTAGCTAGTAGAAAACAAGGGTGGAATATATATTCACACTATGGAATATTTCTAAGTCTGTGGACTTGTGTTTTGTTTAATAAAACAACTAAGTGAATGAATCACCTGGGTGGAATGGAAGGAATGGTTTGTGTTGAGTGGTTCACAAGACCCATTTCTATGGTTTACCTTTGTTTATATCACTTGTGGATGGCCACCCAGGAACAAAGAGATTTGAGATGTCAAATGTTGAGAAGCTTCAAGTGCAGCCACTTGGCATTATGGGCTCTGCCTGGATCATATAGGTTGCAATAACTTAGCCAAATGTGTCGTGGGAATGACCACGGCAGACGCTGCAATCGGCAGCGAGTAGTAGAATGAAGGGCAAGGGCGGCCAGCCATCTGCGGTGCGAGATGAGGGCGGAGACACAGGGTTTTACCCAGGTTCGGCCCCCGGAGGGTAAAGACCTACTCCTGCTAGATTGTATTATGATGGAAGTACAAAGGGGCTAGCTCGACGGCTAGGCGGCGAGTCGCTTGGGTGGATGATGGAACGTATCCTCTACACGCCCTGTAGGGAGGTTTATATAGACTCACCCCCCCCTAGGGTTTACATATCTCAACCGAATCAGTTAAGGTTTCGGTATTCGTTTAACCTAATCCGACTGGGCCTATCTACTCTCCTGGGCCTTCAGCTTCCAGTCGCTTGGGTCCATGTCAAGTCTTGATCCAGTCGTCGTCCTGCAGGCCCACTCGCCAGTTCCTGGGCCAGTCGGAAACGTCCTGCTGGGTGTACCCTGGTAGGCATATCCCCATTAGTAATCCCCGAGGACGTCGTCGATTGGGCGCAGGTGGTTGCTGGCAGTCGGAGCATTCGGGTCCAATGCGGACACCCAGTCGAATCGGCGGCGGGCTCCTAAATAAAGGAAAAAACTAGTCATTCTGGTCGCAGCTCGGCGAACGGGTCAGCGAAATATTTAATCACTGTTGTAGTGATAAGGTCGGCGAGTCGAATGGACGAAGTTGGATCGTCAGACGCGGTCAAACTAGCCGTTGGAGTAATCCAACGGTAACTTTTGGCGTAATCACCGCGTAGTAACGGCTCCCTGATTTGGCGGGTAACAACTGCTATATAAAGGAAATGGTAGGCGATCGGAGAACCACCCTCTCGTCATTTCCTCCGATTTCGCGCATCTCCGTTTTCCTCCACATCGCGATCCAACCGATCCAAAATCCTCCGACCTCCACGAACCTTTCCGCCAATGGCCCCCTCCACCGAACCATGGGGCCGGTCCAAATGCACGAGAGCGCTACTGGCGTCTTTCGAGGAAGCCGGGATCCTGCGCGCCGGCAGGTGGCGCATCCCCGCAGCCGGAGAGGTGACTCCGGACCCGCGCAAGGGAGAATTCGTCTGCTTCACCAGCCACCTGGAGTGGGGGCTGGGGTTTCCCACATCTCTCTGTTGGAATTATGCCCTAGAGGCAATAATAAAGATGTTATTATTATAATTCTTGTTCATGATAATGTTTATATTCCATGCTAGAATTGTATTAAGCGGAAACTTTAATACTTGTGTGGTTTGTGAACAACACCGTTTCCCTAGTACGCCTCTAAGGACTAGCTCATTGATCAATGATGGTTAAGGTTTCCTAACCATGGACATGAGTTGTCAATTAATAATGAGATCATATCATTGGGAGAATGATATGGTGGACAGACCCAAACTAAGCGAAGCAATTAGATCGTGTCATCGTGTTCGTCTTTGCGAAGCTTTTCTTATGTCAAATATTGTATTCCTTAGACCATGAGATAATACAACTCCCTGGTATCGGAAGAAAGCTTTGAGGTCATCAAACGTCATCCTATGAGAGGGTGATCATAAAGGTGTCTCTCAGGTGATCGGAAAGTATCTGTTGGGTTGTATGTATCGAGATGGGATTTGTCCCTCCCAAGTCGGAGAGATATACTTCGGGCCCACTCGGTAATCGATATCAACACCGCTTGCAAGCATGTGGTTAAGGAGTTAATCACAAAGTGATATCGGATTACGGAACGAGTAAAGTACTTGCTGTGAACGAGATTGAACTAGGTATGACGGTACCGACGATCGAATCTCGGGCAAGTAAAATATCGCGAGACGAAGGGAATATATATGGGATTGATTGAATCCTGGCATCGTGGTTCATCCGATATGATCATCGATGAATGTGTGGGAGTCAATATGGTTTCCAGACCCCGCTGTTGATTATTGATAGAAGATCATGTCTGCATATTCTTGAACCCGCAGGGTCACACACTTAACGTGTCTCGACGCTAGGATAGATTGGATAATTGGTTTATGAGTTTTTTGTTCAGAGTCTCGGATGGGATCCGGGACATCACGAGAGGTTCCGGAATGGTCCGAAGAATAAGATTCATATAAGGCAGTGCAGTTTTTGGAGTTCGAAATTGTTCCGGGTTAATCGGTATTGTACCGGAAGCTTCTAGAACCTTCCGGAAGGGGACCAACGTGGCCCCACCTTCCGGGAGGGGGCATGGGCCTATGAGGAGTGCCCTGGCCGCATTGGGCTAGGGGAACAAGGCCCCATAGGGCCCAGCCAGCCAAAGAGGGTTTAAACCCTAGATAGAGCTTCTAGAAGGGGGGTTTCCTTGCCCCCCACTCCTCCTCCTTTGGGGCCACCGGTTTGGGCTTGGGGGAGGGGCTAGGGCTGCGCCCCACCCCTCTATATAAAGAGGGATGGGGGCGCACCACCCCCACACCTTCCCCTCCAACCCTAGCCGCCCTGCTGCCCTTCCTCTCTCCCTCCCGACTACTTGTAGGCGAAGCCCTGCTTCAGAAATTCTCCACCATATACACCACGCCGTCGTGTTGTAGATCCAATCCGTCTCTCCACCATACTTGCTGGTCCAAGGAAGGAGGAGATGTCGAGGTGCTGCACGTGTGCATCTCACGGAGGCACCACCACTTGTGGTGCTAGATCGGATCGGATCGCGAGGAGGAGAAGCGAGTACGACTACATCACCCACGTTCCGACGAACGTTCCGCTGTGCGAATCTTCAAGGGTATGAAGATCTAATCCAATCTCTCTCATTGTTTGCATCTCCTAGATTAGATCTTGCCTTTCCCTCTGTTCGCATCCGTAGAAAATTTTGATTTACTATGCCGCGAAAACCTTCACTCTCTTCTTCCGGCGCTTCTGTGCCTACTATGGGATTCAGCCATCGGACCTGGGCCCACACAGCATCAAGCAGCTTGCCATCTTCGTGGCGTTCTGCGAGTGTTACCTGGGCTGCAGGCCCTACTTCCCCCTGTGGCAAGATCTGTTCCACGGGAGGATTAGTCGTGGAGAATTAGGCGGCCCAATGCTGGCGGCGGGTGGCCTGACGTTCCAGCTCAAGTCGAAAGACTCCTTCTTCGACCTGATGCTACCTGCCAAGGCGGCAAGCGAGTGGAAGAAGTCCTGGTTTTACGTCACCGAGGCGACTCCAGACGGCGAGGTGGCGATCCCAAGGTATTCCGCCGACCGGCCCGAACCACGCCGACTCCAAGTAGGCAAGCTCCCAATAGACCAGCGGATGGTCGTGGATGAGATTCTTCAAACCATCCGCGGCCTGAAGAAGAAGGGTCTTCAGACCATCAATTTGTACAACTGTTGGCTTGGGCGGCGACTTGTTCCCCTGGCCCACCGTGACCATTACATGTACGAGTACACGGGCCAGGAAGACTCGACGAAGTCCTGCCTTGCCGAGTGGAAATTCGAGGACTACGTCCCGGCGTTGAAGAAGATCACCCAGGCGGTGTACCTGGACGCGAAGGCTGGGGTCGCCCCCTACACCGCGAAGCATCCAGCCCCGACGGTAAGTCACTTTTTACCATTCGCAGTCGCAGTTGATGCTGTCACGGTTATATTGACATTACTTTATGCTTGCTGCAGTTATTTCAAGTGGTGGAAGGGTGGCTTCCGCCCGCGGACGACGAGAACTCGAGCCCGTCCATCCAGGACGGGGGCGAGTCGCCTCCCACCAAGGGCGGCGCCGAGAGCGACAGGAGAGACGACGACGACGAGTCCGAGGAAGAGGCCGCCCCATTGGTTCGCAAAACTCGCGGGCAGCATCAGCGCGAACTCGAGGCGAGTAGAAGTCTTGAACGTCATGATGATGACGATGAAGAGCTTCCCGAGCTCACCTCGCGTCGCGAGGCCACTCCGTCGAAAAAGAAGAAGAAGAAGGAGGTGAAGGCCCCTCCGAAGAGGAAGACGAAGCCAGTGAAACGGACATCTCCGCCTCATTCAGCGAGTAGTTCCGACGCCACCAGCCTGGCCAGGGATGAAGTGCCACAGACGACGGCAGCACCGGATGTCACCCCCATCCTGAGTGAGGTGCCTCTGGCCTCAATTCCTCCCCCCATTCGCCCCAGTCTCTGGGTCGGGGGTCGCTCCAGCCGCGGCAGCTTCTCCTCCTAGGAGAGCTCCTGCCGAAAACGTTGTGGAGGCTCCTGTCGCGGCCTCATCAACAAAGAGGCCATCTGTGTCTTGGGCGCATGATGTCCTGGAGATGGGCCTCAGTCGGAAACTGGGCCCCGAACTGGAGAAGCCGGCTAGCATCCGCACGGGGATGCGGTTCATACCAGTCGCCAAGTGAGTTTTATTCACCTGCTCTATTTTTTGTTGTACTCGAACCACTTTGCTCATGTAATCAATTTGCAGGACTGGGGTTAAAAATATAGTCCACCCGTCCGTGGCCAAGGTGCCTCCAGTCGTCGCCGAGGAGGACCCTTCTCGGAAGAGGAAGGCTGATGAGGTCGCTGCCGCCATAGATAGTGCCAAGAAGGCCAAGAGCGACGATGTCGTCACGGTGTCTGACGACACGACGATTGCTCTAAGTGATCTTGCGGCGGGGGCAACCTTGACGATCAAGGAGGATGGTTCCTCGCCTGGGATGGCCGAGCCGGCCTCTTTTGGTGCTGGCGCATCTATCGCGACCTTCCCCCGCTTCATGGCCAACGCGGCTACGGCGAGTGGTACCACGCCATCTAGCCGCGTACATGGGGTCGCCGAAACGGAGGTCGAACAGTGTCGCGGGCACACTCCGGCTCTTCTCGCATCCGTGGACGCGCTACAGCTTCATGGCATGCTTGGCGCAGCCATCCAGGTATGTCCAGTCCCCGAGGATCGGGCCACTGAATTGTAGTGGTCAGATTCTTCTGGTTTTTGTTTTTATTTCTCGCGCCCAGTCCCCGAGTGTCGAGTCGCTGAATTTCAGCGGGTGGGCACTTAGGATTTTTGATCTCCAGTCCCCGAGTGTCCAATCGCTGAATTTCAGCGGGTGGGCACTTAAGATTTTTGATCTCCAGTCCCCGAGTGTCCAGTCGCTGAATTTCAGCGGGTGGGCACTTAGGATTTCGTTTTTGTTGACTGCTTGACTTTTGCACAGGGTTTGCAGCGTGAATCAGCCGACCGGCTTGCTGCGAAGTGTCGCGCGGAGAAGGAACTTGTCGCCGTCCAAGAGGCGAACAAGAGACTCCAGGCGATTGCTGCGAAGGCAGAGGAGGTTCGCCAGGGCCCTGTCCCGGCGAGTGAATTGACGGCGGCTCAATCTGCGTTGAGCTCGGCTGAGAAGCGGATCGCCGACCTTGAACGCGAGCTTAAGGAAGCGAAGGAGGAGGCGAGTTCAGCGGATGGGCGGGCTAAGGCTGTTGTTACGGCCGCCACTGAGGAGCGTAAGGTCTCTGACGCCCTTGTTGCTGGGCTACAAGACGACTACTCCTCTCTTCAAAGCTTCATCACGGATCTCGCTCGTCCTTTGATTGGTAAGTGTGCCTGCCTCTGCCTATAATATTTGCATTGCGTGATCTTTGTTGTACTCACTGCCACCTTCTGTCCACATGTCAGATCATCGACAGCTCGGAGGAGGCGCAGTCGTACGACGCGCGACAGTGTGTGGCCACTCTGGTCGACTCGGCCACTTTGTCCGCGGCTTGCATTCGGGCATATCTTCAGGAGATGTCGCCCACGGAAGTGATTCCCGGTGACCTCGTCGAAGTGTGGCGATACTTGGAGAAGGCGCCGTTGGTCGTCGAGTTCATGACGCAGTCGGCGTTCCGGCGCGGGGCGGCGACGGCGCTCAGCCTTGGGCTCGCCCACTTCCCGGAGGATTTCGACCCGGACGACGTGACAAGTGGCTACCCATCGTCGACGGGCTTGGTGGAGATTGCCGAGGTGCTGAAGCTGACGGACCGTGCCGCGGTATACTCCGATCGTGTCTGGGCGATGGGCGATCTCCTCCCTTATCAGGAGACGATCGTCGCGCCCAACGACCCCGAGCCGCCGCACCGCGTTTTCAAGATCGAGCAGCCCTTCCGTGCGGCGATGGAGGGTGAGCTGAGCACATCACTCCTGCCTGGCCCGTTGGGTCAGTCGCATGGCGAGTCCTGGCCACGCTCTCGTACTTGGCGGTTTTCCCTAGTCGCTTGCGTTGAACTGGTCGTCAGTCCCTGAGCGTGGTACTTGACCGTTCGAGTTGTTGTGTCGAGGACGCGGAGGATCATGGTCGCTGTGAGGAGCGAAGGCAGTTATCTTGGCTCGTTAAGCCAGTCGAGCTAGGAGACTCCAATGGGGCTCCGGGTAGGCATTTTTCGTGGACGTTACGAGTCCTGGGGTAACCCAGTGCCCTCGTAGCGCACTACTTGGCCGTGCCGATCGCTGTACCAGAGGTTGACTCCTGCAGTGTAACACCCTCAGAATCGTCCCTATGCAAGTTTTAGCGCTTCCCGCCAAACTCGCATAGAAACGATTCAAAGGTGCCCACCAGGCACTTTCGTGCGGGTGGAAAATGAAGTAATATCATTACACAATAGTCCTCGATGGAACCCACAAAACATATGTACAGCATCGACTCTACGAGTCAAGAATACAGATATACAGTACAAAGATCCAAATCACCTTGAAAGCGATACAGCGTCCGAGTACGGACAAGATGCAAATTGAGCTAAAAGCCCTAAAGAATAACCAATGGTGTCCATAACCCTGCCCAGGCCAAGCCGGAAGGGTAACCCTGCTAACGACGTCGATCTCAAAACCTGCTTAATAAAAGGGGTGCCGACAAAGGGCAAAGGAAAAAAGAGCGGTCAGTACTGAGGCCAGTACACGGCGAGACTAGAATTCGGCAGTCCTCGCCTACATAGGTATGGTGGACTGAAGCGGCAGCGCAGCATGCACTAAACAACCTAGAGAGACTCAATACAGCTGGCGGCTATCAGATAGGGATAAGAAAGACCTATTCGAAACCAACCTGATACTACCACCAAACATACCCATCTTGGTATAACCCCCTCGAGACCAAACGAGGAAGTCAACTGAGGAACTCACATAGTTGGCAGTTTTCTTTATTCGGTTATCGTTGCAGCAATTACTAGTCAGGTATAAGTAGTCATCCTGATATAATAAGCAGTTAGCACTTTTAGTTAACCATTCCGTTGTAGTTGCAACACTTACTAGTCAGATACAATAAGCATGATATATCCCAAACCCAGCAGTTGTTGGCACTTTTAATTTAGCCATTCCGTTGTAGTGAAGCTGATTACTAGTCATATCGGATACAAGTCAAGTTATAACAGTAAACTTTAGTTATAGTTGTCTATGATCGAGAACTGTGCTCCAAGTCGTCCATAACCGCGGACACGGCTTCTCGAAAAGATTTAACCCTGCAGGGGTGCACCAAAGTTTCCACACGCACCTACACCCTTGTTGTCAGATCAGGTAGGTACAAGATCACAAAACATACACCCAATGGTATGTCGACGGGGTTTCGGACACGACGTTTCCCAGACCCAAAGCAAGCACATGGGGGCCACCCCACTAAGCTACCCGTAACGAAGTCGGCCGGTCTCCGAGACGGACCCAGAGATTTGTGACAATGGCTGTAAACGACTAGGAACCCGAAAGTGTGATTGGGCTTGTCGATACCGCGAAAACATTCCACGTTGGTTCCAAAACAGTACAGGCGCTCCACGCGCAATCGTAAATAAAGCGGTAAAGGATGGCATAAGTAATAAAGCCCCAAACTACTTTGTGGCCCCCGGTACAGTACTTTGAAATCAGGTACTAATCGATGGGGTTGCCCACACACCCCATCTGTGGTTAGCGCGTTCGATCTCGGAACAGGTGTCAAGAACTCGGGGTCCTACGGGACACCAGTGAGCGGTTAAAAACCAAATATTGTCTATTACCCACCGGTGCCTCTGCATTATTTACCTACTTTCAATTTTAGTTATTAAACAATATTTAAAGTCTTGATCCTCTTCACCATTAAGCATGTGTCAACCACCCAACAACGATGGAACATCAATGACGCGAAGCAACACCTGAGCAAGCAACTACGACTCGCAAGGCCGACTATCTACCAAAAAACAGGTAATAAGATGTGTCCATGGCAATATAAGGGCTGCAGGGAAGTTTAACGGGGTACGGAATCTATAGTATCGCAACACAGATAGCAATAGATCAACAGGAGGAAGTAAAGACTAGAAATGTAAAATAGGTAGAAAGGGGGAGAATGCTCGCCTGGAAAACATTGCCGAAGTTTCATAACCGAAGAACTTGTCGAAGCTCACAACATCTCATCGTCCTATCCGGGAAGAAGCAAACACTAAAAGGAACAAGCGATGCAACAATTACAACTAATGCGGAAGAATCAACATGATCATGATATGATGCATGACATGGCAAGTTAATGATGCAAATTATGTAAAAAAGGTATTAGGGGCATAAAACATCGATGATATAGCATTTGTGAGGCATTATTAATAAGAAACAATTAGTTCCCTATTTTATTTATCATATTTTCCTTGCATAAACAATACTGATTCTAAAACTGCTATTAATGCATGATGAAAATGATAACATGGATATCATGGTTGGATAGTTCTCGTCGCGCTGATCGATTTGGACATATTATTTGCCGAATTCGGATTTACGGATTGAAAGTTATGCAATTATTAAGAAATGACATTGATTAGCATTTAAATTATTTCGAAATTTTAAAATGCTCAAATGATATTATAAATAGCATAAACAGATTCCTTATATTTTTCTAATTCAAAAACATATATTACACTTAATATTTGGAAATATCAATTTTAAACAATATTTAAAGTCAACTATTACAAAGAGGGGTCAAAGTCAAAGGTTTGACTATTTTAAATCAATTCTAAAAAATATTTGCCTAAAGATTTGAATTAACATTCAAAAACAAAACATATTTCATATTACACTTTTATTCAAATTCTTGTTTATTCAAAAGTTATGAATTAGTTTATATTTAAACAGAATATAAACAAACTGAATTTGAATTCAGAAAAGGTTATTTGGAATTTTGTTACTCGCTGGATTTCTACCTATAGAGAGTGACGGGTGGGTTGCGGTGCTGACTTGTCATAGGGCTGGTGGGGTTGAGGACTGCGGGTCAAGGTCAACAGAAGGTGGGTGCCTTTTTACAAAAATGCCATGAAGGGAGGGTCTGCGGGTTGAGTTCTGGGAAACGGGAGGGCCTAGCTGTAAAACACACCGGTGGCTGAAACTGACGGACTGAATCGTGTCTGAACGATCCGCGAGAAAAACGGCTAGCTGGTGCTGATCTTTGGAAAAATATGACGAGGAAACAGACGGGAATTTCGCAAGGCCGCAAAAATGAAAGATGTGTAGGAAAGTTCAAGATACAACTTCCGTGTTTGAGTTTTCGCCGGTGGAGGACTGAAGCGCCCGAAAACCATCGATGAACATAGGTGAAACATGGTTCCAGAAACTGTCGAACTGAAGCGGTTTCCCAGTGAGATTGGGAGATTCTTTGGGGATGATTCCCAGAGCTATAGTCCACGGATTGAAGCATGGTTTGATACTGCAGATAGCTAGGGTTACCCCCTTCCTAGGCATGTGATGGAAGGTGCCGGAGCTGGGCAGTGAGCGACTCGTGAAAGCGGAGAACAAAGGGTGCTGCAACGGGGAGATGCTCGTGATGTTCACGTCGCGGCTTGTAGCAGCAGTGCGGGCGGATAGTCGGCGACGGAGACGACGCTATGGTGGCAGATAGCATGGGAAAAAGCGGCGACAGGTAGGTGAAGCTCACCTCCGCCGATTCCCACTGGAATCGGAGTCGGGGACGGCTTGAAGCGGCAGGAGTAGTTCGAGCTGACGCCCACCTTGGTTCCTCTGAAGACCGCGGCTGCGCACACGAACAGAACAACCACTTCCGCCTCAGAGAAAGAATCAGGCCGAGGAGGGAGGGAACGGAACCGGGGACTCACCAGGAAGATGAAGGTTGTGTCCGCTTGGACATAGGAGGAACGGAGACGCCGGAATTTGGGCCGGAGGGCGGCGACCGGAGAGGAGGAAGTAGAGCCTGATGTCGCTCAGATGTGCTTCAGGTCGAGGCGGTGGTGCCCGAAGCTTCACGAGGCCTCGACGGTGATTCATGTACCTTCGGATGGCCCTGGGAATGCCGGAAGCGACGGGGCCATGGGGAGGCAGCAGCCAAGAAGAGGAAACAGAATTGCGGTGCGAGGGAGGAAGCCGGCTAGGGTTCCAGGGGCGGGTTTGCGTGGGTAGATAAGGGGAACGCGGCACGCGGGAGGCACGAGCAGTGACGCAAGCTGACGGCGGGGTGGACGCCCGACTGCTCTGCTCCATGAGCTGCAGAGAGAGCAGAAGGGAACGGTGAGAAGAAGAACAGGACGGAGGGTGCCTTTCCGTCGAAGCTGTACGGTTGCGGGAGGTGGGCCGGACAGGTGGCTGCGGCTGCACGCTTGGCCAGGCTAGAGAGCTGCTGCCAGGGAATAAAAGGAAGCATCCGGCTGGGCTAAATGGTTTGTAGGTATTTTAAAAGAGGTTTTGGAAAATATCACAAGAGAAAAGGAACGCCCACCTACATAGCCAATTTGGGTATATTACAAGATATATGGGATTTAGGTTTTTAGAAATTGGATAAAAACATTTAGGAACTAGTGAAATCATAACAAGTGGATTCCCAACATTGTAGAAAACAAAATATTGATATACAAAGACGGAAGAGGTTTTAGCTTTTAGCAATATCAAGCAAGATGCATCAAGGATGATACATGCAATGTGGCATGATGACCATGATGATGCACAAAACAAAAACACCAAGCGATTTTCTAGTAGTGATTTTACCCGGGGTGCTACATGCAGTTAGCTTGGTGCTGTTACTACGAGTGCGAGTGGCACAAGACACGGAGAGTAGACACAATTTTCGGTAACCGATATATTTTATTTCATAGCGACTGGAGGATACATATGTGGAGCTCTAGGAGTAGAACTTCCGTAGGAGGTTTACATTCCATGGTCGTTTGACGTCGAGTTTTCCGTCTCCGCGGACGTCGGTGAGGTAGTAGGCATCGTTGCCGAGTACTCGCCCGATGGCGAATGGTCCCTCCCATGAGGGGGAGAGCTTGTGCATGCCCTTCTTGTCCTGGATGAGGCGTAGCACCAGGTCGCCTTCCTGGATGGTGCGAGTTTTCACCCGCCGGCTATGGTAGCGACAGAGTCCTTGCTGGTAGATGGCAGTGCGAGAGCGAGCTAGGTCGCGTGCCTCGTCGAGTTGATCGACTCCATCCTGACGTGCGAGTTCGTTCGCAGCCTCCGTGTAGTGGACGACCCTTGGCGAGTCGTGCTCGAGGTCGGTGGGCATGACTGCCTCGGCTCCATACACCATGAAGAAGGGGGTGAACCCTGTCGACCTGTTGACCGAGGTGCGGATACCCCATATGACGGAGGGTAGCTCCTCGACCCAGCACCCGGCGGTGCGCTCGAGTGGTACTTGGAGCCGCGGCTTCAGGCCGTGGAGGATGCTCTGGTTGGCCCATTCCGCCTGGCCGTTGGACTCCGGGTGGGCGACTGATGCGAGGTCGAGTCGGATGTGATGTTCCTCGCAGAACTCGGCCATGGCTCCTTTGGCGAAGTTGGTGCTGTTGTCCGTGATGATGCTGTTTGGGAACCCATAGCGATATATGAGCTCGCGTAGGAATTTGGTGGCGGTCTTCTCGTCGCATTTCTGGACTGGCTTGGCCTCCACCCACTTTGTGAATTTGTCGACCGCAACCAGGAGGTGGGTGAAGCCGGAGGGGGCCTTTTTGAAAGGGCCTACCATGTCCATGCCCCACACAGCGAATGGCCAGGTGATGGGGATTGTCTTGAGTGCTGAGCTCGGCACGTGTGTCTGGTTGGCGTACTTCTGGCACCCGGCGCACCGCTGGACAATGTCGATGGCATCGGCGTGTGCGGTGGGCCAGTAGAAGCCGTGTCGCATAGCCTTTGCGACCAGAGAGCGGGCTCCGGCGTGGTGGCCACAGTCGCCGGAGTGGATGCCGTGGAGGATCTTACGTCCTTCGGCGGGTTGGACGCAGCGTTGGAACACGCCGGTCACGATGCGCTTGTGGAGCTCGCCGTCGATGATGACGATGGATTTGCAGCGTCGCGTTATCATCCGGGCGTCTGTTTCGTCTATCGGCAAGGTGCCTACCTCCAGGTAGGCGATGTACGACCTAGTCCAGTCTTCTGGCTCGACAATGAGTGCAACCAATGCTGCCTCTGGTTTCAGTGGGACTCCGATGTCGATCTCCATTGGGGGAGAGACGGATGGCTTGGTGATCGTGTCGAGGAAGACGTCGGCGGGTGGTGCGAGTCGAGCCGACCCGATGCGAGAGAGTGCGTCGGCCTCCTCGTTCTTCCGCCTGTCGATCCACTCGACGGAGTAGCCTGCGAAGTGCCCGCCCAGCTTGTCCACTGCTTGGCAGTATGCCGCCATGGTGGGAGAGACGGCGTCGCAGGTGCCAGCGACTTGCCCAGCGACAAGGTCAGAGTCTCCGTAGCAGCGTAGGCGGTTGACATTCATTTCCTTGGCAGCTCGCATGTCGTGGAGCAGTGCCTCGTACTCGGCCATGTTGTTGGTGCAGGGGGTGAAGTCGAGGCAGAGGACGTAGCGGATCTTGTCGCACTTCGGGGAAGTCAACACGATCCCTGCTCCCGCGCCGTCTGCGTTTTTGGAGCCGTTGAAGTGCAGGCTCCAGTAGTGGAGGTACGGCAGCTTTTCCGGCTATTGGGCCTCTTCCCAGTCGGCGATGAAGTTCGCGAGCGCCTGTGACTTGATTGCTTTTCGTGGCTCGTACTTGATGTTGTGGATGCCGATTTCGACGGACCACTTGGCGACTCGCCTGGTCGCCTCACGGTTGCGGATGATATCCTGCAACGGTGCTAAGGAGACGACCGTGATCGGGTGCTCCTGGAAGTAGTGCGACAGTCGCCGTTGTGCTCTGAAGACTGCTTACACCAGTTTCTGGTATTGCGGGTACCGCTGGTGCGACTCGGTGAGGACCTCACTGATATAGTACACCGGTCGTTGTACCGGGCGCTCCTTTCCTTCCTCTGGCCGCTCGACGACCATGACGGCGCTGACGACGCGCTCGGAAGCCGCGACGTAGACCAGCATGGGATCTTTGTCGACGGGGGCGGCGAGTAGCGGTGCTGCGAGTAGCACCTTCTAGAGGTCGCTGAGTGCGTCGTCCGCTTCCTTGTCCTACTGGAAGGTGGGGTTCTTCCGCATCAGGCGGTATAGGGGCATCGCCTTTTCGCCCAATAAAGGGATGAAGCGGCTGAGAGCCGCGACTCGCCCGGCCAGCTTCTGGACGTCGCGCAGGCACTCGGGTTTGCCGAGTCAAGTGATCGTGTCGATCTTGGTAGGGTTCGCCTCGATCCCGTGCTTGGAGACGATGTACCCCAGTAGTTGGCCTGCTGGTACGCCGAAGGTGCATTTGCCTGGGTTTAGCTTTATCTTGTATTTCCGCAGGTTGGCGAATGTTTCCGCCAGGTCGGCGAGTAGATCGCCCTGGCGAGCGAACTTCACTACCACGTCGTCGATGTAGACATGGATATTGCGGCCAATTTGGCTCGCAAGGCATTCCTGCATGCACCGCTGGTAGGTCGCCCTGGCGTTCTTGAGGCCGAAGGTCATGGCGGTGTAGCAGAAGGCTCCGAATGGCGTGATGAACGCCGTCTTTTCCTCGTCCTCGACAGCCATTTTGATCTGGTTGTACCTAGAGTAGGCGTCGAGGAAACACAGTGACTCCGAGCCCACGGTGGAGTCGATTATTTGGTCGATCCGTGGGAGGACGAATTGCTCCTTCGGGCAGGCGCTGTTTAAGTTTGTGTAGTCGATACACATCCTCCAGGTCCCATTTTTCTTTTCGACCAGGACTGGGTTTGCCAGCCACTTGGAGTATTTGATTGGCCGGATGAAGCCTGCAGCGAGTAGACGATGCACCTCCTCGGCGATGGCTCGGCGGCGCTCTTCATTGAAGGGCCGCAGCGACTGCTTGACGGGTCACACTTTGGGGTCGGCGTTGAGTTTGTGCTCAGCGAGTTCCCTAGGGACACCAGGCATGTCAGAGGGCTTCCATGCGAAGATGTCCCTGTTCTCACAGAGGAACTCGATGAGCGCGCCTTCCTATGATGGGCTCATGCCCGTTTCGATCGTCACCGTCTGGCTGGAATCGCCTGGGACCAGCTCGACGGTGCGGGTGTGCGTCGTTGCCTCGAAAGCTGAGGTGTTGACGCCCTCCGAATTGGGCTTCTTGAGTATGGTGGGGTCGTCGTTGTTGACCCCGCTCGCGTATTTGGCGAGCTCGTCGGCGTGGTTGGTCTCTGCCGCGATGACGGCGTCGGCGAGGTTGGCTCCTTTGGCCTCGCACTCGGCGGCCATGTCGGGGTCGCCGTTGATGGTGATGACGCCGCGCGGCCCGGGGAGCTTCATCACGTTGTACGCGTAGTGGGGCGCTGCCATGAACTTGGCGAACGCCTGGCGCCCCAGGACACAGTGGTAGGGGCTGTCGAAGGGTACCAGCTCGAAGACGATCCGCTCGGTGCGGAAGTTTGCTGGTGTGCCGAAGGTTACTGGCAGCGTGACCTTGCCGATCGGGTACGCCTTCCGACCGAGGACGATGTCATGGAACGTGGTGTAGGTCGTCTCGACCATCGACTGCGGGAGCCGCAGTCGCCTGAAGGTGTCCAGGTAGAGGATGTTGATGGAGCTGCCGCCGTCCATCAATGTCTGGGGGAGCCAGTAGTCTCCCACCTTGGGTTTGACTACCAGGGCGACTCGGTCTGGGTACTCGATGCGTGGCGAGTGGTCCTGGAGGCTCCAGGTAATGGGCTGCTCCGACCAGTTGAGGAACTGGGGAACGTCCACCTAGGACACCACGTTGACGGCGACGGCGCGGGTGATGACCTTCTTCTCGTGCTTCGTGTTGAAGCCTGTGAAGGTGTGGAGCGAGCCGGCCACAATGCCGAATTTTTCGCCGTTTGGTGGGTTGTTGTCGGGGTCCTCCCGCGCTCGTCGTGCCTTCTCGATCTCCTTGAGAGAGTGGCAGTCGGCAGTCGTGTGCGTGGCGGGTTTCCCTTCCCTACTGTGAAACGCACAAGGTTGGTTAAGGAGGGCCGCGGGGTCGAACCTTGGTTTTGCCTTGTAGTTGTTGTCGTCGCGGCGTTGCCCCCCGTCGCGGCGAAAGCTCTTGGGCTCGCGCTACGCGTGCCCAGCGTTGGCAACGAAGTCGACTCGCCCGTCGATGCGGCGCTTGCCAGTGAGGCGGGTGTTGCTGTAGCGTAGGTCGGGCCATCGCCCGTTGTCGTTGCCGCTCGTGCGGCATTGGCCTCCCGGCTCGTCGTCGGTTTCCTGGTTTAGGTCTTCCTCCGCGTATCTTTTGGCGATCTCAAGGAGGTCCGGTATGTTGTCGAGTGTGCGGGAATGTCGTTTGAGCTTGGTGACCAAGGGCTCGTAGCGGCACGAGGTCTTGAAGCAGTGGATCGCGGTGTCCGGGTGGATGCCGACCGCGTTGTACCATAGTTCTTGCCACCGCTGGACCCAGCTGCGGGTCGACTCGCGGGGTCCCTGGATGCATCGTTCCAGGTCCTTGATGGTGGTGGCGCGGGTGTAGGAGCACTCGAAGTGCCTGACGAAGGCATCTCACATCTCTTCCCAGGATTCTATGCTATCCTGGGGAAGGGTGTTGATCCACTGCCTGCACGTTCCCTCCATCATCAGGAGAAGGTAGCGGGCGGCTAGCATGTAGGTGTGGCCAGCGATCCCCATCGCCATGAGGTAGGTGTCCAGCCACACGGAGGGGTCGTAAAAAGGGTCGTACTTCTCTATTTCCTTCGGCGCTTTGAAGTTCGCCGGGTATTTTTCGCCTCGGATCATCGGTCCGAAGCACCTGGGCCCGAGTCGGCTTAGAGACCCCATAGGCTCTCCGTCGCGGTGATTGGTTAGGGTGTGTCACAGGTCGTCGGGTTGGCGTGCGCGCCAATTTTGGTTGTTGATGATGTGGGTGCGGGCGTCGACGGGCTAACCGTTGGCGGCGACGAAGTTGGTCGCTGGCCTGGGGTCATTGGTGGAGAGTTCCGCGTTCGCGGGTTGGTGTTGGAGCTGCAGTGGTTCGGGTGGCGGGCAGTTTAGGGTGTTTGTCGCCAATGGACGGCCGCTTGAGGCCGCTCTGCTGCCCGAAGAAGGCGAGTACATCCACCCCTGTGAGTCGGCGCCTGCGTTTTGTTGCTCGACCGCCTTTGCGAGCAGGGCCTTGACGTATTGGATCTGTAGGGCGCCGTCAACGGTGGCCGTGATGTTATCGGCCGCTGCTTGGCCCGCCACGAGGTTGTCCATCGGGGTGGAGAACAGTGGTAGGCCGTTCGCGTCTCGCTCCCGTGAGGAGACCACGATCCGCGGCTGGTCCCTGGGGGGTGCGCGGTTGGGTGGAGGTGGGGCGTCGTTCGCCGTTGACCCTGGCGGGGGCCGGGCGCTTCCTCCGGGTGGCGCGTTTTCGCAGATCGCGCGCTCGGCCACGCGGGCCGGGTCGTTCTCGTCGTCGAAGTTCAGGGCGCGCCCCTGGACGGTGGGGTTCAGGCGCGACCTGATTCACTGCTGGTGGTAGCGTGACAGCTCCTGTGCCGTCACCTGCTCGAGGCGAAATTTTTCGCGCTCGGCGTGCTCCTTGCGTACTGCCTCCGCCAGCTTCAGGTGGTGTTCCTCGACCTCCGTTGCCGTGGCGTTAGGAGGGATCGGGGTGGAGAAGGGATCCTCCGGCGGATCGGTGCCAGTCGCCATGTAGGTCGCGGCGTGGCGACCGGTCCCGTCATGGAGATCAGCGGAGTTTTCTGACCCGGAGTCGAAGTCGAAGATCTCAAGGATGGAGGGATCCTCGAAGTCTCCCACGTTGGAGACCTGGGTGACGGAACCCGCGGGTGAAGCCGCGGTGATGGATCCGACGAGTGACGCCAGAGTTGCCGAGTCGGCATCGTCGTTGAGGGCCGCGTCTTCCGCGGCCGCGGTGTTTTCGGCCACATCGCTGTGGGCCGAGTTGTACTCGGAGGCGAGGCGATGGATCATGTGGACCAAGCTCCCAGAGAGCCGGTCACGTGGAGGCGACTCGCAGATGCGAGCCTAGTCCTCCGAGACGATGACGTCGGTGAGGATGACGAAGAGACTGATCGTGCCGACTGGCAAGATCATGCTGTGCGTGACGGGTCGCGCCGCCGGGACGTAGCTACTCGGCAAGATCAGGAGCATCTCGCCGATCGCTATCATGCATCCGGTGGCGACCGACTCGTTGATGGGCAGATTGGATCTCGCTGCAGAACACCATCCAGACCGGCCAGGCCCCACGGTGGGCAACACTGTCGTGGGAATGACCACGGCAGACGCTGCAGTCGGCAGTGAGTAATAGAACGAAGGGCAAGGGCGGCCAGCCATCTGCGGTGCGAGATGAGGGTGGAGACACAGGGTTTTACCCAGGTTCGCCCCCCGGGAGGGTAAAGACCTACTCCTGCTAGATTATATTATGATGGAAGTACAAAGGGGAGAGCTCGACGGCTAGGCGGCGAGTCGCTTGGGCGGATGATGGAACGTATCCTCTACACGCCCTGTAGGGAGGTTTATATAGACTCACCCCCCTAGGGTTTACATATCTCAACCGAATCAGTTAAGGTTTCGGTATTCGTTTAACCTAATCCGACTGGGCCTATCTACTCTTTTGGGCCTTCAGCTTCCAGTCGCTTGGGTCCATGTCAAGTCTTGATCCAGTCGCCGTCCTGCAGGCCCACTCGCCGGTTCCTGGGCCAGTCGGAAATGTCCTGCTGGGTATACCCCGGTAGGCATATCCCCATCAAAATGGACAGTTGGTGGTAGGGGTTTGATAGGTTGGAACGCGTCCATTCCGGTCTAAGGGAAGGCTTCTGAAAGATCTTGTCTTGGTGAAACCAAGTCTTGTGGGGAAAGCGCACCACCTCTGCAGAGTGAAAAATCTAAGTACTTAGCCATGTCCCTGGCAAAGGACAATTTGAGCATCAAGACATGGAAGCTATCAAGAATCTCCTCATCCCAATTTCTAAGTTAAAAACTTGTGGTTGAACAAGGGTTGAAGGATCACCAATATCTATTGGGAGATGCCTTGGGTGATTTTGTCAAGCAAAAACTTAGTGTTTTCAAAAGATAAGGAAAATCTATTTTGAGCAATGCAAGCCTAAGCTCCACTTATCCAAATGAATATAGATGATAGACTCCACTATACTACCATAGTATCACTTGCCAATACAATTCAAATGTATTGACCCTTGTGGCTGTAACTTATTATGTTGCAGGTTTGTTTGATGTTAGAGAAGTTTATTGATTAGGATTACAAGTCTACAACCAACATGTCTACCTGTGGCACTTTGAAGATGAAGGACCCCATGCTATTCCTATATTCTGCTGCATTGTAATGAGATAGCCAAATGAGCTATGTAAGATGTAATAAATTATTTTATTCCTGGTTATAAAGTTGTATTATGACCTTTGTTTCTTGATATTACATCTTAACTGTGGATGCTAGCTATTGATCTAGGGACTAGCATTATAAACACAGGGATCTCTACCTTATTAAAGGTTGGGAACCTTACATATGGTATCAGAGCACTGCGTTGCCTGTAGGATTGTAACCCTAAGATTGGACAAAACCCCTTAGAAAAATAGGAGTTGTATTTGTTCCAAAACTTATTTACAAACAATCTTGTAAACTCTTTCCTCAACCATTTTTGGTTTTAACTCTACATCTCTTCTACTTCAACTTGATGGACAAAGCCTACCACATGGCCAAAGACTTCACCATGAGCAAAGGACTTCATCAACTCTAATGACTTCAACATCTTCAAGTGATTTCAACCTTATTCTCAACAAGGACTTCAACCTTGGATATCACTAAGGACTACAAGTGAGACAAGAAATGTTACTCAAGACTTGAAGACTAAGGAAACCAACTTAGAAAGAACCATCATCACTTTGAAGTTTTTGTGACCAAGAATCTTCCCAAGGATACAAAGATATCATTCAAGAGAATCAACTAAGAAGGATGGAAAGATCTTAAGTGAACCATATAGATGGACCACCATATTAAGTATAGATCAAACACACTAACTTATGTGGTGTAAGAAAAATATTTTACTGCTTAAAAATGTGCTTGAAACTTGTTGTTTGAGTGGAATGGTTGTTTGTGATTGCTTGCACATTGCTTGTGTAAATTGTGATGTGTGTGATTAGAATTGATTCCTTAGAAAATCTTTTGCCTATTCTAATCCCAATCCAACCCAAACAGATGACTACTCTAGGAAATTCCAACATCAAGGATAGTGACAACAACAACCAAGAGATGCACATGAGAGAACAACTACTAGCAAACCAAACCCAGTTGAACCAAGTGACAACTCATTTTTTAGCCAACAACAATGGATTAGACCCAACCATACAAAAGATTTGGAAAATTCAATCCCAATTGTTGCAAGGGATGGCCACTCAAATGATCAACATGGGAGACAACCTTTCCCAAGGAGTTTGTGACGATGTCAAAGATGATATTCTAGAAGGAACTCAAGCTTGCAATGTTTGTGGAGACAAGGATCACACTTCCAAGGAGCATGAAGATCAATGCCCCAATTGTGAAGAGAAACATCCAACAAATCAATGCCCCACATCTCAAGCTACTTGTTACCTATGTGTAGGAAATAATCATGTCCCTATCCAATGCCCCATCTATTCCATAGTTCAACAAAGGAAACAAGGTGGAGTGCATAAATAGTTTGTAAACCCTCATGAAGGAACAACTTCTACCAAGAAGGATGAAGGCAAAGTCAAAACTATGCATCATAAGGCCAAATCCAAAGTGATCACAAAGTGTTGCTACTCTTGTGAAGAAGAAGGTCATATCTCTAGTAAATTCCCCAAGAAGATACAACTGACTTCTCTATCCCATTCCAAATCTCATGGCTAATGCGTAATATACGGTGCTAGAATCACTGATATCAGGGGTTATTAAGTCCCTACTTGATTATCATTGTTGCAAGTAGAACTCTAAGTTCTATTTCTCCATTATATCATCACTTAGGATGATATCTATTATTTCTTTATTTGTGAAAATAATATTTTCTTTCTTTTATAGTATATATATGATAACACACAATTTGCAAATACTTTGATAAAGACTCTTCAAAGGACATGAGAAAGTGATGAACTTGCCTTGTGATGGCAAGATAGTGAAGTCTGATGCTTGCACTGGACCTTGAGCTTCTATGTCTACAAAAACATCATTATTGCCTGGTAAGGACAATATTTAAAGAAGAAAAATGATTATGCAAAGTAATGTAATGCATCATTTAATTTGATATGCATTCTCCCCATTATTAATGAAATTATTTTTAATAATAAAGGATTTATAAATATTAGTTTTTAATATTTATAATAGAATATTGTATTCTTTTATTTTATTTTCCTTTTATTTGACTTTTATTGATTTAATAATTCTTTTAAGAATTATCACTTAAACATCAAAAATTGTTATTAAATATTTGTTTAGTATTTTTTTTAAATACTTCAATATTAATACATGATGAAAGTGATTTTTATTTATTTTTATCATCTTTCAATAATTTTATAAAATTCCATAAGGAATATATAATTTACAAAATTCTTAATAAAATTTATAGGTCTGAAATTTCATATCTTAATTTATTTGGATAGTGTGGATTATTGTGAATCCAAAAATATTTTATTTATAATTTTTGGATTTTATTTTATTTTCTAGAATTTAATTAATTTCAGGGGTATTTTGGTATTTTCCTATTTATTAAAACAGGCCTTAAAGGTTTTTGGGCTGGCTTGTTCTTATTGGGCCCTGGTGGCCCATGAGACTTAGTTAAAACAGTCACCCCAAAGGGTTCTGGCCCACTCGGCCCACCTCCCCGCTGCCTCACCCCCAAGCTCACTCCTCTCCTCTTCTGCCCCCGACCCCGTGGTCGGTGATATCGCCGCCGATGATTCCCGCCTTCATGGGTCGTTCTGGTCGCCGCCGTGGTGCAGTAGGAGGTTGTCGACTACGCCCATCCTTTCTATCCAACTGGATTTGAGCATGGGGCTCTCCTGCGATGGATCGATGTCGTCTCGAGCCCTAGGGTTTGGGGCTTGGTGTGGATCTTGGCGCCGCCGCTTCCGTCGTGTGCTGTGGTGATTCACCTTTCCTCTAAATGTGGCTATGGTCGCCGCCGTGGCGCTGTATGGGTCGCAGCGCCCCCTGGGGGTGCTCCCCGTGCTGGCATGGTCGTCGGCCACCTCTGCTTCCTCTTCTGGTCTTCAGCGAGGACCTTTGGTGAGTTCTTTTCCTTTTCCCCTTGTGCTCTCTCTGTGCTCGATCATTCTATCCTAGATGTTGGTAGTGACCTCTCTGGTTACTGTCTTGTCCTGGTTAAGATAATTTGTTCCATTTAGGGTTCATATCCTAGTGTTGATTATCTATTGGATGAATTAGATCATGTGTGGATGACCTGTAAGCATGCTAAATGATCATTAGCTTGAGGCTTGTTGCTTGAGATGAACTATAATGTTTTTGGTGGCTTATTGGATGATTTTATGCTTAGATTTCATATGATCCAGACGATATAGTTGCTCTGAAATCAATCATTGGTATAGTCAATGGGTTTGATAACTTATCCCTGTCCTTACTTGATTAAGGATAATGAGTATGGTGTGATGTAATCATTGTCCTAGTGCTGTTGGCTTGAGAATTCATATGTAGTTTGAGATCACAATGATCTTAGACAGTGAAGAGTTACATAGGAATGTCCTAATTATGATTCCTGTAATGACAGGAAAATGATTGGTAGATTGATTGCTTGAATCTGTGATACTGGAATGCTTATTCTGATTTATGTAGAATTGTTCTCGTGACACCATATTTGTATGGCACACAAGATTGATTCTAATCCATTGATTGGGTTGGTTTAAGCTTAAGACAAGCTTGTCTTCAAAAGATAAGTAGATATGTTCTTTGCTAGAATCCCTAAGACCAATGATGTTGGCCTGAGGCTTAGGGATTAGGCTTTATCTAGTTGATTCATCTGGATAGTCCTGGTAGTGGTACCAGCTATTGTTTCTTGAATCAAAGCTTGGAGAAAAATGATGGTAGGCTTGATTATTATATGGATCCAAAAGATTAGCTTCTAAGGTGCTACCCTTATCTTAGGGATGTGCCTAGAAATTAAATCTTAGCTATATTTGTGCTTGAATTGAAATATATAGCTTGACAACCAAAGAAATGATGTTGTTCTGAGTTTTGGTTGGATCCTTGTACTTTGCTGCTTGCTTTTAGAGTTTAAAATCTCAATGATGGATTCACCCCACTTGGGTGCTTTCTGAGAGTTTTCTTCATAAAACAACACATGCTTCTGTTTAGATAATATGATTAGATCATGTGATGGTTTTATGATACTCACTACAAAAACTGATGATTATGGAGTTGGGTGGTGATGTTGATCTTGTTTTGCTGAGCTCCTGTGCTTGACCTTGAGCTAGCCTGATCCTCCTAGCTCCTGGACTTGGTCTTGCTGTCCACCTGATCCTTCCCCCTCCTTATGTCACCATCCTGGTGATGTGATTCTAGCTATGGTTGGTTTGGCTGCTGGCTGCTGTGCTTGGTTTAGCTGCTGGCTGCTAAGCTTGATGTGTAGAAGCAAATGATTGATGTGGTTGTGTGTTTCCCCACGGCTGTGTTGATGGTTTTGTGTTGCTGGGCTGTTACTATGGTGCTGACAGCACACACCATGCATTTTGGTGTGTGTCCTGCCTGTGTGCTTGATGTGCACTTGTGGATATGCTCTGGACTTGAGAATTAATTTGATCTGATTAATTTTACCTGGCTGGTGAAACTTGCCCCTCCTTGCTGTCATTTGAATTTTTAGCTTAAAATTTATGAAAGATAGATCTTTTCATATTGGTGAAACTTGCCCCTTTTTATAAATTACTCAATGATGAATCTTGATCAGTGCACTTCACTGACATGTCTGAGAGTAAAACATTATTCATCCTAACTTTCTTTATTTTCTTGTTTGTGTTTGTTTTGCAGGTACCAAACTTTGAAATCCAGACTTTTAGTCTAGGTTTTTATTTTTCTTTGTAGATTAGGCAAATGTAATATTCTTATTCCTTTGTAATATTTATTTTATTCGTTTGTAATCTTAATTATTATTTTGTGATAAAGATTATATTATTATCAATAAAAAAATATTATTATTCTTTATTCATTTGTGATTGTGAAGTTTGTGGATAATTTCAATAAGTTACATTTTTGTAACTTATTTATTGAATAAAAATTATGAAACAAATATTCATATTCTTAATTTTCTTTCTTTAAATAAAGTTTGAGTTATATTGGTTAACTTTTAATCAAATCAAGATTTAAACATTATCAAAAAATCATTTGAATTATAATTCAAACACTCAAGTTTAAAATTCAAATTCATTTCCCAAAACACATAATTCCTCAAAGATCATATCAAAGTTTATAGCAATCATTCTTTAAGGCTAAATCTAATCTCAAAGTATGAAATAAACCTTGATCACTTTAAGTTTATATTTGGCAAAAAATTTACCCACATTTTCATAGATGAATGCATGCAACATTTTAATTTCATTAATCTACCCTTCGTTAGTTCCTAATTGCTGGGATGTTACAGACTTCCTCCCTTAAATTAAACTTCGTCCCGAAGTTTGTTGAGATGTACCTAAATAGTTCTGGATAGGCTTTCCTTAAATCCTCCTATTTCTCCCAGGTAGCTTCTCTTTTAGGGTGATGTTCCCACTGTACTTTGAAATACTTGATTGCTCTGTTCCTCAACCTTTTCCAGTTTTCTTCTAGAATCTTACAGGGTTTTTCAATATAGGTCAAGTCTGCTTGTAGTTCTATTTCCTGATGTGTGATTGCATCATCTAGAACTTTCAAACATTTACGAAGTTGTGACACATGGAAAACATTATGCACTTGAGGCAATCTTGATGGTAACTCTAAAGCATAAGCTATAGTTCCGTTTTGACTCAATATATTGAATGGTCCAACGTATCCCGGACTCAATTTTCCTTTAACTCCAAACCTTTTCACTCCTTTCATTGGACTTACTTTCAAATATACCATATCTCCCACTTCTGGATGCCATGATCTTCGACTTTGATCCGCATAACTTTTCTGCCTACTCTGAGCTATTTTTAGTCTATCCCTGATCTTATCAATGATATCTTGTCTTTCCTTGATATAATATGGCGCAAATTCTTTGCTGCTTCCAGGCTCATACCAACATATCGGCGATCTACACTTCCTTCTATACAGAACTTGGTATGGAGCTGCCTTCAGACTACTCTGATAGCTATTGTTGTAGGAAAATTCTGCCAATGGTAGATGATCTTCCCATGTACCTCCAAAATCTAGTGCACAAGCTCTTAACATGTCTTCTAGTATTTGATTTGTTCTTTCAGTTTGACCTCCTGTCTCAGGATGATATGCTGTGCTGAAATCTAACTTTGAACCAAGTGTTTCATGCAATTGTTTCCAAAATGCTGAAGTAAACACTGATCCCCTATCAGTTACGATCTTTTTGGGTACTCCATGCTTACTTACTATCTCTTTGACATATACTTCTACTAACTTCTCAGCATTATCTTTTTGATTCACCAGAATAAAATGTGCACTCTTAGTGAGTCTGTCCATAATTACCCATATCATATCCTTCCTTTTTGGTGTCATGGGCAATCCTGTGATGAAGTCCATACCTATTTCCTCCCACTTCCATTCAGGAATTTCCAAGGGTTGAAATGGCCATGCTGGACTTTGATGTTCAGCCTTCACCCTTTGGCAAGTATGGCATTCAGATACATATTTAGCAATGTCCCTTTTCATGTTATTCCACCAGAACAGTTCTTTCAAATCCATATACATCTTAGTACTTCCCGGATGTATAGAATATGGTGTTTCATGTGCTTCTCTGAGTATGATATCACGAATCTCAATCACATCTAGAACACAAAGACGGTCTTGGAACCATAAAGATTCATAATCCACAATGTGAAAAACTGATTTTTGCCCTTGAGATATCCTCCGAATTTCCTCAGCAATAAAAGGATCTTCTGCTTGATGTCTAAAAATTTCTTGCTTAAGATCACTGTCCTGCTCTGCAACTACCTGCATAGTAGCTAATCCTCCAACAACCTCTGTTCTAATGAATTGAAATTCTAATCTTTCCAAGTCCATTTGTCACTCCTTTGGTAGCTCCCTATTGCTAGGCTGAATATCTGCACTCTTTCTTCTTAAAGCATCTGCTACAACATTTGCTTTCCCTGGGGTATAGTTGATTGTTAAATCATAATCCTTGATTATTTCCAACCAACGCTTCTGTCTCATATTCAATTCTTTTTGAGTGAAGAAATATTTGAGACTTTTATGGTCAGTGTATAACTCACATCTGGCTCCATATAGGAAATGCCTCTGTCCTTTCAGCGCAAAAACTACTGCTGCTAACTCTAAATCATGAGTTGGATAGTTGACTTCATGTGGTTTCAGTTGTCTTGAACCGTAAGAAATCACTTTCCGATCTTGCATTAGTACACAACCTAGACCTTCTTTAGATGCATCACAATATACTGTGAAGTCCTTCCCTGTTTCAGGAACTGCTAAGATTGGAGTTGTGGTTAACCTAGTCTTCAACTCTTGAAAACTTGCTTCGCATTTCTCATCCCACTTGAATGGTGTATTCTTCCTTAATAATTTGGTCATGGGTCCGGCTATTTTGGAGAAACCCTCAATGAATCTTCGATAATAACCAGCCATTCCTAAGAAACCTCGAATTTGCTTCACATTGATTGGTGCAGTCCACTCTAGTACTGACTGAACTTCAGATGGATTCACAGCAATTCCATCCTTCCTGATCACATGACCGAGGAATTCTACCTTATCTAGCCAAAATTCACACTTACTGAACTTAGCATAAAGTTTGTGTTCTCTTAAAGTTTGCAATGCTATTCTCAAATGATCAGCATGCTCTTCCTTATCCTTGGAATATATCAGAATATCATCAATAAAGACTATGACGAACTTGTCCAAATATGGCATGAAGATCTTGTTCATCAGATTCATGAATATTGTCGGTGCATTGGTCAAACCAAATGGTACTACCAGATACTCATGGTGTCCATATCTTGATACAAATGCTGTCTTTGGAACATCTTCCGGTTTGATTTTTATTTGATGGTATCCAGATCTTAAATCAATCTTCGAAAATACACCAGCCCCTTTCACTTGATCAAACAAATCTTGAATTCTTGGTAAAGGATACTTATTCTTGATAGTAACGTTGTGTTTAGGTTTCTATAATCACCACACATTCTTCTTCCACCATCTCTCTTATCCACAAAGATTACGGGTGTTCCCCATGGAGATACACTCTCCTGAATAAATCCTTTTCTGGCTAACTCATCAATTTGCTATTTGAGTTCTTTTAACTCTTTGGGTCCCATTTTATATGGTGCTTGAGCTATTGGTGATGTGCCAGGAATTAGGTCAATAGTGAATTCTATCTCCCGGTCTAGTGGCATTCCCGGTAGCTCTGCTGGAAAAACATCTTGAAATTCATTTACTATAGGAATCTCTTCCAATTTGACCTCTCTCATTGAGTTCAGCTGCAGATCCACCATGATATGAATGTACTTATATGCTTGGTAAACTATCCTTGCTCCACTTGGAGTTTTGATTGAGACAGTTTTCTCCTTACAATTTATCTGAGCTCCGTGTTCCATCATCCAATCCATTCCCAGCACTACTGCAATTCCCTTCAAGGGAATCACATAAAGGTCTGGGAAATATGTATAACCACAGATCGAGATAACCTGATCTTGTTTTATGTGGCGTACAATCACATTCCCTCCTGTCGTAACTACGGTCATAGGACTTTCTAACGTTGCCCTTCTAATCCCGAACTTATCACAAAATTCTTCAGAAATGAATGAAGTAGTTGCACCAGTATCAAATAGAACTTCGCCGGGATTGGTAAGGATATTGAGCGTACCTATCACTGCATGCCCCGAATTATCCACCTCCTCGAGGGTTGCACAATTCAGTTTCCCGGTAGGTTGGTTCCTCTTGCCATTGTTGTTCTTGACATTATTTCCTCCTTTATTGGGTTGTCCATTTCCTCCACTGGCTTGTCCTCCTCCCTTGGTAGGCCAACCTCCTGGCGGTTTGCTCGGACAATCTGGCTTGATATGTCCCTTCTGACCACAACCGTAACAGATCACTACAGGATTTTTGCATTCCCTCTAGAAATGCCCTGGAATTCCACAAATGTTACAAATAACATTCCTTATCGGATTGGATTGATTTCCACCACTGCCCTTGTTATTGTTATTGTTATTGTTGCCATAATTCCTGTTCCGAGGTTTGAACTCCAGGTTAGGTTTAGGTTTTCTTGCTTGAATCCTCTTAGTTTCATTTTTGGCTCTCTTCCTCCTATCCTCTTGGACATTCTTATAATCATCTTCAAAAGTAATGGCTGCATCCAACAACTGCTGATAAGTTTGCTTATTGGCTAACCTTAGCTGCATCTTCACAAATGGATTTAATCCACGCAGGAAACGCTTCTTCTGCTTCTCTTCAGTGTTGACATCCTCCTCAGCATAGCGAGACAGTTGACTAAACTCCCGGATGTACTTCATGACACTAGTATATCCTTGCTGAAGCTCCTCAAATTCTCTCCGCTTCAACTCCATAATGCTTTCCGGAACATGATATTCACGGAACCTCTGCTTGAACTCTTCCCAGGTAAACTCCCTTCCTGGTGGTTGCATGGCCAACTGATTCTCCCACCATGATGTTGCGGGTCCTGTCAGAAGATGAGTTGCATACCTCAATTTCTCCTCATCATTGCAACCTATAGTCTTCAGCTTCCTTTCAGTATCTTCTAGCCAATCTTCTGCATCCATTGGTTCAGGAGCTGATGCAAAAAGGTAACGGTCTTGCATCCTGGAAATCAGATAGACTCACGCATCCACCTTCAGGTGCCCTCTGATTCGCTCATCCCAGCAGCTCTTCCATGAACTTGTTCTGGGTTTCTTGCATCATTTGCATTCATTGCATAAAGTTCTGCTCCATTAACGGCCTCATTGGTGGTGGTGGTAATGCTCCTTGATTTTCTGCATCCGCATCGGCCTTCTCCTTGGCCTCTCGCTCCATCCGCTGCTGCTCAGTTTCCATTTCTACACCCGTATCCATGACCCTCTAGTCCTGCAACATAAAGTGAATACTCATAATTACATCATGCATATGTGTTCTGAGCTCGACTTTACGCACAGAACTAGTTACATAATGAAGATCCAAAGAAAATCCAAATATGCATTTCACATATTATACATAATATCATAATGATACAAAGTTCTTACAACATATACCATATAGGTATAATTACAAAACTACCGTATTCATCTCACTACCTTATTACTTGGAGTACAATACACGGTACTTGATATCACTAACTAGTTGCCTCCTTCTAGTAGTAACTATGCTCATCATACATGCCTGATATCCAATCGTGATGACGTGTTGTTCATCGCACAGTTTGTGGAACAAATGGCCTTCCAGAAGGAACATACTCTGTATTTGAAGTGTCAGGACTTGAGTCATTACTCAACCTGAGGGCATTGACTCCCTCCAGCTCAGCTGAAAAGTCTTCAGAAACATATTCAACATTATCTCCAGCCTTCATCTCCTGAGCTTCATTCCTTCAGTTGTCAACAGGATACGCAGATCCTGCTGCTTCCCACGTGCTCTCTTGGGCAAGATAGTTGAACACTGGATAATGTATATTCCTTGGTTTTGAGAAGATGTTGATGATTCAAACACTCTCTCCTCAGGATCTTCTTCTTCATCCTGATCATCTATTGACATGGTATTTCTACTACTATTACTAGGGTTAATTCTTGCACCCATCCACCTGGATTGTCCAACATTTCTTTCAGAACCATCTGTGGACATCTGGTGTTCTTGAGATATTTCATACGATCCCATTCTCCAACCATCCAAATTCTCAATAGGAAGTTCTGAGTCAGAACCCTCCTCTGATCCCTGTGGTACTGCATACCTCATATCCATAGTAGGATCATTTATAGGTTCAGGTCTTGGTGAATAAGGATATGGTACAAAAGATTCAGGATCTATAGGTATATCCGTAAAGATAGGTATTGCGCTACTGCCTGCTTCCTTCTCTAACTGGAATGCTAACTGCTTCCTCCTTTCCGGATCAGTTAGATCCTCTAACATATCATTTTTATCTTCAACAATCACTTGATGTGTCTTATAAAAAGACGCAACGAGTGTTCGGTATCTATCCATAAACTTGGAAGCTAACTTAGGATGCTTCTTAACCAAAGTAAGATGATCCGATATAGGCTCCGAGTCTATAGAATCATGAGGTGTCACAGAGAATGTGCTACCTTCTAACTCCTTGGTTTTATGCTCCCGGATATTAGCTATCGCCTCCACAACAGCAACATGATATGCTGCTAAATGACTCCTACCTTCTCCTACAGGTAGATCTTGATATAATCCAAGCTCCTCTGGGAGTTGGATACTCACACGATACTTGGATAACATCCGGCCATCAAGGTAAGTGATAGTGTTCACTGGAATTCTAGTTGGACAACTAAAGATCTTTAAAAGCCGACGAAGTTGGTCTGTGAATGATCCTTGATAATCATCAAGAGTCTCCTCTTTCCTTACCAAAGTCTGTTTTGGAAACTTTGGTGCCATACCTCTGTATATCAGAAAAATAGTTTTGATTAGTTATCAAATAATATATTGCAGCATAACAAAGAATTATCACTAAAATATATAATGAAATATTCTCAATTGAATACCCATTATATTACTTTTAGAGAATTCTTTATCGTTGCTAAGCTTTCCTACAGGTAATACCCTTTACTAGGTTTCCAACCTAAGGTCAAATAAATTTGCTCTGATACCAACTGCGGTGACCCAACATACCACTTCATGTGTAGTACACTATAGTCGTTGACATGACACTCATAGAACACCATTCTGTAAATATCACATCCCTCAGAGTGGTACAACAGAAACATTGCGGGTCCATATTACAAACATACACACATTATTATTATTACAATATCGGAAGTTCAAGACTTCCTAAAGATTCAACGTACAAACCAAAATATAAAGTGTTTCAGCGGAATTTTAAAAGTAGCAACTCTGACTAGGAGTTGAGCTCAACAGCTTATTCTATAGAGTTTATGCTGCTCGGCTCCGTTGGTTACTACTACCCCCGTTTCAGGGCTTAAGGCGCACAGGCTTTTCAAAGCAAAGTTTGACCAAAAAATTGAGCAACAAAATCTTAATTATATTGTACATAATTAGTACCGTTGGATTCGTATTGAAAAATACTTTCCAGTGATACTAGTTTTATACCAAAACTCTTTACGTATTTAGAGTAATTCTTGGTCAAAGAAAAAACACGCAAAACGAGGACGCCTTAAGCCTTGAAACGGAGGGAGTACTAACTAGGATACTTAGTTGGATTCGTTATCGTCGACACCATATCGGATTTCATAATCCACTCCTTCAACACCTCCGGACAGATCAGGTTCCTCGTAGAACACATCTTCTTGACATTCAGCTGCATACATTGGCACGTCTTCGGGATCCTCAGAGTCTAAGCAATGGATCAAAGGAAAGGATGAGTAACAACGTTACCCAACAAGTTCATTATATGCAAGGTGGGAAGTTTGATGCTTTAACTACCACCTCGGATTATAAATCCTTGGCACTATGCAATTTTTGTAAATCTTTCTTCAAAGATTGATTTTATTATGAAAATCTATGACCATCAGTCTTCACAGGTTGACCAGAACTTTCATGGAGTTCCTTTCCTGCCGCGTTCGTAGCTCCTTTTCAAAACAGGGAGTAACAAGTTACAGTTCTTACACTTTGCAGAGGTGCGTTACTTTACCCATGAGAGATCAACTCCTTGTTGCACAACCAGGCGTACTTTCTTGTCCACAATTCCATGATGTGGGGCCTAGTAGTTGGTCCAAGCCAATCACTACCCCCTTCGCGACCTCGCATGCCTCCTTGGTGTACACCATGCCCACATAATGAATTACGGCAATGGTTTGTACAAACCGTTAGATGCCAGAACTATCATGGGACGATGAGGGTCCCACCCATATGCTGCATATCCTCTACGAATTACCAATTAATATGCACGCTACGAGGATAGAAGCCACGACCTGCACATCCGGCTTCATGCGAGAGGAAGAAGATACAGCTGACTTCTATGTCCCATTCCAAATCACATGGCTAACGCGTAATATATGGCGCTAGAATCACTAATGTCAGGGGTTATTAAGTCCCTACTTGATTATCATTGTTGCAAGTAGAACTCTAAGTTCTATTGCTCCATTATATCATCACTTAGGATGATATCTATTATTTCTTTATTTGTGAAAATAATATTTTCTTTCTTTTATAGTATAAATACTTTGATAAAGACTCTTCAAAGGACATGAGCAAGTGATGAACTTGCCTTGTGATGGCAAGGTAGTGAAGTCTGATGCTTGCACTGGACCTTGATCTTCTATGTCTACAAAAACATCATTATTGCCCGTAAGGACAATATTTAAAGAAGCAAAATGATTATGCAAAGTAATGTAATGCATCATTTAATTTGATATGCATTCTCCCAATTATCAATAAAATTCTTTTTAATAATAAAGGATTTATAAATATTAGTTTTTAATATTTATAATAGAATATTGTATTCTTTTATTTTATTTTCCTTTTATTTGACTTTTATTGATTTAATAATTCTTTTAAGAATTATCACTTAAATATCAAAAAAATTATTAAATATTAGTTTAGTATTTTTTAAAAAAATACTTCAATATTAATACATGATGAAAGTGATTTTTATTTATTTTTATCATCTTTCAATAATTTTGTAAAATTCCATAAGGAATATATAAATTACAAAATTCTTAATAAAATTTATAGGTCTGAAATTTTATATCTTAAATTATTTGGATAGTGTGGATTATTGTGAATCCAAAAATATTTTATTTATAATTTTTGGATTTTATTTTATTTTCTAGAATTTAATTAATTTCAGGGGTATTTTGGTCTTTTCCTATTTATTAAAACAGGCCTTAAAGGTTTCTGGGCTAGCTTGTTCTTATTGGGCCCTGGTGGCCCATGAGACTTAGTTAAAACAGTCACCCCGAAGGTTTCTGGCCCACTCGGCCCACCTCCTCGCTGCCTCTCACCCCCCGAGCTCACTCCTCTCCTCTTTTGCCCCCCGACCCCGTGGTCGTTGATATCGCCGCCGACGATTCCCGCCTTCATGGGTCGTTCTGATCGCCGTCATGGTGCAGTAGGAGGTTGTCGACTACGCCCATCCTTTCTATCCAACTGGATTTGAGCATGGGGCTCTCCTGCGATGGATCGATGTCGTCCCGAGCCCTAGGGTTTGGGGCTTGGCGTGGATCTTGGCGTCGCCGCTGCCGTTGTGTGCTGTGGTGATTCACCTTGCCTCTAGATGTGGCTATGGTCGCCATCGTGGCGCTGTATGGGTCGCAGCGCCCCCCTGGGGGTGCTCCCCGTGCTGCCATGGTCGTCGGCCACCTCTGCTTCCTCTTCTGGTCTTCAGCGAGGACCTTTGGTGAGTTCTTTTCCTTTTCCCCTTGTGCTCTCTCTCTATGCTCGATCATCCTATGCTAGATGTTGGTAGTGACCTCTCTGGTTACTGTCTTGTCCTGGTTAAGATAATTTGTTCCATTTAGGGTTCATATCCTGGTGTTGATTATCTATTAGATGAATTAGATCATGTGTGGATGACCTGTAAGCATGCTAACTGATCATTAGCTTGAGGCTTGTTGCTTGAGATGAACTATAATGTTTCTGATGGCTTATTGGATGATTTTATGCTTAGATTTCATATGATCCAGATGATATAGTTGCTCTGAAATCAATCATTGGTATAGTCAGTGGGTTTGATAACTTATCCCTGTCCTTACTTGATTAAGGATAATGAGTATGGTGTGATGTAATCACTGTCCTAGTGTTGTTGGCTTGAGAATTCATATGTAGTTTGAGATCACAATGATCTTAGACAGTGAAGAGTTACATAGGAATGTCCTAATTATGATTCATGTAATGACAGGAAAATGATTGGTAGATTGATTGCTTGAATCTGTGATGCTGGAATGCTTATTCTGATTTATGTAGAATTGTTCTTGTGACACCATCTTTGTATGGCACACAAGATTGATTCTAATCCATTGATTGGGTTGGTTTAATCTTAAGACAAGCTTGGCTTTAAAAGATAAGTAGATATGTTCTTTGCTAGAATCCCTAAGACCAATGATGTTGGCCTGAGGGTTAGGGATTAGGCTTTATCTAGTTGATTCATCTGGATAGTCCTGGTAATGGTACCAGCTATTGTTTCTTGAATCAAAGCTTGGAGAAAAATGATGGTAGGCTTGAGCATTATATGGATCCAAATGATTAGCTTCTAAGGTGCTACCCTTATCTTAGGGTTGTGCCTAGAAATTAAATCTTATCTATATTTGTGCTTGAATTGAAATATATAGCTTGACAACCAAAGAAATGATGTTGTTCTGAGTTTTGGTTGGTTCCTTGTACTTTGCTTCTTGATTTTAGAGTTTAAAATCTCAATGATGGATTCACCCCACTTGGGTGCTTTCTGAGAGTTTGCTTCATGAAACAACACATGCTTCTGTTTAGATAATATGATTAGATCATGTGATGGTTTTATGATACTCACCACAAAAACTGATGATTATGGAGTTGGGTGGTGATGTTGATCTTGTTTTGCTGAGCTCGTGTGCTTGACCTTGAGCTAGACTAAACCTCCTAGCTCCTAGACTTGGTCTTGTTGTCCACCTGATCCTTCCCCCTCCTTATGTCACCATCCTGGTGATGTGATTCTGGTTGTGGTTGGTTTGGCTGCTGGCTGCTGTGCTTGGTTTAGCTGCTGGCTGCTAAGCTTGATGTGTAGAAGCAAAATATTGATGTGGTTGTGTGCTTGCCCACGGCCGTGTTGATGGTTTTGTGTTGCTGGGCTGTTGATATGGTGCTGATAGCACACACCATGAATTTTGGTGTGTGTCCTGCCTGTGTGCTTGCTGTGCACTTGTGGATATGCTCTGGACTTGAGAATTACTTTGATCTGATTACTTTTACCTGGCTGGTGAAACTTTCCCCTTGTAACACCCCCGGTCACTCCGGACCGATGCCTGTCACTTGTGGCAGCTCAATAGGATCTCTAGACTAACCCCACAGACCAACACTTGTCTTTTCTGTGCACTTTGTCCTCAGTCGTGCGCACCCGGTACCCACTTCCCAGTCGGTCACCCATCCTAGAATTGATCTAGGCCAAGCACGCTTAACCTTAGAGTTCTTTTCGAGTGAGCTTCCGGAAAAGAAGTTGCAACTTGTTGGTATGGGTTTCCTATCAATCCTATTGAGCCATGCGTCGGGGTCTTACATACACCCACCCTTAGAAGATCGATGTCCTCGTCGATCAACCACAAGCCAGGAACGTCCCCTCTTGGCACACGTATGTGCTCCAGTGCCGGCACATTGCCATGCCATGTCCACTCCGGGCCACACGCGCAATGCTACACATGTCCGCCACTGACTAGCACATGCCCATGTAACCGCGAGGGTCGGCTCTGATACCACTTGTAACACCCCCGGTCACTCCGGACCGACGGCTGTCACTTCTGGCAGCTCAATAGGAGCTCTAGACTAACCCCATAGACCAACACTAGTCTTTTCTACGCACTTTGTCCTCACTCGTGCGCACCCGGTACCCACTTCCCGGTTGGTCACCCATCCTAGAATTGCTCTAGGCCAAGCACGCTTAACCTTAGAGTTCTTTTCGAATGAGCTTCCGAAAAAGAAGTTGCAACTTGTTGGTATGGGTTTCCTATCAATCCTATTGAGCCATGCGTCAGGGTCTTACACCCCTCCTTGCTGTCATTTGACTTTTTGGCTTAAAATTTATGAAAGATAGATCTTTTCATATTGGTGAAACTTGCCCCTTTTTATAAATTACTCAATGATGAATCTTGATCAGTGCACTTCATTGACATGTCTGAGAGTAAAACATTATTAATCCTAACTTTCTTTATTTTTTTTGTTTGTGTTTGTTTTGCAGGTACCAAACTTTGAAATCAAGACTTTTAGTTTAGGTTTTTATTTTTCTTTGTAGATTAGGCAAATGTAATATTCTTATTCCTTTGTAATCTTTATTTTATTTTTCTGTAATCTTAATTATTATTTTGTAATAAACATTATATTATTATCAATAAAGAAATATTCTTATTCTTTTTTTATTTGTGATTGTGAAGTTTGTGGATAATTTCAATAAGTTACATTTTTGTAACTTATTTATTGAATAAAAATTATGAAAAAATATTCATATTCTTAATTTTATTTCTTTAAATAAAGTTTGAGTTATATTGGTTAACTCTTAATCAAATCAAGATTTAAATATTATCAAAAAATCATTTGAATTATAATTCAAACACTCAAGTTTAAAATTCAAATTCATTTCCCAAAACACATAATTCCTCAAAGATCATATCAAAGTTTTATAGCAATCCTTCTTTAAGGCCAAATCTAATCTCAAAGTATGAAAGAAACCTTGACCACTTTAAGTTTTTATTTGGCGAAAAATTTACCCACATTTTCACAGATGAATGCATGCAACATTTCAATTTCCTTAATCTACCCTTCGTTAGTTCCTAATTGCTGGGATGTTACATTTGGCCCAAGGATCATGAAGGGACTGCCAGTACCAAACTTTCAACTGGCCAGAGGAAAAAAGACTTACGATGGAAGCACAAAGCCTGAGGACTGGCTTATAGATTATGGAACTATTGTAAAAATTGCGTAGGGAAATTTGAGATGAGCAGATGCTAGAGGGGCCAGCACGGGTGTGGCTGAATAACTTTCCACCCGGAAGCATCAACAGCTGGATTGATTATCAGGATGCTTTTGTGAGCAATTTCACAAGCGCCTACAAGAGTTCGAATCGCCCGCAACAGCTAGCAATGTGCAAACAAAGGCCGAATGAGACAGACAGAGAAATCCTCACAAGATGGTGCACAATGCGCAACTCTTGTGAAGGAGTATTCGAATCACATGCCATTGCATGGTTCGCACAAGGATGCAGACATGGAAGTGTGCTATGGCAAAGGTTATAGAGAGATATGCTGGCAAGTTTGGCAGAAACAATAAGAATCGCCAACTCATATGCGTTAGGAGATCCGACTCAGCCTCTGCTCATGTCGGCAGACGGGATGACTGAGACTTAGATCTATGACGCGGTCGGATCGCAAAGGCGCCAGGAAAGAGGCGAGTATAGAAGCAAGAGAAGAGATGAAAGGCCTGACTACAGGTACAGTTCAACTCAAGTTGCGGCTGTAAGTCAGGATCATCCAGATGCAGGAAGTAACCAGCATCAAAGGATAAATGGGCAACAACAGTGTATACCAAAGAATGATGGCAAAAAGCCATATGAACAAAGAAATCCATATCAGGACAGGTAGAAATATACTTATGAGATGATGTTGGACCAACGTGTAAGTTCCACACGCCGAGTCCGAGTAAGCTGGCAAATCACACAACAATACAATGCACTTGGTTTCAGAAAGGAGATAGAGTGGATTCACCGATTAAGAAACTACCACCACTCCCCTTCCACCACTCACGGGAGGCAATGCTCAAGTTGTGGGAGCTGAACATAGATACGAAAACAGGCAGCCGAGGTATCATAATCAAGAAAGAAGAGAGGTTGTGCATCAGGTGCATAACCCAAGAAGTGACGACGCTCATGTCGGCCATGGAACCAGAAATGAGTACAGAGAACACCATCAGAGCTATGTCGTATTCGTCACAAAGATGAATGAAAAAAAGAGTCAGCAGAGATGGATGATGGAAGTGAATGCCACAATGCCGGCAATTCCAAAGTACATGCAATGGTCTGAACAGGAGATAACTTGGAGCATAAAGGATCACCCCAAGATCATTCCAACACCAGGAGGTTATGCGCTTGTCTTGGATCCAACTTTCATGGGCCCTGATATCAATTTGAAATTTTCCAAGGTACTGATCAATGATGGCAGTAGCATCAACATCATGTACAAGGATACCATGCTCAAGTTAGGCATCACTATGAACATGTTGGAGCTAACTAAGACAACTTCCATGGCATTGTGCCAGGATTATCCTGTGAGCCAATTGGCAAGATCTAGGTTGACGTCTTATTCGGCAACAGAGAAAACTATCGTACTAAAGCCATAGAGTTTGAGGTGGTTGACTTGGTCAGCTTGTACCATGCTTCAGGCCGGCTATGGCAAAGTTTATGGCTACTCCTCACATTGCTTACTTGAAGATGAAACTGCCAGGTCCATGTGGAGTTATCACAGTCGAAGGAGACTACAAAATATCTATTGCTTGTGCCTCAGCCGGATCTTCACTGGCTGATTCACTGGTCATAGCACAGGAAAAGCATCAAATGATGGAAGTGGCAGCATTGGTCAAAGCAGCACAAATGTCCATGCTGGCACTTACTAACCCGCATGGCAGTGTGTCATTCCATGCTACCAAGGAAACCAAGAAGGTATATGTGGATGAAACTTTCCCAGAGCGCACAGTTACCATTGGTGCTGGACTGACTAACAAATAGGAAAGCGAGCTCACCAGCTTCCTCCATGAGAATCGGGATGTCTTTGCATGGTCCACACAGGACTTGCAAGGAGTTCCAGGGAGCTGGATGAGCATTCTCTTTATGTAAGGCCAGATGCCAAGACGGTGAAGCAAACCCTCCGCCGCTTCGCCGAAGATAGGAGGAAAGTGATAGCTGCCGAGATAGCCAGGCTCTTAGCTGTCGGATTTATCATGGAAGTATTGCACCCAGATTGGTTGTCAAATCCAGTCTTGGTCGAGAAGAAAAAGGATGACCCGAACGTGGCAGTGGTGTGACGCATGTGTATTTATTACACGAACCTCAATAAGGCATGTCCAAAAGATCTATTTCTCCTGCCACGGATTGATCAAGTCATAGACTCTACTGTCTGGTGTGAGTTGTTGTCATTTGTGGACGCGTATTCTGGTTTCCACCAGATACCACTGAATCCGAATGATCAAATAAAGACATCTTTTATCACCCCGTATGGGGCTTATTGCTATCGTACCATGCCATTTGGATTGAGAAATGTAGGTGCAACATATCAAAGATGCATGCAAAAATGCTTGCAAGATCAATTGGACAAAATGTTCAAGTATACGTCGATGACGTGGTGATAAAACCAAGCAAAGTCATACTCTAATTGAGGACTTGCGTCAAACATTCGCAAACTTAAGAAGATTCCGGATGAAACTTAACCCGGAAAAATGCACATTTGGTGTCCCGGCCAGAAAGTTACTTGGATTCCTTGTATCCAGCCGAGGAATTGAGGCTAACTCGACAAAGATCAGGGCCATCGAAAGAATGGAATTGCCAAAAACCCTCAACGATGTCCAGAAGTTCATAGGATGCCTGGCCTCGTTGAGCAGATTTATTAGTCGGCTAGGTGAAAAATCCCTACCACTATATCAACTGATGAAAAAATCAGACAAATTCACATGGATACAGCAATCTAATAGCGCTTTCCGTGAACTAAAAAAGATGTTGGCAACAACACCAATATTAGCGTCACCACTATCCAAGGAGCCGATGTTGCTTTATGTCGCCGCAACCAACAGAGTTGTAAGTGCAGTAATAGTGGTGGAGCGCGAAGAAGAGGGAAAACTAGTCCAAAGGCCAGTTTATTACCTGAGCGAAGTGCTCTCCACATCAAAGCAAAATCACCCCCATTACCAAAAAATGACGTATGGGGTGTATATGGCAACAAAGAAGCTGGAGCATTATTTCCAAGAACACCCAATCCGGGTAATATGTGAGGCACCTATCTCAGATATATTGGGCAGCAAAGATGCCAGTGGCCGAGTCGCAAAATGGGCCGTAGAGTTAGCACCATATGTAGGGGTTCGTAGCATGGAAAACAAAAAATTTCTATCGCATACAAACAAACAAGCCAATATCTATCTACTAGATTGTAGCAACGAGTCGATGGAATAACTTACCCTCGAAGATTCCAAAGCGTTTAACGAGAGCGGATTCTCGTGGGTGATGTAGTCGTACTCTTCCCGATCTCAAGATCGTGTAGACGATCCTTCCGGCGCTGCGTTCCGGCAGCGCTCCCGCAGTCGGTCACACGTTCGGTACTCGACGAAGACCTTCCTCTCCCTTGTTCCAGCAGGCAGCGGAGGTTGTAGCACTCTCCTCGCGATTCCGGCAGCACAACGGCGTGGTACCGGAAGTAGAGGGGAGATCCCGCAGGGCTTCGCCTTAAGCCGGTGCGAGTATGGTGGAGTATGAGAGAGGCTATTAGTGGTCTAGTAATTAGACACACGAATTAGAAGGCTCTAAACCAATTATAAGGCTCTAAACCGAAGGCTAAAGCAATTAGAATCTCTAAACCGAAACGGCTCTAAACCGGAGGTAGAAGATAGGAACTTGTGTGTCCTAGGAGGGGAGCCCTGCCCCTCCTTATATAGATGGGAGGGGCCGGCGGCCAAGGGGAGGAGTCCCTCCCCAAGTCGGCCTTGGGTGGCGCGCCGGCCAAGGGGACTCCTCCCCCAAGTCGGCCTCCACCAATCCTCCTTCTCCTCTTTCCGAAAACTGGCAGTTTGACTTTTCAAACTAGCCGTTTGACTTTTCAAACTAGGATTTGAATAAACCCTTTATTTCGGACAGCGATGACACTTAGTACATGATGCAATCATACCAACTTTGATATAACACATTCATGTACCCTACCCCCCCGGAGTGCCGGACATTCCGGAACCTTCTAGAACATTCCCGATGAAAACACCAGAATCATTCCGCAACTCCGAAACGGGACTTTCCTTATATGAATCTTATTCTTCGGACCATTCCGGATCACCTCGTGATATCCCGGATCCCATCCGAGACTCCGAACAACATTCGGTCTCTTTCTCATAATACCATAACTACTCAAACAACATCGAATCCTTAAGTGTGTATCCCTACGGTTCGTGAATTATGCGGACATGATCGAGACACTTCTCCGAACAATAACCAATAGAGGAATCTGGAAATTCATATGGCTCCCACATATTTCTACGATTACTTTGCGATCGAATGAACCACTTACATACGATACCAATTTCCCTTTGTCTCACGATATGTTACTTATCCGAGGTTATGATCGTCGGTATCTCTGCATACCTAGTTCAACCTCGTTACTGATAAGTACTCTTTTCTCGTTCCCGTGATATGTGATCCCTTGTGAGCCAGTCACATGCTTGCAAGCTAATTGGATGACATTCCACCGAGAGAGCCCAGAGTATATCTATCCGTCATATGGATGGACAAATCCCACTCTTGATCCATGTGTCTCAACCAATACTTTCCGAACACCCAATGCCACCTTTATAACCACCCAGTTACGGTGTGGTGTTTGATGTCATCAAAGCATCCATCCGGTAAAGGTGATATGCATGATCTCATGGTCGAAGGAATTAGGTTACTATGTATCAGAAAGCATATAGCAATTGAACTATTGAAATGACTTGATCTTTATGCTACGCTTATCTATAGGAGTATGTCCACCATATCATTCTCCTAACGATATGATCTTGTTGTTGATAACATCTCAATGTTCATGATAGGGAAACCACAATCATTTATCAACCAACAAGCTAGTTAAGAATAGAGGCTATACTAGGGACTTCAAATTAAGTTTACAAATCACACAAGTATTAATGTTTCCTCGTTAATACTATTATAGCATGAATGTAAACATTTATCATAAACACAAAGATATAATAATAACTACATTTATTATTGCCTCTAGGGCATATCTCCAACAGTCTCCCACTTGCACTAGAGTCATCTAATCTAGATTACATGGTAATATACCGAACACCCATGGCAGTTTGGTGTTGGTCATGTTTTGCCCTCGGGAGAGGTTTAGTCAACGGATCCGCCACATTCAGATCTGTGTGTACTTTGCAAATCTTTATATCCCCATCTTGGATATGTTCTCGAATAGCGTGAAAACGTAGCTTGATATGCTTCAGCTTCTTGTGTGACCTTGGTTCTTGCGCATTGGCTATGGCTCCCATGTTATCACAGTAGATAGACATTGGGTCCAGCGCACTAGGAACCACACCCAGCTCTGTAATGAACTCTTTCATCCATATCGCTTCTTGCGAAGCCTCCGAAGCAGCCATGTATTCCGATTCAGTTGAAGATCTCGCCACAACGCTTTGCTTTGCACTCCTCCAGCTAACTGCTGCACCATTCAAAATAAATACGTATCCGGATTGTGATTTAGAATCATCCGGATCTGTGTTCCAACTAGCATCGGTGTAACCATTAACAACGAGCTGTTCATCACCTCCATAAGAAAGAACCATATCCTTAGTTCTTCTCAAGTACTTAAGGATGTTTTTGACCGCTGTCCAATGATCCACTCCTGGATCACTTTGATATCTGCTAGTTAAACTAACAGCATATGCAATGTCGGGTCTAGTACATAGCATGGCATACATTAGAGATCCTATGGCTGAGGCATAGGGAGTCTTACTCATCCTTTCTCTATCTTCTGCCGATGTCGGACTTTGAGTTTTACTCAAGGTCGTATTGGGCAACATGGGCAAGAACCCTTTCTTGCTTTCTTCCATTCCAAACCTCTTTAGAACTTTGTCCAAATATGTACTCTGTGACAATGATATTTGGCGTTTCGATCTATCTCTATAAATCTTTATGCCTAATATGTAAGCTGCTTCGCCAAGATCCTTCATTGAAAAACTATTATTCAAATATTCCTTGACACTATTAAGAAGGTCTACATCATTCCCAATCAACAATATGTCATCCACATATAGTATTAAGAATGCTACAGAGCTCCCACTCACTTTCTTGTAAATACAAGCTTCTCCATAAGTTTGTATAAAACCAAAACTTTTGATTACCTTATCAAAACGTTGATTCCAACTTCGGGATGCTTGCTTCAATCCATAGATGGACCGTTGAAGTTTTCATACCTTGTTAGCATCTTTAGGATCGACAAAACCTTTGGGTTGCATCATATACAACTCTTCATCAATGTCTCCATTGAGGAATGCTGTTTTGACATCCATCTGCCATATCTCATAATCATAATATGCAGCGATTGCTAACATAATCCTCACAGACTTTAGCTTCGCTACTGGTGAGAAAGTCTCATCGTAGTCAACTCCTTGAATTTGTCGAAACCCTTTTGCGACAAGTCGAGCTTTATAGATAGTAACATTACCATCAGCATCTGTTTTCTTCTTGAAAATCCATTTGTTCTCGACAGCCTTCCGGCCATCCGGTAAGTCCACCAAAGTCCATACTTGGTTTTCGTACATGGATCCAATCTCGGATTTCATGGCTTCTTGCCATTTATTGGAATCTGGGCTCATCATCGCTTCCTCATATGTCTCGGGGTCATCGGTGTTGTCCACCAACATGACATTCATAACGGAATCATACCAATCTGGAGTGGTACGAGTTCTCGTTGACCTCCGAGGCTCTGTAGCAACTTCAACCGAAGTTTCATGATCACCATCATTAGCTTCCTCTCTTATTGGTGCAGGCACCACAGGAACTTCTTCCGGTGCTGCGCTACTCGCAATTTCGAGAGAAGGTTCGACAACCTCGTCGAGTTCTACTTTCCTTCCAGTCACTTCTTTCGAGAGAAATTCCTTCTCTAGAAAGGATCCATTCTTGGCAACGAAGATTTTGCCTTCGGATCTATGATAGAAGGTATACCCAATAGTTTCCTTCGGGTATCCTATGAAGACGCATTTTTCCGCTTTGGGTTCAAGCTTGTCCGGCTGTAACTTCTTTACATAGGCTTCGCATCCCCAAACTTTAAGGAACGACAATTTAGGTTTCTTCCCAAACCATAATTAATACGGTGTCGTTTCAACGGATTTAGATGGTGCCCTATTTAAAGTGAATGCGGCTGTTTCTAATGCATAACCCCAAAATGATAGCGGTAAATCTGTAAGTGACATCATAGAACAAACCATATCTAAGAGAGTTCGATTACGACGTTCGGACACACCATTACGCTATGGTGTTCCCGGCGGTGTCAATTGTGAAAGTATTCCGCATTTCTTCAAATGCTCGACAAACTCGTAACTTAGATATTCACCTCCACGATCAGAACGTAGAAATTTAATCTTCTTGTTACGTTGATTCTCTACCTCACTTTGAAACTCCTTAAACTTCTCGAAAGTCTCGGACTTATGTTTCATGAAATAGATATACCCATATCTACTCAAGTCATCCGTGAAGGTAAGAACATAACGATAACCACTGCGCGATGCTACACTCATTGGACCACACACATCGGTATGTATGATTTCCAATAAGTCCGTAGCTCGCTCCATCATACCAGAAAATGGATTCTTAGTCATTTTTCCCATCAGACATGCTTCGCATCTTTCAAGTGATTCAAAATCAAGTGATTCAAGAAGTCCATCGGAATGGAGTTTCTTCATACGTTTCACTCCAATGTGACCAAGACGACAGTGCCACATATAGGTCGAATTATCGCTTGATTTCAAACGTTTAGCCTCAATGTTGTTGATATGTGTATTTCCACTATCGAGATTCAATAAGAATAGACCATCTATCAAAGGTGCATGTGCGTAAAACATATTACTCATATAAATCGAACAACCATTATTCTCGGACTTAAACAAGTAACCGTCTCGCAATAAACAAGATCCCGATATAATGTTCATGCTCAACGCAGGCACCAAATAACAATTATTTAAGTATAAAACTAATCCTGATGGTAGATGAAGGGGTAGCGTGCCGACCGCGATCACATCAACCTTTGATCCGTTTCCCACGCGCATCGTCACCTCGTTCTTCGCTAGCTTCCGTTTATTCTGCAGCACCTGTTTCGAGTTACAAATATGAGCAACCGAACCAGTATCAAATACCCAGGCACTACTACGAGTACTAGTGAGATACACATCAATAACATGTATATCAGATATACCTTTCTTCTTGATGTTGCCGTTCTTCAAATCCGCCAAGTACTTTGGGCAATTCCGCTTCCAGTGACCTTCTCCCTTGCAGTAAAAGCACTCAGTATCAGGCTTAGGTCCAGCCTTGGTCTTCTTCGTCGGCGTGGTAACTTTCTTACCACCCTTCTTGAAGTGTCCCTTTTGCTTAGACTTGCCTTTCTTGAATTTGGTGGTCTTATTGACCAACAACACTTGGTGCTCTTTCTTGATCTCCACTTCTGCAGATTTCAACATGGCAAAGAGTTCTGGCAACATCTTGTTCATGTTCTGCATGTTGTAGTTCATCACAAAGTTCTTGTAACTTGGTGGTAGTGATTGGAGGACACGGTAAATCTCCAAAGCATTAGGAATCACTATACCCAAGCTTTGAAGTTTGTTTGCGTGCCCAGACATCTTAAGCACATGCTCACTGACGGAGCTGCCCTCTTCCATCTTGTAGTTAAAGAACTTTTCAGAAGCCTCATAGCTTTCAATTGCCGCATGAGTCTCAAAAATCAATTTGAGATCCTCGACAATATCATATGGGTCTGAATCCTCAAACCTTTTCTGAAGCTCCGATTCCAAACCATACAAGATAGCACACTGAACTATGGAGTACTGATTCTTCCGAGCGAGGTAAACATTCTTTACTTCATCGGGAGCATCAGCTGCAGGTGGGTCACCCAGCGGTGCATCCATCACATAGGTCAAATTACCAGCTGTGAGGACAATCCTCAAATTGCGGAACCAATCCGCGAAGTTGCTTCCATTGTTTTTCAACTTTTCTTTCTCTAGGAACGCATTAAAATTGATGGTAGGGGTTGCCATTGATCTACAACATATTTGCAATAGTTTAGACTAAGTTTATGACAAATTGAGTTCAAATTAATTAATAAAGTTAATCTAGGTGAACTCCCACTCAAAACAATATCCCTCACATTGTTTTAGTGATCACACGAACCAAATCCACTACATCAACACCGATCATCACGAGAGTTGATATAGTTTCAATGGCGAACAATCGTCATGTTCATCATATCTACTATATGATTCATGCTTTACCTTTCGGTGATCCGTGTTCCGAGACCATGTCTGTACATGCTAGGCTCGTCAAGATCAAACCTTAGTTTCCGCATGAGCAAATCTGGCTTGCTCACGTTGTATACACTTGCGGAATCTAACACACCCGATCATCACGTGGTGCTTCGAAACAACAAGCTTTAGCAACGGTGCTAACTAAGGGTGAACACTTTATGACTTGAAATTCATGTGCATGAGGGATCATCTTATAATGCTACCGTCGTCTACTAATCAATACAAGATGCATAAAGGATTAACATCACATGCAATTCAATATATATGTGATATGATATGGCCTTTCTTCTTCGTGCTTCCGATCTCTATCTTCAACCACGAACATGATCTCCATCATCACCGGCATTGCATCAAGGTCAATGACGCCTCTCCATGGTTGTCGTCCACCGGCTTCAACTATTACAACTACTTTGAATAGACACGCGGGTCTTAACATAAATTAAAGACAACCATATGGCTCCTGCCGGTTGCCGACTTACAATAAGGAACATTGCATACATCAAATATAATCACAATCATGGCCATATCACATCACTGCACACCCCTGCAAAACAAAGTTAGACGCCTCTACTTTCTTTGCATATTTTACGTGGTTTGGGGCTTTCAATAAGTGTCGTTCTAACTTACGAACAAGAACTACAACATTGATACTAGTATTGTTAATCACCCGTTGTAAATTGGATCTTAACTATGCTAGGAGAAACAGGCACCCGCAAAGCCACTTATGCAATACAAGTTGCATGTCAAGCGTGGAGCAAGTCTCATGAACGATGTCATGTAAGGTTAGCCCGGGCCGCTTCATCCCAACATACCGCAAGATGCAAAGTACACAAGAAGCAATCGACAATAAAAGCATCAACGCCCACAATGACCATTGTGTTCTACTCGTGCAATAGATCTACATATAGACACGGCTCTGATACCACTGTAGGGGTTCGTAGCATGGAAAACAAAAATTTTCTATCGCATACAAACAAACAAGCCAAGATCTATCTACTAGATTGTAGCAACGAGTCGATGGAATAACTTACCCTCGAAGATTCCAAAGCGTTTAATGAGAGCGGATTCTCGTGGGTGATGTAGTCGTACTCTTCCCGATCTCAAGATCGTGTAGACGATCCTTCCGGCGCTGCGTTCCGGCAGCGCTCCCGCAGTCGGTCACACGTTCGGTACTCGACGAAGACCTTCCTCTCCCTTGTTCCAGCAGGCAGCGGAGGTTGTAGCACTCTCCTCGCGATTCCGGCAGCACAACGGCGTGGTACCGGAAGTAGAGGGGAGATCCCGCAGGGCTTCGCCTTAAGCCGGTGCGATTATGGTGGAGTATGAGAGAGGCTATTAGTGGTCTAGTAATTAGACACACCAATTAGAAGGCTCTAAACCAATTAGAAGGCTCTAAACCGAAGGCTAAAGCAATTAGAAGCTCTAAACCGAAACGGCTCTAAACCGGAGGTAGAAGATAGGAACTTGTGTGTCCTAGGAGGGGAGCCCTGCCCCTCCTTATATAGATGGGAGGGGCCGGCGGCCAAGGGGAGGAGTCCCTCCCCAAGTCGGCCTTGGGTGGCGCGCCGGCCAAGGGGACTCCTCCCCCAAGTCGGCCTCCACCAATCCTCCTTCTCCTCTTTCCGAAAACTGGCAGTTTGACTTTTCAAACTAGCCGTTTGACTTTTCAAACTAGGATTTGAATAAACCCTTTATTTCGGACAGTGATGACACTTAGTACATGATGCAATCATACCAACTTTGATATAACACATTCATGTACCCTACCCCCCCGGAGTGCCGGACATTCCGGAACCTTCTAGAACATTCCCGATGAAAACACCGGAATCATTCCGCAACTCCGAAACGGGACTTTCCTTATATGAATCTTATTCTCCGGACCATTCCGGATCACCTCGTGATATCCCGGATCCCATCCGAGACTCCGAACAACATTCGGTCTCTTTCTCATAATACCATAACTACTCAAACAACGTCGAATCCTTAAGTGTGTCTCCCTACGGTTCGTGAATTATGCGGACATGATCGAGACACTTCTCCGAACAATAACCAATAGAGGAATCTGGAAATTCATATGGCTCCCACATATTTCTACGATTACTTTGCGATCGAATGAACCACTTACATACGATACCAATTTCCCTTTGTCTCACGATATGTTACTTATCCGAGGTTATGATCGTCGGTATCTCTGCATACCTAGTTCAACCTCGTTACTGATAAGTACTCTTTTCTCGTTCCCGTGATATGTGATCCCTTGTGAGCCAGTCACATGCTTGCAAGCTAATTGGATGACATTCCACCGAGAGGGCCCAGAGTATATCTATCCGTCATATGGATGGACAAATCCCACTCTTGATCCATGTGTCTCAATCAATACTTTCTGAACACTCAATGCCACCTTTATAACCACCCAGTTACGGTGTGGTGTTTGATGTCATCAAATCATCCATCCGGTAAAGGTGATATGCATGATCTCATGGTCGAAGGAATTAGGTTACTATGTATCAGAAAGCATATAGCAATTGAACTATTGAAATGACTTGATCTTTATGCTACGCTTATCTATAGGAGTATGTCCACCATATCATTCTCCTAACGATATGATCTTGTTGTTGATAACATCTCAATGTTCATGATAGGGAAACCACAATCATTTATCAACCAACAAGCTAGTGAAGTATAGAGGCTATACTAGGGACTTCAAATTAAGTTTACAAATCACACAAGTATTAATGTTTCCTCGTTAATACTATTATAGCATGAATGTAAACATTTATCATAAACACAAAGATATAATAATAACTACATTTATTATTGCCTCTAGGGCATATCTCCAACACCATATACTCCACAATATGATAGGTGAGATGCCATCAAATCTCAAGCCATAGCTGATTTTTTCGTGGATTGGATGGAAATGCAATATGAGCCACCATTGCCACATCCGAATTACTGGAAGATGCATTTTGACGGGTCTAAGACTAAAATGGGTCTGGGCGCCGGGATAGTGCTCACATCGCCAAAGAGGGATCATCTCAAGTATGTGTTACAGATCCACTTCGCTGCTTCCAATAATGTTGCCGAGTATGAAGCACTTGTCCACGGCATAAAAGTGGCCAGATAGATTGGCATCAAAAGTATCATGTGTTTCGGTGACTCGGATTTGGTGATCCAGCAAGTATCTAGGAACTGGGACGCGTTGGATGCAAATATGGCACTATATCATTTTCATGTGCAACAAATTTCAGGATACTTTGACGGGTGTGAATTCCATCACATACCAAGAGCAGAGAATGAGGCAGCGGATGTACTATCCAAGTTAGGCTCCTCTCGACAAGCAATACCACCAGGAATAGCATTGGAACATCTTAGGAAACCATCGATCAAGCCGTCACCAGAATCCGAGTCAATCAGGCTCACCCCGGCAAATCAGGAGTCAGATATTGTTCCAATGGATATTGACTCAGGGGCAGGTTTGAGTCAGTCAGGGACTGTCCTGCTCACCTCGGGGGTTTCCGAATCGCACTTGGGGACTCCTCAGGTCATGTCGACAGAACATATGTCGGCTGAGCCAATGGAAATTGATGAAGAAACAGATCTGGCACCGCTGATACCAACATGGGCGCAACCAATATTCAACTACTTGAAAGATGGAACTTTGCCAGACGATGATATATTGGCAAGGCAAACTGAAAGAAGAGCAAAAGCATACACAATAATCAACAAGGAGTTGTACAAAAGAAGTGTGACGAGTGTACTGCAGCGTTGCATAAGCCCAAAGAAGGGTCAAGAAATACTGTTGGACATTCACCAAGGAGAATGTGGGCACCATGCATCGTCAAGAGCATTGGTAGCCAAGGCATTTCGATATGGATTTTATTCGCAAAGTTTGCTGGCAGAAGCACAGGAACTTGTGAGAAAATGCAGTGGTTGTCAGCATTATGCGTCGAAATCACACTTACCAGCATCAGAATTGAAAACTATATCGATCACTTGGCCATTTGCAGTATGGTGCCTGGATATGGTGGGACCATTCAAATCAGCGAGGGGCGGCATGACTCACATACTGGTAATGATTGACAAATTTACCAAATGGATAGAAGTGAAGCCCATCAAGAAATTGGATGGAAAAACAGCTGACACGTTCCTAAAAGATATAATCTTGAGATATGGTTACCCTCACAGTGTAATCACGGATAATGGCACAAACTTTGCCGAAGGAGCTTTCGCTCGTTTTTGTGGGAAAAACCGAATAAGACTCCACGTAGCGTCAGTTGCTTGTCCAGAATCAAATGGAAAAGTTGAACGAGCTAATGGCTTAGTTCTATCCGGGATAAAACCCCGTTTAATTGAGCCACTCCAAAGATCACCTGGTTGTTGGATAGAGGAACTACCCTCAGTGCTATGGAGTATAAGGACAACTCCGAATCGATCAATAGGCTATACGCCATTTTTCCTTGTGTATGGGGCAGAAGCAGTTTTGTCTGCCGACATAGAGTATGACTCACCAAGAGTAAGGCAATACTCGGAAGCCGAGGTAAAAGAGGCTCGAGAAGATGGAGTTGATTTACTCAAAGAAGCAAGGGAATTGGCATTATCCAGATCCGCCATATACCAACAAAATCTCCGACGCTACCATAGCCGAAAAGTTTAACCTCGTGTTTTTCGTGAAGGGGATATGGTGCTCAGACTAGTGCAGCGCACAGCTGGAATGCATAAGCTATCACCCCCATGGGAAGGACCATTCATTGTAAGCAAAGCATTGCACAATGACTCATATTATCTAAGATGCCCATGAAGCACAAACGAACAAGGCAGACAAATCAGGTGATGAGACCAAAAGGCCATGGAATGTGGCACTACTTCGCCCCTTTTACACTTAGGAGAAGCATTGTATGTATCACCCAAACTCTCATATGTCGGACGCTTATGCCGGCTATGTGCTGATAATAAAATGGTATGACTCGAAAAACTGACTCGGGGACTGCCCCTTATGCTTATTTTTTAACTATTGTTTGTCGGCTGGCGATGACACCTAAAACTTATCTCGGAACAAGTAATGTTTACTCGGAAAAAATCAAATCTTCGGCTGTGCTGTTGTCCGAAAACACGGCTTCATGGCAAGCAAGAGGAAAGGATGAAGGATGAGTAAACATGAACACCGGATAAGTAAAGGGAGAAACGCAAGTCGACCCTATGTATGTTTCTTTTTACTAACTCATTGCAGGTCATGTTGCTTTCTATGTCAAATAATCCTAAGTCAAGTGATCTAGTTTCAGACCCGCTAACTCAATCCTTAGAATTTTGAGACTCTAATGTTGAACACCAAAAAAGGTAGATAAGAGCCAAATTCAAGGAAAAGGGGAACGGCAAAATGAAACTCGGGGACTTGCCCCTGGATAATTCACATTCAAAGCTAAATAAAAGTTTGAGCCTTATCACAAGGCTCACACCCAAAATAAGTGCATTATATCATACATCTGCACCCGACATACCAGGGATATCATGAAATTTTAAGTGTTTTTTGTAACCAGCTTAAGAAGCAGCTGGGCAAGGAGGGGTGACTTTCGGGCTAGAGCTAGGAGCATCGTCTAGAGCATTTGCCGAGTCAGTCATGTCGGTAGCCGAGTCTGCTGCATAATCTGACTCGGTGGCTTCGCTGTCCACACCTTCATCATCAGCGATCTCGGCAAGAGGCTTGGCAAGGTCGAGGAAGGTGGGCCCATCACACCAAGCATGCACAAATGCATATTCAACCATGGTGTAAGTTCGCTCCTGGCGTTTCTTGATCAGCTCAGGGTTGTGGAGCCACTTGCCTTCAGCCCTCATGCGTTCAAGAACATCAAGGTTGATGTCCTCGTACCAAGAAAGCACGAAGTCAAGAGCCTTGTCCGCTGCAGCTCGGCCGGCTGACTCGCGCCATTGATCCAGCCTGACTTCAGTTAGAAGCACCCTGGCAGCCAGAGGCTCGATGAGTGTTGGCGCGTCTTCATCCGGCCAGAGCATTCAGAACGCATGGATCGCTGATTTGAGCAAGTCCACACCACATGACTTAAGGGTCTTGGCACGCTATGACAACGCTTCGAGATGCTCATCAATACTGACCTCGCCATCAGCTGGAGCGCTAGATTCGGCTCGTACTCTTTTCATGGCCCGTATGGCGAACATATCAGCCTCAGGAAAAATCTCTGCAAAAGCAAGGGAACATTAGCAAAACAAGGAAAAGCAGACAAAGGAATGAGTACAGCGAAAAGGGTAAGGACTCACTACCGAGGAAAGAGTTGATGGCGCCAAGCTTGATCTGCCAGTTCCGAGCCTTGGCCTGAAGTGCATCCAGATCCAAATGGGCCGACTCAATCGTAGACTCGGCCTCTGATACACCCAATTTGCATCACCATTCTATATCGTAATTTAACTCTAATCATTGATATTTGTCTTATTATGAGGTATTACTTATGGATTTTCATCTGTTTATGCATGTTGGATGATTCCTGGAGGATGGACTACCGGAGTCTGCATTCTGATGGAAAATAAGGCGTTTCGGTGCAATTTTGCGAAGATCTGAAAAATACCAGAAAAATATGCAAACATATTGTTTTACCAGAAGACGAAGGAACCAGAAGGAGGGACGAAGAAGGGCCTCAGGGGGCCCACACCCCCCTAGGTGCGGGCCCACCTGACCCCGCGCCTAGGGCAGGTGTGGCCCACCTGCCCGGCCTCCGACTCCGCCCCTTCGCCTATATCTTCCCTACGGAACCCTAAGCCTCGGGGGGCGACCACAGATAGATTTCCGTCGCCTCTAGGGGGGCAGAAAACAACGAGAGAGAAAGATCTCTCCGGCAGACAGATTTCTGTCGGGGGAATTTCTTCCCGGAGAGTGGAGAACGCCGCCATCAACACCATCATCAAGATAGGCTTCACCGGGATCATCATCATCATCCACACCATCATCTCCACCAGCACCATCATCACCACTCCATCCCGCTGTAACAATTGTGTTGGATATTGCTTTAGTTCATTAGGGTAAACTTTCCCGGTGTTGATTACTATTGTAGTTGATGCTTGTGAGTGAACCCATTGGATTATTGTTTATGTTCAGATTGTTATCCATTACCATATCATCTTTCATCTTGATCCATATGATGTCTTGTGAGTAGTTCGTTTAGTTCTTGAGGACATGGGAGAAGTCATGTTGTTAGTAGTGAATCTGTGATGAGTTATTATTCAATGGTTTAGTATTTAAGTTGTGGTGCTATTCTTCTAGTGCTGTCATGTGAACGTCGACTACATGATACTTCACCATTTATGGGCCTATGGGGATGCATTGTGTATTTGGATACTAATTGTGGGGTTGCCAGAGTGACAGAAACCTGAACCCCTGTTAGGACACCTTTGCACAAGGGAACGTAGGATCTCAGAGTTTAAGGTTGTAGTTAGATTTTATCTTAATTACTTTCCTGTAGTTACGGATGTTTGCAGGTGTTTTAATCACAAGTATGTATTAGTCCAAGTACGGTCGGTATGTTAGCACAGGTTCACCCACACAACACTTACAACACCAGAGAAGAGTACTTAGCTATTTGAAGCGGAATCACTTGACAGAATTCCCATGTGTCATCGAGAACGTTTGGTCCTTATAAGTATTTCCACCGACTTGTCCTTTGCTAAGAAAGGATTGGGCCACTTGCTCCGTTTGTTTATTACTTTTGTTACTTGCTCTTTGTTTTGTTGCCTTATCAGAAAACCACTAAAAGTCCGTTTGCTAAGTATTCACAGGGATTTCCTGCTCCATACCACTGTTCAGCACCTTCTGCTCCTCGTTGGGATCGACACTCCTATTTATCGAAAGTACTATGATACACTCCCTATACTTGTGGGTCATCAAGACTAATTTCTGGCGCCGTTGCCGGGGAGTGAAGCGCTATTGAAGAGTGGAACTGATAAAGGAAACTTTTACTGTGAGTATTTCTGTTGTTACTGCTTGTTACTTTGTTTCCAATATGGATAACCCACTTGGTTTTCTGTTTGGGAAAACTACTACCACTGCTAGGATAGTAGATGAACCACCACGTGTTGAGATAGATCCTTTTAAGATACCTACAAGTATTGTTAACCGTATTATGGATAAGTATTATTTTGGGGATGGAACTGTCCATCCCGATGATCACTTGCTTTTTATCCATGAATTATGCTGGTTGTTTGTGTGCAGGTATCACAACTGAATAGGTGAAGAAGAAGTTACTCTCCATATCCTTGAAAGGGAGAGCTGAAGAATGGTATAAGCTGCTGAAGAAAGGATAATCCATGGAATGGGAGGATATGGCATCTCTCTTTTACTCTAAATTTTATCCTCCCAGTGAGATTCATAAGGATAGAAATATTATATATAAATTTTGGCCTCTTGATGGAGAGATTGAAGTTACTAATGCTTAAATGTCCTATTCATGAACTCCCTAACAATATTATTCTCAATAAGTGTTATGCTAGGCTTTCTCTTCATGATAAAGATTTACTACATGCTTCTTGTGCTGGATCATTCACACGTATGAGGGAAGAAGCTAAATGGGAACTTCTAGACCGTATTCAAGAGAACACTGAAGCTTGGAAGAATGACAAAGGAAGAAAGTCAGGTATAAACTATGATTATGAATGCATTAAATATTTTATGAGAACTGATGACTTCCGTGATATTAGCAATGAGTTTGGTCTTGATTCCCAAAGTATTGCCAACTATTTTAAGGCCTTTGCTCTTACATAGCCATTCCCAAGAAGAAGTGGAAGAAGTACCATGCTCCTTATAAAGATGTTGTTAGTCATGTTCCAGTTAGAAGTACTCAAGTTTGTACTACTAATCATATTGTGCCTGAACCTCATGTTGAGAAATTACCTTTCCTAGCTAAGGTAAAGGAGCATTCTATGATTATTAGTGCAAATAATAAAGGTACAATGAAAACTATGGAGCCTGGTAAGCCATTGAATGATGAACCTGTGGTAGCTATTGTGAAAGACATTGTCACTAGAAATAGAGAGGATGAGCACATTGTCTTCTATGAAGATGCTTCTAATATTATTTCTCATCCTAGTAAGGTTAGAAAAGCTAGTGTTCCTGTGCTTTCTGTTAAAATTGGTGATCATTGCTACTATGGTTTATGTGATATTGGTGCTAGTTCTAGTGTTATTCCTTATGAGCTTTACAGGGAAATTATGCATGAGATTAGTCCTTGTGATCTTGAGGACATTGATGTGGTTATTCACCTTGAAAATAAAGAAACCATTTGCCCCATTGGCATTATAAGAGATGTGGAGGTTCTCTGTGGTAAGATTAAGTATCCTGCTAATTTTGTAGTGCTTAATTCAGCAGCTAGCAAAACTTGTCCTATCATTTTTGGTAGACCTTTCTTGAACACTTGTAGAGCTATTATTGATTGTAAGAAGGAAAAAGTTTTAACTAAGTTTGATGGAGATTCTTATGAGTTTAACTTTTCCAAATTTGCTAAAGCTCCTTGTGAAAATAGCTTGCCTAATAAAGATTTCAAGATGGAACAACTTGCTTCTATTGATCCGGTTTATGACCTTGAACCTCTTTTTGATGACTATAAGTATGCTTATTCTGATGATAAAGTTGTTTCCAGTGATAGTTATATTGTCAACTTTATTCAAAGTGCTACTGAAAGTTACTATGAAAGAGGGAAACATGGTTTTATGCATCTCAATAATGTTAAGTTTCCCCATTTTATGTTGAAGGCTTTGAAGTTGCATCTCTTTTGTCGTCCTATGCTGGTGCTTCTTGATGCTCTCTTTCACTTCATATATATATATATATATATATATATATATATATATATATATAGTGAGAATCTTTGGAAGTTTCAAGCCTAACTTAAAGGCATTAAAGAAAAGTACTTGTTGGGAGATAACCCAAGAGTTTTATCGAGTCTTGGAAGTTATTACCTCTGTGATAACCGCTCCTTATCCTTTTTGTTTTGGTTTTTGTGTCAAGTTCAACTACTTTTGTGAAGTAGAGGAGTTGTGAAAAGTGGCCGTCCTGGGACAGATTTTTGTGCTGCATTGTAAAAATTCGTGAGGAAGCTCAGTACGTCGGATGGAGCTGAATTTTTCTGTGCTTGTTCTCCAAATTGTTACCCAACTCTCATCGGTTCTACACTTTTTGATTTGAGCAACAGAAGGTCTTCGAAAAAAACAATCTTTACCTGCTGGTCTGTTTTGACAGATTTCTGCCATCAGTTGCATTTGCCTCTTACAGAAGCTTTTGTTTTGATGGGTTTTCAGTTGAAGTGTTTACCAAAGGTTTATTGTTTTTTATTACACTAATGTTGTCATTGAGTTTGTGCAAGGGTTTTGTATGAAGGAAATTCTCAGGGGAAAGAGAATAGGAGTCTGTAGAGTTCGTCTTTGAATAGGTAAAAGTGGTGAAAATAGAAGGTTCGTGAAACCCCAATCTTTTTATATTTTTGATGTTTTTAATACATAAGGAAATCTATGTGACGGAACTGAAGAGGAAACAGAGTCTAGGGTGGACAAACCCACCCCAGGCGCGGGCCTAGCCTGGCCGCCCCTGGAGGGGGTGTCCCCCCCCCCCTGAACTCCGTCTCCGCCTCGTTTTTGTGTCAAAACCTTCCTTATGCATTGAAACTTCATAATATATAATCCCCTGGATCCCCCGAGGTTTGTGCATCGTGTTCTGGTCATGTTTTCGTTTCGATCTGTTTCTGTCAGGAAATCTTCTCAAGTTTAGAGCACCATGGCCTCCGCCAACGACAAAGGCAAGGAGCCCGAGAAACTGGAACCTCAAGTCCTCAAGGAGGAGGATATTTCAGTAGGGTCGCCTCCGCCATGGCCTTCTTCAGACAAGTCACCTCGTCTCGCTCCTTTTGGAGCTCGATCTGGTGCCTCTCTGCTTATTCGGAGAATACGACCCGTCAGTGGCAACAAAACCATCTCGGAACCATCAAGATAAAAATAGGAAAAGGAATAAGCATAAGTACAGAGCGGAGACAAAAGTTGCTAGGAACTTACTTTCAGCATCGCTGATTTGGAGATGCAGGGCATCAATGGTGGATTGGGCAGAATCTATAGAAGGACAATGAAAGAAAATAAGCAAAGGAAAGCAAGGAAATTACGCCGAATAAGAGCGGGACGAGTCAGAAATTTACCTTGGCCTTTAGCCTCAGCTTGCAGGTTTTGGTGAGCGAGCTCCAACTTACGATACTCAAGGAGGAGAGCCTGGTGCACCTTGGTGCGCTCATTGTGCGTAAGCTATATAGGAAAATAAATAATCAACAGAGGTGAGATCAAGCCTATGGCCGAATAAGAGCTAATTTCTAGTTTAGAGCTTACAGCCGAGTAAGAAGATTCCTCACTCGGCGGTAACCTCAGGGACTAGGGATAATGTATAACAAAAATACTCAATACGCAAAAGAGTAAGAATATTATGTACCTCATTCACTTCGTCTACGCGAGCCATCAAGGAGATGGCCTGCTGAGTCATGTTAGAAATAGCCTTAGGGCCCAACTTCATCTTCTTCCCAACACTGGAGCTGACCTCCTGCTCGCCAGCTGCGTTCCAAGCCACAGCATAAGGCTCTGCAGCACCAAGGCCATTCCCGCTGATCGTCCGGGTGAGAACTTGACCCTTTTTCAGGGTAGTTCCCACATTGGCATGGGTAGCAGCAATGCTGCTGTGCAAAGAAATAGCCTTGGAACTGCCACCAGACCCGGCAGCTGCAAACTCGCCCAACTAACCCGCCGAAGCGAGTGTCTTTGTTGTTGGTGTAGGCCGAATCTGAGGTGCGGTGCCTGGGCTATGGACGGATGATAAGGGTTTGCTGGTAGCAGGGCGAGCCTGGCTTGGAGCTGCAGGCCGAGTCTGGTTCTTTGACAGAAAGGGAGAGTGAGCAGGTCTGGCAGGGGACAAAACAGGAGCCGAATGAACATGCTCGCTAGTGGTTTGGGAGACAACAACTGGATCAACTTGTATACTAGGAGTAGGAGAACTAATGACAGGGGTCTTCTCAATGATGCTAGTGTTGCTAGCACCAAGATCAGGAAGTTGTTCATGAGGAGGAGCATGGGAGCTGGGTCGGGTCTCCTCCGATGGTTGTGCCACCGGGTCGGCCTCACTCTGAGACTTGTGAGTCTCAGTGATGGGGGCAGGGACCCGGACGGGGCTTGGCATGACAGTGTCGGCGCGAGGAGGAGAGGCTGGCCATAGTGGCGAAGAGGCCATGCTAGGAGCATCTTGGCTGGCAGACAAAGGTGCGGCACTGAAAATAACAAGGAGTGCTTATAAGAAAACAATTACAAAACAGGAAAGGAAAAATGGAAAGTAAGCAAACAGCAAAGGCTTGCCCGGAAACGTTCGGATCACGTGGCATGCGACGTGTGACCCGGCGCCTAGGAGCCTTGCGAGTTTTAGTTAACAACACAACAGGAGGATCAGCAGCAGTAACCTTGCGCTTCTTGGCGGGCTGAGCACTGGAGGTGGCTCCGCGTTGCTTACCCGGCTTGGCAACAGGGATTTTGACGTCTCCGCCCACAGCGAGGGGGAGTGTCATGTACCTGGCTAGCTGCATAAGTAAATGACAGGCTCACTCGAATAAGTTAGAGGGCTAAGGTCGAAAAGCAGGTACCTCTAGAATTTCACAATCATCATCACCATCGTCGTCAGACCAATCTCGTAAGGGATTTTTATTGTGGGTCTTACCCGGAGTTGAAGTGGCAGCTGCATGCGGAATGGGCATAAAGCACTCCAGATCAAACTCGACTTCGTCGGAGTCGTAGTGGTCCTCGTTATAAGCACTAGGAGGGATAGTACTGTCATCAACCTAGTGAACAAGATTCTGCAAAAGATAAACAAAATAATAACAAAGAATCAGCGAAACGGCAGATGAACATAAGAAAAGAAATGTCGGATATAAAGTGATTCGGAAGCTTACCCAGGGGACAGGCCTATCCCGGCTAAATGGAGGGCAGATCCAAGCCCAATCCCCCGCCAAAGTCAGTTTGAAGATCAAGCTGACTCGGCGGGCCACGGAGTCATGAGTGAGCTCCAATGTGGAATGTCGAGTAGGATCTCGCGAGCCACTCATGAAGAACATCTTGTGACTTCTGCCTTGGATGGGGCTGACCCGGCGTGCGATTAACGCGCATATGAGGTCCTCCTCTGTCAAGTGGAAGTTCTCATCCGGCGACAACAGCCTCTCTAGGATCTCGTTGGCCTCGTTCACCGCCGCGTTCTTGTCACGCGAGTCAAGCTTCCAGAACTCCTTGTTAGGGACTTCGTCCGAGAAAGGGGAAGCCGGATGTAGTCAGTAGACCCACTATTCTTGACATAGAAGAAGTTCCTATGCCATTTCTTACAAGAATCGAGGCCAGTGACCCGAGGAAAAATGGATTCCTTCCTAGGAGTGATGCTAGCGGCACCACACCTAGTAGGCCTTTTCTCGGCACGAGGGACGCTGGGGTCAGGAACAACCTGGATCCTAAAACTAAAGTACTTGGCCTAGAGGAGAACATTGGGCCAAATGCCGAGCTAACCCTCGCAAGCGGAAATGAAACAAGACAAGGAGACAATTGCATTGGCAGGCAAGTGATGGGTCTGGAGATGGAAAGTAGAAACAAAAGAAATGAAGAACTTGCTCGCGGGCAAGGCAAAACCTCGCTCAAAGTGGGAGAGGAAAACCACCCTCTCATTGGCGTCAGGCTTGGGAGAAATCTCACCAAGCGGGAGGCGGCAGTCAACCTCGAGCGGGATGCGCCTAGTGGAGCGCAACCTCTCAAGCTCCTCGGCAGACACCTCCGAGCCCTCCTAGCCGCCACGTTCGCCGGCGGGGACCTCCTGTTCCTCCGCTCCCTCCGCGGCGTCGTGAGCATCCATGGTTTCCTTGGATTCAATCTCTTCCGCCGTTGGAAGAGGCTTGGAGGAGCAAGGACCCGTAGTGGAATGAAAAGGGGAAAAGAGCAATTACAGAGGAGGAGTTGTGGATAAGAAGAACCTCAAAGGGGAAGTTGGGATTTTGGAGGCGCGAGAAAGAAGAAGAAGGCAATGGGGAAACCGAACGGGCGGGGGAAGTTAAGTTCCCCTCACCCCTACTTAAGGGGAGTACAAACCCCAATCGTGGGATCCTCCTGCGCCGTGCGGCCAACGTGTGGTCGTGTATGCGGCTGAGTAGGCCAGTCAGAAAGCGCCACGTGTAGGTGATACACGATAAATCCAATGCCATGTCACGCTGCGCAAGACACGCGGCACTGAGCGATGGGACTGCCACAGTGACGGGGAGTTACTGCGCCATCGTCATTGTGCGGTTAGGGTTTGGGACAGAATTTGAGGCAAGTCACCATGATTACGAGCTGTCAGTGACTAAGGCATGCCGAAAATGACTCGAAACTAGCTAAAATGACTCGGCACAAGGCAAAAATGGGCCAAAAAGTCAAAGATGAGACTCAGAAAGAGCATAGTAGACTCGGCTAAGAAAGAGATTATGCCAAACAGTGCATCCTAATCAGTAAATGCTGGCAGAAAGAGAAGTTCCAATCACATTAAAGGAACCTGGAGACGCCTAACAGCTAGAACTACTAGACCTCACCAGCTTCGGGGAATAATGTCAGGGGGACAACCCCCGGTAGGGTAATAAAGGGTAAAAGATTGCCCATCTTGGCTTACGCCGAGTAAAGAAAGAACCAGGCCGAGTAAGGACGGCCGGGTAAGATAGTCATGTGTGGCCGACATAGGAATCAAGTCGGCCCATATAAGACAAGTATGTTAATCTTGCAGGAACCAATGAGCCGAGTCTCACAAGGAAGGGCCGAGTCGGATGGGACGCGTGACACCTTTCCGAGTGAGGTTTAGGAGGGACCATGGTAAAGCACAGTCAAAAGAGAAGGGCGACGCCGGATGACACGAAAGGAGCCGAGTGACGCCTAAAGTAAGGGCTGACATACAAAGTTACTGCATGACGCCAAAGGAACTGGAGGCTACGTACTTGAAGACCGTTAGCTGTCAAGCTTTATGGACTAGGCCATTAGGCTTAGTACAAGCCCATGACCCGGCCCGTACAGTGAAGACCAAGATCCAAACAGTAACCCTAGGACCCAAAGGGGTGTAACCTAGCTAGCCATCGCCTATATAAGGAGGGGTATAGCTAGGGTTAGAGAAGGGGGAGCTAGTAGGCAACTAAGGCACTGAAGCTTTGTTCATACGGCTCAAGGAGCACTTGTAAACATCTAGGATCAATAAAATTCCCAAGTGTGGAGAGTTCATCTTGTTTTTCGTGCGCGGCAAGACCATGCACACCCTCCCCGGTGACCTCAAACATCCATTAGGTCCCCAACTTAAGCCTACTCATGGCATCTGTCGTGACACCAACATGACAGAAAGGAAGATCTTCATCGACTACCGTACGTGTGATCGATTGTAGAAGCGTTGTTGGAACGTGGCGCCAGAAGAATCATCTATACGATCTTAAGATCGGCAAGTGATCGACTACATCAACCACGAGATCTGAATCTTGTTAAACGCTTTGGATATTCGAGGGTTAGTTCTTTACAATCTCGTTACACCGATCTCGTAGATTAGATCTTGGTTTTGTGTGTTCCTGCGATTGAATTTTTTTGTTTTCCATGCTGTGAACCCTACATCGGGAAGGGTAAGGCGATGGAGGGAGCAATCCTCCCCGGACTCCAACTCCCTCCAAGTCGGGTTGGAGGAGAGGAGATATTCGGCCAGGGCTCCTCCCATGGTCGGCGAGGGGAGGCAGGGTGGGTGAGGCGTCGGAGGTAGGAATCCTCCCCGGACTCCAACTCCCCCAAGTCGGTTTGGAGGAGAGGAGAGGAGAGGAGGAGGACTCCATGGTGGAGTCAAACTCATCCTCTCCTACTCTCTCTCTCTCTCTCATTGATGCTAGGAGGCAATGGATGAACTGGCAAGGGCACTATACACAAGTTCCCAAGGAGCCCCGGCCCCAAACCGCTGTCGCCGTCGCCGCCCGCCGTTGCTACCGCCGGACATTGTCGCAGGTTCGGCATCCGGTCCTCTTGACACTATAAAAGAAGGCCCATGTCGATCGAAATAAGGGGAGAGACTTAGAAGGGAAAGAACTGGCTGAGTTCTTCCCCGGGAACAACTTCTGTTATCGTGTGATCATCCACCATATAGTAGAAAGTTGCAGGACATAGAGATCCGCACATTGCGGCCTGGACCTGGGTAAAAAAACCCGTGTCTCTGTATGATTGTGTATTCTTCTAGATCATTCACTCCACGATCAATCCCCTTGCATTAGAGAGAGAGCTTCATACTTATAAGATTAGGATTTGAAACTCTATTCATACTTGAGTATTTGTATTTGAAGGTGAGTTGTATGTAATGATCATAGAGAAAATTGGCTACAACCCAAAAACTGAAAGGTTTTATTCTTTTTTTCTTTTTGTTTCGTGTCTTCTGTTGGTTTTTAACTATTTTGTAATTCACATTGTTTCCAAAAATGACGCTGGATTCGAGTCCTTGTTTGTGTATCCTACTACTTTTGGCAGAACACTTTTACTACATGTAAACACGAGACTTTTATGCTTAGTTAACGCAGATTGTGTGGTCCCGCTTCCTAGACCCCGTTCCGACCCCGCTATGTGTTGCTATATAGTTGATGGTTCCGCCTCTCCAACAGCAACCCTAGTACCATCTACCATCGGTAGACCCGCCGCCACCTCCCAAATAGGAACAAAAATTCCGCCACTCCAGATCTACATCCTTAACTTCTTCGTGCTCTCGCCGTTAAGCTTGTGCTTTCACCAACTCCATAGTTGCAGCCTTGCAGGTGAGATCTACGACTCAGCGTCGTTGTTGTTGTTGGATCCACCTCCTTCAAGTTTCCACCTTCGGTTTGGCGAGATTTTGTTAGGAACACCGACAAGAATTATTTTTGTCAGTGTTGTGCGGAAGTCCTTGGAGTTTTTTTTACAGGACCGTTTGAAGAAAAACAATTTTCTTGGCTTCTTTTTTTTTTGTCTTTGGGTTGATTGGCGTGTTGGATGGGCATCCTGATTTTTCTCTCATCGTATTATTGCAAAGTCCAGATTTATTCTTTTGTAGACTCCGATCCAAACTAATTGATTTGGATTTATCCAGATTCAAATTCATCTAGTACTAAAACACGTCTAGATACATTTGAATCTAGAAAAAATCGAGTTAATTAATTTGAATCGGAGTGAGTATATCATCTTGATGCCTAAATAAAATTGTCTAGTATTATCGATAAAATCTCCATTTGCTATGTTGAATCAATCTTGCTTTGCTTCCCAGGAAAACATGACGCCCGTCACCGCCCCTTTGGAGCCGGGCTACTCATTTCACTGGTCCAACACCATCCGGCTCTTCGTTCAAAACATGGACTACCGCACGATTGCGATCATGGCGCGGCCGCATGACATTTTAGGCGTGTTACTCGGTCGCTTCGCATACGTGAGACACAGGAGCGACCTGCATGCCGTGTACGACGGCCGGCAGCTCCCTCCGGAGGCGACGATCAGCGAGCTTCGTCTCCCGGATGACGCCACGCTCCACCTAACCCCGTACCCCGACGCATGGACCCTCGCGTCCCAGATCGCCGCCGCTGCCACAACCCAGAGGCTCATCTCTGCGGAAACCATGGCGTTCTTCAGGAACTTTTTGGACTTTTTGCGCACCCTGGACGGCAGCTGCCGTATGGTCGAGCTCGCGCGGTGTCTCGGCGTACCGCACGGCGCACCGCGAGACGTCGTTGTCGCGGAAGTCTCCACGATGCTCATCTCCAGGGACACCGTCTTGCTCGTCGGGAAGTTCCTCGACTGCGCCAGCACCGTCCACCAGCGGCAAGCCCCGCACCACGCCGAGATGATGGGGGAGTACCTTGACGTCCTGCGACGCAGCGGTGTCACCAGCCTTCTGGTCCGCCTCTACCTCTCCGACTCGAGGCGGTACCGTGCCAGAGGGAAATCGGCAATCGAGTCCTTCCTGCTTCCCCTTCACCTCGAGGCGTGGTCGGCCCCGGTGTTCTTGCAGTTCTGCAGCTTGATCGCCTTCGGCTCGACCCATGGAAAAAACGACCCGCTCTACAGGGAGTGTAGAGGGAAGCTCGCGAGCGTGCTCTCTTTGCACGAGTCGCGGTCGGTGCCGTCGCCGGAGCTGCCTCGAGAGTGGTTGATCGAGCAGCTGATCCCTTTTGCTCAGGAGACGGCGGGCGAGTTCATTTCGTACATGGCCAATCGTACGTGGGCGCCCCCGGTCGTCGAGTTCAGAGTATTCTTCTCGGTGCTATGCCGGAAGGTGCCCGACTCGTCGCCAGACGGTCGCGCAGGAGCGGCACTGTCCCAGATAGCCATGTCCCTGCTGACGTCGGTCTCTGGGTTCATGGCGAGTTTGGATTCGACGGACATCATGGACTCTGTGCTGCCGTGGTGGAGCGAGGAGGACCAGCAGGACGCGGCTGTCGAAAGAATCTGGGCCGTCTTGGACGCGCTGGAGTCGTGGTCCGAGAAGCACGGCCAGTTCGCCGCCGCCATGCGGGCCACGCTCGTGGCGCACGCGGCGTACCTGAACGCGCTGGTGCTGGGCACCAGCGCCGGGCGGAGCAGGCAAGACGACATCATCCGGATCGTCGCCAGGCATAGGGACCTCCTCGGGGCCGAGGCGCGGAGGCATTTCTCCACGGCGATGCTGCCGGAACCAGACTCGTACCTGCCGCCCCTGGACCCGGACACGGACACGGAGCGGCGGCCGCTCGAGATGCTGATCGACCGGTCGCGGCTGCTGTCCGACTCCTTCAGGTACGTCTCCGAGGCGGCGCGCGGCGAGCTCCATGCCGACCTGAACATACATTTCGTGGACGAGGAAGCCGTCGGCGACGGGGTGGTGAGGGAGTGGATCTCCCTGGTGTGCCGGGCCCTCTTCAACCCACAGCACGGCCTCTTCTCGCCGTGCCCACACAACCGGCGAAGGTTCTTCCTGAATCCAGGTACTAAAATTAATCTGTCTCTCTCCCCCTCGGGCATTCAAAATAAATTGTATGCCATTTTTCACGACTCATGTATATGCATTTATGTTCTGACTGATGAATGCAGCAGCATCCGGAAGAGATCCACTGCACCTCAAGTACTTGGATTTCGCAGGACGGATGATCGGATTAGCCCTGACAAACAAGGTACAGGTGGGGATTCTGTTCGACAGGACGCTCTTCTGGCGGCTAGCAGGGAGACGCATCACCCTGGACGACATCGCAGACGCCGACCCAACCATGTACGCGAGCTGCAGGAAGATCCTGGAGATGGATCCTGGTCTCGTCGATGCAGACGTGCTGGGTCTGACGTTTGCTCGAGAAGAAGCCGGGGCGTTCGGGTCCCGGGAAGTCATCGACCTCCTCCCGGGAGGGAGAGACGTCCCTGTCGATAGCAAGAACAGGGGCCAGTACATCGATCTGCTGGTTCAAGATCTCTTCGCGAACAGCACCGAAGACCAGCTAAATCATTTCGCCGAAGGGTTTAAGTTCATGCTCGTGAGGCCGGAGCTCCGGAGGGCTTTCTTCCACGGCTTGGATCTTGAAGATTTTGACCTGATGCTGGGTGGGCGCATGACCATTGATGTGCAAGAATGGAGAGAACATACCAGATACGATGATGAGGGTTTCAGCGAGCAAGATGAGCAGATCATCTGGTTCTGGAAGGTATATAATCATCTCTCCAGTCTCAATTTATCCGATCTGAATATATATGTGCTTGCTGGTTCTGGAAGCAGTAACAATCACCTGTGATTTCTGTTACATGACATGGCAGGCCGTGGCGAGCATGAGCGCTGAAGAGCAGAGGCGACTGCTCTTGTTTTGGACATCGGTGGAGTATCTACCGTTTGACGGTTTCATGGGCCTGGAGACGGGAGGAGTCATGATATCCAAGGCATCGTCCAAGACTCCTGACCATCTCCCGACTTCGAGAACCTGCCTTTACCAACTGAACCTGCCCTGCTATACCTCCTTCGACATGACGCTGCGCCGGCTACAGATGATCGCCCAGGAGCACGTAAGCAATAGCTTTGGCAGGACCTAAGCTTCGGCGCTGGTCTCTCTCATACACCAGAGAGAGATATCAGCAGTATTTCCGAGCCAAATCCAGATCAAAGGAAGTTGAGAACAAGATCGATGAGGGGTGTATTTTTAGATAGTAGAGGTCTTGGAGACCAGGCTAATCCTTGTCATGTACTATGAGCTTTAGTTAAAGAACACAAAACTAGTACATGGTGACTATGAAAAGTTTTGTTTCCCAAAAAAGGATTTTCTGTGGCCTGCGGAACTTCTTTTGGAGTTGGATCTCTCCGAGAAAATGACCTTCGGTAAACGACTGACGGTACATATTTTGATCTGCTTGGTAGTGTTCACCATGATGTTCGGATTCCAAATCTGAAAACATCAACACCTTATGCTGAAGTATATCAGAAAACATGAGCACCTTACGATATCGGGACAATTGACGATAACCCCCCAGTTGGTGATTATGTTGATCATAAACCCCCCTTAGCTGTCTCTGACATGTGGGCCCAAAATGGACAAGGGGGGTTATCATCAAATTCTGATATCGGGACAACTCACACCGAGAGCAATGATCGTCAGCTGATTACCATGGCCGAATGTTCCGCAGAAGCAGAGCCTCCATTGGCAGATGCCCCCCTCCCACACCCCCAAACGGCATATGGGGCGCCCGACACGAAATCCTCGTCTAGCCGTCCCTCATAGCCGTTTTTCACCTGGTGCAGCCCAATACGGCATCCGGCACCCCAAGCCACATCCGACCCATACAGGGTGAGCAGGGCGCAAGATGGAGCTGGCAAAGGGGTAGGCCAGTGCTGTCATTGAGACAAAGAAATGGTGCTCGTCGGTCGGTAGTTGCAAGACCACCTCGTGTCCGCCTTGCACACGAGGTGTTTGACGGTTTGCCTAGGCCATGGAGTCAGACAATTAGATCGCAATCTCCTTTCTAATAGGGGACGAAAATTTCCTTGTCACCGATGATGATGATAAGGCTACCCGTAGTAGATTGTTACCACCATCTATAAATACATATTGGAGGCCACCGGCTAAGGTTGATCGCTTCATTCAAACACCACACGGTTGTATAAACACTCTCGATATAGCAAAGTTTTGCTGGCTGGCACCCGTGATTTTTCCTATTCTCTTTGGAGATAGTTTTGCTGGCTGGCACTCGTGGTTTTCGAGACCAGGCTAATCTTCGTCATGTATTATGAGCTTTAGTTAAAGAACACAAAACTAGTACATGGTAACTAGGAAAAAAATTATTTCCCAAAAAAGGAATTTTTGTGGCATGTGGAACTTCTTTTGGAGTTGGATCTCTCCGAGAAAATGACCTTCGGTAAGTGACTGACGGTACATATTTTGATCTGCTTGGTAGTGTTCCAGCACTCAGACGCACCATGATGCTCGGATTCCAAATCTAAAAACATCAACACCCTTATGCTGAAGTCTATCAGAAAACATGAGCACCTTACGATATCAGAGCCTGAGAACCTTATGCACCACAATGCAGCTCACACCGAGAGCAATAGTCGTCAGATGATTACCACGGTCGGACGTTCCGGGGAAGCAGAGCCTCCGTTGGCAGACGCCCCCCCTCCCACCCCCAAACGGCATATGGGACGCCCAACACAAAACCTCGCCTAGCCATTCCTCATAGCCGGTTTTCACTTCGTGCGGTCCAACACGGCATCCGGCACCTCTAGGCCACATCAGACCCATAAAGGGTGAGCAGGGCGCAAGATGAAGCTGGCAAAGGGGTAGACCAGTGTTGTCATTGAGTCAAAAAAATGTTTCCCCATTTCGCCACTTGTCCCACCCATGTCACTTGTGTTCTGCCCCACCCCCACTGATCGCCGTCGCGGATAGAAAAGTTGTGTCACCGCATCATCCTACGAACACCTCCCCCCGCTTCACCGTCGTTTGGTGCTTGTCGGTATTTGCAAGACCACCTCGTGTCCACCTCACACACGAGGTGTTTGACCGTTTGCCTAGGCCATGGATTCAGACAATGAGATGACAATCTCCTTTCTGACAGGGGAGGAAAATTTCGTTATCACCGATAATGATGATAAGGCTACCCGCAGTAGATCGTTACCACCATCTATAAATACAACTTGGAGGCTGCTGGATAAGGTTGATCGCTTCGTTCAAACACCACACGGTTGTATAAACACTCTCGATATAGCAAAGTTTTGCTGGCTGGCACCCGTGATTTTTCCTATTCTCTTTGGAGATATTTTTCCACATTAAAAAGATTATGCCTCCTGCATGTGCTTTTTTTGTTCTTTGTTCTTTTGCTTGTCCCATTTATAAAAAATGGTATCATAGTGCATGTTTTAATCTAGGGTTTGTGAAATGGTATCCTTGAAGTTCGATCAACCACATCTGAACTACACCACAAGGTTCTCTTTCTGGCAAGTGAAGATGCGGGTGATCCTCGCTCAATCTTCGGACCCGTATGAAGCATTGGATGGATTCAACAAGAAAGATGTGAAGACATGGACTGATGAATAAAAGCAGAAGGATCATAAAGCCTTGTCTTTGATTCAACTTCATATGTCCAATAATATTTTACAAGAAGTATTGTAGGAGAAAATTGCATTGCCCCTATGGTTGAAACTGGAATCAATATGTATGTCAAAATATCTAACTAGTAAGATGCACGTGAAGATTAAGTTGTTCTCGCATAAGCTGCGAGAAGGTGGGCCTATGATGAATCATGATCTTTAGGGAGATTTTTTTTGACTTGCAGTCCATGGAAGTAAAATATATGATGATATGAAGATCTAGCTCTTCTAAACTTATGCTCATTGCCTAGTTACTTTGCAAATTTCCAAGATACAATATTATTAATACATGATGAACTAACCTTGACAAAGTACAAGAGGCCTCAGACAGAAGGAAAAGATGAAAACTATGGTACATAAAGAGGGGTCGTCATCCAAGCAGAAACACTGTAGGTTCAAGGTATGATCCAGCAAAGAAACACCAACATCAACAAATACAAGAGAAAGAATGATAGAGATTGTTCAAAGTTAAAGGAAAATGACTAGTTCTACAGGTACGGTAAGAAAAAACAATCACGTCACTGAGGATTGTTGGAAGCCGCAAAAGAATGAAAAAAAGGAATGGTACTTACCAAACAAAAAAAATTAATGGTTTACATTAAATTTGTTAATGGATCACCTATACACTTGCTGTTATAGGTTAATGATATGTTGATTGTTGCCAAAAGTAGGAAAAAATTACTACTTTGAAGGTATGTCGAAGTAGTGAGTTTGAGATAAATGATCTTCATACCTGCTAACAAAATCTTAGGTATGGAGATTACCCGAGACGTTTATTCTAGTTTATTGTTATTGAGATTCACATAGAGAAAAAAGTCATCCTATCAAAACAACCATGATCAATTTAGACCTCGCCAACAATGTAAAGGATATTCGTTCAGTGATGGAGAAGTTGATGCAGATATTGAATCAAGGATGGCAATTTTACCATGGGTACCGTACCCACATGAGAAGGGTATGGGCATACTTTTATATCCATGGGTAATACACTAATACTCATACTTACCTGTTAAGTCATGGTTATGGACACGGTCTAGGATTGTACCCATGGTATACTCATACCCTACTCATTTAAACTGACATGTAAAACTTAACTCTATAGTTTTAACCTATGCAGTTGAGCAACCTAGGGAAGAGTATGAGATAGTGATTTCTAAACTTCGATAATTCTCATGTACTCGTCTACCTATTATTAAGTAGAGATAGTTAATTTTTTGTCAAATGTTAAAAGGGCATGTATGCCCCCATGTGTGGTTTTGGTAATTAATGACAATCTCTATGGACTAATGTGTAAATTGAGTTTCTCTTGTAGGTTTGTCCAATGGCATCGCTTGGGCCATATGTTGGTCTCAAGGTTGGAAGATGAAGAAATGTCCAAGGGCTTTGTGCCCATTGGAATCATGAAGAAAGAAGGAGCTTGAAGGTTGATCAAGACATGTGCAAAGAGTTGCATCAAGATGGATCAACCTCAAGTAGGGATGAAGAAGGGCGAGCTCAAGATGCGCCATCTCTAGAAGATCCCATGCTTGAAGCTTGCCATACTCGTGCTCATGGAATGATGAAGACAAGTTCAAAGAAGAGGTTTCCCCATGGAGTATGGGGGAGAAATTTGCAAGTCTTCATCTTCATCAAGCAAGAGCATCCAAGAAAGGTGTGCCCACTATAGAAGAACAAGACGGTCTACATCAAGTTCACGTGGGATGCTCAAGGCAAATGTATGTTCTTGATAGGGCTTCTCTTTTGCTGGTCTCGTGTTGTTAGTTGGGAGACCGGGTTTAGGATAGATAGCCATTCTATCAAGAGGGGCTCTCAAGCGGGTGTCCCGTTTGCATCATTCGGAGAGAGCTCAAACCTTTGCATTCATAGCATCATCTTTCTTGGTTGTTTTTGGTTCTTGTCCATGAGAGGATCTAGATCTTGTGGTCATCATCATAACAAGCTCTAGTTCATCATCTAAGGATTTCACTTGCATATCTTATTGCGGTTTTTGATCTTGCGAGTTTTCCGGCTCCACGCCTTGGGGGATACTTCACATATATATTCATAGTATTTTCTCCCAAGGTGATACCCAATATTTCCAACAAAATTGGTTTCATCCCGTTTGGAGTTCGGATGCAAAAGTTATTGCGTTTCTGGTTTTCTGGTTTCTGGAATTTCCTTGACCAGAAGTTCCGGCTTGCCATCGGAAGTTCCGCTAGGGCATTTTTGTCGCCGAAAGTTCCGGTGGAAGTTTCGGGTCTTCTTCCGCTCACGCTTAGTAACCTTTTGTTTTGGATGTGCTATTTGACGGAACTTCAGTCGGAATTTCCATCGGAAATTTCGCTCTCACCGGAAGTTCCGGCCAGTGACCGGAAGTTCCGCTCAGGCCGAAAGTTACGGTTGAATTTCCGGCTCTTGTTCCACTCACGTTTAGTAACCTTCTGTTTTTGTTGTTTCTATTTGACGGAACTTCTGTCGGAACTTTCACCAGAAGTTTTGCTCCCATCGGAAGTTCCGTTGAACCGGCGGAAGTTCCGACCAGGATTCGCTTTTTTAGTTTCTCGCTCCGCAGTTTTCGATCGTTGGTTGTGTGCCATCGGAACTTCCGGCCTCCCACCAGAAGTTCTGGCCAGGAGTCGCGAATGCCCATAACGGGCAGATCTGGGAGCCCTTTAAAAGGGGCTCCTCTTCCCCTTCGTGGTTACTAGCCTTTCTTCTTGGTTCTTAGCTTTCTCTCTCTCCTCCATTACTAACCTTGAAGAAGCTTCCCTCTCCCTTTCCCTTCCTATGATTCTTGCATCTTTTTGAGGGATTTTAGAGAGGATATCTAGATCTACAATCCCCCCAAGCCAAATCCCTTCTTTGTGAAGGAATCATTGGGATCTAGATCTTGGAGAGTTTTGTATTCTCCTCTTGTGTTCTTCCTCCCTTATTCCCCCAATAGCTTTTGTAGCTTTGTTGGAATTTGGGAGAGAATGACTTGCCCTTGCATTTGGTGCATAGGTTTGAGTTCTCCTCGGAGATTCGGCGAGTTCAAGCTTGTGAGCTTGTTTCTCTTTGGTTCCTTGGAACCCTAGACGGTTGTGTGGTTGGATTGTTGACCTTTTGTGGTCTTGTTGACCTTTTGTGGTCTTGTAGCCTTTTGTGGCGTTGTTGGCCATTTGTGGCATTGTTGGCCTTTTGTGGCTTTGTTGTTGGGAGCCTCCAATTGAGTTGTGGAGTTAGCCCCAATCTTGTACGGGTTCGGTGACCGCCCTCAAGCGTCCCATAGTGGATCAAGTGCCCGCCTTTTGTGGTGCGCACTTGGGAGAATAGGGTGAGCCTTTTGTGGCGTCGGTGAGTTGCGTGCTTCCGCATCCGGGGTGAGGCCTTGTGTGGCGTTGGGTGAGCATCGAGCCACCACACCTCGAGGTGAGCCATTTGTGGCGTTCGGAGAGCATTGCACCATCGCACCTCTCCAACGGAGACATAGCTTCTTTGGAAGTGAACTTCGAGAAACAAATCTTCGTCTCCGTGTCCATCGGTTATCTCTCAACCGAGCCCTTTACTTACGCACTTTACATTGTGATAGCCATCGTGCTTGAAGTATTTATATCTTGCTATCACCTTGTTGTTTGTATTGCTTAGCATAGGTTGTTGGTGCACCTAGGTGAACTTAGTGGCTAGGTTTTGTGCTCAATAAATTAAACATTAGTTTTATTCCGCATTTACTTGAGCCTAAACCGTAATAATTTTAAAAGCCTATTCACCCCCCCTCTAGGCGACTTCCTTTGTACTTTCAAATGTGATATTGATGAATGTAAAATTGTGATTAACTTGGGTACTATTGGATCTACCTGTCGGTACCCAACGGATATGGGTACCCATTGGGTAAAGTTTTATACCTGCGAGTACGAGTATGGGTAAGTTTTCTACCTATTGACTACACGAGTATGAGTATGGTATTGCTCTATCCTGCCCATCGCTATCCTTAATCTCGATGGAGGATCAAAGAGATGACCCCTCTGAAGGTATCCACGCGTACGGTGATCCCGATCCAGTAGAGCTTCACCGTACAGAGCTCAGCAATACCAGGGTATCCAAGCAACCTTTCGGCGGGTATGGGAGAGAGATGTCACATAGAGGGAGAGGAGCAACAAACAACCAAGAGAATCAGTGCTTGGAGGGCCTCCCCTCCCTCCTTTCCCTAGGGTGGCCGGCGACTAGGGTGGCCCCTTCCTCTTCTCATCGTAGGCAATGATCTTCATCATAAATGTGTATCATCTCTCCTTTCCTCTATGCGAGATATATTATATCGAAGTAAATAATAGTGCATGAAAGTTTCAGTCAATTCTATTATCCAAGTTGCCTCGATTATTTTAGGCCGTTATATGGACCACAGGGAGGACACACAGTGACATCACGACGGAGCCCCGCTCTCCTAGGGAGGCGGGCCTCGTCGCTCCGGGTTCCCTGCCATGGAAAGTCCGCGCACCTTTTCCTGCCACGTATCGCTGGACAGTGAGCCGCGCACTGTCCCCTGGCCCACACGTTGGTGGATTTGTGCAATGGTGACGCAGGGTATCCACGGCAATGCCCATGGTTGATGGACTTGGGTTTAGATGAAAGAGGGTTGTCCTCGTGAGATCGTCGGCTAACAAAAAAAAGAAGGAATGGATGAACTCGTGAATGTAAACATATCGGTGTCAGGATTTTTATAGAAGCACTCGGAAGAATTGGCGGGACAAATGGCGGAACCGTTGGCGGGAGAAAAATACGGGAGAAATTGGCAAGAGAAAATGGTAGGCACCGGTGGCGGGAGAAATTGGCGAGAGAGAAGAGGGCAGGACCGCAAGAAAATAGGCTGAACTGGTTTAGCTTGCGAAGTAAATGTGATCAAGCGCTCAAATAATGGCTTCGGCACCAGCAACAGCTAATTAGCACATGGTGTGCCGACAAGTCTAGTCAGCACACAGTGATCCGGCCAGCTCCCTGCCACGCTGCCGTGCCCAGGCACACGGTGAGCCGACTAGTGCCTATCGGCACACGGTATGCCGATGCCACGCTAGATTCGGAAAATACAAAATTGTTGGTTGGTTGGTGGGATTGTGGTGGGATGGGTCCAAGACCTAACTAAGCCGGAAGGTAGAGCTACTGCGTAACACTGACAACAATGGTAGCGTCATTCTTTGTATACGACGCTACTTTTAAGGGTTATTTTATAAATTTCTTTTCGTCAAGGTTTATTTTTCAAAAATTCATTTGATATCAGGATTATTTTTGCCGTTTATCGACGTGGTATGGTGACTGGTGTCCCGTCCAGTGGTGACTGCGTCCGATCGCCCTCATCTCGTCGGGGCCATGAGAGACGTACCTGTGGTCTGTATAGGTTGTTCAGTTCACCGGCAAAATATGTGTTCAGTTCGCCCTCGACAGTATCGTTGTCACCCCGCGTGACGCAGCAGCATCTATGGCAACTCCAGAACGGTACAAATGTCCCTTGGATTGCTGGTGGGCGCAGGAAATCGACACGCGGCCAAGAGTAATGCCACGATGATTGCCTAGCAGTTCTTCGACCTTTGGGGCAACATTAACGTCGTCACTCTCGAACCGAACACGTTAGATTTTTTCTGATAAAAGGCGTCTTTATTACTTAGCGCAGTAACCGAACACGTTAGATAGGATAACGTGGGCATTCGACATGATGCGTGAGTCCCGAGGATGACTATCATGTCGAAAACGGTCCCGTCATGGAAGACCTGAAGAAGTCCGTGTACTTTTCTATAACGTGAGATAAGGAAGCCGATCCATACAAGTCTGTAAACGGTGGTTAGAGCGCACCTCCACCCTTAAACTTTACAAGTTTGTATACGCTGTTTGACGATTTTCATACAGAAATCCGGACCTAAAATTCACTGGATAGATGAAACTTTGGGCTTGCAAATGGCCAAAATTTTGAAACTTTGCCTAAAATTCGACTAAACTCAGCAAATTTGACACTGATTTAGGCGATTGCATTAGATTATAGGCGAGTTTGTACATATTATGTTAAATTCGGACATATACCCCGAATTCAACTTGCAATAGGCAAAAAAACACAAAAAATACAAATAATATAAACGTCGAGCAGATGCCGAGGCAGAGGTAGAGCATCGTGTAGTCGGCTTCGTCAGCGCCATCATCCTCATCGTCGCTCGGCGGGTTCGACGACATGGAGCTGCCCTGGCCGTTGTCGCCGCAGTGCCACTGCTACAACAGAGGTCCTAGCCCACTCTCATATTCGTCGTCGAGGTAGATGAGTGATGCACCCTGGTAGGCGCGCTCTCAGCGAGCGACGCACGCGGCATGCTCATGCAGGCGACGATTGCGCTCGACCTCCTACAGCTCCCAGTATGTCCTGGACCAGGCGCACGCGGCGGGGCCCGTCATCGGCGGGACGTCGTTGAGTGACGCCTCCATCGCCATCTTGTGGAGGAAATCTTCCTCGGCCACCGGCATTGCCCACTCCGACAGCTCCTTCTTTGGCGCGCACAACTTCGGTCTTGCGAGGCGAAGGTGGCCGCTGGGAGGCGGTGGAGCACGCCACTCATTGATGACGAGGCCGCGCGAGCGCGTGCGCGGTGGCGAGCGCACCGGAGACTCCGGCTCTCGCTTCACCGGGCGGAGCAACGCCGTGAAGCGCCGAGAGTTTCTTGGCGCCGAGCCGGACGAGCTTGAGGCCGACGCCGAAGACGACGACAACGCGTCGGCCATGTTGGAGATATGCCCTAGAGGCAATAATAAATGTAGTTATTATTATATCTTTGTGTTTATGATAAATGTTTACATTCATGCTATAATAGTATTAACAAGGAAACATTAATACTTGTGTGATTTGTAAACTTAAATTGAAGTCCCTGGTAAAGCCTCTATATATTACTAGCTTGTTGGTTAATAAATGATTGTGGTTTCCCTATCATGAACATTGAGATGTTATTAACAACAAGATCATATCGTTAGGAGAATGATATGGTGGACATACTCCTATAGATAAGCGTAGCATAAAGATCAAGTCATTTTAATAGTTCAATTGCTATATGCTTTCTGATACATAGTAACATAATTCATTCGACCATGAGATCATGCATATCACCTTCACCGGAAGGATGCTTTGATGACATCAAACACCACACCGTAACTGGGTGGCTATAAAGATGGCATTGAGTGTTCGGAAAGTATTGGTTGAGACACATGGATCAAGAGTGGGATTTGTCCATCCATATGACGGATAGATATACTCTGGGCCCTCTCGGTGAAATGTCATCCAATTAGCTTGCAAGCATGTGACTGGCTCACAAGGGATCACATATCACGGGAACGAGAAAAGAGTACTTATCAGTAACGAGGTTGAACTAGGTATGCAGAGATACCGACGATCATAACCTCTTATAAGTAAACTATCGTGAGACAAAGGGAAATTGGTATCATATGTAAGTGGTTCATTCGATCGCAAAGTAATCGTAGAAATATGTGGGATCCATATGAATTTCCAGATTCCTCTATTGGTTATTGTTCGGAGAAGTGTCTCGATCATGTCCGCATAATTCACGAACCGTAGGGAGACACACTTAAGGATTCGACGTTGTTTTGAGTAGTTATGGAATGATGAGTAAGAGACCGAATGTTGTTCGGAGTCTCTGATGGGATCCGGTATATCACGAGGAGATCCAGAATGGTCCAGAGAATAAGATTCATATAAGGAAAGTCCTGTTTCGGGGTTGGAGAATGGTTTCGGTGTTTTCATCGGGAATGTTCTAGAAGGTTCCGGAATGTCCGGCACTCCGAAGGGGAAGGGTACATGAATGTGTCATACCAAGTTGGAATGATTGCATCATGTACTAGGTGTCATCGCTGAAAAAAATAAAGGGTTTAATCAAATCCTAGTTTGAAAAGTCAAACGCCAATTTGAAAAGTCAAACGGCTATTTTGGGAAGTGGAGGGGAAGGTGGAAACCGAGTTGGGGAGGAGTTCCTCCCCTCCACCGCTGGCCCCCTTGGGAAACCGAGTTGGGGAGGGACTCACCTCCCCTGGGGCGCCCCCTCCACCTATATAAGGAGGGGCAGGGCTGCCCCTCCTAGCACCCAACACCTCCACCCGCAAACCCTAGCCCTAAGCTGTCGGCCCTCCTACATCCGCCGCCGCCTAGCTAACCCTACCCGCCGGCCAATCCTCCTCCTTGGTGTGTCTAAACCCTAGATCGCCGAGGAGCTCTCTCATAGTCCACCATACTCGCTCTGGCTTAAGGCGAAGCCCTGCGAGATCTCCCCTCTACTTCCGGTACCACGCCGTTGTGCTGCCGGAATCGCGAGGAGAGTGCTACAACCTCTGCTGCCTGCTGGAACAAGGGAGAGGGAGGTCTTCGTCGAGTACCGAACGTGTGACCGACTGCGGGAGCGCTGTCGGAACGCAGCGCCGGAAGGATCGTCTACGCGATCTTGAGATCGGGAAGAGCACGACTACATCACCCACGAGAATCCGCTCTCGTTAAACACTTTGGAATCTTCGAGGGTGAGTTATTCCATCGACTCGTTGCTACAATCTAGTAGATAGATCTTGGCTTGTTTGTTTGTATGCGATAGAAATTTTTTGTTTTCCATGCTACGAAACCCTACAGTGGTATCAGAGCCGTGTCTATATGTAGATTTGTTACACGAGTAGAACACAATGATCATTGTGGGCGTTGATGCTTTTATTGTCGATTGCTTCTTGTGTACTTTGCGTCTTGCGGGATGTTGGGATGAAGCGGCCCGGGCTAACCTTACATGACATCGTTCATGAGACTTGCTCCACGCTTGACATGTAACTTGTATTGCATAAGTGGCATTGCGGGTGCCTGTTTCTCCCAGCATAGTTAAGATTCAATTTACAACGGGTGATTGTCAATACTAGTATCAATGTTGTGGTTCTTGTTCATAAGTTAGAACGACACTTATTGAAAGCCCCAAACCACGTAAAACATGCAAAGAAAGTAGAGGTGTCTAACTTTGTTTTGCAGGGGTGTGCTGTGATGTGATATGGTCATGATTGTGATTATATTTGATGTATGCAATGTTCCTTATTGTAAGTTGGCAACCGGCAGGAGCCATATGGTTGTCTTTAATTTTGTTAAGACCCGCGTGTCTATTTAAAGTAGTTGTAATAGTTGAAGCCGGTGGACGACAACCATGGAGAAGCGTCATTGACCTTGATGCAATGCCGGTGATGATGGATATCATGTTCGTGCTTGAAGATGGAGATCGGAAGCACAAAGAAGAAAGGCCATATCATATCACATATTATGAATTGCATGTGATGTTAATCCTTTATGCATCTTGTATTGCTTAGTTAGCGATGGTAGCATTATAAGATGATCCCTCATGCACATGAATTTCAAGTCATAAAGTGTTCACCCTTAGTTAGCACCGTTGCTAAAGCTTGTTGTTTCGAAGCACCACGTGATGATCGGGTGTGTTAGATTCCGCAAGTGTATACAACGTGAGCAAGCCAGATTTGCTCATGCGGAAGCTAAGGTTTGATCTTGACGAGCCTAGCATGTACAGACATGGTCTCGGAACATGGATCACCGAAAGGTAAAGCATGAATCATATAGTAGATATGATGAACATGTCGATTGTTCGCCATTGAAACTATATCAACTCTCGTGATGATCGGTGTTGATGTGGTGGATTTGGTTCGTGTGATCACTCAAACAATGTGAGGGATATTGTTTTGAGTGGGAGTTCACCTAGATTAATTTAACTATTAATTAGAACTCAATTTGTCATAAACTTAGTCTAAACTATTGCAAATATGTTGTAGATCAATGGCGGCCCCTACCATCAATTTTAATGCGTTCCTAGAGAAAGAAAAGTTGAAAAACAATGGAAGCAACTTCGCGGATTGGTTCCGCAATTTTACGATTGTCCTCACAGCTGGTAATTTGACCTATGTGCTGGATGCACCGCTAGGTGACCCACCTGCAACTACTGCTACCGATGAAGTAAAGAATGTTTACCTCGCTCGGAAGACTCAGTACTCCACAGTTCAGTGTGCTATCTTGTATGGTTTAGAATCGGAGCTTCAGAAAAGGTTTGAGAATTCAGACCCACATGATATTGTCCGTGATCTCAAATTGATCTTTGAGACTCACGCGGCAATTGAGAGCTATGAGGCTTCTGAAAAGTTCTTTAACTGCAAGATGGAAGAGGGCAGCTCCGTCAGTGAGCATGTGCTTAATATGTCTGGGAAGCAAACAAACTTCAAAGCTTGGGTATAGTGATTCCTAATGCTTTGGGGATTTATCGTGTCCTCCAATCACTACCACCAAGTTACAAGAACTTTTTGATGAACTACAATATGCAAAACATGAACAAGCAGTTGCCAGAACTATTTGCTATGTTGAAATCTGCAGAAGTGGAGATCAAGAAAGAGCACCAAGTGTTGATGGTCAATAAGACCACCAAATTCAAGAAAGGCAAGTCTAAGCAAAAGGGACACTTCAAGAAGGGTGGTAAGAAAGTTACCGCGCCGACGAAGAAGACCAAGGCTGGACCTAAACCTGATACTGAGTGCTTTTACTGCAAGGGAGAAGGTCACTGGAAGCGGAATTGCCCAAAGTACTTGGAGGATTTGAAGAATGGCAACATCAAGAAGAAAGGTATATCCGATATACATGTTATTGATGTGTATCTCACTAGTACTCGTAGTAGTGCCTGGGTATTTGATACTGGTTCGGTTGCTCATATTTGTAATTCGAAACAGGTGCTGCAGAATAAACGGAAGCTAGCGAAGAACGAGGTGACGATGCGCGTGGGAAACGGATCAAAGGTTGATGTGATCGCGGTCGGCACGCTACCCCTTCATCTACCATCGGGATTAGTTTTATACTTAAATAATTGTTATTTGGTGCCTGCGTTAAGGTTGTTCGATTTATATGAGTAATATGTTTTATGCACATACACCTTTGATAGATGGTCTATTCTTATTGAATCTCGATAGTGGAAATACACATATTAATAACATTGAGGCTAAACGTTTGAAATCGAGTGATAACTCGACCTATATGTGGCACTGTCGTCTTGGTCACATTGGAGTGAAGCGTATGAAGAAACTCCATTCCGATGGACTTCTTGAATCACTTGATTTCGAATCACTTGAAAGATGCGAAGCATGTCTGATGGGTAAAATGACTAAGACTCCATTTTCTGGTATGATGGAGCGAGCTACGGACTTATTGGAAATCATACATACCGATGTGTGTGGTCCAATGAGTGTAGCATCGCGCGGTGGTTATCGTTATGTTCTTACCTTCACGGATGACTTGAGTAGATATGGGTATATCTATTTCATGAAACATAAGTCCGAAACTTTCGAGAAGTTTAAGGAATTTCAAAGTGAGGTAGAGAATCAACGTAACAAGAAGATTAAATTTCTACGTTCTGATCGTGGAGGTGAATATATAAGTTACGAGTTTGGCGAGCATTTGAAGAAATGCGGAATACTTTCACAATTGACACCGTCGGGAACACCACAGCGTAATGGTGTGTCCGAACGTCGTAATCGAACTCTCTTAGATATGGTTCGTTCTATGATGTCACTTACAGACTTACCGCTATCATTTTGGGGTTATGCATTAGAAACAACCGCATTCACTTTAAATAGGGCACCATCTAAATCCGTTGAAACGACACCGTATGAATTATGGTTTGGGAAGAAACCTAAATTGTCGTTCCTTAAAGTTTGGGGTTGTGAAGCCTATGTAAAGAAGTTACAGCTGGACAAGCTTGAACCCAAAGCGGAAAAATGCGTCTTCATAGGATACCCAAAGGAAACTATTGGGAATACCTTATATCATAGATCCGAGGGAAAAATCTTCGTTGCCAAGAATGGATCCTTTCTAGAGAAGGAATTTCTCTCGAAAGAAGTGACTGGAAGGAAAGTAGAACTCGACGAGGTTGTCGAACCTTCTCTCGAACTTGCGAGTAGCGCAGCACCGAAAGAAGTTTCCGTGGTGCCTGCACCAATAAGAGAGGAAGCTAATGATGATGATCATGAAACTTCGGTTGTAGTTGCTACAGAGCCTCGCAGGTCAACGAGAACTCGTACCACTCTAGATTGGTATGATCCCGTTATGAGTGTCATGTTGGTGGACAACACCGATGACCCTGCGACATATGAGGAAGCGATGATGAGCCCAGATTCCAATAAATGGCAAGAAGCCATGAAATCCAAGATTGGATCCATGTACGAAAACCAAGTATGGACTTTGGTGGACTTACCGGATGGCCGGAAGGCTGTCGAGAACAAATGGATTTTCAAGAAGAAAACAAATGCTAATGGTAATGTTACTGTCTATAAAGCTCGACTTGTCGCAAAAGGGTTTCGACAAATTCAAGGAGTTGACTACGATGAGATTTTCTCACCGGTAGCGAAGCTAAAGTCTGTGAGGATTATGTTAGCAATCGCTGCATATTATGATTATGAGATATGGCAGATGGATGTCAAAACAGCATTCCTCAATGGAGACATTGATGAAGAGTTGTATATGATGCAACCCAAAGGTTTTGTCGATCCTAAAGATGCTAACAAGGTATGCAAACTTCAACGGTCCATCTATGGATTGAAGCAAGCATCCCGAAGTTGGAATCAATGTTTTGATAAGGTGATCAAAAGTTTTGGTTTTATACAAACTTATGGAGAAGCTTGTATTTACAAGAAAGTGAGTGGGAGCTCTGTAGCATTCTTAATACTATATGTAGATGACATATTGTTGATTGGGAATGATGTAGACCTTCTTAATAGTGTCAAGGAATATTTGAATAATAGTTTTTCAATGAAGGATCTTGGCGAAGCAGCTTACATATTAGGCATAATGATTTATAGAGATAGATCGAGACGCCTAATATCATTGTCACAAAGTACATATTTGGACAAAGTTCTAAAGAGGTTTGGAATGGAAGATAGCAAGAAAGGGTTCTTGCCCATGTTGCCCAATACGACCTTGAGTAAAACTCAAAGTCCGACAACGGCAGAAGATAGAGAAAGGATGAGTAAGACTCCCTATGCCTCAGCCATAGGATCTCTAATGTATGCCATGCTATGTACTAGACCCGACATTGCATATGCTGTTAGTTTAACTAGAAGATATCAAAGTGATCCAGGAGTGGATCATTGGACAGCGGTCAAAAACATCCTTAAGTACTTGAGAAGAACTAAGGATAAGGTTCTTTCTTATGGAGGTGATGAACATCTCGTTGTTAATGGTTACACCGATGCTAGTTGGAACACCGATCCGGATGATTCTAAATCACAATCTGGATACGTATTTACTTTGAATGGTGCAACAGTTAGCTGGAGGAGTGCAAAGCAAAGCGTTGTGGCGAGATCTTCAACTGAATCGGAATAAATGGCTGCTTCGGAGGCTTCACAAGAAGCGATATGGATGAAAGAGTTTATTACAGAGCTGGGTGTGGTTCCTAGTGCGCTGGACCCAATGTCTATCTACTGTGATAACATGGGCGCCATAGCCAATGAACTAAGGTGAGAAAAGAAGCTGAAGCACATCAAGCTACGTTTTCACGCTATTCGAGAACATGTCCAAGATGGGGACATAAAGATTTGCAAAGTACACACAGATCTAAATGTGGCGGATCCGTTGACTAAACCTCTCCCGAGGGCAAAACATGACCAGCACCAAACTGCCATGGGTGTTCGGTATATTACCATGTAATCTAGATTAGATGACTCTAGTGCAAGTGGGAGACTGTTGGAGATATGCCCTAGAGGCAATAATAAATATAGTTATTATTATATCTTTGTGTTTATGATAAATGTTTACATTCATGCTATAATAGTATTAACAAGGAAACATTAATACTTGTATGATTTGTAAACTTCAATTGAAGTCCCTGGTAAAGCCTCTATATATTACTAGCTTGTTGGTTAATAAATGATTGTGGTTTCCCTATCATGAACATTGAGATGTTATTAACAACAAGATCATATCGTTAGGAGAATGATATGGTGGACATACTCCTATAGATAAGCGTGGCATAAAGATCAAGTCATTTTAATAGTTCAATTGCTATATGCTTTCTGATACATAGTAACCTAATTCCTTCGACCATGAGATCATGCATATCACCTTCACCGGAAGGATGCTTTGATGACATCAAACACCACACCGTAACTGGGTGGCTATAAAGATGGCATTGAGTGTTCGGAAAGTATTGGTTGAGACAAATGGATCAAGAGTGGGATTTGTCCATCCATATGACGGATAGATATACTCTGGGCCCTCTCGGTGAAATGTCATCCAATTAGCTTGCAAGCATGTGACTGGCTCACAAGGGATCACATATCACGGGAACGAGAAAATAGTACTTATCAGTAACAAGGTTGAACTAGGTATGCAGAGATACCGACGATCATAACCTCGGATAAGTAAACTATCGTGAGACAAAGGGAAATTGGTATCGTATGTAAGTGGTTCATTCGATCGCAAAGTAATCGTAGAAATATGTGGGAGCCATATGAATTTCCAGATTTCTCTATTGGTTATTGTTCGGAGAAGTGTCTCGATCATGTCCGCATAATTCACGAACCGTGGGGAGACACACTTAAGGATTCGACGTTGTTTTGAGTAGTTATGGAATGATGAGTAAGAGACCGAATGTTGTTCGGAGTCTCGGATGGGATCCGGGATATCACGAGGAGATCCAGAATGGTCCGGAGAATAAGATTCATATAAGGAAAGTCTTTTTTCGGGGTTGGAGAATGGTTCCGGTGTTTCCATCGGGAATGTTCTAGAAGGTTCCGGAATGTCCGGCACTCCGAAGGGGAAGGGTACATGAATGTGTCATACCAAGTTGGAATGATTGCATCATGTACTAGGTGTCATCGCTGAACAAAATAAAGGGTTTAATCAAATCCTAGTTTGAAAAGTCAAACGGCTATTTATGGAAGTGGAGGGGAAGGTGGAAACCAAGTTGGGGAGGAGTTCCTCCCCTCCACCGCTGGCCCCCTTGGGAAACCGAGTTGGGGAGGGACTCCCCTCCCCTGGCGCGCCCCTCCACCTATATAAGGAGGGGCAGGGCTGCCCCTCCTAGCACCCAACACCTCCACCCGCAAACCCTGGCCCTAAGACGCTGGCCCTCCTGCAGCCGCCGCCGCCCTAGGGCAAGCCGCCGCCGCCTAGCTAACCCTAGCCGCCGGCCAATCCTCCTCCTTGGTGTGTCTAAACCCTAGATCGCCGAGGAGCTCTCTCATAGTCCACCATACTCGCTCTGGCTTAAGGCGAAGCCCTGCAAGATCTCCCCTCTACTTCCGGTACCACGTCGTTGTGCTGCCGGAATCGCGAGGAGAGTGCTACAACCTTCGTTGCCTGCTGGAATAAGGGAGAGGAAGGTCTTCGTCGAGTACCGAACGTGTGACCGACTACGGGAGCGCTGCCGGAACGCAGCGCCGGAAGGATCGCCTACGCGATCTTGAGATCGGGAAGAGTACGACTACATCACCCACGAGAATCCGCTCTCGTTAAACACTTTGGAATCTTCGAGGGTGAGTTATTCCATCGACTCGTTGCTACAATCTAGTAGATAGATCTTGGCTTGTTTGTTTGTATGCGATAGAATTTTTTTGTTTTCCATGCTACGAAACCCTACAGGCCATCCTCCTCGGCATCCAGGAGGTCTGTAACACCCCGGCCTCTCCGGACCAGCGGCTATCACTCCTAGCAACTCAATAGGATCTCTAGACTAAGCCCACACACCAGCACTAGTCTTTTCTGCGCACTTTGTCCTTAGTCCTGCGCATCCGATACCCACTTTCCGGTCGGACACTCGTCCTCGAATTTCTCTAGGCCAAGCACCCTTAATCTCAGAGTTCTTTTCATATGAGTTTCTGGAAAAGAAGTTGCAACTTGTTGGTATAGGTATACTATCAATCCTATTAAGCCATGTTCCAGGGTCTCACATACATCCATCCTTAGAAGATCGACGCCCTCGATCAACAACAAGCTAGCAATGACGCCTCTTGGCATACTTTATACGTCTAGTGTTGTCACACGTGCCATGCCGTGTCCACTCCGGGCCACACGCGTCATGCTCCACATATCCGCCACTGACTCGCACACGCCCGTGTAACCATGAGGGTTGGCTCGGATACCACTTTTAACACCCTGGCCTCTCTGTACCAGCGGTTGTCACTCCTGGCAGCTCAATATGATCTCTAGACTAACCCCATAGACCAACACTAGTCTTTTCTGCGTACTTTATCTTCACTCGTCACACCCAGTACCCACTTCCCGATCGGTCACCCATTCTCAAATTGCTCTAGGCCAAGCACGTTTAACCTTAGAGTTCTTTTAAAATGAGTTTCCGAAAAAGAAGTTATAACTTGTTGGTATGGGTATACTATCAATCCTATTAACCCATACGCCAGGGTCTCACAAGGTCGTCCCACGGTGTCGTGAAAAGGACGGCGACGAGTGTGGCGGGTAGCCTAGCCACGGGGTGCTTCCCTCGATGATGTACTCAAGGACGGCGGCAAGGGCGCGGACGGGCATGCTCCACCTACGACGCCGTCCTTCGACGTTGTTACGCCCCGGTGCTTGGCCTCATCCCTTGCGGTAGGCCAACTGGCGCGCCCGGTGCTCGCGGAAGATGTGGCATCCCACAAAACCACTACTAGAAAATCGCGTTGTTTTTGTGCATTGCATCATCATGACCGCATGCTCATGTCATCATGCCACCTTGCATTTGAGCATCGTCATCATCTTGCATTTGCTTGCATAAAACTATTTTCGAAAAACCTATTTTTGTTTTCTAAACGCCCCGTCTTTGTTCAACACGTAAACCCGGGTCCCCGGATTATTTTGTTTTGTCTGCTATCGGTTTGCAAACGGTCCGTTTAAAACAAATAAAATATTTAATTATTTTAGTGGGGCAGTCGAACGGGCCGAATCGACCCAGTCGACCACCCCAGAATAAAACGGTCCACCTAAATTCCTAATCCTACCAATCCTATTCTACCCACCCATCCAACCACATCACCCCCACCAATCTCTGGCTGCCACCTCACCCTCTTCCTTCCCTCTACCCAATCCCAGCCCGCCACCTGGCCAACCTCTCTCACCAATCCACCGCCCCTTTTCTCTCTTTCTCACACAGCCCCCTTCTACCCCTCTCTCTCCCTCTCCCTGTCCCTGGACCCCACCCACGCCGGCCCACCCACCAGCCACTCCCACCTCGGTCAAACCCACTCCTTTCTCTCTCTCTCCCTCCACTCCGGGCCCACCCCCACCTGTCGATGTCCCCGGCCCCACGCCCGTCCCCACTTCCCCCCCACAGACCCCGCGTCTCCCTCCTCTCACCCCGCGCTCCCCTGGTTCTCTCCTCCTCCCACCTCTCCCTCCTTTTCCCCACCGACGGCCCCGGCCCCGTACCCTTCCCCCGTCCTCTCCTCGCCGGCCGACGACGACCTCCCTCACCCCCGCGCCTCTCTCCTTCTCCCTTCCCTCCGGCCGCCGCTCGCTGGCTTCCCTCGTTCCTCCTCGCTCCGCCGCCTCCGGCCCGCTCGCCTCCGCTCACCCCGCCTCCCCCTCAGGCGCCCGTCCCGCCGCCGGCGCGCCCTCCCCGCCTCTGCTCCAACCGCCGCGGGTCGCCGCCGCCGGACCGCCTCTCGGGCCGCCGCCCTCGCCGTCGTCTGCGTCCCCCGAGCGGCGCCCCCGTCTCCCTGTCACCGTGCCCCTCCGGCCGACGCCCGGAGCCGGCGCCGCCGCGTGACCCCCGCCTCCGCGACGCCCCTGCTTGCCTTCGTCCCCGCAGGAGCTCCTCCGGCCGCCACCGAGACCGCGCGTGTCGCTGCCGCCGTCTCCTCAGGTCGTCGGCCCTGCGCCTCCCCTCTCCCCGCCGGACCCCGGAGCCCCGCCGGCCGGCCGCCCCTCTCCTGCTGGCCGCCCTTCATCGCCCCGTCTCGAGCGCCAGCCCGCAAGCTCCCAGCGGCGTCGCCGCCTCGTCCTGCACCTTGGGCACGTGGCGCCGCCATGGCCGCCACCAGCGCGTCCGAGCCATGCCTGCCTCGCCTCGGTCTGCGCTGGCCGCCACCGCCGACCTCCCCTGTGCGCGTCCCCAGGAGCGCGCCAGCGCTGCCTCTCGCGTGCCTCGCCGCCGCCGCCGCCCTGCAACCGTCCAAGACCGAGCACCTCCGCCCCGCCACCTGTACCGCCCGTCGCCAACCATTAAGGTCCCGATGTCGACCTTGTGCCTCTCTACACGCGTGTCTGCCATGTGCTTGTGTGTTCATGGGGGCTCAAGAACGATTGTTTATCTGTTGATCCGTGAAAGTTTCGGTAACAAGATGTGTTAAGAGCTCGCTAACAAGACCGGCTTGATGCCGAGGATATCGAAGGTTGTACATGGAGCCACTCGAAGGCCACCAACATCGGAAACCGAGATCTTCGACATGGACCCTCAAGATCTTCTTCCCCGAAACCAAGACCCGTTCCCGGAGTCCGATTGTCGAGCCCGACCCGTGGAACCCCGGAACCCCAAGATCTACGCCGCGGAACAACAAGGCCTTCGGGGCAGAACCGACAAGATCCACCGCCTAACGCCAAGCTCTCCTCCATGGGACGCCAAGTTCACCCGGCGAACCCCGAAGACCGATCCGAAGCGCCAGGGCCCGAACCTGAAGCACGCCAAGAACCCCGACGCCCCACCAAGTCCTTCTTCCCGGAACGCCAAGCCCTTCGTTGTATCCGACCATCGAAGACCGATCCCGTCGAACCCTGAGACCGACCCCGAACCCCCGGACCAAGATCGCCGAACCCTAATGTGTGAACCCCTTCCCGAAACCCTATTTTATAATATAATACAACTTGTCGCATATTAAATTGTCTTACTCGCATGCATATTTGTGTGGTTTGGGGGCCTTATGCCGATTCACCTCTAATTTAATATGGGGCCCATATGCGGGCAAATCTAGTCTCATATTGGCCTCATTTAAATTTGTGTAGCGAACCGGTGCTGTATTTTGCCATGTTCAGACAACATTTAAATTGCGGGGTATCTAAACAACTTGAACCGTTTAATTAATTGTCGGGACCCCGGTTCCACGTAATATTGACCTAATTGCATCGCATCTTTGCCATGCCATACATCATACATGCATCATGCCCGATCTTTTGCCGTAGTATTAAATATTGCAACCGGTGTTTATTCTAGTGTTTTGCTTCTTCGCGGATAAGGCCGTGAGTTGATGTGAGCTTCGCCCCGATCTTCGGATGAACCCTCGGCAATGTTTTCAGGCGAGCATCTTCCCCTTTCTACCTATCTTACTTTTATAGTATTTATTCCCTCCTGTTGATCTATTGTTATCTGTGTTGCGATGCTCTAGTTTTCGTACCCGAGATATCCCTTGCCGCCTTATATTGCCTTGGCCACATCCTATTACCTGTTGTTTGGTAGATAGTTGGACTTGCGCGTCGTAGTCGCTTGCTCAAGTGCTGTTGCGTGTCGTCAAGTGCCACAGTTGTTGGAGTATTGCCGCATGTTGATGTTGGAGATGATCATGGCTTTACTTATCGTTCACTTTAATTACTGTTTAACAACTAAAATTGAAGTAAGTAAGAAGAGGCACAGGTGGGCAATAGATGTTATTTGGTTGTTAACCGTCCACTTGTGTCCCGTAGGGCCCCGAGTACTTGATACCTGTTCCTTGTTTTATCGCGCTATCCACATCCGGGAGGATTATGGGACCCCCCTGAGCCAGAGCTTGATTCATTCTTATTTCTTGGGGCCACAAACTAGTTTGAGGTTTTATTACTATCCTGTACTTATGCCATGCTTTACTGCTTAATTACAATTGTGCGAGGAGCACACTGTACTGTTTAGGATCGTGGCACGATTCCGCGGTATCGACAAGCCCAGTTTTGGGTTCCCAGTCGTTTACAGCCGTCCCCACAACCTTGAGTCCGTCTCGGAGCCGGCCGGCTTCGTTGCGGGTCTACTTTAAGGGGTGGCCCCCTGAAATATTTCTGAATCCTGTGATTGCTTTGTCGTGAAGGCCTCGTTGGGTTTTGATTTGGTTTTTCCGAGGTTGATTGAGTTTGTGTTGCTATTGGTGCACCCCGGCCGGGTAAAACTTTCTGAAAGCCGTGTCCGCGGTTATGGACGACTTGGAGCACAGTATCTCGATCATAGACAACTATAACTAAAGTAGTGCCATGAATTTGACTTTATAATGACTAGTAATCAGCTTCACTATAATGGAATGGTTAAATAAAACTGCCAACAATTGCTTGTTTGGGTGTCGCTTGCGACCATTGTATCTGACTAGTAAGTATTGCAACTATAACGGAATTGGCTAAATAAAAGTACCAACAACTGCTGGGTTTTGGGTTATCTCATGCTAATTGTATCTGACTAGTAAGTGTCGCAACTACAACGGAATGGTTAATTAAAAGTGCCCACTGCTTAATTTATCAGGATGATTATCTATACTTGACTAGTAATTGCTGCAACGATAACCGAATAAATAAAAATTCCAACTGTGTGAGTTCCTCGGTTGACTTCCTCGATCGGTGTCGAGGGGGAAACGCCAGGATGGGTTTGATTGGTGGTAGTATCAGGTTGGTTCCGAATAGGTCTTTCTTACCCCTCTCTGATTGCCGCCAGTTGTATCGAGTCTCTATAGGTTGTTTAGTGCATGCTGCCGCTGCCGCTGCCGCTTCAGTCCACCATACCTGTGTAGGCGAGGACCGCCGAATTCTAGCCTCGTCGTGTACTGGCCTCAGTACTGACGCTCCTCTTTTTCCTTTGCCCTTTGTCGGCACCCCTTTTGTTTAAGCAGGTTTTGAGATCGACGTCGTTAGCAGGGTTACCCTTCCGGCTTGGCCTGGGCAGGGTTATGGACGCCATTGATTATTCTTCAGGGCTCTTAGCCCCATTTGCATCTTGTCCGTAGTCGGACGCTCCATCTTTTCAAGGTGATTTGGATCTTTGTGCCGTATATCTGTATTCTTGACTCTTGGAGTCGCTGTTGTATATATATCTGTTCTGTGGGTCCCATCGAGGACTGTTGTGTAATGTTATTACTTCGTTTTCCACCCGCACGAAAGTGCCTGGTGGGCACCTTTGAATCGTTTCTATGCGGGTTTGGCGAAAATTGCTAAAACTTGCATAGGGCCGATTCTGAGGGTGTTACAGAGTGGTATCAGAGCTCAGCAGTTGCGATACCCCACAAGTCCAGCCTGTAGGATAACCTAGCTAACGGCCGAAGTAGAGTGTCAAAACTATTTTTTCAAAAGCGGTTGGATAGTTCTGATTAGGTCTGATTTTACTCCTTACCCCTCTGCTATTCTCCTCTTACCTCTGCGTGTTTTGAATCCGCTCTCGTCTTTTCTTCGAGTCCAGGATTTCTCGTGGTTGGGATTCCGTCGTACCTTCAGGGTTTCGCTTCCTTCTTTGATAACGGTGTTCTACCCTCCGGTGTTCATGCTGTCTGAGGAATCCGTCTACTGTGGTACCATTCTTTGTTCCTTGTGTGTGCCTTCCGGTGTTTTCCGACACGACGACATCATCTACGCCAGATCCGATGCAGAGTCTGCATCACTCCTTTGTTCCCGAACCTCGCTTGTCGAGATCTTCAGTCTGATTCCGAGAATGGTTGCACTCTTTTCTACTGATTATGCAGAGTAATAGTTTGGGTGCGTGATGGATTGGCCCCCATGCCGACTACCCCTTCTATTCGCTTTTGTACATTGAAATGGATGAGAATGCATCGGTTCCCTTTTTCCACGGAAGCTAGAGGTGGCTTTATTTGTTGATACCTCTACCTTTGACCTTTTTGTTTCCGGAGTGTTTTCCCTCGACGATCACGGACGACGATCTCTTGTTGGTGGTGTCGCCAATTTCCAGATGAAGAAGGAACCCTCGTTAGTGGTGTCGCAAGGATCTACACGATGCGAGAAGATTCAGATCGCCGCCCTTCTTCCCGGTACCATGAGGCGGATCTCGAGGGCGAGATCCATTGTTAGTGGTGTCGAATTGTGGCATCCCGCAAAACCACTACTAGAAAATCGCGTTGTTTTTGTGCATTGCATCATCATGACCGCATGATCATGTCATCATGCCACCTTGCATTTGAGCATCGTCATCATCTTGCATTTGCTTGCATAACTCTATTTTCGAAAAACCTATTTTTGTTTTCTAAACGCCCCGTCTTTGTTCAACACGTAAACCCGGGTCCCCGGATTATTTTGTTTTGTCTGCTATCGGTTTGCAAACGGTCCGTTTAAAACAAATAAAATATTTAATTATTTTAGTGGGGCAGTCGAACGGGCCGAATCGACCCAGTCGACCACCCCAGAATAAAACGGTCCACCTAAATTCCTAATCCTACCAATCCTATTCTACCCACCCATCCAACCACATCACCCCCACCAATCTCTGGCTGCCACCTCACCCTCTTCCTTCCCTCTACCCAATCCCAGCCCGCCACCTGGCCAACCTCTCTCACCAATCCACCACCCCTTTTCTCTCTTTCTCACACAGCCCCCTTCTACCCCTCTCTCTCCCTCTCCCTGTCCCTGGACCCCACCCGCGCCGGCCCACCCACCAGCCACTCCCACCCCGGTCAAACCCACTCCTTTCTCTCTCTCTCTCCCTCCACTCCGGGCCCACCCCCACCTGTCGCTGTCCCCGGCCCCACGCCCGTCCCCACTTCACCCCGCAGACCCCGTGTCTCCCTCCTCTCACCCCGCGCTCCCCTGGTTCTCTCCTCCTCCCACCTCTCCCTCCTTTTCCCCACCGACGGCCCCGGCCCCGCACCCTTCCCCCGTCCTCTCCTCGCCGGCCGATGACGACCTCCCTCACCCCCGCGCCTCTCTCCTTCTCCCTTCCCTCCGGCCGCCGCTCGCCAACTTCCCTCATTCCTCCTCGCTCCGCCGCCTCCGGCCCGCTCACCTCCGCTCGCCCCGCCTCCCCCTCAGGCGCCCGTCCCGCCGCCGGCGCGCCCTCCCCGCCTCTGCTCCAACCGCCGCGGGTCGCCGCCGCCGGACCGCCTCTCGGGCCGCCGCCCTCGCCGTCGTCTGCGTGCCCCGAGCGGCGCCCCCGTCTCCCCGTCACCGCGCCCCTCCAACAGACGCCCGGAGCCGGCGCCGCCGCGTGACCCCCGCCTCCGCGACGCCCCTGTTCGCCTTCGTCCCCGCAGGAGCTCCTCCGGCCGCCACCGAGACCGCGCGTGTCGCCGCCGCCGTCTCCTCAGGTCGTCGGCCCTGCGCCTCCCCTCTCCCCGCCGGACCCTGGAGCCCCGCCGACCGGCCGCCCCTCTCCTGTTGGCCGCCCTTCATCGCCCCGTCTCGAGCGCCAGCCCGCAAGCTCCCAGCGGCGTCGCCGCCTCGTCCTGCACCTTGGGCACGTCGCGCCGCCATGGCCGCCACCAGCGCGTCCGAGCCATGCCTGCCTCGCCTCGGTCTGCGCTGGCCGCCACCGCCGACCTCCCCTGTGCGCGTCCCCAGGAGCGCGCCAGCGCTGCCTCTCGCGTGCCTCGCCGTCGGCGCCGCCCTGCAACCGTCCAAGACCGAGCACCTCCGCCCCGCCACCTATACCGCCCGTCGCCAACCATCAAGGTCCCGATGTCGACCTTGTGCCTCTCTACACGCGTGTCTGCCATGTGCTTGTGTGTTAATGGGGGCTCAAGAACGATTGTTTATCTGTTGATCCGTGAAAGTTTCGGTAACAAGATGTGTTAAGAGCTCGCTAACAAGACCGGCTTGATGCCGAGGATATCGAAGGTTGTACATGGAGCCACTCGAAGGCCACCAACATCGGAAACCGAGATCTTCGACATGGACCCTCAAGATCTTCTTCCCCGAAACCAAGACCCGTTCCCGGAGTTCGATTGTCGAGCCCGATCCGTGGAACCCCGGAACCCCAAGATCTACGTCGCGGAACAACAAGGCCTTCGGGGCAGAACCGACAAGATCCACCGCCTAACGCCAAGCTCTCCTCCATGGGACGCCAAGTTCACCCGGCGAACCCCGAAGACCGATCCGAAGCGCCAGGGCCCGAACCAGAAGCACGCCAACAACCCCGACGCCCCACCAAGTCCTTCTTCCCGGAACGCCAAGCCCTTCGTTGTATCCGACCATCGAAGACCGATCCCGTCGAACCCTGAGACCGACCCCGAACCCCCAGACCAAGATCACCGAACCCTAATGTGTGAACCCCTTCCCGAAACCCTATTTTATAATATAATACAACTTGTCGCATATTAAATTGTCTTACTCGCATGCATATTTGTGTGGTTTGGGGTCCTTATGCCGATTCACCTCTAATTAAATATGGGGCCCATATGCGGGCAAATCTAGTCTCATATTGGCCTCATTTAAATTTGTGTAGTGAACCGGTGCTGTCTTTTGCCATGTTCAGACAACATTTAAATTGCGGGGTATCTAAACAACTTGAACCGTTTAATTAATTGTCGGGACCCCGGTTCCACGTAATATTGACCTAATTGCATCGCATCTTTGCCATGCCATACATCATACATGCATCATGCCCGATCTTTTGCCGTAGTATTAAATATTGCAACCGGTGTTTATTCTAGTGTTTTGCTTCTTCGCGGATAAGGCCGTGAGTTGATGTGAGCTTCGCCCCGATCTTCGGATGAACCCTCGGCAATGTTTTCAGGCGAGCTTCTTCCCCTTTCTACCTATCTTACTTTTATAGTATTTATTCCCTCTTGTTGATCTATTGCTATCTATGTTGCGATGCTCTAGTTTTCGTACCCGAGATATCCCTTGCCGCCTTATATTGCCTTGGCCACATCCTATTACCTGTTGTTTGGTAGATAGTTGGACTTGCGCGTCGTAGTCGCTTGCTCAAGTGCTGTTGCGTGTCGTCAAGTGCCACAGTTGTTGGAGTATTGCCGCATGTTGATGTTGGAGATGATCATGGCTTTACTTATCGTTCACTTTAATTACTGTTTAACAACTAAAATTGAAGTAAGTAAGCAGAGGCACAGGTGGGCAATAGATGTTATTTGGTTGTTAACCGTCCACTTGTGTCCCGTAGGGCCCTGAGTACTTGATACATGTTCCTTGTTTTATCGCGCTATCCACATCCTGGAGGATTATGGGACCCCCCTGAGCCAGAGCTTGATTCATTCTTATTTCTTGGGGCCACAAACTAGTTTGAGGTTTTATTACTATCCTGTACTTATGCCATGCTTTACTGCTTAATTACAATTGTGCGAGGAGCACACTGTACTGTTTAGGATCGTGGCACGATTCCGCGGTATCGACAAGCCCAGTTTTGGGTTCCCAGTCGTTTACAGCCGTCCCCACAACCTTGAGTCCGTCTCGGAGTCGGCCGGCTTTGTTGCGGGTCTACTTTAAGGGGTGGCCCCCTGAAATATTTCTGAATCCTATGATTGCTTTGTCGTGAAGGCCTCGTTGGGTTTTGATTTGGTTTTTCCGAGGTTGATCGAGTGTGTGTTGCTATTGGTGCACCCCGGCCGAGTAAAACTTTCTGAAAGCCGTGTCCGCGGTTATGGACGACTTGGAGCACAATATCTCGATCATAGACAACTATAACTAAAGTAGTGCCATGAATTTGACTTTATAATGACTAGTAATCAGCTTCACTATAATGGAATGGTTAAATAAAACTGCCAACAATTGCTTGTTTGGGTGTCGCTTGCGACCATTGTATCTGACTAGTAAGTATTGCAACTATAACGGAATTGGCTAAATAAAAGTACCAACAACTGCTGGGTTTTGGGTTATCTCATGCTAATTGTATTCGACTAGTAAGTGTCGCAACTACAACGGAATGGTTAATTAAAAGTGCCCACTACTTAATTTATCAGGATGATTATCTATACTTGACTAGTAATTGCTGCAACGATAACCGAATAAATAAAAATGCCAACTGTGTGAGTTCCTCGGTTGACTTCCTCGATCGGTGTCGAGGGGGAAACGCCAGGATGGGTTTGATTGGTGGTAGTATCAGGTTGGTTCCGAATAGGTCTTTCTTACCCCTCTCTGATTGCCGCCAGTTGTATCGAGTCTCTATAGGTTGTTTAGTGCATGCTGCCGCTGCCGCTTCAGTCCACCATACCTGTGTAGGCGAGGACCGCCGAATTCTAGCCTCGCCGTGTACTGGCCTCAGTACTGACGCTCCTCTTTTTCCTTTGCCCTTTGTCGGCACCCCTTTTGTTTAAGCAGGTTTTGAGATCGACGTCGTTAGCAGGGTTACCCTTCCGGCTTGGCCTGGGCAGGGTTATGGACGCCATTGATTATTCTTCAGGGCTCTTAGCCCCATTTGCATCTTGTCCGTAGTCGGACGCTCCATCTTTTCAAGGTGATTTGGATCTTTGTACCGTATATCTGTATTCTTGACTCTTGGAGTCGCTGTTGTATATATATCTGTTCTGTGGGTCCCATCGAGGACTGTTGTGTAATGTTATTACTTCGTTTTCCACCCGCACGAAAGTGCCTGGTGGGCACCTTTGAATCGTTTCTATGCGGGTTTGGCGGAAATCGCTAAAACTTGCATAGGGTCGATTCTGAGGGTGTTACAGAAGAACTAGTCCCAATGGGCGTGGTTCTTAGGGTACTCCACCTCGTAGGGGTCCATGCTGGCGATCACGGCCTAGATCTCTTTGATCCGGTCTTTCCCCTCCGACACTGGCAGTATGGGCACGCCACTCGCGCCCAGCTTCCACGTCGATGGGCAGCGAAAATCCGACGACGCCGGGTAGCCGGCGTCGTGGAGGAGCCGAGCCTCCCACGGCTGCAGAGATCGGCGGCCGAAGCCGTTCGTCGCCATCGGGTCGCCGGGATACCTCGTCGCCATAGCTTCGCACCGAGCTTCGCTTCGCCTGGAACTTGGTGCTTTGGGAAAGGAAATGATAGAGTGGAAGTGTACTTTGAATACGACGAGGATGGCCGGCATTTATATCCATTAGGGAAAAGAGTGGCGAGGGCGGGAAGGGTGTAGCGACGAGGGCTGGAAATGTAAAAGGGCGGAAAGATGGGCGGGCGGTAGCGCGCCATTACGCTGCCGCGTGGGCGACTGGACAAACGGTCGTTTGCCTGGCGGTTCGTCGCAGGAGTCGAGACGAAGCGATAAGGATGAATCGTCTTCACTCGCTGACAACTAGCGCTACCGCGGCAGATTTTTTTTCCGCTGGTTCATCTTCATCCGGCGATCTCAAGCGACACCGACGCCGGATTCGACCTGAAAACACCGGATGTAATATGAGCCAAATTGGTTAAAACTCAGATTAAAACACAACTAGGGTCCGGATCAAAATTTGGCACGGGGAGGCCATTCCGTGAATGCTCTTATCGCTTATCAGTAGTGTATTTCCTTCGACATGACGAGCGAACAATGAATATCTGACGTGGCCGCTGCGGGGGCGATCATGCGACGACACGCCGCCTCTCGATTTCGTGGACGTCGGGCATCCCACTTGGACGCCACCAACTTCTCCATCCTGAATGATCAATAATTCGATATGACCCCTGTTGCTGTCGATATACCCAGTAATTCGCTTGCTCCAATCATCCAAGAGTTTTACCTTGCCACTTCTGGTTCTATTTTAATTTGAGCTATAAAGACAAAGCGAAGATGAAGCCTACACACGACACGCACGCCTCAAACAACGAAGCTCTCGGTCGATCGATCAGCCCTGGCCTGGCCATGGACAAGCACGGCAGTTTCGCCGGGAGCTCGCCAGAGGATGACGACAACGAGACGCCCCTGCTGCTTCCCGTGCGTCACGACGAAGCCGCGGCCACGGCAGGGCGACGTTTTCCGTCGTCGCCGCGCCTGAGGGCCCTGCTCGCGCACAGGTACCCGGCGATCGCGTCGGGCCCCGCGGCGTGCGCGGCCGTGTGCGCGCTCGTCGACCTCGGCGCCGCGGCGCCCCGGAACATGCTGGCCGTGCTGGCGTGGGTGTTCCTGTGGTGGGTCACCGACGCCGTGCCCCTTGCCGTGGCGTCCATGGCGCCCCTGTTCCTCTTCCCGGCCTTCGGCATCTCCTCCGCCGACGCCGTCGCCAAGGCGTACATGGACGACGTCATCGCCCTCGTCCTCGGCAGCTTCATCCTCGCCCTCGCCATCGAGCGCTACCACATCCACCGCCGCCTCGCTCTCTACGTGCGTGCGCGCGCGCGCCCGGCGCCGATTAACCACCTTTTCCCACCGCATATATAGAATTCCTGGCCCCTGAACCGAACTGACCATCACACCACGCATTGCACGTTTGTGCGCGCAGATCACGGCGCGGTTCTGCGGGGACCCGGTGCGGCCGGCGCTGCTGCTGCTGGGGATCACGGGCACCACGGCGTTCGTCAGCATGTGGATCCACAACACGGCGTGCACGGTCATGATGATGCCCGTGGCCACGGGGATCCTGCAGCGGCTCCCGCGGGACGGCGGCGCCGGCCAGGAGGATGTCCGGCGGTTCTCCAAGGCGGTGGTGCTGGGTGTCGTGTACGGGTCGGCGGTCGGCGGGATGGCCACGCTGACGGGCACCGGCGTCAACATCATCCTGGTGGGGATGTGGTCGGCGTACTTCCCGGAGCAGGAGCCCATCACCTTCAGCTCGTGGATGACCTTCGGCCTCCCCATGGCGCTCCTCATGTTCTTGGTGCTCTGGCTCACGCTCTGCCTCATGTACTGCTCCGACAATACCGGAAAGGCACTCGCCGCCTACCTCGACAGGGGTCACCTCACAAGGGAGCTCAGCTTGTTAGGTACCTTTCCTTTCTTGTCTTCACTTCACTAGCCTTATTTTTAATCTCTCGTCTTCTTTTATTAGCCACTACTAATAAAAATAAAATAAGTAAGTCTTTTTAAATTAATTTTCCCCTGCTAAAATTAAGTGTCTTTGGATTTTCTTCTTCTTAGAGCATCTCCACTCGCCTACTCAGAACGCCGGTCCGGACGCCGAAATTACGTTCGGACGCGAAAATCGCCCAGTCGCGTATCCAGGGACCTGTTTTTGGCCGGATTTTGGCCAACTTTGGTCCGGACTACCCAGGCCGAACCCAGGATCCCGGGTACGCCTTGGGACGCCGGACGACGAGAATTCAGCGAGTGGACCAGCCTGTCAGCGACAGAAGCCTAGCAGCCGCCATCCTTCCCGCCGTTTTCCTTTTCCCGCCCTCGCCGCTACACCCCTCCCGCCATTCTTTCGGCCTATAAAAAGCCGTACATCTCGCCTTCTCTCTTCGCAGCCCCCTCACACCACCACAACTCCGGCGAACTTCGGACGTTCATACATTTCTTCCTCCCCAAATCCGCCGAGAAGCCATGGCCGGCCGACGCACGTTGTCGCCGTGGAAGACCCAGAACTCGCCGGAGAGATCCAGACCGCTATCGCCGTCATGCAAGGCCCGACACTCGCCGAGGATCAGGACAACCTGGTCTTTTGGAGGCAGTTTTTCGTCTCGAGGAACTCGCCCGTCACGACGGACCGCCGGGCTCGCCGCCGCCGCTAGTGGAGCGTTCCAGGACGGACGCTCGTCGGAGTCATGGCGCACATCGAGGCCGGCAACAACCCTCGCCTCGTCCTGTAGCTGCGGCATCCGGCATCGACCACGGCGGTGTTCCTTTTCTAAAACCGATGTACTATGTGCCCCCTCGCCTACTTTAATAAATTCCACCTATATCCGTCCATATTTCGCCGAGTTTAAGTGAATTTAGCCGAACTTGGGGGTCTGGGTACACGAGTGGGGGCTGGGCGTATCCAGTCCGAAAACGCAATTCGTCCGGCCGAAAATCGGTTTGGTTTTCGGCCTGGGTACGCCCAACGAGTGGAGATCCTCTTTTCTGCTAGCGAAGTGGTTGGCTGCTAGACTGCTATGCCGACTTGCCCTGAAACTTGGGCATTTGGATGATTCTGATTGGAACAAGTTTCAATTTCAGTAGTCTTCACTAGAAATAAAAAAAAAATCTAATCGTGGAAGGTCATCCATAGTCGTCTGATGATGTTACTGTCTTTCTATGACAGGTCCAATGGCTTTCGCGGAGAAGATGGTCTTGGCTGTGTTTGGGGTAACTGACTTTGTCCAGAAAATAGCAATATATAAAGGCTTCCACTATATGGAAATTAACAAGCTGCTAATACTTGGTAATAAATCACAGAAATTGGGTCATTTACTTGCAGGGTCTGATTGTGCTATGGATGACTAGAACCCTAACAGATGACATCCCTGGGTGGGGAATTCTCTTCCACAATGAAGTTGGGGACGGAACAGTCACTGTAAGTTCGCAAGATAATCACAAAACTGCTGAGCTGATATACCACTTTATCTCACACAGAAGCAAATCACATGCGATGCAGATCATGATGGCCACGTTGCTGTTCATACTCCCGAATGGGAAGAGCGAGGGCGAGAAGCTCATGGACTGGAACAAGTGCAGGAAGCTGCAGTGGAACATCGTCCTCCTCCTCGGCGCCGGCTTTGCCATCGCCGACGGCTTCAGGACCAGCGGCCTGACCGACATCCTCTCGGAGGGCCTCAGGTTCCTCAAGGGCGCGCCGGTGCCGGTGATCGTGCCCGTGGCCTGCGCTTTCAGTGGGGTCATCACGGAGTTCACGTCCGACGACGCGACCACGACGCTGGTGCTGCCTCTGTTCGCTGAACTGGCCAAGTCCTTCGGGGTGCACCCCGCGGTGCTCATGATCTCCGGCGCGGTCGGGGCGCAGCTCTCGTACCTGTTGCCCACCGGATCCCCGTCGAACGTCGTCGGGTTCAGCACTGGCTACATTACCATCAGGGACCTGGTGGTCACTGGGTTGCCCCTCAAGGTTGCCGGGGTCGCTGCTCTGACGGTCTTGCTGCCAACGCTAGGTAACGACTCTTCCTGCACAAAGCACAATCAGTAACTAAGTGATGCTGTCTTACCCTTTTATAAACGTTGTTCTATTGTTAATCTGATTCTGCAGGATCAGTGATTTTCGGCGTGGACAACAAGTCATAGGGTACATGAATGTGAAGTTTTGGGACTTTTCAGGTTTTGTAGGATACTGAAGAGTGGTTTCAGTATGTTGCCCGTAAGGAGTTTGCTTTGTAGTACTTTATACGACTCAGCAAACGGATTTGTACAAGGTGGCTGTGTATAAATATATTCTAAATACGTCATTATGATCGCATTTCCCTATCTGCAACTTAGCCTGTCAGGAAGTTCAAAAAGTGGGGAAGCGGGGGAGGCCTCCCAAGCCCTCATCCGAACCCTCGATGGTTGGTAGGGTCCAATCCGTCCGTCCCCCAGATGTTCCCCTATGATTGAGGCGATTTCCGCGTTCATCTGAAACATCAGGGGTTTCGGCCATGATGGCCGGAGGCAACAGCTTCGAGACTACCTGAGGCAAGAAGATATCGGTATCGGGGGCCTACAGGAGACGATTAGGCAGGACTTCTCGATCCCTGAGCTGCAGGGATTGAGTCGCCATAGGTTTATTTGGCACTGGCTATCGGCGAACGGCCACTCGGGTGGTATCCTCTTTGGTGTGAAGGAGGAGACCTTCGAGGTAGAGGACATGGACCGTGGGGAATTTTTCGTGAGCATGTCCCTCACCCATAGACGGAGTAACCTCAGGTGGGAGGTTATTATTGTCTATGGCCTTGCGGACCATCGTAGGTCCCGGGCCTTTGTAGCGGAGCTATCTGCCAAGGTAGAGAGGTGCACCACCCCGGTGGTCGTGATAGGGGATTTCAATTTGATTAGATCCTCTGATGATAAGAGCTCGGATAACATGGACCTCCCTAGGACACGGTTGTTCAATGATTGTATTGCTGACCTGGCCCTTCGAGAGATCACCTTTGTGTGTGTGGGTGGGGCGCTACATGTGGACCAACAACCGGGTTGACCCTTTCCGGAGCGTGCTGTATAGGGTCCTGGTCTCGGTTGATTGGGAATTGGCCTATCCTCTGTGCTCGTTGCGTGATATCACAAGGATTGGGTCGGACCACTACCCCCTCTTGTTGTCCTCTAGGGCAGGGCCCCTCCGAAACTAAACCGTTTCCACTTTGAGAATTTCTGGCTTCAACAGCTAGGGTTCATGGAAATGGTTCGACTTAACTGGGAAGCGGCGTCCCTCGCGGCTCCACGGGTGCGCACGACTGTAGATGCATGACACTTATGTGCGATGATGGCACGACAATTCATGCGTGGCTAGGGGGCTAACCTCGGCACCGATTTGCAGCGTAAAAAGGGGACCTTCTAAGCACCATACATGATCTAGACCGGGCGACAAACAAGGGTGGGCTATCCGTGGAGGAGTTGCTACATCCGTATGCACTTGAAGACTCCCTCCTAGAGATCTACCGGGGAGAGGAGACTTTCTGGCGGCAGCGGAGTCGCCAGAACTGGATCCTCAAAGGGGATGCGAACATGGCCTACTTCCACGCCATTGCTAATGGTAAACGTAGGAAGTGTTCCATACCCTGCCTCTGGGAGGATGGCCGGCTCTTAGAGGAGCATGGGGACATATCCTCCCATATTTATGCCTTCTTTAAGCAATTGTTCTTGGCAGCACCCCACACAAGGGTGGCGTTTGGAGTGGACTTTTGGCCAGTAGGGGCCATGGTCTCTGAGGATGAGAATGTTGAGCTCATTCTCCCATTCCTGCCAAAGGAGGTGAAGCGGGCCATCATGGAAATGAAGGCTAGATCTTCCCCTGGCCTGATGGTCTTCCGGTTATTTTCTTCTAAAAGTTCCAGGACAAAGTACAGGGGGTCATTATGCCTATGTTCCGGGAGCTTTACGTTGGGACCCTCATGATGGCACGACTGAATTTTGGCATTATTACTCTGATTCCCAAGATTGTGGGGCCATGGATATATGCCAGTTTAGGCCAATCACGGTAATAAATGTGGTCCATAGGATCATATCTAAGGTATGTGCGCGTAGGCTTGCTCCGGTAATGGGAAGACAATTTGCCTTCCTTGAAGGTATATATATCCATGATGGGATCCTGGCGATTCATGAGATTACCCATGAAGTGAAGGTTAGGCGCCATAGGGGCATCTTTCTGAAGCTAGATTTTCAGAAGGCATATGATATGCTAGATTGGGCATTTCTGCGCCAGGTTCTCCAGCGTCATGGGCTTGATGATCGCATGATAGGGTGGATCATGCAGACTGTCATGAGTGGGAACACGAATATAAGCATAAATGGAGAGGTGGGACTCTACTTCAAACCCTCATGTGGGGTTATACAAGGGGACCCGTTTTCTCCCATCTTGTTTAATGTCGTGGTGGATGCCCTTGGGGAAATCTTGGAGAAAGCCAAGAATTCTGGCCCCATCACGGGTGTGGTGGGACATTTCATCCCTGGAGGGGGGGTAACTCACCTCCAATATGCGGATGACACTATGATCATGGTGGAGGGGTCAGAGCAGGATATCATTAACCTGAAGTTTTCGCTCCTCTGCTTTGAGGCCATGTCGGGTCTCAAGATCAGTTTTGATAAGAGCGAAGTGATGGTGCTAGGATATTCCATATAAGATCAGTAGAGGATCACGGATAACCTGAATTTCTGTTTGGCGGTCTACCCCCTAAACTACCTCGGTATGCCAGTTAGGACACCAAGATCCTAATCAAGGACTTGGAGCCCCTCATGGGTTGAGTTAAGTCGAAATCTGAGCCCTCGTAGGGGCGATTCACCTCCAAAGGGATTAAGACCATCCTTATCGACTCTTGTCTCTCTAGACTCCCCATGTATATTATGGGGTTATACCTTCTCTAGGAAGGAGTCCATGCAAACTTCGATAAGGAGCTCTCTCGGTTCTTTTGGATGGCTAGTGATGGCTACCAAAAGTACCACATGGTTAAATGGGTCGAGATCTGCGCCCCCAAAGACCTTTGGAGCATATGTATCATCTCCTCTCGCCACATGAATGTGACGCTGATGCTCAGATGGGTGTGGAGGATTCTGAACGACGATGGCGGCCTTTGGTTGCAACTTATAAAATCAAAGTACCTCTAGGGACGGCCGCTACTGGCTTGCGAATGCCGACAAGGATCTCAGTTTTGGAGATCCACGTGATATCAAGCCGGAAATGCGGAAAGGTTGTCCATTTCCATAGGATATGGAAGGGACTCCTTGTTCTGGATGGACCCTTGGTGTGGTGCCCGACCTTTAGGTCAGGAGGCTCCCGAGTTATTCGTGCGGAGCCTATGCTCCTGGTAGTTGAAGCTTGCCAGGGCGTGACATGGCAGGTCGCGTTCCGGCGGAACCTTGGGGAGGCAAAGCGGGTTACCTAGGATGAGGTGCGGTAAAACCGCCCGTTGTCACTATCTCAATACCCCGATAGTGTTTCCTGGCAGATGACCCCCTCAGGGACCTTTACGGTGGGATCAGCGTATAGGGACCTTTTTAGCGGGCCAGCTCTCTCTTAGAACTCCCCTCTTTGGAAGGCCCTCTGCCTCTGAAGATTAAAATATTTGTCTGGCAGCTGCTACGTGATAGGTTCCCATCGGGCGTTGAGGTGACCAAGCGGCATGACCCTAGGAATAGCCTATGCCTGCTTTGCGCTGTCCCGGAATTGGGCATGCATATTTTGTTTACTTGTCCCGCGGATCGCTGATACGTTGCAAACACATCTATAATTTTTGATGCTCCATGCTTGTTTTACACCAATTGCTTTATGTTTTGCTTGCACTTCGTGGCATTTTTATGCATTTTATGGAACTAACCTATTAACAAGATGCCGCAGAGCCAGTTCCCTACTTTTTTTGGTTTCAGAAAAAATAGTAAATAAATATTCTCGGAATTGGACGAAACAAAAGCCGAAGTTCCTATTTTTTCCGACACGGCATGGAGTCCGAAGGAGAGACGAAGAGGCGTCGCGGGGCAGCCACACTAGGGGGCCACGCGGGCCCACCCTAGGCCGCGCCTGGCCATGGTGTGGGCCCCTCGGTGCTCCACCGACCTCGCCCCTTCGCATATATAATCCCCCGAGACGAAAACCCTAAAGAGAAGATCAGAATTCCACAAAAAAGTCTGTAGCCGCCGCCACCATCGTTCCTAGATCGGGAGGGATCTGAAGCTATTTTCCGGCACCCTACCGGAGAGAGGAGATCATCCTGGAGGCCTTCTTCATCACCATGCCTGCCTCTGGAGTGATGTGTGAGTAGTTCATCCTTGTACTATGGGTCCATAGCAGTAGCTAGATGGTTGTTTCTCCTATTTGTGCCACCATGTTTAGATCTTGTGAGCTGCCTATCATGATCAAGATCATCTTATTGTAATGCTACATGTTGTGTTTGCGGGGATCCGATGGATATTGAATATTATGTCAGATTGATTATTGTTTTATCATGTCTATGTTATTTCTGATCTTGCATGCTCTCCGTTGCTAGTAGTTACTTTGGCCTAGTATTTTCTTGTGACTCCAAGAGGGAGTATTTATGCTCGATAGTAGGTTCATGCCTCTAGTAATCTAGGAGAGTGACAGAAACTTCTAAGATTGTAGACGTGTTGTTGCTACTAGGAAGAAAACAACAATCCTTTGTCCAAGGGCAACTGTATTGTTTACATTATACACTTTGCTTAATGCAATTATCTGTTGCTTGCAACTTAATACCTGAGGGTTGTTCGGATGATATCTTGGAGGTGGATTATTAGTCATAGATGCAGTTGGATTACGGTCTATGTATCATGTTGTAATACCCAAATGAATCTCATAGTGATCATCATGTCATGTATATGCATTGTTATGCATTCTCTATTTGTCACTTGCCCCGATGTAATTTGTTCACCCAGCATGTTATTTATCTTATGGGGAAAACACCTCTAGTGAACTGTGGATCCTGGTTCATTCCTTCCCATTGATTTTCCATCTACTGTTTACTGTTTAGTTTCTACAATTACCACAAACAATTACTTTCTTCCACACTATATGTTTAATCCTTTGTTTTCAGAAAAACCAGTGAGCTTGACAACCTTACTAATAAGTTGGGGCAAAGTATTTTGGTTGTGTTGTGTGCAGGTTCCACGTTGCTAGCAACACCTTCGTAAGTGGTTTCTTTCTTATACTGGTTCGATAATCTTGGTTCCATAACTGAGAGAAAACTTGCTGTTGTGCTCATCATACCTTACTCTTGGGGTTTCCAACATGCTCTACATCAACTGAGCTATCCTCACTCGCTTCCTATGTAACTTCACCCATGAGGCTTTGGGGCTTGAGTGGCAGGCCGCCGACGTGGGAGAGTTCCTGGAGTCCACTACAAACAGTACTAGAAAAGGGAGGCGCCTCTTCTGGTTAGTGTTTGCAGCGATGACCTAGACCCTATGAAATATCCGTAATAAGATGGTCATAGAGCGTGTCTTCCTGCGTCGTGCCTCTTACTCAATATTCAAAATTTTGGCTTTTTTGCAGCAGTGGTGCCCTCTTTGTAGACAACGGTACAGAGCACGGCTAAACGAGATGATGGAGCACCTGATAGTGGCGGCCCGCCGCCTAGCTACACCGTCCGGCCACTCAGGGCCGACTCTATGTTTTTCAGGGCCCTAGGCAAAGTCAACGACACGGGCCCTTAAGGCTAATGTATATAGAGACATATTAAAAATAATAATATATATGTATCTACCGGCACTTTAAAATAAAGTTAACATCCAACCAAACATTTTAGTCTCAAAATATAATAAATAGTATTTGTTGCTGGTTTGATTACCTCAAATAAGAAATAATTCTAATAATAATAAGTCAGGAGTGAGGATCAGACCTGCCCCTGGTGAATTGGTGATCCCCGATAGACGATAGATGACGTGCGAATCTGCGATCGTCGATCGAGTCAGGGAGGAAGGCCCCTAGAGATTGAGGCATGGAGTCCGGCCGATTTCCGAAGAGTCGAGGAGAAGAGAAGAGAAGGGAGATCACAAGTTCGCGACGTGTTGTGTCTGGTTTGAGGGCCCTACTCGTTTCTCGCGTCATGGGCATCAGATGTATACCCGTATATATATACTTCCTCCGTTCGGTATGTCTAGCGTTTAGCCAAGTTAAAGTTTATTAAAATTGACCAACTTTATAGATAAATATAGCAACATATATTACTCTCTCCGACCCATATTAGTTGACTCAACTTTATCTAAATTTGGATGAATCTAGATACTATTTAGTATATAGGTTTATCCAAATTTTAATAAATCCAAGTCAATATCCAAATTTTAATAAATCCAAGTCAACTAATATGGATCGGAGGGAGTACATCAAATTAACATATCATGAAACTAAATTTTAAAACACATCTATTGGTAATAATTTAGAGTCATAAGTATCACTACATTTTTCTATAAAAATTAGTCAAACGTTGTTAACTTTGACTTAGAACAAGATTAGAAGTACATTTATTTGCATACAAAGGAGGTAAATGAGTACAAATTTTTGGGCCCCCTCCGGCCGTGGGTCCCTGGCCGATGCCAGGGTGGCGACCCCTCAGCGCCGGCCCTGCGGCCACTGAGCGCTTCACCTGGTGGGAGCGGCTTCTTTTATGTGTGTGTGTGTGCGCCTCGCCGCTTATTTGGCATGGGGCTTGGGTTTCTCTGCTCCATGCAACTTGTGTGTTGTGTTGTTGTGGACTCGTTTCCGTTAGCTTGTACTGGATCTTGTATGGATGTTGCTTTATTTATAAAGCTGGGCGTATGCCTGTTTCGAGTAAGTTCAAAAAAGACTTAGCATGTCAAGTATGTTAAAAAGCTTCAATAAATCAAAGAACGACTGAGATCCGATAGGTGATCCTTTTATAAAAAGGTAGTCATCATGTAGCTATGAGCATCTCGCCCACCCCATACGACATCTGACACTCATGTGTAATGGGATGTATGGGGTGGGGTGGGGGCTCCCAGCCGTGCCCCACATACGACATTTTTTGGCCCACATTCGAAATTGCTAACACATAGAGATATTTTAGTCACCAAAACACCGCGGAATTTACTGTCTCGGCTCACAACATAGGCACAAGTCTGGACAAATATTACAAAGCCACAAAATTCAAATGGTAGGATCATCCTCCATCGAGGTAGATAACGCCTTCATTGTAGTCAGTGTCATCTATGGGGTAGAACTCGTTGTTGGTGTAGAACTCGCCAATGTCTCCCTCATTTCTTACAAGATGAGGTCGTGTTATGCCTCGTACCACGCCTTCACCTCTTCATCCATTGTAGACATGTTGGCCATCAAGAGAGTCAAGTATTCATTCCCTCTTCTTTGCTGCAACCTTGGTATTTTGGAGACTGGTCTTGATTCGTCTTGCTTCTCCAACATCACTGCCCACCTTGCATTATATTTGCCTTCCATCAAGACGACATTTGATGCGGTGTAGGCGATGCACTTCTTGATGGATGATTGCAACCTCTCCTAGATCGGCGCTGCATCCCTTGCCAACTTGGACTTCTTGATACCAATGGGACGCTCCTCTGAGGCTGCAGGTTTTTCCAATTAATGGTCGAAGGGGGCGACATCAGCGAGAGCCACCCTACTCTCGGCCCACATGTCGCAAGTTTCAATCTGTTTGAATATGTGGATGAACTTGAATTCGATGTTAATACTGTCATCGTAGTAGTCTTGGAGCATTTGAATCAACTACAAGGAAATGAGCACAACATCAACACAAATGTAGCATACCAAACAACGATGAGATGGGCACAAAATGTAGCATGCCAATCGGCAAAATGTGGCTTACTTGATCAGAAATGTTGGTGCCACTATCCGGCCAGTTGGTGATCTCCTATTGAATTGACGGGTAATGCCCAACGGTGTGACGTGCCAGACTCGTTGGGATCCATGTGCACCATGTTAAAGTCGGGATCCACAAGTTTGTGCTCATCAAATGCTAGTTTCACCCTCGTCCAATAGGTGTCAAATTTTTATTTGCACTGGTGAGAGAATTGATGTTCACCACTTTCCAAGCTTCGGCGAGGCACTCGTCCCCCCTTGGACCTCCACTTGGGCCTCGAGTTCCTCCACCAATTTGCATGGCCTGATCGCCCTTTTCCCGACGACAGTGCTGGCTAGGGGCACCTCCTCCACTTCATCCTCCTCGTCCCATTCATCTTCTTGTTCATCCTCCACGTAGGCATGGGCTTCCTATTGTGTAAAGGCGCCGACAACAGTGGAAACGTCCTGGGAGACTGTTTGTATGAGGTCATGCATGATGGAGTCACCTTATTCATTCTGTGAAACACACTGCGGGCGTCCTATCTACCACCGCCGAACTGCCAACAATCGATTTCTTTACCGCATACGTCCTGGTCGAACGAAAGTGGTCCGTGTCACATGGTCGGTAAGACGATGTAGGGTGGTTGAGGTCGGTTGTTAACAAGACGTGAGTGCGATCGACACAGGTGGTTGGCAAGAATAAGGTGGTGTTGGGGTTGAAGTCGACGTGTGGATCACTGTCGCGGTACTCTAGAGAGAACCTTGATAGCGGCATTGCATGTCCAATGCCCTCGTGGAACATCGCTAGAGAGGATGACGAGAGGCTCGCCGGAGACAAGACGCTCCTTTGTCTTCCACAAAAGCTGGGTCATTACTGGTCAGTGTGAGGCGAAGGAACAATTTTCTCAACCGCCATCATCACCGTATTCTTCGCCATCACCTTGGCAACTTTAGCCTTGTGGTCCCTCACCCTGCGGTGGGATGAGAGCTCCACTAGCCGCTGGACTTCTGCCACCTACTCGGTGTTGGACATGCCAACAAGGCACTACTTTGGTTGACTCACCTTCTGTTGGAGATATGCCCTAGAGGCAATAATAAATGTAGTTATTATTATATCTTTGTGATGATAAATGTTTACATTCATGCTATAATAGTATTAACGAGGAAACATTAATACTTGTGTGATTTGTAAACTTAATTTGAAGTCCCTAGTATAGCCTCTATACTTCACTAGCTTGTTGGTTGATAAATGATTGTGGTTTCCCTATCATGAACATTGAGATGTTATCAACAACAAGATCATATCGTTAGGAGAATGATATGGTGGACATACTCCTATAGATAAGCGTAGCATAAAGATCAAGTCATTTCAATAGTTCAATTGCTATATGCTTTCTGATACATAGTAACCTAATTCCTTCGACCATGAGATCATGCATATCACCTTTACCGGATGGATGCTTTGATGACATCAAACACCACACCGTAACTGGGTGGTTATAAAGGTGTCATTGAGTGTTCGGAAAGTATTGGTTGAGACACATGGATCAAGAGTGGGATTTGTCCATCCATATGACGGATAGATATACTCTGGGCCCTCTCGGTGGAATGTCATCCAATTAGCTTGCAAGCATGTGACTGGCTCACAAGGGATCACATATCACGGGAACGAGAAAAGAGTACTTATCAGTAACGAGGTTGAACTAGGTATGCAGAGATACCGACGATCATAACCTCGGATAAGTAACATATCGTGAGACAAAGGGAAATTGGTATCGTATGTAAGTGGTTCATTCGATCGCAAAGTAATCGTAGAAATATGTGGGAGCCATATGAATTTCCAGATTCCTCTATTGGTTATTGTTCGGAGAAGTGTCTCGATCATGTCCGCATAATTCACGAACCGTAGGGAGACACACTTAAGGATTCGACGTTGTTTGAGTAGTTATGGTATTATGAGAAAGAGACCGAATGTTGTTCGGAGTCTCGGATGGGATCCGGGATATCACGAGGTGATCCAGAATGGTCCGGAGAATAAGATTCATATAAGGAAAGTCCCGTTTTGGAGTTGCGGGATGATTCCGGTGTTTTCATCGGGAATGTTCTAGAAGGTTCCGGAATGTCCGGCACTCCGGGAGGGTAGGGTACATGAATGTGTTATATCAAAGTTGGTATGATTGCATCATGTACTAAGTGTCATCGCTGTCCGAAATAAAGGGTTTATTCAAATCCTAGTTTGAAAAGTCAAACGGCTAGTTTGAAAAGTCAAACTGCCAGTTTTCGGAAAGAGGAGAAGGAGGATTGGTGGAGGCCGACTTGGGGGAGGAGTCCCCTTGGCCGGCGCGCCACCCAAGGCCGACTTGGGGAGGGACTCCTCCCCTTGGCCGCCGGCCCCTCCCATCTATATAAGGAGGGGCAGGGCTCCCCTCCTAGGACACACAAGTTCCTATCTTCTACCTCCGGTTTAGAGCCGTTTCGGTTTAGAGCTTCTAATTGCTTTAGCCTTCGGTTTAGAGCCTTCTAATTGGTTTAGAGCCTTCTAATTGGTGTGTCTAATTACTAGACCACTAATAGCCTCTCTCATACTCCACCATACTCGCACCGGCTTAAGGCGAAGCCCTGCGGGATCTCCCCTCTACTTCCGGTACCACGCCGTTGTGCTGCCGGAATCGCGAGGAGAGTGCTACAACCTCCGCTGCCTGCTGGAACAAGGGAGAGGAAGGTCTTCGTCGAGTATCGAACGAGTGAACGACTGCGGGAGCGCTGCCGGAACGCAGCGCCGGAAGGATCGTCTACACGATCTTGAGATCGGGAAGAGTACGACTACATCACCCACGAGAATCCGCTCTCGTTAAACGCTTTGGAATCTTCGAGGGTAAGTTATTCCATCGACTCGTTGCTACAATCTAGTATATAGATCTTGGCTTGTTTGTTTGTATGCGATAGAAATTTTTTGTTTTCCATGCTAAGAACCCCTACAGTGGTATCAGAGTCGTGTCTATATGTAGATCTGTTGCACGAGTAGAACACAATGGTCATTGTGGGCGTTGATGCTTTTATTGTCGATTGCTTCTTGTGTACTTTGCATCTTGCGGTATGTTGGGATGAAGCGGCCCGGGCTAACCTTACATGACATCATTCATGAGACTTGCTCCACGCTTGACATGCAACTTGTATTGCATAAGTGGCTTTGCGGGTGCCTGTTTCTCCTAGCATAGTTAAGATCCAATTTACAACGGGTGATTAACAATACTAGTATCAATGTTGTGGTTCTTGTTCGTAAGTTAGAACGACACTTATTGAAAGCCCCAAACCACGTAAAATATGCAAAGAAAGTAGAGGCGTCTAACTTTGTTTTGCAGGGGTGTGCAGTGATGTGATATGGCCATGATTGTGATTATATTTGATGTATGCAATGTTCCTTATTGTAAGTCGGCAACCGGCAGGAGCCATATGGTTGTCTTTAATTTATGTTAAGACCCGCGTGTCTATTCAAAGTAGTTGTAATAGTTGAAGCCGGTGGACGACAACCATGGAGAGGCGTCATTGACCTTGATGCAATGTCGGTGATGATGGAGATCATGTTCGTGGTTGAAGATAGAGATCGGAAGCACGAAGAAGAAAGGCCATATCATATCACATATATATTGAATTGCATGTGATGTTAATCCTTTATGCATCTTGTATTGCTTAGTAGACGACGGTAGCATTATAAGATGATCCCTCATGCACATGAATTTCAAGTCATAAAGTGTTCACCCTTAGTTAGCACCGTTGCTAAAGCTTGTTGTTTCGAAGCACCACGTGATGATCGGGTGTGTTAGATTCCGCAAGTGTATACAACATGAGCAAGCCAGATTTGCTCATGCGGAAACTAAGGTTTGATCTTGACGAGCCTAGCATGTATAGACATGGTCTCGGAACACGGATCACCGAAAGGTAAAGCATGAATCATATAGTAGATATGATGAACATGACGATTGTTCGCCATTGAAACTATATCAACTCTCGTGATGATCGGTGTTGATGTAGTGGATTTGGTTCGTGTGATCACTAAAACAATGTGAGGGATATTGTTTTGAGTGGGAGTTCACCTAGATTAACTTTATTAATTAATTTGAACTCAATTTGTCATAAACTTAGTCTAAACTATTGCAAATATGTTGTAGATCAATGGCAGCCCCTACCATCAATTTTAATGCGTTCCTAGAGAAAGAAAAGTTGAAAAACAATGGAAGCAACTTCGCGGATTGGTTCCGCAATTTGAGGATTGTCCTCACAGCTGGTAATTTGACCTATGTGCTGGATGCACCGCTGGGTGACCCACCTGCAGCTGATGCTCCCGATGAAGTAAAGAATGTTTACCTCGCTCGGAAGAATCAGTACTCCATAGTTCAGTGTGCTATCTTGTATGGTTTGGAATCGGAGCTTCAAAAAGGTTTGAGGATTCAGACCCATATGATATTGTCGAGGATCTCAAATTGATTTTTGAGACTCATGCGGCAATTAAAAGCTATGAGGCTTCTGAAAAGTTCTTTAACTGCAAGATGGAAGAGGGCAGCTCCGTCAGTGAGCATGTGCTTAAGATGTCTGGGCACGCAAACAAACTTCAAAGCTTGGGTATAGTGATTCCTAATGCTTTGGGGATTTACCGTGTCCTCCAATCACTACCACCAAGTTACAAGAACTTTGTGATGAACTACAACATGCAGAACATGAACAAGACATTGCCAGAACTCTTTTCCATGTTGAAATCTGCAGAAGTGGAGATCAAGAAAGAGCACCAAGTGTTGTTGGTCAATAAGACCACCAAATTCAAGAAAGGCAAGTCTAAGCAAAAGTGATGCAGCCCGACCTACGGTCGTTACTACATCAAGGTCTCCAACTTACGCCAAGTCGTCATGGACTCCAAAGGTGAATCCGTTCCTCTATGCGAGCCCCCTTCCTGCCCTATTGAATGGTATGCTACTTCATACTCCGTCACATATGCATGATAGGTTCACAACGACCAGTACGGAGGCAAGGGAGGAAGCCCGGAACATCAAGCCCGACAAGACGGAGGCTTGGAAGAGGAGACGGAAGAAGACAGGTCGATAGCTGCCAGGTCCAAGCGGTACTACCGGTTGTGGGAACCGATACTACCGGTCAGCGGTACTACCGCCCCCTTCTACCGCTCGCTACTGACGGATCCAACGGATGCTCCAAGACCGCAAGCGGTACTACCGGTGCTAGAGCGGTACTACCGGTGATGACCGGTACTACCGGTCCCAAGTCCGGTACTACTGGTCATATATGTGCCTGCGCGCACCTGTTGGGCCACAGCCCATGTATCCCCCTTTTACTTACCTATTCGCCTAGTTTATCCCCAAACTACCCTTGTTTAGTGGTTGGCCTATAAATAGAGCCCCCACCCCTCATGTATCCCTTAGGCATAGATGATAGACTAAAGAAAACCCCCATTGTGGAATCTCTAGTTTTGCCTCATCCCCTTTACCAAGAGGACCGATTATCGTCACCAACCTCGATTGGACTTTGCATCACGCATCCATCGTTGAACAAGGCCTTGGGTTCTCGGTTTCTCGCCCCCAAGTCGTCAAGACCCTCCTCAAGGTATTCTTCCCTCTCCGATGTGGATTTGAGGGAGCACGTTGACCGATCTTTCCTTGTGAGGATTCTATCGGACCGGTGGCCACCGTTTGGGAGCAATCGGCATTGTATCGTGTGAGTTTTTGCGTGTGTTCATCGTGTTCTTCGCGAGGTGTGTGTTCGATTCCGCTACCTTCTCTCTTTCCCCTCGCTTTCCCATCGATTTGACCACGAGATCCGTGAAGATCAGGCACCCAAGAGGTTAACCCCTCCATCATCTGGTATCAGCAGCTTTTGGTTGCCACGAATTTCTCATCGATTTGGTCTTTTCCCCATAAATTCGAAAATTCCACCAAAAACAGCCCCAATTCGTGTTTTGGATCGATCTGTGATTTGAGTGCGTTTTGGTAGGTTTTGATCCGTGGATTGCTTGCTAAACTTGTTGATCTACCTTCCTTTGCGTTTCCATGGCCTAATCCCTTGATTTCCCCCTTCGATTTGGTGTTTTTCTTGAAGATTTTCCGCCCAAATCACCCCAAAATCGCGAAAACGCGTCAAATCTGGGCGTCCCAGGTCCAAGCGGTACTACCGGGTCCAAAATCCGGTACTACCGCCCTTAACCGGTACTACCGGACCCAAAAGACCGGTACTACCGCCCCATTCTGATCAAAAACAGCAAGTTCCAGATTTCAGCCTCTCACCGTTTTGGGCATAACTTTTGCATACGAACTCGGATTTTGGTGTTCTTTAGCTCGTTTCGAAGAGGAGAAGGAGCTTTACATCATCATCCGCGTGGTTCATGCTATCTACTCCATTCAAATTCCGTGAGCAAGGCGGAATCCAACAATAAAGGGTGAAGATCGTCGATGAAAGGTATAAACATTCCGCGACTTCTCCCCACTTGCATTCCTTTGTGAACCCCACTATCTTTGCGAGCAACAAACACCTATTGAGACTAGTTACTCTTATGATTGCTTGGGCTATGCACATTTGATACCTTGTAGAATTCCGAGCAAACATTGTGAGCGCTATCTCATATAGTTATCTTGTATAGTTGTTGGCACAAGGAAGAGGCAAGTGAAAAAGAAAAAGAAAAAGAGAAAAAAAATATATAGAAAAAGAAAAGAAAGAAAAAGGAAAGAGATATACATGTGCCTTATAGAATAGGAAGCGCAAACTTGATGAACATCATATAGGTGGTACTTATTGTGCATATCTTGTTGCCCACCAATTTTGTGCAATCGAACTAGCGTCTCTCCTTGTACTTGTGTGACACGAGCTTATAGTCTTCGCTAGGTAATCATTTGGTTCTTAGCTCACTTTCTCCGTCGCACAAGTCCCATTTATCCCACCGTGTGTGTTTCCTTGTACATATTTCGTATCTTGTGGATTAACTTGTTTTGCTTTGTGATCATTGTGGTTCTTTACTTGCCATTACAACATCTTGATTTCGGATTGGTTCTTGACATGCCACTTTCCATACCTATCCACCATAGGCCTTGTGTGTGTGTGTTTTTTGGTTCGTAGTTGGTTTTGGTGTTCCGCGTGAACTTCACTTTGCTTGGTTTATTGCTCTCAAGTGTGGCCACTTGTACGATACGATCTTCCAAGGTAAAGTAAGGTTTGACGTTGTATCCCTAACTCCCACTACCACTTCCATATACACCACTTGGTCTTGTGCATCATGTCTAGGGACTCTAGAACCGAGGATGATATCTATGAAGAATCCATGATGAGCCACCATGACTACGACTCCACAAGTATAGAGGACATGACGGAGCACAACACCGACAATGGATCCGCATGCTTTGAGGACCCGGAGCACTACACCTACGACGACTCCACATGCATGGAAGACATGGAGCTCTACGTCGACAATGGCTCCTCCTGCATGGAGCCTATGGAGCACTACACCGACAATGGCTCCACATGCTTGGGTGATATGGAGTACTACACCAACAACTACTCCCCAAGCATGGACGACTTCGAGTGCGACATCGATGACGCCTCGCCAAGCATGGAGGACACGGAGAACTTCATCGACTTTGATGGCTCCTCCATGAGCCATGAAGAATTCCTCCACCGTGTGGAGATGGAAGCCTACTACGCCAAGCAAGAGGAGGCGCATCATCAAGATTCCATGACCTTCAAGGCCAAGCGTGCCACACCAAAGGGCACCGCCTACTTCGATGATTCACCCCCAAGGCGACATGTGCCACCACCTAGATGGCGTCAAGCGCCACCATCTCCAAGGCACCAAGCTCCATCACCTCCAAGGCGTCAAGCTCTACCATCTCCAAGGCGCCAAGCTTCATCACCGCCAAGGCGCCAAGCTCCAACTCCTATCCAAACAAGAGTGGCGTCCAAACATCATATGCATCAAGAGGCGCCAAGAAACAAGACTCTTCATCGACAAACATCCTCTCATGAGCATCGCCACCATAAAGAGGATACAAGACATCGTCAAAGGCATCTTCGCCATAAAGACGAAGAATTCATGATGAGCACCAACCATAATGCTCAAGCAAGCTCAAGAAGGCACCACAAGCACAAGAAGAGTGCCAAGGCAAATGATCATCGTCGCGAGTGTCATGTGGACGACCAAGTGCGCCACCTACATCAACCATCGGCAAGGCACGTCAATGACCTCCGTCGACACCATCATAGGGCACCTTCAACTACTCGTGCCACCACCATAATGGCACCAAGAGCAAGCTTTCCTCCACGCCATCAAGCTTCAAAGCCGACGCTTGACTTCTACGACCTCGCGAACGAGGAAAATGTAGACGCCTACTTCGCCAAGTTGGATAGAATGAGCCTACCTCCACCACTACTACGAGATGGCCACAAGACGGTCGAGCATGGGATTTTCCCTTCGACCATGGAGGATAGAAATGATGCCCATCTTATGGCATCCAACCTTGGAGGCGACAAGGTCAAGCATGGTGAGCATGGGATTTTCCCTTCACCAAAGGAGGCGCATGGAGTTGAGGAACCCGAGCCTACCCCCATATGCTTGAGTGATGATGTGGTACCAATCCCATGTGAGTATGAGAGCCACTTAGCCCACTTGAGTGATAACAAGAGTGACATGAGTGACTCCACCTTATGTGATATTGAGTGCTTCCACTTGGAGGGCATGAGCGATACTCCTAGTGAGTTGAGAGTGGTAGTTGATAGGTCAAGTGAGACCATTTCGAATTCTAACAACTTACCCTCTACCTCTAGTGTGTTCTCTTGTGTTGTGCTAGGTTCCATGGATGAAGACGCCCGATGCTATGAAGCAATGATGCCTCGAATGGAGAAGATGTACATGGTAGATGCTACGCCATGGATACATCAAGAAGGGGAAGTCGTCCACAAGGAGGCCACTACTTCCACAACACCCACTTCATATGAGAGGTATGAACAAGGTAACAATAAGGGTGTTAATGATGCCATGATCCCACTAGTGGACATGATGAATTGTGAGGATATGCATGCTATGGATGATACTTGTGACATTACATATGCTTCATCCACTTTCCCATGTGATGATTTGCCTTTGCATAATATTGATCATGTGGAATTGTTTGACTGCGATATCATTGCCATAAACATGCCATGCTATGCATCTTGTGTGTATCCTCCAATTGCTTTGGACTTGCCTTGTCACGCTAGTCATTCCATATCTCCCGTTGCTTGCGATAAGATGAATGCTTGCTATTTCACTTGTTTTGCTTGCAACAATATTGATCATATGCGTTATAATGAGATGGCCCCCATAGCTTTCTCAATTTTTGGAGATTTTGATGATTGCCATGATAAGCATGTTCCCCACTTGCATACTCACCATGCATCACTTTCATACTTGATTGACATTAATGGTGATGTGCACAAGAAGAGATACGTCAGGATGGATGATGTGTATCTCTACCATGCACACACATTCTCCCTTTTGTGTATGATGTGTGTAGGTACCCGCACGAGAATGTCAACCTCGGTTGAGCACGAGTTGACAAAAAGAGCTCTTGAGAGCATCCCACAAGTGAGTTCAAGATCGAACCCAGCTCTGATACCTTTTGCATGCTTTGCATCTTTCATGTTGGCAAATTGCTCTTTCCTATGGTTTGATTGCAAGCATGTTAATGGTATTATCTCCCCTTGTGACATTCATGTTTCTTCGCATCTAGATAATGATGTTTTGTGTGTTGTAACAAAAATGTTGAACATTTTCTCTTTCCGATGTTTTGGGTGCAACCACAATTCCATTAAGAGCATGAATTGTCATGAGAGCTTCCAAGAATCTCGTCTTGTTGTTGCAACAAACATAAGGACCACTTGCTCTTTCATTTGGTTTGTTTGCAAACATAATACGTTTGTTTTGGATATGCTTCCTTGTGTGTTTTTGCCAAATTCTCCTATTCTTGCATCAAAGATGTTGTTTGAAATTTGGATCCAATGCTTTGAATTCCCCACTACTACGTTATATGGAGTTTTTGAGTTTCCACATTTGCATGATGTTCAAACGATTTCCATGCACTTTGACCTTGCATATGCATCCCATTTTGTATACATGCATTATGCTAATAGTGTTGTGAAGAAGAATGGACATGCCACATTTGACATGCTCCACTATCACGCACGAAAATATTTTGCTTGGTCTTTGTTGTGTGAAGGTACAAGTGCATACACGTCAACCTCTACCAACCACGTGTTGACAAGAAGAACCGAAGAGAGTTACCTATGGCTACCCTTCATCGAGCTATCTCTACAAGCTAAGGTGACTTCCTTCTACTTGAGGACTCATGCTATAATCTTCATGAATTGGCTACGCTTTGAGTGTTGCTTCGCTTTTGTCGTGAGATTTGTAGGCTTCATGGAAGGTGAAGGAACATTGAAGTGTTGTCAAGTCAATCTTCCCGAGGACGACTATATGGTGAACCCCAGGATCAAGGATGTCCTTCGACCTCTTCTACTTCGTGATGAACATGGAGAGTCGAGGACGACTCTTTTTGAAGGGAGGGGACATGATGCAGCCCGACCTACGATCGTTACTACATCAAGGTCTCCAACTTACGCCAAGTCGTCATGGACTCCAAAGGTGAATCCGTTCCTCTATGCGAGCCCCCTTCCTGCCCTATTGAATGGTATGCTACTTCATACTCCGTCACATATGCATGATAGGTTCACACCGACCAGTACGGAGGCAAGGGAGGAAGCCCGGAACATCAAGCCCGACAAGACGGAGGCTTGGAAGAGGAGACGGAAGAAGACAGGTCGATAGCTGCCAGGTCCAAGCGGTACTACCGGTTGTGGGAACCGGTACTACCGGTCAGCGGTACTACCGCCCCCTTCTACCGCTCGCTACTGACGGATCCAATGGATGCTCCAAGACCGCAAGCGGTACTACCGGTGCTAGAGCGGTACTACCGGTGATGACCGGTACTACCGGTCCCAAGTCCGGTACTACCGGTCATAAATGTGCCTGCGCGCACCTGTTGGGCCACAGCCCATGTATCCCCCTTTTACTTACCTATTCGCCTAGTTTATCCCCAAACTACCCTTGTTTAGTGGCTAGCCTATAAATAGAGCCCCCACCCCTCATGTATCCCTTAGGCATAGATGATAGACTAAAGACAACCCCCATTGTGGAATCTCTAGTTTTGCCTCATCCCCTTTACCAAGGGGACCGACTATCGTCACCAACCTCGATTGGACTTTGCATCACGCATCCATCATTGAACAAGGCCTTGGGTTCTCGGTTTCTCGCCCCCAAGTCGTCAAGACCCTCCTCAAGGTGTTCTTCCCTCTCCGATGTGGATTTGAGGGAGCACGTTGACCGATCTTTCCTTGCGAGGATTCTATCGGACCGGTGGCCGCCGTTCAGGAGCAATCGGCCTTGTATCGTGTGAGTTTTGCGTGTGTTCATCGTGTTCTTCGCGAGGTGTGTGTTCGCTTCCGCTACCTTCTCCCTTTCCCCTCGCTTTCCCATCGATTTGACCACGAGATCCGTGAAGATCGGGCACCCAAGAGGTTAACCCCTCCATCAAAAAGGGACACTTCAAGAAGGGTGGTAAGAAAGTTACCACGCCGACGAAGAAGACCAAGGCTGGACCTAAGCCTGATACTGAGTGCTTTTACTGCAAGGGAGAAGGTCACTGGAAGCGGAATTGCCCAAAGTACTTGGCGGATTTGAAGAACGGCAACATCAAGAAGAAAGGTATATCTGATATACATGTTATTGATGTGTATCTCACTAGTACTCGTAGTAGTGCCTGGGTATTTGATACTGGTTCGGTTGCTCATATTTGTAACTCGAAATAGGTGCTGCAGAATAAACGGAAGCTAGCGAAGAACGAGGTGACGATGCGCGTGGGAAACGGATCAAAGGTTGATGTGATCGCGGTCGGCACGCTACCCCTTCATCTACCATCGGGATTAGTTTTATACTTAAATAATTGTTATTTGGTGCCTGCGTTGAGCATGAACATTATATCGGGATCTTGTTTATTGCAAGACGGTTACTTGTTTAAGTCCGAGAATAATGGTTGTTCGATTTATATGAGTAATATGTTTTACGCACATGCACCTTTGATAGATGGTCTATTCTTATTGAATCTCGATAGTGGAAATACACATATCAACAACATTGAGGCTAAACGTTTGAAATCAAGCGATAATTCGACCTATATGTGGCACTGTCGTCTTGGTCACATTGGAGTGAAACGTATGAAGAAACTCCATTCCGATGGACTTCTTGAATCACTTGATTTTGAATCACTTGAAAGATGCGAAGCATGTCTGATGGGAAAAATGACTAAGACTCCATTTTTCTGGTATGATGGAGCGAGCTACGGACTTATTGGAAATCATACATACCGATGTGTGTGGTCCAATGAGTGTAGCATCGCGCAGTGGTTATCGTTATGTTCTTACCTTCACGGATGACTTGAGTAGATATGGGTATATCTATTTCATGAAACATAAGTCCGAAACTTTCGAGAAGTTTAAGGAGTTTCAAAGTGAGGTAGAGAATCAACGTAACAAGAAGATTAAATTTCTACGTTCTGATCGTGGAGGTGAATATCTAAGTTACGAGTTTGGCGAGCATTTGAAGAAATGCGGAATACTTTCACAATTGACACCGCCGGGAACACCACAGCGTAATGGTGTGTCCGAACGTCGTAATCGAACTCTCTTAGATATGGTTCGTTCTATGATGTCACTTACAGATTTACCGCTATCATTTTGGGGTTATGCATTAGAAACAGCCGCATTCACTTTAAATAGGGCACCATCTAAATCCGTTGAAACGACACCGTATGAATTATGGTTTGGGAAGAAACCTGAATTGTCGTTCCTTAAAGTTTGGGGATGCGAAGCCTATGTAAAGAAGTTACAGCCGGACAAGCTTGAACCCAAAGCGGAAAAATGCGTCTTCATAGGATACCCGAAGGAAACTATTGGGTATACCTTCTATCATAGATCCGAAGGCAAAATCTTCGTTGCCAAGAATGGATCCTTTCTAGAGAAGGAATTTCTCTCGAAAGAAGTGACTGGAAGGAAAGTAGAACTCGACGAGGTTGTCGAACCTTCTCTCGAAATTGCGAGTAGCGCAGCACCGGAAGAAGTTCCTGTGGTGCCTGCACCAATAAGAGAGGAAGCTAATGATGGTGATCATGAAACTTCGGTTGAAGTTGCTACAGAGCCTCGGAGGTCAACGAGAACTCGTACCACTCCAGATTGGTATGATTCCATTATGAATGTCATGTTGGTGGACAACACCGATGACCCCGAGACATATGAGGAAGCGATGATGAGCCCAGATTCCAATAAATGGCAAGAAGCCATGAAATCCGAGATTGGATCCATGTACGAAAACCAAGTATGGACTTTGGTGGACTTACCGGATGGCCGGAAGGCTGTCGAGAACAAATGGATTTTCAAGAAGAAAACAGATGCTGATGGTAATGTTACTGTCTATAAAGCTCGACTTGTCGCAAAAGGGTTTCGACAAATTCAAGGAGTTGACTACGATGAGACTTTCTCACCAGTAGCGAAGCTAAAGTCTGTGAGGATTATGTTAGCAATCGCTGCATATTATGATTATGAGATATGGCAGTTGGATGTCAAAACAACATTCCTTAATGGAGACATTGATGAAGAGTTGTATATGATGCAACCCAAAGGTTTTGTCGATCCTAAAGATGCTAACAAGGTATGCAAACTTCAACGGTCCATCTATGGATTGAAGCAAGCATCCCGAAGTTGGAATCAACGTTTTGATAAGGTAATCAAAAGTTTTGGTTTTATACAAACTTATGGAGAAGCTTGTATTTACAAGAAAGTGAGTGGGAGCTCTGTAGCATTCTTAATACTATATGTGGATGACATATTGTTGATTGGGAATGATGTAGACCTTCTTAATAGTGTCAAGGAATATTTGAATAATAGTTTTTCAATGAAGGATCTTGGCGAAGCAGCTTACATATTAGGCATAAAGATTTATAGAGATAGATCGAAACGCCAAATATCATTGTCACAGAGTACATATTTGGACAAAGTTCTAAAGAGGTTTGGAATGGAAGAAAGCAAGAAAGGGTTCTTGCCCATGTTTCCCAATACGACCTTGAGTAAAACTCAAAGTCCGACATCGGTAGAAGATAGAGAAAGGATGAGTAAGACTCCCTATGCCTCAGCCATAGGATCTCTAATGTATGCCATGCTATGTACTAGACCCGACATTGCATATGCTGTTAGTTTAACTAGCAGATATCAAAGTGATCCAGGAGTGGATCATTGGACAGCGGTCAAAAACATCCTTAAGTACTTGAGAAGAACTAAGGATATGGTTCTTTCTTATGGAGGTGATGAACATCTCGTTGTTAATGGTTACACCGATGCTAGCTGGAACACAGATCCGGATGATTCTAAATCACAATCCGCATACGTATTTATTTTGAATGGTGCAGCAGTTAGCTGGAGGAGTGCAAAGCAAAGCGTTGTGGCGAGATCTTCAACTGAATCGGAATACATGGCTGCTTCGGAGGCTTCGCAAGAAGCGATATGGATGAAAGAGTTCATTACAGAGCTGGGTGTGGTTCCTAGTGCGCTGGACCCAATGTCTATCTACTGTGATAACATGGACGCCATAGCCAATGCGCAAGAACCAAGGTCACACAAGAAGCTGAAGCATATCAAGCTACGTTTTCACGCTATTCGAGAACATATCCAAGATGGGGATATAAAGATTTGCAAAGTACACACAGATCTGAATGTGGCGGATCCGTTGACTAAACCTCTCCCGAGGGCAAAACATGACCAACACCAAACTGCCATGGGTGTTCGGTATATTACCATGTAATCTAGATTAGATGACTCTAGTGCAAGTGGGAGACTGTTGGAGATATGCCCTAGAGGCAATAATAAATGTAGTTATTATTATATCTTTGTGTTTATGATAAATGTTTACATTCATGCTATAATAGTATTAACGAGGAAACATTAATACTTGTGTGATTTGTAAACTTAATTTGAAGTCCCTAGTATAGCCTCTATACTTCACTAGCTTGTTGGTTGATAAATGATTGTGGTTTCCCTATCATGAACATTGAGATGTTATCAACAACAAGATCATATCGTTAGGAGAATGATATGGTGGACATACTCCTATAGATAAGCGTAGCATAAAGATCAAGTCATTTCAATAGTTCAATTGCTATATGCTTTCTGATACATAGTAACCTAATTCCTTCGACCATGAGATCATGCATATCACCTTTACCGGATGGATGCTTTGATGACATCAAACACCACACCGTAACTGGGTGGTTATAAAGGTGGCATTGAGTGTTCGGAAAGTATTGGTTGAGACACATGGATCAAGAGTGGGATTTGTCCATCCATATGACGAATAGATATACTCTGGGCCCTCTCGGTGGAATGTCATCCAATTAGCTTGCAAGCATGTGACTGGCTCACAAGGGATCACATATCACGGGAACGAGAAAAGAGTACTTATCAGTAACGAGGTTGAACTAGGTATGCAGAGATACCGACGATCATAACCCCAGATAAGTAACATATCGTGAGACAAAGGGAAATTGGTATCGTATGTAAGTGGTTCATTCGATCGCAAAGTAATCGTAGAAATATGTGGGAGCCATATGAATTTCCAGATTCCTCTATTGGTTATTGTTCGGAGAAGTGTCTCGATCATGTCCGCATAATTCACGAACCGTAGGGAGACACACTTAAGGATTCGACGTTGTTTGAGTAGTTATGGTATTATGAGAAAGAGACCGAATGTTGTTCGGAGTCTCGGATGGGATCCGGGATATCACGAGGTGATCCGGAATGGTCCGAAGAATAAGATTCATATAAGGAAAGTCCCGTTTCGGAGTTGCGGAATGATTCCGGTGTTTTCATCGGGAATGTTCTAGAAGGTTCCGGAATGTCCGACACTCCGGGGGGGGGGGGGGGGTAGGGTACATGAATGTGTTATATCAAAGTTGGTATGATTGCATCATGTACTAAGTGTCATCGCTATCCGAAATAAAGGGTTTATTCAAATCCTAGTTTGAAAAGTCAAACGACTAGTTTGAAAAGTCAAACTGCCAGTTTTCGGAAAGAGGAGAAGGAGGATTGGTGGAGGCCGACTTGGGGGAGGAGTCCCCTTGGCCGGCGCGCCACCCAAGGCCGACTTGGGGAGGGACTCCTCCCCTTGGCCGCCGGCCCCTCCCATCTATATAAGGAGGGGCAGGGCTCCCCTCCTAGGACACACAAGTTCCTATCTTCTACCTCCGGTTTAGAGCCATTTCGGTTTAGAGCTTCTAATTGCTTTAGCCTTCGGTTTAGAGCCTTCTAATTGGTTTAGAGCCTTCTAATTGGTGTGTCTAATTACTAGACCACTAATAGCCTCTCTCATACTCCACCATACTCGCACCGGCTTAAGGCGAAGCCCTGCAGGATCTCCCCTCTACTTCCGGTACCACGCCGTTGTGCTGCCGGAATCGCGAGGAGAGTGCTACAACCTCCGCTGCCTGCTGGAACAAGGGAGAGGAAGGTCTTCGTCGAGTACCGAACGTGTGACCGACTGCGGGAGCGCTGCCGGAACGCAGCGCTGGAAGGATCGTCTACACGATCTTGAGATCAGGAAGAGTACGACTACATCACCCACGAGAATCCGCTCTCGTTAAACGCTTTGGAATCTTCGAGGGTAAGTTATTCCATCGACTCGTTGCTACAATCTAGTAGATAGATCTTGGCTTGTTTGTTTGTATGCGATAGAAATTTTTTGTTTTCCATGCTACGAACCCCTACACCTTCTTCACCGGCGACGCATCCGTCGAACGTGGGCTGCCAAACTTCTTCGGCGGCATGGCAGCGTGAAGATGCCCGATCGTCGGGGAACAGGAAATGCCAGGAGTGCGGAAGGTAGGGTCAGGGAAAATAGATGGAAAAACTAAACAGAAGAGTGAGATTTATCCTTTATCTTGCCGAGAAAGCTCCCTCCCGGTGCGGTTTGGGCACGGGCTGAGAGCGTTAGATGAAACAATGAGCCATGCTGGTGGCACCCTAGGCGAGATATTTTTGCCACTGGAACCATCAAAGATTGATAACAATGGTAAAGATATAAAGGTATTCAAGCAATGCCTTGTTCCAATGAGGCTAGTCATAGTGGGTATTAACCTAGAGTAGTAATATGCATATATTACTAGTCTAAGTTATTACCTTCATAGTAGTAGTAACTTAGGCTAGTCATGGTGGAGAGTAACATAAGTAATAACATATACGCCACCAAAAGATGATGTGACAAATAATTAATTAAAAAATAGACAAATAAAATATCATAATATGTTATCATCACATCACACTTTTTAATGCAAAATGAGTCTAAAAATAATAACCTAGGTTACTATATTAAGTTACTACCACTATGAATATAATAACTTAGACTAGTAACATACCAAGGTACCATCCACTATGACTAGCCTTAGAGTACTCCCTCCGACCTATATTAGTTGACTTATATTCATCTATATACGAATGTATCTAGTTAAGTTTTAATGCTAGATATATTCATATTTAGACAAATTTGAGTCAACTAATATAGGTAGAAGGAAGTATTATTTTATAGACTCATTTTGTATTGACAAGTGTAATATGATGGTAACGTATTACTCCATTTGCCTCTGTTTTTATTGATTGCTTGTCACGTCATGTTTTTGTTTAAGTGACCACCTATGTTAGAAACTACTGTTGTCACTTGCTCGTTGCACCTGAGGGAGTATCCAACGGTAGGGGTGAATAATATACTAGCCTTAGAGCATCTCCACTCGGCTACCCATGATGCTGATCCGGACGCCAAATTTAGATCCGGACGCTGAAAATCGGCCCAGTCGCGTACCCAGGAACCTGTTTTCGTCCGCATTTGGGAAACCTTTGGTCCGGACTTCCCAGGTCGTATCCAGGTTCCTGGGAACGCCGGACGCAGCGAAAGCAGGCGTGGGCTAGCTCTGTCGGCGAGACAGTCCCATTTCCCCCACTTCACTCGCCCAGACTGCGGCGAAGAGCTCCCAGCGCCTCTGTCGCCATGACTTCGCCGACGGAGCTCTTCCATACCAAGACATGCCCACCGTAGTTGTCGCCCACTCCGCCGCCACTTTCGTTGCCCGAACTTCGCCGTAGCTCTGCTTTGCTGCGTGCTCCCACCACCACGCCCGCCAGGTATTCGGCATTTGGCCAGTTCGGCCATGGACTCCGACGATGACGAGATACTCGCCATGGACTCCGACAACGAGGAGATACTCGCCATATTGCTGGAGGAGGAGAGCGCCGAGGTCGCCAAAGATGCAGAGCACATGGAGATCCTCGCCTAGCTCGCCCAGCTGTACCTGCATATGGCGAAGCCGAAGCGCGGTGGTTCGGCACCGGGTCGCCGAAAGTGCAAGGCGAGGCAAAGGATAGAGGGCTACTACTTGTTGTACGCCGACTACTTCGCCGACGAGCCGCTTCATGGAGAGGACGTGTTTCAGCGCCGTTTCAGGATGAGCCGGAAGTTCTTCCTCAAGATAGTGCATGCCATCCGAGAGTTCGACCCCTATTTCGTTTGCAAGAAGGACTGCACCGGCTTGGTTGGGTTTTCCTCACTGAAGAAGTGCACCGTGGCGATAAGGTTGCTTGCATATGGAGCGCCGGCTGACAGTGTCGATGACTATCTCCGCATGGCCGAGTCCATCGCCATCGATTGGTTGTACAGGTTCTGTAGGGCAGTGATTGTAGTGTTCGGGAAACAGTACATGAGATGACCCACTGCTAAAGAAACTGCTCGGATCATCGCAGTCAATGAAAGTAGAGGATTTTCTGGTATGCTTGGAAGCATAGATTGCATGCATTGGGAGTGGAAGAACTGTCTATTTACATGGCAAGGAATGTACAAAGGTCATAAATAAGGTTGCACTGTGATACTTGAGGCAATTGCTACACATGATCTTTGGATCTGGCGCTCCTTCTTTGGCATGGCAGGATCGAGCAACCACATCAACGTCCTTAACTCCTCAACTGTCTTTTCCAAGCTTGTTGAGGATCATTCTCCCCCTGTGGAATTTGAAATCAGCGGGCACCACTATAACAAGGGATACTATCTAGCAGATGGCATCTATCCAAGATGGCCAACATTTGTGAATACTATCTCAAACCCAATGCTTCCAAAGCATTCTCACTTTGCCAAGGAACAAGAAGCTTGCAGAAAGTACGTGGAGCGGGCATTCGGTGTGCTCCAGCAGAGGTTTGCAGTTGTCCGGTTCCCTGCTATAACCTGGTCGAAAGATCAGATGTGGAAAGTGATGAACTGTTGTGTGGTCTTGCACAACATGATCATTTAGGATGAGAGGAAGGATCCACTGAGTTTGCTCGAGCAGAAAGAGTCATACTACAGACAGGGTCCTTTTGCCGAGTCTGATCATCAGGTGCCTCCAACCTAGGCTGCATTCATCGCCATGCGTCAAGAGATCCGAGATCCGATGGTGCATCAACAGCTGCAGGATGATCTTGTTGAACACATATGGATACGCGGGGCAACACGTAGATGCCAAGCATGAATTGGCCGAACTTGACGGAAATATGTTGTATTTTCGCTGTAGGCCGAACTATGTTTACATTTACGCCGAACTCTGTTTAAAATTTTGCCGACTTTGGCCGTAAATGTTCTGTATTCATGGTATGCCGAACTATACCGAAATCTGGACGGACTTGAACCAAATTTGAACGAAAACGGATGTCTCAGGAACTCGGGCTGGGTACGCGAGTGGGAAACTCGGGATACCCAGGTCGAAAACTTGTTTCGTGCGGCCAAAATTTGGTCGGATTTCGGCCTGGGTTCGCTGGGATGCTCTTATCTACTCCAGGTCGAGTATCTTACTCTTGAGAGAATTGAGAATACATACTGAGCTGCTTCAGAGATTCTGATTCCTGAATTGAATACGTGGCTCAAAGAAGAGGCGAACCGCCATCGTGTCAATCTAATTATCTAATGGTGATAGGTACAGTTCAATATTATGGAGTATAGTATACTTGGTTTTTATAAACAGCTTTCGATTTCCTGTGGTTCCAGTTAGACATTCTGACTAGATGTTGACATCTGGAGACCGGAGCCTCTTCTCCAAAATCATAAACAAATTGGGAGCCATTTACTCATTTAGTAACATCGCAATCATCGGAATTTGCAGAAATTAAACTAATCGAGTGCATGGTCGGTGTTGCTCGTGCTTCTGTTCGGTTGAAATCTCAGTTCTGGACTTCTGGTGAGATCCATACAACTACTCCGTTGTACCAAATGGGAATTATTTATATTTGCAAAAAGCAAGCACACGAGGAGTCTACGGAGACGTCGTAGTGGAGCAGTGGGAGTGACGCCTACGTAACGGCGTCCTACCATCGGGCGGTTAGGTCCGCAAAAAGTAAATCCGTAACAGAATCGCGGCCGTCCAAAGATCGACCAACCACTCCACCAACCGTCCGATTCCTACCACCAAACGTGCCTCCGGACGGTTCCACTTTCCCCCCTATCGCGGCCACTTCGTCCTCGAGTCGAGCCCCACACAAACCCCGACGGCGCCGAGCGCACTCCGGCGGCCGCCGCCCGTCGTCGGCGATGATGGCCGGCCGTGCTACCCACAGCCACGGCCAGAGGCTCCGCCGCCTCATCCCGTGCGTCCTCGTCATCGTCTTCGTCGTCCACGCCGTCTCCTTCTCGCTCTACCTCCTCCTCCAGTCCCACCACCCTCCCCCAAATCCCGCCGAGCCCGCCGAACCCCAAACCCACGAGAGGGTCCGACCGACTTCTTCCCAGAAGCCGTGGCCGCGTCTCCCGTCCTTGCTCCCCTGGACCGCCGACCCGTCGCTGCCGCCGCGCTCCTGCGAGGCCTACTTCGGGAACGGCTTCACCCGCCGCGTGGACGTCCTCCCCGAGGGAACGGGAGGCGGGGGCTGGTTCCGCTGCCACCACAGCGAGACTCTGGGAAGCTCGATCTGCGAGGGCGGGCGGGTGCGGCTCGACCCGGCGCTCATCGCAATGTCACGCGGCGGCGAGCCGATCGGGCAGGTGATGGGCCGCGCGGAGCAGGAGGAGCTTCCCAGGTACGAATCCGGCGCCATGGAGGTGGAGGGTGTGGCGGCGGGGAGGACGGGGCCCTTGGTGGAGCCTGGGTTCCTCGACGCCTACGTGCCCTCCGACGGGATCGGGATGCACACCATGAGAGCTCTACTGGACTCCGCACGTGTGGTGCCGCCCGGTGAGCTCCACTGCTCCCAGGTATTCCTTGTCGTGATAACTGATGACTAACTTTTGTTTAGTGATTGATCCGAATTCGGAAATGAGCTATGCAGCAGAATATGTTGTCCTAGAACTCGTAATCTGATAAAACTAAACAACACAGATGGCTGTGTGCTTGGCATGTAGCAAGGAATTAATTAAAGTCTACTGGATCCAGTTCTCATGCAGCAACCTTCTACGGTGTACTAGTATTAATTTCTTTTATCTGTATATCCTACTCCGAATATTAATTAAATTGGAGTATCTTTCGAATTGAAGAACGGCTTTGCAACCTTCCTCCAGCTCACACAATCTGCACTTAAGATCTATGCCATAGTTATTCCACCTTAATTGCCAGCAACTTCTCCAAGACAACTGCTGACAAAGTGGTGCATACTCTGTCCCCTATGTGGTGCATAGTAAGGAAATGATTGAAGTGTTACGTATTGTATTCAGAATCAAAGATCTTAAGTATAGTAGGAATTCAGAATCAAATGTCACAAGGGGTGCATATTCTGTCCCCTTTTGCTTAGGGCCTCTATTTGATAGCTGCATACAAATTTGTCTTCAGCAAGTTTGGTTGCGCACATGTGCATGGGTGCTAAAGTTTACTTCCTCAAGACAGTAAGAAGCAACTGTGTCTCTCTGTGCACACCATATATTAGATAGGAATGAATGACAATATCAAAGTAGTATAGCAGACTATATATCAGGGTAAACAAAGCACTAGCCTTAAATCCCTAGTGTTTTCGGGTATTCAAAGCAATTGATAAGATTAGAAGGGCTTTTCGTTGGAAGGGAGCAGATTCAGTTCATGGAGGGTATTGGTTGGTCAGTTAGGAATCACTGTGCATACCTGAATCACAAGGGGGCTTGGGGATCATAGACTTAGAAATTGTGAACGTTGCTTTGTGCATTCGTTGGGCATGAAGCCTGAGGGTTGCTGACGACAAACTATGGAGTATCTTGGCCGTGCCCATTGACGAGAAAACTCGCCAGATCATCAATGCGGCCACCAAAGTCACGCTAAAAAAATGTTGAGATGTGTTCTTTCTGGACTGACAAATGGATCAATGGGAAAATAGTTGAGAACTTTGCTCCTGATGTTTACCCAGCTATCAATCCAGTCTCTAGAGCAAAGAGAATGGTGGCCGGAGCAATTCTCGATAGTACTTAGATTAGCGACATCCAAAAAACTCTCTCCATTCAGTCTTTCATGCAAGTGCTTGTGATTTGGGAAGAACTTAGATATTTTCATCTCACTCCAGGCCAAGAAGACTCATGGACCTGGCTCTGGGAACCGAATGGAGCCTTCTCCTCCGAGTCTGTTTACTGTACCCATTTGATTGCTGCTACTTCATGTGATGCAGCTAAGGCCATCTGGAGTTCTTGGTGCCGCTTCGCTGCAAATTCACTTCCTGGCTGATCAACAGAGGAAGAAAATGGACGGCTGACAGGCTGGCCTAGCGTGGCCTTTCTGGACATCGACAAATGCGACTTATGTAACTCGGCCAGCGAGGATGCTCAACACCTTTTCATCAGTTGTGTAGTCGTCAACTATCATCTGGAGCACAATTCTTAGTTGGGCCGGTCTGGCTCAGGTTGTTCCCTCTACTGCACTCTCGTTTCGCTCTTGGTGGTCTCAGGCAAGTGACAGTCCAGGGTGACAACAGGAAGAGACTAAACTCGCTAGTGATGCTTGCCATTTGGAATATCTGGAAGGAGATGAATGGAAGAGTGTTAAACAATGTGTACAGACCAATCCTACAAGTCATTCAGCAGGTCGAAACTGATATGTTACAGTCGGTCTCACGCGTCAGCGAGTGGGGGTTGCCTTTTACTGCATACTTAGGCTAGTTCTTCCCTAGAGCTTGGTTGTCTACTTTTTAGTGATCTTAGAGCTTGTTTGGCACCCCTCGTTTCATTTCATTTGGCATAAATGAAATGAAAGGACACTGTCCAATTTGAAATTCCAAGCTGAAAAATCATGTTTGGCTGCCACAAGAATTAATGAAATGAAATGATTTCCATAAGAATGATGGGGTTAGGGACAGGAATTGACTTAACATACAAGACCTCCTGCATGGTTCGAAAAAAGAACCCTAGTTTTTCCTCTGCCTAGCACCTATCGCTTCTGGCTAGGCATAGCAGCTCCTTTTTTTATCATTGTTGTATGTAGACTTACATACACATCTAAATAAAATAATGATGGTTATCATGTGGGTTGTGGCAAATAAACACTGCAGTCAGTTTTCCAGTTATTGTTTTGTCTTTGAAATGCTGTTGTATTTTTATCTGTTATGTAAAAGTTGAACCATTGGGGTTAGCACAAGCCTATAGATCTGGGGGTATCTGCAAACTAGTAGTTCCAAATTGGAGGTCAACATATGGAGTTGTAAGCCTATAGATCTGGGGGTCAACATATGGAGTTGTAAGCCTATGTGGCGAAAAGTAAATTGGAGGGAGGAGTTGAGCCTTACCAAATGAACGATTTGATATGTTACTTTTCTGATTATTGTGTGGAATCTTACCTTTTCCTTTCTGTTCTAAGGGTGAAATGGGTACTTCATACAATGATCACCGGTTTACTAATACACCACTGATGCATGTCAGTACACATTAATATCTAGGAGTGGTAAAAAAATTAATGGTGCTGTATTTCCATTGCATCAAATTGTACCAGCACATAGGCTCTCAATGCAATATACTCCCTCCATTCAACAATATAGGAAGTTTTGGCAAACTAAATTGTTAATTTAGTGAACAGAGGAAGTACGTTTTCACGAAGAAGCACACGAACTTGTTGTCAAGCAGATCTTTACATTATTTCAGGATCGTGACTATTATATTGAAGTTCTTTTTTATTACAACATTTTCAATACATTCTCCCTAATTTCTGTAATTGCTTGGTGACTGTGTTATACTTCTTGGTGCAGTGGGTTGAAGAGCCGACACTTTTGGTCACACGATTTGAGTATGCAAACCTTTTCCACACAATTACAGACTGGTACAGTGCATATGTTAGTTCCAGAGTCACAAATTTACCTGACCGTCCTAATGTTATTTTCGTGGATGGGCATTGCAAGGTATGTCCCGTACTTAGAAACATTCTATGCTTATGACTCTTGGTACATTATAATTGTTACATACTTGCATGCGATATGATCAATTGGCCTGTTTAAGCAATAATTCTGGGTGGTCAAATATCAACTTCATATCTATGTGCCCATGTGTATTTTGTTAGTGCGTTCATTCATTTCGTATTTAGGACCATGTCTGTTGCTCCTGTTCAGAGATCATTCCAATCAGGAACTCTTCCAAATTCTTTCCCTTTCTCTTAGTATTTATCTACAACAGATACAAATTCCTGAGAATTCTGTCCTGACGCCTATCCAAAGCCCTGCCATTCGTACACCCTCTATGATTCCACATTTTCCTAAACTTTCATTTTCCATTTCTCTGTGATGTTATTCACTTTGTTCAGAATAATTGTATCCAGCTTAAAGTGTGATTTATAACAAGTACTATGCTTAAGTTTTGACTCTTATGAGTTAGCTTGCCAAAATCAGTCAACTAAAGGGAACCGTTCTGTAGCATGTTTCATCAATTATCTCACCATCTGTCCAAGGAATAGTTAGTACAGTGACATACCTTTGGAAGTTGATGTGTGTGTGCTGCTTGCAACTCATTAAAACATTTAAAGATATTATAGGGCGGTGGCTGTCCAGCAGTGTTGTCATTATATTTGCAGTATGATCTTCCTCGCAAAACTTAAGTTTCTCATTCAACAGAAGAACGTGTTCAGTTTTGCCATTGTACTGAGATCAGCTGCTTGCATACCTTCTGATTAAACTTGGCCTTCCAGTGCATTTTACCTGCTAATTAACAAGTGAACCCATTCTTGTCCATAATGATTCATTTTTGTCCCCCCCCCCCCCTGTATATATGCTCGTTGTAACTGATATGACCTGACATCCACAGGCACCACTGGAGCAAACATGGGAAGCACTTTTTTCGAATGTGGCTTATGTGAAGAACTTCTCTGGTCCAGTTTGTTTCCGGCATGCAGTTCTTTCACCATTGGGCTATGAGACAGCTCTATTTAAGGGGCTTAGTGAAAGCTTCAGCTGTGAAGGTGCCTCCGCTCAGTCCCTTAGAGAAAAACCTGACCCCCAGAAAACTGCACGGTTGTCTGAATTTGGGGAGATGATTATAGCTTCTTTTGATCTTCTGGACGACCGCATCTATTCATCTAAAACATTAAACGGACCCAATGTTCTCTTTGTCCGGCGAGAAGACTACTTGGCCCACCCACGTCACAGTGGGAAGGTTGAATCTAGACTAAGCAATGAGCTGGAGGTATTCAACGCGGTCGAGAGCTGGGCAAAAGGTCAGAAGTGCAACATAACTGTCGTCAATGGCCTCTTCGCGCACATGAGTATGAAGGAGCAACTCCGGGCTATCCTGGAAGCTTCGGTAGTAATAGGGGCTCATGGCGCTGGTATGACACACTTGGTCTCAGCCACACGAGACACAAAGGTTCTTGAGATCATCAGCAGCTTGTACCGACGCCCGCATTTCGCTCTGATCTCGCACTGGAAGGCGTTGGAGTATCACGCCATAAACCTCCCTGGATCGTATGCGGCGAGCGCAGATGTTATCAGAGAGCTGAGGAGTATACTGAAAGGCCTCGGATGCTGAAAATTGGAACAGAGGTATTCGTCACCGAGGTCGCCTAGAGCACAACTGCTGAGTGGATGGTATTCTGTTTAGTTCATGTATAGTGCCACGCCCATGCTTGCAGTTACAACTAGTAGGAACTTTGGGCTGTTTATCCAGTCTCACGCCCTTTGTCTGGGAACCACGCATTCCCAGGTTTGTGCAAAAGGAATTTTCAGGTGCCAAATGTAGAGCCAGATTCTGCTGACGATCTACTGATGACATAGAAATGGAATCCACGCTGTTCGTTCCATTCCTGATGTGTGCCACGGTGTCCTCGACATAGATCAAACTGTAACTGTAGTTTATCGGCTCGAACATTCCTGTATTGCCAATGTGAGTAGTATTAATCAGTGCTTCCCACTGCCCCCCAGTAGCTGGAACGAACATTCTTGTGCACGGTGTATTGTATGATCTGCCAATTATTTTCTCTACGGCGCGGCCGCGCCCACCGGAGCCGCATCATTTTGGAAGATGATGATGAGATGGACGGGGCATCGGCCATGACGCGCGCGCCCGTGTACTTGCGTACGTTGTTCCTTCTGTCTGCTGCTGCTTGTAGTATTACTGTAGCCCATACTGTTGATGGCTATTGTCCTCCTGCTGGACGGGTATCATTGCTCTCTGCGGCCGGAGCCCCAGTCCAGTGTAGGCGCTGCTTCGACGTGTTAAATCGAAGCATCTGTGCTCCGGCATTTATCGCTCCCACCTACTGTTTGAAGCCAAGCTGCATCTTGAATTTTCTGGATGCTGTGCGTTTGGGTTGTGGGCACCGTGGGCATGTGTCTCGGAGGAAGATGGGAGGAGCACATGCGTTGCCGTGTCGCCGGCGCCCTCTTGTTATGTATGGGCGTGGCCGAGATTGGCTCGATCTCCCGGCCGGAATCATGGATGTTCCCATGTTCGTTGGGCTTTGGGTCTGGAGGGGATCGCCTTTTCTTGTTTTCCTGCTGGATACCTGCCGCCTGAAGAAGAAAGAAGGCGCACAGGCCTCCTCCGGGTTGTAGATCGTGGGAGTAGATTGCGGTATGAGACTCCTACAAGCTTTCAAACATTATGAAAAAACCATGTAGACATTAGGAAATAGGCTCTTCCAGAAGATTTGGCAGATGTTCTACTTCTGACTGTTTCTTTATTAAGAACATGATGTTTATCTCTGTTCTTGTTCAAATTCAGTAATATGTGAAGTAAACATTCGTAACATTGATAGCTAATGCAGATAAAAGAATTTAGACGGTTCATACGAAATGATACTTAGATTAATCATGAAAAGTGCCTTCTTGACACCTTTTAAAACTTCTTTTGCTTCCAAAATTGATGGAGAAAGTTACCTTCAAAACCATGTTAATTTATAAATATGTCGTTGTAGTTCTGAAGAAAACTAAACATAATGTAGGGTCTTGATAGACTTAGGCTCAACTTATGGTTGCTGAACTAAGTTGCGGTGAACTTGTTTAATTACCTATTGTGAAAACTCCACAAAAACATGCAAAACATGATTAGCCAAAAAGAAAAATAGGTGAGAACTAGTTGGAAAAGCTAGACTATAAATTATCAGAATCCATGTATTACCCGGCGTGTCCTTTTACAGAATTCATATGCTTTCTACGGAGTTGATAATGGATCCTACACACGACTAATACTACTCCCTCCATCTTGAAAAAGATGTCGCAAAGTTTTCTAAAATTGGGATGTATTTATTTAAATTTAGATAAATCCGCAACACTTTTTCGTGGTGGAGTGAGTATACTATGTAAACAAGTAAAACTCAAAATAAAGAACATGTTAAAGTTTGTCCACAAAGTGAGAAACATGCACACATGTGCACTGGTGACCGAGTAATGATTACTACATGCTTCCAACACGGTCCACGTACGCGAGTTTGCTTGCTGCTTGCCCACGTGAAGGTGACCCTGCATGCTCCCGTGATAGATCATCGTGGACTGTGGACGCCAAGACATATATATATTTACCTCGAGGACATATACTGTGTACCTAGCTGATATCTAGATCGTCGACATGGCCATCAAGTGACAACCATAAATTTCTGCACTGGATGAAAACGGCAGAAAGCTCACCTCACAACAGGCTTATGTGGTACACGACCCGACCGTAAGATCAATTGACAGGACAATAACAACAGCCCGGCCCTACCAAGCCTGAAATGCACGGTTACATGTAGGACTTGTTTGATTTGTAGGATTCTTGTAAGATAGAGTTTCTATGAATTTTTTTCTACGAGCACCGTTTGATTTGTAGAAATAGAATCCGCAGGATTACTTCCTATGGAAACTTTGCCTAGGAAATTTTCCGTTAGGTTTGAGCTCCTGGAAAAATTTCTATGCCTCGCCTAGTGAGTTGTTTTTAAAAGAAAGGCAAAATATTCGTCTTAATTCATTGAATAAGAAGAAGCAAGTTCAAAAAGTCTTTATGCCCGAAGGGCTACAAATAAAAAAACTAAAGCTCAATCTCCTGAAATAAGGCGAACCAAATGTTTAGCACCAGCGAGAACCCAAGATCTAGCCTCCAATTTTAAGCGAGCAAGGATCACCGAGGACAAAAAGAACTTATTATTGAACACTCTAGCGTTGCACCCAATCCAAAGCCTCCAAGAGACAAGCCTAACTTGGGAAGCAAAGGATTTTCTTCTTCTCGGATGAGCATGAGCAATGTGAAGCCGCCGCGATTTGACGTCATGGAAAGCTTAGTGAGTAATTGCTACTTGTTTGAAAGTTTAAACTTCAAATTCTAATATTATAGTAATGTTCATATTCCTATATGGCTTTTCTAAGGTGCTATCAAACACCCACTTATGCAAATTCCTGTGATTTCCATTTTCTTAGGATTCAATGGGGGGTATGCCACACCACTCCTCCATTTTTTCCTATCCCTCTGTTTTTCCTATCTATGAATCAAACAAGCCTATATGCTTTCAACCGGAAACAATCACTCGGCGACTACACAATCGAGGATTACACGATCATTGGTTCAAAATCAATCACAGGGAGAGAATTAGTTCGTAAGATGATTGCAGCACTTAATGCATGTGACTGCGTGTGCTTGTATTTTTCTCATCCCTCTGTTTTTCCTATCTACTCCCTCCGTTTTAGAATATAAGATGTTTTAGCTTTATGAAGCAAATGTATCTAGACTTATTTTAGTATATAGGTTCATTTGATTTTGTAGTAAATCTACACACTAAAAGAAGGAAAGAAGTCCACATAACCCCCCTATCTATTGGGTTTGGGACGCTAACCCCCCATATGTTTATACTAGGTCACTTAACCACCCTAACTATCCAAAACCGGACATATTACCCCCTCAAGGTGCTAATGGCTGTTTTGACAGTGGTTTTAGTCCACGGTGGACTCTGGTTTTAGCCATGTATGCATATGCATTAGTCAATCAGTACACGCGAGCTGCCAAAAACAGCATTTTGACATTGCCTGATCAGTCCACTTGAGTTTCCGCACACTCGGCTGCCAAAAACAAGTAATTTGGGTCAGATAAATCAATCATATGGACACTAACAAGTACCATGGTGCAATGTTGTCGTTTTATCTAGTAAATCATCTGTGTCCTGATATGTCAATAATAACTATATACAGAAACATTGCAGCTAGCGACGTAGAGGTAAAGTAGACAATACATTTGAACCATAATAAATCATACGAGTTGCAGTCTTGCTGCATGGTCGTATATGTGCATAGTCCCCAAAGAGAAATAATTGATTCCTGACCATATTTTCAGTATACAAGTAACACAGCCTTTTCTGTCAAAACCCAGCCCTTTTTAGTATATGTGCAAGAGTTAACTAAATTTTCTATCAAAACCCAGCCTTTTTCAGTCCAACCGGATCATAACTCAGTTCCCCATCTAATCAAGCACAAGAACATAAATAACTTGCCGTCACTATCTACTTGCCCTTGCCCTAAATCAACACCTTAGATTTCTTTGGGGAAAACGGGATTCTACCAATTCATACCGTCGGTGCTAGAAAAAGGGGGAAAACGGGATTACTTTGGGAAAAAAACAGAACGAACATGCAGACCTCGCGGCGTTGCCCTCCAATCTTCAAATCCAGGCGTCGATAATGCGCGTAGCCGTCGCCTTCATAGACGGGAGAGCGGAGCAGAGAGGAGGAGCGGCTGAGGTGCCCTCACGTCTGGAGATAGCGAGGCGACACATAGAGCGGCGTGGGATTATATGCTACCACTAGACCAGGTTTCGGTCCCTGACTAACGCATCCGTACTCATGGCTAAAACCAGGGTCCACCGTGGACTAAAACCGCTGTCAAAACAGCCATTAGTACCTTGAGGGGGTAATACGCTTGGTTTTGGATAGTTAGGGGGGTTAAATGACCCAGTTTAAACATATGGGGGGTTAGTGTCCCAAACCCAATAGATATGGGGGTTATATAGACTTCTTTCCTAAAAGAAGTCTAGATACATTATCTTCATATAAACCTAAAATATTTTATATTTTAAAACCGAGGGAGTATGAATCAAATAAGCCCCGTATGCTTTCAACTGGAAACGATCACTCGAAGACTACACGATCATTGGATCAAAATCAATCACAGGGAGAGAATTATTAGTTCGTAAGATGATTGCAACCATTAATGCATGTGACTGCGTGTGCTCGTATTGATGGAGCTCTTTTAGATGAGGGAGAATGTTTTGGATGAATGTCCCTTTACTAATTGTTTGTAGCAGCAGTATAGTAGTGTGGACTACTACTCTCCTACTAGTTGTCCCCATGAATGAATGGCCGGAATTGAATGCTGTCGATCCAGTCTGCATGCCCGTCCCCCTTTGTCCTTCCGTGCAACCACAACACTATATATGCATCACACCACCAGCCCCTTGTTCTCTGGCTACTATTCCAATTCAATGGCCTCACTGTTCGCGGTTTATGATTTATACCTTGAACCCGCTCTGTCTGCCCCCGCCTCTGTTGATCGCACGGGGCCATGCATAACTTGTGTCCGGCCATGCCCGCCACTTCTCTAACAGTGTCAATGCCGCAACGGTGCATCCGTTTTACTACTAGCTTATAATACTCCGCCCGATCAATCGATGGATATGCATCAGGATTTGGTTACCGAGCGAAATCAAAGTTAGGACCTAAAAACTTGGGATTATTCCTCCACCAGAATCGAAGTTGAAATGTTTAGATGTTGCGGGGTGCAATTTGGCTAGTCTATCTAATCACAACGGAAGTCGCAAGGCTACACGCATGGCACCTCCCGAAACCTAGCTAGATTTGGGCGTGACACCGATGTATAAAGTCACAAAAAGCTAGGACACTGACACGTGCGCAGTCGGCGGCGGCGTATTAGTAGGATCTGTGCTCGCTCGCTTGTGCGGGCTGCTGATCGATAATAATTACTCCGATTTGTACAGCAACAGTAGCACCGACTGGCTAATGAATTGGAACAGTATCCGGTTGGTCAAGCGCACAGCTCGCCTTGCCTAGCCGCTTAATTTAGTCTGAACGCCGGCACTCGCGACGCCTTCGTCTGTGCCGAGATGGACACTCCATGTACACGCACAGTGCCCGACTTCAATGCCATCGAGTCGCTAGCTAGCTTAGCTGTGTATCTGTTCCATGAACAATCATCCCTAGCTAGCTTCCTTGTGTTTCTCTCTTCAGGTTCAGGTATATGTGTGTCCATGAGTGAATGCACGACACTGAAAGCCAAGTTATGGCCGTGTCGATCGAGGGAGGGAGGGAGGGAGAGAGAGAGAGAGGTCGATCGGAGGGAGGGATGACATGTAAAACCAAAAGCTACACTGGAGAGCATTTGTATCCTGGGTGGCTGCATATGCGAGGCATGCATCCGGCCATATGTGCGTGTATTTGGTTTGGGTCTAATCTGAACATATGGAGTACATATGCAACCACTGCATGCAAGCGGGCACCTTCCGAGAGGAAGGAAGTATCGTACCGGTGTGATAATGCATGTCATCATGCATGCATTCGGACGGCATATTGCATGCATGCATGCAGTAGTTTTCCTAAACATGCAGCAGTGTGCGAAGGCTCGGGTAATCACAGCCATGCGCGCACACAGGATCGGAGGTGTACGTACGTGTGCTGCTATAGTGCTGTATATATATGTTGCTTTGCCTAATACATGCAAACTTGGAATCTCCCAGAAGAACGAAGCACGAATACTGTGATCGATTGTGCATATGTGCCCTAGATTACAAAAAGCCCGGCCGATCTCAATTGCCTAGAAGCAGCCATGGCTATATCTCTAGACCAAATCTGACCGCAGCCATGGCTATATCTCTAGACCAAATCTGACCAAAGCTGTGATAATGAATTTGGAACGTAGGGAGTATCGCATTGGGTGATGCAGCCCTCCTCTCTATTGAGCAACATATCTTAGAAATAATAGGCTAAATCAGTTGGTCCATCACTACGGGAATAACAATATAGGCCGACGGCCCTTTATACGCCGACGACAATAGCTTGACGGGCCGTCGGTCCAGTTTTACCGTCGGCGTAGGATAAATAGGCCGACGGCAGCCGTCGGCGTAAATGGGGCCGTCGGCGTAGCATACTAGGCTAACGGCAGAGCGACGGCGTCAAATCTACGCCGACGGCAAAGCCATTTTTCTTTTTTCCCCCATTAATCTTAGAAAAATCATAACTAAATCATTTAAATTCAGAAAAATACATATAATATATCAAAATTTGCAGAAAAATAAGATCTATCTATATAAACTCAAATATTACATATTTGTTTACAAATATATATATATAATACAAATACTTTCGTATAACATATTTTCCATTTTTCGAGTGCAAAAAAACGGGGTGTTTTGTGAAGCAACCACCAAATGAAAGTTTCAAAATAATAATACCACATTTTTCAAAAATATTAGACCATATTAAATGCACAATTTCCCAACCTGGATATCTCAAAGCTTTTCGTCCACCCCTCGTAAAAAAGACAAAATCCTGCTGAATCGGTAGGAAATGAGTTAGATTTGAACTACAGGTACATGATATGATGCTCATGATTTTTTATAAAAATCATTTTTAGGTTCACAATATGCTATTTCATTAGAGATATAATGCAAGTTTAGTGAGGCTCAGCCCCGAGCTAATAATCTTCATGCCCTTCGATTTACAAAGTTTGCGATAGTTTGAAACGGGCATAAAAAAAATTCAAAAACGATCAAAACAATGTAAAACTTTCGCGTGGTGTCATATTATATGACATAGTTGCATGGAAAAATACCAAACTTGGTATATTGATTGTGTCTCAAAAAAACCTTCACAAAATGACCTATCTCAATCGAGGTTTTCTGGATTTCAGGTCAAATGACCAATGTTATTGCTAGAATCGCGGTATAGTTTGCGATAATGTGCCCATATTATGCACGCATGTGTATCATGGGATGGCGAAAAATGTTGCAGGCGGAAGTTTTCCTTTTCGTTGCACCAAAAAGCTAATTTTTATTTTCCAAGTGCAAAAAACGGGGCGTTTTGTGAAACAACCACCAAATAAAAGTTTCAAAATGATAATACCACATTTTTCAAAAATACTAGACCATATTGAATGGACAATTTTCCAACCGGGGTATCTCAAACCTTTCCGTCCACCCCTCGTGAAAAGACAAATTCCTGTCGAATCGGTAGGAAATGAGTTAGATTTGAACTACAAGTACATGATATGATGCTCATGTTTTTTAAAAAAATCATTTTTAGGTTCACAATATGCTATTTCATCAGAGATCTAATGCAAGTTTAGTGAGGCTCAACCCCGAGCTAAGAATCTTCATGGCCCTCGATTTAGAAAGTTTGACGATAGTTTGAAACGGGCATAAAAAATTCAAAAACGATCAAAACAATGCAAAACCTTCGCGTGGTGTCATATTATGTGACATAGTTACATGAAAAAATACCAAACTTGGTATATTGATTGTGTCTAAAAAACCCTTCACAAAATGACTTATCTCAATCAAGGTTTTCTGGATTTCAGGTTAAATGACCAATGTTATTTCTAGAATCGCGATATAGTTTGCGCTAATGTGCCCATATTGTGCAATCATGTATATCATGGGATGGCGAATAATGTTGCAGGAGGAAGTTTTCCTTTTCGTCGCACCAAAATGCCATTTTTCATTTTCCGAGTGAAAACAACTGGGTGTTTTGTGAAGCAACCACCAAATGAAAGTTTCAAAATGATACTACCCCATTTTTCAAAAATACTAGACCACTTTTAATGGAAAAATTCTAAACCGGGATATCTCAAACCTTTCCGTCCACCCCGCGTGAAAAAGACAAATTCCTGCCGAATCGATAGGAAGTGAGCTAGATTTGAACTATAGGTACATGATATGATGCTCATGATTTTTTGTAAAAAATAATTTTAGATTCATAATATTCTATTTCATCAGAGATCTAATGCAAGATTTCCTTTTTGTCGCACCAAAAAGCCATTTTTTATTTCCGAGTGCCAAAAACGGGGTGTTTCATGAATCTTGACATAGTTTCAGTTGGTCTAATATTTAAAAGTTACAATATATAATTAAATAGATGATATGGATGTCATATTTGGATTCCTCTCATTTTTCTGATCAATTTGGATATATTATTTGTCGAATTGTGATTTACGGATTTGTAGATATGAATTATTCAAATTTAAATGAAAAAAGCAAAATAATTTATTTCATTTTTATTTGAATTCAAGATTATTATTACTTATTCATTGTTGTTTACTCAAATAAATGTATGGAATAAAAAAAAAAATATGTCTAACATTATAGTGTAATGGTTAATAGGATTGATATGATAATATTCACAGCAAGTTCTAGTTTCTTTGTCGAAAGCTCATGTGGAAGGAATGAAGAATTTAAGCATGCTGGGGCTTGAGTAGTATTAGGATGGGTGACCGGTTGCGAAGTTTGAGTAATTATGCAATTTGACTTGAGACTAAGTATACTTAGAATTAAAAATGTCCATGTGATATTAACAAGTTAAACAATTCAAAATGTTAAAAAAAATTGAAAATTTTTTTTTGAAAAAAAATTTGAAATTTTTTTTGTAAAAAAAGAATTGGAAAAATCTAGGCCGTCGGCATAGTCAAACGGCTGTTAGTCATCTAGGTGGGCCACATATGGTCTACGCCGACGGCAAAGCCATCGGTGTAGCTATAAACGCTGACGGCTTTTCTACGCTGACGGGAAGAGGGGCTACACCTACGGGGCTGTACGCCGATGGCCATACGCCGACGGCAGCCGTCGGGTATAAAAGTTGGAGTAGAGTTACACTGCAGTGACATAGCCAGGGGGTTTCTGTGTAGTCATATGACTACATATGATTTGGACCAATCCTCCATGTACATGAGAAAAATCACAAAAAAATATACAAAAAATAAAAATATACATAGCTAAGATGAGTTTGACTATAGAATCTTTTGATCCTAGCACCGTCACTGCTTATAAGGTGGAGTGTCTCACCACTTGGTAACTAAGTGATAAGAGAAGTGCTACATGCATGCTCCTTCTCCTACATGTTCTTACCCTGGTTCATATGCTTGACCATGAAATATTTATCTAACATATGTGTTTGGCATCCCACACATATAAATATGGTCTTCCACTATACTGAAAGGAAGCACCCTCCGATTCACACACAAGCGGCAAGGGCAATGTCTTCTGAGTTTTCACAATGAGCTCTAACAAATTCAATAAATCGTAAACACCAACGATATGTTTAGGACTGCCTAATAAAGCAACCTGCAACCCAAATATCTTCATCTGTTTAATTATGACATACAAGATTGGTTCTTAATTAGTAAAAGAAAAGCAGGAAACAAATAGATGGAGTACATAAACTATATATGTCCATGCATTTTAGCAAACATATTGACATCAATAATCGGTGAAGGTACTTAAGAACATAGATCAAGCCTAGCAACTATGACCATGTAGACTGAGGACAAATTAAACTACGTATTCGAGGAGGCAGATCGGGTGAAATGGAAACAAATTGCCAACCAGATCGAGCTACGGATAGAATGACTACCGTGGGATCCACGTGACCACCGGTGCGTCTCAAGAACACCGACGAGATAGGAAAAGCTTCTTCGAACGCACGATGGTGAGATGAAGAGCAGCGGTGGGCGCGTCTGTTTTGTGGGCTTCCAAGGGGGTGAGGGTCTAGAGGCGGAGGGTGAATGTTAACACAACACGAAGGGGTTGGGAGGTATAACTTTGAAAACTCTAACCTACCCTGCTTTGGGCACCACTATATACGTGCCCCCTGTTAGTGACCATAGATCAAAATTGACAAATCTTTGCTAAATCGAGATGAACTAGTTAAAGTGGCGAAATCAGCATGTAAACTTGAAAATTCATGAAACTCGTGCATTGTCCGTTAAATATATGTATTAATTTGTGTGAAATTATGGAAGGTGGCATTTTGAGCCATATCTTATCTTATCTTACCACTTTGAATATTGACTGTTGGATCAAGACTCGCAAATCCCAACATTTCTAGCTGATGTCTGCAAGTGCACAGATCGTTTGTAGCTAGTTTCAAAGTTCAGATATCGATCCCATAGGGAGTCCAAAGGTAAATGTTTATTGGTTCTGTCACACCCGAAGTTGTCACAAGTCTTCGAGTGAATTGACTGCAAGTGTTGAAATAAGAATATATTTTGGATTAAACGAAAGTATTTAAATAAAACTAAAATGCAAATTTCAGAAATAAAAAAGCATAGAAAGTAAAGAATAATTTGTTTGTTGTTTTCTACAGATGACGAAGTAGGCGCGGGGAGTTTCAGTTCATGGTGATAGTAAATGTGCCCAGTGAATGAGTGAATAGTGTAACAATTATAATCTTATAAATATGCATGTAGGCGAGCAACCCATAATTAGCCGGAAATCCTCTTGGTAGATTTCATCCCAACTTCAATAATCCTACTAGCTTGTTTACCACAACCATGGTCAATCACTAGACGATTAAGATCCTTCAGGTTGCTTAGCAATTAAGCTCCTTGGATCGGACTAATGCAATAAGATCGATGGTTTATCGTTATCCACAAGTCAAACTAGTTTCCCATTGATATCCCGTGTCACTCGGGGGTCACCAGTCTGCTAGCAAACAAATTTATATCTATGTAAAACAAAGCATCAAGTTGTCTGGGCCCTTAATTATACGATACGTCCAAAATATATCTACTTTCCCAAACACTTTTGCTATTGTTTCTCCTCTAAACTTCCGTAATTTGAATACAAATAACACAGACTGATGCTGTTTTCAGCAGAATTACCTTGGTATCTAGTTTTTATGCAGAAAATCAACTATCAGGAAAAATTCCGGAAAATATGCCAAAAATTCTATTTCATCAGAAGACACACGGAGCCAGAGTACGAGACGGGGAGGAGGCCTGGGGAGGGGGCACACCCCTGTCAGGAGCGGGCCAGCCCTGGCCGCGCCTAGTAGGGTGCGGTCACCCCAGGAACCCCCTCGGCCTTCCTCTTCGCCTATATGAAGCCTCTTGACCTAAAACCGAGGGGGGGTCAAAAATTTTCCAGAAAGAGTTCCGCTGCGTCGCCACCACTAGAAACCACGATTCGGAACCAGAAACTGCGTTCTGGCACCCTGCCGGGATGGGGAATTTGGAGAGGATCATCACCATCATCATCACCAAGGCTTCTCCATCAACCATCCATGTTTACCTCATCCATGAGTGAGTAATCCCCCGCTATAGGCTATGGGGATGGTAGGGATTGGATGAGTTATATCATGTAATCGAATAAGATTCTTAGGGCATGGTGCCTAGTATCTCTATTAGTGCTATTTGACTTTGTTGCAACTTGTTGTGCTTAATGCTTGTCACTAGGGCCCGAGTGCCATGATCTCAGATCTGAACTTATTATTGAATCATTATGATAGTATTGTTTATGATCTTATCTGCAAGTTGTGTACACATATCATTGTCCGGATCCAAAGGCCCCGAAGTGACAGAAATTGGGACAATCGAAGGGGATGGCTGTGATGTGAGGATCACATGTGTTCATGGAGTGTTAATGATTTGCTCCGGTGCTCTATTAAAAGGATCAACTTAATTGCTAGTAGTTCCCTAGAGGCCCCGCTGCAACAGGCTGGCTAGACAGAAGATGTTGTGCCAGTTCTCATTGCGAGCATGTATGACTATATTTGGGACACATGTCTAGGATTGTTTAGTACTTGGATGCTTATTCTTATTTATCTGCAATTGCCCTAGATCTTGAAGTTACATGTTTAGACCTTCCCATCCAACGCCCGCCCATCCATCCCTATGCCTACTGTACTCGAATCCTACTGTTACCGTTACTGTTACTATTGCTCCTGCTTTACTGATGCTGTTACTTTGCTTTTGCTACTACCAAACTGTTGCTACTGATAAACTTCTGTGAGAAAAAACTATTTCCAGGTGCAGCTGAATTGACAACTCAGTTGTTAAGGCTTGCAAGTATTCTTTGGCTCCCCTTGTGTCGAATCAATAAATTGGGTAATACTACCCGCGAAGACAGTTGCGATCCCCTATACTTGTGGGTCATCAAGACTATTTTCTAGCGCCGTTGCCGGGGAGCATAGCTTCATTTGTAAATTCACTTGGATCTATTATTGTTCACTGCTACTCCTTTCATCATGGGTAAGTCTCGTGATGGAAAGTTTCCTGTTTTACCATCCAGTACAAGAAGAGGTACAGTTCTAAACACCTCTGCTACTCTTGATTCACCGTCTGTTATGAGTAAGCTTGTTACATCACCACATACACATGCTATACACACTGCTACTACTGCTGAGTCTGAAACTGCTTTTGATACTCATGATGTTACTTCTACTATGCTTGATGTGAGTGGTTCATCAGGTCCTTTCCTAGATGCTACTATGGCTAGTCTAGGAAATTGCGGAACTCCTAGTGAATACACTGTTACACCTGTTAGCTCACCTGAGTCTATAGAGAGATATGATATTAATAATGGTTACATTGAGTTTACTAATGAATTTATTGAAGAGTGCCAAAACACACATGGTACTAGTGCTATTAAGAGCCTCCTAGCGAGACGCACCATTATTCCTAAACTGTCATCTGATCCTAAGTTTGCCAGCTCTCCCATAGATATTAATGATAAAGATTATGATTTCTCTCTTGATTTATCCTATTTAGACATTGTTGAGAAAGAACCTTTCTGTGGGACTGAAAATGAGAGTGTTGTGGCTCATAGGAATGAGCTTTCTACTATGAGTGCTTTATTCTCTGATGATTTTAAGATGCGCAAGTACTTTGTTACAAAGATCTTCCCTTTTTCACTAGAAGGAGAAGCTAGGTCTTGGTTTAATAGATTACCTCCTGGTTCCATTGATAGTCCTGATTGTTTGATTGCTTATTTCTTCCAGAAATATTTTCCTCCTAGTGCTAGACATGCTGCTTTGTAGAGACTTTTTGATTTTAAACAGGGAGAAGAAGACAAATTGCCTGAGTCATGGACAAGGTTTTGTGCCTTGATTCATGCACATCCTGGGTGTCCATTGCCTAAGAATGAGCTGCTTGATATTTATTATAATGGACTAACTGATGATTCTAGGACATACCTAGATACCTTTGCTGATTGTGTTTTCAAGAAACGAACTCTTACAGATGCTGAAGAATTAATGGCTAAGATAAGCAAGAATTATGATAATTGGACTTCAACTGAGCTAAATACACCCGGGCCTATTACTCCTGAACCAGTTGTGCCTGAACCAGTTCCAACATGTAACACCCCAATTTTAGATAATTATATATTAGGGTTTTGTATGTGCATTCATGAGCATCATCATTTAAATTTTGCATTAAATAAATACAATAAAACCTAAACCCTAGATTTCTCCCCTCTCTTTGAAACACATTCAAATGGTTTGAATTTCAAAAATTATCAAAAGTGTGGAGCCCAATCTGATTAAAAGGGTCCCCTCAATATTTTATACACTTTTGCAAAGTCTCTGGTGTTTTTGAACTGTTTAAAACAGAAATGAATTTGAAAATAAAAACCAGAATATAGAAACAAAAATAGAAAATTGTTTCAGAATAAAAAAACAGCAGCCAGAGCCTCCAGGCCATGCATCCCAGTCGGCCCAGTTTCTTCTCCCTCTCTCTTTCTTCCGCGCGTGCAGCAGCCAGCCACACCCCGCGGCCCAGCAATGGCCCACTCTGGCCCATACCCCTTCGGCTGTTCTTTCCTCGTCGTCTTCGTTGACGACGAGAAGCAGGTCGGTGGCTGCCGCGATGCCGTCCGCCGCTGTCGTTGTGATTCTCGCCGCTCGCCGCTCTGGAGCGTGGATAAGAATCAGCCCCGCACGACTCTCCTGCCTCATTCTCTCACTCTCCCCCACGCTCGCTCTTTCTCTCCCCTCTCTGTGACGAGCGACCCAAACCCTAACCCCGTCGGATCCCGTCGCTCGCCGCCGTTCTGGCCGTCCCCGAGATCCGCCGAGCAGGCTGGAAGAACCGCCTCGTCGACCTGAGATTCCTCATTGAAGGAATCGACTCCGCAAGCGGGAAATCAACGCCACCGTCACCTTCTGCTCCGTCTCCGGCCGTCGTCGCCACCGGTGTGTCCGGCCTCCCCCGAGCTCCCCGACCCCTTCAAGAGAATCGCGGTGAGCCTAGGAACCCGTCAGTAATGTTCCCTCCCTCGATTTCTTCCTGTAACGAGCTTCCGCCGCGTTCCGTCGTGCTCCCCCTCTGACGACCATCCCGTAGCAGCACCGCCCGCTTTTGGCTCAGCGTGAAGTGCTGATTCGAACGCGCTGCTTCGCTTGCTCGCCCGCGCCCTCCTGCACCGTTCCCCGCCGCCGCCTGCAGTGCTCACCGGCGAGTCCCGCATGGCGCCAAGGTGGCATCCGACGTGGCCTCGGCCCCACCCGTCAGTCGGAGTGGGTAGCCTCTGCCCCGGTGACAAATGCCCCTGTTGCCCCTTTGCTTGTGTGGCTGCTGAGGTGGCTCCGGGCCCCTCTGTTAGTCAGTGTGGCTAGGTATGCCTGCGGTGTGAATAGTTTCAGCGTGGTTTAATAAATCTAAAAAATGATTTAACAATTTCAGAAATTGTTTTGAATATTGTAAATTCAATAACTAATTCATATTAATTCAGAAAAATACAAATAATATATCAAAATGATCAGAAAAATGAAACCTAGCTATCTAAGCTATAATCATGAATTGTTCAACAACTTTCAAGACAAGTTTAATTAGAGAAAAAAATCAACCCCTCTCATATACATCTGGAGTTTCCCGAATTAGGGTTTTCACCCCTCGGAGCCCCGATTAAATTGTCGAGCATGCTTTAGGGTTTCAATTAAATACAATTTAACTTGTCATATCATCATTATTGCTTGAGCATTGCACCAATGCCATGTGTTGATTGTTTCCCTTTCTTTTCGGTGATTTGGTTCTTTCCGGTAGAATACGATATCGAGATCGAGATCGAAGACAGAGATCAAGATCGTCAAAGATCGACGAACAATACTTGACTAACTGTAATCAAGTCAAGTAAAAGGTTCCCGAAGATCTGCTTATCTATTATCAACTGGCAAAGGCAAGCATAGCCCCACTATGATATAATCCTATGATTTCGAAAGCATTTCAATTTTTCCATGTTGCATACGATTCTATTGTGGTCTTTTATCGATAGATAGAGTATCCTATCTATTGCATTACTACCTTTGAGATTATATTACCTAATCCACTGCTCCTAGCATAACTAGGTTTGGCTTGTGTGCATTGCTAGAGCTTATATCTGTGTCTTGCTTAGCCACGCTTAGCTGTTGAGTCTGGTTCATCCAGATGATGTATCAGATGCAAAGAATCTAGTATGACAGGAGAACGTGATAAGATGAGATCAGTGATATGAGATTAAACATGCTAAGGCTTGTATGGGAGGCCACGGTGGGATGTGTTTTTTCTAGTCCCATGCTCGCCACCCTTAGGACCCTAGCTTCTTACTCTTGAACCAAGACGAGCATACAACCACACGGGGTAAATGGGGACCCCATGATTGACTAACTTGCTTAGTAGATTCCATGAGTCACATAGTTCGGGCGTTCCATTCGACATATGCATAGAAAATATTTTGAAAGATTTTCCGGGTGAAGTTGGTGCATTCATAACAGGTAGGTAAGCGTGCCTGGGGTTGATTGGGGTCGATGGATCCCCTGGTGAACCAACCTCGCCTCACATCTTTAAGTACCGGCTTCGGGATTTGACCCGTTACGGCGGAACCATACTTATTGCGTGACTCATGGTCTCGGCGAAAGCAAGGTAAAGGTCGTGTCCAACCACACCCTCTGCCAGCACACCAAGGAAGTGTGTCAAGTGGCATTAAGAGTTGGTTGGTACGTGTGGGTAAAGTTGTACACCCCTGCAGGGTAATAATCTTTCAGAAAGCCGTGTCCATGGTTATGGACGACTTGGGAATGGACGGGAGATCATAGAGAACATGAACCTAATCGTAAAACTTGGCAACTAATGTTTTATAAGGATGCTTCCTCATGGGTACGAGGGGGTGATCCTATTTGGTAGATGATGATGATTCGGTGGATATCAAAAGATGATGATCAATATTTTCGAAGATGTTGCTCCCTTATCCCCTTCTAAAAATACTCTGAATAGACGAGCTTCTTCTGTCTCTCTTGTTTTATAAACAAAGATGGCTTTATGCAAAACAACTCCACCAGCCATAAGTCTTGGGGAGTACACCATGTACTCACCCTTGATTTGTTGATACTTTTGGCAGAGTAAGTGTTCCCTGGAGATTAGTTTGGTACTACATCAACATCGACGAGTAGCTTGGGGTTCCCGGCCGGCAGCCTGGAATCTATGGGCTGGGACGTCATCGTTATGCTTCGGGCCTCTTAGGCCATTTGTTAAGTTTGCTATACTTAATAGCATAATTTGCCTTCCGTTGTTTGATGTTTGTGGTCAGTGACCTCTGCTTGTAATAATTTGGTTCTCTGCTCAGTTATGAGCTTGCTGTAATAAATTTTGTGTCGTAGGGTCACTGCCGTGTTACCGATTCTTCACTGGATATTCTCGAGCTCAAGGTTAAGCTTATTTCAGACGGAGGTCTGGGATTTGTTTAGCCCTGATCCCGGGGGTGTCACACAACACTAACACCAACACCAAAGAATAGAGGAGTTATTGCATTAAATGATGAAGTGATGAAGGAATCTAAGAAATGTCTAAAGGAGAAAGGTATTAGAGGTGAAGATGTGAAGAATCTACCTCCTATAGAAGAATTCTGTAAGCCAATTCCCCAATCACCTACTATTGAGGTACACTCACTCCAACACTTTGATGAAGGTTATATTACTTATGGTAAGCCTCCTGATCAATGTTTAGAGGAACTTGACATTTTTATTGTTAAACAAGGTAATTTTAATAAACAAATTCAGAATCATTTATTGGAAAACTCTAGAGCTATTAAAGATTTGAAAGATAATGTGGAAAGAACTTCTAATGATATTAAAATTCTTTGTAAACACTTTCAAATGGTTCAAACTCAAATTGATCAACTTGCTAAGGTGCAAAAGGATATGCTAGTTAATGCCTCAGGAGATAAACATGCTTATGAAATTAGAACTACGAGTGTTATAGCTACTCAAGATCCTTTATATACTGAAGGACATCCTAAAAGAATTGAGCAGGATTCCCAACAAGGTGAAGATAGTGGTAGTACCCATAAGAGAAAGAAAAAGAAACATATAATAGTTGAGGAACCACTTGAACCTGCTGTAGATCCTAATAGTATATTTGTCTCTAATGCTGAAACTGAGAGTGGTAATGATAAAAATAATGCTCCTGGTAAGGAGGAAGTTGAGGAAGAACCTGAGAAGCACACTAATAACACTAGGTACACTAAGAAATATTTTATTGCTAATAAACATGGTAAAGAGAGAACCTTGGATGCAGAAACCTATGCCTTTTCCAGGTAAGAAACACAAGTCAAAGGAGGAAGAACACTACAACAAGTTTTGTGAGTGGATCAAACCTTTATTTTTCCAAATTCCTTTGACTGATGCTATTAAGTTGCCTCCTTATTCAAAGTATATGAAGGATATTGTCTCTAATAAAAGGAAGATTCCTAATGAGGAAATTTCTACTCTGCTTTCTAATTATTCCTTCAACGGTAAGGTTCCAAAGAAACTTGGTGATTCAGGTATACCAACTATTCCTTGGTCTATTAAGAATAATTATGTTAGAACTGCTTTATGTGATTTGGGAGCTGGAGTTAGTGTTATGCCTTTTTCTCTTTACAAGAGACTCCAGCTAGAAAAGTTGATACCAACTGATATATCTTTGCAAATGGCTGATAAGTCAACTACTATTCATGTTGGTATATGTGAGGATGTTACTAGTCAAGTGGCTCATAATTGCTTGGTTTTAACTGATTTTGTTGTGCTTGAAATGCCTGAAGATGATAATATGTCTATTATTCTTGGGAGACCTTTTCTTAATACTGCAGGTGCTGTCATCAATTGTAATCAAGGGAAAGTAACTTTCAGTATTAATGACAAAGAGCATACTGTCTATTTCCCCATGAAGGTTTCTAAAAGCTATTGCCTGATCTCCATTGAAAATATTGAGAGCATCAAGGTTGGAGAAATATATTGTCCCATTCCACAAGAAATTTTTGAAACTATTATGATTGGGACTATTGCTATCAAGCTTGAGGTAACATAATCACTTGGTGGAATACAAAGTTTTGTTTCATATAAGATTGTTTTGGTAACAAGACTTGATCAACCTTGTTAACAAAAGGATTTTAATGAACAAAACAATGTTTTCACTATGGTTATTTTTTCTCATTTTACTTTTCTCCTTCCTAGTTTTTGCTTTTTTTCTCTTGTTAGCTCTAGTTTTGCTAGTTGTTTGCTTATTAGAGTGTTTTAGAACTTCTGAAGTTCTGGTTTTGGTTTGCTGTTGCTTCTTCTGGGAAAAAATATTTTCTGCGAGAAAATCAATTTTCATACCCTGAAAACTGGCCAAAAATAAAGTTTCCTGAAAAATCCCAGAAAATTCAAAATAAATTTTTCCTCGAAAAAAGGGGCAGAGGGACACCTGAAGTGACCCAGGGGGCCATCCCAGGCCAGCACACCCCTGGTGGGCGCGGCCAGCCCCTAGGGCACGCCTGGCTGGGGTGTGGCCCACCTGGGCCCCTCTAAGGTGCCTCCTCCCAGCCATCTTCTTTCTCTCTTCCGAAAAACACCGGAAAACTTTCTCAAGCTCGAGTTCTTCCTGTTCTTGCTCCCGATTTTCGATCTCCTTGTTCATCCCATCTCTGCTGCTGATTTTTGGAGGGATTGCTCCTTGGTATGTGCCTCCTGCACTTGTCCAATTAAATTTGTGATTGGTAGATTGTATCTTGAGTATTTTGCTGCTATAGGTGTCAGGTTGTTTGAGCTTGCATGCTTGTTCTATGCTTAGAAACTTTATTTTGATACATGGGTAGCCCTCTAGCTAGTTCCTATAGTAGTTCCTCATCATTTATCAATTTGGACATCACTTGGTTTGATGTTTGCCTAAAATTTTTCAGAAAAAGTGGTCATGGACAACCATACTTTTGGTGAAATATTTGAGAGTGATGCACCTATAAGTAAAAGGCCTTCAAGATCATCCTCCGATCTAGGCCATCATATAATGAGGATCTCATTATGCCTTGATTTGGCGACGAGGGAGATGAAGGGGATGCACACCCTTCCACCTTTCCTTGCCCAACCTTCTTGCGGGCTGCTGGGATTTTTGAGGATTTTCTAACCTTGGTTCGGAGGGTTGGTTTAACAAGTTATATGCAGGATGAGAGCGTGCAATATGCTACGCTCACTAAAACATTTGTGGAGAGATTTTCTTTTACTAACAGCATGTTCAAACCAGATGTGTCTTCCAAAATTTATGGCAGGTCTTACACTATGACATTGAATAAATTTTGTGACATCCTGGGTCTTGGTACAGCTGGGACGGCAAAGAAGATTCCCGCTCAGCCCGCTGATTTGTTGGAGCTCTACCGCGGGATAACTAATGATAATGACCGTAGAGCTTAGCGGGGAAAGATAAAAAAATTATTCAACTCTCAACTATCAGGTACTTTGCTTACTATCTTGCCATTAGTGTTCTTGGTAGGGATAACACTAGTAATATTTCCAATTATCATTTGGCCTTCATAGCTGATGTGATCAACAATGATACTAGGTACAATCTTGGTTCTCGCATTGCTCGTCGTTTAGCTGCTAAGGGACCTATTTATGCGGGAATTATTGCTACACGTGTTGTTGCTGCCTTGGGCCTTGCTGTTGATCCAAATGATATAGTTTTGGCTCCTTAGAGGTTTGATATTGCTGCTATGAAAGTGTATCACTTTGTCACTACTGGCTCTACACTTGAGAGCTTGGTTTATATAATGTTGTTTACTGACGGGGAAGAAAGAGAGATCCCTCTACCCCAAACCACTGTGTTCAGTATTTCTCAGGGACCTTTGTCATGCTCCAAGGAGAAGATGGATGATAAGCTGCGCATTCTTGGTTTCCATGGGCACTATCAGGAGGATGCACCCTCATACGACCCCTCTGTGCACTACACAGGGGAGTCCTCGAGCTCTTACCAGGACGACGGAGCCTCCTCGTCATACTACGGAGGTGCACCTTCTTGGGCACCATGGGATTGACTCCCGCTTAGGCCAAAAGCCTAAGATTGGGGGGAGGTACACCGACATCACATTCATCTATATATCATGTTTCGTCGGTTCTTTGTATATCCATTGTTTCATTTTCTTTTTGCTTTCTTGAAACACAAAAAAATACCAAAAATATTTTCGTTGTTTCTGTTGGTTTGTTTCTTTGCTTTTGAGCTTTGGTTTGCCTTAAATAAAAATACAAAAATATTTTGCTTTGTTTGCTTTTTGTTTGGATTTCCTTTTCTTTGTTTGGTTTTTCTTTGTTTAGCTTGTTTCTAAAGAAATCGAAAACACCGAAAATATTTGTTGCTCTTCTTTGGTTTTGTGAGTTCTTTGCAGGGTTCGGACGTCTTCAGTGAAGTTTGGTATTCATGTTATTATTTAAGTCACACAAGTGAAGGGCAATGATGAAGATTAAGACAACTTGAGGTGTGCTAAGAGGCTGGTAACAAACTCTATTTATTTCATTTTTGTACATATACTCATCATTGTGAGCATGCTTAGCCTGTTCATGTAAGGTGTATGTTATTATGGATGCTTTGTAGTTCTTGCTTGCTTATGATTAGCTCCAGCTTGCTAATTGTTTGTAGCATGTCATTTGAATGTTTGCTTGCATTGTTTTATTCATAACTTGGTATGATATCCTCCTCTGAATGTTTCATGTGAATCGACATGGCACATGCTCACGCATGCATATGACTGAACAATAGTCAGTAATTCTCGATGATTTATTTTGCCTCGGAGTTCTTATATCACTTTCATGCCATAATTATTCATGTTTTGTTGCAAGCATGATTATGACAGTTATTGCTCTCTCGTTTGTCGCTCCCTCTCTATTGCTAGCCTTCACTTGCACTGAGTATGAGCTCTACTTGTGCATCCAACTCCCCAAACCAATATTGCCAACAGTGTCCACCATACCTACCTATTAGCATCATTTGCTATTTCGGTGCATATTGATTATGCCTTGTTTTCTTCCAAATAAAATGTTTGTCTGTTTTGAGAAAGTTAGTTAGTAAATCTCTCACGAACTTGATGGCACACTTTATTCCTTGCACTTAATAATTCTGAACCATAGTGACCTGTCCATGAAAGTTATATGCTTGCAAATTATAGGCTGGGAGTTAGCAGAACCGTGCTGTCACGGGGAACGCTTTCAACACTTTTTGAATATTTATCCAGTTGATATCATGCTCTTTTGTTTGTAGATGTCGTCGATGTGAAATAAAAGGGGATCTTGTAAGTCCATGGAGTTATATACATTGTGTTAGAGAAATGCCTGGGCCGCTAGCCTAAGCCATGTCTAATCATGGTGGAACTTGCAGCACCACCATAATGAGCAATCTATAAAGCATCCTCAATAAAAAGCTATGCACATAGTAAATAAAAAGATCGCTAAGATGCTCATTATCTGCTTTCCTTGTCATTTTGATTATGGGATAGCTCCTATATCATGTGCAAGGGGTACCGCGTTGGCGGTTCTCTATAATATGCATGTATTTATGATGACAAGGGACATGGGATTTCCAGTTTATGGTCTGTCAAGCATATGATTTAGAGTGGACCTCACTTTCACATTAACCATATAAAGATGCCTATGATAGGGGAAATGAGAGATCAAAGCTAGTGAGTACCTTGCTTTCAGCATTTGGAAGCCTTTCAAACTTTTCAAAACCTTTTCACTTCCTTGTTGAGTCACCACTTATTCTATGAGCACCTTCTTGAGAGCATAGTTGTCATTCTTGTGGTTGTCTCAAAACTTGGTTACTTATGTCATGATTTTGATGCTTGTATCTCTAATATCTTTATCTCGAGTCTTCACTTGAACTTCAGACGTGTCTTGGCATTTATATTGTGCTCTACAAACAAAGGAAAGCGAGATATCACTCTATCATACCTTCTTATGAGCATTGCAATGACTATTATTGTTTATGTTTATGTTTCATGCTACTTATTATTATTGAGTTGGAATCTCTTCATAGCTTGTAATGACTATTGAGTAGACTTAATTGCATACTCTTTATTATAAATGGTTTAATCATCTACTCCTGTGCTGAAAATATTTACATCATAGTATGAAGCAAATGTGTTCGTGAAAGTTCTTTTATCGCACTCAGTTTTCAACTGAATTGCTTGAGGACAAGCAATAAGCTAAGCTTGGGGGGGAGTTGATACGTCCAACATGATTCTACTTTCCCAAACACTTTTGCTATTGTTTGTCCTCTAAAATTGTGTGATTTGGATACAACTAACACATACTAACGCTGTTTTCAGCAGAATTACCTTCGTGTCTAGTTTTTGTGCAGAAAATCAACTATCGGCAAAAATCCCGGAAAATATGCCAAAAAATCTATTCCACAAGAAGACACACGGAGCCAGAGTACGAGACGGAGAGGAGGCCTGGGGAGCCCACACCCCTGCCAGGCGCGGACCAGCCCTAACCGCGCCTAGGGGGTGCGGCCATCCCAGGCACCCCCTCAGCCTCCCTCTTCCGTTGCGCCGCCACCACCAGAAACCGTGATTCGGAACCAGAAACTCCATTCAGGCACCATGCCGGAACGGGGAATTTGGAGAGGATCATTGCCATCATCATCACCAATGCTTCTCCATCAACCATCCATGCGTGAGTAATCCCCCGATGTAGGCTATGGGGATGGTAGGGATTGGATGAGTTCTATCATGTAATCAAATAAGGTTGTTAGGGAATGGTGCCTAGTATCTCTATTAGTGCTATTTGACTTTGTTGCAACTTGTTGTGCTTAATGCTTGTCACTAGGTGACATGGTTATACCCAACGGGTGCACAACATTAGCATATACGCTCCAACCCAAGGATGGCCCACTACGAGCAACGCATCCCATGGAGCTTTCGGGTGGCCCATGCCCGTGACGTCTCCGGATATTTGGAGAGGAAGACTATAGTAGATATAATATTCAAAGGGGCAAACCCTAAACTTGTAAACCGACTCGATCTGCGCTCGAGACCTGCCTATCTCTATATAAAGGCTAGGAGGGAACGGCGAGGAGGGTCTCTCACCTCACCGCATACACACCTCCACGCCAGATTGCATCTGCGCACCTCTATACCTTTCGGTTCCGCCGTAATCAAGAGCAGACAAGCAGGAGTAGGGTTTTCCCTCCGGGGGCCTGAACCTGGGTAAATCTCGTGTCCCCTGGTTTCTTCTCTGTTAACCGTTACGCGATCTCCATCATCCCCACCTTCTACAAAACCCAAGCTCATAACAATGGGCATTGACGAGATCGAACCTCGTCAATTGGCACCGTCTGTGGGAATCGGGGGCGCTGATTGTGCGATCTTGACGGTCCCAACCAAAGCGATCTACAACTCTTCGGCAACAGAGAGCCATCTCCTCTTCTGCGCTTTCGACTTCACCGCCCACTCGCCGGCCACCATGAAGGACTTAGAGCCCATAGGAGACGGGCTTGAGATTCTGTTCCGGAGCTTCTGCTTCCAGGTGGGGAAGACTGGCACTCTCTGCCTCCCCGAGCGGGTGCCATTACCATCCATCAGGCCCGCCTCATGGGCCCCGCATCCCAGCGTGCTACACACGGCGCTGACAGATGAGTCATATGATAGCAGCTGCTGCAACTTAGATCTGTACGGCCCTCCATCGGACGAAGGAACCTACGGTTCCGGATCCGAAAGCCAACCCGAGGGCGCTATCAGTGTGCCGTGGTCCTTCAAGCCGAGGTGGAGCGACCACCAGGTTCGCGTGCCCACGTACCGCCACCAAACCCACCGCCAAACCCGCAGACCAATGGGCAGGTCGAAAAGGCCAATGGCCTCGTAGGCGCTGGCATCAAGAAACGCCTAATCATCCCACTCGAAAAACTAGCGGGAGCCTGGACAGAAGAGCTGCCCTCCGTCTTCTAGAGCCCGCGTACAATGCCAAACAGCTCAACTGGCTACACGCCATTCTTCATGGTGCACGGAGCCGAAGCCGTGCTATCCGCAGAAGTACGCCACAAGGCCCCACGGGTCGTCACCTACAACGAAGCCGAATCGACGACCGCACTCGAAGACGTCGTCGACACACTCGACGAGGCACGCGACATTGCCGCTGCTCGCTCGGCGGTCTACCAACAAAGCCTCCACAACTATCACAGCCGTCGGCTGCGCCCAAGGTCCTTCGTCGAAGGAGACCTCATCCTACGACTCAAGCAAGAGCGACCAAAGAAGCTCGAGTCGCCCTGGGAAGGACCCTACATCATCACCGAAGTCATCCCAGGTGGCGCCTACTGCCTGAAGGACGTCAAGTCAGGAGTCGCATACTCCAACCCAAGTGTCCTCAAAGCCAGACTGCCTGCTCTTGACCTCCTCCTGCTGCTTCGCCGCGTACTCCATAAGAAGGTCAATGAGCTTCAGTCCATAAGCTTACAGCGGGAAGCGAAGAGAGCAAAAGCTACCTCTAAGCCGTCGGAAGCCGTTGGCATCTGGGAGGTGATGTGCGCTAGGTCCAGCTCCGCTCCGGACGCCATGGCCATGGCCAACCCCATCGAGGCACCGAGGCCCTTCTGCTTGCGCCTGTAGGCGGCAGGTGCATCCTCTGAAAGTGCAACCGCCAAAGAGTCAACATCCTCAAGGGAATCTCCCTTGGGAACAATCTCCTTGTAGAAGCGCCCCATGACTTCCTTGGCCTTGGCAAGGGAGCCAGCCGCATTATTGCAGCGGTCTTTGACCGCTGCGGCAGTATCGTCCAGAGCGCTCCTGTGCTCCAGGGCACTGCGGTCGAATGCAATTCCCGGAGCATCTGGAGCAAAAAAAAAAGGTAAAGTAGGAATCAAATAAAGGCACAAAGACAAATCAATCGAAAAACCAATACGCACATGAAACACTTACCGGAAACTGCCTTGGCAGCAACCATCAGCTTCTCAGCAAGCTCCTTCTCGCGCGCATCCGCAACAGTTGCGAGCTGATCCTCGCGATCTGAAGCCTCCCGCTGCAAATGCTCCTTGGCCTCGGCGGCAGCAGCCAACTCTTGTTGCAGGTGCTCTTTCGCCTCCACGACGTCAGCAACCTGTTTCTCCGCACGACCGAGACTCTTTTGAAGCATATCCAGCCGGCGAAGAGCAGCGTTATTTTCATCTGCATAAACATCAAGATCACACATGAGCAACACAAGCTACACCCAGGAAAGCAGGCAAAAAAGACCAAGCAGTGCACGTACCACAGAGCTGCTGCATACTAGCCTCCAGGGCCAAATGTTGCTGGACGAGCAGGTTCGCACTGTGCACAAAGGGCTATGGAAAAGAGCATAAGCAAAACAATCAAGAAAACATTGAGAAAGGGGCTTGGGGGCTACGCCCCAAAACAAGCAAAGCGCCAAAGAAGACGACCCGAAAAGGCTCGCGGGCTCCACCCAGGACACACGAAAAGTAACTTACATGCTCAGACGGGGACTCTGAGGGTCCGGGTGCAGTCTTCTGCGCGACAATCACTCGAGCCTCTTGCGGAGAGGGGTTCCGATCATCGCCAGCAGAGGTGGACATCGTCTGAGAGGGAGGAGCCGACGGCTTCGATTCCTCAACATTCTCCTAAACACCCTCACTAGGAGAACCCTCTGAAGAGTGGCTGCAAGCAAAAATATTGATCAAAGCATGAAGAAAAGGTGCACAGACAAAGTGCAAACGAAAGCATTTGAAAATTTACTTATGAATCAATGTTTCTCAAGTTGAAGACGGGCGGCGCCTTCTCCTTCTTCTTCTTCTTAGCCGGCGGCTGCGGTGCCATTGCCCGCAGGGGCACGGTCAAAAACAGCACGGAAGAAGCACCGTCGTCCTCACTGTGGCGCAGGAGGAAGGACGTGTCCCTTGACGTTGGAGGAGTCGAGGCATCCGAAGACTCGCTCGAGCTCCGTGCATGCTTCCGGGTCCTCTCATCGCTCGCCCCGGGGGCTTCGTGAGTGGGCGACTGCGCTGGCGGCAGCTCAGACACGGAGTCTGCCTCCTCATTGTTTGGCGCCTCCCCATATTTCTCAGGCAGAGGAGGCATGGACCCCGCAACTTGAGGCGCTGTAAACAAAGATAACGAACAGATGTCAAAAACTACAACAAGCAAAAAACATACAGCAAAGCGCAATGCACACGAGCAATTTTCACCTTCAAGGCCCCTTTACTGGCGCTAAGAGGGGGGGTCAGCGATTCCCCCGGCAGGTCCTCACCAGCTTTGTACTTCAGCAGCGGACGGAGGGCCCTATCAAGATCACCCGAAGATAATTCTGCGGATGACACTCTGGTAGGATCACTAGGGCCGGCGTAGAGAAACATCGGGTATGCCCTGGCTTGGAGAGGCCGCACCCGACGCTTGAGGAAGGTGCGGATGATGTCAACCCCGTTGACCTCCTTGCCTGGCACTAGTTGGAGAGCCTCCACCCGCTGGTAGAGCATCCCCACCTCCGCTACTTCGCCCTCCAAGATGTGGTTCTTCCACGATCTTTTTCAGACAATCTTCTACTCGGAGTCAAAGGGGAAAAGACCAAAATGCTGACCGTCCAGCTTGACATCGCGGATGTAAAACCACTTGAGACGTCAATACTGAACGGACTCGCAAATAGAGAGGGAGAAAAATTGTACAAAGGGACGAAGAGAAATGATACAACCACCGAGCGGATAAACTCCGTCGGAGCCAGACTGCCTCTTCACGGAATAGAGTTACCGGAAGAGACCAAAGTGTGGCTCGATTCTGAGCCAGCACTCGCAAAGCGTGATAAAACAAGCAATGTTCAGAAGGGAATTGGGAGACAGATGATGAATCTGAATCCCATAGAGGAAAAGAAGCCCACAAAGGAATTCGTGGGCAGGAAGCGACAAACCACAGAGAATAAACGCAACGAAGAGTAGGGTTTTCCCTCCGGGGGCCTGAACCTGGGTAAATCTCGTGTCCCCTGGTGTAAGGTTCCCAACCTTTAATAAGGTAGAGATCCCTGTGTTTACAATGCTAGTCCCTGGATCAATAGCTAGCATCCACAGTTAAGATGTAATATCAAGAAACAAAGGTCATAATACAACTTTATAATCAGGAATAACATAATCTATTACATCTTACATAGCTCATTTGGCTATCTCATTACAATGCAGCAGAATATAACAATAGCATGGGGTTCCTTCATCTTCAAAGTGCCACAGGCAGTCATGTTGGTTGTAGACTTGTAATCCTAATCAATAAACTTCACTAACATCAAACAAACCTGCAACATAATAAGTTACAGCCACAAAGGTCAATATATTTGAATTGTATTGGCAAGTGATACTATGGTAGTATAGTGGAGTCTATCATCTATATGCATTTGGCTAAGTGGAGCTTAGGCTTGCTTTTCTCAAAATAGATTTTCCTTATCATTTGAAAATGCCAGGTTTTTTTTGCTTGACAAAATCTCTCCCAAGGCATCGCCCAATAGAAATTGGTGATCCTTCAACCCTTGTTCAACCACAAGTTTGTAACTTAGAAATTGGGATGAGGAGATTCTTGATAGCTTCCATGTCTTGATGCTCAAATTGTCCTTTACCAGGGACATGGCTAAGTACTTAGATTTTACACTCTACAAAGGTGGTGCACTTTCCCCACAAGACTTGGTTTCACCAAGACAAGATCTTTCAGAAGCCTTCCCTTAGACCAGAATGGACGCGTTCCAACCTATCATCCCCTACCACCAACTGTCCATTTGGCTAAGTTATTGCAACCTATATGATCCAGGCAGAGCCCATAATGCCAAGTGGTTGCACTTGAAGCTTCTCAATATTTGACATCTCAAATATCTTTGTTCCTGGGTGGCCATCCACAAGTGAGATACACAAGGTAAACCATATAAATGGGCCTTGTGAACCACTCAACACAAACCATTCCTTCCATTCCACCCAGGTGATTCATTCACTTAGTTGTTTTATTAATCAAAACACAAGTCCTTGACTTAGAAATATTCTATAGCATGAAATATAATCCACCTTGTTTTCTACTAGCTAAGCTAAGAATGATAGTAGTAGGAATCTTAACTTAGAAAATTTCTACTAAGGTTTCATCTACTATGATTTCCCATGGCATAGTTTACACTTAGCAAAATTCCATGCAAGTCCTACTTTGGAAATATCACTAATGCATAGTGAAAATAATGGGACAAAAGTATGAAGCATCACTTGCCTTTTTGGTATAGAATATAAGTTCACTCCTTGATCTTGCAATATTCACACTCTTCAAATCACTACAATTCAATAAAGCAAGCAAGAATTCAATCTACCATTCAAGCAATTCATCACATGAAATGATAGAAACAAAACAATGCATGCAAGCATGCTAAAGAATGTTTTATTTGGAAAAGTGGTTTCTAATAGGTTATAAACATTCTAAAACACCTACTGGTCATTTTATAAAGGTGGCAAAACCATTTGCAAAGGATTTTACCCATAAACCATTTTAATACCAAATCAATATTTTATGTGGTTGAAAATGCCTTGATCAAAGTAACAATCTTTATAGGGTTCACCAAATACATTTTTAAATCATAAACTTGGTGCTTGCGGTCAGAGAGTTTAAATCAAAACATTTCCCAAAGGTTTTTCTCCAAAAAGTGTTTTCAACAATTAAACAATATTTTTATTTGACTAGAAATGCTTTAAATCAAAGATTTACTCTTTATATTTACCAAATACATTTTCAAATCCATGAGTTGGTTTCTAAGGTCAGTAGGTTCAAAATAATCCATTTGCCAAGGATTTTATCACAAAAATATTTTTAGAACAAATTTTATATCCAAAATATACCTACACTAGTTTCTGAAAAAACAACCATTTTATCAAAAACAATTTACTAAACAAAGGGCATGGTTGGGTAGGATTTGTCTTGCTGATTGCATTTATATAAAATTTGAAAAATTTGGACGTGTTGTTTGAAAGTTATGAATTTTACAAAATTGATCATCTAATTGAACAAATTTCTGTTTTAAATCAACTCTGGGCCACGTGTATGTTTCTTGTTCGTCCATATCGTTTCGCTTGGATCGGTCGCTGTGAAGCGTTGGATTTAAATTAGATCGAGTGGCACAGGTGGCTCCATACCGCTTCGGGTTGAATCTATTCACACTCGTCAGATCAAGATCCTACGGTCCTCAACGCCTTGACCAATAACCAGCGGTGCTGGCGGCGGCGACTGGCGGCGACGCGCTCTGGCAGCGAGGTTGACGGTGATTCAGAAGGCGAGAGAGAGAGAGAGATGTCTCACAGCGATCGCAGCGTCGTGGGGAAGCTCGACGTAGTCTTATCCTGGACAGGGGCGCACGAGGACGACCGAAATTTCTCGCTGGAGTTCTGACTGGCGTCGGGCTCGCACTGGCGTCGTCGAGGATATTGCTACAGGGCACGGGAGAGGGAACAAAGGGTGCTATTAGTTTCGCAGGCGAGTCACGGGCAATCGAGCATCAAAAGAAGCGCAAGGGGTGGTCTATTCTTACCAGGAGGACTCGCCGGAGTCGAGGCCGACGACAGCGATGGTCAGATGTCGTCGTTGTCGACGCTGCGGGTCAAGCGTGAGCAAGCTGAGGCCACTGGGAGGTGAGGTGGTTGATGGGGAACAAGTTAGCGTGGTCGAGGGGGCAAGGCGTGGTGAGGTGTGGTCGGAATTACTGGCAAAGCTCGTTGGAGACAGAGAGCTTGAAGTAAGAAATTCAAGCAGCCTTGTGGCCGAAGGGGAGGGGCGAGCGAGGGGTAATGGAGAGGGGTCATGGGCGTTTAAGGAGGCGTGGTCACAACGAGGAGTAACCACGGCGTTAAGGCGAATTACGCTGGCAATTAAATCGGCAACAACGACCGGGGAGGGCGTGGTCGCGCGCGGGGTGGAGACGATGATGAGGTGGCAGTGGGGCGTCGTTGTCAGCGTGAGAGAGATAGTGGGGGTGGGGCCAGGGTAAATCTCTGATACCTGGGTAAATCTCTGATACCATCTGTAAGGTTCCCAACCTTTAATAAGGTAGAGATCCCTATGTTTACAATGCTAGTCCCTGGATCAATAGCTAGCATCCACAGTTAAGATGTAATATCAAGAAACAAAGGTCATAATACAACTTTATAACGAGGAATAACATAATCTATTACATCTTACATAGCTCATTTGGCTATCTCATTACAATGCAGCAGAATATAACAATAGCATGGGGTTCCTTCATCTTCAAAGTGCCACAGGCAGTCATGTTGGTTGTAGACTTGTAATCCTAATCAATAAACTTCACTAACATCAAACAAACCTGCAACATAATAAGTTACAGCCACAAGGGTCAATACATTTGAATTGTATTGGCAAGTGATACTATGGTAGTATAGTGGAGTCTATCATCTATATGCATTTGGCTAAGTGGAGCTTAGGATTGCTTTGCTCAAAATAGATTTTCCTTATCATTTGAAAACACTAAGTTTTTTTTGCTTGACAAAATCTTTCCCAAGGCATCTCCCAATAGAAATTTGTGATCCTTCAACCCTTGTTCAACCACAAGTTTTTAACTTAGAAATTGGGATGGGGAGATTCTTGATAGCTTCCATGTCTTGATGCTCAAATTGTCCTTTACCAGGGACATGGCTAAGTACTTAGATTTTACACTCTGCAGAGGTGGTGCACTTTCCCCACAAGACTTGGTTTCACCAAGACAAGATCTTTCAGAAGCCTTCCCTTAGACCAGAATGGACGCGTTCCAACCTATCATCCCCTACCACCAACTATCCATTTGGATAAGTTATTGCAACCTATATGATCCAGGCAGAGCCCATAATGCCAATTGGCTGCACTTGAAGCTTCTCAACATTTGACATCTCAAATCACTTTGTTCCTGGGTGGCCATCCACAAGTGAGATACACAAGGTAAACCATAGAAATGGGCCTTGTGAACCACTCAACACAAACCATTGAAGGGATTCACGGCATAGTAAATCAAATTTTTCTACGGATGCGAACAGAGGGAAAGCCAAGATCTAATCTAGGAGATGCAATCAACGAGAGAGATTGGATTAGATCTTCATACCCTTGAAGATTCGCATGGCGGAACGTTCGTCGGAACGTGGGTGATGTAGTCTTACTCGCTTCTCCTCCTCGCGATCCGATCCGATCTAGCACCACAAGTGGCGGTGCCTCCGTGAGATGCACACGTGCAGCACCTCGACGTCTCCTCCTTTCTCGGACCAGCAAGTATGGTGGAGAGGAAGATTGGATCTACAACACGACGGCGTGGTGTATATGGTGGAGAATTTCTGCCGCAGGGCTTCGCCTACAAACAGTCGGGAGGGAGAGAGGAAGGCAGCAAGGCGGCTAGGGTTTGGAGGAGAGGTGTAGGGGTTTGGTGCGCCCCCACCCCTCTTTATATAGAGGGGGGGCGCAGCCCTAGCCCCTCCCCCAAGCCCAAAGGATAAGGAGTGGGGGGCATGGACTCTCCCCTCTTCTAGAAACCCTATCTCTAGTTTAAACGATTTAAACTCTCTAGGATCGGCTGGGCCCTATGGGGCCTTGTGCTCCTGGCCCAATGCGGCCAGGACACTCCCTCATAGGCCCATGCCCCCTCCCGGAAGGTGGGGCCACGTTGGTCCCCTTCCGGAAGGTTCTAGAAGCTTCCGGTACAATACCGATTAACCCGGAACAATTCCGAACTCCAAAAACAGCATTGCCTTATATGAATCTTATTCTCCGGACCATTCCGGAACCTATCGTGATATCCCGGATCCCATCCGAGACTCCGAACAAAAATTCATAAAACAATTATCCAATCTATCCTAGCGTCGAGATACGTTAAGTGTGTGACCCTGCGGGTTCGAGAATATGCAGACATGATCTTCTATCAATAATCAACAGCGGGGTCTGGGCACCCATATTGACTCCCACACATTCATCGATGATCATATCGGATGAACCACGATGCCAGGATTCAATCAATCCCATATATATATTCCCTTCGTCTCGCGATATTTTACTTGCCCGAGATTCGATCGTCGGTACCGTCATACCTAGTTCAATCTCGTTCACATCAAGTACTTTACTCGTTCCGTAATCCGATATCACTTTGTGATTAACTCCTTAACCACATGCTTGCAAGCGGTGTTGATATCGATTACCTAGTGGGCCTGAAGTATATCTCTCCGACTTGGGAGGGACAAATTCCATCTCGATACATACAACCCAACAGATACTTTCCGATCACCTGAGAGACACACCTTTATGATCACCCTCTCATAGGATGACGTTTGATGACCTCAAAGCTTTCTTCCGATACCAGGGAGTTGTATTATCTCATGGTCTAAGGAATACAATATTTGACATAAGAAAAGCTTCGCAAAGACGAACACGATGACACGATCTAATTGCTTTGCTTAGTTTGGGTCTGTCCATCATATCATTCTCCAATGATATGATCTCATTATCAATTGACAACTCATGTCTATGGTTAGGAAACCTTAACCATCATTGATCAATAAGCTAATCCATAGAGGCGTACTAGGGACACGGTGTTGTTCACAAACCACACAAGTATTAAAGTTTCCGCTTAATACAATTCTAGCATGGAATATAAACTTTATCATGAACAAGAATTATAATAATAACATCTTTATTATTGCCTCTAGGGCATAATTCCAACAGTCTCCCACTTGCACTAGAGTCAATAATCTAGTTTACATCTGGCAACAATCTCACACCCATGGCACTGAGGTGTTGATCATGTTTTACACGTGGAAGAGGTTTAGTCAATGGATCTGCGACATTCAGATCTGTATGTACTTTGCTAATCTTCAGATCTCCATCTGCAATATAATCTCGGATTATATGAAACTTGCAGTTGATATGCTTGGTCTTTGGATGATATATTGGTTCCTTAGCGAGTGCTATGGCGCCAGTGTTGTCACACAATATCTCCAGTGGGTCCAATGCACTTGGAACCACGCCAAGCTCAGTGATGAAGTTTCTGATCCAAACTCCTTCACTTGACGCTTCTGCAGCAGCCATGTATTCCGCTTCCACTGTAGATCCCGCGATCACGCTTTGCTTGCAGCTTCTCCAGCTCACAGCTCCTCCATTCAAAATATAAACGTATCCTGTCTGAGATTTGGAATCATCCTTGTCGGTGTGGCATCCCGCAAAACCACTACTAGAAAATCGCGTTGTTTTTGTGCATTGCATCATCATGACCGCATGTTCATGTCATCATGCCACATTGCATTTGAGCATCGCCATCATGTTGCATTTGCTTGCATAAAACTAATTGCGGAAAAACCCGTTCTTGTTTTCTAAAGCGCCCCGTCTTTGTTCAAACACAAAACCCGGGTCTCCGGATTATTTTGTTTTGTCTGCTATCGGTTTGCAAAAGCCTGTTTGAAATAAATAAAATATTCAATTATTTTTAGTGGGGCAGTCGAACGGGCCGATTCGACCCAGTCGACCACCCCCGGAATAAATCGGTCCACCCTAAACCCCTTTTTACACCCAGACCTAATCTACCCACCCCTCAGCCACATCACCCCGACCACTCCCCTCGTGCCACCTCACTCCACCCCTCTCCCTTACCCAACCCCAGCCCGCCACCTCAGCTAGCCCCATCTCTCTCACCCCACACCCCTGCCCCCACACACACCAATCACACCACACGCTACACGCACACCACCCCCACCCTGCTGGCCCACTCCCTTGGCCCACCCGCTTGCCCCACCCGACCGCGTCGTCTCCCTCTGGCCCCCGTCTCTCCCCGACCCGCCCTCGCTCCTGCGCTGCTCCACCGGCTCGCCCCGTCTCAGGCCACCCGCCGCGCTCTGCCCCGCCGGCCTCCTCCTCCGCCGCTTGGGCCGCCCTCGTCGCCGGCTCCCACCTTTCCTCCCATCCTCCGTTCGCCCCGCTCCCATCGTCACCGAGCTTCGCCCCGCGCCCTCGCCTTCTGCCTCCGAGCGCGCCGCCGCGCCTCCCCAACCCCTCCCCGCTCTCTGCTCTCCGCCTTCCGTCGCCCCGCTGCCTCGGGTCCCCTCCGCCCGGCCTCCTCTTCCCGCCGCGGCCGCCTGCGGCTCCCCTCCTCCTGGCCACGGACCCGCCCCGGCCGCGGACCCGTCGCCCTGCAGCCGCCTCCGCTTGGCTCGCCCGGCCCTCCCCGACCCCGCCGGCATCCCCTTCGCGAGCGCCCGCGCCGGCATCCTCAGGCCGTCCTCCTTCCCCGCGGCCCCCTCGGCACCGGCGCCGGCTCGCCCCGCCTTGGCGTCCCCCTCTGCCGGCTCACCTCGCCCTTCCGCCTCCGCTCTGGCCGCCGCCGTCGCCGGCGGGCCCCTCCGCGCGCGCCCCTCCTGCCGGAGCTCGCCTCCTCCACCTTGAGGCCGCCCCTCCCCGAGCCACCTCCTCGCCGTCCTCCGCTGTCCCCGAGCAGAGCCCGGCCGGCCGCGCCCTCCTCTGCCTCGCAGCGGCTTCTCCTCCTGACCTCGGGCGCGCCCTGCCGCCTCAAGACGAACCCCATGCGTGTCCTGCCAGTAAGGTGTTCGATCCGGTGTCCACTTGGGACATGCCTCATTTGTTTGTTTAGCCTCCGGCGCCTCTACCCCGTGCCGTCTTGTTGATGGTACGTTGTATCGGAGATGGACATGGCAACCACAAGATCTTCTCGAAGCCGAAACCCTGAGATCGTCTTCCCGGAACCGGAAACCCCGAAGACCGATCACGGATCCAAAGTCCGGACCCGGAGACCGCCAAGATCGCCACCGGTACGACAAGCACTTCATCGCGGAACGCCAAGTTCTACATCCCGAACGCCAAGACCGACTCGATGGCGCAGACCCGACAAGGTCTTCACGACGACAAGAACGACACCGAACCAAGCTCTCCTCCGCGGATGCGACAAGATCTACTTCCCCGATCCGAAGACCCTAAATCCCGGAGTCCGAGAACGATCCCGTCGAACCCTGAGACCCGACCCCGAACCCTCGGCGCCCAAGATCGACAAATCCTAATGTGTGACCCTTTTCTCGAGCCCTATTTTATAAATGTAATAACAAATTGATGCATATTAATTTGTCATACTCGCATGCATACTTGTGTGGTTTGGGGGCCTTATGCCGATTCACCTTATAATTAAATATGGGGCCCATATGCGGGCAAATCTAGCCTTATATTGGCCTCATTTAAATTTGTGTAGCGAACCGGTGCTATCTTTTGCCATGCTAAGACAACATTTAAATTGGGGGCATCTAAACAACATGAACAATATAATTAAATGTCGGGACCCCCGGTTCCGCTTAATATGGCCTAATTGCATCGCACCTTTGCCATGTCATACCTCATACATGCATCATGCCCGATCTTTTGCCGTAGTATTAAATAGTGCATCCTGTGTTTATTCTAGTGATTTGCTTCTTCGCGGATAAGGCCGTTGAGTTGATGTGAGCTTCGCCCCGATCTTCGGATGAACCTTCGGCAATGTTTTCAGGCGAGCATCTCCCCCTTTCTACCTATCTTACTTTTATAGTATTTATTCCCTTCTGTTGATCTATTGCTATCTGTGTTGCGTTGCTCTAGTTTCCGTACCCGTGATATCCCCTTGCAGCCCTATATTGCCTTGGACACATCCTATTACCTGTTGTTTGGTAGATAGTTGGACTTGCGCGTCGTAGTCGCTTGCTCAAATGCTGTTGCGTGTCGTCAAGTACCACAGTTGTTGGAGTATTGCCGCATGTTGATGTTGGAGATGATCATGGCTTTACTTATTGTTCACTTTAATTACTGTTTAACAACTAAAATTGAAGTAGGTAAGCAGAGGCACCGGTGGGTGATAGATAATATCTGGTTTCCGACCGCCCACTTGTGTCCCGTAGGACCCCGAGTTCTTGACACCTGTTCCGAGATCGAGCGCGCTAACCACAGATGGGGAGATATGGGCCCCCCATCGATTAGTACCTGATTTCAAAGTATTGTACTGGGGGCCACAAACTAGTTTGAGGTTTTATTTACTATCCTGTACTAATGCCATGCTTTACTGCTTTATTTACGATTGTGCGAGGAGCACACTGTACTGTTTAGGAAGCGGAGTGTTTTCGCGGTATCGACAATCCCAGTTTTGGGATTTGCTATCGTTTACAGCCACTGACGCAAACCCTGAGTCCGTCTCGGAGACCGGCCGACTTTGTTGCGGGTGTACTTAGTGGGGTGGCCCCCCGTGCTTGCTTTGGGTCTGGAAACGTCGTGACTTAGGCCACGCCGACATACCGATGGGTGTATGTTAACTGATCTGGCAAAAAGGGTCGAAGTGCTTGTGGATACTTTGGTGCACCCCGGCAGGGTTAAATCTTTTCGAGAAGCCGTGTCCGCGGTTATGGACGACTTGGAGCACAGTGCTTGATCATAGACAACTATAACTAAACTTTACTGTTATAAATTGACTTGTTTCCGATATGACTAGTAATCAGCTTCACTACAACGGAACAGCTGAATAAAAGTGCCAACAACTGCTGGGTTTTGGGATATCTCATGCTAATTGTATTTGACTAGTAAGTGTCGCAACTACAATGGAATGGTTAACTAAAATTTCCCACTGCTTATTATATCAGGATGATTATCTATACCTGACTAGTAATTGCTGCAACGATAACTGAATAAATAAAACTGCCAACTGTGTGAGTTCCTCGGTTTACTTTCTCGGTTGGTATCGAGGGGGAATACCAGGATGGGTTTGTTTGGTGTTGTATTCAGGTTGGATCCGAATAGGTCTTTCTTACCCCTCTCTGATAGCCGCTAGTTGTATCGAGTCTCTATAGGTAGTTTAGCGCATGCTGCCGCTGCCGCTTCAGTCCACCATACCTATGTAGGCGAGGACCGCCGAATTCTAGTCTCGCCGTGTACTGGCCTCAGTACTGACGCTCCTTCTTTTTCCTTTGCCCTTTGTCGGCACCCCTTTTGTTTAAGCAGGTTTTGAGATCGACGTCGTTAGCAGGGTTACCCTTCCGGCTTGGCCTGGGCAGGGTTATGGACGCCATGGGTTATTCTTCAGGGCTCTTAGCCCCATTTGCATCTTGTCCGTAGCTGGACGCTATATCGTTTTCAAGGTGATTTGGATCTTCGTTCTGTATATCTGTATTCTTGACTCATGGAGTCGTGTTGTATATATCTGTTCTGTGGGTCCCATCGAGGACTGTTGTGTAATGTTATTACTTCGTTTTCCACCCGCACGAAAGTGCCTGGTGGGCACCTTTGAATCGTTTCTATGCGGGTTTGGCGGAAATCGCTAAAACTTGCATAGGGCCGATTCTGAGGGTGTTACAGTCGGTGTCAAAACTAGCGTCGACGTAACCTTTTACGACAAGCTGTTCATCACCCCCATAGACTAAGAACATTTCTTTAGTCCTATTTAGGTACTTTAGGATGTTCTTCACGGCTATCCAGTGTTCCACTCCTGGATCACTTTGATATCTGCTCGTCAAACTAAGAGCATTGGACACATCCGGTCTAGTACACAGCATGGCATACATGATGGAACCTATGGCCGAGGCATAAGGCACTTTGCTCATAGCTTCCCTATCATTTACCGTAGCTGGACACTGAGCCTTGCTCAATATCTTACCTGACAACATAGGCACTGAACCTTTCTTTGCCTTATCCATTCTGAACCTTTTCAGAACTTTGTCTAGGTATGTACTCTGGCTTAAAGCTATCAGATGTCTTTGTCTATCTCTATAGATTTTGATGCCCAATATATAAGCAGCTTCACCTAGGTCTTTCATTGAAAAACACTTGTTCAAATAACTCTTCACATCGTTAAGCATGTTGATGTCATTTCCGATAATCAATATGTCATCCACATATAGTACCAGAAACGTCACCGAGCTCCCACTCACTTTCTTGTAGATACAAGCTTCGTAGCAATTTGGAACAAATCCAAAGCTCTTGATCACTTGATCAAAACGAAGGTTCCAACTCCGAGATACTTGCTTCAGTCCATAAATGGAACGCTGAAGTTTGCATACTTTACTAGCATCCTTAGGATCGACAAAACCTTCGGGTTGCATCATATACAACTCTTCATCAATGTTGCCATTGAGGAATGCAGTCTTGACATCCATCTGCCATTTTTCATAATCATGAAACGCATCAATTGCTAATAAAATCTGAATGGACTTAAACATCGCTACGGGAGAGAAAGTCTCATCGTAGTCAACACCTTGAACTTGTCGAAAACCTTTCGCGACAAGCCGTGCTTTATGGACGGTAACATTACCATCCGCGTCCGTTTTCTTCTTGAAGATCCATTTGCACTCAACGGCCTTTCGGTCGCTAGGAGGATCCACCAAAGTCCATACTTGGTTTTCGCTCATGGATCCCAATTCGGATTTCATGGCTTCTAGCCATTTCTCAGAGTCTGGGCTCATCATCGCTTCCTCATAGTTCATAGGTTCACTGTCTTATACTAACAAGACAGTCAAGACAGGGTTGCCGTACCACTCAGGAGGGGCACGCGACCTTGTCGACCTGCGACGTTCAGTAGCAGCATCGTCCGAAGCTTCATGATCCTTGTCATTAGTTTCCTCTATTGTTGGTGCAGGCGGCACTGGAACAATTTCAGGTGCTGCGCTACTCTCCAATTCAAGAGAAGGTTCAATAACCTCGTCTAGCTCTACTTTCCTCCCACTCACTTCTTTCGAGAGAAACTCCTTCTCAAGAAAGGAACCGTTCTTTGCGACAAACACTTTGCCTTCGGTTCTGTGATAGAAGGTATACCCAATAGTTTCCTTAGGGTATCCTATGAAGACGCATTTCTCCGCTTTGGGTTCGAGCTTGTCCGGCATCAACTTCTTGACGTAATCTTCGCATCCCCAAACTTTAAGAAACGACAACTTAGGTTTAGCACCAAACCACAGTTCATACGGTGTCGTCTCAACGGATTTAGATGGAGCCCTATTTAAAGTGAATGCAGCGGTTTCTAATGCATAACCCCAAAATGATAACGACAAATCAGTAAGAGACATCATTGATCGGACCATATCTAATAGGGTTCGATTCCGGCGTTCAGACACACCATTGCGCTGTGGTGTTCCGGGTGGCGTGAGTTGTGAAACGATTCCACTTGCTTTAAGATGCGTGAGAAAATCATAACTCAAATATTCACCTCCACGATCGGATCGTAGAAACTTAATCTTTCTGTTACGATGGTTCTCCACTTCATTCTGAAATTCCTTGAACTTTTCAAATGTTTCAGATTTATGTTTCATTAGATAGATATACCCATATCTACTTAAGTCATCGGTAAAAGTGAGGAAATAGCGATATCCACCGCGCGTCGAAACACTCATCGGTCCGCATACATCGGTATGTATGATTTCCAACAAGTCCGTTGCTCGCTCCATCATACCGGAGAACGGGGTTTTGATCATCTTGCCCATGAGGCATGGTTCGCATGTGTCAAATGATTCAAAATCAAGAGACTCCAAAAGTCCATCAGAATGGAGTTTCTTCATGCGCTTTACACCAATATGACCTAGACGACAGTGCCACAAATAAGTAGTATTATCACTATCTACTTTGCATCTCTTAGCCTCAATGTTATGGATGTGTGTTTCATCCCTTTCGAGATTTAGAAGAAATAAACCATTTACAAGAGGTGCATGACCATAAAAGATGTTAATCATATAAATAGAACAACCATTATTCTCCGGTTTAAATGAATAACCGTCTTGCAATAAAAACGATCCAGAAATAATGTTCATGCTCAACGCAGGCACATAATAACATTTATTAAGGTTTAAAACTAATCCCGAAGGTAAAACTAAGGAGAACGTGCCGACGGCCATCACATCAACTCTTGATCCGTTGCCAACGCGCATCGTCACCTCATCCCTCGCAAGCCGCCGTTTATTCCATAGCTCCTGTTTCGAGTTACAAATATTAGCAACTGAACCGGTATCAAATACCCAGGCACTACAACGAGGGCTAGTAAGGAAAACATCAATAACATGTATATCAAATATACCTTTGATGGTGCCAACCTTCTTGTCCGCTAAGTACTTCGGACAGTTGCGCTTCCAGTGACCCTTGTCCTTGCTATAGAAGCACTCAGTGTCGGGCTTAGGACCAGACTTGAGCTTCTTCTCAGCAGGAGCATTGCGCTTGCCGCCGCCCTTCTTGAAGGGCTTCTTTGCTCCCTTACCTTTCTTAAAGGAGGGCTTGTTGACCATCAACACATGATTATCCTTTTTTATGTCCACCTCCGCAGCCTTCAGCTTTGCGAAGAGCTCGGTGATCGTATCAGTGGAGCCAATCTGATTATGAGTCACTACAAAACTTTTGTAGCTAGGAGGGAGTGATTGCAGAACCCTGTCAATCTTGAGCTCCTCTGGAATCGTGCATTCCAGTTGCTCAAGGCGTTGAGTGTAGCCCGACATCTTTATGGCGTGCTCACTAACGGAACTCCCTTCCTCCATCTTGCAGTTAAAGAACTTCTCAGAGATCTCATATCTCTCAGAACGGGCTTAAGTCTGAAACATGGTTTTCAGCTCCTCGAGAATCTCAAAGGGCCCGGGATAGGTTTCAAAACGATTTTGAAGTTCCGGTTCCATAGCAAACAACATGGTGCTCTTAATCACACCATAATCATCTTTGCGCGACTGATAGACAGCTTTCTCATCAGCCGGCGCAGTTGCAGCAGGGGGGTCACCTAACGCTTTCCCAAGGACATAGTCCTTTTGTCCGCCAGACAGAATGATTCTTAGATTGAGGAACCAATTGGTGAAGTTAGACCCATTGTTTCTAAGCTTTTCCTTCTCAGCAAAAACGTTGAAGTTGAAGTTGGATTTGGCCATGTGATCTACAGTATTTGCAAGTACAATTTAGACTATGTTCATGATAAATAGTTCAACTTAATCAAATTACTAGATGAACTCCCACTAAATTCAACATCCCTCAAGTTGTTTAGTGAACACGATCCAAATTCACCACACCTAATCCGATCATCACGAGAAGAGATGTGGTTTCAATGGTGGACAACAAAGTGTCGATCATATCATTCATATGACTCATGCTTAACCTTTCGGTTCTTGTGTTCCGAGGCCATGTCTGTACATGCTAGGCTCGTCAAGCTAGACCCAAGTATTTCCGCGTGTGCAAAACTGGCTTGCACCCGTTGTATGTGAGCGTAGAGTCTATAGCACCCGATCATCACGTGATGCTTGGACACGACGAACTTTCGCAACGGTGCATACTTGGGGAGAACACAGTTTTTATCTTGATCTTTAAGTGAGGAATCATCTTATAATGCTACCGTCGCGATCTAAGCATAATAAGATACATAAAGGATAAACATCACATGCATATTACTTTATGTGACATGGTATAGCCAATCTTCGCGCAATGATCTCCATCTTGTGCGTTCCGGCATGATCTCCATCACTCCACCATGATTGCCTTCACCACGAATAGCAACTACAACTATTGCTAACTACTTAGCGATAAAGTAAAGCTATTACATGGCGTATAAGAAGTTGAATCGCAGGTCATACACAATTATAAAGACAACCATATGGCTCCTGCCGGTTGTGTACTCATCGACATGCAAGTCGTGAAACATTACAAAACATGATCATCGCATACATTATACACATCACATCTTGGGCCATACCATATCACAGAAAACACTCCCTGCAAAAACAAGTTAGACGCCTCTACTTTATTGTTGCATGTTTTACGTGGCTTATGGGAGTAGATGCTAAGAACGATTCTTACCTACGAAAAGCCACAACGGTGATATTATGGTTGCCAAACTCCGGTGTTAATCCCATGACAACTATAGTGAGAGAAACTGACATCCACCAGCCGCATGTGTGGAACAAGCCACACGTCAAGTGCGGAGCCGATCTCGCGAACGACGTCGCGTAAGGTTGGCCTGGACCGCTTCAATATCACTATCCCGCGTCATAATAAGAACACAAACAAGAGGCTTGCAACAGAAAACATCAATGCCCGCAACAACCATGTTGCGTTCTACTCGTGAAACACATCTACACATAGATCTAGCTCTGATACCACTGAAGGGATTCGCGGCATAGTAAATCAATTTTTTCTACGGATGCGAACAGAAGGAAAGCCAAGATCTAATCTAGGAGATGCAATCAACGAGAGAGATTGGATTAGATCTTCATACCCTTGAAGATTCGCACAGCGGAACGTTCGTCGGAACGTGGGTGATGTAGTCGTACTCGCTTCTCCTCCTCGCGATCCGATCCGATCTAGCACCACAAGTGGCGGTGCCTCCATGAGATGCACACGTGCAGCACCTCGACGTCTCCTCCTTCCTCAGACCAGCAAGTATGGTGGAGAGGTAGATTGGATCTACAACACGACGGCGTGGTGTATATGGTGGAGAATTTCTGCCGCAGGGCTTCGCCTACAAACAGTCGGGAGGGAGAGAGGAAGGCAGCAAGATGGCTAGGGTTTGGAGGAGAGGTGTAGGGGTTTGGTGCGCCCCCACCCCTCTTTATATAGAGGGGGGGCGCAGCCCTAGCCCCTCCCCCAAGCCCAAAGGATAAGGAGTGGGGGGCATGGACTCTCCCCTCTTCCAGAAACCCTATCTCTAGTTTAAACGATTTAAACTCTCTAGGATCGGCTGGGCCCTATGGGGCCTTGTGCCCCTGGCCCAATGCGGCCAGGACACTCCCTCATAGGCCCATGCCCCCTCCCGGAAGGTGGGGCCACGTTGGTCCCCTTCCGAAAGGTTCTAGAAGCTTCCGGTACAATACCGATTAACCCGGAACAATTCCGAACTCCAAAAACTACATTGCCTTATATGAATCTTATTCTCCGGACCATTCCGGAACCTCTCGTGATATCCCGGATCCCATCCGAGACTTCGAACACAAATTCATAAACCAATTATCCATTCTATCCTAGCGTCGAGATACGTTAAGTGTGTGACCCTGCGGGTTCGAGAATATGCAGACATGATCTTCTATCAATAATCAACAGCGGGGTCTGGGCACCCATATTGACTCCCACACATTCATCGATGATCATATCGGATGAACCACGATGCCAGGATTCAATCAATCCCATATATATATTCCCTTCGTCTCGCGATATTTTACTTGCCCGAGATTCGATCGTCGGTACCGTCATACCTAGTTCAATCTCGTTCACAGCAAGTACTTTACTCGTTCCGTAATCCGATATCACTTTGTGATTAACTCCTTAACCACATGCTTGCAAGCGGTGTTGATATCGATTACCTAGTGGGCCCGAAGTATATCTCTCCGACTTGGGAGGGACAAATTCCATCTCGATACATACAACCCAACAGATACTTTCCGATCACCTGAGAGACACCTTTATGATCACCCTCTCATAGGATGACGTTTGATGACCTCAAAGCTTTCTTCCGATACCAGGGAGTTGTATTATCTCATGGTCTAAGGAATACAATATTTGACATAAGAAAAGCTTCGCAAAGACGAACACGATGACACGATCTAATTGCTTTGCTTAGTTTGGGTCTGTCCATCATATCATTCTCCAATGATATGATCTCATTATCAATTGACAACTCATGTCTATGGTTAGGAAACCTTAACCATCATTGATCAATAAGCTAATCCATAGAGGCGTACTAGGGACACGGTGTTGTTCACAAACCACACAAGTATTAAAGTTTCCGCTTAATACAATTCTAGCATGGAATATAAACTTTATCATGAACAAGAATTATAATAATAACATCTTTATTATTGCCTCTAGGGCATAATTCCAACAACCATTCCTTCCATTCCACCCAGGTGATTCATTCACTTAGTTGTTTTATTAATCAAAACACAAGTCCTTGACTTAGAAATATTCTATAGCATGAAATATAATCCACCCTTGTTTTCTACTAGCTAAGCTAAGCATGATAGTAGTAGGAATCTTAACTTAGGAAATTTCTACTAAGGTTTCATCTACTAGGATTTCCCATGGCATAGTTTACACTTAGCAAAATTCCATGCAAGTCCTACTTTGGAAATATCACTAATGCATAGTGAAAATAATGGGACAAAACTATGAAGCATCACTTGCCTTTTTGGTAGAGAATATAAGTTCACTCCTTGATATTGCAATATTCACACTCTTCAAATCACTACAATTCAATCGAGCAAGCAAGAATTCAATCTACCATTCAAGCAATTCATCACATGAAATGATAGAACCAAAAAAATGCATGCAAGCATGCTAAAGATTGTTTTATTTGTAAAAGTGGTTTATAATAGGTTATAAACATTCTAAAACACCTATTGGTCATTTTATAAAGGTGGCAAAACCATTTGCAAAGGATTTTACCCATAAACCATTTTAATACCAAATCAATATTTTATGTGGTTGAAAATGCCTTTATCAAAGTAACAATCTTTATAGGGTTCACCAAATACATTTTTAAATTATAAAACTTGGTGCTTGGGGTCAGAGAGTTTAAATCAAAACATTTCCCAAAGGTTTTTCTCCAAAAAGTGTTTTCAACAATTAAACAATATTTTTATTTGACTAGAAATGCTTTAAATCAAAGATTTACTCTTTAGCTTTACCAAATACATTTTAAAATCCATGAGTTGGTTTCTAAGGTCATTAGGTTCAAAATAATCCATTTTCCAAGGATTTTATCACAAAAATAATTCTAGAACAAATTTTATATCCAAAATATACCTACACAAGTTTCTGAAAAAACAACCATTTTATCAGAAACAATTTACTAAACAAAGGGCATGGTTGGGTAGGATTTGTCTTGCTGATTGCATTTATATAAAATTTGCAAAATTTGGACGTGTTGTTTGAAAGTTATGAATTTTACAAAATTGATCATCTAATTGAACAAATTTCTGTTTTAAATCAACTCTGGGCCACGTGTCTGTTTCTTATTCGTCCATACCGTTTCGCTTGGATCGGTCACTGTGAAGCGTTGGATTTAAATTAGATCGAGTGGCACAGGTGGCTCCATACCGCTTCGGGTTGAATCTATTCACACTCGTCAGATCAAGATCCTACGGTCCTCAACGCCTTGACCAATAACCAGCGGTGCTGGCGGCGGCGACTGGCGGCGACGCGCTCTGGCGACGAGGTTGCCGGTGATTCAGAAGGCGAGAGAGAGAGAGATGGCTCACAAAGATCGCAGCGTCGTGGGGAAGCTTGACGTAATCTTATCCTGGACAGGGGCGCACGAGGACGACCGAAATTTCTCGCCGGAGTTCTGCCTGGCGTCGGGCTCGCACTGGCTTCGTCGGGGATGTTGCTACAGGGCACGGGAGAGGGAACAGAGGGTGCTGTTAGTTTCGCACGCGAGTCACGGACAATCGAGCATCAAAAGAAGGGCAAGGGGTGGTCTATTCTTACCAGGAGGACTCGCCGGAGTCGAGGACGATGGCGGCGATGCTCAGCTGTCATCATTGCCGACGCCGCGGGTCAAGCGCGAGCAAGATGAGGCCACTGGTAGGTGCGGTGGTTGATGGGGAACAAGTTAGCGTGGTCGAGGGGGCAAGGCGCGGTGAGGTGTGGTCGGAATTACTGGCGAAGCTCGTCAGAGACAGAGAGCTTGAAGCAAGAAATTCAAGCAGCCTTGTGGCCGAAGGGGAGGGGCGAGCGAGGGGAAATGGAGAGGGGTCGTGGGCGTTTAAGGAGGCGTGGTAAAATTTACGAGTAACCACGGCGTTAAGGCGAATTACGTCGGCAATTAAATCGGCAGCAACGACCGGGGAGGGCGTGGTTAGCGCGCGGGGTGGAGACGACGATGAGGTGGCAGTGGGGCGTCATTGTCAGCGTGAGAGAGATAGTGGGGGTGGGGCTAGGAAGTCAGCGACTTTGCGGGTGGATTTTCTGGTTCGAATCGTTTTCCTGCGGGAGAAGAGAGGGAGTGGGCTGCTGGGCTTAGTGGCTAGCTGGGCTGCTTTCTATTCCCCTTTTTTTGATCTGTTTCTTTTTCTTTTTCTTGATTTCTTTTTCTGTTTTGATTTTGTTTAAATGTTTTCAAACCTTGTTCAAAAGTTCAGTATAATTCCATACTGTTTAAACATGTAATTTAAACACTATTTCAGGAATAATTCTACTATTTTTCTTATGTTTTATCTTTTATTAAAATAAGCATATGCCATTATTCATGAGTTTAAATATATTTTCAAACTCTTATTTAATATTCCAATTTTTCACAAAACCTTATCAGTAGGTTTATTTATTTAATTTAGGGTGTCAAATAATTCTCCTGGACTTTTTTGGAACATTTTTAATATGATTTATTAATCATTCAAATTGGATATTTGTTTTAATTCAAATGAAATTAAATATAGTTTTAATTCCTTAAATTTTATTTGGAAGATTTCTTTGGTCTTATTTAAGTTAATTAAATAACTTTTAATCCACTTGGGTAAATACCAAATATTATTTTCCCATGATTTAATTAATCATTTCTTAATAGGGATTTTATCTTTATTCAAATAGAATTTGGATTTGGTCAAAGTCATTTATTTTATTTGGAAAATTCTATTTATTTCATTTGGATTTGGATTATATTCATTCCATTTGCTTATGGATTAGGCCAAGATTTAATTTGGTCTTTAAATATTCTTCATTTAATATTTCTATCTTTATCTTATAAAATCCATATCTTTTTATTTATAGATCCAAAGTTGGTGATTCCAATTTGTATAATCTTATTTAATATTTGTTTATCCTTTTAAATCCCGTTAAGATTATTTGCTCACCATTTGGTATGGATTTTTAGACAGATGCTTTATTTGCTTTGGAAATTCAATTTCCTTATCTTATTAAATTTATAAGATTTTATCTATGGCTCCAATTTAAGTGAAACCAATTTCTATGGTTTTATAATATTTCTATTTGTCATTCTTGATTATTTATAAATGTTTGTTGACAAATTTTTATATGGATGAAATCCATAGTCTTAGAGATATCTTGGAAATGATTTTATTCCATTAGGGTTTAGGGTTTTGGTTTATTCTCCAAGTATTTAAATTTCCAGATGCATTTATGAAGATTGCATTTCACTTGATTTGAATTTAGTTGGATTCAAACTTTACTCAAGTTTGTTCAAGATGGGATTTTAAGTTTCCTTTTAGAAACAAAAGTTTCTTTTCACCCTAATTTTCAACAATTATTTATTTTGTTTATTTATTTTTCACATAACAAGATTTAGAAAATCTTGGGATATGACACCTGGTTGCTTGTCTGTTAACCGTTACGCGATCTCCAGCATCCCCACCTTCTCCAAAACCCAAGATCATAACAATGGGCATTGCCGATATCAAACCTCGTCAATAGGCCCCGAGTGCCATGATCTCAGATCTGAACTTATTATTGAATCATTATGATAGTATTGTTTATGATCTTATCTGCAAGTTGTGTACACATATCATTGTCTGGATCCAAAGGCCCCGAAGTGACAGAAATTGGGACAACCGGAGGGGGTGGCTGTGATGTGAGGATCACATGTGTTCATGGAGTGTTAATGCTTTGCTCCGATGCTCTATTAAAAGGAGCACCTTAATTGCCAGTAGTTCCCTAGAGGCCCCGCTGCAACGGGCTGGCTGGACAGAAGATGTTGTGCAAGTTCTCATTGCGAGCACGTATGACTATATTTGGGACACACGCCTAGGATTGTTTAGTACTTGGATGCTTATTCTTATTTATCTGCAATTGCCCTAGATCTTGAAGTTACATGTTTAGACTCGTCCATGCAATGCCCGTCCATCCATCCCTATGCCTACCGCACTCGAATCCTACTGTTATCGTTATTGTTACTATTGCTCCTGCTTTACTGCTGCTGTTACTTTTCTTTTTCTACTACCAAACTATTGCTACTGATAAACTTTTGTGAGCAAGAACTATTTCCAGGTGCAGCTGAATTGACAACTCAGTTGTTAAGGCTTGCAAGTATTCTTTGGCTCCCCTTGAGTCGAATCAATAAATTGGGTAATACTACCCGCGAAGACTGTTGCGATCCCCTATACTTGTGGGTAATCATTAGACAACAGACATTAAGCATCCCACAGATAGTTAAGCACACATAATATAGTAATTAGAATTAACAACAAACTTGATGCAAAATATATAGGCACATCACATCTCACCAATCCCCTACATCTCCCACGCCCAAGGGAACTTACTCAAACATGAGAGAAGAAAGCATCATCGATATAATTAAATAAAGGGAGTTCTTCTTGATATTACCGTGGAGATCCACAATAAGAAATAGAAATAAATGCAACATAATTCAAGATGGGAAGAACAATCTCAAACCTTAATCTTGCAAGGTGGAGATCTCTCTCTCAAGTACAAGTGATGGCTTATGGAGGTGTGGTGGCTAGGAGATCGAAGATCGTGGAGCGAGATGAAGAACGTCCTGCCCTTCTTCTCTGAATCCCTTCTTTCTCCCTTCTGGATGGTATTGCGGATCGTGTGTTCTGTTTTCGACCCTGGCCTCTTCACGAAAGTTGTCCCTTTTAATAATACGAAGGAGATGGCAACTATACGGCGGCAACCCGTATAGTTGGTTGTTAAGCTTGCAGTAAATTCCCCTTGATTGCTTCCAAAAAGGGACTTGCTTGTTTTCGTCTAAATATTGTGTTTTTGCTGTTAAATCCCTCTGGTGATGTTCAGAACCTAAAACACATATTAAAACCAAGTTTTCTTTGCTACCGAAGTATTAGGGTTCGATAAAGCTAGAAAACCATCAAATCCAAACAAAAACCATTGATAGAAACCATAAAAAATGTGTAGAATATCACAGCTATCACTAGACGTCGGATCTTATTTTCCATTCTATTAGCATCTAATGCTAGAAGATACTATGGATAGTCTTTAGCATAATAAACACTATGCACAAACCTCAAAACACACTTCTCCATCGTTCTAGAGTCTTCTCCATCATTTCTCTAGACCATGTTACCAAAATTGACATGTTTTTAGTAAACTGCCATATTGTCAATTTATTGCAAGAATTTAGCCAGAAAGATTGATAGGGTTTATCCATTAAACATGCAAAATCCCTCTTCTATCCCTGCTCCGGAAACAAGAATTCGAGGAGCAATGCAATAATAGAGAGATATATGTGGTAATTTTGCGTTCTCCCACGTGCATCACCCCATTAATGTCGGGGGATAACCCCCGAGATAGGGTCATAAAGGGTAAAGCATTGCCTAGTTTGGCTTAGGCCAAGCCAAAGAAACAACTGTCCGGGTAACAATGGCCGGGACACGAAACCCATGAGAGGACGACATAAAAAGTATGTCGGCCCGCATAGAACGAAGTTGTTTGAAGAGGAGTTTGAAGAGGTAGTTTTCGTCCATAAACGTAAGGTGTCAAACAAAGAAGGTCACACACTAGCTAGAAGCAGCGTGCTCTTTGAGCACGACCGCCATGTTTGGCTGATGGCGCCTCCGGAGGGCGTTTGCATCCCTGTTATTATCGATGTTTAATCAAGTGTGAGCACCTCAACAAAAAAAAGCTGAATCGATTCTCCAGACTATGATAAGGAAGTCCAAAGAAAATGCAACATCTTCGCGCACGCGCCGTATGCACAGCTCACAGCTGGGAGACCTGAGCGTATCAATAATTGAAAGGCGGATCGCTAGCAGAGCAATAGTGTAGGAGGACTCGAGTGAGCCAATCGTCCACACATTGTACCTGCATGCGTGCAACCAGCCATCGTCGCTGCTACTACTACGGACTAGAAGCACTAGTGACGGAATGGAACGATGCAGAGAGTACTTCATCCATTTTATTTTTGGATACAATGATTTGATAAACAAATTAGTTTATTCATATCATTCAAATCGAAATTTCTATTTCACTAAGATATAATTTTGTTTCGATTACAAGATTTTAGCCACTCTCCATTTATTATTTATTACATTAAAGTAGGAGTCTCGTGCAACTCCAAAAGAATAAAAATAAAACTGATCTAAGAATAAGTGAAAAACATATCTAAATCTCCACTTATACTAAAAATAAGTTGATAAATCTGTCGAATCCTATTCTTGAGCACCTTTCTATACTACATAATATTCTCTCCTCTATTCTACGTGGGTCGTGTTTTTATAAAGGCCCATACACCGGTCTGCAGTAGCCACAATGACTTCCTGCAAGTGGGATGTGGTCAATTATTTGTCTAAGTGGCTAAGAACTGGTATTATGTTTTGTGCAAGTAAGTAAGTACCCCAAAATTTGGTGTTTTATGCAAAAATGAATTGTGGTTGTAGTTTTGTGCAACAAAAACCCTAACATTGAGTGTTATGTGAAATTTACTCGAGTATAAAGGGCCAGGCTCCATGTCGCTAGTGATGGGCCACACTAGTCAGGTGAGATGTCGTTGAGCAAGACCATTCTCTAGTTTTCGACCCACTTATAACATCTCTTACAATGGATGGCACAACTGTCAATGCCTTCATTACATCTACCACAACATTATATAGTGTTGGGCTTGTCGTCCACCTAGCATGACACCAAAAGCCGGCGGTGTCAAACTGCCACGGCGAATAATTATCCGTTGTCGTGATTTGGTGCTGGGAAAGCTCATTCCATATGGTAGAACACTTTTACAGGTACTTATTGCTTATGTCATCCAAAAAATGTGTTGGGTATGTGGTGATTTTCATGTCAAGTATGGGGTTATTTTTGTACTGATGTTTATGGTCTGCCTTACATGATCATGGTACTCCATATATGATTTTCAATGATGTATCATTGTTTATGAGATGATTAATTCAGTTACACTCAAACACATGGGAGGAAGCTAGTACTGGATCATCTGAATTACCAGCAATCTTATTAGGGATTTGAACATGGTCATGATAAAATCCCAACTAGGACAATTATATATGGATGTGGTAAATATCCGGATCAGCTTTACAAATACAAAAACAAATGTGTTATTAAATATCGAAGCAAATGTGTATATGAAAATGGATATTTCCTTATCTGAATAAAATTTTGTTAGCCTATTTTAATGATTGTAGTCACATATGCCAATTATTCAACCTAAAAAACTTCTCCCTACATCTCAAAATAGATGCCGGAATTTTTTGTAAATTTGGATGTACCTATATAGTAAATAGTGTCTAGATATATCCAAATTTAGATCAATTCCCGACATCTGTTTTGAGACGGAGAGAGTACAACAATGGTATTTTCTGTGATTGTACTTGAAATATTGTGCATTGTATCAATATATTTATCTCTCTCTATCGTTATATAGTTAAATCTCTATAACATATGAGTCCTATTTTTTTTGTTCATATCCGTTCCGGATTAATAAACTATCCAATCCGCATATGTATTAGTAATATATGTTGCATTAGTATTCGGCAATATTTATATTTGCATCCATATTCTTTTAAAAATTTGAAAGCGGATGCGAGAAGAGAACTATTTAATCCGCATATGATCCGTTTCCACCCGTACACAAAAAATGCACTATGTACAAGTTTAATGTTTCCGAAATTTTCTAATATTCGTAAGTATATTTTCACATTTTAACCATTCATCACAAGGACAACCCATACTTCAAAAATATCACGTAGGAGCACCCAGGAGCGAAAAATATCAATCACCAAGTAAATTCTACTACATAAAGTTTAACCAAGTTTTTAGAAAAAATATTTATATTTACACCACGAAATCCGTGCCTTTTGATACATCATGAACATATTTTCACATGGTATCTATATAATATCATAGTTATTGATATTTTTTTTAAGTTTGGTTAATTTTTTTGTAGCTTGACTTTTCAAAAAAAAAAATAAGCCTTAAGATTTGAAACAGAGGTAGTACTCCGTTTGTCTCTGCTTTGGCTGGGGCTCTCATTTTTATGGTTTTGTTTAGCAAATAATTAACTAATAAAACACTAGATATTTGATATAAAAATCGTATCATCCAAAATTTATTTTATACGAATTCATTGATATAATTGTCATACTATAGTAAAACGAATACTTTGATGGTCAAATTAATGGACAAAGTTCAACATTGGAATAATGTGCATCACTTTATTTAAAAAGAGGGAGTAGTATATTTTAAAAAAAAGGAGTAGTATATATTCTTTTTATAGCGGCAAAAGGGTAGACGAGCAGAGTTTTGAACAAAAAATGTGGAAAGAGAAAGCCCAAAAAAGGTTTGAGCATACTATAGTACTTCCTCCGATTCATAATATAAGCCTTAAGCTTTAAAATCGGAGGTAGTACTCCGTTTGTCTCTGCTTTGGCTGCGCTCTCATTTTTATGGTTTTTCTTTAGCAAATAATTAACTAATAAAACACAAGATATTTGATGTAAAATTGTATCATAAAAACTTTATTCTATATGAATTCATTGATATAGTTGTTATACTATAGTAAAACAAATACTTTGATGGTCAAATTAATGGATAAAGTTCGACATTGGAATGTGCATCACTTTATTTAAAAAGAGGGAGTAGTATTTTTAAAAAAGGAGTATACATTCTTTTTATAGCGGCAAAAGGGTAGAAAAATAGAGATTTGAACAGAAAACATGGAAAGAGAAAGACCAAAAAAAGGTTTGAGCATACTATAGTACTCCCTCCGATCCATAATAAGTGTCATTTATCTAGTACAAAGTTTATATTAGCTTAGTACAAAATGAGCGACACTTATTATAGATCGGAGGGAGTAATATTTTATTTGAATTGTGTAAAAGACAAAACAAATATTTATTAATAGTCGCGTCGGATCATCGGAAATATATCTTTTTTACATGGGACATAAAAAATTTATTTTATCCTGAAAAGCTATGAACAAACATAGAATGTCTAAATGTACATAGGAATATCCTTTTCAAGATATTTTGATATTTGAAAATATGTTTTCAAACAATAGGTTTATACGCACCCGCGAGCCGAATTCGATTTCCACCCACCCCATGTCCCTACTTTGGTCGGGCTCTCATTTTCATGGTTTTTTCTATGAAATAATTAACTGATAAAACACTACATATTTTCTGTAAAAATTGTATCATTCAAACTTTATTCTATACGAATTCACTGATATAATTATTATACTAAGTAAAACAGATATTTTGATGGCCAAATTATTGGTCAAAGTTTGACATTGGAATCTTTGTCACTTTATTTAAAAGAGGGAGTGCTACTACTATTCTCAAAAGAAAGGGGGGGGGGGGGGTATAAAAATCATTTATAGCGGCAAAAGGGTAGACGAGCAGAGTTTTGAAAGAGAAAGACCAAAAAAGGTTTGACCATGCATAGACCTCCTTCTTCTTCTTCTACCAGACGAGGATCCTGAAACAGCACCCGATAGATCTTCCCTCCTCCCGAACAAGCTGCCGCCTGCATGCACGACAGCACAACACCAACCACGGCCGGGAAAGAAGAAGAAAGGAAACCCCCAGTGTGAAAAGCGGGCGAGTCGTAGTGGGCCGGGCGTGAGTGCATGGGATTACCACAGGACAAACTACGAGGCACGAATTGCTTCCGTGGGAGAGAGTCGAGTCGCGCGTTCGTGCGCGCGCGCAACACGATTACACGAGCCTCCGGGACGGGAAGGCGACCACGGCCGGAGCCAGACCCGACCGCGCGCCGCGGGTCCCGAGGCCGGTGCCGGTGGAAACCCCGCCCAGACTGCATGCGCCGCCCGTCCCGAGCAGATCGTGCCCCGTAATCAATCAACCATGTAATGTCTGGATGTAAAAGCTTGCTAATTGATTAATTCATGTGTATGGTATGTTGGCTGGCTGGCTCCTCTTTTTAATTTGCGTCCATGGCTCTATACCTTGTCCCGTCCGTCGGGCCGTTTCCTGGTTGGTTCCTAGTATCTTGCGCGCGCGCGCACGCTCGATCTCGTTCTTGGTTTTCTATGTCCAGCTCCGTGAGTCGGCCGGAGCTATTTTTTCGTCTTGGGCCCGAGACCCTGCCGGAAAAGTCCACGCTCCCGTGCATTGTAGTAGCCTAGTAATTTGCTATCTCTACAATGAAAAGGAAATGTATAAGCTATTATTCACCATAGAAATAGATTGCAATGCAACTTGGACGTGTTTGGTAGGCCGCATGGCCTCTGGCCAGGCCCTGGTGAGATGAAATCGGCCTGGTTGGTTGTCCGGGCTCCCTCGTCGTAGTGGCCCACGCACTCCTCAAAACACGCAGAAACTAGGTCTGCTGGAACTGCCGAACTAACAGTTCATATGAAGCTGGACCCGAGAGAGTGCATTTGGGCTCCATGTGGCCATCGGTTGCACACGTGGAGAAGCGCGGGAGACGTGCCCTTAACATCGTTCCTACCCGTCTCGGTACAGTCACCGCTGACTGCCACTAGCACTTCACTCCCTTCTCCTAAATGCCCCATCGACAACCAACCATGGCCTCCTCCCCGGGGCCATCCGGGACTACAAAACTTGGAAACCTAGGAGCACGGCAGCGCCAATTGACGTGGCAGTCATGCCGGCTATCAGCCGCCTGTCGCGTGCAAGGCCCACGTCCGCTGACGAGTGAATCTGATGCATCTAAGGCCGCCATAGCGAATCCCTCTACTATGCTCCGGATGGTTTTTTTAGCCCCCGCCGGGATACGCAAAGAGTCGTTGGGTGGAGATCAATGTGGGTGGTGCCTGGTGCAGCGGAGAGATGTCTCATGTGCCGGGATTCCACCACGTTCCGAGATTCCATCACAGTCGCTTTGCTCCTCAAGCAGATGCGAGATTTGGTGCTTCACCTGGGGCATCCGTGGTGTCTCCGCCACCTGCAACTCCATCATCGTCAACGGCAATTCTGGCACCTCCTGCTCCACCAACTGCGCACTTCTCCATGCTCAGGCAGCATTGAAAGGGCCATAGCTCCAATGTCGGCTCCAAGACCCGATGTAAGTACTCGATTCCCCTTTTTTATTTGGGGGGTTAGGGTTTTTTGTACGACTTAGATCTGTGCAATTCCGCAATAATCCAGCAATTACTAACTTGGGTTGTTCACCATAGCGTCGATCTATGTGTAGTTCGAGTGTTAGGCTCTTCATGCACTTCCTGAAACACGTTTTGTACGATCTAGGCATTGCGTACTCGCGTCGCGGTGATCACCAGCATTGGGGTAGCCTTGTCGTGGTGATCACTGGCATGTGCGCTCAAAGTATGGCAATGTGTGGTATGTGGTCAGTGTTGTAATGCGTTGATGGATTTCATGGTCCGGACCTCTAAGAGGGGATATGCATGCTTTTAGTGCTAATACCAATGATAACAGTGGCATGGCTTTGACCTCAAAGAGGCATCTGCATGCTTTTAGTGCTAATGTCGGTGATCATTGTGGCATGGATTTGACCTCAAAGCGGTCATCTGCAAGCTTTCAGTGCCAACGTCGATGAACATTGTGGCACGGGCCATGTCATTCATGCTTACATGATATTGTGCATGGTTATGCTAATGTGGATGTGTTATATGTGACATGACTAGGAGGATATTGTGGCTAGCTACAATACTCATGTTCTAGAGTTGGAGGAGTGCACCCACTTCAAATTCAGGGGCGATCTGAGATCCGATCTCCCTGGGATAGTGGAGAAGGCTTTAGAGTTCGCGAAGGTGTCCAAGGTGAAGGGGAAGAAGCAACTCATTCGCCATCAGAATGCATAGGAGAAATGACACTGGTTCTATGTGCAGATTAAGGGTTCTGACATATACTCCCTCACCTTAGCACCCGCTATGTGGAAATTGATAGAGAAGGGACTACAGATCCAGTCGATTGTGATAGGCCTGATCAGGACTGCTCAATTTTGCGATCATGGTGTCTAGGTCCAGTGGCACGCCAACGGATGGTCATCATTAAGGGCTAGCACAACTTTTCCACGAAGCTGGGTCTAAAGGATGGTGACGTGCTAGTGTTCAAGTTCAAGAACCATGGGTTCAAGATGTGCATTTTCAATGCTGATACCTCCTCACAATGGTCACGCGTGCACACACAACATGGCGGGTTGTAAGCTGCGATGATCAGATGATCTTAGTATGGTAGTTGGGATGCTGACCTATATGGAATGGAACATTATTTTGTGCTATCTAGGGGTGTGTACCACCGGTGTAAATAGTCAGGTGCATGGGATGCACCTGATAGTAACCTCCTGATCTGCTACTATTAGGGTCTTAAGTAATCCGATAGTTATTAATATCGTACTGTTAGTTACAAAGTATGCTTACTACTGTTTGATTTCTGTGTTTGATTGTTCTATGATGTGCTAAGGTGACCTCACCAATTTTGAAAGAGATGAGTAGATGTTCTTATGTACGCTACAAACGACAATAAAGTTCACAACCTAACAACTGTGGTTTGCATCTGCCAACACTGGATAAAAAACCGGCAACCAAACAAAATTACCCATGGGTACCAGTGATGCAATGCAGCCAACTAAAAGAAGTGGACAACATGTCTCGTGGGCTATTTTTCTGTGGCCATGCCATCCAGCGCCTTGTCCAAGGAGCCCAAAAATTGGCCCAATCTACTAAACACGCCCTTGTAATCGATAGAGCATGACATGGCTATACTTTACCATCTTGTTGGTAAAATTAAAAAATGCCCATCCATTGTGGATACTCTCTATCATGCTCCACCACCGACGCATCCCATTCCTCCTACTCCACAACATGCATATTCATGTTCTACGGCCATTGTCGACCTGCCTCGCAAGCCAAGTCTTGTGGAGATGACCAATAATGATACTGGCTATTCTCACCACTTCACACATCGATCTTCCTCCGTCGGCCCCAATTAGGAACATCCAATGATAAACGTTTTTGTGAATTATTCGCTACCTCATTCTTCATAAGCAAAAGCCTTTTTTTGCAACACGCAAAAGCTTTGTGTGTTGATTGCATTTGAAGAAAGCGAACAAAGAACATAGTCCGGCATCCGAAGATGCGGTTACATCTGGTAGTGGTGATGTAATACACGCCAGGATACAAGGCTAGGCAAGAACAACACCCGACATGAAAACAACACAACGTCCTATCACCTACAGCTCTACCTCCAGATTACACCCAGCTAAACAACACCTAACAGCTTCCATAGCTCCATCTCATCGGCAATCCTCTAGTAGATGGTGCATAGGGGTTTTATCTAAGTGCTGAAAACCCTCGGTGTTCCTCTCCTTCCCGAGCATCCATATTATGAGAAGAACCAGCGAGTTGAATCCCTACCGGTGATGTTGCAGAACATGTTGATGGGCATCGGGCCACCACTCAATCAGCTTTGCATCTGCTGCTGGTGTTAGTTGTTGAAGATCATAGCATCATAGTGTGTTGAATCAAACCTAATGATCTAGGACACATCCCAGGGCAAGGTGATAAGCCATCTATGGTTCTTGCGCACAAAGTGGGCAGTCGACATGCATCTCCGGTCATTGCCTTTGCCTGCGATCTACCATCCATGATCGACACTACATAGCCAGCCAAATGTGCACCTTGCAATTGGGCAGTGCCCAGGTCCGCCAGATGGTTCCCCCACACAGAAAGAGTTCGAGACCCACAAATAATGCCCTATAAGCACTGCTAGTCGAATGATGACTAGATTCTGCATACTTCCACTCCACTTGGTTAGGGATATCATGTTGTAGATCAATTGCTTGCAAAGAGTCTACCAGTTCTAATAATTAGACAAAGACCGGGACACTAAGAGGCCCAGTAATGCTAGGAATCCATCAATTATTAGAAAGGGATTCGTTTATGGTCCTTGTGGTTCTGACACGTGCATACACAACATCGAAGAGAGATGGTGCAAATTGCTCGATACTGGTAGAATTCAACCAAGCATTTGACCAGCATAGTGCCATATGTCCATCACCAATAACAACACGGATAGATGCATGAAACATGGCCTTCGCCTCCGGATCAAAATCTAGTTGGAACCCGTTCCATTAGCCCACCCTTCTTTTTTGCATCCACAACCATCCGATATGGAGTGCATACCCTAGTAGCTTAAATTCAGGATCCCCAACCCGCAACCTCAACTGGCCAACAAACCTTGTCCCACATGACAAGACATTGACCGTTGTGTATATTCTCCAAACCTTTACAGAAGAAGGCTTGTATCCTTTTATCGATGGCGTTGAGTAGCTAGGGAGGAAATTCCAATGTGATGGACATGTAGATGGGGATGGATATTATGACTAACTTGATCAGCGCCAAACGGCCAGTAGATGTGTAATAGCTAGGCAACCAGGGAGATAGCCACCGACATACCTTGTCCAAAATCGGCTACAGACTTGCTTTATGCAACCTATTGTAGGACATAAGTAAGCCCAGATAAACGCAATGGAATTTCTTGTTCTGGCATGGAAAATACTCTATGGCAACTTCTAGGTGATGCACTGTGCATCTGATAGGCGATAGCACGCATTTGTCGATCTTTGTTCGCAGCCTTGGTGCGTCTCCAAAGCAATCCAGTACTACCTGCACTAGCCTCGGGTCCCTAGCCATTGGCGAGACGAAGATAACAACGTCATCGGCATACATTGATGTGCCGAATCGCACTCCATGGCAGGGAAGTGGGGACAACACCCCTATAGTCTTAGCATGGCATAGCATAGCATTGAGCACCTCCATCAACACCAGAAACATCGCCGGTGATAGTGGATTCCCTTTCCGCAACCCATGACAGTGCAGAATTTCCCTTCCCGACACCCCATTTAGCAGGATTTTAGACAACGTCATGGCCAGAACAATGCAAATCCAGCCGATGAACTGATTCTCGAGCCCCAAATGTTGTAGAATTCGAATAAGCACAAGACTCTTTGATTCATAAGGTTTTAAAAACCACTAGAATATGGGCGACTTGCCTAAGCTAGTGGGATAAGTTGCACTGAATATTAGGTCAAGATACAGAGTTCGTGGGGTGGCTCCAAGACAAACGCGACAGAGAAGGTTGCGAGCGTGACTTATGGACATGAATTTCCCTAGTTTGATGGAGCTTGTGGCATAACCGGAATAACGTGGTCTTTGAGAGTGCTTTGCCCTTGGCGCCTGAGGTTTTGAGGAAGGTTTTGGCTGATGCAGCTTTGGGGCTTAGGGCGGGACTCTTTCGCGACTGCCTAGGGCACGAGGATAGGTGGAGAGCTGTGAGTAGTTGGTTAGTGAGTAATTGTTATCCGTGAGACATTATGGAGTTGCGCTCTTGGCGTATGTCCATAGCTTATTGTAAGTTTGGCCACCTAACCATTCTTCTATGAAAACCATACATCTCCTAGTACGTATCCCGATAAAATCCTGCATGATTAAACATATCTCTTGAATGAATTAATGCAAAGATAAGTGTCCTTTTCAGATGGACTATTTGATTCAAAAGATTTTTAGACGAATTACTTGGGATCAATAGAATCATTAGGAAGTTTTTCCTATGTAAGTTGCTCGATTTGTATGGTTGAAGCCAATAGTAGTTACTAAGGATTCTTTTGCACTATATTTTATAGAAAAATTTATATACACTCAAGTATCTTGGTAATAAAAAATCATGTGGTGCAAAAATAAAAGTTGGAGCAAAAAAAACTCATGATTGGTATTTCACTCATCTTGTGTGTTTTCTATCGCTGTATTCTTAGAATATGGTGAATCAGATAAGCTCTTGAATGAAAATATTCCCTTACAAAATACTCCATACAGTAACTTTAGACTTGAATGGCACTTGGTGTATATATAATGTAATTTATATTTTAAGCGTTTTTAAGGAAGTTCATATTTTAAGCTGATTTACCTTTTCTAGTATCACTACAGGAAAGAATTGATACGTCGACGGCCGGCTACCATCGGCACAGGCTGTACCGACGGTGGCCGTCGGCGTATCCCCCTCGGGGTACGTCCTCGTCGGCACAACTCCGTGGCCGTCGGCACAGCCCCTCCCTCTCGGCATAGCGTCTTCTAGTGGGCCCTGCGTGTCAGGCAACGGCCGTCTCCGATAACGGTCCAGCCTGGAGCTACGCCGATGGTCTGGTCGTCGGCATAGCCTAGAATTTTTTTTATTTTTTTTGTCTTTGAATTGTTTGACTCGTTAATGTCTCGCTTTGATCATTTTAACACTATTTATAGTTAATAATTGATTAAATTGTAATCTTGGTCAAAGTTTCCAGTCGGTCACCCATCCTAACACTACTCTAGCTCTAGCACCCTTAACTTCCTCGTTACTTTAGAATCTATTTCCGCAAAGCAATTTACACGTTGTTGTCATTACTATGATATCAATCTTATTAACTCTTATATCATCATGTCATATGGTTGTATTTTTTGAAATTACAAGCAATTATTTAAGTAAATAACAATGAATAAGTAAAAATATTATTGAATTCAAATAAAAATATAATAAGTTTATTTTATTTTGTATTCTTATTTATAATGGAATAATTAATATCTTTAAATCTGTAAATCAGAATTCGGCAAATAATATGTCTAAATTGATTATAAAAATGAGAGGAATCCAAATATGATATCAATATCAACTTATCACAAACTATGTCGTGATTCTTATTATAAAGCCAAGAAACCTCGAACAAGATAGGTTATTTTGTGAAGGTTCTTTTGAGACATAATCAATATATCAAGTTTGATATTTATCCTTCTAACTATGTCAGATAATATGACACCACGCGAAGGTTTTACATTGTTTGGATCGTTTTTGAATTTATAATACCCATTTTAAAGTATATATAATATTTTATATTTCACTTAATTTTTTTATAAATGTGTAATATTTGAGTGTATATAGATAGATCTTATTTTTCTGCAAATTTTGATATATTATTTGTATTTTTCTAAATTAGAATGATTTAGTTATAATTTTTCAAAAAAAAATGAGATAAAAGGAAAAAAAATCTAGAGGCCTATGCCGACGGCTTAGCTATCGGCACAGACCAAACAAAAGTTTCCAAAGAGTTGTGCCGACGGCCAGGCTGTCGGCACAGCTTGGCTGTCTAATGCCGTTTACGTCGCCATATCTGAATTGGGGCTACGCCGAGGGCTGTATCTACGCCGACGGCCACCGTCAGCACAGATCTCGCTAATACGACGACGGCCACGCTACGCCGAGGGCTACCCTCGGCACCGTCATCTACGCCGACGGCCGTCCCTACGCCAACGGCCGGGCTGCTCGGCTGGCCAGGGAAGGCAGCTACGCCGACAGCCCCGACATTTGGCCATCGGCGTAGCCGGCCGGCCGTCGGCACCTTAGTTCTTTCACATAGTGTTATATAACCTTGTAAGCTGCTTTACCAAGTAATTGTGTACTCCAGTTAGAAAACACGGATTATCTATGAGCTCATGATGGTAACTGAGAATTTATGACTAGAAGGAAGCCATGTCCTTCACCTGGACAATACTACTATACGACTATCATTACATGCATCATGTACCCCCCATGACCATGATATCTCAAGTGGTAAGCTTAGGATTCCCCGTAGCAGAATACAACCGTCGGAAGAACAATAACGCTCCACATGATTTTATCCTCATATACACGCTGGGTCTCTCTCTTTCCCCCCTGCTCACACTTCCCCTTCTCACTATAACTACCCCTTGCCAACCACGGCACCTCACCTCATCTCACCTCACTCTCAAGAAAGTAGCCAAGAAGAGAAGCAAACTAGGAAGTGAGTGCCAGAGCTCAAGCAAGAAACCACACCAAGCTAGATTTCATCCATGGAAGACCCCTACACGAGCTTCCTCAAGAACCCCTACTACTACTACAGCACCTCCTCCTTCCCCACCCCTCACCTCCCTCCTCCCTTCCCATCTTACGCCGCCCTCTACCCCGCCGTGGCAGCCGCCGCCGCCGCACCCCATCATCAGTACCCCTCCTTCTTCCAGCAGCAGCTGGCGGCGCATGCGCAGCCGACTCATCATTACAGCACGGCGCCTCCATCCCCTCCGCTCAGGGAGGCGCTCCCCCTCCTCTCCCTCACGCCCACGCACACCTCCCGCCATCGCGCTGTCCACAACCACGACGCCGCCGACTCCGATTCCGATGACGACGACGACAACGACTGCTGCTACCACCTGCAGCCGGAGGTGGCGGCTGGCTCGACAACGACCCCCGCGCGCGCTCCGCTGTTCGCTGACCTAAACTGCGTGCCTTCCTGCTGCGACGACCCCATGGACGTGGAGGCCGCCTGGTCCACGTCCACGGACGACGCTGCCGTTGCTCTCCGTATCGGCCTGCCGGCCGCGGAAACTGACCTCCTGTCCGGGCTCTCCGGTAGGGCAGCGGAAGATGACGAGGAGGAGGAAGAGGAGTGCAAGGCGGGGGGCGGGCTGCACGAGGAGGTGCCGCTAGGGTTCTCCTCGACGGCACCGATCGGGAGGCTGAACAAGGGGCAGTACTGGATCCCGACGCCGTCGCAGATCCTCATCGGCCCCACCCAGTTCTCCTGCCCCGTCTGCTTCAAGACCTTCAACAGATACAACAACATGCAGGTAAGAATTGCTTCTCTTCCTGGAAATTTCGCTACCATTTGCTGCATTAATCATTGCTCATGATGTGTTGATTGTAAGATGCATGCCATGAATAACTCATGAAATAGACTTGAGCTGAGGAGGTATGATCATGCATGCACAGTGGCTGACTTTTTGTTTGATTGAACTAGACTGGCATGCCAGGAGCTGCTGCAGCTAGCTGCCCATGCATGAGCATCTCTTTATGCTTTTCTCTCTTGTGTGTTTGGCTTTTGAGGATGCATTTGAGTGGTCTGTAGTGGAGATCCCAGGGAAGATTTTATCTTTGTTTAGTTACATCTCTCTGTCTTAGCAGTACTGAAGTAGTAGTACTGATCAATCGATCGGCATACTTTCCACTCTCCATTGTACTACTAGCACTAGCCCACCCAGTCCTGAATCCCTGACCACCACTCATGATTCATGGCTCATGAGATTTGGCTAGCTCTGCATGCATGCATAGGTTGTTTCAGGACAGGCTTTCCCATGTTTTGGAAGCATAAGATTGTGATATTATGGGCTCGATCTCTGCTGCAAAGATGACAGTGTGTCCTGATGCATCAACACTCCTCCCGAGAACATCAAGAGACCTGCAGTGTTCTTCCTGTAGCCAGCAACAGTGCCGCTACTCCTCTTTAAAGAAGAACAGCACCAACGTACACAAACACACAAGCACACGAGCTAGCTAGCTACTCAGATCGCTAGATCACTAGAGCCCTCATTTCCAAAAACATATGTGCAGCTCTCTCTCTCTCTCTCTCTCTCTCTCTCTCTCTCTCTCTCTCTCTCTGCAAACTGATTACCGCTGCTGCATCATGGAGAAATTCCGGTCCAGTTTGGTCACAACTCAACTCACACAGTACAGGCTCGCATCTGCAAGCTACAAATCCAAACTTAAATATAGCACATTCTCTACATCTCACGCAGGAGTAAGTCATTTGACATCGCACATCAATGAATCGAAGAACGGCTAGCTAGGGCCTCAGACAGCACATCAAACAATGCATTTATGTGAAGTACATGTTCAGCATAGGATATCATCTGAATTAACTTGATTAACTATGTTCTCCTATAGACTATACTCCAAATTACATTTAAGGCAGCCCATGGTCTAACTAAATGAGCATTTGCAGATGCACATGTGGGGTCACGGTTCGCAGTACCGGAAGGGCCCGGAGTCCCTGCGCGGTGTCCAGCCGACGGCGATGCTGCGCCTGCCGTGCTACTGCTGCGCGGCGGGGTGCCGGAACAACATCGACCACCCGCGCGCCAAGCCGCTCAAGGACTTCCGCACCCTGCAGACGCACTACAAGCGCAAGCACGGCCTCAAGCCCTTCCTCTGCCGCCGCTGCGGCAAGGCCTTCGCCGTCAAGGGCGACTGGCGCACCCACGAGAAGAACTGCGGCAAGCTCTGGTACTGCCTCTGCGGCTCCGAGTTCAAGCACAAGCGCTCCCTCAAGGACCACGCCCGGGCCTTCGGACACGGACACGGCGCATTCGGCTGCAACGGCGCCGCCGGCGGTGACGGCGGCTTCGACGACGACGACGAGGGCGCCGTCTCCGAGATCGAGCACGACGCTGTCTGCGGCGTCGGGGCCAATGCCAGGTCCTCGTCGGCGCTGCGGTGACGAAGACGAACCTGTTATCACTTCATCGATTGATCACCGGCCGGCCAGCTCGATCCTGTTTAGCCGTGGCGCCACTCGCACGCGCGAACACTATACTGCTCGTAGTATTATAGTAGTTAGCTGCTCTACCTGTGTGTGTTAACGTGTTGTTGTCGTCGTTGTCTTTTTTGCTTTAGTGCTGTTAGGGTTGTGTTAAGTGCTGTTTTCTCTAGCTAGTTAATTAATTAGTGCGCTACTGATCACCCCTCGTTTGTAAGGTGTTGCGTTTGTGTGATCTCAATCGATCACACCATTAGCTCGTGGAGCAAACGGTGTGTGTCCAAGCTTTGCTACCTTAAAATTCAGTTGAGTAAACACATATGTTGCTAGTTACTTGTGAGAAAAATTTATTACTCTCCATCCCAAATTAGATGTCACATTTATCTACATTTCGTACTTATCTAGACACATCTTATGTATAGATATATGCAAGTTTAGATAAATATTTAATATCTAATTCAGAATAGAGGGAGTATACAATTTAAACTTTGTTATTCATGTAGTCAACTTTTAACCAATTATTATTCATGTGGAAATCAATGGAGGATGACGACTGGATCTTCTTGCATATGTCATGCATGCATACAGTTCATCATAAATGCCATTTCTGCATGTGGAAAATTCCAACCTATCTTTCCTGCTCCAGTCAAATTTCTACTATATCAGCGTACCCCCTTTTCTGTGCAAGCATACAGAACAACCTAAACATTTCCCATTTTCTAGCTAGACACATATTCCAAGCTAGTATATGTGTGCCCTACAAAGCGAAAACATAGAAGGACACTACTAGGTCTTGGATGGAGTTGGATATGTGCTACTTTTGTTGAGACAAGCTTACAAACATAAGCCTAATTTATTTACCTACCTAACGGAAAAAAGATGGAAATGTCGCATTGACCTCCATGCAAAAACAAAGGAGACACAACAAAATGTTTGCTTTTCCCTAGCTTGTCTTAACGAGGAGAGATCAACTTTTTGGGCGCACTTGAGATGGAGCTGGCCAAGATGGCCGACCAAAGTATGCATGCATGTACAGCCAAAGCCTGATGGATGGAACATCATGTAAGTGTACATACCATGAGATGTTCGTGTCAAATGATGTACTTTTCTCACGTTTGGATAGAAAGAAGGATAGGGATGGGGAATTGGGCAGTGAGCTAACGGAGAGGAGCCTTTTTCTCCTTTTGAATAGTAGATTTGTTTTCCTTAAAAATATTCAAAACTAAGTTGAGAGTTTTCGTAATTGATGTAAGCTAAGGAAATGGAAGTTAATTAGCAAGGCCCTCTTTAATCCAAAGGATGTTCATATTGAGGATTGGGATCCACAAAGCACTTACATGAGTTTTTTTTTGTAGGATTAAACCCTATATATGTGTTTTTTTTGAAGAATTCCTTTGAACTGTTATAATTGCGACAAGTAAATAACGAAAAATGAAAACGAAATCACAGCAAGAGGAGATAGATTTAACGTGGAAAAAACTCTACAACAAAGAGAGGAAAAAACCACGGGCGCCAGCCATCGAAACTTCATTATATCGGGGAATGTTTACAGACGCCAGGAATTTCACAGATGCAACTCATCCCAACCGGTGGCTTACGAGAGGTTTATATAGAGGTGGAAACCTAGATATTCAACGATCCGTACCACGGGTCCACTCGGCCCAAGCCTCCAGCGACGGGTCTCGCTCCACTCGTCAGAAGTTGGCCTATACTTTGTAGAATTTGGATCAACATATAACATGAACTACGCTTGATATCCATTCAAACCTTTTGGAAATATCATCTTTTTTTCTATGGTCCAGCCAAACAAACTTTCGTGCAAACGTAATCTTATTGGAATCAAGTGGGACTGGTATTTTCCTACTCTTATTGTTTTTAGAATGTTCTAAGTCAAAAAGACCCTAAGCAAGGAGGCATGTAGGAAATTTTTGACATTGAGAGGGTTAGGGATGAAGGTGTTAGACTAGACAATGTTGAGTCGGTTTTGATTTGTTAGAGTTTGTTTTAGAATTGGTTTAAGTCATCTTGGCCGACAAGTTTTGTAACCCCATATATACTCTGTACCCCTCAAGCAATATTATTATGCAAATCAATCAAATTTACATGGTATCAGACAATTAGATCCTAGGGCATGGCGCCGCCACCGACGCCGCCCCTACTTCCCCCTTCCGACTACTTCACCAAAAAGGCCGCCGCCGCCGCTGCTTCCATGAGTGACGCTAGACAAACCTCCACCACCTCCCTTGCTCTACCCTCTCCTACCCTCCTAACTATCCACTATGCCGATACAATCTCAGATGTTAGCCCCTTTATTCCAATCACTTTAGATCTACCAAAGCATAATTACTACCATTGGCGTCACCTCTTCGAGGTTCATCTCGGTCGGTGCAATCTTCTCGACCACATCGCCGATCACGTCGTTCCCCGGCCTACCAATCCTCGTTGGGTCAAGGACGATCTCGCCATCATCCAATGGATCTACCAGCTGGTGTCCACTGAGATCTTCAATCTCGTGTTTCGCGACGCCACCAGCGCAGCCGCCCTCTGGGTGGCTCTCCGACAGCTCTTCCAAGACAATGTCAACGCCCGCGTCAACACCCTCCACACCGAGCTCCGCAACACCGTCCAAGGTGACTCTCCCGTCGGCGTCTACTGTCAAAATCTCAAGACGATCGCCGATGAACTCCAAGAGCTCGGTGACCCCGTCGCCGACCTCCAACTGATCAACATCCTCCTAGTCGGGCTCGATGACCGCTTCGAAAAGCGGGCCTCCTTTATTCCCATGATGTGGCCCTGCCCTACCTTCACCGAGGTCCGATCTATGCTGCAGTGGGCCGACCGTGTCCTCGCAAATAAAGAGGCGCGCCATCAAGTCTTCTCCGTGATCCAGCAACCTCCTGCTCCTGCGCCGCCTCCTCTGTCACCGGTGCAGCCACCTCCGGGGTGGCACCCTAGTCCTAACTACAAGGGCAAAAACCCTATCTTCCGGCCGCCTCGACCACCCACAGCTCCTCCCAGTGTCCCGACGCCTCCAGCCCCGACACCTCCTGCATCTCCTAGCTGGCGCCCGACGCACGGCCCATGGACAGGGCTTGTCCAAGCCTGGCCCATGCCCTGGACCGCGCCCTCCCTGATTGGTGCTCCCCCGGCGTACTCCGGCGCCTGGACGCCGGGCATGCGCCCCCACGCCGGCTCTCCGGGCCTCCTCGGCACTCGCCCTCCGCACCAAGCCTACATGACTGCACCGACCTACATGCCTGGTCCGACATATTACTAGCAGTACAACGCTCCAGCTCCTCCTTTGACGCCTGCTGGTGCCTACATGCCGATCCACGTGCCATCACCACCTGCACCGCTTCCTGCACCGTCGCCGTCCTCTTCCTCGTCACCGAGCTAGGACCAAGCGGCGTTTATCCAGGCCATGAACCACTTTGCTGCTCAAGTAAACTCAGGTACCAATTGGATTTTCGATTCTGGTGCTTCTAGTCACATGTCTTCTTCGAATAATATGCTGTCAAATTTTTCCTCATCGCCTTTTTCCTCTATAAATCTTGGCAATGGTTCTTTTTGCACAACTTCTCTCACCCACAAAACTCTCCTCCTTCGTAATATTTTGTTGCACCCGATCTCATTAAAAATTTAATCTCTGTTTGACAATTTACTCGTGATAATCATGTTTCTCTTGAATTTGACTCCTTTGGTGTTTCTGTGAAGGATTTTCTGACCAAGACGGAGATCGCTCGCTTCAATAGTGATGAAGATCTCTACTCCTTCCATGGTGTTCCCACGGCTGCTCAATCCTCATCTATGGTTGCTTCGGTCGAGTTTTGGCATCAACTAGGCCACCCAAATAAAATCGTCTTAGATTCTCATCTTAGTGATTTCTCTATTCCTTGTAATCGTGATAGTCATAACTCTCTAGTTTGTGAATCTTATCAACAAGGAAAACATATGCGTCTTCCGTTCAATCCTTCTACTTCTTATAGTACTTTTCCCTTTGAATTATTACATTGTGACTTATAGACGTCACCTATTGAGAGTATTTCTGGTTTTAAGTTTACATAAGGGAGGCAGTGGAAGTCCATGAACCTTTTCTAATATGATAGACTTACCGAGACATAATTATTAGACTAACACATTTACTTGATTTTCTTTTGTGATCTTTGCGTACTGGCTAGTTTCCTCATATATAACCTCGATATTTCTTTTGACACGTAAATGTTGGCTGACATAAAAATAACAAAACTAACCTTTGATAGAACATCCAACGAAACTACTACATGGAAAATAAGTGCGCATTTGACACCTTTGCTTAACACCCTACATGCTACTCAACGCTTTGAGTCAGGGCGTTGAGGCTTTGTTCCAACGCAGGTCTTGTCCCGTTGACATACTAACATGGATAAGTATGACACCATGAATGGGGGTGTTAAAGACGAATCGAGCTAACTCGACTCCTGGCGAAAGATAGACCTCCTAGCCCACTCACATAATCCCTAGGCGCCATCCACCTCCTCCGAGCAGCTAAGAATATAGAGAGAGGGCAACTATGTGTATATGTCCCCACTAGTGGTGAACGGGCCTCTAGTTTCGGTTCAACAGAGGCTCTAGTCCCGGTTGTTCAGCTAGGATTATGGAATCGGGACTAGAGGTCCCACCCTTTAGTCCCGGGTCACTTACGAACCGGGATTAAAGTAGCACCACGTGGCTACGGTGGATAGCGCGAGGGAGAATCTTTAGTCTCGGTTTCTGCTACGAACCGGGACTACACCAGCTCTGCCGCGATAACACTTTAGTGATTCGGCTGCCGCGGCAGCCGGTGGCGGTGAGGCAGCAGGTTTTGCTGCGGCAGAGTTTTGGGAGGAATTCCCGCGGCAGGAGGATCGGTAGAGGAGGGAGAGGTTTGGCGGAAGTGACGTGCAACAAAGAACCCATTACACACAACATCGTCATGATTATATAGGTTGAAGTGATCTCTTTCTTCGTGCTTGTTCGAATATAATACATGTTGATATATATATATATATATATATATATATATATATATATATATATATATATATATATACACACACACACACACACACACAATTTGGTTACATAGAGATCACAACCGGGAGTAGAGCCCGTCTATTCGATTACATGAGATCATTAAATCATGGGAATCCCGTGGTATGGAATTTTTCCCTTGGGTCTATGACATGGTCAACCAAAAATCCCGCCAATTCCTCTTGAATTACTACCAGGCGCTCCTTCGGTTAGAGTTTCTCTCGCAGTTTAACAACTATATATAAAAGAAGGAGGTCAATATAAATATCAGTTCTCATAACAAATATTATGAATGGCACTCAACACAATTGATGGTAATAAAATCAAATTGAAAATCAAATTGTGAATATATTGTTCGCGTATGTCTATAAGTGTCACTCCGTCCCGCTCACTGACCTCCGAGTGAATGTACTCACACATGAAGTATCCACACCAATTAGTCCCTCGTGGCTGTTGGTCGCACTTTACAAGAATAGAATTCAATCATAATACTCAAGTATGATATAATGATATTGAAACTAGAATTGAAGAGATGAGCCGACCTAGCTCGTACTACTTATCTCGACGGATGAAAACTAAGCTCATCTTTATATTCACCTATCGTAATTTTGGTGAATTCTTTCCAAACCCTGCCCGGCAAAAAAAATGAGTTAGTAGTTACTTGATATCTCAGGAAATGAACACACCATTTGACCATATTTTTCTGTGATTTTCGCTCCCTCTCCATACCTAGAGGCAATCTCTCCTCCAAATCTCCTTGATTATATTGGTTATAATCTTTGATTTCATTGGATTTTCTTGAACTATAGTTCATGCTATGATCCAAAAGTTATTGTATATTTTTTCAATCTAGAGTTGGTATTGGTCTCATATTAAGCACATTAAACTTCGGTGTACATGTATGCATGTTAGATTTTTAGGATGGATCCTAGACATCTCTCATCATTTTGAAGCCCTAGGGTTTGATGTGATATGTGTGTATTGAATTCTATATACAAATAAAAATCAATCATATGTATGTGTCTGTGTGGCCGCTTAATTAATTTATTTTAATATTGACAATGAGATGGGCTTGTGATATTAATTTCAGGACTAGTATGTATCATGTATGAATTAGATTTGTAATAATGCTTTTAGATTATTCATCATGATCAACAAGCTATTTAATTCCATGCTTTAGTTTTCTTATCATATTATAAGGTAGTATGCTAAATGGTATAGTTCAGATTTTTCAAATTTGCAGGAATACTGGCTCACGGCTCACAATACCTATGCTGACATGAGATACAAAAAACAAAACACGAATTCTGGAGGCTAAGACTCCTTCATTTCAACACTCTTGCCAAGTGACCAATGCCAAGCAAAATTCCACATATACCGGAAGCTGTGAAGAAAATTCTGGAGGGAAAGACTCCTTCATTGCAACACTCTTGCATCAATGTGCTCCAGCACTCCAAGGTATTCTCTAGGCTGGCGGAAGGCAATGCTCCATAGATTCAGTATGAGATCAGGGGTCATGCATATGACGAAGGTTATTATCTTGCTGATCTTCAACAAATCATGCGCATGCAGGGTTTCGATCCGAATTGGTGTCAGTGGGTTCGACAATATGTTTGCCGTGGTAGTGTAGCTATTAAACTAAACGATAAAATAGGTCATTGTTTTCAAACACAGAAATACCTAAGATGGGGGATCCACTATCACCAATCATGTTTATTATTGTAGTTGATATGTTGTCTATCTTGATAGCACGAGCTAAAGAAGATGGGCATGTAGAAGGTATTATCCCTCACTTAGTGGAAGCGGGAGTATCGATTCTACAATATGACGATGATACAATAATCTTTATGAATCATGACATGAAGAAGGCCATGAACATGAAACTAATCCTATGTATTTTTTAACAACTTTATGGACTCAAAATTAATTTCCATAAGAGTGAAACTTTTTGTTTCGGGAAATAAAAAAGAGGTGGATGACCAATATAGGAATATATTTGGTTGTGAATCATGATCTTTCCCTTTTAAATATTTGGGAATACCTTGCATTATCGAAAATTGAAGAATGGGGAGTGGAAACTAATAGAGGGTCATTTCACAAGAAAATTGGCAAGTTGGTTAGGTAAACTACTATCATATGGAAATCATCTAATTTTAATTAATTCGGTTCTTACAAGCCTTATGGTGCTCATGCCATTATTTTTTGAGATACCCATAGGGGTACAGAAAATACTGGATTATTTCAGATCAAGATTCTTGTGGAGAAGTGATGGTCATAAAATAAAGTATAGACTTTCGAAATGGAACATTGCAGGACAAATGACCGATGAGGGCTTGGGACCAATGTTTTAGAACTAAAAAAAATGTTTATTGTGCAAGTGGTTTCATAAATTAATAAATGAAACATGTGTATGGCAGGAACTAATACACAACAAATACTTGCATTCAAAAGTCTTACTCAAGTTGAATCAAATCCAACTGACTCTCCCTTCTGGAAGGGACTTATAAAAGTGAAGGAAGACTTCTTTAGTAGAGGTTCTTATAAAATAGGTAATGATGAGAGCACATGTTTCTGGGAGGATACTTGGTTAGGAGATACACCATTTGCACAATAGTACCCCACTCTATATAACATTGTTCGACGGAAACAAGTTTGAGTAAAAATGTCATGTCAAGTACTCATCTAAATATAGATTTTAGAAGAGCCTTTAAACGGGAATAAGTGGACACGATGGTTGCATTTAGTGCATAGACTCATGGATGTCCAGCTAACAGCGCAAGCTGATGCTTTTGTGTGGAAGCTCACAACTTCAGGTTCCTATTCGGTCAAAATCATTGTATTTAGGTTACATGAATGATCTTACAGTTTTCCTTCGTAAATATTTTTGGAAAATAAAGGTAGCACTAAAGATGAAGATTTGTATGTGGTTCTTATATCAAAAAGTTCTTCTCACTAGAGATAATCTAGGTAAAACAAATTGGCATAGTAGCAATAAGTGTTGTTTTTGTAATCAAGATGAATCAATACAACACTTGTTTATTACATGTCCTTTTGCTAAGATTATATGGTGCATATTTCATACGGCATTGAATATACCTCCACCTCAAAATGTTACTAATATGTTTGCGAATTGGCTTATGGGTGTTGATAAGAGAGACAAAGTCCAAATTATTTGAGTAGGAGTTTTGCTTTATTATAGGCTATGTGGAACGTACGAAATGACATTAGCTTTAACAATGCAAAATATTCATCTTTTATGCAGGTCATGTCCCTTGCTACTTATAGGACTCGTATGTGGTCTTAGATATAACCAATGGAAATGCGTCAAGCTTTAGATATTGGGTGCAAGAGTTGCCTAATGTGCAAGGTTTGCGAAGGAGTAAGAGGTTGCTAGGAAGAATGTGGAGTGGGCCTTTGGCGTGCTTTAATCTAGCTGGTCCATTGTTCGACACACTGCTTTAACTTGAAGCATTAAGACTATGTGGCAGGTGATGACCGCTTGCGTGATCATGCACAATATGATTGTTGAGGATGAGATGGATGATGGACTTCATGACCAAGGATGGGATTTTGAGGGTGATCTAGTCGAGGTCACGCTAGGGCCAGCAATCTTCGATGAGTTTCTTCATGTGCACCATGAGATACGTGATCGTGCTATGCACAATCGACTACGAGCGGATTTGATCGAGCATATGTGGACCCACATCGGAAACCGCTAGGCATGGCCTCATATTTCCTTTTGTTGTTTTCTATGTTCGATCCTGAACTATATTTGCTTCAGACCTATGTTATGTATTTAGTTGTGAACTATTTAAATTCAGATAATTGTTATGGCAATTTTTTGAAATATGTCAAAAACTGGCAGAGTCCTAGCCGTGTCTAGACAGAATGGATCACCGCCACTGGGGCACTAGTAGAAAACAAGCTATCCGTCTGCGCCCGCCAACGGCATTAGTCCCGGTTCGTGGTGGAACCGGGACTAATGCTAGCTTGCGTCCCGGTTCGAGCGGGTCGGCCTGCCGCAGGGGGCGAGGCATGCATCCCGATTGGTGAGGTAGCATGCATCCCGGTTTGTAACACAAAGCGGTACTAAAGTGTGAGCGCCAGACACGTGGCCTGCCACACACCTTTAGTCCCGGTTTGTGTTACAAACCGGGACGTATGAGCCAGCCCTCTATAAATACGACGCCCCAGCCCTCTGCCTCCCCTCTGTTTTTCCTTGGTGGAAGGTGTGAGAGGTGTGCTAGTTTATTTTTTACTATGCATGCATGCGAGGTGTTTGATGAAATGTTTGAGTGAATGATCCCGTTCAATTTCTCACAGAACAAAAATATAGGAGGTGCCCGAGACGCACTTGAGCTTTCTCCTCTTTCTTTCCTCCTCGATCGAGGTTAGAAATCTTATATTTTCATATGTCATTGATACAATGCATGTGTCAATGTGAATTGGTAATTTCACTATTTATGATGTTCCGTTTTTGATAAACTTAATTATATGATGCAGATGAACGGTCGGGAATGGATGTACGGTTACCGGCGTGAACCCAGGTACATTAAAGGCGTGGATAAATTTATCGATATGGCTACGGTAAACAAAGAGAATGGTTTTATGCATTGTCCATGTGTTCAATGTCGGAACAACAAAGAGTACTATTCGTTGGAAATCATTCACAACCACCTTGTTATGAAAGGTTTCATGCCCATCTGTAATTGTTGGACCAAGCATGGGGAAAGAGGGGTGATGATGGAAGACAATGAAGAAGAAGATGATGATAACAACTATCAACATATGTTTCCTGAATACGGTGATACTGCAATGGAATACAATGAAGAGGAAGGAGGTGAAGAACGGGCATCAGATGAGCCCGCTAATGAACTTGGTAGGGTCATTTCTAATGCAAAGCGAGACTTTGAAACAGAAAATGAGAAGTTGAAGTTGGAGGGCATGTTAGAAGATCACAATAAATTGTTGTACCAAAATTGCAAAGATGGTAGCACAAAGCTCGATACCACACTGGAATTGCTGCGATGGAAGGCAGAGTGTGGTCTAACTGACTCCGCATTTGAAAAAATGCTGAAAATAATGAAGCCGAAGTTTCCAAAGCATAACGAACTTCCTGAGAGTACGTATGAAGTAAAGAAAACTCCCTGCCCTCTAGGATTATATGTGCAGAAGATACATGCATGCATTAATGACTGCATCCTCTACCGGTAAGGAGTATGAGAATTTAGATAAATGACCGGTATGCAATGCATTGCGGTATAAGATCAGACGAGATGATCCTGATGATGTTGAGGGAGAGCCCCCCGGAAGAGGGTTCCTTCTAAGGTTATGTGGTATGCTCCTATAATACCAAGGTTGAAACGCATGTTTAGAAACAAAGAGCATGCCAGGTTGTTGCGATGGCACAAAGAAGACCGTAAGAAATACGGGAAGTTGAGACACCCCGCTGATGGTTCGCAGTGAAGAAAAATCGAGAGAGACTTCCCGGACTTTGCAGGTGACACAAGGAACTTAAGGTTTGGTCTAAGTACGTATGGCATGAATCCTTTTGGGGAGCAGAGTTGCAGTCACAGCACCTTGCCTGTGACTCTATGTATCTACAACCTTCCTCCTTGGTTGTGCATGAAGCATAAGTTCATTATAATGCCGGTGCTCATCCAAGGCCCGAAGCAACCGGTCAACGATATTGATGTGTACCTAAGGCCATTAGTTGAAGAACTCTTACAACTATGGGGATAACCAGGTATACATGCATGGGATGAGAACAAACAGGAGCTATTTGACCTACAAGGGTTGCTTTTCGTAACCATCAATGATTGGCCTGCTCTTAGTAATCTTTAAGGACATACAAACAAGGGATATAAGGCATGCACGCACTATTTAGATAAGACCGAAGGTACATATTTGCATAAATACAAGAAGGTTCTGTACCTGTGGAATCAACGATTTCTTCCGACCAATCATCCTGTAAGAAAGAAAGGCAAGCATTTCAAAGGTGAGGCAGATCACCGGAAGAAGCATGAACTCCCTGCTGGTGATGATATATTTGGTATGGTCAAGGAAATAGAAGTAATCTTTGGAAAGGTTCCCGGTGGTCAATCAGTTCCGAACAACGTCGCTACCGGACATGCACCCATGTGGAAGAAGAAATCTATATTTTGGGAGCTGCCATATTGGAAAGTCCTAAATGTCCGCTCTTCAATCGACGTGATGCACATGACGAAGAATCTTTGCGTGAACCTGCTAGGATTCCTGGGCGTGTATGGGAAGACAAAAGATAGAGGACCAGCAAGTTATGAAATACCCAAAGACATGCATACACAGAACAAGACGGATAAAGGGCGTCACTTAAGTCGTGCCAGCTATGCTCTTACCAAAGCAGAGAATAAAATCTTTTTTGAAGTCCTTTACAGTATCAAGGTGACGTCTGGCTACTCATATAATATAAAGGAGATAATAAATATGATAGAGAAAAGTTCCAAAACCTGAAGTCTCATGACTGTCACGTGATTATGACGCAGTTGCTTCCGATTGCATTGAGGGGGCTTCTACCGAAAAATGTTCGAGTACCCATTGTGAAGTTGTGTGCATTCGTCAATGTAATATCTCAGAAGGTAATCAATCCAGATATTCTGCCAAGGTTACATAAGGATGTGGTATAATGTATTGTTAGTTTTGAGTTGGTGTTCCCACCATCCTTCTTCAATATTATGACGCATCTCCTGGTTCACCTAGTGGAAGAGATTTCCATTCTCGGTCCTGTATTTCTACACAATATGTTCCCCTTTGGGAGGTTCATGGGAGTCTTAAATAAATATGTTCATAACCGTGCTAGACCAGAAGGAAGCATCTCCAAGGGATATGGAATAGAGGAGGTCATTGAGTTTTGTGTTGACTTTATTCCTGACCTTAAATCGATTGGTGTTCCTGACTTGCGGCATGAGGGAATACTAAGTGGAAAAGGCACGCTGGAAAAGAAAAGAATTATATGTAGGTACGGGGAATCTTTCACTAAAGCACACTACATAGTTCTACATAATTCAACCTTGGCAGCTCCGTATATCGAGGAACACAAGAATATTGTACGCTCCAAAAACCCGGGGAATCCTGACTCATGGATTACAGATGAACACATGAAGTCTTTCGGCGGTTGGATGCGGACACATCTCTTAAATGACACCACTGTTGAAGATCAGCTATACTTGTTGGCCGCGTCACCATCTTCTACTATATTGAATTTCCAAGGGTACGGAATAAATGGGAATACATTCTACACGATCGCCGAAGATAAAAAGAGCACCAACCAAAATAGTGGTGTCCGCTTTGATGCAACCGACGAGAATGAACAAAAGGACACATACTATGGTTACATAGAGGAGATATGGTAACTTGACTATGGAGTCTCTTTTAAGGTCCCTTTGTTTCGCTGCAAATGGGTCAACCTGAATGGGGAAGGGGTAAAGATAGACCAGTTATATGGAATGACAATAGTGGATGATACGCCCAATTTGCATCACTATTCTATATACTAATTTACCTTTATTCATTGATGTTTTTCCTATTATGAGGTATGACTTATGACTTTTTCATCTGTTTATGCATGTTGGATGATTCTTGGAGGATGGACTGCCGGAGTCTGGATTCTGATGGAAAAGAAGGCGTTTCAGTGCAATTTTGCGAAGATCAAAAAATACTAGAAAAATATGGAAACATATTATTTTACCAGAAGACGAAGGAAGCCATAAGGAGGGACTAAGTGGGGCCTTAGTGGGCCCACACCCCCTAGGCGCGGACCCACCTAACCCCGCGCCTAGGGCAGGTGTGGCCCACCTGCCCGGCCTCCGACTCTGCCCCTTCGCCTATATCTTCCCTATGAAACCCTAATACCAGGGGAGCGACCACAGATAGATTTCCGCCGCCTCTGGGGGCGGAAAACACCGAGAGAGAAAGATCTCTCTGGTAGACAGATTCTTCCGGGGCAATTCTTTCCCGGAGAGGGGAGACCGTCGCCATCAACACCATCATCAAGCTAGGATTCATCGAGATCATCATCATCATCCACACCATCATCTCCACCAGCACCATCATCACCACTTCGTCCCGCTATAACAATTGTGTTGGATATTGCTTTAGTTCTTAGGGGAAACTTTCCCGGTGTTAATTACTATTGTAGTTGATGCTTGTGAATGGAACCATTGGATTATTGTTTATGTTCAGATTGTTATCCATTATCATATCATCCTTGATCTTGATCCATATGATGTATTGTGAGTAGTTCGTTTAGTTCTTGAGGACATTTGAGAAGTCATGTTGTTAGTAGTGAATCTGTGATGAGTTATTATTCAATGATTTAGTATTTAAGTTGTGGTGCTATTTTTCTAGTGGTGTCATGTGAACGTCGTCTACATGACACTTCACCATTTATGGGCCTAGGGGAATGCATTGTGTATTTGGATACTAATTGTGGGGTCGCTGGAGTGACAGAAACCTGAACCCCGTTAGGACACCTTTGCACAAGGGAGTGTAGGATCTCAGAGTTTAAGGCTGTGGTTAGAGTTATATCTTAATTACTTTCCTGTAGTTACGGATGTTTGCAGGGGGTTTAATCACAAGTATGTATTAGTCCTAGGAAGGGCGGTGTGTTAGCACAGTTTCACCCACACGACACTTACAAACACCAAAGAAGAATACTCAGCTATTTGAAAGCACTTGACAGAATTCTCATGTGTCCTCGAGAACGTTTCGTCCTTATAAGTATTTCCACCGGCTTGTCCTTTGCTAAGAAAGGATTGGGCCACTTTCTTAGTTTGTTCGTTACCTTTGTTACTTGCTCCTTGTTTTGTTGCCTTGTCATAAAACCACTAAAAATCCGTTTGCTAAGAATTCACAGGGATTTTCTGCTCCATACCACTATTTAGCACCTTCTACTCCTCGTTGGGATCGACACTCCTATTTATCGAAAGTACTACGATACACCCCCTATACTTGTGGGTCATCAGTGGATATCAACAATCTTGGTTATAGAGATGAACCATTCGTCCTAGCCAATGATGTGTCTCAGGTTTTCTATGTGAAAGACATGTCCTCCAGACCGAAAAAAAGAAAAAAAATAAGCAAACGAATACATCATATGATGAGCCAAAGCGTCACATAGTTCTTTCAGGGAAAAGAAATATCGTGGGAATCGAGGACAAGACAGACATGTCAGAAGATTATAATAAGTTTGATGAAATTCTGCCCTTTACAGTGAAAACTGACTCAAGCATTCTGTTAAGTAAAGAAGATGCTCCATGCTTACGTAAGAAGCGTTCATAAGGAAGGACGGTCAGCCGCATATTGTGAACCTAAATGCCATGAGACATGATAGCTCAATTTGTGAAGGATATTTTATGATGTTTGCAATTTTCCAAGTTTAATAAATGTATTGAGTGTTAGTCCCGGTTTGTGTCTAGACCGGGACTATAGGAGGGTCTTTAGTCCCAATTTTGTAGTCTCCGTTTTTAATATTAATAAATTTCTCGAGTGTTAGTCCCGTTTTGTGGCTGGACCGGGATTAAAGAGGGGGCCTTTAGTCCTGATTCGTAGAAAGACTTTCCTGATCTATGAAGAAGTTGTCCCGGTTCGTACTTACCGTTTTGAAAAATTATTTTTAGACTCGCAATATGTGGTTTCTTTAGAGATCCAATGAAAGTTCTAACGAGTCTCGTCCCCTATCTTCATGCACGCCGGTTCGACCTTAGTTCGAAAAGAGAACAATTCAAAACGGGCATAAGAAATTCAAAAAAGGTCCGAACAATGTAAATCCTTCGCGTGGTGTCATATTATGTGACATAGTTTCAAGGAAAAATACGAGACTTGGTATATTGATCATGTCTCGAAAAAACCTTCACACAATGACCTATCTTGTTCGAGGTTTCATGGCTTTCGGTCTAAATGACCAATGTTATGTGCTGAATAGCGGCATAGTTTGTGATATTGTGCGCATATTATGCATGTATGTGTACATTGGGATGGAGAAAAATGTTGCAGGAGTAAGTTTTCCTTTTCGTCGCACAGAAAAACCATTTTCCATTTTCCGAGCGCAAAAAATGGGTCATTTTGTGAAGCAACCACCAAAATGTTGTTTCAGAATGCTACCGTCCCATTTTTCTAAAATACTAGACCACCTTACATGGACTATATCCCAACCGGGACATCTCAAACCTTTTCGTCCATCCCGGGTGAAAAGGAAAAATGTCTGCCGAATCGGTAGGAAGTGGGTCTGGTTTGTACTACAGGTACATGACCTAACGCCCGCGATTTTTTGAAAAAAATCATTTTTAGACTCGTAATATGTGGTTTCTTCAGAGATCCAATGCAAGTTCTAACGAGGCTTGTCCCCTATCTTCATGCACGCTGGTTCGACTTTAGTTCGAAAAGGGAAAAATTCAAAACAGGCATAAGAAAATCAAAAAAGGTCCGAACAATGTAAATCCTTCACGTGGTGTTATATTATGTGACATAGTTGCAAGGAAAAATACCAGACTTTGTATATTGATCATGTCTCGAAAAAACCTTCACAAAATGACCAATCATGTTCGAGGTTTCATGGCTTTCGGTCCAAATGACCGATGTTATGTGCTGAATCGCGGCATAGTTTGTGATACTGTGCCCATATTATGCATGCATGTGGACATTGGATGGAGAACAGTGTTTCAGGAGGAAGTTTTCATTTTCGTCACACGGAAAAACCATTTTTCATTTTCCGAGCGCAAAAAACGGGTCGTTTTGTGAAGAAACCACCAAAGTGCAGTTTCAGAATGCTACCGTCCCATTTTTCTAAAATACTAGACCACCTTACATGGACTATCTCCCAACCGAGACATCTCAAACCTTTCCGTCCATCCCGGGTGAAAAGGACAAATGTCTGCCGAATCGGTAGGAAGTGGGTCCGGTTTGTACTACAGGTACATGATCTAATGATGGCGCCCAGCACTTGTCGTGGAACGCTTTGTTGGAAACCCCAAAAGCAAGGTGTGAAGCAGCACACCAGCAAGTTTTCCTCAGTAAGAAACCGAGGTTATCGAACCAGTAGGAGGAAAGAAACGTCACACAGGTGTTGCAAGCAACGCGGAGACCTGCACAACACAAACTCAAGACTTTGCCCCAACAAATTAGTGAGGTTGTCAAGCCCACCGGTTTGCTGTAACAAAGGATTAAACATATGATGTGGAAGGTAATGGTGGTTTGCAGCAAGTAAACAAGTAACAGTGTAAGATGTATCAATGGTAAAGATTGGACCGGGGTCCATAGTTCACTAGAGGTGCTCTCCTTAGATAAACAACATGGCATAAAGGGTGAACAAATTACAGCAGGGCAATTGACAGGAACTGAGCAAGGCATAACAATGCAATTACTAGTCATAAAGATCCTATGAGATTCGTTTGGGCAATACAACAAGATACATAGACCGCCATCCAACTGCATCTATGACTAGAAGTCCACCTTTAGGTTATCATCCGAACCCCCTCCAATATTAAGTTGCAAGCAATAGACTGTTGGAATTATGCCCTAGAGGCAATAATAAAGATGTTATTATTATAATTCTTATTCATGATAAAGTTTATATTCCATGCTAGAATTGTATTAAGCGAAAACTTTGATACTTGTGTGGTTTATGAACAACACCGTTTCCCTAGTATGCCTCTATGGACTAGGTCATTGATTAATGATGGTTAAGGTTTCCTAACCATGGACATGAGTTGTCGATTAATAATGAGATCATATCATTGGGAGAATGATATGATGTACATACCCAAATCAAGCAGAGCAATTGGATCGTGTCATCGTGTTCATCTTTGCGAAGCTTTTTCTTATGTCAAATATTGTATTCCTTAGACCATGAGATAATGCAACTCCCTGGTATCGGAAGAAAGCTTTGAGGTCATCAAACGTCATCCTATGAGAGGGTGAACATAAAGGTGTGTCTCAGGTGATCGGAAAGTACTTGTTGGGTTGTATGTGTCGAGATGGGATTTGTACCTCCCAAGTCGGAGAGATATACTTCGGGCCCACTCGGTAATCGATATCAACACCGCTTGCAAGCACGTGGCTAAGGAGTTAATAACAAAGTGATATCGGATTACGGAACAAGTAAAGTACTTGCTGTGAACGAGATTGAACTAGGTATGCCGATACCGACGATCGAATCTCGGGCAAGTAAAATATCGCGTGACGAAGGGAATATATATATGGGATTGATTGAATCCTGGCATCGTGGTTCATCCGATATGATCATCGATGAATGTCTGGGAGTCAATATGGGTTTCCAGACCCCGCTGTTGATTATTGATAGAAGATCATGTCTGCATATTCTCGAACCCGTAGGGTCACACACTTAACGTGTCTCGACGCTAGGATAGAATGGATAATTGGCTTATGAGTGTTTTTTCGGAGTCTCGGATGAGATCCAGTACGTCACGAGAGGTTCCGGAATGGTCCGGAGAATAAGATTCATATAAGGGAAAGCAGTTTTTGGATTTCGGAATTGTTTCGGATTGTTCGGTATTGTACCGAAAGCTTCTAGAACCTTCCGGAGTGGGACCAACGTGGCCCCACTTATCGGGAGGGGCGTGGGCCTACGAGGGAGTGCCCTGGCCGCATTGGGCCAGGGGAACAAGGCCCCATAGGCCCAGCCGGCCAATCCCTAGGGGAAACCCTAGGGAGAGCTTCTAGAAGGAGGGGGAAAACTTGCCCCCCACTCCAACCCTTGGGGCCGCCGCCCTAGGGCTTGGAGGAGGGGCCAAGGGGGCCGGCCAGCCCCCTATATATAGAGGGAAGGGGAGCAGCCCTCCTCCCCCATTCCTTCAACCCTAGCCGCCATACTGCTGCCCTCCAGATCTCTCTCTCCCGACTGCGCGTAGGCGAAGCCCTGTCGCAGAAACTCTCCACCTTTGCACCATGCCGTCGTGTTGTAGATCCAATCTATCTCTCCACCCCACTTGCTGGACCGAGGAAGGAGGAGACGTCGAGGTGTCGTACGTGTGCATCTCTCGGAGGCATCGCCACTTGCGGTGTTGGATCGGATCGGATCGCGAGGAGGAGAAGCTAGTACGAGTACATAAACCACGTTCCGTTAAACGTTCCGCTGTGCGAATCTTCAAGGGTATGAAGATCTCATCTATCCCCCTTCGTTGTTTGCATCTCCTAGATTAGATCTTGGCTTTCCCGTTCGCATCCGTAGAATTTTTTTGATTTACTATGCTTCGAAACCCTTCATAGACAACTGCTTTAAGCAAAGTGTGTAAGGTAAATAGTCCACATGTTCCATGAACAAGAGACTATTGTTTTCTCCCTAGTAGCAACAACACATCTACAACCGAAGAGATTATTGTCACTTCCCTTGGAAACTAGAGGTATGAACCCACTATTGAGCATAAATACCCCCTCTTGGAGTCACTAGCAACTACTTGGCCAAGATAGCTACTAACAACGGAGAGCATGCAAGATTACAAACAACACAGACATGATAGAATCATAAAGACAAAACCATTAATCAAACCAACATAATAATCTCAATATCCACCGGATCCCCGCAAACACAACATGCATGATTACAAATAGATTAGATCTTGAACATGAACGGAGCTCACAAGATCTATACATGAAAGAACAAAGGAGGAGATACAACCATCTAGCTACTACATGGACCCATAGTCCAAGGTGGAACTACTCACACATCATACCGGAGAGAAGGCCTTCTGTAGGGTTCGCAGCATAGAAAACAAAAAAATTCCTACGATGGGAACAACTATGTACCAAGATCTATCTCCTAGATACAAACAACGGGCGGATGTATATCCGTAGAGAACATACCCTTGAAGACCGACAAAGATTAACGAGTCCAAACTCGTGGTTGATGTAGACGATCTCTTGCCGATCTCAAGATCGAGAGGAAGTCCTAGCGCCGCAAAACAGCAGCGCATCCATGCTCGCACACACGTTCGAGGCACCGAGCAACCTCCGCCTCCTCGCTCCAGCGATGCAGCGGAAGCACAACTCTTTCTTGCCGAATAGCCACCGGGAACATGTATCTCGCTAGTCTGAGACCATGGGGGATAAATTCTAGAGGGGGAGAGAGATCCTTCACGAGGAGGTGTGTTGTGAGAGGAGGAGAGGGGGGCCTTTTATAGGGGAGAGGGGGGCACCCAAGGGGCATGGCGCCCAGCCATGGGGCTGCCCCCACCTCTTCCACATTAATGTGGGTGGAGCTCCCACTCAAAATGAAAAGCCTCCACTCCCATTAAAAAGCCTCCACTCAAAAATCCACTCACATGCATTAAATTTCCACCAAATTTAATGCAAGCTCTCATTTAAATAAAACTCTTTTATTTATTTATTCAGAATTTTGTTAATTACTTTAATTAACAAACATTCACATAAAACCCCTTGCTAGTATTCCATTTCACATGCAGAACCAGTTTCAGCAATTTCAATCGAAACAGTTTCGGTGTCTAGTGAAATAAATTCCTGCGCTTTCCTTTTCTTTTCGGCATGAAACTTTTGCTCCAATTGGATGTCGGTGTCTCTTAAGTGTGGCACCCTACGGTTCGCGAATAATGTTGACATGATCGAGACCCCTCTCAGATCAATAATCAGAAGCGGGATCTGGAGACCCATACTGACTCCCACACATTCAACGATGACTTTCTTGTGATCGTCGGAACCTTTTACGCTAGTATCTTAATCCCTTTGTTTCACGATATATTACATGTCCGAGATTCGATCATCGGTATCTCCATACCTAGTTTGATCTCGTTACTGACATGCACTCTTTTCTCGTTCCCGTGATATAACATTCTAGTGATCAAATCACTTGCTTGCAAGCTAACCAATGTGATATCACCGAGAGGGCCCAGAGTATATCTATCCGTCATCGGGATGAACAAATTCCACTCTCGATCCATGGGCCTCAACATAACACTTTAGTAGTTCTGAATCCATCTTTATAATCACCCTGTTACGGTGTGACGTTTGATGTTATCAAGAAACTCTTCCGGTGTAAGTGATTGACATGATCTCATGGTCTAAGGATTAGGATCACTTCGTAAGATGTTATAGCAATATAAACTCAATGACTTTGATCGTAATGCTATACTTCGGATGAATGTTCATCACACCATTACACTAATGTTGTGACCTCGTTATTAACAACATCCAATGTCCATGATCAGGAAACCTATGATCATCTTGTTAATCAACGAGTTAGTTTATAAGAGAGGCATAACTAGGAACTTTCTTTTGTTTATTAAACACACATGTATTAACTTTTCCATATTAATACAATTATAGCATGTAAAATAAACATTTATCATAAATAGGAATACGATAATAACCACTTTATTATTGCCTCTCGGGCATATTCCCTTCAGTCTCCCACTTGCACTAGAGACAATAATCTAGTTTGAAAACTTTGTGTATTGAACACCTATGGCTTTCTGGTGTTCCAAATACGCAATTGCAAGTGGTTAACATAATCTACGGATCTGACACTTCAGGTCCGTGTGTATTTGCATGTCTTTGCGTCTCCACGCATCACTCATTCTCCAATGAGATGGCATTGTATAAATTTGGTCTTTTGGTGAGACCTTTAGTTCCTTGGGGTTAAAACACATCGATACTATTGTCATACAATATATCTTTAGTGTTAGCCCGTTGCGAACCACACCTTAGTTTGATAACAAACTACTTGACACAAATTCCCTCCTTTGCTGCTACTATAGCAGTCATATACTTAGCCTTTTGTTGTAGTATTCGTCACAATGTCTTAACTTTGGAACTCTTCCAAATCCATCATGGAATCTCCTTTCCATTACATTGTGCCACCCATAGTTTAAATTGAGATAAACTTAATTTATATCTTGTGACAAAACTAGTATCAATGTAATGCTTTACAATGAACTATTTGTAATTGTTTGTCACCTCTACACAAATATATTCTTAGTTCTTCCAAAAGATCATAAGAATATCCTCACTATCGTCCAATGATCATTTTATGATTCATTCTGGTATATGCTCATAACACTTAGAGCATAGGACATATCTGGATGTGTACATATCATGGTATAATTGATCAAAACATTCTTGTGATTTTACTCATCAAGTGTCAAAGCACTTGAATCTTGTTTCACTTATCAAGTGTCAATACACTTGAATCTTGATTCAATTCCTTTCCATGCGACAAGAACCGTTTATTGTCGTTTCTATATTGAACTCCTTCAATATCTCATATATGTACGTTTGGCCCAACCATATTAGCGTCACCGTATATCCACTATAGACATTCATGCTAAATATTTGGGTTTTGCCTAAGTCTTTCATCAAAATGAAATCCTTAACCTTTGTCAATAAAAGATACATCATTTCTAATCAACAAGATGTCCTCCACATAATGTATTAGAAATATGTCTCAGCGCTCCCACTTAATTTCTTCAAAATGCAAGCATCTTCATCGTCTCCAGATGAAAAACTCATTTTTCATCATGGTGAAGATTCCAACTCCGCGATGCTTACTTCAACCATTGAAGTTTGCATGCCCTTTTAGCATCCTTTGAATTTAACAAAACCCTTTGGACCGTGTCATGTACACGTCCTAGGTAACCATTCTATTAGAAGAACTTTGTTTTGTTTATTCATCTACCATATACCAAATTATATGTAGTGGTTGCTACTTTAATCCGTTCAGACTAAATATCGCTATGAAAGATCAAATCTTGTCGTAGTCAACTCTTTGAACATTGTCATAAAATACTTTACAACATGTCGAATATTTCATAGATGTGAGACATCCATGTCTGTTTCTTTATAGATCCAAATACGACCGATAGGTTTTTACACCTTTCTGGAGGGTCTTCCAAGTTCAAAACTTGATTTCTCGTGTATGGAACTATCACGGATTTTATGGCTTCAAGCCATTTTACGGAGTCAGGGCCCAACATCGCTTCTTTGCATATAGTCGGTTCATCATTGTCAAACAATAATGATTTACTCTCAAATCTTAATCATTTGATTGTTTATCCGACCTTCTTGGTTCAATAGGAACTTTAGACCTCCGTGACCGCAATCTTTGAGGCACGTAATCCATGAGCATTTTGGCTGCCTCCGGAACATTTTCCGGCGCTGCGCAACTCAGCACATATAGCTAAGGTTCGTTAACCTTATCAAAGTTCTATTGTCCTTTTACGAAAAAATTCCTTTTTCAAGAAACTTCATGTTTCAAGCGACAAACCCCTTTGTCCTTGGTGTTATGGAGGAATAACCAATTGTTATTCGAAATAACCTACAAAGACATGCTTATCCGACTTCGGTTGTAAACATCTTACTTATGTTTAGCATACCAAAATTTAAGAAATGACAACTTGGGTTTTAACCCAAACCATAACTCATATGGTGTCATTTCAACGGATCAAGATGGAGCTCTTTTCAGTGTAAAAGCGGAAGTCTCTAAAGCTTTAATCTTTTTAAAACATAATGGCAGTTTTATAAATAACACCTTTGATCCAACCATGTCAAACAATGTTTCATTACAAATCTCAAACACTCCATACTCCTATGGTGTTTCGGGAGATGTAAATCTAGGTGTTTTTGCTAAACTTGCAACTCAAATAAATCCCTTCATGATAAAATCATAATTTATTTATTTTCTTGTTACACCTGTAACTCAAATAAATCCCTTTATGATAAAACCATAAATCATTTATTTTCTTGTTACAATGATTTTCCACTTCATCTTGAAAGTCTTTGAACGTTTTCAAATATTTCATACTTCTTTCTCATTAAGTGAACATTCACTCAAAATTCCGGAGAAAGCATATGAAGTTGAAATCCATCGCTTACGACTACACATTATGGACTACATACATCAATATGTATAAATTCCAATAATTTAGTCGTTCGTTCTTCTTTGGCCTTTGAACGAAGTTTTAATTATCCCGAGGAAAGTCTCACAAGCGTCACTTGATCAAATCAAAGACTCCAAAAATCCATGAATATGGAGATTCTTCATGTTTTCTTTACAATATAATTTAAACAGCGATGTCACTTTGTAAGTGATCTTTCAATCATTTGTCTTGCGACATTTTAGCATTAGGTTTTATGGATGTGATTTCTCCAACTAGATTTGTAAATCATCCATCTTATATGGAATACGGTAATTATTTGAACAACCTTTGTTCTCATAATACCTGATTCAAATAACAATTATTAAAACAAATCTTGAAGTCAAGCTTTGATGTCAACGAGAAATACAAACAACGATTTGTTTATTTTCGATGAACATCATCACATATTCTCTTGCTAGTTACTTAGGCCATTGTGGTACATGAATTGCGTCGTTCCGTATGAAATTTCAGACCAACCAATTCGGTATCCAATACCCAAGAACCACATTATTTAACAAGCAAAGAATACAACCATAACATGTATATCATATATATACCTAAATTGGATATTTCCAATCTTTTCTTTTCTGCCAAATATATTTTATAGATTCGCTTTCAGCATTTCCTTTTCCTTTTTAAAAGAATCTATCAACACCAAAAGTGGCGCCATATACATGACACATAGTCCAAAGTGTGTGTATTCAAATAATAATACCTTTGGACTTGCACATTGAAGTAGATCACCATCATCAAAATGATCGGTATTCTTTCAAAATCCATTCTTTAGTAATCTTTTAGTGTAGTAAACACTTTACATACATCTTCTATTCATCCTTATCATGACGACTTTCATGATCAAGCTACTGTAGCTTATAAAGGCGAATCGTGAGTATAACATTACTTTCCAAAACCCTTTTGGATGATTAGGATGTCTAGCATCTCCAACCTTTGTAAATTCTCATCCAATATGAGAACATATATTATAATCTATCATATTGCAACCAAAACATTGTTTCAGATATCGTTATATCTGCCACACATGATGGTTTCTGAAACAATTCTTTCAGCTCCTAGATAAACTTGATATTAAAAAAAATCAAGTATCATGGAGGCAAACATGATACTTAAGATACTAACACTGGAATTGTTACTCTCGATTTAATACCAACTATTAAATTTCACGGAGTAAATAGAGTTTGCTGAAAGTTTGCAATAGGACTTAAACTTTAGATTGACACTCAACACAATACGTTACCAATTTGTAAAGTATATATCCAGAATTTTATAGTTCTATCATCTCAATTACAACTAAGCATAAGGTGGTGAACGAATGCCAATAATTACAAGAAATTATGCAAATTCACTTTGATTTAATTTATGATAAATTGAGTTCTACTAATCCAAATTAGAAATGAACTCCCACTCAAAAACGACATCCCTCGTGTCTTTTTGGTGATTACATGAACCAAATCCACTACACCAAGTCCGATCATCACGTGAGTCGGTGTAGCTTCAAAGGCGAGCATCCATATGGTCATCATATCAAAACATATGACTCATGCTTAACCTTTCGGTCCGTGTTCCGAGGCCATGTCTGTACATGCTAGGCTCGCCAAGTAAGAACCTTAGTATTCGCGTGTGTAACTGTCTTACACCCGAGATATGCTCATGGATTCAAGTACACCCGATCATCACGTGATGTCTTGAAGCGACGAAACATTGTTGGTGCATACTTAAGGAAGAACACATTCTTATCTTGATATCTAAATGAGGGATCATCTTATTATGCTAATAAAACGCCAAACAAGCAATATAAGATGCAATCAAAACATCACATGTTTATAAGTGAAATGATATGGTTCCCGTATATGATCTCCATCATGTGCACCGTGGTATGATCACTATCATACCTTGATGTGTAAGGCCAAGGTCTATGGAACTTACACGCTATGTGTGTTGTAAGAGTATCATCACATACTTCTACTTACAACATCACCATATCATAACACTAGCCCAGCAACAATCTAAACTAGACGCCTCTAATTTATCCATTGCAAGTTTTACGTGGCTTAGGGCTTTCGAAGATAGAACCGTTCTTACCTATGAACATGAACCACAACGAGGATAACCAAATTGTTGACAACTCGTTGCAAATTAGATATTGACTATAGTAGGAGAGACAGACACCCACTAGCCACTTATGCAAAACTAGTTGCATGTCAAGCGTGGAACAGGTCTCATGTGCGAGGACATGTAAAGTTTGTCCGGGCCGCTTCATCCCACTATGCCACCAATATCCAAAGTACAACTAAGAAGCAATAAAATGATCATCATCGCCCACATACTCATATGTGTACTACCCATGCAAAGTATCTACGCATAGATCCGGCTCTGATACCACTGTAGGGTTCGCAGCATAGAAAACAAAAAAATTCCTACGATGGGAACAACTATGTACCAAGATCTATCTACTAGATACAAACAACGGGCGGATGTATATCCGTAGAGAACATACCCTTGAAGACCGACAAAGCTTAACGAGTCCAAACTCGTGGTTGATGTAGACGATCTCTTGCCGATCTCAAGATCGAGAGGAAGTCCTAGCGCCGCAAAACTGCAGCACATCCGTGCTCGCACACACGTTCGAGGCACCGAGCAACCTCCGCCTCCTCGCTCCAGCGATGCAGCGGAAGCACAACTCTTTCTTGCCGAATAGCCACCGGGAACATGTATCTCGCTAGTCTGAGACCATGGGGGATAAATTCTAGAGGGGGAGAGAGATCCTTCACGAGGAGGTGTGTTGTGAGAGGAGGAGAGGGGGGCCTTTTATAGGGGAGAGGGGGGCACCCAAGGGGCATGGCGCCCAGCCATGGGGCTGCCCCCACCTCTTCCACATTCATGTGGGTGGAGCTCCCACTCAAAATGAAAAGCCTCCACTCCCATTAAAAAGCCTCCACTCAAAAATCCACTCACATGCATTAAATTTCCACCAAATTTAATGCAAGCTCTCATTTAAATAAAACTCTTTTATTTATTTATTCAGAATTTTGTTAATTACTTTAATTAACAAACATTCACATAAAACCCCTTGCTAGTATTCCATTTCACATGCAGAACCAGTTTCAGCAATTTCAACCGAAACAGTTTCGGTGTCTAGTGAAATAAATTCCTGCGCTTTCCTTTTCTTTTCGGCATGGAACTTTTGCTCCAATTGGATGTCGGTGTCTCTTAAGTGTGTCACACTACGGTTCGCAAATAATGTGGACATGATCGAGACCCCTCTCAGATCAATAATCAGAAGCGGGATCTGGAGACCCATACTGACTCCCACACATTCAACGATGACTTTCTTGTGATCGTCGGAACCTTTTACGCTAGTATCTTAATCCCTTTGTTTCACGATATATTACATGTCCGAGATTCGATCATCGGTATCTCCATACCTAGTTTGATCTCGTTACTGACATGCACTCTTTTCTCGTTCCCGTGATATAACATTCTAGTGATCAAATCACTTGCTTGCAAGCTAACCAATGTGATATCACCGAGAGGGCCCAGAGTATATCTATCCGTCATCGGGATGAACAAATTCCACTCTCGATCCATGGGCCTCAACATAACACTTTAGTAGTTCTGAATCCATCTTTATAATCACCCTGTTACGGTGTGACGTTTGATGTTATCAAGAAACTCTTCCGGTGTTAGTGATTGACATGATCTCATGGTCTAAGGATTAGGATCACTTCGTAAGATGTTATAGCAATATAAACTCAATGACTTTGATCGTAATGCTATACTTCGGATGAATGTTCATCACACCATTACACTAATGTTGTGACCTCGTTATTAACAACATCCAATGTCCATGATCAGGAAACCTATGATCATCTTGTTAATCAACGAGCTAGTTTATAAGAGAGGCATAACTAGGAACTTTCTTTTGTTTATTAAACACACATGTATTAACGTTTCCGTATTAATACAATTATAGTATGTAAAATAAACATTTATCATAAATAGGAATACGATAATAACCACTTTATTATTGCCTCTCGGGCATATTCCCTTCACCTTCGGGATGATCTCCCCTCCGGCAAGGTGCCGGGAAGAACTTCAGATCCCCTCTGGTAGGGTGCCGGGAAGTCCTTGTCACTATAAGTATTTGCATATCATTGAGAACCGCCAACGGGGTACCCCTTGCACATGGTACAGGAGCTTTTCCATAACCAAAATGACAAGGCAAGCAGACAATAAGCATCTCAACAATCTTTTTATTTACCATATGCATAGCTTTTTTATTGAGGATGCTTCATAGATAGCTCATTATGGTGATGCTGCAAGTTTCCACCATGATTAGGCATGGCTTAGGCATGGCTTAGGCTAGCGGCCCAGGCGTTTCTCTAACACAGGATACAAACTCCATGGACTTACAAGTTCCCTCTTTATTTTACACGATGACATCCATAGACAAAAGAGCATGATATCAACTGAGTACAAAGTACAAGTGCAATGTTGAAAATGTTCCCCGTGATAGCACGGTTCTGCTAATTCCAACTTATAAGTTCAAGCATATACAACAAAGTTGTCACAATGGTTCAAGTTTATTAGGGGAAAAGAATATCAAGTGTGCCATCAAGTTCGTGAGGGCTTTAATCACTAAGTTTTCACATAACAAAATAGTTTTTAATTGGAAGATAGTTGAAAACAAGAATATACTTGGAATGGTGTAACACACCATGCATAGGAGTTTATAGTGGACACTTTGGAAAAACTTGGTTTCTTGGGAGTTGGAAGCATGAGTAGAGCTTACTCATACAAGTGGAGGTTAGCAAAAGACTGGGAGCAACCAACTAAGAGAGCAATAATGGCCATAATCATGCAGTGCAACAAAGCATACTAATCAAAGAAGAGAATGGTACTACAAGTCAAGGACTAAATGATCATAGAGGCTAATGGTGACTTGTCATAGTCATAACATGGTGTGAGCATGTGCCAAGTCAGCCCAAGCAAAGCATCAAAGGAGAATACCACAATACTATGTTTTTGCATGCTAAAACAACGCATAATTTCTTCAAGGCACACTAAGAAATCCCAATTGTTTGGAACAAGACATGACATAGCAATAATCACTAAGCATAAGATCAAAACAACACCTAGCATGTCATGCTAAAGTATAAGTCACAGTCAATGCAAGCTCCTCTTGCATTTCAAGCAAGAACTTACTACTCCTTTCCAACACCAAGCAAACTTATTTGCAAAAAAATACAGCGAGAACGGGGGTCCAAACTACTCAAGAAAACTAAACAAACTAATCAAGGCAAATGAAAACTAAGACGCCCCAAGAACAACACAACTGTGCATGAAACAATAAAAATGAAGTGTCTAGAAAGACCTGAGCTTTATATTGATGAAGAAGGGGATGCCTTGGTCATCCCCAAGCTTTAACGCTTGTACCTCTTGGATATTTCTTGGGGTGATACCATGGTGGCATCCCCAGGCTTGAGCTTTTGTCAATTCTTCATCTCATTGCATCATTCTCTTTATATACCTGAAAATTTTCCTTCATACAAAACTTCACACAATCTTCATTAGCAACATTAGCTTGTTCAAAAGATATTAGACCTCTGGTAAAGATTTGAAACAGTAAGGTTTTTCACTAAAAACACAAGCTACTGTAGTAACTCCTTCAAAAAGCTCAATTCACCTATAGAGAACTCAAAAAGGAATCAATAAGAAGCAAATGCAAATAATGGCAGAAATCTGTCAAAACAGACCAGCAGGTAGGAACCGATTTTTTCGAACATCTTCTGTTCCTCAAATCAAAAAGTGTTGAACTAACTAAAGTTAGCGAACATACTAGATTTATTCTTAAATTTTCAGCTCAATCCGAGTTACAAAGACTCCTCACGATTTTTTTGGTGGAGGACAGAAATCTGTTTCGGGACAGCAACTCCCCAAATCTTACTTCCCTCTCATTAGAGGTCATTCTTGTCACAAAAAGCAAACAAAAAGGATAAGGAGAGGTCATTACAGAAGTAATAACTTCCAAGACTCAAGGAAACTCTTGGGTTATCTCCCAACAAGTACTTTTCTTTAACGCTTTTAAGTTAGGCACAAGAAGCAAGAAGAATCAAGTATTTTCAAATGAAGAATTGCCCCTCTTGTTCTTTCCTTTCTTACCTTTCTTCTTCTCTTTAGGGAAGATGTGATTGCTTACCGGAGGAGCAAAGTGCATAATGCATTTTCCCACATCTATTACTGCTCCAAAGTGTTTCAGTAGGGATCTTCCAAGTGTAATCTGTCCCTTGCCTACACATTCAATAACAAGATAATCAGTAGACACCATTTTCCCTGAGATTTTTGTAAACACACCTTCGGCTATTCCAATGGGAAATATAGTGGCATTGTTGGTAAGAGAGATTTCCTCTCCTCCTTCAGCAAGCCCCCAAAGACTCAAGGAATCATAAATATCTTTAGCATGAGGCAAAATTCAGACATGATATCACAGCGAGCATCAAAAAGTGTAGTGTTTATTGAGACTTTGATTGTGGTAAACCACTTTGAAGGCTCAGAATTTATGGGAACATAATCATGGTAAGCCCTAAGTGTGTGATAGCAACTACATATAGCAGCAATACTAGTCTCAAGAGTGTTCAACCTGGCAAAAATATTTGTGAAAGCGGAATCAGATTTGCCAGTTGTACCATAAATCATGATTAATTTTTCTATGGCATCAAAATCTTCATCCTCGATACAAAGCAAGAAATCTTTCTCAGACACGGCATCCAAAGCATATCTATAACTAAGAGCAATACCGCGGTAGCCCTAGAGGCAATAATAAATGTGGTTATTATTATATCTTTGTGTTTATGATAAATGTTTACATTCATGCTATAATAGTATTAACAAGGAAACATTGATACTTGTGTGATTTGTAAACTTAATTTGAAGTCCCTAGTATAGCCTCTATACATCACTAGCTTGTTGGTTGATAAATGATTGTGGTTTCCCTATCATGAACATTGAGATGTTATCAACAACAAGATCATATCGTTAGGATAATGATATGGTGGACATACTCCTATAGATAAGCGTAGCATAAAGATCAAGTCATTTTAATAGTTCAATTGCTATATGCTTTCTGAAACATAGTAACCTAATTCCTTCGACCGTGAGATCATGCATATCACCTTTACCGGATGGATGCTTTGATGACATCAAACACCACACCGTAACTGGGTGGCTATAAAGGTGGCATTGAGTGTTCGGAAAGTATTGGTTGAGACACATGGATCAAGAGTGGGATTTGTCCATCCATATGACGGATAGATATACTCTGGGCCCTCTCGGTGGAATGTCATCCAATTAGCTTGCAATCATGTGACTGGCTCACAAGGCATCACATATCACGGGAACGAGAAAAGAGTACTTATCGGTAACGAGGTTGAACTAGGTATGCAGAGATACCGACGATCATAACCTCGGATAAGTAAACTATCATGAGACAAAGGGAAATTGGTATCGTATGTAAGTGGTTCATTAGATCGCAAAGTAATCGTAGAAATATGTGGGAGCCATATGAATTTCCAGATTCCTCTATTGGTTATTGTTCGGAGAAGTGTCTCGATCATGTCCGCATAATTCACGAACCGTAGGGAGACACACTTAAGGATTCGACGTTGTTTGAGTAGTTATGGTATTATGAGAAAGAGACTGAATGTTGTTCGGAGTCTCGGATGGGATCCGGGATATCACGAGGTGATCCGGAATAGTCCGGAGAATAAGATTCATATAAGGAAAGTCCCGTTTCGGAGTTCGGGAATGATTCCGGTGTTTTCATCGGGAATGTTCTAGAAGGTTCCGGAATGTCCGGCACTAAGGGGTACATGAATGTGTCATTGCATGTTGGAATGATTGCATCATGTACTAAGTGTCATCGCTGTTCCAAATAAAGGATTAATTCAAATCCTAGTTTGAAAAGTCAAATAGCTAGTTTGAAAAGTCAAACGGCTAAAATTGGAAAGAGGAAAAGAGGAGGAAGGGGGAAACCGAGTTGGGGAGGAGTTCCCTCCTCCAACCGGCGGCCCACCTCCAAGTCGAGTTGGGGAGGGACTCCTCTCCCTCCCCTTGGCGTGGCCGGCCCCTCCACCTATATAAGGAGGGGCAGGTCTCCCTCCTCTAGACACACAAGTCCCTCACCTTAAACCCTAGAAGCTGCATAGCCGCCACCACCACCTAGGGTTTTTGCCCTAGCCGCCAACTTGGGGGTCCCCGGAACCCTAGCCGCCGACTCTATCCCCTCCTCCTTGGTGTGTCTAAACCCTAGATCACCGAGGAGCTCTCTCATACTCCACCATACTCGCTCCGGCTTAAGGCGAAGCCCTGCGGGATTTCTCCTCTACTTCCGGTACCACGCCGTTGTGCTGCCGGAATCGCGAGGAGAGTGCTACAACCTCCGCTGCCTACTGGAACAAGGGAGAGGAAGGTCTTCGTCGAGTACCGAACGTGTGACCGACTGCGGGAGCGCTGCCGGAACGCAGCGCCGGAAGGATCGTCTACGCGATCTTGAGATCGGGAAGAGTAGGACTACATCACCCACGAGAATCCGCTCTCGTTAAACACTTTGGAATCTTCGAGGGTAAGTTATTCCATCGACTCGTTGCTACAATCTAGTAGATAGATCTTGGCTTGTTTGTTTGTATGCGATAGAAATTTTTTGTTTTCCATGCTACGAATCCCTACAGTGGTATCAGAGCCGTGTCTATATGTAGATCTGTTGCACGAGTAGAACACAATGGTCATTGTGGGCATTGATGTTTTTATTGTCGATTGCTTCTTGTGTACTTTGCATCTTGCGGTATGTTGGGATGAAGCGGCCCGGGCTAACCTTACATGACATCGTTCATGAGACTTGCTCCACGCTTGACATGCAACTTGTATTGCATAAGTGGCTTTGCGGGTGCATGTTTCTCCTAGCATAGTTAAGATCCAATTTACAACGGGTGATTAACAATACTAGTATCAATGTTGTGGTTCTTGTTCGTAAGTTAGAACGACACTTACTGAAAGCCCCAAACCACGTAAAATATGCAAAGAAAGTAGAGGCGTCTAACTTTGTTTTGCAGGGGTGTGCAGTGATGTGATATGGCCATGATTGTGATTATATTTGATGTATGCAATGTTCCTTATTGTAAGTTGGCAACCGGCAGGAGCCATATGGTTGTCTTTAATTTATGTTAAGACCCGCGTGTCTATTCAAAGTAGTTGTAATAGTTGAAGCCGGTGGACAACAACCATGGAGAGGCGTCATTGACCTTGATGCAATGCCAGTGATGATGGAGATCATGTTCGTGCTAGAAGATGGAGATCGGAAGCACAAAGAAGAAAGGCCATATCATATCACATATTATAAATTGCATGTGATGTTAATCCTTTATGCATCTTGTATTGCTTAGTAGACGACGGTAGCATTATAAGATGATCCCTCATGCACATGAATTTCAAGTCATAAAGTGTTCACCCTTAGTTAGCACCGTTGCTAAAGCTTGTTGTTTCGAAGCACCACGTGATGATCGGGTGTGTTAGATTCCGCAAGTGTATACAACGTGAGCAAGCCAGATTTGCTCATGCGGAAACTAAGGTTTGATCTTGACGAGCCTAGCATGTACAGACATGGTCTCGGAACACGGATCACTGAAAGTTAAAGCATGAATCATATAGTAGATATGATGAACATGACGATTGTTCGCCATTGAAACTATATCAACTCTCGTGATGATCGGTGTTGATGTAGTGGATTTGGTTCGTGTGATCACTAAAACAATGTGAGGGATGTTGTTTTGAGTGGGAGTTCACCTAGATTAACTTTATTATTAATTTGAACTCAATTTGTCATAAACTTAGTCTAAACTATTGCAAATATGTTGTAGATCAATGGCAGCCCCTACCATCAATTTTAATGCGTTCCTAGAGAAAGAAAAGTTGAAAAACAATGGAAGCAACTTCGCGGATTGGTTCCGCAATTTGAGGATTGTCCTCACAGCTGGTAATTTGACCTATGTGCTGGATGCACCGCTGGGTGACCCACCTGCAGCTGATGCTTCCGATGAAGTAAAGAATGTTTACCTCGCTCGGAAGAATCAGTACTCCATAGTTCAGTGTGCTATCTTGTATGGTTTGGAATCGGAGCTTCAGAAAAGGTTTGAGAATTCAGACCCATATGATATTGTCGAGGATCTCAAATTGATTTTTGAGTATCATGCGGCAATTGAAAGTTATGAGGCTTCTGAAAAGTTCTTTAACTACAAGATGGAAGAGGGCAGCTCCGTCAGTGAGCATGTGCTTAAGATGTCTGGGCACGCAAACAAACTTTAAAGCTTGGGTATAGTGATTCCTAATGCTTTGGGGATTTACCGTGTCCTCCAATCACTACCACCAAGTTACAAGAACTTTGTGATGAACTACAACATGCATAACATGAACAAGCAGTTGCCAGAACTGTTTGCTATGTTAAAGTCTGCAGAAGTGGAGATCAAGAAAGAGCACCAAGTGTTGTTGGTCAATAAGACCACCAAATTCAAGAAAGGCAAGTCTAAGCAAAAAGGACACTTCAAGAAGGGTGGTAAGAAAGTTACCACGCCGGCGAAGAAGACCAAGGCTGGACCCAAGCCTGATACTGAGTGCTTTTACTGCAAGGGAGAAGGTCACTGGAAGCGGAATTGCCCAAAGTACTTGGCGGATTTGAAGAATGGCAACATCAAGAAGAAAGGTATATCTGATATACATGTTATTGATGTGTATCTCACTAGTACTCGTAGTAGTGCCTGGGTATTTGATACTGGTTCGGTTGCTCATATTTGTAACTCGAAACAGGTGCTGCAGAATAAACGGAAGCTAGCGAAGAACGAGGTGACGATGCGCGTGGGAAACGGATCAAAGGTTGATTTGATCGCGGTCGGCACGCTACCCCTTCATCTACCATCAGGATTAGTTTTATACTTAAATAATTGTTATTTGGTGCCTGCGTTGAGCATGAACATTATATCGGGATCTTGTTTATTGCGAGACGGTTACTTGTTTAAGTCCGAGAATAATGGTTGTTCGATTTATATGAGTAATATGTTTTATGCACATGCACCTTTGATAGATGGTCTATTCTTATTGAATCTCGATAGTGTAAATACACATATCAACAACATTGAGGCTAAACGGTTGAAATCGAGCGATAACTCGACCTATATGTGGCACTGTCGTCTTGGTCACATTGGAGTGAAGCGTATGAAGAAACTCCATTCCGATGGACTTCTTGAATCACTTGATTTCGAATCACTTGATAGATGCGAAGCATGTCTGATGGGTAAAATGACTAAGACTCCATTTTCTGGTATGATGGAGCGAGCTACGGACTTATTGGAAATCATACATACCAATGTGTGTGGTCCAATGAGTGTAGCATCGCGCGGTGGTTATCGTTATGTTCTTACCTTCACGGATGATTTGAGTAGATAAGGGTATATCTATTTCATGAAACATAAGTCCGAAACTTTCGAGAAGTTTAAGGAGTTTCAAAGTGAGGTAGAGAATCAACGTAACAAGAAGATTAAATTTCTGCGTTCTGATCGTGGAGGTGAATATCTAAGTTACGAGTTTGGCGAGCATTTGAAGAAATGCGGAATACTTTCACAATTGACACCGCCGGTAACACCACAGCGTAATGGTGTGTCCGGACGTCGTAATCGAACTCTCTTAGATATGGTTCGTTCTATGATGTCACTTACAGATTTACCGCTATCATTTTGGGGTTATGCATTAGAAACAGCCGCGTTCACTTTAAATAGGGCACCGTCTAAATCCGTTGAAACAACACCGTATGAATTATGGTTTGGGAAGAAACCTAGATTGTCGTTCCTTAAAGTTTGGGGATGCGAAGCCTATGTAAAGAAGTTACAGCCGGACAAGCTTGAACCCAAAGCGGAAAAATGCGTCTTCATAGGATACCCGAAGGAAACTATTGGGTATACCTTCTATCATAGATCCGAAGGCAAAATATTCGTTGCCAAGAATGGATCCTTTCTAGAGAAGGAATTTCTCTCGAAAGAAGTGACTGGAAGGAAAGTAGAACTCGACGAGGTTGTCGAACCTTCTCTCGAAATTGCGAGTAGCGCAGCACCGGAAGAAGTTCCTGTGGTGCCTGCACCAATTAGAGAGGAAGCTAATGATGATGATCATGAAACTTCGGTTGAAGTTGCTAAAGAGCCTCGGAGGTCAACGAGAACTCGTACCACTCCAGATTGGTATGATCCCGTTATGAGTGTCATGTTGGTGGACAACACCGATGACCCCGAGACATATGAGGAAGCGATGATGAGCCCAGATTCCAATAAATGGCAAGAAGCCATGAAATCCGAGATTGGATCCATGTACGAAAACCAAGTATGGACTTTGGTGGACTTACCGGATGGCCGGAAGGCTGTCGAGAACAAATGGATTTTCAAGAAGAAAACAGATGCTGATGGTAATGTTACTGTCTATAAAGCTCGACTTGTCGCCAAAGGGTTTCGACAAATTCAAGGAGTTGACTACGATGAGACTTTCTCACCAGTAGCGAAGCTAAAGTCTGTGAGGATTATGTTAGCAATCGCTGCATATTATGATTATGAGATATGGCAGATGGATGTCAAAACAGCATTCCTCAATGGAGACATTGATGAAGAGTTGTATATGATGCAACCCAAAGGTTTTGTCGATCCTAAAGATGCTAACAAGGTATGCAAACTTCAACGGTCCATTTATGGATTGAAGCAAGCATCCCGAAGTTGGAATCAATGTTTTGATAAGGTAATCAAAAGTTTTGGTTTTATACAAACTTATGGAGAAGCTTGTATTTACAAGAAAGTGAGTGGGAGCTCTGTAGCATTCTTAATACTATATGTGGATGACATATTGTTGATTGGGAATGATGTAGACCTTCTTAATAGTGTCAAGGAATATTTGAATAATAGTTTTTCAATGAAGAATCTTGGTGAAGCAGCTTACATATTAGGCATAAAGATTTATAGAGATAGATCGAAACGCCAAATATCATTGTCACAGAGTACATATTTGGACAAAGTTCTAAAGAGGTTTGGAATGGAAGATAGCAAGAAAGGGTTCTTGCCCATGTTGCCCAATACGACCTTGAGTAAAACTCAAGGTCCGACATCGGCAGAAGATAGAGAAAGGATGAGTAAGACTCCCTATGCCTCAGCCATAGGATCTCTAATGTATGCCATGCTATGTACTAGACCCGACATTGCATATGCTGTTAGTTTGACTAGCAGATATCAAAGTGATCCAGGAGTGGATCATTGGACAACGGTCAAAAACATCCTTAAGTACTTGAGAAGAACTAAGGATATGGTTCTTTCTTATGGAGGTGATGAACAACTCGTTGTTAATGGTTACACCGATGCTAGTTGGAACATCGATCCGGATGATTCTAAATCACAATCTGGATACGTATTTATTTTGAATGGTGCAGCAGTTAGCTGGAGGAGTGGAAAGCAAAGCGTTGTGGCGAGATCTTCAACTGAATCGGAATACATGGCTGCTTCGGAGGCTTCACAAGAAGCGATATGGATGAAAGAGTTCATTACAGAGCTGGGTGTGGTTCCTAGTGCGCTGGACCCAATGTCTATCTACTGTGATAACATGGGCGCCATAGCCAATGCGCAAGAACCAAGGTCACACAAGAAGCTGAAGCACATCAAGCTACGTTTTCACGCTATTCGAGAACATATCCAAGATGGGGATATAAATATTTGCAAAGAACACACAGATCAGAATGTGGCGGATCCGTTGACTAAACCTCTCCCGAGGGCAAAACATGACCAGCACCAAACTGCCATGGGTGTTCGGTATATTACCATGTAATCTAGATTAGATGACTCTAGTGCAAGTGGGAGACTGTTGGAGATATGCCCTAGAGGCAATAATAAATGTGGTTATTATTATATCTTTGTGTTTATGATAAATGTTTACATTCATGCTATAATAGTATTAACAAGGAAACATATATACTTGTGTGATTTGTAAACTTAATTTGAAGTCCCTAGTATAGCCTCTATACATCACTAGCTTGTTGGTTGATAAATGATTGTGGTTTCCCTATCATGAACATTGAGATGTTATCAACAACAAGATCATATCGTTAGGAGAATGATATGGTGGACATACTCCTATAGATAAGCGTAGCATAAAGATCAAGTCATTTTAATAGTTCAATTGCTATATGCTTTCTGAAACATAGTAACCTAATTCCTTCGACCATGAGATCATGCATATCACCTTTACCGGATGGATGCTTTGATGACATCAAACACCACACCGTAATTGGGTGGCTATAAAGGTGGCATTGAGTGTTCGGAAAGTATTGGTTGAGACACATGGATCAAGAGTGGGATTTGTCCATCCATATGACGGATAGATATACTCTGGGCCCTCTCGGTGGAATGTCATCCAATTAGCTTGCAAGCATGTGACTGGCTCACAAGGGATCACATATCACGGGAACGAGAAAAGAGTACTTATCGGTAACGAGGTTGAACTAGGTATGCAGAGATACCGACGATCATAACCTCGGATAAGTAAACTATCGTGAGACAAAGGGAAATTGGTATCGTATGTAAGTGGTTCATTCGATCGCAAAGTAATCGTAGAAATATGTGGGAGCCATATGAATTTCCAGATTCCTCTATTGGTTATTGTTCGGAGAAGTGTCTCGATCATGTCCGCATAATTCACGAACCGTAGGGAGACACACTTAAGGATTCGACGTTGTTTGAGTAGTTATGGTATTATGAGAAAGAGACCGAATGTTGTTCGGAGTCTCGGATGGGATCCGGGATATCACGAGGTGATCCGGAATAGTCCGGAGAATAAGATTCATATAAGGAAAGTCCCGTTTCGGAGTTCGGGAATGATTCCGGTGTTTTCATCGGGAATGTTCTAGAAGGTTCCGGAATGTCCGGCACTCCGGAGGGGAAGGGGTACATGAATGTGTCATTGCATGTTGGAATGATTGCATCATGTACTAAGTGTCATCGCTGTTCCAAATAAAGGATTAATTCAAATCCTAGTTTGAAAAGTCAAATAGCTAGTTTGAAAAGTCAAACGGCTAAAATTGGAAAGAGGAAAAGAGGAGGAAGGGGGAAACCGAGTTGGGGAGGAGTTCCCTCCTCCAACCGGCGGCCCACCTCCAAGCCGAGTTGGGGAGGGACTCCTCTCCCTCCCCTTGGCGCGACCGGCCCCTCCACCTATATAAGGAGGGGCAGGGCTCCCTCCTCTAGACACACAAGTCCCTCACCTCAAACCCTAGAAGCTGCATAGCCGCCGCCACCACCTAGGGTTTTTGCCCTAGCCGCTGACTTGGGGGTCCCCGGAACCCTAGCCGCCGGCTCTAGCCCCTCCTCCTTGGTGTGTCTAAACCCTAGATCACCGAGGAGCTCTCTCATACTCCACCATACTCGCTCCGGCTTAAGGCGAAGCCCTGCGGGATTTCTCCTCTACTTCCGGTACCACGCCGTTGTGCTGCCGGAATCGCGAGGAGAGTGCTACAACCTCCGCTGCCTGCTGGAACAAGGGAGAGGAAGGTCTTCATCGAGTACCGAACGTGTGACCGACTGCGGGAGCGCTGCCGGAACGCATCGCCGGAAGGATCGTCTACGCGATCTTGATATCGGGAAGAGTACGACTACATCACCCACGAGAATCCGCTCTCGTTAAACACTTTGGAATCTTCGAGGGTAAGTTATTCCATCGACTCGTTGCTACAATCTAGTAGATAGATCTTGGCTTGTTTGTTTGTATGCGATAGAATTTTTTTTGTTTTCCATGCTACGAATCCCTACAGAAACTATCAATAACCAAGCTAAGGCTCACCTTAGGCTCAGTTTCCCTCTAGAAAGCAGAGATTCTAGACCAAGCTTCTTTAAAACTTTCTTCACTTTTTTGCTTTAAAGTGGAGATTTATACTATAGGGGAAACAAAGGTTGGTCCAAAACCATACAAGGTAGCAACTAGACCAGGAACTAATTTTTTGTGTTTTTGAATAAAGCAAGCAAACCAAACTAGACTAATTTTTGGGGTTTTTTTTTTGGAAAGAGGCAAACAAACCAAGCAAAAGAAACAAATCAAACTAAAAACAAAGTAAAGAGAAAGGAAGTGAAGGACTCCCCTAGTGAAGACGTCCTTAGCCTCCTCGGCAACGGCGCCAAAAAATAGCTTGATGGCGCCCAACACTTGTCGTGGAACGCTTCGTTGGAAACCCCAAGAGCAAGGTGTGAAGCAGCACAGCAGCAAGTTTCCCTCAGTAAGAAACCGAGGTTATCAAACCAGTAGGAGGAAGGAAACGTCACACAGGTGTTGCAAGCAACGCGGAGACCTGCACAACACAAACTCAAGACTTTGCCCCAACGAATCACTGAGGTTGTCAAGCTCACCGGTTTGCTGTAACAAAGGATTAAACGTATGGTGTGGAAGGTAATGGTGGTTTGCAGCAAGTAAACAAGTATTAGTGGAAGATATATCAATGGTAAAGATTGGATCGGGGTCCATAGTTCACTAGAGGTGCTCTCCTTAGATAAACAACATGGCATGAAGGGTGAACAAATTACAGCAGGACAATTGACAGGAACTGAGCAAGGCATAACAATGAAATTACTAGTCAGAAAGATCATATGAGATTCTTTTGGGCAATACAATAAGATACATAGACCGCCATCCAACTGCATCTATGACTAGAGGTCCACCTTCAGGTTATCATCCAAACCCCCTCTAGTATTAAGTTGTAAGCAACAGACAACTGCTTTAAGCAAACTGTGTAAGGTATACAGTCTACATGTTCCATGAACAAGAGACCGTTGTTTTATCCCTAGTAGCAACATCACATATACAACCGAAGATATTATTGTTACTTCCCTTGTAAACTAGAGACATGTACCCACTATCGAGTATAAATACCCCCACTTGGAGTCACTAGCAACTACTTGGCCAAGATAGCTACTAACAACGGAGAGCACGCAAGATCACAAACAACACAGATATGATAGAATCATAAAGATAAAACCATTAATCAAACCAACATAATAATCGCAATATCCATCAGATCCTCACAAACACAACATGCATGATTACCCATAGATTAGATCTTGATCATGAACGGAGCTCACAATATCTATACATGAAAGCACAAAGGAGGATATACAACCATCTAGCTACTACATGGACCGATAGTCCAAGGTGGAACTACTCACGCATCATACCGGAGAGAAGGTCTCCGGGATGATCTCCCCTTTAGCAGGTTGCCGGGAAGAACTTCAGACCCCCCCCTGATCTAGGGACGATGGTGGCGGCTACTACAGATGGTTTCGTGGAGATTTGATCGGGTGCTTAGGATTTCTGCATCGGGGACTTCTTATAGGCGAAGGGGGAGGCCGAGGAGGCGACCAGGGGGGACAAAACCTAGACAAGCGTGGGGTGGGGCCCACCTGCGCCTGGGGTGGGCCTGGCCGCCCTAGCCGGCCCCTCCGGCTCCCCTCTGGACTTCTTGTTCCCCACAGAAAGTAATTGACTTTGAAGTTTGTCCCGTCCAATTCCGAGAATATTTCTTTACTAACTTTTCTGAAACCAAAAATAACAGAAAATAGACATCTGGCACTGTTGCAACTTGTAAATAGGTTAGTACCAGAAAACATGTAAAAAGCACCTCAAAGTGTAGACAAGCAAAGCAAAGTAGATACTAAACAAGTACGGAGCATCAAAAATTACAGATACATTTCCAACGTATCATTTAACGCCTGTGATTTTTTTGAAAAAAAAATCATTTTTAGACTCGTAATATGTGGTTTCTTCAGAGATCCAATGCAATTTCTAACGAGACTCGTCCCCTATCTTCATGCACGCCAGTTCAACCTTAGTTCAAAAAGGGGAAAAATTCAAAACAGGCATAAGAAATTCAAAAAAGGAACGCTTAATAGTTTAAATGGTTACATTAATTATTTTTAAAAACATAAAATGGTTTAGAATTAGTTATTCAAATTCAAACACTTTTTATGTTTAATTTTTTTCAATATTCCAAATTAATATGCAAAAAATAGAAGTTAATTCATTTTTAATTTAAAATGGTTAATAGTTTAAATGGTTACATTAATTATTTATAAAAACAGAAAATGGTTTTGAATTAGTTATTCAAATTCAAACACTTTTTATGATTAAAGTTTTTCAATATGCCAAATTAATATGCAAAAAATAAGTTAATTCATTTTTAATTTAAAATGGTTAATAGTTTAATTGGTTACATTAATTATTTTTAAAAACAGAAAATGGTTTTGAATTAGTTATTCAAATTCAAACACTTTTTATATTTAAAGTTTTTCAATATTCCAAATTAATATGCAAAAAATATTAGTTAATTCAGTTTTAATTTAAAATGGTTAATAGTTTAAACGGTTACATTAATTATTTTTAAAAACATAAAATGGTTTTAAATTAGTTATTCAAATTCAAACTCTGTTTATGTTGAAAGTTTTTCAATATTTCAAATTAATATGCAAAAAATATAAGTTAATTCATTATTATTTTAAAATGGTTAATAGTTTAAATGGTTAAATTAATTATTTTTAAAACAGAAAATGGTTTTGAGTTAGTTATTCAAATTCAAACACTTTTTATGTTTAAAGTTTTTCAATATTCCAAATTAATTATCATTTAAAAAACATTACAAATTTAAACCCCAAAATAAAAATAAGGCAGGAATAATTTGTGAAAATTTTGAAAACAGGACCTTTAGTCCTGGTTTTTGGATCCAACCACGACTAAAGGACCCCGACGCGCGCCGTTTGGATTCAGCCTAAAATATGAAAAAAGGTGAAAATGCGTCCCGGCTACGTATGATCCTTTAGTCCCGGTTGGAGCCACCAACCGGAACAAAATGTCCTTCCTTTATAACTAGCGCGTTTGTTCTTCTTCTTCCCCATCTCATTCCTATGCTTCATCGACGCGCGCACAGGAACGCCGCCCCCGAACCCCACGACTCCGGCAGGTTGCCCGAGCTCGCCGCCGCCCGCGCGGCCCAGCCGCCACCATAGTCGTCGTTGTCCGCGCGCGCCTCAACCGCCTCCGTACGCGCGCGCCCCGGCCGCCTCTGTCCGCGCAAGCAAAGGAGCCTCGCCCAGTCGCGGCCACCACTGTGACGCTGTTGCCGCCCATGTGTGCGCCCGCGCAAGCAAAGGTGCGCCGCCGCGCTCCTCCTCCTTCTCTGCTCCCTCTCGCCGTCGGCAGTACGTATACTAGCTAGGTTAATTAGGTTTAGTTAGGGATTTGGAATATTAGCGATAATTAGGTTTAGTTAGGGATTATTAGGTTTAGTTAATATAGGTTAGTTAGGAATTAGCTAGGTTAATTAGTTAATTAGGTTTAGTTTAAATTTGAAATGTGTTTTATTTCCAAATGTATGTTTAGTCTAAACTTTTAATATAAATGATTTAAATAGGTTTAGAACTAATAATTCCAAATATTTAGTATAATATATGTTAGCAGTGCAACCGCGTCGCCCGGCCGCGCCCTCCGGTGGCCATTTAGTAGCGATGCCGCCTGTTTTAGGTAGTCGCGTCGTCTTGATGTCACTGTGCTGCCGCATGAGCTCGTCGCCGATGAGGTTTCAGTGACCAAAAAGGGGCGGCGCTAGTTCTAGGGTCATCGCCGTCTCCGTGCAGTTCTAACGCGCCTAGCCGCGCTCGTTGGGGCGCGTTGTGTCGCCGCCGACAACCATAGCGCCTAGTGGTGCCGCTGTGGCTACCGTGGTAAGCCGACATGGCCAGGGGCCCAGCTGCCAACGTCTGTGGGTAGATTTCCTGTGGTACAGAAAGTTTTAGGTAAATAAACATCGACACCCCTTATGTACATGTGGGTTCGCCGGATTGTCCTCGCCAGGGCATCCCGAACCCTTTTAAATCGATGTTGCACCTAGGGTTAGTGTAGGATCTCTAAATCTGACATGTCATATATATTGATTGCGCATTGCATTATGCCATGTATTGATTGCCGCCTTTCTTTCCGGTATTGGTTCTTCGCGATAGGATCCGATCCCGAGGCAGAAGTCAACGACACCGAATATCCATATCTTTCTACTGAAGGACAAGGCAAGCATAGTCTCTCATTCCGAACCTATGTTTTACAAAGTATTTACTTTCTCGCTATGTTGCACACGATTCCAATGTGGTATTTTGTCGGTAGCTAGAGTTACTTATATGCTGCACAGTTTCCCTTTTGTAGCCTTATACTCATGTTCCACTTCTCCTAGTATACCTAAGTGACCCCTCTCATATGCATCCGAGGTTTCTCCGAACTAGGTTTTACACCCCTCGAAACTCCGGAATATTGATTTTAGTTGATTTTTATTATTGTAAATATTGTAAATTCATTTTTATTACTGTGTATGTATATATTAGGGTTTCTCCGAATTAGGGTTTAGATCTCAACACCCTACCTAACCTTCTCCCATAGCCGCTTTGACTTATTCGATTTTCCACCTATGCAGAAAATATGGAACCACACGACAGAGATGAAGAAAAGGAAGAGTTGATCCAAGGTGTGATCCGCGGGGAAGAAAATATAGATGTATCGATGTTTCTGAACAACTCCGGTGAGAGTGATCCTCTTTTTGCCAGAAGAGACGATTTCTTTGAGGGATAAGGTGATGCCTTCCGCGAGGGAGAAGGCGATGCCTTCTGTGATCCGGAGGGAACCTTCAATATTACAAACTCCGGCGAGGTGCATGTAATATAATTAATTAATTAATCATCTGCTGTCTATATACAAATATTAACGACGATCTTTCTTATTTTAGCCCTCCGGATCGAGCAAATCTACTGAAAAGAGCAAACGAGGCCCAACCAAAAAGTTGGAAGACCATGAGAGGTTCAGGATCGAAGAAGTCGGTGACGATGGCAAACCGATGGCTCCCCTTGTTGTCGCAAACAAATTTGTGGAACAATGCGGAGTAATCGTTAGGGACTTCATCCCGATCACCATTCGAAATTGGAATAGGCCTGCTAATGCGGAAGAAGAGGGAACGTCTTTATTTCTCCCTCGCGTGGCCAAAGATTTAGTGTGGAAGAGGCTCATGCTTAATTTCACCCTACCGAAGGTAGAGCTGGATCCAAATGCGGAGGATCCAGTTGAGGAGGCCAAGCAACATGCCAAAGCCATGCAGATGAAGGTCAGGGAGTGGGCTTTGAAGAAGATGGCCCAGCTATTCACCAACTGGAAGAAAAGATTGCACCTTGACTATGTCGTAAAAGAGAAGACTTCGTATTTCGAGAAGATTCAGTATAAGAAGTTAAAACCATTCTGGGCTGAGTTTGTGAATTACAAGACATCAGAAAAATCTAAGAAAATGTCTTAAACGAATAAGCTAAATGCTTCTAACAAGAAGTATCACCATACTATGGGTCAAGGTGGCTACATGGCTGGCATTCATAAGTGGAAGAAACTTGAGGATGATCCGCATGATAAAGAGGTCATCCTAGAGACAGACAATTGGATCGAACGTGCAAAGAATTGGTTTTACGAGCATGGGGGCACGTTGGACTCAGAAGGGAAGTGTATATATAACATAAGACATAAAGAAGACCCCTTGCCAATCGAGAACATAAGAAAAGCAGTAAAGGCTGTTGAAAAGGAGGAGTTCATTCCCAATAGAGCGAATGACAAGCTCACACTCGACCTTGGGAATAAGGAACACGATGGACAAACACGAGGCACAATAGGATCCCAACCATGGAGCACTGGGTTTCCCGAAGACCGGAAGAAATATCCTGATAGAAGTCGTAAGAGGAGAAAGGACAAGGCGGAAGTTGAAACAAAAATTCAGGCAGACCGGATGCGAAAATTTGAAGAACAAATAAAGCAACAACAAGATCAAATTAACGCACTTAGCCAGCAAGGTACTACCGTCCCATCTTAGCAGCACATGGTGGTAGAACCTGCATTCGATGCTACCGGCCTATTGAATAATCGAAAAAGCAGTGTGGCTTCCAGCGAGGTCCCGGGTGATGACGATGACGATGGTGCACCGACGATGGCTCGTGTTGGCCACCCAGTGGATGATATCACGCAGATGACACACTGCGAGCTACATGTCAAAGTTGTGAACATAACAATGAAGGTGGCGGTCGGCTATGCCTTACCAATTGGACCTGCACCAACTTACCATTGTCGTCCGGTTCCACGGGGCTACACTGTTGTTGTGGTGGATGAAGTCATGCACAACTTTGAAGGTTTGAAGCTTGACTACCCTGCAGGTGAAGGGGATGTGACTGAACTAGGATAAGCAACAAATGTCACCATTCTATGGCCAAAGGAATGTATCGTGCTTCCAAATCAGACGCCAAGGCCTTCTTCGCCGCCGCCTCACCCTTCTCCAGCACAGTCGTCGCCGCCGCGGAAGCCGTCTCCGTCGCCTCACCCACCTCCGTCGCCTCACCCGTCTCCGTTGCCTCACCCGTCTCCGTTGCCTCACCCGTCTCTGTTGCCTCACCCGTCTCCGTTGCCTCACCAGTCTCAAGCGCAGCCGTCGCCGCCGCGGCAGCCATCGCCGACGCCTCAGGAAAAAAAGCGTAAGCGTACCACCGCTACTCTACAGAGTGGTAAGCGATCACCAACACGTAAACATGAGCCTCTTCCAAAAGTACAAAGGTTCCTCCCAAGACAGCTTATGATTGTACTGAAGAGGACACTACGGTGATCGTCGAGGCGGAAACGACAGCGTTTTTTGCTAAGCTGAGGTGACCGAAAGAGCTAGAGTTCCCCAGCACCGAAGAAGATAAAGCCCGAGTGTTCAAAATGATAAAGGGCCTTCACCAACCCGAGCCAAAGCTGCCATCAGACTATGAGCGCTCTATTCTCAAGTCACATGCGACACAACAACTGTCGAAGAGCACTAGTGCAAGCGGGAAATCTGTTCCCCAGTTCGGAGAACAAACAAAACAATCTTGCGCCCCTCTCAAGGTGATTTCCCATACCAATGTGGGGCCGAGCAAATATGCGGCCGAAGAGCAGTATGATCCATATGTAGTTTCACTATATGGAGAAGCGGCCGCTGCTCAAGGTATGAGTATTGCCCACTACTTATCCCAGTTACAGTACTTCCCCACGGTGAAATAGCATACAAATACCAGTATGGGAAACCTCTTGTCAAACCTGAGGAGGTAAAGAATCTATCAACAAAAATGCGAAGATTGCATAACTCGTACATGCATGCCACAAAGGCCGGGGCTAACTGGATAATGCTGAGGTTTACAAAAAAGCATTACGGGAAAGAACATGACGTGGTAGCCATTGAATTTGTTGAACTATTTTAATGATTCAATCAAGACGCCTTGGACAAATCGATCATCAGTGCCTATTGTCTGTAAGTACTAATTTTATAATTAATTAAGTCTCTAGATATCTCACCTTGTTTATTGCATGTATATAGTCATACTATAATATACAGAATGAAGATTCTCGAATGCAGTAGAGGAAAAATCTATGACATTGGGTCCGTTGACCCATATTTTGTTCATCAAGCTAATCTCAAAGCAAAACCCCAGGATACGGAGGATAATATTGTACACGTGTTAAGGTTTCAAGAAGACAGAAGGGAAATACTATTTCCTTACAACTTCGAGTGAGTGTTATTGTCTTGTATACACTTTTTATTTTGCTTACTCGACGTTAAATGTATAATTGATGAGTTATGCAAGCGCAGCTTCCACTATATTCTGTTAATCATTCAACCTGATAAAGGGCGGGTACTAGTCATGGACTCGAAACATAAACCCCTTGAGACATGGGCGGACATGCAGATGACGCTCCAGCGGTAATTCTAATCATTATGATACTATATCGGCAACGTTCGTGAATTTCATGATATCAAGTATTTGATAACTCCTTTTATTCGTTTTCTTCGCCGGGCAGCGCTTGGAAACGGTTCACCAAGAAGGCTAGGGGTGTTTGGAAAGAGAAGCTTACATTTAAACCACTAGATGTAAGTACCACTAGCTAATCCGCGCATCTCCTTGATTCTAGTTTTGATACCATTATCATGCTTGATTATTATTTTGATTAAACTCTGTTCTCGTAAAGTGCCTGATGCAGGGACCAGATAATAATTTATGTGATACTATGTTTGCGAGTTCATCCGTCAGACGTGCTGTGAACAGGGCAGAAATTTAGAGCAACTTAATATACGTAAACAATTTTTATAGTTATTTATTACCATCAAATTGTGTTTAGTTTCATTCATATAGGTTGACTCCTTTTTTAAATCAGCTCGAACGGTTGTGGGACGGTCTTCTGCCAAAAGATCACATACGAGCAATTCAGAAGGAATTGGCAGGATTCTTGGATGCAGAAGTCCTAAACCCAAAAGAAGAATACTATACGGGACCAAGTGTATAGGCAATAGGGACTGTACAAAGAAATTATTCTGTATGTATATATGTGCATAAAACCCGTGTATCGAATATAATATGTTCGACACTTGGATCTTTATTGTCATGATGATGTTGTGTAATATAATGGTTCCTTCATTGATGAGTGAAAAACATAAAATAAAAAATAAAACAATATAAATGAATTCTCTGCCGCGGCACAAAAAGTTGCCAAAATGCTGCCGCGGTAAAAAAATATGGCCAAAATGAATTCTCTGCCGCGGCAGAGAAATATGCCAAATCTCTGCCGCGACAGAGAGTGATTTGCCCCGATTCGTGTTACGAACAGGGGCGGTTGCTCCTCACTCCTCGCGCGAAGGAGCGGCCACGTGGACCACATTTTATCCCGGTTCATGGCCTAACCGGAACTAAAGGGTCAGGGTTTTAGTCCCGATTGCCCCGTCCCGGTTGGGCAACCGGGACTAAAACCCCTTACCAACCGGGATGCATGGAGCTGTTTGCGTTAGTCCCCTGACCGAAGCGGACAGAGGCCAAAATGGCATATTTTCATGTCTGCGGGGTGACACGAATACAACCCGTGTTTGAAATGGGTAGATTCGGTGAAGATGACCTTACATTATATTTTGCCCCACTTGCCTTTACATGTTTTTTTTTAAACTGGTTTTGCTTGTACCCGTTGTGTGGTGGCAGACGCGGGGAGGGAGGGAGAGGGAGAGATTGGCGGGGCTGTGGACTGTTTGCAAGGTCACGTCAAAGGAACAATCCATCCATCCATCCCTTCGATCAATCGATCCATCACCTGTTTGTAGCTACTGCTCTAGCTAGGAGCGATGGCGCGTGCGTTCGTGCGTGTGAATGGACTGTGGATGGATCGGGGCGGGGCAATATGTGTGCACGTCCGTAGTAGACAGACACAGCCACAGCACCCAGGCCAGCAACGTGACTTAGACTCCACACTTTCCTACTACTATCCTGCACTGTCGTCCTGGCCCTTGTCCTTTTCTCCACCTCCGACGCCTTCCCCCCTCCCTCCTGTCCATGTCGTCTCTCTCTCCCTCTCACGCCGGGTTAGTGGTATAGCTAGCTAGCTAGGTAGCTAGGCACCTGCATACATATTTCATGCAGGCAGGCCGCGACGACCCTGCCTCCGGCCGGTAGTTGCGATCCGGTTGCGACATGTCTCGTCACCGGTTAAATTCAGGCCGGCCCTGCTGTCGCCAAAAGTCGAGCGAGCACCAAAAAGGTGCTTACCGTTAAGTACATTACGATCAAAAGCATGCACCGGAATGGACGACACAAGCATGGCAAAGCTACCGCAGCCCTCATTTCCCAACGCGAGCTAGCTAGGCATGGAGGAGAAACGGCAACCTAGTAGCTAGCTAGCATGCAACCTACTAGTATGCACAACAACATCGCCTCGATGGATTAGTCGGCAGGGTTCCACGAAAAGGGGTTTATGCCGTGTCCTTTGATCCCCACGCATGATAGCCATCGTCAACGACCCTTTCTCCACGGATAAACGAGTTGATCCCGTGTTTCACTTGCCGCCTACAACACGACGCCGCTTCCCAGGCCCTTCCCCTTGGTTTAGCTGGCTGCCGGCCTCGAAACTAGAGTATTAAATGTGCTACCTACCAAGTGACCAACACACACACATACTAGTACTACTACATGCCCTTCTCGAAAATCCTCCTGCTGGGGCCTCGCAAGCGTGCGTGCATGCGCGTCCTGTGCTTAATTAAATTAGAAAACTCCTAAACCTCGAGTTTTAAAAATTGGGGTTGAACGTAACGGACGGGGAGACCAGGAGAAGCACCGGGGGAATATACTACTTGTGACATGCTGTCTCGTGCCCACAGGGACACAGCGGTCTCCTTCCCTTTGATTGTGTTTACGAGGCGCTTTTCCCTTCGGTGATCTTCTCTCTCGCTCTCGCTCGTCGTATCAGGCGCATGATAGAGTGAGAATCTGTCCCAGCCAGGTAACATGGCCCCGTGAAAAAGGCGAGTGGTCGTTACGCAGCATGGGATCAACGACATGCACGCATGCGACCATCTCATCTGTGCTGCTTAATCCCAATATCCCATGCATGCATGCATGCATGCGCACGTACACGTTTATATTTGGCACCAGTACAAAATTTGTACTGATCGAGGGAAAATCGTGCGCTGCCACTGCTGATGCTTGAGATTCTTGCACTTAACACCACGGAACCATAATTCTAGCAATTTGTTTCCTAAAACACAAATATTTGGAAATATTATTTGCACGGAACACATTTCTGTTTTGTTATTACCTCGTTTAACAACTATAATTAGCTAGTCGTGCCCACTGTTAGGATGCCACCGTGGCTGATATTGAGCTTCTTCCCCAACAAACCGGTCTGGTCTGACCAATTCAAACGGAGTCGGAGCCTCGTCAAATGACGACGCATGTGATTCGACGGCTAGATTGTGCGACGCATAGACTACGACGATTCCATGCTTTCTACCAGTGTGCTCTCCACGACCAAGGTCAGACCCAACACCAACAAGCAAAACTGACTGGGTCAACAAACAAACTCACAATAGCGCACCATCGAATCAAAATAAAACTTTGTTCTGAGTTCTTCCCGTCTAGAACAACACTTAAACAGAGAAATTCCAAATAATATTAACAATGCAGATATGAGCTTACCCATGTCTCTCGCCTCAGTTGGATTGAACCAGGTCTACTTTAGGTGCGACGTGGTGTTAAAAGTGGGTCTAGGTAGCTAATTAGTTGTCAAAACAGTTCACAACGGTTTTTGTGTTTACAATCACGCCAAATGTTGGTGTTTATAAAAAAATTACCAGGGTTATGGTTTTGTGATAAATGTCCCCAACAAGTGTGGTGTAAAGTGAAAAAAATCTCTACCTCAAAAAAAAAGTGAAAAGATATCGCTGATGCTAGTAGTTCCACTGGAGATATGGGCATGCATACATTGTGGCCAGCGAATTAAGCAGAACAGATCAGCGGCATGGGAGCTAGCTAGGCAGATCGACGACGCGCGAGAGCTAGTAAATGCATGCACATCTGTATTGGTAGTGTATAGTACGGCACTGTACGTAGTAGCAGAACGCATCGTCCTGGATGGATCCCAGCCAGCAAAAGGGATGGATGGATGCACGGAATTAATGGCGCCACTTACTTCCTGTCTCCCTCAACCTCAAGCTCAGTCGGGACTGACTTGAGTTGAGAGAGAGGCGTTTTCTCTCTAGCTTTTGCACAGTCTAGCTTAGCTAGCTGCGACTGTGTGCGTCGTGGTGACGAGTAAAATGGTGAACTGGAAGCAGCACGCACGCACGAGGAGCTAGCGCAGCTGAGCCAAACCATAGCTATAGCTAGCCTACAGTACCGGGAAGGATGTGTGCTAGCTCCCCAGCCATCTGCCTGAAGATCGCGCTTCTCTCTTTGACGTACGTAACGCAGTAGCAACGTTATCGTTTATCATTTAATTAAGAAAACTTAAGGCTTGTTCGGTACCCAACATTTCATTTCATTTCGTACAAACGAAAAGAATACAAACTTCCAGCGGGATTTTATTTCAGTTGAATTGAGATCTCAATACCAGTGACTTTGTAGAAGAAATGAATTATATGTGAAATTTCTACAAGAAAAAGATGCATGTCAGCATAAGATGAATTGCAACACATGATATTTCATAACTTCTGAACTCACTATATAAATTCACACACTAAAACATAAATTATCTCATCATCCACAACTACAAATGACATACTCAAGTCCATAAAACACGGATGAATCAAGACAAGCGGAATCCAAGGTCCAAAGTATTAAGCAAGTTACAAAAGGCACGCTGCTACGACTTCTCATCATGAATAGAACCGAAGTGTGCCCATTTCATTAGGATGGAAACTTTGCATCATTACATCACCAAGGAAGATCAGAGAGAGCTCATCATGTTTTGATTTGCTTGAGAACACTTTTTTTTCTTCATTTTTAGAGGCGATGACATCAAGGACTTGAATTTGTGATCATCTGCGGCTAGAACATCATAAATTGCTAACTGGTCATCATCTTCCAAATCTGGTATTTCACCAAGAGCAGCTCATATTTCTTCAGGAGATGTTGGTTTTGGAGGAGGCTCGGAAACATCACTACTGGAAAACAGGCCTTCGGTTCGATCTGAACAACGTCACCAGTCCCGGCCCGTCACGAACCGCGACTAGTGCTAGCACTAGTCCCGGGCCATGAGGCCTCCAACGGCTAGAAATGGCCAAAGACACTAGTCCCGGGCCGGACCAGAGCTCTAGTCCCGGTCCATAATACGGTCCGGGACTAATAAGCTGAAGCGGGCCAACAACTCTTTTCGGGGACTATTAGTCCCGGGTCATATCATGGCCCGGGACTAGTTGTCCATCAGTATATATACAGCTTCCTGGCCAGCTGCGCCCTAAAGCATATGGTGGCCATTTTTCTCAAAGAAGCAAGAGAGTTCATGCCATTTTTTTTCTCAAGATTTGTCAAGATTTAGTTTGCAACACCTAAATCCAAAGCTTTAAAAGGTTAGAACTTCATTCTTTCATCTCTTATTGCTACTTTAGCTCTATAATGCTCTAGAAGTATAGAGATATGGATCAAATGCATGCATGCTCTAGAAGTAGCTAGAAGGATTTTGATATATATGTGTAACAAATTTTGATTAGGCACATAGTTACTGAAAATTGAAATGTGTAATTTTAGATTTTCAGAGCTTAGAATGGAATGAGGTTTTCACTGATAGAACAATAATAAAAAACTCCACATTTATCATGTTGATTGTTTTCTCCAATTCATAAATTGGTGCATGTAAATTTTTCAAAATTCAAAAATAATGCTCTAGAAGCTCTTAATATAACTTGTAATAATTTTATCATGTTGTGTAATGGTTTTTGATATACTTTTACTATAATGCAGATGGTCCGGGAATGGATGTACGGTACTGACCGACGCTCTGGCGAGTTCATTAATGGCGTGCATGAATTCATCCGTGTTGCTGATGCAAACAAGCACAATGGTTTTGTATTCTGTCCATGTAATGGCTGTAGGAATCAGAAGGATTACTATGACTCAAAAACCCTTCACAACCACCTGTTGAAGTCCGGCTTCATGCCCAGTTATAATTTTTGGACCAAGCACGGAGAGAGAGGGGTTATAATGGAAGGCAATGAAGAAGAGGAGGAGGATGACAACTATCATGGTTTCCCTGAGTACGGAGATACTTCCATGGGGGATGCTGAAGGGGAGGATGAATAAGAGACACATGATGAACCCGCTGATGATCTTGGTCGGACCATTGCCGATGCACGAAGAGATTGTGAAACTGAAAAGGATAGAGAGAAGTTCAATCACATGCTAGAGGATCACAAAAAGTTGTTGTACCCAAATTGCGAAAATGGTCTGAAAAAGCTGGACAGCACACTGGAATTGCTGCGATGGAAGGCTGAGTGTGCTATACCCGACTCCTCATTTGAGAAGTTGTTGAAAATGATGAAGAATATGCTTCCAAAAGATAACGTATTGCCCGCCAATACGTACGAAGCAAAGAAGGTTGTCTGCCCTCTAGGTTTAGAGGTTCATAAGATACATGCATGCCCTAATGACTACATCCTCTACCGCGGTGAGGAGTATGAGAATTTAGATGCATGCCCGGTATGCACTTCACTTCGGTATAAGATTAGACGAGATGACCCTGGTGACGTTGAGGGCGAGCCCCCCCGGAAGAGGGTTCCTGCGAAGGTGATGTGGTATGCTCCTATAATACCATGGTTGAAACGCTTATTCAGAAACAAAGAGCACGCCAAGTTGTTGCGATGGCATAAAGAGGAACGTAAGTCAGATGGGATGTTGAGACACCCCGCTGATGGGTCGCAATGGAGAAAAATCGATAGAAAGTACCCGGACTTTGCAGATGACGCAAGGAGTTTAAGGTTTGGTCTAAGTACAGATGGCATGAATCCCTTTGGGAAGCAGAGCTCCAGTCACAGCACCTGGCCCGTGACTCTATGCATCTATAACCTTCCTCCTTGGTTGTGCATGAAGCGGAAGTTCATTATGATGCCAGTGTTGATCCAAGGTCCGAAGCAACCTGGCAACGACATTGATGTGTACCTAAGGCCAATAGTGGAAGAACTTTTACAGTTGTGGCACGAACCCGGGATACGCGTGTGGATGAGCACAAGCAGGAAGAATTTAACCTCTGAGCATTGCTTTTCGTAACAATCAATGATTGGACTGCTCTTAGTAACCTTTCAGGACAGTCAAAAAAGGGATACAATGCATGCACACACTGTTTAGATAAAACTGAAAGTATATATTTGGAACATTGTAAGAAGAATGTATACAATGAGCATCGTCGATTTCTTTTGGCCAAGCATCCCTTAAGAAAGAAAGGCAAGCATTTCAACGGTCTGGCATGTCACCAGACGAAGCCTAAGGAGCGTACTGGTGCTGATATATTTGATATGGTCAAAGATTTGGATCAACTAGTGACCTTTGGAAAGGGTCCTGGAGGAAAATCTATTTCGAAAGACGCTGAAGGATACACACCCATGTGGAAGAAGAAATCTATATTTTGGGAGCTACCATATTGGAAATTCTTAGAGGTCCGCTCTGCAATCGATGTGATGCATGTGACGAAGAATCTTTGCGTGAACCTGCTAGGCTTCTTGGGCATGTATGGGAAGACAAAAGATACACCGGAAGCACGAAAGGACCATCAACGTATGAAAGACCCAGCTGGCCTGCATTCAGAATGGTTTCAAGGTCATGCCAGCTACGCTCTTACCAAACAAGAGAAGGAAATATTTTTTAAATTCCAAAGCAGTATTAAGGTCCCGTCTGGCTTCTCGTTGAATATAAAGGGAATAATAAATATGGCAGAAAAAAAGTTCCAAAACCTAAAGTCTCATGACTGGCACGTGATTATGACGCAAATGCTTCCGATTGCATAGAGGGGGCTTCTACCATATAATGTTCGAGTACCCATTGTGAAGCTATGTGCATTTCTCAATGCAATCTCTCAGAAGATAATCAATCCTGAAGATCTACCACCGTTACAGAATGATGTGGTCCAATGTCTTGTCAGTTTTGAGTTGGTGTTCCTACCATCCTTCTTCAATATTATGACGCACCTGCTGGTTCACCTAGTCTAAGAGATTTCCATTCTCGGTCCTGTATTTCTACACAATATGTTTCCCTTTGAGAGGTTCATGGGAATCTTAAAGAAATATGTTCGTAACCGTGCTAGGCCAGAAGGAAGCATCTCCAAGGGCTATGGAACAGAGGAGGTCATTGAATTTTGTGTTGACTTTGTTCCTGACCTTAAGCCGATTGGTCTTCCTCAATCGCGGTATGAGGGGAGACTGAGTGGAAAAGGTACTCTAGGAAGGAAATCAATAATATGTAGGGACGGACATTCTTACACCGAAGCACATTACACCGTTCTACAGAATTATATCTTGTCAGCCCATATATCGAGGAACACAAGAAAATCTTACGCTCCAACAACCCTGGAAAGCATGACTCTTGGATTAGAGATGAACACATGAAGAGTTTCGGCGGTTGGTTGCAACATCTCATAAAAAACAACACTCTTGGAGATCAGCTATACTTGTTGTCTAGGTCACCATCTTCGACTATATCGACTTTCCAAGGGTACGAGATAAATGGGTATACATTTTACACGATAGCCCAAGATAAAAAGAGCACCAACCAAAACAGTGGTGTCCGCTTTGATGCAACAGACAACAATGGGTCAAAGACCATATATTATGGTTACATAGAGGAGATATGGGAAATTGACTATGGACCTACTTTTAAGGTCCCCTTGTTTCGGTGCAAATGGGTCAAGCTGACAGGAGGAGGGGTTAAGGTAGACAAGAAATACGGAATGACATCGTTGGATCTCAACAATCTTGGGTACTTAGATGAACCATTCGTCCTAGCCAATGATGTGGCTCAGGTTTTCTATGTGAAGGACATGTCTACCAAACCTAGAAAAGGAAAAAATAAGAAAAAGAATACATCAGACGATGAGCCAAAGCGCCACATAGTTCTTTCAGAAAAAAGAAACATCGTGAGAGTGGAGGACAAGACAGACATGTTAGAAGATTGTGATAAGTTTCATGAAATTCCGCCCTTCGCGGTGAAGGATGACCCAAGCATCATGTTAATGAATGAAGATGCTCCATGGATACGATGGGATCATAAAGGAACACACGCGAAGAAATGATATGTAATAATTGTAACATTTTATGAGTGAAGATGCTCCATGCATGTGTCCATTTTTATAGTGTTGTCTGCAAACAATCTTGAGTGTGTTAATCCCGTTTTGTGGCTGGACCGGGACTAAAGGAGGGCCTTTAGTACCGATTCATTCTTACCATTAAGATCTGATCTCCAAACGCGTGATGTCACATATTAGGGAGTGCCTCTATGACCAGTTTCTCGGAGATGCCGGAGGACTGGGCTCCATCGGCATCTCCCTGAAACTGGCCGTAGTGGTGTCCCTGCTCTCGAAAACCATCTTGCAGCTTGTAACTTCTCTAACTAGATCATTACGTCTGGGAGCTAACTAATTTCACATATTAGGGAGTGCCTCTATGACCAGTTTCTCCTGAAACTGGCCGTAGTGGTGTCCCTGCTCTCGAAAACCATCTTGAAGATGCCTCAAACTGGCTGGAGGACTGGACTCACAAGGATGCCTATTTATAGTACAAGCAGCTCGGCATAATGTCGACACTCACGACATAATGTCGACGCTCACCCCTATTATTAGTGCTGACTCATGTTTAGTCCCGGTTGGTGTCTCCAACCGGGACTAAAGGTTCATCTTTACTCCCGGTTGGTGACACCATCCGGGACAAGGTACAAGCCGCACGTCATAATGTCGACACTCACCCCTATTATTAGTGTTGCCTGGCCCAGTCTGCCGCAATCCCTTCAGTCGCGGTTGGTTTCTCCAACCGGGACTAAAGATGAACCCTCTCTTTATATAGGCAGTTCCCTCTATTTATTAGGTAACACTCAAGACATTTATTAATATTACAAACCGGGACTAGCTAACATTCAGGACTAAAGCCGCCCCCTTTAGTCATAATCATGCCTAGTCCTATAGTACGTAGCTTCAGGGTCTTCTTCGTCATCGTCATCATCATCGTCATTGTCACCTGCCACTCCGGGGATCCTCAGCCCATCCATGGCATATACCAGGGGCCATTCTAGCCTCGGATTCATGTCGGGCGGGGGATGGGTCTCCTGGAAGACGATGCCGCTACCGTCGGGCCGGTGTGGGGCCTTTTTGTGGCTCTGTGGCGGGTGGACTTGTGGCGACCGCAGGCGAGGATGGTCTCCCCCGGCGATGTAGCGCATCACTCCGATGATAGTACGGTTCGCCCACCACAGACGACGGCCGGCTTCGTTGTGGTTCACCGGTGGAGGGCCATCACCCTCGTATCTAGCGAGCTCCCTTTCCCGCCTATTAGCGAAGAAGGCATTCCAGGTGTCGTGGTTGTCGGGATCCCACTGGGGATCCATCCGTTGCTCCGGCGTGAGCTCGTGGTAGAAGTGATTTGTGATGGCCGCCTAGCGTGCGGAACCTTGAGGGACAGGAGAGACATGAACCCCTCCAGCGCAAAGCATCCAGCCAGCGGGCGGCCGGTAGCCCGGCGGACAAGGGTAGTTGGAGGCGCACATCGCCTCGGTCTTCTCGAGGGTCAGAATGGCCTAGTAGGCGTTGTCCATTGTTCTAAGAGAGGAAGGTGTGGATGTGTGGATAGCCATGGATTATTACAATAAAAGATATGATTTTCCAAAGTTTTTATATTTGATTTGAATTAAAAAAGAAAATTTACAAATGAAATAATTTATAAATGATGCAAACAGATAAATGGATGTTATATTAAGATTCTTTAAATTTTTCTGATAATAATAGACATATTATTTGTGTTATTTGGATTATTACAATAAAAGATACGATTTTCCAAAGTTTTTATATTTGATTTGAATTAAAAAAAGAAAATTTACAAATGAAATAATTTATAAATGATGCAAATAGATAAATGGATATTATATTAAGATTCTTTATATTTTTCTGATAATAATAGACATATTATTTGTGTTATTTGGATTATTACAATAAAAGATATGATTTTCCAAAGTTTTTATATTTGATTTGAATTAAAAAAATAAAATTTACAAAAAAACAATTAGTCGCGGGTCGTGACTGGACCCGGGAATAAAGGGTGCCTGCGCGCGCGAAAACGAAGCGGCCAAAAAAACCCTTTAGTCCCGGGTCGTGGCTTAACCCGCGACTCTTTAGTCGCGGGTTAAGCCACGACCCGGGACTAAAGACCCTTTAGTCACGTCCCGTGGCTTGGCTCGCGACTAAAGGGGGGTCCCTATATATTCTGGCGCCAGGGGAATTTCTGCCCCAACACTTCGCATTTCTCGACGAAGACGAAGCACACAGACGAAGACGAAGCAGGGGAGGTGTTGTCCGATTTCGTCGCCGCTCCGTCGTGCGTACGTGCTCCGTCGTGTCGCCGCTCTGCCGTGCTACCGCGCGCCGCCTCGCTGCCTAGCCGCTCCGGCGTCGTGCTCGATCTCCGCCTTGTCTCGTGCCGCCTCGCGCCGCGCGCCACGCGCCTCGCCGCCTCGCCGGGCGCTGCCTCGCTGTGCCGCCGCGCGCCGCCCCGCTGCGTGCCGCCCCGTCGTGCCTCGATCGGTGAGAGCTCGAAGGGAATACGTACGGGTGTGGTTTTTTTGTAATTATTAGTTAGCTAGGTTATTAATGATTGTAACTGTAATTAGCTAGGATTAGGATTAGGATTATTAGTTAGCTAGGGTTATTAATTATTGTAATTGTAATTAGCTAGAATTAGCTAGGTTTTTTTTTGTAATTATTAGTTAGCTAGGGTTATTAATTATTGTAATTAGCTAGGGTTATTTTTTTTGTTTTAGTTATTAGCTAGGATTATATTGTTTTACCACAAATAATATTAGGATTATTGTTTTACCACAAATAATATTAGGTTTTACCACAATTAATATTAGGAAATGTTATAGTTTTTTCTATAGTTTTTTTATAGTTTTTTTTATATTAGGGTTTTTTTGTTTTAGTATTAGGATTATTGTTTTAATTAATATATTAGAATTAGGATTAGGATTATTGTTTTAGTGATTTTTTGTTTTATTTATTAAGATTGGAATTAGGATTAGGATTAGGGTTATTTTTTTGTTTTAGTTATTATGATTATTGTTTTAGCACAAATAATATTAGGATTATTATAATTAGGATTATATTGTTTTAGATATTAGGATTATTGTTTTTTCTAACCTGTTTAACTCTCTTTTTTATAGATAATTAAGTCATGGATCCATCCGAAGATCCTGGTCGCATCGGTGAAGGTTTTCTTCAGGGCATGATAAGAGGTGAAATTCCTCTTAATATTACTACTGGCGCCGAAGATATTTTGCTCGAGGAAGAGATATCCTCATATCTGAATCCATCCGGTGATGGACTAGAGGAAAACCTAATGTACCAAGGGGAAGACCAGATGGACGAAGGGCAAACAAATAACAACAATAATGATGGCCCCTCGACAGGATCCGGCGAGGTACATATATATATAAAGTCACGTGTTACCTCTATTTATTAACTGATCTAGATATATATTAATCACTCTCTCTTCTTCTTTTAGCCCACCAGATCGAAGCAATCGACAGCTCGAATGAAACGAGGGCCGAACAAAAAGTTGGATGGTAATCAGAGGTTCACCATCGAAGAAATAGATGATGATGGTGATCCGATTGCTCCAGAGAAGCACCGGAGGATGTTTATAAATCAATGCGGGGTGCTTGTTAGGGACAACCTGCCGATCACCATCCAAGAATGGAATAAGTCAAAGAAAGCCGGTGAAGAATCCAACAGCTATGTCACCGATGATGCCAAAGATGACCTTTGGCAGAAGCTCATAGCGCATTTCATACTACCTCCAGAGTATGAGGAAATTGAGGTAGATGGTATTACCCCCAGGTCGGGTGGGCTTGAAAATAGAGCGAAAGTCAAGGAGTGGGCACTGAGCAAGATGGCTGAATTGTACCGAAACCACAATAAAAGTTTATACGCGAAATATGTCGCGAAAAAGAAAACTCCAGACTTCAAAGGAGTAAACGAGAAGTTGAGAGAACAGTTACCCGATTTTGTACAGTACAAGCAATCTGATAAAGCAAAGGCAAAGTTGGCAAAGAACGCGTTAAATGCTGCCAACAAGAAATACCATCATAAAATGGGGACAGGTGGCTACAAGAGTGCCATCCCTAAGTGGGAAACTATGGAGAAGGATATGAGGGCTAGAGGCGTCACTCCTGGTATAGATGGATGGCCCGAGAGGTCAAAGCACTGGTGGTACAGGCACGGGGGATCCTTGGACCCAGAAACAGGGAAGATATTATTTCATGATAAAATTCTAAAACCCTCCCAAGACCTTATTCAAGCAATGAACGATGCTCAATTGGGATTGTTCCGTCCCGAGAGAGAGAACGACGAGCTGACACGCGCCCTAGGGAATCCTGAAAAGGGAGGACGAACATGAGGCAAAGGCGCCAGTGTCTCGTGGAAGAAAGGGTTTCCTCGGTACGATGCCAGTTACAAAAGCCGTCAGAGAAAGAAGGACCGGGAGGCAGACCGGATCTCCAGGGTAGAGCAGGACCTAGCTGATCTGAAGAACCTCATGCATGAAATTAGCCAAAGGCCGCCGTCGTCAACTCATCCGCGATCTGATGATCCTGCATTGGATCTTAGCCAACGGAGAAGCAGCGTGGCTTCCACAGAGGTCCGTGCTGATGATCAAGCACTGCTAGATGATGCACCGGCTCCTCACTACCCCGTGGATGATGTCAGAGAGATGGCATAATGTGAGCTACATCAGGCAATGAACAACCTGTCCTTCAAGGTGGCGATCGGCACTGCTTTACATTGTCTACCTGGAGCACTCCACCATTCACTTCCGATTCCACCAGGCTATGCTCGTGTCACGGTGGATGACATAGTGGAGGATTTTGCGGACCTAGAGATTGAAATCGCTACGCATGAAGGCCTTACGAAACTAGGAGATGTCAAGCGCAACATCATTCTATGGAATAAGAAGTACATCAAGTTTCCAGGCTCGGTGCCAAGGCCACCGACTCCAAGGAATCCAAATCCACCCCGCATCGAATATCGTCAACCTCCAAGTCCACCCCAACCCGATTATCGCCAACCTCCAAGTCCACCCCAACCTGATTATCGCCAACCTCCAAGTCCACCCCGCCCCACTGACGATCGCCGCAGCAGGAGTACATCAACTCGATCTCCGCCTCCGCCTCCGTGCAATACTACTACCTCGTCGAAGAAACGGAAGTTCGACGGTCCCCCGCGCCCACATCGAAGAAAGTTCAAACGCCAAAGATAGTCGATATCCTGCCGACTCTTCCAAAGAGACCTTATGACAAGACCGATGAGGAAACTAACGCGGATGTGGCTGCCCAAGTTAAGGCATATTTTGCACCCAAAAATCCTGAGACAAAGCCGGTATATAACGAAAAAACCAAAAAGTAGGCTAAGTCCTTTCTAGAGACCCTTCCCAGATATCAATGAATCTGGAATCAGACTATGACCGGGAGATTATTAAGCAAACACAGAAGAAAAAAATCACAAGTGCAAAAAGCGGGAAGCAAGTTGCCGAGCTCGGAGCATAGAAGAATCAATCGGTCGCCCCGCTCAAAGTCATTTCAGACCTCGACAAGGCCTTCAGAGCTGAAATGGATATGGACATGCAAATAATGGACCCCAGAGCCCGTACTAATGCTGCACTAATGGGCATCACTGTATCGGAGGCCAAAACACTTGCTACCAAAGCAAATATGTCTCTTGGTCAATATTTAGGCTATGAAGATACGCCAGTGGGTCAGATAGTACGGCAGTATGTCCAAGGGGAGCCTCTAGTCAGTAATGAGGAGCTCGCGCGTCTATCCACACATATGCGAAATCTGCATGAATGGTACATGTCGCAAGCAGAAAAAAACATCATAAAGATTGGTTTCCGGTGGACGTTAGAAAGGAGCATCACTTCAAACCATACTCGATACAGGTTCAAATGACCGAACTGTTTCAGTTATACAACCATCGCGCCCTCGACAAATCTATCATTGGTTGCTACTGTCTGTAAGTTATTTATTTCTATAATTAAGTTTGTAGCTTTAGCTCGTTCATTGCATTTAATAAATTATCCTAACTATATATCCTTTTGTATAATGATATTATATTCCGCAGAATAAAGATTCCTGAATGCAAAAGAGCTAGAAGATACGACGTTGGATTCATTGACCCATATATCATTAATGAATATACATTAAAGAATCACCCCAAAGATGTGGAGGAAGACCTGTGCAGGTTCTTAACCGAGCATAATTTTTTTAAGGAAATACTATTTCCTTACAACTTCAAGTGAGTGTTTATATCTTGTACACATTTTATTTTTGCTTACTGGATGAGCTATGCATGTATGCTTATGTAAATGTCCGCAGATTCCACTGGATCTTGCTAAACATTCAAGTTGACAACTCCCTAGTTGAAGTCCACGACTCATTAAGTTGGGACCAAGAGCAGTGGAGCGACATGAAAGCAATGCTCCATAAGTAATTTCAATCATTATCGCATTATATCGTCCTCTTTCATTCATTTCCTGATATCAAGTAACTAATAACTCTTTTGTTCATTTTTTTTTGACGAGCAGGTGTTGGACACGGTTCAGACAGAAAATACCAGGTCCATTCAAAGAGGAGTTAACTTATAAAATGGTGAAGAGTTAACAGCAGCCACCGGGAACTCATTTATGTGGATACTACGTCTGCGAGTACAGCCGCGAGTTGACCAGTGAGCGGAAAGTTGACTCATATTATATTTATGATTTGCGGGAGAAACTAGAGCCAGACCAGCGCATAAGAGCAATTCAAGAGGAGCTGGCGGGATTTATGATGAAGGAAGTCCTTGATGTACATGGAGAGCATTATGCGGATGACGTGGAACTCGATTTGCCTTAGTCATATTCATGTAGCTGATATGATATATATATATTCATCAATGACCATGTAATTTCAAAACATTTCTTCCTTTTGATATGATTGATTATATGTATGCTTGCAAGGGATCAATTAATTATATAAATGCATCGACGTGTAGTGTGTATGTAGTAGCGTATAATATGTATACTGAAATATATGTTTGAATTATAGTGAAACACAAAACGAAAAAGGAACGAAATGGCAAAAAAAAGGAAATACACAATCTCTGCCGCGACAGAGAAATGTGGTGTTTCTCTGCCGCGGCAGGAAACCTTTTAGTCCCGGGTGGTGTTATAGCCCGGGACTAGAGGGTTTCCGCCCGCCGCGGCGCTGAAACAACCACGTGGCTGTTATCAGTCGAGGTCCGTTGCGAGCCGGGACTAGAGGTGGGGCCTCTAGTCCCGTTTTCACAGTCCCGGGCCCAAAACCGGGACAAGAGCCCGTTGCGGCCCGGGACTACAGCCCTGGTTTCCACCAGTGCATCAACATTAAACATAGCAGCAAAGTTGTCCAACTTGTCTCCTAGCATGGTACCGATGGAATCATCTGACATGTACCTCTTCTTTGGGCGATCGGGATTGAGTGGATGAATTAGCATCTTTTTTGTTATTGTTGTTAGCATTCTCATCTGCCATTTCTACTCCAGTTTCAACTATAGTCCTTGTCCCTGCTATAGTAGCGTGATCCCTTGAGTACCGTGTTGATCATGACCCAATACTTTATAACCATGTACCTATAAGAAGGTGCATCCTCGTTTTCCTGCAAAAAAGAGAAACTGGAATTATGTTACAAAGTGAAAGTGCATGTATGAACTGAACAAGCAACATAATTATGAACATACCACAAAAGAATAAACAATATGCTTCAAAATTAGAGAGCATGATGTATAGGCTAAGGAGATAATAGTAGGAGCTGTTCTTATGAGAAATTATAGCCAGCTAGTTCACATCTTAGCCAATGGTTAGCAAACAAAGACCTAATTTCGTTAGATATACATCGAAAAGTTACCAAATACAAGAGGCGGATTGTGTGACATGTGTAATCCCTAAATCATTGGCTTTTTTATATGAGACCTTTTTTTCGCAAATAGGAACAGGCCGCCATCTTCCTTACCCGGTAATATGCACCTCCCCTTGGATTCCCTCCTCAAGGAACATGCATAGCTGCCCCTTTTCTCCACTAACGCACTCGAATATTATGGTTGTGCCATCTAATCCTCGCAACTGAGCATCAGCATACCATCCCATCCGCAACACCTCGTCTTCATTAGCAACATTGATCATCACATCATTTTTTTTCTCTTCTGCCCCTTTAATCCATATATATCTTCCTAGTTATCCTCTTCTCTTTGCCATAATCCCGATGCACCACACCATCTCCAATCCTCACACTCGATCAAAAGATTTTTGTCCCCAACTATTGAGGGCATCCCTACTATTGATACAAACCGCTGCACCTACATCGACAATTACAAGAACCTCTCTCAAGAACTTATGCACATCAACTCAAGTATTAGGTGCTTTTGTTTTTACGAACTCTTTCTAATATACATGAGAATATGATGTGTCTAAATCATATGTGTTTATGTTACATAGGAATGACGAACCTAGCATGGACAAGAAGGACAACCAATGGAGCATGATCATGCATGGAGATGTCATCAAGATTTGCGAAGATTAAAATGAAGCTACAAGTGGAGATTTTAGAAATTCGAATCCACCATAATGATGCATGGATGCTTGCATGAATTTTACAAGATTCCACTTTATAAATTGTGTCCATAGCTTTATTTGTTGTGTCACCTTATTTTATTGGTCAGACACATGTATTTTCATACCAGATATTTTAGGAACGTTTAGGTCGTATGTATGGAGTATGGCCTTTCTAGGGCTATTTTCGGCCACCACCACGTGGTTGGACGAAAATATCTTATCCTCCTCCATATATACGCCCTCCCAGCCATCATTATAGTTAGGATTTTGTTTAGTTAAAGAGTTCACTATTATTGCAACTCTCATGTACTTGTGTTGTTTTCAACGACCAGATCAAGACTGCTATTCAGACTCCCACCTTTTCAATAAAATTTTCATATATATTTGCAACATCTTGATTGCAATGTAGTTCTTGCTTGTTTCTTGATTGCAGACAAGGATTAAAACCTTCGTGGTTAGGCTGGTCGTGCATCTGCAAGATCAGTAATCTCCAAGACATTAGCCTAGCGATTGCATTGGCACTCGTTCATCGCACGTGTAATCATATCGGCAATTCCAATCTCCACCAAATCGATGTTATCACATCTCATCGAGAGATCGAACCCTCTTTGCCCTATCACCAATAGGGCATCCATAGCCACCTTCTAGCTCCTCCCACCGAAGAGGAGCTCCTCTCCCCGTTGTATCCATTCCAATGGCTAATTTAACACATGAATCTAGCACGGTTTGACATCGACCTTCTTTGCACAACCCCATCTATAACAAATGTTGAGAAATGTGCACAACAGAATGGGAAACATACATTGCAATGGTAAAGTGACAATTATTTTCAAATGTACTTTCTCTTAGAACAACCTCGGTATGGTTCAGAGTTCGAACAATCACGTGGATAACTTTTTCCCTTTTCGAGAATCATCATGCGGGTAAATTAGCTAGAAGTTGTCCGGAAATTTTAGTCATGTTCCATGTCGCGAATAATTTTGAGCTGCCAGTCCTGTACTATTTCAAACCGGTCATGCTTCTAGTGGCCTGCTGGGCCATGCAGACGGGATTTGCACATTTACCGAGCCCGGAGGAAGACGGCATCGCCAGAACCTCAAAAATCCGGCCCATCAGCCCGATGGAACACACAGATTTTCCCCAAATTGTGCGGAAATCGGAACTGTTTTCACTGAAATCCTTACAAAGTTTAATGTGAAAGATACGCATTCCATTTACAACAGCCTTAGTCACAAACTCGTTTGATCAACTCGGCAGATGGTCAACTTCCATTCGTTCCGTTGAGCGACCGACACCAGAGCGAGACTTAGCTCAGTAACACATACAGACGAAAAAAGTAAGTGTAGCATGATACCCGATCGTGTTGCTTAATCATTATCCGCATCAATTACCTCTTCCCTGGTCGCGCCTATACAAAAACTGCTTGAGCAATCACAACACCGCGCGCGCACAGCACAGCACGCAATCGCAAAGCTAATCCTGCCCGCTGAAATCGACGGTCTTGAACGACTGGTGCAGGCGGCGGAGGACGGCCTCGTCGCGTCCCCACTCGGGGTTGGGCGCCGTGACGAAGTGCGCGTACAGCTTGTTCCGGGCGCACGTGACCGAGATGAGGCTGTGCGCGCCGGCGCCGGCCACCTCGTACTCGTAGTACACCTGCCCGTCCTCGCCCTTCCGCTCCGCCGACGTCACGTCGTCCGCCGAGGAGATCTGGTCCTGCAGCCCGACGTCGGAGAGGGCGAGGTTGTCGAGCACGGCGCCCACGGGCGCCAGCTTGCGGAAGCCCGACAGGAAGGTGAGGTACTCCCGCTCCGAGCGCTTGCGCGGGTTGAAGAACTCGCTGTCCGTGCCGTTGGTGCCCTTCTCCACCTTGGACACCAGCCGCTCCTTCCACCCCTCGGGCACGTCGTACACGTACTCCGCCGCGTCCTTCTTGCTCGCGTTCCCGCCGTACCCGCCGTAGTTCGCCGCGCTCGCCGCCGTGCCGTAGTACGTCTTGAACTCCGCCTCCGCGTGCAATGGCGCCGCGGGGGACAGCAGGAGGAGGCCGGCCGCGGCCGCCGCGGCCAGCGTGGTGGTGAGCGGCCTGGGCGCCGGGAACCTCACATTCGCAGGCTGCGGCGCCGAGGGTGGCTGCTGCGAGGTGGCAGCCGAGGAGGAGGTGGAGGCGACGGTGGTGAGGAGAGAAGAAGGGGTCAAGAGGGAGGTGAGCATGGTCATGGTGGACCTCGACGACGTGCCCCTCTGGTGGTTCGCGCGCGATTTTGTGTGGTTTCGTGTCGCTGAGAGGATAGGGGAGATCGGCGCGGCTTATCCGGTGCGAGCGACGAAGCATTCATCCGACTAGGACTTCTCTTTGTCGCTGTATGGTGAACGAAGCAGTGATTCTGTGGGCTTGCGGCCCAGAAATTCAGCAAGGCCTTTTTTTGTACAGTACTGAAACTTTTTGTGAAGTTGTGACGCGAGAACTCCTACTTTGACACTAAAAGCGTCCACTAGCGATGTGGGGTGGCCCAGGTAGCAGTTTCCCCTTTTTTTTCTTTGCTTTTGTTTCTGTCTTTGTTTTTCTTTTATTTTCCTGTTATTTTTTGTACTTTTCTTTTCCTTTTTATGATGCTCCTGTGATTTGTAAATCTAGAAAAATTCGTGACATCAAATTTGGGACAGAGAAACTATATATTCTGAAGTCGTAAATGGTTTTCCTTAACGGAACAAACATTTTTTTCTCCACTATGAACATTCTTATAAACCTTGTCAAAAAAAATTAGTAAACAATTTTCTTATAAATTATATGTTTATAAATATGTAATTTGTAGGATTTATCAAAGATGTTATGCTAATGGTGTCACATGCAACATGCGTTATATAGGAGTAGCCCCCATGATGCCTCCTAGCGAACTAGGGTTGCAGGAGAAGACAGGATGTGTTTTTGATGGCGTACTAAGAACTTTACACGACATAATACTTGTTGGTGATTCGACCACGGGTACAGGGTGTGTTTGGTAATGGATTTGAGTGGAATATAATGGAACTGTTACGCATTTAGAATTTGTTCATGTGTTTGGTTGGGTAAGAGGAATGGAAACAAGCTGTTTCATAGAAGGGAATATACCCCTCCGATGCAGAATACACTCGTTCAATCAAATTGATGGAATCTGGTGGAAGCTCGCTAACCACACCGCACCGAGCAAAAAAAGTCTTATTCTCACCAACATGAACCAAACACTATCCTTCTCTGTAACCCATATGTGCTCTGATACGTCGGAAACGTATCTATAATTTTTGATGTTCCATGCTTGTTTAGTATCTACTTTGCTTTGCTTTGTCCATACTTTGAGGTGTTTTTTATATGTTTTTTTGTACTAACCTATTAACAAGTTGCCACAGTGCCAGTTGTCTAATTTCTGTTGCTTTTTATTCCAGAAAAGCTAGTAAGGAATTATTCTCGGAATTGGGCGGGACAAAAGACAAAGTCAATATTTTACCGAGGAGAACACGGAGTACAGAGGAGAGACGGAGGGGCGCCACAGGGCGGCTGCACCCCCCAGGCGCGGCTAGGGTGGGCCCGCGCCTGGGCAGGGTGTGGCCCCCCTGGTCGCCCTCCTGCCTCGCCTCTTCGCCTATAAAAGCCTCCCGATGCCTAAACTCTAAGTATCCGATCAATATTCCACGAAACCGTCTATAGCCGCCGTCACCATCGTCCCTAGATCGTGGGGGGGGGTCTGAATCTCTTCCCGGCACCCTGTTGGAGGGGAGATCATCCCAGAGACCTTCTTCTTCATCATGTCAACCTACGGTATGAAGCATGAATAGTTCCACCTTGAACTACAGGCAGGGGCGGAGGCTAACACGCTCACCCTGATGCACGGGACACAGGGTCCAAAAATATTTTTAGCGACACTTGACATGTCAAATCGGCAGAGGCATCAGGGTGGGAGAGAGGCCGTGCATCAGGGACTGGCCCAATACGTCGAGCGCTCCCGCACGTGAAGCGGCGAGCCATAGTTTTCATCGATCAATTCAAGTCGGCTCTAGCCAGGTCCTGTCCCGTCCCGTGCGGTTGTTTGAAAAAAACAAAATAGTACATACGTATGCAAAGACATGCCCACGTACGCCTTATTGCTGGCTTTATTGATTTGATCGATCTGGAAAATAAGGCAATACGGAAACCGGCGGCGCCTCGTCAAACAGTCGCAACTCGCACGCCTCAGGCGATTCCCGACGCTCGGACGCGGCAAGCGTGCAGCTCGGCGTCTCGCGAGCTCTTCCGATCAGCCGATCTCTTCTATCTTAATTTTTCTCTTTCTGCCTAGTTGTAACATCCCAGCATTAGAGCTTAGAAATAAGCTGAACACAGATGTATGCATTGCATTCATGCATAGAAAATCTGAATAATTTTCGCGCTTTTAAATAAAAACTTGTCTAAGTGATTGAAGCTTCTCTTAACCTGATGGAATTGAAGTAGATCATCAAGTTGACTGCGATAAGTTTCAATATGACCTTTGCTAAAACCTTATTTTGGGTAAACATGATTTGATCTAAGGGTAGATCAAATGTAATAAAATTAAACCCTAATACATTACTTAATGACTTATATTTGATTCTTAGGTGATCATATCATAGTATTCATTATAATCACTCATCAATACCAAATTATAAATATAACACAAATAATAAGAATGTAACATTTATATCTTAATATTATCTACTTATACCATGAGTATCATGGAAATACCTAACTTTAACTCTCTAGTGAGATTGAGTAGAAAAGAAATCAAAGTAAGATCATTCACCATATATCTTTCTTTCCATATCAATCTTTATTATCTCTATTGAATCCTATTCTTATATTTGTTGTTCATCAATGTTGAGCAATCAACTATTGATTCACCAATTCTTAACCTATCAATTCTTGACCTATCAACTCTTGTCCTTATTATAGAATTCACTTAAGGCCTATAAAGAAAGAAGTAAGAAGAGGTAAATAGTAATGCTAGTATTAGATATCATTTATAGGATGGGAGTGTTGGAAGAGGATAAGAACAATATGATAATTGATGGAGTTAACTCACTCATGTTTAGATAGAAGAGTTAAGTAGAAGATACAATTATATGTTAACAAATAGGATTATAAGTATGAACACTGAAGATAGTTACCAATGAGTAATCCTATTGGATTAATAAGGCATAGCAATAACATCCTTAATCCAATAGACATACTAAGAAGATAATTTCAATACAATTATAATGTTATATTGATGAAGCCTTGTTTAGTCAACTGGAAACCTGAATCATAAAGGATCAAAGGATTATAATGATCATGCCTTACTCACCAATATAGAATGCTTATACCATGTATAAGTGACATTGGTGGATAAACATGATTGAACCATAGTATAGAGTTATTATCCTAGATTAGTCATTACATGTCACATTAATATAATGTGAAGTTGGAATATTAGATACTGGAGTTAAGAAGAGACAAGATAGTATGAATAAGATGATGTTAGAGCACATGAGAGAAGTAGTATTAGTGAAGGATGATTAAGGAAGAGTATGATTGGAGTTAGAAGTAACCACTTGATGGATTGGGGATTATCAGCAGTAGAATAGTTGATATACCCAAGTATAGATATGAAAAGATTATGAAAAGCTTTAATGACAAGCTCATTGGATTATAAATGGCTTTAGAAGCATAAAAGGTGGATAAGAATATTCTGTAAAGCAAAGCTCATCATGTTAGCACATGATGATGGACATAGAGAAGTAATATATCTAGGAAAGGAATTCCTTAATCAGAAGTCCAGAATGATGAAGTATGGAATATAGGAATCCTTGCTAGACACTAAACCCTAAATCTAAGACCAAACCTAATATCCACTTTCTATGGTTGATCTATCATCTCGTTTCCACAATGCTTCATAGGAATATTTTCCTATAACAAATCAACTAAGCACATCTTTATCATTTCTAATTATCATAATATGTGCTTAGGAGTTATCTTTATCAAATCCTTTTCATGAGACATTCCAGATAACATCATTCTGATCTCAAACATAAAGACAATATGATTAACCATTAATCTTTATTCACATCAATAAAAGAATATAAATGTATTAAGAATCCTAAAAACCTAGGGTAAGCATTTACAATTTCAAATCTTATTAATACTTAGAACCTTATGTATTAAATACTTATGAAGGATCACTAAACATAAAAGTTGCTTTAATATTATGTATTAATAAGAATAAAATCTTATTAGTTAGTAGTAATACATTCTATAATAAGTTTAAATTTTTTTGTCAAATAAAGTTCATATTAATGGTCCTCACAAATAATAGAAAAGGTATCTATATAAAGAAAATAATGAAACCCTAAACAATATATAATAAAAGTTCACCAATTGATTCTTAATAACTTCAATATTACTGCAATTATTCAGAAAATAAATTCCATAAAGAAATTTCAATCAGATGTGTAATATTCAAATCTGGAAATAAAACAGAAAATGGAAAAGAGATAGAATCGGGAAAAAACAGAAGAAATAACAAATCTGGCCCACAGCCCATTTCCTCTTCGCCTATTCACCGCTCGCGAGTTGCAGCCAACCCTCTCCACTCGCTCTGCACCAGCCCACATCGGCCCAAGCCAGCCCACGTACCTCTTCGATCCTCTTTTCCTTTCTTCTTCCTCTCTCCAGCAAGCACGCCGGCGAAGCAGCTGCCTGGCACCACGTCGGCCGTTCGCCGTCGTCGCGATACTCGCTGACGCCAAGATCCGCGCCGCCGCTGTTCATTGCCTATAAATAGACCATCGACGCGCCGGAGATCCTTATCCTCATTCTTCCTTCCCAATTTCCCCTCTGACCAAGAATAGAGTTCGCCGGAGCTTCACATCATCGTCGATCCCGAGCCCCCTGGCCTTCCTGAGGCTGCCGTTGACTCACCTCGTGTTCCTCGTTCTCCCCAGACAAGCCATGGAAGCCAAAGACCCCTCTATCAGATCAATTGATACCTCACTGCCGTCATCAATCACTGTCGTTCGCCGTCGATTCTGAGCTCGCCTCCACTCACCGACACTTCTGCGAGCTTCATGGTGAGTCACTGATTCTTCCATTACCCCCCCCACGTTGTTTCCTCTGCTTTGTATCGCTGTTCCCGCGCTCACCGGCAAACACCGCCGCTGGCCACCGTCGTACACGGTGCTCTGGTGACCATTTGCGGGCGGCGTAACCGTAGTTCGAAACGTCGTTGCCTTCTGCATCTAACTACCCTAGAACCGCAAGCAGGCGCGCACCCTAACCCTGGCCCTCTGCATCACCTCGGGAGAGCTCCATTGCTGATGTCAGTGTGACTCACGCGGATGTCAGCAGGCAGCCAACGTGGGGTCAACCCGAGTCAAATCATCCACATAGGCGTATGATGTGGCCTAGGGCCCAACAGTCAGAGACTGTGGTTGGGTGTGTTTGCGGTGTAAAAAGCCAGTACCTGTTTAAAAAAGAAATAAAGACAATAAAGATGACATGGCAAAGGTCCCACTTGTTATTGGTTGTGGGTAGAAATTGGGTCGGTAACAAGTGCATTCATCAGTCTGAGGGGTGATGTGGCCGATGACCCACTAGTCAGTGACTTAGTCTAGGTTAGCTTTGGTATAAAAAGTATTTCTGTCTAGGAATTAATAAAATCATATTAATTCCAATAAAAATAAAATAATTAAATCTTGTAAATTTAATATCTTTTGTTTTATAAATCAGAAAATAACATAAAATATATGAAAATGTTTAGAAAAATAAAATCTACAACTTAAAATAATTATAAAATATTATTATGATAATTATTTAAAAAATATATTATTTAATAAATACTTTATAAAGTTTTAATACTTTGATAATTAATATTTTAATAATGGTAAATGTTAAAAATCTAAATAAAATACCAAAAATCTTAGAAAAATAAAAATTAGAGTTTAAAACTATAATCATGCATTATTATTATTCTTAATTAAATATTTATTATTTATTAATTATTTATATAGTAATAAACCTTATTAAAATCATATCTTTTTATTTATAAATCTCAAAAATAAATGTAATATACCAAAATGATCACAAAAATAATACCTACATGTTTAAAATGTGATATTCCACTTTTGATTTCAATAAAAAGTTAAACACTTTAATAAATTGAATTTAAACCTATTTCCTTAATTGATAATACATATAAAGGTAAATAAAATTCGTTAATATTCCCTAAATTAACCAATTAAATGTAATAAATAGTATTAACCTTAAATACTGACATTATGAAGTCAAAATGATTTAACACCATTTAAATGCAATCTTATTGAATGATCTTTCAACCATAAGTGCAGATTATTTTACAAAAGAACCCTTATCTAATATAAAACCTCCAAGGATAATTGTAATAAGATAAAAACCCATTCTTTATATTAACCACAAGTTTATAAACAAATCAAAACACTATAAGTGAGTTCATAAGTAATAAATAATATTGTTTACTTATTCATAAACATTAGCCACACCCTTATAGGGAGATAAATTCTTTTATACCATTATAATGTAAAAGAAATCACTACTCCAATAGAAGTAATGCCATTCTTAAGTAACTCTAAGGAAACAATATAAAGTGAACAAGATACAAGTATCATAAGTAATACACCCTAAGTCTATCTACATTCTTAAAGTTACTTATAGTTATAAAGCTTTAAGTATAATGCTAAAAACTTTATTATATACTTTATAGTTAACTTTGGTCGGTTATAATTAAATTGTAAATCATCTCAAGTCCAAATTATCCAAGCAAGTACAATCAACATCAACCACATCTGATTAACCACAAAGATTGTTTAAACCTTAACAAAGGAATCTTTTCTTCAAAAGTTATTCTTTTTGCCACTTCAGTCAACAAGTAATAATTAAGCGTAATCACATTACTTTATACTTTACTTGTATAATAAGATTGTTAAGACTTAAATTATTTATGAGTGACATTACTTGTAAAGTAAAACTTGAAGATAAACAATTAAGATGTAAGCAACCTTGAGTAGCATTCCATACTATGTATTTTGTTGTTGTATAAATACATGTTGTTTTCCACACACACTCACAAGCCTTAATAAGAAGCACATGTGCGAAACTTAATCTAAAAGGACAACACATTCCAAGGAAAAACCCTTTCCAGTATCCAAACCCTAGAATAACATTATTCTCGGGATTCGCGTTTATCAACTTGCATTACATTATCTATGCATAAAAGCATCTTGCTTCTTTAAACATTAGTCCTTACCGGACCAATGATGCAGATTTCCGCAATTGGATTTTATATTGTCTTGAAGACCGTGAGTGCATAATCTTGCAATCACAAAAGGCAAGTTCACACTTGCTCATGTCCTTTGATTATTTTCTGTAAAGTATTTTACAAATCCAGTGTTGTCATCACCTGCATTTGAAAAAGGACAGAAAACACTATTTTCATAATAATGTGATTATAGGTTATTTACCATGGGGTAATAACCTACTATAAGAGTTCTGGTGGCAAAGGAACATATTATCGAGGACTTAACAACCAATGTCGCCAGTGATTCTTGCGCCATATATTACGCGTTGACCATGAGATTTGGAATGGGACGGAGAAGTCAGATGTATCTTTTCCCTCTCGCATGGAGTTGGATGTGCGGGTCGTGGCTGTTATCACTCGTAGCGTCATATTATTTATGGTAATTCGTAGAGGATATGCAGCATATGGGTGGCAGCCCTCAACGTCCCACGATAGTTCCGGCATCTGAACGGTCTGTACTGTCATTGCCGTAGTTCAATACGTAGGCTGGCGTACACCAAAGAGACATGCGGGGTCACGGAGAAGGCAGTGATTGGCTTGGATCTTAGTCTTTGCATCACACCAAGGAAGTGTGAACGAACCTGCAATTCGGATGTGCAACAAAGCTAAGATCTCTCATGGGTAAAGTGACGCACCTCTGCAGAGTGTAAGAACTGTAACTTGTTACTCCCTGTTCCGGGAAGGAGCTGCTAACGCGGCGGGAAAGGAACTCCATGAAAGTTCTGTTAAACCCGTGAAGGCTGACGGACATAGCTTTTCATAATAAAAGCAACCTTTGAAGAAATGTTTACGAAAATTTGCATGGCCTACGACCTATGGTCTGTGGTTGTAGATATAGTGCATCAAACACTCCTTTTCTTGTGAACTTGCTGAGTACGCTCGTACTCAAAGTATATTCTTAACCCTTGCTAGGTTCTAAAGCCAGTACAGACGACGTCTACATCAAGTTATGCTCCAGGAATCATCATCAAAAGCTAACGCTCTTCAATGAAGTCAAAAAGTCAACATATACATCAACTCAAGTGAAGACGAAGTTGCTGATTAGATAAGAATAGAATTTCTAACCATAGAACCTACTTCTGTAGAGTATTGCAATAGCAGCAATGCAAGCCTCGTAGTTTAGATATTAGTTTTATAGGTATGGTAGCTATGAGTTATTTATTCCTGATTTTTCTTTGTAAGAAGTTTCTTTCTCTCTCTTTAACCTAGAGTGTTCTCTGGATCTTGTGTAAAGAGTTGAGTTGTAACCTATAGTCATGTCTTGGACCTGCTATGTTTCTATTGTACTACTCTAAGGGATGTAATACTAGTGAACGGTGTTTCATTAGTGTTATGTCAACGACTATAGTGTACTACATCATGCAGTGGTATGCTGGGTCACCGCAGTTGGTATCAGAGCATATGCTTTGACCTTAGGATTGAAACCCTTTTAGGAAGATCTGTAGGTTGGATAGTGACTATAGGAGCCATCTTATCTAAACCAAATATTCATATGACTTGTGAGAAGTATCCACTTGAGGATAACTTTATCACTAAATACTTATGTCATTCTTTCTTAGTAGTAATTATTTTATCTTTTCTCAGTATAGTGTTATTTAGTGTCTTCCGAAGGAGACATAAACTCACCAAGATGCTTTAGGAAAGCCAATTGGTCGTAGTAGATCAGGATCAAGTGTAATACATCAATTGAAATAGTCTTAATGGTGTAGCCTAACCCTAGAATTTAAGTAAGAATAGTAAAATCTTAGTGTCAGTTGATAACCAAAGAGAACCTGATGAATATTATTGGAATAAATGTGGATGTAATGAGTAGTAATCATGTGGGATTCACTTGAGAATTCTATGTGATGAAGTGAAATCATGCTAGTCATCAATGGTAGTACTATATGAAACAAAGTCATCATGGCTAGATTAATTCTTAAATCATGATGTACAGGTAAAACATAACCAAATCATGGTGAGATTAGCTCCGAAACCATGATATAAGTGTAAGTATGACAAGTACTTAGTAAATTATCATGAGGTAGAAGTAAGAAAGTACCATGGTAGAGCTATGATAGAGGTTTTAAGTGCTAAAAATTTCCAATAATCTTTGGTTTAAGTTAGAAATATAATCAGATTAGTCATTTGGAGAAATCATGTGAGGTTAGTTACTAAATAATGATAGGTTGGTTATATTAATCATTTCAAAGGTGAGACTAAAGGTTAGTCAAAACCAAATTGAGATCACTTTGTTTAAGATTATCCTGTTGCAATTGAGCAATTTGGGTAAATATTGAGACAAAGTATAGTTTGACACTATGTTCTAAGTATCACGATGTAAACCTATACGAGGAGGTGTCATATACTACACAACTAAGCCGGAATTCTAGATATATTATACTCAACTACTATATTCTGGGCTTAGAATATTGTGTGTTATATGAACCACATTTGGATTTATTTGTTTTTCTTGGATCTTCTTGATTGACTAGATCTGTACATGAAGTTTGACTTGGTGTGCAAATGCATGTTGCAACCTCAAGTTATTACTTGATGTTATAGACCTATATAGGAATGGTAATTCGTGTAAGGGAGTTACGAGTTCCGAAGTCCAAGATGAAGACTTATTTGAAGGGTAAAGCCAAATATAAGTAGTATCAACGCTATTTGAAGGATGGATCAAGCTCAGATCATTCCTAATCAGCAATAAGAAGGAAGATTAGTATAGAAAATATATGGAGCAACAAGAAGTAATAAACTTAAAGTTCATTTAAAGTAGGTAAGTTGCTAAGAAGTTAATGGAGTAGCAGTACCAAGTTCATGGAAGTATCATGAATAAGTGCAAAGAAGAAGTTTTGGAATCCAAAATGGTATTCCAGCTCTGACAATTCAGAGAGAATGCCATAAGGATGTTGGAAACCATAGGATAATACATACACCCTAGGATGGTTCGCAGCTGGTAATTATCCACAGCTGGTATTTGATCCATTGTGGTAATTAATCCATAGTTGGTATCCTGTCCGCAGCCGGTGTTGGTTGACATAGTGAACCAGAACATCTTAATGGTTGCATCAAGAGCATAAAATTTGGCCTAAGCTTAGTAAGACCCAAAGGAGTATAAAACTTAAGCGACCGTCTTTCGAGACTTTTCACGAAAATGGACCTATCAAAACGAAAAATGTCCGAATAGTAAGTAAGGCAAATAATACTGAAATATTCACTTCGGAGATCAACAATTGTGTGGATACACCGTACAATCTTTCATCAAACTCTAACTAGGTAGAGTATAAGATGAATAGAGACCAATATTCTATTTAAAAAAATCAAGAAATATTTTATAGGGCAGTCTGAAGACTATTAGTAAACCCTAAGGGGAGAGTCAACAATTTGTGGAAGTATTGTTATCTGACTTTCCAAGTAAAGGTTGGAGAGAAAATACTAACCTATGCCAACATTAAGCCTTATTTTCATAATATTAGAAGAAAGTCATAATTATAGAAGTACTTAAGATAGTAACAAAAGATTGTCCGAAAGCCTAATAAGGTAAAAGCTTGAAGTAATAAAATGGAATAGTCCTAATAGACTCATTCTAATAAAAACAACTCTTAAATGATCCTTAAGAGGTAATAGATCACATCCATTTGGGAATTTGTAGATGAACAAGAAATTCCAATGGGTATGGACTAAATGTGTTCAATCCAATCTTTGGAAGGACTACCAATACAACTCATACAATGACAAATTAAAGATTAGTCTTTTGACCACACTATTGACTAATAAAGTTTAAAACCTGTTTTAGTGAGACTTCCTAGACCTTATATATAATATATTAAGGAAGTTTGATGATCAAGTAAAGGAGTTGAATTAGGATACCTAATTAGGAAAATGAAAGAAGGAAAAGACCACTATTTAAGGAGCTTATAATAAGGGAAAATTTCCTAAGGAAGTAATGTAAAAGGAACTTTGGAGTATTGGAGACGACAAGATTAAAGTTTGCCGAGTATGATGAGAAATTACGGAAAAGATCTGGATATGGGATATTACAATTATTCCCATTAATGTTAACATGGAGTTGAGACATATCAAAACCATTGCAAGACAATTCCATACTCCCAAACGTGAGAGTATGCGAACTTCGAGGATGAAGTTTATTTTAAGGGGGGAGAGTCTGTAACATCCCAGCATTAGAGCTTAGAAATAAGCTGGACGCAGATGTGTGCATTGCATTCATGCATAGAAAATTTGAATACTTTTCGCGCTTTTAAATAAAAACTTGTCTAAGTGATTGAAGCTTCTCTTAACCTGATGGAATTGAAGTAGATCATCAAGTTTACTGCGATAAGTTTCAATATGAACTTTGCTAAAACCTTATTTTGGGTAAACATGATTTGATCTAAGGGTAGATCAAATATAATAAAATTAAACCCTAATACATTACTTAATGACTTATATTTGATCCTTAGGTGATCATATCATAGTATTCATTATAATCACTCATGAATACCAAATTATAAATATAACACAAATAATAAGAATGTAACAATTATATCTTAATCTCATCTACTTATACCATGAGTATCATGGAAATACCTAACTTTAACTCTCTAGTGAGATTGAGTAGAAAAGAAATCAAAGTAAGATCATTCACCACATATCTTTCTTTCCATATCAATCTTTATTATCTCTATTGAATCCTATTCTTATATTTGTTGTTCATCAATGTTGAGCAATCAACTATTGATTCACCAATTCTTAACCTATCAATTCTTGACCTATCAACTCTTTTCCTTATTATAGAATTCACTTAAGGCCTATAAAGAAATAAGTAAGAAGAGGTAAATAGTAATGCTAGTATTAGATATCATTTATAGGATGGGAGTGTTGGAAGAGGATAAGAACAATATGATAATTGATGGAGTTAACTCACTCATGTATAGATAGAAGAGTTAAGTAGAAGATACAATTATATGTTAACAAATAGGATTATAAGTATGAACACTGAAGATAGTTACCAATGAGTAATCCTATTAGATTAATAAGGCATAGCAAATGAATAACATCCTTAATCCAATAGACATACTAAGAAGATAATTTCAATAAATTATAATGTTGTATTGATGAAGCCTTGTTTAGCCAACTGGAAACCTGAATCATAAAGGATCAAAGGATTATAATGATCATGCCTTACTCACCAATATTGAATGCTTATACCATGTATAAGTGACATTGGTGGATAAAACATGATTGAACCATAGTATAGAGTTATTATCCTAGATTAGTCATTACATGTCACATTAATATAATGTGAAGTTGGAATATTAGATACTAGAGTTAAGAAGAGACAAGATAGTATGAATAAGATGATGTTAGAGCACATTAGAGAAGTAGTATTAGTGAAGGATGATTAAGGAAGAGTATGATTGGAGTTAGAAGTAACCACTTGATGGATTGGGGATTATCAGCAATAGAATAGTTGATATACCCAAGTATAGATATGAAAAGATTATGAAAAGCTTTAATGACAAGCTCATTGGATTTATAAATGGCTTTAGAAGCATAAAAGGTGGATAAGAATATTCTGTAAAGCAAAGCTCATCATGTTAGCACATGATGATGGACATAGAGAAGTAATATATCTAGGAAAGGAATTCCTTAATCAGAAGTCCAGAATTATGAAGTATGGAATATAGGAATCCTTGCTAGACACTAAACCCTAAATCTAAGACCATACCTAATATCCACTTTCTATGGTTGATCTATCATCTCGTTTCCACAATGCTTCATAGGAATATTTTCCTATAACAAATCAACTAAGCACATCTTTATCATTTCTAATTATCATAATCATATGTGCTTAGGAGTTATCTTATCAAATCCTTTTCATGAGACATTCCAGATAACATCATTCTGATCTCAAACATAAAGACAATATGATTAACCATTAATCTTTATTCACATCAATAAAAGAATATAAATGTATTAAGAATCCTAAAAACCTAGGGTAAGCATTTACAATTTCAAATCTTATTAATACTTAGAACCTTATGTATTAAATACTTATGAAGGATCACTAAACATAAATTTGCTTTAATATTATGTATTAATAAGAATAAAATCTCATTAGTTAGTAGTAATACATTCTATAATAAGTTTATATTTTTTTGTCAAATTAAGTTCATATTAATGGTCCTCACAAATAATAAAAGAAAAGGTATCTATATAAAGAAAATAATGAAACCCTAAACAATATATAATAAAAGTTCACCAATTGATTCTTAATAACTTCAATATTACTGCAATTATTCAGAAAATAAATTCCATTAAGAAATTTCAATCAAATGTGTAATATTCAAATCTGGAAATAAAACAGAAAATGGAAAAGAGATACAATCGGGAAAAAACAGAAGAAATAACAAATCTGGCCCACAGCCCATTTCCTCTTCGCCTATTCACCGCTCGCGAGTTGCAGCCAACCCTCTCCACTCGCTCCGCACCAGCCCACATCGGCCCAAGCCAGCCCACGTACCTCTTTGATCCCCTTTTCCTTTGTTCTTCCTCTCTCCAGCAAGCACGTTGGCGAAGCAGCTGCCTGGCACCACATCGGCCGTTCGCCGTCGTCGCGATACTCGCTGACGCCAAGATCCGCGCCGCCGCTGTTCATTGCCTATAAATAGACCATCGACGCGCCGAAGATCCTTATCCTCGTTCTTCCTCCCTAATTTCCCCTCTGACCAAGAATAGAGTTCGTCGGAGTTGCACATCACCGTCGATCCCGAGCCCCCTGGCCTTCCTGAGGCTGCCGTGGGACTTACCTCGTGTTCCTCGTTCTCCCCAGACAAGCCATGGAAGCCGAAGACCCCTCTATCGAATCAATTGATACTTCACTGCCGTCATCAATCACTGTCGTTCGCCGTCGATTCTGAGCTCGCCTCCACTCACCGACACCTCTGCGAGCTTCATGGCGAGTCAGTGATTCTTCCAGTACCCCCACGTTGTTTCCTCTGCTTTGTATCGATGTTCCTGCGCTCGCCAGCAAACACCGCCGCTGGCCACCGTCGTACACGGTGCTCCGGTGACCATTTGCAGGCGTCGCAACCGTAGTTTGAAACGCCGTTGCCTTCTGCATCTAACTACCCTAGAACCGCAAGCAGGCGCACACCCTAACGCTGGCCCTCTGCATCACCTCGGGAGAGCTCCATTGCTGATGTCAGCATGACCTCACGCTGATGTCAGTAGGCAGCCAACGCGGGGTCAACCCGAGTCAAACCATCCACGTAGGCGTATGATGTGGCCTAGGGCCCAACAGTCAGAGACTGTGGTTGGGTGTGTTTGCGGTGTAAAAATCCAGTACGTGTTTAAAAAAGAAATAAAGACAATAAAGATGACATGGCAAAGGTCCCACTTTTTATTGGTTGTGGGAAGAAATTGGGTCGGTAACAAGTGCATTCATCAGTCTGAGGGGTGATGTGGCCGATGGCCCACTAGTCAGTGACTTAGTCTAGGTTAGCTTTGGTATAAAAAGTATTTCTGTCTAGGAATTAAATAAAACCATATTAATTCCAATATAAATAAAATAATTAAATCTTGTAAATTTAATATCTTTTGTTTTATAAATCAGAAAAATACATATAATATATGAAAATGTTTAGAAAAATAAAATCTACAACTTAAAATTATTCTCAAATATTATTATGATAATTATTTAAAAAAATATTATTTAATAAATACTTTATAAAGTTTTAATACTTTGATAATTAATATTTTAATAATGGTAAATGTTAAAAATCTAAATAAAATACCAAAAATCTTAGAAAAATAAAAATTAGAGTTTAAAACTATAATAATGCATTATTATTATTCTTAATTAAATATTTATTATTTACTAATTATTTATATAGTAATAAACCTTATTAAAATCATATCTTATTATTTTTAAATCACAAAAATAAATATAATATACCAAAATGATCACAAAAATAATACCTACATGTTTAAAATGTGATATTCCACTTTTGAGTTAAATAAAAAGTTAAACACTTTAATAACTTGAATTAAAACCTATTTCCTTAATTGATAATACATATAAAGGTAAATAAAATTCGTTAATATTCCCTAAATTAACCAATTAAATGTAATAAATAGTATTAACCTTAAATACTGACATTATGAAGTCAAAATGATTTAACACCATTTAAATGCAATCTTATTGAATGATCTTTCAACCATAAGTGCAGATTATTTTACAAAAGAACCCTTATCTAATATAAAACCTCCAAAGATAATTGTAATAAGATAAAAGACCATTCTTTATATTAACCACAAGTTTATAAACAAATCAAAACACTATAAGTGAGTTCATAAGTAATAAATAATATTGTTTACTTATTCAAAAATATTAGCCACACCCTTATAGGCAGATAAATTCCTTTATACCATTATAATGTAAAATAGATCACTACTCCAATAGAAGTAATGCCATTCTTAAGTAACTCTAAGGAAACAATATAAAGTGAACAAGATACAAGTATCATAAGTAATACACCCTAAGTCTATCTACATTCTTAAAGTTACTTATAGTTATAAAGCTTTAAGTATAATGCTAAAAACCTTTATTATATACTTTATAGTTAACTTTGGTCGGTTATAATTAAATTGTAAATCATCTCAAGTCCAAATTATCCAAGCAAGTACAATCAACATCAACCACATCTGATTAACCACAAAGATTGTTTAAACCTTAACAAAGGAATCTTTTCTTCAAAAGTTATTCTTTTTGCCACTTCAGTCAACAAGTAATAATTAAGCGTAATCACATTACTTTATACTTTACTTGTATAATAAGATTGTTAAGACTTAAATTCTTTATGAGTGACATTACTTGTAAAGTAAAACTTGAAGATAAACAATTAAGATGTAAGCAACCTTGAGTAGCATTCCATACTGTGTATTTTGTTGTTGTATAAATACATGTTGTTTTCCACACACACTCACAAGCCTTAATAAGAAGCACATGTGTGAAACTCAATCTAAAAGGGCAACACATTCCAAGGAAAAACCCTTTCCAGTATCCAAACCCTAGAATAACGTTATTCTCGGGATTCGCGTTTATCAACTTGCATTACATTATCTATGCATAAAAGCATCTTGCTTCTTTAAACATTAGTCCTTACCGGACCAATGATGCAGATTTCCGCAATTGGATTTTATATTGTCTTGAAGACCGTGAGTGCATAATCTTGCAATCACAAAAGGCAAGTTCACACTTGCTCATGTCCTTTGATTATTTTCTGTAAAGTATTTTACAAATCCAGTGTTGTCATCACCTGCATTTGAAAAAGGACAGAAAACACTATTTTCATAATAATGTGATTATAGGTTATTTACCATGGGGTAATAACCTACTATAAGAGTTCTGGTGGCAAAGGAACATATTATCGAGGACTTAACAACCAATGTCGCCAGTGATTCTTGCGCCATATATTACGCGTTGACCATGAGATTTGGAATGGGACGGAGAAGTCAGATGTATCTTTTCCCTCTCGCATGGAGTTGGATGTGCGGGTCGTGGCTGTTATCACTCGTAGCGTCATATTATTTATGGTAATTTGTAGAGGATATGCAGCATATGGGTGGCAGCCCTCAACGTCCCACGATAGTTCCGGCATCTGAACGGTATGTACTGCCATTGCTGTAGTTCAATAGGTAGGCTGGCGTACACCAAAGAGACATGCGGGGTCGCGGAGAAGGCAGTGATTAGCTTGGATCTTAGTCTGGGCCTCACACCAAGGAAGTGTGAACGAACCTGCAATTCGGATGTGCAACAAAGCTAACATCTCTCATGGGTAAAGTGACGCACCTCTGCAGAGTGTAAGAACTGCAACTTGTTACTCCCTATTCCGGGAAGGAGCTGCGAACGCGGCGGGAAAGGAACTCCATGAAAGTTCTGGTAAACCCGTGAAGGCTGATGGACATAGCTTTTCATAATAAAAGCAACCTTTGAAGAAATGTTTACAAAAAATTGCATGGCCTACGACCTATGGTCTGTGGCTGTAGATATAGTGCATCAAACACTCCTTTTCTTGTGAACTTGCTGAGTACGCTCGTACTCAAAGTATCTTCTTAACCCTTGCTAGGTTCTAAAGCCAGTACAGACGACGTCTACATCAAGTTATGCTCCAGGAATCATCATCAAAAGCTAACGCTCTTCAATGAAGTCAAAAAGTCAACATATACATCAACTCAAGTGAAGACGAAGTTGCTGATTAGATAAGAATAGAATTTCTAACCATAGAACCTACTTCTGTAGAGTATTGCAATAGCAGCAATGCAAGCCTCGTAGTTTAGATATTAGTTTTATAAGTATGGTAGCTATGAGTTATTTATTCCTGATTCTTCTTTGTAAGACGTTTCTTTCTCTCTCTTTAAACTAGAGTGTTCTCTGGATCTTGTGTAAAGAGTTGAGTTGTAACCTATAGTCATGTCTTGGACCTGCTATGTTTCTGTTGTACTACTCTGAGGGATGTAATACTAGTGAACGGTGTTTCATTAGTGTTATGTCAACGACTATAGTGTACTACATCATGCAGTGGAATGCTGGGTCACCGCACTAGTCTCTGTTTCCATGGAGGTGCGTAGGCCTTCGTTAATCTAGAACTCTGCAGATTCAACTTTTACCTGTAATTCTTCAAATCTCTTTCAAGTCTGACGCATGTATTTAATTATTGAATCCAAGTGTATTATGGACAGGTTTGTTCTCAAAAGAAAAGCCCCATCACAAGATGAAGACATGAATTGGAAAGAAGAGATTCAATATGATCCGGGGAAGAGAAAATTGATAGAACATTATCATCCGAATTTGAAAGAAGTGGTAAGAAGAAAATACTTGGTTAATAGACCTTGCCAACCAAGAGAATTTAATTTTCCGTATTCAAAGTTTGGGGTAAAAAGCAGAAGGTTCAATCCTGATTGGTTTGATGAGTTCGGAAGCTGGCTTGAATATAGTGAAGAGAAGGACAAAGCATATTGTTTTTGTTGTTTCTTATTTAGGGACCATGGCAGCAAGAAGGAAGCTGGATATGAGGCATTTGTTCTAAATGGTTGGGACACATGGAACGTGAATGCAAGGCTAAAATATCATGTTGGTGATGTGGATAGTGTCCACAATCAAGCAATGAAAAAATGTATTGATTTGCTAAAGAGAGACCAACACATTGATGTTGCTATTAACATTCAAAGTGAAGCAGCCAAGAAGGCTTATTTTACTCGACTGAATGCCTCAATTGACATAGATAGGTTGTTTCTCAAGCAAGGATTACCTTTTCGAGGCCACGATGAGTCGAAGAACTCCGACAATAAAGTTAATTTTTTGGAGGTTCGTGACTTCTTAGCCGAGCATGATCCAGTTTTAGGAAAGGCTATGGGAAAAGGTGCTGCAAGGAATGCTTTGATGATTGCTCCGGAGGTCCAGAAAGATATTGCTGAAGGTTTTGCACATGAGATAGTGCAATCTATTCTCCAAGAAATTGGTAGTAATGTGTTTTGTTTGCTTGTTGATGAATTCAGGGATGTCTCTTGCAAAGAACAAATGGCAGTGGCTCTAAGGTATGTTGATAGTTCTGGAGATTCTAAAGAAAGATTTGTTTGTCTTGTTCATGTGAAAGAAACAACTTCTTTGTACCTCAAGGCTGCAATTGATTCTTTATTTGCAAAGTACAAGCTGACTTACAATCAAGTCAGAGGACAAGGATATGATGGTGCTAGCAATATGCGAGGTCAGTTCAATGGCCTCAAATCATTGATAATGAGAGAAAACAGTACGGCGTATTATGTCCATTGCTTCGCTCATCAACTTCAGTTGGTTGTTGTGGCTGTGGTAAGAAAGCATAAATAAGTTAGTAATTTTTTTACTATGATTACTACATTATTGAATGTGGTAGGTGGATCGGCCAAGCGAAGGGATATGATTAGAGATATCAATCTTGAAGAAATGAGCAAAGCTTTAGGGTGTGGGCAGCTTACAACTGGTACAGGGCTGAATCAAGAGAAATGCCTTCAAATACCTGGAGACACTCGTTGGGGTTCTCATGCCAAGACAATTAAAAGTTTGGTGGACCTATTTCGATCAGTCATTAAAGTTCTAGAATATGTGGGAGAAGAAGACACTGAAAGAACAAATAGAGACCTTGCAAATGGTCTGTTAGTGTACTTTCAGTCCTTTGACTTTGTGTTCTATTTGCATATCATGCTGACTACTCTTACAACTACAAACACATTGTCATTAGCATTGCAGCGGAAGGATCAAGACATAGTAAATGCCATGAAATGTGTGAAGTCAACTAGAACTATTTTGAATGAACTTAGAGAAAATGGATGGGAATCTCTGCTGGTTGAAGTTCATGGTTTTTGTGAGAGACATGATATTGAAGAGTTAGATATGGAAGCAGCCTATGTTAATCCAAAAAAGAGAAGGCAGGTAACTGGAATTACCAACAAACATCACTATCAAGTCGATTGCTTCAATGATGTTTTTGATTGGCTAGTTCAAGAGCTTGATGGTAGATTCAGTGAAACATCCTCCAATTTACTTGTTTGGTCAACGGCTTTGAGTCCAAGAGACTCATTTCGTGATTTTAATTTGGAGAGTTTGATAAATTTGGCTAAACTATATCCTCAAGACTTTGATTTTGGAGAGTTGAGGGATCTTGATAAGGATCTACGCCTCTATATTGCTGATGTACGCACATATGATAGCTTTTCCAACATAGCAACAATTATTGATCTCTCTAAAAAAATGGTGGAGACAAGGAGGCATATTATGTATCCTTTGTTTTATCGGTTGTTGAAATTAGTGATTGTGTTGCCAGTTGCTACTGCTACAGTTGAGAGGTGCTTTTCAGCCATGAAACTAGTAAAAACATTTTTGCGCAATCGCCTCAATGATGATAGCTTTAGTGATGATGTTATTTGTTATGTGGAGAAAGAGGAGATGAAGAAAGTCACCAATGATTAAGTGGTTAAGTATTTCATGGATTTGAAGAATCGATTGTACTAAAACATAAGAAGGTAATATGAAAACTTTATCTACTTTAGCACTGTAATTATGGTCATTCAATTATTCCACTTGACGGCTAGACCTACTTTTTGTTTTGCAGATTTTTGAGCCTTCGTGCTTGACGACATATTTTGCAATTCGAAAATGCAAGGCATCTTTTGCAAGTAACTTTTTATTTTGTTGCATCCTTATATAGAGAATTTTTATATTTTTATTACATGATTCTCTGTACTGTACACCATCTCTTATTACGTTGTATTATTTATTTCAAAGATATAAATCATGCATTCATATAGTACACTGTTGCTCGAAAATTTTATACAATAGTAAGATGGTGCATCAGGGTGACTCGAGCTCCAGCTCCAACCCTGACTACAGGTCCATGTAGTAGCTAGATGGTTGTATATCCTCCTTGTGCTTTCGTGCCAAGATCTTGTGAGCTCCGTTCATGATCAAGATCTAATCTATTTGTAATCATGCATGTTGTGTTTGCGGGGATCCGATGGATATTGAGATTACTATGTCAGATTGATTAATGATTTTGTCTATTTGATTCTATCATGTCTGTGTTGTTTGAGATCTTGCATCCTCTCCGTTGTTAGTAGCTATCTTGGCCAAGTAGTTGCTAGTGACTCAAAAGGGGGTATTTATGCTCGATAGTGGGTTCATGCCTCTACTTAATCAAGGGAAGTGACAGAAATCTCTACGGTTGTAGATGTGTTATTGCCACTAGGGGAAAACAACAGTCTCTTGTTCATGGAACAAGTGAATTGTTTACCTTACACACTTTGCTTAAAGCAGTTGTTTGTTGCTTGCAACTTAATACTGGAGGAGGTTCGGATGATAACCCATAGGTGGACTTCTGGTCATAGATGCAGTTGGATGGCGGTCTATGTATATTGTTGTATTGCCCAGTCGAATCTCATAGGATCTTTTTGTCTAGTATTGCATTGTTATGCCTTGCTCAGTCATGTCAATTGCCCTACTGTAATTTGTTTACCCAGTATGCCATGTTTGTTTATCTAAGGAGAGCACCTCTAGTTAACTATGGACCCCGGTCCAATCTTTAACATTGATACATCTTTCATTGTTACTGTTTACTTGCTGCAAACCATCATCACCTTCCACACCATACAGCTAATCCTTTGTTACAGCAACCGGTGAGATTGATAACCTCGTTTTTAGTTGGGGCAAAGTCTTGAGTTTGTGTTGTGCAGGTTTCCACATTGCTTGCAACACCTTTGGGACGTTTCCTTCCTCCTACTGGTTCGATAACATCGGTTTCTTACTGAGGGAAAACTTGCTGCTATGTTGCATCATACCTTCCTCTTGGGGTTTCCCAACGAAGCGCTGACGCAACGCCATCAAGACTTTTTCTGGCGCCATTGCCAGGGAGGCTAAGGACGTCTTCACAAGGGGAGTCCTCCTCAACCTTTCTCTTTACTTTGTTTTTAGTTTTCTTAGTTTCTTTTCCTTGGTTTTGTTTGCCTCTTTTTATCAAAAACTCCAAAAAAACAGTTTAGTTTGGTTTGCTTTCTCTTATAGAAAAAACACAAAAAATTAGTTCCTGCTCTAGTTGCCACCTTGCTCTAGCTCACCATGTTGATCCCCAAGTTCACCCTGAAAGACATTTCAACAGGTAGTGGATCCATTATTGGGAAAGAAAATATTGAATAATTCTTTAATCATGTTAGCAAGCATGAGGATATTGAGGATAGATATATAGCATAACTTGCTCCTAATTATGAAATTGCTGCAGCTTCTTTAGTTCATATGTTGGAGGCTAGGTTTGTTAGCCTTAACCCCATGATGCAAATTTTGTTCCTAAAACTAAAAGAAGAAAAGAATGTTGAAAAGAGGGAATTTCTTCTTGAAACTTTACTAAGAGAGTTCGATGATGTTGCTAAGGAAGACAAAAAGGTCTTTGAGTGTTTCAATATGTTAGGCTCATGTGTATATGTTGTGGGTACTTCAGATAAAACCAAACCTAGAGAGGAATTTAAGATACCCATACCCTTTAAGCTTGTTGGGATGCATGAGGCCTTTGAAAAGAATTTTGATTGGATTGTTCCTAAAAATCCTTTTGATGAAAGTACTGAACCAAAGAGAGATGAGAAGGGATCCTCAAAAACTCATTTGTATGAGATACCTTTCATAGTTGAAGACTTTGCAAGTATTGATGTTAATGCTTCCTCATTAGAAAATACTTGATTTCTTGCTTCTTATGCCTAACTTAAAGGCGTTAAAGAAAAGTACTTGTTGGAGATAACCCAAGAGTTACCTTGAGTCTTGGAAGTTATTACTTCAGTAATGATCTCTTCTTATCCTTTTTGTTTGCTTTTTGTGCCAAGAATGACCTCTAATGAGAGGGAAGTAAGATTTGGGGAGTTGCTGTCCCGAATCAGATTTTTGTCCTCCACCATAAAAAATCGCGAGGAGCCTCTGTAAGTCTGATTGAGCTGAAAATTTATGAAAAAAATCCCCCAGTATGTTAGATAACTTTTGTTAGTTCAACACTTTTTGATTTGAGCAACAAAAGATTTTCGAAAAAATCGGTTTCTACCTGCTGGTCTGTTTTGACAGATTTCTGCCATTATTTGCATTTGCTTCTTATTGATTTCTTTTTGGGTTCTTTTTGGGACTTGTTTAAGGAGTTGCTACAATATCTTGTGTTTTTAGTGAAAAGTTTTGCTGTTCTAAAGCTAAGCCTAAGGGTCTATTATCTTTTGAATACACTAATATTGTTAATGAAGATTGTGTGAAGTTTTGTATGAAGGAAAAATTTCAGGTGTAGAGAGTGAATGATGTAATAAGATGAAGAATGGAAAAAAGCTCAAGCTTGGGGATGCCACCCATGGTGTCACCCCAAAAAATATCCAAGAGGTATAAGCGTCAAAGCTTGGGGATGCCCAAGGCATCCCCTTCTTCATCAATAAAAAGCTCGGGTCTTTCTAGACACTTCGTTTTTATTGTTTCATGCACTGTTGTGTTGTTCTTGGAGCATCTTAGTTTTCTTTTAATTTTCTTAGTTTGTTTAGTTTGCTTGATTAAAGTAGTTTGGACCCCGTTCTCGCTGTGTTGTTTCAAATAAGTTGATTGGTGTTGGAAAGGAGTAGTAAGTTCTTGCTTGAAAGTGCAAGAGGAGCTTGCATTGACTGTGACTTAGACTTTAGCATGTCATGCTAGGTGTTGTTTTAACCTTATGCTTAGTGATTATTGCTGTAGCATGACTTGTTCCAAACAATTGGGATTGCGTAGTGTGCCTTGAAAGAATCATGCGTTGTTTTAGCATACAAAAGCATAGTATTGTAGTATTCTCCTTTGATGTTTTGTTTAGTTGACTTGGCACATGATCACACCATGTTATGACTATGAACAAGTCACCATAGCCTCTATGATCATTTAGTCCTTGACTTGTAGTACTAATCTATGCTTTCATTAGTAATGTTTTGTCGCTCTGCATGATTATGGATATTATTGCTCTCTTAGTTGGTTGCTCCCAGTCTTTTGCTAGCCTCCACTTGTATGAGTAAGATCTACTTATGATTCCAACTCCCAAGAAACCAAGTTATTCCAAAGTGTCCACTATAAATTCCTATGCATGGTATGTTACACCATTCCAAGTATATTCTTGTTTTTAGCTATCTTCCAACTAAAAAGTATTTTGTTATGTAAAAACTTAGTGGATTAAAGCTCTCACAAACTTGATGGCACACTTTATATTCCTTGCCCCTAATAAACTTGAACCATTGTGTCATCTATGTTGTATATGCTTGCCTTATACGTTGGAATTAGCAGAACCAAGTTTTCATGGGTAACGGTTTCAACATTGCACTTGTACTTTGTACACATTTGATATCATGCTCTTTTGTCTATGGATGTCGCCAGTGTGAAATAAAAAGGGAGCTTGTAAGTCCATGGAGTTATGTATTTTGTGTTAGAGAAACACTTGAGCCGCTAGCCTAAGCCATGCCTAATCATGGTGGAAATTGCACCATCACCATAATGAGCAATCTGTGAAGCATCCTCAATAAAAACCTATGCAAATAGCAAATAAAAAGATCACTGTGATACTCATTGCTTGATTGCCTTGTCATTTTGGTTATGGGAAAGCTCCTGTACCATGTGCAAGGGGTACCCCGTTGGCGGTTCTCTATGATACACATGTACTTACTATGACAAGAACTTACATGTGACCAAAGTTGAGTAGCATGAGGTGTGGCCCTCGTATTCAAGGGACATGAGATTGCCAACTTATACTTTGTCAAGCATATACTCCATCTTTGTTCACTTTAACCTTAATCACTTCGAGATGCTTATGATAGGGGCAATGAGGGCTGAAAGCTAACAAGTACCATAATTTTTGGAAGCTCTTTTTGAAACTTGAAATCCCTGCTTCCCTTTATGAAGGGTCTTTCTTCCACTATTATATTGAGTCTCCAACTTCTACCTTTAGGCACCAGTTAAGAGAGCATAGTTTTCATTCTTAGTTCTATGTGCAGTGTCCCAAAACTTATTGATTGATGCATATTGTTGATATTGCTTGTTCTTGTGCTACTTGTATCTAGTCACTCTTATGAACATTGAAGGTGTCTTATGCATATATTTGCTACTCCATGAGAGACAAGCTGAATGCCACTATGCCATGTTTTCTGTATGTGAAACAAATAAATGTTTTTCAATGCATGTTATTCATGATCTTTGTTTGTAGCCTTTCATGTTGCATGCATAGTTACTTTGTCTTATTATTAGAACTCCATCGTTCATGCACATGTTTAGAGTTCTTTGATCCCAGCTTTCAATGCTTGCAAATGGTTTGATCTTGGTTTTGATGGTGCATGTCACCTCAAAAATTATTCTTTTATCACTTACCTACTCGAGGACGAGCAGGAGTTAAGCTTGGGGATGTTTGATACGTCGGAAACGTATCTATTATTTTTGATGTTCCATGCTTGTTTAGTATCTACTTTGCTTTGATTTGTCCACACTTTGAGGTGCTTTTCATATGTTTTCTGGTACTAACCTATTAACAAGTTGCCACATGCCAGTTGCTCGTTTTCTACTGTTTTGGTTCTAGAAAAGCTAGTAAGGAATTATTCTCGGAATTGGACGAGACAAAATATAAAGTCAATATTTCACCGAGGAGAACATGGAGTCCAGAGAAGAGACGAAGGGGCGCCACAGGGCGGCTACACCTCCCCAAGCGCGACCTAGGGTGGGCCCATGCCTGGGCAGGGTATGGGCCCCCTGGCCGCCCCCCTGCCTCTCCTCTTAGCCTATAAAAGCCCCCTGATTCCTAAACCCTAAGTACCCGATCAATATTCCATGAAACCGTCTGTAGCCGTTGCCATCATCGTCCCTAGATCGGGGGGATCTGAAGCTCTTCCTAGCACCCTGTCGGAGGGGAGATCATCTCGGAGGCCTTCTTCTTCATCATGCCAGCCTCCGGTATGAAGCGTGAGTAGTTCCACCTTGGACTACAGGTCCATGTAGTAGCTAGATGGTTGTATCTCCTCGTGCTTTCATGTCTAGATCTTGTGAGCTCCATTCATGATCAAGATCTAATCTATTTGTAATCATGCATGTTGTGTTTGTGGGGATCCGATGGATATTGAGATTACTATGTCAGATTGATTAATGGTTTTGTCTATTTGATTCTATCATGTCTGTGTTGTTTGAGATCTTGCATGCTCTCCGTTGTTAGTAGCTATCTTGGCCAAGTAGTTGCTAGTGACTCAAATAGGGGGTATTTATGCTCGATAGTGGGTTCATGCCTCTACTTAATCAAGGGAAGTGACAGAAATCTCTATGGTTGTAGATGTGTTGTTGTCACTAGGGGGAAAACAACGGTGTAGGGGTCTCAACCTAATAAGGTGGATTCCTCCTGTGTTTTACAATGCTAGTCCCTGGATCAATAGCTAGCATCCAAAGATAATATGTAATATCAAGAAACAAAGGTCATAATTTAACTTTATAACCAGGAATAATATAATTTTATTACATCACACATAGCTCATTTGGCTATTTACATTACATTGCAATGGAATAACTATAATCATGGGGTCCTTCATCTTCAAAGTGCCACAGGCAGATGTTGGTTGTAGACTTTGTAATCCTAATCAATCAATCTTGACTAAAATCAATCAAACCTGCAACATTACAAGTTACAGCCACAAGGGTCAATACATTTGAATTGTATTGGCAAGTGATACTATGGTAGTATAGTGGAGTCTATCATCTATATGCATTTGGCTAAGTGGAGTTGAGGCTTGCATTGCTCAAAATAGATTTTTCCTTCACATTTGAAAATACTAAGTTTTGCTTGGCAAAATCATTTTTCTCAATCAAAGATTTGAAGATCCTTTACCAAGGCATCTCTCAATCAAAGATTGAAGATTTCAAACAACCCTTGTTCAAACCACAAGTTTTAACTTAGAAATTTGAATGATGAGATTCTTGATTGCTTCCATGTCTTGATGCCCAAATTGTCCTTTACCAGGGACATGGCTAAGTACTTAGATTTTACACTCTGCAGAGGTGGTGCACTTTCCCCACAAGACTTGGTTTCCCAAGACAAGATCTTTCAGAAGCTTTCCCTTAGACCAAAATGGACGCGCTCCAACCTATCAAACACTACCACCCACTGTCCATATGGCTAAGTTCTTGCGACCTATATGATCATGGCAGAGCCCATATTGCCAAGTGGTTGCACTTGAAGCTTCTCAACATTTGACATCTCAAATCTCTTTGTTTCCTGGGTGGCCATCCACAAGTGAGATACACAAGCCAAGTCCATGGCCTTGTGAACCAATCAACCAAACACCACCAAGCCATCCCATTCCACCCAGGTGATTCATTAACTTAGTTGTTTTATTAGACAAAATCACAAGTCCTCAGACTTAGAATATTTTTCCATAGTGTGAATATATATTCCACCCATGTTTTCTGTTAGCTAGGCTAAGCTTGATAGTAGTAGGAATCTTTAACTTAGGAAATCCTACTAAGGATTCTTCTACTAGGATTTCCTATAGTAAGGTTTACACTTAGCAAAATTTCCATGCAAGTTTTACTTAGCAAAATCACTAATGCATAGAGAAAGTAATGGGACAAAAAGTATGAAGCATCACTTGCCTTTTTGGTAGGGAATGGTGGTTCACTCCTTGATCTTTCTAGTCTCACACTTCACTACAAATCAATCAAGGAAACACAAATTCAATTCACATTCCAAACCAAAGTCAAACAAACAATTCTTCACACACACAAAGTAATGGAATCTAAGTCATGCTTGGGAGCATGCACAAGATAGTTTTATTTTGCAAAGGGGGTCTCTATGGGGTTTCTAGACTTTCTAAGATCCAAATTGGTCATTTACCAAAGTGGCAAAGTCATTAGCAAGAGGGTTTTTTGTCCAAAAACTATCTTTAAATCCATTCATCATTTTATGTGGTGAAAAATGTTTTTATTAAGGCAAAACTCTTAAGTTGTTCACCAAATGAGTTGCTAATTTGCAAAACTTGGTGTTTTGGGTCAGTGGGTTTGATCAAGTCATTTTCTTAAAGTTTTCTTTCCATAAATATTTTTATAACAAAAACCATTCTTTTTATTTGGCTAGAAAATGGCTAAGTCAAGTAATCCAACTAAAATATTTACAAAATCATTTTTAACACAAAGGGTTGGTTCCTAGGGTCAGTAAGGTCACAACAATCCAATTTGCAAATGTTTTATCCTTAAATTCAATTTTAAACAATTTTTATACTCTAAACAAGCTATCAAATGTTTCTGGATAATCAACCAATCTAACAAATACTATTTGCCAAACCAAGGGCATGGTTGGCTAGGGCTTGTTCTCCTGAATCCATTGATATAAAATTTGTAATTTTTGGACGTGTAGATCTCAAGTTATAAGGGTTTGAAGTTTGCAAATAAATCAGATTCAAATCTGTTTCTAAACCTAATAGATGACACGCGGCGTGTTGCTATTCGCGGGTACCGCTTCGCGTGGATCGCAGCTGTGGGGCGTTGGATCTGATCGATCGCACGGTCTTGGACGCGTACCCCTTCGACGATAAGTGAACTAATCGTGGGCGCTAGATCTAGATCGAACGGTGCTGGCGAGTTTGACCTAAAGTGGGCGGCGCTGACGCGGCGGCGACTGGCGGCGCGGTCAGGTGAGGATGGTGCCGGTGGTCTAGGAGGCGAGAGAGGAGGAGAAAAGGCTCACCGGGTTCAGGAGGTCACGGTGATGCTCGAGGAGGTGTTGGTCGGGCGAGGGGCGCTCTGATCTTGGCAGGATTGCTCGCCGGAGTGGAGGAGGCGTCGGGTGCTTCAGGTGGTCGTCGTGGACGGCGCTGTGGATCACCCCAAAGCAAAACAACGATGCGGTTAGATGCAGAAAGATGTGGCGAGTGCGGGAGTGTGGACGAGGAGGCGCGGGGTGGTCAGAAACTACCTGGGTGCTTGCCGGAGTGGAGCGGACGGCGGCGCTGTTCAGAACTTGACAAGGCCGACGCTCTGGAGCGCTCGGGGGCGAGCTGGTACTACGGTGATGATCGCCATGAGGTGGGGATCACGGGAGCATGGTCGGGGAGGCAAGGGGTGGCGTGAGGCTGCCGGAATCAGCGTCGGAGCGTCGTCGGAGACAGGGCAGTCGAGGAGAAATTGTGGCTTCCTGGAGGCGTGCTTGGGGGAGGAAATAGAGGGGAAACGGAGAGGAGTGACTGGCGTTTAAAGGTGCATGATCACTGCGAGTAAAGATGGTCGCGTTAAGGCGTATTCAAGCTGAGAAATTAAGTCTGCAACGGCGAGGAGAGGGGGAAGAACAGGTCCGCGGCGGGTGAGGAAGAAGGGACGTGGCGGTGGGGTCCTCTGTCAGCGAGGTGAAAGAAGTGGGGATAGGTCCACTAGTCAACGGCTTTGCGGGTCGCCTCTGCGGTGAAGAAAAACGTTTCGGTGGGGAAGGAGGTGGGCTGCTGGGCTGTTGGGCTGAGTTGGGCTGGTCCAATTTCATTTTTTTTTCTGTCTGTTTGTTTTATTCTTCTCAATTTCTATTTTCTGATTTGAATTTCAAAACAATCAAACAAGGTTCAAACAATTCAAACAACACCCAAACTTTGTAACATTGAAATTAGTTCTGTTCAGTAACATGAACCAAAATCCAAAATAAAAATAATATTTTAAATCTTTTTAGGTTCTATTTATTAATTAAGTAAAATGGTCCATGGTTTATTAATAAAATAGGGTTTGGTTTATTTAATAAAATCTTCATTTGAACTCCAAATATTTTCAAAACCAATCAGTAGATTTTATTTGGAAATAAAGAATATTTGGAAAATTTGTTTAAAACAAAATAACCTTTTATTTTAGGGTCCATTAATAATTAAATAAAATGGGCCTTAGTTATTAAATCAAATAGAGTTTGATTTTATTAATAAAATCTTTATTTGAAACCTAAATATTTTCAAAACCAAATCAGTAGGCTTTATTTGGGAAATATTGAATACTTGGAAACTTGTTTTAAAACAAAATAACATTTTATTTTAGAGTCCATTATTAATTAAATAAAATAGACTTTCATTATTAAATCAACTAGGGTTTGTTTTATTGAGAATATTTATTTTAAAATCTAAAATAAAGCCAAAACACTTTAGTAGGTTTTATCTGAGAATATAAAATATTTGGAAAACTTATTTTAAATAATTTTAATAAGTTTTGATGTTTCAATTAAATTGGTAAAACCTTTTATTAAATAAAGTTGGATATTAAATCCTTATTAATTTATTTAAATCAACTTTTGCTATTTTAATTCAAAACAAAATGTTTTAAATCCAAAGCTTGGCCAAGGTTTAATTGGGCTTTATAAAATAATCTTTATCTATAAATTTTTTATTTCAATTGAAACCAAATCCTTTCATTTAAAAGATCCAAAATAGTACTTCCAAAATATATTGTTTTCCTTTATTTAAAATGTTTATATTTTTAAATCTTTTAGGATTTTATTTAATTCAAATGGGTTTGAAGTTCCAATTGAATTCAAAAAGTTTCTTCTGGCTCTGAAAATCAAACAAAGTTTTGTTTTATTAATTTATTTTCACATTACAAGATTTGGAAAATCTTGGGATGTGACAGGCTACCACCCTTAAAATAAATCTCGTCCCGAGATTTGGGGAGGCTAGGGTTACAAGCAAGTTCAAAACAACTAGGGTACTACCACCCTTAAAAATTTTCAAACAGAAATTACATATTGTCCTTCTTGGGATCCTGGGAAAAATTTCTCTAAGCAAACATTTGCATGGTGTCTTTGGTTTCCATACTTGACTCATGGGCCAAGGTTGAGATCCTTCATAGACTTGTTTAACTTGTTCTTCATCATTTCTGGACAATTGTTTGCATAGTGGCCTAGTTCCTCGCATTTGAAACACATCACTTGGCTAATATCTTTCTTTTCCTTGGGTAATAATTCTTCTTGTTTGTTTCCTTGGTTCTTCTTCTTCTCTGGGCATTCATTGGCATAGTGTCCCATCTCTTTGCAATTGTAACATTGCACTTGAGTAATATCCTTCTTGTTAGGGTTGGGGCATTTCTTCTTCTTCTTGGGTCTCTCCAAAGCTAGGAATTCTTCTAGTTCATGTTCTTCATAGGTGGGAGATCTTTCTATCTTCTTGGGGTAGTTACTAAAAATATGTCCTTCTTATTTACAATTGAGGAATTGATCTTCATGTTCCTTGGATGCATGATCCTTGTCTCTAAAAATATTGCTAGCTTGGGTTCCTTCTAGAATAGCATCTTTGTCATCCTTGTTGTCATTAGCTCTTTGGGAAAAGTTTTCTCCCATGTTGATCATTTGAGTAACCAATCCTTGCAACAATTGGGATTGAAGTTTCAAAATCCTTTGTATGGCTGGGTCTAGTCCATTGTTGTTGGCTAAAAGCTGAGTTGTCTCTTGGCTCAACTAGTTTTGGGTTGCTATAAGTTCTTTCATGCTGTCCTGTTGGTTGTGGTTGTCATCAACCTTGATGTTGGAGTTCCTTGGAGTAGTCATCTGTTTGGGTTTGAAGGGAGATTAGAATAGGCAAGATATTTCTAAGGAAATATTTCTAATCACACACATCATAATTCAAACAAACAATGTGCAAGCATTCACAAACAACATTTCAATCAAACAAGGTTCAAGCACATACTTAGGCAACAAAATATTTTTGTCACACCACACAAGTTGGTGTGTTTTGACTTATCTAAAACATGGTGGTACATCTATATGGTTCACTTGTGATCTTTCCTTCCTTCACGATTCTTCTTGCATAAGATCATGGTTTCCTTGAGATAAACTCTTGGTTACAATATTTCAAAGTTGTTGATGGCTCCCTCTTATTTTGCATTCCCTTAGTCTCTAAATCTTGAGTAAGATTTCCTTGTCTCACTTGTAGTCCTTGGTGGTTTCCAAGTTGGATGTCTTTGGAGAATATGCTGAAGATGTTGAAGTCATTAGAGTTGAAGAAGTTGAAGAAGTCTTTTGCATATGGTGTAGTCTTTGGCCATGGGGTTGGTTTTTCCATCAAGTTAAAATAGAAGAGATATAGGGTTGAAACCAAAATGGTTGAGGAAGGAGTTTACAAGTGTTTTTGTAAATAAGGTTTTGGAATAAATACAACTCCTATTTTTCTAAGGGTTTTTGTCCAATCCTAGGTTTACAAATCCTACAGGCAACACAATGCTCTGATACCATCTGTAGGGGTCTCAACCTAATTAGGTGGATTCCTCCTGTGTTTTACAATGCTAGTCCCTGGATCAATAGCTAGCATCCACAGATAAGATGTAATATCAAGAAACAAAGGTCATAATATCAAGAAACAACCATATGGCTCCTGCCGGTTGCCGACTTACAATAAGGAACATTGCATACATCAAATATAATCACAATCATGGCCATATCACATCACTGCACACCCCTGCAAAACAAAGTTAGACGCCTCTACTTTCTTTGCATTTTTTACGTGGTTTGGGGCTTTCAATAAGTGTCGTTCTAACTTACGAACATGAACCACAACGTTGACACAAGTATTGTTAATCACCCGTTGTGTATTGGATCTTTACTATGCTAGGAGAAACAGGCACCCGCAAAGCCACTTATGCAATACAAGTTGCATGTCAAGCGTGGAGCAAGTCTCATGAACGATGTCATGTAAGGTTAGCCCGGGCCGCTTCATCCCAACATACCGCAAGATGCAAAGTACACAAGAAGCAATCGACAATAAAAGCATCAATGCCCACAATGACCATTGTGTTCTACTCGTGCAACAGATCTACATATAGACACGGCTCTGATACCACTGTAGGGGTTCGTAGCATGGAAAACAAAAATTTCTATCGCATACAAACAAACAAGCCAAGATCTATCTACTAGATTGTAGCAACGAGTCGATGGTATAACTTACCCTCGAAGATTCCAAAGCGTTTAACGAGAGCGGATTCTCGTGGGTGATGTAGTCGTACTCTTTCCGATCTCAAGATCGTGTAGACGATCCTTCTGGCGCCACGTTCCGGCAGCGCTCCCGCAGTCGGTCACACGTTCGGTACTCGACGAAGACCTTCCTCTCCCTTGTTCCAGCAGGCAGCGGAGGTTGTAGCACTCTCCTCGCGATTCCGGCAGCACAACGGCGTGGTACCGGAAATAGAGGGGAGATCCCGCAGGGCTTCGCCTTAAGCCGGTGCGAGTATGGTGGAGCTTATGAGAGAGGCTATTAGTGGTCTAGTAATTAGACACACCAATTAGAAGGCTCTAAACCAATTAGAAGGCTCTAAACCGTTGGCTAAAGCAATTAGAAGCTCTAATCCAAAACGGCTCTAAACCGGAGATCTAGAGGTGAAAGTTGTGTGTCTCTAGGAGGAGCCCTGCCCCTCCTTTTATGGGAGGGGGGTCTTGGCGCGCCAGGGGAGGGAGGGAGGGAGGGCTGGGCGCCGGCCTGGAGGAGTCCTACTCCTCCTCCAGGTTGATTCCAACTCCTCTTGCTTGTTTCCCACAGTTTCTTGTTTTGGCAGTTTGACTTTCAAACTGGACATTTGACTTTTCTGTTTTAGGATTCAATTTAATCCTTTATTTGGGACAGCAAGAACACTTAGTACATGATGCAATCATTCCAATAAGTAATGACACATTCATGTACCCCTCCCCCCCCCCGGAGTGCCGGACTTTCCGGAACCTTCTAGAATGTTCCCGATGAAAACACCGGAATCATTCCCGAACTCCGAAACGGGACTTTCCTTATATGAATCTTATTCTCCGGACCATTCCGGATCTCCTCATGATATCCCGGATCCCATCCGAGACTCCGAACAACATTCGGTCTCTTTCTCATAATACCATAACTACTCAAACAACGTCGAATCCTTAAGTGTGTCTCCCTACGGTTCGTGAATTATGCGGACATGATCGAGACACTTCTCCGAACAATAACCAATAGAGGAATCTGGAAATTCATATGGCTCCCACATATTTCTACGATTACTTTGCGATCGAATGAACCACTTACATACGATACCAATTTCCCTTTGTCTCACGATATGTTACTTATCCGAGGTTATGATCGTCGGTATCTCTGCATACCTAGTTCAACCTCGTTACTGATAAGTACTCTTTTCTCGTTCCCGTGATATGTGATCCCTTGTGACCAAGTCACATGCTTGCAAGCTAATTGGATGACATTCCACCGAGAGGGCCCAGAGTATATCTATCCGTCATGTGGATGGACAAATCCCACTCTTGATCCATGTGTTTCAACCAATACTTTCTGAACACAATGCCACTTTTATAACCACCCTGTTACGGTGTGGTGTTTGATGTCATCAAAGCATCCATCCGGTAAAGGTGATATGCATGATCTCATGGTCGAAGGAATTAGGTTACTATGTATCAGAAAGCATATAGCAATTGAACTATTGAAATGACTTGATCTTTATGCTACGCTTATCTATGGGAGTATGTCCACCATATCATTCTCCTAACGATATGATCTTGTTGTTGATAACATCTCAATGTTCATGATAGGGAAACCACAATCATTAATCAACCAACAAGCTAGTGAAGTATAGAGGCTATATTAGGGACTTCAATTAAGTTTACAAATCACACAAGTATCAATGTTTCCTTGTTAATACTATTATAGCATGAATGTAAACATTTATCATAAACACAAAGATATAATAATAACCACATTTATTATTGCCTCTAGGGCATATCTCCAACAGTCTCCCACTTGCACTAGAGTCATCTAATCTAGATTACATGGTAATATACCGAACACCCATGGTAGTTTGGTGTTGGTCATGTTTTGCCCTCGGGAGAGGTTTAGTCAACGGATCCGCCACATTCAGATCTGTGTGTACTTTGCAAATCTTTATATCCCCATCCTGGATATGTTCTCGAATAGCGTGAAAACGCAGCTTAATATGCTTCAGCTTCTTGTGTGACCTTGGTTCTTGCGCATTGGCTATGGCGCCCATGTTATCACAGTAGATAGACATTGGGTCCAGCGCACTAGGAACCACACCCAGCTCTGTAATGAACTCTTTCATCCATATCGCTTCTTGTGAAGCCTCCGAAGCAGCCATGTATTCCGATTCAGTTGAAGATCTCGCCACAACGCTTTGCTTTGCACTCCTCCAGCTAACTGCTGCACCATTCAAAATAAATACGTATCCGGATTGTGATTTAGAATCATCCGGATCTGTGTTCCACTAGCATCGGTGTAACCATTAACAACGAGCTGTTCATCACCTCCATAGAAAGAACCATATCCTTAGTTCTTCTCAAGTACTTAAGGATTTTTGATCGCTGTCCAATGATCCACTCCTGGATCACTTTGATATCTGCTAGTTAAACTAACAGCATATGCAATGTCGGGTCTAGTACATAGCATGGCATACATTAGAGATCCTATGGCTGAGGCATAGGGAGTCTTACTCATCCTTTCTCTATCTTCTGCCGATGTCGGACTTTGAGTTTTACTCAAGGTCATATTGGGCAACATGGGCAAGAACCCTTTCTTGCTTTCTTCCATTCCAAATCTCTTTAGAACTTTGTCCAAATATGTACTCTGTGACAATGATATTTGGCGTTTCGATCTATCTCTATAAATCTTTATGCCTAATATGTAAGCTGCTTCGCCAAGATCCTTCATTGAAAAACTATTATTCAAATATTCTTTGACACTATTAAGAAGGTCTACATCATTCCCAATCAACAATATGTCATCCACATATAGTATTAAGAATGCTACAGAGCTCCCACTCACTTTCTTGTAAATACAAGCTTCTCCATCAGTTTGTATAAAACCAAAACTTTTGATTACCTTATCAAAACGTTGATTCCAACTTCGGGATGCTTGCTTCAATCCATAGATGGACCGTTGAAGTTTGCATACCTTGTTAGCATCTTTAGGATCGACAAAACCTTTGGGTTGCATCATATACAACTCTTCATCAATGTCTCCATTGAGGAATGCTGTTTTGACATCCATCTGCCATATCTCATAATCATAATATGCAGCGATTGCTAACATAATCTCAATCCTCAGAGACTTTAGCTTCGCTACCGGTGAGAAAGTCTCATCGTAGTCAACTCCTTGAATTTGTCGAAACCCTTTTGCGACAAGTCGAGCTTTATAGACAGTAACATTACCATCAGCATCTGTTTTCTTCTTGAAAATCCATTTGTTCTCGACAGCCTTTTCGGCCATCCGGTAAGTCCACCAAAGTCCATACTTGGTTTTCGTACATGGATCCAATCTCGGATTTCATGGCTTCTTGCCATTTATTGGAATCTGGGCTCATCATCGCTTCCTCATATGTCTCGGGGTCATCGGTGTTGTCCACCACTATGACATTCATAACAGAATCATACCAATCTGGAGTGGTACGAGTTCTCGTTGATCTCCGAGGCTCTATAGCAACTTCAACCGAAGTTTCATGATCACCATCATTAGCTTCCTCTCTTATTGGTGCAGGCACCACAGGAACTTCTTCCGGTGCTGCGCTACTCGCAATATCGAGAGAAGGTTCGACAACCTCGTCAAGTTCTACTTTCCTTCCAGTCAATTCTTTCGAGAGAAATTCCTTCTCTAGAAAGGATCCATTCTTGGCAACGAAGATTTTGCCTTCGGATCTATGATAGAAGGTATACCCAATATTTCCTTCGGGTATCCTATGAAGACGCATTTTTCCGCTTTGGGTTCAAGCTTGTCCGGCTGTAACTTCTTTACATAGGCTTCGCATCCCCAAACTTTAAGGAACGACAATTTAGGTTTCTTCCCAAACCATAATTCATACGGTGTCGTTTCAACGGATTTAGACGGTGCCCTATTTAAAGTGAATGCGGCTGTTTCTAATGCATAACCCCAAAATGATAGCGGTAAATCTGTAAGTGACATCATAGAACGAACCATATCTAAGAGAGTTCGATTACGACGTTCGGACACACCATTACGCTGTGGTGTTCCCGGCGGTGTCAATTGTGAAAGTATTCCGCATTTCTTCAAATGCTCGCCAAACTCGTAACTTAGATATTCACCTCCACGATCAGAACGTAGAAATTTAATCTTCTTGTTACGTTGATTCTCTACCTCACTTTGAAACTCCTTAAACTTCTCGAAAGTTTCGGACTTATGTTTCATGAAATAGATATACCCATATCTACTCAAGTCATCCGTGAAGGTAAGAACATAACGATAACCACCGCGCGATACTACACTCATTGGACCACACACATCGGTATGTATGATTTCCAATAAGTCTGTAGCTCGCTCCATCATACCAGAAAATGGAGTCTTAGTCATTTTTCCCATCAGACATGCTTCGCATCTTTCAAGTGATTCAAAATCAAGTGATTCAAGAAGTCCATCGGAATGGAGTTTCTTCATACGTTTCACTCTGATGTGACCAAGACGACAGTGCCACATATAGGTCGAATTATCGCTTGATTTCAATCGTTTAGCCTCAATGTTGTTGATATGTGTATTTCCACTATCGAGATTCAATAAGAATAGACCATCTATCAAAGGTGCATGTGCATAAACATATTACTCATATAAATCGAACAACCATTATTCTCGGACTTAAACAAGTAACCGTCTCGCAATAAACAAGATCCCGATATAATGTTCATGCTCAACGCAGGCACCAAATAACAATTATTTAAGTATAAAACTAATCCCGATGGTAGATGAAGGGGTAGCGTGCCGACCCGCGATCACATCAACCTTTGATCCGTTTCCCACGCGCATCGTCACCTCGTTCTTCGCTAGCTTTCGTTTATTCTGCAGCACCTGTTTCGAGTTACAAATATGAGCAACCGAACCAGTATCAAATACCCAGGCACTACTACGAGTACTAGTGAGATACACATCAATAACATGTATATCAGATATACCTTTCTTCTTGATGTTGCCGTTCTTCAAATCCGCCAAGTACTTTGGGAATTCCGCTTCCAGTGACCTTCTCCCTTGCAGTAAAAGCACTCAGTATCAGGCTTAGGTCCAGCCCTGGTCTTCTTCGTCGGCGTGGTAGCTTTCTTACCACCCTTCTTGAAGTGTCCCTTTTGCTTAGACTTGCCTTTCTTGAATTTGGTGGTCTTATTAACCAACAACACTTGGTGCTCTTTCTTGATCTCCACTTCTGCAGATTTCAACATGGCAAAGAGTTCTGGCAACGTCTTGTTCATGTTCTGCATGTTGTAGTTCATCACAAAGTTCTTGTAACTTGGTGGTAGTGATTGGAGGACACGGTAAATCCCCAAAGCATTAGGAATCACTATACCCAAGCTTTGAAGTTTGTTTGCGTGCCCTGACATCTTAAGCACATGCTCACTGACGGAGCTGCCTTCTTCCATCTTGCAGTTAAAGAACTTTTCAGAAGCTTCATAGCTTTCAATTGCCGCATGAGTCTCAAAAATCAATTTGAGATTCTCGACAATATCATATGGGTCTGAATCCTCAAACCTTTTCTGAAGCTCCGATTCCAAACCATACAAGATAGCACACTGAACTATGGAGTACTGATTCTTCCGAGCGAGGTAAACATTCTTTACTTCATCGGGAGCATCAGCTGCAGGTGGGTCACCCAGCGGTGCATCCAGCACATAGGTCAAATTACCAGCTGTGAGGACAGTCCTCAAATTGCGGAACCAATCCGCGAAGTTGCTTCCATTGTTTTTCAACTTTTCTTTCTCTAGGAACGCATTAAAATTGATGGTAGGGGCTGCCATTGATCTACAACATATTTGCAATAGTTTAGACTAAGTTTATGATAAATTGAGTTCAAATTAATTAATGTAATTAAACTAGGTGAACTCCCACTCAAAACAACATCCCTCACATTGTTTTAGTGATCACACGAACCAAATCCACTACATCAACACCGATCATCACGAGAGTTGATATAGTTTCAATGGCGAACAATCGTCATGTTCATCATATCTACTATATGATTCATGCTTTACCTTTCGGTGATCCGTGTTCCGAGACCATGTCTGTACATGCTAGGCTCGTCAAGATCAAACCTTAGTTTCCGCATGAGCAAATCTGGCTTGCTCACGTTGTATACACTTGCGGAATCTAACACACCCGATCATCACGTGGTGCTTCGAAACAACAAGCTTTAGCAACGGTGCTGACTAAGGGTGAACACTTTATGATTTGAAATTCATGTGCATGAGGGATCATCTATAATGCTACCGTCGTCTACTAAGCAATACAAGATGCATAAAGGATTAACATCACATGCAATTCAATATATATGTGATATGATATGGCCTTTCTTCTTTGTGCTTTGATCTCCATCTTCAAGCACGAACATGATCTCCATCATCACCGGTATTGCATCAAGGTCAATGACGCCTCTCCATGGTTGTCGTCCACCGGCTTCAACTATTACAACTACTTTGAATAGACACGCGGGTCTTAACATAAATTAAAGACAACCATATGGCTCCTGCCGGTTGCCGACTTACAATAAGGAACATTGCATACATCAAATATAATCACAATCATGGCCATATCACATCACTGCACACCCCTGCAAAACAAAGTTAGACGCCTCTACTTTCTTTGCATTTTTTACGTGGTTTGGGGCTTTCAATAAGTGTTGTTCTAACTTACGAACATGAACCACAACGTTGACACAAGTATTGTTAATCACCCGTTGTGTATTGGATCTTTACTATGCTAGGAGAAACAGGCACCCGCAAAGCCACTTATGCAATACAAGTTGCATGTCAAGCGTGGAGCAAGTCTCATGAACGATGTCATGTAAGGTTAGCCCGGGCCGCTTCATCCCAACATACCGCAAGATGCAAAGTACACAAGAAGCAATCGACAATAAAAGCATCAACGCCCACAATGACCATTGTGTTCTACTCGTGCAACAGATCTACATATAGACACGGCTCTGATACCACTGTAGGGGTTCGTAGCATGGAAAACAAAATTTTCTATCGCATACAAACAAACAAGCCAAGATCTATCTACTAGATTGTAGCAACGAGTCGATGGTATAACTTACCCTCGAAGATTCCAAAGCGTTTAACGAGAGCGGATTCTCGTGGGTGATGTAGTCGTACTCTTTCCGATCTCAAGATCGTGTAGACGATCCTTCTGGCGCCACGTTCCGGCAGCGCTCCCGCAGTCGGTCACACGTTCGGTACTCGACGAAGACCTTCCTCTCCCTTGTTCCAGCAGGCAGCGGAGATTGTAGCACTCTCCTCGCGATTCCGGCAGCACAACGGCGTGGTACCGGAAATAGAGGGGAGATCCCGCAGGGCTTCGCCTTAAGCCGGTGCGAGTATGGTGGAGCTTATGAGAGAGGCTATTAGTGGTCTAGTAATTAGACACACCAATTAGAAGGATCTAAACCAATTAGAAGGCTCTAAACCGTTGGCTAAAGCAATTAGAAGCTCTAATCCAAAACGGCTCTAAACCGGAGATCTAGAGGTGAAAGTTGTGTGTCTCTAGGAGGAGCCCTGCCCCTCCTTTTATGGGAGAGGGGTCTTGGCGCGCCAGGGGAGGGAGGGAGTCCCTCCCCAACTCGGCCTTGGGCTGGGCGCCGGCCTGGAGGAGTCCTACTCCTCCTCCAGGTTGATTCCAACTCCTCTTGCTTGTTTCCCACAGTTTCTTGTTTTGGCAGTTTGACTTTCAAACTGGACATTTGACTTTTCTGTTTTAGGATTCAATTTAATCCTTTATTTGGGACAGCAAGAACACTTAGTACATGATGCAATCATTCCAATAAGTAATGACACATTCATGTACCCCTTCCCCCCCCCCCCGGAGTGCCGGACTTTCCGGAACCTTCTAGAATGTTCCCGATGAAAACACCGGAATCATTCCCGAACTCCGAAACGGGACTTTCCTTATATGAATCTTATTCTCCGGACCATTCCGGATCTCCTCATGATATCCCGGATCCCATCCGAGACTCCGAACAACATTCGGTCTCTTTCTCATAATACCATAACTACTCAAACAACGTCGAATCCTTAAGTGTGTCTCCCTACGGTTCGTGAATTATGCGGACATGATCGAGACACTTCTCCGAACAATAACCAATAGAGGAATCTGGAAATTCATATGGCTCCCACATATTTCTACGATTACTTTACGATCGAATGAACCACTTACATACGATACCAATTTCCCTTTGTCTCACGATATGTTACTTATCCGAGGTTATGATCGTCGGTATCTCTGCATACCTAGTTCAACCTCGTTACTGATAAGTACTCTTTTCTCGTTCCCGTGATATGTGATCCCTTGTGACCAAGTCACATGCTTGCAAGCTAATTGGATGACATTCCACCGAGAGGGCCCAGAGTATATCTATCCGTCATGTGGATGGACAAATCCCACTCTTGATCCATGTGTTTCAACCAATACTTTCCGAACACTCAATGCCACTTTTATAACCACCCTGTTACGGTGTGGTGTTTGATGTCATCAAAGCATCCATCCGGTAAAGGTGATATGCATGATCTCATGGACGAAGGAATTAGGTTACTATGTATCAGAAAGCATATAGCAATTGAACTATTGAAATGACTTGATCTTTATGCTACGCTTATCTACGGGAGTATGTCCACCATATCATTCTCCTAACGATATGATCTTGTTGTTGATAACATCTCAATGTTCATGATAGGGAAACCACAATCATTAATGAACCAACAAGCTAGTGAAGTATAGAGGCTATACTAGGGACTTCAATTAAGTTTACAAATCACACAAGTATCAATGTTTCCTTGTTAATACTATTATAGCATGAATGTAAACATTTATCATAAACACAAAGATATAATAATAACCACATTTATTATTGCCTCTAGGGCATATCTCCAACAGGGACATGGCTAAGTACTTAGATTTTACACTCTGCAGAGGTGGTGCACTTTCCCCACAAGACTTGGTTTCCCAAGACAAGATATTTCAGAAGCTTTCCCTTAGACCAAAATGGACGCGCTCCAACCTATCAAACACTACCACCCACTGTCCATATGGCTAAGTTCTTGCAACCTATATGATCATGGCAGAGCCCATATTGCCAAGTGGTTGCACTTGAAGCTTCTCAACATTTGACATCTCAAATCTCTTTGTTTCCTGGGTGGCCATCCACAAGTGAGATACACAAGCCAAGTCCATGCCCTTGTGAACCACTCAACCAAACACCACCAAGCCATCCCATTCCACCCAGGTGATTCATTAACTTAGTTGTTTTATTAGACAAAATCACAAGTCCTCAGACTTAGAATATTTTTCCATAGTGTGAATATATATTCCACCCATGTTTTCTGTTAGCTAGGCTAAGCTTAATAGTAGTAGGAATCTTTAACTTAGGAAATCCTACTAAGGATTCTTCTACTAGGATTTCCTATAGTAAGGTTTACACTTAGCAAAATTTCCATGCAAGTTTTACTTAGCAAAATCACTAATGCATAGAGAAAGTAATGGGACAAAAAGTATGAAGCATCACTTGCCTTTTTGGTAGGGAATGGTGGTTCACTCCTTGATCTTTGTAGTCTCACACTTCACTACAAATCAATCAAGCAAACACAAATTCAATTCACATTCCAAACCAAAGTCAAACAAACAATTCTTCACACACACAAAGTAATGGAATCTAAGTCATGCTTGGGAGCATGCACAAGATAGTTTTATTTTGCAAAGGGGGTCTCTATGGGGTTTCTAGACTTTGTAAGATCCAAATTGGTCATTTACCAAAGTGGCAAAGTCATTAGCAAGAGGGTTTTTTGTCCAAAAACTATCTTTAAATCCATTCATCATTTTATGTGGTGAAAAATGTTTTTATTAAGGCAAAACTCTTAAGTTGTTCACCAAATGAGTTGCTAATTTGCAAAACTTGGTGTTTTGGGTCAGTGGGTTTGATCAAGCCATTTTCTTAAAGTTTTCTTTCCATAAATATTTTTATAACAAAAACCATTCTTTTTATTTGGATAGAAAATGGCTAAGTCAAGTAATCCAACTAAAATCTTTCCAAAATCATTTTTAACACAAAGGGTTGGTTCCTAGGGTCAGTAAGGTCACAACAATCCAATTTGCAAAGGTTTTATCCTTAAATTCAATTTTAAACAATTTTTATACTCTAAACAAGCTATCAAATGTTTCTGCATAATCAACCAATCTAACAAATACTATTTGCCAAACCAAGGGCATGGTTGGCTAGGGATTGTTCTCCTGAATCCATTGATATAAAATTTGTAATTTTTGGACGTGTAGATCTCAAGTTATAAGGGTTTGAAGTTTGCAAATAAATCAGATTCAAATCTGTTTCTAAACCTAATAGATGACATGCGGCGTGTTGCTATTCGCGGGTACCGCTTCGCGTGGATCGCAACTATGGGGCGTTGGATCTGATCGATCGCACGGTCTTGGACGCGTACCCCTTCGACGATAAGTGAACTAATCGTGGGCGCTAGATCTAGATCGAACGGTGCTGGCGAGTTTGACCTAAAGTGGGCGGCGCTGACGCGGCGACTGGAGGCGCGATCAGGTGAGGATGGTGCCGGTGGTCTAGGAGGCGAGAGAAGAGGAGAAAAGGCTCACCGGGTTCAGGAGGTCACGGTGATGCTCGAGGAGGTGTTGGTCGGGCGAGGGGCGGTCTGATCTTGGCAGGATTGCTCGCCGGAGTGGAGGACGGCGTTGGGTGCTTCAGGTGGTCGTCGTGGACGGCACTGTGGATCACCCCAAAGCAAAACAACGATGCAGTTAGATGCAGAAAGATGTGGCGAGTGCGGGAGTGTGGACGAGGAGGCGCGGGGTGGTCAGAAACTACCTGGGTGCTTGCTGGAGTGGAGCGGACGGCGGCGCTGTTCAGAACTTGACAAGGCCGACGCTCTGGAGCGCTCGGGGGCGAGCTGGTACTACGGTGATGATCGCCAGGAGGTGGGGATCACGGGAGCATGGTCGGGCAGGCAAGGGGTGGCGTGAGGCTGCCGGAATCGGTGTCGGAGCGTCGTCGGAGACAGGGCAGTCGAGGAGAAATTATGGCTTCCTGGAGGCGTGCTTGGGGGAGGAAACAGAGGGGAAACGGAGAGGAGTGACTGGCGTTTAAAGGTGCATGATCACTGCGAGTAAAGATGGTCGCGTTAAGGCGTATTCAAGCTGAGAAATTAAGTCTGCAACGGCGAGGAGAGGGGGAAGAACAGGTCCGCGGCGGGTGAGGAAGAAGGGACGTGGCGGTGGGGTCCTCTGTCAGCGAGGTGAAAGAAGTGGGGATAGGTCCACTAGTCAGCGGCTTTGCGGGTCGCCTCTGCGGTGAAGAAAAACGTTTCGGTGGGGAAGGAGGTGGGCTGCTGGGCTGTTGGGCTGAGTTGGGCTGGTCCAATTTCAATTTTTTTTCTGTCTGTTTGTTTTATTCTTCTCTATTTCTATTTTCTGATTTGAATTTCAAAACAATCAAACAAGGTTCAAACAATTCAAGCAACACCCAAACTTTGTAACATTGAAATTAGTTCTGTTCAGTAACATGAACCAAAATCCAAAATAAAAATAATATTTTAAATCTTTTTAGGTTCTATTTATTAATTAAGTAAAATGGTCCATGGTTTATTAATAAAATAGGGTTTGGTTTATTTAATAAAATCTTCATTTGAACTCCAAATATTTTCAAAACCAATCAGTAGATTTTATTTGGAAATAAAGAATATTTGGAAAATTTGTTTAAAACAAAATAACCTTTTATTTTAGGGTCCATTAATAATTAAATAAAATGGGCCTTAGTTATTAAATCAAATAGAGTTTGATTTTATTAATAAAATCTTTATTTGAAACCTAAATATTTTCAAAACCAAATCAGTAGGTTTTATTTGGGAAATATTGAATACTTGGAAACTTGTTTTAAAACAAAATAACATTTTATTTTAGAGTCCATTATTAATTAAATAAAATAGACTTTCATTATTAAATCAACTAGGGTTTGTTTTATTGAGAATATTTATTTTAAAATCTAAAATAAAGCCAAAACACTTTAGTAGGTTTTATCTGAGAATATAAAATATTTGGAAAACTTATTTTAAATAATTTTAATAAGTTTTGATGTTTCAATTAAATTGGTAAAACCTTTTATTAAATAAAGTTGGATATTAAATCCTTATTAATTTATTTAAATCAACTTTTGCTATTTTAATTCAAAACAAAATGTTTTAAATCCAAAGCTTGGCCAAGGTTTAATTGGGCTTTATAAAATAATCTTTATCTATAAATTTTTTATTTCAATTGAAACCAAATCCTTTCATTTAAAAGATCCAAAATAGTACTTCCAAAATATATTGTTTTCTTTTATTTAAAATGTTTATATTTTTAAATCTTTTAGGATTTTATTTAATTCAAATGGGTTTGAAGTTCCAATTGAATTCAAAAAGTTTCTTCTGGCTCTGAAAATCAAACAAAGTTTTGTTTTATTAATTTATTTTCACATTACAAGATTTGGAAAATCTTGGGATGTGACAAACGGTCTCTTGTTTATGGAACAAGTGGATTGTTTACCTTCCACACTTTGCTTAAAGCAATTGTCTGTTGCTTGCAACTTAATACTGGAGGGGGTTCGGATGATAATCCAAAGGTGGACTTCTAGTCATAGATGCAGTTGGATGGCGGTCTATGTATATTGTTGTATTGCCCAATCGAATCTCATAGGATCTTTTTGTCTAGTATTGCATTGTTATGCCTTGCTCAGTCTTGTCAATTGCCCTGTTGTAATTTTTTTACCCAGCATGCCATGTTTGTTTATCTAAGGAGAGAACCTCTTGTGAACTATGGACCCCGGTCCAATCTTTACCATTGATACATATTCCATTGTTACTGTTTACTTGTTGCAAACCATCATCACCTTCCACACCATACAGTTAATCCTTTGTTACAGCAACCGTGAGATTGACAACCTCACTGTTAGTTGGGGAAAAGTATTGAGTTTGTGTTGTGCAGGTTTCCACGTTGCTTGCAACACCTTTGGGACGTTTCCTTCCTCCTACTGGTTTGATAACCTCTCTTAATGAGGGAAAACTTGTTGCTGTGTTGCATCATACCTTTCTCTTGGGGTTTCCCAACGAAGCGCTGACGCAGCACCATCATGCTCCTCTGTCCTCATGCGCCTCTCCCTCTCAACGCTTCCACACATTGTGCCTCCACTCACTAGCAGGAAGCATGCTTGCTAGTCGGCAAAAATTGAGCAGCAGGTGAGGGTATTAGAGGTAGGCAAGGGGTAGTGGTGGCAGCGGCTACAAGTGGAGAGGAACCGACAGTAGGGGTTGCAGGCAAGAGAGGCGGCGGTGGTAGCGGCTTCTGGAGAACCTGATGGTGGCTAATGCTGGCGGGAGAGGCGGAAACCAGTCGGATTTGGACCCCCATCGACCGAAGCATCAAGGTATTGCTGTTATGTGCCCCTATCCATTATTTTGATATTGGTTTTTGCTATTTTATGCCCCTGACAACTTTGAAATTGAGCAGAAAAACATATTTGGGCTCAAATCCGTGAATTGTTTAGCAAATCCATGTGGTATATGTTGTTGTGTTTTCTTTCAACAATTTATGTTGGTGTTATCCATTACAGATTGTGTATTATGATAATTTATGATGGAATGAATGCTTTGTAGATGGGCAAGATGGTGGATTAAAAGGGAAAAAGATGATTAGGGAGCTTATGTGTTTATTTTTTCTGCAATTGTTATAGCTCTGTTCTGTAGGGGTTCGTAGCATGGAAAACTAAAAATTTCTACCGCATGCACACAAACAAGCCAAGATCTATCTACTAGATTGTAGCAACGAGTCGATAAAAGAACTCACCCTTGAAGATTCCAAAGCAGTTAACGAGAGCAGATTCTCGTGGGTGATGTAGTCGTACTCTTGTTGATCTCAAGATCACGTAGACGATCCTTCCGGCGCTGCGTTCCGGCAGCACTTCCACAGTCGGTCACACGTTCGGTACTCGATGAAGACCTTCCTCTCCCTTGTTCCAGCAGGCAGAGGAGGTTGTAGCACTCTCATCGTGATTCCGGCAGCACGACGGCGTGGTGTCGGAAGTAGAGGGAAGATCTCGCAGGGCTTCGCCTTAAGCCGGAGCGAGTATGGTGGAGTAAGAGAGGGCCTTGGGGATCTACAGATTAGAGGCACCAAGGGGGGTGGTGTGGCCGGCGGCTAGGGCTTGGGGAAGCCCCAACTCGACGACTTGGGAGGAGCCCTAGGCGGCGGCATCACTTGGAGGTGGTGGCGCGCAGGAGCTAGGGTTTTTTGGGTGTGAGGGGTAGGGGCGCCCTACCCCTCCTTATATAGGTGGGAGGGAGGCGGTTGGGAGGAGGGAGTCCTCCTCCAACTCCTCCTCCTTGGCCGGCGGGTGGAGGGAGTAGGTCTCCTACCCTAGGTAGGTTTCCTACTCTCCCTCCACCAAGCAAACTTCGGATTTGACTTTTCAAATTGGCGTTTTATTGCCCAGCCAAGTGACCTAGTACATGATGAAACCAGTCCACATTGTCATGACACATCCATGTACCCTTCCCCTCCGGAGTGCCGGACCTTCTAGACCCTTCTAGAACATTCCCGGTGAAAACACCGGAATCATTCCTGAACTCCGAAACAGGACTTTCCTTATATGAATCTTATTCTCCGGACCATTCCGGATCTCCTCGTGATATCCCGGATCCCATCCGAGACTCCGAACAACATTTGGTCTCTTACTCATCATTCCATAACTACACAACAACATTGAATCCTTAAGTGTGTCTCCCTACGGTTCGTGAATTATGCGGACATGACCGAGACACTTCTCCGATCAATAACCAATAGAGGAATCTGGAAATTCATATGGCTCCCACATATTTCTACGATTACTTTGCGATCGAATGAACCACTTACATACGATACCAATTTCCCTTTGTCTCACGATAATTTACTTATCCGAGGTTTTGATCGTTGGTATCTCTGCATACCTAGTTCAACCTCGTTACTGATAAGTACTCTTTTCTCGTTCCCGTGATATGTGATCCCTTGTAATCCAGTCACATACTTGCAAGCTAATTGGATCAAATTCCACCAAGAGGTCCCAGAGTATATCTATCTGTCATATGGATGGACAAATCCCACTCTTGATCCATGTGCCTCAACCCATACTTTCCGAACACTCAATGCCCCTTTATAGCCACCAGTTACGGTGTGGTGTTTGATTTCATCAAAGCATACTTATGGTGATGGTGATTAGCATGATCTCATGGTCAAAGGAATTAGGTTACTATGTATCAGAAAGCTTATAGCAATTGAACTATTAAAATAACTTGATCTTTATGCTACGCTTATCTATAGGAGTATGTCCATCATACCATTCTCCTAATGATATGATCTCGTTGTTAATAACGTCTCAATGTTCATGATCGAGAAACCACGATCATTTATTAACCAACAAGCTAGTATTATTAAAGAGGCTTTACTAGGGACTCTAATTTAGTTTACAAATCACACAAGTATTAGTGTTTCCGGTTAATACTGTTATAGCATGAATGTAAACATTTATCATAAACACAAAGATATAATAATAACTGCATTTATTATTGCCTCTAGGGCATATCTCCAATAGTCTCCCACTTGCACTAGAGTCAACTAATCTAGATTATATGGTAATATACTGAACACCCATGGCGGTTTGGTGCTGGTCATGTTTTGCCCTCGGGAGAGGTTTAGTCAACGGATCTGCCACATTCAGATCTGTGTGTACTTTGCAAATCTTTATGTCACCATCTTGGACATGTTCTCGAATAGCGTGAAAACGTAGCTTGATATGCTTCAGCTTCTTGTGTGACCTTGGTTCTTGCGCATTGGCTATGGCGCCCATGTTATCACAGTAGATAGACATTGGGTCCAGCGCACTTGGAACCACACCGAGCTCTGTAATGAACTCTTTCATCCATATCACCTCTTGTGAAACCTCCGAAGCAGTTATGTATTCCGATTCAGTTGAAGATCTCGCCACAACGCTTTGCTTTGCACTCCTCCAGCTAACTGCTGCACCATTCAAAGTAAATACGTATCCAGATTGAGATTTAGAATCATCTGGATCGGTGTTCCAACTAGCGTCGGTGTAACCATTTACAACAAGTTGTTCATCACCTCCATAAGAAAGAACCATATCCTTAGTTCTTCTCAAGTACTTAAGGATGTTTTTGACCGTTGTCTAATGATCCACTCCTGGATCACTTTGATATCTGCTAGTTAAACTAACAGCATATGCAATGTCGGGTCTAGTACATAGCATGGCATACATAAGAGATCCTATGGCTGAGGCATATGGAGTCTTACTCATCCTTTCTCTATCTTCTGCCATTGCTGGACTTTGAGTTTTACTCAAGGTCGTATTGGGCAACATGGGAAAGAACCCTTTCTTGCTATCTTCCATTCCAAACCTCTTTAGAACTTTGTCCAAATATGTACTTTATGACAATGATATTAGGCGTCTCGATCTATCTCTATAAATCTTTATGCCTAATATGTAAGCTGCTTCGCCAAGATCTTTCATTGAAAAAATATTATTCAAATAATCCTTGACACTATTAAGAAGGTCTACATCATTCCCAATATGTCATCTACATATAGTATTAAGAATGCTACAGAGCTCCCACTCACTTTCTTGTAAATACAAGCTTCTCCATAAGTTTGTATAAAACCAAAACTTTTGATTACCTTATCAAAACATTGATTCCAACTTCGGGATGCTTTCTTCAATCCATATATGGACCGTTGAAGTTTGCATACCTTGTTAGCATCTTTAGGATCGCAACACCTTTTGGTTGCATCATATACAACTCTTCATCAATGTCTCCATTGAGGAAAGTTGTTTTGACATCCATCTGCCATATCTCATAATCATAATATGCAGCGATTGCTAACATAATCCTCACAGACTTTAGCTTCGCTACTGGTGAGAAAGTCTCATCGTAGTCAACTCCTTGAATTTGTCGAAACCCTTTTGCGACAAGTCGAGCTTTATAGACAGTAACATTACCATCAGCATCTGTTTTCTTATTGAAAATCCATTTGTTCTCGACAGCCTTCCGGCCATCCGGTAAGTCCACCAAAGTCCATACTTGGTTTTCATACATGGATACAATCTCGGATTTCATGGCTTCTTGCCATTTATTGGAATCTGGGCTCATCATTGCTTCCTCATATGTCGCAGGGTCATCGGTGTTATCTACCAACATGACAGTCATAACGGGATCATACCAATCAGGAGTGGTACGAGTTCTCGTTGACCTGCGAGGTTCCGTAGTAACCTCAACCAAAGTTTCATTATCATCATCATCATTAGCTTACTCTCTTATTGGTGTAGGCGCCACAGGAACTACTTCCGGTGCTGCGTTACTCGCAAGTTCGAGAGAAGGTTCAACAACCTCGTCGAGTTCTACTTTCCTTTCGGTCACTTCTTTCGAGAGAAATTCTTTCTCTAGAAAGGATCCATTCTTGGCAATGAAGTTTTTGCCTTCGGATCTATGATAGAAGGTATACCCAATAGTTTCCTTCGGGTATCCTATGAAGACGCATTTTTCCGCTTTGGGTTCAAACTTGTCCGGCTGTAACTTCTTTACATAAGCTTCGCAAACCCAAACTTTAAGGAACGACAATTTAGGTTTCTTCCCAAACCATAATTCATATGGTGTCGTTTCAACGGATTTAGATGGTGCCCTATTTAAAGTGAATGCGGTTGTTTCTAATGCATAACCCCAAAATGATAGCGGTAAATCTGTAAGTGACATCATAGAACGAACCATATCTAAGAGAGTTCGATTACGACGTTCGGACACACCATTACGTTGTGGTGTTCCCGGCGGTGTCAATTATGAAAGTATTCTGCATTTCTTCAAATGCTCACCGAACTCGTAACTTAGATATTCACCTCTATGCTCAGATCGTAGAATTTAATCTTCTTGTTGCGTTGATTCTCTACCTCACTTTGAAATTCTTTAAACTTCTTAAAAGTTTCGGACTTATGTTTCATTAAATAGATATACCCATATCTACTCAAGTCATCCGTGAAGGTGAGAACATAACGATAACCACTGCGCGATGCTACACTCATTGGGCCACACACATCGGTATGTATGATTTCCAATAAGTCCGTAGCTCGCTCCTTCATACCAAAAAATGGAGTCTTAGTCATTTTACCCATCATACATGCTTCGCATCTTTCAAGTGATTCAAGAAGTCCATCGGAATGAATTTTCTTCATACACTTCACTCCAATATGACCAAGACGACAGTGCCACATATAGGTCGAGTTATCGCTCAATTTCAAATGTTTAGCTTCAATGTTATTAATGTGTGTATTTCCACAATCAAGATTCAATAAGAATAGACCATCTATCAAAGGTTCATGTGCATAAAACATATTACTCATATAAATCTAACAACCATTATTCTCGTACTTAAACAAGTAACCGTCTCGCAATAAACATGATCCAGATATAATGTTCATGCTCAACGCAGGCACCAAATAACAATTATTTAAGTATAAAACTAATCCCGATGGTAGATGAAGAGGTAGCATGCCGACCACGATCACATCATCCTTTGATCCATTTCCAACGCGCATCGTCACCTCGTTCTTCGCTAGCTTCCGTTTATTTTGCAGCACCTGTTTCGAGTTAGAAATATGAGCAACCGAACCAGTATCAAATACCCAGGCACTACTACGAGTACTAGTGAGATACACATCAATAACATGTATATCGGATATACCTTTCTTCTTGATGTTTCCGTTCTTCAAATCCGCCAAGTACTTTGGGCAATTCTGCTTCCAGTGACCTTCCTTCTTGCAGTAAAAGCACTCAGTATCAGGCTTAGGCCCAGCCTTGGTCTTCTTCGCCGGTGCGGTAACTTTCTTACCACCCTTCTTGAAGTTTCCCTTTTGCTTAGACTTGCCTTGCTTCTTGAATTTGGTGGTCTTATTGACCAACAACACTTGGTGCTCTTTCTTAATCTCCACTTCTGCAGATTTCAACATGGAGAAGAGTTCTGGCAACGTCTTGTCCATGTTTTGCATATTGTAGTTCATCGCAAAGTTCTTGTAACTTGGTGGTAGTTATTGGAGGACACGGTGAATCCCCAAAGAATTAGGAATCACTATACCCAAGCTTTGGAGTTTGTTTGCGTGCCCAGACATCTTAAGCACGTGCTCACTGACGGAGCTGCCCTCTTCCATCTTGTAGTTGAAGAAATTTAAGAAGCCTCATAACTCTCAACTGCCGAGTGAGCCTCAAATATCATTTTGAGTTCACGGACAATATCATGTGGGTCATGGTTCTCAAACCTTTTTTGACGCTCCGGTTCCAAACAATACAAGATAGCACACTAAACTTTGGAGTACTGATTCTTCTGAGTGAGGTAAACATTCTTTACTGCATCGGTAGCAGTAGATGCAGGCGGGTCACCCAGTGGTGCATCCAGCACATAGGTCAAATTACCAGCATTGAGCACAATCCTCAAATTGCGGAACCAATCCGCGAAGTTGCTTCCATTGTTTTTCAACTTTTCTTTCTCTAGGAACGCATTAAAATTGATGGTAGGGGCCGCCATTGATCTATAGCATATTTGCAATAGTTTAGACTAAGTTTATGACAAATTGAGTTCTAACTAATAGTTAAATTAATCTAGGTGAACCCCCACTCAAAACAATATCCCTCAAATTGTTTTAGTGATCACACGAACCAAATCCACCATATCAAAACCGATCATCACGAGATTTGATGTAGCTTCAATGGCGAAAAATCAACATGTTCATCATATCTACTATATGACTCATGCTTTACCTTTCGGTGATCCGTATTCCGAGACCATGTCTGTACATGCTAGGCTCGTCAAGATCAAACCTTAGCTTCCGCATGAGAAAATGTGGCTTGCTCACGTTGTATACACTCGCAAAATCTAGCACACCCGATCATCACGTGGTGCTTCAAAACAACGAGCTTTAGCAACGGTGCTTACTAAGGATGAACACTTTAAAACTTGAAATTTGTGTGCTTGAGGGATCATATTATAATGCTACCGTCGTGAACTAAGCAATACAAGATGCATAAAAGGATTAACATCACATGCAATTCATAATATGTGATATGATATGGCCTTTCTTCTTGTGCTTCCGATCTCCATCTTCAAGCACAAATATGATCTCCATCATCACCGGTATGGCGTCAAGGTCAATGGCGTCGTTTCATGGTTGTCGTCCACCAGCTTCAACTATTACAACTACTCTGAATAGACACGCAGGTCTTAAAGGAATTTAAAGATAACCATATGGCTCCTGCCGGTTGCCAACTTACAATAAGGAACATTGCATACATCAAATATAATCACAATCATGGCCATATCACATCACAGCACACCCCTGCAAAACAAAGTTAGACGCCTCTAATTTTCTTTGCATATTTTACGTGGTTTGGGGCTTTCAATAAGTGTCGTTCTAACTTACGAACAAGAACCACAACGTTGATGCTTGAACTATCAAGTGCCTGTTGTAAATTGAATCTATACTATGATGGGAGAGACAGACACCCGCAAAGCCACTTATGCAATACAAGTTGCATGTTGAGCGTGGAGCAAGTCTCATGAACGATGTCATGTAAGGTTATCCCAGGCCGCTTCATCCCATCATACAGCAAGATGCAAATTACACAAAAAGCACCACCGCCCACAATGACCATTGTGTTCTACTTGTGCAACAGATCTACATATAGACACGACTCTGATACCACTGTAGGGGTTCGTAGCATGGAAAACAAAAAAATTCTACCGCATGCACACAAACAAGCCAAGATCTATCTACTAGATTGTAGCAATGAGTCGATAAAAGAACTCACCCTTGAAGATTCCAAAGCGGTTAACGAGACAGATTCTCGTGGGTGATGTAGTCGTACTCTTTCCGATCTCAAGATCGCATAGACGATCCTTCTGGCGCTGCGTTCCGGCAGCGCTTCCGCAGTCGGTCACACGTTCGGTACTTGATGAAGACCTTCCTCTCCCTTGTTCCAGCAAGCAGCGGAGGTTGTAGCACTATCCTCGTGATTCCGGCAGCACGACGGCGTGGTGTCGGAAGTAGAGGGAAGATCTCGCAGGGCTTCGCCTTAAGCCAGAGCGAGTATGGTGGAGTAAGAGAGGGCCTTGGGGATCTACGGATTAGAGGCACCAGGGTGGTGGTGTGGCCGATGGCTTGGGCTTGGGGAAGCCCCAACTCGGCGACTTGGGAGGAGCCCTAGGCGGCGGCAGCACTTGGAGGTGGTGGCGCGCAGGAGCTAGGGTTTTTTGGGTGTGAGGGGTAGGGCCCCTACCCCTCCTTATATAGGTGGGAGGGAGGCGGTTGGGAGGATGGAGTCCTCCTCCAACTCCTCCTACTTGGCCGGCGGGGAGGGAGTAGGTCTCCTACCCTAGGTAGGTTTCCTACTCTCCCTCCACCAAGCAAACTTCGGATTTGACTTTTCAAATTGGCGTTTGAATTTCAAACTTGGATTTGATTTATCTCTTCATATTTCCCAGCCAAGTGACCTAGTACATGATGCAACCATTCCACATTGTCATTACACATCCATGTACCCTTCCCCTCCGGAGTGCCGGACCTTCTAGACCCTTCTAGAACATTCCCGGTGAAAACACCGGAATCATTCCTGAACTCCGAAACAGGACTTTCCTTATATGAATCTTATTCTCCGGACCATTCCGGATCTCCTCGTGATATCACGGATCCCATCCAAGACTCCGAACAACATTCGGTCTCTTACTCATCATTCCATAACTACACAACAACATCGAATCCTTAAGTGTGTCTCCCTACGGTTCGTGAATTATGCGGACATGACCGAGACACTTCTCCGATCAATAACCAATAGAGGAATCTGGAAATTCATATGGCTCCCACATATTTCTACGATTACTTTGCGATCGAATGAACCACTTACATACGATACCAATTTCCCTTTGTCTCACGATAATTTACTTATCCGAGGTTTTGATCGTTGGTATCTCTGCATACCTAGTTCAACCTCGTTACTGATAAGTACTCTTTTCTCGTTCCCGTGATATGTGATCCCTTGTAATCCAGTCACATACTTGCAAGCTAATTGGATCAAATTCCACCAAGAGGTCCCAGAGTATATCTATCTGTCATATGGATGGACAAATCCCACTCTTGATCCATGTGCCTCAACCCATACTTTCCGAACACTCAATGCCCCTTTATAGCCACCCAGTTACGGTGTGGTGTTTGATTTCATCAAAGCATACTTATGGTGATGGTGATTAGCATGATCTCATGGTCAAAGGAATTAGGTTACTATGTATCAGAAAGCTTATAGCAATTGAACTATTAAAATAACTTGATCTTTATGCTACGCTTATCTATAGGAGTATGTCCATCATACCATTCTCCTAATGATATGATCTCGTTGTTAATAACGTCTCAATGTTCATGATCGAGAAACCACGATCATTTATTAACCAACAAGCTAGTATTATTAAAGAGGCTTTACTAGGGACTCTAATTTAGTTTACAAATCACACAAGTATTAGTGTTTCCGGTTAATACTGTTATAGCATGAATGTAAACATTTATCATAAACACAAAGATATAATAATAACTGCATTTATTATTGCCTCTAGGGCATATCTCCAATAGTCTCCCACTTGCACTAGAGTCAACTAATCTAGATTATATGGTAATATACTGAACACCCATGGCGGTTTGGTGCTGGTCATGTTTTGCCCTCGGGAGAGGTTTAGTCAACGGATCTGCCACATTCAGATCTGTGTGTACTTTGCAAATCTTTATGTCACCATCTTGGACATGTTCTCGAATAGCGTGAAAACGTAGCTTGATATGCTTCAGCTTCTTGTGTGACCTTGGTTCTTGCGCATTGGCTATGGCGCCCATGTTATCACAGTAGATAGACATTGGGTCCAGCGCACTTGGAACCACACCGAGCTCTGTAATGAACTCTTTCATCCATATCACCTCTTGTGAAACCTCCGAAGCAGTTATGTATTCCGATTCAGTTGAAGATCTCGCCACAACGCTTTGCTTTGCACTCCTCCAGCTAACTGCTGCACCATTCAAAGTAAATACGTATCCAGATTGAGATTTAGAATCATCTGGATCGGTGTTCCAACTAGCATCGGTGTAACCATTTACAACAAGTTGTTCATCACCTCCATAAGAAAGAACCATATCCTTAGTTCTTCTCAAGTACTTAAGGATGTTTTTGACCGTTGTCTAATGATCCACTCCTGGATCACTTTGATATCTGCTAGTTAAACTAACAGCATATGCAATGTCGGGTCTAGTACATAGCATGGCATACATAAGAGATCCTATGGCTGAGGCATATGGAGTCTTACTCATCCTTTCTCTATCTTCTGCCATTGCTGGACTTTGAGTTTTACTCAAGGTCGTATTGGGCAACATGGGAAAGAACCCTTTCTTGCTATCTTCCATTCCAAACCTCTTTAGAACTTTGTCCAAATATGTACTTTATGACAATGATATTAGGCGTCTCGATCTATCTCTATAAATCTTTATGCCTAATATGTAAGCTGCTTCGCCAAGATCTTTCATTGAAAAAATATTATTCAAATAATCCTTGACACTATTAAGAAGGTCTACATCATTCCCAATATGTCATCTACATATAGTATTAAGAATGCTACAGAGCTCCCACTCACTTTCTTGTAAATACAAGCTTCTCCATAAGTTTGTATAAAACCAAAACTTTTGATTACCTTATCAAAACATTGATTCCAACTTCGGGATGCTTTCTTCAATCCATATATGGACCGTTGAAGTTTGCATACCTTGTTAGCATCTTTAGGATCGCAACACCTTTTGGTTGCATCATATACAACTCTTCATCAATGTCTCCATTGAGGAAAGTTGTTTTGACATCCATCTGCCATATCTCATAATCATAATATGCAGCGATTGCTAACATAATCCTCACAGACTTTAGCTTCGCTACTGGTGAGAAAGTCTCATCGTAGTCAACTCCTTGAATTTGTCGAAACCCTTTTGCGACAAGTCGAGCTTTATAGACAGTAACATTACCATCAGCATCTGTTTTCTTATTGAAAATCCATTTGTTCTCGACAGCCTTCCGGCCATCCGGTAAGTCCACCAAAGTCCATACTTGGTTTTCATACATGGATACAATCTCGGATTTCATGGCTTCTTGCCATTTATTGGAATCTGGGCTCATCATTGCTTCCTCATATGTCGCAGGGTCATCGGTGTTATCTACCAACATGACAGTCATAACGGGATCATACCAATCAGGAGTGGTACGAGTTCTCGTTGACCTGCGAGGTTCCGTAGTAACCTCAACCAAAGTTTCATTATCATCATCATCATTAGCTTACTCTCTTATTGGTGTAGGCGCCACAGGAACTACTTCCGGTGCTGTGTTACTCGCAAGTTCGAGAGAAGGTTCAACAACCTCGTCGAGTTCTACTTTCCTTTCGGTCACTTCTTTCGAGAGAAATTCTTTCTCTAGAAAGGATCCATTCTTGGCAATGAAGTTTTTGCCTTCGGATCTATGATAGAAGGTATACCCAATAGTTTCCTTCGGGTATCCTATGAAGACGCATTTTTCCGCTTTGGGTTCAAACTTGTCCGGCTGTAACTTCTTTACATAAGCTTCGCAAACCCAAACTTTAAGGAACGACAATTTAGGTTTCTTCCCAAACCATAATTCATATGGTGTCGTTTCAACGGATTTAGATGGTGCCCTATTTAAAGTGAATGCGGTTGTTTCTAATGCATAACCCCAAAATGATAGCGGTAAATCTGTAAGTGACATCATAGAACGAACCATATCTAAGAGAGTTCGATTACGACGTTCGGACACACCATTACGTTGTGGTGTTCCCGGCGGTGTCAATTATGAAAGTATTCTGCATTTCTTCAAATGCTCACCGAACTCGTAACTTAGATATTCACCTCTATGCTCAGATCGTAGAATTTAATCTTCTTGTTGCGTTGATTCTCTACCTCACTTTGAAATTCTTTAAACTTCTTAAAAGTTTCGGACTTATGTTTCATTAAATAGATATACCCATATCTACTCAAGTCATCCGTGAAGGTGAGAACATAACGATAACCACTGCGCGATGCTACACTCATTGGGCCACACACATCGGTATGTATGATTTCCAATAAGTCCGTAGCTCGCTCCTTCATACCAAAAAATGGAGTCTTAGTCATTTTACCCATCATACATGCTTCGCATCTTTCAAGTGATTCAAGAAGTCCATCGGAATGAATTTTCTTCATACACTTCACTCCAATATGACCAAGACGACAGTGCCACATATAGGTCGAGTTATCGCTCAATTTCAAATGTTTAGCTTCAATGTTATTAATGTGTGTATTTCCACAATCAAGATTCAATAAGAATAGACCATCTATCAAAGGTTCATGTGCATAAAACATATTACTCATATAAATCTAACAACCATTATTCTCGTACTTAAACAAGTAACCGTCTCGCAATAAACATGATCCAGATATAATGTTCATGCTCAACGCAGGCACCAAATAACAATTATTTAAGTATAAAACTAATCCCGATGGTAGATGAAGAGGTAGCATGCCGACCACGATCACATCATCCTTTGATCCATTTCCAACGCGCATCGTCACCTCGTTCTTCGCTAGCTTCCGTTTATTTTGCAGCACCTGTTTCGAGTTAGAAATATGAGCAACCGAACCAGTATCAAATACCCAGGCACTACTACGAGTACTAGTGAGATACACATCAATAACATGTATATCGGATATACCTTTCTTCTTGATGTTTCCGTTCTTCAAATCCGCCAAGTACTTTGGGCAATTCTGCTTCCAGTGACCTTCCTTCTTGCAGTAAAAGCACTCAGTATCAGGCTTAGGCCCAGCCTTGGTCTTCTTCGCCGGTGCGGTAACTTTCTTACCACCCTTCTTGAAGTTTCCCTTTTGCTTAGACTTGCCTTGCTTCTTGAATTTGGTGGTCTTATTGACCAACAACACTTGGTGCTCTTTCTTAATCTCCACTTCTGCAGATTTCAACATGGAGAAGAGTTCTGGCAACGTCTTGTCCATGTTTTGCATATTGTAGTTCATCGCAAAGTTCTTGTAACTTGGTGGTAGTTATTGGAGGACACGGTGAATCCCCAAAGAATTAGGAATCACTATACCCAAGCTTTGGAGTTTGTTTGCGTGCCCAGACATCTTAAGCACGTGCTCACTGACGGAGCTGCCCTCTTCCATCTTGTAGTTGAAGAAATTTAAGAAGCCTCATAACTCTCAACTGCCGAGTGAGCCTCAAATATCATTTTGAGTTCACGGACAATATCATGTGGGTCATGGTTCTCAAACCTTTTTTGACGCTCCGGTTCCAAACAATACAAGATAGCACACTAAACTTTGGAGTACTGATTCTTCTGAGTGAGGTAAACATTCTTTACTGCATCGGTAGCAGTAGATGCAGGCGGGTCACCCAGTGGTGCATCCAGCACATAGGTCAAATTACCAGCATTGAGCACAATCCTCAAATTGCGGAACCAATCCGCGAAGTTGCTTCCATTGTTTTTCAACTTTTCTTTCTCTAGGAACGCATTAAAATTGATGGTAGGGGCCGCCATTGATCTATAGCATATTTGCAATAGTTTAGACTAAGTTTATGACAAATTGAGTTCTAACTAATAGTTAAATTAATCTAGGTGAACCCCCACTCAAAACAATATCCCTCAAATTGTTTTAGTGATCACACGAACCAAATCCACCATATCAAAACCGATCATCACGAGATTTGATGTAGCTTCAATGGCGAAAAATCAACATGTTCATCATATCTACTATATGACTCATGCTTTACCTTTCGGTGATCCGTATTCCGAGACCATGTCTGTACATGCTAGGCTCGTCAAGATCAAACCTTAGCTTCCGCATGAGAAAATGTGGCTTGCTCACGTTGTATACACTCGCAAAATCTAGCACACCCGATCATCACGTGGTGCTTCAAAACAACGAGCTTTAGCAACGGTGCTTACTAAGGATGAACACTTTAAAACTTGAAATTTGTGTGCTTGAGGGATCATATTATAATGCTACCGTCGTGAACTAAGCAATACAAGATGCATAAAAGGATTAACATCACATGCAATTCATAATATGTGATATGATATGGCCTTTCTTCTTGTGCTTCCGATCTCCATCTTCAAGCACAAATATGATCTCCATCATCACCGGTATGGCGTCAAGGTCAATGGCGTCGTTTCATGGTTGTCGTCCACCAGCTTCAACTATTACAACTACTCTGAATAGACACGCAGGTCTTAAAGGAATTTAAAGATAACCATATGGCTCCTGCCGGTTGCCAACTTACAATAAGGAACATTGCATACATCAAATATAATCACAATCATGGCCATATCACATCACAGCACACCCCTGCAAAACAAAGTTAGACGCCTCTAATTTTCTTTGCATATTTTACGTGGTTTGGGGCTTTCAATAAGTGTCGTTCTAACTTACGAACAAGAACCACAACGTTGATGCTTGAACTATCAAGTGCCTATTGTAAATTGAATCTATACTATGATGGGAGAGACAGACACCCGCAAAGCCACTTATGCAATACAAGTTGCATGTTGAGCGTGGAGCAAGTCTCATGAACGATGTCATGTAAGGTTATCCCAGGCCGCTTCATCCCATCATACAGCAAGATGCAAATTACACAAAAAGCACCACCGCCCACAATGACCATTGTGTTCTACTTGTGCAACAGATCTACATATAGACACGACTCTGATACCACTGTAGGGGTTCGTAGCATGGAAAACAAAAAAATTCTACCGCATGCACACAAACAAGCCAAGATCTATCTACTAGATTGTAGCAATGAGTCGATAAAAGAACTCACCCTTGAAGATTCCAAAGCGGTTAACGAGACAGATTCTCGTGGGTGATGTAGTCGTACTCTTTCCGATCTCAAGATCGCATAGACGATCCTTCTGGCGCTGTGTTCCGGCAGCGCTTCCGCAGTCGGTCACACGTTCGGTACTTGATGAAGACCTTCCTCTCCCTTGTTCCAGCAAGCAGCGGAGGTTGTAGCACTATCCTCGTGATTCCGGCAGCACGACGGCGTGGTGTCGGAAGTAGAGGGAAGATCTCGCAGGGCTTCGCCTTAAGCCAGAGCGAGTATGGTGGAGTAAGAGAGGGCCTTGGGGATCTACGGATTAGAGGCACCAGGGTGGTGGTGTGTCCGATGACTTGGGCTTGGGGAAGCCCCAACTCGGCGACTTGGGAGGAGCCCTAGGCGGCGGCAGCACTTGGAGGTGGTGGCGCGCAGGAGCTAGGGTTTTTTGGGTGTGAGGGGTAGGGCCCCTACCCCTCCTTATATAGGTGGGAGGGAGGCGGTTGGGAGGATGGAGTCCTCCTCCAACTCCTCCTACTTGGCCGGCGGGGAGGGAGTAGGTCTCCTACCCTAGGTAGGTTTCCTACTCTCCCTCCACCAAGCAAACTTCGGATTTGACTTTTCAAATTGGCGTTTGAATTTCAAACTTGGATTTGATTTATCTCTTCATATTTCCCAGCCAAGTGACCTAGTACATGATGCAACCATTCCACATTGTCATTACACATCCATGTACCCTTCCCCTCCGGAGTGTCGGACCTTCTAGACCCTTCTAGAACATTCCCGGTGAAAACACCGGAATCATTCCCGAACTCCGAAACAGGACTTTCCTTATATGAATCTTATTCTCCGGACCATTCCGGATCTCCTCGTGATATCACGGATCCCATCCAAGACTCCGAACAACATTCGGTCTCTTACTCATCATTCCATAACTACACAACAACATCGAATCCTTAAGTGTGTCTCCCTACGGTTCGTGAATTATGCGGACATGACCGAGACACTTCTTCGATCAATAACAAATAGAGGAATCTGGAAATTCATATGGCTCCCACATATTTCTACGATTACTTTGCGATCGAATGAACCACTTACATACGATACCAATTTCCCTTTGTCTCACGATAGTTTACTTATCCGAGGTTTTGATCGTCGGTATCTCTGCATACCTAGTTCAGCCTCGTTACTGATAAGTACTCTTTTCTCGTTCCCGTGATATGTGATCCCTTGTGATCTAGTCACATGCTTGGAAGCTAATTGGATGACATTCCACCGAGAGGGCCCAGAGTATATCTATCTGTCATATGGATAGACAAATCCCACTCTTAATCCATGTGCCTCAACCCATACTTTCCGAACACTCAATGCCACCTTTATAGCCACCCAGTTATGGTGTGGTGTTTGATGTCATCAAATCATACTTCTGGTGATGGTGATTAGCATGATCTCATGGTCGAAGGAATTAGGTTACTATGTATCAGAAAGCTTATAGCAATTGAACTATTAAAATGACTTGATCTTTATGCTACGCTTATCTATAGGAGTATGTCCATCATACCATTCTCCTAATGATATGATCTCGTTGTTAATAACATCTCAATGTTCATGATCAAGAAACCACGATCATCTATTAACCAACAAGCTAGTATTATTAAAGAGGCTTTACTAGGGACTCTAATTTAGTTTACAAATCACACAAGTATTAATGTTTCCGGTTAATACTGTTATAGCAAGAATGTAAACATTTACCATAAACACAAAGATATAATAATAACTGCATTTATTATTTCCTTTAGGGCATATCTCCAACATGTTCGGGCTATAAAAAGGAAGAAAAGGACGCGTATAAGATATGGGATAATATATGAAAGGGATCGTCAATGAATTGAATATCTTAGTAGTTAATTTTGTCAATGTGATGTCACATGTATAAATGTATTAAGGTTTGAAAGAGCTCCTTTCTCTTGGTTGTGTAACATACCGAGGGATCGCTAGTTGCTAGAAGATAGTATTCATTTAAGTGTGGAGCAACAAGTGGTGATGTTATTGCACAATGTTGGACATAATGTTTGGAATAGGGTTGTTGCAAGCAATTTTTATAGATCGTTCTAGACAATTGGCATATATTTTAATCGTGTCCTCCACACCATCGGTGAGTTGTGTAATGAATATATTAGGCCAACTTTATCGAAGCTCCTAGAAAAAATGCAGGAAACCCTCAGTTTGATCCATATTTTAGGGCATGTTTTATTCAAAGGATTTTAAAAGCACGGAATAGGAACACCGTAGGAACATGTCATGACATGTGAAATCCTATAGGAATAAAAAAACACATGATTTAGTTGCACAAGTCGTTTGATGTCACCAAAGGAAATAATACAGGAATTCTATAGAGGTTGGGCTCATGTCATAGTTATCATAGACACATAGGAAATTTTCCAAGAGCTCTAACCTCTTGCTAGAAAACCTATGAGATTGTAGTATTGGAAAGCAATCCATAGAAATTTTGGAGGGTTTAATCCTTTGAATCAAATGGCTATATAGGAAAATTTCCTATGGGTAAGAATCCTATAAAATTTCGTTGTAAATCCTCTAAATCAAACAAACCCAGGGTATTTGCTAAAACTATTCCTTATCTACTTCGGATACATTTCACACCATTTAATGTTTTTCATTATATAGGTTTGTATTGGAGCTATCTATGGTACACATGTGAGAGTATCTGTTACCAAAGATGTGAAACATTCATTTCGTGGTAGGAAGGCATTTGTTACTCAAAATGTGATGGCAGTTATTGATTTTGACCTTCGGTTCACATATATGTTGGTTGGTTGGAGGGACAACATATGATGCCTTAATTTTAGCTGATTCATTAGCACATGGAAGAGTCCCGCAAGTACCACAAGGTATCAAATTTACTTAGATATAATTGCCCATATATCTTCCAAACCATTGTCACCATATTATGTTTTATTTTTTAGGAAAATACTACCCTGTTGATGCCAGATATGGAGCCAAGTCTGGTTTCTTTCCACCTTTGCATAATGTGAGATGTGATTTGAATGAGTGCTGCCAAAGTGTAGAGGAGTTATTCAACCTTAGGCACTCATTTCTACGGGTGACGGTAGAGCGATCTTTTGGATCAATCAAGAGGAGATTCAAAATTTTAGATGATGCCACACCATTCTTTACTTTCTTGGAGATGAAAGTGAGGTGCAAACATTGACAAATTCTGCAAAAGCACCACCGGAAAAGAAGGCTAAGATTGTGCACATTGAAGATGATGCATTAGTCACCACTCTCAGAGATGGGGTCAAAATGATGGTTGATGCTCTTGTAAAGTCTAGTGGAGATGATGATGATGTACTGGATGACTTGTGGGATTCTTTGGTTGCAATCAAGGGATTCGACGAGGGACATATTGCTCATTACTATGCTCATCTTGTTGACAATTCGAAGGCAACCAAAGCGTTCATGACGCTTAAACTTGACAACAAGTTGGTTTGGGTGAGTAGGTATGTGGAGAAGACCTTTGGAGTGATCTATGTTTTGAAGTCATGATATGAACTTCAGTTAGGTTTATATGACTACTATGCTTTATGAACTTGATTGTGGTTCGTTGGACTGTAATGAACTATGAACTTTATTATTCGATGGATTGTGATGAACTCTAATTAATGATTTTGGATCCCTATTATGACATGAACTTCACATGGTTGAATTTGGACTATTTTGATGACTACTATGGTTGTATGGATTGAAATGTATGTTATGTTTGATGTCATATATGTGTTATGCTTGCAATAATATATTTGTTATTTCTTATTACTAAAAATACAAAACAAAGTGTTGCTATTTTTTTTGGTATGGTGTTACATATGTTAGGTATGCTCACCATAGCTATGGAAGTGGTGAGTTAAGCCCAATTCTAGCCATTCCATTCCACTTTTTTGGTCCTAACCAAACAAAAAAATAGAACCATCCACACCGTAGGAGTTTCCCCTACACTAATGCTCTTCAAATAAAATAGAACCATTCTATTCCACATTTTTATCCGAACCAAACACGAGGATGGATCGTTCCATTACAGTGGAATGGAACCATGACATTCCATTCTACTTCATATTATTACCAAATAGACCCTAAAAGTACACCTCGCAAGTGACCGAGTTGATAACATATGATGTACTCCCAGTTTCTTAGGTATGCCTGAAGTCCTAATACTTCCAAATTCGAAAGCCACATCATACATTTCACAAAAGCTCGAATCCAAATTCAAAAACAACACGAGAAACAAAAAAAATACAAATATATCTTTGAATTGTAATTGGGATTCTAATTCAGCCCATCAAAGCTACCAACTCAGATTTTTTTTCCAAAGCTATGCATTTATTTAGTACTAAAATACTATTTTAGGGCATAGTACTGAAATACCTGTCATATTAGTCTTGTGAATTAATTTCGTAATTTGTAGAAACTTCTGCATAGGCCAAATAATACGGATGTACCATGAGTACTCGATGACTAAGACACCGTCTCAGGTTCTCATGGACTAACACCGCAGGGCCAGCTTAACAGATCAGTAGAAGAAAGGATACAAAGAACGACACGAATCATACAGCTCAAAGCGTCATCCTCTCATAAATCATAATCCTTCAGTCAGCCATGTACCAGTTGGTTTGAGTTCTTTATTTTTTAGATTCAGTTGGTGTGAGTTAGAAGGATCTGGTGTCCTTCATCCGAAGCTTCCACAGGAAAGATCAGACCCTGGTGTGGGAAGCAGTTCCCCATGTCTTCCGTCCAAGAAGAGCAAGCATCTTTTCATCAGTACTGATTGTGTTTGCAAAGATGCTTCTCGTTGATGCAGCAGCGAACTCATCTTGCCCCCCAAGCCCATTTCATTTTTTTTCCTGCAATCCTGAAAACAAAGTTCATTTCTTAAGCCCTAGACCCTAAAGCGCCGCAGCACAGAAGTTATTTCTAACTGAGTGTTTGCTGGAAGTGAGCCACCAAGCAGAAATGTCATCAACTGATTTTGAACTGTGTACATTAAAAAAACAGAGATTTACTCACAAACCTGTTGCTTCACTCTCTCCACAAAACTGATTTCGAAGAATAAGTGTTTTGTAGCTTCACTCTCTCCACAAAACTGTTGCTGGAAGGTTCTGTCGCCGGGTTCAGCAAATACGCCGTCTGAATACAGGTAAAAACAAGGAGGTGTTTGGCTGCAGAAAGCGTAACGTTTGAGAATACACGATTGTAAATGGAATGGTTGAGCCTGATTTTGTTTGGTTCGTGTCTTCGTGAGGGTAACGGTACCTATACAATTACAGTACGACGTGTGGTTCAAGAACTGTGTTTTGATTACAGAAGTCAGAAGATTGCTACGACAGAATTAGTCAAGAACAAATAAGATTGGATGAAATATTCAGAATCAAATCGGTAGCTGAACCTGAATGAGAGTGATTTGCCAGAGGTGAATTGAAACGGCGGCCCTGACCTGACCATGGAAGGAGGCGATGTTGTACGCAGGTACTCCTCGCTCAAGGCCACCACGGCAGTAGTCGCTTGGAGCGGTGTCATCTCCTCAATGGCACTCGTATCTAGATTCAGTGCTGCCGGCTGTCCTGCTGCTGCTGGATCCATGGAGGAGATGGATCCGCATCGCTTGCATATGGAAAACGAGATCGCAACGGCCCTGCCCCCCTACTGCTCCTTTCGCCAGCGCTCTGCTTGTGACGTATAGGAGGTCTAGGGGGAGATCCGGGCCTCCACTTCCAGTGCTACGGCCGCCGTCGCTACAGGTTGTAGCTTGGCGCGTAACTGATTCTCAATTGAAAGCCCGCCCAAAATTTTCATGTGCAAAATTTCCCGGTACCAAAAGTTAAATCTAAATCTGAAATCGGAGAAAGCTACTCACCACATAGATCAGACCGCAGAAAGAATTCTCGAAGAAAAATCAGACCACGGACAGGAGCTTATAAAATAGTTCAAACAAAAAGTTCAGAATCTGCCTCCGCATTGAAACCAAAATGAAGTAGCGTAAACAAGGTCATCGTAGTAAGAACTACTATATCCCCGGAGGCAGAATGACACGGTCATGAGTCAGATTGACGCAACAACAATAATATTTCTTCAGATTGAAAAGACAGTATTGTTCCCCCAGGCAGCACATTTCTTACAGGAAGAAAAACACATTCAGACATCTAACTACAGAGTACCAGCGATTCATCTCAGGACGGAACATAAAAGATGAGGAGCTACTCTCCGAGAACACAACACAGCAGCCTAGGAGGATGTAAACTTGGTGACGGCCTTGGTGCCCTCGGAGACAGCGTGCTTGGCGAGCTCGCCGGGGAGGACGAGGCGGACGGAGGTCTGTATCTCCCGGGAGGTGATGGTGGGCTTCTTGTTGTAGCGCGCGAGCTTTGCGGACTCGCCAGCGAGCTTCTCGAAAATGTCGTTGATGAAGGAGTTCATGATGGACATGGCCTTGGAGGAGATGCCAATGTCCGGGTGCACCTGCTTCAGCACCTTGAAGATGTAGATCTTGTAAGTCTCTACACTCTTCTTGGCCTTCTTCTTCCCCTTCTTCCCCTCGCCGCCCTCCTTGGACGCCGTCTTCCCCGCCGGCAGCCGCTTCTCCGCCTTGGACTTCTTACCGGCAGGGGTCTTCTCGGCCTTCTCCGCCGCGGGCTCCTCCTCCACGGGCTTCTTCGCCGCCGGCTTCTTCTCCGCCTTGGGGGCCATGGGAGCTGCTGGTTTCTCCGGAGAGGATGCTGCGGTGGTGTGGTTCTCGCTAGAAGGTGGAGAAACGAGTGGGGAATTGGAATTGAGATGCCAGGAGACGATCAGCGGGCGGAAGATTATATACGAGGAACAGGTGGGCGATGATTGGTGGAGGAGGGTGTGCCACGGATCGGTGATGCAAAAGTGATACCAGCCGTTCGCTGCACTTTGGGATGGACTGCCAAGATGCGTTTCGACTCGGATCGCTGGCCTCGCGGGGCAGTAGAAGGCGATTGATGGGCTTCGGCGCGAGTATTTTTCGAGGAGAAGGCTTTCCAACGGGGAGTACTACGCGATCCTCGAAGATAATTCTTCAAAAAAAAATTTAAACAAGGAAAAAGCTTCGCCTTTCATTAATATAGTAAAAAAAAGTTGTCCCGTTTATAAGGAAAACAGGCCAAAAAACCGATACAACACAACACCACACGCCAGCCCGGAGGCTGCGCTCCACACGGGTCGACGACCAACTAGATCGACACTACACCTCAACGCAACAGGCGGAGGCGAAAGACCGGAGCCACTGCTCCAACAACCATGCCGGCCCAGAACCATGCCCCGACATGCCGAAGGCGAACCCTCCTCCGCCAAACCACCAAAACACTCCACAGGTCCCACAGTCATATGGACGTCCAAGAGGAGGCCCCAAGAGGCAAAGCGGCACGAGAGCGTCACCCACACCCGATCCTGTGAGGGATTTGGGGTTTCCCCGGAGAGTCCGGAAGGAGCAAGAAACACCCACTTCGACGATGACTTCAAGAAGGATGCGACGCCCACGGGCGTCATCGTCGCCGGTCCTGGCCAGCCGCCAAGACAAGGCTTTCGCCCAGCGAAGAGTCTCAAATTCTTCAAAATTTACCGGGTCCTTCTGCTAACACATGTTTTAAAAAAGATTTAAATTCTGTTTTTACTATATACACACTTTTGTTATAAATAGTTAAGCTTTTGCTACATGTAGCACAAAACGATTTAGTCTAGAAAAAAGAACAGACATAACCATGTCGGAGAATTCCTCAGACTCACCGGTGACCTTGTAAAGAAAAATCCTAATGTAGCAGAACCGACTTCGCCGGAGACTCTCGTCAGAGACTGCATAGCAAAAAAATTACACTATTGTAGCAAAACTATAAAACAATTGTAGCGACATGTTTTTTCTAATGTACAAAACCGACTTCGCTAGAGACATCACCGGAGACCTTGTAGCAAAACCATAGAAATCGGTTGTGACAAAAAAGTTGTGTGAAAGTAGAAAAAATATATGAATACTTAGCAAAAAAATATATACTAAAGTAGCAAAACGCTAGTAGCAACAACGGACACAAAAATGGCAACACCGACCAACTAAAGTATCAAACACTCTAAACTGTGGTAGCAACACCAGACACCGTATGTATCAGAGTGGTAATATTATGGTGGATTAAAACTCATTGTAGCAATGAGGGGACATCTAGGTAGCAACAACCCAACGCGTGGGGTAGCAAAACTAGAAAAGAAAAAAATCAACCACGTCTTCGCCTCCCACAGTAGCACCGTGGCCGCTATCGGTGTTGACCTGCAAGGTAGTAGGGACGACGCTAGAGGCAGGACGAGCCGCCGGTGCTTGGAGTCATCGTCGGAGATGGATACGGACAGCGGCGCAACCGAGCTCCAGGGGGCTGCGCGCAGCTCTTGCAGGGTGGCGCGCCTAAAGGATATGAGGGAGGCGAGCCGGGGCCAACGATGCAGGGGCGCGAGCTACAGGGCGGCTGCACGAGCTAGTCGCGCGAGGAAGGTAGGTTGTGGTCGTCCGCCGGAGAGGCACCAGCAGGCGGTGGCCCGTGGAGGTGCGAGCTCAGGGGCGGCGGCGCGATCTACAAAGGCCATGGTGTACGGTTCAATGCATGGAAAACAAAAAAAATTCTACCGCAAGAACACAGAAAAGCAAAGATCTAATCTACGAGATCGGTGCAACGAGTTTGTAGAGAACTAACCCTCATAGATACAAAGCGTTTAACGAGATCGGATTCTCGTGGTTGATGTAGTCGATTACTTGCCGATCTCAAAATCGTGTAGACGATCCTTCCGGCGTCACGTTCCGGCACCTCTTCAGCGGCCGGTCACACGTACGATAGTCGATGAAGACCTTCCTCTCCCTTGTTCTAGCCGGCAGCGGAGGTAGTAGATCTCCTCGAAATCCCAACAACACGACGGTGTGGTGGTGGTGGTGGAGGAGGAGAGATTTCTGTAGGGCTTTTCCTAAGCCGAAGCAGGACAATGGACAAGAGAAAAGAGGGGGCGGCGGCTAGGGTTATGCGCCAAGGTGCAAGGGTACTAGGGGGTACGCCCCCACCCGTCCTTATATAGGCGGGGGCGGCCAAGGGTGTTCCCAGGCCTAGTTGAGTCCCTCCCCAACTCGGCCACCAAGAGAAGAGCTTGAAACATTTTCCAACAAGTCTTCCTTCTTACAAAAAACTAGAGTTTGACATTTCAAACTAGGATTTGACCCTTTTACTAGTCTTGGCAGAATTGGACCTTTAGGGTTTGGTGTGTCCAGCTCCTAGGGCATGCCACGTCCCAAGTGACCCCTCCCGGAGTGGTGGACCCTCCAGAATATTCTAGAAGCTTCCGGTCAAAACATCGAAAACATTTCCGAACCCCGGAAAACCACTTTCCTTATATGAATTTTATTCTTCGGACCATTCCGGATCTCCTCGTGATGTCCTGGATCCAATTCGGGACCCCGAGCAACATTCGGTCTCCAACTCACATTCCATATCTACTTTAAACAACATCGAATCCTTAAGTGTGTCTCCCTACGGTTTGTGAACTATGTAGACATGAACGAGACACCTCTCTGATCAATAACCATTAGTGGGATCTGGAAATCCATAATGGCTCCCACATATTTGTACGATGATTTCGTGATCGAATAACCATTTACATACGATACCTATTCTCTTTGTCACACGATACTTTACTTATCCAACGGTCTCCCACTTGCACTAGAGTCAATATTCTAGTTTGAAAAACTTAGTGCTTTCAACACCTATGGCTTTCTGGTGTTGTATATACACGTTTGCTAGTGGTAAACATAATCTTCGGATCCAGCACTTTCAGATCCATGGGTAATTGCATGTCTTTGCATCTCTACGCATCACTCATTCTCCAATGAGATGGCATTGTATAAATTTGGTCCTTTGGTGAGACCTTTAGTTTCTTGGGGTTAAAATATGTTGATACAATTGTCGTACATTATATCTTCATAGTGCTAGCCTACTGTGAACTACACCTAGTTTGATAACAAACTACTTGATACAAATGCCCTATTTTGCTGCTATAATAGCAGTCATATACTTAGCCTTTTGTTATAGTATCTGTCACAATGTCTTAACTTTGGAACTCATCCAAATCTGTTATGAAATCTCCTTTCCATTACATTGTGCCACCCATAGTTTAAATTGAGATAAACTTAATTTGTATCTTGTGACAAAACTAGTATCAATGTAACACTTTACAATGAACTATCTATCTATTTGTTACCTCTATATGACATATTCTTAATTCTCTTAAAGATCATAAGAATATCCTTACTATCGTCAAATGATCATCTTATGAATCATTCTGGTATTTGCTCACAACATTTAGAGCATAGGACATATATGGATGTGTACATACCATGGCATGATTAATCAAAATATTTTTGTGATTTCACTCACCATCTTTGTGGCAAGAACCTTTCTTGTTATTTTCATATTGAACTCATTCAATATCTCATATATGTATATTTTTCACAACCATATTAGCATCTCAATCTATCCATATAAACATTGATGTCAAATATTCACGTTTTGCCTAAGTCTTTTATCGAAATGAAATTCTTAATCTTGTGTCAATAAAAGATACATCATCTACAATCAACAATATGTCTTTCACATAATGTATTAGAAATATGTCTCAGCGCTCCCACTTAATTTCTTGCAAATTCAAGTTTCTTCATCGTTTTTGATGAATTTAGACTTTTTAACAGTTTCATCCCGGTGAAGATTCCAACTCCGCGATGCTTACTTCAATCATTCAAGTTTGCATGCTCTTTTAGCATCCTTTGAATTAACAAAACCCTTTGGATTGTGTCATGTACACGTCCTAGGTAACTATTCTATTATAAGAACTTTGTTTTGTTTGTTCAACTATCATATAACAAAATTATATGCAGTGGTTGCTACATTAATTCGTCCAGACTAAATATCGCTATGAAAGATCAAATCTTGTCATAGTCAACTTTTGAATGTTGTAGTAAAAAATTTGCCGACATGTCAACAATTTCATAGATTTGAAACATCCATGTCTATTTATAGATCTAAATACGACCGACAGGTCTTACACCTTTCCGGAGGGTCTTCCAAGTTCAAAAACTTGATTTTTCGTGTATGAAGATATCACGGATTTTATGGCTTCAAGCCATTTGATGGAGTCAGGGCTCATCATCGCTTCTTTGCATGTAGTCGGTTCATCATTGTCAAACATTAATGATTTACTCTCAAATCTTAGTATTTGATTGTTTAACCGACCTACTTGGTTCAATAGGAACTTAGACCTTCGTGACCACAACCTTTGAGGCACGTGAGCCATGAGAATTATTGCTTCTTCAGGACACTTTCTGGCGCTGCGCAACTTAGCACATATAGCAAACGTTCATTAAACGTATTAAAGTTTTATTGTCCTCCCACTTAAGTTTTCACGAAAAATTCCTTCATAAGAAACTTGGCGTTTTAAGCGACAAACACTCTTGTATTCCCACTTAAGAATGAGCATGCGATGGCGAGTTGATCTACGGCTGCGCCGCCCTGGAATGGTCACCGGAGCACTAGCTCCGACGAGCATCTGCGGCGGTGGACAGAGGTTCGCGACGCAGGCACTATGGAGGAAGAGATGAAGGCAACGGAGAGGTGCCAGAGCACCGCGAGCTCACCAGGATGTCGTCGGTGGGCTCGGGAAGGCTCGGGTAGCCGTAATCAACGACGAGGACAACGACCGGAGTTGGGAACGGAGGTGCCAATTGCAGCGCTTAGGACTTATTCGACTTGTGCTGACTGAGGCAATCGATAGAGTTCAACGAGGCGAGTCTTACAGGCATCACGGCGAGGCTTGGGATGGCCAGAAAACATCGGCGACGGATGGCTCTGGCTAGAGCTAGGGTTCGGGCAAAGAGGAATTTGAGGAGGAAGAAGGGGAATTGGGGTCTAGGGTTCCTTGACGGCGGTGCTGAAACTTTTATAGACGACGGAGAGTGGTGGCGCGGATCTTGGCGCGGCCGGACGACGTGGTGACCGCCAGGGAGCTGCTTCGCCGCATCGGGAGGTCGACGTCGCCGGGAGGAAGACGACGAACAGATCACGCGAAGAGGTATGGGCCGGTCTTGGACTGTGCTTGGGCCACGTGGGCCGCGGTGTGACGCGCGTGAGCGACAGGAAAGGGAAAAGAAAGATGGGCTGCGTCCAGAAACTGTTTTTATTTGTTTTTATTTTTTTTTCTGTTTTGCTTTTCGGATTTGTATTATAATATTTGATTTGAACTTTTCTTATAAAGTTTATTTGCTGAATACTTGCAGCAACAGTTGATGTTGATTGAGATTTATTTTGTAAACCTTTATGATAAATATTTTCTTTATTTGCTTTATATATTTCCTTTGTAATATTTTGTAATAATTTTTGTGATGAATTTTCTCTTCATAATAAACCATCGATTTATATTAGGATGTTCCCTTATTTATTTATAAAACTTAATTTTAGTTAACTTATAGTTTGGAGGGAAAATTTTATATATAATGATCCATATTATTATTTGATGCATGATATTCTAAGGATTTAGTATGGTTAATATCATTCCCATGAATCTAGTAAATTCCAAGGCTTATAATTTGTTATGACTAGCATAAGAGTTAGGGTGTGAATTGTAAATGCTTGCCGTAGGGTTTAGGTACTTATACTCTTTTGTTGATATGAGTAAATATTAATGGCTAAGCATATTGTCTTTATGTTTGTGATCTTTAATGATATCACCTTTTAAAATAGAAAGTGATTATCTGGAATGTCTGATGGAAAAGAATTGATAAAGATAACTCCTAAGCACATTTAATTATGATAGTTAGGAATGACAATGATGTGCTTAAGTGATTTGCTATAGGAATTATTCCTATAAACCATTGTGGAAATAAGATGATTTATCCAATAGATGAGATGGATATTAAGCTTGATTATAGATTTAGGGTTTAGTGTTTACCAAGAATTCCTACCATCCATAATTCATAGTCCTGGACTTCTGATTAAGGAATTCCTTTCCTAGATATACTACTTCTTCATTTCCATCATTATGTGTTAACATGATGAGCTTTACTTCATAAGAATATTCTTATCCACCTTTAATTCTTCTAAATCCTTTTATAAATCAAATGAGCTTGACACTAAATGTAAGACCCCACCTTTATAAAGGTAAAGGTCCCTGCGATTGCAATGCTAGTCCCTGGATCAATTGCTAGCATCCACAGTTTAAGATGAAGTACACAGAAACAAAGGTCATTATTACATCGTCAATCCAGAGATAACATTGTCTTTTACAACTTCATAGCCATAGGCTAGTACAAGAGTTTAACTTAACAATATAAATAAAAGTCTTCATCTTCATGTGCCATAGGCAAGCATGTTGAGTGTAGACTCATAACCCTAATCCTCATCAGAGTAACCTGCAACATCACAAGTTACAGCCATAGTGGGTCAATACATTGGAATAGTATTAACAAGTGATACCTTAGTAGAATAATAGTATCTAGCTTCTACATGAATTTGGCTAAGTGTAGCTTAGGCTTGCTTTGCTCAAAATAGGTTTTACCTATCAGTTGAAAACACTAAGTTTTTGTTTGGCAAAAACTCCCAAGGAACCACCAATAGACATTGGTTAACCTCACCCTTGTTCAACCACAAGTTTTAACTTAGAAATTGGGATGAGGAGATTCTTGATAGCTTCCATGTCTTGATGCTCAAATTGTCCATTACCAGGGACACGGCTAAGTACTTAGTTTCTTCCTTCTGCAGAGGTGGTGCACTTTCCCCACAAGACTTGATTTTCACCAAGACAGGACCTTTCAGAAGCCTTCCCTTAGACCAAATGGACGCGTTCCAAACCTATCACCCACTACCACCAACTGTCCAAATGGCTAAGTTATTGCAACCTATATGATCCAGGCAGAGCCCATAATGCCATGTGGTTGCACTAGAAGCTTTTTAACATATGGCATCTCGAATCCCTTTGTTCCTGGGTGGCATTCCACATGTGAGATACATAGGGTAGACCATTGGAAAATGGGCCCTGGTAACCACTCAACCAAAATCCACCAAGCAATTACCAATCCACCCAGGTGTTTCATTCACTTAGTTGTTTTATTAAGCAAAAACATAAGTCAAAGACTTAGCAATATTTTTCCATAGCATGTATATAATCCACCCTTGGTTGCTACTAGCTAGTCTAAGCATGGCAATAGCAAGTATCTTAACTTAGATAAAATTCTAACAATTCTACAACTACTAGGATTTCCCAAGCATAACATATAGATATTTAGCAAAATTAACATGCAAGCCCTATACAAAATATTTCTAATTCATAGTAAAAATATTGGGAAAAAAGTATGAAGCACCACTTGCCTTGGTAGTTGGGGGTGAAACAACAATCCTCACAGTCACAATCACCACTAGCACCAAAATCTACACATAAAATGATAACACCAAATTCACATTCCAAAATAATCAAACAAAAACATATGAATGAATGCAAATGCCATGTGATGATTTTTCTAAACCAAAGAAGACAAGTGAAACAGTACTGAACCATAAACAAAACAATTATACACTAAATAAACTAAATTTGGCCTTAAAACATTTTCCAAATAATTTTTATACACATAATAAGCCTACAAATGTCTCTTCAAAAAACAACTAATTTTACAGAAGAAAATCATTAATCAAAGTACATTGGATAGAATTATTTTTCCTGATTCCATTGATATAAAATTTGCAAAATTTGGACGTGTGGATCAAAAGTTACTAATTTTGCAAGTTTGAACATCTAATAGAAATGATTCTGCTTTTAAATTAAACTACATGCCACGCGTCAGCCTCTGATTCGTGCGTATCGGTTCGGCCGGATCACGCTCGCGGACCGCAGGATCTAACTAACAATGCATGGCCCAGATCTGTTTGTACCGCTTCGAATAAAATCTAATTGTGGCCCTAGGATCCAGATCCAATGGATCAGATCAGATCGACCAAAATCCAGCGACGCGAATGGCGCAGGCGGCAGTGACGGCCCTGGCGGCGACATGCCGGCGAGGTCAGAGATGTAGGGGGTGTGCTAGCTCTTACTGAGATCGTGAGGACGTGGAGATGCTCAACATGCAGACGGACAGGGTCGGGGTGCACGGACACGACGGGGATTCCTCGTCGGAGTTGCAGACGGCCTCGGGTGTGATCGGTCGTCGTCGCTAGGGGCGCTACAGGGCACATGAGAGGAAATGGGGGCAGTGTTAGATGCGCACGAGCCTGGCGAGTGTGTGAGCATGAACCAGAGAGGGAGGGGAAGGCTAGATTTATCATGTGAGCTCGTCGGAGTTGATGGCTTCGTCGGGCACGTGCAGTCGTCGATGTTAGAGAGGTTCTGGGTGGTCCTAGCACACACCAGTGGTGTTAAAATATGTGCAAGGTTGTAGTGATCATACTGGCAAGACTACAACGGCGCGAGCACGATTGTGGACAGCCTAGCGACGCTCTGTGGTTGGTGAGTGAGGGGAAAGGAGTGGGGTGGAGAGGTGGTTAAGTAGCCAGAGCAGGGGTGGCATTCACACGGTGACTCAATGGGAATTAAGCAGCTTCAACCGTGGCAGTGAATGGGGAAGGAAACGGGCGGCGACGACGTCTGCGCGCGAGGTTTGGGGGAGACGATGCTGACGTGGTGCAAGGCCCAGTGTCAGTGGCTGCAGGGTAGGGTTCGCGCGGGTTAGAGAGGGGGCAGAGGGGGAAATGGCCCGGGTGGGCTTTTGGGCCGGTTCTGGTGCTGGGCTGAAAGTGCAGCGCCTGTTTTTATTTTTTTTCCTTTTCCCTTTTCTTTTTCTAATTTGATTTTCAGGAATGTTTTTCAAATGATTTCAAATGAGTTTGAATTCAAACTTATTATGGATTTTTGTAGAGTGAAAATTGCACATATTTGAGTGTGGAACATTGTTGTTCATTCAAAATTATATTGGCCCATTTAATTTTTAAAAAATCATGTCTTAATTAATTATTTTCAATAGGCATATGAATGGTTTTGAATTCATATTTTGTTTTGAAAATTTTGACCAATCTTTGGAAATATCAATCAATCCTATGTTCAAATATTTTCTGGTTAAAACAAGTATTCTCATAATAGAGAGTAGCAATAAGGCCATTGCCTTGCTTACATAAAATAATAAACAACAAATGCTTCTATTTTTGAAATCTCATTTGAAAATGATACTAAAATGATTATGAATGCATGAATGATATTCAAACTTTGAAATCATGATTTTTGGTATGTTACAAATCTAACCCCCTTAAGGTGAATCTCGCCCTCGAGATTCGGATTGGCTATAAAATAGGTGAGGGTGGTCTTTCTGAAGATCATCTTCTCTTTTCCATGTTGCTTCTTCTTCGGGATGATTGTTCGACTGAACTTTGCAGAATTTGATAGTCTTTGTCTGTGCAACTCTTTCTGCAGTCTCGAGAATCTTGATAGGTTTTTCCTCATAGGTGAGATCACTTTCCAATTGGACCTCCTCCAAAGGTATAGTATCCTTCAAAGAAGTCTCCTCCATCTCTGGATGGCATTTCTTTAGCTGACTCACATGAAACACATTGTGAACGGCAGACAATGATTCAGGCAATTCAATCTCATATGCTACTTCTCCTTTACGGCTCAAAATCTTGAATGGTACAACATATCTTAGGGCCAATTTTCCTTTGACTCCAAACCTCTTCACTCCACGAAGTGGTGATACTCTAATATAAGCTCTATCACCCACCTCATAGGTGACTTCCCTACGCTTTGGATCTGCGTAGATCTTTTGTCGAGACTGTTCTATCTTCAATCTGTCCTTTACTAACTTGACTTTCTCTTCAGCTTCCTTGATTAGTTCTGTCCCGAACAAGTTTCTTTCTCCAACACCATTCCATAACAATGGTGTGGTACACTTTCTCCCATAGAGAAATTCAAACGGTGCCATCTCAATACTGGCTTGATAGCTGTTGTTGTAAGAGAATTCCACGTAAGGCAGACTTTCATCCCAACTAGCCCCATAATCTAGGGCACATGCCCTCAACATATCCTCTAAAATCTGGTTGGTCCTTTCTGTCTGTCCATCAGTCTGGGGATGAAAAGCAGTACTGAATTCCAATCTCGTTCCCAATGACTCATGCAGTTGCCTCCAAAAATGAGAAGTGAAATGAGTTTCCCCTATCGGACACAATACTCTTAGGTACTCCATGGAGACACACAATCCTATTCATATAAATCTTGGCTAACTTAGCACTTGTATAGGTTGTATTCACGGGTATGAAATGAGCCACTTTAGTTAGGCGATCCACTACGACCCAAATAGAATCATATCCTGATCTAGTCCTTGGCAATCCAGTGATGAAATCCATTCCAATCTTGTCCCACTTCCAATCAGGAATAGGTAGTTCTTGTAACAATCCTGCTGGCTTCTGATGTTCCGCTTTCACTCTACTACATACATCACACAAAGCAATATGTTCGGCGATGTCCTTCTTGAGATTATTCCACCAAAATCTTTCCTTCACATCCATGTACATTTTGGTGTTACCTGGATGGATGGAATATGGTGAGTTGTGTACTTCTTGTAAAATCAGTTTTCGAAGCTCTGGATCTTGCGGAATAAAGATACGTTTTCCATACCATAAGGTACCCTGTTCGTCTTCATGGAATCCTTTGGCTTTTCCCTTGCCAATATTGTCCTTAATCTCTTCAATTTCCTTGTCCGTCTTTTGGGCTTCCTTGATTTTGTCCAACAAGGTGGGTTGAACATCCAATGACATGAGATGTCCTTCAGGCACAATCTACAATCTGAGATCTTTGAATTGGGAACACAGATCATCTGGCAACTCTCCCTTAGTTGGGCCATTCACATAAACCTTACAGCTTAACGCATACGCTACAACATTTGCTTTACCGGGGTGGTATTGCAAACTCAAGTCATAGTCTTTGATGAGTTCTAGCCATCTTCTTTGTCTCATGTTGATTTCTTTCCGAGTGAAGATATACTTCAAACTTTTGTGATCTGCGAACACTTCACATCGCTTTCCCAAAAGATAATGTCTCCATGTTTTGAGTGCATGGACAACAGAGGCTAACTCTAAATCATGATTAGGATAATTCACTTCATGAGTTTTGAGTTATCTCGAGGCATAAGCCACAACTTTCCCTTCTTGCATCAGAACTGCACCTAATCCTTGATGAGATGCATCACAATACACTTGGAAATCCTTCTCCAAGTCTGGCAGACATAAGACTGGTGCTGTCACTAGTCTCTTCTTCAACTCTTGGAAACTGAGTTTACATCCTTCAGTCCAATCAATCTTCTTGTCTTTCTTAGGTAACTCCGTCATTGGCTTAGCTACCTTTGAGAAATTCTCAATGAACCTTCTATAGTATCCTGCCAAGCCAAGGAAACTACGAACTTCCTTCACTGACTTAGGAGATTCCCATTCGGTTACAGATGACACTTTTGCGGGATCAACTGTTACACCATCTCCTGACACAATGTTTCCAAGAAATCCAACTTCATTCAACCAGAATTCACACTTGCTGAATTTGGCATATAGCTTATGCTCTCTAAGCTTCTCAAGTATCAAACGCAAATGTCCTTCATGCTCTTCATTGCTCTTGGAATAGATCAGAATGTCATTGATGAATACGACAACAAACTTGTCAAGAAACTCCATGAACACCTTGTTCATCATATTCATGAAGTAGGCTGGTGCATTGGTCAAAACAAATGGCATCACAATGTACTCATACAATCCATACCCAGTGGTGAAAGCGGTCTTAGGTATGTCTTGTTCCCTTATCGTAAGCTGAAAATAACCTGACTGGAGATCAATCTTTGAAAACACACGGGCTTCTTCTAACTGATCAAACAAGTCATTGATTCTGGGCAAAGGATATTTGTTCTTGATAGTCACCTCATTTAGTGAACGATAATCTATGCATAACCTTTGACTTCTATCTTTCTTTTCAATAAACAAGACTGGTGCTCCCCAAGATGAAGAAATTGGTTAATAAATCCTTTCTGCAACTGTTCTCCAAGTTGTTTCTTGAGTTCCTTCAACTCATCAACCGACATCTTGTAAGGTCTCTTTGCTATTGGTCCTGATCCTGGAAGCAAGTCAATCTGAAATTCCACATCTCTATCTGGTGGCATTCCCGGCAATTCCTCCGGAAACACATCTGGATATTCTCTCACAATTAGCACATTGTCTATGCTAACCCCCTTAAGAGAATTTAGCTTACTCACTTTTGATTCAAAGTTAGTCTTGAATCTAATCCTTTTATTATCCGGGGTTGTGAGTGTGACAGTATGATTGGCACAGTCTAGCACTCCCTTGTACTTACTCATCCAGTCCATTCCCAAAATGACATCCAATCCTTGGGAATTTAGGATTATCAAATTAACGGGAACTTATACTTCCCAAATTCTATGACTAGGTCATGACATCCCGAGTTCACTATCATTTCTCCACCAGGAGAACTTACTTTTATAGGACACCCAATAGTTTCAACTGGAAGTTCATTTCTATCAACAAGTGCTCTTGATATGAATGAATGCGATGCACCAGTATCAAAAAGAACAAGTGCTGGAACAGAATTGAGTTTGAACTTACCAGCCACAGCATCATGTTCCTCATATATTTCTTCCACATTGATGTGGTTCACTTGTCCCTTCTGGAAAGGGTTGGGCTTGGTGGTTCCTTCAACCTTCTTCTCTGGGCACTCATTTGCATAGTGCCCCATATTCTTACACTTGAAGCATTCAACCTGACTGATATCTCTCTTTGCAGGCTAACTTCCTCTTCCACTTCCACCTCCACTGTGGTGACTCTTGTGTCCACTCTTGTGGTTCTTGTACTTGTCATTATCATGACTGCGGTGATGCTTGTTGTCATGATGGCGGTTGTGGATATGGTGGTTGTTGTACTTTCCATGTTTGTTGTATCCAGAACTCCCACTATCTTCATGATGGGAACGTTTGTGAGACGATCCCGAGCTGTGCTTATCAAAGTCGTGCTTCCTCTTCCTGCTCTCAACATGTTTCATCTTGTTCTCCAAGATGGTAGCCTTGTCACAAAGTGATTGGTATGTTGGGACATAGGCAACAGACGGCTGCAGATTTAGTTCATCATTCATTCCTTCAAGGAATTTCTCCTTCCTCTTGGCATAAGTATCAACTTCATCCGGTGCATAATGTGCCAGATTTTTGAACTCCTCAATATACTCGGCCACGCTGCGGTGACACTGTTTCAGGTTGTGGAACTCCTTCTTCTTCAAATTCATCACTCTGAATGAGATGTGAGCTGTATGGAATCCATCCTCAAAGATAGCCCAAGTCACATCCTCAATGGGAGTGGTGATCTGAAAGTTGTCCCACCAGGTTGCTGCTGGCCCTTCCAACAAATGTGCTGCAAACCTGACCTTCTCTTCATCGGTGCAGCCGACAGTCACTAGATCCTTGTTCACTGAACGTAGCCAATCATTGGCCACCATTGGATCAGTGTTTCCTGAGAACTTTGCAGGCCTCAGTCTTAGAAATCTGGTGAGCATGTCAAATCCTGGCAGATTATTCTGGTTGTTGTTGTTGTTGTTATTCTGATTCTGGTTCTGCATGAAAGTGGTCATCATCTGCATCAGTTGTGCATGTGCTGTCATCAACTGTTGCATCTCGGGAGTGATATTGTTGTTGTTGTTGTTGTTGTTGTTGTTGTTGTTGTTTGGGTTGGGGTTGGCACGTCGAGGAGGCATATGTGGTTTTCATAAGGATAAGAATGAGATACCCATAGATGCTTAACATGCACAATACATCACACAGACAATCACAACAACCAAGCATCAAAATAACATAGAGTTTAAATGACATAAAAAATAAGTTTTGGAAAAAAACACACCATAGCAAGCCATCACATGTTGGATGGTCATTGCGACTCAATAATCAAAGTAAGGTAGATGAAAGATAAACGAGTAGTCTACACTACTCCTCCGCATCAATGTCCACATCAACAAGGGTAAGACCTGCATTCTCCATAGCGGTCTTGTACTCATCAACACTAGTAGTCAAGGCCTCTATCTTGGCGCTAAGAGCCCTCTTCTGTGAGCGAAGCCTCTCGATCACTCCCTGCTGATGCTCAAGCTCGAAGTCCTTGGCCTCTAGCTCTTCCTTCATCTCCCGGATCTTCTTGTTCCTATCTTGGACTCTTTTCTCCTGGCTCCTGAACTTCTTGTCCTGGCTTTCAAACTTGGCCTCTATTTCCTTGACTATCTCATCTTGCTCCGCGAAGAGCTTGTCCTTCTCACAAAGCTGAACTTGGAACTCGTCATTACTAAGAATGACGTTGGTCCTATCAGTATCTAGGTGTCTAATAAGACCCTCTAGGTCCTAGAGGTACAGACGAATCGGCTCCATCGTCTCTCTAGCAGCATCCTCGTACTCTATAGCTTCACCCTCCTCATTGCGTCTCCTGAAGGGGTGAAAGTAAAGACCTCTAAGCTGTGAAGTGTCTCCCTACCAGGCGCCCAAGTAACTCCTGCATGACTACATTTAGGCCTTTCTCCTTGTCGTCATGCATCAGCTTGAAAGTGATGGTCTCCGTGGTTGGCTCTGTCTGGCGTCCGGGCTGGGTGACTCTGAAGCCCCAAAGGTCCTTCCTCTCAAACTTGGTGAGTGGAAGTGTCATGATGCTAGGAAGTGGAAGGTTGAGAACGCTAGTGAGATCAATGAGACGAGTACCAAAACAAGTTCCCTTGAACTCCTTGGCCGTGTTGATAACAACATTAGGCATCTATTTTTATAAGATAGAGAAAAGTTAGAATCAACATCAATAGAGAAAAATCACAAAACGAAATAACACAAGCACATCTTTTGCAACAATCACACAAGTCATGGCATACACAAATCCATTACAAGCATCAAATGTTCAACATAACTTAGACAATTTTTTGGAAGTAAAAACGATAAGTGTGGCGGTCCAACTAACGAAGTACGTTACAACTCTCACTCACTAGACAAAATAGCTATCAGGGCATCCTTAGTAGCCATCTTTCTATCTTGTTCACAAGACTCCCATATTAAATCTATGATGTCTCCTCTAGCTGTTGGTTGGTAGTCTCTAACTCTTGGGTATGCTTCTTTTCTTCTCTAAGGTCATTTTGGGTGTTGAGCATTCTGCACTTGAGTCTATCACCAAGATCCTTGATAGCATTCCAAGTTGCATTTCTTGCAGAGTCAAAGAATGTTGTGTGCATTTCTGAGATGGTGACCATACAGAATCCTGACTCCTTGTGGTTGTCTTCCTTGTTTTTGTACAAGTGAAGTTGCACCCACCAGTACTCTTCTCCTTCATCCATCACAGGGAATCCTTTGTACACAGCTGCACCATGTATCCCCATGTTAACCATAAGGTTCTTGAGGGCCTTGGGAAATTCAGTCTCACACTCCAAAGTCATGGTCATGAGTGGTCCCTTCCTTACGGCTTCGTTGATGGAGTTCATCTACAAATAGAGATGAGGAAGAAGATTAGAAAAGTTTACGAGAAGAAAAAGACAAGTGTGGAATTTTTTCAAAGTGTTGAAATGTTTTCCTTAGTGGTTTCTAATCCAATCCTAGGGTCAAAATCCTACAGGCAACCTGGCTCTAATACCATTTGTAATACCCCACCTTTATAAAGGTAAAGGTCCCTGTGATTGCAATGCTAGTCCCTGGATCAATTTCTAGCATCCACAGTTTAATATGAAGTACACAGAAACAAAGGTCATTATTACATCGTCAATCCAGAGATAACATAGTCTTTTACAACTCCATAGCCATAGGCTAGTACAAGAGTTTAACTTAACAATATAAATAAAATTCTTCATCTTCATGTGCCACAGGCAAGCATGTTGAGTGTAGACTCATAACCCTAATCCTCATCAGAGTAACCTGCAACATCACAAGTTACAGCCATAGTGGGTCAATACATTGGAATAGTATTGGCAAATGATACCTTAGTAGAATAATAGTATCTAGCTTCTACATGAATTTGGCTAAGTGTAGCTTAGGCTTGCTTTGCTCAAAATAGGTTTTACCTATCAGTTGAAAACACTAAGTTTTTGTTTGGAAAAACTCCCAAGGAACCACCAATAGACATTGGTGAACCTCACCCTTGTTCGACCACAAGTTTTAACTTAGAAATTGGGATGAGGATATTCTTGATAGCTTCCATGTCTTGATGCTCAAATTGTCCATTACCGGGGACATGGCTAAGTACTTAGTTTCTTCCTTATGCAGAGGTGGTGCACTTTCCCCACAAGACTTGATTTTCAGCAAGACATGACCTTTCAGAAGCCTTCCCTTAGACCAAATGGATGCGTTCCAAACCTATCACCCACTACCACCAACTTTCCAAATGGCTAAGTTATTGCAACCTATATGATCCAGGCAGATCCCATAATGCCATGTGGTTGCACTAGAAGCTTCTTAACATATGCCATCTCAAATCCCATTGTTCCTGGGTGGCATTGCATAAGTGAGATACACAGGGTAGACCATTGGAAAATGGGCCCTGGGAACCACTCAACCAAAATCCACCAAGCAATTACCAATCCACCCAGGTGTTTCATTCACTTAGTTGTTTTATTAAGAAAAACATAAGTCAAAGACTTAGCAATATTTTTCCATAGCATGTATATAATCCACCCTTGGTTGCTACTAGCTAGGCTAAGCATGGCAATAACAAGTATCTTAACTTAGAGAAAATTCTAACAATTCTACAACTACTAGGATTTCCCAAGCATAACATATAGATACTTAGCAAAATTAACATGCAAGACCTATACAAAATATTTCTAATGCATAGGCAAAATATTGGGACAAAATTATGAAGCACCACTTGCCTTGGTAGTTGGGGGTGAAACAAAAATCCTCACAGTCACAATCACCACTAGCACCAAAATCTACACATAAAATGATAGCACCAAATTCACATTGCAAAATAATCAAACAAAAATATATGAATGCGTGCAAATGCCATGTGATGATTTTTTAAACCAAACAAGACAAGTGAAACATTACTGAACCATAAACAAAACAATTATACACTAAATAAACTAAATTTGGCCTTAAAACATTTTCCAACTAATTTTTATACACATAATAAGCCTACAAATGTCTCTGCAAAAATATCTAATTTTATAGAAGCAAATCATTAAACAAAGTGCATGGTTGGAGAGAATTCTTTTTCCAGATTCCATTGATATAAAATTTGCAAAATTTGGACTTGTGGATCAAAAGTTATGAATTTTCCAAGTTTGAACATCTAATAGAAATTATTCTGTTTTTAAATTAAACTACAGGCCACGCGTCAGCCTCTGATTGGTGCGTACCGGTTCGTCCGGATCACGCTCGCAGACCGCAGGATCTAACTAACGATGCATGGCCCCGATCTGTTCATACCGCTTCGAAAAAATCTAATCGTGGCCCTAGGATCCAGATCCAATGGATCAGATCGACCAAAATCCAGCGGCGCGAATGGCGCAGGCGGCGGCGACGACCCTGGCAGCGATACGTCGGCGAGGTCAGAGATGCAGGGGGTGTGCTAGCGCTTACTGAGATCATGAGGACGTTGAGATGCTCAACCTGCAGACGGACAGGGTCGGGGTGCACGAACACGGCGGGGATTCCTCGTCGGAGTTGCAGACGGCCTCGGGTGTGCTTGGTCGTCGTTGCTAGGGGAGCTACAGGGCACAAGAGAGAAAATGGGGGCAGTGTTAGATGTGCACGAGCCTGGCGAGTGTGTGAGCATGAACCAGAGAGGGAGGGGAAGACTAGATTTATCGTGCGAGCTCGTCGGAGTTGATGGCTTCGTCGGGCACGTGTAGTCATCGACGTTAGCGAGGTTTTGGTGGTCCTAGCACACACCAGTGGTGTTAAAAGATGCGCAAGGTTGTAGTGATCATACTGGCAAGACTAGGAGGCAAGGGGCAGGGAGTGCTCACCGGAATTTACCGCCGGAGATGCTCGGTACTGCGGTGGCGCGAGCTCGATTATGGACAGCCTAGCAGCGCTCTATGGTTGGTGAGTGAGGGGAAAGGAGCAGGGTGGAGAGGTGGTTAAGTATCCAGAGCAGGGGCGGCATTCACGCGGTGAATCAATGGGAGTTAAGCAGCTTCAATCGCGACAGTGAATGGGGAAGGAAACAAGCGGCGACGACGTCTGCGCGCGAGGTTTGGGGGAGATGATGATGACGTGGTGCAGGGCCCAGTGTTAGTGGCTGCGGGGTAGGGTTCGCGCGGGTGAGAGAGAGGGCAGAGGGGGAAATGGCCCGGGTGGGCTTTTGGGCCGGTTCTGGTGCTGGGCTCAAAGTGCAGTGCCTGTTTTTATTTTTTTCCTTTTCCCTTTTATTTTTCTAATTTGATTTTCAGGAATGTTTTTCAAATAATTTCAAATGAGTTTGAAACTTATTCTAGATTTTTTTTTAAGTGAAACTTGCACATATTTGAGTTTGGAACATTGCTGTTCACTCAAAATTATATTGGCCCATTGAATTTAAAAAAATGAAATCATGTCTTAATTAATTATTTTCAATAGGCATATGAATGGTTTTGAATTCATATTTTGTTTTGAAAATTTTGACCAATCTTTGGAAATATCAATCAATCCTATGTTCAAATCTTTTCTGGTTAAAACAAGTATTCTCATAATATAGAGTAGCAATAAGGCCATTGCCTTGCTTACATAAAATAATAAACAACAAATGCTTCTGTTTTTGAAATCTCATTTGAAAATGATCCTAAAATGATTATGAATGCATGAACGATATGCAAACTTTGAAATCATGATTTTTGGGATGTTACACTAAAGCTTTTCATAATCTTCTCATATCTATACTTGGTTATTTCAACTACTCTAGTGTTGATAATGTCCAATCCAATAGATGGTTACAGTTGCCTCTATTCATACTCTTTCTTAATCATCCTTCACTAATATCACTTCAATAGATATATACATCAAATCCTACTTCACCTCAAGTGCTTAGTATTTCCAAAGAGGAAAATACTAATTCTTTAATCCAATGTTGCTCTAACATCATCTTAATCATACTATATTGTCTCTACTTGACTCCAGTATCTAATACTCCAACCTCACATTATATTAATATGACTTGTCATGGCCAGCCAAAACTCCACTCAGCAGTTATGGACAACTTTTTGAGCATCCAGACAATGAAGCAGAATGAAGAATCTCATCATTCTAATTTCTCTAAGTTAAAACCTGTTGGGTGAACAAGGGAAGCACTTGGAGGGTATCCAGTGTGCCATGTTTGATGAAGTGTTAATGAAAAAGAGAAAAACTATTTTTCAAAGGATAGGGAAAAGTTACTTTATGCAAAGGCCAGCCAAAACTCCACTCAGCCATATATTCATGTAGATGTTAGGTTCTCTATATCAATATGGTATCACTTTCCAATACAATTCAAATGTATTGACCCTTGTGGCTGCAACTTATCATGTTGCAGGATTACTTGATGATAGTAAAGTTTGTTGAGCAGGGATTACAAGTATGTAACCAACATGTTTGCCTGTGGCACATGAAGATGAAGGACTCCATGCTTTATAGTTTTATCTGCTGCTCTGTAATAAGATATCCATATGAGCTATGTAAGTTGTAATGAACTATTTTATTCCTGGATATGTGATGTAATATGACCTTTGTTTCTTGATATTACATCTCCTCTGTGGGTGCTAGCTATTCGATCAAGGGACTAGCACTGTAAACATAGGGACTTGTACCTTATTGGGTTCAATCCTCTACAATGTCTGCCTGTGAACCGACGGCTCTGAACAAGGAGAAGTAGGTGATGATTAAGGAGGAGAAGAATGTTGGATAACACTATTAAGGAGAAGAAGTACATGACCTACCCGGAGGATCCCTCGCATATGGGCACAGTCATGAGCATATGTTGTGACTCTTCAGTGCGTAAAGCATCATGGCGAGCTCTCTCTTTTCTCTCCTCGCGCCTTGTCGCCATGGCACGCTTCCGAGAGGGAGCCATGCCTGCATAGAGGGAGGGAGCAGGAGCGGGATGAGAAGGAGTTAGAAGAAAGGGAGGAGGGTGCTAGTGATGAGGGGAGGTAGATATTCAAAAAGGCTAGGCAGACCAGTCTTATGCACACCACCATCCTCTCCCCTACTATGCGATCTTCCTTCTCAGAGAAGTTTTGTGCACACGTGGCAGGGAATAAACAGAGAACTGCAACGATGCGACTGATTGGATGCTCCATTAAGTCGATTGACAATTCAATGACACTTCGGCGCTGATACAATGGTGCACGCATCCGGCCTGCATGCGTCATGATGACATAGTCCTGCATCGTCACGATCACATTTACAATTTATGTCTACTTTTGTTTTCGGATCCGAATTTCACACGGGTGGTGTCACATGTGCACGGCATTGGAGGTGACGGGTTGTTTCACGGGACGACTCTCGATGGGATGAAATGAAACGGATCCGTGGGGCTCATGTTGTTTACAGGGGTATACGGGACAGAAATCAGTCGAAGACGGAAAAAATCCAATGAACCAAGTAGCAATACTGGTCTTGGGCCGAAATTGATTTGGGGCCAACTAAAATAGAGGTTTCGGGCTAATTTCTAGTGAAACAAGCAGGGAACCGAACAAGCATTGATAGCCACATCACACTTGTTAACAACACTGCTCTGTATATAGCAGTACGACAAAATATTGTAGCAAGTTAAGCACGAACAGAAGCCATAACCACAACCAAGGACATCACAAACTTATTACACTAGTAGCATGAACGTTCTACTCATCCATCATTACAAGGGCTAGATCATGTTGTGGGCATTTCTTGATCACTTCGCACATGCTGTAGTCGAAGATGGTTACCCTGAACAGATCACCCTTCATCATATCGAAGGTCAGGAAGTACCCGATCATGATCTGGTGGGCAATGGCGAAGCCAAGCCACCCCTGGTCAAGGCAAACCCTGCCGCCAACATCCCTAAGCTTCACCATCCAGCTGCATCTAGTGTTGGTCTTGAGCATGATCATCCTTGGCATAGTGTCGAGGAAAGGCTTGAATCCCTCAGTAATTGGCAGCACGTCGAACGCATCTTCTAACATGACCCTAGCAAAATGGGTTGGAGCTACCTGATCATGGACATGCCCAATCTTAATCATCTTTGAGCACTAAAAAAGAATCAACATATGTTAGCACATACATTATGGTGATCACAAATGAACAAGCAAGGCGTCTAACATAAATGAACTATCAACATGGCCTCATGTGCAATGGCACAGTTGCAAAGGGATTCTCCTCATGATCAAGCCAGATGAACAAGAAATTTGGTTAGCACACAAGTTTGGCATGAAGAGGATCCCTTTGCATTTCATTGTGCGACAGTGTAATCATCGGCCAAAGCAAGCAAAACACAATGACCTAACCTGATCTAAGCACTTCTGAGCTTCAGAATAACTATCACACCAATGGTATAGCTGCTGCTATGGTGCAACCCATTGGGATCTTGGCCAGAAAACGCGAACTAATCATCGACATAGAAGAAGAACGTGAATAGTGTGAAAATCACCAATTTTTTCCACGGGGAAACCCTAAAGACAACATCTGCCTAAATCTAGCCACTTACAAGCAAAGATTGAACCAAGATTGCAGTAGATCTAGTGATTACAATGGAACAACATGCAGTACGAAAGAAGCAAAGACCCAAACCTTTCAAATCGACGAAAACAACCACATACCAATACATATTGGGCATGCATGTCAATGATACGCGTGATACTAGACGCAAACATATAGATCTGTGATGCTAAGGCATAGAGAGGGGGATTCGAGGCCTTGCCGCCATTGATGCAGGTCGGGAGCTTCAGGTAGGTCGAGGAGAAGTGCTGTGCTCGCCCTCTATCTACCGTCATGTGCTGCCCTTATGGTGGTCGTCGATCTGCGGGAGGTAGAGGAACAGTCGCCAGTGAGACGGGAGAAGAAGGGGCGGTGGTGAATGGGGAGAGTGCGCCTTCCCGATGCATCGTGAGGCCCGCTCTTTTCCGTGCATGCACCACAAATGGCCCGCCGGTTGGAATAGAAATGTGGCCCAGAAAACCATGTAGATGTGTTGCCACGTCAGACTACTGAGTTCGACGATGGGAATCCACATCTCATCGCAGAATACGCGCATACTGATTCACTTCGGGCCCGTACGGGCTTTGGCGGGCTCTACATGCGCAATCTAACCTTTCCGTATGTCGATCCTACCCCCAGGCGTGAAGAGGTATCCGTCCATCCAAGCCCTCGATCGCTCCTGAATTTTTCTTTCGTTCCTTGACAGGTCTATTGAATCAGAAGTCTTCAAGTTAATAGAAATTTGTCATATTAGGACTTGTGAAAAACAGTTTCACAAATTATAGTGATTGGACTAATCAAATGTTATTGATATGTCTAATACAACATAATCATGATGTATAAGATACATATGGTGTGAAATAAATTCCACTAGGATTAGATATTAGAGTTATAGATTGAAATAGTAAACACTCAATGAAACATAAGGAACATCTAAAGGTTCACGGAAACAACAGCATATGAGATATGTCAAGCTCGAGTTACTAGAGATTTCGATAGTTCGAAATTGTGGCGAATAGTAGGTATTTGTAGTGCATTCATAGTAAGACTATGAACACAAATTCCAAACTAATACTCGAAGATGACAAAGTTTTTATTGTCTCAGTGGGGTACTTATATGAGAAAGTGTTTTCTCATAAAACTGTTAGTGGAAGGACATAAGTGTAAGCAGAAAGGTTTTGACCTTACCTCCGAATTGTTAAGAATGTGAAACGGAATATGTTTCGGTGACAAACTTTACAAATAGAAAGAAACTATGATGATGTGATCATAAATGTTTCAGCTAATACTTCATATAAGTAGGATCCAAGATTTCATTCTGCCCCTTTGCGGAATTTCATTCTTGATTCACTTGTCTTATTATTGGAATAAGTCATACCTACAAACTACAAATAAAGTTTGATGGACCTAAATACAAGAAATGACTTAGAATCATGAAATCCCTAATTAAGTAACATTTGAGATTATGACGTAAAAGTTACTTGATCTCATTAAGTAATGGAATTAACTTAATATTTCCTAGTAAACTTCAAAATTGAAAGGATGGAAATGAAACTTAAAAGGAAGACATAAAGGCTTGTTTTGTCATAAAGCTATTTTGACATATGCTTAATGTCTATTGGATTCAATCAGTAGATAAGTACAATTTGGAAATTGGCTAAGGACTATACAAAACTGCAAAGTATTCAAGATTTTGAAGAGAAAGGTTGTAATTAATATAATGGGATGGTTTTGATCAATCATCAATTGCTAAAGTCTTGTAATAGAAATTCTCAATTGGATGCAAGATCAAAGAATTTTGGATTTGCCAAGATTATCGAGAAAGGGTTTTAAATTGTGTGGGAGCCAAGGATCTTTCCCCAAAAGAATATGTGTTCAACATATTTTAGTGGAAGATGAGTGACATCCTGAAATATCAAATATTGTTGATACATTTGAGTGGGAGCATAACAACATTCTTGAATATGTGATTGGCATATTGGTGAACAATGTGTTGGGTATTAGAAATGATTAGATCATTTAGGTGAAATTGGACATAATGTGACCCATGTTCTTAGTTGTAAAGAACAAAATTCTAGAATGATTTCTGAGTTAACAACTGAATCAAAAGTTAAGTTTAGTGCAAAGGAAGCATGGTTAGAATCAAAATTGCAAGGGTTGCACTTGGATTGAAACTATAAAGATATAGAAGTATTAGGATACTTTGAAATTAGCAAGTATAATTTTGGTATGAAGAAAGTTCGACTTTCTACTAAGTGTGTTTATAGTTATACATGACATCTTGAAAATCCAGTTGATTGATAGATTGTCATTATATATACTAGAAAAATAGAAGTCCCACTTTAGTCACCAAATTCTAAGAGCACATTGTTGGAGATTTGCCCAAGGTCAAAAATAAAGTGGTTATTATCATATCTTTATGTTTATGATAACTGTTTACATCCCATGCTATAATTGTATTAACCAGAAACATTAATACTTGTGTGTTTTGTAAACATAAAAGAGTCCCTAGTAAGCCTCTTGTTAAACTAGCTTATTGATTAATAGATGATCATGGTTTCCTGATCATGGACATTGGATGTTATTAATAACAAGGTCATATCATTAGGAGAATGATGTGATGGACACACACCCATAGTAAGCATAGCATAAGATCAAGTCATTCAGAGTTCGTTCGCTATAAAGCTTTTAAATACATAGTAACCTAATACTTCGACCATGAAACCATGTTAATCACCATAACCGGATGAGTGCCTTGATGGCATCAAACGGAACTTCCATAACTGGGTGGTTATAAAGGTGGCATTGAGTATTCTAAAAGTATGAGTTGAAGCACATGGATCAAGAGCGGGATTTGTCCATCCATATGACAGATAGATATACTTTGGGCCCTCTCGGTGTAGTGTCATCCAATTGGCTTGCAAGCATGTGACAAGGTAACAAGGGATGTCACATCACAGTACGAGTAAAGAGTACTTATCGGTAACGAGGTTGAACTAGGTTTAGAGATACCGACGATCGAACATCGGATAAGTAAAGTATCACGCGACAAAGGGAATAAATATCGTATGTAAATGTTTCATTCGATCATGAAGTCATCATATAAATATACGGGAGCCATAATGGGTTTCTAGATACCTCTTATGGTTATTGATCGGAGAGGTGTCTAGATCATGTCTGCATAGTTCACGAATCGTAGGGAGACACACTTAAGGATTCGATGTTGTTTAAAGTAGATATGGAATATGAGTTGGAGACCAAATGTTGTTCGGAGTCTCGTATTGGATCCAGCACATCAAGAGGAGATCTGGAATGGTCCGGAGAATAAGATTCTTATAAGGAAAGTGGTTTTCCGGGGTTTGGAAAAATTTCGGTGTTTTGACCGGATACTTCTAGAATGTTTTAGAGGGACCACCAGTGGTTCCACCACCCCGGGAGGGGGTCACTTGGATAGTGGCATGCCCTAGGGGCCAGCCGCACCAAACCCTAAAGATCCAATTCGGCCTAGCCTAGTAAAAGGGTCAAACCCTAGTTTGAATAGTCAAATCCTAGTTTGAAAAGTCAAACTCTAGTTTTTGGTAAGAGGGAAGTCTTGGTGGAAAAGGTTTCAAGCTCTTCCTTTGGAGGCCGAGTTGGGAGGGACGCGGCCTGGGTTGGGAACCCTTGACCCCCCTATATAATGAGGGGTGGGCGCGCACCCCCCACACCCTTGTCCATTCGAGCCTAACCCTATCCGTCCCTCTCTTCTCTCTCGTCCACCGTCCTGCTCCGGCTTAGGCGAAGCCTAGCAAAAGTCTCTCCTCCACCTACACCACCACACCGTTGTGCTGTTGGGATTCCGAGGGGATCTACTACCTCTGCTGCCTGCTGGAACAAGGGAGAGGAAGGTCTTCATCGACTACCGCACGTGTGACCGACTGCGGAAGCGCGGCCGAAACGTGGCACCAGAAGGATTGTCTACACGATCTTGAGATCGGCAAGTGATCGAATACATCAACCACGAGAATATGATCTCGTTAAATGCTTTGGATCTACGAGGGTTAGTTCTCTACAAACTCGTTGCACCGATCTCATAGGTTAGATCTTGGCTTTTGTGTGTTCTTGTGGTAGAATTTTTTTGTTTTACGTGCAACAAACCCTACAATGGTATTAGAGCCGTATTTATGTGTAGATCTGTTGCATGAGTAGAACACAATGGTTTTGTGGGCGTTGATGCTTTTGTTGTCTCTTGCTTTTCGTGTACTTTGTGTCACATCCCAAAATTTTCCAAATTTTGTAATGTGAAAAATAAATAATTGTTGAAATTTAGGGTGAAAAGAAACTTTTTGATTCCAATTGGAAACATCAAAACCCATCTTGAACAAACTTTGAATAAGATTTGAATCCAACAAAAATTCAAATCAACTGAAATGCATTCTTCATAAATGCATCTTGAAATTTAAACACTTGGGAAAATAAACCAAACCCCTAAGACCCTAATGGAAGAAAAACATTTCCAAGTTATCTCAAAGACTAAGGATTTGATCCATAAAAAATTTATCAACAAACATTTATAAATGATCAAAATTGATAAATAAAAGTATTAAGAAACCATAGAGATTGATTTCATTCAATTTGGAACCAGGGATAAAATCTTATGAATTTAATAAGATAAAAAGGAATTTATTCCCAAAGCTAATAAAGCACCTATCTAAAATCCATACCAATTTGAGATCAAAATAATCCTAAAGGATTTAAAAGGATAAACAAATATCAAATAAAATTTTACAAATAGGAATTACCAAGTTTGGATCTTTAAATAAAAAGATATGGATTTTATAAGACAAAAGAAGAAATAAATAAATAAGGAGTATTTAAAAGCCAAATTAAAACTTGCCCTAAACCATAAGAAAATGGAATAAATATAATCCAAACACAAATAAAATTTATGGTATTAAAAACCATATTTGATTTCATAGGAATAAAGACATTTACCCAATTTAAATGATTAATAGATCATATGAAAATATTTCAAATAAATCAAAATGAATTATTTAACACCTTATTAAGTAAATAAAACCTACTGAAAAGGTTTAGTGAAAATTAGAATTCAAATAAATGGTTTGAGAATATAAATAAATTTTGTTTGAATAAAAACAATTGTCTTTTTAAATAAATAACAAACCATGTGTAAATAAAATATTTATTCTGAAAATGGACATAAAATGCATGTATAAAACAGTGTGGAAAATTTACATAAAGTTGGGCAAGGTTTTGAATTCAAATTGTTGTTTGAAAAGTTTAAACAAAATCAAAACAAAAAAGAAAACAGAAAAAGAAAAATGAATGAGAAAAAAAAATGGAAAGGGCTTAGCCCAGCCCAACTAACCTATCTGGCCCAGCAACGCAACCCAGTTCCTCCTCTCCCCCGAAGCATTTTTCTCACTACAAAACTCACCCGCATCGCCACTGACCGCTGAACCCCACCTCTTCTCTCTCTCTCGCTGACAAAGTAACCCCACCCATCAGTCATCGTCTTCACCCCTCCCGCTGACCTCGCCGGACGTTTCTGCCATTTGAAAACTCGAATCAATCCGAGTTATTGCCACGATGATTACTCCCTACGACCATGCTCGTTTAACCACCTCCCTCTCCCCTCCATTTTCCCTCAGTCACCGCTGCAAGATAGCCCCCAGGCCGTCCCCATTTCCACTTGCATCGTCGCTGCCTCAGACGAGCATCCGCGACAATTCCGGTGAACCCAGATCGTGCCTTGCCCCCTCGACCACGCTAGCTTGTTCCCCATCGACCTCTTCGCCTGCCAGCACACTCAGCTTACCCGCGCGCGTCTCCTAGGCTCGGCAACGACCAGCGCCGCTGTCTGCTTCGACTCCGGCGACACCTCCCTGTAAGCCTCGTTCTCCCCTATCTCTCTGGATGATGCCCCCGCACTCGCCGTAACCTTGCGCGTCTAACACCACTAATTTCTTGCCCTCTCGTGATATGCAGCCTCAGCCCTGTCAACAACAGGAAGTGCCTGATGCCGCGGCAAACTCCGACGAGCAATCCCTCTGGAATCCGAGCGCCCCTTGACGAACAAAGACCACGTCGAGCTTCTCTGCACCCCTGCGAACCCTGTGAGCACCTCTGTTTCATCTCTTGCTTCCTGGTTCGCCGGCAACCTCACTGGCCGAGCGCGCCGCTGCCACTCGCCGCCGCCAGCGCCGCCAACTTTTGGTCAATCGCGTGAGAGCCGTAGGATCTTGATCTAATGGTTGCGATAGAAACTTAAACGAAGAGGTACGCAGTGATCTGAGCCGCTCAGATCTAATTAGATCCAACACTCCACAGAGCTCAATCCTCGAAAACCGGTTTTGACCAATCAAAACACAACACGTGGCTCAAGTTTTGTTTTAAAAATAGAATAGAATCTATTAGATGTTTGATTTTGTAAATTGCATAACTTTAAATCTACACGCCAAATTTTGTAAATTTTATATCAGTGGAATCAGCAAAACAAACATTTTCCAACCATGCACTTTGTTTAGTAAGTTGCTTCTGTTAAATGTGTTGTTTTTATAGAAACTTGTGTAGGCATAATTTGGATATAAAATTTATTCTAGAAAATTTTTTAGGATAAAATCTTTGGCAAATGGTTTGTTTTGAACCTACTGACCTTATAAACCAACTTTTGGATTGAAAAACATATTTGGTGAAGCCAAAGAATGAAACCTTGAATTAGAACATTTCTAGTCAAATAAAAATATTATTTATGTGTTAAAAATGATTTTTGAGAAAAACCTTTGGAAAATGATTTTATTTAAACTCTATGACCCTAAAACACCAAGTTTTATGGTTTAAAAATATATTTGGTGAACCCTATAAAATTATTACCTTGCTTAAAAGCATTTCCAACAAAATAAAATATTGCTTTGATATAAAAATAGTTTATAGGTAAAACCTTTTGCAAATGGTTTTTATACTAAACACTTGACCATAAAACACTAACATTTTTGTTTAAAATGTATTTGTCAAACACTAGAAAATATTACTTTGGTTTGAACCATTTCTAGCAAAACAAAAAATGACTTAGAATGGCCATTTTCACTAACTTGATATCAAATGGTTTTTCCACATTTATAAATGACCTTGCCACTTTTATAAATGACCAATAGATATTTCATGATGTTTATAACCTATAGAAACCACTTTTACAAATAAAACAAACTTTGGCATGCTTGCATGCATTGCTTTGTTTTTATTATTCTTTGTGATGATTGCTTGAATGGTAGATTGAATTTGTACCTTGATTGAAATGTAGTGAAATTTGAAGAGTGTGACTATTGCAAGATAAAGGAGTAAACTTATATTCTCTACCAAAAAGGCAAGTGATGCTTCATACTTTTGTCCCATTATTTTCACTATGCATTAGTGATATTTCTAAGTAGGACTTGCAAGGAATTTTCTAAGTATAAACTATGCCATGGGAAATTCTAGTAGATGAAACCTTAGTAGAATTTTCCTAAGTTAAGATTCCTACTACTATCATGCTTAGCCTAGCTAGTAGAAAACAAGGGTGGATTATATTCATGCTATGAAATATTTCTAAGTCAAGGACTTGTGTTTTGTCTAATAAAACAACTAAGTGAATGAAACACCTGGGTGGAATGGTAATTGCTTGGTGGTTTTTGGTTGAGTGGTTACACAAGGCCCATTTCTATGGTTTACCTTGTGTATCTCACTTGTGGATTGCCACCCAGGAACAAAGAGATTTGAGATGTCAAATGTTGAGAAGCTTCAAGTGCAGCCACTTGGCATTATGGGCTCTGCCTGGATCATATAGGTTGCAATAACTTAGCCAAATGGACAGTTGGTGGTAGGGGATGATAGGTTGGAGCGCGTCCATTTTGGTCTAAGGGAAGGCTCTTAAAAGATCTTGTCTCGATGCATGTCGAGTATTGTGGGGAAAGTGCATAACCTCTGCAGATGGAAGAAACTAAGTACTTAGCCATGTCCCTGGTATTGGACAATTTAAGCATCAAGACATGGAAACTATCAAGAATCTCCTCATCCCAATTTTCTAAGTTAAAACTTGTGGTTGAACAAGGGTTAAAGGATCGCCAATTTCTATTGGGAGATGCCTCGGGAGTTTTTGCTAAACAAAAACTTAGTGTTTTCAAATGATAAGGAAAATCTATTTTGATCAAAGCAAGCCTAATCTCCACGTAGCCAAATGCATGTAGATGATAGTTACCACTATACTACCATAGTATCACTTGCCAATACAATTCAAATGTATTGACCCTTGTGGCTGTAACTTATTATGTTGCAGGTTTGTTTGATGTTAGTGAAGTGTGTTGATTAGGATTACAAGTCTACAACCAACATGATTGCCCGTGGCACTTTGAAGATGAAGGACTCCATGCTATAGTTATTCCTGCTGCATTGTAATGAGATAGGCAAATGAGCTATGTAAGATGTAATCAATTATTTTATTCCTGGTTATAAAGTTGTATTATGACCTTTGTTTCTTGATATTACATCTTAACTGTGGATGCTAGCTATTGATCTAGGGACTAGCATTGTAAACACAGGGATCTATACCTTATTAAAGGTTGGGACCTCTACAGATGGTATCAGAGCCAGGTTGTGTTGCCTGTAGGATTGTAACCCTAGGATTGGACAAAACCCCTTAGAAAAATAGGAGTTGTATTTTGTTCCAAAACTTATTTACAAACAATCTTGTAAACTCTTTCCTCAACCTTTTTGGTTTTAACTCTACATCTCTTCTATTTCAACTTGATGGATAAAGCCTCCCCCATGAGCAAAGGACTTCACCAACTCAAGTGACTTCAACCTTAGTTTCAACAAGGACTTCAACTTGGACATCCTAAGGACTACAAGTGAGATTACTCAAGACTTGAAGGCTAAGGAAAAACAACTTAGAAGGAACCATCATCACTTTTGAAACTTTGTGACCAAGATACAAGAATTTTCCAAATAAACCATGATCTCTAGAATCAACTAAGAAGGATGGAATGATCTCAAGAAAACCATATAGTTGGACCACCATATTTGGTTTATATCAAACACACCAACTTATGTGGTGCAACAAAAATATTTTGTTTCCTAAAAATGTGCTTGAAACTTGTTGTTTGAGTGGAATGTTTGTTTGGGATTGCTTGCTCATTGCTTGTGTGAATTGTGATGAGTGTGATTAGAACTCTTCCTATAGAAATATTTTGCCTCTTCTAATCCCAATCCAACCCCAAACAGATGACTACTCCAAGAAACTCCAACATCAAGAATGGTGACAACAACAACCAAGAGATGCACATGAGATAACTCATAGTAACCCAAACCTAGTTAAACCAAGTGATAACTCAAATTTTAGCCAACTACAATGAGTTAGACCCAACCATGCAAAGGTTTATGGAAACCCAAACCCAATTATTGCAAAGGATGACAAATCAAATGATCAACATGGGAGACAACCTTTCCCAAGGAGCTTGTGACAACAAGGATGTCAAGGATGATATTATAGAAGGAACTCAAGCTTGCAATATTTGTGGAGACAAGGATCACACTTCCAAAGAGCATGAAGATCAATGCCCCAATTGTGATGAGAAACATCCAACTAATCACGGCCCCACATCTCAAGCTACTTGTTTCCTATGTGAATGAAATAATCATGTCCCTATCCAATGCCCCATCTATTCCATAGTTCAACAAAGGAAACAAGGTGGAGTGCATCAACGGTTTGTAAACCCCCATGAGGAAACAACTTCTACCAAGAAGGATGAAGACAAAGGAAAATATCAGCTTGTACCTCCATGCACTATGACTCACCTTGATGGACAAAAGAAGAAACACATGTATTATCCAAGGAAACGATTAAGGAAACCAGGAGACTTTCCCACCTTTGAGGTGAAATATGAAGAACATGAACTAGAAGAACTCCTAGCTTTGGACAAACCCAAGAAAAAGAAGGACAAAAGCCAAATGCAGTGTTGCCATTGCAAAGAGATGGGACACTATGCCAATGAATGTCCAGAGAAGAAGAAAAAGTATAAGGATATTAGCCAAGTGTGGTGCAACAATTGCAAAGAGCTAGGCCATTATGTATCAACTTGTCCACAGAAGATACGTGAAGAGCTCAACCTTGTCACATGTTACAATTGTGGTAACCAAGTTCATTATGCAAGCAATTGTCCAGAAAAGATGGTACAAGACAAACAAGCCTACGAAGGATCTCATCCTTGTCACATGTTTCAAGTGTGGAAACAAAGGACACTATGCAGATGTCTGCCTAGAGAAGCTTCATCAAGATCCCAAGCAAGCCAAGATGTAATCTAGTTGGAAGCTTTTAAGGGTGGTAGTACCCCAGTTGCCTTGAAGCCAACTTGTAACCTCTAGCCTCCCCAAATCTCGGGACGAGATTTCTTTTAAGGGTGGTAGCCTGTCACATCACAAAATTTTCCAAATTTTGTAATGTGAAAAATAAATAAACAATGTCGTGGGAATGACCACGGCAGATGCTGCAATAGGCAGCGAGTAATAGAACGAGGGGCAAGGGCGGCCTGCCATCTGCGGTGCGAGATGAGGGCAAAGACACAGGGGTTTACCCAGGTTCGGCCCCCCGGAGGGTAAAGACCTACTCCTGCTAGATTGTATTATGGAGGTGTTTACAATGGGCGTACTCGGCGACTAGGCGGCGAGTAGCTTGGGTGTATGAGGGAACGTGTCTCTACTCACCCTTTAGGGAGGTTTATATAGGCTTACCTCCCCTAGGGTTTACATATCTCAACCGATTCGGTTACAACTTTGGCAATCGTTTAAACCTAGACCGACTGGGCCTATCCACTCGCCTGGGCCTTCAACTTCCAGTCGCCTGGTATCTTGCTGGGCTTTGATCCACTCGCCGTTCTGCAGGCCCACTCGCCAGCCTTTGGGCCAGTCGGAAACGTCCTGCTGAGTATACCCCAGTAGGCGTATCCCCATCAGTAGTCCCCGAGGCCGTCGTTGATTAGGCATGGGTGGCTGCTGGCAGTCGGAGTATATGGCTTCAAGTTGGCATCCAGTCGAATCGTCGGCGGGCTCCTGCATGAAAGAATAAATCCGGCGAACCGAGTCGCGTCTTGGGCGAGTCGAGCCAACGGGACACGGTCTCAGCGAGTGACTTTAGCGAGCCGAGTGACAGGAGGCAGACCGTCGGGTGTGGTCAAACTAGCCGTTAAGGTAACTCAACGGTAACTTTTGGCGTAATCATCGCGCGGTAACGGCCCCCTAATTTGGCGGGCAACCTCCGCTATATAAGAGGAATGGTAGGCTATCGGAAAGCCAACCGCCCACCATTTCTTCCGAGTACGCACATCTTCCGTCCGTCGATTCCGCGATCTGATCGACCCGCAATCCTCCGACCTCCAAGTAAATCCTCAGCCATGGCCCTCTCCACCGAATCTTGGGGTAGATCCAAGTGCACCAGGGCGCAACTGGCCTCCTTCGAGGAGGCCGGAATCCTGCAGGCCGGCTGCTGGCGTATCCCCGCAGCCGGAGAAACGACCCCGAACCCGCGAGAGAGAGAATTCATCTGCTTCACTAGTCACCTCGAGCGGGGGTTAGGGTTTCCCACCTCCTTGTTCTTCCGGCGCTTCTGCGCCTACTACGGGATCCAGCCCTCGGATCTGGGTCCCCATAATATCGAGCAGCTCGCCATCTTCGTGGCGTTCTGCGAGTGCTACTTGGGCTGCCGGCCCTATTTTCCCTTGTGGCAAGATCTGTTCCATGGACGGATCAGCCGCGAGGAGGCAGGCGGCCCAATGCTAGCCGCGGGCGGCTTAACCTTCCAACTCAAATCCAAAGCCTCCTTCTTCGACCTGATGCTGCCGGCCAAAGCAGCGAGCGACTGGAAAAAGTCTTGGTTTTATGTGACCGAGGCGACCCCGGAAGACGAGGCGGCGATCCCGCGGTTCTCGGCCGACCGTTCCGAGCCACGCAATCTCCAGGTCGTCAAGCTCCCCAACGACCAGCGGATGGTCGTCGACGAGATGCTCCAGACCATTCGTGGTCTGAAGAAGAAGGGGCTCCAGACGGTGAATTTGTACAACTGTTGGCTTGGGCGGCGGCTCGTTCCACTCGCCCAACGCGAGCATTACATGTACCAGTACACGGGCCGAGAAGACTCGACGAAGGCCTGCCTCGCCGAGTGGAAGCTGGAGGACTACCTCCTGGCGCTGAAGAGAATCACCCAGGCGGCATACACAGATGCGCAGGCCGGGGTCCCTCCTTACACCGCGAAACGTCCTGCTCCAACGGTAATCCTTTCATCTTGTTCGCAGTCGCAGCATGTGCAGTCGCGGTAATTCTAACTTTGTCCCGTGTTTAACGCAGCTATTCCAAGTGGTGGAAGGGTGGCTGCCACCCGCCGATGACGAGAGCTCCGGGCCATCCGCCCAGGACACAAGCGAGTCGCCACCCGCCGAGGGTACCGAGGACGACGAGGACGAGTCCGAAGAGGAGATTGCCCCACTGGTCCGAAAGACCCGCGGGCAACGTCAGCGCGAACTCGAGGCGAGCAGGAGCCTCGAGCGTCATGACGATGACGAGGAGCTCCCGGAGACCACCTCGCTCCGGCAGGCCACTCCCGCGAAGAAGAAGAAAGGGAAAGAGGCGAGGGCCCCCCTGAGGAGGAAGACGAAGCCGCCGAAGATGGCCTCACCGCCGCACTCAGCGAGCAGCTCCGATGCTCACAGCTCGGCCGGTGACGGCGCGGTCCTGATGACAACCGCGCTAGATGCGCCATCCACGGAAGCACCGCTGGCCTCAATGCCTCCGCCCTTCGCGCCGGTCTCCGGGCTGGGGAAGGCTCCGGCTGTGGTGACTTCACCTCGCAAGGAGGTCCCGCGCGTGGTGGTCTCGCCTCGCAAGGAGGCTCCGGCCGCGGTGGCTCCACTTCGCGAGGAGGCCTCCGCCGAAGGTGTCCCGGAAGCGCCAACCGCCACCTCAACGTCAAAGAAACCATCCGTATCCTGGGCCCCTGACGTCCTGGAACTGGGGCTTAGTCGCCGACTGGGTCCTGAGCTGGAGAAACCGGCCGGCCTTCGTACAGGGCTGCGTTTCATTCCAGTCGCCAAGTGAGTGCATTCGGCCTTCACCTTTCTCTTTTAGTACTTCAACTGTTTCTTATTGATTTGTCTTGATGTGTAGGACCGGAGTGAAGAAGATGGGCCACCCGACGGTGGCTAAGGTGCCCTCCGCCGCTAGCGAGGAGGATCCTTCCCGTAAGAGGAAGGTGGACGAAGTCGCCGCCTCCACGGAAGGCAGCAAGAAAGCCAAGGGCGACGACATCGTCGCTATCTCTGACGACGCGGCAGCCGCGCCGGCTGGGCCCGCAGTGGAAGCGACCGCGTCCACGAAGGGGGGCATTTCGTTGCCTAGACCGGAGGAAGCAAGCTCCTTTGGGGCAGGTACGTCAATCGCTACCTTCCCCCGCTTCATGACCAAGGTGGCCACGGCGAGTGAGGCTGCGGCTCCGAGCCTCGCTCCAGGGACCGTCGACGCTGAGATTGACCAACGTCGCGGGCACACACCGGCGCTGCTCGCGTCTATGGACGCGGTGCAACTTCACGACATGCTTGGCGCGGCCATCCAGGTACCTCCAGTCCCCGAGGATCAAGTCGGTGCTTAGCAGCGGCTAGATTCTTATAATTACTTGTTTTTGTACGTCCGATTCCAGTCCCCGAGTGCGCACCCGCTAAATTTTAGCGGGTGGGCACTGAGTAATTTTTCGTGGTCACCAGTCCCCGAGTGCGCACCCGCTAAATTTTAGCGGGTGGGCACTGAGTAATTTTTCGTGCTCACCAGTCCCCGAGTGCGTACCCGCTAAATTTTAGCGGGTGGGCACTGAGTAATTTTTCGTGGTCACCAGTCCCCGAGTGCGCACCCGCTAAATTTTAGCGGGTGGGCACTGAGTAATTTTTCGTGTGTACTGACTTTGAAGATGTACAGGGTCTGCAACTGGAGTCGGCAGAGCGATTGGCTGCGAAGCAGCGCGCTAAGAAGGAGTTGGCCACTCTCCAAGAAGTAAACAAGGACCTGCAGGTTGTTGCTGCGCAGGCGGAGGTGGCTCGCCAAGAGCTTGTCCCTGCTGGCGAACTGATGGCGGCGAAATCTGCGTTAAGCACCGCTGAGCAAAGGATCGCCAACCTCGAGCGCGAACTGCGGGAGGCGAAGGAAGAGGCGAGTGAGGCGAACGGGCGAGCTAAGGCCGCCGTTGCGGCTGCGGAGGAAGACCGGAAGGTGTCGGAAGCCCTCATTGTTGGGCTTCAAGACGACCATACGTCGCTTCAGAGTTTCATCACGGGTCTCGCCCGCCCGTTGCTTGGTGAGTGCATCTTCCCAGTCTTGTAGTTGTATTGTTTGTGGTTTCCCTGGTACTCACGATTGTTTCCGTCTAGCAGGCCGCGTGATTGGTAGCCACGAAGAAGCGAGCTCTCTTGACGCGAAGCAGTGCGTGAGCATGCTCGTCGACTCGGCGACGCTGTCGGCGACGTGCATCCGCGCCTATCTTCAAGAGATGTCTCCCACGGAGGTTATTCCCAGTGACCTCGTTGAGGTGTGGGAGTACTTGGAGAAGGCGCCCGCGGTCGTAGAGTTCATGACGCGGTCGGCGTTTCGACGCGGGGCGTCGACCGCTCTGAGCCTGGGACTCGCTCACTTCCCCGAGTACTTCGACCTCGACGATGTGACGAGTGGGTATCCCTCGTCGACTGGCTCGATGGATCTGTCCGAAGTTCTTAAGCTGCAGGAGCGTGCCGCCGCGTACTCGGAGCGTGTCTGGGCGATGGGCGACCTCCTTCCCTACCAGGAAACGGTCGTCGCGCCAAACGACCCCGAGCCGCCGCATCGGGACTTCAAGGTTGAACAACCTTTCCGCGCGGCGATGGCGGGTGAGCTGACGACGTATCCATCGAACCCGTACACCGCGTTCATCCGAAAGCGCCGGGACTCTGGTGCGTCATCGTCGAAGCCTGCGGAATAGGGTAGTATGCCTAGACAAGTTAGTAACAATTCTGCCGAACAGGCATAGTTTGTAATGTAAGACAATGCGATGCGCGATTGAATTGGATGTTGTGTCCATTTTGCTAATAATTGTCGTGTTTTGGATTGATTTTGGATGAGTCCCCGAGCGCGTCCGCCCTTTTGTGGGGTTCCCCTTGTGTATGATGTTTATCGTGTGTTTTGTTAGTTTAGTCGACTCGCCCGAGCTCGTAGAGCCAGTCGCAAGGCGACTCCCTTGAGTGCTCTGTACTTTACCGTTTTCCCGGACGCGAACGGGGTCGGGTGGCCGAGTCCCCGAGCGTGGTACTTGGTATTTCGAGGCGCGACTCGAGGGTGGTTGAGGACTGAGCGCGTTGGTGTGGGCGCGTCACTCCTGCCTGGCCCGGGGGGTCAGTCGCGTGGCGAGTCCAGGGCGTGCTCTCTTACTTGACGTTTTCCCTGGCCGATCGCGATGAACTGGTATTCAGTCCCCGAGCGTGGTACTTAGTCGTTCGAGTCGCTACGCCGAGGATGCGGAGGACCAAGGCCGCTGTGAGAAGCGAGGGCAGTTGTCTTGGTTTGCAAAACCAGTCGAGCTAGGCGACTCCAATGGGGCTCCGGATTGGCGTTTTTCGTGGACGACACAGGATCTGAGGTGACTCAGTGCTCCTATATCGCACTACTTGGCCGTGCCGGTCGCTGTACCAAAGGTTGACTTCTGCATGTTAGCATGATGCTGTTATTACGAGTGCGAGTGGCACAAGGCATGGAGAGTAGACGCAATTTGCGGTAACCGTTTCTTTTATTTCATAGCGACCGGAGAGTACATATGTGGGGTTCTAGGAGTAGAACTTCCGGAGGAGATTTACATTCCATGGCCTCTTTACATCGAGTTCACCGTCTCCGCGGACGTCGATGAGGTAGTAGGCGTCGTTGCCGAGTACGCGCCCGATAGCGAACGGGCCTTCCCACGGAGGGGAGAGCTTGTGCATGCCCTTCTTGTCCTGGATGAGGCGTAACACCAAGTCGCCTTCCTGGAAGGTGCGGGTTTTCACCCGTCGGCTGTGGTAGCGGCGGAGCCCTTGCTGATAAATGGCAGTGCGCGATCGGGCGAGGTCGCGTGCTTCGTCGAGTTGGTCGAGCCCGTCTTGGCGGGCCAGCTCGTTTGCGGCCTCCGTATAGTGGACGACCCGCGGCGAGTAGCACCTTTTTGAGGTCGCGGAGCGCGTCATCCGCCTCTTTGTCCCACTGGAAGGTGGGATTCTTGCGCATCAGGCGGTATAGGGGCATCGCCTTTTCGCCCAGGCGGGGGATGAAGCGACTGAGGGCCGCTACACGCCCGGCCAGACTCTGGACGTCGCGCAGGCACTCGGGTTTGCCGAGCCGGGCGATCGTGTCGATCTTCGTTGGGTTTGCCTCGATCCCTCGTTTGGAGACGACGTACCCCAGTAGTTGCCCGGCGGGTACACCGAAGGTGCACTTGCCTGGGTTAAGCTTTATCTTGTACCTCCGCAGGTTGGCGAAGGTCTCGGCTAGGTCGGCTAGCAGGTCTCCTTGGCGAGCGGATTTCACGACCACGTCGTCGATGTAGACGTGGATGTTGCGGCCAATTTGGCTCGCTAGGCATTCTTGCATGCACCGCTGGTAGGTCGCCCCGGCGTTCTTGAGGCCGAAGGTCATGGCGGTGTAGCAAAATGCTCCGAATGGCGTGATGAACGCCGTCTTTTCCTCGTCCTCGACGGCCATTTTGATCTGATTGTACCCGGAGTAGGCGTCGAGGAAACACAGCGACTCCGAGCCCGCGGTTGAATCGATTATCTGGTCGATCCGCGGGAGGACGAACTGCTCCTTTGGGCAGGCGCTGTTCAGGTTTGTGTAGTCGATACACATTCTCCAGGTCCCGTTTTTCTTCTCGACCAGGACTGGGTTTGCCAGCCACTTGGAGTACTTGATTGGCCGGATGAAGCCGGCAGCGAGCAGGCGCTGCACTTCCTCGGTGATTGCTCGACGGCGCTCTTCATTGAAGGGCCGTAGCGACTGCTTGACTGGTCGCACTTTGGGGTCGGCGTTTAGTTTGTGCTCAGCGAGCTCCCTAGGGACACCAGGCATGTCGGAGGGTTTCCATGCGAAGACGTCCCTATTCTCACGAAGGAACTCGATGAGCGCGCCTTCCTATGCTGGGCTCAAGCCTGTCCCGATCGTCACCGTCTGGCTGGGGTCGCCTGGGACCAGCTCGACGGTGCGAGTGTGCGTCATGGCCTCAAAGGTTGAGGTGTTCGTGCCCTCGGAGTTGGGCTTCTTGAGTATTGTGGGGTCGTCATTGTTGACCCCGCTCGCGTATTTGGCGAGCTCGTCGGCGTGATTGGCTTCTGCCGCGATGACGGCGTCGGCGAGTTCGGCTCCTTTGGCCTCGCATTCGGCGGCCATGTCTGGGTCACCGTTAATGGTGATGACGCCGCACGGCCCGGGGAGCTTCATCGCATTGTACGCGTAGTGGGGCGCCGCCATGAATTTGGCGAACGCCTGGCGCCCCAGGACGCAGTGGTAAGGGCTGTCGAAGGGCACCAGCTCGAAGACGATTCGCTCGGTGCGGAAGTTTGCCGGAGTGCCGAACGTGACTGGCAGCGTGACTTTGCCGATCGGGTACGCCTTCCGACCGGGGACGATGCCGTGGAACGTAGTGTGGGTTGTCTCGATCACCGACTGCGGGAGCCGCATCCGCCTGAAGGTGTCGAGGTAGAGGATGTTGATGGAACTGCCGCCGTCCATCAATGTCTTGGGGAGCCAGTAGTCGCCAACCTTGGGCTTGACCACCAGGGCGACTCGGCCTGGGTAATCGACGCGTGGCGAGTGGTCTTGCCGGCTCCAGGTGATGGGTTGTTCCGACCAGTTTAGGAACTGGGGGACGTCTGTTTGGGCCACCGTGTTGACGGCGACGGCGCGGGCGATGACTTTCTTCTCCCGCTTCGTGTTGAAGCCCGTGAAGGTATGGAGCGAGCCGGCTACTTTGCCGAATTTTCCGCCATTCGGTGGGTCGTTGTCGGTGTCCTCCCGCGCGTGCCGTGCCTTCTCGATTTCCCTGAGGGTGTGGCAGTCGGCGGTGGTGTGCGTTGCGGGCTTTCCTTCCCTGCTGTGGAACGCACATGGTTGGTTAAGGAGTGCCGCGGGATCGAACCTTGGCTTGTTCTTGTAATTGCCGCCGTCGCGCCGTTGCCCTCCGTCGCGGCGGTAGCTTTTGGGCTCGCGTTGCGCGTGGCCAGTGTTGGCGACGAAGTCGACTCGCCCGTCGTTGCGGCGCTTGCCTGTGAGGCGGGTGCCGCTGTAGCGTAGGTCGGTTCGGCGTCCGCCGTCGTTGCCGCCCGCGCGTCGTTGCCCTCCTGACTCGTCGTCGATTTCTTGGTTGGGGTCCTCCTCGGCGTACCGTTTGGCGATCTCGAGGAGGTCAGGGATGTTGTCGAGTGTGCGGGCGTGTCGCTTGAGCTTGGCGACTAGAGGCTCGTAGCGGCACGAGGTTTTGAAGCAATGGATCGCGGTGTCCGGGTGGATGCCGACCGCGTTGTACCAGAGCTCTTGCCACCGTTGGACCCAGTTGCGGGTCGACTCGCGGGGTCCCTGGACGCATCGTTCCAGGTCTTCGATGGTGGTGGCTCGGGTGTAGGAGCACTCGAAGTGCCTGACGAAGGCGTCTCGCATTTCCTCCCAGGAGTCGATACTATCCTGGGGAAGCGTGTTGATCCATTGCCTGCACGTCCCCTCCATCATCAGCGGGAGGTAGCGGGCGGCGAGTAGATCAGTGTGACCCGCGATCCCCATTGCCATGAGGTATGTGTCAAGCCAGACTGCGGGGTCGTACGAGGAGTCGTATTTTTCTATCTCCTTTGGCGCCTTGAAGTTTGGCGGGTACTTTTCGCCTCGGATCATTGGTCCGAAGCACTTAGGCCCTAGTCGACTGAGCGACCCCATCGGCTCGCCGTCGCGGCGATTAGCTAGGGTGTGCCGCAAGTCGTCGGGCTGGCGTGCGCGCCAGTTTTGGTTGTTGATGATGTGAGTGCGGGCGTCGACGGGTTCTCCGTTAGCGGCGACGAAGTTAGTCGCCGGCCTTGGATCGTTGGTGGAGAGTGCCGCGTTCGCGGGTCGGCGCTGGAGCTGCAGTGGCTCTGGTGGCGGGCAATTGAGAGTGTTTGCCGCCGCTGGGCGGCCGCTTGAGGCCGCCCTGCTTCCTGAGGAGCGCGAGTATACTCGCCCTTGCGAGTCGGCGCCCGCTTTTTGCTGCTCCACGGCCTTGGCGAGCAGGGCCTTGACGTACTGGATTTGCAGGGCGCCGTCGCCGGTGGCCGTGATGCTATCGGCTGCTGCTCGGCCTGCCACGAGGTTGTCCATCGGGGTGGAGAACAGTGGGAGGCCGTTCGCGTCTCGCTCCCGTGAGGAGACGACTATCCGCGGCTGGTCCCTGGGAGGGGTGCGGTTGGGTGGTGGTGGGGCGCCCATCGCCGTTGACCCTGGCGGGGGCCGAGCGCTTCCTCCTGGTGGCGCGTTCTCGTAGATCGCGCGCTCGGCTATGCGAGCCGGGTCGTTCTCGTCGTCGAAGTTCAGGGCGCGCCCCTGAACGGTGGGGTTCAGGCGTGACCTGATCCGCTGCTGGTGGTAGCGTGACAGTTCCTGCGCTGTCACTTGCTCGAGGCGAAATTTTTCGCGCTCGGCCTGCTCCTTGCGTACTGCCTCCGCCAGTTTCAGGCGGAGTTCCTCGACCTCCGTCGCCGTAGCGTTGGGAGGGATTGGGGTGGAGAAAGGGTCCTCCGGCGGATCGGCGCCGGTGGCCATGTAGGTCGCGGCGTGGCGACCGGTTCCGTCGTGGAGGTCGGTGGAGTTTTCCGACCCGGAGTCGAAGTCGAAGATCCCGAGGATGGAGGGGTCCTCGAAATCTCCCGCGTTGGAGACCTGAGCGATGGAGCCCGCGGACGAGGCCGCGGTGATGGATCCGGCGAGTGACGCCGGGGTCGCCGAGTCGGCGTCGTCGGTGAGGGCCGCGTCTCCTGCGGCCGCTAAGTTCTCGGCCACGTTGCTGTGGGCTGAGTTGTACTCGGAGGCGAGGCGGTGGATCGTGCGGACCTGGCTCTCGGAGAGCCGATCGCGTGGTGGCGACTCGCGGATGCGAGCCGAGTCCTCCGAGGTGGTGACGTCGGTGAGGCCGACGAAGAGGCTGATCGTGCCGATCGGCAGGATCACGCTGTGCGTGACGGGTCGTGCCGCCGGGACGTAACTGCTCGGCAAGATCTGGAGCATCTCGCCGATCGCTATCATGCGGCCGGTGGCGACCGTCTCGTTGATGGGCAGATTGGATCTCGCCGCAGAACACCGGCCAGACCGGCCAGGCCCCACGGTGGGCGCCACTGTCGTGGGAATGACCACGGCAGATGCTGCAATAGGCAGCGAGTAATAGAACGAGGGGCAAGGGCGGCCTGCCATCTGCGATGCGAGATGAGGGCAAAGACACAGGGGTTTACCCAGGTTCGGCCCCCCGGAGGGTAAAGACCTACTCCTGCTAGATTGTATTATGGAGGTGTTTACAATGGGCGTACTCGGCGACTAGGCGGCGAGTAGCTTGGGTGTATGAGGGAACGTGTCTCTACTCACCCTTTAGGGAGGTTTATATAGGCTTACCTCCCCTAGGGTTTACATATCTCAACCGATTCGGTTACAACTTTGGCAATCGTTTAAACCTAGACCGACTGGGCCTATCCACTCGCCTGGGCCTTCAACTTCCAGTCGCCTGGTATCTTGCTGGGCTTTGATCCACTCGCCGTTCTGCAGGCCCACTCGCCAGCCTTTGGGCCAGTCGGAAACGTCCTGCTGAGTATACCCCAGTAGGCGTATCCCCATCAAACAAAATAAATAATTGTTGAAATTTAGGGTGAAAAGAAACTTTTTGATTCCAATTGGAAACATAAAAACCCATCTTGAACAAACTTTGAATAATATTTGAATCCAACAAAAATTCAAATCAAGTGAAATGCATTCTTCATAAATGCATCTTGAAATTTAAACACTTGGGAAAATAAACCAAACCCCTAAGACCATAATGGAAGAAAAACATTTCCAAGTTATCTCAAAGACTAAGGATTTGATCCATATAAAAATTTATCAACAAACATTTATAAATGATCAAAATTGATGAATAAAAGTATTAAAAAACCATATAGATTGATTTCATTCAGTTTGGAACTAGGGATAAAATCTTATGAATTTAATAAGATAAAAAGGAATTTATTCCCAAACCTAACAAAGCACCTATCTAAAATCCATACCAATTTGAGAGCAAAATAATCCTAAAGGATTTAAAAGGATAAACAAATATCAAATAAAATTTTACAAATTGGAATTACCAAGTTTGGATCTTTAAATAAAAAGATATGGATTTTATAAGACAAAAGAAGAAATAAATAAATAAGGAGTATTTAAAAGCCAAATTAAAACTTGGCCTAAAACATAAGCAAATGGAATAAACATAATCCAAACCCAAATAAAATTTATGGTATTAAAAACCATATTTGATTTCATAGGAATAAAGACATTTACCCAATTTAAATGATTAATAGATCATATGAAAATATTTCAAATAAATCAAAATGAATTATTTAACACCTTATTAAGTAAATAAAACCTACTGAAAAGGTTTAGTGAAAATTAGAATTCAAATAAATGGTTTGAGAATATAAATAAATTTTGTTTGAATAAAAACAATTGTCTTTTTAAATAAATAACAAACCATGTGTAAATAAAATATTTATTCTGAAAATGGACATAAAATGCATGTCTAAAATAGTGTGGAAAATTTACAGAAAGTTGGGCAAGGTTTTGAATTCAAATGGTTGTTTGAAAAGTTTAAACAAAATCAAAATAGAAAAAGAAAAATGAATGAGAACAAAAAAAAATGGAAAGGGCTCAGCCCAGCCCAACTAACCTATCTGGCCCAGCAACGCAGCCCAGTTCCTCCTCTCCCCCGAAGCATTTTTCTCACCACAGAACTCACCCGCATCGCCACTGACCGCTGGACCCCACCTCTTCTCTTCTCTCTCTCTCTCTCTCTCTCTCTCTCTGACAAAGTAACCCCACCCATCAGTCATCGTCTTCACCCCTCCCGCTGACCTCGCCAGCCGTTTCTGCCATTTGAAAACTCGAATCAATCCGAGTTATTGCTGCCACGATTACTCCCTACGACCATGCTCGTTTAACCACCTCCCTCTCCCCTCCCTTTTCCCTCAGTCACCGCTGCAAGATAGCCCCCAGGCCGTCCCCATTTCCATTTGCACCGTCGCTGCCTCCGACGAGCATCCGCGACGATTCTGGCGAACCCAGACCACGCCTTGCCCCCTCGACCACGCGAGCCTGTTCCCCATCGACCTCTGCGCCTGCTAGCACACTCAGCTTACCGCGCGCATCTCCTAGGCTCGACAACGACCAGCGCTGTCGTCTGCTTCGAATCCGGTGACGCCTCCCTGTAAGCCCCGTTCTCCCCTATATCTCTGGATGATGCCCCCGCACTCGCCGTAACCTTGCACGTCTAACACCACTACTTTCTTGCCCTCTCGTGGTCTGCAGCCTTGGCCCTGTCAACAACAGGAAGTGCCTGACACCGCGGCAAACTCCGACGAGCAATCCCTCTGGAACCCGAGCGCCCCTGGACGAACAGAGACCATGTCGAGCTTCTCTGCACCCCTGTGAACCCTGTGAGCACCTCCGTTTCCTCTCTTACTTCCTGGTTCGCCGGCAACCTCACTGGCCGAGCGCGCCGCCGCCACTCGCCGTCGCCAGCGCCGCCAACTTTTGGTCAATCGCGTGAGAGCCATAGGATCTTGATCTAATGGTTGAGATGGAAACTTAAACGAAGAGGTACACAGTGATCTGGGCCGCTCAGATCTAATTAGATCCAACGCTCCACACAGCTCAATCCTCGCGAACCGTTTTTGACCAATCAAAACACAACACATGGCTCCGGTTTTGTTTTAAAAACAGAATAGAATCTATTAGATGTTTGATTTTGTAAATTACATAACTTTAAATCTACACGCCAAATTTTGTAAATTTTATATCAGTGGAATCAGCAAAACAAACACTTTCCAACCATGCACTTTGTTTAGTAAATTTCTTCTGTTAAATGGGTTGTTTTTATAGAAACTTGTGTATGCATAATTTGGATATAAAATTTATTCTAGAAATAATTTTAGGATAAAATATTTGTAAAATGGTTTGTTTTGAACCTACTGACCTTATAAACCAACTTTTGGATTGAAAATATATTTGGTGAAGCCAAAGAATGAAACCTTGAATTAGAACATTTCTAGTCAAATAAAAATATTATTTATGTGTTAAAATGATTTTTGAGAAAAACCTTTGGAAAATGATTTGATTTAAACTCTCTGACCCTAAAACACCAACTTTTATGGTTTAAAAATATATTTGGTGAACCCTATAAAATTATTACCTTGCTTAAAAGCATTTCCAACAAAATAAAATATTACTTTGATATAAAAATAGTTTATAGGTAAAACCTTTTGCAAACGGTTTTTATACTAAACACTTGACCATAAAACACTAACATTTGTGTTTAAAATTTATTTGTCAAATACTAGAAAATATTACTTTGGTTTGAACCATTTCTAGCAAAACAAAAAATGACTTAGAATGGCCATTTTCACTAACTTGATATCAAATGGTTTTGCCACATTTATAAATGACCTTGCCACTTTTATAAATGACCAATAGATATTTCATGATGTTTATAACCTATAGAAACCACTTTTCCAAATAAAACAAACTTTGGCATGCTTGCATGCATTGCTTTGTTTTTATTATTCTATGTGATGATTGCTTGAATGGTAGATTGAATTTGTACCTTGATTGAAATGTAGTGAAATTTGAGTGTGACTATTGCAAGATCAAGGAGTAAAATTATATTCTCTACCAAAAAGGCAAGTGATGCTTCATACTTTTGTCGCATTATTTTCACTATGCATTAGTGATATTTCTAAGTAGGACTTGCATGGAATTTTCTAAGTATAAACTATGCCATGGGAAATCCTAGTAGATGAAACCTTAGTAGAATTTTCCTAAGTTAAGATTCCTACTACTATCATGCTTAGCCTAGCTAGTAGAAAACAAGGGTGGATTATATTCATGCTATGAAATATTTCTAAGTCAAGGACTTGTGTTTTGTCTAATAAAACAACTAAGTGAATGAAACACCTGGGTCGAATGGTAATTGCTTGGTGGTTTTTGGTTGAGTGGTTACACAAGGCCCATTTCTATGGTTTACCTTGTGTATCTCACTTGTGTATTGCCACCCAGGAACAAAGAGATTTGAGATGTCAAATGTTGAGAAGCTTCAAGTGCAACCACTTGGCATTATGGGCTCTGCCTAGATCATATAGGTTGCAATAACTTAGCCAAATGGACAGTTGGTGGTAGGGGATGATAGGTTGGAGCGCGTCCATTTTGGTCTAAGGGAAGGCTTCTGAAAGATCTTGTCTCGATGCATGTCGAGTCTTGTGGGGAAAGTGCACAACCTCTGTAGATGGAAGAAAGTAAGTACTTAGCCATGTCCCTGGTATTGGACAATTTGAGCATCAAGACATGGAAGCTATCAAGAATCTCCTCATCCCAATTTTCTAAGTTAAAACTTGTGGTTGAACAAGGGTTAAAGGATCACCAATTTCTATTGGGAGATGCCTTGGGATTTTTTGCCAAACAAAATATTAGTGTTTTCAAATGATAAGGAAAATCTATTTTGAGCAAAGCAAGCCTAAGCTCCACTTAGCCAAATGCATGTAGATGATAGTTACCACTATACTACCATAGTATCACTTGCCAATATGTGGCATCCCGCAAAACCACTACTAGAAAATCGCGTTGAATTTGTGCATTGCATCGTCATCATCATGCATTGTTTGCATAAAACTATTTTTGCAAAGCCCGATTTATTTTCCAAACGCCCCATCTTTATTCCCACGCAAAAACCCGGGTCTCCGGAGTTAACTTGTTTGTTGCTATCGGGTTGCAAATGGCCCAATTAGAATAAATAAAAATTTTAAATTATTTTAATAGGGGCAGTCGAACGGGCCGATTGACCCGAGCGACCACCCCAGGAAATAACAAACGGCCCAACCTGCCAGCCCTACCTAATCCTATTCCTACCTAAAACCCTACCCACACCCCCACTCCACCTCATCCCAACCATTCAGGGCACGCCACATCAGCCACCCAAACACCCCCACCAATCACCCCCTGCCACTTGGCCTCTCCCTCACCAAACCCACCCCAGCCTCAGCACACACTTGCAACGCACACCGCACCCCGCGCGCGCCCCCACTCCCTGCCGCGTGGGCCCCGCACGCGCCCTGGCCCAACCCTCAACCCTCTCACGCGCTTCACGCCCCAGACCGAGCCACCCCCCCTGGGCCCCACGTGACCCCACCAGCCCTCCTCTCTCCCCCCGAGGCGCCTTCTTCCTCGCGCGCCTGCAGAGCTCTTCCGCCGCCCAGGCCGCGCCTCCCCCGTCGCCGCTCGCCGCCGGACCACCCCGCGCCCCGCCTCTGCAGCTCTCCCTCGCGCCAGCGCCGGACCCGCCAGGCCTCGCCGTCGCCGTGCGCGCTGCCCTCGCCGGCGACCGCCGCCCCGCACCTCCCCGCGTGCTCCTCCCTCTAGCTCGGCCCCGCGCGCCGCCCGGCGACCCTCCCGCCGCCTCCGCTCCGGCCGTGCGCGCCCCGGCGCAGCGGCCGCACCGCCGTCACCGCCGCCCACCGGAGCCCCGCCACCAACCTCACCGCGCCCCAGCGACCTCGCCCGCCGCCAGCCCCGGCGTCGGCCCGCCTCCGTGGTCTCGCCCCCGTGCTCCTTCCCCGGCCGCGTCCGACGCCGACGACCCCCCCGAGCCCGCCGGAGCTCGCCCTGCGCCTCCCCTCGTCGCCTCTGGTCCGCTCGCAGCGGCCCCTTCAGCAACCGCCGTCGCCGCATCCGCCTGCCGTCTCCGGCGTGCCCCTGAGCCCGTCAAGCCTGCGTCCGCCACCAGGCCTACCTCGCCAACCTCCCCAGCTGTCCTGCAGTACCGCCTCGCCGTGTCGTCCACGCTCGCCACATGTTGATGCAAGGAGACGTCTGGGACCGCATCCGTTGACCAAGGCCAAGGTGCCGATGAGGTGTCTGTGTTGTGGTGGCCTCAACGTTGTCGGGAAGATCATGCGCTACGGCTGCTCTTGGCTCCCTGTGGTGTTGGGTGTACGACCGGCGCCGAAGTCCAAGACTGACACCGCCCATCGATCTACAACCCGAGTACGCCAGTAGGGAGCCGAAGCTGGTGCCCCAAGATCTCCGACATGGAGCCCCCAAGTTCACCCCGCCAAGGTCTTCATCGAGAGCGCCGAGAACTTCCACCGGAGCCGAAGATCCGGAGCTCTTCTTCATAGAATGCCAAGTACCCCGAAGGCCGTTCCGCTGAAACCCCAAGATCATCAACGGCACCCGAGCTCGACACCGGCAACTAAGATGGCCCCACGAGACCGTCGACAAGAAACCGCGAACCCCGGAATCCTGAGTTCTCCATCAAGGACGCCAGGACCGTCGCCATGACCCAAAGACCGCGAATACGCCAAGTTCTACCCCTGAACCCGGAGATCTGATCCCCGTCGAACCCTGGACCCTGACCCCGAACCCCGGAACCCCAAGTTCGTCGAGACCCCTCAATGTGTGAACCCCTTATCCGAGAACCCTAACTTATAAATGTCATCTAAATAACTGTAGCATATAAATTGTCATACTTGCATGCATATCATGTGGTTTGGGGGCCTTATGCCGATTCACCTAATAATTAAATATGGGGCCCATATGCGGGCAAATCTAGCCTTATATTGGCCTCATTTAAACATGTGTAGCGAACCGTTGCCATCTATTGTCTTGTTATATAACATTTAAATTGCGGGCTAGATAAATAACATGAACCACCTAACTTAATGTCGGGACCCCGGTTCCGCTTAATTTGACCTAATTGCATCGCATCTTGCCATGCCATACATCATGCATGCATCATGCCGATCTTCTGCCGTCGTATTAAATATTGCATCCGTTGTTTCTTCTAGTGTTTTGGTTCTTCGCGGATAAGGCCGTTGAGTTGATGTGAGCGTCGCACCGATCTTCGGTTGAACCCTTCGACAATGTTTTCAGGCGAGCATCTCCCCCTTTCTACCTATCTTACTTTTATAGTATTTATTCCCTCCTGTTGATCTATTGCTGTCTGTGTTGCGATGCTTTAGTTTCCGTACCTGTGATATTCCCTGCAGCCTCATATTGCCTTGGACACATCCTATTACCTGTTGTTTGGTAGATAGTTGGACTTGCGCGTCGTAGTCGCTTGCTCAAGTAATGTTGCGTGTTGTCAAATGCCACAGTTGTTGATGTATTGCCGCATGATGTTGTCGGAGCTGATCATAGTTTTACTTATTGTTCACTTTAATTTCTGTTTAACAACTAAAATTGAATAAGCAGAGGCATCGGTGGGTGATAGATAATATTTGGTTTCCGAACGCCCACTTGTGTCCCGTAAGACCCCGAGTACTTGATACCTGTTCCTTGATTTATCGCGCTATCCACATCCGGGAGGTATATGGGACCCCCCTGAACCAGAGCTTGATTCCGTCTTATTTCTTGGGGCCACGAACTAGTTTGGGGCTTTATTACTATCCTGTACTTATGCCATGTTTTACTGCTTTATTTACGATTGTGCGAGGTACTGCACACTGTACTGTTTAGGACTTGTGACCCGTTTACGTGGTATCGACAGTCCCCGTTTGGGGATCTGCTGTCGTTTACCGCCGGCCCCACAAACTTTGGGGTCCGTCTTGGAGCTAGCTTACTTCGTTGCGGGTATACTCCCAGGGGTGGCCCCCTGAAATATTTCTGAATCCTGTGATTGTTCAGTCGTGAAAGCCTCGTTGGGTTTTGATTTGGTTTTTCCGAGGTTGATCGAGTGTGTGTTGCTATTGGTGCACCCCGGCCGGGTAAAACTTTCTGAAAGCCGTGTCCGCGGTTATGGACGACTTGGAGCACAGTTTCTCGATCATAGACAAGCATAACTAAAGTTTACTGCTATAAATTTGACTTATAATGACTAGTAATCAGCTCCACTACAACGGAATGGCTAATTAATACTGCCCACAATTGCTTGTTTGGTTGTCGCTTGCGACAATTGTATCTGACTAGTAAGTATTGCAACTACAACGGAATGGCTGAATAAAATTACCAACAACTGCTGGGTTTCGGGTTTATCTCATGCTATCTGTATCTGATTAGTAATTGTTGCAACTACAACGGAATGGTTAACTAAAAGTGCCCACTGTTTACTTTATCCGGACAATCATCTAAACCTGACTAGTAAGGTGCCGCAACTATAACTGAATAAATAAAAATGCCAACTGTGTGAGTTCCTCGGTTGACTTCCTCGATCGGTGTCGAGGGGGAAACGCCAGGATGGGTTTGTTTGATGGTAGTATCAGCTTGGTTCCGAATAGGTCTTTCTTCCCCCTCTGATAACCGCCAGTTGTATCGAGTCTCTATAGGTTGTTTAGTGCATGCTGCCGCTGCCGCTCAGTCCACCATACCTATGTAGGCGAGGACCGCCGAATTCTAGCCTCGCCGTGTACTGGCCTCAGTACTGACGCTCCTTCTTTGTTTTTCTGCTTTGCCCTTTGTCGGCACCCCTTTTGTTAAGCAGGTTGTGAGATCGACGCCGTTAGCAGGGTTACCCTTCCGGCTTGGCCTGGGCAGGGTTATGGACGCCATTGGTTATTCTTCAGGGCTCTTAGCCCCATTTGCTTCTTGTCCGTAGTCGGACGCTCTACTGTTTTCAAGGTGATTTGGATCTTGTATGCTATATCTGTATCCTTGACTCATTGAGTCGCCCCTGTGTATATATCTGTTCTGTGGGTCCCATCGAGGACTGTTGTGTAATGTTATTACTTCGTTTTCCACCCGCACGAAAGTGCCTGGTGGGCACCTTTGAATCGTTTCTATGCGGGTTTGGCGAATTTTGCTCAAACTTGCATAGGTCCGATTCTGAGGGTGTTATACAATACAATTCAAATGTATTGACCCTTGTGGCTGTAACTTATTATGTTGCAGGTTTGTTTGATGTTAGTGAAGTGTGTTGATTAGGATTACAAGTCTACAACCAACATGATTGCCTGTGGAACTTTGAAGATGAAGGACTCCATGCTATAGTTATTCCTGCTGCATTGTAATGAGATTGCCAAATGAGCTATGTAAGATGTAATAATTTTTTTTATTCCTGGTTATAAAGTTGTATTATGACCTTTGTTTCTTGATATTACATCTTAACTGTGGATGCTAGCTATTGATCCAGGGACTAGCATTGTAAACACAGGGATCTCTACCTTATTAAAGGTTGGGACCTCTACACTTTGCATCTTCAGTCTGGTGGGATGAAGCGGCCCGGGCAAACCTTACATGTCGTCGCACATGAGACTTGATCCATGCTCAACGTGCAACCTGCATTGCACAAGTGGCTTTGCGGGTGTCTGTCTCTCCTACCATAGTTAAGATTCAATTTACAATGGGCAGTTGACAACACTTGTATCAGAGTTATGGTTCTTGTTCGTAGGTAAGAACGGTTCTTATGCGTAAGCCCCAAGCCACGTAAAACATGCAAAGAAAATTGAGGCGTCTAACTTGTTTTTACAGGGCATGTGATGTGATGTGATATGGCCATGATGTGATTGTGATTATATTTGATGTATGCAATGATCCTTATTGTAATATGGAAACCGTCAGGAGCCTGATGGTTGTCTTTAAATTCGTTAAGACCTTCGTGTCTATTCATCATGTAATATATTTATACCAAGTAGTTGTAATAGTTGTTGTTGGTGATCGACAACCATGAAGCGACGCCATTGACCTTGATGACACGTCGGTGATGATGGCGATCGTGTTCATGCTTTGGAGATGGAGATCAAAGGCACAAGAAGAAAGGCCATATCATACTCCCTCTGTTCGAGATTATAGGTCCTACGCGCATACCTAGGGTTTTAATTTTATCAATAAAATATAATTTATATATCACAAAAGTTATACCTTTAGAAAATATAATCTCTAAAGTTTTTAATGGTATAATTTTTATGCTAAACTATTTATATTTTGTTGTTCAAATTGGCAACCTAGTTTTCCGTGCAGGACTTATAATCCCAAATAGAGGGAGTATCACATATTATGAATTGCATGTGATGTTAATCCTTTTTATGCCTCTTGTATTGCTTAGATTGCGACGATAGCATTATAAGATGATCCCTCTCACTAAATATCAAGTAAAAAAGTGTTTGTCCTTAGTAGGCACCGTTGCTAAGACTTGTCGTTTCGAAGCATCACATGATGATTGGGTGTGATAGATTCTACCTGTGCATGCAATTGGTGGAAACCAGATTTGCACATGTGGATACTGAGGTTAACCTTGACGAGCCTAGCATGTACAGACATGGCCTTCGAACACGGAATACGGAAAGGTAAAGCATGAGTCATATGGATGATATGATGAACATGTTGGATGTTTGCCTTTGAAACTACATCATCTCTCATGATGATCGGACTTGGTGTAGTGGATTTGGTTCATGTAATCACCAAAACGACTTGAGGGATGTTGTTTTGAGTGGGAGTTAAACAGTAATATGATTAAAAGTTGAAAACAATTTATCATAACTTAAATCAAAGTGAATTTGCATAGTTGTTGTAGTCATTGGCATTCGTTCACCATCTTACGCTTAGTTTTAATTGAGATGGTAGAACTATAGAATTTTGGATATTTACTTTGCAAACTGGTATCGTATTGTTTTGACTGTCAATCTAAAGTTTAAAAGTCATATTGTAAACTTTCAGCAAACCCCATTTACTCCGTGAAGTTTAATAATTAGTATTAAATCAAGAGTAACAATTCTAGTGTTAGTATCTAAGAATCATGTTAGCCTCCATGATCCTTGATATTGAAAAGGTTGATTTAGTATCAAGGTTATCTAAGGATCTGAAAGGAGTGTTTCAGAAACCATTATGTGTGGAAGATACTGCGATATCTGAAATAATGTTTTGGTTGCAACATGATAGAGTATAATATGGCAAAATTTATATTCTCATATTTGATGATTATTTGCAAAGGTTGGAGACGCTAGTCGTCCTAATCCTCCAAAAGGCTTTGGAGATCAACATTATACTCGCGATTTGATGGTGATATGCCGAGTGGGGTATACCTAGTAGGACGTTCCCTACTGGATCATACTCCCAGCGAGTGGACCTGCAGGATGGTGACTGGACTGTGACCCAAGAGGAAGCCAGGCGACTGGATGCTGAAGGCCCAGAAGCGTAGCTAGGCCTAGTCGAATTAGGTTAAAACCCTCCGAGTCCTTATCTAACTCGGTTGTAGATCTGTAAACCCTAGCGAGGTGACTCTATATAAACCTCCCTAGGGCACGCATATGTCACATCCCAAGATTTTCCAAATCTTGTAATGTGAAAAATAAATAATTGTTGAAAAGTAGAGTGGAAAGAAACTTTTGTTTCTAAATGGAAACTTAAAAATCCCATCTTGAACAAACTTTGGTTAAAGTTTGAATCCAACTAAATTCAAATCAAGTGGAATGCATTTCTCTTTAAATGCATCTGGAAATTTAGACACTTGAGAAATAAACCAAAACTCTAAAACCCTAATGGAAGAAAATCATTTTCAAGTTATCCCTAAGCCTATGGATTTGATCCAAATAGAAATTTGTCAAACAAACATTTCAAAATGATCAAGAATGACAAATATAAATATTATAAGACCATATAAATTGGTTTCACTTAATTTGGAGCCATAGATAAAATCTTATAAATTTAATAAGATAAGGAAATTGAAATTCCAAGGCTAATAAAGCACCTATCTAAGAATCCATAACCAATGGTGAGCAAATAATCCTAAATATATTTAAAAGGATAAATAAATATCAAATAAGACTTTACAAATTGGAATCACCAAGTTTGGATCTTTAAATAAAAAGATATGGTTTTTATAAAGCAAAGGTAGAAATATACATAAGGATTATTTTATAGAGCCAAATTAAATCTTGGCCAAGCTTTTGAAATAAAATATTTCTATTTGATAAAAAGAGTAAAGGTTTATTTAAATAAAATAATGAGGATTTATTAATATCCATTTTATTAAAGTAAAGGCTTTTCCATTTTAAATAAGCACTAAAACTTGTTAATTTATTTAAATAAGATTTCCAAGTGTTTTAGTTCTTCAAAAGAAACCTACTGAAAAGATTTTGATATTATTTAGATTTCAAAAAGAGTTTTAAAATAAATTAAAACCTATTTGAATTAAAGACTATGGTCTATTTATTTAATTAATAATAGATCTTAAAAGAATAAAAGTATTATTTTATTTTTTGAACTTTGAATTATGTTGATAAATAGAATTAAAATTTACCCAAAGTTTGGTGGTGATTTGAATTCAAATGGAGATTGAAAAATATTAAAAAAATTTATTTAATTAATACTAGGGCCTATTTTTAAAATAATTAAAAGACCCTAAAAAGAATAAATAAATTATTCTAAATTTGACTTTGGAATGTGTTATTAATCAGTATATGAATCTACACAAATTTTGGTTGAGGTTTGAAATCAAATTGATGTTTGAATTGTTTAATCAAAATCAAAACAGAATAATAAGAATAGAAAAAGAAAAACAAACAGTACAAAAAAAATATGATCTAGCCAGCCCAGCCCACTAAGCCCATCAGCAGCCCACCTGCTCGCCCCCGCAGTGAAACGTTTTTCACTCAGAATAGAACCCGCAAGGTCACTGAGCAGTGGACCCACGCCCCTCTCTCTCACTCACTGACAACGATGTCCCACCTGTCAGCTTTCTCTCCTACCCCGCGATGACCCCTTCTTCCCCCAACGCCGCTGCCGTTGCTGCACTAATTCCTCTGCTTGAATCCGCCTTAATGCCACGTTATTTCCTCGCCGTGACCATGAAGTATTAATCGCCAGGCTCTCCTCTCCCTTTTCCCCCAAACATCACCCCACCGGAGCCCCCAGGCTGTCCTAATTCACCCGCACACCGCCACTGTCTCCGACGTCCTCCGGCGGCAATTCAGGCCAATCGCCGTCGCCCCTCGCTCTCTCGACCACGCAAGCATCATCTCCATCACTCCCTGAACCTCCCAGTGGCCTCAGCTCGCTCGCGCGTGCCCCCATCATCGGTAGCGACCTCGACTGAACACGCCGCCGTCTGTCTCCAACTCCGTCGACCTCTCCCCGGTAACACCGACCTCCCCTTCTTCTCGCGATGATACTCCTACGCCCTCCTCTCTCTCGCGCGTCTAACAGACCCACTGCTTTGCTCTTTCGTGCCTTGTAGTCTCGCCCCCGTCGACGAACATACGAGCCCGAGGCGCAGCACAACTCCGGCGAGCGATTGCCAACCACCCCGGGGGCCCCTTCGACAGAGAAGACCACGTTGAGCATCAGTGCGTCAAAGCGATTCCGGTGAGCCATTCCCCTTGTTCCCTTGCTTCCTATTTCGCCGGCTCCGCCGCTAGCCGAGCACCGCCGCCGCACAGCCGCCGCCAGCGCCGCCCATCTTTGGCAAGCATGCTGAGCGCCGTTCGATTTCGATCTAATGGCTAGGATAGAATCTAACCCGAAGCGGAAAGTAGTGCCTCTGAGCCGTGCGATGTTACTTAGATCCAACGCACCAGAATAAGCGATCCACACGAACCGGTATGGGCGAATAGAATCGTGACGCGTGGCAGTGTGTTGGTTTAAAAACCGACTTTGATCTATTGTATTAGTAAACTTGCAAAATTCATAACTTTCAAACCACACGTCCAAATTTTGCAAATTTTATATCAATGGATTCAGCAAAACAAGTACTTTCTGACCATGCACTTTTTTTAGTAAAATGTTTCTGTTAAATTGATTGTTTTTGCATAAACTTATGTAGGCATATTTAGAATATAAAATTTGTTCTAAAATGATTTTTGAGATAAAACCTTTGGAAAATGGTTTGTTTTGAACCTACTGACCATAGAAATAAATTGGTGGATTCAAAAATATATTTGGTGAAGCAAAATAATAAATCTTTGATTTAAAACACTTCTAGTCAAATAAAAATAATGTTTATGTGTTAAAAATGTTTTTGAAAGAAAAACCTTTGGGTATTGTTTTGTTTTAAGCTCTCTGACCCCAAACACCAAGTTTTATGATTTGAAAACATATTTGGTGAACCCTATAAAGAATATTTCTTTGCTAAAGGCATTTTCAAACCACATAAAATATTGATTTGGTTTAAAAAGGTTTATTGGTAAAATCTTTTGCAAATAGTTTTGCCACTTTATAAAATGACCAATAAAGTGTTTTAGAATGTTTATAACCTATTAAAAACCAATTTTGTAAATAAAACAAAAATTGGCATGCTTGCATGCATCATTTTGTTTCTATTATTTTATGTGATGTTGCTTGAATGGTAGATTGAAGTATTGCTTGCTTGATTGAATTGTAGTGATTTGAAGAGTGTGAAATTTTGCAAAGATCAAGGAGTGAACTTATATTCTCTACCAAAAAGGCAAGTGATTCTTCATACTTTGTCCCATTATTTTCACTATGCATTAGTGATATTTCTAAGTAGGACTTGCATGGAATTTTGCTAAGTGTAAACTATGCCATGGGAAATCCTAGTAGATGAAACCTTAGTAGAATTTTCCTAAGTTAAGATTCCTACCACTATCATGCTTAGCTTAGCTAGTAGAAAACAAGGGTGGAATATATACTCATACTATGGAATAATTCTAAGTCAAGGACTTGTGTTTTGTTTAATAAAACAACTAAGTGAATGAATCACCTGGGTGGAATGGAAAGAATGGTTTGTGTTGAGTGGTTATGCAAGTATAGTATGGTGGGGAAAACTTGGGCATCACCAAGTCCAGTATACTGGGGAAAACTTGGTATCTCACTTGTGGATGGCCACGCAGGAACAAAGAGATTTGAGATGTCAAATGTTGAGAAGCTTCAAGTGCAGCCACTTGGCATTATGGGCTCTGCCTGGATCATATAGGTTGCAATAACTTAGCCAAATGGACAGTTGGTGGTAGGGGATTGGAACGCGTCCATTCTGGTCTAAGGGAAGGCTTCTTAAAGATCCTGTCTTGGTGAAAATCAAGTCTTGTGGGGAAAGTTCACAACCTCTACAGAGTGTAAAAATCTAAGTACTTAGCCATGTCCCTGGCAAAGGACAATTTGAGCATCAAGACATGGAAGCTATCAAGAATCTCCTCATCCAAATTTCTAAGTTAAAAACTTGTGGTTGAACAAGGGTTGGAGGATCACCAATTTCTATTGGGAGATGCCTTGGGTGACTTTTGACAAACAAAAACTTAGTGTTTTCAAATGATAAGGAAAATATATTTTGAGCAAAGCAAGCCTAAGCTCCACTTAGCCAAATGCATATAGATGATAGACTCCACTATACTACCATAGTATCACTTGCCAATACAATTCAAATGTATTGACCCTTGTGGCTGTAACTTGTTATGTTGCAGGTTTGTTTGATATTAGTGAAGTTTATTGATTAGGATTACAAGTCTACACCCAACATGTTTGCCTGTGGCAATTTGAAGATGAAGGACCCCATGCTATTGTTATATTCTGCTGCATTGTAATGAGATAGCCAAATGAGCTATGTAAGATGTAATAAATTATTTTATCCCTGGTTATAAAGTTGTATTATGACCTTTGTTTATTGATATTACATCTTAACCGTGGATGCTAGCTATTGATCCAGGGACTAGCATTGTAAACACAGGGAACCTTACCTTATTAAAGGTTGGGAACCTTACAGATGGTATCAGAGCATTGTGTTGCCTGTAGGATTTGTAAACCTAGGATTGGACAAACCCCTTAGAAAAATAGGAGTTGCATTTGTTCCAAAACTTATTTACAAACAATCTTGTATACTCTTTCCTGAACCTTTTTGATTTTGATTCTACATCTCTTCTATTTCAAACTTGATGGACAAAGCCTACCCCATGACCAAAGACTTCACCATGATCAAAGGACTTCATCAACTCTAATGACTTCAACATCTTCAAGTGATTTCAACCTTATTCTCAACAAGGACTTCAACCTTGGATATCACTAAGGACTACAAGTGAGACAAGAAATATTACTCAAGACTTGAAGACTAAGGGAATATAACTTAGAAGGAACCATCATCACTTTGGAGTTTTATGACCAAGATTCAAGAAATTCTCCAAGGATACAAAGATCTCGTTCAAGAAGAATCAACCAAGAAGGATAGAATGATCTCAAGTGAACCATATAGATGGACCACCATATTAAGTATAGATCAAACACACCAACTTAATGTGGTGTAGCAAAAATATTTTTGCCTAAAAATATGCTTGAGACTTGTTGTTTGAGTGGAATGTTTGTTTGTGATTGCTTGCACTTTGCTTGTGTAAATTGTAATGTGTGTGATTAGAATTCTTCCTTAGAAATCTTTTGCCTATTCTAATCCCAATCCAACCCAAACAGATGACTACTCCAAGAAACTCTAACATCAATGATGGCAACAACAACCAAGAGGACAACATGAGAGAACTCATAGTAACCCAAACCTAGTTGAACCAAGTGACAACTCAGTTTTTAGCCAACACCAGTGAGTTAGATCCAACCATGCAAAGGTTTTTGGAAGCCCAAACCCAATTGTTGCATAAGGTGACAGATCAAATGATCAACATGGGAGACAACCCTTCTCAAGGAGTTTGTGACAACAAGGATGATATTTTAGAAGGAACCTAAGCTTGCAATATTTTTGGAGACAAGGATCACACTTCCAAAGAGCATGAAGATCAATGCCCCAATTGTGAAGAGAAACATCCAACAAATCAATGCCCCACAACCCAAGCTACTTGTTACCTATGTGAAGGAAATAATCATGTCCCTATCCAATTCCCCATCTATTCCATAGTTCAACAAAGGAAACAAGGTGGAGTGCAACAACTGATTGCAGACTACTATGAGAAAACAACTTCTACCAAGAAGGATGAAGACAAAGGAAAATCTCAGCTTGCACCTCCATGCAATATGACTCAATTTAAAGGACCAAAGAGAAGACATATGTATTATCCAAGGAAAAGGTCAAGGAGACCAGGAAACTTTACCACCTTTGAGATAAGATATGAAGAACATGAACTAGAAGCACTCCTAGCTTTGCAGAAACCCAAGAAGAAGAAGGACAAAAGTCAAGTGCAATGTTGCCATTGCAAAGAAATGAGACACTATGCTAATGAATGTCCAGAGAAGAAAAAAAGTATAAGGAGATTAGCAAAGTATGGTGCAACAACTGCAAAGAGTTAGGCCATTATGTGTCAACTTGTCCACAGAAGATACGTGAAGAACTAAATCTTATCACATGTTACAATTGTTGTAACCAAGGACATTATGCAAGCAATTGTCCAGAAAAGATGAAGCACAAGATAAAGCCTATGAAGGATCTCAGCCTTGTCACATGTTTCAAGTGTGGAAACAAAGGACATTATGCAAATGTTTGCCCAGAGAGGTTTCAACAAGATCCCAAGCAAGCCAAGAAGTAATTTAGTTGGAAAAATTTTAAGGGTGGTAGTACCCTAGTTGCTTTGAGACAACTTGTAACCCCTAGCCTCCCCAACGAGATTTATTTTAAGGGTGGTAGCCTGTCACGTCCCAAGATTTTCCAAATCTTGTAATGTGAAAAATAAATAAACAAAATAAATAATTGTTGAAAATTAGAGTGGAAAGAAACTTTTGTTTCTAAATGGGAACTTAAAAATTCCATCTTGAACAAACTTTGGTTAAAGTTTGAATCCAACTAAATTCAAATCAAGTGGAATGCATTTCTCTTTAAATGCATCTAGAAATTTAAACACTTGAGAAATAAACCAAAACTCTAAAACCCTAATGGAAGAAAATCATTTTCAAGTTATCTCTAAGCCTATGGATCTGATCCAAATAGAAATTTGTCAAACAAACATTTCAAAATGATCAAGAATGACAAATATAAATATTATAAGACCATATAAATTGGTTTCACTTAATTTGGAGCCATAGATAAAATCTTATAAATTTAATAAGATAAGGAAATTGAAATTCCAAGGCTAATAAAGCACCTATCTAAGAATCCATAACCAATGATGAGCAAATAATCCTAAAGATATTTAAAAGGATAAATAAATATCAAATAAGACTTTACAAATTGGAATCACCAAGTTTGGATCTTTAAATAAAAAGATATGGTTTTTATAAAGCAAAGGTAGAAATATAAATAAGGATTATTTTATAGACCCAAATTAAATCTTGGCCAAGCTTTTGAAATAAAATATTTCTATTTGATAAAAAGAGTAAAGGTTTATTTAAATAAAATAATGAGGATTTATTAATATCCATTTTATTAAAGTAAAGGCTTTTCCATTTTAAACAAACACTAAAACTTGTTAATTTATTTAAATAAGATTTCCAAGTGTTTTAGTTCTTCAAAAGAAACCTACTGAAAAGATTTTGATATTATTTAGATTTCAAAAATAGTTTTAAAATAAATTAAAACCTATTTGAATTAAAGACTATGGTCTATTTATTTAATCAATAATAGATCTTAAAAGAATAAAAGTATTATTTTATTTTTTGAACTTTGAATTATGTTGATAAACAGAATTAAAATTTACCCAAAGTTTGGTGGTGATTTGAATTCAAATGGAGATTGAAAATATTAATAAATTTTATTTAATTAATACTAGGGCCTATTTTTAAAATAATTAAAAGACCCTAAAAAGAATAAATAAATTATTCTAAATTTGACTTTGGAATGTGTTATTAATCAGTATATGAATCTACACAAATTTTGGTTGAGGTTTGAAATCAAATTGATGTTTGAATTGTTTAATCAAAATCAAAACAGAATAATAAGAATAGAAAAAGAAAAACAAACAGTACAAAAAAAATACGATCTAGCCAGCCCAACCCACTAAGCCCATCAGCAACCCACCTGCTCGCCCCCGCAGTGAAACGTTTTTCACTCAGAATAGAACCCGCAAGGTCACTGAGCAGTGGACCCCACGCCCCTCTCTCTCACTCACTGACAACGATGTCCCACCTGTCAGCTTTCTCTCCTACCCCGCGATGACCCCTTCTTCCCCCAACGCCGCTGCCGTTGCTGCACTAATTCCTCTGCTTGAATCCGCCTTAATGCCGCGTTATTTCCTCGCCGTGACCATGAAGTATTAATCGCCAGGCTCTCCTCTCCCTTTTCCCCCAAACATCACCCCACCGGAGCCCCCAGGCTGTCCTAATTCACCCGCACACCGCCACTGTCTCCGACGTCCTCCGGCGGCAATTCAGGCCAGTCGCCGTCGCCCCTCGCTCTCTCGACCACGCAAGCATCATCTCCATCACTCCCTGAACCTCCCAGTGGCCTCAGCTCGCTCGCACGTTCCCCCATCATCGGTAGCGACCTCGACTGAACACGCCGCCGTCTGTCTCCAACTCCGTCGACCTCTCCCCGATAACACTGACCTCCCCTTCCTCTCGCGATGATACTCCTACGCTCTCCTCTCTCTCACGCATCTAACAGGCCCACTGATTTGCTCTTCCGTGCCTTGTTGTCTCGCCCCCGTCGACGAACAGACGAGCCCGAGGCGCAACACAACTCCGGCGAGCGATTTCTAACCACGCCGGGCGCCCCTTTGACGGAGAAGACCACGTTGAGCATCAGTGCGTCAAAGCGATTCTGGTGAGCCATTCCCCTTGTTCCCTTGCTTCCTATTTCTCCGGCTCCGCCGCTAGCCGAGCACCGCCGCCGCATAGCCGCCCATCTTTGGCAAGCATGCTGAGCGCCGTTCAATTCCGATCTAATGGCTAGGATAGAATCTAACCCGAAGGGGTAAGTAGTGCCTCTGAGCCGTGCGATGTTACTTAGATCCAACACACCAGAATAAGCGATCCGCACGAACCGGTATGGGCGAATAGAATCGTGACGCGTGGCAGTCTGTTGATTTAAAAACAGACTTTGATCTATTGTATTAGGAAACTTGCAAAATTCATAACTTTCAAACCACACGTCCAAATTTTTCAAATTTTATATCAATGGATTCAGAAAAACAAGTAATTTCTGACCATGCCCTTTGTTTAGTAAAATGTTTCTGTTAAATTGATTGTTTTTGCAGAAACTTATGTAGGCATATTTAGAATATAAAATTTGTTCTAAAATGATTTTTGAGATAAAACCTTTGGCAAATGTTTTTTTTTGAACCTACTGACCATAGAAATCAATTGGTGGATTCAAAAATATATTTGGTGAAGCAAAAGAATAAATCTTTGATTTAAAACACTTCTAGTCAAATAAAATAATGTTTATGTGTTAAAAATGTTTTTGAAAGAAAAACCTTTGGGAATTGTTTTGTTTTAAGCTCTCTGACCCCAAACACCAAGTTTTATGATTTGAAAACATATTTGGTGAACCCTATAAAGAATATTGCTTTGCTAAAGGCATTTTCAAACCACATAAAATATTGATTTGGTTTAAAAAGGTTTATTGGTAAAATCTTTTGCAAATAGTTTTGCCACTTTATAAAATGACCAATAAAGTGTTTTAGAATGTTTATAACCTATTAAAAACCACTTTTGTAAATAAAACAAAGTTTGGCATGCTTGCATGCATTGTTTTGTTTCTATTATTTTATGTGATGTTGCTTGAATGGTAGATTGAAGTATTGCTTGCTTGATTGAATTGTAGTGATTTGAAGAGTGTGAATATTGCAAAGATCAAGGAGTGAACTTATATTCTCTACCAAAAAGGCAAGTGATGCTTCATACTTTGTCCCATTATTTTCACTATGCATTAGTGATATTTCTAAGTAGGACTTGCATGGAATTTTGCTAAGTGTAAACTATGCCATGGGAAATCCTAGTAGATGAAGCCTTAGTAGAATTTTCCTAAGTTAAGATTCCTACCACTATCATGCTTAGCTTAGCTAGTAGAAAACAAGGGTGGAATATATACTCATACTATGGAATAATTCTAAGTCAAGGACTTGTGTTTTGTTTAATAAAACAATTAAGTGAATGAATCACCTAGGTGGAATGGAAATAATGGTTTGTGTTGAGTGGTTATGCAAGTCCAGTATGCTGGGGAAAACTTGGGCATCACCAAGTCCAGTATACTGGGGAAAACTTGGTATCTCACTTGTGGATGGCCACCCAGGAACAAAGAGATTTGAGATGTCAAATGTTGAGAAGCTTCAAGTGCAGCCACTTGGCATTATGGGCTCTGCCTGGATCATATAGGTTGCAATAACTTAGCCAAATGGATAGTTGGTGGTAGGGGATTGATAGGTTGGAACTGAAGGGAATATGCCCTTAGAGGCAATAATAAAGTGTTTATTATGTGTATTCCAAGTATATGATAGATGTTTATTTTGCATGCTATAATTGTATTAATACGGAAACGTTAATACATGTGTGTTTAATAAACAAACAGAAAGTTCCTAGTTATGCCTCTCTCATAAACTAGCTCGTTGATTAACAAGATGATCAAGGTTTCCTGATCATGGACATTGGATGTTGTTAATAACGGGATCACAACATTAGTGTAATGGTGTGATGAACATTCATCCGAAGTATAGCATTACGATCAAAGTCATTGAGTTTATATTGCTATAACAACTTACGAAGTGATCCTAATCCTTAGACCATGAGATCATGTCAATCACTAACACCGGAAGAGTTTCTTGATAACATCAAACGTCACACCGTAACAGGGTGATTATAAAGATGGATTCAGAACTAATAAAGTGTTATGTTGAGGCTCATGGATCGAGAGTGGAATTTGTTCATCCCGATGACGGATAGATATACTCTGGGCCCTCTCGGTGACATCACATTGATTAGCTTGCAAGCAAGTGATTTGATCACTAGAATGTTATATCACAGGAACGAGAAAAGAGTGCATGTCGGTAACGAGATCAAACTAGGCATGGAGATACCGATGATCAAATCTCGGACATGTAATATATCGTGAAACAAAGGGATTAAGATACTAGCATAAAAGGTTCCGACGATCACAAGAAAGTCATCGTTGAATGTGTGGGAGTCAGTATGGGTCTCCAGATCCCGCTTGTGATTATTGATCCGAGAGGGGTCTCGATCATGTCCGCATTATTCACGAACCGTAGGGTGACACACTTAAGAGACACCGACATCCAATTGGAGCAAATGTTTCATGCCGAAAGAATGAACAAGCGCAGGAATTTATTTCACTAGATACCGAAACAGGTTTTCGGGTGAAATTGCATAAAGTGGTTATGCATGTGAAATAGAATTCTAGCAAGGGGTTATTTTTGAATGTTTGTCATTAAAGTAATTGACAAAATTCTGAATAAAATAAAAGAGTTTTATTTAATGAGAGTTTGCATTAAATTTGGTGGAAATTTAATGGGAATTTGAGTGGACTTTTGAGTGGAGGGATTTTAAAGGGAATTTTGTGAGTGGAGTGTCCACCCACATGAATGAAGGAGGGGAGGGGGCAGCCCCCATGGCCGGCGGCCACCCCCTTGGGTGCCCCCCTCCTCCTATAAAAGGATCCCCCTCCTCACTTGTCTCTCACACCTCCTCGTGAAGGATCTCTCCCCCCCTCTAGAATTTATCCCCCATGGTCTCGGACTAGCGAGATACATGTTCCCAGTGGCTATTCGGCAAGAAAGAGTTGTGCTTCCGCTACATTGCTGGAGCGAGGAGGCGGAGGTTGGTTGGTGCCTCGAACGTGTGTGCGAGCACGGATGCGCTGCTGATTTGCGGCGCTAGGACTTCCTCTCGATCTTGAGATCGGCAAGAGATCGTCTACATCAACCACGAGTTGAACTCGTTAAGCTTTGTCGGTCTTCAAGGGTATGTTCTCTACGGATATACATCCGCCCGTTGTTTGTATCTAGTAGATAGATCTTGGTATATAGTTCACATCGTAGGAAATTTTTTGTTTTCTATGCTGCGAACCCTACAGTGGTATCAGAGCCGGATCTATGCGTAGATACTTTACACGGGTAGTACACATATGAGTATGTGGGCGATGATGATCATGTTGTTGCTCCTTTGTTGTAATTTTGGATATTGGTGGCATAGTGGGATGAAGCGGCCCGGACAAACTTTACATGTCCTCGCACATGAGACCTGTTCCACGCTTGACATGCAACTAGTTTGCATAAGTGGCTAGCGGGTGTCTGTCTCTCCTACTATAGTCAATATCTATTTTGCAAGCGAGTTGTCAACAATTTGATTATCCTCGTTGTGGTTCATGTTCGTAGGTAAGAACGGTTCTATCTCGAAAGGCCTAAGCCACGTAAAACTTGCAATGGATAAATTAGAGGCGTCTAGTTTAGATTGTTGCTGGGCTAGTGTTATGATATGGTAGTGTTGTAAGTAGAAGTATGAGATGATACTCTTACAACACACATAGCGTGTAAAATCCATAGACCTTGGATTTACACATATAGGTATGATAGTGATCATACCACGATGCACATGGTAGAGATCATCTGCGGGAACCATATAATTTCACTAATAAACATATGATGTTTGATTGCATCTTATATTGCTTGTTTAGCGCTTTGTTAGCATAATAAGATGATCCCTCATTTAAATATCAAGATAAGAATGTGTTCTTCCTTTAGTATGCACCGATTATGTTTTCGTCGCTCCAAGACATCACGTGATGATCGGGTGTTCTTGGATCCACGACCATATTTCGGGTGTAAAACAGTTACACACGCGAATACTAAGGTTCTAACTTGGCGAGCCTAGCATGTACAGACATGGCCTCGGAACACGGACCGAAAGGTTAAGCATGAGTCATATAGTTGATACGATGCCCATTTGATGCTCGCCTTTGAAGCTATACCGACTCACGTGATGATCGGACTTGGTGTAGTGGATTTGGTTCATGTAATCACCAAAAAGGCACGAGGCATGTCGTTTTTGAGTGGGAGTTCATTCGTAATATAGATTAGTTGAACTCAATCTAAACTTTAATGGGAATTTAATGGGAATTTGAGTGGACTTTTGAGTGGAGGGATTTTAAAGGGCATTTTGTGAGTGGAGTGTCCACCCACATGAATGAAGGAGGGGAGGGGGCAGCCCCCATGGCCGGCGGCCACCCCCTTGGGTGCCCCCCTCCTCCTATAAAAGGATCCCCCCTCCTCACTTGTCTCTCACACCTCCTCGTGAAGGATCTCTCCCCCCCTCTAGAATTTATCCCCCATGGTCTCGGACTAGCGAGATACATGTTCCCAGTGGCTATTCGGCAAGAAAGAGTTGTGCTTCCGCTGCATTGCTGGAGCGAGGAGGCGGAGGTTGGTTGGTGCCTCGAACGTGTGTGCGAGCACGGATGCGCTGCTGATTTGCGGCGCTAGGACTTCCTCTCGATCTTGAGATCGGCAAGAGATCGTCTACATCAACCACGAGTTGAACTCGTTAAGCTTTGTCGGTCTTCAAGGGTATGTTCTCTACGGATATACATCCGCCTGTTGTTTGTATCTAGTAGATAGATCTTGGTATATAGTTCACATCGTAGGAAAATTTTTGTTTTCTATGATGCGAACCCTACAGGAACGCGTCCATTCTGGTCTAAGGGAAGGCTTCTGAAAGATCCTGTCTTGGTGAAAATCAAGTCTTGTGGGGAAAGTGCACAACCTCTACAGAGTGTAAAAATCTAAGTACTTAGCCATGTCCCTGGCAAAGGACAATTTGAGCATCAAGACATGGAAGCTATCAAGAATCTCCTCATCCAAATTTCTAAGTTAAAAACTTGTGGTTGAACAAGGGTTGGAGGATCACCAATTTCTATTGGGAGATGCCTTGGGTGACTTTTGACAAACAAAAACTTAGTGTTTTCAAATGATAAGGAAAATCTATTTTGAGAAACGCAAGCCTAAGCTCCACTTAGCCAAATGCATATAGATGATAGACTCCACTATACTACCATAGTATCACTTGCCAATACAATTCAAATGTATTGACCCTTGTGGCTGTAACTTGTTATGTTGCAGGTTTGTTTGATATTAGTGAAGTTTATTGATTAGGATTACAAGTCTACAACCAACATGTTTGCTTGTGGCAATTTGAAGATGAAGGACCCCATTCTATTGTTATATTCTGCTGCATTGTAATGAGATAGCCAAATGAGCTATGTAAGATGTAATAAATTATTTTATCCCTGGTTATAAAGTTGTATTATGACCTTTGTTTCTTGATATTACATCTTAACTGTGGATGCTAGATATTGATCCAGGGACTAGCATTGTAAACACAGGGAACCTTACCTTATTAAAGGTTGGGAACCTTACAGCATAGGACTTACGTTCCATCATACACCCCCTCGACTCGCTGCCTAGCCACCGAGCTCGCCCTTTGTAATCTCTCATCAATACAATCTAGCAGGAGTAAGTCTTTACCCTATGGGGGCGAACCTGGGTAAAACCCTGTGTCTTTGACCTCATCTCACACCGTAGATGACTGGCCACCCTTGCCCCTTGTTCTACTACTAGCTGCCAAGCGCAGCATCTGTTGTGGCCATTCCCACAACAGTGGCGCCCACCGTGGGGCCTGGCCGGTCAGGCCTATGTTCTTCGGCGAGACCCTACTTTCCCATCAATCGGACGATCTCCACCAGCCGCATGATCGCCATTGGCGAGATCCTTCAGATCTTGCCTAGCAGCTACGTCCCAGCGTCACGCCCGGTCACGCACATCGTGATCATGCCGGTCGGCACGATCACCCTCTTCGTCAGCTTCACTGACGTCATCGTCTTGGAGGACTCGGCACTCGTCGGCGAGTCGCCGCCACGCGATCGGCTCTCTGAGAGCCAGGTCCGCACCATCCACCGCCTCGCCTTCAAGTACAACTCAGCCAACAGCAACGTGGCCGAGACCAACGCGGTCGCGGACGACATGGCCCTCCATGATGATGCTGACTCGGTGACCCCGGCCTCAGTCGCCGGATCCATCGTCGCTGCGTCACCAGCCGAATCCATCACCCAAGTCTCCAATGTCAGGGATTTTGAGGATCTGTCTATCCTCAGCATCTTCGATTTTGATTCTGGATCGGTGAACTCGGACGACCTCTACGCTAGATCTGGTCGCTTCGTTGTGGCCTACATGGCGGGTGGCACGAGTGCCCCGCCATAACCCTTCTCCACGCCGATCCCGCCAACCGCGACGACGGGCGAGGTCGAGGAGGCGTGTATGCGCCTAGAAGAGGCGGTGCGCAAAAAAAATTGCCTCGAGCAGGCAATGGCGTAGGAGTTGTCGCTCTACCACCAACGCCGCATCAGGACACGCCTGAACCCCACCGTTCTGGGCCGCGCCCTGAACTTCGACGATGAAAACGACCCCGCCCGCATGGCCGAGCGGGTGGTCTGCGAGAATGCGCCTCCAGGCTTCAGTGACCGATCGCCACCCGGAGCACCAGTGAGCGGATCTCCCCCACCGCCACCCGTTCATGCACCCCCTCCAAACCAGCCAAGAATTCTCATCTCCCCACAAGAGCGGGACGCAAACGGCCTCCCGCTGTACTCCACCCCGATGGAAAACGTCATCATGGGGCAAGCTGCGGTCGCCAACCTCAACGTCACAGGGGAAGGCACGTTGCAGATCCAGTACGCCAAGGACTTACTTGCCAAGGCCGTCGAGCAGTAGGTCACAGGAGCCGACTCGCGGGGGCGCATGTACTCCCGCTCCTCAGGAAGCAGGGCGGCCTCAAGCAGCCACCCATCAATGGCGAACACCGTCAACTACCCACCACCCAAGCCCCTACAGCTCCAGCCAAGGGCCGCGCACGCGGAACTCTCCACCAACGACCCACGACCGCTGAACAACATGGTTGCCGCCAACGGGCAGCTAGTTGATGCGTGGACCCACATCATCAACAACCAAAGCTGGCGCGCACGCCAGCCCAACGACCCACCATGACAGCGAGCCAAGGGGCTCGCTCAGTCGAGTTGGCCCCTAGTTCTTCGGACCGATGATCCGGGGCGAGAAATACCCGGCGGACTTCAAAGCGCTGAAGGAGATCGAAAAATACGATCCCACGTACGATCTGGCCATGTGGCTGGACACATACCTCATGGCGATGGGAATCGTCGGCCACACTGACCTCCTTGCCGCTCGCTACTTCCCCCTAATGATGGAGGGAGCGAGTCGGCAATGGATTAACACCCTCTCGCGGACATCATCGATTCCTGGGAGGACATGCGCGAAGCCCTCGTCAGGCACTTAGAGGGTTCCTACACCCGCGCCACCACCATAGAGGACCTAGAGCGATGCGTCCAGGGACCCCGCGAGTCGAGCCGCGGCTAGGTCCAAAGGTGGCAATACCTCTGGTTCAACGCGACCGACATCCACCCAGATACGGCGATCCACTGCTTCAAGACCCTGTGCTGCTACGAGCCCTTGGTCGCCAAGCTCAAGCGGGTATACAAGACACTCGACAACATCCCATACCTCCTGGAGATCGCCAAGCGGTACGCGGAGAAGGACCCGAACCAAGAAACCGATGACGGGTAGGGTGGAAATCCCCGCCAAAATGTCCACGACAACGGCAGGCAGCGCAAGCTGTGCTACAGCAACACTCGCCTCACCGGCAAGCTCCACGGTGATGGCCGAGTTGACTTCGTCACCAATGCCGACTACGCGCCACGCGACCCCAATGGTTTCCGCCGCGACGGAGGCCAACACCGCGATGGCGGAAACTACCGAGTGAGGCCGAAATTCAACCCCGCAGCTCTCCTCAACCAACCCTGTGTGTTCCACAGCAGGGAGGGGAAGCCCGCCACGCACATGACTGCCGACTGTCACTCCCTAAAGGAGATCGAGAAGGCACGACGCGCAAGGGAGGACCCCAACAACAACCCACCAAATGGCAGGGCATTCGGCAACGACGTCAGATCGCTCCACACCTTCACCAGGCTCGGCACCAAGCATGAGAAGAAGGTCCTCGCCTGCATCGTCGCCATCAACGCGGTGTCCCAGGTCGACATCCCCTGCTTCCTCAACTGGTATGAGCAGCTCATCATGTGGAGCCGCGAGTACCACTCGCCACGGATCGAATATCCGGGGCGAGTCGCCCTGGTAGTCAAGCCCAAAGTCGGAGACTACTAGCTCCCCAAGAGATTGATGGACGGCGGGAGCTCCATCAACATACTCTACCTGGACACATTCAGGCGACTGCGGCTCCCGTGGTTGATGATTGAGACGACCCTCACCACCTTCCATGGCATCGTCCTTGGTCGGAAGGCGTACCCGATCGACAAGGTGATGCTGCCAGTCACCTTCGGCACACTAGCCAACTTCCACACCGAGCGGATCGTCTTCGAGATGGTCAACTTCAACATCCCCTACCACTGCGTCCTAGGGCGACATGCATTTGCCAAGTTCATGGCGGCACCGCATTACGCGTACAACGCGATGAAGCTCCTAGGGCTGTGCGGCATCATCACCGTCCACGGCGACCCCGACATGGCCGTGGAATGCGAGGAAAAGGGCGCCAAGCTCACAGACGCCGTCATCGCCGTGGAGGACAACCACGTCGAGGAGCTTGCCAGATACGCGAGTGGGGTCGACAAAGACGACCCCACAATACTAAAGAAGCCCAACTCAGAGAACGGCGGCTCAATCGCGTTCGAGGCCACCACGCACACCCGCACCATCGAGCTGGTCCCAGGCGACTCCAACCAGACACTGACAATCGGGATAGGCATGAGCCTTGCACAGGAAAGCGCGCTCATCGAGTTCCTATGTGAGAATCACGACACCTTTGAATGGAAGCCATCTGACATGCCAGGTGTCCCGAGGGAACTCACTGAGCACAAACTCAACACCGACACCAAAGCACGATCTGTCAAGCATTCGCTGCGGCCCTTCAATGAAGAGCGCCACCGAGCAATCGCCGAGGAGGTGCAGCGCCTACTCGCTGCAGGCTTCATCCGGCCCATCAAATACTCCAAGTGGCTAGCAAACCCAGTCCTGGTTGAAAAGAAGAACGGGAACTGGAGAATGTGTATCGACTACACAAACCTCAACAGTGCCTGCCGAAAGGAGCAGTTCGTCCTCCCGTGCATCGACCAGATCATCGATTTGACCGCGGGCTCGAAGTCGTTGTGCTTCCTCGACGCCGACTCTAGTTACAACCAGATCAAAATGGCGGTCAAGGAAGAGGAGAAGACGGCGTTCATCACACCATTTTGTGCCTTCTACTACACTGACATGACGTTCGGCCTCAAGAACGCTGACACGACCTATCAGCGGTGCATGCAGGAGTGCCTTGCGAGCCAAATTGGCCGCAACATCCATGTCTACATCGACGACGTGGTGGTCAAGTCCAATCATCAGAGCGATCTACTCGCTGACCTGGTCGAAACCTTCATGAATCTGCGGAGGTACAAGATCAAACTCAACCCCGGGAAGTGCACCTTTGGTGTACCCACTAGGCAGCTACTGGGTTTATATGATCGCTCGGCTCGGCAAACCCGAATGCCTCCGGGACATCCAGAAGCTGGCCGGGCGAGTCGCCGCTCTCATCCGCTTCATCCCCCGGCTAGGCGAGAAGGCAATGCCTCTCTACCGCTTAATGCGCAAGAACCCCACGTTTCAGTGGGACAAGGAAGCAGACGACGCACTCCACGCACTCAAATAAGTGATACTCGCGGCCCCGCTACTCTCCGTTCCCGTCAACAAGGAGCCAATGCTTGTCTATGTTACGACATCCGAGCGAGTCGTCAGCACCATCATGGTCGTCGAACCGCCAGAAGAGGGCAAGGAGCGCCCCGTGCAGCGCCCCGTCTACTACATCAACGAGGTCCTCACCGAGTCGCGATAGCGCTACCCGCAATACCAGAAACTGGTGTACACGGTCATCCGAGCCTAGCGACGGCTACCGCACTACTTCCAGGAGCACCCAATCACGGTCGTCTCCTCCGTGCCATTGCAGGACATCATCCGCAACCGCGAGGCGACTGGGCGAGTCGCCAAGTGGGCCATCGAGATCGGCGTCCAAAACATTAAGTACGAGCCGCGCAAGGCAATCAAGTCGCAGGCCCTGGCGGACTTCCTCACCAACTGGGAGGAGGCGCAACATCCAGAGAAGTTGATGTACCTCCACTACTGGTCGCTCCACTTCTACGGGTCCAAGAACACAGATGGCGCAGGGGCAGGAATCGTACTCACCTCCCCCAAGGGCGACAAGCTCCGCTACGTGATGTACCTCGACTTCACCCGATACACGCGAGCCTCCAAGGAGATGAATGTCAATCGCCTATGGTTCTATGGAGACTCCAACCTCATTGCCGCGCAAGTCTCCTGTACCTGCGAAGCATTCTCCCCCACCATGGCGGCATACCGCCAAGCAATGGATCAGCTGGGGGGAACTTCGCTGGCTGCTCCGTCAAGTGGATCGACTGGCGCAAGAACGAAGAGGCCGACGCCCTCTCTCGCATCGGGTCGGCTCGTCAAGCAGCACCTGTCGGTGTCTTCCTCGACACCATCCACACATCCTCCGTCTCTCCACCAAAGGAGATCGATCTTGAAATCCCGCTGCAACCAGAACCCGCCCAGGTCGCCATGGTCGCGGAGCCAAGTGACTGGACCACGCCATACATCGCCTACCTCGAAGGAGGGACCCTGCCAGCGGACGAGACGGAGGCGCGCACGATTGTGCACTGCTGCAAATCCTTTGTCATCATCAACGACGAGCTCCACAAGCGCAGCGTGACAGGCGTGTTCCAACGCTATGTGCAGCCTGCGGAATGCCGCAAGATCCTACAAGACATCCACACCGGCGATTGCGGCCACCATGCCAACGCTCGGTCACTGGTCGCCAAAGCCATGCGACACGGCTTATACTGGCTCACCGTGCATGCCGACATGGTCGACATCGTCCAATGCTGAGTCGGGTACCAGAAGTACGCCAATCAGACACACGTACCCATCTCGGTGTTGAAGACCATCCCCATCACCTGGCCATTTGCCATATGGGGCATGTACATGGTGGGCCCCTTCAAGAAGGCCTCCTCCGGCTACACCCACCTTCTGGTCGCAGTCGATAAATTCACCAAGTAGGTGGAGGCCAAGCCAGTCCGCAAGTGCGACGGGAAGAGCGCCACCAAATTCCTACGTGAGCTCATCTACCGCTACGGATTCCCGCACAACATCATCATGGACAATGGCACCAACTTCGCCAAGGGCGCCATGGCTGAGTACTACGAGGAGCATAACATATGGCTCGACCTCGCCTCAGTCGCCCACCCGGAGTCCAATAGCCAGGCGGAACACGCCAACCAGAGCATCCTCCACGGCCTCAAGCCGCGACTGCAAGTTCCCCTCGAGCAAACTCCGAGATGCTGGGTCGAGGAGCTCCCCTCCATCATTTGGGGCATCCGCACCTCCGTCAAACGGTCGACTGGGTTCACGCCCTTCTTCATGGTGTACGGCGCCGAAGCCGTCATGCCGACTGACCTCGAGCACGACTCGCCTCGTGTCGTCAACTACGCGGAGGCCGACAACGAGCTCGCATGCCAAGACGGTATCAACCAGCTCGACGAAGCGCACGACCTGGCTCGCTCCCGCACCGCCATCTACTAGCAGGGACTCTGCCGCTACCATAGCCGCCGAGTCCGGACTCGCACCTTCCAGGAAGGCGACCTGGTCCTGCGACTGATCCAGGAGAAGAAGGGCATGCACAATCTCTCTTCACCGTGGGAGGGACCATTTTCCATAGGGTGAGTCCTGGGCAAGGACGCCTACTACCTCATCGATGTCTGAGGCGATGGAAAACTCGACGTCAAGCGGCCGTGGAATGTAAACCTCCTAAGGAAGTTCTACACCTAGAACTCCGACCTGTATTCCCCCGCCATGCAATAAAGATATTCGAATTTCACAAATTGTGTATACTCTCCAACCCTTCTGACATTCGCACTCGTAAAAACATCATTACGCTAATCACGGAAGTCAACCCTTGGTTGCGCGACCGACACGGCTAAGTAGTGCGACACAAGGGCATTGACGAAATTCGGGCCTTGCTCGTCCATGAAAACGCCAACCCGGAGTCCCCATCGGAGTTTCCCCGCTCGACTGGCCCACCGGGCCAAGACAACCGCACTCGCTTCTCACAGCGACCTAGTCCTCCACATTCTCGGCGCAGTGACTCGAACAATCAAGTACCACACTCGGGGACTAACTCCAGTCCAAACCTACGCGGCTAGGGAAACCACCAAGTATGAGGGCGCGCCCTGGACTCACCACGCGACTGGCTCCTCGAGTCAGGCGGAGTGAAGCGCCAAGAACAACACGCTCCGCCTCACCTACCTTGGGTATGCGACTCGAACGGCTAAGTACCACGCTTGGGGACTCGTCCAACCGACCCTGTTCGCGGCCGGGAAAACAACTAAGTACAGAGCACCCCTTGGGGTCGCCAAGCGACTGGCTTCCCAAGCCACGGCGAGTCGACCTCAACTAACTAATAGCATACAAACAAACATACATAGAGAAACACGAGGTTAATCCCATTAAAGGGCGGATGCGCTCGGGGAGTCGCACAACAAAACAAACCAAATTCAAATCAAAGATGGCTCAAGCATACTTGCATTCCTTACGGCAACAAAAAATTGTTCGCTTACAAGGGTAGACATACACTTATGTAAACTAATGCCAATTGACAAGCTATCTACTCCACAGGCTTCGAAGACGACACGCCATCGCCACCACGAACGTGGATGAAGGGGACCCACGGGTTCGACGGGTGAGTGCTCAAGGTGCACGCCATCACCGAACGGAACGACTGCTCCGTCTTGAAGTCGTGGTGCGCCGGCTCGGGGTCGTTCGGAGCAACGATCATCTCCTGGTACGACAGGAGGTCGCCCATCGCTAGCACCCGCTCGGAGTACACAGCCACCCTATCAGTCAACCTCAAAACTTCAGCAATTTCAACCGAACCAGTCGCCGACGGGTACCCGCTGGTAACATCATCGAGATCGAAGTCATCGGGGAATTGCGCAAGCCCAAGGCTCAGCGCAGTCGCGGCCCCATGGCGGAAAGCTGACCACGACATGTACTCCACCACTATTGGCGCCCTCTCCAGGTAGAGCCACACCTCCGTGAGCTTGCTGGGAATCACTTCCGTGGGCGAGATTTCCTAGAGGTACGCGCGAATGCAGGTCGCTGAAAGTGTGGCAGAATCCATCAGCATGGTGACGCACTGCCTCGCGTCATACGACTGCGCCTCGGGCTCATCATCAAGAATCTTCCCTGCAAACAATAACAACTTAGCGTCAGAAGGATGCACAACTGGAGTCCACCTCCTTAGGGACTCAACGACATAAGTGACCCGCACGCTCGGGAACTCGCTGATACAACAACTACAAGTCTAAGAAACTCACCAATGAGTGGACGGAAGCGCCCCGTGATGAAATCTTGAAGACCCGTCAGGTCGTCCTGCAGCCCTGCGACAAGAGCATCAGACACCTTTCGCTCGTCAGCTGTGGCAGCGACAACTGATGAAATCTTGAAGACCCGTCAGGTCATCCTGTAGCCCAGCGACAAGAGCATCGGACACCTTTCGCTCGTCAGTTGTGGCAGCGACAACAGCCTTGGCCCTCTCCTTCGCCGAGCTAGCTTCCGCCTTAGCAGCCTTGAGTTCCCTCTCCAGGTTGGCAACCCGCTTATCGGCGGCGGTCAACGACGACTGGGCAGCCGTAAACTCGTCGACCGGGACAAAGCCCTCGCGGGCCTTGGCAACCGCGGCCAAATGTCCCTCTACAAAAAACATGGGTGAGACCACGATCAAGCACAAGGAAGTAATGAAGTCCACAATTCAAAACACCTACCCGTGATCGCCTTCATCTGCTGGTTCACCTCTTGCACGGATCAGAGGTCACGCTCTAGACGCTCTTTGGCGGCCAATCGCTCCGCCGACTCACGTTGGAGGCCCTGCATAGTCAAAAGTAATGTAAGCAAACACCAAAGAATTTCCTAAGTGCCTAGCCACTGAAATTTAGCGACTAGACACTCGAGGACTGGACATCGAAGAATTTCCTAAGTGCCTAGCCGCTGAAATTCAACGACTATCCACTCGGGGACTAGACATCGAAGAATTCCCTAAGTGTCTAGCCGCTGAAATTCAGCGACTAGCCGCTCGGGGACTAGATAGCAAAAAAGCAATAAGAATCTGCCCGCTGAAATTCAGCGAGCAGATTCTCGGGGACTGGACATACCTGAATGGCCGCGCCCAGCATGTTGTGCAGCTCGACCGCGTCCACCGACGGCAGCACGAGGGGCGTGCGTCCGCGACGCCGCTCGACGTCCAAGCCCAATACCTCGGGTATGTGGGCCGATTGCGCCACGGCACTCGCAGCAGAGGCCTTCGCCATGAGGCGAGGGAAGGTCGCCACCGCCACGCCCGAAACACTCGCTATAGGCCCTGACGCCCCGACCAGCGCTGCAGTCTCCACCTGCTGCGTCCATGTCGGCCTTCGCGGCCGCATCCACTCCAGTCAGAGCTTCACTTGGCGCGTCGGTCGGCTCGTACAAGACAACAACAACATCGTCGCCCTTCATCTTCTTCGCACACTCAGTGGGCGCCTCGGTGTCGTCACCCTTCCTCTTCTTTGAGGGATCAGCCTCCTTCCCTGGGGCGTCTACTGGGACCTTGTCTACCGAAGGGTGACCAATCTTCTTCACGCCAGTCCTGCAAAGGAAACGATCAACGATTCAGACAACATCTATAAACTATTGATCCAAGTCGAAATGGCAAAACACTAACCTGGCGACTGGGATGTAGCAAAGGCCGGTGCGGATGTGCGTCGGCTTCTACAATTCTGGGCCCAGCTTGCGGCTTATGCCCATCTCGAGCAGGGCCAGAGCCCATGTCACGGAGGCTTTTTTGTCGACGAGGCCACGGCAGCAGGAAGTTCCCCTCCGGTCGACGCGGGTGCCTCCCTCAATGGCGAGGCCTCTGCGACTGAAGCAGCCCTGAGGCCCGTGACTGCTGAGAACGGGGGTGGAAGCGACGCCAGTGGTACCTCATCCTCCACCATGGCCGTACTCGCCGTCTATGGCGCCTTCGTCGACGCTTCGGCCCTGGCATCGTCGGCCGTGCTAGTCGCTTCGAAGCTAGTCGCCGACCGAGGCGGCGACACCGCCTTGGGCGCCTCCTTCTTCTTCTTCAGCGACTTCTTCTTCGATGACGTGGCCACGTGCCGCGAACTGTGTTCATGGGCATTGCCCTTGCCCCCGTTGTGACCCTCGAGGGTCTTGCTGGCCTCGAGCTTGCGTTTCCGCTGCCCGCGAGTTTCCGAACCACGCGTGCGGCGACCTCCACGGCCTCATCATCATCGTAGTCATTGGAGAAGGACTCTCCCTTGTCCCCTTCGACCTCGTACGAACTCTCGTCGGCACGAGGGAGCCAGCCCTCCACAACATGGAACAGCTGAACCAACAACACATGATTAGTAAACTACAACTGCATTCCTGCGACTACGACAATAAATAAGGGAAGACATATTTACCGATGGCGCCTTGCGCTTAGCGGTGTATGGGGCGATCCTGGCCTTCGGATCACGGTATTCCGCGTCAGTGATCTTCCTCAGTGCGGAGCCATAGTCGCCGGCCTTCCACTCGGCGGTGCAGGCCTTGGTCCCGTCATCCTTACCGGTGTATTCATACATCCAGTGAGCATGATTGGCCAAGGACACCAGTCGTCGCCCGAGCCAGCAATTATATAAATTGATGGTCTCGAGCCCATCCTTCTTCAGCCGGCGAATCATCGACAACATCTCGTCTAAAACCATTCGCTGGTCATGCGGGAGCTTGGCGACCTGAAGTCGGCGCGGTTTGGCTCACTCGGCGGAGTATGTCGGGAGAGACACCTCGCCGTCCAGCGTCGACTCGCTAACGTAGAACTAGTGTTTCTTCCACTCGCTTGCCGCCTTCTTCGGCAGCATGAGGTCGAGGAAGGAGGCCTTGGACTTCAGATGGAAGGTGAGGTCGCCTGCTGCTAGCATTGGGCCGCCTGCCTCGTCGCGACTAATCCGCCCGTGGAACAGCTCCTGCCATAGGGGAAAGTATGGGCGGCAGCCCAAATAGCATTCACGGAACGCCACGAAGATGGCGAGATGCTCGATGTTGTGCGGCCCCAGATCTGACGGCTGGATGCCATAGTACGCGCATAATCGCCAGAAGAAGAGCGAGGTGGGAATCCGATCCCCCTCTCGAGATGGCTGGTGAGGCAAATAAATTCGCCGGCGCATGGATATGGCTCCACTTCCCCGGCCACGAGAACTCTCCATCTCCCGGCGCAGAGAATCCCTGCGTCCTCGAAGGACTTCAGCGTCACCCTGGTACACTTGGACTTCCCCTACAACTCCTTTGGAGGCGCCATCGGGTCGAGGATCCGGGCTCGCTGGATCGCTCTAGAGGCTCTAGAGGGAATGGGAGACTGAAGGGTGCACGAAGTCGGAGAAATGTGAGGAATGCTTGCAACTCACCCATCACTCTCCTTATATAGCGGTTGGTTCCCGCCAATTTCGAGGAGCTGTTACCATGCGGTGATTACGCCGATATTACCGTTGGATTACCCAACGGCTAGTTTGACCAAGCTGACGGTCCAACTTCATCTAATCGACTCGCCGACCCATTCGCCAAAGCTGTGACTCGACTACTCACCAAATTGGCGATTCGACTGGTCGCCGTTATCGCGACTAAGGATGCATGCTAAATATTCTTTGTCCCATTGAAGGGGTCCGTTGCCGATTCGACTGTGCATCCAAATTGGACCCGAATACTCCGATTTCCAAAGAACACCTGCGACGAATCAACGACGGCCTCGGGGACTACTGATAGGGATATGCCGAGTGGGGTATACCCAGCAGGACGTTCCCTACTGGATCATACTCCTAGCGAGTGGGCCTACAGGACAGCGACTGGACCGTGACCCAAGAGGAAGCCAGGCAACTGGATGCTGAAGGCCCAGAAGCGTAGCTAGGCCTAATCAGATTAGGTCAAAACCCTCTGAGTCCTTATCTAACTCGGTTGTAGATCTATAAACCCTAGAGAGGTGACTCTATATAAACCTCTCTAGGGAACACATAGGACTTACGTCCCATCATACACCCCCTCGACACGCCGCCTAGCCGCCGAGCTCGCCCTTTGTAATCTCTCATCAATACAATCTAGCATGAGTAGGTCTTTACCCTCCAGGGGGCGAACATGGGTAAAAACCTGTGTCTTTGCCCTCATCTCGCACCACAGATGGCTGGTCGCCCTTGCCCCTCGTTCTACTACTCGCTTCCAATCGCAGCATCTGTCGTGGCCATTCCCACGACATGATTCGCCGTTATAAGCTATACTAGCTTCATCATGAAAATTGTCATGATGAGGATGGATAAAAGATGTAGGTAAATTTTTTACTACACTAAAATATTACTAAAGAATGGATTCCGAAAGAATGCCAAACGTTTGATGATGGTGATCTACTTCAAAGTGCAAGTACAGAGATATTATTATTTGACTGTACACGCTTTGTACTATGTGTCATATATATGGCGCCACTGTTGATGTTGATAGATTCTTTAAAAAAAGGAAATGCTGAAAGAGAATCTCGGAAATATTTGGCAGAAAAAGAAAAGACTAGAATTGGTCAACATAGGTATATAGATGATATACATGTTATGGTTGTATTCTTTGCTTGTTAAACAATGTGGTTCTTAGGTATTGGATACCGAATTTGTTGGTGTGAATTGTCATACAGAAAAACACGATTCATGAATTACAATGGCCTAAGTAACTAGCAAGGGAATATGTGATGATGTTCATAAAAAAACAAAGTGTTGTTGTGTTTCTCGTTGACATCAAAGCTTGCATTCAAAGATTTGTTTTAATAATAATTATTTTGATCAGGTGTTATGAGAACAAAGGTTGTTCAAATAATTACCGTATTCCATAACAGATGGATGATTTACAAGTCTAGTTGGAGAAATCACGTCCATAAAAATTAAAGCTAAAAATGTCGCAAGACAAATGATTGAAAGATCACTTAAGAAGTGACATCGTCATTTAAATTATATTGGAAAGAAAACATGTAGTAACTCCATGTTGATGGAACTTTGAAGTCTTTTGATTTTGATCAAATGACGCTTGTGAGACTTTCCTAGAGATAATTAAAACTCCGTTCATAGGCCAAAAGGAAACGGATGAATAACTTATTGGAATTTGTACATATTGATGCATGTAGTCCATTATGTTTAGTCATGAGCGATGGATTTCAACTTCATATGCTTTCTCCGGAAATTTGAGTGAATATATATGTATATTTACTTAATAAGGATGAAGTATGAAACATTTGAAAATGTTCAAAGTCTTTCAAGATGAAGTGGAAAATCATTGTAATAAGAAAATAAAGAGTTTATGATTGGATCATAAAGGAAGATATTTGAGTTACAAGTTTAGCAAAACACCTAAGATTTGAGAAATCGTTCTATGGATTTGCATTTCTCGAAACACCATAGGAGTATGGAGTGTTCGAGATATGTAATGAAACCTTGTTTGACATGGTAAGATCAAAGGTGTCATTTATAAAACTGCCATTATATTTTAAAGATTAAAAGCATTAGAGACTGCCCTTTTTCACTGAAAAGGGCTCCATCGTGATCCGTTGAAATGACACCATATAAGTTATGGTTTGGGATAAAACAAAAGTTGTCCGTTCTTAAACATTGGTATGCTAGGCATAAGTAAAATGTTTACAACCAAAGTTGGATGAGCATGTCTTTGTAGGTTATTTCGAATAACCGTTGGGTATTCCTCCGAAACACCGAAGACAAAAGTGTTTGTCGCTTAGAACGTCAAGTTTCTTTGGAAGGAATTTTTCGTGAAAAGTTAAGTGGGAGGACAGTAGAACTTTGATAAGGTTAATGAACCTTAGATATATGTGCTGAGTTGCGCAACGCCGGAAAGTGTCCCGGAGGCAGCAACAAAGCTCATGGATCACGTGCTTCAAAGGTTGTGGTCATGGAGGTCTAAGTTCCTATTGAACCGAGTAGGTTGGGTAAACAATCATATACTAAGATTTGAGAGAAAATCATAATTGTTTGACAATGATGAACCGACTACATGCAAAGAAGTGATGATGGGCCCTAACTCCATCAAATGTCTTGAAACCATAAAATCCATGATATTTCCATACACGAGAAATCAAGTTTTTAACTTGGAAGACCCTCCGAAAAGATGTAAGACCTATCAGTCGTGTTTGGATCTATAAATAGACATGGATGTTTCACATCTATGAAATTGTCGACATGTTGGTAAAGAGTTTACAACAATGTTCAAGAAGTTGATTATGACAAGTTCTGATCTTTCATATCAATATTTAGTCTAGACGGATTAATGTAGCAACCACTACATATAATTTTGGTATATGGTAGTGATACGTCGTAAACATATCTATAAATTTTTATGTTCCATGCTTGTTTAGTATCTTCTTTGCTTTGCTTTGTCTACACTTTGAGGTATTTTTATAAATTTTCTGGGACTAACCTATTAACAAGATGCCACAGGGCAGTTGCATGTTGCCTGTTGTCTGTTTTCTGTTGTTTTTGGTTCCAAAAAAGTCAGAAAATCAATATTCTCGGACTTGGACGGGACACAATCCAATGTCAATATTTTACCGTGGGGAACACGGAGCCAGAAGACGAGAAGGAGAGGGGCCTCGAGGAGGCCACACACCCTGGCCAGGCCTGGCCCGTGCCTGGGAGGGTGCGGCCACCTTGGGAACCCCCTCGGCATCCCTCTTCGCCTATAAGAAGCCCCCGATACCTAAACCCTAAGTACCCGATCAATCTTCCACGAAATAGTGTATAGCCGCCGCCATCGTCCCTAGATCAGGGGGATCTGAAGCTCTTCCCGGCACCCTGCCAGAGGGGAGAGATCATTCCAGAGGCCTTCTTCATCGCCATGCCAGCCTGCGGTATGAAGCGTGTAACTACCTCGGTGAATTACGCTCCTAGTTACAAGCCTGGATGAGCGGAAATGGTTGAAATAGTACGGTGGGGCCCAAATTCCACTCACAGGTAGACCTTTCGGCCGTCCCAACCATTTCCAAACATCGGGACAAGAACAAGCGGCGTAATCGGCAGGCGAAGGGATCAACTACATACACAAATGAGTATGTATGCAAGCCACCATACAACAGTACATCAGATCCATTCCATCTAAAAAGAAAGGAAATATAGCAACGCCATACGGCAAGATTCAAATGTCCTAGATAGATATAATAGTTTAGGATATCTCCTCATACATCAAACATCAGAGTATCAGGCGGAAGCGGCAAACAAGATCCGAGTACGGATAAGAAGCAAATCGGCATAAGATGCCCCTGAAAATAAACACATCCCGCCCACAGATCTCGCGGATCCCCGTACCCGGAATCTCTACACCGAATGATCGTTGTCCACATCGTCCGTCTCCTCCACCCAGTATCCATCTTGTGAGTGCACCTGTCCATCTGAATCAAATAATTTATCGTGTGAGACCCTAGGGGTACTCAGCAAGTCTTTATGCCTCTAAAGGGGACACAACCTGGGGTGACGCAATTGCAGCAAAAGATAATACCTAACAACTCTATAGATACTCGCTAACCATCCGCCTAACCAAAGATAGACGGATGTCCGTGAATTAATAACAACAATTATAACAGTAATATTAACAGATCCATCCTCCTCCTCGCTTACCAACGAGGAAGCGGACGAACAATCCCCATCCGTTGGCAGTTTTATTATCCATTCCATGAGTATTGCACTATTTACTAGTCAGTTACTTAGTCAAATTAAAAGCGGTACTTTAGTTATACTTGTCTATGATCGAGAATCTGTGCTCCAAGTCGTCCATAACCGCGGACACGGCTTTCAGAAAGTTTTACCCTGCAGGGGTGCACAAATAGCAACACACACTCGATCAACCTCGGAAAAACCAAATCAAAACCCAACGAGGCAGTCACGACAAAGCAATCACAAGATTCAGAAATATTTCAGGGGGCCACCCCGTTAAGCTACCCGCAACGAAGTTAGCTGCGTTCGAGACGGACTCAAGGTTTGTGGGGACAGCTGTAAACGACTGGGAACCCGAAAATGTGACTGGGCTTGTCGATACAGCGAAAACGTGTCACGATCCTAAACAGTACAGGTGCTCCTCGCACAATCGTAAATAAAGCAGTAAAGCATGGCATAAGTACATGATAGTAAATAAAACCTCAAACTAGTTTGTGGCCCCAAGAAATAAGAATGAATCAAGCTCTGGATCAGGGGGGTCCCATAATCCTCCCGGATGTGGATAGCGCGAATATTCAAGGAACAAGAATCAAGTACTCGGGGTCCTACGGGACACAAGTGAGCATGAAAAACCAAATAGCAGATATTGCTCACCGGTGCCACTTTCATTAGTTATCCCATACTACTCAAGTTAAGTTGTTTAGGTACCTCGTTATCCATCAGACACCCACATACCCTACACATGCTGTTCTACGACTCGCATGGCTCAAACAACTCCTGTAGTAATGGCTCATGGGATGGAGGAACAAGCTTCGGTGGGGTTTAAAAGTAAAGGCTATGCAATACTTGGGATTCAGTTTAATGCGATCGCGACTCAATGATGCAAGAATAAGATAGAGGCAATAGGTACTATATGTATGCAAGCATGTGGTAGTGCTTGCCTGGCAGCTCAGTTGAAGCGAGAGAAGGATCTGGGTAGTGCTCCTGGTTCTCTTGATATATCCCCTGCTTAGTGTCTATTCGAAGAAGAACCAAACAAACAAGGGCCAACATAAATAAAGTGCACAAGCATAGGAATAAAATTCGACAAACAACCAATCATGCCATGATGAATGATGCTCAATTTACATGGCAATAAAGTAGCATGGAATGGGTGAGGTATAGAATACAAGAAATAAACATTTTATTGAGTTTTGGCCACATTTTATCCTCATATTAGTTGCTGTTTACATTATATTTATATGATGCATGCTGCAAAACAGAACATGGAATGCATAAACAGAAAGGTCTCGTCGAGCTAATCATTTTATACATATCATTTGTTAAATTTGGAGTTATAAGTCAAAAGTTATTAAGTAATTAAGAAAAGGGCACTCTATTGTAATTTAATTCAACTTGAAATTTTAAGTGCCCAAAATATATTTTGGATGGCATATTTGAAGTCCTCACATTTTTTCTGATCTAAAAACATATATCATTTGTATTATTTGGATTTGTATTTTAAAAGTTATTATAAATCTGATTTGAATTTTGAATTGATTTAAATTTGAAAAGATTTGAATTAAAAACAGAAAACAGAAAAGCTTTTTCTACTCAGGCTAACTTAGCCACAGTCAGCGACAGGTGGGCCACCCGCTGACTGGGCATCGAACTGACAGGTGGGCTGGGCTGGAGTGCGGGTTAAGGGTTACAAAAGCAGAGGGGCCTCTCTGCAAAAAGGTTAGTGCGGCTGACAGGTGGGGCTGGCGAGGAGTGCGGGTTGAGCGTGGGGTAAAAAAGGGGGCTAAATGCAAAGCTACCACGACCCCTGTAGATCTTCTCTGAAACTCACTGACGACAGAACGGTGCGCGACAGCGGCAGAGCGCGGCGCGCGGGCTCGAACTCGCGACCTGGGGTGCGCGCTGCGGGGCGGCAGCCACTAGGCTAGGCTGGGGTAGTTGTCAGCATGGAGGCTGGGGCCTAGATAGGGTTTGCGCGACGCGGGAGCGAGCAGACGCGCGCGCTCGCCGGTGCACTGAGCGTGCTCGACGCAACGATCGGCGTGTCCAGGAAACGACGGTGTCCGCGAGGATGTCTAGGAGGGAGATTGGCTCACCGCGAGGTGGTCGGCGGTGTTGGATCAGGCGGGGGCGTAGCGGATCATCGACGACGCAGACGCTCCGGCGGGCTAGGGTTCTCGTCGGGCGGCGCCGGTCCTGGGGCTCCTGGTCCTCCTCCTCCTCGTTGCCGTGTACGGGGCGACGCAGAGGACCTCCTCGGCTCCCTCGACAACCTCCATGCCACGCCCGCCTGCTGGTTCGAGGGATCGGTGGTGGGCACCGACGGTGGCCGGCGTTGGGGGTAGACGGTGGTGGAGAGGAAGGAGAGGGGAGGGCAAGGTCCTGGGCGGATCTGGGAGAGGCAGAGGGGTTGTGTGAGGGAGTAGATAAGGACGGGAGAGGGGAGGTGCCGTGGGGAGGTGGGTTGGAGATAAAGGTGGCTTCGGCCACCTTTTCCTTCCTCCTCACGTGCTCGAGCATGGGAGGACAGGCAGGCACGGGCTGGGGCAGGGGTAGAGGCTACCAGGTGGGGTAGGGAAGGAAGGAGAGGGTGGTGGGGCCAGGGTGGCAGAGAGAGAGAGAGAGAGAGCTAGAGAGAGGGGGAAAGTGGCTCGGGTTGGAGCTAGGTTAGAGGGATGGGACGACTCGGGTTAGGGTTGTAGCTAGGGTTGGGGTGGGGAGAGAGAGGGGGTAGATGGGTCCAGGGTGGGTCCTGCAGGGCAGAGAGAGGAGGAAGGCCGAGAGAGAGAGGGTGGGGTAGGTTTAGGGTTTAGCTTATGTGTAAGATGGTGGTAGAGGTGTAGTTGGTTAGGGTCAAGGTTTGGAGAGAGTGGAGGGATTAGAGAGATGTGGTGGTAACTAGGGTTTGATACATGCCCACAACAAGAGGTGGCAAAATAGAGAAGAGAGGGATTAGGGTTTAGATACTAGGCTAGGAGAGAAAGAGAGAAGAAAGAATAAGCCTCATATGATCAAGCATAAGAGTTTTATTAAAAGAAAAGATATGGGTGAGATGATGGGGTGATGGAATGGATGGAGATGAGTGTAGGGTTTTAGATGCTTGCATGCATCAAGCAAGATCAAGCATGAAGAGGGGTAGAGAGAGATATGGGGGATGATCCACTCAAAGATTCAAATAAAGACAAAGGAGGGCCAAAGTTGGAGAAGGTTGCATGGCCCATGCATAAGCATTAAATGCCACATTGCTAATTGTGAAAACAACTAGAAATACACATGGGCATTTATCTCATGCATGCACCCAAATTTGAATACTACCATGCAATATGGAAAATATTGATCCTATGCACATATATGGAGCTATATGACCATACTAGTGTGTGTTTCTCCACTAGATCATCACATGGCCAAATTATAGCTCCATGCATGTACACATATTGGATACTTCCCACATGGAAGCTAGTAGAGGAAAATCTGCAGCATAGCATGCAAAGGTGGCCATGTGGCTTCCCACATATCAATAATGTGAAAACCACATGATGCTAAGATTAGAGCATGTGGAGATAGAATTGGATCCATCCCAACCCACATGAGCTAGAGGTAAAACCAAATAGGTTGCAATGCTCATATATGGTGGAATGGTGGAATGATGGGGTGATGACAAGAAAGGTGGTGGAGTCAATAAAAGATATGCCCCCAACTTAACTTGGGCATTTAAACAATATATCAAGAACCAAATACAATATCAAGAGGCAAATACAATTTACAATGCATATGAGAGAAGAACCAACACAAAAAGGGTTTTATATGATGCTCAAATGCAAGGTGGCATGATGACATGAGCATGATATAATGATGATGCAACAATTATATATATGAAGTAACCATTATATTACTAGACCAAGTAGCATTACAATTGTTAGAAAAATGGGATGCTACAACTCTCCCCCACTAAACAGGAATCTCGCCCCGAGATTCTAGGAAGAAGAAGAAAACTCAAAGAGGGTAGGATAGTTGGCACGGAGTTCATCTTCACGCTCCCAAGTGGCTTCATCAACAGAATGGTGCGACCACTGCACCTTGCAGAACTTGATGGAATTGTTGCGAGTCCTTCTTTCTGCGGTCTCAAGGATTTTTGTGGGGTGTTCTTGATAAGACAGGTCTTCTTGGAGATTGATTAGCTCATGATCCACGGTCCTGCCGGGATCCTTGAAGCACTTCTTGAGTTGAGAGATGTGGAAAACATCATGGACCTTGAGTTTTTTCGGGAGCTCAAGAGCATAAGCAACTTCTCCTCTTCTTCCACGAATTTTGAAAGGACCGATGTATCTAGGAGCCAGCTTTCCTTTGATACCAAAACGGTGCGTGCCTTTCATGGGAGTGAAACGAAGGTAAACAAGATCACCAGGGACATACTCCATGTCCGTGTGCTTCCTGTCGTAATTGCTCTTCTGGCGACTTTGAGCAATCTTCAGATTTTCAAGAATGATGTGCACCTTCTCCTCCGCTTGAGTTACAATGTCGGGGCCAAACCATATTCTTTCTCCTGCACCCGACCAACCAATCGGAGTTCTGCATTTGCGGCCATAGAGAGCCTCAAATGGTGCCATCTTTAGACTTTTCTAGAAGCTGTTGTTGTAAGAGAATTCAGCATAAGGAAGACATTCTTCCCACTTCATGCCAAAAGAGATGAGGCAAGCACGAAGCATATCCTCCAGAATCTGATTGATCCTTTCAACTTGTCCTTGCGACTGAGGGTGGTAAGTTGTGCTGAAGTTCAACTTTGTTCCCAAAGCATTTTGGAAACTTTCCCAGAACTTGGAAGTGAAGATGCTTCCACGGTCTGAACTGATCTCAAGCGGAACCCCATACAGAGAGACAATTCTGTTGATATAGAGCTCAGCCAACTGAATTCCAGAAATTGTTTCCTTGACGGGGAAGAAGTGAGCCACTTTAGAAAGCCTGTCAATGACAACAAAGATTGCATTGTTGCCCTTCTGCGACCTTGGAAAACCAGTGATGAAGTCCATCTCTACTTTCTCCCATTTCCATTCCGGGGGTTTCAATGGCTGTAGAAGACCGTAAGGTTTCTGATGGACAGCTTTCACTCTGCGGCAGACATCACACTCCGAGACATACTTGGCACAATATCGTTTCAAACCCGGCCACCAATATTGTGTTTCAAGTCCATGTACATCTTCGTGCTGCCAGGGTGGATAGAAAGAACAGAATCATGCGCTTCCTTGAGAACTTGCTCTCTCAAACCCGGGTAGTTCGGAACAAACATCCGGTGTTCAAAGAAAAGCGTGCCTTGATCATCGACGTGGAAGGACTCATACTTCGGAAGCTGAAGTTTTGAGATGATCTTTTTGGTGTGCGGATCACCACGCTTAAAGGAGCGAACCTTTTCTTCCAAGAGAGGAGTAGCCAGAAGGTTCAGGAGATGCCCTTGTTCCACAATTTCAAGGTTGAGCTGACGGAATTCCTCGCACAAGAGAGGCTGTTGTTCTTCCATCATGAGGTTATTGACATAATCTTTGCGACTGAGAGCATCGGCCATGACATTAGCTTTGACCAGAGTGTAGTTGATGGTCAAATCAAAATCATTGATTGCTTCAATCCACCTCCTCTGCCGAAGGTTGAGATCAAGCTGAGTGAAGATATACTTCAGACTCTTGTGATCAGAAAAGATTTCACAACGGTTGCCAAGCAAATAGTGCCTCCATAGTTTCAAAGCAAAGACAACCGCTGCGAGCTCGAGGTCATGTGTAGGATAATTGATCTCATGCGTCTTCAACTGTCGAGAGGCATAAGAAACAACTTGTTTTTCTTGCATAAGGACCGCACCCAATCCTTGCAAAGAGGCGTCACAGAATATCTGGAAAGGCTTAGATGTGTCCGGAGGAACCAGGACTGGTGTGGAAGTGAGCTTCTCTTTGAGTGTCTCAAAGCTTGTTTGACATGCAGGAGTCCAAAGGTATTTCTTGCCTTTCTTGAGGAGATCAGTAAGAGGCTTTGCTATCTTTGAAAAGTTCTGAACGAAGCGACGGCAATAACTAGCCAAACCAAGGAAACTCCGCACTTCTTTGACATTAACAGGAGGAAGCCATTCAACAATTGTCTTCACAGTTTCCGGGTTGACTGCAATGCCCTTGGCAGAGATGACATGACCAAGATAGGTTACTTGAGGCAGCCAAAACTCACACTTGGAGAACTTTGCATACAAGCGGTTCTCACGAAGCTTGTTTAGGACACACCGAAGGTGTTCTTCATGTTCTTCCTTTGACTTAGAATAGACTAGGATGTCATCCAGATAGACCACAACGAACTTATCAAGATACTCCATGAAAACCGAGTTCATGAGCCTCGAGAAGGTGGCAGGTGCGTTGGTGAGACCGAAAGACATGACCGTGTACTCATACAGGCCATAGCGGGTGGTGAAAGATGTTTTAGGAACATCTTCCTGTAGGGTTTCGTAGCATGGAAAACAAAAAATTTCTATCGCATACAAACAAACAAGCCAAGATCTATCTACTAGATTGTAGCAACGAGTCGATGGAATAACTTACCCTCGAAGATTCCAAAGTGTTTAACGAGAGCGGATTCTCGTGGGTGATGTAGTCGTACTCTTCCCGATCTCAAGATCGCGTAGACGATCCTTCCGGCGCCATGTTCTGGCAGCGCTCCCGCAGTCGGTCACACGTTCGATACTCGACGAAGACCTTCCTCTCCCTTGTTCCAGCAGGCAGCGGAGGTTGTAGCACTCTCCTCGCGATTCCGGCAGCACAACGGCGTGGTACCGGAAGTAGAGGGGAGATCTCGCAGGGCTTCGCCTTAAGCCTGAGCGAGTATGGTGGAGTATGAGAGAGGCTTTAGTGGTCTAGGTATTAGACACACCAATTAGAAGGCTTTAAACCGAAGGCTAGGGCAATTAAAAGCTCTAAACCAAAACGGCTCTAAACCGGAGGCTGTGGCTAGGGTTTAGATTTAGAGGATAGGAACTTGTGTGTTCTACGAGGGAGCCCTACCCCTCCTTATATAGGTGGAGGGGCCGGCGGCCAAGGGGAAGGGAGTGGAGTCCCTCCCCAACTCGGCTTGGGTGGTGCGTCGGCTTGGGGAAGAGGACTCCCTCCCCAACTCGGTTTCACCTCCTCCTCCTCCTCTTTTCCACTTTCCAAATTTAGCCGTTTGACTTTTCAATTTAGCTATTTGACTTTTCAAACTAGGATTCGATTAATCCTTTATTTGGAACAGCGATGACACTTAGTACATGATGCAATCATTCCAACTTGCAATGACACATTCATGTACCCCTTCCCCTCCGGAGTGCCGGACATTCCGGAACCTTCTAGAACATTCCCGAGGAAACACCGAAATCATTCCCCAACTCCGAAACGGGACTTTCCTTATATGAATCTTATTCTCCGGACCATTCCGGATCTCCTCGTGATATCCCGGATCCCATCCGAGACTCCGAACAACATTCGGTCTCTTTCTCATCATACCATAACTACTCAAACAACGTCGAATCCTTAAGTGTGTCTCCCTACGGTTCGTGAATTATGCGGACATGATCGAGACACTTCTCCGACCAATAACCAATAGAGGAATCTGGAAATTCATATGGCTCCCACATATTTCTACGATTACTTTGCGATCGAATGAACCACTTACATACGATACCAATTTCCCTTTGTCTCACGATAGTTTACTTATCCGAGGTTATGATCGTCGGTATCTCTGCATACCTAGTTCAACCTCGTTACCGATAAGTACTCTTTTCTCGTTCCCGTGATATGTGATCCCTTGTGAGCCAGTCACATGCTTGCAAGCTAATTGGATGACATTACACCGAGAGGGCCCAAAGTATATCTATCCGTCATATGGATGGACAAATCCCATTCTTGATCCATGTGTCTCAACCAATACTTTCCGAACACTCAATGCCACCTTTATAGCCACCCAGTTATGGTGTGGTGTTTGATGTCATCAAAGCATCCTTCCGGTGATGGTGATTAGCATGATCTCATGGTCGAAGGAATTAGGTTACTATGTATCAGAAAGCTTATAGCAAATGAACTATATTAAATGACTTGATCTTTATGATACGCTTAACTATAGGAGTATGTCCATCACATCATTCTCCTAATGATATGACCATGTTGTTAATAACATCTCTATGTTCATTATCAGGAAACCATGATCATATATTAACCAACAAGCTAGTTTAACAAGAGGCTTTACTAGGGACTCTTATTTTAGTTTACAAATCACACAAGTATTAATGTTTCCGGTTAATACAATTATAGCATGGTATGTAAACATTTATCATAAGTATGAAGATATGATAATAACCCACTTTATTATTGCCTCTTGGGCATATCTCCAACAGTCTCCCACTTGCACTAGAGTCAATAATCTAGTTTAAAACTTTTGTGTATTCAACACTATGGCTTTCTCGTGTTGTAAGTACACATTTGCTAGTGGTCAACTGATCTCCGGATCTGACACTTCCAGGTCCGTGTGTAATTGCATGTATTTGCGTCTCTACGCATCACTCATTCTCTAATGAGATGGCTTCGTACAAATTTGGTCCTTTGGTGTGACCTTTAGTTCTTTGGGGTTAAAAACATGTTGACAATATTGTCGTACAATATATCTTCATAGTATTATCCCACTGTGAACTACACCTAGTTTGATAACAAACTACTTGACACAAATGCCCTCTTTTGCTGCTATAATAGCAGTCATATACTTAGCCTTTTGTTGTAGTATCTGTCACAATGTCTTTAACTTTGGAACTCATCCAAATCCATTATGGAACTTACTTTCCATTATATTGTGCCACCCTTAGTTTAGATTGAGATAAACTTAATTTGTACTTTGTGACAAAACTAGTATCAATGTAGTACTTTTTACAATGAACTAACCATCTATTTGTCACTTCTACAAATAATATACTCTTAGTTCTTCCAAAAGATCTTAAGAATATCCTTACTATTGTCCAATGATCATTTTATGAATCATTCTGGTATATGCTCATAACATTTAGAGCATAGGACATATCTGGATTTGTACATATCACAGTATGATTGATATAAATATTCTTTGTGATTTCATACATCAAGTATCAATCTATACTTGATTATTTGTTTTACCAAATGTCAATACACTTGAATATATCATCAACATTGAACTCATTCAATCCTTTCTGTGCGACAAGAACCTCTCTTGTAGTTTCTATATTGAACTCATTCAATATCTTGTCTATGTACTTCTGGCACAACCATATTAGCGTCTATTGATGCCAAATATTTGGGTTTTGCCTAAGTCTTTCATCGGGATGAAATTCTTAATATGTGTTAATAAAAGATACATTATTTCCAATCAACAATATGTCTTCCACATAATGTATTAGTAACATGTCTTAGCGCTCCCACTTAATTTCTTGCAAATGCAAGCATCTTCATTGTCTCTGATGAAATTAAACTCTTTTAACAGTTTCATCATAGTGAAGATTCCAACTCCGCGATGCTTACTTCAACCATTGAAGTTTGCATATGCTTTTAGCATCCTTTGAATTAACAAAACCCCTATGGACCATGTTACTCACATGTCCTAGGTAACAATTCTATTAGAAGAACTTGTTTTGTTTATTCAACTACCATATAACAAAATTATATGTAGTGGTTGCTACATTAATCCGTCTAGACTAAATATCGCTATGAAAGATCAAATCTTGTCATATACAACCTTTGAACATTGTTGTGAACTCTTTCCCAACATGTCGACTATTTCATAGATGTGCAACATCCATGTCTATTTATTTATAGATCCAAACACGACTGTAAGGTCTTACACCTTTCTCGAGGGTCCTTCAAGTTCAAAACTTGATTTTTCGTGTATGGAACTATCACGGATTTTATGGCTTCAAGCCATTAGACGGAGTCAGGGCCCATCATTGCTTCTTTGCATGTAGTCGGATCATTATTGTCAAATAATGATTTAACTCTCAAATCTTGGTATTTGATTGTTTACCCGACCTACTTGTTTCAATAGAAACTTTGACTATTGTAACCACAACCTTTGAGGCACGTGAGCCATGAGCATTGTTGCTGCCTCCGGAACACTTTTCGGTGCTGCGCAAATTTGCACATATAGCTAAGGTTCCTTTAACCTTATCAAAGTTCTATTGTCCTCCCACTTAACTTTTCACGAAAAATTCCTTCTCAAAGAAACTTGACGTTCTAAGCGACAAACACTTTTGTCTCTGGTGTTATGGAGGAATACTTAACAAAGACAGGTTCATCCGACTTTGGTTGCAAACATCTTTCTTATGTATAGCATACCAATGTTTAAGAAAGGACTACTTGGGTTTTATCCCAAACCATAACTTTATATGGTGTCATTTCAACGTATTATGATGAAGCTCTTTTCAGTGGAAAAACGGTAATCTCTAAAGCTTTTAATCTTTAAAATATAATGGCAGTTTTATGAATTACACCTTCGATCTTACCATGTCAAACAAGGTTTAATTACATATCTCGAACGCTCCATACTCTTATGGTGTTTCGGGAAAATGCAAATCCACGGAACGATTCCTTAAATCTTAGGTATTATGCTAAACTTGTAAATCAAATATCTTCCTTTATGATCTTATCATAAACTATTTATATTCTTGTTACAATGATTTTTCACTTCATCTTGAAAATCTTTGAACTTTTCAAATATTTCACACTTCATCCTTATTAAGTAAATATTCATATATTCACTCAAATTTTCGGAGAAAGCATATGAAGTTGAAATCCATCGCTCTTGACTACACATAATGGATTTCGTACAACAATATGTACAAGTTCCAATAAGCTATTCATTCGTTCCCTTTTGGCCTATGAACGAAGTTTTAATTATCTCTAGGAATGTTTCACAAGCGTCATGTGATAAAAAATCATAAGACTCCAAAATTCCATCCACATGGAGTTTCTTCATGTTTTCTTTCCAATATAATTTAAACGGCGATGTCACTTCCTAAGTGATCTTTCAATCAATTTGTCTTTCGACATTTTTAGCACTAGTTTTATGGATGTGATCTTTCCAACGAGATTTGTGAATCATCCATCTTTTATGGATTACGGCAATTATTTGAACAACCCTTTTGTTCTCATAATGCCTGATAAAACAAATCTTGAAGGAAAGCTTTGATGTTTAACGAGCAACACAATAACCTTTTATTTGTTCTCGATGAACATCATCACATATTCTTTTGCTAGTTACTTAGGCCATTGTAGTTCATGAATTGTGTTGTTTCGTATGACGATTCACACCAACAAATTCAGTATCAAATACTTAAGAACCACATTGTTTAATAAGCAAAGAATATAGCCATAACATGTATATCATCTATATACTTAAACTAAACAATTCTAGTCTTTTCTTTTCTGCCATATATTTATGAGATTCTCTTTCAGTATTTCCTTTTATGTTTGAAAGAATCTATCAACATCAATAGTGGAGTCATACATATGACACATAGTCCAAAGCGTGTATAGTTAAATACCAATGTCTTTGGACTTGCACTTTGAAGTAGATCACCATTATCAAATGTTTGGTGTTCTTTCAAATTCCTTTCTTTAGTAATCTCTTGGTGTAGTAAACATTTTACCTACATCAAATATTCACCCTCATCATGGATTTATCCATGATCAAGCTACTTTTAGCTTGTAACGGTGAATCGCGAGTATAATGTTGCTCTCCAAAACCTTTTGGAGGATTAGGACAACTAGTGTCTCCAACCTTTTGCAAATTCTCATCAAATATGAGAACATGACTTTTCCCATATTATACTCTATCATGTTGCAACCAAAACTTTGTTTCAGATATCACAATATCTTCCACACATCATGGTTTCTGAAACAACTCTTTCAGATCCTAGATAATCTTGATATTAAGACAATCCTTTTGAATATCAAGAATCATGGAAACAAACATGATACTCATACACTAACTCTTGGAATTGTCACTCTTGTTTTAATACCAATTATTAAACTTCATGGAGTAACCGGAACTTACTGAAAGTTTGCAATAGGACTTTTAAACTTTAGATTAACACTTCAAAAACAATATGATACCAGTTCGTAAAGTAACTAACCAGAATTCTATAGTTATATCATCTCAATTATAACTAAGCGTAAGGTGGTAAACGGATGCCAATGACTACAACAACTATGCAAATTCACTTTGATTTAATTTATGATAAATAATGTTCAACTTTTAATCATATTGCCGTTGAATTCCCACTCAAAACAATATCCCTCACATTGTTTTAGTGATCACATGAACCAAATCCACCACATCAAAACCGATCATCACGAGAGTTGATGTAGCTTCAATGGCGAACAATCAACATGTTCATCATATCTACTATATGACTCATGCTCTACCTTTCGGTAATCCGTGTTCCTGAGGCCATGTCTGTACATGCTAGGCTCGTCAAGATCAAACCTTAGCTTCCGCATGAGCAAATCTGGCTTGCCCACGTTGTATACACTTGCGGAATCTAACACACCCAATCATCACGTGGTGCTTCGAAACAACAAGCTTTAGCAATGGTGCTAACTAAGGGTGAACACTTTATGACTTGAAATTCATGTGCATGAGGGATCATCTTATAATGCTACCGTCATCTACTAAGCAATACAAGATGCATAAAGGATTAACATCACATGCAATTCATAATATGTGATATGATATGGCCTTTCTTCTTTGTGCTTCCGATCTCCATCTTCTAGCACGAACATGATCTCCATCATCACCGACATTGCATCAAGGTCAATGATGCTTTTCCATGGTTGTCGTCCACCGGCTTCAACTATTACAACTACCTTGAATAGACACGCGGGTCTTAACAGAAATTAAAGACAACCATATGGCTCCTTCCGGTTGCCGACTTACAATAAGGAACATTGCATACATCATATATAATCACAATCATGGCCATATCACATCACTGCACACCCCTGCAAAACAAAGTTAGACGCCTCTACTTTCTTTGCATATTTTACATGGTTTGGGGCTTTCAATAAGTGTCGTTCTAACTTACGAACAAGAACCACAACATTGATACTAGTATTGTTAATCACCCGTTGTAAATTGGATCTTAACTATGCTAGGATAAACAGGCACCCGCAAAGCCACTTATGCAATACAAGTTGCATGTCAAGCGTGGAGCAAATCTCATGAACGATGTCATGTAAGGTTAGCCCGGGCCGCTTCATACCAACATACCGCAAGATGCAAAGTACACAAGAAGCAATCGACAATAAAAGCATCAACGCCCATAATGACCATTGTGTTCTACTCGTGCAAACAGATCTACATATAGACACGGCTCTGATACCACTGTAGGGTTTCGTAGCATGGAAAACAAAAATTTTCTATCGCATACAAACAAACAAGCCAAGATCTATCTACTAGATTGTAGCAACGAGTCGATGGAATAACTTACCCTCGAAGATTCCAAAGTGTTTAACGAGAGCGGATTCTCGTGGGTGATGTAGTCATACTCTTCCCGATCTCAAGATCGCGTAGACGATCCTTCCGGCGCCACGTTATGGCAGCGCTCCCGCAGTCGGTCACACGTTCGGTACTCGACGAAGACCTTCCTCTCCCTTGTTCCAGCAGGCAGCGGAGGTTGTAGCACTCTCCTCGCGATTCCGGCAGCACAACGGCGTGGTACCGGAAGTAGAGGGGAGATCTCGCAGGGCTTCGCCTTAAGCCTGAGCGAGTATGGTGGAGTATGAGAGAGGCTTTAGTGGTCTAGGAATTAGACACACCAATTAGAAGGCTCTAAACCGAAGGCTAGGGCAATTAGAAGCTCTAAAACCAAAACGGCTCTAAACCGGAGGCTGTGGCTAGGGTTTAGATTTAGAGGATAGGAACTTGTGTGTTCTAGGAGGGAGCCCTGCCCCTCCTTATATAGGTGGAGGGGCCGGCGTCCAAGGGGAAGGGAGTGGAGTCCCTCCCCAACTCGGCTTGGGTGGTGCGGCGGCTTGGGGAGGAGGACTCCCTCCCCAACTCGGTTTCACCTCCTCCTCCTCTTTTCCACTTCCCAAATTTAGCCGTTTGACTTTTCAATTTAGCTATTTGACTTTTCAAACTAGGATTCGATTAATCCTTTATTTGGAACAGCGATGACACTTAGTACATGATGGAATCATTCCAACTTGCAATGACACATTCATGTACCCCTTCCCCTCCGGAGTGCCGGACATTCCGGAACCTTCTAGAACATTCCCGATGGAAACACCGGAATCATTCCCCAACTCCGAAACGGGACTTTCCTTATATGAATCTTATTCTCCGGACCATTCCGGATCTCCTCATGATATCCCGGATCCCATCCGAGACTCCGAACAACATTCGATCTCTTTCTCATCATACCATAACTACTCAAACAACGTCGAATCCTTAAGTGTGTCTCCCTACGGTTCGTGAATTATGCGGACATGATCGAGACACTTCTCCGATCAATAACCAATAGAGGAATCTGGAAATTCATATGGCTCCCACATATTTCTACGATTACTTTGCGATCGAATGAACCACTTACATACGATACCAATTTCCCTTTGTCTCACGATAGTTTACTTATCCGAGGTTATGATCGTCGGTATCTCTGCATACCTAGTTCAACCTCGTTACCGATAAGTACTATTTTCTCGTTCCCGTGATATGTGATCCCTTGTGAGCCAGTCACATGCTTGCAAGCTAATTGGATGACATCACACCGAGAGGGCCCAGAGTATATCTATTCGTCATATGGATGGACAAATCCCATTCTTGATCCATGTGTCTCAACCAATACTTTCCGAACACTCAATGCCACCTTTATAGCCACCCAGTTACGGTGTGGTGTTTGATGTCATCAAAGCATCCTTCCGGTGATGGTGATTAGCATGATCTCATGGTCGAAGGAATTAGGTTACTATGTATCAGAAAGCTTATAGCAAATGAACTATATTAAATGACTTGATCTTTATGCTACGCTTAACTATAGGAGTATGTCCATCACATCATTCTCCTAATGATATGACCATGTTGTTAATAACATCTCTATGTTCATGATCAGGAAACCATGATCATATATTAACCAACAAGCTAGTTTAACAAGAGGCTTTACTAGGGACTCTTATTTTAGTTTACAAATCACACAAGTATTAATGTTTCCGGTTAATACAATTATAGCATGGTTTGTAAACATTTATCATAAGTATGAAGATATGATAATAACCCACTTTATTATTGCCTCTTGGGCATATCTCCAACACTTCCTTGCGAATCTTGATTTGGTGATAACCACTTCTCAAGTCAAGCTTAGAGAATACCACAGCTCCAGCTAGCTGATCGAAGAGATCATTAAAACGCGGAAGGGGATATTTATTCTTGATGGTTTTAGCATTGAGAGCCCGATAGTCAACACAAAGTCTATCAGTCCTGTCTCGCTTCTTCACAAAGATTGTTGGGCTACCCCAAGAAGAAGTACTGTGTTGAATGAAACCCAACTTCTCTTGTTCATCAAGCTGACGTTTGAATTCAGCCAACTCAGCAGGACCCATTTTATAAGGCCGCTTGGAGATAGGAGTCGTTCCAGGTTCAAGCTCAATTACAAACTCAACCTCACGATCCGGAGGCATACCCGGCAACTCTTGAGGAAAGACGTCTGGAAACTCACAGACCACTGGAACACTCTGAATAGCTTCCATAGCATCATCATTCAGAGCCGCCAAAGAGAAAAGCTGGATAGAAGGAGTCAGACTTGGAGAATAGACTATATGGCCTTCAGGAATCTTCAGAGAAACCGAGCGTTCAGCACAATCAATCACAGCTGCATTTGCTGTCAACCAATCCATGCCCAAGATGACATCAATGTCAGAATTGCCCAGAAGAATTAAGGACGCCGAGAACGAAGAGCCACCAATCTCAATTTGATTGCCATGGCTGATATGAGCAGCCCTCATGTTTGAACCAGGAGATTGTACCACCAGACGACGTGATAAAGGAACCCTAGCCAGGTCATGCTCTTGTGCAAACTTATGCGAAACAAAAGAATGCGAAGCACCAGAATCAAACAAAACTCGTGCAGGGACTGAGTTAACGGAAAGCATACCCATCACAACTCCAGGTGTATGCTCAGCTTGAGCGGCGTTGACACAGTTGGCACGAGCAACAGTAGACCCGGGCTTGGTGTTGATGTTGAGAGCCCGAGGTGGTGGTGCACGAACCAAAGGAGAGCTTGCCGCAGATCTTGGGGGTGGTGGAGGAAGAGCTTTGTTTTTCATCGGACAGTTCCAGTTTTGATGCCCAGTGTCTCCACAATTGTAACAAGCACCAGGTGGACGTGGAGCAACGTAGCCAGGGACTCCGCCAGGCGCTCCAGGGTAGTGGTGGTTGTAGCCCCTGGGAGCAGCAGTGAGGAAGTTTGGTGGCCTTGCCGCGTAGCTTGCAGGTCTTGGTGGAGCCGGGAGCGACGGTGGGGTGTTAGGAACCCAGACACGACGCTTAGAAGGAGTTGACATAGCTGAAGAGCTTGCTGCCTCGCGGTTGTGTTTCTTTGACTCCTCAAACACTTGCTTACTTGCTTCTTCCTGCAGAGCTGTATGCTGAAGTTCCAGAAAAGACGCCGGCCTTGCATGTGTGATTGCATATTTAATCGATGCATTGAGCCCTTGCCGGAACCTCTTTTGCTTCTTCTTGTCATCAGAGATCTCATCGCCACCATAACGAGAAAGGTTCATGAAGTTCCTGATGTAGGTATTGACATTGTCATTTCCCTGCTTGAGGTTGAGAAACACTTCCTTCATCCTCTCCATGACAATTTCTGACAGATACTGCTCTTTGAACGCTCCAGTGAACTGTTCCCAAGTAGGCTGAAAACCAATGCAGTTTGCCTTCAGGTAATTCTCCCACCAGAGAGCTGCATCTCCCTTCAGAAGGTGAGTAGCACATTTTACCCATTCTTGCTCAGGAACATCAGCAGTCTCCAGTAGCCTTGACATCTCACGCAACCAATCATCAGCATCAAGTGGTTGATCGGACACATCAAATTGGCGTGGGTTGAACTTCAGGAAGCTTTTGATGTCTCCTCGCTTGGGAGGTGGAGGTAGCGGAGCAAACTCATTCCTCCTGACACTTTCTTCGAAACACTGTTGGTTCTGCTGCATTGCTGCCAAGGCATTGGCGATGCTTGACAACGCGGCCCCCAGTTCAGGTGGTATGTCCTCATCAGAACGGCGTGGTGGTGCCATCCTGTGATTGATATAAAACACAAGTCAGTACTATAATGGAGAATAATAATAATCCAAAATAGTACCAAGATTAAAGGATACAATTTACTAAGATGATATTAAAATATCAACAAAGTTCAAAGCACCTAGAAGATATTAAGCATATCGCACACGACTGAAAAGGAGTGTGGTACACAGATATATCAAAGAAAAAATTTCCGCAAATTTCGGCATTAAAATACCAGTAGATGCGCAAAATCACTTAACGAATCAAGATTAGTGACTCTACCAATTCAATATACAAAAGCGAATGATAGGAGTAGTGGTATGGTCGCGACTCCATCCCGCACTCAAAGCATTACTCCGCACATGAATAAGTAGAACACATATCCTAACCCCTTCTTCTCACGATGAACCTAAAGATTAGTAACTACGGAAACGAACACCCCAAACAAGATAACGTCGGATAACAAAGGGTAAGACAGATCGCGGCGGTATACAACGAATCAGATAGATCGCGTCGGTTTGCAAAAGCCTGTCGGTATGGAATGTACCAACAGTTTATAACCAAAAGGCCGATTGTGATAACAACTTGGATGCAATAGATAGACAAGGAATTACACACACACACACACACACACAACCTATGGTACTACGGAAACCCAGAACACGTGAATCCTAGTTTGAACTGTTAAGAAGAGGATTGAAAACGTTACACTTCCTTACCAGAAAAGGGCGGGTGGGTGGGTAAGAAGAAAAGTGGAAGCAGTCCTACTCTCGCGTTTTGTTTTTCCCTAGTATACATAGTTAACAAAAATATTTGCTAGACTGACAACGACCATTTGGCTGAGACCCTGAAGGGCGGGATGGCTCTGATACCAATTGTAACTACCTCGGTGAATTACGCTCCTAGTTACAAGCCTGGATGAGCGGAAATGGTTGAAATAGTACGGTGGGGCCCAAATGCCACTCACAGGTAGACCTTTCGGCCGTCCCAACCATTTCCAAACATCGGGACAAGAACGGGCGGCGTAATCGGCAGGCGAAGGGATCAACTACATATACAAATGAGTATGTATGCAAGCCACCATACAACAGTACATCAGAGCCATTCCATCTAAAAAGAAAGGAAATATAGCAACGCCATACGGCAAGATTCAAATGTCCTAGATAGATATAATAGTTTAGGATATCTCCTCATACATCAAACATCAGAGTATCAGGCGGAAGCGGCAAACAAGATCCGAGTACGGATAAGAAGCAAATCTGCATAAGATGCCCCTGAAAATAAACACATCCCGCCCACAGATCTCGCGGATCCCCGTACCCGGAATCTCTACACCGAATGATCGTTGTCCACATCGTCCGTCTCCTCCACCCAGTATCCATCTTGTGAGTGCACATGTCCATCTGAATCAAATAATTTATCGTGTGAGACCCTAGGGGTACTCAGCAAGTCTTTATGCCTCTAAAGGGGACACAACCTAGGGTGACGCAATTGCAGCAAAAGATAATACCTAACAACTCTATAGATACTCGCTAACCATCCGCCTAACCAAAGATAGACGGATGTCCGTGAATTAATAACAACAATTATAACAGTAATATTAACAGATCCATCCTCCTCCTCGCTTACCAACGAGGAAGCGGACGAACAACCCCCATCCGTTGGCAGTTTTATTATCCATTCCATGAGTATTGCACTATTTACTAGTCAGTTACTTAGTCAAATTAAAAGCAGTACTTTAGTTATACTTGTCTATGATCGAGAATCTGTGCTCCAAGTCGTCCATAACCGCGGACACGGCTTTCAGAAAGTTTTACCCTGCAGGGGTGCACAAATAGCAACACACACTCGATCAACCTCGGAAAAACCAAATCAAAACCCAACGAGGCAGTCACGACAAAGCAATCACAAGATTCAGAAATATTTCAGGGGGCCACCCCGTTAAGCTACCCGCAACGAAGTTAGCTGACTTCGAGACGGACTCAAGGTTTGTGGGGACGGCTGTAAACGACTGGGAACCCGAAAATGTGACTGGGCTTGTCGATACAGCAAAAACGTGTCACGATCCTAAACAGTACATGTGCTCCTCGCACAATCGTAAATAAAGCAGTAAAGCATGGCATAAGTACAGGATAGTAAATAAAACCTCAAACTAGTTTGTGGCCCCAAGAAATAAGAATGAATCAAGCTCTGGCTCAGGGGGGTCCCATAATCCTCCCGGATGTGGATAGCGCGAATATTCAAGGAACAGGAATCAAGTACTCAGGGTCCTACGGGACACAAGTGAGCATGAAAAACCAAATAGCAGATATTGCTCACCGGTGCCACTTTCATTAGTTATCCCATACTACTCAAGTTAAGTTGTTTAGGTACCTCGTTATCCATCAGACACCCACATACCCTACACATGTTGTTCTACGACTCGCATGGCTCAAACGACTCCTGTAGTAATGGCTCATGGGATGGAGGAACAAGCTTCGGTGGGGTTTAAAAGTAAAGGCTATGCAATGCTTGGGATTCAGTTTAATGCGACCGCGACTCAATGATGCAAGAATAAGATAGAGTTAATAGGTACTATATGTATGCAAGCATGTGGTAGTGCTTGCCTGGCAGCTCAGTTGAAGCGAGAGAAGGATCTGGGTAGTGCTCCTGGTTCTCTTGATATATCCCCTGCTCAGTGTCTATTCGAAGAAGAACCAAACAAACAAGGGCCAACATAAATAAAGTGCACAAGCATAGGAATAAAATGCGACAAACAACCAATCATGCCATGATGAATGATGCTCAATTTACATGGCAATGAAGTATCATGGAATGGGTGAGGTGTAGAATACAAGAAATAAACATTTTATTGAGTTTTGGCCACATTTTATCATCATATTAGTTGCTGTTTACATTATATTTATATGATGCATGCTGCAAAACAGAACATGGAATGCATAAACAGAAAGGTCTCGTCGAGCTAATCATTTTAGACATATCATTTGTTAAATTTGGAGTTATAAGTCAAAAGTTATTAAGTAATTAAGAAAAGGGCATTCTATTGTAATTTAATTCAACTTGAAATTTTAAGTGCCCAAAATATATTTTTGATGGCATATTTGAAATCCTCACATTTTTCTGATCTAAAAACATATATCATTTGTATTATTTGGATTTGTATTTTAAAAGTTATTATAAATCTGATTTGAATTTTGAATTGATTTAAATTTGAAAAGATTTGAATTAAAAACAGAAAACAGAAAAGCTTTTTCTACTCAGGCTAACTTAGCCACAGTCAGCGACAGGTGGGCCACCCGCTGACTGGGCATCGAACTGACAGGTGGGCTGGGCTGGAGCGTGGGTTAAGGGTTACAAAAGAAGAGGGGCCTCTCTGCAAAAAGGTTAGTGCGGCTGACAGGTGGGGCTAGCGAGGAGTGCGGGTTGAGCGTAGGGTAAAAAAGGGGGCTAAATGCAAAGCTACCACGGCCCCTGTAGATCTTCTCTAAAACTCACTGACGACAGAACGGTGCGCGACAGCGGCAGAGCGCGGCGCGCGGGCTCGAACTCGCGACCTGGGGTGCGCGCTGCGGGGCGGCAGCCACTAGGCTAGGCTGGGGTAGTTGTCAGCATGGAGGCTGGGGCCTAGATAGGGTTTGCGCGACGCGGGAGCGAGCAGACGCGCGCGCTCGCCGGTGCACTGAGCGTGCTCGACGCAACGATCGGCGTGTCCAGGAAACGACGGTGGCCGCGAGGATGTCTAGGAGGGAGATTGGCTCACCGCGAGGTGGTCGGCGGTGTTGGATCGGGCGGGGGCGTAACGGATCGTCGACGACGCAGACGCTCCGGCGGGCTAGGGTTCTCGTCGGGCGGCGCCGGTCCTGGGGCTCCTGGTCCTCCTCCTCCTCGTTGCCGTGTACGGGGCGACGCAGAGGACCTCCTCGGCTCCCTCGACAACCTCCACGCCACGCCCGCCTGCTGGTTCGAGGGATCGGTGGTGGGCACCGACGGTGGCCGGTGTTGGGGGTAGACGGTGGTGGAGAGGAAGGAGAGGGGAGGGCAAGGTCCTGGGCGGATCTGGGAGAGGCAGAGGGGTTGTGTGAGGGAGTAGATAAGGACGGGAGAGGGGAGGTGCCGTGGGGAGGTGGGTTGGAGATAAAGGTGGCTTCGGCCACCTTTTCCTTCCTCCTCACGTGCTCGAGCATGGGAGGACAGGCAGGCACGGGCTGGGGCAGGGGTAGAGGCTACCAGGTGGGGTAGGGAAGGAAGGAGAGGGTGGTGGGGCCAGGGTGGCAGAGAGAGAGCTAGAGAGAGGGGGAAATTGGCTCGGGTTGGAGCTAGGTTAGAGGGATGGGACGGCTCGGCTTAGGGTTGTAGCTAGGGTTGGGGTGGGGAGAGAGAGGGGGTAGATGGGTCCAGGGTGGGTCCTGCAGGGCAGAGAGAGGAGGAAGGCCGAGAGAGAGAGAGGGTGGGGTAGGTTTAGGGTTTAGCTTATGTGTAAGATGGTGGTAGAGGTGTAGTTGGTTAGGGTCAAGGTTTGGAGAGAGTGGAGGGATTAGAGAGATGTGGTGGTAACTAGGGTTTGATACATGCCCACAACAAGAGGTGGCAAACGAGAGAAGAGAGGGATTAGGGTTTAGATACTAGGCTAGGAGAGAAAGAGAGAAGAAAGAATAAGCCTCATATGATCAAGCATAAGAGTTTTATTAAAAGAAAAGATATGGGTGAGATGATGGGGTGATGGAATGGATGGAGATGAGTGTAGGGTTTTAGATGCTTGCATGCATCAAGCAAGATCAAGCATGAAGAGGGGTAGAGAGAGATATGGGGGATGATCCACTCAAAGATTCAAATAAAGACAAAGGAGGGCCAAAGTTGGAGAAGGTTGCATGGCCCATGCATAAGCATTAAATGCCACATTGCTAATTGTGAAAACAACTAGAAATACACATGGGAATTTATCTCATGCATGCACCCAAATTTGAATACTACCATGCAATATGGAAAATATTGATCCTATGCACATATATGGAGCTATATGACCATACTAGTGTTTGTTTCTCCACTAGATCATCACATGGCCAAATTATAGCTCCATGCATGTACACATATTGGATACTTCCCACATGGAAGCTAGTAGAGGCAAATCTGCAGCATAGCATGCAAAGGTGGCCATGTGGCTTCCCACATATCAATAATGTGAAAACCACATGATGCTAAGATGAGAGCATGTGGAGATAGAATTGGATCCATCCCAACCCACATGAGCTAGAGGTAAAACCAAATAGGTTGCAATGCTCATATATGGTGGAATGGTGGAATGATGGGGTGATGACAAGAAAGGTGGTGGAGTCAATAAAAGATATGCCCCCAACTCAACTTGGGCATTTAAACAATATATCAAGAACCAAATACAATATCAAGAGGCAAATACAATTTACAATGCATATGAGAGAAGAACCAACACAAAAAGGGTTTTATATGATGCTCAAATGCAAGGTGGCATGATGACATGAGCATGATATAATGATGATGCAACAATTATATATATGAAGTAGCCATTATATTACTAGACCAAGTAGCATTACAATTGTTAGACAAATGGGATGCTACAAAGCGTGAGTAGTTCCACCTTGGACTACGGGTTCATGTAGTAGCTAGATGGTTGTTTCTCCTACTTTGTGCTATCATGTTTAGCTCCTGTGAGCTCCGTTCATGATCAAGATCATCTATTTGTAATCATGCATGTTGTGTTTGCGGGGATTCGATGGATATTGAGATTATATGTCAGATTGGTTAATGATTCTATCATGTCTGTTGTTTGTGATCTTGCATGCTCTCCGTTTCTAGTAGCTATCATGGCCAAGTAGATGCTAGTGACTCCAAGAGGGAGTATTTATGCTCGATATTGGGTTCATGCCTCTATTTAATCTGGGGAAGTGACAGAAATCTCTAAGGCTGTAGATGTGCTGTTGCTACTAGGGATAAAACAACGATCTCTTGTTCATAGAACAAGTGTATTGTTTACTTTACACACTTTTCTTAAAGTAGTTATCCGTTGCTTGCAACTTAATACTGGAGGGGATTCGGATGATAACCTGAAGGTGGATTACTAGTCATAGATGCAGTTGGATGGCGGTCTATGTATATTGTTGTAATGCCCAATCAAATCTCATAGGATCATGAATGTCTAGTATTGGATTGTTATGCCTTGCTCTGTCATGTCTATTGCCCCGCTGTAATTTGTTTACCCAGCATGTTATGTTGTTTATCTTAAGGAGAACACCTCTAGTGAACTATGGACCCCGGTCCAATCTTTACCAATGATACATCTTCTATTATTACTGTTTACTTTCTGTAAGCCACCATTACCTTCCACACCATACAGTTAATCCTTTGTTTTTAGCAAACCGGTGAGATTGACAACCTCACTGTTCATTGGGGCAAAGTCTTGAGTTTGTGTTGTGCAGGTTTACAGTTGCTAGCAACACCTTTGAGTCGTTTCCTTCCTCCTACTGGTTCGATAACCTTGGTTTCTTACTGAGGGAAAAACTTGATGCTTTACTCATCACACCTTCCTCTTGGGGTTTCCCAACGAAGCTCTACAGTGACCTGAGACGCATCAAGCCTTTTTCTGGCGCCGTTGCCGGGGAGGCTAAGGATGGCTTCACAAGGGGAGTCCTTCACAACCTTTCTTTTTTACTTTGTTTTTTGTTTTGCTTAGTTTCTTTTGCCTTGTTTTTCTTGCTTCTTTTTATCAAAAACTCAAAAAAATATAGTTTCGTTTGGTTTTCTTTCTCTTATAAAAAACTCAAAAAAAGGTTCCTACTCTAGTTGGTGATGTTGTTGGTTTGCTCCCCTTTTGCAAAAATGAACTCTGCTAAGAACACCAAGTTGTGTGACTTCACTAGCAAAAACAACAATGATTTCCTAAGTACACCTATTGCTCCACCTGCTCCTGATGCTACCTTTTATGAAATTAAGCCTGCTTTGTTGAATCTTGTGATGAAAGAGCAATTTTCTGGTGCTAGTTCTGATGATGCTTCTGCCCACCTCAATAACTTTGTTGAACTTTGTGAGATGCAAAAATATAAGGATGTAGATGGAGATATTATTAAGCTCAAGTTGTTTCCTTTATCCTTGAGAGGAAAAGCTAAAGAATGGTTGCTATCCTTGCCTAGATATAGTATAGATTCTTGGATTAAGTGCAAAGATGCTTTTATTGGAAAATACTATCCTCCTGCTAAGATTATATATATGAGAAGTGAAATAATGAAATTTAAACAACTTGATAATGAACATGTTTCTCAAGCTTGGGAAAGAATGAAATCTTTGGTCAAGAATTGTCCCACTCATGGAGTCACTGCTTGGATAATTATCCAGACGTTTTATGCAGGTTTAAACTTCTCTTCAAGAAATTTGTTAGATTCGGCTGTTGTAGGTACCTTTATGACCATTACCTTGGGTGTTGCAACAAATCTCCTTGATAATATGATGGTTAACTATTCTGAATGGCACACTGAGAGAGCTCCACGTGGTAAGAAGGTAAATTCGGTTGAAGAGACCTCCTCTTTGAGTGATAAAATTGATGTCATCATGGCGATGCTTGTTAATGGAAAAGCTCATATTGATCCAAATAATGTTCCCTTAGCCTCTTCTGTTGCTCAAGAAGATCAAGTTGATGTGAACTTCATTAGGAATAACAATTTTGGCAACAATGCTTATGGTAATAACTATAGGCCTTATCCTCCTAAAAATGGCAATACTTATCATGGTAGATCTGGAATGCCTAGTGAAGATAGGATTCTAGAAGTTGAAAGATCCACTAAAAACTTTATGCAAATGCAATATGAGCAGAACAAAATATTCACTAAAACTATGGAAGAACAATCTGCTATCTTGAAAAATATTAGTCATCAACTTGAGAATTTGAATAGGGAAATTCCTAGTTTACAGTCCAAAATTTTGAGTGCTGAGAAAAATATTTCCTCTTTGTCTGAAGCTCAGTCCTCTTTGATTAATAAAATGGATGCTAAACCTGAAACCTTGGAAAGTACCTTTGCTGCTACTCATGTCATACAAGTTACTATTGATGAAAATGTTAGACTATTAGCTCAACTACATGCTAAATAGGAAAGAGAAGCTGAAATTGCTAGAAAAGATAGTGTGTGTACTATTACCACCACCAATATGGATTCCACCAAACCACAAGAATTCCCTATTCCTCCTACCACAATTCCTAAACCTAATGAGTATACTACTGGTGATGCTAAGTTTGATTTTGATCTTGATGGTTGCAATATTTTTGAAGTGATTATGTTCCTACAAAAGCTTGCTAGAAGTCCTAATGCTAGTGATATGAATGTGGCTTTCACCAAACACATTACATATGCTCTTATTAAAATCAAGGAAGAAAAGTTGAAACACAAAGCCTCTATTCCTAGGAAAGTAAAAGATAGTTGGGAACCCATCATTAATATGCAAGTGAATGACTTTGATCTCAAAGCTTCATGTGACCTTGGTTCTAGTGTCTCTATTATGCCTAGAAAGATTTATGAAATGCTTGATTTGCCACCTTTGGAAGATTGCTATTTGGATGTCCCACTTGATGATAATGCTAAAAAGAAACTCACGGGATGTGTTAGTGATGTTCTTATTATGGTTAATAATGCTTATGTGCTTGTTGATTTCTATGTTTTGGATGTTGAATACAATGCTTATTGTCCTATTACTTTGGGAATACCTTTTCTTAAAACTGTTGCTGCCATCATTGATATGAAACAAGGCACCATTAAATATCAATTTCCATTCAAGAAAGGTATTGAACAATTCCCTATGAGGAGAGAGAAGGTGCCTTATGCTCATCCTTTGAAAGCAAGGTTTGATGTTAATGCTTCTTCATTTGAAAATACTTGATTCTTGCTTCTTGTGCCTAACTTAAAGGCGTTAAAGAAAAGTACTTATTGGAAGATAACCCAAAAGTTTTTTTGAGTCTTGGAAGTTCTTTCTTCTGTAATAACCTCTCTTTATCCTTTTTATTTGATTTTTTGTGCCAATAATAACCTCTAATGAGAGGGAAGTAAGATTTGGGGAGTTGCTGTCCCGAAACATATTTTTGTGATCCACCATAAAAATTCATGAGGAGTCTCTGTAAGTCAGATTGAGCTGTAATTTTCTGAATATATCCCCCAGGTTGTTAGCTAACTTTTTTTAGTTCAACACTTTTTGATTTGAGCAACAGAAGGTCTTCTAAAAAAATCGGTTTCTAACTGCTGGTATGTTTTGACAGATTTCTGCCATTATTTGCATTTGCTTCTTATTGATCCCTTTTTAGGTTCTTTTTGGGAAATTGATCTTTTTGAGGGAATTGCTACAGTAGCTTCTGTCTTTAGTGAAAGTTTTTGCTGTTTTAAAACTAAACCCCAAGGTCTATTATCTTTTGAATGCACTAATGTTGTTAATGAAGATTGTGTGAAGTTTTGGATGAAGGAAAATTTGCAGGTGTAGAGGAAGAATGATGTAATGAGATGAAGAATGGACAAAAGCTAAAGCTTGGGGATGCCACCCCATGTCATCCCAAGAAATATTCAAGAGGTAAAAGCATCAAAGCTTGGGTATGCCCAAGGCATCCCTTTCTTCATCAATAAAAACCGCAGGTCTTTCTACACACTTCGTTTTTATTGTTTCATGCACCGTTGTGTTGTTCTTGGAGCGTCTTAGTTTTTGTTTTTGGTTTTTGTTTGCTTAGTTTTCTTGAATAAAGTAGTTGGAACCCCGTTTTTGTTGTGTTTTTTCAAATAAGTTGATTGGTGTTGGAAAGGAGTAGGAAGTTCTTGCTTAGTAGTACAAGAGGAGCTTGCTTTGACTATGACTTAGACTTTATCATGTCATGCTAGATGTTGTTTTGACCTTATGCTTAGTGATTATTGCTGTAGTATGACTTGCTCCAAACAATTAGGGTTGCTTAATGTGCCTTGAAAGAATCATGCGTTGTTTTAGCATACAAAAGCATAGTATTGTGGTATTATCCTTGGATTCTTTGTTTGGGTTGACTTGGCACATGCTCACACCATGTTATGACTATGAACAAGTCACCATAGCCTCTATGATCATTTAGTTTTTGACTTGTGGTACCACCTTATGCTTTGATTAGTAATGTTTTGTCGCTCTGCATGATTATGGACATTATTGCTCTCTTAGTTGGTCGCTCCCAGTCTTTTGCTAGCCTCCACTTGTATGAGTAAGCTTTACTCATGCATCCATCTCCCAAGAAACCAAGTTTTTCCAAAGTGTCCACTATAAATTTCTATGCATGGTGTGTTACACCATTCCAAGTATATTCTTGTTTTGTCTATCTTCTAAATTAAACTTGTTATGTGAAACTTAGTGATTAAAGCTCTCGCAAACTTGATGGCGCACTTTATTTTTCTTGCGCCTAAATAAACTTGAACCATTGTGTCATCTATGTTGTATATGCTTGCAATTATACGTTGGAATTAGCAGAACCATGTTGTCATGGGGAACGCTTTCAACATTGCACCTGGTACATGTTACCCAGTTGATATCATGCTCTTTTGTTTGTAGATGTTGTCGGTATGAAATAAAAGGAGAGCTTGTAAGTCCATGGAGTTATGTATGTGTGTTAGAGAAACTGTAACACCCCAAGCCAATAAGCGCTTGAGATGTTACCACATACATTACAAATATAAAAAACTAATACCTTTTAGGAAAATTCGTCAGAGTCTCCTCTGTTTATAAGGACATCCACGACATGCAGATTATAGAAATACTAGAATGTAGGATTATAACACCAGATAGAACTGGTTCATCACCCAAATAATATACCAAAACTCTAAACCACTATGAAATAAGGATTTATCAACTAGTCGCAAGAAGATCATGAATATTGTTTTAAGGTACTAATCAACAGACTCCAAAGCCCAACTAGACAAGGTAATCTTATTACTTAGAAAGGTATAATTTCAAGATAAATGTGAGGTCGTGATGTGAAGTAGGTGGTGGATCTACTCCCAAATTTTCCAATTCTCATGCATGACGTCCTCAAGGTTTACCTAAAAACATGAAAGAAACAAGGGTGAGTACAAAGACTCAACAAGTTCACAAACAAATAGTAATTTTACATAAGTCAAAACACCAAGACATCATTAAGCATCATTCATTCATTAGAACATAATATTATGTCCTACATGCCTACTATATGCTCATATCATCTCATCTCATCCGTATACCGGTATCGCTCGAGTGAACACCCGTCGGCATCCACTCGCTCCAACTCGTGGAGGGTGCCTCCAAAGTGGGTCGCAACCCATCAATGGAAGTCGCATTGTGCCCATCAACATAGGTCACATTATCATCATCATCATGGTATGCAAAATCATAATATACACATGCCATCATCATCATATTTATCATTGCCATCATCGATGTATCATAAAGCATTAAATAAAATTGAGTAAAGAGAGAGATGCAAAATTCACTATCCGTCATGAACTTGCCTTAACTGTCTTTGAACTGTAGGACTTCAAACCAAACCGGAAATATCAACACCTGATATTGAACATATATCACACTTAATACATATCGTCACTTCAAATGGTCACTTCAAAGGCATACAAGAAAAATATCGCGTCGCTCCTATGCGTAACAACCTGAACAAATCCTATGATTCTCTCTTTATTTCTTCTAGAAATGACCCATAGGTTTTATTCTCAGCTAGTATCTTAAACAGATGACAGTGCATCCAAGTTAACACAACTTATTAGCACTAGAATTAGTTACAAGTGATTCCTCACATCAGAACTGCTGTATCTCACGTTTGGGACTAGCAGGAAATCAAGTAAATTCGGTCCAGCACATGCATATGACCCACGGTGTATCCTAGATAATGAATTAGAAACTGCCTAATAATCTGTAGCTTTCAGGTATTCCTCAAAGGCTAGAGAACTGATGGAGCAAACAACTACAGAGTACAAAACGATGGGTTCCATCCAGCCCATAAATACAGAAGTAGCTAATCGACTATAGTACTAGTTACACTCTATCTGACTTGTGCAGATACAGATCTCTAATACATATCGGGAGCCCAGCTTTAACCTGAAACAAAACACTGATCAATTCCCCTTATGGACGTGATATGCCAACTCTAATCCAAACCGCAGACAGATTCAGGTTGGAAAACCTTCTCCTTTTCAAATCCAGCCACACACACTAACCCAAAAATCGATACGAAGTAAAAGCATTGCAAACTGCTCAGGGACTAACCTCGATTGGGAGGTCGTTGTCTAGCTAGCGACAACGGCGACAGAACATCGGACAGACATGGTCGAGGAGAGTGGCATCAAGCCTCACAGCAGCAGAGATGACCTGAACTGACTATGGATGGCAATGAGTACCCGATACCCGCATACCCGACGAGGCCCCGCTTTTAATGGGGCGGGTATGGTAAAAAATAATACCCGTAGGGCTAGTTAGTGGTTAGAAATCATACCCACCGGGTCTAGTGGAGGCGGGTATGGAGGTGCCAAATCCGAACCCGCATACCCGCGTACCCGTATATGATAAGTGGACCCTACATGTAAGTGTCAGCTGTCAAGCAAATCCCAAATATATTGTTGCTAAATGTATTGTTTGTTGTTGTATAGTCTATTTTGCTATGAAACTATTGTCAAAAATGCCTAATTATTGTCATTTTTGGCGGGTTAAAATACCCGTTGGGGCCCGGTTTACCCGGCGGGTGGCGGGTATGGTGGGGATCTGTACCCGCCGATGTAATCGGGGGCGGGTCGTGGGGCGGGGAAATGAGGCGGGTGCGGGTATGGGGGGGGGGCAGGACCCGGACCCAAACCCGGTGGGTGCCACCCGGAGACCTGACGGACGGCGACGACGCGAAACGAGAGGACACATGGGCGGCGGCTTGAGGGCCCTCCGCTCTCGATAGTTTTTAGGGCAGAATAGCAGCGTCCACGTCGATACAGGAACGAGTTTGCCTCAAGTACAAGAAGCCCAGCCCATTTCTTCTTCACGATTATTATAGAATATAAAAGAATGCTTGACTAGTTTTGTATCCTAATCCTAACACCATAAAAGAGCAAATGGCTGGTCCATCATGGGCGTTCAAACAATTGGTCATGTGTACAAGCACTCGTGCATACTATTTTCTTCTTTTTGTTTCTTTTTTCTTTCTTCTCGCTATCTCTCTATTTCTAAACATAATTCAATATTTTGAAGGTGTTGTTTATATCATTAAATAGGAAAGGATAATTAGCATCAAATTTTGGGATATTATAGAAACGCCTGGACCGCTAGCCTAAGCCATGCCTAATCATGGTGGAAACTTGCAGCATCACCATAGTGAGCAATCTATGGAGCTTTCTTTTTATAAAAAAAAGAGACATATTGAAAAGAGGAAAGAGAGAAAAAACACCATTTTCCCATGGTAAATAAGAAGGTTGCTGAGATGCTCATTGTGTGTTGCCTTGTCATTGTGATATGGGATAGCTCCTGTGTCATGTGCAAGGGGTACCCCCTTGACGGTTCTCTATGATACACATGTACTTACTATGACAAGAACTTACCGTGACTAAAGTTGGGTAGCATGAGGAGCGGCCCTCGTACTCAAGGGACATGAGATTGCCAACTTATACTTTGTCAAGCATATACTCCATATTTTGTTCACTTTAATCTTAATCACTTCAAGATGCTTACGATAGGGGCAATGAGAGCTGAAAGATAACAAGTACCATAATTTTTGGAAGCTCTTTATGAAACTTGAAATCCCTGCTACCCTTTTATGAAGGGCCTTTCTTCCACTATTATATTGAGTCTCCACCTTCTACCTTAGGCACCAATTAAGAGAGCATAGTTGTCATTCTTAGTTCTATGTGCATTGTCCCAAAACTTATTGATTTATTCATATTGTTGATATTGCTTGTTTTTGAACTATTTGTATATAACCACTCTTATGAACTTTGAAGGTGTCCTATGCAGTTATATGCTACTCAATGAGGGACAAGCTGAATGCCACTATGCTATGTTTTAAATATGTGAAACAAACAAACGTCTTTCAATGCATTGTTATTCATGATCTTTGTTTGTATCCTTTCATGTTGCATGCATAGTTACTTTGTCTTAATGTTAGAACTTCTTCTTTCATGCTCATGTTTAGAGTACTTTGATCCCATCTTTCAATGCTTTAAAATGGTTTGATCTTGATTTTGATGGTGCATGTCACCTCAAAAATTATTCTTTTTATCACTTACCTACTCGAGGACGAGCAGGACTTAAGCTTGGGGATGCTTGATACGTCGTAAACGTATCTATATTTTTTGATGTTCCATGCTTGTTTAGTATCTTCTTTGCTTTGCTTTGTCTACACTTTAAGGTATTTTTATATGTTTTTTGGGACTAACCTATTAACAAGATGCCATAGGGCCAGTTGCCTGTTTTCTTTTGTTTTTGGTTCCAGAAAAGTCAGAAAATCAATATTATCGGAATTGGACGGGACAAAAGACAAAGTCAAAATTTTACTGTGGGGAACACGGAGCCGGAAGACAAGACGGAGAGGGGCCTCGAGGGGGCCACACCCCTGGCCACGCGGCCAGGCCTGGCCCGCGCCTAGGGGGTGCGGCCGCCTCAGGCACCCCCTTGGCCTCCCTCTTCGCCTATAATAATCCCCCGATACCTAAACCCTAAGTACCCGATCAATCTTCTACGAAACAGCCAGTAGCCGCCGCCACCATCGTCCCTAGATCGGGGGATCTGAAGCTCTTCTCGTCATCCTGCCGAAGGGGAGAGATCATCCCACAGGCCTTCTTCATCACCATGTCAGCCTCCGGTATGAAGCGTGAGTAGTTCCACCTTGGACTACAGGTCCATGGTGTAGCTAGATGGTTGTTTCTCCTCCTTTGTGCTATCATGTTTAGATATTGTGAGCTTCGTTCATGATCAAGATCATCTATTTGTAATCATGCATGTTGTGTTTGCGGGGATCCGATGGATATTGAGATTACTATGTCAGATTGGTTAATGATTCTATCTTATTGATTCTATCATGTCTGTTTTGTTTGTGATCTTGCATGCTCTCCATTTCTAGTAGCTATCTTGGCCAAGTAGATGCTAGTGACTCCGAGAGGGAGTATTTATGCTCGATAGTGGGTTCATGCCTCTATTTAATCTGGGGAAGTGACAGAAATCTCTAAGGTTGTAGATGTGCTATTTCTACTAGGGAGAAAATAACGATCTCTTGTTCATAGAACAAGTGTATTGTTTACTTTACACACTTTGCTTAAAGCAGTTGTCCGTTGCTTGCAACTTAATACTGGAGGGGGGTTGGATGATAACCTGAAGATGGATTACTAGTCATAGATGCAGTTGGATGGAGGTCTATGTATATTTTTGTAATGCCCAATAAAATCTCATAGGATCATGAATGTCTAGTATTGCATTGTTATGCCTTGCTCTGTCCTGTCTATTGCCCCGTTGTAATTTGTTTACCCAGCATGTTATGTTGTTTAACTTAAGGAGAACACCTCTAGTGAACTATGTACCCTGGTCCAATCTTTACCATTGATACATCTTCCACTGTTACTGCTTAATTTCCGCAAGCCACCCTTGTCTTCCACACCATACAGTTAATCCTTTGTTTTCAGCAAACCGGCGAGATTGACAACCTCACTGTTCGTTGGGGCAAAGTCTTGAGTTTGTGTTGTGTGGTTTCCAGTTGCTAGCAACACCTTTGAGTCGTTTCCTTCCTCCTACTGGTTCGATAACCTTGGTTTCTTACTGAGGGAAAAACGTGTTGTTGTACTCATCACACCTTTCTCTTGGGGTTTCCCAACGAAGCTCTATAGTGATCCAAGCCGCATCAGGTAGTTGCACAAACAAACAAGGTTTTTCTAATAGAATTGTTACCTAGGACATGTACATGACATGATCAAACTTTAATGTTGAAGTAAGCATCGCGGAGTTGGAATGTTCACTGTGATGAAACTGTTAAAAGAGTTTAATTTCATGGGAGACGATGAAGATGCTTGTATTTGCAAGAAATTAAGTGGGAGCGCTGAAACATATTTCTAATACATTTTGTGAAATACATATTGTTGATTGGAGATGATGTATCTTTTATTGACACATATTGAGAATTTCATTTCGATAAAATACTTAGGAAAAACCCAAATATTTTGCATCAATGTCTATGTGGATAGATTGAGGCGCTAATATAGTTGTGCCATAAGTACATAGATGACATATTGAATGATTTCAATATGTAAACGACAAGAAAGGTACTTGTCGCACAGAAAGGATTGAATCAAGGTTCAAGTGTATTGACAGTTGGTGAGTGAAATCACAAGAATATTTTGATTAATCATACGTGATATGTACACATCCAGATATGTCCTGTGCTCTAAATGTTATGAGCATATACGATAATGATTCATAAGATGATCATTGGATGATAGTAAGGATATTCTTATGATCTCTGAGAGAATTAAGAATATGTTATGTATAGATGACAAATAGATAGTTCACTGTAAAGTGTTATATTGACACTAGTTTTGTCACAAAATACAAATTAATATTATCTAAATTTAAACTATGGGTGGCACAATGTAATGGAAAGGAAGTTCCATAACAGATTTGGATGAGTTCCAAAGTTAAGACATTGTGACAGATACTATAACAAAAGGCTAAGTATATGAAAGCTATTATAGCAGCAAAAGAGGGCTTTTGTGTCAAGTAGTTTGTTATCAAACTAGGTGTGGTTCACAGTGGGCTAGTACTATGAAGATATATTGTACGACAATAGTATCGACATGATTTAACCCCAAAGAACTAAAGGTCGCACCAAAGGACCAAATTTATACAATGCCATCTCATTGGAGAATGAGTGATGTGTAGAGATGCAAAGACATGCAATTACACATGGACCTGAAAGTGTCGGATCCGAAGATTAGTTAACCACTAGCAATCGTGTATATACAACAGCAAAAAGCCATATGTGTTGAATGCAAAATGTTTTTCAAACTAGATTATTGACTCTAGTGCAAGTGGGAGACTGTTGGAGATATGCCCAAGAGATAATAATAAAGTGGTTATTATCATATCTTTATGTTTATGATAAATGTTTACATCCCATGCTATAATTTTCTTAATCGGAAACATTAATACTTATGTGTTTTGTAAACATAAAAGAGTCCCTAGTAAGCCTCTTATTAAACTAGTTTGTTGATTAATAGATGATCATGGTTTCCTAATCATGGACATTGGATGTTATTAATAACAAGGTCATATCATTAGGAGAATGATGTGATAGACACACACACCCATAGTAAGCATTGCATAAGATCAAGTCATTTAGAGTTCGTTTGCTACAAAGCTTTTAAATACATAGTAACCTAATCCTTCGACCATGAGATCATGTTAATCACCATCACCGGATGAGTACTTTGATAACATCAAACTGCACTTCCGTAACTGGGTGGTTATAAAGGTAGCATTGAGTATTTTAAAAGTATGGATTGAAGCACATGGATCAAGAGTGGGATTTTTCCATCCATATGACAGATAGATATACTCTAGGCCCTCTCGGTGGAGTATCATCCAATTGGCTTGCAAGCATGTGACAAGGTCACAAGGGATGCCACGTCACAGTACGAGTAAAGAGTACTTATTGGTAAGTAAAGTATAGAGATAACGACGATCGAACCTCGGATAAGTAAAGTATCACGCGACAAAGGGAATTGGTATCGTATGTAAATGGTTCATTCGATCACGAAGTCATCATAGAAATATGTGGGAGCCATAATGGGTTTCCAGATCCCTCTTATGTTATTGGTTGGAGAGGTGTCTGGATCATGTTTGCATAGTTCACGGACCGTAGGGAGACACATTTAAGGATTCGATGTTGTTTAAAGTATATATGGAATATGAGTTGGAGACCGAATGTTGTTTGGAGTATCGGATTGGATCCAGAACATCACGAGGAGATCCGTAGAATAAGATTCATATAACGAAAGTGGTTTTCCGGGGTTCGTAAAAAGTTTCGGTGTTTTGACCGGATACTTATAAAATGTTCTAGAGGGACCACCAATGGTTCCACCACCCCGGGAGAGGGTCACTTGGACAGTGGCATGCCCTAAGGGCCATCCGCACCAAACCCTAAAGAGCCAATTCGGCCAAGACTAGTAAAAGGGTCAAACTCTAGTTTGAATAGTCAAATCCCAGTTTGAAAAGTCAAACTCTAGTTTTTGGTAAGAGGGAAGTCTTGGTGGAAAGGTTTCAAACTCTTCCTTTGGAGTCTGAGTTGGGAGGGGATACGGCCTAGGCTGGGAACCCTTGGTTGGCCACCCCCAACTATATAATGAGGGGTGGGGGTGCACCCCCCCACACACACCCTTGTCCATTTGCGCCTAACCCTAGGCGCCCCCATCTCTTCTCTCTCGTCCACCGTCCTGCTCCGGCTTAGGAGAAACCCTGCATAAATATCTCCTCCTCCACCACCACCATCACACTGTCATGATGTTGGGATTCCGAGGAGATCTACTACCTCCGTTGTCTGCTGGAACAAGGGAGAGGAAGGTCTTCATCGACTACCGTACGTGTGACCGACTACGGAAGCGCTGCTAGAACGTGGCGCCGAAAGGGTCGTCTACACGATCTTGAGATTGGTAAGTGATCGTCTACATCAACCACGAGAATCCGATCCCTTTAAACTCTTTGGATCTGCGAGGGTTAGTTCTCTACAAACTCGTTGCACCGATCTCGTAGATTAGATCTTGGCTTTTGTGTGTTCTTGCAGTAGATTTTTTTGTTTTACATGCAACGAACCCTACACAGATTATGTGATAATGGGGATTAATGTCAAATAGGTGACATTAATGATTTGCAAAATAGGATCTTGTAAAACAGATTTAGGACAAGTAAGTCCTCCATGAGCAGCATGATCGATAAACACATATGAGTTATGGTTTATGATTAGTAGCAATGCAACTAGGTTATTTGTACTCTAGTGCAAGTGGGAGACTGAAGTAAATGTGCCCTAGAGGCAAATAATAAAGGATTTTATTAAACACATTCCATTAGTTCATAATAGTTTATATCATGCTATAACTATATTAATAGGAAAAATTGATATAGGTGTGATATGTAAATAAACCTAGGTCCCTAGTATCTTCTATATAACTAGTTCATTGGTCAACGAATGGTCAAAGGTTTCCTGACCATGTAGGTTCTTCGGCACCTATTGACAATGGAGCTATCTCATTAGAGAATGAGATAGTGGACACCGTTTCGTAGATGATTGTTGCAACACGATCATATCACAAAGTTCACAGTTGCAATTGCCAGAAACATAGTGACTTGTTCCTCGGACCATGAGACCATATTTAATCACTGAATCCCAAGGATACTTTGATGGCACTTAACGTCACTCTGTGAAAAGGTGATCATAAGGGTGTCATTGGGTATCCGGAGGAATAGGTTGAGGCGTATGTGTTAAGAGCGGGATTTGTCTAGGGGTTCGTAGCATGGGAAACAAAAAAAATCTATCGCATGAACACACACAAGCCAAGATCTATCTACTATATTATAGCAACAAGTCGATAGAGTACTCACCCTCAAAGATTCCAAAGCGGTTAACGAGAGAAGATTCTCGTGGGTGATGTAGTCATTCACTTGCCGATCTCAAGATCATGTAGACGATCCGCAGTCGGTCACACGTTCAATACTCATTGAAGAACTTCCTCTCCCTTGTTCCAGCAGGCAGCAGAGGTTGTAGTTCTCTCCTCACAATTCCGGCAGCACGACGACGTGGTGTCGGAGTTTAGAGGGGATATCCCATAGGGTTTATGCTAAGCTGGAGCGAGTATGCTGGAGTAGAAGAGGGCCTCGGTGATCTAGGGTTTAGAGGGCGCTGAGGGGGTGGTGTGGCCGGCGGCTAGGGCAAGGGGATGCCCCAAGTCGGCGGCTTGGGAGGATCTCCTGGCGGCGGCTAGAGAGGGCTAGGTGCCTTGGTCTAGGGTTTGGTACTATGGGGCAAGGGGGCGCCCCCTCCCCTCTATTTATGAGAGGGAGGAGAGGCAAGGGTAGGGAATCCTCCCCCAACACCACTTCATGTGGCCGGCGGCAAGGGGAGGGAGGATTCCTTCCCTAGGTAGGAATCCTTCCTTCCCTCCACTTGGAAACATTGTCCCAGTTTAACTTTTTCAAACTGCCTTTTTACTTTCAAATTAGAGTTTGATTTCTCTCTTCCAAGTGCCCAACCAAGTGACCTAGGACATGATGCATTCATTCCACTTTCTCATGACACATCCATGTACCCTTCCCCCTCCGGATCGGTGACCTTCTAGACCCTTCTTGAACATTCCAGTGAAAACACCGGAATCATTCCTGAACTCTAGAATTGGACTTTCCTTATATGAATATTATTCTCCGGACCATTCCGGATCTCCTCGTGATATCCTGGATATCATCCGAGACTCCGAACAACATTAGATATTCTTACTCACATTCCATATCTACTAAACAACATTGAATCCTTAAGTGTGTCTCCCTACGGTTCGTGAATTATGCAGACATGACCGAGACCCTTCTCCGATCAATAACCAATAGAGGAATCTGGAAAATCATATGGCTCCCACATATTTATATGATTACTTCGTGATCGAATGAAACATTTACATACGATACCAATTTCCCTTTGTCTCATGATACTTTACTTATCCGAGGTCTGGTCGTCGGTATCTCTGCATACCTAGTTAAACCTCATTATCAATAAGTACTCTTTACTCGTTCATGTGATATGTGATCCCTTGTGAGCTAGTCACATGATTGCAAGCTAATTGGATGACATTCCACCAAGAGCATCCAGAGTATCTCTATCTGTCATATGGATGGACAAATCCCATTCTTGATCCATGTGCCTCAACACATACTTTCCAAACACTCAATGCCACCTTTATAACCACCCATACGAAGTGGTGTTTGATTTCATCAAAGCATCCATCCTGTGATGGTGATTAGCATGATCTCATGGCCAACGGAATTAGGTTACTATGTATCTGAAAGCTTATAGCAAACGAACTATTGAAATGACTTGATCTTTATGCTACACTTATCTATAGGAGTATGTCCATCACACCATTCTCCTAATGATATGATCTTGTTGTTAATAACATCTCAATGTTCACGATCAGGAAACCATGATCATCTATCAACCAACAATCTAGTATTAAAAAGAGGCTATACTAGGGACTCTAACAAGTTTACAAATCACACAAGTATTAATGTTTCCGGTTAATAGAATTATAGCATGAATGTAAACATTTATCATAAACACAAAGATATAATAATAACTACTTTTATTATTGCCTCTAGGGCATATCTCCAATAGTCTCCCACTTGCACTAGAGTCAACTAATCTAGATTACATGGTAATATACTGAACACCCATGGCGGTTTGGTGCTGGTCATGTTTTGCCCTCGGGAGAGGTTTAGTCAACGGAACCGCCACATTCTGATATGTGTGTACTTTGCAAATATTTATGTCACCATCTTGGACATGCTCTCGAATAGCGTGAAAATGTAGCTTGATATGCTTCTGCTTCTTGTGTGACCTTGGCTACTACGCATTGGCTATGGCGCCCAGGTTATCACAATAGATAAACATTGGGTCCAGCGCACTGGGAACTACACTGAGCTCCGTAATGAACTCCTTCATCCATATCGCATCTTGTGAAGCCTCCGAAGCAGCTATGTGTTCCGATTCAGTTGAATATCTCGCCACAACACTTTGCTTTGCACTCCTCCAACTCACTACTGCACCATTCAAAGTAAATACGTACCTAGATTGAGATTTAGAATCATCCAGATTGGTGTTCCAACTAGCATTGGTGTAACCATTAACAACGAGTTATTCATCACCTCCATCAGAAAGAACCATATCCTTAGTTCCTCTCAAGTACTTAAGGATGTTTTTGGTTGTTGTCCAATGATCCACTCCTGTATCACTTTGATATCTGCTAGTTAAACTAACAACATATGCAATGTCGAGTCTAGTACATAGCATGGCATACATGATATATCCTATGACTGAGGCATAGGGAGTCTTACTCGTCCTCTCTCTATCTTCTGCCATAACAGGACTTTGAGTTTTACTCAAGGTCGTATTGGGCAACATGGCAAGAACCCTTTCTTGCTATCTTCCATTCCAAACCTCTTTAGAACTTTGTCCAAATATGTACTCTGTGAAAGCGATATAGGTGTCTCGATCTATCTCTTTAAATCTTTATGCCTAATATGTAAGCAGCTTCACCAAGATCCTTCATTGAAAAACTATTATTCAAATAATCTTTGACACTATTAAGAAGGTCTACATCATTACCAATCAACAATATGTCGTCCACATATAGTACCAGGAATGCTACAGAGCTCCCACTCACTTTCTTGTAAATACAAGTTGATCGGGTGCTTAGGGTTTCTGCATCGGGGTGCTTTTATAGGCGAAGGGGCAAGGTCGGTGGGCGCCCGAGGGGCCCACACCATGGGCTCCCCCCTTGGTCGCACCACCACATGGTGTGGCCGCCTCGTGGCTCCACTTCATCTCCCCTTTGATCTCCGTGTCGTGTCTGGTAAAATATTGACTTTGGATTTTATCCCGTCCAATTCCGAGAATATTTCCTTACTAGATTTTCTGAAACCAAAAACAGCAGAAAATAGGCAATTGGCACTACGACATCTTTTGAACAGGTTAGTTCCAGAAAATGTATAAAAATACTTCAAAGTGTAGACAAAACATAAGAAAGTTGATACAAAACAAGCATGGAGCATCAAAAATTATAGATACGTTTACGACGTATCAAGCATCCCCAAGCTTAACTCCTAATCTTCCTCGAGTAGGCAAGTGATAAAAAGAATAATTTTTTAGGTGACATGCACCATCACAATCTTGATCAAGGTATTTGTAAAGCATTGATAAATGGAATCAAAGTACTCTAAACATGAGCATGAAAGATGTAGTTCTAACAACAAGATATAGCAACTATGTTGTAACATGAAAGGTAACACAAACTAAAGATCATGCATAACAATGCATTGAAAGACGTTTGTTTGTTTAACATATAGAAAACATAGCAAGAGTGGTATTCAGCTTGTCCTTCATGGTATAGCAAAACATAAATGCATATGACACCTTAAAAGTTCATAAGGGTGACTAGATACAAATAATTTAAGAACAAGCAATATCAAAGTTATGAATCAATCAACAAGTTTTGGGACAATGCACATTGAACTAAGAATGAAAACTATGCTCTCTTAATTGGTGCATAAAGATAGAAGATGGAGACTCAACATAAAGGTAAAAAGAAAGGCCCTTCACAGAGGGAAGTAAGGATTTGAAGTTTCATAAAGAGATTCCAAAAATTATGGTACTTTTAAGCTTTCAGCTCTCATTGCCCCTATCATAAGCATCTTGAAGTGATTAAGGTTAAAGTGAAACAAATATGAAGTATATGCTTGACATATCATAAGTTGGAAATCTCATGTCCCTTGAGTACGAGGGTCGTTCCTCGTGCTACTCAACTTTAGTTACACGCAAGTTCTTCTCATTGTAAGTATATGTGTATCATAGAGAACCGCCAACGGGGTACCCCTTGCCCCATGACACATGAGCCATCCCATATCAAAATGACAAGGCAACAGACAATGAGCATCTCAGCAATCTTTTTATTTACCATAAGTATGGTGCTTTTTTTCTTTCTTTTTTTCTTTTCTCTTTTCTTTTTCTTTTTTTTCTGAAGATACTCACTATGGTTATGCTGCAAGTTTCCACCATGATTTGGCATGGCTTAGGATAGCCGCCCAGGCGTTTCTCTAACATATATATAATACTCCATGGACTTACAAGCTCCCCTTTTATTCCACACCACTGACATCCATAAACAAAAGATCATGATATCAACTGGATAATATGTACATGTGTTGAAAGAGTTCCCCGTGACAACATGGTTCTGCTGACTCCCAACTTATAATTTGCAAGCATATAAGCAACATAGATGACACAATGGTTCAAGTTTATTAAGTGCAAGAAAGTAAAGTGTACCATCAAGTTCGTGAGAGCTTTAATCACTAATTTTCACATAACAAAAGTTTAATTTGGAAGATAGATAAAAACATGAATATACTTGGAATGGTGTAACACACCATGCATAGGAGTTTATAGTGGACTCTTTGGAATAACTTGGTTTATTGGGAGTTGGATGCTCGAGTAGAGCTCATACTCAGTACAAGTGGAGGCTAGCAAAAGATTCGGAGCAACCAACTAAGAGAGTAATAATGGCCATAATCATCTGAAGCGACAAAACATTATTAATTAAAGTATAAAGTGATAACACAAGTCAAAAACTAAATGCTCATAGAGGCTAAGGTTACCGGTTCATAGTCTTAACATGGTGTAAGCATGTGCCAAGTCAACCCAAATAAAGCATCAAAGGAGAATACCACAATATTATGCTTTTGTATGCTAAAACAACACATGATTCTTTCAAGGCACATTAAGCAATCTCAATTGTTTGGAACAAGTCATGCTACAGCAATAATCACTAAGCATATGGTCAAATAAACATCTAACATGACATGATAAAGTCTAAGCCATAGTCAAAACAACCTCCTTTTGTACCACTTAAGAAGGAAGCTTCCTACTCTTTTCCAACAACAATCGACTTATTTGAAACAACTCACAAAGATAAAAATCAATAAATATCAGTGAGCATGTATCAAAAATCCACAAATAAGAACTAAAAAGTTATAAGCAAAAATCACAAGAAAACTAAAGCTAAGCGCAGATCTAGCAAAAGAGAACACTCACATAACAATAAGAATGAAAACTAGAGTGTTCTAGACAATGAAGAGCTAGGTATGACTTCTCCAAAATAGGAGTGTTGGGGTCCGACCAATTTATTCCAGCAAACCAAACAAAAAGAAAACTAAAAACAAAAACAAAGACACTCCAAGAACAACAAATAGTGCATGAAGCAATAAAACTGAAGTGTTTTGAAAGAAAACCTGAGATTTTTATTGATGAAGAAGGGGATGCCTTGGGCATCCCCAAGATTTGATGCTTGTACCTCTTGAATATTTCTTGGGGTGACACGGTAGCATCCCCAAGCTTGAGCTTTTATCCATACTTCATCTCATCACATCATTCTTCCCCTACACTTAAAAATTTCCTCCATACAAAACATCACGCAATATTCATTACCAACATTGGTGTATTCAAGATAATAAGTGTCACATCCCAAAAATTTCCAAATTTTGAAATGTGAAAAATAAATAAGCAAAATAAACAATTGTTGAAATTTAGGGTGAGAAGAAACTTTTTGATTCCAAATGGAAACATCAAAACCTATTTTGATCAAATAAAATCCTAAAGGGATTTAAAAAGATAAACAATTAATAAATAAAGTTATAATAGTTGGAATCACTATTTTTGGATCTTTTAATAAAAAGATATGGTTTTCAAAAGCAAAGGTAGAAATATAAGTAAGGATTATTTTATAGAGCCAAATTAAATCTTGGCCAAGCTTTTGAAATAAAATATTTCTATTTATAAAAAGACTAAAGGTTTATTTAAATGAAATAATGAGGATTTATTAGTATCCAATTTTATTAAAGTAAAGGCTTTTCCATTTTAAATAAACACTAAAACTTGTTAATTTATTTTAAATAAGATTTCCAAGTGTTTTATATTTTCAAAGAAAACCTACTGAAAAGGTTTTGGGTATTATTTAGATTTCAAATAGAGTTTTTAAATAAATTATATCCTATTTGAATTAAAGACTAAGGTCTATTTATTTAATTATTAATAGATCCTAAAAAAATAAAAGTATTATTTTATTTTGGACATTGGAATATGTTGTTAAACAGAAATAAAATCAATACAAAGTTTGGTGGTGGTTTGAATTGATTTGTTGTTTGAATTATTTGTTTGAAAATCAAAACAGAAATTCAAATAGAAAAATAAAAATCTTTCTCTATAAAAAAATGAAACAAACTCAACCCACTAAGCAAGGCCCAGCAAGCCCAACTCCAGCCCAACTAACTCACCCCCCGCAGTGAACTGTTTTTCACTGAATAGCGCACCCGCTGAGCCACAGACAAGTGGACCCCATCACCCCATTCCTTCTCTCGCTGACAGACGGACCCCACGCCACCTCGTCGTCGTCTTCACCGCGACCGTTCCCCCTCGCCGTTTCCGCCTTTGATTGCGGCGATGAATTCGAGTTAATGCCTGAGTTATTCCTTGTTGTGATCACACGTACATAAACGCCCACGCCTCCTCTCTCTTTCCCCCCAAACTCCAGCCACTCTCTGCCACCGGGCTTCTCTAATTTCGAGCGCAAGCATCGCGGTCTCCGACGAGCCTCTGCACCGATTCCGGCCACACCTCACCGCCCCTCGTCCCCCACTGCACGCAGCCTTGTTTGCCAGCACCAGGCGCACCTGTCAGTGCCTCGTCGCCCGCGCGTGCCCCACAGCCTCGGCTTCGTCATCACCAGTGCACCACCGTCTTCTGTCATTTCTCCGGCGAGTTTCCCCGGTAAGCTCCGACCGCCCCAAGCTCCCCTGATGATGCTCCCATACTCCCCACGCTCGCCCGCGTCTAACCATGTGCCCCGTTTGTATTAGCTCGCTCCCAAGCATCACCCCCGTCGACAACTGAACAAGCCCGACGCTGCCACCGACTCAGGCGAGAAATCCCCTCCGTTCCTGAGCGCCCCTCGCCAAGCCGACCACACGTTGAGATTCAGCATCTCCCTTCGATCACGGTGAGCTACTTCCCTCCTTCCCTTGCGTCCTGTATTGCCGGCTCCGCCATAGCCAGAGCGTGCGCCGCCGCCAGCCGCCGCTAGCGCCGCCCAACCATGGTCAGAGGCACAGTGCCCATTAGATCTTGATCTTACGGCTAGGATTAGAATTAAACGAAAGGGTATGTTTTCATCAAAGCCGTGTGTTTTAAATTAGATCCAACGATCCTCCGTGCGTGATCCGCACGAAGCGGTACCATCCAATAGAAACACGCCGCGTGGCACTGGATTCGATTTAAAAACAGAAAATGTTCTATTAGAATTGCAAACTTGTAAAATTCATAACTTTAATTCTACACGTCCAAATTTTGCAAATTTTATATCAATGGAATCAGCAAGACAAATCCTACCCAATCATGCATTTTTTTAATGTTTTGCTTCTGGAAAATTGGTTGAATTTGCAGAAACTTGTGTAGGCTTATTTTGAATATAAAAATTGTTCTAGATATATTTTTGAGGTGAAATCTTTGCAAAATGGTTTGTTTTGAACCTACTGATCCATGGGAACCAACTTATGGATTTAAAAATGTACTTGGTGAAGCAAAAGAATAAATAATTGAATTAGCTCATTCTTAGTCAAATAAAAATATTTTTTTTTGGTTTAGAATTGAATTTTGAGTAAAACTTTTGGAAAATGTTTTGATTCAAACCTTCTGTGTAAGGTTCCCAACCTATAATAAGGTATATATCCCTGTGTTTACAATGCTAGTCCCTGGATCAATAGCTAGCATCCACAGTTAAGATGTAATATCAAGAAACAGAGGTCATATTACAACTTTATAACCAGGAATAAAATAATTTATTACATCTTACATAGCTCATTTGGCAATCTCATTACAATGCAGCAGAATATAACAATAGCATGGGGTCCTTCATCTTCAAAGTGCCACAGGCAGTCATGTTGGTTGTAGACTTGTAATCCTAATCAATAAACTTCACTAACATCAAACAAATCTGCAACATAAGAAGTTACAGCTACAAGGGTCAATACATTTGAATTGTATTGGCAAGTGATACTATGGTAGTATAGTGGAGTATATCATCTATATGCATTTGGATAAGTGGAGCTTAGGCTTGCTTTGCTCAAAATAGATTTTCCTTATTATTTGAAAACACTAAGTTTTTGCTTGACAAAATGTAATAACCTAGATTTTTAGTTAATGATTAAATTCTAGTTAAGTGATATTTGATCCATGAATATTTCGATTGGCTAATCTCAAATGTTTAGCCTTGTTGTTTATTTGTGCATGTAATATAAAATTAAGGAGCTAATCATTTTGGCTAGATAAATTTATTTGTTTGGGCATGATCACTAGTAGTATTGGTAATGCATCCATCGATGGAGTTTAGCATAATATCATGCATGCATGCACTAAAGCTGTATGAGTGGTAGTGGTAGTAGTACTACAAGACTAGTACAAGATATTTTAGAAGATGCAACGTGGCCTTGTTCTAATGGACATACATGTCTTGTTGGCAGAGTGCATGCGAGCCTTGTTTCTTGCGTGGAGTTCTGCATGTTACTTAGCCTATAAACCTCTCGCACGTGCACCCCTAACTCAGCAATGCCTTGATATTTTTCATCAGCTACCGATCGATGGCGGCAACGTGGCCGTGATATTTTGAGGCTTAGGCGGTTCCTTGTCCTATAAATAGGCCCAGTCTTGCCGTGTCTCGCACCACACACACACACTACATCGATTAGTTAGGTCCAGGTAGTGAGAGCTATTGAGCAAGAGAGCTAGCTGATAAAGAGAGTGTTTGAACAGAGAGAGAGATCGACCAAGAATATGCATACGAGGAAGTAGAATCTAGCGGGAGGTGCTGCCGAAGTATTGATTCATCGTAGTGGATAGGTGATCTGCCTGCGTATTTAGATGTATGTATTTTGGACGAGGAGCGTAGACAGAGGCACTGGTGAATTTTATAGGAGACGCTGTTGAAGTTTGGAGAATAGCATTATACTGCCGTGGTTCATTTAATCTTGGTTTTCTCATGGGGGATATATTGATCTTGTTTATATTTCATGAAGACGTATTTCTGTTACAGGCAAGCTTCTTATACAACTCTCGTATATTTTGTAAAGTACATTTTATTATTAAAACTATGATATAATATTTGAGATATGAGAGTTGTGCATATTCCTTTGAAATACTTATGGCTGATGCGCTGACGTTGTGATACGGTGATGGATCCGTTTGGAGCCACCGATATGAACCGGGCATTTAGCATGAATATGGATCTTGGGAATGGCATGAAAATTAATATGAATATTTTCTGAATTAAAACTTGGTGCTACGAAGGTAATTGTATTGTATCGGTCACAGTCCAGGTATGGGACTGGCTGAGTTCTCCGCTGGGGACGGCCCTGAAAAGGAACGTGTCGGTGATGGATCCGTTGGAGCGACCGGCATAAGTAAATTCAGGTGTCCGGGTTCTAGTGGGTAAAAGAGCTCTGCTCTTCTAGCGCCTGTGTGGTGCTAGTCGAGGCTGTCGACGTCGGAGTACTCCTCTGCAGAGTGTAAAAGCGTTAATATTAACCCCTGTGACTCTCCGGCTTGGGAATGCTTACTTTCATGTGTGGCACCATGCTTTTTTTAATCTGCTTAACAAGTTCATTCATCTGTTTTTGAAAAGGAAAGTCTATTTTACAATTTATATGATTGTGTATATGATTAGTTTGTTGAGTACTTGTCGTACTCACTTTTGTTCCCTAATGTTTTTTGATGCAGTCGAGACTAACATGCGGGAGTTGTCATCGTTTCGAGGAATAGGCCGGATCGGTGGGCGGGAAGCGAATTAGATAACATAGTTGTATACTTGTGTAAATGTAAAATAATCTTGTAATAAAGGTAGTTTTTGGGCTTCTCTTGATCCACTGTGCCAGCTTATAGCTGTTCTTTTAGCCTTGCCGGTATATAGACCTCCCGGTCTATATGTGCGCGGCGACTGTCATTTCTCCCGGGGCCGGTCTCGGGGCGTGACAGTTAAAGTGGTATCAGAGCTCTAGATCTTGGTTTAGGATACGACGGGCAAAATGGGTAGATCATTAGATAGTTTCCCAATTAACCATTGTTGTTTGTATTGTTTTTTTGGAGTAGTATGCAAATATATTTGTTAAGTTACTGATTTGTTTGCATGATCAAATCTCCTGTGTTAGTAATGATTGTTTAGATAAAATCTTGCATGCAAAGTTTTAAAGATCTATAAGTTATTTTAGTGATGAATTTCGGGGACGAAATTCTAATAAGATGGGAAGGATGTAATAACCTAGATTTTTAGTTAATGATTAAATTCTAGTTAAGTGATATTTGATCCATGAATATTTCGATTAGCTAATCTCAAATGTTTAGCCTTGTTGTTTATTTGTGCATGTAATATAAAATTAAGGAGCTAATCATTCTGGCTAGATAAATTTATTTGTTTGGACATGATCACTAGTAGTATTGGTAATGCATCCATCGATGGAGTTTAGCATAATATCATGCATGCATGCACTGAAGCTGTATGAGTGGTAGTGTAGTAGTACTACAAGACTAGTACAAGATATTTTAGAAGATGCAACGTGGCCTTGTTCTAATGGACATACATGTCTTGTTGACAGAGTGCATGCGAGCCTTGTTTCTTGCGTGGAGTTCTGCATGTTACTTAGCCTATAAACCTCTCGCACGTGCACCCCTAACTCAGCAATGCCTTGATATTTTTCATCAGCTACCGATCGATGGCGGCAACGTGGCCGTGATATTTTGAGGCTTAGGCGGTTCCTTGTCCTATAAATAGGCCCAGTCTTGCCGTGTCTCACACCACACACACACTACATCGATTAGTTAGGTCCAGGTAGTGAGAGCTATTGAGCAAGAGAGCTAGCTGATAAAGAGAGTGTTTGAACAGAGAGAGAGATCGACCAAGAATATGCATACGAGGAAGTAGAATCTAGCGGGAGGTGCTGCCGAAGTATTGATTCATCGTAGTGGATAGGCGATCTGCCTGCGTATTTAGATGTATGTATTTTGGACGAGGAGCGTAGACAGAGGCACCGGTGAATTTTATAGGAGACGCTGTTGAAGTTTGGAGAATAGCATTATACTGTCGTGGTTCATTTAATCTTGGTTTTCTCATGGGGGATATATTGATCTTGTTTATATTTCATGAAGACGTATTTCTGTTACAGGCAAGCTTCTTATACAACTCTCGTATATTTTGTAAAGTACATTTTATTATTAAAACTATGATATAATATTTGAGATATGAGAGTTGTGGATATTCCTTTGAAATACTTATGGCTGATGCGCTGGCGTTGTGATACGGTGATGGATCCGTTTGGATCCACCGATATGAACCGGGCATTTAGCATGAATATGGATCTTGGGAATGGCATGAAAATTAATATGAATATTTTCTGAATTAAAACTTGGTGCTACGAAGGTAATCGTATTGTATCGGTCACAGTCCAGGTATGGGACTGGCTGAGTTCTCCGCTGGGGACGGCCCTGAAACGGAACGTGTCGGTGATGGATCCATTGGAGCGACCGGCATAAGTAAATTCAGGTGTCCGGGTTCTAGTGGGTAAAAGAGCTCTGCTCTTCTAGCGCCTGTGTGGTGCTAGTCGAGGCTGTCGACGTCGGAGTACTCCTCTGCAGAGTGTAAAAGCGTTAATATTAACCCCTGTGACTCCCCGGCTTGGGAATGCTTACTTTCATGTGTGGCACCATGCTTTTTTTAATCTGCTTAACAAGTTCATTCATCTGTTTTTGAAAAGGAAAGTCTATTTTACAATTTATATGATTGTGTATATGATTAGTTTGTTGAGTACTTGTCGTACTCACTCTTGTTCCCTAATGTTTTTTGATGCAGTCGAGACTAACACGCGGGAGTTGTCATCGTTTCGAGGAATAGGCCGGATCGGTGGGCGGGAAGCGAATTAGATAACATAGTTGTATACTTGTGTAAATGTAAAATAATCTTGTAATAAAGGTAGTTTTTGGGCTTCTCTTGATCCACTGTGCCAGCTTATAGTTGTCCTATTAGCCTTGCCGGTATATAGACCTCCCGGTCTATATGCGCGCGGCGACTGTCATTTCTCCCGGGGCCGGTCTCGGGGCGTGACACAAAAACACCCAAGGAATCTCCAATAGAAATTGGTGATCCTTCAACCTTGTTCAACCACAAGTTTTTAACTTAGAAATTGGGATGAGGAGATTCTTGATAGCTTTCATGTCTTGATGCTCAAATTTTCCTTTACCAGGGACATGGCTAAGTACTTAGATTTTACACTCTGCAGAGGTAGTGCACTTTCCCACAAGACTTGGTTTCACCAAGACAAGATCTTTCAGAAGCCTTCCCTTAGACCAGAATGGACGCGCTCCAACCTATCAATCCCCTACCACCAACTGTCCATTTGGCTAAGTTATTGCAACCTATATGATCCAGGCAGAGCCCATAATGCCATGTGGCTGCACTTGAAGCTTCTCAACATTTGACATCTCAAATATCTTTATTCCTGGGTGGCAAACCACAAGTGAGATACACTAGGGTAGTCCATAAATATGGGCCCTATGTAACCACTCAACATAACCCATTCACAACCATTCCACCCAGGTGATTCATTCACATAGTTGTTTTATTATACAAAACACAAGTCATAGACTTAGAAATATTTCATAGCATGAATATAATACACCCTTGTTTTCTACTAGCTAGGCTAAGCATGATAGTAGTAGGAATCTTAACTTAGGGAAAATTCTACTAAGGTTTCATCTACTAGGATTTCCCATGGCATAGTTATACTTAGCAAAAATTCCATGCAAGTCCTACTTAGAAATATCACTAATGCATAGGACAAAGTATGAAGCATCACTTGCCTTTTTGGTAGAGAATATAGGTTCACTCCTTGATCTTTGCAATGTTCACACACTTCAAATCACTACAATTCAATCAAGCAAGCAATATTTCAATCTAACCATTCAAGCAATTCATCACATAAAATGATAGAAACAAAACAATGCATGCAAACATGCAAAAGATTTTTTTATTTGTAAAAGTGGTTCCTAATGGGTCATAAGCATTTGAAAACACCTAATGGTCATTTTATAAAGTGGCAAAACCATTTGCAAAAGATTTTACTTCATAAACCATTTTTAAACCAAGTCATTATTTTATGTGGTTGAAAATGTCTTTAGTAAAGTAGTAATTTTTATAGTGTTCACCAAAATACATCTTTAAATCATAAAACTTGGTGCTTGGGGTTAGAGAGTTTAAATCAAAAACATTTCCCAAAGGTTTTCCTCCAAAAGCATTTTTAATAATCAAACATTATTTTTATTTGACTAGAAATGGTTTAAATCAAAGATTTATTCTTTTGCTTCACCAAATATATTTTTGAAACCACCAATTGATTCCTATGATCAGTAGGTTCAAAAAAAACCATTTGCCAAAGGTTTTATTTCAAAAATCATTTTAGAACAAATTTTATATTCTAAATATGCCTACACAAGTTTCTGCAAAAACAATCAATTTAACAGAAGCTTTTTACTAAACAAAGTGCATGGTCAGAAAGTACTTGTCTTGCTGATTCCATTGATATAAAATTTGCAAAATTTGGATGTGTGGTTTGAAAGTTATGAATTTTTCAAAATTGATCATCTAATAGGAAAGTTTCTGTCTAATTAATCAAACGTTGGCCACGTGGCATGATTTCACTGGCTGGTACCGATTCGGTTGGATCGACAGATGCGAGCCGTTGGATCTAAGTGACATCGCACGGCTTAGAGGCATTACTTACCCCTTCGGGTTAGTTCTAATCTTAGTCATCAGATCAAGATCCTACGGACCTAATCGCTTTGACCATTAAGCAGCAGCGCTGGCGGCGACGACTGGCGGCGGAGCGGCCTAGCGGTGGCGTTGTCGGCGATGCAGGAAGCGAGAGAGGGTGGGGAGAAGCTCACCAGGTTCGCGTGGTCATGGTGATGCTCAAGGTGCTCGCGAGAAGGCAAGGGGCGCACGGTGGTGGCGCGGATTCCTCGCCAGAGTTGTGCTGCGCCTCGGGCTCGTTTGTTCATCGACGGGGGCGAGTATACGGTTCACTCCAAACCAAACAAGCAACGCCATTAGGTTCGCGAGAGAGAGGCGAATACGGGAGTATCAGCCAGAGGGAAAGGGGCGGCTAGGAATTACCAGGAGGTTTCACCGGAGAGGTAGCAGACGACGACGGCGGGCAATGATCGTCCTTGCCGACGCTCTGAGGCGAGCGCGGCCGAACTGAGGCCACTAGGAGGTGCGCCAGGGTATGTGGAGCACGTGTGTGTGGTCGAGGGGGCGAGGGGCGATGGCGAGTGGCCGGAATTGACGCCGGAGTCCGACGGAGCAGAGGGCGGTGTAGGGGGAATTGGGGACAGCCTGGGAGCTCCGGTGGGGCGACAACTGGGGGAAAGAGAGAGGGGACGCAGGCGATTAAGAAGGCATGGTCACAGGATGGTTTTACTGCGGCGTTAACGTGAATTAAGCCGAGCTTTAATCGACTGCAACGGCCGGCGAAGTGAGGGGCGGGGTCAGCGGGGTGAGGAAGATGATGATGTGGCGTGGGGTCGAGACGTCAGCGAGAGAGAGAGAGAGTGAAGGAGTGGGGCCTACGCATCGGTGACTGAGCGGGTTCTGTCTTCGGTGAGGAAAACGTTTCGGGGGAGAGGGAGAGGTGGGCTGCGAGTGGGCTTAGTGGGGTGGGCTAGCCAGATTCATTTTTTTTATCTGAATGCTTTCCCTTTTTCTTTTCTAATATTCTGTTTTGATTTTTATTAATCAATTCAAACACTCATTTGAATTCAAACCTATGCCAAATTTTGTGAATAATCAAACACTGATTAGAAATACATTCTGAAGTCATAATTAGAATAAATCTTCTATTCTTTTTAGGGTCTTTTAATTATTTAAAATAGGCTCTAGTTTTAATTAAATAAGATTTAGTAATATTTTTCAATCTCCATTTGAATTCAAATCACCACCAAACTTTTGGTGAATTTTAATTCTGTTTATCAACATATTTCAAAAGTCCAAAATAAAATAATACTTTTATTCTTTTAGGATCTATTAATAATTAAATAAATAGACCATAGTCTTTAATTCAAATAGGTTTTAATTTATTTTAAAAACTCATTTTGAAAACTAAATAATACCAAAATATTTTCAGTAGGTTTCATTTGAAAAACTAAAACACTTGGAAATCTTAAAAACAAGTTTTAGTGTTTATTTAAAATGGAAAAGCCTTTACTTTAATAAAAATGGATATTAACAAATACTCATTATTTTATTTAAATAAACCTTTATTCTTTTTTTACAAATAAAAATAATTTATTTCCAAAGTTTGGCCAAGATTTAATTTGGCTCTATAAAATAATCCTTATTTATATTTCTACTTTTGCTTTACAAAAACCATATCTTTTTATTAAAAGATTCAAAAATAGTGATTCCAACTATTATAACTTTATTTATTATTTGTTTATCTTTTTAAATCCCTTTAGGATTTTATTTGATCAAAATAGGTTTTGATATTTCCTATTGGAATCAAAAGTTTCTTCTCACCCTAAATTTCAACAATTATTTATTTTGTTTATTTATTTTTCACATTTCAAAATTTGAAAATTTTGGGATGTGACATTGTGACCCTAAACACCAAGTTTTGTGAATTAAAAACTTATTTGGTGAACCCTTTAAAGATTATTTCTTTGCTAAAAGCATTTTCAACCACATAAAATATTGATTTGATTTAAAAATGGTTTATGAGATAAAACCTCTTGCAAATGGTTTTACCACTTTAGTAAATGACCACTTTGAGCTTTAAAATGTTTAGAGCCTAGTAGAAACCACTTTTGCAAATAAAACTATCTTTTGCATGCTTGCATGCATGACTTAGCTCGCTCCCAGGCATCGCCCCCGTCGACAACTGAACAAGCCCGACGCCGCCACCGACTTCGGCGAGAAATCCCCTCCGTTCCTGAGCGCCCCTCGCCAAGCCGACCACACGTTGAGCTTCAGCATCTCCCTGCGAGCACGGTGAGATACTTCCCTCCTTCCCTTGAGTCCTGTATCGCCGGCTCCGCCATAGCCAGAGCGTGCGCCGCCGCCAGCCGCCGCTAGCGCCGCCCAACCATGGTCAGAGGCACAGTGCCCGTTAGATCTTGATCTTATGGCTAGGATTAGAATTAAACGAAAGGGTATGTTTTCATCAGAGCCGTGCGTTTTAAATTAGATCCAACTATCCTCAGTGCGTGATCCGCATGAAGCGGTACCATCCAATAGAAACACGCCGCGTGGCACTGGATTCGATTTAAAAACAGAAAATGTTCTATTAGAATTGCAAACTTGTAAAATTCATAACTTTAATTCTACACGTCCAAATTTTGCAAATTTTATATCAATGGAATCAGCAAGACAAATCCTACCCACTCATGCATTTTGTTTAATGTTTTGATTCTACAAAATTGGTTGAATTTGCAGAAACTTGTGTAGGCTTATTTTGAATATAAAAATTGTTCTAGATATATTTTTGAGGTGAAATCTTTGCAAAATGGTTTGTTTTGAACCTACTGATCCATGGGAACCAACTTATGGATTTAAAAATGTACTTGGTGAAGAAAAAGAATAAATAATTGAATTAGCTCATTCTTAGTCAAATAAAAATATTGTATTTTTTTGGTTTAGAATTGAATTTTGAGTAAAACTTTTGGGAAATGTTTTGATTCAAACCTTATGACCCTAAACACCAAGTTTTGTGAATTAAAAACTTATTTGGTGAACCCTTTAAAGATTATTGCTTTGCTAAAAGCATTTTCAACCACATAAAATATTGATTTGATTTAAAAATGGTTTATGAGATAAAACCTCTTGCAAATGGTTTTACCACTTTAGTAAATGACCACTTTGAGCTTTAAAATTTTTAGAGCCTAGTAGAAACCACTTTTGCAAATAAAACTATCTTTTGCATGCTTGCATGCATGACTTTGTTTCTATTATTTTATGTGTGATAAATTGTATGAATATTGGTTTGAAAATGTGTTTTGCTTGATTGATTTGTAGTGAAATTAGAAGAGCGTGATATTAGCAAGATCAAGAAGTGAACCAACATTCTCTACTAAAAAGGCAAGTGACACTATCATCCATGTCCTACTATTTTCATTACACTTAGTGGATTTTTGTAACATGCATGATAAAGATTACTATATTTTATGCTATGCTAAATCCTAATAGTATATCCTTATATCTTCCTTAGTGAAAACATTGTAGTTGTAGTAAGCTTAGCCCTGCTATATATTTGGGATGGGATACATGATATGAATATATGAAGTGTTGGGAAGATATATGTTTTATATAATAAAACAAGTACTCAATGAACCACCTGGGTGGACAAGGATACTCAAGATTGTACAAGGTGGCAACAAAAGGAACCATGTTTTTATGGCTATCTCTTTTTGTATGTGCATTAGAAGAAAACAACCCAGGGGCTTAGAGATTGAACATGTTTCTCGTACAGTGGCTTCCGTGTACAGCCACATGCTAAATGGGCTCTGGCTTAGTCAACTACATAGTGGAAGACCCATGCATTGGCATCTTTAGGTTAACTAGAATTGTGTAAGGGAAATTTAACCCTACATTGGTGCCTGGTTGACAAGCTAGCATTGTGTATTGGGAGGACTTCTATGGAAAGACTTTGTCACATTCTCGATCTGCCAGTACTCCATTTTGGTGAGTACTTATCCAGCGGCCACTGGTGGCATCAAGACGAGATTGTGTCATGTGGGTAAAGTGTACAACTTCTACAGAATATCAAATTCTAAGTACTTAGTCGTGTCCCCGGTTATGGACAACAACTGAGCAACTAAGGCCTGAAGCTATGGAAGATCTCGACATTCCAATTTCTCAAAGTAAAACTTGATGGTGACAACAAGGGATTTTAAGCACTTGGAGTTTTCCAAGGAGTTCAGAAAGATTTGACAAAAGATCAAAACTATTTTGAAAATATAGGATAAAACTATATTGCTTTCTGCAAATGAGCCTAAACCCTACTTAGCCAAATATGCATGTAATGATAGGATCCACTTAATTCTACATAGTAGTGAAACTTGCCAATACAATTCAAATGTATTGACCCTTGTGGCTGCAACTTATTATGTTGCGGGTTTGTTTGATGCTAAGTGTGTTGATTAGGATTACAAGTCTACAACCAACATGATTGCCTGTGGCACTTTGAAGATGAAGGACCCCATGCTTTATAGATATTCTGCTGCAATGTAATGTAATAGCCAAATGAGCTATGTAAGATGTAATGAATTATTTCATTCCTGGTTATAAAGTTGTATTATGACCTTTGTTTCTTGATATTACATCTTAACTGTGGATGCTAGCTATTGATCCAGGGACCAGCATTGTAAACACAGGGATCTCTACCTTATTAAAGGTTGGGAACCTTACAGATGGTATCAGAGCACTGTGTTGCCTGTAGGATTGTAACCCTAGGATTGGACATAACCCCTTAGAAAAATAGGAGTTGTATTTGTTCCAAAACTTATTTACAAACAATCTTGTAAACTCTTTCCTCAACCTTTTTGATTTTTATTCTATATCTCTTCCTTTTTAACTTGAAGGATAAAGCCTCCACCATGACCAATGACTTCAACTTTAATCTCACCAAGTATTTCACTAAGGACTACAAATGAGAACCAAGAGACATTAGATTGCCTACCAAAACATTCATATCATGTTAAGTGTATGATCATATCGATCTATGAGGAATGACCATACCAGGTTAATCATTTTAAGAAAATTTGTTGTTTCCTTCAACTCATGAGTTAAGCTCATAAGTTGTTAAGTGGATAGTTGCTTGTTGATTGATTGTTTGATTGAACTTGGTTGTTTTGAGTGGTGTGTTAGAACTTCCTTATGCCTATCTGTCATTACTTATCCCTATCAAACCAACAGATGCCTCCCCGTTGTGCCAAACCCAACCAAAACAACAACAATATCACTCCTGAGATGCAGCAGATGATGACATCTCAGACACAACTGATGCAGGAGATGACCACATTCATACAGAATCAGAACAACAACAACAACAACAACAACAACAACAACAACAACAACAACAACAACAACAACAACAACAACAACAACAACAACAACAACAACAACAACAACAACAACAACAACAACAACAACAACAACAACAACAACAACAACAACAACAACAACAACAACAACAACAACAACAACAACAACAACAACAACAACAACAACAACAACAACAACAACAACAACAACAACAACAACAACAACAACAACAGCAACAACAGCAGCAGCAACAACAGCAGCAACAGCAGCAGCAACAACAACAACAGCAACAGCAACAACAACAACAACAACAACAACAACAACAACAACAACAACAACAACAACAACAACAACAACAACAACAACAACAACAACAACAACAACAACAACAACAACAACAACAACAACAACAACAACAACAACAACAACAACAACAACAACAACAACAACAACAACAACAACAACAACAACAACAACAACAACAACAACAACAACAATCCTCCAGCACATGATATGCTCACCAAGTTTCTAAAGCTAAGGCCTGCAAGGTTCTCTGGAACAACTGACCCAATGGTAGCCGATGATTGGTTACGTTCAGTGAATAAGGACTTAGTGACTGTTGGCTGCACCGATGAAGAAAAAGTTAGGTTTGCAGCATTCCTACTTGAAGGACCAGCAGCAACATGGTGGGACAACTTTCAGATCACCACTCCCCTTGAGGATGTGACTTGGGCTATTTTTGAGGATAGTTTTCGTACAACTCACATCTCACCTGGAGTGATGTACTTGAAGAAAAAGGAATTCCACAATCTGAAACAGCGTCACCTCAGTGTGGCTGAGTATATTGAAGAATTCAACAATCTGGCACGCTATGCACCGGTTGAAGTTGATACAGATGCTAAAAGGAAAGAGAAATTCCTCGAAGGACTTAATGATGAGTTGAACCTGCAGCTAGCTGTTGGCTATGTCCCAACTTATCAATCACTCTGTGACAAAGCCACCATTTTGGAAAACAAGATGAATCAAGTTGAGAACAGAAAGAGGAAGCATAAACTCAAGAATCACTCAGGATCATCAAAAAAGAAGCATTCATTCAAAAAGAGCAATGAAGATTCTGAACCACATCAGCATCACCACAACAACAATGGAAGTGATAATAATGGAAATGATACTGACAATGGAGATGACCTTGGTCAGAACCAACATGACACTTTCAGGAAGAAAGATATTAGCCAGTTGCAGTGCTATAATTGTAAGGAGCTTGGACACTATGCATCAGACTGTCCTGAGAAGAACAAGAAAAAGGATGCTAGAAGATCCAATGGAAATGACTCCAATGTGACCCAGAAAGGACATGTGAACCACATTGACATGGATGGAAACTTTGAAGAGATAGAAGAAGTGGATGTCAGGAACTAGTTAACTCAGAAGAGATAGAAGAAGTGGATGTCAGGAACTAGTTAACTCAGAAGAGTCAAATAAGGATTCCTTGTCTGGATATCAAGTGTTGAACCCATAGTCAAGTGAACCATCAATGTAACCCTATGAGACTTTATTTTAAGGGTGGTAGTGCCCTAGTTGCCTTGAAGCCAACTTGTAACCTCTAGCCTTCCCAAATCTCGGGACGAGATTTCTTTTAAGGGTGGTAGTCTGTCACATCCCAAAATTTTCCAAATTTTGAAATGTGAAAAATAAATAAACAAAATAAACAATTGTTGAAATTTAGGGTGAGAAGAAACTTTTTGATTCCAAATGGAAACATCAAAACCTATTTTGATCAAATAAAATCCTAAAGGGATTTAAAAAGATAAACAATTAATAAATAAAGTTATAATAGTTGGAATCACTATTTTTGGATCTTTTAATAAAAAGATATGGTTTTCAAAAGCAAAGGTAGAAATATAAGTAAGGATTATTTTATAGAGCCAAATTAAATCTTGGCCAAGCATTTGAAATAAAATATTTCTATTAGATAAAAAGAGTAAACTTTTATTTAAATGAAATAATGAGGATTTATTAGTATCCAATTTTATTAAAGTAAAGGCTTTTCCATTTTAAATAAACACTAAAACTTGTTAATTTATTTTAAATAAGATTTCCAAGTGTTTTATATTTTAAAAGAAAACATACTGAAAAGGTTTTGGGTATTATTTAGATTTCAAATAGAGTTTTTAAATAAATTATATCCTATTTGAATTAAAGACTAAGGTCTATTTATTTAATTATTAATAGATCCTAAAATAATAAAAGTATTATTTTATTTTGGACATTGGAATATGTTGTTAAACAGAAATAAAATCAATACAAAGTTTGGTGGTGGTTTGAATTGATTTTTTGTTTGAATTACTTGTTTGAAAATCAAAACAGAAATTCAAATAGAAAAAGAAAAATCTTTCTGTGTAAAAAAAATGAAACAAACTCAACCCACTAAGCAAGGCCCAGCAAGCCCAACTAACTCACCCCCCCCCCACAGTGAACTGTTTTTCACTGAATAGCGCACCCGCTGAGTCACAGACAAGTGGACCCCATCACCCCATTCCTTCTCTCGCTGACAGACGGACCCCATGCCACCTCATCGTCGTCTTCACCGCAACCGTTCCCCCTCGCTGTTGCTGCCTTTGATTGCGGCGATGAATTCGAGTTAATGCCTGAGTTATTCCTCGTTGTGATCACGCGTACATAAACGCCCACGCCTCCTCTCTCTTTCCCCCCAAACTCCAGCCACTCTCTGCCACCGGGCTTCTCTAATTTCGAGCCCAAGCATCGCCGTCTCCGACGAGCCTCTGCACCGATTCCGGCGACACCTCGCCGCCCCTCGTCTCCCACTGCACGCAACCTTGTTCGCCAGCACCAGGCGCACATGTCAGTGCCTCGCACTCGCCTGCGCGTGCCCCACAGCCTCGGCTTCGTCATCACCAGTGCGCCACTGTCTTCTGTCATTTCTCCGGCGAGTTTCCCCGGTAAGCTCCGACTGCCCCAAGCTCCCCTGATGATGCTCCCATACTCCCTACGCTCGCTCGCGTCTAACCATGTGCCCCGTTTATCTTAGCTCGCTCCCAAGCATCGCCCCCGTCGACAACTGAACAAGCCCGACGCCGCCACCGACTCCGGCGAGAAATCCCCTCCATTCCTGAGCGCCCTCGCCAAGCCGACCACACGTTGAGCTTCAGCATCTCCCAGCGAGCACGGTGAGCTACTTCCCTCCTTCGCTTGCGTCCTGTATCGCCGGCTCCACCGTAGCCGGAGCGTGCGCCGCCGCTAGCGCCGTCCAACCATGGTCAGAGGCACAGTGCCCGTTAGATCTTGATCTTACTGCTAGGATTAGAATTAAACGAAAGGGTATGTTTTCATCAGAGCCGTGCGTTTTAAATTAGATCCAACTATCCTCAGTGCGTGATCCGCACGAAGCGGTACCATCCAATAGAAACACGCAGCATGGCACTGGATTCGATTTAAAAACAGAAAATGTTCTATTAGAATTGCAAACTTGTAAAATTCATAACTTTAATTCTACACGTCCAAATTTTGCAAATTTTATATCAATGGAATCAGCAAGACAAATCCTACCCACTCATGCATTTTGTTTAATGTTTTGATTCTACAAAATTGGTTGAATTTGCAGAAACTTGTGTAGGCTTATTTTGAATATAAAAATTGTTCTAGATATATTTTTGAGGTGAAATCTTTGCAAAATGGTTTGTTTTGAACCTACTGATCCATGGGAACCAACTTATGGATTTAAAAATGTACTTGGTGAAGAAAAAGAATAAATAATTGAATTAGCTCATTCTTAGTCAAATAAAAATATTGTATTTTTTTGGTTTAGAATTGAATTTTGAGTAAAACTTTTGGGAAATGTTTTGATTCAAACCTTCTGACCCTAAACACCAAGTTTTGTGAATTAAAAACTTATTTGGTGAACCCTTTAAAGATTATTGCTTTGCTAAAAGCATTTTCAACCACATAAAATATTGATTTGATTTTAAAATGGTTTATGAGATAAAACCTCTTGCAAATGGTTTTACCACTTTAGTAAATGACCACTTTGAGCTTTAAAATTTTTAGAGCCTAGTAGAAACCACTTTTGCAAATAAAACTATCTTTTGCATGCTTGCATGCATGACTTTGTTTCTATTATTTTATGTGTGATAAATTGTTTGAATATTGGTTTGAAAATGTGTTTTGCTTGATTGATTTGTAGTGAAATTAGAAGAGTGTGATATTAGCAAGATCAAGAAGTGAACCAACATTCTCTACTAAAAAGGCAAGTGACACTATCATCCATGTCCTACTATTTTCATTACACTTAGTGGATTTTTGTAACATGCATGATAAAGATTACTATATTTTATGCTATGCTAAATCCTAATAGTATATCCTTATATCTTCCTTAGTGAAAACATTGTAGTTGTAGTAAGCTTAGCCCTGCTATATATTTGGGATGGGATACATGATATGAATATATGAAGTGTTGGGAAGATATATTTGGGATGGAATACTTAATGATTGAACATGTTTCTCGTACAGTGGCTTCCGTGTACAGCCACATGCTAAATGGGCTCTGGCTTAGTCAACTACATAGTGGAAGACCCATGCATTGGCATCTTCAGGTTAACTAGAATTGTGTAAGGCAAATTTAACCCTACATTGGTGCCTGGTTGACAAGATAGCATTGTGTATTGGGAGGACTTCTATGGAAAGACTTTGTCACATTCTCGATCTGCCAGTACTCCATTTTGGTGAGTACTTATCCAGCGGCCACTGGTGGCATCAAGACGAGATTGTGTCATGTGGGTAAAGTGTACAACTTCTTCAGAATATCAAATTCTAAGTACTTAGTTGTGTCGCCGGTTATGGACAACAACTGAGCAACTAAGGCCTGAAGCTATGGAAGATCTCGACATTCCAATTTCTCAAAGTAAAACTTGATGGTGACAACAAGGGATTTGAAGCACTTGGAGTTTTCCAAGGAGTTCAGAAAGATTTGACAAAAGATCAAAACTATTTTGAAAATATAGGACAAAACTATATTTCTTTCTACAAATGAGCCTAAACCCTACTTAGCCAAATATGCATGTAATGATAGGATCCACTTAATTCTACATAGTAGTGAAACTTGCCAATACAATTCAAATGTATTGACCCTTGTGGCTGCAACTTATTATGTTGCAGGTTTGTTTGATGTTATGTGTGTTGATTAGGATTACAAGTCTACAACCAACATGATTGCCTGTGGCACTTTGAAGATGAAGGACCCCATGCTTTATAGATATTCTGCTGCAATGTAATGTAATAGCCAAATGAGCTATGTAAGATATTATGAATTATTTCATTCCTGGTTATAAAGTTGTATTATGACCTTTGTTTCTTGATATTACATCTTAATTGTGGATGCTAGCTATTGATCCAGGGACTAGCATTGTAAACACAGGGATCTCTACATTATTAAAGGTTGGGAACCTTACAATAAGTCTTTGGGTTTAGTTTCAACTCAAGTAAAACTTCCATTAAAACACAAGATACTGTAGCAACTCCTTTTAAAATCTCAAGTGATCAAAGAGAACTCAAAAGAAACCGATATGAGGCAAATGCAAATAATTGCAGAAATCTGTCAAAATAGACCAGCAGGTAAAGACTGATTTTTTCGAAAATCTTCTGTTGCTCAAATAGAAAAGTGCAAAACTAACAAAAGTTAGATAATAACCTGGGGCATACGCACAAACAATTACAGATCAATCTGACGTAATATACTTTTCCATGATTTTTTATAGTGAAGCACATAAATCTGTTTCGGGACAACTACTTCCCCAAATCTTAGTTCTCTCTCACTAGATGTTATTCTTGGTACAAAAACCACACAAAAAGGATAAGAAGAGGTTATTACAAAACCAATAACTTCCAAGACACAAAAAAAAACTTACTGAAAATAAAAATTGGGTTATCTCCCAAGAGTACTTTTCTTTAACGCCTTTAAGTTAGGCATGGAAAGCAAGAATCACGTATTTTCGAATGAAGAAGCATTAACATCAAATTTTGTTTTAATAAGAGAGTAAAATGGTTTCTCTCTTTTTCTATGGAAGTGTTCTATACCTTTCTTGAGTGGGAATTGATATTTAATGGTGCCTTCCTTCATATCAATAATGGAACCAACAGTTCTAAGAAAAGGTATTCCCAAAATAATAGGACAAGAAGCATTGCATTCAACATCCAAAACATAGAAATCAATGGGGACAAAGGCATTGTTAAACATAATTAGAACAGCATTAATGCTCCCCATAAGTTTCTTTTTAGCATTATCATCTAGTTGGACATCCAAATAACAATCTTCCAATGGTGTCAAATCAAGCATTTCATAAATTTTTCTAGTCATAATAGAGAAACTAGCACCAAGATCACATAAAGCTTTGAGATCAAAATCATTCATTTTCATATCAATGATGGGTTACCAACCATCTTCTAATTTCCTAGGAATATAAGCTTTATGTTTCAATTTTTCTTCTTTAATTTTCATGATAGGGTCAAGAAGCAAATTCAAAACACATTTAAGTCTAACCCACTTCCTATGCATAGGAATCTTGTACGCAAATAAATTCACAAAGAACAAAGTGACAAGCATAGGAAGATAAATCAGGAGTAACTTCAAAACTTTCAGCACATAGAGAGGTGTTTCAGTACCATGAAAACTTCTACAACCATTTTTTCCTCTCTCATAATAATTTTCAGTAGCCTCGTGAATAAACTCAACAATATAACTATCACATAAAGCATGATTTTCATGATCAAAAAACACATGATTTTTTATCAAGCTCAAAAATAGTGGTATTAAAACCTTCAAACCCACTTTTAACAAATTTATAACAAGATGACAGATCATTCTCAAGGGGTATGGGGTTCCAAGATAAAGTCAAGACCCCTCCAATCTCATTTTCAATAGTAGTACAATTAATATTATTAACCAATATAGGACCATCATCTAGAGCTTTATCATAAACATTTTCTAAGCAAAACTCATTAGTACCATGCATTTCGAAGTTAGGCACAAATAAAGGATTATCATAAGTTTTATCAAAATAGCATGGATTATCATAGATAACAGGAGTATAATTATTATCACAAGTTTTACCCATAGAAGATGTTTTAAAAGAATCCATAGGAACATAACATTCATCCTCCTTTGGTAAGCATGGGCGATAATCAAATAATGTAAGGGATAAAGAGTTACTCTCATTGGAAGGTAGGCATGGGTAGCTAATCCATTCTTCCTCCTTTTGTTCCTCACTCTCCTCCCCTTTTTCATCTAATGAGCCTTCAGGTTCAGCAGGTAGTAGTTCATCTACTACCTTAGCAGTGATAGTAGTTTTCCAAAATAGGAAACCAAGTAGGTTATACATAATGAAATAGTGATTGGAGCAGAACTAGACATAAAAACAACTTGAAGCAGGAACTAAATTTTTTTGTGTTTTTGATAAAAAGAAACAAACCAACAGAAATAGGAACTAAGATAGGAACTATTTTTTGTGTTTTTTATAAGAAAAGGCAAACCAAACAAAACTATTTTTTTGTATTTTTGATAAAAAGAAACAAGCAAAATAAACTAAGCAAAAGAAAAACAAAGTAAAGAGACTGGTTGTGAGAGACTCCCCTTGCAAGAATCTTCTTTCTCCTAGAAAAGTGTTTGACGAGGAGGGAGAGATTGAAGCTATCCTTATCTCCCCGGCAATGGCGCCAGAAAAGTGTTTGATGGCTCAGATATGTAGAGCTCCTTCGGAACCCCAAGAGGAAGGTATGATGAGCACAACAGCAAGTTTCTGTCAGTTATGAAACCAAGGTTATCGGACCAATAGGAGTAAGGAAACAACTCCAAGGTGTTGCTAACAACTTGGAACCTGCACAACACAACCACAGAACTTTGCCCCAACTTACAATGAGGTTTCCAATCTCACTGGTTTGCTGAAAACAAAGGATTAAACGTATAGTGTGGAACATAGTAATTGCTTGCAGAAATTAAACAATAAATGGTAGATGGAATATAAATGGTAAAGGAATGGACCAGGGTCCACATTTCACTAGAGGTATTTCTCCTTAAGATAAATAGCATGCTCGGTGAACAAATTACAGTTGGGAAATTGACGGATTGAAAATGCATAAATATGCATGTACAAGTCATGATGATTCCTATGAGATTCGTTTAGGCATTACAATATAATACATAGACTGTAATCCAACTGCATCTATGACTAATAATCCACCTTCAGGTTATCATCCAAACCCCCTCCAGTATTAAGTTGCAAGCAACGTATAATTTCATTAAGCAAAGTGTGTAAAGTAAAAAATACAATTGCCCTTGGACAAAGGATTGTTGTTTTCTCCCTAGTAGAAATAGCACATCTACAACCTTAGAGATTTTTGTCACTTCCCCAGATTACTAGAGGCATGAACCTACTATCGAGCATAAATACTCCCTCTTGGAGTTGCAATCATCTACTTAGCCAAAGCATCTACGAACAACGGAGAGAATGCAAGATCACAAATAACACAGACATGGTAGAATCAATAATCAATCTTGAACATAGTACTCAATATCCATCGGATCCCAACAAACACAACATGTAGGATTACAAATAGATGATCTTGATCATGAACGGAGATCACAAGATATAAACATGATAGCACAAAGGAGGAGAACCAACCATCTAGATATTGTATGGACCCATAGTCCAAGGGTGAAGTACTCACGCATAACTCCAGAGGCTGGCATGGTGATGAAGAAGTCCTCCGGGATGATCTCTCCCCTCCGGCAGGGTGCCGGTAAGAGATTCAGATCCCCCCGATCTAGGAATGGAGATGGCGGCGGCTATAGACTCTTTCGTGGATTTTTGATTGGGTGCTTAGGGTTTCTGCATCGGGGTGCTTTTATAGGTGAAGGGGCAAGGTTGGTGGGCGCCCGAGGGGCCCACACCATGGGCTGGCGCCCCCCTTGGCCGCGCCACCACATGGTGTGTCTGCCTCGTGGCTCCACTTTGTCTCCCCTTCGGTCTCAATGTCGTGTTTGTTAAAATATTGACTTTGGCTTTTGTCCCATCCAATTCCAAGAATATTTCCTTACTAGCTTTTCTGAAACCAACAACAGCAGAAAACAGGCAAATGGCACTGCGACATCTTGTCAATAGGTTAGTTCCAGAAAATGTATAAAAATACTTCAAAGTGTAGACAAAACATAAGAAAGTTAATACAAAATAAGCATGGATCATCAAAAATTATAGATACGTTTACGACGTATCACAAGCTTCTCCATAAGTTTTTATAAAACCAAAACTTTTGATTACCTTATCAAAACATTGATTCCAAATTCAGGATGCTTGCTTCAATCCATAAATGGATCGTTGAAGTTTGCATACCTTGTTAGAATCTTTAGGATCGACAAAACCTTTGGGGTGTACCATATAAAACTCTTCATTAATGTCTCCATTCTTTTTGGAAAACAATGTCTCCATTAAGGAACGCCGTTTTGACATCCATCTGCCATATCTCATAATCATAATATGCAGCGATTTCTAACAAAATCCTCACAGACTTTAGCTTCACTATCGGTGAGAAAGTCTCATCGTAGTCAACTCCTTGAATTTGTCGAAACCCTTTTGCGACAAGCCGAGCTTTATAAATGGTAACATTACCATCAGCATCTATTTTCTTCTTGAAAATCCATTTGTTCTCGACAGCCTTCCGGCCATCCAATAAATCCACCAAAGTCCATACTTGGTTTTCGTACATGGATCCAATCTCGGATTTCATGGCTTCTTGCCATTATTGGAATCTAGGCTTATCATCGCTTCCTCATATGTCACAGGGTTGTCGGTGTTGTCTACCAACATGACACTCATAATGGGATCATACCAATCGGGAGTGGTACGATTTCTCGTTGACCTGTGAGGTTCTATAGTAACTTCGATCGAAGTTTCATGATCATCATCATTAGCTTCCTCTCTTATTGGTGTAGGCGCCACAGGATCTTCTTCCGGTGTTGCGCTACTCTCAAATCCGAGAGAAGGTTTGACAACCTCGTCGAGTTCTACTTTCCTTCCAGTCACTTCTTTCGAGAGAAACTCCTTCTCTAGAAAGGATCCATTCTTGGCAACAAAGATTTTTCCTTCGGATCTATGATAGAAGGTATACCCAATAGTTTCCTTCAGGTATCCTATGAAGACGCATTTTTCCACTTTGGGTTCAAGCTTGTCAGGCTGTAACTTCTTTACATAAGCTTCGCAACCCCAAACTTTAAGGAACGATAATTTAGGTTTCTTACCAAACCATAATTCATACAGTGTCGTTTCAACGGATTTAGGTGGTGCCCTATTTAAAGTGAATGCGGTTGTTTCTAATGCATAACCCCAAAATGACAAAGGTAAATCTGTAAGTGCCATCATAGAACGAACCATATCTAAGAGAGTTCGACTACGACGTTCGGATACACCATTACGTTGTGGTGTTCTCGGCGGTGTCAATTGTGAAAGTATTCTGCATTTCTTCAAATGCTCGCAAAACTTGTAACTTAGATATTCACCTCCACGATCAGATCGTAGAAATTTAATCTTCTTATTATGTTGATTCTCTACTTCACTTTGAAATTCCTTAAACTTCCCAAAAGTTTTGGACTTATGTTTCATGAAATAGATATACCCATATCTACTCAAGTCATCCGTGAAAGTAAGAACATAATGATAACCACCGCGCGATGCTACACTCCTTGGGCCACACACATCAGTATGTATGATTTCCAATAAGTCTGTAACTCACTTCATCATACCAGAAAATGGAGTCTTAGTCATTTTACCCATCAGACATGCTTCGCATCTTTCAAGTGATCCGAAATCAAGTGATTCAAGAAGTCCATCAGAATGGAGTTTCTTCATACGCTTCACTCCAATGTGACCAAGACGACAGTGCCACATGTATGTAGATTTATCGCTCAATTTCAAACGTTTAGCTTCAATATTATTAACATGTGCATTTCTATAATCGAGATTCAACAAGAATAGACCAACTATGAAAGGTTCATGTGCATAAAACATATTACTCATATAAATCGAACAACCATTATTCTCGGACTTAAACAAGTAACCGTCTCACAATACACATGATCCGGATATAATTTTCATGCTCAACGCAGGCACCAAATAACAATTATTTAAGTATAAAACTAATCTCGATGGTAGATGAAGAGGTAGCGTGTCAACCATGATCACATCAACCTTTGATCCATTTCCAACGTGCATCGTCACCTCGTTCTTTGCTAGTTTCCATCTATTCTGCAGCACCTGTTTTGAGTTACAAATATGAGCAACTGAACCAGTATCAAATACCCAACACTACTACTACTACTAGTAAGATACACATCAATAACATGTATATCGGATATACCTTTCTTCTTGATGTTGCCATTCTTTAGATCCGCCAAGTACTTGGGGCAATTCCGCTTCCAGTGACCTTCTCCCTTGCAGTAAAAGCACTCAGTATCAGGCTTAGGCCCAGCCTTGGTCTTCTTCGCCGGCGCGATAGCTTTCTTACCGACCTTCTTGAAGGTTCCCTTTTTCTTAAACTTGCCTTGCTTCTTGAAATTGGTGGTATTATTGACCATCAACACTTGGTGCTCTTTCTTGATCTCCACTTCCGCAGACTTCAACATAGAGAAGAGTTCTGGCAACATCTTATCCATGCGATGCATGTTGTAGTTCATCACAAAGTTCTTGTAAATTGGGGGTAGTGATTGGAGGACACGGTGAATCCCCAAAGCATTAATAATTATTATTCCCAAGCTCTGGACCTTATTGGCGTGCCCAGACATCTTAAGCTCATGCTCACTAATGGAGCTGCTCTCCTCCATCTTGCAGTTAAAGAACTTTTCAGAAGCTTCACAACTCTCAACTGTCGCGTGAGCCTCAAATATCATTTTGAGTTCACGGAGAATATCATGTGGGTCAAAGTTCTCAAACCTCTTTTGAAGCTCCGATTCCAAACCATACAATATAGCACACTAAACTGTGGAGTATTGATTCTTCCGAGTGCGGTAAACATTTTTCACCTCATCGGTAGCATCTTCTGCAGGTGGGTCACCCAGTGGTGCATCCAGCACATAGGTCAACTGACCAGCATTGAGGACAATCCTAAAATTGTGGAACCAATCTGCGAAGTTGCTTCCATTGTTTTTCAACTTTTCTTTCTCTGGGAACACATTAAAATTGATGGTAGGGGCCGCCATTGATCTACAACATATTTGCAATAGTTTAGACTAAGTTTATGACAAATTGAGTTCTAATTAATAGTTGAATTAATCTAGGTGAACTCCCACTCAAAACAATATCCCTCACATTTTTTAGTGATCACACGAACCAAATCCACTACATCAAGTCCGATCATCACGAGACATAATGTAGTTTCAAAGGCGAACAATCAACATGTTCATCATATCTACTATATGAATCATGCTTTACCTTTCGGTGATCCGTGTTCCGAGACCATGTATGTACATGCCAGGCTCATCAAGATCAAACCTTAGCTTCCACATGAGCAAATCTGGCTTGCTCCTATTGTATACACTCGCAGAATCTAACACACCTGATCATCACGTGGTGCTTCGAAACAATGAGTCTTGGCAACGGTGCCTACTAAGTATGAACACTTTATAACTTGATATTTTGTGAGAGTGATCATCTTATAACGCTATTGTCGCAATCTAATCAATACAAGATGCATAAAAGGATTCACATCACATGCAATTCAAAATATGTGATATGATATGGCATTTCTTCTTGTGCTTCAGATCTCCATCTTCAAGCACGAACATGATATCCATCATCACCGGCGTGGCATCAAGGTCAATGGCACCGCTCCATGGTTGTCGTCCACCATGCATATAATTCATGCATTCATAAGCTTTTGGTCTTTTCAAATAAAATTCCAAAATAATAAACCATATTTTTGCCTGTTACTTTATGCAAGTAAGGCAATGATTTTATTTTTAATTCCCAAGTATGAGAATGCTTGGAATTGATCAGAAATGTTTTAGAATTGAATGCAAAGCTTTCACAAAAATCTTCAAAACAAAATTCAATATAAAACCATTTATATGCTTCATATCCATATTTTCATCAAGGCATGGTTTTATTTTTAATTTCAAACCCAAAAGGGTTTTCGAGTGTGTGTGTGTGTTTGACACACTTTTGGAACACTAGAAACTCAGTACAAAAGTTTGGAGAAAATCTGGATTCAAACAGATTTGATTTAGCCATTCAAATTTAATCTAGAAAATCAAAACAGAAAAAGAAAAAGAGAAAAATAACAGACGCCGCCTATCTAACCCAACCCACCTGCGGCCCAACTACCATCCCACCTAGCCCACCCGGGAAAACCCCCTCTCCCTCTCTGTTTTCTCACTGCCAGCGCGCGTACCCCCTCGCTGACTGGTGGACCCCTCGGCCACGTCGACCTCTTCGTCCTCAATCAACGCCGCGATGACCCGCTCCGCCGCTGTCGTTTCTTCCCCTTCAATCCTCTTTAATGCGCTTGATTCTCGGCGTGATAGCACCCCTCTCCCCCGCTACTTATTCCCCTTGGCCTCGGCTCCATTTCCCCCTACACCACAAGCTCTGAGCGTCGCCAAGCTCTGCAAATTCTTCCTCGCATTGCCGCAACTCCGACGAGCTTCGGCGAGCAATTATGGTGAGCCTCGACCCCGCCCTCGCCTCTGTTTTGCACCGTCACAACTTCTATCCTTGCGCTCACGCGCTAATGCTTTCCGTTGGTCATTTGTCACTCTGTAGGCTCGTCTTTGTCAACGACTGCGAGCACCCGATGGTGAGCTCAACTCCGTCAAGAGATTACGGCCGTACCAGTGCACCCCTCCTCTTCCTACGACCACCACTGTGTCCACCTCATCGTCGCGACCCTGGTAACCCTCTAAACCACCCCCCCTCCCCCCCCACACACACACACTCACTGGCCTCGCCGGAGCGTCGTTGCCAGACGCGCCACCGTTGTGCTCGCCATTTGAGCCGCCCGTTCGTGGCAGAGTGACTAGATCCGCTGGATCTAGATCCAGCGGCTAAGATTAGAATATAGAGTGAAAGGGTACGGGCAGATCTGCATCGTTAGATCTCACTTAGATTCAGTGGCTCACGAGTGTGATCCGCACGAAGAGGTACTGACCAATCAGGAGCCGCCGCATGTCAGGATTTTTCTTTTAAAATCCAGATTTGATTTATTAGATGAATTAACTTGTAAAATCTATAACTTTTGATCTATTAATCCAAAAAATGCAAATAATATATCAATGGATTCAAAAAAATAAATACTACACTTATATGGGCTTAGTTTTGTACTTTGTTTCTTTAAAAATGGAATTTTATGCAGAGACATTTGTCGGCTTATTTTGAGTATATAAATTATTTTATAAAATGTTTTTAAAGCCAAATTAAGTTTATTTATTCTCTAAATGTTTAGTTTAGTGTTCATTACTATTTACTTGTCTTGTTTGGTTTAAGAAAAATCATCACATGGCATTTGCATGCATTCATATATTTTTGCTTGATTGTTTGGAATATAAATTTGGTGTTATCATTTTATGTGTAGATTTTGGTGCTAGTGGTGATTGTGATTGTGAGGATTATTTCTACTCCCCCAACTACCAAGGCAAGTGGTACTTCACATAAAATGTCCTATTATTTTGACTATGCACTAGTGATATTTTGTATAGGGATGCATGAAATTTTGCTAAGTATCTATATGCTATGCTATGGGAAATCCTAGTAGTTGTAGAATTTGTAGAAATATTCTCTAAGTTAAGATACTTCCTTTATTATCATGCTTAGACTAGCTAGTAGCAAACAAGGGTGGTATATATATACATGCTATGGAAATATTACTAAGTCTTGTGACTATGTTTTTGCTTAATAAAACAACTAAGTGAATGAAACACCTAGGTGGAATGGTAATTTCTTGGATGGATTTTTGTTGAGTGGTTACCAGGGCCCCATCTTCATGGCCTACCCTGCGTATCTCACTTGTGGAATGCCACCCAGGAACAAAGGGATTTGAGATGCCAAATGTTAAGAAGCTTCTAGTGCACCCACATGGCAATATGGGCTCTGCCTGGATCATATAGGTTGCAATAACTTAGCCAAATGGACAGAAGGTGGTAGGGGTGATTTGTTTGGAACGCGTCCATTTGGTCTAAGGGAAGGCTTCTGAAAGATCTTGTCTCGATGCATGTCGAGTATTGTGGGGAAAGTACACCACCTCTCGAGAAGGAAGAATCTAAGTACTTAGCCGTGTCCCCATCAATGGACAATTTGAGCATCAAGACATGGAAGCTATCAAGGATCTCCTCATCCCAATTTCTAAGTTAAAAATTTGTGGTTCAAAAAGAGGAAAGGTTCACCAATGTTCATTGGTGGTTCCTTGGGAGTTTTTGTCAAACAAAAACTTAGTGTTTTCAACTGATAGGAAAAACCTAATTTGAGCAAAGCAAGCCTAAGATACACTTACCCAAATTCATATAGAAGTTAGAAACTACTATTCTATTATGGTATCACTTGCCAATACTATTCCATTGTATTGACCCACTGTGGCTGTAACTTATGATGTTGTAGGTTACTCAGATGAGGATTAGGGTTATGAGTCTACACTCAACATGCTTGCCTGTGGCACATGAAGATGAAGACCTTACTTTATTTCCTTATGCTATGAACTCTTGTACTAGCCTTTGGCTATGGAGTTGTAAAAGACTATGTTTATCTCTAGAATGACGATGTAATAAAGACCTTTGTTTCTGTGTACTTCATCTTAAACCGTGGATGCTAGCATTTGATCCAGGGACTAGCATTGCAATCACAGGTACCTTTACCTTTATAAAGGTGGGGTCTTACAGATGGTATCAGAGCACTGTGTTGCCTGTAGGATTATGACCCTAGGTTGGACTAGACTAAGAAAACCACTAATGAAAAATGCAACTCTTTGCAAAATTCCACACTTGTCTTTTTCTTCTCATAAACCTTTCCTAACCTTCTTTCTCATCTCCATTTTGTAGATGGCCGCCATCAACGAATCTGTCAAGAAGGGGCCACTCATGACCATGACTTTAGAATGTGAGATGGAGTTTCCCAAAGCACTAAAGACCCTTATGGTTAGCTTGGGAATACATGGTGAGGTCGTGTACAAAGGATTTCCAGTAATGGATGAAGGAGAAGAATATTGGTGGGTGCAACTTCACTTGTACAAAAACAAGGGAGACAACCACAAAGAGTCGGGATTCTACATGGGCACCAACTCATAAATGTATACCACATTCGTTGACTCTGCAAGAAATGCAACTTGGAATGCTATCAAGGAGCTTGGTGAAAGACTCAAGTGTAGAATGCTCAACACTAAAAGTGATCTCGGGGAGGAAAAGAAGTATACCCACGACTTAGAGACCGCCATAAAACGTCTAAGGAAGGATATCATAGACTTAGCATGTGAGTGGGAATTGTAACGTACTCCGCTAGTTGGACCACCACACTTGTCGTTTTTCTCGCAAAAATTTATCTAAGTTATGTTGAACCTTAGTGTTTGTATTGGATTTTTGTATGCCATGACTTGTGTGTTTATTGTTAAAAATGTGCTTGTGTTCTTTTGTCTTGTGAATTTTTCTCTACTTGTATTGATTCTAACCTTTCTCTATCTTATACAATAGATGCCTAACATTGTTATCAGCACTGCCGAGGAGTTCAAGGTAACTCGTTTAGGTTCTCGTCTCGTGGATCTCACTAGTGTGCTCAACCTCCCACTTCCTAGTATCACGACACTTCAGCTCACCAAGTTTGAGAGGAAGGACCTTTGGGGCTTCAGAGTCACACAACCGGGACGCCAGGCAGAGCCACCCACGGAGGCTATCACCTTCAAGCTGATGCATGATGACAAGGAGAGAGGCTTAGATGTAGTCATGCAGGAGTTACTTGGACGCCTGGTTGGGAGGCACTCCACCGAGCTTAGAGGCCTCTACTTTCACCCGTTCAGGAGATGCGACGAGGAGGGTGAGGCTATAAAGTACGATGACGCTACTAGAGAGACGATTGACCAGTCCGTCTGTACCTTCAGGACCTAGAGGGTCTTATTAGACACCTCGACATGGAGAGGACCAACATCATGATTAGCAATGATGAGCTCCAGGTTCAGCTGAGGGACAAGGACAAGCTCTTCGCAAAACAAGACGAGATCGTCAATGAGATGGAGGCCAGATTTCAGAGCCAGGACAAGAAATTCAAGAGTCAGGAGAAAAGAGTCCAAGACAGAAACAAGAATATCAGGGAGATGAAGGCTGAGTTAGAGGCCCAGGACTTCGAGCTTGAGCACCAGCAGGGAGTGATCGAGAGGCTTCGCTCACAAAAGAGAACTCTCCGTGCGAAGATCGAGGCCTTGACCACCAATGTAGATGAGTACAAGACCGCCATGGAGAATGCAGGTCTTAACATTGTTGACGTGGAGGTCGACATGGAGGAGTAGTATAGACTACTCAACTATCATTTATCTATCATACTTTGATTATTGAGTCACAATGACCATCCAACATGTGGATGGCTTGCTATTGTGTGTTTGCATTTTCGAAACATGTTGTGTATGTCGTTCAAACTCTATGTTATTTTGAGCTTGGTTATTGTGATTATTTCTATGTGATGTATTGTGCATGTTAAGCATCTATGGGTATCTCATTCTTATCCTTATTGAAACCATAGATGCCTCCCTGTCGTGCCAACCCCAACCAAAACAACAACAATAACGTCACTCCCGAGATGCAGCAGTTGATGACAGCTCAAGCTCAACTGATGCAGATGATGACGCAGTTCATAACAACAACAACAACAACAACAACAACAATAACAACAACAACAACAACAACAACAACAACAACAACAACAACAACAACAACAACAACAACAACAACAACAACAACAACAACAACAACAACAACAACAACAACAACAACAACAACAACAACAACAACAATAGCAGCAGCAACAACAGCAGCAACAGCAGCAGCAACAGCAGCAGCAACAGCAGCAGCAACAGCAGCAGCAACAACAGCAGCAACAACAGCAGCAACAACAACAACAACAACAACAACAACAACAACAACAACAACAACAACAACAACAACAACAACAACAACAACAACAACAACAACAACAACAACAACAACAACAACAACAACAACAACAACAACAACAACAATAATAATAATAATAATAACAACAACAATCAGAATAATCCTGCAGCATTTGACATGCTCACCATATTTCTGAAACTAAGGCCTGCAAAGTTCTTGGGAACCACTGATCCAATGGTAGCAAATGGTTGGTTACGTTTGGTGAACAAGGACTTAGTGACTGTTGGCTGCATCGACGAGGAAAAAGTCAGGTTTGCAGCACATCTGCTCGTGAGTGATGCGTGTGCGTAACAATGTGGCCATCTGAGATTCTTAGAAATTATTATTGTTTGAAACTCTAAGGACATTGTTTCATTCCTAACGTGATTGGTTAACCCTGTCACTAAGCAAAGGTTGATTGTACTACTAAGTCCAATATTCTGGTACACTCTCTTCCGTCAAAGAGTTACGTTTGTGCCGAAACTCTGAGACTATGTCCTCTTGCCTTACCAAGCAAGTTTCCTCTTGAACAAAGTGACATATCGGTGTTTCGTGATATTCTAGGTGTCTACTAGAAGTATCACCATGTTGCCACATGACCGTGTTGTCAAGTTCTTGAGCAAGCAAGTTCTCTGAACTGCTCCTTTCTCCAAGGATCTGCACTAGATACCCCTGAACTAGTTGGTTGAGCTTAAGCAACAACTTGGAGAGTTGTAAGAAAAATTTTATATTCGACTACGTTCTTTATAAAAGGGATGTTTAGTTTTGTTCATGTTGAAGAAAGATAGTATTTACTTCGTGGACATGTTATCCTCCCCTATCTATGATTTGATTTGGGTTATCGTCAAATCTAACTCAGTTCCATGGACTATCTTGATAATGTTTCTTCTTGTGATTTTTCACTGGGATACATCCTCATGTCCTTTGGTCTGACCAGTATTTTTGTCTTGTTCACGCAACATATGATTCCATCTTCTTGGAGTGTCTCGATAAGTTTGTTGTTGAGCCCATCGATGACATCCTTATCTTATCCATGCTAGATTTGATTCATATGGAACATTTGGCATTAATGTTGGAAACTTTCGAGAACCATCTTCGAGTTATCTCAAAGTATGAGTTCTGGATGTTAGAAGTAACTTCCTCCGGTTCACGCGCAAATGCTGAAAGATGTCGCCATGGATTTGAGAAGAGTTATCTCTGTTACTTAAGGACACATGTGTGGGTTATTGTTAGTACTTTATGTATGTGCAGTTGTCCTTCGACAAGTTGCTAATGCATAGGTCTAGCAATCTAGCTCGTCTTTCAGAGCTTGACATTGTAGTCCCTGTCTTGAGAATCTAGTAACTTTACCTTTGCGGTAAATGTTGCAAACTTTCTATTCGGACATGCTGAGTCTGAAATATCATCCCACCTAACCAAAGTTGAATCTCAAGCAGCAATGATGGATGGTGTTCCTCAAGGTTTTGACATAGGTCTCTTTGAAGTTTGGCAAGATTTTTGTAATGGTTGACACAATTAGCCAGAAAGACCTATTGTCATATCCTTTTGAATCAGCAGTAACAACCACTCCTCATAAGGCTTCCTCTATGATTTATTATAAGAGTAGTGCTTATGGTTCCTTTGTATCCGAAGTCCGACCTGTACTTCATATTTGCTTTCTCGAATATCAAGGAGAACATTTAAAGTAGTGTTGCTAAATGTCTCTCGGTTGATCCTCCAGACCCTTTTATGATGGCAAGCATTTTGTTGTGCCAAGTAATTGAATTCTGAGAATGAAGTTTCTTTCTTCTCATGTCATCAGGAATCTTCTTAACTATTCATCTTGGTGGTGTAAAGGGATATCATAATCTTTGGCGAAGATTCTGATAAACCTGGAATATAAAGAGTTTCCTTCGTTCTCTCAAACATGTTTTAAGAATGACTATGATTTTGGTAATCAGAAATTCCTCTTATTACATGTTCCTTGTGACTCATACGAGTCCTCTCCACCAAAATACATTTCCGTCTTGGCCTTCTGTTGAATGAAAAAGTGACCCTTCTGTGTCAAAAATAGTTCAACAGCTTGGTTTTGTTGATCCATATCTCTGCAACCTAAAATCTCTACTTAAGCCGTTTAGTAGAGGTTCCCTCTCGAAGTCTGTGGTCATGTTCTTTCTATTGTAACCTTCCTCTTTAGAAGCTCAAACTCTTCTGAAGCTCTATGGTCTCAATCCCTATGAAGATCATCTTTCTATCAACTTGAAACCTTCCCCTCTTATTTCCTCTGTTACCTTGATGTGTTTCATGCTGTCATCTCAGAGTTGTTTCTGAACGCTCCATCCATGAGTTGAGCATGAGATACTCCGTGTGTTGTTTAGTGTGTTTCCCTCTTACCTTAGAGTGACCCTGTTTATTTCTCTCTCTGTCTCTCTCCCTACCTTTGGAATCTCGGGTCGAGATTCTCGTAAGGGGGATAGAGCCGTAACACACCACTTTTAGTTAAGCTTATATTAGGGTTTGTTTTGCATCATAAGCATCATACCTTAAAATGCATGCATTAAGAAGGGTTTGAATTTTGAAAACCACCAAAATTATTGGAGCCCAAATGGATTAAAAAGGGTTCATAAATATTTTATATACTTTATAAAAGACTAGTATTTTTGAATTATTCAAAATAGTTTTGAAAACAAAATACAAAAAATATTTGAAAACAGAAAAAGAAAAACTTCACGACATAAAAAAACAGTGCAGCAGCATCCCAGGCCGCAGCCCAGCTCACCCTCCTTTCCTCCCTGTCGCCAACGCGCAGTAGCTAAGGCCCAGCATCAGCCCACTCTGGACCGCGGGTTGCTTCTCAAATTTACCCGGGTGGGGGGGGTTCTACAAAGTCGTCGTCGTCTTCCAGCTGGAAGCTGCTCCGTGTCTGCACCGCCGCCGTCGATCAGCGTCGGCCGTTGAGATGCTCGCCGCCGTCGCGCCGCTCTCTGGACGAGGATAAGAATGAGCTTCGCATGCCTCTCTTCCTCCCATTGGTCCTATCCCCTCCCCGGCGCCCTCTCTCTCTCTCTCTCTCTGTGGCGAACCCGAACCCTAGCTCGCCGGAGCTTTGGGGCGCCACCGTTCTAGACCACCCCGAGCGCCTCCGGCCATACCACGGTGACCGCCTCGCTCGGCTTGTTCGTTTGCCCCAATCAATCACCGCCGTAGAAGTCCCAGTCGCCGGAATCGATCCCATCTTCCTCAACACCGATGCTGGCCGCCGACGCCATTGACGCTGCCACCGTCCTCTTTAGCCTTACCCGAGGCTAGACACGCGTCAAGGGTAATCCGCCGGTCCTCCAGTGCCATATTGTGTTTCCCCTCCCTCCCTAGGTTGCACTGTCACCGTGCACCGACGTCGGCCACCGCCAGAGCTCGACTTTCCCGGTGCTCCGGTGACCATCTTGAGGTGGTGCCTCCACCAATGGGTTCCCCTGGCTCGCCTGCTTCGAGCTATGCCAGTTACGCAGCCCCGCGCGTGTCGTAGTCGCCGCCCCGTCGCCGTGTTGTGCGCCCTGCTGGCGTGATGTCATGCTGACATCACCCGTGCGTCAGCCGCACGCCGGTTAGCCTGGTCAACCAGGGAGGGTCCCGTTCCCGCCCAAGTGGCAGCTGAGGTGGCCTCTGGCCCACCTGTCAGCTGTTGCGGGTAGCCTCTTCCTGGTTGTAAAAAGTATTTCCCATTTTGTTATAATTTCCAAAAATTGAATAAAACTTGTAAATTCAATAACTTATACATTTTAAATCAGAAAAATCAACAACTTAAGTGACAAGTTTAATTAGAAGAACTTAGCAACCCCTCTCATATACATCCAGAGTTTCCCCGAGTTAGGGTTTCCACCCCTCGGAACCCCGATTAAATTGTCGAGCATGCCTTAGGGTTACTTTTCGATACAATTTAACTTGTCATATCATCATCCTTGCTTGAGCATTGCATCGATGCCATGTGTTGATTGTTTCCCTCTCTTTCCGGTGTTTGGTTCTTCTCGGTAGAATACGAGATCAAGATCGAGATCGAAGACCGAGATCAACACCGTCGAAGGTTGAAGATCGACGAACAATACTTGACCAGCTATAAGCAAGTCAAGTACAAGGCTACCGAAGATCTGCTTATTTGTTATCAACTGGCAAAGGCAAGCATAGCCCCACCATGATATAATCCTATGATTTCGAAAGCATTTCAATTCTTGCAATGGTGCATACGATTCTACTATGGTATTTTATTGATAGATAAAGTATCCTATCTATTACATTACTCCCTTTGAGCTTATATTACCTGATCCACTGCTCCTAGCATAACTAGTTTTGGCTTGTGTGCACTGCTAAAGCTTATATCTGTGTCCTGCTTAGCCATGCATAGCTGTCAGTTCTGGTCCATCTAGATGATGTATCAGATGCAGAGAATCTAGTATGACAGGAGAACGTGGTAAGATGAGATCAGTGATATGAGATTAAACATGCTAAGGCTTGTATGGGAGGCCACAGTGGGATGTGGTTTTCTTGTTCCATGCTCGCCACCCTTAGGACCCTGGGTTCTTGCCTCCTGAACCAAGACGAGCGTACAACCACACGGGGTAAATGGGGAACCCATGATTGACTAACTTGCCTAGTAGATTCCATGAGTCACATAGTTCGGGTGTTCCATTCGACATACGCATTGAAAATGTTTTCGAAAGAAGGAGGTGAAGGAGGTGCATTCATAACAGGTAGGGAAGCGTGGACCAGGTTGCTTGGGGTTGATGGCGCCCCTGGTAAACCAACCTCGCCTCACATATTTAAGTACCGACTTCGGGATTTGACCCGTTATGGAGGAACCATACTTATTGCATGACTCATGGTCTCGGTGTAAGCAAGGTAAAGGTTGTGTCCAACCACACCCTCTGTCAGCACACCAAGGAAGTGTGTCAAGTGGCAATAAGAGTCGGTTGGTACGTGTGGGTAAAGTTGTACACCCCTGTAGGGTAATAATCTTTCGAAAAGCCGTGTCCACGGTTATGGACGACTTTGGAACGGACGAGAGATCATAGAGAACATGAACCTAATCGTAAAACTTGGCAATTAATGTTTGTTAAGGATGCTTCCTCATGGGTACGAGGGGGTGATCCTAGTTCAGATGATGATGATTAGTGGATATCAAAAGATGATGATCAATATTTCAGATATGTCGCTCTCTTATCCCCTTTTGAAAATACTCTGATTAGACGAGATTCTTCTCCCTCTCTTGTTTTATAAAGAAAGATGGCTTTTTGAAAATAACTCCACTAGCCAGAAGTCTTGTGGAGTACACCATGTACTCACCCTTGCTTTGTTGATACTTTTGGTAGAGTAAGTGTTCACCTGAAGATGAGTTTGGTACTACATCGACATCGACGAGTAGCTTGGGGTTCCCGACCGGCAGCCTGGAATCTATGGACTGGGACGTCAATGTTATGCTTCAGGCCTGTTAGGCCATTTGTTAAGTTTGCTATACTTAATATCATAATTTGCCTTCCGTTGTTTGATGTTTGTGGTCAGTGACCTCTGCTTGTAATAATTTGGTTCTCTGCTCAGTTATCAGCTTGCTGTAATAAATTTTTGTGTCGTAGGGTCACTGCCCTGTTATGATTCTTCACTGGATATTCTCGAGCTCAAGGTTAAGTTTATTTCAAACGGAGGTCTGGGATTTGTTTAGCCCTGATCCCGGGGGTGTCACGGTTCTTGGTATCAGAGCAGTGCGACCGTAGGAAAACCTTGCTATTGGTCGATGTTGAGTATAGTGTTTGTGAAAACTATTTTAAAAGCTGAAAAGTATTTGTGAAAACTCTAGTATGCTTCTTTTTTCTCCTTATCCAGTTTCGCTCCACTATTGGGTTATCTTATCTGGTGTTGAATTCTGAAAAGTATTGATATCTCTTCTAGTCTTTCAAAGCTTAGGTGCCTTCTAGGCATGTCGTTCCTCAACTAGTTGGCTCAGTGTTGAGTTCTCTAGAGTTGTGTGTGTTGAGAATTCCTTGTTCCCCTTTGCTCTTGTTCATCTGAGAGATTCCTTTCCATCATGATCTCTCTATCTTTTGGACCCACCACATTATATTGTTGGATCTTCAGTTTTCTGTTCTAGGTTTCGAGGTTCCCTTTCGCCTCGTGTGCCTCCTTTTTGTTTGTTGGGTACTTCAGAAGTCGTTTCTTCTCTTAGAAGCTACCTTGTGATTACCAACTTGCAATGTACGACATGTCACTCAAGTAGTAGTTACTCCTTTCTTTTGGTTTTTACCCTTGGACTTGAACTTAAGATCCCTGATTGTGCTGGATTCTGGTGTTGTGAATCTTATACATGAAGCTGACCTTTAACCCACGATCCATCTCTTTGACCCATGTGGTTAATGTTCACACACTACCTCAGGATGGCAGGTATTACAATTCTAGCCTTCAAGCTTGTGGTCTTTGTCGCGATTGAATTGTGACAGCTAAGGACTTCCCCTACCACATGTTATGGCAGATGTTCTTTAATGGAACCAAAAAAGATCATGACAAGAGTACTCCTCGAGAGTCTCGCATCTATACTCGTGACTCTGCACACCTTACCCCTTCTATGCATTGGTTTTCGGAAGATTGTTGACTTACGCATCCACATCTTGGGATTCCATCCTGAGCATGTTCTTTTTCCCTTGTTCTTCCCCGACCTCTGTATACCAGTTGGTAGCCAAGTAGTAAACCTGCATCGGTGTCTTCCGATGCAAGATACTCTTGTGGTCTGTCAAGACAAACCATTTCGGAATGTCTAGAAGAAACAAACTCCAGTACCTCGTTGTATCTAGGACCAGGTCAAAGTGTTGTAATCCGCAGATCAAGAGGCATTGATTAGCTTATATCTGTTCCACCTTAAAGTATCACACTCTTTTATACTAAGAGGTCGTGTCGAGTTTCATGACCCGTTAATGAAGTGATGCTCCTACACATATTTACCCACCCTCCCTCGAGCTTTCGCGCTCATGAGTGATGCGTGTGCGTAACAATGTGGCCATCTGAGATTCTTAGCAATTATTATTGTTTGAAACTCTAAGGACATTTGTGTCATTCCTAACGTGATTGGTTAACCCTGTCACTAAGCAAAGGTTGATTGTACTACTAAGTCCAATATTCTGGTACACTCTCTTCCGTCAAAGAGTTACGTTTGTGCCGAAAATCTGAGACTATGTCCTCTTGCCTTACCAAGCAAGTTTCCTCTTGAACAAAGTGACATATCGGTGTTTCGTGATATTCTAGGTGTCTACTAGAAGTATCACCATGTTGCCACATGACCGTGTTGTCAAGTTCTTGAGCAAGCAAGTTCTCTGAACTGCTCCTTTCTCCAAGGATCTGCACTGGATACCCCTGAACTAGTTGGTTGAGCTTAAGCAACAACTTGGAGAGTTGTAAGACAAAAGTTATATCCGACTATGTTCTTTATAAAAGGGATGTTTAGTTTTTTTCGTGTTGAAGAAAGATAGTATTTACTTCGAGGACATGTTATCTTCCCCTATCTTTGATTTGATTTGGGTTATCGTCAAATCTAACTCAGTTCCAAGTACTATCTTGATAATGTTTCTTCTTGTGATGTTTCACTGGGATACATCCTCATGTCCTTTGGTCTGACCAGTATTTTTGTCTTGTTCACGCAACATATGATTCCATCTTGTTGGAGTGTCTCGATAAGTTTGTCGTTGAGCCCATCGATGACATCCTTATCTTATCCATGCTAGATTTGATTCATATGGAACATTTGGCATTAATGTTGGACACTTTCGAGAACCATCTTCGAGTTATCTCAAAGTATGAGTTCTGGAGGTTAGAAGTAACCTCCTCCGGTTCACGCACAAATGCTAAAAGATGTCGCCATGGATTTGAGAAGAGTTATCTCTGTTACTTAAGGACACATGTGTGGGTTATTGTTAGTACTTTATGTATGTGCAGTTGTCCTTCGACAAGTTTCTAATGCATAGGTCTAGCAACCTAGCTCGTCTTTCGGAGCTTGACATTGTAGTCCCTGTCTTCAGAATCTAGTAACTTTACCTTTGCGGTAAATGTTGCAGACTTTCTATTCGGACATGCTGAGTCTGAAATATCATCCCACCTAACCAAAGTTGAATCTCAAGCAGCAATGATGGATGGTGTTCCTCAAGGTTTTGACATAGGTCTCTTTGAAGTTTGGCAAGATTGTTGTAATGGTTGACACAATTAGCCAGAAAGACCTATTGTCATATCCTTTTGAATCAGCAGTAACAACCACTCCTCATAAGGCTTCCTCTATGATTTATTATAAGAGTAGTGCTTATGGTTCCTTTGTATCCGAAGTCCGACATGTACTTGATATTTGCTTTCTCGAATATCAAGGAGAACATTTAAAGTAGTGTTGCTAAATGTCTCTCGGTTGATCCTCCAGACCCTTTTATGATGGCAAGCATTTTGTTGTGCCAATTAATTGAAGTCTGAGAATGAAGTTTCTTTCTTCTCGTGTCATCAGGAATCTTCTTAACTATTCATCTTGGTGGTGTAAAGGGATATCATAATCTTTGGCGAAGATTCTGATAAACCTGGAATATAAAGAGTTTCCTTCGTTCTCTCAAACCTGTTTTAAGAATGACTATGATTTTGGTAATCAGAAATTCCTCTTGTTACATGTTCCTTGTGACTCATACGAGTCCTCTCCACCAAAATATCTTTCCGTCTTGGCCTTCTGTTGAATGAAAAAGTGACCCTTGTGTGTCAAAAATAGTTCAACAGCTTGGTTTTGTTGATCCATATCTCTGCAACCTAAAATCTCTACTTAAGCCGTTTAGTAGAGGTTCCCTCTCAAAGTCTGTGGTCATGTTCTTTCTATTGTAACCTTCCTCTTTAGAAGCTCAAACTCTTCTGAAGCTCTATGGTCTCAATCCCTATGAAGATCATCTTTCTATCAACTTAAAACCTTCCCCTCTTATTTCCTCTGTTACCTTGATGTGTTTCATGCTGTCATCTCAGAGTTGTTTCTGAACGCTCCATCCATGAGTTGACCATGAGATACTCCGTGTGTTGTTTAGTGTGTTTCCCTCTTACCTTAGAGTGACCCTGTTTCTTTCTCTCTCTGTCTCTCTCCCTACCTTTGGAATCTCGGGTCGAGATTCTCGTAAGGGGGATAGAGCCGTAACACACCACTTTTAGTTAAGCTTATATTAGGGTTTGTTTTGCATCATAAGCATCATACCTTAAAATGCATGCATTAAGAAGGGTTTGAATTTTGAAAACCACCAAAATTATTGGAGCCCAAATGGATTAAAAAGGGTTCATAAATATTTTATATACTTTATAAAAGACTAGTATTTTTGAATTATTCAAAATAGTTTTGAAAACAAAATACAAAACATATTTGAAAACAGAAAAAGAAAAACTTCACGACATAAAAAAACAGTGCAGCAGCATCCCAGGCCGCAGCCCAGCTCACCCTCCTTTCCTCCCGGTCGCCAACGCGCAGTAGCTAAGGCCCAGCATCAGCCCACTCTGCACCGCGGGTTGCTTCTCAAATTTACCCGGGGGGTCTGCAAAGTCGTCGTCGTCTTCTAGCTGGAAGTTGCTCCGTGTCTGCACCGCCGCCGTCGATCGGCGTCGGCCGTTGAGATGCTCGCCGCCGTCGCGCCGCTCTCTGGACGAGGATAAGAATGAGCTCCGCACGCCTCTCTTCCTCCCATTGGTCCTATCCCCTCCCCGCGCCCTCTCTCTCTCTCTCTCAATCTCTCTCTCTCTCTCTCTCTCTCTCTCTCTCTCTCTCTCTCTCTGGCGAACCCGAACCCTAGCTCGCCGGAGCTTTGGGGCTCCACCGTTCTAGACCACCCCGAGCGCCTCCGGCCATACCACGGTGACCGCCTCGCTCGGCTTATTCGTTTGCCGCAATCAATCACCGCCGTAGAAGTCCCAGTCGATGGAATCGATCCCATCTTCCTCAACACCGATGCTGGCCGCCGACGCCATTGACGCTGCCACAGTCCTCTTTAGCCTTACCCGAGGCTAGACACGCGTCAAGGGAAATCCGCCGGTCCTCCAGTGCCATATTGTGTTTCCCCTCCCTCCCTAGGTTGCTCTGTCACCGTGCGCCGACGTCGGCCACCGCCAGAGCTCGACTTTCCCGGTGCTCCGGTGACCATCTTGAGGTGGTGCCTCCACCAATGGGTTCCCCTGGCTCGCCTGGTTCGAGCTATGCCAGTTACGGATCCCCGCGCGTGTCGTAGTCGCCGCCCCGTTACCGTGTTGTGCGCCCTGCTGGCGTGATGTCATGCTGACATCACCCGTGCGTCAGCCGCACGCCGGTTAGCCTGGTCAACCAGGGAGGGTCCCGTTCCCGCCCAAGTGGCAGCTGAGGTGGCCTCTGGCCCGCCTGTCAGCTGTTGCGGGTAGCCTCTTCCTGGGTGTAAAAAGTATTTCCCATTTTGTTATAATTTCCAAAAATTGAATAAAACTTGTAAATTCAATAACTTATTCATTTTAAATCAGAAAAATCAACAACTTAAGTGACAAGTTTAATTAGAAGAACTTAGCAGCCCCTCTCATATACATCCAGAGTTTCCCCGAGTTAGGGTTTCCACCCCTCGGAACCCCGATTAAATTGTCGAGCATGCCTAAGGGTTACGTTTCAATACAATTTAACTTGTCATATCATCATCCTTGCTTGAGCATTGCACCGATGCCATGTGTTGATTGTTTCCCTCTCTTTCCGGTGTTTGGTTCTTCTCGGTAGAATACGAGATCAAGATCGAGATCGAAGACCGAGATCAACACCGTCGAAGGTTGAAGATCGACGAACAATACTTGACCAGCTATAAGCAAGTCAAGTACAAGGCTACCGAAGATCTGCTTATTTGTTATCAACTGGCAAAGGCAAGCATAGCCCCACCATGATATAATCCTATGATTTCGAAAGCATTTCAATTCTTGCAATGGTGCATACGATTCTACTATGGTATTTTATCGATAGATAAAGTATCCTATCTATTGCATTACTCCCTTTGAGCTTATATTACCTGATCCACTGCTCCTAGCATAACTAGTTTTGGCTTGTGTGCACTGCTAAAGCTTATATCTGTGTCCTGCTTAGCCATGCATAGCTGTCAGTTCTGGTCCATCTAGATGATGTATCAGATGCAGAGAATCTAGTATGACAGGAGAACGTGGTAAGATGAGATCAGTGATATGAGATTAAACATGCTAAGGCTTGTATGGGAGGCCACAGTGGGATGTGGTTTTCTTGTTCCATGCTCGCCACCCTTAGGACCCTGGGTTCTTGCCTCCTGAACCAAGACGAGCGTACAACCACACAGGGTAAATGGGGACCCCATGATTGACTAACTTGCCTAGTAGATTCCATGAGTCACATAGTTCGGGTGTTCCATTCGACATACGCATTGAAAACGTTTTCGAAAGAAGGAGGTTAAGGAGGTGCATTCATAACAGGTAGGGAAGCGTGGACCGGGTTGCTTGGGGTTGATGGCGCCCCTGGTAAACCAACCTCGCCTCACATCTTTAAGTACCGACTTCGGGATTTGACCCGTTATGGAGGAACCATACTTATTGCATGACTCATGGTCTCGGTGAAAGCAAAGTAAAGGTCGTGTCCAACCACACCCTCTGTCAGCACACCAAGGAAGTGTGTCAAGTGGCAATAAGAGTCGTTTGGTACGTGTGGGTAAATTTGTACACCCCTGCAGGGTAATAATCTTTCGGAAAGCCGTGTCCACGGTTATGGACGACTTTGGAACGGACGAGAGATCATAGAGAACATGAACCTAATCGTAAAACTTGGCAACTAATGTTTGTTAAGGATGCTTCCTCATGGGTACGAGGGGGTGATCCTAGTTCAGATGATGATGATTAGTGGATATCAAAAGATGATGATCAATATTTCAGAGATGTCGCTCTCTTATCCCCTTTTGAAAATACTCTGATTAGACGAGATTCTTCTCCCTCTCTTGTTTTATAAAGAAAGATGGCTTTTTGAAAACAACTCCACTAGCCAGAAGTCTTGTGGAGTACACCATGTACTCACCCTTGCTTTGTTGATACTTTTGGTAGAGTAAGTGTTCACCTGAAGATGAGTTTGGTACTACATCGACATCGACGAGTAGCTTGGGGTTCCCGACGGTAGCCTGGAATCTATGGACTGGGACGTCAATGTTATGCTTCAGGCCTGTTAGGCCATTTGTTAAGTTTGCTATACTTAATATCATAATTTGCCTTCCGTTGTTTGATGTTTGTGGTCAGTGACCTCTGCTTGTAATAATTTGGTTCTCTGCTCAGTTATCAGCTTGCTGTAATAAATTTTTGTGTCGTAGGGTCACTGCCCTGTTATGATTCTTCACTGGATATTCTCGAGCTCAAGGTTAAGCTTATTTCAAACGGAGGTCTGGGATTTGTTTAGCCCTGATCCCGGGGGTGTCAAAGTTCTTGGTATCAGAGCAGTACCGACCGTAGGAAAACCTTTCTATTGGTCGATGTTAAGTATAGTGTTTGTGAAAACTATTTTAAAAGCTGAAAAGTATTTGTGAAAACTCTAGTATGCTTCTTTTTCTCCTTATCCAGTTTCGCTCTACCTCTGGGTTATCTTATCTGGTGTTGAATTCTGAAAAGTTTTGATATCTCTTCTAGTCTTTCAAAGATTAGGTGCCTTCTAGGCATGTCGTTCCTCAACCAGTTGACTCAGTGTTGAGTTCTCTAGAGTTGTGTGTGTTGAGAATTCCTTGTTCCCCTTTGCTCTTGTTCATCTGAGAGATTCCTTTCCATCATGATCTCTCTATCTTTTGGACCCACCATATTATATTGTTGGATCTTCAGTTTTCTGTTCTAGGCTTCGAGGTTCCCTTTCGCCTCGTGTGCCTCCTTTTTGTTTGTTGGGTACTTCAGAAGTCGTTTCTTCTCTTAGAAGCTACCTTGTGATTACCAACTTGCAATGTACGCCATGTCACTCAAGTAGTAGTTACTCCTTTCTTTGGTTTTTACCCTTGGACTTGAACTTAAGATCCCTGACTGTGCTGGATTCTGGTGTTGTGAATCTTGTACATGAAGCTGACCTTTAACCCACGATCCATCCCTTTGACCCATGTGGTTAATGTTCACACACTACCTCTGGATGGCAGGTATTACAATTCCAGCCTTCAAGCATGTGGTCTTTGTCGTGATTGAATTGTGACAGCTAAGGACTTCCCCTACCACATGTTATGGCAGATGTTCTTTAATGGAACCAAAAAAATCATGACAAGAGTACTCCTCGAGAGTCTCGCATCTATACTCGTGACTCTGCCACACCTTACCCCTAATATGCATTGGTTTTCGGAAGATTGTTGACTTACGCATCCACATCTTGGGATTCCATCCTGAGCATGTTCTTCTTCCCTTGTTCTTCCCCGACCTCTGTATACCAGTTGGTAGCCAAGTAGTAAACCTGCATCGATGTCTTCCGATGCAAGATACTCTTGTGGTCTGTCAAGACAAACCATTTCGGAATGTCTAGAAGAAACAAACTCCAGTACCTCGTCGTATCTAGGACCAGGTCAAAGTGTTGTAATCAGCATATCAAGAGGCATTGATTAGCTTATATCTGTTCCACCTTAAAGTATCACACTCTTTTATACTAAGAGGTCGTGCCGAGTTTCATGACCCGTTAATGAAGTGATGCTCCTACACATATTTACCCACCCTCCCTCGAGCTTTCGCGCTCGTGAGTGATGCGTGTGCGTAACAATGTGGCCATCTGAGATTCTTAGCAATTATTATTGTTTGAAACTCTAAGGACATTTGTGTCATTCCTAACGTGATTGGTTAACCCTGTCACTAAGCAAAGGTTGATTGTACTACTAAGTCCGATATTCTGGTACACTCTCTTCCGTCAAAGAGTTACGTTTGTGCCGAAACTCTGAGACTATGTCCTCTTGCCTTACCAAGCAAGTTTCCTCTTGAACAAAGTGACATATCGGTGGTTCGTGATATTCTAGGTGTCTACTAGAAGTATCACCATGTTGCCACATGACCGTGTTGTCAAGTTCTTGAGCAAGCAAGTTCTATGAACTTCTCCTTTCTCCAAGGATCTGCACTGGATACCCCTGAACTAGTTGGTTGAGCTTAAGCAACAACTTGGAGAGTTGTAAGACAAAAGTTATATCCGACTATGTTCTTTATAAAAGGGATGTTTAGTTTTGTTCGTGTTGAAGAAAGATAATATTTACTTCGAGGACATGTTATCTTCCCCTATCTTTGATTTGATTTGGGTTATCGTCAAATCTAACTCAGTTCCAAGGACTATCTTGATAATGTTTCTTCTTGTGATGTTTCACTGGGATACATCCTCATGTCCTTTGGTCTGACCAGTATTTTTGTCTTGTTCAAGCAACATATGATTCCATCTTGTTGGAGTGCCTCGATAAGTTTGTTGTTGAGCCCATCGATGACATCCTTATCTTATCCATGCTAGACTTGATTCATATGGAACATTTGGCATTAATGTTGGACACTTTCGAGAACCATCTTCGAGTTATCTCAAAGTATGAGTTCTGGATGTTAGAAGTAACCTCCTCCGGTTCACGCGCAAATGCTGAAAGATTTCGCCATGGATTTGAGAAGAGTTATCTCTGTTACTTAAGGACACATGTGTGGGTTATTGTTAGTACTTTATGTATGTGCAGTTGTCCTTCGACAAGTTGCTAATGCATAGGTCTAGCAACCTAGCTCGTCTTTCGGAGCTTGACATTGTAGTCCATGTCTTGAGAATCTAGTAACTTTACCTTTGCGGTAAATGTTGCAAACTTTCTATTCGGACATGCTGAGTCTGAAATATCATCCCACCTAACCAAAGCTGAATCTCAAGCAGCAATGATGGATGGTGTTCCTCAAGGTTTTGATATAGGTCTCTTTGAAGTTTGGCAAGATTGATGTAATGGTTGACACACTTAGCTAGAAAGACCTATTGTCATATCCTTTTGAATCAGCAGTAACAACCACTCCTCATAAGGCTTCCTCTATGATTTATTATAAGAGTAGTGCTTATGGTTCCTTTGTATCCGAAGTCCGACCTGTACTTGATATTTGCTTTCTCGAATATCAAGGAGAACATTTAAAGTAGTGTTGCTAAATGTCTCTCGGTTGATCCTCCAGACCCTTTTATGATGGCAAGCATTTTGTTGTGCCAAGTAATTGAAGTCTGAGAATGAAGTTTCTTTCTTCTCGTGTCATCGGGAATCTTCTTAACTATTCATCTTGGTGGTGTAAAGGGATATCATAATCTTTGGCGAAGATTCTGATAAACCTGGAATATAAAGAGTTTCCTTCGTTCTCTCAAACCTGTTTTAAGAATGACTATGATTTTGGTAATTCCTATTGTTACATGTTCCTTGTGACTCATATGAGTCCTCTCCACCAAAATACCTTTCTGTCTTGGCCTTCTGTTGAATGAAAAAGTGACCCTTCTGTGTCAAAAATAGTTCAACAGCTTGGTTTCGTTGATCCATATCTCTGTAACCTAAAATCTCTACTTAAGCCATTTTGTAGAGGTTCCCTCTCGAAGCCTGTGGTCATGTTCTTTCTGTTGTAACCTTCCTCTTCAGAAGCTCAAACTCTTTTGAAGCTCTATGGTCTCAATCCGTATGAAGATCATCTTTCTATCAACTTGAAACCTTCCCCTCTTGTTTCCTCCATTACCTTGATGTGTTTCATGTTGTCATCTCAGAGTTGTTTCTGAACGCTCCATCCATGAGTTGACCATGAGATAGTCCGTGTGTTGTTTAGTGTGTTTCCCTCTTACCTTAGAGTGACCCTGTTTCTTTCTCTCTCTGTCTCTCTCCCTACCTTTGGAATCTCCGGTCCAGATTCTCGTAAGGGGGATAGAGCTGTAACACCCCACTTTTAGTTAAGCTTATATTAGGGTTTGTTTTGCATCATAAGCATCATACCTTCAAAATGCATGCATTAAGAATTAAGGCAAAACCCTAATCCTCCCCCCTCTTTGAAAAACATTCAAATGGTTTGAATTTTGAAAACCACCCAAATTATTGGAGCCCAAATGGATTAAAAGGGTTCATAAATATTTTATACACTTTATAAAAGACTAGTATTTTTGAATTATTCAAAACAGTTTTGAAAACAAAATAGAAAACAGATTTGAAAACAGAAAAAGAAAAACTTCAGGAAATAAAAAAACAGTGCAGCAGCAGCCCAGGCCGCGGCCCAGCAGCCCAGCTCACCCTCCTTTCCTCCCTTACGCCAACACGCAGCAGCTAAGGCCCAGCATCGGCCCACTCTGGACCGCGGTTTGCTTCTCAAATTTACCTGGGGTGTTTTTGCAAAGTCGCCGTCGTCTTCCAGCTAGAAGCTGCTCCGTGTCTGCACCGGCGCTGTCGATCGGCGTCAGCCGTTGAAATGCTCGTCGCCATCGCGCTGCTCTCTAGACGAGGATAAGAACAAGCTCCGCACGCCTCTCTTCCTCCCCTTGGTCCTATCCCCTCCCCGCGCCCTATCTCTCTCGCTCTCTATGGTGAACCCGAACCCTAGCTCGCCGGAGCTTTGGGGCGCCACCGTTCTAGACCACCCCGAGCGCCTCCGGCCATACCACGGTGACCGCCTCGCTCGGCTTGTTCGTTTGCCCCAATCAGTCACCGTCGTAGAAGTCCCAGTCGCCGGAATCGAGCCCATCTTCTTCAACACCGACGTCGGCCGCCAGGGCCATTGACGCTGCCACCGCCTCTTCAGCCTTACCCGAGGCCAGACACGCATCAAGGGTAATCGCCGGTCCTCCAGTGCCATCTTGTGTTTCCCCTCTCTCCCTAGGTTGCTCTGTCGCCATGCGTCGATGTCGGCCACCGCCAGAGCTCGCCTTTCCCGGTGCTCCGGTGACCATCTTGAGGCGGCGCCTCCACCAATGGGTTCCCCTGGCTTGCCTGGTTCGAGCTATGCCAGTTACGCAGCCCCGCGTGCGCCGTAGTCGCCGCCCCGTCGCCGTGCTGCGTGCCCCGCCGGCGTGATGTCATGCTGACATCACCCGTGCGTCAGCCGCACGCCGGTTAGCCTGGTCAACCAGGGAGGGTACCATTCCCGCCCACGTGGCAGCTGAGGTGGCCTCTGGCCCGCCTGTCAGCTATTGCAGGTAGCCTCTTCCTGGGTGTAAAAAGTATTTCCCATTTTGTTATAATTTCCAAAAATTGAATAAAACTTGTAAATTCAATAACTTATTCATTTTAAATCAGAAAAATCAACAACTTAAGTGACAAGTTTAATTAGAAGAACTTAGCAACCCCTCTCATATACATCCTGGGTTTCCCCGAGTTAGGGTTTCCACCCCTCGGAACCCCGATTAAATTGTCGAGCATGCCTTAGGGTTACTTTTCGATACAATTTAACTTGTCATATCATCATCCTTGCTTGAGCATTGCATCGATGCCATGTGTTGATTGTTTCCCTCTCTTTCCGGTGTTTGGTTCTTCTTGGTAGAATACGAGATCGAGATCGAGATCGGAGACCGAGATCAACACCGTTGAAGGTTGAAGATCGACGAACAATACTTGACCAGCTATAAGCAAGTCAAGTACAAGGCTACCGAAGATCTGCTTATCTGTTATAAACTAGCAAAGGCAAGCATAGCCCCACCATGATATAATCCTATGATTTCGAAAGCATTTAAATTCTTGCAATGATGCATACGATTCTACCGTGGTATTTTATCGATAGATAAAGTATCCTATCTATTGCATTACTCCCTTTGAGCTTATATTACCTGATCCACTGCTCCTAGCATAACTAGTTTTGGCTTGTGTGCACTGCTAAAGCTTATATCTGTGTCCTGCTTAGCCATGCATAGCTATCAGTTCTGGTCCATCCAGATGATGTATCAGATGCAGAGAATCTAGTATGACAGGAGAACGTGGTAAGATGAGATCAGTGATATGAGATTAAACATGCTAAGGCTTGTATGGGAGGCCACAGTGGGATGCGGTTTTCTAGTTCCATGCTCGCCACCCCTAGGACCCTGGGTTCTTGCCTCTTGAACCAAGACGAGCGTACAACCACACGGGGTAAATGGGGACCCCATGATTGACTAACTTTCCTAGTAGATTCCATGAGTCACATAGTTCGGGCATTCCATTCGACATACACATTGAAACCGTTTTCGAAAGAAGGAGGTGAAGGAGGTGCATTCATAACAGGTAGGGAAGCGTGGACCGGGTTTCTTGGGGTTGATGGCGCCCCTGGTAAACCAACCTCGCCTCACATCTTTAAGTACCGACTTCGGGATTTGACCCGTTACAGCGGAACCATACTTATTGCGTGACTCATGGTCTCGGCGAAAGCAAGGTAAATGTCGTGTCCAAACACACCTCTGTCAACACACCAAGGAAGTGTGTCAAGTGGCAATAAGAGTCGGTTGGTACGTATGGATGAAGTTGTACACCCCTGCAGGGTAATAATCTTTCGGAAAGTCGTGTCCACGGTTATGGACGACTTGGGAATGGATGGGATATCATAGAGAACATGAACCTAATCGTAAAACTTGGCAACTAATGTTTGTTAAGGATGCTTCCTCATGGGTACGAGGGGGTGATCCTAGTTCAGATGATGATGATTGGTGGATATCAAAAGATGATGATCAATATTTCAGAGATGTCGCTCTCTTATCCCCTTTTGAAAATACTCTGATAGGACGAGATTCTTCTCCCTCTCTTGTTTTATAAAGAAAGATGGATTTTCGCAAAATAACTCCACTAGCCAGAAGTCTTGTGGAGTACACCATGTACTCACCCTTGCTTTGTTGATACTTTTGGCAGAGTAAGTGTTCACCTGAAGATGAGTTTGGTACTACATCAACATCGACGAGTAGCTTGGGGTTCCCGGCCGGCAGCCTGGAATCTATGGGCTCGGACGTCATCATTATGCTTCAGGCCTCTTAGGCCATTTGTTAAGTTTGCTATACTTAATAGCATAATTTGCCTTCTGTTGTTTGATGTTTGTGGTCAATGACCTCTGCTTGTAATAATTTGGTTCTTTGCTCAGTTATGAGCTTGCTGTAATAAAATTTTGTGTCGTAGGGTCACTGCCCTGTTACCGATTCTTCACTGGATATTCTCGAGCTCAAGGTTAAGTTTATTTCAGACGGAGGTCTGGGATTTGTTTATCCCTGATCCCGGGGGTGTCACACTGGTAAGTTCAAGCTCAATTCTTTTCCAGCACTTGTTGTTTTTTATACTGGCGCATCACATTCATTCATATCAAGAGCATTTGTTGATAAGAATGGACTTCCAGTTGAAACTATTGGGTGTCCTATAAAAGTAAGCTCTCCCGGTGGAGAAAAGATAGTGAACTCCGGATGTCATGATCTAGTGATAAAATTTGGGAAGTATAAGTTTCCCGTTAGTTTGATAATCCTAGATTCCCAAGGATTGGATGTAATTTTGGGAATGGATTGGATGACCAAGTATGAAGGAGTACTAGATTATGTCAATCGTACTGTCACACTCATAACCCCGGATAAGAAACAGATTAGATTCAAGTCTAATTTTGAATCTAAAGGGAGTAAGCTAAATTCTCTTAAGGGGGTTAGCATAGACAGTGAGCTAATTGTGAGAGAGTATCCAGATGTGTTTCTGGAGGAATTGCCTGGAATAGAACCAGATAGAGATGTTGAGTTCTTGATTGAATTACTGCCAGGATCAGGACCAATAATAAAGAGACCCTACAAGATGTCAGTTGATGAGTTGAAGGAACTCAAGAAACATCCTAGAGAGCAGTTACAGAAAGGATTTATTCAACCAAGTTCTTCATCTTGGGGTGCACCAGTTTTGTTTGTGGAAAAGAAAGATATAAGTCAAAGATTATGCATAGATTACCGTTCACTCAATGAGGTAACTATCAAGAACAAATATCCTTTGCCAAGAATCAATGATTTGTTTGATCAGTTAGAAGGAGCCCGTGTGTTTTCAAAGATTGATCTCCGATCAGGGTATTTTCAGCTTAAGATTAGAGAGCAAGACATACCTAAGACTGCTTTCACCACTAGGTATGGATTGTATGAGTACACCGTGATGCCATTTGGTTTGACAAATGCACCAGCCTATTTCATGAATATGAGGAACAAAGTGTTCATGGAATTTCTTGACAAGTTTGTTGTCGTTTTCATCGACGACATTTTGATCTACTCCAAGAGCAAAGAAGAGCATGAAGAACATTTACGATTGATACTTAAGAAGCTTAGAGAGCATAAGATGTATGCCAAATTCAGCAAGTGTGAATTCTGGCTGAATGAAATCGGATTTCTCAGACATATTGTGTCAGGAGATGGTGTAGCGGTTGATCCCGCAAAAGTGTCAGTTGTAACTGAGTGGGAATCTCCTAAATTAGTGAAAGAAGTATGTAGTTTCCTTGGCTTAGCAGGATACTATAGAAGATTCATTGAGAATTTCTCAAAGGTAGTTAAGCCAATGACGAAGTTACTTAATAAAGACAAGAAGTTTGACTGGATTGAAGGATGTGAACTCAGTTCCAAGAATTGAAGAAGAGACTAGTGACAGCACCAGTCTTATGTCTGCCAGATTTGGAAAAGGATTTCCAAGTATATTGTGATGCATCTCACCTAGGATTGGGTGTAGTATTGATGCAAGAAGGGAAATTTGTGGCTTATGCCTCGAGACAACTCAAAACTCATGAAGTGAATTATCCTACTGATGATTTAGAGTTAGCCTCTTTTGTCCATGCACTCAAAACATGGAGACATTATCTTTTGGGAAAACGATGTGAAGTGTTCACAGATCACAAAAGTTGAAGTATATCTTCACTTAGAAGGAAATCAATATGAGACAAAGAAGATGGCTAGAACTCATCAAGGACTATGACTTGAGTTTGCAATACCACCCCGATAAAGCAAATGTCGTAGTGGATGCTTTAAGCCGTAAGGTTTATGTGAATGTCCTCACTAAGGGAGAGTTTCCAGATGATCTGTGTGCCCAATTCAAAGATCTCAGATTGGAGACAGTGCCTGAGGGACATCTCATGTCATTAGATGTTCAACCCACCTTGTTGGACAAAATCAGGGAAGCCCAAAAGTTGGACAAGGAAATTGAAGAGATTAAAGGAAAAATTAGCAAAGGGAAAGCTAAAGGATTCCATGAAGACGAACAGGGTACCTTATGGTATGGAAAACGTATATGCATTCCGCAAGATCCGGAGCTTCAGAAACTGATTTTACAAGATGCACATAACTCAGCATATTCCATTCACTCGGGGAATACCAAAATGTACATGGATGTGAAGGAAAGATTTTGGTGGAATAATCTCAAGAAGGACATCGCTGAACATATTGCTTTGTGTGATGTGTGTAGTAGAGTGAAAGCGGAACATCACAAACCAGCAGGATTGTTACAACCACTACCTATTCCTGATTGGAAGTGGGACAAGATTGGCATGGATTTCATCACCAGACTGCCAAGGACTAGATCAGGATATGATTCTATTTGGGTCGTGGTAGATCGCCTAACTAAAGTGGCTCATTTCATACCCGTGAAGACAACCTATACAAGTGCTAAGTTAGCCAAAATTTATATGAATAGGATTGTGTGTCTACATGGAGTACCCAAGAGTATTGTGTCAGATAGAGGAACTCAATTCACTTTGCATTTTTGGCAACAACTGCATAAGTCATTGGGAACGAGATTAGAATTCAGCACTGCTTTTAATCCTCAAACCGATGAACAGACAGAAAGGACCAACCAGATTCTGGAGAATATGTTGAGGGCATGTGCCCTAGACTATGGTGCTAGTTGGTATGAAAGTCTACCTTACGCAGAATTCTCTTACAATAACAGCTATCAAGCCAGCATTGAGATGGCACCGTTGAATTTCTCTATGGAAGGAAGTGTACTACACCATTGCTATGGAGTGGTGTTGGAGAAAGAAATTTGTTCGGGCCAGAAATAATCAAGGAAGCTGAAGAGAAAGTCAAGTTGGTAAAGGAAAGATTGAAGATAGCACAGTCCTAACAGAAGAGCTACGCAGATCCAAAGCGTAGAGAGGTCACCTATGAAGTAGGTGATAGAGCTTATCTTAGAGTCTCACCACTTCGAGGAGTGAAGAGATTTGGAGTCAAAGGAAAATTGGCACCAAGGTATGTTGGACCATTCAAGATTCTGAGTCGCAAAGGAGAAGTGTCTTATGAGATTGAGTTGCCTGAATCACTGTCTGCCGTTCACAATGTGTTTAACGTAAGTCAGTTGAAGAAATGCCATCCAGATATGGAAGAGACTTCTTTGAAGGATACTATACCTTTGGAAGAAGTTCAGTTGCAAAGTGATCTCACTTATGAAGAGAAACCTATCAAGATTCTTGAAACTGCAGAAAGAGTCACTCGTACTAAGACTATCAAGTTTTGCAAAGTTCAGTGGAATCATCATTCCGAAGAGGAAGTAACTTTGGAAAGAGAAGATGACCTCCGGAAAGATCACCCTCACCTATTTGCTAGCCAATCCAAATGTCGAGGGTGAGATTCACCTTAAGGGGGTTAGATTTGTAACATTCCAAAAATCATGATTTGTAAATTTTGCATATCATTCATGCATTCATAAGCTTTTGGTCTTTTCAAATAAAATTCCAAAATAAGAAACCATATTTTTGCCTATTACTTTATGCAAGTAAGGCAATGATTTTATTTTTACTTTACAAGTATGAGAATGCTTAGAATTGATCAGAAATGTTTTAGAATTGAATGCAAAGCTTGCACAAAAATCTTCAAAACAAAATTCAATATAAAACCATTTATATGTTTAATATCCATATTTTCATAAAGGCATGGTTTTATTTTTAATTTCAAACCCAAAAGGGTTTTTGAGTGTGTGTGTGTGTGTATGACACAATTTTGGAACACTGGAAACTCAGTACAAAAGTTTGGAGAAAATTTGAATTCAAACAGATTTGATTTAGCAATTCAAATTTAATCTAGAAAATCAAAACAGAAAAAGAAAAAGAGAAAAGGGAAAAAATAACAGACGCGGCCTATCTAACCCAACCTACCCGCGGCCCAATTACCAGCCCACCTAGCCCACTCGGGAAAACCCCCTCTCCCTCTCTGTTTTCTCACTGCCAGCGAGCGTACCCCCTCGCTGACTGGTGGACCCCTCGGCCACGTCGACCTCTTCGTCCTCAATCAACGCCACGACGACCCGCTCCGCCGCTGCCATTTCTTCCCCTTCAATCCTCTTTCATGCCCTTGATTCTCGGCGTGATAGCACCCCTATCCCCTCTACTTATTCCCCTCAGCCTCCGCTCCATTTCCCCCTACACCACAAGCTCTGAGCGCTGCCAGGCTCTGCAAATTCTTCCTCGCATTGCCGCAACTCCGACGAGCTTCGGCGAGCAATTATGGTGAGCCTCGACCCCGCCCTCGCCTCTGGTTTGCACCGTCACAACTTCTATCCTTGCGCTCACGCGCTAATGCTTTCCGTTGGTCATTTGTCACTCTGTAGGCTCGGCTTCGTCAACGACTGCGAGCACCCGACGGTGAGCTCAACTCCGTCGAGAGATTACGGTCGTACCAGTGCACCCCTCCTCTGCATGCGACCACCACTGTGTCCACCTCATCGTCGCGACCCTGGTAACCCTCTAAACCACTCCCCCACACCCCTGGCCTCGCTGGAGCGCCGCTGCTAGACGCGCCACCGCTGTGCTCGCCATTTGCGCCGCCCGTTCGTGGCAGAGTGACCAGATCCGCTGGATCTAGATCCAGCGACTAAGATTAGAAGAGAGAGTGAAAGGGTACGGGTAGATCTGGACCATTAGATCTCACTTAGATCCAGTGGCTCGCGAGTGTGATCCGCACGAAGCGGTACTAACCAATCAGGAGCCGCCGCGTGTCAGGATTTTTCTTTTAAAATCCAGATTTGATTTATTAGATGAATTAACTTGTAAAATCTATAACTTTTGATCTGTTTATCTAAAAAAGGCAAATAATATATCAATGGATTCAAAAAAAATACACATCTATGGGATTAGTTTTGTACTTTGTTTCTGTAAAATGGAATTTTATGCAAAGACATTTGTAGGCTTATTTTGAGTATATAAATTATTTTAGAAAATGTTTTTAAAGCCAAATTAAGTTTATTTACTCTCTAAATGTGTAGTTTAGTGTTCAATACTGTTTACTTGTCTTGTTTAGTTTAAGAAAAATCATCACATGGCATTTGCATGCATTCATATATTTTTGCTTGATTGTTTGGAATATAAATTTGGTGCTATCATTTTATGTGTAGATTTTGGTGCTAGTGGTGATTGTGATTGTGAGGATTATTGCTACTCCCCCAACTACCAAGGCAAGTGGTACTTCACATAAATTGTCCTATTATTTTGACTATGCACTAGTGATATTTTGTATAGGGATGCATGAAATTTTGCTAAGTATCTATATGCTATGCTATGGGAAATCCTAGTAGTTGTAGAATTTGTAGAAATATTCTCTAAGTTAAGATACTTGCTTTATTATCATGCTTAGCCTAGCTAGTAGCAAACAAGGTTGGTATATATATACATGCTATGGAAATATTACTAAGTATTGTGACTATGTTTTTGCTTAATAAAACAACTAAGTGAAAGAAACACCTGGGTGGAATGGTAATTGCTTGGATGGATTTTTGTTGAGTGGTTACCAGGGCCCCATCTTCATGGCCTACCCTGTGTATCTCACTTGTGGAATGCCACCCAGGAACAAAGGGATTTGAGATGCCAAATGTTAAGAAGCTTCTAGTGCAGCCACATAGAAATGTGGGCTTTGCCTGGATCATATAGGTTGCAATAACTTAGCCAAATGGACAGAAGGTGGTAGGGGGTGATAGGTTTGGAACGTGTCCATTTGGTCTAAGGGAAAGCTTCTGAAAGATCTTGTCTCGATGCATGTCGAGTCTTGTGGGGAAAGTGCACCACCTCTCGAGAAGGAAGAATCTAAGTACTTAGCCGTGTCCCCGGCAATGGACAATTTGAGCATCAAGACATGGAAGCTATCAAGGATCTCCTCATCCCAATTTCTAAGTTAAAAATTTGTGGTTCAACAAGGGGAAAGGTTCACCAATGTTCATTGGTGGTTCCTTGGGAGTTTTTTTCAAACAAAAACTTAGTGTTTTCAACTGATAGGAAAAACCTATTTTGAGCAAAGCAAGCCTAAGCTACACTTAGCCAAATTCATATAGAAGTTAGAAACTACTATTCTACTATGGTATCACTTGCCAATACTATTCCAATGTATTGACCCACTGTGGCTGTAACTTATGATGTTGTAGGTTACTCTGATGAGGATTAGGGTTATGAGTCTACACTCAACATGTTTTCATGTGGCACATGAAGATGAAGACCTTACTTTATTTCCTTATGTTATGAACTCTTGTACTAGCCTTTGGATATGGAGTTGTAAAATACTATGTTTATCTCTGGAATGACGATGTAATAAAGACCTTTGTTTCTGTGTACTTCATCTTAAACTATGGATGCTAGCATTTGATCCAGGGACTAGCATTGCAATCACAGGGACCTTTACCTTTATAAAGGTGGGGTCTTACAAGGCTCCTACCGGTTGCCGACTTACAATAAGGAACATTGCATACATCATATATAATCACAATCATGTACATATCACATCACAGCACACCCCTGCAAAACAAAGTTAGACGCTGATACGTCCAATTTGCATCACCATTCTATATCATAATTTGCCTCTATTCATAGATATATTTCATATTAAGAGGTGTTACTTATGTATTTTCATCTGTTTTTGTATGTTGGATGATTCTTGGAGGATGAACTGCCGGAGTCAGGATTCTAATGGAAAAAGAGGTGTTTTGATGCAATTTCGTGAAGATCAGAAAAATTATGGAAAATCATATTTTCCCAAAAGACGAAGAATGCCAGAAGGGGAGGCGGAGATGGGCCACAGGGGGACCACACCCCCTAGGCGTGGGCCACCCCCTGGTCATGCCTACAGTGGGTGTGGCCCACCTCTGGCTCCGCCCTCTCGCCTATTTATTCTCCTTGAAACCCTAATACACGGAGAGTGACCATAGAAAGATTCCGCCGCCTCTGCTGGGTGGAAAACACTGAGAGAGAAAGAGCTCTCCGACAGACAGATTTCTGCCGGGGAAGTTCCTTCCCGGAGAGGGGAGATCGTCGCCATCAACACCATCGTCAAGCTAGACTTCATCGGGATCATCATCATCATCCACACCATCATCTCCACCAGCACTATCATCACCACTCCATCCCGCTGTAACAATTGAGTTGAATCTTGCATAGTTCTTAGGGGAAACTTTCCCGGTGTTGATTACTATTGTAGTTGATGCTTGTGAGTGGAACCATTGGATTATTGTTTATGTTTAGATTGTTATCCATCATTATATCATCTTTGATCTTGATCCATATGATGTCTTGTGAGTAGTTCTTTTAGTTCTTGAGGACATGGGAGAAGTCATGTTGTTAGTAGTGGATTTGTGTTGAGATGTTATTCAATGGTTTAGTATTTAAGTTGTGGTGCTATTCTTCTAGTGGTGTCATGTGAACATCGACTACATGATACTTCACCATTTATGGGCCTAGGGGAATGCATTGTGTATTTGGCGACTAATTGTGGGGTTGCCGGAGTGATAGAAACCTAAACCCCCGTTAGGACACCTTTGCACAAGGGAGTGTAGGATCTCAGAGTTTAAGGCTGTGGTTAGGTTTATATCTTAATCGCTTTCCTGTAGTTGCGGATGCTTGCATGGGATTTAATCACAAGTATGTATTAGTCCAAGTAAGGTCGGTACATTAGCACAGGTTCACCCACACAACACTTACAACACCAAAAAAGGGTACTCAGCTATTTGAAGCGAAAGCACTTGACAGAATTCCCATGTGTCCTCGAGAACATTTGGTCCCTATAAGTATTCCCACCGGCTTGTCCTTTGCTAAGAAAGGATTGGGCCACTTGCTGCATTTCTTCGTTGTCTTTATTACTTGCATTTTATTTCTTTGATTTATCAGAAAACCCCTAAAAATGCGTTTGCTAAGTATTTACAGAGATTTCCTGCTCCATACCACTAGTCAACACCTTCTGCTCCTCGTTGGGATCGACACTCCTATTTATCAAAAGTACTACGATACACCCCCTATACTTATGGGTCATAAAGACTATTTTCTGGCGCTATTGCCGGGGAGTGAAGCGATATTGAAGAGTGGAACTGGTAAAGGAAACTTCTACTATGAGTATTGCTTTTTATTTTTGTTTGTTACTTTATTTCCAATATGGATAACCCACTTGGTTTTCTGTTTAGGAAAACTACTACCACTGTTAGGGTAGTAGATGAACCACCACCTGTTGAGATAGATCCTTTTAAGATACCTACAAGTATTGTTGATCATGTTATGGATAATTATTTTTTAGGGGATGGAACTGTCCATCCTGGTGATCATTTGCTTTTTTATCCATGAATTATGCGGGTTGTTTAAGTGTGCAGGTATCACAACTAAATAGGCGAATACGAAGTTACTCTCTATATCCTTGAAAGGGAGAGTTGAAGAATGGTATAAGCTGTTGAAGAATGGGCAATCCATGGAATGGGAGGAAATAGTACATCTCTTTTATTCTAAATTCTATCCTCCTAGTGAAATTCATAAGGATAGAAATCTGATATATAATTTTTGGCCTCGTGATGGAGAGAGTACAGCTCAAGCATGGGGATATTGAAGTTACTAATGCTTAAATGTCCTATTCATGAACTTCCTAAAAAATATTATTATCAATAACTTTTATGCTAGGCTTTCTCTTCATGATAAAGTTTTACTAGACGCTTCTTGTGCTAGATCATTCACACGTATGAAGGAAGAAGCTAAATGGGATCTCCTAGACCATATTCAAGAGAACACTGAAGCTTGGGAGAATGACAAAGAAAGAAAGTCAGGTATAAACTATGATTATGAATGCATTAAATCTTTTATGGGAACTGATGACTTCTGTGATTGGTTCTTGTGAGCTTGAGGACATTGATGTGGTTATTCACCTTGCTAATAGAGAGACAGTCTGTCCCATTGGCATTGTAAGAGATGTGGAGGTTCTTTGTGGTAAGATTAAATATCTTGTTGATTCTCTAGTACTTGGTAAAGAAGTTAGTAAAACCTATCCTATTATCTTTGGTAGACCCTTCTTGAACACTTATGGGGCTATCATATATTGTAGGAAGGAAAAAAGTTTTGACTAAGTTTGATGGAGAGTCTTATGAGTTTAATTTTTCCAAATTTGCTAAAACTCCTTATGAAAGTGAACTGCCTAATGAGGATTTTAGGGTTGAACAACTTTCTGCTATTTCTCTTGCTCCTAATAATGCCTTGCAGTAGTTTATGGAAGATCATGAAAGCGATGTATTCATTAAAGGGAAGAAATGAGATCGACGAGGTTTTCCTTCGTCAACCTGAGTTAGTTAAGCATAATCTACCTATGGAAGATTTGGGTACCACACTACTACCTAAAGTGGACCCTGTTTTCGAATTAAAACCTTTACCTGATGATCTTAAATATGCTTATCTTGATGATAATAAAGTTTATCCTGTTATTATTAGTTCTAAACTTTCAGGAAAGGAAGAAGAGAGGTTATTGGAGATACTAAGAAACACTAAGGAGCTATGGTCTATACTCTTGATGATTTAAAAGGGATTTCTCCTAATATATGTCAGCACCAGAGGGTGGCCAGGCCCCCTTGGACGCGACCAAGCCTGGCCGCCTCCTCGGCCTCCCCCTTCGCCTATAAGAAGCCCCTGATGAGAAAACCCTAGATCGCCCATCGTACTTCTAGAAAAAGTTCCGTTGCGCCTCCGCCACCGAAGGGGAGATTCGGGGGAAAGAAAGTCTCTCTTCCGGCACCCTGCCGGGATGGGAAGTGCCCCCGGAGCCATCTCCATCGATCTCCACCACCATCTCCATCACCATTGTTGATTCCCATGATGAGGAGGGAGTAGTTCTTCCTCGAGGCTAAGGGCTCTACTGGTAGCTATGTGTTCATCTCTCTCTCTATGCATGATCTTGTTGTGGTCATGAGCTTTGTAATAAAGTAGATCTACCTTGCTACTCAAGTGCTTCATTAGATCTCTGCTCTCCCCATGTGTGTGAAAGTGACTGCGTGCATGCCATGGTGGCACTTAGGTTTGAGTCTACATAAATGCTCTTTGTGCTTTAATAGATCTATGCTTTTCCCCACGTGTGTGAAAGTGACAGTGTGCATACCATGTGTGGCACTTTGGCTAGATTGAATATTTGTTATGAGTTATATTTGGATTTGGATGTCTCTATGAAATTGTGGTGTTTGTTGGAACCATCTATCTCTCAAGGTGACATTGTAGGGTTATCTAGATTGGGGAAGGCCGACTTTGAGTTGTGATGTTATAGCCCTACCAATGATTAGAGTGTTCAACCGGAGAGTAGTTAAGAGTAGTATCATGAAGAGAGGATATTTATATGAGAGAGTGTTCACTAGTGAAAGTATGATCCCTAGGCCTTGTTTCTAAACATTGAAACACCGTTTCTACTAGATCTGTTGCATGTTTGCTTGCTTTAGTCTTTACCTCACCATCAAGCTCCATCAAATTATTTTCTGGCACCGTTACCCCACGTTAACAACAAGTCAGAAGCTATTTTATGGCACTGTTACCACTTGTATTTCACTTTATCTTCGCCGAACTAGTGCACCTATACACCTGACAAGTGTATTGGGTGTGTTGGGGACACAAGAGACTTATTGTATCTTGATTGCAGGGTTGCTTGAGAGGGAATACCTTTGACCACTTCCTACCTGAGTTCGATAAATCTTGGGTGATCCACTTAAGGGAAACTTGCTCCTGTTCTACAAACCTTTACACTTGGAGGCCCAACAACTATCTACAAGAATAGAAGTGCGTAGACATCAAGCTCTTTTCTAGCGTCGTTGCCGGGGAGGTAAGGTAAAAGGTACTCACATCCTCCGGTGTGAGTGCTCGAAGTTATTTCCTTTAGATTCTGCAATTATGTCTTTCTGTTTGTTGTTTTCACTAGTTAGGTTTAATGGAAAACAACAACAAAATTAGAGAGCTTTATAGTATCTATCTTGAGTTAGGACATGAAGTGTTTAAAAAACCTATGGAACTTCATTTGCATGTTAATAGAAATGTTATTAGTATGAATTCTTTGAACACCATTATTGCTAATGCTATGGAAAAGTATAAGCTTGGGGAAGCTAGTTTTTATGAAAATGATCTTTTTAGTTCCCCGGCTTTGGAAGATAGATGTTCTATTGCTTATGATGATAACCAACCTCCAATATATGATGATTACAATGATGAGTATGATATTTTCAGTCCACCTACTATTGAGGAGATAACTAATTGTGATTACAATATGCCTCCTATATTTGATGATTATGGTGATGGGAATAGTAACGATATCTATTTTGTTGAATTTGCTCCCACTACAATTAATAAGAATGACTATTCTTATGTGGAGAGTAATAATCATTTTACGCATGTGGATCATGATAAGAATGTTTTATATGATAGTTATATTGTTAATTTTATTCATGTTGCTACTGAAAGTTATTATGAGAGAGGGAAACATGGTTTTATGCATCTCAAGAATATTAATTTTCCCCTCTTTATGTTGAAAATCTTAAAGTTGCACTTGTTTTGCTTTCCTATGCTTGTTGCTTTGTGCTTTCATGACTTGGTTCTTTACAAGATTCCTATGCATATGAAGTGGGTTAGACTTAAATGTGTTTTGAATTTGCTTCTTGATGCTCTCTTTTACTTCAATTCATATTTCTTATGTGAGTATCTTCTCAAACTATTAAGCCTAACTTAAAGGCGTTAAAGAAAAGTTCTTGTTGGGAGATAACCCAAGAGTTTCCTTGAGTATTGGAAGTTATTACTTCAGTAATTACCCCTCCTTATCCTTTTTGTTTGCTTTTTGTGCCAATAATGACCTCTAATAAGAGGGAAGTAAGATTTGGGAAGTTGCTGTCTTGAAACAGATTTCTGTCCTCCACCATAAAAATTCGTGAGGAGTCTATGTAAGTCGGATTGAGCTAAAAATTTACTAATAAATCCCCCAGTATGTTATCTAACTTTAATTAGTTCAACACTTTTTTATTTGAGCAACAGAAGGTCTTCGAAAAAATCGGTTTCTACCTTCTTGTGTATTTTGACAGATTCTGTCATTATTTGCATTTGCTTCTTATTGATTCCTTTTTGAGTTCTCTCATGGAAAATTGAGATTTTTGAAGGATTTGCTATAGTATCTTGTGATTTTAGTGAAAAGTTCTGTTGTTCCAAAGCTAAGCCTAAAGGTCTATTATCTTTTGAATACACTAATGTTGCTAATGAAGATTGTGTGAAGTTTTGTATGAAGGAAAAATTTCAGGTGTAGAGAGAGAAAGATGTAATGAGATGAAGAATGGACAAAAGATCAAGCTTGGGGATTCCACCCCGGTGTCACCCCAATAAATATCCAAGAGTTACAAGCATCAAAGCTTGGGGATGCCTAAGGCATCCCCTTCTTCATCAATAAAAAGCTCAGGTCTGTCTAGACACTTCGTTTTTATTGTTTCATGCATTGTTGTGTTGTTCTTGGACCGTATTAGTTTTCATTTTTGGTTTTAGTTTGCTTGAGTAAGTTGGTTGGTCACACCACACTTCTTTTGGAGAGAGACACACTCTGTTTCCATTGCCTAGAACACTCTAGTTTTCACTCTTATTGTTTTGTGAGTGTTCACTTTTGCTAGCATTGCGTTCAGCCTTAGTTTTCTTGTGCTTTCAGCTTAGAACTTTTTAGTTCTTATTTTTGGATTTGTGAGACAAGCCCACTGACCTTTATTGATTATTATCTTTGTGAGTTGTTTCAAATAAGTTGATTGGTGTTGGAAAAGAGTAGAAAGTTTCATGCTTATAGTGGTACAAAAGGGAGCTTGCATTAACTGTGACTTAGACTTTAGCATGACATGCTAGGTGTTGTTTTTGCATTATTCTTAGTGATTATTGTTGTAGCATGTCTTGTTCCAAACAATTGGGATTTCTTAGTGTGCCTTGAAGAAATTATGCATTATTTTAGCAAGCAAAAGCATAGTATTGTGGTATTCTTCTTTGATGCTTTGCTTGGGTTGACTTGGCACATGCTTACACCATGTTATGACTCTCACAAGTCACCATTTGCCTCTATGATCATTTAGTATTTGACTTGTAGTACCACTCTTTGCTTTGATTAGTATGCTTTGTTGCATTGCATGATTATGACCATTATGCTCTCTTAGTTGGTTGATCCCAGTCTTTTGCTAGCCTCCACTTGTATGAGTAAGTTCTACTCATGCTTCCAAATCCCAAGAAACAAGTTATTCTAAAGTGTCCACTATAAACTCCTATGCATGGTGTGTTACACCATTCCAAGTATATTCTTGTTTTCAACTATCTTCCAATTAAAAATTATTTTGTTATGTGAAAACTTAGTGATTAAAGCCCTCACGAACTTGATGGCGCATTTTATTCTTTGCCCCTAATAAACTTGAACCATTGAGACAACTTTGTTGTATATGCTTGCACTTATAAGTTAGGATTAGCAGAACCGTGCTATCACGGGGAACGTTTTCAACATTGCACTTGTACTTTTGTACTCCGTTGATATCATGCTCTTTTGTCTATGGATGTTACCGGTGTGAAATGAAGTGGGAACTTGTAAGTCCATGGAGTTTTTATTCTGTGTTAGAGAAACGCCTGGGCCGCTAGCCTAAGCCATGCCTAATCATGGTGGAAACTTGCAGCATCACTATAGTGAGCTATCTATGAAGCATCCTCAATAAAAAGCTATGCATATGGTAAATAAAAATATTGCTGAGATGCTCATTGTCTTCTTGCCTTGTCATTTTGGTTATGGGAAAGCTCCTGTACCATGTGCAAGGGGTACCCCGTTGGCGGTTCTCAATGATATGCAAATACTTACAGTGACAAGAACTTGTCTGGGTCCTATGTTGAGTATCCATGAGGTGTAGCCCTCATATTCAAGGGATTTGAGATTGCCAACTTATACTTCGTTGTGAGGACCGAAATTTAACCTCTAGACCTCCTGTGCATCTCGTCAATCCCAAGATCAAGTTGACGACACAGCGAAATGAATACCATTGCATAACATTCAAAAAGTAATTATTACAAAGTTTGAATAGCAATAGCCACATAGTATAATGTCTTGTGATATTTATTACAACCAAAAACACAGCGGAAATAAAATGCGTAGTGACTCCATCTCATCCACATGCAGTCGATGTAGTCCACGAGGCCTCACTCATCAGCGTCATCATATTAGTCGTAGTCCTCCCCTTCATAGTATTCTGAATTTCAACAAAAGTATTGCCATGAGTACATAGAGTACTCAACATACCCCTTATGCAAAACCTGATATAACTACATGTGGCTTTATGTGGAGGTCATATGGTTCTTTTGCATAAAAGCCAATTTTTTTTGCAACTCATAGTAGTTTTAATAAAAGCAAGTTTTGACGAAAACAAATTTTATCATCAATGTGGTGTTTCTCATCATTGTGGTTGTCCTCGATAACTCACCTACTTCATCAGATTCCAAGAGAAGGATAGAGGCAAAGAGGGAAGTAGCAAGACAAGTTCCTGCATGTCAAGAAGGATTCATGTGTTGTCCATGACCGTGGACACGGCTTCGAATAGTTTTAACACTGCAGAGGTTGTACACTTTTCCCACATGACACAACCTCGTCTTGTTGCCCACCAGTGGCCGCTGGTTTAGTACACACCATTTGGTGTACCGGCAGATCGGAATCGTGACAAGGTCTTTTAGCTAGATCCCCCAAAGATGTGATGAGCCCACCGGGTCTGGCGCGCGGAACTGAGAGTATGTCCTCAAACCGGTCCCCCCATCTGTGTCGAAGGCTCCCCCGTAGGCAGACACCTCATCAGCGGTACGGCAACATCGACACCTAAGGCTGACTAACCTACTTAACCAAGTCATTGCCCATTATAGCATGTGGTTGTACGGTGGTCACAATCTTCAAATCCAAGACTTATTAGGCCATCATGCGGCACGGACGGCGGATTGCTCCCTCCATCTAGTGAAGGGCAGCCAATCGCTCCTTCCCTTGATCCAGCTGTCACCCGCGCCAGTGTTTAGATGGTAAGTTTCACCCAGAGTAGAACAGAGTAGAAGGAAGCAACATCGGCTAGCTCAGCAAGCTCAACAAGTTTCAAAAGTGTATATGCGACTCGAGGGTCATCCAATTCCTCCGAAGAGGGAAGATCAAGGATCCTAAATATTACTGAGCATGGCTAAGCAATCTACTCTAACAGGATTACTATATAATCTCTACTCAGGGTAGTGTATGGCGACAGGTGTATCAAGGTATGTATGTATCCAAAATAGCAGTAATATTTGTAAAACAATAAATAAGATGCACTTGTAAAACATAGGATAATTATGATAGGGGCATGCTTTGTTGTTGTTGTTCTGATCTTCCTCGTAGTCTTGATTCTGAATGAACTCGCCACTCCCTACTCGTCATAACGATAAACCACACATAAATACAAACTCCGAATAACCACAAATAAAAATCCAAATGGAAAGATCCAAATAAAAAGATTCAAGTAGGCTTCCGACGTTTGGACGGTTCGGGATATAAAGGTCGGTCTATCGTTCTCGACAAATAATAATACTAGGAAAATAATATAATTTTGATATATCCTATATAGTTGAGTAGATTTAATAGGCACGCAAAGAGCAAACACTCATACGATAGCTAGACATACACTTAAGCTTACACATGAAAATAAAAACATGCAAACGCTATACACATGCAATAACAGAAACAAGCCAAGGTTACTGTAGTCTAATAAGTAAGGTGTTATTATCAATTTATAAGAACAAACGACCTGACGTGCTTTACTTGTTAAAACCTGATTAGCTAAATATTACCAGATCAAGTAAGACCAAAGTTTAAGGCTAGCAAAAATATGTATAGCTAATCAGTATACACAAGTGAAAAACAAACAGTACCGAGAGACTTAATAATTCTACTAAACAGGCTTACAAGTGAAATCGATTTACAACACTACTACACTACTAGAACAAGCAACCGATTGCTGACGGTGTTTATGATGCAAAGAATTCAAACTAGACACAAGAATACCTAATAGCTAGCAGCAAGATCCAAACTCAATTACACGAACAAGACCCTCTGCCTAAGCGATGCACAGGAACCAGCAGTTCTTAGAAAAACAATAAACATACTCAACTAGTAGAAGCCATGGTACATGCATGCCATCACAAGGACGTGCATCGCAAGCTCACATCAATGCATCCAGATCAAATCTAACCTTAAAACAGTTTGAAAAACAATAAATATAATCATATTTACAAACACTAGTGGGTTTCTAGACTTAATCGGTACGTTTCCTATGTGAAGCCTGATCGAATACGAGGTACGACAAGCTGTCTACACGTCTATGCCATAGATCGGCATTCGGTTCACTGGCAACCGTGCAAACTACAAAACTATGGCTAGAAATCATGTCTAGGAGGTAGGCCGCATCTAGACTAACGCGTGTGTGCAAGAATTTCTGCTGGAGCTTACCGAGTGTGACACGATCGTCCGCGGGAGGTGATGAACCAAGCTGGAACGGCGGGCGAGTACGTTGAACGTGATCCGCGGCTTGTCCTTCTGGTTCCATGAATCAGCCCTCCTCCTCTTGTTCCTTGCGGCGCAGCAGCTCCTTCTCCCGTGGCCGGATTCGTCAGGAACGCAACAGCGTTCGGCGGCGGCCTCGCGGAGCTTCACGAGATTAGATCCGTTTTTTGAGCTAGGATTCTAGGTGGTGGCGGTGGGTTGAAAAGAGAAAATCAGGGTCGACCTAGGGTGTATATATATCGATAGGAGGCGGTGTGCAAGCGTAGGAATCGGGGTCGCATGGATTCCCGTCGCTGATGTACATACGCGGCACACACTCCTTGCGTGAAGACAGGGCGAGCTGCGATGCTGGACAGTCTACGCTTGTTGGATTGGTCTTTTGTGGGTTACATGGTTGGGCTGGTCAGGTGGTTGCATCGATAGCAAAACAAAACTAAGAGCTACAAACCGATAGGTACAAGAATAAGAGAAGAGGGGTAGCCAGGTTCGTGCATGCACATATCAAACCATGCACATGCATGGGTATGCATACGAGGAAATCCAAATTCAAATAGAATATCAAAGAACCACTTTAGAAACGAATTGGGAATCAAAACCAGATCCACATATTCTCTTGGTTAAATTAATTTTAAATAGTTTAGAATTAATTTCTAGAAACTCCGAATAAAATATTCTATTATTTTATTACACTGCAACATCCTTCGATTTTTTTAAAAAAATTAGACCCGTAAAAATCAGGATGTTACAATTCTACCCCCTTACAAGGAATCTCGACCCCGAGATTCAGCCTAAGAGAATAGATTTGGGAATTCCTCACGGAGAGCATCTTCTCGTTTCCATGTCGCTTCCTCCTCTCCATTGGACTTTGCAGAACTTGATAACATTTCTTCTAGTTGTCCTTAACCGCTCATCGAGAATTTTTACTGGATACTCTTCATAAGTCAAGTCACCTTGAACATCTATGGCATCTAAAGAGGTTTTCTGAGCCTCTTCCTCTGGCTTAGCAAAACATTTCTTTAGCTGGGATACATGGAATACGTTGTGCACCTTGGATAGCTTCTCTGGTAAATCCAACTCATATGCGACTTCACCACGACGAGCTGTGATTGTAAAGGGTCCAATATATCGTGGTGCCAACTTTCCCTTAAGTCCGAAACGGCGCATTCCACGAAGTGGGGATACCTTCAAGTACACATCATCACCCTTTAAATGCCAAATCATGACGACGTTTATCGGCATAAATTTTCTGTCTAGATTGGGCAACTCGTAGCCTTTATTGAATCATCCTTACTTGCTTACCTGCCTCTTCTAGGGTATCAGGTACAAATACCTGGTTCTCTCCCACATCATGCCAATTGAGTGGAGTGCGACACTTCCGTCCATACAAAAATTCAAATGGAGACATTTCCAAGCTTGCCTGAAAGCTGTTGTTATAAGAGAACTCTGCATACGGCAAACTCTTATCCCAAGTGCGCTGACAAGTCAATGTGCATGCCCTAAGCATGTCTTCCAAGATTTGGTTCACCCGTTCAGTCTGTCCATCAGTCTGCGGGTGATAAGCCGTGCTAAAATTCAATTGTGTCCCTAAGACCTCATGTACTTTCTTCCAAAACCTGGAGGTAAATTGGGTACCCCGATCAGACACTATCTTTTTAGGAACTCCGTGTAGGCAGACAATTCTGGCCATGTATAATTTGGCCAATTTCTCACCCTTATATGTAGTCTTCACTGGAATAAAATGAGCTGACTTGGTTAATCGATCGACGATGACCCAAATAGAATCATATCCCGACGATGTCCTTGGAAGTCCTGTAATGAAATCCATCCCGATTTCTTCCCATTTTGACTCAGGAACCTTGAGTGGTTGAAGTAATCCTACAGGCTTCTGATGCTCAGCCTTGACTCTTCGACATACATCACATTGAGACACATATTCCGCAATCTCCCGCTTCATGCTAGACCACCAGAAACTGTCTCGAAGATCATGGTACATCTTCGTACTCACCGGGTGTATGGAGTATGCTGATTCGTGTGCCTCCTTCATAATCGAATCCTTAAGCTCTTTTTGGTCCGGTACCAACAGACGATTTCGAAACCAAATGCTTCCTTTTTCATCCTCCTTGTATTCAGGTGTTTCCCCTAACTTGATCTTCGCTCGAATCTCTTCAATTGCCTTGTAATTTTTCTGAGCTTCTCTAACTTGATCTGCTAGAGTGAACTTCACTTCTAGCACCTCTTCATTCTCAGCGAGGCTAACATTCAGGTTCAACTTTCTGAATTCCTCATGCAAATTTGGTTGAGCTTTCTAAATCGTCAGGTTATTGGAATAAACCTTTCTGCTCAACGCATCCGCTACGACATTAGCTTTATCAGGGTGGTAATTCACGCCAATGTTATAATCCTTGATTAATTCCAACCATCTCCTCTGTCTCAGATTCAAATCGGATTGAGTGAAGATATACTTCAAGCTCTTGTGATTTGTATATATCTCGCAACGATTACCAATAAGGTAATGCCTCCAAATCTTTAGGGCATGCACCAAGGCAGCTAATTCTAGATCATGGGTAGGGTAGTTCACCTCATGTGGCCGTAGTTGTCTTGATGCATAGGCCACCACTTTTCCCTGATGCATGAGTACACAACCCAAACCTTGCTTGGAAGCATCACAATAAACTTCAAAATCCTTCTGTATATCAGGCAAGATCAGAACTGGAGCAGACGTTAATCTCTTCTTGAGCTCTTGAAAACTAGTCTCGCAAGCTGGTGTCCACTCAAACTTTTTGTCCTTCTTGATCAAATGCGTCATCGGGCGTGCAATCCTCGAGAAATCTTCTATGAAGCGGCGATAGTATCCAGCAAGTCCGAGGAAACTGCGTATCTCTGACACATTCTTTGGTTGCTCCCAATTAAGTACTGACTCCACTTTAGCTAGATCCACTTCTACCCCTTCAGCTGAGATGACATGGCCAAGAAAGTCCACTTGCTTCAACCAAAACTCACACTTGCTAAACTTGGCATAGAGTTGATGTTCTCTAAGCCTTTCGAGAACAATCTGAAGGTGTTTCTCATGCTCTTCTTCATTATGAGAGTAAATCAACACATCATCAATGAACACCACGACGAACTTATCTAAGCAGTCCATGAACACTTTATTCATCAAATTCATGAAGTAAGCTGGTGCATTCGTGAGCCCAAATGACATCACTAGAAACTCATACAGACCATACCGAGTCACAAAGGCTGTCTTAGGTATGTCTTGTGGTCGGATTTTCAGTTGATGATATCCTGACCTTAGATCTATCTTCGAGAACACTGAAGCTCCCTTTAACTAATCAAATAGATCATCAATCCTTGGCAAAGGGTATTTATTTTTGATGGTTACTTCATTCAGGGCATGGTAATCCACACACATGCGCATGGTACCATCCTTCTTTTTCACAAACAACACCGGTGCTCCCCAAGGTGAGGTGCTTGGTCTAGCGTATCCCTTCTCCACAAGCTCCTGAATTTGCTTCTTCATTTCAGCTAGCTCATTTGCTGGCATTCTATATGGTCTCTTTGCAATGGGTGCGGTGCCTGGAACTAACTCAATAGCAAACTGTATCTCACGGTCTGGTGGAAGACCTGGTAACTCCTCCGAAAAAACATATGGGTATTCCCTGACCACTTTAACATCAGACACATCCATCTCCTTCAGGCTGTTCAGTATGCTACCACTGCGGTTTGGGATGCTAACTCCGGTTTATAGTCCACCACGGTTCCATTAGGACTGGTCAGTGTTACTGCTCTAAGGCCACAATCTAGCATAGACTTGTGTCTTGTTAACCAGTTCATGCCTAGAATGACATCTAACCCTTTAGAGTCTAACACTATGAGGTTTGCTAGAAACTCTACTCCTTCGATCGTTATGATCACTTTAGGACACCTTAAACCTGTCCTAAGAATTCCCCCAGGTGATTGTACTGCCATCTCCTGACTCATACCCTCAGTTTTCAAATGATGTTTTTCAACAAATTGCTTGGAAACAAATGAATGGGAAGCTCCAGAATCAAAAAGTACTGAACCATAGCATGAGTTGATTGGGAACATACCAAAAACAACATCTGAGGCTTCATGAGCTTGTTCGGCCATGACATGGTTAACTTGACCACGCCCTGGCTGTCCTGACGCGTGAGCTGCGCCTCCTGGGGTAGGCAGTATGCCTCGTCCACGTCCCGCTGCTGGTGTCTTGGCTGCAGACCCCAAATTGAACTTCACCGGTGTCGGCCCCGTGTTCTTCTTGCTCGGGCACGCTGCAGCAAAGTGTCCCTCTACGCCACAGTTGTAGCATGCTTTTCCAGCAGTGTTGGCATGGTTTCCTCCGACTTCAGCTCTCGGAGTACGATATGCATTGTGCGAATAGTTGTGATTAGTATTCGTCGGCTTGGGAGCTGGTGCACGATAACCTGGGTTGTTATTGTTCTTCTGGCGCGAGCTCCCTGCCCCATGACCCTGTGGTTCCTTGCGCTTGCGATGTTCCTCCAGTTCCCTCTTGGAGTTCTCTTGCAGAATTGCCCTGTTGACCAAACTCTGGAAGTTGGGGAAATCATGAGACACCAACCTATCCTTCAGACCTGGGTTCAATCCCCTCAGAAACCTTGCAGTCTTGTCTGCTTCAGTAAGGATATCTGCCTACCCATAGCGAGATAACTGTGTGAATCTGTCCCAGTATTCAGAAACTGACATCTTTCCCTGAACTAGAGCTCAGAATTCATCCCGCTTCAGTTCCATGAGACCAGCAGGAATGTGCGTAGTGCGAAAAGCCTCTGCAAACTCATTCCAGGTGATCCCCTCAGCATCATCATGTGCATCATAATAGTTCTGCCACCAATCTGCGGCAACTCCCTTGAGTTGGTGGGCAGCAAACCTCACACGGTCCTGAGCATTGACATTCACCAGATTGAGCTTCCGATGAATGTCCTTCAACCAATCATCAGCCTCAATAGCGTCAGCCGACCCCCCAAATGTAGGTGGCTTTGTCCTCATGAACTCAGCTATCTTGGACTGCAGTGGCGGCTGGTTCTGGTTCTGATTCTGGTTGAAGTTCTGATTTTGGTTCTGGTTTGCCAGATTAGCAGCCATCTGCTGCAATACCTGGGTCTGCATCAGCATCACTTGCGCCATGTCCGGTGGCGGTGGTGGCGGTGGCGGCTGGTTTCCCTCATCCTCGGTGTCCGTATCAGTGTCATGGACTTCACCTTCGGGGATGTTCCCCTGGAAAGCTGGTCCACGACCACGTCCACGTCCACGTCCTCCGCGACCACGACCTCTGTTGGCATTCATCCTGTTGTAGTTCACACTAGGATTAGATAAGAGGGAATATTGACTAACCCAACACCAATAATTTCAAACATGGCGGAGAGAGACAAATAGAACCACAAAACTCCAATCCAAAAGCAATAATTTCATAGCTCACACACGATGGTTCAAACAAGCAAAGAGAAATTAGCTACACCACATGCATAATGCATAGATCGATAGTCTACTAGCACACACCGCGTATATAGATAAAATAGCTAACGAGTTCTCACACTTATTTAATAATAACCCGACAAAGGTCTTCTCTCATGGTTACTAGTACTAGGCACTACGACTCGTACATCCAAGCATGCATCCATTCGGTCATGAATGCGACTACTCAGCTGCCCGGGCATACTGCACGCGAGACTCAAATATGTCTTCTCCATCAGAGCTTGATTCGCTTGCATCTTGAGACTCCGGCTCCGGGCTAGCTGGAATTCGCTCTTCTGGCTCCGTCTCCTCCTGAGAACTGTCAGCAGAACCTTGTCGTGCAGACGGCAGTGCCGGCAAAGCAAGAAACGGAGCCACGATAGGCTGACGCTTGATGCAACGCTTCTGTGCACGCAGGCTCTTCTTCGTCCGAGTGACCATCATGCGAGGATGATTTCGGACTCTGCGCTGTGGGGCTTGAGGTGCAGGTTGTTGTAGCTCCGGTCCCTGTCCTTCGCCACCATGGACTGCCAGTGCGGTTGCCGTAGTGGCCTCGGCCTCCTGCACCGCCACGATGGCATCCTCCGTGGTAGCTTCAGCAATGTCACCACCAACATCTGCAGCGTCACGAGCAGCATTAACCACGTCCAAAGCTGTGTTGGCATCCGCGAGCTGCTCCGCGTCCAAAGCTGTGTTGGTATCCGCAAGCTGCTCCCGTAGAGTGTCAATTCGATCGTGGTAGCGGTGGCCACGGAGAATTGCTTCATCTAGCATCCTTGTGGTGATGACCAACGTGCGTTCTAGTCCGAAGTTCAGTGATGCCATGTGAATGATCGTGGGATCATCCTCCTCCTGACGGTACCTCTCGTCTTGGCGTAGCTGTCCTCCATCGTTCCGATAGGTGAAGTAACGGAATGGAGTGTCACTGAGCTTCTCCCTGTAATCTCATGCCAGCTTATGTAGTGCCTCGCGAATGGTGCCAATGGTGCCCTATGCGAAGTCCTCTCCGATCGCATTGAACGTGTACCCTCTAAGTCTCTCACGACGTCTAGGCGAGGTTAGACTAGGGTACACCACTAGAGTCACCCTCACGTATTCCTCATTCCAAAGTGACTGTCTGGTACGTCCAGTAGCCTCCGGGTCACGCTCATAGCCCAAATGGATGAGCATGTCACGAAACTCCCGTCCCAGGTTGCCGAACTCTTCAATCCCGCGGGTCGAGAAAATGGCCATCTATAAATATTTGAATAAGACAAGTATGATCAGTATCAAAATTTTGTAGAAGCCAAAATAAGATATACAAGTTATAGCAAGAAACATATTTTTAGCTTTAGTATAAAGTAGGATACTAGGGCTTTCCATTCTAACTAAGGCCACGCGACTAGGTTAAGGTCGGCTCTGATACCACTTCTGTGAGGACCAGAATTTAACCTCTAGACCTCCTGTGCATCTCGTCAATCCCAAGATCAAGTTGACGACACAACGAAATGAATACCATTGCATAACGTTCAAAAAGTAATTATTACAAAGTTTGAATAGCAATAGCCACATAGTATAATGTCTTGTGACATTTATTACAACCAAAAACACAGCGGAAATAAAATGCGCAGTGACTCCATCTCAGCCACAGGCAGTCGATGTAGTCCACGAGGCCTCACTCATCAGCGTCATCATAGTAGTCGTAGTCCTCCCCTTCATAGTATTCTGAATTTCAACAAAAGTATTGCCATGAGTACATAGAGTACTCAACATACCCCTTATGCAAAACCTGATATAACTACATGTGGCTTTATGTGGAGGTCATATGGTTCTTTTGCATAAAAGCCAATTTTATTTGCAACTCATAGTAGTTTTGATAAAAGCAAGTTTTGACGAAAACATATTTTATCATCAATGTGGTGTTTCTCATCATTGTGGTTGTCCTCGACAACTCACCTACTTCATCAGATTCCAAGAGAACGATTGAGGCAAAGAGGAAAGTATCAAGACAGGTTACTGTATGTCAAGAAGGATTCATGTGTTGTCCATGACCGTGGACACGGCTATTCGAATAGTTTTAACTTTGCAGAGGTTGTACACTTTTCCCATATGACACAACCCCGTCTTGTTGCCCACCAGTGGCCGCTGGTTTAGTACACACCATTTGGTGTACTGGCAGATCGGAATCGTGACAAGGTCTTTTAGCTAGATCCCCCAAAGATGTGATGAGCCCACCGGGTCTGGCACGCGGAACTGAGAGTATGTCCTCAAACCGGTCCCCCCCATCTGTGCTGAAGGCTCCCCCGTAGGCAGACACCTCATCAGCGGTACGGCGACATCGACACCTAAGGCTGACTAACCTACTTAACCAAGCCAGTGCCCATTATAGCATGTGGTTGTACGGTGGTCACAATCTTCAAATCCAAGACTTATTAGGCCCTCATGCGGCATGGACGACGAATTGCTCCCTCCATCTAGTGAAGGGCAGCCAATCGCTCCTTCCCTTGATCCAGTTGTCGCCCGCGCCAGTGTTTAGATGGTAAGTTTCACCTAGAGTAGAATAGAGTAGAAGGAAGCAACATCGGCTAGCTCAGCAAGCTCAACAAGTTTCAAAAGTGTATATGCGACCCGAGGGTCATCCAATTCCTCCGAAGAGGGAAGATCAAGGATCCTAAATATTATTGAGGATGGCTAATCAATCTACTCTAACAGGATTACTATATAATCTCTACTCAGTGTAGTGTATGGCGACAAGTGTATCAAGGTATGTATGTATCCAAAATAGCAGTAATATTTGTAAAACAATAAATAAGATGCACTTGTAAAACATCTAAAAGTATAATAGGGTCACCCCGGGGTGTTACCTTAGTGATTAGCACATTTTGATCCTTGGATCGAGTTTTAGGAGTAAATCTGGACCGTAGACTTGCGTTTAGTCTTATTTGCCCTCATTGCAAGGTTTGCTACGTGCACCCCTGAGTGAACACTGATGCCCTTATCTGCACACTACCACTATGCTAGCTATTTACGATCCCGCTCGTCAGTGTGTATATTTTTCTTCCGTGGGGATTTAGCTGGGGATTGAGGGGCATAGCAGGGGCAGCGACTCTCCGCGCGAGAAAAGAATTAGAAAACCTAACCCCAATCGCCGCTCTCCCGCACCCTCCGAAGTCCAGTTTACCCCCCCGAACTTCGCCCCAAGTTTAGATTACAACCCCAGGCTCCTACTTGGTTCAACATTCAACCCCAAACCATATAAACCGTTCATAATTACCCCTTTCACCGATTTGGCCAAGTTTTGAGCCGGTTTTTATCGTTACGTCAGTGCTTTTTCCCGTATACAGTACAACGTTCGGGGTCCAATGTAGATGTACTCTCTCTCTCCCAAGAAATACACTCTCGCTTCCCCGCAAAAAAAAAAGAAATACACTCTCGCTCGTGCATCCCTGTATGTGTTGACTTGAGCTGGTTCCTCTTCCTCAATTGGAAATTACATAGCATCGTCACCGCCCATGTACTCCAGTGTTCGCCCGTTGTTGACAAATTTTCCATCAAAGTGAAACCGAACAGCCAAATAATCCTCCTGAGACATCTAGCGCCTACAAACATATCGAAACAAATGTTATGCGAAGCATAAAATAGCATTAACACATGAGAGCTAGCAGCGTTGCCAAACAATGTCTTCAGTAATCAGTCTCAGTAACATGGCTAGATCTACAATTAATTGATCTAGTAGTATATTCAGAAAATTAATGAAACTGATTCTACTTGGAAACCTAACATACAAAGTGCAGAGAGATATGATCGCTCAAGGGCATGTCACCTACAATTGATCCTTTGGCAAGCACGCATAACAACATGAACAAGTTCTTCACCTGTTTAGCCTCGACCTAGGCAGTTGCTAGAATGGAGGAGGCAATGCAGTCGCTCCTCGATGACTTAACACCAGCCTGAGCGACCGTGATCTGGGCAGGGGTAGGTAGGGGAGGGCAGCACCGTGGTCTGGCTGTCCGGCGGCGCCGTGATCTGGCTAGGGCGAGATCGGTATCTGTCTTTCTCGCGTGATAAGAGGAGAACGGGAGAGAGACGAGGGGGATCACATCTGTTTCTGGCGCTGCATGTACGTGTACAAATACATGTACCTGGTATGTTGTGTTGGATATGGAGAGAAGAGACTGACGGGCAAAGAAAAATCTCAAAGAAAAACCGGATCAAAACCAGTCCAACTGGTAAAAGGGCCAATTTTGAACGGTTTTCATAATCCAGGGTTGAAGGTTGAACCAACTAGGAGCCTAGGGTTGTAATCTGAACTTGGGGCGAAGTTCAGGGGGGTAATATGGACTTCTCTCCTTCCCAATCCCCTCCTCAATGGCTTCTCCTCAATCCCCTCCCTCCACTCCTCCTCCCAAGCCATGCCCAATCCCCTCCCCCATGGATCCTCCCCAATCGCAGCCATCCTCATCCTCCCGCTCGCAGGCCTCTCCTTGTCCTGCTCGCACTTGCCTCCCTGCCTCGTTCCCCAGGCCGATCTCGCTTCATTGCTGTCGCGAGGGAGCCGCACGACCGCCGCCGCTCGCAACACCGCCTCCAGCCGTCACCAGGATTCTCCGTAGTGCCCAGCAGGAGAGGAGGAAGGCGTCGTCGTCCCTTGCGAACGGTCTGCAGGGGATTTGTTGAGGACGCCGCCATCGACCTCGACCTCTGCGTGCCGGCCTCAACCGTCTCCATCCATGGCTCATCCTCGTCAAGCGTGCTAGCCAGCCGGGGCCATCTCCTCCAGCCCGATACATCTTTGTCCTCCACAGCGGCAGCAGGGCAGGGGCGGCGGCGGAAGGAGCTCCTTCTCTGTTGTGGTGGTGCTGCTATTGTCCTCAACAGGAGCAACACAACATGAATAAAACGGATCCTAGGTACCTAAGTTCTTATTTGCCTCATGAACTACCTCGTCACTCTCTTTCTTTTGTTTTAATCCCCCAAAAATTTGTATATGTGTTTTGTAGATTCTATCTATGTATATATGCCTACATGGTTTTTAAAAGGCATAATTGTTGGCTTCGTATGAGACCTATTCTAGATTGCCCATGTCAATAAGTATTGTGGTGTGGTGGTCATCAGCTATCAAATCCAAAGTGGCATGTATGTAGAAATATCCATTGAGAATATTATTCCTCCCGTGGAAATTTAGGTATGTTTATTTGCAATTCCTTTTCTACTTTTGGATCTGTTGTAACAGCTAATAATAAATCTTACAGTTCCATTTTGGTTGATTGGATGCGTACAGCCAAAACTGAGTTTGTTTCTCAACTAATTCCGTTTGGAGTTTTTCCCCTTTTTTCTAACCGGTCCATGTATTTGGTGATTCACATGCCCGCTCATTATAGATGGGAGGCAGATAAGGAGGTGGAGAGCGAGAAGGAGACATGATTGATTCCCTGTCTTGCCTATCCATGGAGCGGATCACACCGGCCCGCTGCTCGCCGCCGCGAGAACCTGCCGGCGGGGAAAGGTTGGCCCTGATGAGCCCTACCCTGCCGCCACGTCCGGCTCCCACTTGCCAGTTGCTCGTGCTTCTGCTCTTCTTCTCGCCAATCACGTCGGCTGGTACGAGCAATCAAACGCGTGCACAAGTTCTTGTGATCTCAGACGCTTATTCCACTTTCCTTGTATTATGTTGCTTTTATCGTTGAAGTGAGTTTTCCATTGAGTTGGTTTGTGTGCCGCTAAGCGATTCTTGATGGGTTTTAGTGTGGATCCTTGATGTGTTTTGTGCTTAGTCGCTGGAGTAGTTAAGTTGTCAATTAGCTCTCTATTTTACTGGGTCGGTGGTTCATAAATGACCGTGATCTGTGTAAATTTTTAGGGTCACTTTCAAATCAATGAAAGCGTTGTACGAAGATCTGAAGCTTTGTGTCCTATTCTTTTGTAATGTCAGTTTCTAGGCATTTCTGCTGATCACAATGCATATGAAGGTACTTGTTGTGAAAGCAATAGCAGGGTAGCAGGGTAGGATGTTGGGCGTTGTCTTATTCCATTGAGTTTGCGTGTATGTTTTGCTGAGCGGTTCTCGATGGTTTTTTGCATATCCTTGATTGTTCTACGCTTAGTCGCTGGAAAATATGTGTATGTCTGCACTAAGTACTAGTGTCACTCCCTCTGCGATGTCTAGGTTTAACTAAGTGTCTAAGTTAAATCTTCATTTGCTAGATGGTGGTTCAGAAATATCCATGATCTATACCCGTGACAAATCCATGACATGTGATGTATGAATTAATCAGTTCGTACAACATACTGTAGGAAGATCTGTCATCACTTATGATTGCATCAAGCTTACAATTTACTGTTAGAAGCTTTATTGTCTTACTCTTTAGTAAATTTCAGTTTCTTGGCACCTTCTGGTAATCACAAGTCAGATGAACAAAGGTACTTGTGAAAGCAGTAGCTGTGAATTACTTGCTTGCATATTAAGCCTTGTGTTTATTTTGTTGGATGGGTGCTCCCAGTGAAGTTAGAACATGAAAGTTTTTCATTATCTTTGTTGGATGAGAAAATGTGCGTTAACTGTTATGATTTGCACAAAATCAAAATTATCTGATGTATACTTTTGTTATTTTTATTTCTTGCTCCTCAGGACAACCGAAAGGTGTATGTGTTTCACCTGGTGGACTGTTCACTGCTTTCTCATATGAAGGCAAGCCATCTGGAAAAGCAGCAAAGGGGCACAGAGATCTAGCACTATGTAGGATATTCTGCCAGAAGACATGTTGTGATGTGACACAGACATTTCCTGCCCTTCTTTCAGTGAGAAAGCTCTCTTCAACCGGCTAAGGCAGTGGAGAATGCCTTCATTTATGGGAATTGCTTGAGTGCTCGATTTGTGATTCACAGGGGGGGGTGTTATGCCTGGACCTCCTGTATGTGCATCATTCTACAACATGATTTTCGAAGCTTGTTCAGAGGCATACTTCTCCATTACAAAAACGCATGTAAAACACCCATTGCTGATGATATGTGAGTTATGTCTTAACTGAAACAATCTGGATGTCAAATCATTTACTATAGTACAAAGTACAATTGCAGTTGCTAGATTAATCTTGATATTTACTATAGTTTAGTCGATACCTATTCAGTACATTCTGAAATAGTTATTAATACCGCAGAATTCATTTTTCTTGTGTTTTCAAGATCCTTAGTAGCTATCAGATCTATTTTTGGGTACAATTTCGCAGTTCAATTGCCGATATGTTCCCTTACTGCGGGTTTAGGTGAGATCTTTTGTGGCAAAGCACATAAGTGGGTTTCTAATGGCATAGAGCTATGCCGCCTTGCTGGTTTCTCTGCAAGTTTCCAGTACCATTCCTATTGAAGTTGATGATTTTTGCTATGGTGGGAAAGCAAGTTTGGATTCCATATCTGATACATGGACATCTTCAAAAGACAATCCAACATTACATGATGTGGGCTTTTGCGATCTTGAAGATTTTCGGAGATGGGCGAAAGAAATGCATGTGGGTGAAAGAATATCGTGGGCAATCGGTGGAATAGTTCTTACAGTAGGCCTTATTTTTATCAGGTATTTAAGATTCCCTTCTCTATTTTTAATATTCTTAATTTTGAGGGGTAAAAATTGGTTATTATGGTATTTTTAGGCTAGAAGTTCTTTTAATGGTGTTTTTGGAAATAGCATGCATGTATAGATTGTATGTGCAATGAAAATTAGATTTGTATGTGCAATCTTACAATTTCCTGTCGTTGCTCGCTAGGGGCACCCCTAGGTGTTACCTCAGTGATTAGGACATTTCGGCCCTTGGATCGAGCTTTAGGAGCACATCTGGACCATAGACTCGCGTTTAGTCTTATTTATCCTCGTCTCTATGTTTGTTGCGTGCACCCTTGAGAATATATGCCTTCTCCTTAATGCCACAAAAGCGGTGAGTGACCTGGTCTCACTACATGCATTTTCTAGCTAACGCTGCAACCATCTTTTTTGTATTTAGTTGCAGCTAGGGGTTTAGATAGGTTGCTTTAGCTCCTTTTGCATTGGAAAAACAAAGAATCCTTATATATACGAGCCTAATGTTGAACTCCGGTCATGGGATTTTTTTTGTTTATGAAAGAGAATGCCCATTATTTATATTATAAAGCTTTATGTGTACTCTTTGATATATTCCTAGAATTAGCAGTGCATTGCTTTTGTCGTTAGCTGAAATCGCCTATTTGTGTTGTGATTACTTATGCATGTTCACTAGAAAGAAAGAAATGGGTCTGTTCGATATAAAAATTGAGTTGGAAAGGATACAGTTGTACTATGGGGTATAATTAGTATGGTTGCGTGCATTATATTTTACTTAATGTTGGGATCTTTCATTTCGTGTCATATTTTCAAAAATTCCCAGTTAGCATTGACATAAGGCAAAGTGCAGTACCACCCACCTACATCATATACTGTATTCTGCATAGGGTATTATTGATACATGATTGTAGGATACTTAATTTTATTTTGTGTATCAATGGACTACACCATGATTTCTCAGTTTGGAGTTTGAGACCATGTTTCTCGCTTCATCATATTGGTAGATCAGAGCTTTAACACTCCAGTCTTCTACCTGCACTTCCCATTTCATGGGACAATTGAGATTTGTTTTCATGTGTCTGTATATCAATGGACTACGCCATGATTTCTCAGTTTGGAGTTTGATACCCTGTTTCTCGCTTCATCATATTGGTAGATCAAGAGCTTTAACACTCCAGTCTTCTACCTGCACTCCCCATTTTATGGGACAATTGAGATTTGTTTTCACGTGTTGTGTCTTCAAGTTGCAGGGTAAGGGCACCCGTGCTTGAGAGCATTTCACTTCAAAACTAAATCAGCTGAATATATGTGTGTCTGAAAATGACTCTATGTTCCCCTATATTTATTCATTGGATCTTAATTGTTGTACAATTTTTAGTCTAAATACTTTCTAATAGGATTTAAAAAATAGCTTTATTAGTCTGAGCTCCAAAGTAGTGCTTTTGCTTCGACAGTGGTTTGCTGCTCTGATATATCTCATCCCATTGCAATTATGGTCCAGAAAATAGATTTGGGGATATAATTACTATGTATTAAACTCGTATTAGAATTTTTTGACTGGAAACTACTAGCTTGCCTTGAGCTGCTACATATATATCAATTGTTTAGGTGTAGAGAAAATTAATGTGTTCATTGCATCATCCATTCCAAAAGGAATAGGTCCATTAGAAACCTGCACATAAACCAGAGCTTTCCTCCGTTCCATGGTGGCAACCAGCAGAGCTGCTTGGAAGTAGGTAATCTGATATAGCTATCTGTTTCATGCCATTTTTGTGCCTTTGCAAGTAGATGATTAATAGTTGCACAAGTAAATCTATTCGATTTTGGGTGTTCCACCTTCACTTAACTTTGAACAAAACATGCCTAGATACTCCCTCTGACCCATATTAATTGACTTGGATTTGTTAAAATTTGGATGAATCTAGACACTATTTAGTATATAGGTTCATCCAAAATTTGACAAATCAAAGTCAATGGGCCGGAGGGAGTATTTTATTTGAATTCTCCCTCTCATTGACAAGGACAGATCTATACGTAGAAAAGAAAGTCAGGCTCAAGTGGCAGTCCAGAAAGCAAATGGAAGTTAACTGTTCTTCAATGATGAGATTGATTCACAGTCCTGCATTTAATAAACTTCACGCCT